>OY282461.1:21163350-23937680 GCA_958295575.1 Leucania comma | reverse complement strand
ATCATATATCCAACCTTGAAAAACCCAAACGAACGAAACAAAAAAAATCTGTACAATTAAGACGTCTGTGTAAGAAAAAAAGGATAAAGAAAAAGTCCAAAATAAGATTACATTCGGAAAGTTCTGTTAATTCTGATCAGTCACGAGATCAGTCGCATACAATTCTAGAAGATACAGAAAAGTTTGCTGCAACTGATAATAAAATACCTCGTAGTAACAGTACGAGTAAAGATCTTGAGACAACTACTGATGACTTAAACTTACTCTCTAGTTCTGCTACAATAAATGAAAACTTAAATACTTCTGGAGAAAAAAGAAAACTCGACGACCCGACGGCCCCTGATGGATGTAGTCAAACTATAAAAGCTAAAAAGCTAAAATTTTTGGATAAGACCGAAGAGGACTTGGAAGAGAAACATCGTATCCACGATTTTAATTCTACAAGTAAAGATAAGGCCCCCTTAACCTCGGAGAAACGTATTGCTTGCTATAATATGCCAGTCGCAGCAAGAAGAACGCGTTCTAAATCTGTTATTGTGAAATCATCGACGACTGACTTTTATGATCCATACGACATTGACTTGGATGATATGATCGAAAAACCTGATTCATTTAGAAGTCAAATAAACCTTTCAGATAAAAATGTACAAAATTCAAAAATTCAAAGCTTTCATAAATCGAAAAGTAATAGTAAATCTGAAGGTTGTAGTAAAACCCAGGCTCTAGTCAAAAAGACATTGAAACCAGCTGGTGATCTTGTTCAGTATAGTAATAAAATAGCTTGCCCTGAAAATAATGTTACTGATTCTGATGACTCTACAAAAAGTGATGTTCCATTAAAGAAGTATATAGAAGACAAAGAAAAGAAATCACTTCAATCTCGTAAGAATGTATCTAAAAAGAGAAATGTTAACCATGAAAAGCAAGTAAAAGGCAACAAAACCACAGATCTTAAAAGAAATAGAAGAACTCTTGCTACTTTTAATGATGTCGATAAATCTAGTACTCCCAATGATGCCGAAGAACTTCGATCGGAGAAATTTATGGAAAGCTTTGGTTTCTTCTCACAAAGGAAACCACGAAAGTCAAATTTATTGGCTTCCAAAAAAATATCTGAGACATTCCATATCATAGCTAATGAAAGTGATGATGCATATTTCGGTTCTAAAAAACGAACGCAAAAGCGGTCTCTTCAAAGTGAAAATAAAAAATCGGCTGGGACCAGAGATACCAGACCAAGAAGGCAATTCTCAAATAAAAGAATTATTAAAAGAATTCCAAAAGCTAAAAAGAAAGTGTACGTTCAACCAGTACCATGCTTTTGTCGCCTATGCAAAAAAGATTTCCGTCGGCCAGACTGCTTTATGCGACATCAATTGACTGTACCCCATGCATCAAAGATTTCTGAAATAGAATTAAAAATGAGAACAATCCCTCTTGTTGAAAAACCTAACTATCTTATTGCATATAAGCGACAGCTAGATCGGCTTAAACTACTCAACAAAAAGTATGCCAATAGGAAAAATTGTTCAAAATATAAAAAAGCTAAACTGTCATTAGCTAAAATTTTAGCAAAAGTAAATAAGAAAGTAAGAGAAATGCAATTGGTAGAAAGGGGATTAAGCCGAGATGAAGCACTGTTCATAGATTGTTGTCAATTGCTGCAGTCCAATAAAAATGAGATTAATGTCTCGGACCCTACAGGTTTTAATACTGCGCCTAATCATTTTTCGGAGTCCACAGTCAAAGAATTTGATTTATTAGAGAAACCTGTTAAAGGCGACGGTGATGTAGATTCTATTACAGCTAAAAATATATTAGAAAGTGAAGAAGTGAAGAACTTGGAGAAAGATTTAATTTCGGGTCTTAAGGAAGCTGCTAATGAGGGCTCTTTTAAGACGAAACTTTTGTACCAACGAAGTGTAAGTGATGTGGGACTAAATCAGACAGATGATGAGCAAATAGGTTATCCTACTTCCAAAGTGGGTGAGTCTAACTACGAGCATACAGATCCGTACCCAATGTCCAACCCTAGTAAACCGAAGAAGCAACCTGAAGTGAAAGAGAAAATGTACCCAGATATAATCGAGAGTATAGACATGTTTGAAGACAAATTCGACAAGATAAAAAGAAAGTGTAGATCTCAAGCGGCAGCGGCGGCTGCGAAGCAAACGCAAGCAGCTATTGAACCCAGCGCTAGGTAAGCCATTTACCTTCAATCAGTTTACTGATCGTACACATGTTTGGCGAGTCGTATATAAACCTATATTTATATAGATTGGTTATTCTTTATTTATTTGCCCTAACGTAACTCCGCCACAGGTCAATTATATTTGTCAATTACAAGTTTTAGCCTAAAGTATTAACAAAACAATAGTCAATATCTAAATGGCAGTTGTCATACATTCATCTTATAAAACTTTAAACATACAACTAGATCTTTCACACATTACGATCCGGTTTAAATTCTGATGTCGCAAACCAGTACTACGCGCGCTACAATTTTGACGATAAGTTTGCTCCTAGAGGAGTAGTTAGAGACATGCCACGACGTCCTCAGTTTCCGCCTGACTTAGGTCCTCACCTGCCACGATTGTTTTGGGAGATTCCTGTTTTGGATTCAGAGCGAAGAAACGTCCAGGTGTTACCATTGAGCGCAGCGCCCTGAGGACATCGTGGAGCATATTGTGGAGGTTTGTATTGACGAATCTGCCCGCCGAATCCAAAACAGGTCCTCTCAAAACACTCGTCTCCGACGAAGAACTGCGTTAGGCGAAAAAGAGGACGCCGTCACATCTCTGTAATCATTCCTAAAAGACCACCACGATTGTAGTGTACCCATTGTTGGTATCTTAAGATATGTAAGCTTTTCCAAAAATTGTTGTGTATTTTTTATTCATAGCGTTTCTAGACCTATGTATTAGACTCAGCTTACTGTGTGTTGTTATTTATATGACGTCTTTTAATTGCGAAGATTTTTGAAGAAAAGTTACATATATAATTTATTATCAGGATTTGGCATAAGCTACAGTTTGGTGCATAATATGCACAGGTATTTTTGGCAACAGACATCTCTTCTGAACTCAAACTAAAATTGCCGCAAAAATACGGTGATATTTCTTTTCTCTTTTTATTTAGAATCAAGGTCTTTTATACAAATATACATGCCACTTCCATTGAACCCTATACACTAAAACGTAACAACACAAATTTAATTAAGGCTGTATATGAGGATGCTCTCGGAGCTGAGTGTCGACAAAATATGATGAAACATTACAACATCATACATATTTGTCTCTAGCTCTCGATACGTTTCCTCTCTTCCAGATTAAAATCTGACACATATATACAGTATGTATTCGACATATGGACAATAAATGAAATCACGACCAATACTCGTCCACAGAAGTATAACTAAATTGATATATAAAAAAGAAAATTAACAAACTTAAATTTTCAAACAAAATAAATATCAGATAAATTCAGTAAAAGTTAAACACTGTTTAGAATACGTAGGTAAAATACCTACTTACCTTGAGTACAGTACCTCTACCATGAGTTTTAAGCAATAGTATTCGTCGCTACTCGATATCTTTTTTTTTTTTATCTTTATTTAAAGAGCTTTTTCGCTGATGCGAATATGACACTCTGTAGGTAAACATAATCTATATAAAAATATATAACTAGGTCCTCGGACGGTTTTTCAGAGCAAACTTAACCATATTAATTATAAGGACTATTTTGTCTGATAAAGGGTTCGATAAATTAATGTTATGTACGCCAATTTGTGTTCTGAGCGATTGATTCCGAACACATCTCATCAAAATATGATATGTGTCTTCGTCTTCGTTACATGTACTACAAACAGGTGATGTTAACTTTTTCATCATAAAAACTCGATATCGACGCCGTAAATATTTTATGTCAAATTTTGCAGCGCCTCTAGCGGTCACTTGCAGAACCAAAATTTGCCATACAAAATATTTACGGCGTCGATATCGAGTAGCGACGAATACTATTGCTTAAAACTCATGGTAGAGGTACTGAATGGCAATAGCTTTAATGCAGACTAGACGGCGGGGCGCGGCGCTGTGCGGGGCGGCGTTTTTATTGTAATTTCACAATTTTTAGTTTAGTTTTTATTGTATTTACTTCCAATTAAAACTCATTTTTTTTTTCTAAACTTTTGTACTACTTTTTTCATTTTTTGCATATCGTTAGTAAACGCTAAAAAAAGCACATAATTTCATTTATTGCCCATATGTCGTATACATACTGTATATTGTTATGGTTTGTTCAATACCTTTACTATGATACTATGAAATAACAAAGAGATAAGATTAATTACAAAGGTTTAAAAAATATATAATTTGTCGACATCTTTTTGGTTTACCTATAGATCAACTTTTTTTCAGGTCTCTTTTAAACCTGGTTAGTCGTTGGTAGTCTTAGTCCTAATAGTAATCACTAATACATTTTTTTTTTACGTTTATTTCTTTTTCAGCTTCAAATGCCGTAAGAAATCTGATAAGAAAAAGGTGCGAAGAAATTCTAAAAAGAGTCGTCAAAGTTCCCAGGTACTTACAAAGGGCGCCTTGAAAGGATTCGATGGAATTAAGGTTTCTATACCGACATCCGACATTAACATGTCCGCAATTGTCCCTTCCATAACTTCGCCTAAAAAGAAAAAGAAGGGAAATAAAAACAAAAAAGAAAAGGTTTCCGAAACATGTGGCAAGCTTGACAGTCAACGGATTTGCGGAGACGGCACGAATTCACAGAAGGAAGTGGATGTTTATGAGTTTCTGGATAATGAAGATGCAGTTTTTGAGTTTAGACCTTCAACACTCATGGAAAGATTTAAAAGCATTAGTTATAAGGAAGCACCCAGTACATCTAAAGTAAATCCAGGCGGTGACGATGCAGACAATTCTAGTGATAGTATTTCTGACGGCGATGACTTTGTATACATGTCTGATGATTATGTCTGTAGTGACGATGAAACTGAAAACAGCCTGTTATCCTGTGAATTTAGCAACGGTAAGGTTGGCTGTGACCTGAAGAAAAATATATCACCTCTAAAAAGAAAAGACGCAGTAGAGAAAAACGCTGTAATGGGCAAAATATTTAAACACAATGCAGTGCGTACTGATAAAAAGACTATAAAGATCAAAGAGTCGGCGAAACCAAAAGCTAATTTAGATCAGTTATTTGACAGCTTACTTGAGGAGGAACAAGATCTTGGCTCTTCTACGTTGAGCGGCAACGCAGTATCATCTAAAAATGACGATTTTGTGACACCGAAAAAACATGACCATCCTTCTAAATACGACAAATACAACCGCACGCTTTCGAGCAGGAGTTCTTCTCCAACGTTAAAGTTAAAAAGTCCATCGCCTAAGCCGAAATCGCCTAAGCCGAAATCGCCTAAAGACTATGATAACTCATCTCTAATAGACTATGGACCTTCAACATCTAAAACAACAGCAATCGATTTTGGGCCAAGTACATCGAAAAAACGTGACGTAATTTCGCCAGACCTTTCACAGAAGAAATCTGACTCTTCGACAATTAAGAAGCATGAGCCGCCACATAAACATACAAAAGTTAAACATAATGACTCTACACCTACAAAGAGTGACGCTATACCTATAAAGAAACGTGATCCAAAAAAAGAGAAATCACCATCGAACAAGTTAGATGAAGGCATCAGCACTAGTTATGATTATAACGCTGATGCATATGACACATACGATGATATGGGAGTAGCTAGACAAAGGGCGCGACGTAAATGTACCGTAGGAAAACAGAACGTATTGGCCGAGACTTGGAGTTCAGAATCAGAGCCAGATGGCATTCCACCGCGCCCTAATAGTGCTGAGTCGGTTGTTATTACCTCTGCTCGTAGAAAGAAAGGGAAGAAGAGAGAAGGGCACCATGCCGGTGCACGACGCGTGAATAACCGACACATTTCATTCAAAAAACTAGATGTCGAAAGCAGATTAGCTAGTTGTAGTCGAAACGCAGCTAGTGGTAGTGGTGTTGGAACGAGCCGAGCGCGGCGGGACAGCGGCGATGTGGCTAGCGTGAACCCGTACGACGCACCGGCACCGTCCACATCGACGGCGCACGCTCCGCTGGGCCCGCCCGGGCCCAAGCCGCGCCCGCGCACCACGGCCTACTACAACTGGTCGTCGGAGGGAGACGACGAGCCGGAGCACGTGCAGCAACACGGCTGGATCGTCGGTGACAGCCACAAGAAACTAGTTACGATGCTTGCACATGCAAAAGGCCGTAAACGAAATAATGATGATAAACGTCATTTCGACGAATAAGTTTAGTTTATTAGATTATATTAATCTTGTAAATATATTGTACATAATATTCTAATTCTTTATTAAATGTCTTAAAACGAAAGTTGACCAGACATTTCGGGCTTCATTTTTTTCTTTTATTGTTGTAAATATTGTAATAAAATAGTTTTAAAACATTAGTTAAATTTTGAATGAGCCAATGTCCTGTCAACTCCTGAATTAGTAAATTTTCTGGAACATTTATTTTAAATCGAGTTATTGCACCTTTAAACCATGAACGACGTGGGCATTTTTAGTTTATACGCGTTGTCTGTTGTAGATGTTTTGTATCAATAAATCATTTTGTCCCCTATGGTATGTTTAATATCTCTGAGAACATCGGAAAGTACTATTTCGCCCGTTAATACCTTTTACTTGTTTTTGTTTCCTAATTAAATTCCAATTCCCTCTGTTTTCTCTAAAACAACTAATGTTTTCGTCAACCTACCTTTTCTGATATGATTACCAGCTGTTGCACTACTAATTATATTGACGTATAACCTGGTAACCCCGTAGATGTTCGTTAGGTGTCTGGGATATAAAAGTAGAAAATAAGGTTAAGAGTATTAAATGTTTCTATAATTTGCATTTGTAAAAAAAAAATCTTGAGTGGAGGTAATATGAGTACTTTATAGGTGTCGCGTTTTCATTATATATTTGTACATAGTTCTAAAATACTATAAACAATTTAAATTTTAAATGATCGTATATTATACTAAAAATTCGATTTACATAAATATTAATATTAGTGTATTGACTAAAAATGCCTCGTTCTTTAATTGTAATTTTAAAAATAAATAATTTTAGTCAGCGAATATAAGATTATGCAAATAAAACTTAAGCATAATAAAATTTAAATTGTTCTTTATAAACATTTATTTTATTTACGAAATTATACTAAAGTGAGTACCAGTTGTACCAAAATGTACCAACCCACAGTCAATACATTACTTCAGCTAAGTAAGAATTAGAATTTATGTACGCACTGTTGGATTTAGAACTCTCGGCGTAAACTTGATTTATTTATTTTTCTAAACACTTTGTTTGTACGCTGAACTAGACTGACTCGGCAACAATTCAAATAAACCTTTTTTTCTTTCTTTCTTGCAACAGTTATTAACTAACTGTATGTGGCATTATTGGATTAATTTACCAGAATTTATTGATTGTGTGTCGGTATATTTTTGCATTTTGGATATGGTTATGAATTTGTCTATTTGACTGAATTTCTGTTACATAATTTCAAAAGTGTCTTTTGGAGGCTGAAAACGCGGTCTGAGTGAATTGTGTATCTATGAGTTGAGTAAATTAATTTGTTAACTATTTTTATACATTAGATATTTTGAGTAGTCGAATGTGTTACATATTATTGTGAAATCTCATGCATTAGTTATCGTTTTTTTTTCTAGTCCAATGTGGAAAGACTATAACCGCATTATCAGCCTCACAACAGTAATTATATGATCTTATTTTCCAATAAGTTTGAGTAAAGACTTATCATTTTTCAATAAATTAAAATAAAATTAATTTAAAAATCATTGGTATGTATTTCGTGTATCTGTGAATCAAGTTTTTTTTTTTTAAATAAAGCTCAATGTTAAAAGTTTATTTATTTCATTACTAATTATATTAGTACTCAAGTTTGAAAAGGGAGAACGTATGTGTCAAGTTGAACGAACCATCTACTTAGAATAGGAAATGGGATATCCCTGTCTGGAATCAAACTCATATTTGTTTTAGACGCATTAATGTTAGAATGTAGAAAAAGTAAATAATCATATATTATATGTCTTATTTGAACTTCGTCTAGTTTAAAGTAAAGATTCAATAAGTACTAGTCAGTATGTCAGGTGTTTCTAAATCTTCAAAATGAGGCAAGGGATAGTTCCCAACACATTGCGGATATTACCCATTATTAAAATTGAGCTACATTTTGTGTTGTCATATTTTAACAAATAAATGTATCACAGGAATCGATCTCTATTATTTTATCCCCCTAGCTTTTAATCTAAATTCTATGAATATGAAAAAGTCTGATGCAGAAGTCAATCAGATATTGATATAATTTTGTGCAACTGAATTGAGAGCCCATTTTTTAAATCCTTACGAAACGAATCAAAATTTATAGAAAATTTATTAAAAAAATAGCAAAATTTAAAGAAAATAAATTTCCTAAACGTAAATTAAGACATGATTAAATAACGTGGGCCCTCAATCCAGACCCTTGCGGCCTTGCTTAAAGAGGCGTAGTCTAGATCTCGGAAAGTACTATCCAGGTTAATAGTTATTATTTAGGAATTTAGTTAATAATTTCTTAAATATTTTAAGAGATTTCTAAAGCTGTAGAATGTCAGATTACAGATTTAGGGAGGTTTAGCTTTCAATTCATTAATGATTTTTCTAAAGAATCTGCAATAACCGAATTTGTCTGACGAAATACATACATACCACTAATATATTCTAGTTAAATACCTCTATGAGTTAGTATAATAGTAAGTACAATTTCAAACCAGTGGAAAAGTTTTCGTTGTAACCGAGGCGAAATTCTACAGAAAATGATAAATCTTATGCAGCTGAGTGCTGCAGTGACTAATTTCCATATATTAACTGTAAATAATGCTTTTATCATAAACTAGCTTGTGCCCGCAGCTTCGCTCCCGCTCTACCCTACCCTACTTTACTCTACCCTATACCAATAAATGAGCAGGTTTTGGATTATTTCTTTTATTTAACGGGATAAAAATTACAATACAATTACAATAACAAAAAAGAACCAGCAGATAGAAGAAGTGTCAATATTCCAACTCGTTATTATCCACAATTTCGTACATAGAGACGGTCATCCCGCATTGCATTTTAGTTAACCTGAAAATCCAATTACATACGGCCCTAACTGGCCCGGCTGAGCCTCTACAGTTTTGCTGATATCTCTTTTAGACGTGTGGAACACGACGCCACGTCGACGACTTTGGACTTGGTCCGGACGGCTCATTGCTCGTCGTCCGCAAATTTAATTACTAAGTTATCGTTTTTTTATAAATAAGATAAGAGACAGCACAATATACTTGATTTACGCCTCCACCCCACACAATAGTACTTTTCAAGATTTAGACTATACTTCTTTCTGCAAGCGTCTGGATTGAGAGTCCACTAATCATTGGTTTAAGTTTTACAATTATTTTTACCCATTTCCCTCCAAACCTTCTTTCCTTACGTAAGTATTTTAAAAAATGGAACCTCAATCCAGATGCACACGAAATAATTGCATCAGTAGGTAGGTTTAGGTATTTAATACATTTGTTACAAGTTCAGAAAGTTTATCATTGTGACCGAGCCGGAATTCGCACGAGCCGAAGGTGAGTGTGTTATGGCGCCGAGGGCTGCAGTGACAAATTTGCACGTGTATTAAACGACGTCTTTTAGTACACTTCCGAAGAAAAATTTTCTCTGAAAATTAAAACTTCACATTGTCCTGAAGAAAATTTTTCAAAATTGTCATACATTTCAGTTTTGATTTAGATGGCAGCAGGCTATCACAAGTATTTGTTTACCTTAATCACAATATCTAGCGGCAGCGGCGTAGCATCTAAAGTATTCTCTTCAAATCTTAGATTCAACATTTTTTTCACAAATAACACAAATAAATAGGTTAATAGTATTTATAGACTTTTTTCCCACGCTTAACCTTTGCAGGTTGGAGGAGAAGCAAAGGTAGCGTTATACATCCTATTAATACATCCTATTAATTAAAATTGAAATTCAACTATTTTTGAATGTAGAACACCGATAAATGTTAATTTGTTGGTAATAATAAATTATTGTGTAAATAATCATTTTTATTTATTATATTTTGTTAAATTAAAATTTTCATTAGCTATTATAACCTTAAAAATATGCGACATTTTGCTTTAAAAAAAGAAACACCCTTGACCGTGACGAAATAGGAATGAAAAAAGCCCTTGGTATGATAAATTGGAAAAAAGCACGCGGGTGATATACATACCATGTCGAACCTAATCGTAGTGCGATAAGACGCAGTTTTCGAATAAGTGTATTGAAAAATATAAATAATAATTAATACCTATACATGGGTCCTTTGTTGCGTAAGTATAATACATGGGTTCAAGATGAAAGCCAAGAAAGCTGTGGCAATAGCAAAATCAAAAGCCCAGGACAAACTATATCACACACTGGACAGTCCAGTAGGCCAAAAAGAGCTATACTGGCTTACTAGAATAAGAGAGAGAAAGGCGAGGGATGTTTGCCAGGTAAGATGTATAGGAGATGAAACTGGAATGATTCTATCGGATGATGAAAAAAGCAAAAAGAAGTGGAAGGAATATTTTGGAAGACTGATGAATGAAGAAAATAATTGGAGTAGGGTGTTAGAGAATAGACCAGTGAATGTGGAGTTTATGAGAATAGTTAGTATGGATGTAGTTAGAGTAGCAGTAAACAGATTGAAGAATGGTAAAGCCATTGGTCCAGATGGAATACCAGTTGAAGTGTGGAAGTTATTGCGAGTGGATGGATGGACGTGGTTAGCTTTGTTCTTCATTAAGTTGCTGCGGGAAGAAGCCTTACAACAACAGCCCTCGTGTTCATTTTTAAAAACAAAGCTGATATGCTTGAGTGCAAGAATTGTAGAGGAATAAAGCTAATAGGTATGTCGTATACTATGAAAGCCCGGGAGAAAGTTATTAATTATAACAATAAGACCCTACACGACCGCGAGGTATGCAGTTTTAGATTTAGGAAAATACTTCCTAGAAACCGACCTGGGTCTGCACCGAGATGTGGTAGCAGTGCACAAGCGCCTCATTACGCTCTCCTTGGCTAAAGGTAATCTAGCGCAAGCTTATGGTACTGGATACTAATGACCGCAGGGAAGTATGGCAGAGCAAAGAGCTTCACGGACGCTTTTGCCGGGCCCTACATGGACCCGATGTAGACCTATTAGCGTCCGTATCCTGGCTGCGCTTCGGTTACTTATTCGTGGAAACCGAAAGTTCGACGAACAACTACCGGAAATATATTATGAAGGACGGTACGGTTGACATCTCTGGCACGCCATCGGCCCGGGGAATCATTTCGACCCATTATTTCTGAGTTTTCTCACCTAGTCAATGGAGATTATTTGCATAGATACAACCTCGTAGCCAGGATTATTATCAACCAGTATCTTGCTCTTATTTACAATCTTGTGGAATCAGAAGTACCGTACTTTAAGTATGTGCCCGACCCAGTTCCCGACAATGGTAATATCACATTGCATTGGGATCGATCTATCATCACTAACAGGACTATTGCAGAGAATACAACAATATACTACAGAGAATACAATATTTCTTCTAGCCTAGGAGATCCCTACGAAGTAAATGCAATAATAAAGAACTTAAAAATTAATCGAGCTATGGGTACTGACGAGATTCCACCTACCTTATTAAAAAAATGCGCAGATGAATGAACTTTGTCATTTTACAAGCTAATAACCCGATATTATGAAGAAGGCGCTTTTCCCAATCTCTTAAAAAAATCACTCATTGAACCAATATATAAAAAATAATGCAAAAACTGCCCCAAACACCTATCGTGCCATCGCTCTTCTATCTACAGTATCAAAATAATTTGAAAAAGCCATGTGCAATTGTGTCTACGTGTTTTGTGAAAAATATAATTTTTTAACAACCGTCAAAATGGTTTTGACGTACTTTATCCTGCACCTGCTGGCGACAACAGATAGCAGGACCCTCTTGACAACTCCTGACCTCTGAGGGTCTCACTTCTTCGGCCTATCTCTGATCCACCTCGCCCTGCCGGCCTTGGAAGGCTGTCGCGGGGCGACAGACCTCCCAGTGTTTCTCCGTTCCTCCTAACACCTAATAAATTTTAAATATACCTCACAAGGAACATATTTTATTATTTATACTCCCTTTCACTCATACAACCTCTTCTTACCCTCTCGTTAACGTCTAAAACTTTACAAGCTCTCGCCGGAACGCCCATACCGATCTGCTCCGACTTTCGATACCTCAGGTTGGAGGGATCACAGAACAGAAGATGGTGAGGTAGAGCGGGACGTAACGCACCGGATCAACGCAGGATGGATGAAATAACGACAGATCACGGAAACTTGTGACCCACGGATGCCCCTCATGGTGAAGGGTGAAATCTACAAGTCCGTGATATGGCCTGTCATATTGTATGGATCAGAATTTTGGGCTGTGAAAAAGACAGATTAAAAAAGACAGGTGAAAAAAGATTGCACGTAGCAGAGATGAGAGTGTTAAGATGGATGTGTGGTGTGACTGAAGAGTTGAAAGGGAATCGTTTGTCTTGGTATGGTCTTGTGAAGAGGAGGGATGAAACGCATGCTACTAAAAGAGTTATGAGTTTGAATGTGGATGGATGGAGAGGGAGAGGGAGGCCAAAGAAAAGATATATGGATTGTGTGAGATGTGATATGAATGAAAAGGGAGTTAGTGATAGCGTGACGAGTAAAAGGACAGAATGGAAGAAAAAAACGTGTTGCGCTGACCCCAAATAAACGGGACAAGGGCAGGAAGATGATGGTGACATGGGTTCAAATTTAGGTACTGAACTAAAATTCAAGATAATTATCAAATTTTGGAACAGCAAAGCTGCTATATATATTGCTTGGTCATTAGCAATACCAGAATTTATATTGCAATTCATACTTTTAGGGCCTTTTTAATACAAATGGTCAATTAAACAGTAAACTAAAATATAGTAACTCTAAAATTGATACTTTCAGTGGATTCAATTATCTAGAACTATAAATTCAAGTACTTAATTGTAAGTATTTGTTATCTTTTTCAGAAATTGGTTTTACCAGCTATACCTACTAGATAGGTACCTATTAATGAGAAAAGGTAATTTGATGTCCTATTGGAATTAGGGCCGAAACTAAGTAAAGCGGACGCCCGCGCGGTCCTATAGAAGATTGCTCCTTTGCGGGGGCCCGCGAGGGCACTCGTCGCGGGATGTTGGGCCTCACGCATGTATTTCTATGTAATAGTAAGATCTCCATAAACACGACTACACGCACACCGTTAAAGTTGAACTAGCGACACTGCAGGTAATAATCCGGTTTCCCGAGACGGTGACAGTCACACACGACACACGTGCTGTGTTACTCTACTACGCTACGGGTGCCCGTCGCGGGCGGGTCCGCTTAACGCAGTCTCGGCCCTAATTCCAATAGGACATCAAATTGCCCTTTCTCATTAGTAGGTACCTATCTAGTAGGTATAATTGGTAAAACCAATTTCTGAAAAAGATACATATGCTAAAAACTTGTCGCTACCTGTATCTTGGTATTGTCAGCAGTATCAGTCTTCTGAACCAAGCTGGGAGAGTCACAGGCTTACGGCTGACGGAGAACAACCAACCGCCGATATCTACGTTTATCGGAGACTGCACCGCCACTCGCTGTTCTTATATGGTATATTAAGTATATATATATTCCACAACTAACACACAACGCCGTCTAGTCTCAAGCTAAGCAGAGCTTGTGTTATGAGTACTAGACAACTGATAATTATATATTTCTAAATACGCATTAATTTGTTCAACAAATTAATGATCGTGCTCATCACACAAACATTCGTCCTGGGCGGGAATCGAACCCACGACCTCCGGCATAGCAGTCAGGGACACTACCTACTAGACCATGAAGCCAGTCAGTATATACATAGATTACCTACTGATTATGACTATCTAGAAAGCACACATAACGCAAGATTTTAGAAACATGAATGTCAATATGGTGAGACCCCGCCTATTTCGAAAATCATGTGGATAGGATTTAATATAATATTTTCAATACCTTGATATCCACCAAATATGATATTCTCCACATGATGCGATTACGAACAGGTATGAACATTCTACTGCTTCGTATTGTACGATTATCAATTACTTATTTACCTGGGTACCTATATTTCAGTCCTCTACAACAACATAATTAAGTATATTATTGTAAAACATCGACTTACATTCTAAGAGCCAAATTCACCAATAAACTAATCGCGATTCGTTCAAACAAAACGCAGTTTGAGCACAGAATATATAATAGTACCTTACCGGGTTTGAGCGACTAATCGCGATTATAGCTTCATTTTGCGTTTCATCGCGATGAATTGAACCTAGTTTATGCTAAACTCAGTTTCTATTCTCTTGTTGTCGCCCATGTTTACGACACGGGTCTTTAAACTAGATTACACTGAGCTCAGTTTAGTTGAACTAAGTTTTTATATTTAATGATGAAATCAGCCCTAAGTGATAGACAAGCTCGTTCATAGAAACTATTTGTCACAATACTGAAACGTTAAAACAAAAGTTCGCTGCAGCGCTAAATTATCATTATGACGTCTAACAAAACTTTTAAGGTTACAGCGCATAGATACTGCAAAACTGCACTAATGTGTTCATCAAGTCAAGGTGTTCGGCATACAGTACACGTACTTAAGTCAAGCAAAGTGATTGTACGGCATGCCTAATCTAGTGCGTAGTACATTATATATCGATGTTGTAAAATAACATCACAGAAATCAAGAAAGTCTTAAAAAAATAATTTTAAGTTTTAAATAGCAAGTAGCATCTGTTTTTTTAGAAATTCATTGAATAATGCGTCTGCTAGTGGCTAATATCACACCCATATAATACACCGACGAGCCTGTTGCTATTAACTGGATATAAATCCTGACTTCAAGTAGCTACCATAAAGTCGGATTGCTTAAGTCCTCAGTCCTGGTGTATAACTTTGGCCTAAGCTTGTTTACTAATAAAACCATAAAATGTAAATAGTCAATAGTGTGTGTTGTGCTTCAATTAGTTATTAAGCCAATATTAGGTATACCCGAGGTTAAAATAACCCGACTTCTTAACCTAAAAAGATAGAACACGCGGTACGTAGAGAAAGTTCTCAGAGCCTCCAGATATTACCTACTGATATAGGTAGGTATATCTGTTCGGATTAACAGAATGTGTAATATTGAGTAGGTATATATCCAGTCTTACCCCTGATTTCTGAGTTAATTAAGCAATATGAAAGTGAGTATTTCTCAAACTCTAAGTACTTGGGCTTTGACACGTTCGTAACTCAAAATACTCAGAAACCAGCCCACATATCTTGGGCCGACGGCTGAAGTCAACAGAGTGCCTAGTGTGAGTTTGTAATACGCTAACGCGATCGACACGTTTATGACGTTCGAGCCTCCGATTGGCCCGCTCCAAGCTCTTAACCAATCAGAGAGCCAAACGCGGCAAACTTTTCGATCGCGTTAACGTAAAAACAACTCACACTCAACGTAAAGCAGTTCACAACTACACTCGCGAGCAACTAAATCTCGGCTCTTCGTACAAGAGGTTTTCCTAAAAAAATACTGAAATGTCTTAAAAAACTGTAATGTCGTTGGAAAGCCTGAAACTTCAGCTTCAAATTGGTATCATTATTATGACTGTTGTGTGTGACTGACATTATTAAGGCTTCAGCACTTTTATCATAATTTCTTGTTCGCGAGTATAGAACAAGGCTTTGTCAAAGACTTCATAATAATATTTCAAAAGTGTCAGTTTTCTGTTTTCCTTTATCGTAAGGCAATTTTGTTATACTGTCCTCTTCTTTGCTATAAAATAGTAAGTCTCTAACTTCCATAAGTCGTTTTGTGTCATGAAAGTGAGTTTGGGCGATAAACACAGGGTGAAGTAATAAAACAAAAGTTGTATTTCTTTCATAAGGTAATTTAAGTATTACATATTACATCGACAGAAAAATGTTCATTTTTCTTCTAGGTATATCATTTAATTCTAGCGATTATATTCGTTAATCATCAATAGGTCGTAGATCTTTGTCGTCTAGTTCGCTTTATTTAGGGTTTGTTCCTGTTTAAAAATATTTAGCTCTAATAATAAGAGAAATACCTAGCAACAGTATTAAACCACAGAACGCTATGAGCAATGGAACGAATACTTCGATTAATCGGAGACTGCTCAGGAGCCGGTCAGTCAGCTCGTCGACAAACTCAGAAGGTAGATTGATAGCCTGGAAATAAAACAGCTGGTTAGTACGTCACAAAAAGTAGTCCCATAGGCTGGCACTTAAGAGACAAACTGTGTACCTAGGTACTTAAGTTTTGTTATAAGTACCCAAAGCTTGACACGAGACGTTGCGTAGATAAGTTGGTACTTTTCTAAATGGTGAATGATACATATTTTGCAAAAAGGTTTAACATTTTTACATGTCAATTTAAACTAGATTAAGCCGGTTTTTCCTAGATGACTACCCTGAAAAGAAACATCAAAAAAAAACGGTAATTTAAAAAACTAAAAAACCCGACTGCTTTTCTGAGCATTCATGAAAAAGCCCTAAAACAAGAAAATCTGGCAGTCGGGACCCATTCTAGAATTGAGAGCACTTACCTATATTACATTGCAGATTACTCCAATCTATTGACTAGACGGCTGACTTTCTAGAGTGGGTCCCGACTGCCAGATTTTCTTGTTTTAGGGCTTTTTCATGAATGCTCAGAAAAGCAGTCGGGTTTTTTAGTTTTTTAAATTACCGTTTTTTATTTTTTATTTTTTTAGTTTTATTTTATTACGATATCACTTTCAAAGTAATTACGAATCTAAAGACACCTCTCAAACTAAAATCCATCGAGCCGTTCAGGTCGCAGAGCGTGCCAAACATTTGAATTTGGCGCTAAAAATCAGCCATTTTGTTTTTTTTTTTATTTTGATATACCCAGTGTCACTCTCACAGTAAATACAAATCTAACGACACCTCTCAAGCTAAAATCCATGGAGCCGTTCAGGCTGCAGAGCGTGCCAAACAATTATACATACATACATACTTACATACATACATACATACTCTAGAAAAACATAACCCTCCTTCTGGCGCAGTCGGGTAAAAAGAACTCAGAGGTCAGTCTCTTTTAAAGTCCATACAGTGAACTTGTAATGGTCAAATCATAATAGGTACATACAAGTTAGTGCCTGAGATTGTCTTTTTAGGAGAAAGAATAATTCAGGCTTCAGTAGACCTCCAGTTAGTGCATGCATTTGTCAGTATTCGTGTAGCTCAACTGGAGACTTAGGACTGCTAAGGACTTGACGAACAATATTTAGTATTGGGTTGGTCGGATGAAAAACTCAAATTGCCAGACATACGACATTAATGAAAAGATAAAACAAGTTTAACTTTTCTAACTCTACATTTTTTCAATAATAAAAGCAAACATAAATTAAAATTTACATAACTAATACTTTAAAAAGTAAAAATACATGTAAACCTTAATTTAAAATAAATGTCACATTCAATATTAACAAGGCATCAATGTCAAAGTGTATATAATAATAATAAATTACAAATAAAAAAACTTTTTTAAAAACAAGCTTTCAATTAAATGGGCTAAAAAGAAGAAAATAAAATTTTCCTTTATAACTTTTACTATCAATTTATAACGGCATTACACAATTTATATGATAAAAAAGCTTGTCGCGAGATTTTGAAAATATTAAAATCAATAGATGAAGTTATTTAACTTATTTAATTAATGAAGTTATTTACATAACTGTGTATTTACACAGTTCAATCTCGCGACAAGCTTTATATCATATAAATTGTGTAATGCCGTTATAAATTGATAGTAAAAGTTATAAAGGAAAATTTTATTTTCTTCTTTTTAGCCCATTTAATTGAAAGCTTGTTTTTAAAAAAGTTTTTTTATTTGTAATTTATTTTTAACTTTTTAGTTATACCTTATTTAAATCAAATTTGTATTCTCAGCAAGTCCTTTCATTTATTACCCATATTATAGGAAAACATAAGAAACTTAGTCTGCTTTAGAAGTCTGCCAGGTTTTTTTTTATAGTAGGTACAATCATCCACTGACATCCCCTGCCCTTGGGCTTGGTTCGGTCTGTTACCGGACGGACGGACAGTGCGCTACCCATTGCCCGCCGTCCGCAAGCCCGCGCCAACGTTGGCAGGAAATCGGCATCGGAATTACGGCGGCGACTGCGGCGTGAGCGCCGTTGCATGATGCTGTCGGCCTCCTCCTTTGCTAGCATTACTGCTTCGCAGAAGGAGGCGACCGCCTGAGAAGTCTGCCAGGTTGGATTTATGAAACAAAAATGATGGTGGTGGATCGTAAAACTAACAACCGACACATTACATTACATGAAACAGCCAATTGCGAAGTTGTGCAAAGTTTATCTACCTGGGATCCACAATCACAAATACTGAGAAATGCGGAGAAGATTCAAGACCGTAAAAAGATTGACGCTCTTGAAGTGTGACGCTGGAGGCGTCTACTGAAGACAAAACAGACTGCTCACCGCACTAACGATTCCATTCTTAAAGAGTTTTGCATCAAAACAAAAACTTTCATCGATTGTGAAACAGCGAATTTTTAAGATGTTTGGATATATCATACGCAATGAAAGCTCTTTGGAACGTTTAGTGGTACAGGGAAGAGTAAAGGGCCTACGTTCTCGCGGCTAATCGCCTACCAGATGGACATGCCTCACTAAATCATCTTCGAAGTGTTATCATTGCATGTACACGAAGTGCCATGAATAGAGAGAGATGAAGAAGTCTCGCAAAAGCCGCAACCAACCTACCAGACGATCCACGACCATTCCACCAAGAGTATGACTGAAAAAAAGGAGAATATTGGATTTAGAGTAATGTCACTTTATTTTTCAAGTTACTCTCTGCAAGCCCTTTCAATCGGTACCTATTTAGTAGGAGTGTATTAAAACTAACTAGTTCAAATTCTTGGATGTTCCCCCATATTTTATTAGTTTTATTATTGATGTTGAATTTTAATTGCACTGCATGGCTATGCATTGACATCAAAATTAAATGTGTATCAGAATTTCAGCTCAAGGTTGAAGATATCTGCTTCAAAATTAAATTGCAAGATTTCACCCGAACAAACATTCATACATATATTATACATTGCAAGTCAAATAAAAGCTTATAAAAAATCCAACTTTTAAGAAAACGCAATCTAAAGATAAGGTCGTTTATGCTCCGTTTAGGCACATATTTATACCAACTAGGCAGTCTAAACCTACAGGATACCGAACCCGTTGACCTAGAATCCTGGAATTTGGCATAAAGCAAGGCAAAATTGACTGTAAATTCGTTGTTAAGTCACAAAAAAATCCTTCTTATTTGATCGCAATTTAACTATTTACCTATGTAAATTTGTACGGAACCCTCCGGCGCGATTTCAAGTCGCTTATGACTGGTTAGAACTTATTTTATTCGATCCGAAACTCGATAGGATTGTTTTTATTGCGGAACTCCTATGGCCACCTTCCAGCTCCATCATTAGACCTCGACTGCCATATTGGATCAAAGTACTCGCTATTACAAATCTAACGAGACCAAAGACGAGAGGGTTGTGTTGTTTCATTGCGGAGTTCTTGTAGCCACCTTCCAGCTCCATCATCAGACCCTGGTTACCATATAGGATCCAAGTACTCATCAATACAAATCAAATGAGCCCGAACTCGATGGGATTGTGTCGAATTCTTACGAAGTTCCTATTGTAACCTTCCAGCTCCATCATCAGAACCTGGTTACCATAAAGGATCCAAGCACTCGTCAATACAAATCAAACGAGCCCAAATTCGATAGGGTTGTGTCGTTCAATTGCGGAGTTCCAATGACCAGGATCCAGCTCCATCGTCACACCCTGGTTACCATATAGGATCCAAGTACTCGTCATTAAAAATCAAATGGGCCTAAAGTCGATGGGGTTATATCGTTTAATTGTGGGAGTTCCTATGGCAACCTTCTAGATCCATCATCAGACCCTGGTTACCATATAGGATCCGAGTACTCATCAATACAAATCAAATGAGCCTAAAGTCGATGGGGTTATATCGTTTAATTGCGGAGTTCCTATGGCAACCTTCCAGCTCCATTATCAGACCCTGGTTACCATACATGATCAAAGTACTCGTCAATACTAATCAAACGAGCTCAAATTCGATGGGGTCGTATCGTTTAACTGCAGAATTCCTATGACCACCTTCCGGCTCCATCATCAGACCCTGGCTTCCATATAGGATGAAAGTACTCGTCAATACAAACTAAATGAGCCCAAATTCGATGGGATTGTGTCGTTTAAGTGCGGAGTTCCTGTGACCACCTTCCAGCTCCATCATCAGACCTTGGTTATCATATAGGATGAAAGTACTCGTCAATACAAATCAAAAGAGCCCAAATTCGATGGGGTTGTATTGTTTTATCGCTGAGTTCCTATGGCTACCTTCCAGCTCCATCATCAGATCAGCTTCATGCCATCATAATGTTGCATTGTCACCCGATTTACACATGCATGTAAAATTTCAGCTCAATCGGTTGAAGATATCTGCTTCAAAATTGAGTTGCAAGATTTGAGCCGAACATACATAGTTACATACAGTGCAAGCTAATAGAAAGCTTGTAAAAAGGAAAATACTTAATTAGAAAAAAACTAAAAAGTAATACTGACAACAATTGTAGTGCGTTCTGGAGCTCTAGATAGTTTTTTACAGTACCTATGCCAAAAGGCTTTCTCTTTTGGCATAGTTTTCGCTTCACAAATGATTGGAATGTAGTTTTCATGACTCATACTCGGAAAGTAGGTCTGAAATTGCCTGAGGAGCGGGTTGAAAGTAATAAGTACTTTCCAGCCCTAGGGAGAATTTTGAATGATAAACTAGGTAGTTCTATTGTCAAAATTCTACTTATTGAACCTTGTCCCAACAATAATACAGCCACTCTATGAGAGCGGTGTAAAATTGAAATATCATAAAAATAAGTATTTATTAAAGATGTGGGAATAGTACATTTTGATCCAAGTCCGAAAACTCCGTCATTGCAGCCGAGGCGGAATTCGCACGAGCCGTAGCGAGTGTGTTGTGGAGCCGAGGGCTGCAGTGAAAAATTTGCACGTGTATCAAACGACGTTTTTTAATAAACTTACGCAGAAATACTTTCTCTGACAATTACGACCCATTTTTGTTTATTTAGTACTGAAGAAAATTTTCCGAAGTAGCCATACATTTTAGTATTGATTTAGATGGCAGCAGGCTATTGCAAGTATTTTTATTTTTATTTATTTGTATTCTATGACATTTAATTTGTGGCAATTGTAGTTGAATTTAATAATTATGTAATACTGTATAATGAGTGTAATAAAATTGAATTTTTTGATCTAACATAGAAATAAGTGATACTAACATTATAATGTGGACCAAAAGTTGTCTTTTAAATAAAATGAATTATTATTATTATTATTATTGTATCTAGCAGCAGCGGTGTAGCATCTAAAGAATTCTCTTCAAATCTTAGATTCAACACTTTTTTTCACAAATAACGCGGTAAAAAAAATCTATTAAATACTATTATCTAACCTATGATAATAAGTATTTAATAGTTTTTTTTTTATCCGCGTTAATCTTTGCAGGTTGAAGGTGGAGCAAAGGTATCAAACCTAATATTAATAAAAATAGAAATTCAAATAGGTATATTTGAATTTGGAACACCGCTATATGTTAATCTGTTTGTAATAACAAATTATTGTGTAAGTAATCATGTTTATTTATTATATTCTGTTCAAAAACACCATTAAAATTTTCATTAAATATTAAAACCTTAAAAATATCCGCCTCTGCTTTAAAAAAAAAAAATCACCCTTGATCGTGATGAAATAGGAATGAAAAAACCCCGGTTCTCGGTTAGTCCATGTTGCTAGTCCATGTTATTTTAAAATATTAGGATAATATTATATTTGTCTTTCCCTACGAGTCCATGAGAATGTTTGTTTGTCAGCGGTACTTTAGTTTTGATACGGGATACATGTTTATTATTTCTATTCGTATGAAATAAAAGACAATGAATATTTTTATTTCATATACTTACTTGGCTGCTGTTGCAGCGACGGTGCTCACACTGGAGCCCCGTAGAGGGCCATGGACCGAACGATTCCCGTGTAGAGCCTCCGGCAGGAGGCGTCTGGTCCCCTGAGGTTAGGTAGGAGCCGCCCGAGACCAGCCCCAGTCCGGTTCAGTTCGGGAGCCAGACGTCGGAAGTGCTCCTTGAAGTTCCACCAGCTGTCGAGGACGAGTCCCAAGTACTACATCGTCGACCCGACGCTGATGTGAACTCCTCCTACCGTTAGTTGGGAACTCGGTGGTGGCGCGCCTCGAGGGCCGTGAAAACACATGGCCTCAGACTTGTGCAATGCCACTTTGAGTCCCAACTGCTGGATCCTATCAACGACCATCGCAACCCCGCGTGTCACTAGTTCGACCGCTGTCCGGTACGACTCTCCCCGTGCTAGGACGTGTCGTCCTCGTAGCAGTTCACGCTGACCCCGTCGGGGAAGTCGCCGCGCAGCACTTAGTCGTACCCGATGTTCCACAAGGGTGGTCCTAGTACCGACCTCTGCGGAACACCGCACGACATCTCTCGACGTTTCCATTCTCCCTGGTGACCGGGGTAGATAATATACCTCTTGATCGAGGCCTACCTTTCGGGTAGGCCTCGATCGCGCGACAGAGGTAGTCGGGCACCCGGTGATACCTGAGTGCCGTTCCAATGCTACTCCAGGGCAGGGAATTAAAGGCGTTGGAAATGTCCAAAGACACTGCCACGACACACCTGCCCTGGGACATCGTATCCCCCGTCGTGAGGGCTCGCACGCGCATGATGGCGTCCACCGTGGAGCGCATCCTACAAAAGTCGAACTGTCCGTTCGAAAGGTCCGGCCCCACCGGTGCTAGGCGCGCGACGAGGCGGTTTGCAATAACTCTTTCGAAGAGCTTGCACATATCATCGAGCAGCACAATGGGCCGGTACTCGGACGGAGAGTCTGCAGGGCGCCCCGGCTTCGCTATGAGGACCAGTTTTCCCGTCTTCCAGGAAGTGGGAACTGGCTCCTGTCCATGCATGCGCTGAAGAGTCCCCTCAATCGAGGCCCGAGAGCCTCCATGGCCAGGACCCAGGCCCTCCCAGGCAAGCCATCCGATCCAGGAGCGGTATTCGTGGCACAGCAACAGTTATGGTTACGGCTCGCTAATGAGTAGCTGGCTTAATGAAAAGCACGGTGCTTAGCTTTAGCTTTTTTAGACTAAACAAGTTACTTTACACCTGGGGTTACTATTAATGCTTAGTTTTTTAATGTGACTAGGGACTTCATTTAAAAACCGTATAAATTCAACTTTTGCAGGAGTGAAAAGGGGCAAATTCTTTTGTATGCAATATTTTATTCATTGGAGCAAAATATTTGAAACTTAACTTTAATTTAAAAAGGGTTTTCAATATTTGTTATTCAAAACTACTTCTGTATTAACGATTTATGGGGTGTCAAAGATTGTAGGTATAGAAGAATATTATCATTTGGGTTAATGAACTTGAAACTTGGCACATTTCTTATATCTATGGTACAAAGGCTAACCGGAATGAATAATAAAGACGGTCATTATAAGTTTTTATGAAAAAATTCTCACGAACGAAGCCGCGAGCATGGTACTAGTTAACCTGTATGACGAAAATTATAAATGATCTGAGGAGAATCTTATAACGTTTCGTATCCGATGTATACTTACCTAACTGACCAAGGGCGTCGCCAAGGGGGGGCAGGGAGGGGCTACTGCCCCCCCTAGAGGCTTGCTTTACAGCTTCAGAGCCCGGTTTAGGCACCAGTCTCCCACAATATATTGCCCATCCTATATGTTACCGTAGATATAAGGCTAGTAATTAGGAGTTATATTGTGGAGAAAATAATATTTTAATAATATTTTATCATTATTAAAATAAAACTTTTTTATTATTCTCTGTACTTCCAATAGCCCCCCCCCCCTTGATCATCGGCTGGCGACGCCCTTGTAACTGACAACTCAATCAGTCTTTTTTTATATCAAATTAAATTATAGAAACGCACACAAAGTAATTTAAATAATGGAATCTTTGCCCAGGACTGGGATAGAACAGGTTTGACAAAAATGGGAATATAATTGTGAAAAACAAAACAATGTCAGAAAGAAGTTCACCATAGCTGCGTATCGCTATGTTATATTCACAAGGCGCTTAATTAAGGACAGCTTTGATGTAACTCAATCGAACATCATTATTATACTGTACGTTCATTCACTCACTCGATTGAATGAACGCTGGAGCCCATTCATTGTGTTTAGGTAGAAGAACGGGCCAATTCAATAATTATTCTAGAAGAGCAACAAGTTGCTGCCCGTCCTGGTAAGCACAAAGCTGTCTGTAGACACGCCACTAAAGTCAAGATTACTTTCGTTTGTGTCTAGTACGTAGTAAATTGGATTTAATGTATTGTAGTGTTTTATGGTTACGCTAGTATTTATGTAGTTAGGTACAGTGGCGTAGCTAGGTGACCAAGGGCCCAGGGGCAAAAACCAACTTGGGGCCCCTAAACTGTTTAGGCTTTATTAATATACTATAATTATATTACACATACTAACTGTGCCCGCGACTTCGTTCGCGTGGATGACGAAACTTATCAATGAGTTTTTTCGTGTAAAGTGTTATTTGTGTAGAACGTTATCTATCGAGCATACCGGTATTAATACTTCTGTCCCGGCGCGGGCCCTTGTGGCTAATTACAATAGAAAACCAATTGTGTCTCATTAACGGTGATTAAGAGGGTATTCTATATCTTTGCTCGCGGCATCGCTCGCGTTCTATAAGTTTTTTGTAGTAGATTTCTACTTTAGTACCAGTTTAGCAGGATAACCGATAGCGAAGCTGACGTTCATTGCAATGAATACTCACAAAGATAATGGTAACGGCAGATAGTCACCGTACGACATCAATTGAGAGCTTCAGCATACACGACATGTCAGTGAGCCTGTCCGGAATATGAACATAAAGGTTCCTTAGACTACTCACTCGGGAAAGAACGACGTAAAGTTGACCATGTGAAAAACAACTTACGCTAAGATCGACGCCAGCAACGCTTAGATTCTGACCTTGATCCTTATTTATTGTCATAGCGTAACATAAAGCTACTGGAAACTGTACTCTGTTATACTGAAATGGGAAATTGTTCGGAATCAAAGGAATTCTAGGAATCAAAACACTTTTCCCTGCACCACCACCGTTTAAAAATTCTGCCTCAATTATGTTCGTCGAGGCCCATTGCACAGTTTAGGAGGACTTAAATTAATTGTATCTTAAGATAAAAATTATAGTATCTTAGCCGTGTGCAGCGCCCCTTAGTGAACTCCACTGCGCGTGACGTAGCCTACGACAAACTTATTATTTGCGGTTGGTACAGTAATCAGGTCTAGGGATCGAACCGCAAAATTAAGTTTGTTTTTTATTGTATAAAATTTTCCGGGATAAAAAGTACCCAGTGTGGTGCCCAAGATATTAAAGAATAATTATACCAAGTTTCATCGTAATCGAACAGGTAGTTTTTGTGTGATGCCTGAACAAACAGACAGACAGACCGACAGACAAACATTTTTTTAATCACATTTTTGGGTTCGGTGTCGGTCTAGTAATACCCCCTGCTAATTATTTTTTTGATATTTTCAATGTACAGAATTTTTACATCTACAGATTTATTATAAGTATAGATAGATTTTAAAAATGCAAAGCAACTTTATCTTTAAAGACATTCTAAGTTATAAGAACATTGATCGCTCACATCACACAACGATCAACCACAGACATCATCATTAATTTTATAGACGACAATATCTTTCACTGCTTAATTACCGAATCTTCTTGAGTAGACTTTTCAACCAACTGCAGTGGTCACAATATTATCTGATTCACTAAAACTTTCAATATAATTTTTCACTTGTTTAATATGCGGTTTGTTAATCAGGCTGCGGGGGCCCCCCGAGCTTGTAGGCCCCGGGGCACTGCCCCGCCTAGCCCCTTAGTAGCTACGCCACTGGTTAGGTACCTATAGTCGATTTCGTAACATTGTTTTATCAGCCGAAGGGTTCTCGTTTTACTGGGGTTATTTGTTTAAAGTGGTAAAATAATAAGGCTATAGGTAGGTAGACAAAACAAATTAGCAATAAGCAAAACTATTTGATGATGATGATACCTATGTGATGATAGATGCCTACATATACTTAATATTTTTGTAAGCCAAAAAATAATAAAGTGAGAAATGAGAGATAGAGAAAGTTTAAAAGTGGCGCCAGTAATTGAAGAAGGGAGATGAAATGCTTGTTACAAAAAGAGTTCTGAGTATAGATGCACATGCACAGTGTTGTTTTGACACAGATTTGGTCACTCTTGTTTTATATTTGCATTCTATGCATAACATACCAAAAAAACTTCATAACAAACTCCCAGTGAAATAATATCTTGTTTTATTTTCCAGATAAAAAAAATATTGAAGGTTAGGTCAATGACCCCCTTATATCCTATTTGTTGTTCTGTTTCATAAAGTGCTGTTCAAAATTCCCAGATTATTTTTTATCAAAACTTAATCTGCCATCTAAAATTAATACATACATTGTATCATAATATTTATAAAGAATAAAAAATATTTTTATGATTTATTTATTTTTATGAAAATGGTACAATATCAGCGTTTATTTTTTGGCTCAGTTTATTTAAAATAGTTCTAGCTATAATATCCTAAATTTTGAAACACTAGTCTTGTAGAATTTGGGATTTATAGCGTTTCTAAGTTTTTACTGATTTCTGTGGAAATAGGGTTGTCATGTAAGGAATAAGTAAATGCGTTTAAATTATGATCTGATTTTAATTATTATTATGTGTCGTGATGACTCATTGGCCGTGATGAGTCAGTGGTATAAATTAAGAAATGGCATTTTCTAAATTACTTGTTTTTATCCACACTCAGAGAGAAAACTTTTATTCATTAGAATGTATAAGTACTTCTTCTGTGCAGACATCATGTTAAATAACGAAGAGACCAAACTATTATAGAAACACCGACATCCGAAATTGACAGCTATTTTGCACTTTTTGGTGGTTTTTGAAGTCGGTTGTATTTTTTTTGTAAAAGGTTTTTTATACGGTTTTTTGTTTGGGATATAGTATGATTATAATTGATTACAGTTTTACAGATGTATGTATATGTTAGGTACTGTAAAAGCCCGTTACTGGTATGATCAATTTTACGTAGTAGGTAGGACTTTTGTTTTATGGTAGGTAAAATCATCCAATGACAAATCCCGCCCTTGGGCGGAGCGGGAAGTAGTATCAGACTCTTACTGACTAAAAACCTACCCCGTTCCTTCGTAGCTTATAGTGCCGGGGCCGGGTATTCTTTTCGGAAGCTGACCCATGACCCCAGCAGGCTTCGGCCCTGCCTGCCTGCAGCTAGCAGGTTGGGCCTCTACGGTTTGCTGACAGCTCCTTGAGGCGCGCGGGAACAGAACGCGCCGTCGACGACTTGGGCTCGGTCCGGTCGGTTAGCAGACGATCGGACAGCGTGCTACCCATTGCACGCCGTCCGCAAGCCCGCGCCTACGGTGGCCGGAAATCGGGATCGGAATCCCGGCGGCGGCTGGGGCGAGCGCCCCATTGCCTCTGCCTGATGCGGTCGGCCTCCTCCTTTGCTAGCATTACTGCTTCGCAGAAGGAGGCGACCGCCTGCCATCCCTCCTCACTACGGTCCATGGCCTGAACCAAGGCCCGGCGAGATAGATCGCTGCCGCCGATCGCCCCCACGAGGACACACGTCAACAGTATGCTCCACCGTGTTCTCGGGGTGAAAACCCCGCACAGTGGCGACACCCGGACGAATCCTCCGCACGAATCCGGAACAAAAACTTACCGAACTAAGATTTTTAAGAATTCGCTAAGAACCTGCGTCGTGCGGAAGTTTAGAACGCCGTGAGGTCTTTCCAGCCACTCCTCAAGGATGGGCCTTTATCGCCTCGATTGTGGCGCGCCCCGAACGTGGTTGCGATAGTCGCTGACGCCATTTCGCCATGAGATCCCGCCGGAGCTCTGTCCGCCAAGCCTCGATTTGTCGCGGCAGCTGAATTTCGCCCCGGCGTTGCATCTCCATGCGCTTATCGTGCATGTGTGCATGGACTGTTGCCTCCAGATCCCATGGCGGTTGGCCAGCAAGGAGGGTTGCCACCTCACGGGAAATCGTTCGGTACCGTCGCACCATGCGTATTGCCATGACCCTCTGGCACGCATTCAGCTGGGCCCTCGGCTGTTGTGTCAACGTCGGTGCCCACACCGGGGAGGTAAGTAGGTAGGTGAGTTTCGTAGTTTAAACAGAGGGGACAAATTTTAATTTGACTGAAAATATTCATTTTCATGAAGTGTTATGTTTTAAACCTAAATTTGTCTTGAACACGAGCGATTTTGCTTACAAAGATTTGTTTAAAATAAAAATTATCTTACAATTTTAATTTTATGTTTCTCAGCTAAAACTAAGTGTTATCAAATACTGAAAGACGATTACATTGAAAACGGCTCGTTATTAATAAAAGTTTGATTATTTGGACATTTTTAACGATTATTCGTATAAAAGTGAATTCAAAGAGTCGCAGCACTAAGGTAAAGGATCTTACTACGTGACATTGTATTTATTGGTTATTTTGTTATCTTTGAAAGATTTCAGTTTTTTGTTTATTAACAAAGTTTATTCGGTTAAAAAAGAGACTTTAATACTTTATAGGTATGTGAAACAGGGGGTAAAGTCCCGTAAACCTTCATTACAAAGGAAGAATCCTCCAATCATACGGGCACGGGTTGTCTCTGGTCCGGGCAACTGACCCGACAGTTGATTTTAGACTGTTGTATATCTTTCAATCGTGAAATTATGAATTTTAGTTCTTATGTGACGACTTAGATGTCGCTAGCGCTATAATACTTACTTCTTCGATCCAAAGGATAGGTACGAGTGCAGTGCGAAGATTCTGGGTGGGTGGTACGCCCCTGACGTTCCTCGAGAAGATGTTGAACTGCGCCCGCTTTGCGCCCCTGATCGGTGTACCAGTGTTCTGAAAGTATTAAAGTGATTAATCTATATACATAAAAATACAAACTCACCCACTGAAATATCAACGCACAGCTGAAACTACTCTGACTAAGACCTAAAACGCACTAGCGGCTGGCCGTGAAGCGGCATGCCGTTGCGGTGTGCCGCAGTACTTACATACGGACCGCCGCTACGGCACGCCGTATTCTGGCTAACCGTATCGGCTCGGTTCTGTAGCGTATTCCACGCATTACAATAAATACTTGTCTGTAAAGGACATACGCATGCAGAGCAAATCCGCATGCATGATGAAATCCGCATGATAATAAAACACCCAAAGAAGGTAAAATTTTGTACAGTGTCGTAGACGCACACTAAGAAAGGGCGCACTTAAGACTCAAAATGCCAATTCATTCCACTACACTACGATCGACGGATCTTGGCGCGCCTGAAGTTAGGCTCAGCGAACTTTAGCGCTTGTGCACTCGTAAAAAAATATATGGTTTGAAAAAACAAATGCCAATAGCAATTGATATTGCTGTTAACAACTGTTATTGGCATTTATTTTTATAAATCATTTATTTGACGCGCTTATTTTGAGCGCTAAAGTTCGCAGAGCCTATCTTCAGGCGCGCCAAGAACCGTCGATCGTACTGTACGTTTCTGGACAAGTCCTTTACTGTCCAGGCCGCTCGACTGTGGAATGCATTGCCAGTGTCAATTAAACGCGCAATCACTTTATGTAATTAAAAGGCTTGTGAAGGAATATTAGTTGTTCTTATAATTATATTTCGTTTTATCTCTTTGTATTGTAGTTGTCACTTGTTTTCTTGCTTATATATTTAGTATGTATGTATGTATTTATCTAGTATTAAGTATGTACTTTGTATTTTTACCAATGTTTAACTTGTTTTGTAATGCAACAAGTACAACCACATTTCATTGTCCAGACAATCTCTGTCCATACCAGGTTGCCTGGAAGAGATCGCAGAATGCGATAAGGCCGCCAATTATATATTCTTAAATTTAAGGCTCAAATTGTATTATTTCCTATCTTGGTGTACAATAAAGCATATATAAACAAATAAGGGGTTTTAGAAAATTCAACATTCCTTGTCAGACTTGTCAAAATGCTAAAGTGATAGTGTTAATGTGTGAGTCAATCTCACCGATTTTTCTTAGAATAATCCCCTCAAACGCGTGCTAAATATTACAGTACAAGTAGCTCTTTTTCTTCAAATAAAGCAAAAACTTTGTAAAATGGCAATCCCATAGCTCAGTTTCAAGAAAATAGGTCATGAGCTGCAATTTGCACACCGTTACTACCCACAGATATGTCAAACAGTAAAGATATGGTAAGGGGGCGTGGTGCTTGCGAACACATCTTGCCGGTTATGTGCTTCTTGTCACGCCATGTTTCATTTCGGCCATTAGTCAAATATCAACTATCAACGTCTTCTATGCTAATGATTTTTGAAAAAATGCCGCTTTGTTCAGTGGTTGTTTGCAAAAACAGATGCATCAAAAGATGGCATTTCATTTCTAAACTAAGAAAATTTATTATGGTTTTTCTTAGTAGATTCATTAAAAAATTACTTCCTCTACCAAAAAACGCGATGATGTGCCAAATCAATTCTTTGAATTGAGAACAAAAATATCATTGCTTGCTCAGTACAGATCGAACAATTAATCAGCTGGCCTAGCTGCGCAATGGATGAGTATTTAACAGATACTCTCACTCATACGATAGGTTCATAATGCGGCCGCGGTCGTCATTTGTTTGTTAAGGATGTGAAGCGATGTTTGTAGTTATCGATATTTTTCATGATCCTACCTAGTATAATATAAAGATAATGTTAATGATTAATTCTTACATTTATTATTTTAGATCAGTTCCTCCATGCGTCTCTATGTCTGTCTATTCGGGATAAACTCAAAAAGTACTGAACGGGTTTTCATATGGTTTGGCATTATCATGACGGGAAAAAATATTAAAAAAAGCTAAAATTATTCTTTTTGTTTGCATGTTCTTCCTCTACATTATTTCTTGTAGGTATTTTATCTCAATAAATATCCCAAATTTCGACGTCCTGGGCTTTTCAATTTTTTATAATATTTTTCCCAAGGTCAGTAGGCTTGAAATAATATTTTTTTTTTAATTTTAACAACAAATATGAATAGCGCGTGATAAAAATCCTATAGCAATCTACTAAATAGTCTCTATCTTCGTTTGGTTACGGTTAATTCATAATTCTTTTTCCTATTGATTTCTCATACAGTCCTTTAAAAAATAGCCCAGGCTTCTCTCTTGGCAAAAAGAAAAATAAATTTATGCCAGCATTGTATGGGAAAAGTTTTATTCCCCTTTCGCTCATATAGAGTTATGTTTACTTATTTATTTATTAGGAACATGAACGACATATTAACAAAAAGCATGTGAGTAGTTTTGCATGTTCCTGTTAAACATCTCTTAACGCACAATTTATAGCTTTTTTTTTCACAGTGAAGATAATTTTTAATAATAATAATAATTTATTTATTTCAAGTAACATTGACTCATACACATTATTAATCAAAATAGTCAGAATTAAAATCCATCAAGCCATATAAAAATTAAATTATAAATCATTAAATTTAATTAAATTGAAATTATATAAACACAATTAGATAATAAAATTAATAAAAATCATTCAAATTCAAACAATAAAATTAAACAATAAAATAAAATTAAAATCATTCAAATTCTATCAATAAAAAAATAATTATAATTCTACGTCACAAGCATGTCACGTGTCGCAGACAACAGTGCATTATAATGCTACAGTCTAGTCTCTCTGCAAGCGTGGCCAGCATGCTGTTAGTGGTCCCCCGCACACGATGTACCAACGACGTTCCTCTCGTGCGCATTAATGTGTGGAAACAATCCACGCGCGCTTCCGCAAACATTGCCGACGCACTACAATAACGGGGCAGCCCCAACATCATCCTGAACGCGTTGTTGAACTGTACACGAAGGGTGCTGTACGATTTTTGCGTGTAGTCGGTCCACAGGCTGCACGTATACAGTGTCGTGCAGTAAGCTCTGAAAAGAGTCACTTTCACTTCAGCTGAGCACCGCGCAAACCTGCGGATCACTGCGGACCTAGCGCCCTTTGCTCCCGTTCAATATCAGCATCATCCTTCAGGGTAGGTGTCACCACATGGCCTAAGTATTTAAAAATATTGACCCTTTCTAAAAGAAACCCATTCAATTTTATGGGTGGCATTTCTGATACCTTTTTCTGCCCACCCTGAAAGACCATACACTGACTCTTTTTGGCATTGTGAATCAAGCCGTGATCAGCTGCATAACCCTCACAGATTTTTAGGAAAGACAGTAGACGTTACAGGTGTTCCCTACCTGTGTGTTTTGGTCCGGCGAAGGTGGTCTCGATCTTGAATGCGTGTGTAGACTCAAGGACATTTTCCTGTGTAAGCGTCAGCTTTATTTGTTTTCTTTGACCCAGTGTTCCGTGTTTAAGCTAACGGTATAAAAAGTTACCAAACATACAATACATCAACGATTGCCTTGGTGAGATAGAACAATAATCGCAACTCTGAATTTCATCAATATTTTTTTCTCAGATTACTACTTAACATCACTATTTAGATATGTGTGTTTATACTGAGCCCGTAGTTACAAGAAGATGCTCCACCTTCTTTTTGAACGTGTTCCATAATAGTACATTGAGATACAAGTGTGTGTGATGTAGGGGGTTACCGTCGAGGCGGTATTAAGACCCGAGCCGTGGCGAGGGTCTTAAGAGAGTTAAGAACGGTAACCATACATTACTCACGTGTATTGTACGACGTTTTTCAATACACAGGTGAAGAAAAATAATTTATTTAACTAATATTACAACGGTAAAACTGTAAATTTTTTCATAACATGGCGGTAAAAAATAAATCTGTTGCCTATGAGCACGCGTTAGGCTACGGCTATATGGTCTTTTGATCATATTGCCTAGTCGTCGTTTGTTTTCTTGTGTGAAAAGTTTTTATTAGTGACAATAGAATATGGATGTAACATTTTACTCGTAGTATTTGATTTTATTTAATTAATACAGCCCATTTCACTCGAAAAAATTACGCCAAAAATCGCGCGCATCTTAAAATGACGGCCATAGACCACAAATAATTTTAATTTTTTCGTATTCAAAATTTGTTTTGCGAACAAAGAGGTTATAGCTACACTATAGCACTAGTGCGTAATGGTAATCAAAATGTCATAGTTTCGTAACAGGTGCCATTATATACCTTATTATAGTGCAATAAGAGCCTCTTTCTGAGCAAGTATATTGAAAAAGAGTTTATTTGTGTAAGTATCAGTGTCTGTGTATAAATGAGAGGCATGAGCTAGTGTGTCGTTCTTATAGTTTTTGATTTTGTGTTAGTGAAATAAGTGGGCGTAGTTTGGAGACATCGGAACTCGAATAAATTTGTGTAAATGTAAATTTGATAACATATCTCTACTGTTTGACATATCTGAGTTACTACCTAATATACCTAATTGACCACGCGTGCGAGACTTTGCTTTGTCAACGTCTCTGCAGGAAATTCTCTACACTGCAATTAGTTAGCTTCCCTTTGTTTATTAATGAGACAAATAGAGACCAAAATAACGCAAAAAGCCAGCAATGCAGCAAGCAAGTTGATTAAAAACTTAATTAACTGGTTTCAAAGGGTTTACACACCGGAGGGGTGCCTGATGGCAACAGGAGGCCGTCGCGTATTTCCATTCTATACTTACAAGGCCTGTCCCATAGGAAACTGCTCGTATATACTTTGTACTGGTATTCGTTCCGTAGTCATCTAGGAACCCTTATACATAGTTTCGTCAAGTCTCTCGGTTAATCTTTCGGATAATCTCAGTGACCGTTAGCACTAGAAAGCTGAAATTTGGTTCCAATATGTACGAGTATATCAATCACGCCGACAAAGTGGTAAAATTAAAAATATAATAATATAATATTTCCACAACTATCACACAACACCGTCTAGTCCCAAGCTAAGCAGAGCTTGTGTTATGGCTACCAGATAGCTGATAAACATACTTATATATTTCTAAATATATACATTTTATAGATAAATGGGAAAAAAATGTTTTATAAGTTTACCCTCCTACACCTATAGCAGGAGTGACTTTTTTCATTTTGAACCCTAACGGGAAATAGGGGTTTACTAAAACTTTTTTTTGATAATGTTAATATTTTCTGAAATACCTAATTGCTCCAAAAGTAAAAAAAAAATACATTATTTTTTGAAAAAAATATACTGTACATTTTTGAACAATAAGTTTAGAAAATATGATAATTTGATGGGTTGAACAGTTTTTGAAAATTTGTACAAAATAATTTATGAACTAGTCTAGTTTGTACATATAAATTAGTAACCCCAATTTCCCGAGAGATAGCGCTGTACTGCTACTTCGCGCTGTTAAGATTTTTCCTGAGTTGATGGGGTCGGGACGGGTAGGAGCTATTAAATTGTCGAATTGTTCGGTTGGTCTCTCGTTGGTATTGGTGGTATTCGTGTGAAAATCTTAATGCGGTTCACAGAGTACATCTACTTATCAAGTTTCAACAGTATAGTTCTTATAGTTTCGGAAAAAAGTGGCTGTGACATATGGACGGACGGATAGACAGACAGACAGACATGCCCAATCCATAAGGGTTCCGTTTTTTGCCATTTGGCTACGAAACCCTAAAAAATGATTTCCAATCCAAACGCGATCAGTTTCATACCTTTTTTGGTGGAAAAATCATGTAATGACATCTCTCTACTGACTAAAAACTCACTCCTGTTCCTTCGTTGCCTTTCATACCAGGGCCGAGTCTTCCTTTCAGAAGCAGAGCCTTGGCTCCAGTAGATTAATTTGATGGGTTGAACAGTTTTCGACCTTGGTTGGCCCCTACGTGCATACCCTTCAAGCGTTCAAGCCTTGTATAGAATGGAAATACGCGAGGTCGTCAACCCTGTGGAAGTGATTTCCTATGTATTCAGTACAGAAGACATAATTATCTACACTTCGGAAAATATCAATATTATTTACGATACGATACGGCAGAAGTCCACGTCCAGCTGAATATTATGAAGTGCTTAATTAAAATGTGTAGTTGTTCCAAGTTCTGTTCAAGTACAATTTTAGTTGTATTTATGATCCTCGAAATATATGTTCTCGACGTACCCAGGCATGTTAAATAATTGTTAAGTACTTTTTTACAAATTGTAGTATAAAAAGTAAATAAAAAATAGGTAAATTTTCGAGTGGTCACGTTCGGATTCCTGCGAAGAAAATATAAAGTATTTCTTCGTAAGGGATAGGCCAATGCCCATTGTTGCAACCTAGTGAAATGAGGTTTCAGTAACAGTAATTTATTCATAGAATTTATTGTATCATATTTTTGGATCTTATATTTATAATGACAGGTCATTCCGAATCCGAAAAATCCTTACCGTGGAAAAGTAATCGAACTTTCAATTTATATAGATATATAAGGTGACTGGTAATTAGTGAACGATACTTAAACACGTGATTGTAGTCACGATAACAAACAACTTTTATTATGGGACCAAACATGAAAACGCGAAAAAAATCAGCCAAGTTCAGTACATTTTGACCAGTTGGGCGAACAAAAAAGAAAGTTTTTCTTTTCACGATTTCAGGTTTGGTCCCATAGTAAAAGTTGTTTGTTATCATGACTGCAATCACATGTTTAAGTATCGTTCAATAATTACCAGTCACCCCATATAAAACAAACACTTATCAGAATTGAAGTACAAAGTTAAATATAATCGACTCCCAACAAAACAACGTCTGTAATATAGGTCAAGGTACCCGTAGACGCGATCGTTTTTGGGGGGTAAGCACGCTGGGATTAGAAGGGGGGTCGTCGCGAGCCCCTTCCCCCGTGACGCACGCCACAGTCTGCCAACTTATCCACAGACGAGCCCCTTTTCCCAACATTTTCACGGCCAAGGTCACGACTTCGTTTGATTTTAAATTAGGTAGATGTACCAGAACCGGCGCGTTCTTTCAAGGTTGTAGCGTTCTATTTGAGTAGTCGGAACAATTTATTCAGTGGTACATGACATACATTATGCACGTATGACGTATGATTTTTGTATGCAGTAGTAGCTAGGCATCTGTAAACTTTAGATGGTGATATAATTTGTTGATAGTTCTGAGAGTTTTATCTGAAGATGCCGTAGTCATTCCAGTTCACTAATGTTTCACCAAAACTTCATTGACAAATTTTTAGTTTACAACCAACGTTTCGTATACTATTTATTTCACAAACGATTCGTTCTGCAAACGTTTCATTTTACAAATTGTCGTTTTATAAACTCTTTTTTGGCAAAGGCTTCTTTTGATAAATGGTTCGGATGATATTTAATCATTTATACACTTTTCATTTAATATTATTTTTTTTTTTTTGTAAATCTTACATTTATCTAAATATTATTTTATAATACATTTTCTACCCGATCATGACGGTATGGTTTTGCATAATTTTACTGAACTACTTCCTTAAACCTATTATTATACTGACATATTATGGTGATGTGAATCATTCTGTTATCAAAGAGTACAGTGTTTTATTTAGTAATCATGCTCTCCAGGGTGGATTTATGGGTGGAAAGAAGATTTCTCCCTTTTCTACCTGAGGTTGGTTGCCGACATGCAGCATGCAAGAAGGCATTCAGTTTGTAAGCAGGCATGCGGCATAGAAACAGCCATGCAATATACAGCAGGCATACAGCATGCAAGCAAGCATGCAACATGCAGCAGGCATGCAGCATGTAAGCAAACATGCAACATGCAATAAGCACGCAACATGCAAGCAAGCATGCAACACGCAGCAGGCATGCAACATGCAATTCGCAGCAGGCATGCAGCATGCAAGCAAGCATGCAACACGCAGCAGGCATGCAGCATGCAAGCAAGCATGCAACATGCAGCAGGCATGCAGAATGTAAGCAAACATGCAACATGCAGCAAGCATGCAACATGCAGCAAGCATGCAGCATGCAAGCAAGCATGCAACATGCAGCAGGCATGCAGAATGCAAACAGGCATGCAACACACAGCAAGCATTGTTTCAGTCACGGCTCCGGCGCTGCGAGATTTGGGCGGCCCCATGCGAGCTTATCGTCGCAGATAGTTTTAACGCTTACTCGCTTACACGATTTTGAATTGCACTCTAGGGGTAGGGCAGACAAGACTGTGTAACGTCGGTTTTGCGGCGATTCGTTTCTGTCACTGAATTTTTTAGCACAACATATTGGCTTTTTAATTACACTATTTTAATTTAACATTGAAAATGCTACCAAGTAACCGTCTATATAAAAATACGTAAAATGTTGTTTCGGTGTAATGAAAATGTAAAATGTCTACGTAAAATGTTGTTTCGATGTGGTAAAAATATGGAAAATGAAAAACGTTTGAAAGAGGCTTCGAGCAATAGCAAAAAGTTGTTTTTTCAAATAATATAATATTTAATAATAAATATATAATAGTTCTAAGTAAAATAAAATTCGAACAAAAAAATATCGGAAAAGTGATCGATTCCCAAAAAAACTGATTCTCGGTAGCCTACTTAAAATATACAAAACGTTATATGTTCCAAACGTTGTTTTATGAGATAAAATGAATATAAAAGGAATCGTTTGTCAAATGACACGTTATCAAACAAAAGTTTATTTGATGATTTGTTTGTAAAGTAAACTATTTGGAAAACTTGTTGTTGTTTAGTGATGAAATAAGCGAACCATGTTTTTGCCAATTGTTGGTTGTCAAATGAAAATTTGTAAATCAATTTTTGGTGAACTGACAGGATACCTGGTAAAAGTAATGCTAAAGCTTGTTGAGTACGCCTACCTCTAGAATGGATATCTAAGGATAAGTTCATCAATCTCTATGGTATAATTCTTTTAAACGTCACATAGTTTGTATAATAAGAAATAACAAGACAACTTTACGTACCGGCTCTATGTCAATGAAAATCTTATGATTTTCCTCATGCGGCCGCATGCCAATGACGCCGTCTCGGTACCTGATGTCAGCGAAGAGGAAGTGTGGGTACGACATCACGAGAAATGCGCCTGAAACAAACAAATGAAAGGTATATAAAATATGTAAGTATATTAGCGCTTAGAACCGCAATCTTTCGTACGGTATGGATCAATAATATGAAGAGTTGGTACCCGTTACTTATATTTCACATTTCCAAAAATCATTAGAGATTATTCTCAACAATGTACACCACATTGTTGAGAACAAATAAAATTCGATAGTTGAAAAAACAGTAGTTCTATTGGAAACCGTGTTCGTTTAAATAATGTACAAAGGCAGAAAAATGAAAATAGGCAGGGGCTATTGAGTTATGGCTATGTATATTAGTCGGTTTTAATACTATTATATCTTTCTGGAAAATGGATACATGTGGCTGAATATCGAGAGTAATTTTTATCTTAAAAAGTTCGGAATAAGCCGGACGAGTGGTTTCAATGAGATTCACAAATAACTGTAAATCGGAATATAAGGTGTACGCTTCAATAATTTAATATAATATCTATTGAACACACGCTGCCATAAAAATGTAAGTCTGAATGTATCCCAAAATGGAAAAGGTTTTGTGAATCCTGTTTGGCAAATTCTTCCCACCGAAAATACCGATACTGGCAAGAAAAAACGCAAATATTTATTTTAAGCGGTTGTCCGTGGTTGCGTCGAAATTTGATTCCAACTGTCATACCTAATCGTGGATTTTTAAAGCTGGCAGTAAATAATTAAATATTGAAAGCAGTCATTTGTCAGTACAAGTTGTCATAACGCGGAATCGATAGAGCTTTTGTTCATTATTGACAGATAAAGTTATATTATTGAGTTCAGCCATGAGTGATCATTTAGCATATTATCTGCTACGCAGAATAAGCTCTTAGTGTAAGTGAAGCCATCCTGGCGTGTGAACACGAGCTGATTGTATGCCTTCATGGCATAGAATAGATGATAGTACTTATGCTAGCAACTGTGAAGACGGCTATTGGTATAGAGATAAAGGGACGCGCAAGGCTCACCACTGAGCCGTGAAACGTCCTTTATGAGTCAATCAAAGGCAGTAGCCGGGTCTATCTCGAATTACATACAACACTTCCTACCTGACCACTATGCGGACACTACCTACCGCAAATCATGACTGTTTGTTACTCATCCAATGTTATTAATTTAAATAGTATGTTAATGGCCACGGATGTGTTTACTAAAGACAAGTCATATCGGTAAAGGTTAGGTGCACTGGTCAAAATAATGATGACGGCAACAGATCCGCCATTTTGATTTTAATGAAGTCGTTACCTAACTTTCGGAAAACTTGTATAAGTACCTACTCTCGAGATAAATAGGTAATTAAAATCTATGTAGCCAATGAAACCCATTAATAAAAATGATGTTTAACGATTAATTATTTTATCTAGTAAAGCGTTAAGGCAAGAATATTAGTTTACTATAAATTATGAATGGATGGGTAGGAAGAAGGAGATGTAAAAAAAGATGGATAAAATTAGGTAGATCATTTGTGCGAGAAAACGGAGTATGTGGCAGCATGCCCGTTGTCGCGGCAAAATGGAAGAAAAAAGCGTTTTGCGGTGACCCCCGTGTAACATGGAATAAGTGCCGGAAGACGGACGGATGGTATATATATGGAAGAAAAAACTGACGTATCTACAGTGGGTGATCGACGTACGAGCTTATACCGCGGTTTTAAAGAACGTCTAGCGAGTAAAACAGTTTTGAAAGACGAGCCGAGTAGAAAATGAAGCAAACACGACGAGCCGCGAGTCAGGTTCATCGTTCTTATTGCAATGATACACCGGCGAGCTTTACCGAGGGGCCATAAGACCGCGGTTTTACTCGCCCGTCGATCAGGGCCTTTAGCAACGTTATCGCGTAATGTCAGTGTCTTGTAGTTGTCATAAAATAAAAGTCAAGACGAACGTAAAGGTCTCTATCATACATATGCCTTTATATTGAACAACAGTATGCCAGTAAAGGTACGTTTAGACTACGACATAAATTCCGACATTAATGTCTGTACTGTTTACACTTGTACGGAATTGTTGTGTCTGAGTAGTGTCTATTAGTAAGTGTACGGAAATTGTGTCCGAGCTGTTCACATGCAAACTAGTTACTGATGCTCGGTCAGGATGGATAAACGGACCTGTAACCTGTTCGAAAACTTTTCAACGACACTAGACACTTGGACACAACGTGTTCACACAGCGTTTGATGCGACACTAATTATCGTGTCACAATAAATTTTTCAATTTGAGACACTTGTGTTCGCACAGAGACACTCGATGTATACACTGAGTGTACTTACCGTGTATAGTGTCATAGTCTATTCGAAAGAAAGTACCCTTACTTGCAAGTTCTAGTGACATCCACCAATCAAAATTAGTTATTGCGTAATGCCATACAAGGTACTAGCATACTTTACTGCCGGTTAGTGTGTAGCGCCGAATTTCTAGGTTAATAATACCTAAGCTACACAGTTCCAAGCTCTAATAATTATTATTTTGGTTGATTAGTTTCCCCGTCACTCAAAAGACTCACAACGAATGTTGTGAATAAAAAATGTTTTTATAAAATTGTCAATCGTTCTCGTTGTTGTATACGTGTAATTTAAAGCGGAAACAGGATTAAATAATATGCGTCTGAATTTAATTCAAACGTAAAATAACCATTTTATTTTTGAAAAAAAAAAAGTAGATTAAAACAGCAGTTGCGTTATTAATATTTTTGATGCAGCAATATTTTTAACAAACTCTGACAGGCCCCCTGCCTGGGATGGGATGGGAGGCTTCCACGAAAGCCTGTTACTAGGGGGTGAAATGGGGAGGCTGTATTCGAACGAAATTGCAGGAAATAGGATGAACGAATAATTTAATAGGATTGCTGCATATTTCTGAGTTCAGGTAATTGTAGCACCAACAGATAACAAGTCGCAATTACGTAGCTATAATGTTGGTAACAGGTAGCTAACCAACTGTAAGCCCGTGTTAAGTGTACGTTCTCAGAAAGTATATTAGGTACTCGTATAAAATAACAAATGAAAACTAACATGTCGAACATTACGCGAAATATAAGTTGAACCAAAATGGTTATCGCCCATCCGCAGTAACAGAATTTCGGATCTTAATCGAAGTCTGGGGCTGTGCGTAATCATAGCAACAACGGCGATTTTGATGCAACTTATTTGCCGCGTACCTATACTTATGTTCGTCAGTTCGTAAAGTAAAAGCGAGCGTGATCAATTCTCGCTAAGTTAAAGAATTATTAAGTCAAGGCAATGGTATCCACAGAAATCGAATCGTCCAATTTATTGAAGACCAATTAATAGCTCAAAATCCACCTTTTTCGCCAAATATTCCAAAATTTAAACATCCAAATTGAATTATACCTAATCTTTGAGTGTAGTCGTTCTATATTAGCAATATTAAATTTTTTTTAGAACTGACCAGCAAACTATTTCAAAGCCTGCTGCACAATCGATGCACAATCTATCAATGTACTGTGGAGTTGCGTAATGAAAAGTGCTACCCCTCTAACGGATTCCCCATCAATCAAAACAAATTGAACATTATTACAGAGTGCTGCCAGAAGGGTGAAATTAATTTAGATTTTAGCTTAAGAGGACCCTTCCTTATCTGTCTACCGTTAATGTAAACATGTTTTGATAAAGGTGCCATTCGAACCTCGGCGGCAGGCTGGGGATGCAGGCAGCTCATGCGATGGCTGCGCGATGCCGGCAGCAGCTGCACGACAGCTTTTCTATCTAGTAGTATAGGTTTTTGTGAAAACCATTCCGAAAGCCGCTGCGGCCGCATGTGCTGCTAAGCTTCGGCTGTGAGTGCTTCCGCGACCTGTAGCCGCAGCCGATCGCAGACCAGTAGAGCTGTGGCTGCAAGTTGATGCGCACTTACGTCACTCCAACCTGTTTAGACAAGTCTCGAAATAATCGCTACTCGTAGCCGATAGCGCTCCTATTGGATTGAATCACAGATTTGTGACTGGCAACACGCTCAGCCTGCCTAGCAGCAGCAGTAACGGCTGCGATCCATGCGTGTGCTACCTGCATTCGCAGCCTGCATCCGCAGCCTGCAGCCCAGGTTCGAATGGCACTTTAAGAGAGCAACGCCAAAAAAAACAGAAGACGACTAAACGCTCTGTAGTTTCGGTAATGCCGTCACTAACTCGAATATTTTACAAAACTTGTTTCAGAAAAAACTTTTTTAAAAAGCCTTGTAAGTTTATTGAAAAAAAAATCGTCCTGTAGAATCTCGATTAAATGTGCAAGATCCCTGTACAACATATATGTAATATTTTATTTTCTTTTTTAATTTATGAATACATTATGAAGGATCAAAGTTCACACAAAGTAGCAGATTTTCAGATGTCTTTGTAAGATTAGTTTTACACTGCATTCGATTTTTTATGTTTCGGTTTTAATAGAAACTTGGACAATATCCAAAAAATATCTACGTATCCAAAATATGTAGAGTATGATGTATATACGTCACAATTATGCATATAACGCATATAACGTCATAATTACGTAAGTGCGGTTGTAGAGAAATGTATCTCGTGTTGGGCGCTCTTAATGTAGATTTGTTTGGCAGTTTTTAAAGTTATTTGGTAGGTTAGCATCACGTTCACTGAGCGCTAGAGATGAAAGGGTCACCGATTTGAAAATACATTGTATTAAATGCATTATTGTGATTAAATAATATAGATCTACATTGTGAATACATAATATTATAATATGTTCTTATGAGAAATAAAGATTCTTTAAACACACATTTGTCAAAGCATGAATACTTATACCTATAAGTACGTTAACGGCTTTCCTTCTGGATATAGCCTATTGATGATTATAGTAATTGGCATCGTATTTATACAGCTGGTTTACTTGTCATGCCCGTGACGAAAATAATTCTAATCTATATCCGGGACAGATTCATTCAGTCCAGTACGCAAAGGAAAGAAAGGTCGACACAAACATCCAAAGAATAATTTCGACCTTGAGAGCCTGACTCATTTTTAACTGACTTTAAAAAAATGGATGCCATATTATATTCGGCTTTATGATTTTTTTTTAATGTGTTTTCAACGATTGCTCGGTCAATTATGGACCGATTTTGAACTTCGAAGATATGGAATGGAAGGGGACGGAAGGGGTTATATCGAACTGATCTGCTTATGAAGTCGGAAGGTAGGCACCGTCAATAAAGTAATAAATCAATGTATTTTAACCGTGTACGGGATTATTAGAATTGTCATGAGATACATTCTGACTAAGGTAGCGTCGAGCTAATCTAATGATTGAAGATAGGCACGAAAATTCCGATAAAACAATATATCCTAGCCGTGGCTTGGCTCATTGGAATTGTCATGCAATGTTGAAATGATTAAATTCTATAGGTACTTTATTATGGAACTTGCAAATTATACAAATAAGTTTGGCTGAGGGGTACTTTCTAGTGTCATGGCCTCATTGAGTCTAAAAGCCTTTTAGTACATGCAACGCAATCCAACGCAATGTTTGATAAAAAAGCAACGCGAAAAGAAGGAAAATTAATTTATGTTTACATTATGAAGGGCCAAAAGTTTACGCCAAATAGCAGATTGTCGGAGGTATCTTTAAAAACCTCTGAAAATTTTCTATTACATAAAATTAACGCTTCCGCGGCTTCCCACATGGTCATCCGTCGCGGGGTGCCGGGACCTGCGCCTGTTTTGATACATAATAACATATTAAGTTCTCCACTGACACGACTACATGCACACCGATAAAGTTGAACTGTCAATACTGCGCAGGTAATAATAGGGTATCGGCGACGGGGACCTTCGCACACGGCACACTTGCTTTGTCGCGCGACGGCTGCCCGTCGCGGGCGCCCTCTAGGCCGTTTCGGCACTAAGTCGGTTGCCACATCTGCCTGTTTATCCGCTAATTCCTCTTAGACCCGCAACGAATTTTGATGCAGTTTTCACATGTGATTAAGAAAAATCTATAAACGAATAATGTTTGTGTGTATAATTTGCAGCCGTGTGAAGCCGAGATCACTGGTAATAATATAAATGAAGATGCATATTGCATACAACTACCAGCTAATCATCTTATATGCATATGGTCACCACGCTACCGGTATGATTGTATTGTGTCATAAAATAACATGTTAATTATTGACTAGCACATTGCCAGCGACTTTGTTCCTGAGAATGTTTTAATAAAAACTTTAATATCCCTATAATCGTGTTTAGAGGGTAGTTTTGAAAAACCGTTTCAAGATACAAACATTTGACCCTGCTTCATCCCCTTTGGGAGGGTATTTCAGAAAATCCTTTGTTAGTGCTCGCCTATGTCATAAAAGAAAACTTTCAGCAAAATTTCACAATATTTAGTCAGTCAGTTTCTTATTTTATAAATATAGATTATATTGTCGTTAGAATTTGTGCCAATACAATGTTAAAATTCGATCAGTTGTGTCTATTGGAGGTGCTCCTGAAAACAAATAATAACAATCTTTATACTTTTTTTTTTAAATATTTTTTTTACTTAGCTTACTATTTGTGATTTTGCATACAAACGAAATTCCCATTTTCACCCACTATAGGTTGAATTTCCAAAAACCCTTTTTAGTACCTACTCGCCTATGTTATAAAAGAAAGCCCTGTTCAATGTTTCATGTGCCTAGTCTCAGTAGTTTCAGCTGTGCGTTGATATGTCAGTCAGTCAGTTTCTCTTTTTATATAACACTAGCTTCTGTCAGCGGCTTCGCCCGCGGGAAGGTAAGTTTCTCCATAAAAACTTTGAACCACTTAAAAAAAACCCCCTTACGGGTAAAATTTCGAAAAATACTTTCTTATTAGATACCTACGTCATACAAAAAACATACCCTTCAAGTTTCAAGTCAGAAATCAACGGCTTAGGTTGTGCATTGATCCTTCAGTCATTCACGAAAAAGTATTTAAATGTGTAGAAGATACGTGGGACACTCAGAAAGTTTTGTTAAACTAAAAAACTAATTTCTATGGATAAAATATTTTTACGAGTATATAAAGAACTCTCTACCAGCCTATATAGGGTGACTGGTAATTAGTGAAAAATACTTACAAACGTAATTGTAGTCATGTACTGAACTTGGCTGACTTCTTTCGCGATTTCAGGTTTGGTCCCCTAGTAAAAGTTGTTTGTTATCATGACTACAATCACGTGTTTAAGTATCGTTCACTAATTACCAGTCACCCTATATATAAAGTTTAATGCGTCTGAACCAATTTTCGAAACACTTTTTCAAGTCCACCGCAGACACCTCTTCCACGGCCTTATTGAACGCTGCTAGCGCGTCTTTCGGCGATGAAAACTGTATCCCTTTCAGCTGATTTTTATTTTAGTAAATAAAAAGAAGTCACACATTGCCCCGTGCCAGATAATGAGGAGGGTGCCTCAAGACTCTGACCGGTGTGGTGTCCAGGATGTGCCTCGTTTTGAGCGCCGAGTGCGCGGGCGCGCTGTCATGGAGAAGCAGTACCCCGCGGAGGCCGGTGTTCGGTCGCTTGTGGCTTATTGCAGAAAAAACTTGTGGCTTCTGGCAGGCATTTTGTGGTATTCGCTATTGATGCTGCTTTGGTCTCGTAATAGAATTGAAATCAGATACCCCGTCATATTGAAAAAATTAGCGATCAAAATTTTGCCTACGCTTCTCGATCGTTTAACTTTCTTAGGCTTTGATGCGGGTTTTTTTTTTGTTTGAAAGCTGGCTTAATCAAGATGGTTCTTAAAGCTACAATTTGTGAAGATCAGTGCAGGTGTTCAAGGTCATCAGCTCGTTTGTTAACTGCGGTAGGGTTTTTGAACATTTAATGGGTATTTACTTTAATTTAAACATATGTGTGACCTAATATTTGAAATACTCGTGTTCAATCTGGTCTGATGATGGAGCTCGAAGGTAAGAACCCTGGAATGCTTATTAACATAGTAAATCTATATCTATAGACAAGGACCTGATGCTAGAACTAGGAGCTGGCTGCTGAAACGAAATGCCTATTGGTAACCCCATCATTTTTGGGCTCATTAGATTCGTCTCGACCAGTTCTATACATTTCATATTCATGACAAAAACTGTCGGGGGTTTTTTTTTAATTTTATAATTATCATAAAATAATATTCTCAAGTTGTCAATTACTTAACTGGTTATTCTCCTCTGTTTTGTTTAAAAAATATTTTTGTTTTTATTTGCATGTTTTATGATTGCATGTTTTTAGCTTAAGAAATTCAATTGAGAGCCTTTTATCCAGACCTTGTGATAGCGCGGAAATTGAATGCAACCAGCGGTTCAAGGCAACACGGGGAGACGACGGATGTGCTCGTAAACGAAAGGAAATTAGTTTATCAGGGTTTATTGTTGAAGATTTATTCAATCACGAATGCTGTTGCTTTACAGCGAGTATAGATTTGTAACACAACTTTGACCTGACCGGCACAGTTTGTGTGACTTGAGCACTTCCAAACTTACGCTCAAAACTCAAAACAATGTGCATCTATTCTTCTAAACTTTACTTCGTAAATTACCTAATTATTGAATATTTTTCACTTGACTAACAGGATTGGTGCCTATATCCAGCGACACAGGACTACGTCGCATCACGATGGAGAAAGCTAGTTGACAAAACAGATTGTGATATAGAATAGAAAACCTTTTATTTATTCCGGATGGTGTTTTTTTCGGGTTGACGTCTTCCTTAAGAGTTGGATAGATGAAGTGAACTATCATGATCGTTGGTATGAATGGACGGAGGTATTTGCCTGCATTATGTCATTGTAGCCTAGTAATAATGATAGATCAGTTAGTCTATCATTATTACTGACAGGACTATTTTAGCAAATAAGCGGGAGATAGTGGTGAGATATATATTAGAGATGTCGCTATCCCACATGGTGAGAACCTTATGGAAGTTGAGAAATAGAAACAAAGCAAATATTTCGACTTGGCATACGAGGTTGTCGCTCAGTGCGGGCCATATCAAGGAGTAGGTACTGGCTTCTGGACTCAACTTCCTGTCTTTGGAGCCCTAACCACCGATAGCTTCGACCGTGATCCCGACACCAGGGGATTTCATTTTGAGGGTTACTAAGACTTTGCTGTCTGTCCGTCTGTTTGTCTCCAGGCTGTATCTCAAGACTTCGATAGCAAGACAGTTGAAATTTTCACAAATTACGTATATCCATTGCCGCTATAACAATAAATACTAAAAAAAGATATTTAAGAGGGGCTCCCATAAAACAAACGCGATTTTTTTTTGCCCTTTTTTGCTCGATATCAGTAATGACAACAGGTAGGCACTTGAAATATTTACAAAATATTTTTACTTTAATAATAAATAATAAAATTGAAATAAATAAATATTTAATACCCATATACTCGTATATACGCCATACAAAAAACGTAATTTTTTTGCCTATTTTGTTGTTGTTCTGTTGTTTGCCTAGTGAATATGTACATAATATGGAATGCAATAAAGTATTGAGTATTGAGTATTGAATGGTACGGAACTTTTTTTTATATTTTACAAAAGATTTTTTTTATTAGTATTTATTAAAATATTTCAAATATAACTTGTTATACTATTTTAGCATTTTTTAAAATCCAAATACAGATAATATTAAAGAAAAATATGTAACTCACGTGTAGATATATAAAATAATTAATAAAGGAAACTGGTTGCGCCAATTTGCTATGTTCCGCGATTTTGTTTTTTGTAATTTATTTTTTTGGCCTAGCAATCCTATCCCTTCCGTTTTCCGCCCGCACGACCTCAAGAAATGATTTGACATTTGACGTGTGTGCATCGATTGTGAATGTGACCGCACCGCTAACCGCGCCCGCTCGAAATTACAAGAAAATTGACTATTTTCGTGATCCAACCATTCAGAACTCAACAGTGGTGCAGTGTAGTGCAAAACAGGACCTGGCAGTGATTTAAATGTGCGAAGTCGAGGATCGGCCGGTGCCACGTGCAACCTTCGAAGTCTAAAGGTCAGTGCTCCTTCCCAATACATTTATCCCATTAATAAACGCTAGACGCAGTACCTGCATATTGTTAACAAACCTTAGATCGCTTTTCAAACCTACAGTCCACACCACAGCAAATTCGCGCAACCATTACTTTTTGGTCCTTACGAGCAGGATCGTGAATCATTTTCTTGTAATTTCGCAATATAGTATTTGTTCCATAGGGAATAAACGCAACGCGCCTATTTACCTAGATATAATAGTAGAAAACCCGCATCTAGGCATTTAGGCAACTATACGTTATTTCGCTCGTATAGTTAAAGAGTCATTGATAATTACGGTACCTACGCCGTCAACCGCACCGCATAATTATAGTTAGCTACGTAAATATCAGCGTAGATATAAATCGTTCGCATTCTTTTTCTTGACAAAATTCATTCGGAAGTCCTACAAATTTCATGTAGGTAGACGCATTTCAAAAATACCCGTTCATTGTTGAGTGAATATTTGTAGGAAACGGATAAACCATAGATTATATACGCATATGAATATTGATTCAGGTTATTCCGTTCGTTCGCCGTTCGCTTTGTTGTTTACAATACTACCATATTGTTATCTGATAATTATCGCTTACTTAATAATTCGTTAAGTGTTTGTTTGAGTGTATAGTGTGAATATATCAAAACAAGATGTCTCTTAAGGGAACCAAGGTTAGTACTGATTTAAAGGTTCAGTTAAAGCTTTTATACGCTAAAAGGGACTCACAGTTTTCACGTGTTCAATCGATTTGTGATAAATCTTCGCAAACCTCGGATCTGGCGATTAGAGATGCTTTCTTGTGTTCGTTGGAAACTTTAGATAGTTTGCGCGCGGATTTTGAATCTACAATTAATAATATAAACATTTTAGAGTTGGAGTTAAATCCTGATTACTGTGTGAGTTATCAGGCATTGTCGTCCTTTGATGACTTGTATTGTCGTATCAAACGTATTGCTAGGAGTTTAGAGACTCCCCCCCCCGCGAGTGGTTTATCCAACCCTCCTCGCGAACGCCCACGATTGCCGCCAATTCAAATACCTGAATTTAATGGTGACATTCGAAATTGGAATTTATTTATAGATAGTTTCGAAAATATAATACATAGGAACACATCGCTGACAGATCACGAGAGATTGCATTATCTCGTAGAAAAATTGACCGGTAAGGCAAAGGCTGTCTGTGCTGGAATTACGTTTAGCGCTGAAAATTACACTTTAGTTTTGGACACTTTAAAAACAAAATACGAAGATAAGCGATTAGTAGCCACCGCATATTTAGATCAATTATTCGATTTGAAAAGTTTTTCCGTTTGTAACGATCATAATTTAGAGAAGTTTTTAAATATTTTCGCATCATCTGTTCGTGCAGTAAAGAACCTAAAGGTCAATGACCTCTGTGACTTTTTGTTTTTGTATATCGGTTTAAATAAATTAGATCCTGAAACTGTTCGTCTGTTTGAAACGACTCAGCGCGGCAAAGAAATACCTAAGTTCGAAGATTTAGAATCTTTTATTCGCGATCATATTAAGGTATTGCAGCGCACGTCAGCACGTCATGAAGTCACGAATAGGACAGGTTCCGATCGCCGTATAGACGCGTCATCGAAGTCAGTCAAGACTGCACATACGCTAGTTAATACCGCCTCAACACCTGACTGTTCTCTGTGTAAGGGTAGCCATACACAGCTGTACAAGTGTTCGGAATTTCAGAGATTATCGCCTAGTGATCGTTACAAGTTTGTCCGCACTAATAATTTGTGTTTTAATTGTCTAAGTGACAAACATCTGGTTACGTCATGTAACAGTGGTGTTAGCTGTCGTAAATGTCTAGCTAGACATCATACCTTCTTACATTTTGAGAGTAGTAAGCTGCCATCGCAGCAGCAGCCTGCGCAGACGCGCGACGCTTGTGACGCGCGGCCTGCTGCAAGTGCAAACGACGTAACATTGTGTTCGCTTTCCGCCGCTGGTACTCAAATCACTACCGTTTTACTTGCGACCGCGCAATTAGTTGTCATTGTAGATGCCTTTGGCAAACCGCACACCGTTCGAGCGCTACTAGATGGCGCTTCCCAGAGTAATTTTATTACTCGGGATTGTTGTCAACGCCTTGGTTTTAGTTTTAATAATTGGTCATCCCGCTCAGAAGTGAAAGGTTTTGGAGGTTTAAAGGCAACCATTCACGGTTCCATTAAAATAATATTTAGTTCACGTTTTAATCGTAATATTTCGTTTGAAATGGATTCGCTAGTCGCAGATAAGATTACGGAACGGTTGCCCACGGTACCGGTTGACACGTCCATGCTGACGGAGTTTAAGAACTTGCAGTTAGCCGACGGAAATTACGCTTTCCCTGGAGATATCGATCTATTGATCGGTGCTTCGATTCTCCCGCATCTCCAGTTATCACGTAAAATTCAAGGTCTTCCGATGTACCCCGCTCCGCACGCACTGGAAACAGTTCTCGGGTTTGTTATAGTTGGTTCCGCACCCGCTTGTTTAAATAATTACTCGACTGTGTCGCACTGTTGCACCGTCGAGCCGCCGCTTGAGTCTACCATCCGCAAGTTCTGGGAGATTGAAGAGGTCAATGTCCCGCCTATTCTCAGCCCTGAGGATCAGGTCACTGAGGAGATTTATACCCGCACGACTACTCGTGATAAAGATGGTCGTTATGTTGTCGCGCTCCCTTTCAAGGGTGATATTTTTTCGCTCGGTGGCTCCCGTGCCTCCGCAGAAAAACGCTTTCTATGCTTGGAACGTAAGATTCAAGCTGAATTGTCGCCGGAAAATGTATTCCATGTCGCTGGAACAGAAAACCCAGCTGATTGTCTCTCACGTGGTTTGCTTCCTGCGCAAATTTTAAATCATCCGCTTTGGTTTTGTGGCCCTCCCTGGCTTCATACCACTCCTAACGAGTGGCCAAGTGTTCCGTTTAACCCCGCTACTGTTTCAGAGCCACCCGAGGAGAAGAAACATACGCTTGTAGTATCAGTTCCGCGTGAAGAGTCAGTTGTTTTGTTGTTGTCTAATCGAGTCTCGTCTTGGTCGAGACTATTACGCTGTGTAGTTTATGTCCTAAGATTTTTGAGATTATTACCATCGCGTGGTGCTATAATCGCAGCTGATTTGGATAGAGCTGAATCAGTTGTACTTCGAGAGTTGCAGAAATTTTATTTTTCAATAGAATTTCGTAGTTTAGAATCACAAAAACCTTGTAGTCGCGCACTTCAACATTTGAAACCATTTTTGCAAGACGGACTCATTCGTGTCGGTGGCCGTCTGCGAAATGCTAAGTTAGAGTTTGAACAAATGCATCCAGTAGTTCTACCACGCAGGGATCACGTTTTGGATTTGTTGGTGGACTATCACCATAAGGTGAATTGTCACGCTGGTCCCGATTTATTAATGTCCATTCTTCGACAGAAGTACTGGATACTTTCCGCTCGCAATTTGATACGCGCTAGAGTGCACAGATGTGTGCCCTGCTTTAAGCTCCGCCCGCGTTTCAACGCGCCGGAAATGGCCGACCATCGTTCTTGTCGTGTTGTACAGACGGTGAAACCTTTCATACATACTGGGACGGACTATGCTGGACCGTTTAAGGTCACTATTGCCCGTGGTCGTGGTATACGTTCCACAAAGGCATACATTTGCCTATTCGTTTGTATGACAACTCGTGCAGTTCACATAGAGTTAACCAGTGATTTGAGTACGCAGGGTTTTATGTCTGCATTTAAACGATTTTTGTCTCGCCGTGGTCCCGTTAAGCGCTTATACTCTGACAACGGCACAAATTATGTTGGAGCGCGACGCAATATTTCGGAATTACATACATTCTTACGCTCCAAGTACTACCAAAGTGAATTCGCCCATGTCTTAGCTGAGAATCGCATTGATTGGTGTTTTAATACGCCAGCGGCTAGTCATTTTGGTGGCAATTGGGAGGCGAATATTAAAAGCCTTAAGTCGCACCTGTTTCGGGTCATAGGCGAACAGATTCTCTCGTACGAGGAGTTGAGCACCGTACTCGCTCAGGTAGAGGCGTTGATGAATACGCGTCCGTTGTGTCGGACTTTGTCTAGTGATCCATCGGAGCCACTAGCGTTGACGCCGGCTCACTTCTTGACGACGACTCCTCTTAAATATTTGCCCGCTTTAGATGTCGAGACTGACAAACTGCAGCTTCACCCGCGTCACGCTCTGCTAGATAGCTTAGTTCAGTCCTTTTGGAAGCGATGGAGGACAGATTATCTGCATACGCTGCAGTCGCGTCAAAAGTGGAACACTCCTTCAGATCCAGTCACAGTCGGTACTGTGGTGATACTGAAGACTGAGAGTGCGCCTCCTCTGCACTGGCCTCTTGGTGTAGTGGAAGAAGTTTTTCCGGGTTCGAACGGAATAACGCGAGTCGTAAAGGTTAAAACCGCAACTGGATCGTACCTGCGTCCGGTTATTCGCCTCTGCCCTCTGCCTAATCAGTAGTAGTGGCATAGTTAGTTATAAGTTGTTTCGCTACCTAGTATTGATAGTTTAGATTAGTAATAGGGTTTAGTTTCGCTTTTGTTTTTTTTTCTTTCTTTGAAGGTAACCCTTCAAACCCGGGGGGAATGGTTGCGCCAATTTGCTATGTTCCGCGATTTTGTTTTTTGTAATTTATTTTTTTGGCCTAGCAATCCTATCCCTTCCGTTTTCCGCCCGCACGACCTCAAGAAATGATTTGACATTTGACGTGTGTGCATCGATTGTGAATGTGACCGCACCGCTAACCGCGCCCGCTCGAAATTACAAGAAAATTGACTATTTTCGTGATCCAACCATTCAGAACTCAACAGTGGTGCAGTGTAGTGCAAAACAGGACCTGGCAGTGATTTAAATGTGCGAAGTCGAGGATCGGCCGGTGCCACGTGCAACCTTCGAAGTCTAAAGGTCAGTGCTCCTTCCCAATACATTTATCCCATTAATAAACGCTAGACGCAGTACCTGCATATTGTTAACAAACCTTAGATCGCTTTTCAAACCTACAGTCCACACCACAGCAAATTCGCGCAACCAGAAACATTATTGAATACCTACATACAATATTACGTAGTGGCATTTATAGGCATTTGGACGTCAATATAATTAATCTTAATTAGATTCCACTGTTCAGAAATGCTAATTGTGTTGCGGTGGATGTCTCTTACACCTGTATACCTATATAATGTAGTGCCTATTGGAAATCAACATCTGCACATCATATCATAGAGAACGGAATAACGCGAAAGTAGCCACCGGATATTACTTCTATTTACATACCTAGGTATATACAGAGTGACTAGTAATTAGTGAACACGTAAACACGTGATTATAGTCATGATAACAAACAACTTTTACTATGGGACCAAACCTGAAATCGCGAAAAAAATCTGCTGGTCAGTACATTTGTGTTCGCCTAACTGGTCAAAATGTACTGAACTTGGTACTTGGATATTTTTCGCGATTTCAGGTTTGGTCCCATAGTAAAAAATGTTTGTTATCATGACTACAATCACGTGTTTAAGTATCGTTCACTAATTACCAGTCACCCTATATAATTATGTTACCGGCCAAACTCGGATTAAGGGTGAACTAGTTTCGCCCAGGCCAAATACGCAATTTTATTTTTAAACCACCCAGAAATAAGAGCCCCGCGCCTATAAGGAGAACTGGTTTGGTTTAGGCAAAATTATTTCATCCTAAAACGGGGTTTAGCTGAGTACATCACTCACAGTCAAAACTGTAACCAAATTCGAATTCGAGATAAGTTTATTTTCATATGAATAAGATTATTCGCTGTCTTGAGATTATTACAAAACTTTACTACTTAATATAATAAATGTGAAATTAATTCTGTCTATCTACTACTGTAAAAGTTCACAGTTAAACTACTGAACCGATTTTGATGAAGGTAGGTAAGAAGTAAGCTTGAACTCCAAGGAAGGACAGAGGCAATTTTTTATCTATATTATATTACACATTTACAGACACGTCTGCGAACGCTGACAGATGCATCAGTAGACGGATCACTACGAGCCGTCCACACGTCTGTAGGTTGATCAGTCTATGCTCATTATCGATAGACGCAACTCACACAACTAACGTTTCAAAAAATGGTTATTAAGACCGTAGCTCCCACAGCAATCTTACCTCAAACGTTTACAGTAGACCTTCGCAGATCGACCACGGATTTTTTACAAATCCTATGTATTAAAATGATCCCGCCGTGATGTGCCGCTGGGTGAGGCAGGTGGCATTTTAAAACTTAGACACAACAACACTATCAAACGCGACTGATGACTGAAATATGTATCGTGCAGAAGTTGGCGAGGTATATCTACTTTGATGTTGTGCGGCATGCCGTGGCAAGGCACTGGAATGCCGCGACATCTAAAGGCGCTTTCAATTTCGACGTTTCACGTCGAACCGCTACCGCATGATTTCCGTGCCACAGCCGGCCGGTTGTAGTACGTTAGCAGTCCGAAAACAAGCGCTTAAATGGAAAACATATAATTCTACACCGAATTGAACACGTGTGCTTGTGACGTTCCCGTCTTGTCTTCGACCGTTTGCGGTACGGTTGGCGCACCGCGCGGTTTTTTTGAAAAATATGATCATCCGTACGCGTACGACTAACGCACCGCATCGGCACCGGAGCAGGCCTCCATAAAACGCATAAATTGAAAGCGCCCTAAGAAGGTATGCGCTAGCTAGTAGCAAAATCTTTTGTCATGCCTTCTCGGGTTGCGTAAGGCCGTAGGCCCTTATCGATCTTTGCAGGCTGGCTGGCAGTAGCTGGATGAGGTTACCGAGATAAACTGCATGCCGTTGGAGTGGCCTATTTTCGGCAAAGGATTGTAATTGTAAGCTGGTGATTTTGACAACCCGCGTGAGTCATATTATAGTGTTTCTTCACCCTGGTGACCCAGCACCAACAGCCAGCCTCCTTCGAGAATTCGCCTAAAAAATAGATCTTTTATACCATTCACTCATAATATATTCATGGTAAGCGGGAATACTATGAATGTATATATATTTTCAGGTACCTAAGTAAGCTGCTTGCCGACATTTTACTGAACATTTCGCTGAGCTTTTGCTAACGTCAAAGGATTAATATGCCATCAAAGGCAAAAAGGAATCATACGGAGTGACGGTGAAGTTGGCAAACTTTAACGAGAAAGATAGAACTTTACAGAAATTCTGTTCATCAAACTATGTTTTCTTTAGTGTACACTCGAGAGCAATGAAATTGCACTTCATGACTTTTTTTGTCATGAATGTGTTTATTATATAAAATTGAAAAAATAAAACTATACCCTAATTGAAAGATTACTTCATTAACTTTATATTAGTTTGAAATAGTGTGTCCAATCCTTGCAAGGTTTCAAAGCACAAAAACTAAAATACAGAAAAATTAAAATTTCAATTGCGCGGGAATAAAAATCAAACTTAAAATTCTTGATCAAATTGTTTATTAACATTGTTCTCATGTTCTCCTCTAAACTTAATTACTGCTGTTAATCGATTTTCCCTGGAGTATATTAATTTAATAACAGAACCAACCAGCTGGCAAAAATACCCCAGAACAATTCGCATTGTGAATGAAGTTCATGAGCGATTGGATATTTTCTCGTGCACTTTGAGTGAATTCGCAAGAGTTTTTTTAAGTGTGAGACAATGTAAGTATTATTTATGTTTTATTTTTGATAGATTACAATATTTTTTTAGATTTTATCGTAAATATGTGTTTAGGTTTAAGTATGATAATTGTTAGCTGCACTGTCGCATTAGCTTTTAAGGCTGTAAAGATAGTTGTAAAGAGGATAAATAAATCAATAAACAAATACCATATCTTGTGGTATAACGTCCCACTCCTCGTTAATGACAAATTGAAGCTCATGAAGGCATTTTCTAACTCTTCTTTTAAGGTCATGCCAGATATGCTCAATCTGATTGAGTGATCTCAATTATCGCGATGGATAGGCCAGTTCGTAGCCTTGGTGGGCTACGAGCCGACATATCTATTGCGATGATTCCAACGTCTTCCATGTATTCGCAAACTGATCTACCGACAAGCGTCGTAGATTAAGGGAAAAATTCTACCTTAAGTCACACAAGCTGCTTCACATATTCTTCGAACACTTCTTTGACGTATTGTGTCAAATAAGTGTTTGGATTCATCAATCCTCTCTATATAGGGACGGCATTTACCCCATTTATGAATACAATATTAGTTTTAGTGTCCAACATTATACCCCCCCAAAACGCCTCTAAGAGCCACATTACTTTGAACACCTTTTGTCCGTCGTAGAAACGTCCATCATGTTGTTGTAAGTCATTTTGCACTCATCAGCAAACAGCTTGCCATTAGTCAGACTTCCAATTTAAGTGTTCCGTTGCAAATTATAGCCGGTTTTGTAGGTGGTCAATTTGGTACCTTTTGCTGGGCGATGTGGAGAAGTCAGGTCTACTTTAACCAGTTTTCTTCTAATTTTTCACTGATTTATACTGACATTGCAAACTTCTCGAAGCTGTTATTCCAGATGAACCGCGTTCAGTAGCCGATTTCTCAAATTACTTGATTCAAGAAATGAAGAAAGCGATCATCATGCTACGCCGTACCCACGGGTCTCTTGAAACCTCTGGTGTACTCGACGAACTACAGCTCAAATGTAGCTGTCGAGCAACTTCATTTTGATTATTACCTACTTCTTGTTATGGCAAGGCAATAATTTGAGCGGCTACTGCAGGCGTATTATTCATATTTTGTCAGTAAATCTATATGCTTCCAATATGTAAAGATGTTATCATGTTGATGACATTAATTGATTAAAAATTTAAGAAAACGTCCTATTTACCCCTGCAGATAAGAGCATGTAGTGACAACGCTAAACTGGTTAATTTTGGAAATTTGGTTTACGGTTGGTTTTGTAAGTTACGTGAACGTCAACGATTTTAATTTTTGGCCTATGTAAAGCGAGTCTATGTGCGAGTCTAGTTTTTGATTTGTGATTTGGACTCAATATCTTTAGATTTAAGAAAATACAGTAATTATTACGTATTTAGAAGGAATGTGCGATTTTATTGATCTCAACTGTATTTGCAAAACATGAGCGGGTTTGCAAGTGAAGTATTTAATTTTCCAGCAGGTCTGTTTATGACGGAAAGCAAATATTGAAGCAAAAATACAAGAGTTTGTAGTTGAGAAATATAATTTATTTATTCGCTATAGCAAGCACTTTAGCACACGCTATAGAGATTTTATATATATATATATATATTTGTAAAAAAGAATATAGAAATCAGGAAGTTAATAAAAGTTGTGATCTTAATATTATAGGCGGGTATCTGAATAGAATATTTTATTAAACCCTACTTAATTGCCAAATTTTGAGAGATTTTCCGGCTAGAGTTTGAGAAATAGTACCTAAACTTCAAAATATGCTTAAGTCAGAAATCGGGGATAAGTGCAACAGCACGTCAATAATGGAGAGATATGATTTAATTTTTTTTTTTTAAAAACAATAGTTTATTGGCACAATTAGCGTATTGTTACAAATTTGTATTTGAAGCCTCCTTTAAGGCAAATAATGCCTGTGTTAGAAGGCTTCGCTCTTCTATAACAATAATAAGACAATATACGCGTGACGTAGAACGTGAAATGTGGTGTGTTTTGTGAAGTGAAAGTGGTGTGTGTGACGTGAAAGTGGTGTCAGTGACGTAAAGAGGTGTGTGTTTTGAGATGAATGTGAAGTATGTTGAGATGTGTGTGTTTTGATGAAAATTTGTATTGTTGAGCTAAGCAGTTTGCCGAGGGCAGTTGGATAAAACAGAGCCTAATAGCTCAGGAACTGCGCCTTGGTACATTTAGCATTTTCATCATAATTACAGTCGAAGACATCCACAGCTGGACAAAGGCCTCCCAAAGTGTCGACACAGAAATCGGTCCTGTGTGTTTCGCATCCATCGGGTTCCCGCGACTCTCACCTGACGTCATCTTAACGCTGTCACGTGGCCAGAACAAAGGAATTGGGGGCTTGGCCAACTCCAAGCGTTCACGCTAAACGAAACGATTGTAATTTGACTAGGAGGGCTGGTCATTAGACTACCTTGTGTGAGGCTTTTCTACGCTGCAGCACAAGGTCATTAGTATCTTATGACTTATTCTCAGCCATACCAATGTCATAAAAATCAGTCAAGCTTTTTCGGAGGATTTCAATAACAAACTCTGTGAAACATCTCTGCTGTCTGAAAGCAAAGCCAAAAAGAAATAATAATTATAACGCTTGGTGACGTTTTAAACTTTAACAATTGTGGACATATTGCCGTCGACGTACTAGTGAATATTATCTACTAGTTTCTATTAAAACAGACGAGACGTTGACAAGTCCAAACTATAAAACAAGAAAAAAGGTCTTGCAATTTTCATTTCATTTCCCAGCCTCGTGCAGTCGTGAACTTTACTGACGGAGGAAATGCTCAGAAAGTTTCAATCAGGGCTGGCAAACTTGTCCTAGATCTCGCTTTAGAAAGTTTTATTCTTTGTTGTTGCTCAGCGTTGGCTTCTCTAGGTTGCTTGTGACACTGAAAGGGTTTCAAGATCACGAAGCAAGTCCTGCTAACCAACTTAAATCTTTGTCTTTATTGTAATTTTTTGTACATATAAAGTCTTGACTGACTGTGCATTGTCTCATCAATGTTCAGCTCAAACCTTTGGATTTATATCGCTGAAATTTTGCACAGAGATTCCATTTATAATATACTAGCGACTCGCCCCAGCTTCGCTTGGGTGCAATGGTGATATTAAATATATTATGCATGTATTAAACATATAAACCTTTCTCTTAAAACCCTCTATCTATTAAACAAAACCGCATCACAATCCGTTACGTAGTTTTAGAGATCTAAGCATACATAGGGAGCAGTACCCGTCTTACGAGCTATAGGTCGCGGGTTAAAATCCAGCTAGGCGCATTACTTACTTTGTGTAATTTATTTCATCACCACTGCTCTCAAACGGTGTTTTTTTTTTTTTTTTTTTTACTTTATTCAGGTTAACCAACAACTGTTTACACCAGTACACTAGCAACTTAATAATTATAGTTGGATACAATTGCTGGCGCAAAAATTAATTATAAGTTGACACCGCTAGCACAAAAAAACAGTAGTAAAATCATTAAATTATTAGATTACATAATATTTTTGATGCAAATGTGAATATAATGCGACTATGAAAATTAAATTAAACTATTATTAATATTAAATCAAATTAACGATCAAGGTAGAAATTAAAAGGAAGTAGTGAAGGAAAATACCGCGAGAAAACCAGCATGTACTAGAACCAAAAATTCTAAGACATGTGACATTCACCAACCCGCACTGGGCCCTCGTGGTGCATTATGGCCGTTAAAATATTTTTGTTAATAAGAGGCAATATATTGATAAGTTTGGTTTGGATCGAATGCCTGCAACAACAATTCAACTTGAATGCTTGCTTCACGAGTTAACCACAACCTGGATCAGTGAACAGGCTTGGTATGACATATGTTAGTATATACTAACTACAAAGGGGTTTGACAAAGGGGCTTTGTACCAGTGTGTTTGATATCAGTGTTCACAGAATTGTTGCAGGTCTGTATTTAACAAGCATAAGATCAAGATTACGCCTCAGTCTCCTCTGCCCCTCAAAGCGCCAGACTGACAAGACAGAAAAGGAAATCAGACATTGGAGACATGTTTGTTTTCCCTTTTTTATTTTTACGTTTAATCAAAATGAATAGAGACCGCTTATCTGGATTATTTACAGTCTATCATTCAAATAAGATTTCACTTAGCGCAACGCTTTTTGCCTCTTTGCTTATTTATTTGCCTAGTCCGTAATGCTCATGTTTCAGGGGTTTTCATGATTTACGTAATCTAACGCCTTAGACAAGATGCTAATCGAATGCTATTAGTCGCATCATGCTAAATGTTTTCATGTAAAAACAAGATTTCAATGAAAATATTTTTTGCATAGCAAGCTCTTATAGCGCGGTATAAACTCGTACCTATAAATTAATACTCATCACGACCATTCCAAAAAGCTTAAACAAGACAGGTTTATCTTATTACCGAGTTCCTATAGCCATCTTCCAGCTCCATCAGCAGCCCCTGGTTACCATCTAGCACCAAAGTACTCGTTAAGATGTAGACGTACACCAAAGTCCAAACTTGACAATTGCATCACTTTTTAATCACGCTATTGCATCACTGTTTAACATCAGGTGGGATTGCAGTCAAGCACTAGTTTATATCAATAAAAAAAACCGTCCATAGCTAGCATTTCTTGTCGATATTTTCGTACCTAATTAAAAAAAAAACTCTACAGTTTTTTTTTATTATTCTACAATTCTATTGCAACCCCGCGCGTCGCTAGTTCGACCGCCGCCTGGTACGACCGTCCCCGCGCCAGGACCAGCGTGTCGTCTGCGTAACAGACCACGCTGACCCCGTCGGGGAGGTCGGCGCGCAGCACGTAGTCGTACCCGATGTTCCACAAGGGCGGCCCTAGTACCGATCCCTGCGGAACACCGCACGACATCTCTCGCCGTTTCAACTCCCCCTGATGACCGGGGTAGATGATGAACCTGTCCGACAGGTAGGCCTCGATCACCCGACAGAGGTAGTCGGGCACCCGGTGGTACCGGAGTGCCCTACCAATGCAACTCCAGGGCAGGGAGTTGAAGGCGTTGGCGATGTCCAGAGACACCGCCAAGACACACCTGCCCCGGGACACCGCATCCCCCGTCGTGAGGGCTCGCACGCGCATGATGGCGTCCACAGTGGAGCGCCTCCTGCGAAATCCGAACTGGCCGTCCGCAAGATCCGGCCCCTTCCGTGCCTGACGCACGACGAGGCGGTCTGCAATTACTCTTTCAAAGAGCTTGCCCACCTCGTCGAGCAGCACAATGGGCCGCGCGGACGGAGAGTCCGCGGGGCGCCCCGGCTTCGCGATAAGGACCAGTTTCCCCGTCTTCCAGCGAAGCGGGAACTGGCCCCTCTCCATGCATGCGCTGAAGAGCCCTCTCAGTCGAGACCCGAGTTCCTCCATGGCCAGGACCCAGGCTTTTCCAGGCAAGCCATCGGGTCCTGGGGCGGTGTTCTTGGCACTCAGCCTTCGCACCGCCACTCTCATCTCCACCTCGGTCACCTCTGGAGCATTGTTGCCGTCGTTGCCGTCGTGGTCCGCATCGGACACCGCTGCTGGTGGCGGAGCCATAGGCGGGGGAGTATGCTCCCCTCGCGTAGGGAACAAAGCGCTCACCACACCCTCCACGAGCTGGGGCCGAAGACTCTGAGTCAGCGGGGGAGCCCATGGGCGGAGTTTCTCCATCACCATTTTGTATGGGCGTCCCCACGGATCGACGTTCCCAGATGATGGCGTCCACAGTGGAGCGCCTCCTGCGAAATCCGAACTGGCCGTCCGCAAGATCCGGCCCCTTCCGTGCCAGATGCACGACGAGGCGGTCTGCAATTACTCTTTCAAAGAGCTTGCCCACCTCGTCGAGCAGCACAATGGGCCACGCGGACGGAGAGTCCGCGGGGCGCCCCGGCTTCGCGATAAGGACCAGTTTCCCCGTCTTCCAGCGAAGCGGGAACTGGCCCCTCTCCATGCATGCGCTGAAGAGCCCTCTCAGTCGAGACCCGAGTTCCTCCATGGCCAGGACCCAGGCTTTTCCAGGCAAGCCATCGGGTCCTGGGGCGGTGTTCTTGGCACTCAGCCTTCGCACCGCCACTCTCATCTCCACCTCGGTCACCTCTGGAGCATTGTTGCCGTCGTTGCCGTCGTGGTCCGCATCGGACACCGCTGCTGGTGGCGGAGCCATAGGCGGGGGAGTATGCTCCCCTCGCGTAGGGAACAAAGCGCTCACCACACCCTCCACGAGCTGGGGCCGGAGACTCTGAGTCAGCGGGGGAGCCCATGGGCGGAGTTTCTCCATCACCATTTTGTATGGGCGTCCCCACGGATCGACGTTCAGAGACTCCAGCCACACGTTGCGGGCCTCGAGTTTGGCCCGCTTTATCTCCGCTCGGAGGGTGCGCTTTGCAGCTCTGTATCCCTCATACAGCTCCGCCTCTATGGCCTCCGCACCCGGTGGACGGGTGCGGCGCCTGCGGTGTCTAGTATACCGGCGTCGCGCAGCATTGCACGCATCGCGCAGTGCCGCAATCTCTGGCGACCACCAGTGTACTTGGCGCCGGGCACGTCCTGGCCGGACTCGGGGCATGGCCGCGTCGCAGATTTGCGACATGGCCACCTGGAACCAGTCCGCCTCGACGTCGATGTCGACAGGCCTGTCCGGTGCTTGCACCCAGGCCTGTACTATCGCGGCTTCCTGGAGCAGGTCCCTGTCCAGCTGCCTCAGCGCCCAACGCGGACCACACGGGGTCTGTCGGACCGGCACGGTCGAGGTCTGGGCGGAGACGTCAAACCGGATGTACCGGTGGTCGGAGAACGTCTCCACCTCCTCCATGACGCGCCAGTCGACGACGCGCGGTGCCAGTGCAGGGCTGGCGAACGTAACGTCCACCACCGACTCGCCCTGCATCCGCACACACGTGGGGACAGAACCCCGGTTTTGTACGACTAGGCCCTGCCCTAGGGCCCATTCCTCCACCCTTCGACCTCGTTGGTTCGTGAACCGGGAACCCCAAGCCTCGTTCCAGGCATTGAAGTCCCCGCAAACGACCACGGGGAGGCTGGAGTCAAACCCAGCAACGACGGCATCCAGCTCCAAAAGGGAGCTATCCAATTCGGCGAGAGATCTGTTCGGGGACAGGTAGACGCCTACCACCACTATGTCCCCGAACCGTGCTGCCACGCAACCCCGACCTTTCTTGACGGCCTCGAGCGCCGGGGTACCGGCGGCGGCCGACGAAATAAGTGTCACCGAGCCGGTCAGGTCCTGAACCCAGTCGGCTCTGGGCAGGACAAAGTGCGGCTCGGTGACAACGGCGATGTTGATCGACCACTGCGCCATGCTCTGGAGCAACAGATCCTGAGCGGGGGCGCAGTGGTTGATATTCGCCTGGAGGAGACGTAATGGAGCCGTTATTGGCAGTCCATTACAGTCTCCTCCCGGGCCCTCCGTGAGGGTCCTGCCGCGGTGGTAGCGGCGGCGGCGTCTGCGGAGGCGATGGCGGCGGCAGCCAACGGGGCAGCCGCGGCGGTGAGCACCTTCGCGGGGACGGGCCTTGGGACCTTGCCCTTAGCCTTGGCAGGGGGATCGCAGGTCCTGCTCCCAGCCCGGTGGTCGGCCGACTTGCCCGCCGCCGCACATGCGTAGCAGTGCGGCGCTGCACTGCAAGTATCGGCCTTGTGGCCGGGCTGACCGCACTGGAAGCAGCGGTCGCTGCGATCTTCCTCCGCTGCGCAACAGACCCCCACGTGGTGGCCCACGTGGCAGCGATAGCAGCGCAGCGGTCTGGGCTCCAGCAGCTTAACCCGCGCGGAGACCCAGCCCACCAGAAGCCGTTTGCCGTCCCCGGTGATGCTCCTGGCCGCAGACACGGGGCAGTTCACTGTAACCGCCCCCATGCCAGTGCCGTCAGCACGGATGGTGCCCGCCCGGACCTGATCGGCAGGGCACCCACCCGCCCTGGCGACTGCGGCCACGACCTCCTCGACCTCGACGGAATCGTCCAGGCCCATAATGCGCATGTCGACGCATCTTGTGGGCCCCGACACCCGGGCCTCCTCCACGTCGAAGATCGCCCTGATCTTTTCAGCCAGGGCGTCTGCGGTGGGGTCGCTGTTGGCTCCGGGGACCTCCAACAACAGGGCACCAGTTGCGGTATGCCGCATCTGGAAGCCCCCGGTGATCCCGAGGTCGGTGAGGTTCACCGCCTGCTTCGCCTTCCGGAGGACCTCGCCATAGGTCGCACCCTTTTTCGCCGCTTCCGGCTGCAGCGTAATTACTACAGCCGTAGAGCGCGGGGTGCGGATCCTGGCCGCGAGGGCCGTCCGCTTCCTCTGCTTCTGCCGCTCACGCCTCCTGGTAGCGCGAGCCGCCTTGCCAGCCTGCTTTTTGGCTCCGGCCACTTGCCATCCGGCTTCAGCCGGAGGATCTGCAGGTTGGGGAGGCGGCCTAGGCCGCCTGCTTGCCGCCACAGCAGCAGGGGCTCCCGCCGCCTTAGTGGCCGGTGCCGCCTTGCCCTTCTTGGGGGGAGCTGCAGGGGTTGGCCTCACCTGCTGCTGTTTCTTGGCCTGTGGGGCCACTCCGGCGGGGTTCGCAGCCGTGGCCACGCGCCTGGTCTGCCCTGACGGGCCCGCCATGGGCGCAGCCGTCGAGGCCGCGGCGGCAGCGTAGGACGCCACCCTTCGCTGGCCGGAGGCCGCTAGTGGGGGGCGCAATACGATGCCCTCCAGCAGGGACAGCTGCTGCTGGATCCGCAGCTGGAACTGCTGCTGCTGTTCCTGCAGCTGCTTCTGCAGCTGCTGCTGGAAAGCAGCCAGCTCCCGCTGCACCAGTGTCAGCAGCTGGCTTCCTGACTCGGCCTGGGGCTGGGGCTGGGGCCGAGGCTGGGACTGAGGCTGGGGCTGGGGCCGACTTTGCCCCTGCCCTTGCTTGCACCCCCCTTCCACAGGCTTCTGGCTGCTGGCTCCGTGGACCCCTGCGAGCTCGGCCTGAAGCTCGGCTCGGAGCCCGGTTCGAAGCTCGGCCCGGAGCTTCGCCACGCTCTTTCGCAGGGCAACGTCGAAGGCCTCCTGCATAGAGGCGGCATGGCGGAGGACCATCCTCTCCTTCGACGTTCGTTCGCGCTTGCGGCCCATATCCCGCAGCGCGGCGACCACGAGCTCGCCGAAGGTCCTGCGCGACTCCTCGGCGGAGTCTTCGCGCTCACTGCCAGATGGTCCCGAGGGGTCCATCGCAGCGTTGGCCGCAGCGGGGTGGCGCCCTTCCGCGGCGAGCCTCTCGGCTCGCTCAGCCGCTTCCTGGGAGGTGTCTCCCCGTCCTCTTCCCGGTGCTCGGCCCGCTCCCCGACCACTGGTAGGGATTTTTCGGGCCGAGCCCTTTCCACCGTCGGAGGACGACTTGTCCCTCGACAGGGAGCGTTTCCGGAAGAAACTTGCATTTCTTCCGGTGTCGCCTCCCGACTCCACCTCTTCTTCAACCTCCGAGCCTGAGCTCCTTCCGGATGCCGCGTCGGACTCCGACCGCGCATCACTCTCCAGTGGGTGTTTGAAAAATTTATTGTTTTTGCATTCCATATTAGTTCCCACGAGTATAAACTTTGGGTACTTGCTCAAAATCCGTGGTCCGCACTAGAGACTAATTTAGCTACCCATTAGTCAAGCTACCAACCTCCCTCACGGTGCGCCGCCGCTTGGAGGTTTGGGGTAATTTTTTATAGAGGTTGTCTTCCTCGCGGCCCGGGCGGTTAAGCCAAGACCCTCGACCCCCATCAAAAGTCAGAAACATGACCTTGGACAATCTCTGGGGCTACGAGAACAACGGTGGCAGAAGGAGGAGAAAGCCTTCCTCCTGCCTGCCCGGTGGCAGGGTGAGTGCACGCCGAGCCCGCTCTTGCTTCGCCACTGTGCCCTCTGCTAGAGCAGAGGGACACGCGTTGAAGCGTACTCCCGACAGAACATTCGCAGACGGCCATCGAGGCCCCTTAGGCAGGAGTGCCCAAGGGGGTGGTTGGCCGCCTCCCAGGGTGCACCGTCCCGCAGACTAGCCTTCGCTCCGAACGTATCCGCAAGGGAACTATAGCCTGCGGGCACTCGTGGAGGTTTTCTGTCATGGCACCCCACCGGACTTTGATGCGTTTTTTTTCAATAGATAGTGTGATTAAAGAGGAAGGTTTATATGTATAATATATGCGTAATATATTAAGTATCAGTATTGCACCCGTGCGTAGTCAGGGCAGGACGCTACTTTCTCGTAATTGAAACCTAACTTTTAGGGGATGCGGTTGTAATATTAAATTCTGGACTGGATGAGTCAAAGGTCAAAATATTCATGTAACTCAAATAACTTTGTAATACGTTTCAAACTGCGGCAACTGGTCTACTAGCTGGGCATAGATGATACGAAGAATAGGAGCCTACCCATAGATCATGTGGACACGGTGGAGCACACAGTCGAGGTGAGCCCCGCTTGGGAAGAGCATCGCCGTGTCCTCGTGGGGGCGATCGGCGGCGATCTCTCGCGCCGGGGCTTGGTTCAAGCTATGCTCCGGAGCGAGGAGGAGTGGCAGGCGGTCGCCTCCTTTTGCGAAGCAGTAATGCTAGCAAAGGAGGAGGCCGACCGCATTAGGCAAAGGCGCACACGCCGCCGCCGCCGCCGGGTTTCCGATCCCGATTTCCGGCCACCGTAGGCGCGGGCTCGCGGACGTTGGGCAACGGGTAGCTCGCTGTCCGTCCGTCCGGTAACAGACCAGTCCGAGCTCAGGTCGTCTACGGCGCGCACTGTTCCCGCGCGCCTCAAGAACTAGTTGTGTACCCCACTCATGGGTCTACACTACACAACACATGAACACACCCTCCTTCGCTGCTCAATTCTGACCTGTCCTTAATTTCCAGCCTGTCGACTAGAGTGGTAGAAGATATTGGTTGATTTCATACCTCAGAAAAAAATATCATCGTCAATTTAATCAAATAAATGATGACAAATGCTTGATTTGTATAGAAAGTTTTGACATAGCTTTGTCTAGTAGTGACCGGCGAAAAGTCTGAGTGCTCTGTGAATCTACCTCTATACTCCTTACTACTTATATCTCTGATCGTGAACCGTGACAAAATCACTGCTTTCAATGGCGGTGGCTACACCGGTTTACAATTTTCAAGCGCGTCAGACATTCTCACTTTGGACCACATCGTTCATTTCGTTCGTCAAAAGTTTCTCTCTAATATTACTGTCCAAAACATTCATATTTACTGTTAAACGTAACTTTATTAATATTAAAGTTGTTGTAAATTCACGTTGACTAAATTCAAAAAGTTGTTCAGCTGCCAAAGCATTCCCTTACCTCGCTGAAAATATAGTTGCATACTGTGGTGAAGCTGATTGCCACTCCGCACACCTTTGATTTAATTCATGAATAGAAATTCTGCGATCTACACTTTTACCAAAAATGCAGAACGCTTACACGTTTTGTGATTCATTTCATTTTTAGGGTTCCGTAGGTACTTCAAAAGAAAAAAATGGAACACTTATAAGATCACTTTGTTGTCCGTCTTTCTGTCTGTCAAGACCCTTTATCTCGAGAACGCGTGGAGGTATCGAGTTGAAATTAAAACCATATACTCAAATCTGCGGTTACTTGAAGTTGTAAAAAAAGAAAAAAGATTTAGCGTTCTATCGCAAAAACGTAAATTTCGACACTCTCAAGGGAACCAAGAGAGTACATATAGGAATATAAAGCATGATCTTATTGCACGTATAGGAATAATTCTGAAAACAGTAAAGTTGTTGAGTCAAAACAAAAAAATAGCGATTCGAAAAATCTTTGTTCGGGAATTGAATTATATGTACATAGGTAAGTTTGTACGGAACCTCAGTACGCGAGTCCGACTCGCACTTGCCCAGTTTTATTATAAAGAACTATCTCGCCATAGCCTAAACTCGGATTAAAATCTAGGCTACGAGGCATGACCTAATTTGAATCAACATCACGCATTTTTTTATTTTAGTACGTACACCGAATTTATTATTATATATCGTACTCGTTCTCTAACCCTATTTATTCCTGAATGTTTTCCTACTCATGAGATATTCTGTATTCTACTTAAGAAGAGAGGCCTTCATTTTTTTTAGGTGGGAAATTATCAAATGACTTCTCTCGCTCCAAGGCGGAGCGAGAGGGAGTGTCAGAGTTTTACTGATTAAAACCCACTTCTACGTTCCTTTTTTGCCTTGCGATCCCGGACCTCAGATTTCCCTTTCTGAAGCGAACTCATGGCCTCGGTAGGCATGGGCCCTGCTGGGCCTCTATGGTTTTATTGACCTTTCTTTGAGGCGTGCGTGGAACACTACGCGCCGTTGACGACTTGGGCTTGGTCCGGACGGTTACCAGGCGGCCGGGCAGCGAGCTACCAATTGCTCGTCGTCCGCAAGCCCTCGCCTACGGTTTTAGAAATCGGGGTCGGGATCCCGATGCAAGAGGTCGTCGTCGTCGCTTGCTTCAACGAGGACACGGCGGTGCTCCACCCAAGCTGGGCACGCCTCCACTGTAAGCTCCACCGTGTCCTCCTTCTACGAATCAGGCGCAGGAATCTCCCGAACTTACCATGTCCGGTGAGGACCTGCGTCATGTGGAAAGTGAGGACGCCGTAATATCTTTCCAGCTATTCCTCAAAGAGGGTACTTATCGCCTTTTAATCCCTAAGGGTAAAAACGCACTGGTTGGCGGCTTGCTTGGCGCCTGAACCTTAGTGAGTCATCAGGCAATTAGGTAAACCATCGTAAAGACCATGTGCGTTCGTTAAAACCATGTGCGGTAGGTTATGAACATTTTACACACACACACACACACACACACACACACACACACACACACACACACAGCACACAGTGCACAGTGTGCTTGGCACTTATCAATGGATCAAAATAAATTCATAGTTAACGTTTTGTTGTTAGCTTGAACACTAGTTGTGCCAACTGAAAATACGTTGGGATATAAGCAAGGTAACGGAATGAATACATTGATGGCACATAGCCATAATTACCATGCCAAATCAGAAATGACTTTAAAATCAAGTGAAAATTCAGTGAGATCCCATGGTTACGGCAGCCTGTGACCTATGTTTCGCTTGTGAGGGTGACATCGTTCTATAGACTGACGCGGATTAAAAAACAGGATTGAGGGTAGAGCAGCTCCAGCTAAATTAATTACAATTAAAAACTGCCACAGGAAATATACCCTGCGGCCTCGGAGCGCAGCGACGAAAAATAATAACAAAAAAAGACTACATTTTAATTGCAGAAATGTGTGGTTTCGGATTCATGTTATGTGTTGAGTGTTATCGCCGCACGGTTTTTAAAACCAAATCATTATATTTCGTGTTAAGTAAACCGATTCTAATACTCGTATTTATAAACAAGTAAATCTAATTACTTGAGTAAAAGTAATTACTTAAATGACAATTTGTATTCCATAGTTAAGAAAAAATTAAATTTTTCATAAAGGTTTCTGACTTCAAGTGTCATTACTTAAAGTCAGAAACCAATAATCAATAAGAAATTACTTAGCAACAAGTAATTACTTCATTATAAATACGGTTGAGAATTTCCTGAAAAAACCTCGCAAGGTTAATTACATTAAAGTTGCGAGTTGAAATGTTTGTTACACATTATATTATTCTTTCTTATTTTTTGAGCCGTTTGGGGTTGAAACTCTTGGGCCGTGGGGTCCGAGTGCACATACACTTTTTAAAGAACTTTCCAAACGATTAGTTGACACTTCGCGTGACCCAAGGGCTGGCTTTTACCTCGGTCAGAGATTAAGCATTGCCATACAACGTGGCAATGCCGCCAGCCTTTTGGGCACACTTCCAGTCGACAGCGATGCGGAGGAGTTTTTTGACGCTATATTCTAGTTAGGAGTAGCCTTTAGTGTATATATTTTTATTTATGTTTTTGTGTAATGTTTGTAGGTTTAAGTGTATATATAGTTTTAATTTGTATTTTATATAATTAAAAGTTAAATAAAATATTCCAAATACTTATCTTATTCCGACTTATTCGGATAATGTAACATGCACAATCTATGGTAATGTTTTATCCAGTTACCCGCTAATATCATGAATATAATTTTCGTATTTGTGCATATTAAAGTTTCTCTGAAACCGGCGAATAATAGTTTTTCAACAATTAGAATTTCAAAGTTATTGTAAATACAGTGCTGTGAAAATGCTCTATTTCTATACTTAGGCTAGCTTTCCTCAACGTGGTCGAAGTTAGCTCAGCTTAATGTAGATCGCGTTGTATATGTTTACCTTCGGGCACATTCAGCACAGGTATTGAATAGAATGCCTTTTTCAGCAATGCTCTAAAGTCTTGGCTAATCTCGTGGACCATACTTGGTCAAAGAAAGTTCAATCTAACTCAAATATTCAATATTTTAGTTGAAGAAAATATGTATAAGGCGCTTCTATATATATATAAATAAACATGTTAACCAATAAATATTATAGCTTAATAGGTATTTTAAACAAACTGAAAATAATAATATGTACAAAAGAATAGAAAACTTATTACGCATAAAAAAAAATCACATCGATGTCAAAAGTGTCACGCGCGGAATAAACCAGTTTTTTTGCTAATATCTCAAACAGTTCGATAAGCACTCGTATCTTATCCTTGGCCCTATAGTTTCAACCTCAAACAGCTCAAACAAAAACATCCGATGAGGTTTTTATATTTAAGTCAATTAAGGGTTTCAGCCGCCCAGCACAGCTCGCCGTGCTCAGAAGATAGGATGGTGCAAGGTTGTCGACACCCATCCCAAAGGCAGGTATCCCACACCAAAGGCCTACCAAACTTCCAACGCATTATAGTCATCCTCTCTGGTCTTTTTCCACCGTAACGTGCCAAGCCATTGGGTTCTAAAACAGCTGGCACCCCGGCAGTGACAAGAGTTCGTAGGGTAATGTAATTAATGCTGGCATGCCGTGCTAAGCGACCAGCGCTTTTACTGCAGGATAGCCCTTAGTATCTGATGAATCGCCGAATTCAGATCGATGTGGAGCTAAACTAGGAGCACGCCGACGCAGGCATGTAGCGATCCGGAAAGTGGAGGCACTTAGCATAGTACCTATGTTAGGTGACGGTACGTAGAGTCTGTAGCCAGAGGCCTGACTCCTATATATTCAACTACAGCCAGTAGGGGGGCACGCTCCGCAGTATTAGTGGACGTATTAATGAGATTTTATTGTCAATGAATAAAGAAAAACTGTCTTCCAAAATTGGAAAACCTAGGAGGTGAAGTGAACTTTTTTTTAAATTTTGTGTGTGGATCGTCTGTTAGTAGTATCAGAAACAAAAAAAAAAAAACACATTTGCAATAGTTAAGGTCAAGGCCGATGGATTGAAATTGTTCCTTCAGGAATTGGAAACCTTTTAAAACAGTATCTACGTCACCTCCATCATCTAAATACCACACGTTATATTTTGAATTTATTTGTTCAATGATTGGATGAATAGCCAAACTGAATATGACTGGCCCGAGAGGGTCGCCCTGTTGGCATCCAAATACAGATTTCATAACATTGTCTTATTTACCTAATAATTATGGTGGATCCCTGTAGCGTTGCCACAAAATAAATTAAAAAAACACTATAATATACACCGTTAAACTTTGTACGTTTTATTCCCGTGGAGGGTCGATCTGGTATATGCAACACTATCAATTTGTAAAGATAAAATAAAAAAATAAAGTACTTTTTTTCTAACACTAGAATTAATATACGCATGTACGAAATTAATTTCTTTAAAACGAGTCAATGACCTTGTAGGTAGTTGTCAGTCGTTGCGTACTACCTACAGGTCATTGGACTCGTCCAGCAGACGTTTATAATTTTTTTTTTTTAAAGTACCTATTTTATCTTTCAATTTTATCTTTATAAATCGATGGTGTTTCATGTACCGAATCGACCCTCCACGGGATTGAAACGATCTAAGTTTAAGGTGTATTTTTATATATAGAGATGGAAGATTACAACATTGAGGTAAATGTCGAAGTAAAAGGAAGCTTATATAAGTGAATGTTATTTATAGATATGTTGTGTCATTTTGTGGCTAGCTGATTGATTTTTTTAGTTTGCCTACCTCCAGTTTCTCAGAAATAATCTCTGGAAGCAGGTGGCAGTCGCTGTATGCATAATAAATAAGTAGTTATAGGTATGAGGTCATTTACATATTGTATTTTTTTATTAATTTGAGATACTCGTATTAACGATTAATACTAATGTTTGGTAGCCAACCGAGTAACTTTTTAAATAAATGCCTATTAATATCAATCTGTGGAACTAATTAAAGCATAACGACGTCTTAATTTAAATATAAATTGAAACAATTTCCTCAATATGTGATCTGGTTCGGTCACAGAACTGAGAACGAGCTTACTTTATAGTCAGAAAAAAAAAACTTGAATTGTGGTCTGTTTGACAAGTTTACGCACAATACAGGTTTGAGTGAGACAGTTTTCCGAGAAGTTTAGGTTTTAAGCTAATGTTTGTAGTTACTCATGAGTTTAACACTTTATAAATAGCAGAGTACCTGCTCAAACAGATTTTAGAAATGAACTTCGACATATTCGTATGCTGATCAGCGCAAGGTCAAGATACGTACCTATGCCTTTATTGAACTTGCTTTTGCCCGCGTCTTCGCTCCCGCTCTACCATACTTCACCCTACTCTACCCTAATCTAGCCTACTCTAGCCTACTCTACCCACTTTACCCTACTCTACCGTACTTTTCCCTATTCTACCCTACTTTACCTTACTCTACCCTACTATACCCTACTGTACTCTACCTTACCCTACCCTACCTAAGAACCTTCTCCTGACAATAACAAACACAACAAAAAAGAATTAGCGAAATCAGTATAGCCGTTCTCGAGATTTGTGCTTACGCTTACTTGCCCACAGCTTCGTTCCCGCTCCAATCCCCTTTATGACAAAACGAAAGATTTGTCGGAAAAACATCACCTTTATTTTACTAAATAAACTAACAATTTTAGCTTTTTATTATTTTCGTTTAGTTTAAAATTATGTAACTATTTGTATAAAAAAAAATATAAGAAACTTTAAATAATAAGTATTGTTTAATTTGAACATTATGTAACCTTTGCTAGATATATATCTATATATATAGATATATCCATATATCTATTTAAATATATAGCTAGCTTTTCATAAAAAACGACAAAATTATCATTTGAATAAACAACGATGTTTTTTTTATTTTTATCTACATATATCTGCATACAGAATTATTAAAATTCAAAATTTTTGATATTATTATATTATAAGTTGCTAGATTGTATTGTATACTCGTATTTTTGTTGTAATTCTTAGATAACACAATATTATACCATAAATACAATACCTTTGTCGAATGGAGCTACTTTTACATTATTACAATTTGCAAAATTAGATTACGCAATAATAAATAACTTGTCCACATCAAGTCCCAAAGATCCATTTGACAGAAATCTTAGGGCGCCTTTTTTGTTGGAGAAAATCATCCAGTGACATCTCCCGCCCTTGGGCGGAGCGGGAGATAGTGATAGTGTGTTACTGACTAAAAAACCCACCCCTTTCCTTTGTTGCCATTCTTACTAGGGCCAAGCCTTCCTTTTAGAAATAGACACTTGGCCCCGGTTGGCTTCGACCCTGTTAGGTCTCTAAGGTTTGCTGACGAATCCTTGAGGCGCGCGTGAAATAGTACGCGCCGTCAACGTTTTGGGCTTGGTCCAGACGGTTACCGGAGGTTCGGACAGCGAGCTACCCATTGCTCGCCGTCCGCAAGCCCGCAGGGGTGCCTTCAAAATAGCCGCAAAATGTCGTGCGACAGCATGTGGTTGCAGCGTTGCCCCCGCGCTGCTTTGTTATTGCATATAAAATCGGCGCTGCCGTTTTGTGCATGACTGTGACTTCGAAAGTATGTTCGAAAGTATGAATGACGTTAAAAGTTTCTTGTTATAAAAATACGAGTATAACATTGTATTAGGAGTTCCTAACACAATATTATCTATATTTTTATAACAATAAGATAAATTAATTAACTTCTGCTAGCGGCTTCGCCCACGTGAGAATAGTTTTCTCCATACAAACTTTAAACTACCTTTTCATCCCTTTAGGGGGTAAGTTTTGGAAAATCCTCTCTTTATGTTCGCTTACGTCATAAATGGAAAACTTATGCATAATTTTTCGCTCCTAGACCTTGCAGTCAGCCAGTTTCTCCTTTTATACGAGTATATTATAATTATTATTGATATTTTTTTTTAAATTCATTCTTTCTATAACTCACTGATTCTTAACTTTTTTATTACACATTCATATTTCATTAGTTCACTCATTCATTAATTTCAAATTTATAAGTTATTCACCGATAATTCAAAGCTTATGTACCTATACAATTATGTGCACGAGTTCCTTTGTTGCAAAGAGCGGAATGAAATAAAGGAGTTGCGATAATTCATCACCAAAAGGAAGAAGAAGGGGTAAAAACTGACGGGCTCACGGGCGACGCCGCCCCGCTCGTACGGTCCGCCGATACGGCGAAATATATCTGCGGTGCTCTGACCCTTACGTTTTGTACCGAAGTTCATCATTATGGAAATCCCATAACACATGCATTGTTCCTTTTAAACGAAACTCATTTTTTAAGATCATTCATCTATTTTGGAACAATCGGTCTGATTGGTACTATTCACTAGCTGTTTCAAATAAAGGATAAACTGCTGTATCAGAAGGCTAAAAGTCACCTGAAGGGCAATGGAAAGGGCTGTTCTTGGAGTTTCCTTACATATTAGAATTAGAAGTGAAAAAGTTACTGATTTAGCCCGAAGTTATCGGATATAGCTCGAATAATTGCCAAACTTAAGTGGTCTTTGGCAAGATACATTACTCGCAGAAAACATGGTCGATGGGCGTCCAGACAGAAGTCTGATTAGAGCGTATTGCCAGTGATGACATATGGCTCTAAAATGTGGTCGCTCACAATGAGCCTGATCAGAAGGCTGAGTCACCCAAAGGGCAATGTAAAGGGCTATGCTTGAAGTTTCCTTGCATGTACGAATTAGAAATCAAAATTAAACTTAAGTGGCAGTTGGCAAGACACATAGCTCGCAGAACACATCCCCATCCCCATCGACCAAAGGGTCGAAAAGTTCTGCAGTAACGACCGCGTACCAGAAGACGCAGCCTGTGTAAGCCAAGGTGGATGGATGGTGAGGGTTACGGCAATCGGAAAAATGCGAGGCCCCCATATGACTGGTCGTTGTGACGACACATGGGGAGGCTTGTGGACGCGTTTCGACTGATAGGACGATGATGATAATGAACAAATCATAATCCACTGTAGTAACAGAGGCGTAATTATTTTGTTAATGAATTAATTACTATAAACCGTTGATACCTGAATTTTATGCGAGACATAAAATTGTTTGATATTATTGCTGGGGTATACAACACTAGGTAAATGCCTGATCCGTTATGTAATATGCTCGATAGAATGGCATAAAAACCTGAACTTGACAGCGACATGTTGATTTGATGAAGTTTAAAACCAGGATTCCTGTTTCTATAATAAAGTTACTTTTTTTATTGATACGGGAATACTTTATTCGATTTTGGCTATCGAATACCTACAGTCTATCAGTATCAGGTATCAGTTTTTTTAAATTGAATAATGATTTGAGTTTTAGGCCGATTCAATTAATTTAGCGTTTATATTGAGAAGTAACTTTTGCCCGCGGCATCGCTCCCGTCAACTGACTAGCTACCTTACCCTACCTACCTACCCTACCCTACTGTCTACCTACATAGTACTTACGTACCTACCCTTCTAAATTTCTGCTCAATTTTCTTTTTTTTTTTAATGTAACGTACTGCATACATCTATTATATTTTACAAATAATATATTGCATACATCTATTATATAGGGTGACTGGTTAGATTAGTAAACGATTCTTAAACACGTGATTGTAGTCATGATAACACACAACTTTTACTATGGGACCAAACCTGAAATCGCGAAAAAAAATCTGCTGGTCCGTACATTTGTGTTCGCCTAACTGGTCAAAATGTACTGAACTTGGCTGATGTTTTTTTTCCGGTACTAGGTACTCCACCTTATTTGGATAACAACGCGAAGAAAAAATAAAGACATAATAGCACGTGCTATCTTTATTTATAAAGCACAAATACTACTTAAATTACAAGTTATTCTTTTATTTATTGATTGTATCATCCTCTGAACTTTGAAAGTAATACCGGCATTATAATAATAAATCAATTTGAATAATGTTGTTTGTGACAGCCCTACAAAAACCGGCTGGGAAACGCGTCGTCGATCAATTTACTTTTCATGGATGTCACATTATGAATACTAATAAAGTGATCAGTAAATTAATTTGACATAGTGTTATTACTGTCTAAAATATGTTTAACATTTATTTTTTGACATGACATTAAACTTAATCTGAAGTATTATTAGCTAGTCATATACTGTTGCAATAAGGCTTATTAATGGAAATGGATGATTTTTTTTAGTTAATACTTTTGCTGCCAAATATTGCAAAAACATTAGAATGTGTTACATCCGCATTTAATGGAAAACAAAGTGACTGTATTCTCTTTCAAGAACTAAAATATATTCTAAACTTCACACTGGATAAAAATGTTGCTTTAAAAATAGTAAACAAGATTATAAATTCTTTCGTATGAATTAGTGATCCAACAGGTTGCTGTTCGATTTGTTTGCTTTTTTTTGGTTTTGATGTTCAAAATAATAATTTTACATTTGTCATGTCAATCATAAGATGCATAGATGTCTTTTTTGTATAGATCGTGTAAACGATAGCTGCGCAGGCGTGTATCACAGACACAGATTACCGTCCTTCAGTACATTAGCACCTTCAGTTTATTTCCGCATTAGAACTTGTTATTTTAAATGTTAATTACAAAAATAACAGGCCTTTGATGATGTTATGCCTTATTTTTAGAGTTCATTATGTATTTGAGCCTCCCATTTTAATATAAACTAATATTATAATATAAAAAAAAATTGTTTCTTAGTTTGCAAGAGGTAATCGCTGGAAGTGTTTTTTGCTCATTGAATGTAAAACTGCATTACCTCTGAGTGAACTACTACACTACTTTATATCTTGAAACAATGCACGATTTTTGTACGGTAGGCGACGGGAACTACTTAGTGTCATATATAAATCTATATATATAAAAGAAACTCGTGTTAGTTACACTATTTATGATAGTAGTATGGTAGAGTAGGTTAGAGCAGGGTACAGTAGGGTAGACTAGGGTAGAGTGGGGTAGAGTGGGGTAGAGTAGGGTAGAGCGGGAGCGCAGCCGCGGGCTAAAAATGCTAGTAAATATATAAAAAATGCTAAATAAAAAGATAGATTGCAATTAAATAACACAATTTTTATTAAACAAACTTTGATAAATGCTTTTTGGTCTAGTACTAAAATAAACATTCGCTTAATTCGCAACTTATACTAACAAAGTAAGAGCAATCTCCGTCGAGTTGGCGCGTGAGTCGCAATAGCTAGCCTGTCGCAACAGTTGACATTTAAATACAAAAACAATTAATTTTCCTGCGCAGATCTATAATGAAAGGTAATACCGCGTCGTTTATAGTAAACAATGTGGGTAGCACGTATGTTTCACAAAAGGAAAAATTAACACAAACTTATTACTAAGAAAAGTGATATCGGAGATCACAAATAGATTAATAAAACTAACTAGGTAATTATGAGATGCACGTTATGTTTGTCGTTTGATAAAATTATTAGCTCCATTGCTGCGTGTTGTCGCTGGAGTTGTCGTTGTACCGCCAGCGAATATCTTCAACTTTGATTCCCCCCAACTAAACTTATAACTTGGTAACTGTGGCGCTTTTGTAGGATTCAGGTAGAGATCGAATATTGATTGCGTTGTTTTAGGTTTCTGAGTGGTAGTCTGTGGTTTGTTGGTCGTTGAATATGTCACTGCTTTTGTTGTTGCAGTTTGAGCATTACTTTTCGTTTTAGTTGAGTATGTAAAAGGCTGTGTAGTCTTCGTTTGGGCGAATGGCTGAAGTTTTGTTGTGACCGGTGTTGTAGCGGTCCTCGACGTGAAAGTATACCAGGAAAAGTCTGATTTAGGCTTTCTTGTCACCGGCTTCTCCGTTGTCACCGTTGGTTTCTTTGGGGTCGTGGAACTCCACGTCCAAGTAGTAGTTGGTTTTCTAGTAGTTGTTGTAGTAATTGGTTTAATTGTGGTTGTCGTTGGAGGTCTGTAAGTTGTCGACACTGTCCTTGGTGCTACTGCAGTTGTTGTTGGTTTTCGTGTTGTTGTGGTTGTTGTTGGTTTTCGTGTTGTTGTGGTTGTTGTTGGTTTTCGTGTTGTGGTGGTTATTGTTGGCTTTCTTGTTGTTGTTGGTTTTCGTGTTGTAGTGGTTGTTGTTGGTTTTCGTGTTGTGGTGGTTGTTGTTGGTTTTCGTGTTGTAGTGGTTGTTGTTGGTTTTCGTGTTGTAGTGGTTGTTGTTGGTTTTCGTGTTGTGGTGGTTGTTGTTGGTTTTGGTGTCGTTGTGGTTGTTGTTGGTTTTCGTGTTGTTGCGCTGTACCATTGCCTTGTTGTTAGGAGTGCGGAAGAAGGCTTGTATGTTGTTGTGAAAGTAAATGGCTTGAATGTGGACAATGATGACCATGGCCTGTAAGTTGTTGTGGAAACCGGTGGTCTGTAGGTGGTTGTTGGAAAAGGCAGTCCAAATGTAAAGGCGTAAGTAGGTGGCCTATATGCAGTGGTAGTTATTGTCGTCTTCGTCGTGGGCCTCAAAGTTGTAGTTGTTAGTCTTGGTGTTGTTGCTATTGATAGTGGATAGAGTCTTGTACTAGGTAATTCTATAGCTGTACTTGCCATCGTGCTCTGCGTATACCGACCCAGTTCGGTGGTATACTCCGGTTTAGGAGTTGCCTTTTCTGCATTTGCTTCACTGAACTTTTTCTTCTTTCTGAACTGGTTTGTTTCTATCACTCTCCATACCTTCAACCGTGGCACGTACGGCGTCGTGGCGGTGGTGGTGCGGCGTGGGGTAACCGTTGTTGTGGTAGTGGTGGTATGACGTGTGGCACTCGTGGTCGCCGGCATGTTTATATGCTGCGACGGTTGGTTGAACACAGGAAGCTGTAGTTCGTCTATGTTGTCAATCTTATAATTATACCAATCGGTTCTTCCTCTATTTTGATCAAACACTTTACCATAATTTTCTCTGATGACGTTTCCAATCGACAAGTATGGAGGCAACAATTTTTCAACATTTTGCCTGTCTGCCGTAACATTTTGCTCGTCGAAACTGTTCGCGTATTGAAACCTTCGAGATTTAGGTAACAGCACTGAATTTTTAGAGTCTAAATCACAATCCACAAGGTATTTCTTCGTGTTATGTTTGCAATGCTGCGGATACACCACCCAAGCAAGGAAACCATTCCCCTGGAGGCGGGTGTGTTCTTCATGCACGATGAACGCACAGTCCAAGTCGTCAGTGATGTCGTCGTCGTGCAGCGCGGAGCAGGGCAGGCCGCATGCCTTGCCCGGTCCACACCAGTACAGCTCGCTGATTTGGAAAATACCGTGGTCTCCGCTGTATGGGTTCTTGGCATTGGTGTCGAAGCGGGACTCGTGGTAGGCGATGCAGACCCACGTGGAGAGGTGGTCGGGGCGCACGCCGAGCTCGCTGAGCTCGCGCGCAAGCTCGCAGCGGTCGAGGATGCGCGCACCGGCGCCCGTGACCCACAGCAGCGCACACGTCAACAACGCGACGCGGTACATCGTAGCGTGCGTTTGACCGCCCTGCGCTCGCGCACTCTTTTTTACGTAAGTAGCGTGACCTCCCGCCGCGCGCCGCTCGCGATCTGTGTCGCGCCCGTATTTTCACTGCAATTTTAATTGCTTCAGGTCGAGCTGCCATGCATTTTGGAGCATGAATGAAGGTCATGGTTTCCAGGTTATATGGGATCTTAAGTATACGGGAGTTGGCTACGAATGGTTCACCTTGACGGGTCGCATCATTGTCTCATCGCGAACGTCGTCGTGTGTACAACTCGGAACTCACAACAGACATAATAATATTAATAGAATAAACTTAAATATATTTATTCTGTTCACGTGCATTCTGTACGTTCATACGTGTGCAAAATGAAATATTTTCTTTTGTTTAAAACTAAATGTAAGTACTATACGATGATATACCGTGAGAAGGTCTAGGTGAGACCGGTTTTTAGAGTCAACATGGGTCTTAGTTTAAAAGGTCAATCGTAAAAATGGTCAACCTGTTTAATGAATCGGAAAGACCGTATTATTAGTAATATTCTTGGCTTCAGTTTTGCAATTTTTGGTTACCGATGTGACGTAAATATGAGCATGGCGTTAACGGCGGCTATGTTAAAATGTGTACAAGGTTGAGAAGGCCCGCGTAATGCGTTTGTAAGTAAACATTTTGTCGGTTTCCGCGGCAGGTCAAGAGGTGAGCCGCTGGCCTCTATTGCCTAATAATAAATTTGAACTTATAAAGAATCCTTCTGCCGCATTGTATATACATAACAATAATCGTGACTATCAATCAATCTAAAGGACTATTTGTTATTAACGATACTGATACCTAACTACCGTTTGATTTAATAAAGAAATCAAGTATTTATCTTAGGATTTATGCGATGAACTGCTCATAAAAATGGAAGTTTTTTTTTGGTTTGTAATAATCTCATTTTCATTAGACAAGGAATGATGCCTACGTTTTTGTAGATGACGAAACTTTATTTTTAAATAGCCGTTACATAGGTAATTGATGTTATAGGTGTGTTGGATTTTGATTTCAGTTCGCCAAAAGATCATAAAAAAGAATTAATTATGAATGAATATAAAAGCTCCAAAATTGAATCAATATAAAAACTTTTAAGTCAGAAAATTAGTGGCCTCATGTGGTTGAAGAGCTGATTTTCATGTCCATCTATAGGTGCGGACGTACCTTTTGAAACACACGTGTTAATTAGCGACAAGCCTATGTGATGGGCTATCATAAGCCATAAAGGACCATTTTCATCTGCCACAGTGCATCGAAGCTAATTTCGAAATTTCTCAACTTTCTTTATTATTATTACCTACCTATAACTGGCCAGTAGTGTCCCACTGTGGACAAAAGCCTCTCCTCCATTCTCTCCAACGATCACGGTTCCTCGCTTTCGCATTTCAATTTTCAAGGAGATGCTGGGAGGACCTGGATGGACTCCTTCGTGGTCTGCCGTGGCCCCACGTCGCTGTGTCAGGGCACAAATCCTTTGTTTTAAGACATGCGGCAGACATGTTGACTGGCTTGTTAGTCCAGTGGTTAGTGCCCCTGACTGCTATGCTGGAGGTCGTGGGTTCGATTCCCACCCGGTACAAATGTTTGTGTGATGAGCACGATCATTTGTTCTCTGTCTGGGTGTAATTTATCAATAATATGTATGTATTGGGTGGATGTCACTGGGCCCGCGTGGTGGATTACCGCCCATTCCCTCTCTTAGAGAGGAGGCCTGTGTCCCAGCAGTGGGAACATTAAAAGGCTGATGATGATGATGATGTATGTATTTAGAAATATATAAGTATGTTTATCAATTTTCTAGTACTCTAGTACCCATAACACAAGCTCTGCTTAGCTTGGTACTAGACAGCGTTTTGTGATACTTGTGGAGTATATTATACTATAGTATATTATTATATTATCTCCTGCCCAGTCCCTTTTAAGTTGGGTAGCCTTTTGAGCCACACCAATAAATTACGTTTTAGAGCGCAGTGAAGTGTTTCGAAAGTGGACTGTTTATTTAAAACTTAGGTAATATGCTTTTTCTTCTTCTTTTCGAATCGATGGTAAACTTGTTAAATTGTTTGGGCCCAGTAAGTGGCTACGTTAACTGCAGCATCGGTAGTACTCATATGCTGCGCTTCATAGTACGCTGGCAAACCAAATTCAACAGTTTACCTAATTAAACGGCCTTTGATTCGTATCCCCTCATAATTTCGTTAACCTTCTCTTTTCAAAGAATTCCATCCAGCCCTTTGAAAGATTCGAAAGAAATTAAAAGATTGCAAAACATATGAAAGACTACACTACTTACATGCACGAAAAGTCATGTCATAAAGTCATGTTTTTTTTTATAGGTCATTAGGCTGGAAGTTCTTTCACAAAGGCCATTAATGAAGAGTTATAGTTAGGCTGGGATTTGAAATGTCTGTATACCGTGCTTTTTTTCTGATGTTGCTTTACTCGAGTTGCACTACGATGTTATATCTGTCATTATAACCATTGTATTCTAAACATAAACAGTTATTTTTTAATTAACATCTAATGTGGAGAAATGTATTTCATGAGTATATTAATGTAATACGTAAAATAAAGCATAATAAGTTACTGGACCAAGATTTGTTTTAGCGACAATATTTAAAGTTCAGTTTAGCCAAAAGTCAAGCCATCAAAAAAGAATTAAGCCATGACGATTTACTATCTTCACCACCACTGCTCTCAAAACGGTGAAGAAAAACATCGTGAGGAAACCGGCATGTCCTAGAACCAAAAATTCGAAGACATGATACATGACATTCACCCACCCGCACTGGGCCCGTGTGGTGGATTACGACGGCCCATTCCCTCTCATAGAGAGGAGGCCTGTATCCCAGCAGTGGGACCATTCAAAAGGCTGATGATGAATAATAATAATGCGTTGTCGTTTGTGACAACAGGATCCACAATTTCATGCTAGAAATACACTGCGCACACGTGTGCCACTCACGCCGTTCAGGGCGCGTCGGTCTCCATACATTTGATATGAAAACTAGACTTGTACAGCTAGACTTGTACAGCTACACTTGATTCACACCATGCGACGCCATAGACGTCGTTGTACTTACAAATCAGGCGTGTTACACGTGTGCGTCGGTCTAATTTACTTATTTATTAATCTTCATGTACAGTAGCGTTACATAGGCGGACTTAATGCAACAAGGCATTCTCAACTAGTCAACCTAATGTAGTTCTTACGACCTTTCTAGAACATGCAATGTGAAGCTCACATTGCATGTTCTAGAAAGGTCGTTTCGATGCAGTGGAATGTTACCCGCATCCGATCATGCATGTCCGCTCTGCTTGGTCCCCTGGTGTCAATCGAGATAATTCACTCGAGTGGCTGGGGGAGATGCGCTTGCATATCATGTACTCGTATCAAGGATATACGTGTTGCAGAGAATATTCCCGGCTATAATAATAACAGCACAGATCAAACTTAAAGATGGAGTTACTGGGCTGTGAAAGCTAGATAGGCGTGCGACGGCCCATATCGAGCCGTCGCGCGTCGTCTCGTCAACGTGAATATGGTAGTAGGTAAAATCATCCAATGACAAATCCCGCCCTTGGGTGGGGCTGGAAATAGTGGCAGACTCTTACTGACTAAAAACCTACCCTGTTCCATTCATTGCCTTTGTCCCAGGTCCCCGGTAACATTTTCATATAACCTTGGCCCCAGTAGGCTTCGGCCCTGCTGGGCCCCTACAGTTTGCTGACAACTCCTTGAGGCGCGCGGGAACAGTGCGCGCCGTAAACGACTTGAGCTCGGACCGGTCTGTTTCCGGACGGACGGACAGCGAGCTACCCATTGCCCGCCGTCCGCGAACCCGCGCCTACGGTATGGTATAAGTATAAGCTTGAAGTTTCAACCAGCGCAATTCAACGCAATGTTTGATAAAGAGGCAAGGCAAAAAAAGAGAGATAAAACATGAACACTCTGTTGGGATTCAGTAATTCCGTCATTTACTCGAATATTTCACAAAACTTATTCCACTATGTTTCTTTTTTTAATGTTAAATATTTGTGTCGATATATGTTTATAATAATTTTATTTTATGACTACTTACATTATGAAGGCTTTGCTGTATTAGTTTGGAACCATGGGTTATAATAATATGAAAGTGAACCCGGGGCCCTGGAAGGCAAATAAGGAACAGGAGTTGGTTTTTAGTCAGTAAAAATCTGACAAATCCTCGCGCTCCACCCAGGAGTAGGAGAAGTCGTTGGATGCCTGCATAGCATAGCATAGCATCAGCCTTATAATGTTCCCACTGCTGGGACTCAGACCTCCTCTCTAGGAGAGGGAATGGGCCGTAATCCACCACGCGGGCGCCAAAAAACCATGGATGCCTGCATAAAAAAGAGCATTAGGGTATGTCAAAGAAATATAAATACTTAGGTACATACACTCGACAAAACTTCCTTCTGGCGCTGTCGAATGTTTAAATATAATTATATGAATGTTTAATAAAGCGGACTTCCTTTTTTATAATAAAAGAAATGGCGCAAAAATAAAAAAGGCGCTAGGTATTTTCAATAAACTGCAATGAAAAAGCAAAACGAAAGAAGTTGCAAGGCAATATTGCTCCCGTTCCAAGGATGCCATGTCAAGTGACTCCATGAAGTCAATTCCTTTATGATCAAAGGATTTATATTTTCTAAGAGGAAAGACGAGTTTTCTCATTAATAGAAATTGCATCAGCAGGCGGTCGCGTCTGGATTCATTTATTTTTGTTGGACTTCATAATCTTGTTCATTGGATTTCACATTGAGTTTTTATAGACTTTATTATATAATATTATACGTATTAGGTGATCACAAAAAGAATTGATCAATATCCTTACACATTTTTGACTGGCCTGTTGGTCTGTTAGTGTTGTTAGTGGCTCTGACTGCTATGCTGGAGGTCGTGATTTCGATTCCCACCCAGGACAAATGTTTGTGTGATGAGCACGATCATTTGTTCAGTGTTTGGGTTTAATTTATACATAATATGTATGTATTTAGAAATATATAACTATATTTATCAGTTGTCTAGTACTCATAACACAAGCTCTGCTTACCTTGGGACTAGACGGCGTTGTATGTTAGTGAAATATTATTTAAAATATATAAATATTACATTATAATACAAATCCCGCGTCTATCTGTATGGACGCGATAAACTCGAAAACTAAAGTCAAAGTACTTTATTTGCCAGAAACATGGTCATGAATACAGCAATAAGTTCACATGTTTCACCAGTGATAAAATAATATACAAATATTAGGTAATATATGTTAATTAAAATTTAAAATTATTACACATTACTTAAATATATCTACAGCATTCATAAAAACCATAATTGAATTGAACCATAATGAATAATATTATTTTGCATTTTTAACATGTCACAATTAGATATTTATGTCACTTATATTTTCTTTCTAGGTCATTCCTGTCATTAAAAAAATAATTTAAGTTATAATAGCACTTGTCCAACAGCCATTTACTAATCTTAAATAATCTTATTAATGTAGATTAATATAATGTATTAAAAACGCGTATTGCCATCATGCTACAGATTTTCTCATACAAAGAATTTTTACAATAAGTGCTTCTAAATATTGTCGGAACCCTATTAGGGTACAATTTTCTAGAGTAAACTACCATACGGATTTTCAAGTAATGTTCTCCAATAGGCAGAATGATTTATTAGGTATAAGTGTGTGCATAGTTTTATTAGGGGAAGGGGAAAGTAGAGAAACTGAAAGATTTCGAACACTAGAATTTGATATATAAAGAGACGACACTTGGTCGTATTGCGTTCTGCGCAATGTTAGCAAATATGGCAAACTGTGTTGACAAACTCAATGCCAAGCAAGGTGACGAAGGCAATAACCTTAGTCAATAAATAAGAAGCTGCAGGTAAGAAGACGGTGTTTTGAAGCAATTTTAAATCTTTTATTTCACTTTCAAATTTAAAATTCACTGGCAGGTAATGATCACACAACCACACAACCTGTATAGTTCTAGCTAAAGGCATGAAATGTTCTAAAGTTCCTTAAACTAAGAAAGTTAGATAAGATTTTTGTTAGTTAATCGTCCTAGATTTTTGAAATTTAATCGATTTAAATCGATATCCGTGATTTAACTACTCAAGCGAGTTTGAGTGAAATCCTCTTTCAATTATTTTTTCTTCGGTCGCTCTATGGTAGAGTAGGAGGCTTTATATACTAATAACTTTTAGCCCTTTGCGCTCTACGACCACGAGTTACCTTTTCAGAAGTCCGACCACGGTCCTAGAAGGCATCGGCCTTGCGGCCTACGGTTTTTATAATGGTATGGTATTTTTTTAAATGATAATGAACTGAAAAAAACTGAGCAAGTGCGAGTCGGACACGCACATCGAGGGTTCCGTACAAACTAACTCGAATCGAGTCTCGAAAAGTTTTCCGAACCGAAAATATATTTTTTTTGTGACGTAACTACAAATTTAGAGTTAAATGACATAAACGGCTTCAACGGATCGCAGACCAGAGTATATGTTTTTATTTTCAACTCGATACCTCCACGCGTTCCGGCACAAAGGGCCTTGACTGTTGTTTATGACAGTGCATACATTGGCATCTGATTGAGTCCCCTTTGAGCTCGGTAGCAGAAACTACAAATTCATGTTTGTTCCTTGTATTAAAATTGTGTATATCACTGTATTTTAAACATGTTTTTTTATTTTCATGTGCATACAAAATATTCTCGCACATATATTGAGAAGGTACGGTCATTATATTAATGTCTTTAAAGGACATCACCCATGGACAAAGAAAAAAAAATTGTTAGTACTTGTTTTCTCAAACATTTTTTTATTATGGCAACAACGCTGTGGGACCATTAGCTTCGGTTTTAGGCTTTGGCGGAATTCCGAGTATGTGTGCATTTAACTCGGCCAGTTGTTCAAGGGACTGTACGTCTTAAGCATGACAATAGATATTAAGCCTGGGACTCCGAATTTCGGGACTAAGGTGAGGGTTCGTATCGGAAGGCGAGTCTCATAGCAGTGTAAAAAAAAAAAACGCTTAGAAACCGTTTCATGAACTGGTGGATGATGCAGATTTTAAGATCTAAATGGACTCCCATTTCAAATATAATAGGAGGCTCCGAGGATTTTTAGGAATCGATTTTGAAGCATTTGCCTTCTATGCAAAGCCCCGTTGGCTTTGCTTGTGTGAAGATAGGGTAAGCGTATATCATGATCGGACGAATGACCGCTGTAAAAATGCGAAAGTTTGTGCGAATGCAGCACGCAAATAAGTTCGCTTTACATATGTAGTCAGCTAAGGTCAAATGCTGGTCTAGTAGGATCACACCTAGCTTGCTTCTCCCAAGGGATTGGACGGATTGCCATACATGGTGATCAGAGGGAGATCCTTGAAGTACTTCTGCTTGTATGGGTGGGGAGCTATGCGATAGTGGAAGGTACGATTCAAAGCCATAACCATTGTGTCGTACTTTGTCAAAAGCTTTCGGCAAGTCAAAGAACAAGACGCCCGTCATCACATTATGCTAGAAACCAGAGCTTAGGTATTCAACGAAGCGATGGACTTGTTGGATGCACTAGTGTTTGATTCGGATACTAAACTACTCGTTGGGAATAAGCCTCTCGTTGATTATACCGAGACCATTAAATGGACTGCAACTGGTGTGAAGGTAGCTGGAGGGGTCAGACTTGACACATCCAGCTGCCTTCACATCATGACTTGGGCTTGCATGGGTTGGGGATGCCGATATCAGTGGCCTGTTTCCACGCTTGGGGGGACATGTTATTCCTTAAGGCACCATTGAAGATGTCGGTCATTAGTATTATGAGTTGGGATGGGATGAGTTTGAAAAACTTGTTGATGATACCGTCAAAATCGAAGTATTTCCGGGGCTGGAGCCTTTTGATGATATTCTCCATCACCTCTGGGATGACAGGGGCAGAGAATCATTGGAATCTTTGATGAATGCGACGGAAGCTCTTCGTTCAACTTTAGCATCTCTCATGTCGAGGTGAGTTTTGTCTTTGGTTGAGGGTTAAGGGAACATTGGAACTTTATTATTTATTGGAATATTATTTTAGTGGCATTGATTGTTGGGTCTCGGGCAGTCAGCAATCTGATGTAACGCTTCTGAGCAGCAGTAAAAACAGTTGTCCAACCACTGCCAGGTCGATAAGCAAAGTTACGCAGCGATACCTCCGTAACGTGTTCACGACACAGGATTGGGATACAACCACTCTGCGTGTTATTTCTCTCGTAGAATGTCCTTCTTCCCCAGAGTAACAATCCATGCTCGTAAAACTATAATCCCCTCGACATCTTTTTGAATGAACTCCTTCTTCGAAAAGTCAGAAAAAACGCTTGAATCAAGATGGTCAGATTTCTGTACGAGTGTAAACAAGGATTTAATCTCTTTTTATACAGAAAACCATTTGATATTTTAGATTCTTTTGTTATTAAATGATGTGATTTTTAAATGAAGAATCTTAGAAAAAAGAAAGAAAAAACGTTTTATTCTACCGTAACAAAAACGATTTCGTATTATCAAACTGATCTCAAAATTTTTTGATGTGTGTATGCCGAGTTTTTTGGATAATTTATCTATATGTGGGCCCCATCGAAGCTTACCTGGAAGAAGTTGAGGCAGGTCTTTGCCTAGCAGTGAAAAAGTATCTAATAGGCTAAATTAACCCTAGAAAGATAATCTACGCCTTTAAGACGTAAGGCCGACACAAAAACTGCTATCTCTTTTTTATTTCACCACGTATCGCGTCTTCCTTCTCAGTTATCCCAGTCACCGGGCAGAGCTTACGCGAAATGGCTTTGTCACCACGATAAGTACTTACAAACAATAATTACGTAGATATAAGGATGGCTTACGTTCGACAGACGTATGATTATCGTTTGAGTAACTTTGAACTTCATTCCCTGTAGTAATAGTTCTTCTTATTTATCAGTAATTTTTATGTTATAGGTAATTTTAGTCATATACTGCAATGGCTGGATGCGGTGCCCTTGATATTAACCAGATTAAAGAAATATTGGAGAATAGTGAAGATGAAATTCCTTCAGACACTGACAGTGAAGTAGAAGATGACTTGGGTCAAGATGACGTGCAGAGTGACACCAAAGACGAATTGGTCGACGAAGTTGTTGCTGAAGCATTAGACTCGACATCGGAAGAATCACGGAGGATGTCGAAAATGACATGTTATAAATGCAAAAAAAAAACATTTGTGGTGAACACAAAACAGATGTATGTAAAGGCTGTATCTAAATGTGATTTAAACACAAGACTTGCTGATTTTTTATATTAAACAGTTAATTAGTACTTAAACTTTAATAAAAAGGAAAAAATAATGATTTTATACTAAAATGAATATAATTACTTACTCAATAAAGAAAGCCTTGATAATTTTTGTTAATTTGTAAGAGGTTTACAGAATTTCGTTATTTTTTTAAATCATATTCCATTTCTGATTATACTCGTAATTTCAGTTTTATTTGTAGTAGAAAACCCCATACTAGTTATCCAATCACTTTTAAAAAGTTTATATAAAGAAACTTGTCCAAATGTCCAATAGGCACTTGTAAATATCAATACGTCTCAAAGACGTAAGATTATCTTTACCGTAGGTCAAAATAAGATTATCTTTCTAGGGTTAAGAAAATATTATAGACAGATATAAAAATAAATTACCGATAAAGTCCAAAGGAGGAATCTATCGGGTCTTGTGATTAGAAAATAAGATCCGTATCGGGCGACGCGTCATTCTAAGGCATGCAGTTTCTTTATTAGCGAATATCTTGCTTCAGTTCGCTGCATATCGCTTTCGCCAGTGTGTTATCATCTTACGAATTAAAATTCGTAGCACATAGTACCAACTCACACAGCATTCACTAATTAGGGATGCTTCGCAAAATATTATGTTTTCATTCCGTGCGCTAAAACTTTGTATTCCATATTATTTGTAAGGTATGTTGTATATTTATTTACTCGGATTTCAAATTATTCTGCCGGGACAATACTATCTATTAATCATCGTCCATCTGGGCGCCAAATTTTATACGAATTCATCAAGTACCTAACAAACAAAAACTACGGATATATTTTTTTTAGACGTGCAATCTTGACAGAGCGTGTTCATGTCCCGGTCGAGCCTTGCTCCATCGCTTCTGTCGCGATGCGTCGCGTTGAAACCATCTGCGACGAAAAGCTCGCGTGGGACTGCTCAAACCCCGCAGCGCCGGAGCCGTGACATAAGACCTTCCATGGTGGTATAATGAAGGTTCGGAAACAAAATTCTTCGAACAAATGTTATTTCGGCTGAGTGTAACATCGGTGAAAAGTTTTTCGACCAAATGAAACGTTGGAGTATCGAAAAAAATCAAATTTAGAATAGGTTAACTGATACAGTGGCAGACGTAACTTCGATGAAACAAAAAAAAGGAAACGATAATAGTTGAAAAGTTTTAGGTGAAATGAAATTCGGTCAAAAGTTTTTCGAACTTATTACAGGCAACCCTGTAGGTACATTTTAAAACCTAAGTGAAACCGGAGTGCCCCAGGACTGACAATCAGGGATGACCTACGCCTGTATAGATTGATCCTGATACTATCTCCATCAATTGGTTGTGAAATAATCATGACATTTTCTGCTTATCCTACAAACTCGCCTTTTTCTATCGGGGTTAACCAGAAATTACAAAACGTCATCTTTTTCGATCCTTACGCACTCCTTTTGCTTTGTTTACGTTCACATAATCTACTGCCAATACACGCATGCTTTTATGCAGGTATTAGCTCTTAATAGACAATCACGCGTCCATTGTCTACGTGTAGGTGGCGAGGAAATAGCTGGGTGGCCATCGAGATTGAAGGGGCATTGATTGCGTTTGAACGTAGAGGCCGCAATCCGATTTTCACGAAACAATAATTAATCTGTACTATCGCGAACAATACACAGCACGACAACACTACTTTTTGGAACCCTCGTTATTCTGACGCATTTAATTGTAGAATTAAATGAATGATTGTCAAGTCGTGCGTTTATTGGAATAAAATATTTAAAATACAGAATTTATGGAGTCGCCATGATGTTTTTTTTTGTTATTGGAACTTTATTCTTTTCTTATTATGACTTAGTATGAGTAGGTTGGTAGGTACCTACTTATTTTTTAAATTTCTCGGAATCCTAAATAAAGAATGCAGAAATATTGTTAAATCGCAAACAACATAGTGTGTTAGCGTGACTAATTTTATTTGCATAAACTGTTTTTTTTTATCGACTGTATAAAAGAGTACACTTGTAAACGTTGACCTAAAACATTTTTTGTGAATTTGATTCTAGACCTGCCATCAATGTAATTGTTGATCAATGGTATAGGTATAAGTATAAACTAGGGAAAAAAGAAAGAAAGAAATAAGAAACGTTTCTTCGTGCCTCACACAATCATATAAACTAAAAAATATATAATGAAAAAAGAAGACATAATTAGTGCGAGGTAAAAAGCGCCTAACTCAGCATAAGTATAATGCGTTATTTAAAACGATAAATATTGCAACGCTGGTACTCTATCTTTAACTAAAAAACTGATGAGTATAAATGTGTGGAGAGAGGGATGGAGGCATGAATGCATCATTTGACTATTTCTGGATGTGTAACATTTTTTACATTATGGGCGCCTTCAAATTAAACGAAAAGTGCTTCGCGGCTGCAGCACCGCTGCAGCCGCGCTGTTTTGTTATTCCATATAATAAAAACTGGGCAAGTGCGAGTCGGACTCGCACACTTAGGGTTCCGTACCAACCACCTTATGTAAATAATTAAATTACCGAAGATTTTTCCGAATCGAAAAAAGTTTTTTTTTGTGACGTAACCACAAATTTTCCGTTTTCAGTCATTTATTTGTATACTGTGCTATAAGGCCTTGCTCATGCCAAAATTCAGGGTTCTAGGTCAACGGGTGAATGAATTTTGATTCCCTAGAGAGAGTCGATATATATACGTGTTTTGCGACATAAACGGCCGTATCTTTTTTTTGCTGCTAATTTAAAAGTTTGATTTCTTCACGGTTTCAAGGGACCGTAGACTTTAGTATATGGTTAAGTGTAATTTCAACTAGTTATTTCAAAGCATTCCCGAGATAAGGGGTCTCAACAGACAGACGAGCAGGCAGACAGACAACAAAGTGAAGTAAGGGCTTCGGTTTTTCCTTTTGAGGTACGAAACCCTAAAAACGTGCGAGACGCTACTGTCGCGAGGCACTTTTCTTTAATATAAGATATATATAAACTAGTGCCTGCGATCCCACCTGATGGTAAGCAGTGATGCAATCGTTGATGGTGAGGCGCACTAGTTCAATAAGAGCCTATTTACTCTAGTCTTCAAGACACCTAAATTATAATCAGACGGGAAGACCGCAGCAGGCAAACTGTTCCAGTCCTTCAATGTACGCGGTATAATCGACAAAATTTGGACCTAATTTTAAGGCGCCTTGTGTCAGAATGTTTAATAATAAAAAAGTTATGTAATTGAAATTACCTCCACTTCCGCACACATTATTAAACGAGAACTACATTTCGCGGACATCCGCCATACTCGCCGATCTACTACACTCGGACTTCCTGGGACGCTCGGGGTGTGGATCAAGTGTAGTTCTATGAGTGTAGTTTCCATATAAAATATATGGCGACGGACGCGCCCAGATCAGTGTATGCGAGCAATGAAGTTCTAGGTTTACACAGTCCTGCACACTCTTAAAATTCTGATTAATTAACTAATTCTTTTATTTCTGGTTAACAATTTTTTTTTATTTTTTATTGTACTTAAAAACATGTTTTTTGCCATTTTAGGTACGATATAACATCACTATCTACATCGTAAAAAACAAACTCGCTTCCCGCTGTCTGTCCCTATGTATGCCTTGATCTTTAAAACTACGCAACGGATTTTGATGCGGTTTTTTTTTAATAGACGGAGTGATTTAAGAGGAAGGTTTATATGTATATACATGCAAAAAATATTTAATATCACCATTGCACCCGTGCGAAGCTGGGGCGGGTCGCTAGTACTTTAATAAAAGGTTGTAATAGGGACAGCAGAACACTTAATGTAACAGGATTTCCTTGTTACGGAGTTAGGGATTATTCTATATGTGTGACCACTGTTTAATTTACTACTGCAATGCACATGAGAAAGCAAAGGTTTCTGTCTATAAAAAAGTTTATTTTTTTTATAAAGAGATTATAAAAAGTTAACAAAAACACTGACGGATAAAGTTCGTTTGTTCGTTAGCTACTTTCACATGCATTTTAAAATGAATCGTCGAAATGTATCTAGGTACAGCTATAGTACGCGGCAAATAAGTTGAACCCGTTGTTGTGGTTACGCGCAACCTCCCGTTTCGATTGATACCCGAAAATTTGTTACCGAAATTGAAGGTCGATCGCCATTTTGGTTCAACGTACATATATCCTGCTTATTGCACTTGCATAACTTCTGAAAATGTTTGGTACAATCGGCACCAAATATGAATTGTATGTTTGTTATTGTCAGTACAAACAAGTTTTCAATGAAAATATTTTTTTCCTAGCAAGCTTTTATAGCTTGGTATAATACCTATATAATTAATACCTTCTCATGAAGACCATTGTAAAAACCTCAAACACGATAGGGTCATTTTATTGAGCTTATTACCGAGTTCCTATGGCCATCTTCTAGCTCCGTCATCAGACCATGGTTACCTTCTAGCATCAAAGTACTCGTCACGACGTAACAAACGAATCCAAACTCAGTGGGGTTGTGTCGTTTAACTACCGAGTTACTTTGGACTCCGATTCCATCATCAGATCAGCTCCATGTTATCATAATATTGCATTGTCACGCGATTTACACATGTATGCAAAATTTCAGCTCAATCGGTAACAGGGAAGTGGATCAAATTTAATTTACAAGATTTGATCACAAACAAACATCGGTCAGGTGAAACTAAAAAACATAAAAGCTTGTGAAATCTTTAAATTTTCTTTTGTTAAACAACCAACGCCGAGACGGGGTAGCTAATAACTAATAATATTAGTATACATTTAGCAGGTACTTACCGACACACGTGTATAGCTCCATGGCCCCTTCCAGCAAGCAGCCATCCTCCCGATTTAAGCCGGTCGTCATATTGAGGCAGAAGCATTTCTCATTATTATCTAAAAGCCACTCGTTTGCAGCGAACCTCGCAGTCGGGATGCCTTCGTATTCCGTATCGGATTCGTAGCGAAGTTCAACGGATCTGGAAATAGAACAGGCATTTAAAAATCGTCCAGGATTATGTAAGCCTAGATGAGGATTGGCGAAAAACATGGAACATGAAATTAAGTCAGTGTCTCCCCCAAGAGCAGTGGTGTGGCAACGACCCACGAATTGTTCGACGCGAATTAAAACCCAAGCTGGCGCCTTACTTTGTCTAATTCATTTCCGTTATCTCTGCTATATTTAATTGCTTTCGTTTTGAAAATTTTGTCCTGGAGTGGCCCGGAAAAGCAAAGTTAATTGTGAGGTAAAATTTCCCAAGTGAAAGTGATTGGAACAAAAATACACATCCCATTCATTAGCAGTTCTAAGTTCGTATTCATGCGTCTGGTCTCGTTATCAATACTGCATGCGTCTCGAAGATGCATTGTTTCCACTAAGTATGTACAAAATGCATAATCCAAATACTCAAATTGAATTTTCTTAGATTTCCACACATGAAAATACAAAACACAAAGAAGCCAATAAATGACTAACTATGAAAAAAGGAGAACCTTTAATACAAAGTTTATTTGAACTTATAATACAAAGTTATTTCGAAGATATTAGGTACAGTTCAAAGAAACCTGTTTAAAAAACGGCTATTTCATAGGTAAGGACTTGTGTGTGCAAACACAGGTGTGTTTGCGGAACAGAAAGTGCACCTGCACTCTCATAATCCGATGGGACGGCAACCCGACACGACCGGGGAGATATGAAGCGCAGGATCAATATGGCTTTACGTGTTTTTCAAGATATGGGGGTGTCAAACCGCCACCTAATAAACTCCAGGCTGCTTGCACAAGAGTCTTAAGGTGAAAGCTCCAGGGCAGTCCGCGAAACATAAATCGACTGTTCTTAGGTAAAGTATCGAAAGTGTAAAAGCTTACGTTACAAGAGAGATATTTGAAGTTTATTTTATGGATAGCTCTGTTATTAATGACAATATCTGTACAAAAAAGCGATAAGCACTGATAATTATCGTTTTTGAATTAAGCGCATTAAAATTTACCTTAAGGCAACAGAGAAAAAAAAAACATATTTTCAGAATTTCAGATTCGAGAGTTTACCTAGGGACAGTGGAAATTATCGACAGTTTTTTGCTATCTGTAGCTCAGTGTCAGATAGCATGGTAACAATAAATTATACAGTGCGTTTCAAATAAGAATAGGAAAGCCAATATCCTCGGTTTGGCAAAGTTCATTAAAAAGTTCGGTTTACAAAGAAAACTTATTTGCGTAAGTATCAATAGTTTTTTTTTTTGTTAGACAGGTTCTTAGTTAAATGAAAGAAAAAAAAAAAAACATAAAAATTAGTCATAATTAGTTTTTTTACAAATTATACCTGCTATTCTCCAGCAAGTAAAGATGAGCGGTATGAAAGTATGTAAAGTGTTTACAATCACCATCATTATCATTTCAGCCAAAAGACGTCCTTTTTTGGACGTAGCTAATATATTATATAGATATACAACCTTATTTTTAGTTGCGAAACACGAAACACGAGTCTAATATTTTTATGCAAAGAATCTATGTACAAAATTTCATAACTGTATCATGAAAAATCACAAAGTCAAAAGCTTGGTATACCTGGTTGTCCACACACATACGTGGTCACCGGGCCATCCGGGCTACTGAGGGGTTGTTTTGCCGCACCCAGCTTGCGCTGGTGTCTAATGCCCACTATGACCTGTCGTGACCTGTATTGTACTAATTAGTCTCGGTGGTGCCCAACTTTTGACTTTTTTTTAATATGTTTGGGATTTTTTTTTAAATTATAGAAATCGATTCAGTGACTGCTACTGAACAATCTATACCGGTTTCGCATATACTAAAAAAAAAATTGTATAATCAGATAAGTTTTAATCCATCCATTTTAAACCATATTCTATCAAAGTTCTAGACAACTACACAATTTTCGCAAGTATTACATTACTTGTTCTACTTGTCCTTCTAATTTTCATAAGAAACTATCGATACAAACGGACTACATTTCATTTGAATGCCTGCTACCGCTATGCCCTCAACACCTGACACATACTGGAACACCGGCTGTCTTCTTCACATGTAATTTTTTTCCAAGGCATTCGTCGTGCACCTATTCATTTAGCCTCTATTAAATTATTAGACCAGCCTAACAGGGGCGTAGCTACCGCCGTATCAACCGTATCAATTATACGAGGCCCTCGCGCTACAGGGGCCTCCACGTAGACAAAACTTCGCAACATGTTATCCACAACCGTTTTGTAGGGTAAACCAATCATTTGTAAAAAAGCACCCTTTTTTTATACAGAGCTTCTTTGATAAGGGGCCCCTGTGGGCCTAGCTACGCCACTGCAGCCTAATAATCTATCTTCACATTATTTTTGCCTTTGAGTATCAGAGCTAACTACAAGGTTTTATTGTAATCCAGTAGAAATTTTATACTTCCATTGATACACCCACGGAATAGATGGATGCACCAATTAGAGTGCGTTAAGCCTTGTCAAGTCCGTGAAAGCTACTTGTTACTGGATAGTTATAAACTCTGTAATTCTGTAAGCCTTGGAATATATGGAATATTCAATTAGATGATTATGCCAGTAAAAAAAAAAATTGTGTCTATACTTTTATAAAATGCTTTGTCCTGAATGACTGACGGATCAACGCGCAGCCTAAACCGCTGATCGTAAAGATCTGGAACTTGGAGGGTATCTTCTTTGTATGACGTAAGCCAGCTTACCATCAATTGGGAATGCAGTCAAGTACTAGTTTATATTAACCTTTTGAATACCGTAATTAGAGACACGGACACCGGGGCTCTTGGGGCGTCACAGTTTAAATTAAAAAAAGGGTATCCAAAGGATTTCTAGAAATTCTACTCCTAAGGGACTGAAAAACGAGGACAAATTTTGTATGGGACAACGTGATTCTTTGGTCCAATGTATTAACAGAATTGATAAAAGACGAGTTAAGTATTTTATTGGAATTCATGAATATGTAATCCCACAGAAAGTTATTTTGGGGATGATTTGCTTCGAAGTTGATATTAATACTCCTTAGTTAGTGCTTTTGATTTAAATTATATTTTCCTTTGACACATACCTATTTGGAGGTATGCGGAACAGAGAGTAAGTCCCAACAACCTCCGTTGAGGATCCTCCGAACAGACGGGTTGTTATGTCTGGTGGGCTATTGCGCGATAGATGTAAAAGAGTAACCATGGAGTTTCTTGCCGGTTCTTCTCCATAGGAAACGACCAATTTGGAACCGTGCACTAGCTTCTGACGTTTTGTAAGTGCCCATGTAGGCCTATGTAAAATAAAAATATTTTGATTTTGATGATTTTCGGGTTTTTCTTTATGTTCAAATCGCGCGGAGAATCTTACTTGCGCGATGCAGGATTAGTTCTTATGTGACGACATAGATGTCGTTACACCTATTTTGACACTATTCCCCGCTCCGCCCAAGGGCAGGATTTGTCATTGGATGATTTTACCTACCATAAAAAAAACCTATTTGAAAACTAAAACAGATTTTTTTGACTATCAAGTGTCATCAATATCGGGCCCGCCGTTCTTAAGTTATAAATCTTTCACTGTACAAGCAGCTCGTTTGTGGAATGCATTACCTATAGAAGTGAGGCGAACCCAAACGCTACCGATGCATGTTCAAACAAACGGTGAAAGAGCATTATCTATCACTTCAATCTTTTTCTCCTTTCTTACATGTATATTGTTGATATTAATTACTTAGTGTGTATTTTATTTATTATTGTTTTTTATATTATTTATGTTGTTGCACACTGACAAAGAATAGACCTCTGTTCTTTTTTTAGTCCATAAGGTATATAATAATAATATAAATGGACACTGAAAATAGTCTAAAGGGCCTTTGCGAGTTGGCTTCGGCCCCTCGTACGCCTTCCAAAGATCTAGGACCCTCAGGGTCCTGAGATAAGTAAATATATACTTAAATGATATTACTAACCCGATCAAATGTTTGACACGTAGGAACAGTTTGTATGTGAAAATAAAATTGTCGTATTTAGTATTTTCCTCGTAATTTTTCCCCATTTTTACACCTTTTAACCTTCCTTGGACTTCCACGAATTTCAAGACAAAAATCAGCCAATTTTTGTCAATTGGATGTGTTGCAAGTAGGTACAGTTTTCGGTGGTTCGGTGGATTTATACAATAAATAGGTATACAGAAGAAAGAAAAAGAAGAAAATAATAGGTAGAAGATTATAAAATAAAACGTACAAATGCCAATTAAAAATTATATTAGAACCATTTCTGACATGTATGCGAACGAAGTTGCGGGCAAAAGCTAGTCTATACATATTAAAGAAGAAACTGACTGACATATTAGCACACATCCGAAACTAATGGAACTACATGAAGCTTCCTTTTATGACGTAGAGAGGATTTTCCTCCATACGAGCTCCTTTTTTCCTCCTTTTCCTTAGTGTTCGCTACGTCAGGAAAGGAAGTTTTGTGCAAATAAGTATTTACACTCTTAATCCCAGTAGTTTTGACTGTTGTTGTTGATTTGTCAGTCAGTCAGTTTCTATAAAAAAATTGAGCAATATTTGTCCGTAAACGGCATGGTTGGCGCATTGGTTGAAGGACTTGTGGGCTTCCGCACGAAACAAATATTTGTTGTTTTGGGTCTAGGTGTTTTGTCTATGTAATATTTTGTGTTTGTGAACGCATTCACTTTATAGAAGTACCTAATTCCTAATTACGGGCAGGGTTAAGTTAGGGTTCCTAGTTACGGGTCGGGTTTTTCATAAAAAAGAAAACAAATGCTATTATGCACTAATTGATAACCCCAATAACATCAGTGGTGAAAGGAAATTATGGTAGGATGAACTATGCACATCAGAGTACACTTTCTAGTTTCAGTTTATGTGATGAAATGTGAAAACTAATTTTCATAATTTTGTTAAAATTTTGCTGATCAGTGTCAAGTCATGTTGATTAAAATAAGATTGGCGGCCGTAACACGTATTTATTTACGGAATTATAATCATTCCTTTGAACGCCAATTGTACACCTTGAATGAGCTTGAAAAATTTTAATGGTCGTATTGTACATACAGGTACTTGTACGACATTTATTGGGCCGAAAATTTTGGTTTCTATATTTCCGTTAGCCTGGAAAAAACCACAAAAGATTTTTTTTTTATGTAATTTTCTATAAAGCGCGTAATTACGTAATACGAGTAATAATACCCCCCGGGAGCCGAGGGGTTAAATCATCAATACCACCCGCTCAGTTCGTGTATAACTTTTGTATGAAATAGAGTAACTATGTAGTAATTGAACTAATTCAGTTCTCGTGGCTGCCAATAAGGACGAGCCCTGAATTGTTTCACTTAGTAATTTTACTTTATTGAGTGGCGTCCTATTTAGCTTTTATCTAAGTACCTACCTATTTATTAAATGAATCCAGTGAGGTATGTCAAACTTCAAGTAAGAGGTCAATGCGATACCACAGTGTTTCAAGATGAAAGTATAGAATTATGACACACAACACATATCTCGTTACATTTTTGTATTTTGTTATATTTTTCCTTTATTTCTTTTTGTTTAGTTACTGTAATTGGTTGTAAGACCGTTGTAATTAAAAATAAATAAATAAATGACGAATGCGTGTTGCCAGTGATGATATATGACTCTGAAACGTGGACGCTTACTATGGGCCTCATCAGAAGGCTCAAAGTTACCCAAAGGGCAATGGAAAGGGTGGCTATGCTCGGAGTCTCCTTGCATGATCGTATCAGGAATAAAAGTATCCGCAGTACAACTAAGGGCACCGACATAGCTCGAAGAATCGCCAAACTTAAGTGGCAGTGGGCAGGGCACATTGTTGAGCCTGTGTACAACCCAACTTCACCAAATGTTGGGCATAGGCGGTAGGCCTCTTTGTTCTCTTGTGCCAATGCCCACATCCCCTTGCCACTATCAGTCCGATAGGTACTAATCGCCTATTTTTGCCATCAGCAACAATGTCAGCTGGTCAACTCGCTGCCGGATAACATTCTCCATTTCTACCAGTCCTTGCACAGCACTCGGTCACCACGCTACTTCACCTGTTGTCATCGCACCATGCCGTCCCACACACGTCGAAACGTTGGTCTTGAACACATTACTAAAACATCCTATTCAATTCATTCCTGGATTTAGATACCTTTTTTTTTTTTTTTTTTTTTATATTTTATAAACTAGCACTTGATTGCAATCCTACCTGATGGTAAGCAGTGATGCAATCGTCGATGGTAAAGCGCACTAGTTTATTAAGAGCCTATTCACTCTAGCCTTGAAGACGCCTAAATTATAATTGGCCGGGAAAACCGCAGCAGGCAAATTGTTCCAGTCCCTCGATGTACGCGGTATAAACGACGAGGCAAAACGCTTAGTCCGGACCGTGGAAGTTTCAACAACGTAAGGGTGGATATTCGCCGTACGCCGGGTTGTTCGATGGTAGAAAGGAGATGGCGGTATCAAGTCATGCAATTCCCGCGCACACTCTCCAAAAAGCATCCTGTAAAACACCGAAAGGCTGGCTACTCTACGCCTGTGCTCGAGGCTTTGTAGATTGGACTTAACCAAGTCTGGATCACCAATTAGCCTCTTCGCACGCCTTTCCACCGAGTCCAAAGCTGCTAGGTGGCATTTTGCAGCACCAGCCCATATGTGGCTGCAGTACTCCACACACGAACGGACTTGTGCTTTGTATAAGATTAGAAGCTGTTCCGGTGTGAAGTACCGCCGGACTTTTGCTAGAACGCCGAGTTTCCTAGCAGCTACCTTAGCTTTGGACTCAATTTTTTTTTTTTTTTTTTTTTGTTGTCTTTTGTCCTGCAATCTGTCTCTTCGACATTGAGCTGGATTTTAAATATTTGTAATATAGGGCGTGAATGGCACAGTATCCAGTGATATGTCCAAAATTGGTGCCAATTTTGGCACCAATTTTGGACTCAATGAACCGCCCAAAGTTGAGGTCTGAGGAAATTTACCCCCAAGAGCTGAAGGCTGTCGGTGCACTCCAGGGATACATTCCGGAAAGCAGGAGCCAAGGTGAACGGGCTCCTTTTGGCGGTGAACAGACACGCTTGTGTTTTGGTGGCGTTGAATCCCACAATATTGGCTTCGCCCCATTTGGAGACTGCCTGAAGTGAAGCATTCGTCCGCTCCACCATAGCCTCCCTTTCAGCCTGGATCAGCTCTTTACTAGCCCGAGGAGTTGGCAGGTATCTGTCTACAACTGTGCTATCATCTGCATACCCATAGATACCGGGCATCAGCAGATCGTTGATATGCAGGAGGAAGAGAGTTGCAGAGAGAACAGACCCCTGAGGAACTCCGGCATTAGTCGTCATGGGCTCTGATGAGCATCCGTTGACAACAACTCGGAGAGACCGTTCACTCAGGAAGTCTTTTACCCAACTAATCAGGCCAGGGGAAATGCCGTACGCTGGAAGCTTACTCAAAAGGCTAGCGTGCCATACCCTGTCGAAGGCCTTCGAGACGTCTAGAGAAACCGCAATCGCTTCCCCATTCCTCTCGAGGGCCTCGCCCCACAAGTGGGTGGCATAAACTAGTAGGTCCCCAGTAGATCGATTGCGGCGAAACCCGTACTGTCGGTCACTGAGGAGATCGTTACCTTCCAGGTATGCCATGAGGCGCGAGTTCAATACACGCTCCATAATCTTGCAGAGTATGGAGGTTACCGAAATCGGCCGATAGTTGTTAGGATCGGCACGACTGCCCTTTTTGGGCACGGGTTGTACATTGGCAAGCTTCCAGGACTTGGGCACTATTCCAGTCCTAAATGAGAGGCGAATAAGTTTACCTCAAGGTGTATTAAAGTTTCAGTTTGCACTGAAGACCTAAATTCAAAGCCACTATTAGCAAGATTTTGTACTAGAGATGGGTTTACATGCAGCTAACGATGACCGCCAGTAATTAGTGGTAAGGAATGGTGAAACATAACATTGAATATAACATGAATTGTGTTTACATTTCTCGTGGTTAGTCGCTGTTGTGTCTTCATTAACACAAAAGTGTATATACTATAAGACAAACATAGGAATACTACGGTGGATTGAAAAGTTCGCGGCCTAACACATAAATACTTAAACTATTTTAATGTAACTGACCTCATTCGATAAGTTTACTCTCTGGTTGTCCAATTGTAAAATTCTATCGCAATAGCATTAACTGTATTTAAATTACACTGAATTTTGTGAGCCTTTGTGCAGCGTTTTTAAAGAATGGAGAAAATTGAGCAACGTGCGGTCATCAAATACCTGTTTAAAAAAACTAACTCAAAAGAGATTCACGAAGATATGTCAACAACATTGGGGGAATCTATTCCGTCGTATACGACTGTGAAAAAGTGGGTTGCTGAATCTAAACGCGGACGAGAGAGTATTGAAGATGACCCTCGCTTTGGCCGGCCTATGACGTCTACGACTGAAGAAAACATCGGGAAAATCTGTGATCTGCTATTGACAGATCGGAGATTGACCATCAGGGAGATTGCAGACAATATTGGCATCTCGTTTGAATGAACACAAAACATCATAGTCAATAGTAGTCAATGAACTTGGATTTTCTAAGGTTTTTGCGCGGTGGGTGGGTACCCACCAGATTGCTTTCAGTCGAACAAAAACGAATACGCCTCACGATTTCTCGCGACTGTTTGGAAATGTTTGAGGCTGATCCACAAGATTTTTTGGCCAGATTTGTAACAATGGATGAAACTTGGGTACACCACTACACCCCAGAGTCAAAACAGCAATCCAAGCAGTGGAAAAAACCTGATGAACCGACTCCAAAAAAAGCCAAAACAATTTTGTCAGCTGGCAAGGTGATGGCGTCAGTTTTTTGGGATGCTAAGGGTGTCATCATGGTGGACTACCTTGCAAAAGGTGAAACTATAAACTTGGCTTATTACTGCACCCTCTTACGTCGCTTGCGTGAAACAATCAAAGAGACTATTACGGGATTAGTCAGCGAGAAAGTGTTGTTCCATCAGGATAATGCACGCGTTGACACGTCTGTTGAATCTCAACAGTCCTTGCACACATGCACGACAAGCGCATGGAGATGCAACGCCGGGGTGAAATTCCACTGCCACGACAAGTCGAGGCATGGCGGACAGAACTCCGGCGGGATCTCATGGCGAAATGGCGTCAGCGACTATCGCAACCTCGTTCGGGGCGCGCCACAATTGGGGCGATAAGGCCCATCCTTGAGGCGTGGTTGGAAAGACCTCACGGCGTTCTCAACTTCCGCACGACGCAGGTGCTTACCGAACACGGAAAGTTCGCTAAGTACCTGTTCCGGATTCGTGCGGAGGATTCGCCCGGGTGTCGCCATTGTGCGGAACACCCGGAGGACACGGTGGAGCACACTGTAGAGGTGTGCCCCGCCTGGGCGGAGCATCGCCGTGTCCTCGTGGAGGTGATCGGCGGCAGCGATCTCTCTCGCCGGGCCTTAGTTCAGGCCATGGTCCGTAGTGAGGAGGGATGGCAGGCGGTCGCCTCCTTCTGCGAAGCAGTAATGCTAGCAAAGGAGGAGGCCGACCGCATCAGGCAGAGGCAACGGGGCGCTCGCCCCAGCCGCCGCCGGGATTCCGATCCCGATTTCCGGCCACCGTAGGCGCGGGCTTGCGGACGGTGTGCAATGGGTAGCACGCTGTCCGATTGTCTGGTAACCGACCGGACCGAGCCCAAGTCGTCGACGGCGCGTTCTGTTCCCGCGCGCCTCAAGGAGCTGTCAGCACACCGAAGAGGCCCAGCCTGCTAACTGCAAGCAGGCAGGGTCGAAGCCTGCTGGGGTCAAGGGCCGTTTTCTGAGAGGAAGGCTCAGCCCCGGCACTATAGGCAACGAAGGAACGGGGTAGGTTTTTAGTCAGTAAGAGTCTGACACTACTTCCCGCTCCACCCAAGGGCGGGATTTGTCATTGGATGATTTTACCTACCATAAAAAAAAAAAAGTCTGTTGAATCTATGGCTCAAATTCGTGATTGCGGCTTTGAATTACTGCCCCATCCCGCCTATTCCCCTGATTTGGCACCTTCAGATTTTCATTTATTCCCAAACTTAAAAAAAACACTTTGGAGGTCGTTTTCATCAAATGAGGAGGTCGAAGCTGCGGTGGGTGACTTTTTTGAAGGCCTTGAAGAAACTTTTTTTATGACCGATATAGGCGTTGGAAACCAGATGGAAGAAGTGCATAGAGTTAAGTGGAGATTAAGTGGAAAAATAAAATTACTTTTGCTTATATTTTATATGGTTTTCTTGCTGAGGTCGCGAACTTTTCAATCCACCCTCGTATCTCACCTTAGGCAAAACTAGCGCAGGCAAATTTCTAGGATTACTAGCACCAACGCACTGACTGTAGACCTGCCTAAGGGTCGTAGCACACTTATCAAAACGGAAAGGGATCGTCACCGCCTCGCCTTTCTCCTCGGCGTCAAACAGTCGTCCACTTTACGTAAGCACCTTTACGTTGCTTCCTGCGTAAGAAAGTTTTATTCGTATTTTGGTTTAAAATAAAATAAATAACACTTTTTTTTACGAGTGTACATGCGCGAACGTTCGCAAAGGCTAACTTCACGGTCGCCTCTCTCGTGAATCGTACAGGACGTGCGGCAACGCAGACCGCGGGCGGAGAGTGGACGAAGATACGTAAGCTAGCGTACGGAGAGCCGTAAGTGAGGGTACGGAAAGCCGACCGCAAGTCGACCGCGCACTGTACCGCGGTTCGTGAGCTTGTCCGAGGCGATGCGATTACATTACGATTCCGATTAGTGTGCGTTGCAGTAAGGAGTTTCATACAAATAATACTGAACGGCTCGAGTTGATACGGTGACGATCCTTTTCCGTTTTGATATGTGTGCTACGACCCTAAATTTGTTAGCTAAAGCCAAATGGAATATATGTATTCCTAGAAGAGTGGGAGTTAAGGGCGGGAAGGTGGTGCATTTCACTCACCACCCCACCACGTTCACGTCCAAACTATGTATGAACATAGGAATAGAATAGACAAAGCAATTACCGGCACACGGCTTACAGAACTAAGCTTTTAGTTCTGATTTTAGCTGAAATATTTGCATAAAAGTAACAGTTGGACAGCTACTCGTATATAAATGTAATTTTCGTTGGAATAACAAGAGATTAAGCTCAAATTGCACAAGTTTTCCATTAATTTAATGTAACAGATATCGATGGCAACAAGTATTCTGATTTTTTTTTATTAGGTAGTTACTTTTTAAGTGTGTGAATATTTATTACTTCAAAAAACAAAAAACACTTATTTTTGGTTGTTTATCTCCTGGTTTCCGAATTCAGATTTGGAGTTTTACTTAATTAGAGTTTGACAAGAACTTATACCGTATAACCATATCCTTTTACTATAATTACCAAAGTAATTAAATTATCTCCGTTGCCTAATTTTTGTAACAGACAGAGAATTCCCATCAGGTTTCTATTCATCCCAGAGCTTATCGATTCGATAAATATAAGTAGGCCAGCGACAAGTTGGAGGTTAACGTCCTCACATTGAAGGGTGGATCGAAACGGAAATTAGGGAACTCGGTAACCCCAATTTGAGCAGAATAGACGGCACTCACTGATGATGTTAAGCGAAAAGGAAAGAGACTAGATTGGTTTTTCAGAACATGAAGCTGAATGTTGATACATTAATTTTTTTTAAATTGACAACTAACGTTTGGCATAGATATGACTTGTCAGTTCTTTAATATACAACAACTAGTTTTCCAAATAATTCACAATTCAATTACAAATAAATTGCCAGATAAACTTTAATAAAATGTTATTTGACAAATGATTCATTTTTTATTTTATGTTATAAAAAAATGTTTGGAATATAAATAAAAGAAATTAATTTTAAAAAGTTACCCGAAACCGAACTAGTTAGATTAGGTTTTTTTTTATGGTAGGTAAAATCATCCAATGACAAATCCCGCCCTTGGGCGGAGCGGGGAGTAGTGTCAGACTCTTACTGACTAAAAACCTACCCCGTTCCTTCGTAGCCTGTAGTGCCGGGGCTGAGCCTTCCTCTCAGAAAACGGCCCTTGACCCCAGCAGGCTTCGACCCTGCCTGCCTGCAGTTAGCAAGCTGGGCCTCTTCGGTGTGCTGACAGCTCCTTGAGGCGCGCGGGATAGTTAGATTAGGTTAATTAAGTCGTCTATTATTTATATACGGGTTCCTCAGTAGATTCTTGTTTTTTTTTTTTTTGTACGTAGTACTTACTTTCTTCTACAATCTCACAAAGTGTCAAGTATTAAGAAATAAATACTTTCTAAAATAAAATAAAATAAAAATTTGATAAATTAACCTCAAATTAGTCACAAATTGCCGCACGACAACAGCGCGGCCGCCGCACTAGAACCGCTATGTTTGAGCATCATAGCACATTTAGTTTCTCGATAAGAACCATACTATTAAAACGAAAAAAGATTTTGTAAAAAGAAAAAAGAAATCTAAGAAAAGATAGCCGTTATTTGATGTATGCGAATTTCATAAAGTAAAAGTGGCCAAAACTTCAGAATTATAAGTGTCTATTAGCTGGATGACTATCAGAGTTTCGTTCATATTTAGACTTGAATAAAAACTAAGTGCGTATCATCACTAGTCGACCGATGAACTAGTGCGCGGCCGCAGCGCAGCTGAGGCGCTGCAGTCGTGCGTTTTTAATTTGTATGGATTAACAAAGCAGCGCGACAGCAGCACGAGCGGCAGCACTGATGTCGCGCAGCACTTCGCGGCTAAATTGAAAGCGCCCGTAGTGCTATTTTATTGATTCTGACAGAAGGTGTAGCTATTTTACTTAGATATAAATAATGTATTAAGCAATTAATAAGTTCTCGCGTGTTTTTTTAGTTCTTGTTTATAAATGTTACTTTTTTAATATATTAGGGTTGAACAGTTAATTAGTGATTTAGGTTTTATAATGTGTTGTTAAATTGGTTTTGTGACAATATTATTGTTTTTATCCAGATGATATCTGCTAAAGTTGCAACGAAATGCTTAATATGGGCAGCCATTTTGTTTTTTTTTCAAATTTATTTGCCACCGCCGTTACCTTTGGCCTTATTTAGTTAAAATTGACGAAAACAAAAATGACGTGTAAAAGCGTTTTTAAAAACCTATTTGCAAAATAAATATCATTTATCATTCACCAGTTTATAGAAATCGTCGAATTGTTTTATATAAAATATTTAATAATTAGTAGAAAGCTAACTAAGGGTAAATTTTTTCACTATCCAAAATAAAAAAAGCAATAAATAAATTATTCCCGGTTTGAAAAATGACCACCAACTGATATCTTATTTTAATTGACCAATCGTGAGGCCGAGAATAACTAAAGCCGAATTTACATTACGAAATTAGTGGCATAAAATGAGTATCATGGCACTAGTTTCTTATACAGCCCGTATTACACAAGATAATATAATATGGTTATAAATAAAATATAGTAATATAAAATAGGTGGTTATTTAATTTAATTTTGGAAATACTTTAGTGAGTGAGTAAATACTCAGTTACTTACATTGGACCAACTGCGAATTGGACCAACTGCGAATTGGCCGAACTGCGAATTGGCCGAACTGCGAATTGTACGAACTGCAAATTGAACCAACTGCGAATTGGACCAACTGCGAATTGGCCGAACTGCGAATTGGACCAAATGCGAATTGGCCGGACTGCGAATTGGACCAACTGCGAGTAGGTGAATTGGACCAATCGCGAATTAGACAATTTACATTGTATGCATTAATTTCATAATAGATTCGTTCGATGCGCAATTTTTAAATAAATTTCACTGTGTAAACGCGTCGCGAAACTAGTGTCGTGAAAGCACTTGCGAGGAATTGACGTGTGTTTTTGGCGCGATGTTATTAAAAATGGCAAACTAACGTTGGTCAGCTGACAAAAACATACAATTCATTAATGAATATCAGCGAAACGAATGTTTTATTGATCCAAAACACTCTCAATACAAAAATCGAGATGCCCGAGAAGCGGCATACAAAGTAATTTAGGGAGTCATGCAAATCTTTGTCGTCTTTTCTTTCGAGACTACCTTTTTTAATTTTATATATTATCATCTGTACGACAAAGTTTTGCGTGACAAAGTTTTGAAATTTTCCGACGGAGCCATGATATCAGTGATACTGTCTGATTTTAAAAGTTTTGCTTGTTCCATTGAATTAGCCTCTCCATAATAGTCATCCATGTAGAAGCACTCCTCTAATGCTTTTGCTGCGTCAGGGAAATTCTGTTTTTCTTGACTGGCTAGCTGTTTTAGGCACATCATAGCTAAAAATGGTGCTGGCTTTGTACCGTAGGTAATCTAATGTGTCTAACTTTCGCTTACAGTAATCTATGGTCTTGCGGTCAGCGCCATCTTTTTTGATATTGGTTAAAAGTTTTACTAGACAGTCGTATATTTCAGTTTGGTTATTTGCTAAATGCTCCAGTTTTCTCACGAACGAATCAATTATTAAGAAAAGGGATATAAAATGGTTTGGTCTGACATTATATAATATGCTGCTTACGCTCCACAACTGGTAAATGTCCTCCAAAGTAATCTCACTCCTATCTACTATTCCTACAGACACTTCACATTCACGCTGGTTGCAAGGTCCCGGTACACAACACTTCACTTACTGAACTACGAGAACCGAGGCCCTTATGCTCGAAGGACCATGTAGAAATTTGGTATCTGTCTGTGCAATACCAACTTTCTAGATTTCAATTGTTATTTTAGCTGGTTTTATAAAAATGCACGAATGCGAAAGTGCTTAGCTGTACGGTTGTATTTCTCCGAACACATGTATTGTACTCGTATATTGTTAGAAAGGTAATACATTCATAATTCTAAATAATTTATCAAAAAAATTCAAACATACTTGTACGGTCAGTAAAAAAAGTTTTCGCAGTTCTCATATTTTTTTAGTTTGAAATTATACGGATTTCATCTAGTAGATAATGCTTATGTACAAAAACTTAGGGCTCAAGGAGAGCCCGAAGTAGCTTCTCTTTTAGCCATGATTTCGGGTTTGAATAGAGAGGAAAAAAATACTATTGAAGAAAAACTGTTCCATGAAAGTAGAACTGTTAGTTCTTTTTAACCGACTTCGAAAAGGAGGAGGTTCTATGTTCGGCTGTATGTATTTTTTTTTTTGTAGACCGATTTTGAATTTTTTTGCTTTGTTTGAAAAGATTGTATTCCCGAATTGGTACCATAGAAATATTGTTTTGATCTGATGATGAACTTCGAAGATATAGAACGGATCTCTTCAAAAATCATAGCAAACCTGTCGTAACAAGTAAAATTGCTTTGTTTATACATGTTGTCGGTGACTGACTGAAAGAAGAAGGGGAGGGGATACATAGAATTGATCTGATGATGAAGCAGGAAGGTAGGTAGGGAATTCTGCAATAAATCAGTATAGATATGTTAGCCATGTTTGATATTATTAAAATTGTCGTGATGGTTTGATGATGGAACCGAATGGCGGAAGGTATCTATTTAAGTTTGGCTGAGGGGTACTACTTACCAATGAAAAGTGTGAATAAAAAACTTTTTACAATAAAAAGAAATATAAATATTAGTGTTTTTTGAAGTCGGTTGTATTTTTTTCTATACATGAGGCCTTGAGTGTTTACATTGATTTAGATTTGTCAAAATCTCAGAATGATTACTTAAGAGCATGTTTGATTCAGAAGAATTGCAATATTTTGCCATCTTATCATATTTTAACACCACCACAATCAAGCATTGAAATAGCTGACCTATGCTAAACTAAAAGCTGCAGGATTTACTGGATCACATTGTTGCTCGTATTTTATTGATTGAATCTGTTAATAGTCCTACACTGAGGCGTCTGAAACTATTTACAAGATGAGGTTGTGATGGATCCTCAGGACAAAGTGAATACAAACAAATTTTAACGGCCTATCAATCCGTCTAAGTTTGGTGAATATACAATAAATACCGCTCGGTTATATGTGGAAAAGTATAATTGGTAATTGCCTTCTTCAGTGAACAAGATTTTAATACATGGTGAAAATATAATAAGACACTTTGCAGTTCTGCCTATTGGGCATTTAGCTGAAGATACTCAGGAATCACATAATAAGGATTACAAAAAAATAAGATTAACATATGCAAGAAAGTGCTCTCGGTCAGCGACAAATGAAGACGTTTTTCTATCTGTCTAGCCTAAAAAACCTTCTGAAAATATTTCAAAAAATCTATTCGAAGAGGCTAAAAGCTTTCTTAATATATAAAAGCATTTAAATATAAGTAAATTGTTGACTCCCGATATATATATAATGTAATATATTTGAACATGTCATTAAAATGCATATTTATTTTTTAATGTTTTTTTATACATTTTTAATAAAACATTTTAATTATAAAAATGTCATTATTTTAAAGCCTATAAATGACGTGTAAAAAAATCAAGACTTTATTCCAAAAAATAAAAAAGTTATACGGTTTTTGAGACGGTATTGTCGGTTTCGTCCCATAGTACGGAACTCTGTCCGTCAAGCCGCGATTTGTCGCGGCAGCGGAGTTTCGTCCCGGTGTTGCATCTCCACGCCCAAATCATGCATGCGTGCAAGAACTGTTGCTTCCAGATCCCATGGTGGCAGGCCAGCAAGGAGGCTCGCCGCTTCGCGGGAAACCGAGCGTTATCCCCGCACCATCCTTATGGCCATGACCCTCTGGCATGCGTTCAACTGGGCCTTCAGTTGCTTCCGCAACAACGGCGCCCCATGAAGGTCCATGGACCAAATGATGCCTGCGTAATATCTGGGGTTAATTAATAAACTTAAAACTTGGCACAAAATCCAATGAAAATAAGTAATCAAGAGTGACGATATTATTAGTTATTAAAAACTATCCTTAAAATAGGTTAAGCTAAAACATATAAAGTCGCGGGATATGTGCTAGTATAAAAGACTTATAATCCTCAAAGAGAGAAAAAAATATTTACTTGACGACAGTACCAGACGATAATACCCAGACGAAATAGGTACATTGAGGTCGGCCATATAATAAGCAAAATACTTGTAGCGTCTCGTCGTCGTCGGGTTATGAAGCAAAATTATTGAATAAGTATACAGAATGTTTTTGAGTATGTACTTAAGACCACTGTATTCTTATTCAATATTTTTCTTTTGTAGTTTACTAGTCGGCTTCGCACGGGTGGACATAATTTTTATTTTTATTTTTACCTTTCATTAGTACTTTTTTTTTTGTTGTTCATTTCTATATTTTTTAAACGCAGTACCACACTATCTATGTTTAATTACAATACGAATTTGTTCATCGTTTTTTATTTAAGTAACTTATTTAATCTTATGTGAGACATATTACTTAGATGTGCCCGCCCCTCTCCCGCACCGCTGCAATGTCTGGCTTTTCTGTATCTATGACTTTTTAAATTCGTAGTTTCTATTGAATGGAAAAGCCGATTTGAACAATTCAAAAAGTAATCTACATGAATTGAAACAGTCTTGAAAACAATATGATTTATTTGGATAAGAATTTAAACAGAAGTATGAATAACATGGTCTAATTTTGGTCAGTATTTATATCAACTTTTAAAATGTAAAAAGTGGTTATTGTGACATAACGATAATAGTTGGACATATAGTACCGCGAAGTTTTTTATAGTAATTGATATGTAAAGAACATATCAATTTATATTGTAGAACATACTTTTTTTCTATCAACAATAGTTTCCGCAGCGCATGCGACGAAAGATGTTTTATGGCTTTTTTTTTACACCTTGGGTTACGTTACTAAAGTTTTAGCTAGGATCCCTAATCTTTTCTAGCAATAAATATAGCCTATATTTTTCAGGATGAATGTAGCTTTCTAATGGTGAAAGATTTTTTTAAATCCGCACAGTAGTTTTTGAGTTTATTCATTACAAACATACATACACACAAAAATACAAAAATACAAATCTTTCCTCTTTATAATATTAGTGTAGAAGTATAGATCTAGATGTCGGAAAAAAGCTTAATTTAAAGCTTTGGTTTAAAATTGCTTATATTTTTGTATACGACTTCAATGTCTTTTTTTCTTAATTGATATAAACCAATGCCATCGCAGTCAAGCACAACTGTGATCCCATCTGATGGTAAACGGTGATGCAATCGTTGATGGTGAGGCGCATAACTTTTATTAGAAGCCCATTCACTCCAGCCTTTAAGTCAGTAAATTATAATCAGACGGCAATACCGCAGCAGGCAAATTGTTCCAGTCCTGCGATTTACGTGGTATGAACGACGAGGCAAAACGCCTTAATTCGGACCGTAAAGTTTCAACAACGTAAGGATAGATACTCACCGTATGTGCACAAAAAATAAGACTATTGGTAAACGAAAAGGTCCTCACCGGACACGGTTGTATCTGGAGGTTCCTGTTTCGGATTCAGCGAGAAGAAATAGATGATGAGTCATCCGGAGGACACGGCGGAGCTTACGGTGGGGGTCTGCCCCGCTTTGGAGCAGCACCGCCGTGTCCTCGTGGAGGTAATAACCAGGGACGACCACTCGTATTCGGTCCTGGCCCAGGCCATGTTGGGAGCGATAAGGAGGGGAAGAGACGATTCTCATACCCCGGCTCCCGTGGAAGACACTCAGACATCGGGATTTCTAGGGCCGTTGCCGCAGGCGTGGGTACGTGAGTTACATATAGAATAGAATAGAATAGAAATATTTTTATTCGGGACAGACACAGCACAACGATTACGAACAACGAACACAAAGTAAAAGAGAACAAATGTACAAAGTACGTGCCCGCTCCGAAAGGGACCTCAGCATTTGCTGGGCATCAGACACCCATATAACTCGCTGTTTGATAAGACCTAGGCCCTGGTCGGCGTCGGTTATATTTTCACACGTCTCGAAGATAAATCAGCAACATTGGACGGGGTCCATTCGGGCATCAACCAGAGATGTGAATTGGTTGAAAGTGTTACTCTGGGACCCTATGAACATGAAACACAGGTGGGTTTTGACTAACCATCTGGAGACCTGCCTCAAAGGAGAGTTTTGGCCGAAGGGTGTCGTGTATCGACGATTTCGTGGAAGGATACCGACCTCGCAGCGGAACACGACGCCGTCACTTCGTGTGCAATAGTTTTAATAATTTGATATAGTTTCTTGTATTAGTTAATTTTTTATGGTTATTTGTGTATTTTATCTATTGGGCCTTTAACAAAAAAGGTAAACAAAAGTTATAATTGTTTTTTAGGGTTCTGTACTTAAAGGGTAAAACGGCACCCTATTACTAAAACTCCGCTATTCGTCCGTCTGTCACCAGGCTGTATCTTATGTACCGTTATAGCTTGACAGTTGAAATTTTCACAGATGATGTATTTCTGTTGTTGCTACAACAACAAATACTAAAAACAGAAAAAAAGTATTTAGTGGGGCTCCCATATAACAAATGTGTTTTTTTTTTTTGCCGTTTTTTGCTACGAACGGTATTGAACCCATGCGCGAACTCGACTCGCACGTGGCCGATTTTTTTTACTCACCTTTAGAAAACTTATTCAAAACATTTTTTCTTCCAAAACAAGTTTTCCCATGAAACTTTATTTAATTAAAAACGGTTAATTCATTACCAAGATTATGGACCTGAAAATTTGTTCAAAACCAATGAATCAATCAATATGTATGTATATCATGACTTCTCCGGCTCTAGGGTGGAGCGGGAGGGCATGTCAGACTTTTACTGACTAAAACCATACCAGTGTCCTTCAATTGCCTTTTGCATTCTAGGACCTCGGGCTGCCTTTTCAGAAATTTCCCGAGGAAATTGATTAGAGGTACGCTTATAGAAACTATATAAGTAACTACACGTGAATTGACGTGAATCTACACATACAACTAATATCTACCACCCAGCTTCGTGAGATAGAACTATTCAACATTAGTTTTAGTATATGTGAAACCCGAAACACGAGTCTAGTATTTTAATGTGTGTAATCAAATTTCATAACTGTATGGGGCCGTTCAAGTATTACGTAAGCAGATTTTTGCCAAACATTAACTCCCCTCCCCCCTCCTTAGCAACAGTAAACAATGCTCTCACCCGCTCCCTATGCTTACGTTAACATTGGTACCTACATGCAATTTTTAATGTAAGTCCTCTGGTTTCGTTATTAGTTAATTTAATGACCAAGTTAAAAGTCTAAAAAAAATTGAAATAGACAAACTAAAAAAAACAACTTTTATTTTAGCATATTAATTCAAATTGTCAGTCATCAGTTCATGATACACGAATAAATAACTTAAAGTTTTCAATAAGATTGGATGTTTGCTGCTCAGTGATGTGTGTATGCTCACTTTCGTGTGATTTTGAAAAATCAACATCTTTCTCTTAAAACAATTAAAAAATATATGGGTACTGCTGACATAATCACCATCCAGACCCCCCCCAAACCATCCATGTCAAAGCAAATGCCTCCACCCACCTATGCTTACGTAATACTTGAATGGCCCCGAGGTATAATGAAACATCACAAAATTGTAAGCTTGTTATTTTACCTGGTTGACTGCACAAATACATGGTCAACGAGCCATCGGGGTGACTGGAGGGTTGTATTGCTTCCGCACCCAGCTGTTCGCTGGTACCTAATGCTCGCTATCACCTGCCATGACCTGTGTTATACTTAGTGTTGGTGGTGACCAACCTTTTTTAAATATTTTTGGGAAAAATCTATCATGTTGTAAAAATTATTTGAATCGATTCAGTTACTGATTCTGAACAAACTATATTTAGGTTTGGCATATACTAAGAACAGTGTTATATGTATCTACACTGCCTGCATGGCCATCAATGAGCTTATCAAGACACGTCAATAGCACGGGGCTTGCGGTATTGCCGGACGCACTGTAGCACTGTAATTATACTACCTATAGAAGACTACGCTACCTATAGAAGGCTGTGACTAACTCGACCAGCAACTGGAGTATTAATTTTGTATGACATTCTACAATGTTGGTAAGTTGGTACAGAAAGGCTTAGAGCTATGTATCATTGTAGACCCTGTTTGAGCACAGCAACATATTTTTGGATATTTAAACTAATTAAACCTTAAATACAATATATTTTTATTTATTTTTTTCATCATACGTACAAATTAAATTATTCATTAAAAATTATAAATAGGATGTTATTTGGTAACTCACTTTAATCAAGTTTTCAATGAAAATATTTTTTTCATGGCAAGCTTTTATAGCGCAGTATATATCTATACAACATTATTTTTACAGTTAAATACATTTTTTACATAAAAATAGCTAGGTAGTATTTTTCACGTATCATCACGTATACATGAGCGATATATCACGTATGTATCGCTCATGTACTAAAAATAAGGTTGTATAATTAATACTCATCAAAACCCATTCATTTCATTCCTATAAATTCAAACACGTTATGGCGCTTATTACCTAGTTTTTATGGCCATCGTCCAGTTCCATTATCAGACCCTAGTTACCATCTAGTACCAAAATACTCGTCAAGCCCACGAGCCCAAACTCGGTGGGGTTGTGTCGTTTAATTATCCATTATACTATATATTCATTATACTATATAATATTAGTTATTTCTATTTGTATGAATGTTAAATAATTATCTTGTTCCTTTGTATTGTGTACAATTCTTAATTATGTTTTGTAAGGAGGAAACTTGTTGATACGCCATTAAAAAAAAAATGTTTGAAATAAAGTTATGTTTATTTTAAGAAATCCATTTCATTATCTATCGAAGTATTTAGTACTTACTTTCCAACAATCTAATTTATCTAAGTAGGTAATGTTAAATTTTTATATTGATACCATTACTTATTTATTAAAATTGTTTGAATTTATCTTGAAAAATTTATGTTGTGCACACCTGCTTCTATGAACCTCTTTTGTCTAATGCAGAAGTGAATGGAGTATACGTTTCCATTGAAATAGCATAACCCACTTTGTTCGATGATTTGGGATAAAATAAAAATGTCGGCGGCCTGGAATGAATTGTATTTTTCATTACTCATAGTCTGAAAGTAGGTCGGAAGTTGCCTGAGGAGCGGGTTGAAATTAATACTTTTCATTCCTAGGGAGAATCACTTTCAACTGACAGCTGTCAAATTATTTTAAAAAAACTAGTTCTATCTTCGCATTTCTATTGAACTATGTCTCAACTTTCCATACAGTCAGTCAATTACAGCGCGATGTAAAATTGTAATAACTTAAAGATATACTACTTATTTTTTTTAATGACTTAAATATAATTTACTTTCAATTCATTCTTTAAAACTAACATAGGTATGAGAAACATTTACCATTTTTCACTGATAGAAATGAAAAATGATGGCTGAATGGCCGGTTGACCACAGAAAAAAAAAAACTTAATAGGCGGGAAAATGGCGATCCGATCTTCATTGTTTTTTTCGAGTTGTAGAGTTTTGTTTATACCTATACTTCATTAAATCTCTGCTTTAGAAGATTTTGTAATTACACTATAAGTTCATCTGATTCAGTTAAGAATTTATTACCTGAATCATAAGAGAAGAGGCTAAAGCAGTAGTGGAAAACCTTTTACCGGAATAAATCAAAAGAAACATACCTGATATCATACGACGACCTTTGACGACGACTCAGGTTTTTATTTTCCTTTTATTCGCAATGAAAAGCACAGTGTTTAGCTCGGGTTAAAGACTTATTTAGTACCTCGAACTATTAGCGACCTCGCTTCGCTCGGCCGCCAAACCCCTTCTCGGGACTAAATAAGGTACTTTCACCCCTAGGGTAACAATCTTCTATTATTTAATTAGTGGTTAGAGTAGAAACATTTTTTTGTATGGCGACAATGTTGTAATGAATTTGGGAACAAACATAAACAACGATTTATAAATGAAATAAATTGCGTTCAAGTGGTGGATACTATTTTGTGTAAAGTTCCATATTATTATTATTCTAGGTACTAAAAGAAACAATCATCAGATACACACAATGCAGAAACAACAAAAAATGATAAGACTAACATTGTGTGTGTCACGGTTGCGCCAAATAGGTAGGTCCAGTTCAGCAAAAATGCCCTACAGCTACAGGTAAGTTGCCTGATGCTGGTTTTACTATTTCTCAATAAACGCGTCTTTCGGCTAAAATGATGGTATTTTTTTAGGTGGGTACTCATTCAATGACTTCTACAGCTCTAGGGTGGAGCGAATCAGACTTTTACTGACTAACACCTACTCGGCTCCTATGTCCCTTCTTTGCCTTCGTTCTCGGGGTTCCCGGGATTCTCCTTCGCACAAGCCATGGCCCCAGTAGGCTCGACCCTGTTGTGCCCCTACGGTTTTGGTGACATCTCCTTAAGGCACGCGCGGAACACTGCGAATGAAATGAAATGGCGAGCTGCCGATTGCTCGCCGTTCGCAAGTCCATACCTACGGTGACTGGAAACCGAGGTCGGAATCCCAGCTGTTGGGGCGTGAGGAAGGCTAGTCCTAACAGTTTTTAACAATTTGTTAAAAATTGTTATATTTCGCTTTTCTATATTGTGCTTTTCTTCTAATTTTGATATTGTTTTCACGATTAGTGGGTATTCCATTTTTATATATTTTTAGGTTTCCGTACCCAAATAGTAAAAAACGGAACCCATATGGATTCGTCATGTCTGTCCGTCTGTAAGTCACAGCCACTTTTTTCCGATGGATACTATAAGAACTATACTATTGAAATTTGGTAAGTAGATGTATTCTGTGAACTGCATTAAGATTTTGACACAAAAATAGAAAAAAGCAATAAATTTTAGGGTTCCCCATACTTAGAATTAAAACTCATTTTTCTTTTTCATCAATCCTATACGTATGGGCTATCTATGGATAGGTCTTCAAAAATGATATTGAGGTTTCTAATATCATGTTTTTTCTAAACTGAATAGTTTGCGCTAGAGGCACATCCAAAAAAGTATGTGTGGGGGACACACATTTTACCACCTATACTTAACTTCTAAAATAAGAGAATGATAAAACCAAAAAAAAATATGATGACCATGCAAACTTCCACCGAAAATTTGTTTGTACGAGATCTAGTTAGTAGTTTTTTTTTTAATACGTCATAAATATAAAAAAATACACTACTTATTATTAAAACATCGATCAAAGTTACAACAAACTACTATTTTATTAATGAACTTTTATATTATGTTACTTGCTGCTACGGAACCCTTCATGGGCGAGTCGACCCGCACTTGGCCGCTTTTTTGATAAACTGGTTAGATAACAAATATTTTTTCATGCATATTCCTAAATTAAGAGTTTTGGCAGTATGGTCTCTGTCTGTATAGTGCGCGGCAAATAAATTGAACCCGTTGCTATGGTTACGTGCAGCCCCCACCTCGACTGAGACCCGAAAATCTGTTACTACGCATTCAAGCCAACTTGTAGGCGGCGTATTCTCTCACTATTCTAAAGTCTAAGCACACCGAGGCAGCTTGTAGTCAGGTACTTGTATGACATTTCGCTGCACCGCTTAAACCACGGATATCGAAGTGATTTCATTTTCCTTTTTGCGTGGATGTGATGCATATTTCCCCTTTGTGTGTTACCTTTTTAGTACAGCGTGTTGCTATTTGCAAAATTACTTTATTTTCTTAAAAAAGTCGTTTAGTGATAGATTTATTCAACTTCAACTAATAAAAAAAAAAAATAAGGGTAACGTAACTCAAAAGGAAAAACAAAACCCTTAAGGGATCACTTTGGTGGCCATCTGTCTGTCTGTCTGTCTGTCAAGACCTTTTATTTTAGAAGTAGTAATTTTTCACAGTTTTCAGACATTTTAGTTTTGATTTAGATGTGTAGCAGGCTATCACAAGTTTTTTTACAAGCTTTCTATTAGCTTGCACTGTATGTAACTATGTATGTTCGGCTCAAATCTTGCAACTCAATTTTGAAGCAGATATCTTCAACCGATTGAGCTGAAATTTTACATGCATATGTAAATCGGGTGACAATGCAACATTATGATGACATGGAGCTGATCTGATGATGGAGCTGGAAGGTAGCCATAGGAACTCAGCAATATAACAATACAACCCCATCGAGTTTGGGCTCGTTTGATTAGTATTGACGCGTACTTTGATCCTGTATGATAGCCAGGGTCTGATGATGGAGCCGGAAGGTGATCAAAGGAACTCCGTAGTTAAACGATACAACCCCATCGAATTTGGGCTCGTTTGATTTGTATTGACGAGTACTTTCATCCTATATGATAACCAAGGTCTGATGATGGAGCTGGAAGGTGGTCACAGGAACTCCGCACTTAAACGACAAAACTCCATCGAATTTGGGCTCGTTTAGTTTGTATTGACGAGTACTTTCATCCTACATGGTAGCCAGGGTCTGATGATGGAGCCGGAAGGTGGTCATAGGAACTTCGCATTTAAACGATACGACCCTATCGAGTTTGAGCTCGTTTGATTAGTATTGACGAGTACTTTGATCATGTATGGCAACCAGGGTCTGATGATGGAGTTGGAAGGTGGTCATAGGAACTTCGCAGTTAAACGATACAAGCCCATCGAATTTGGGCTCGTTTGATTAGTATTGATGAGTACTTTCATCTTATATGGTAGCCAGGGTCTGATGATGGAGTTGGAAGGTGGTCATAGGAACTTCGCAGTTAAACGATACAAGCCCATCGAATCTGGGCTCGTTTGATTAGTATTGATGAGTACTTTCATCCTATATGGTAGCCAGGGTCTGATGATGGGGCTGGAAGGTTGCCATAGGAACTCCGCAATAAAACGATATAAACCCATCGACTTTAGGCTCATTTGATATGTAATGACGATTACTTGGATCCTATATGGTAACCAGGATCTGATGATGGAGTTGGAATGTGGTCCTAGGAACTCTGCAGTTAAACGACACAACCCCATCGAATTTGGGCCCGTTTGATTTGTATTAACGATTCCTTGGATCCTATATGGTAACCAGGTTCTGACGATGGAGCTGGAAGGTTACCATAGGAACTTCGTAAGAAATCGACTCAATCCCATCGAGTTTGGGCTCATTTGATTTGTATTGATGAGTACTTGGATCCTATATGGTAACCAGGGTCTGATGATGGAGCTGAAAGGTGGCTACAAGAACTCCGCAATGAAACGTCACAACCCTCTCGTCTTTGGTCTCGTTAGATTTGTAATGGCAAGTACTTTGATTTGTACTTGGATCAATATGGCAGTCTGGATCTGATGATGGAGCTGGAAGGTGGCCATAGGAGTTCCGCAATAAAACGACACAATCCCATCGAATTTCGGATCGAATAAAATAAGTTCTAACTGGTCATAAGCGACTTGGACTCGCGCATGGAGGGTTCCGTACAAATTTACACAAGTAAATAGCTAATTAGTTTTAACACAGTCCTACAAAATAGGTATCAATTGAAAGGGCTTGCAGAGAGTAACATGAGAAATAAAGTGACATTACTCTAAATCCAATATTCTCCTTTTTCTCAGTCATACTCTTGGTGGAGTGGTAGTGGTCTTGGATCGTCTGGTAGGTTGGTTGCGGCTTTTGAGACTTCTCTATCTCTCTCTATTCATGGCACTTCGTGTACATTCAATGAGGGAACACTTCGAAGATGATTTAGTGAGGTCTGTCCATCTGATAGGCGATTGGCCGTGAGAACGTAGGGCCTCTACTCTTCCCTGTACCACTGAACTTTCCAAAGAGCTTTCATTGCGTATGATATATCCAAACATTTTAAAAATTCGCTGTTGCACAATCGACAAAAGTTTTTGTTTTGATGCAAAGCTCTTTAAGAATGAAAAGGTTAGTGCGTTGAGCAGTCTGTTTTATCCTCAGTAGACGCCTCCTGCGTCACATTTCAAGAGCGTCAATCTTTTTACGGTGCGTGAATCTTCTCCACATTTCGCAATATTTGTGATTGTGGATCCCAGGTAGATAAACTCTGGACAACTTCGCAATTGGCTATTTCATGGAAGTTAGGTTGTTTGTTAGTCTTACGATACACCACTCATCATTTTTGTTTCATAAACCAACCTGGTAGAATTCTCAAGTGGTCGCCTCCTGCGAAGCAGTAATGCTAGCAAAGGAGGAGGCCGACCGCATCAGGCAACGGCGCTCACGCCGCAGCCGTTGCCGTGATTCCGAACCCGATTTCCTGCCACCGTAGGCGCGGGCTTGTGGACAGCGGGCAATGGGTAGCTCGCTGTCCAACCGTCCGGTAATAGACCGAACCAAGCCCAAGGACGGGGGATGTCATTGGATGATTTTACCTACCATAAAAAAAAACCTGGCAGACTTCTAAAGATAGCAGACTAAGTTTCTTATGCTTTCCTATAATATAGGTAACAAATGAAAGGATTTGCTGAGAATACAATTGTGATTTAAATAAGGTATAACTAAAAAGTAAAAAATAAATTACAAATAAAAAAACTTTTTAAAAACAAGCTTTCAATTAAATGGGCTAAAAAGAATAAAATAAACTTTTCCTTTATAACTTTTACTATCAATTTATAACGGCATTACACGATTTATATGATATAAAAGCTTGTCGCGAGATTTAACTGTGTAAATACACAACTTCATTCATTAAATAAATAACTTCATCTATTGATTTTAATATTTTCAAAATCTCGCGACAAGCTTTTATATCATATAAATCGTGTAATGCCGTTATAAATTGATAGTAAAAGTTATAAAGGAAAAGTTTATTTTATTCTTTTTAGCCCATTTAATTGAAAGCTTGTTTTTAAAAAGTTTTTTTATTTGTAATTTTTACTTTAGTCTAGGAAGTTTTCGAGTAAGTGTTTTGAAAAACATATATTTGTTGATTGAAGTTGGACCACTGTCCCAGCCCAAAGAGCACCCCCACGACCGAATATGAATCATTTTGCGAAGACTACTTATTTACTTTTTATATTTCGACGCCCCCGGGCAATAAGTCGGTAATTGCCAAAAAATCTTTTTTGATTACCGAGTTATTGTCTGGGCAATAGAGTCGGTAATCGAAAAATATTTTTTTGCGATTACCGACTTATGGCCCGGGGCATCGATTATTAAAGAAATATTAATAATCAGTAACTCACCGGCAGATATCCGTATTAATAGCATAAATGCTCTTGCTGGTGTCCACAAAAGGTGCGAAGATCCCGGAGTCAGTGCCATTGATTTCGTTACAGACACTCATGCCACCCTGGGATGGGTTGGGCCATTGGTTGAAGTACCGCGACTCTCCATAACTTAGGATCCGGCCGAGGTCTGCGGGGTCCTCTGTGCCCCTCAATACCTCGTAGTCTTCACTTGGTAACTGTTGTTTCTGTAATCATTAGATACACTCATTACATTACACATACACTGGTACAAGTTAAAAAACTGGCTTTTTTATGGTAAGCAAAATCATCCAATGACAGATCCCGCCCTTGGGCGGAGCGGGAAATAGTGTCAGAGTCTTACTGACTAAAAACCTACCCCGTTCCTTCGTTGCCTATCATACCGGGGCTGAGTCTTCTTATCAGAAAGGGGCCCTTGACCCCAGTAGGCAAATTGTTCCAGTCCTTCTATGTGCGCAGTATAAACGGCGAGGCAAAACGCTTAGTACGGACTGAAGAGGTGGTAACATGGTAATAGCTGACATGTTGAAGACAATATAGGACTATCTTGTAAGAGCTTAAACAGACGAGCGGCATGTCGGAAACTTCGGCGGCAGCTGTTGTCGATTAACGGTAGCCGTCGACTTTCCAACAAATGAAGATTAGTGGTAGCCGTAGTGTGTGTGTTTGTCACTATAGATCGACAGCTGTCGTCGAAGTGTTGACGGCGTTATTGAATCAGTATCCCAGAGATTATAATAATAATAATTGGTTGACCGCCGGTAGCTTGGACCCTGTTCCCGATACCGGTGGGATACTATTTTTTATACTTTTAAATGTTTTTTTATTTTGTATTGAAATGTTTAAAAATATAATTTATATGTTTATATTAATGAATAAAGAAAATAAATTGATACAATCCATAGGACAGTTTTGTGGCGAACTGTTGGGCATTCTGATTTGAGTGGAGATTCGCAAACGTGCTTGGGAGAAGGATGTATAATCCAGTAAGGTGCTGGTAGGAATCTTGACCGTACTTCCGGGATTAGCCTGATAGCCGTGATCTACCTCTCCTCCCCTCAAGCACCTCATGATATGTTGCCCTCTTGTTGCTACGTCACATCGTGCTAGCGGCCGTTTTTGGGGGCCAATTTATTGAGTGTGCAAGTCATCCCCTGCTTGTTTACCGATGGATATTAATAAAATTGTTTAGGCAAGGGCCATAGTTTTAACATAGTTCCTAGTGACCAGTTCACTTAAGACTTCAAAAACCATAGCTCTATTGTCTTTGTTTTCCATATGTCATAATAGTTTTCACCAACCAAGGATGCACTAGCATTACGCGTTCGTCAATCAATCAATCGTCGGTTGGCATCACGCTCCATTAAAAGTATCTAAAGGGCCTCCGTGAGTTGGTTTCGGCTCCTCGTACGCCTTCCAAAGGACCAGGACTTCAAGGTTCTGTGATATATTGACACGTATACTAAAATAATGAATTGAGATTCCTCTCTCAGGAGCTCTGGCCACCGTTGGCTTGGACTCTTGGTTCCCGATGCCGCTGGGCTACTATTTTTTATATTTCTAAATGTATTTTTTGAAATAATATGTGATTAAGAAATATAAAGAGACAATAATAATAAGATTATTTTCAGAAAACATAATTACCATTGTTAATTTAGCATTGGTGTGTTAGTAACAACAGTGCTTAAATTTTTTAATATTGTTAGTTTTATTATTTATTTATCTATCTTATTTATGACAATCGCCACCCAGGGTCTCGGCAAGGGACAGTCCGGTCTGGCAACAATCATCTTCAAAATGATTAAACCGTCATTTATACAAACAATTTTGAACTCGTTCTAAAATTAGTTCAAATATATGTAATTCCAACCAGTTTCCTATTTCGTAATTGAAATGGAAATCGTTCAACTACCCAGTGCCTTGTTAGTGCCTGCAAATTGCAAATCGAGCCTTGACCCGAGAGTTGCCGTAGTAACCGATTTCCTATTACTCTGGCTGCGAACTTCTTAGCTAGAAACGTACTTTGTTATTTGATTTTTCTTAAAGAAAATGCTCCGCAATTCCTAGAATTACTCTCGTATCTTGGGTGCGTTCACAAACAACACACATATACTAGACAGACACTCAGATGACTTATCTGTATGCCATACATATATGGTAAACCAGTCATACATGCCCTAATCGGAAACGCGCCCCTTGCTATATTAAAACACGAATTAAGGCCCGGTTCTACTGATTTTGACCTTTTTTAAAACTATGGAAATCCACAAATATAAAAGAGAACACCATGAAAATTTATTTTATTAAAATTGACTATATGGCCAAGGGCTTGGCAAAACAAAAAACACGATATAAATTAGTTGACTCGATAAAAACAAATCGCGAATCTGACCCTAATTTACGATTTCAAACGTATTTATCGAGATTACGTTACGGAACTATTTGAAAGTTACAAAAAAAAAGCTTGTTATTTAAAAGCGCTTCGCAAGAACAAAAATCTTGAATAGTGTTGTTTTTTTTTTATATAAAAATAAAACCGCTGTTTTGGGGCCGCGAAGACGACATAATCCCGAGCGAAGTTCCTACAAAAAAAACAGTGACTAGAACCGGCCCTTAAAAAAAAAAATACATGAAAGAGTCCAGTCAAATTAGACCACAAAATAGGGTTAAGGTTACAATAAATCGCACCCAGCTGAAAATTGGTAGGATTGTTCAAAACACCATCATAAATGAAATCTAACAAGTCCTCATCGATTCGACACCAACAAAATTTCGCGATTTTATTTTTATGAGTTGGTACTTAATTGATTATGATTATATCTCAAAAACGGTGGCACTTAGGAAAAATCTGTTTAAACATTTTTTTTAGATTTATTATCTGATCTACAATTTTTGCCTAGGCTATTTTATGATAAAACTTACCGTTTTGCTAAAAACTCGTTATTGTACCTTTGATACTTGTACTATTACTTATTTCATTTTATTTTTTACTTAAAACCACAGATATTAGCTTACAACGGTATATTATGAACATTTAGTTCATAATATACCTACATCTTTATACGAGGCAACCCTCATAGAATTGCACCGGGAAAAGTAGGTAATCTATATTTTTTCAGTTCCTTGGGGCACATTCTTTTAGATGATGCTCGACTTTTATAAATACCAAATCAGGGTAATTGAAGAAAATGTAATAAAAAAAATAAATTGTTTAAATGATGTTAAACAATATTTGTAATTACATTTTTTTGGAACCAGATTTAGCTAGGCAAACTATTCGCAATGTATCAATAAATGCATTATCTAGCTTATAATATTTATCATAATAAAATACATAACAGATGAGGGAAGATATTTCTTCTACCGGATCTTAGATCAAAATATTATCGATACTGTAACGTCCGTGATTATGTATTTTTGGTACCATTTTTTACACATTTTTTTTTTAATTTCTTTGCTTTAAATACGTATCTCTAGGAAATTTAGGATAAATTTGGATGTGTTCCGTAATACCAAAAATAATGAATAAAAACTAAATGTTTTTCCAATATTTTTGCTATAATTTATAACTTGATTATATAAGCTATGTTCCTATCGAAACAATATTAATCATTTGAATACCGCAATTAAAGACACAATAGAAAGACAATATTTGCACAAAATTATTTTCGCAGTAATGTTCCCTATAATTTAGGTAGGTACAGTACGGCCGACGGATCTTGGCGCGTCTGAAGTTAGGCTCTGCGAACTTTAGCGCTTGGGGACTCGTAAAAAAATAAATGGTTTGAAAAAATAAATGCAAATAGCAGTTATTTTTATTTTTTTATCTAAATTAGGGAGCTTGGTCCCTATAGTGACTATGACGCTCCATCAAAGCCAAACTTTAAATTTTAACTTATTTAAAATGATTATAATATATTTTATATAAAATTATTGCCTTGTCTGACGTAGGTTTCGATAGAATACCGTTGCAGATACGGATATCTAACAAATTCAAAGTGCTAAACAAATTTCTCCTGAGGCGTTCGCCCCGCTCACATTCCACCAGAATATGATGTACGTCCTCGATAATTCATTAATAATTCAGTTAGGCGAAGATGTGATGCTCATAAGGAACGTAAACTTCCTCGATGGAATGTGACCAGAGCGAAGCCTCATGGCAGTAACAATGTCAGCAGTTGTTATTGCTTTTAACAACTGTTATTGGCCTTTCTTTTTATAAATCATTTAATTGGCGCAAAAAAAAAAAATTCTCAGAGCCTAACTTCAGACGCGCCAAGATCTGTCGGCCGTACTGTACTTAAGCAAGTTTTTCTGATTTTTTTAGACCGAAATCCTCTTCGAAGCTTCCTCAGCAGTCGAGTTTCCGTCTACTAGACCGAGACTAGAGCAAGAATAATTTTAACACATACGTACAAAAAATACTCACATAGTCTAAAATCGAGAAACGCAGCGATCCATCCGCCATTATTTCAATATTCCGTGCGTTTTGTGCGATGCGTCTAATAACGTCGCACGCTATTCCCGCAACGATACTGGAATTTGGCAGGCACAGCGAAATCCCGCTGAACAACAGTTCCTTGGCCGTGAGGGTCACGAAGGGCTCGTTGTACTTGCCGAACACGTCTCTCATCGCTATATTTAGTAAACTCATCAAACTAGGGTATAGACGCTCCGCTACTTGTATTATAGCCTGAAACAAAACAAAAATCTGATTTAAGATGAAAGTTACGAATATATTCATGATAGTGCTGTACTTAAGTTAATAGCATCCATCCTGACATACATTATCACTGTTATTCATACAAATGCTCTTAGATGATTATGGCGTTTTTACACATTTTTCTTCAGATATTTTGAAAACACAGAAATCTAGGATTCTCTTGTAATCAATTTATAATTTTGTGTCAAACTAATCTGAAAATCTGCTATTTTACGTGAACTTTGATTTTTCATAATGTACTCATAAATTAAAAAATATAACTATTACTGACATAAATCAAAATTCTGAATAACGAAACTGTTTTTGCGTTGCCTTTTTGTCAAACATTGCGTTGGATGAATCAAAAAGCTTTTAAACCCTGTTCAAGTTGACCATAGACGAGTGGATAAGGACCCCCTTAAAGACATGAACATAATTAGATTTTTTGAGATAATCATTTGACTCAATTCAAGTCTGATTTTAGCAACCATTTTCATGCCTTAATAATGTTATGACTTAAAAAAAATTAACAAAGAAACACACTACACTGTACACTTTTCTGAACACTATTTTGCCTTTAGTTGATTAAATGTTTTAATATAAATAATTAAAAAGTGGTCAAAAAAAAAAAATGCCTGGTTTTTTTCTTCATTCTGCCTGGTGGTTTTTATATTCTTACCCTTTTCCCAAATAATTTGGGAAAAGGGCAAGAAGATGATGATGATGATGATTTAGACAGTAATTTGTTTTCAACAAATTAACAATTATCTTCTGTGTTCTAAATTCAAAAATATTTGATTACCTAAGTATTTTTAATATTAAGTAGGATGTATATCGGTTTGATACCTTTGCTTCTCCTTCAACCTGTAAAGGTTAAGCGTGGGAAAAAAGTCTAATAATATCTATAATTTTTTTTTTATTTGTAAAGAAAAGTTTAATTTAAGATTTGAAGAGAATTCTTTAGAACACCGCCGTCACCAGATATTGTTATTAAGGTAAAAAATACTTGCTATAGCCTGCTACTATCTAAGTCAAAAGTAAAATGTATGGCAGCTTTGGACAATTTTCTTCAGTACAAAATGAATAAAAATGCGTAGTAATTTTCAGAGAAAGTAATTCTACGTAAATGTATTGAAAAACGTCGTTTGATATATGTGCTAATTTGGCACTGCAGCCCTCGTCTTCATAACACACTTGCCTACGGCTCGTGCAAATCCCGCCTCGGTCGCAATGATAAACTTTCTTCACTTGTATCAAAATGTAAAATTTCTTAAAAAAAAAAAATTTGAATTCGAATTTGGAATGCATTTTCTTACATACCAGATGGAACCGATGTTAGCAACATTAAAGGTATAGGTGGCTCATTATAGTCACCCGGCACCCACCCCGCACTGCCTTGTCGCACGTCGTCCACTCTTTGTAGACAGGTAGTCCAAGGGTGGACGCCGCGTTATAACCAATAAACGTTGCGCGGTCAACCAGTAGCCCACGCGTCGACAGCCAGTGAACCCAGCGCGGTCAACGATTGCCGTCGGTCCACGAATTTTCGAGTAGTCTGTTAACAATTGGCACTATAGGTCTACACGTGTGTTTTGTAATGTAAAATTTTATAATATCGTCAAGTATCGTTCTCGCGTAATTCATTCGCAGGCAGCGCGTTGGCAATGCGCAGTCAACGCAAGGCAAGCATGCGAGCAGCGAGTGGTTACCGAGTGGTTCACCCACCGTCCGCGCGTGGAGGCCTTACGACGGAGACGATCCGGTGACGCTACGGAATTGATGTAGTGAGCGTATACCCATACAAGTCCTTATAAAGAATTACAGCCGTAGGAGGCGAGGCGGTGCGGAGTGGGTGCCGGGTGGCTCTAATGAGCTGTGACCTTAAGGCCCGGTTCTACTCATTTTGATCTTTTTTAAACCTATGGAAATGCAAAAATATAAAAGAGAACACCATGAAAATTTATTTTATTAAAAGTGACTATATGGCCAAGGGCTTGGCAAAAATGAAAACATGACATAAATTAGTTTGCTCGATAAAAAAAAAAACGCGAATCTGACCCTAATTTACGATTTCAAACGTAATCTTCGAGATTACGTTACGGAACTATTTGAAAGTTACAAAAAAAAGCTTGTTATTTAAAAGCGCTTCGCAAGAACAAAAATCTTGAATAGTTGTTGTTTTTTTTTTATATAAAAATAAAACCGCTGTTTTGGGGCCGCGAAGACGACATAATCCCGAGCGAAGTTCATACAAAAAAACCGGTGACTAGAACCGGCCCTTAAGGGCACTTTCAAATTAGCCGCAACGTGCCGCGTGACAAATAAAAACATGTGACTGCCGCGATACAACCACGCTTCGGCTGCGCGTCATTTATTTATATGAAATGAAGGCGCCTTATTCTAATCAATAAAACCTCTTCAGACTTGCATCATTGTTGATACAACATTAAAATACTACTTGTATAGACATGTAAATAATTCGGCCTCATTGGTTTGTTATACAAATGGCATTTATAAAAAAAAAAATAATACTTTAAGGTATTTTTAGACTGTTTGCGTGGGGGTAGAGAATTCAGCAGAATAGAATTCAGAGCCTAGTAGGGGTAAGGGTGTCAGATTCCCGGGAATCTGTTATTGTGTCTATTTATAACTTTTCTGTGAACACGTTATATTCCAGAACATTGAGGATTTTCAAATTTGTTTATCAGTTTGCTAATCTTGTTTTTGTTTCACATCAGTCCCTAGAAGCAAATATAAGTACGCATTATTGTTGTAGGTGAATAATAAATATGGATGCTGAGTGTTTTGTTCTGGAATATTACGTGAATAAATAATGTTGTAAAGAAAAAAACTACCAATTATTATTTTTTGGGTTAGATTTACCACGATCTCTTCATCATCATCATCATCATCAGCCTTTTAATGTACCCACTGTTGGGACTCAGGCCTCCTCTCTAGGAGAGGGATTGGGCCGTAATCAAGCACGCGGGTTAGGATTGGTTCTAAAATGTGAGGAAACCGGCATGGTTTCCTCACGTTTTGAGAGCAGTGGTGATGATATAAATTACACAAAGTAATGCGCCTGGCTGGGTTTGAACCCGCGACCTACAATTCGTAAGTCGGGGACGTTACCACTCGGCCACCGCTGCTCAACCACGATGTCTTAATACGATCCATTTGATGACTAAAACTGAACTGTTTATGGAATGGAGCTATACAGGGTGAATAGCTCCATTTCTCTTTATCGTTCAGACGCTTCTAAAAACCTACCCTGTTCCATTCATTGCCTTTGTCTCAGGGCCCCGGGTAACATTTTCACATAACCTTTGGCCCCAGTAGGCTTCGGCCCTGCTGAGCCCCTACAGTTTGCTGACAACTCCTTGACGCGCGCGGGAATACTGCGCGCCGTAGACGACTTGAGCTCGGACCGGTCTGTTACCGGACAGACGGACAGCGAGCTACCCATTGCCCGCCGTAAATTTAGTTTAATGTGTTTGCTATTCCATTCTAGATGACGTCACTGAGTCCTAGGATGACAGACATTTCTTCTGATAGCCGTTCTATTGTATCTTTAAGGTGCCATTCGATTATTAACAAGACAAACAAGTCCCTTTCAACTTTTCAGTCAATGACGCCACTTTCAAACTTCCTCTAATATACCCATTTCTCACTTTATTATCCAGTATAGTCGTCGTCATTCCACACATATTCAACTCCCATACGTTGCATTGTAAGTACTTACACCATGAATCAAACTAAAAAAAAAACCTAACTACATTTGGTTGGTCATGTAGATATACATGTGGTCTATATGGTTTATATACACCGTGTAATTGACAGGCTGGCAAAATCTGAAACAGTAGCTTCATGACCATGATTATGACTGAAAAACGTTGGAATTTTCTTCAGGAAAATTGTCGAATTTTCCGACTGTTTTTCAACTAGATTTGTGTTCTATTCGTTTGTTACAACAAAATCGTAATCGTGAAAGAAAATTCATACAACCCGCGCGGAATCAGCTGTTAGCTGTAAAAGTTTACTGGCCTCGTAGTGCCTACGACAGACAGAGACAGCATACCGCTCGCTCGCTCGCTCCTTTTGTGTGCGCCTTTGCTTACGCGCCGACACTGCTAGGGTTGTACCGCGTACGAAATTTAATACTTGTAATTTTATTTTCTTTATGTCAAATGCTTTAATAATAATTAGATACTCAGGAGTATGATTACTTTATTATTTCTTAATTCCAAAAACCTTATTTTAATTCGTTAATGATCTACAGTATCAATTACGAAGCTGCCCGAACTCTACACACGCGTTGCGTTACAGTAATGTAAATTGTTTGCTTTAGACAATTTAGTGGGACATAAAATATAAAAACATCGTGTCAATATTGCCAGTTTCACATTCTTTAACCTGTCAATCCCTGAGCGAAAGCCGGCGTTCGCGCGTGTAGTTACGAAAAGCTTTGCTCATTTTCGATTTTTACATAGTATAAGAAAAACTTCTTATTTACGTTCTTAAATAAATACCCTATAAAAAAACTTAATTTATAATCTATGCGAACGCCGACGTTTGCTTAGTGTTTAGAAAACGGCGCAAAATCGCGCGCGTGCTGCTCGGGGATTGACAGGTACCAGGTTTAAACTTGGAAGCAGAACCATGAGTAAAGTTACAAAAGATAGCGGTTAATAACAATGTTTATCATACGATTACGATACGATTATTTTTCAATACCTAGTTCTTCATTTTTGTCTCAATCGCAGGTCGACCACTGTAACTACTGCGCCATGGGCACCTCGACTAACGTACTTACTATTACCGAAATAAAAATGTTTAATTTCATACCATGTGGGCAGCCCTAATTGCTACACGTGTCACAAACACTCTCAAAGGTTTGCCGACAAACGATACCGTCAGCCGCTGAGGCGCTGAGCCGCCATTTGAGTTTGCCGCGATTGCTGGTGCGTTCTGGACGTCTATTTCGTTTTCTTTCAACTGTCGAGAGTTCGGGACTGTGTATTGCGTTCAGTTGAGTTGTGTGTTTTTGTGTTGTGTGGTATCGTCATGAATCGGCGTAATGAAACGTTTAGTGCTCGCGAATATGGCCAGATGTTAATTTGATTGGGTGAAGCTAGAGGAAACGCGTCGTTGGCATTAAGGCTCTATGTTCAAAGACACACAAATGAACGACATCCAGCTAATAGTCGTTCTATCACACGGGCATATCAGCGTGTTTTAGAAAATTTACCTATTGTGCCGCGTCAGGAAGGTGCTGGAAGGACAATCCGTGCTCGTTCTGAGCGGGCGATTTTAGATGCTGTCCGTCGAAATCCGCGTTTGGGATTTGCTGCAAAACTTGTAAGGCGTAATAACGGACCCTGTGTTTCACATTGGGCTGTGCACAAAGTCCTTCGAAAGGACAAGCAACGTCCATATCGGATCCATAAAGTGCAGGCTCTGGTACCTGGTGACTCAACGTGTAGACTGGCGTACTGCAGATGGCTGATACATCGGCAGCAGCTAAATCGCCAATTCGTTTCACGGGTGAACGACCCGAGAGACTTTAATTTAGGTAAGTGACTATTTTAATTTTTGTTAGGTGTTAAATTTGTGTTTAAATTTTTTGATAGGTGTGTTTGTGTGTGTAGTGTACTATGTATTTATTCCAAACAAGGTCCACGTCCCAAAGTACCTACCTATTAGTATGAATGAACAACGCGCGAGGTACAGGGTCGCGCGCGTATCGCAATATTCGTTATACATTGCGTAGCCGAAATAAAATTGAAAATTGAAAAACGTTCACCTATCATTTCCGGGAAAATATTTCACTATCAAAATATTAACAATACCAGTCTGAATTCATACTTTTCGTTTTTGCCAACCTGTCAATTACACGCTGTATATCTACCATATTATATTGTATGCATAATTGTATGCAGTTCTATACCAATCAGGGGTCATGTTCTGTTGGACGTTGCTAATTGGCGTTGCTATCCCAGTTTGCCGAGTTCCGATCAGTAATTAAAATTGGCTATCGATCGGCAGCTCGCTAGTTACAAGGTGATTTGTGCTGGAGGTTGCGTTGTGTTGATTGCTGTTAGGTTAGGTTATTACGTTTGTTTGCTAACCAACCTTCGTGAATGTTAAGGCCAGGTTCTACTCATTTTGTTTCTTTTTTTTTTCACAAATATAAAAGGGAACACCATGTAAAATTATTTTATTAAAATTGACTGTGTCACCAAGCGCCGGGCAAAAGTCGAAACATGATATGAATTAGTTAGCTCGATAAAAAAAATATCTAACCTAACCTAACTTAAGTTTTCAATCGAGTATATCCACGAGATTACGTCAAGGAAATATTAGAAAGTTACAAAAAAAATATAGCTTCTTTTTTAAAAGGGCTTCACAAAAACAAAAATCTTGAATAATAAGTTTTTTTATATAAAAATAAAACCATTGTTTCGGGGCCACGAAGTCGACATAGACCCGGGTAGAGTTCATACAAGATACTCTGTGACTACAACCGGCTCTTAAGTTATGGACGCATATTCGTCATTCCAAGCTTGGTGTACGTAAGCTTCTCGTATACGTACACCAAGCGTATAATGCAGTCAATGCTTTTAATTCATTGCAAGACAGCTCGTAACGTAACACAATTCTATTACGAGACCACTAACCGACCAATGATCGGCCATTAGATTAAGAAATTTTAGCAAAATAGTAGTGGAATCGTGTTGGAATGACGAATTTATAAAAATTGTTGACGAGGGCCCTTTGTTAATATTGATGGTGGTATTTTGTAAATCCAACTCTGATCGGATTACTCGACTCTGTTTAAGAATTTTCTTATGAATCTTTTCTTTGTTATTATTATTAAAGAAATTATGTAACTAAAGGGTCTTTCAACAAGGACGGGTCGATGTTGAAATTAAATGAAACAAGCTGTATGTGAGATATTAAAGAATTATTTTTTTTATTTGAAAGGCCAATTTATGCCATTATTTATGAATTATGCCATCATTTAAATGTCCACCGCGGCTTCGAACGGTGGCATGGATCCGAGAGGTCCAATTTTCAATTATCTACTCTAATGCATAGATCCGGCTGAATTTGAGCGATGGCCTGCGTTATGTTAACTTTTAGGGCATCGGTTGAGTGCGGATTATTGGCATAGACCTGCGACTTGAGAAAACCCCACAAGAAAAAGTCTAGCGGGGTCAAATCGCACTATCTTGGTGGCCAATTCAAGTCACCTCTGCGAGAGATAACCCTACTCTCGAACCGTTCATGCAGAATGTCCATTGTGTCACTTGCTGTGTGGCACGTAGCGCCGTCTTGTTGGAACCACATGTTGTCCACGTCCATATCGTTCAATTCAGGCCAAAAAATATTGTTAATTATTTATCTGTAGCACTCGCACTCGCACTCGCCGTTTATTTATTTATTTATAATTAAGGACCTCCAACAAAGGATGTACACACACAAGTAATGACCTGCCTAAATCCATCAAATACCCCATGGTTCTTTATGCTGACGATAGGTCAGCAATGGTTGTATCTGAAGACCCTAACACATATGAATATGATATAAACTGTGCGTTGGCATCTATAGTTAATTGGCTAAATTTAAACGAACTTAAAATAAACCTATCTAAGACATATATAATGAATTTCAAAAATTAAAAATCTAAATCTAATATATTGCAGATAAGTTATGAAAATATAAACATAGAAAATAATAGAAACTACAAAGTTTTTAGAATTACACGTAGACTCTGATATGACATGGAGGACACATATGGAACAAGTGTGTACAAAATTAAGTAAATATTCATATGCTTTGTATATGCTTCGAAAAGTTGTTAGTCAGAACGCACTCCTTACTGCTTACCATGCCTAAAGGCGTTCAACATTAAGACACGGTATAATGTTTTGGGGTAACGGCACTGAGAGAGAAACAGTATTTAAAGCCCAAAAGAAATGGGTCCGGGCGATCTGTGGATTAAAACCCACAGATACCTGTAAACCACATTTTGTAAATTTAAAAATTTTGACATTCCCATCATTGTATATATTTGAATTAGCTTTAGACGTAAGAAATAATTTGCATAAATATAGAACAATGAAAAGTGACATGCCAGTACTCTTTGTGCAGCAAGCCACAAAACAATTATGTTCGACAAGAGTGCATTTTGTATGGGCCCTAAAATATATAATAAGATACCAAAATGTATAAAAGAAGAAAATAATTTAATCAGTTTTAAAAATAAATTAAAAATATATCTCATAAATAAAGCATATTATTCAGTTAAAGATTATCTAAATGAAAAATGTAATTAAATAATTCAATTATGGTATAATCAAATATGTATGTGTTTTTGTGTTTAATTTATATTTAATACATTGGTATTAAATATAAATACCACATGCATTTCATTATTACAATTGTGTTACAATTGTGTAATAATGAAATGCATGTATATTATTTATTTATAAAATGTTTATATTTTAAGGCTGTAATATTTGTACACCTCTAATGGTAGGGTATGGTCCAAAGAACGACTATTTTATTTCACCATCTCATGTTATACCCATACTCAAGCAAATAAATGATTAGATTTGATTTGATTTGAAGTAAAAGCAATGACAGCCGTTGACAGTAATGGCCTCGCAATCATCGTTTTCGAAGAAGTACGGACCAATGACATTATTTCATAAATAATGGCATAAATGGGCCTTTCAAATAAAATAATAATTTCTTTAATATCTCACATACAGCTTGTTTTATTTTATTTCAACATCGACCCGTCCTTGTTGAAAGACCCTTTACAAGCTTAAAAACATCTTGCGATTTTTTTAATCCTTTTTAATTAAGTCTCTTTACAGAGCTCTGTTTATGACGAAGGCAGAATTTAATGCAGAATATTTTAATTATTTTCAAAGACTAAATTGTTCTTTGTTCAAGGCACATTTTCAAGAAATTCTGTTCTCTGTTTCTGCGTACGCCCAGATTATAATAATATATTATTAAACTTCTATGTTGGTAGATTTTTTTTCAAATTCAGAAGAGGCCGAAGAGAATTCGTTGATAACGATGTTATATAATAGTACATTATGATACAAGTGTGTAATGTAAGTGGTTACCGTTGAGGCGGTATTAAGACCCGAGCCATGGCGAGGGTCTTAAGAGAGCATACATTACTCACGTGTATCATACGACGTTTTTCAATACACTTGCTCAGAAAGTGGCTCTTATTGCACTACACTTAGGTATATAATGGCCCCGGTTACCAAACTGTGACATTTTGATTACCATTACGCACTAATGCTGTAATTTAGCTATAACCTTTTTGTTCAACCTCTTTGTTGGCAAATCAAATTTTGAATACGAAAAAAAATCATATTTATTTATTAGGTTATTGCGTTCGTTCAATAATATAAATAAGTATCTTTATATTTATTTGTACAAATGAATTGTAGTTTCTTTACTTACGCTAAAATTTAAAAACCGCTTTGACATTTTGAACAATTTTATTCCTGTTTTATTTACATTAAGACAAGAATGCGCAAGGATGACATGCAAAATTGTGAAGCGTTTGACAGCAGTGGCAGCCGAGTGGCAAGAGCGCCTTCTGCGAGTAATTAGCCGCAACGTGCCGTGCAACGGCAGCATGCTTGCAGCGCTGTCACCGCGCTACTTAGTTGTTTCATAAATAAATAAAACCGTGCGACTGCCGCGTTTCAGTCGCGCTGCGGCCGCGCGTTTTTTATTTATATAAAAAACTAAGCAGCGAGCGCCCAGCTGCCGTCGCGCGACACTTTGCAGCTTATTTGAAGGTGGCTCCGACACGTATTTACAACATGTACATAGCCAAAACGCATCCATAGGAATCTGCTCGCGTATACTTTGTACTGCAGTTTTTAAATTTGTGATTACAAAATATACACGAATTTTGCGCAATATTCGCGTATAGTTTGTAACTTAGACGTACATATGCAAAATTCCAAATTATACACAGCCAATACGCCACCATAGGAATTTATTATTAGTATAGCATTAAATAAATAAAAATGGCTTTTGAGTCTGAGTTTTATTTAATATAAAAAATTAACTTATTTAAGCATATTTATTGTTACGAATTTTTCTACTCCTATTTTTTTTGTTTGTAGTAAAATAAACACAAAAAATAGAAGTAGAAAAATTAACGAGCATTATTAATATTCTGGGAAACATTTAAATGACAGGTCTTGTTTCCTTTTTTCCCTGTAGTATCTGTTTTTGGTTCCCTTTTTTATGGTTCGTCTTGATATAGACGTTGGCTGTACACGTATTTTGCGGGACATGCCTTTTTTGAAAAGATTGATTAAAAAATTTTGGGCCTGTTGGTCAGTAGAGACATTTTTAAAACAGATGTTAAATAAATTCATAGCTTTTAAATAAGACGACGATGGATTCATTCATTTCAGTTTTTTTCTTTGTAAGTAACAGGAAGAACGGAATCATCAACATCGTCGCTTATTAGATTGGTTGGTGAATATTCTGATATTGTAAAAATGTCTCTGGGTATATCATAATGAATCACGTCAGTGTTTTTCTCAAAGACGTCATCACTATCCATATTTTGGTAAAACTCGTCAGGGAATGGGTCATCGGAGGCGAGTTTTGTGCAAGTCACTCTGTCTGTGCTTGATATTTTTGGGGAAGTCTGTAATATTAGTCCATATTTTAATTCAACAGCACACAGATCTTTGCAGAAGGCACCACCTTGACTTTCAACACAATTGCAACACGCCAGTGAAATATCAACGGTGTATGTGAAATTTCCTTCTGAACTTGAATCTATGAGAAAAGAAAAAAACAAAGAGCACATGCGGAAAGACGATGCAATGTTTAGAATAGATACGCAGATATGACTATCATTCAAGAGAGGTCAACAAATCAAAATGGCGAGCCTGCAACTGCTCGCGTATAGATTGGTAGGTATTTAAAGTTTTTCGCGCCTATTCCGATCTATACATGATTAGTTGCATGCGAAATAGCACTGTATATTATGGACCAAAGCTAATTACTTTGGCCACTACAAAGTATACGCGAGTATTTGCGTACTACTGTTGTATACATTGGAAGACTTTGAATAAAAAGTTATATCCAATCTATACGCGACTAGTTTCACACCGTTGCGTTCTAGCCATGTACATATTGTAAATACGCGGCTCCGACTTACGAGTTGTAAGGTAACAGTTTCAAACTCGACCAGACGTATTACTTTGTGTAATTTATTTCATCACTACTGCTCTCAAAACGGTGAAGGAAAACATTGTGAGCAAACATCCTGGCCCAGAACCAACATGGTGACATCACTAATCCGCACCGTTCCTTTCTTAGAGAGGAGGCCTGAGTCCCAGCAGTGGGAACATTAAAATGGCTGATAATGCTAATGCTAATACTTATGAAGTTTCAACTCCCTTGCAAACTTTTCAATCTTTTCAGAAAAATAGGTCACTTGAAAACTTAAAATAAATTTGTGGAGTGAATCCAAGGGCGTCGCCAGCCGATGATCAGGGGGGAATTGGAATTATAGAGAATAATAAAAAAGTTTTTTTTTTAAATAATAATAAAAGTTTTTTTTCTAAACAATATAACTCCTAATTGCTAGCCTTATATCTACGGTAACATATTGGATGGGCATTATATTGTGGGAGGCTGGTGCCTAAACTAGGCTTTGAAGCAAGCCTTTAGGGGGCGGCCGTAGACCCCCCCCTGCCCCCTTGGCGACGCCGTTGCCTGTATCCAGCTAATAAAAGCGTCCACTGTCCAGTGATTTAAACTTTCAAATATCGAATAACTTTCAAAATTCAGCCATAGATTTGCCGATTTTCTTTTTAAATGGAAATAGACATTCAATAGTTTTAATTCTGTTAGGAGCTAGCTACGTACCAGCCAGATATTTTCTCGGCTGTTGATTGGACAAGCAACGGACTGCGACTAATAAACCACCAGCGCTACTGGTTAGTCGGATATTCTTGAAATCCTCTTAGTTCCGCTCTTGATCTATTGAATTTCAATTATTTAATTTAAGCCGAGTCTGGCTAGTAAATTCTTCAATGCCTAGAATAAAAAATATGATTATAAAGTCTGTGCGGAAAGAGAACCGTTCAAAGATTTGAAGGCGCTGCTATTATAACGTTTTTGTTTTATTGTGAACACTTTTACGTCATTCTAATGAGACTATCATCTTCATATTTAAAACTAAAACTAAGTTTGAATAGCGGCTTTACTTTCTAATAATAATTATAAAATTTAAAAAAACCTCCGGCAGTCCTTGTTATCAATATGAAATGTATAGGGACTGGTCAAGACGAATCTAATGAGCCTAAACTCGATAGGTTTAGTAGCAGTTGTTTCAAAGTTCCATCAGCCACCTCCCACTTCTAGCATCAGATCCTTGTCGTCATAAGAAATGTATAGCACTAGTTAAGACGAATCTAATGAGTCCAAACTCGATAGGTTTACTATGTTAATAAGCAATCCAGGGTTCTTACCTGCGAGCTCCATCATCAGACCAGCTCAATGTCACCAGATGGTACAAGATTATTTCAAATATTAGGTCAAAAATATTTTAAAAATAAAGTAAACACCCATTAAGTGTTTAAAAATCCTACCGCAGTTAACAAACCAGCTGATGACATTGAACACCTGCGCAGATCTTCATAAATTGTCCAACCGTGTGAACCATCTCGATTAAGCCAATTTTCAAACGAAAAAAACTGCATCAAAATCGGTCCATTCATTTGGGTGCTACGATGCCACGGACAGACAGACAGGCAGGTTAAACTTATAACAGCCCTCTTTTCCGTCGGGGGTTAAAAAGTAGCTCAACAAGTAGTGTTGAACTTGATCACGTTTTTTTTTTTATGGTACTTAAAATTATCCAATGACTAAACCTGCCCTTGGGCGGAGCGGGAAGTAGTGTCAAACTCTTACTGACTAAAAACCTACCCCGTTCCTTCGTTGCCTATCATGCCGAGGCTGAGCCTTCCTCTCAGAAAACGGCTCTTGACCCCTAACAGGCTTCGACCCTACCTGCTTGCAGCTAGCAGGCTGGGCCTCTATCACGTGATGTTACTTTGGAAAAGTAGGTAAGCTATATTATTGCCACTTTTATCAATAAGTTCGTCCAACTAGAAGATTTTGCGTGAATGAGTAACAAACATCCATTCATACAACATCCATCAATCGTTCTTTTCGCATTTATAACACATTCTTAATTATGGATACCACGTTAGCGAAGCTATGGGTAGAAGCTAGTTAAATATGTTTATGAATAGATGTAATGTGCACCTCATATCAAAATTATGGAGATGGAATGGGCCGCACACCGCGGGCCCAGAGCATATTGGTCGCGACGATATTATATGTATTCGAATAAAATGCAATACTTTACTTAACCAGACTAAAGGCGCCTTCAAATTAGCTGCAAAGTGCTTTTTATTCCATATGAATAAAAAAACGCGCGTCCGCAACGCGGATGTAACGTAGCAGTCGCGCGTGGTTTGGGTTTACTTTTAAAACATTAACAATAAACTCCAATAACTAAGTTGTGAAACCAAGTGTTGTGTTCCATATGGCGCTAAAATCTAGGACACTAATCAAGCTATATGGGATTATGAGTTATTAGTAGATATTTTCGATTTGTGACCAATGTAGCACATATTTTATAATATACTATTTTATTTAAAAAATATAATTTTATAATTTATATTATATAATATTTATTCACGTATTATTGAAGTTGGTACACAAATATTTAGTTTAAGGTTCAGTTTAGAGTTGTTTTTATTTAATGTATATGTTTCGGCAATCTGTATAATTCGGTATTTTATACAATGCCTAGGCAATGTATAGAATACCTAGAACGTGTAGGTAAAGTATTTTATACAAAACCGAATGCGCGGTCGGTAATGTGTTTAAAAGTCAAAAGCAGGGAAGGAGGTGACTTAATTTTAGGGCGCCACGATCAGAATTAGGACCTGAGTACCTACTTGTATATTATGAAATTAACGTAAATCTAAAAATTCTTCTGGCTGTACGTAACATAATGTAATTTGCTTACAAATACCCAGGTCTTATTTTTGTGTTTGCAGTTTAAAGTAAGGCTCCCATTTCCATGTGGATATAAAAAAAATAAACAGAGTGCCCTAAAATTACGTCACCAAGTAGGTACAAAGGTTATGTGAAAATGAAACCCTGGGGCTCTGGGACGAAGGCAATGAAAGGAACAGGGTATGTTTTTAGTCAGTAAGAGTCTGACCCTATCTCCCGCCCCACCCAAGGGCGGGATTTGTATTTGATGATTTAACCTACCATAAAAAAGTAGGTAAGTAGGTCGGTTAACATTGATAAATATAGACCAGAATGTACGAGTATTTGTTTTAAACATTGCCGGTAAACCAGCCGGTACTCTATACAATCCCTAAGGATTGCATACATTAGCATTTAGAATTGTTAGCCTTTTAATGTTCCCACTGTTGGGACTCAGGCCTCCTTTCTGGGAGAAGGAATGTATGTATACATTGCCTAGACCAAATATGTAATGGAAAATAATATTTATTAAATATCATACACTGCCTAGACGCCTCAGGCAGTGTACATTGCCTAGGTATTGTATAGAATACCTAAATTATATAGATTACCGGTAACACATAGGTATGTATAAGTGAGTTAAGTGTTTTTTTTAATGTGTAAAAACAGTAAATATTGTAAATAACATTAAAAACCCTTTATTTCAGTTTTAGCATATTTTGTTTACCCTCGTCAAAGCGTCACTGCGGGGTACCAATTGAAAATCAGCGCTGGGTTTCTGACGCCCGACATTATATATGCTGAAGTATAAGGCCTAACATTTATGACGATGTTTTCATCTAATATGGTTATTAAAAAAAAAAAAATCTCTCTTAATATGGTTATAGCATTTTAAATTTATGTCGAACGCTACCGGTTCGAACTTTATAATTGGACAGCAGAATCACTACAAAAGAGCCCGGTTTCCAATGTTCCAGGAACCTGAAGCAATATTAATTATTTTACCGTGTAACAAAGTTTACATCGTGAGGAAACCGGCATGTCCTAGAACCAAAAATTCGAAGACATGTGACATCCACCAACCCGCACTGGGCCCGCGTGGTGGATTACGGCCCATTCCCTCTCTGAGAGAGGAGGCCTGTGTCCCAGCAGTGAGAACATTAAAAGGCTGATGATGATGATGATGTAACAAAGTTGGCTTTAATGTTTTAAAATTGACGATACTTTTAAAATCTTACATTTATCCTGATTTATTTGGAGAAGGAGCTAAGTGTCTTCGGCTTTGACATCATCTCAGCAGTCACGCCCTTATTACGCCGACGTACATATTTCCCGAAATCCATCTTCCTTTTGTAAAGTAATAAATCAAATGCCTCTTAAAGGCGAGATGTGTAAAGCAAAGCGCTACTTTCTTATAACACCCATTCTACCATATCTCTGGCAAAATAAATGATTTATGATTTCCCTCACTGTCACAGTCATATTCATACACAAAATATTCCTCGCAACATTTACCTAAAATCATTCGCATCAGTAATTCTCCGATTCCTCCGGATCGCATACTTACACAATGACATTCGATTACTACATCATATTTGGTCATATAATTATTACCACTTGCACGGTTAAATGGCGATACTAATAGTTATTATACACATTGTTTACGTTTGTCATATGTATCGTTATATACACTTTTGTTACTTTGATTTTTTTTTTAATAATATGTACTTTTTTTTTTGTGCACCTGCCCTACGTCTCTCCACCACCCTAGGTTGCAGTCAACCTAGGGTGGTGGAGAGACGTAGGGCAGGTAAACTAAACGTACAAAGGCAGGCTCTACCAGTGTAGAGTCTGCCTTTGTACGTTTTGTTGGATAAAGATTAAATAAATAAATAAACGATATCAAAAACTTGAAATCGTGATTCGAGATTTGATTTTTTTTCTGCTGATTGCAACCATATTATTTTTTAGATATTGGATAGAATCTATTATCCTGAATCAAATTTTTATGCCAATTTTATACACCCGATTACTCACCGGTCGTGTAACAATTTATTTACTTATTGATTTATGTACACACAAACACTTAAAAAAGAAAATAACAAACACAGATAGAAGAGCACAAAGGTACTGCTTATTTCAAGTGAAATTTCTTCCAGAAGAACTGCGACAGGAGAATTGGATGAGAGATGTAGACATAGTGTACAGAAAACAAATAAGTTAGCTAATTAAAAATATACTATATTATTCAAATTAAATCATACAATATATATATAAATACATACATACAATACATAAATTAAATTATAAACAACAATTTTGCATTGTAGGATCAGCTGCAGTTGCCGTGCTTTTTATTACTCTGTAACCTGCATGGTAACCAAGGAATCGATTTTTTAGACTTCGATTCGAATCGATTCAAAACCATGCGACCTTCTTTAGGCGGAATCATCATTCCTACTCTTTCGAACCATCTTGCAGCCTCTGGAGTGCTCTATAGTACTATGATACTGAAATCACTATTAAGCCGGCCTGTTTCTACGCGCTCCTTACACCTACCTGGTCGAAACACAGGCTTAAACTAACCATTGTCCGATAGAGGTCGGTCTTAGACAAAAAGCGGCCAACTGTTGGATGGAAATAACCTACATACATACGCACAGCAATAACTGCAGAGATTTTGATGTTTTTGATTTTTTTAAGATTTTATTATATAGAGTCAGCGTGTGTAGCTGTTATTTTAAGATATGATTTGTCATTTTGTTGCTGTTATTTTGAGACATGTTTTGGTACAAATAAACTTTTTTCTTTCTTTCTTTCTTTAGAAGCGTGAAATTTCGCACAGGGTGAGGCCAATGACGCAGGTGAGAACCAAGAGAGGATTTTTTTAAATTGCTTAAAAAAACCCTTTATGGCAGTGAAATGGAGTACCGAAATTTATATTGAGAAAACTTTAGAGCGGTTTCGCACTATGTCCGATCCGTACTAGTGCAGAAAAGTGCGCGTGCTCGTCCTCGCCCCAATTATTTTATTGTAATGAAATAGTTCTACGGCTACAAAGGACCATAGTTTCACGGGTTCGGATCGGATTCGGAATCAGTTTCAGATGTCAGATAAAACGCATTATTATTATACACAAACTTAAATAATAATATAATATTCAAACTATGGATTCAGTTTCAGATGGGACGTAGTGAGAAAACGCTCTAATGGTCTAAAATATAATATCTAGACTCTAAATACATATTATATTTGTTTTTGTTGTAAGCAGCAACAGGGTGTCATTTAATATTATACGGTCCTTTGTCATGAAAGTAATATTACTTGACAAGGCACAGATAATTTTTAACATCGTAGTCTTTATTCTACTCAGCATTATTCCTGGAAAAACTCTGCAGCATAAAATATAAACACTTTTAACATGACAATAATAATTTTCTCTTCTTTTGCATGTCAAAAACAAAGCTAAAAGAATATTTTATGAGAAATTACCTACTGGAAGTTTTGTGTAAAATATAATACTTTTTTGTGTAAAATATATATAGGGTGATTGCTAATTCTACTTAAACACGTTATTGTAGTCATGATAACAAACAACTTTTACTATGAGGTAAAACCTGAAATCGTGAAAAAAATTTGCTGGCTGTTGAAATCTGAAAGCGTGAAAAAGAACTTGGCTGTTTTTTTTTCACGCTTTCACATTTGGTCCCAGAGTAAAAGTTGTTCGTTATCATGACTACAATCACGTGTTTAGGTATCGTTCACTAATTACCAGTCACCCTATATACACTTTGACCGCGACTTCGTTCGCAAGAATGTTTTCATCGAAACTTGCTGCTGCTGCTAATTATTTATTTCGATTAACTGCCTTCAACGGCAACGCGGCTGCAGCGCTGCCGTCACAATGATCCGGCAATCGGGTTTTTAAGAATTTTTAAATTTTGATAAATTGCCAGGTCAACGTCTATCGGGACCTAGTCTACATAGGGTTGTTTGTTATCGTGACTACAATCACGTGTTTAAGTATCGGTCACTAATTATCAGTCACACTATATATTTATAAGCAAAATACCACTTCACTGACTAATCACGAAATCTCAGAAACTATATCACCTACAAACTTAAAATTTGCCAAGTGGGTTCCATAAAGGGTGTAGACATCCACTAAGAACGGAAATGTTTAACGAAACTCCACTCCTAAGGAGGTGGACAAAGGCAATGAATGGAACAGGGTAGGTTTTTAGTCAGTAAGAGTCTGACACTATTTCCCGCCTCACCCAAGGGCGGGATTTGTCATTGGATGATTTTACCTACCATAAAAAAAAACCCCTAAGGAGGTCGGCGGCAGCGATCTCTCTCGCCGGGGCTTGGCTCAGGCCATGGCCCAGAGTGAGGAGAGATGGCAGGCGGTCGCCTCCTTATGCGAAGCAGTAATGCTTGCAAAGGAGAAGGCCGACCGCATCAGGCAGAGGCAACGGAGCGCTCGGTCCAGCCACCGCCGGGATTCCGATCCCGATTTCCGGCCACCGTAGGCGCGGGCTTGCGGATGGCGTGCAATGGGTAGCTCGCTGTCCGATCGTCCGGTAACCGACCGGACCGAGCCCAAGTCGTTGTATTATAAATGTGAAACTTACTCTTAAAACACAAGCGCTTTGATAAATTATATTTGTTTTGCAAATATGTTTAAAAATATGTATGTTTTTTAAAAACACTTTTACACGTCGATTTTTTCTTCAGTTTAAGCTAGATGAGGCCGGTATTTCCTAGCTGACTATCCGGAGAAGAAACACCGAAACAAACTCAGGGGTCTAAATCTTTTTAAAAATCCATATAGAAAACATGTAATGGTCAAATCATATGAGAACCATGCAGACTTGTGTCTGAGATGGTCTTTTGAGGAAAGAACCACGCAGATTTGATTGGACCTGTCCAGTTAGTGCAAGAATTTCTCAGTATTAGTGTAGCTCAACTTAAAACTACTAAGGAGCTCAACGAGTTGACGAAAAATACCAATGAAAGGACATTTGGGTAGGCCGCAGAAATACTCAAATTGCCAGACATACGTCAAAATAACTGAAAAGAAAAAAAATTATCCACGTAGTCCTCATATTCACAATTTTAAACAAAAATATAAAATAAAGTGTAGCAAAATGTAATATTTAAATAAATAAATTTATATTGTAAAAATAAAAATAATTATCATTGTCAAATTGTAAAAAGAAAATAAAAAAGCACAATTGAAATATTAAAAAAACTCAGAGAAAAAGAAATCCCAAGCCTTTTTGTCTTCAAGATAGTCTTTTACAGTGTAAAAAGCCTTTAGCAAAAGTTTTCGCTTTACAAATGATTTGAATTTATTAAGGCTTAGTTCTTGAACATGACTAGGAAGTATATTATAAAAGTGTATACATTGTCATCTAAGTGATCCTTCTATTTTTTTAAGCCTGGTAGCAGGAACTACAAATCTAAGTTTGTTCCTAGTATTGAAATCATGAATATCACTATATTTCTTGAATATGTTCAATTTATCTCTGAGGGAGTATCTGGGACCTAACTTAAAATAGAACGAATAGCCCTTTTCTGAAAAACAAAAATTGTTTGAATATCAGCGGCATTTCCCCATAATAGTATACCGTATGACATGACACTATGAAAATAACTATAGTAAACTAAACGGGCTGTCTCTAAGTCAGTTAGATTTCGAATTTTTCTAACAGCGTATGCAACAGAGCTGAGTTTTTTCGATAATTTGTCTATATGTGGGCCCCATTGAAGTTTAGCATCTAAAGTTAAGCCCGAAAACTTTGTATTATCTTCAGAACTCAACTTTAACTTTCTACCTTTTATTCAAAGCACATGAGGCTCTACTGACAACTTAAGGTTTCATCCATGTGAAAATAAAGTTATGTCATACAGCTCTGGGATCTTAGTCTATTTGAAGTATTAATATAAATCATAATTAAAACGAAAGGAAATAAATTGTACTCTTAGATAAAAAATGTGTCTTAGTTATATCTATGTTAGTGTGTTTTTAAAAAAGTAAATAAGAAATTTCTGGCGTACAGTACTGATTAATATGGCATAAACTGCGCTTAACCGTGTTTGATCCGGTGATGATAATATGGGAGTCTTGTTTTCCACTTAGGGGGAAGTCAGTGATGCAATGGACGAACTAGAAGGTGGATGTCCGGCTGAAAGGCTTAGATCCTGGTGTTACGAACGTAACTACCTGATTCATCTGTGTTTGGTTCAGGTAGCATCCTGATTACAACGCCTACTTTAAAACAAAAATTATCTTGTTTTAAAACTTCAATCTGAGTTTCGTACGATGCTATTGGGTTCGTAAGTAAGGATATATCTTTGGCAACTTCACGAATGTTTTATGTACAAACATTATAGATAACAAAAATTACCGCGTACATCGAAGGACTGGAACAATTTACCTGCTGCAGTCTTCGCGTCCGATTATAATTTAGGTGTCTTCAACGCTAGAGTGAAACTAGTGCGCCTCCCATCAACGATTGCATAACTGCTTACCATCAGGTGGGATAACAGTCAAGCACTAGTTCTATATAAATAAATAAAAAATCTATCAATAGTATTAGTTTAGATAAAGAGATAAATTAATAATCCTGTGATTAATGAGTAAGCGAATTCTTAAGCCAACATGAGCATTTACGTACTAATGATTTAGATATGATTCGAGTACATGAAATGTACTTGACTGTAGTGAAAATGATTGAAATACAAATACACCTTTAACTTCGGCTGTACGTTGACATGTTAGTCAGTCGGTTTCTCCTTTTATATATAACTAGCTTCAAACTTCGTGCCGCCTAATCGAATTATTTATTCATGAATTTTTCCATATTTTCGCACCGTTTACACCTTCTCTGCAGTATAAAGAATATTTCAAGACCAAAATAGGCCAAATCGATCCTGCAGTTCTCGAGTTTTATTGAGACTATTTCTCGAGTTATAGTGAGGTATTCATTTTTATATATGTATAAGGTGACTGATACTTAATCAGTGAACGATACTTAAAAACGTGATTGCAGTCATGATAACAAAACAAATTTTACTATGGGACCAAACTTGAAATCGTATAAAAAAATCTGCTGGTCAGTATATTTGTGTTCGCCTAACTGGTCAAAATGTACTGAACCGGCTGATTTTTTTCGCGATTTCAGATTTGGTCACACAGTAAAAGTTGTTTGTTATCATGACTACAATCATGTGTTTAAGTATTGTTGACTAATTAGTAGTAGTAAAGTCACTATAAGAAGATATCTAACATATAGATAAAGAAATGTTGGTGGTAGGCAGGCAGGTGATATTATTTTGCGAGAAACTAACTAATTAGATGTAAAAATGGGCCCTTAGGGCTCGTGTACACGATACCGCCACCGCGTCGCCACTGCGCCACTTTGTTGTGTGTACGTTGGCCACCGCACCACCACCGCGTCCGCGCCACTTGATTTTACCATACCACTATATAGTTGTTAGTACATTGCTAGCTGCGAAGAGCACACACGTAGCACGCGGTGGCGGTGCGGCGGCGGTGCGGTGACGGCGCGGCGGTGGCATCGTGTACACGAGCCCTTAGCATTTTGGCTGTACCTTAGTGTAGTTAGTGAGCACTTTTATACAAGGTCACCGCTTTCTAAAAAACAATAATCGGTGATTTCATCACCTAATCAACACTGTCTACTATAATTCTCTTATCAAACCCTCACACTCGAACACCGATTACGCGATCACATAGATTACAAACTCTTTTAAACAGGACCCCGTTATCTATTTCATCCGATTAAGCTAAAGACATTGTTCTTATCACAAACGTCTTAATTTTTTATCTAAACGCATTTACGTAAAAATATCTTCTAGCGTAATTAATTAGGAAAATTATTTGTTTAACCTGCTATCACAAATAAAAAGTAATTGATAGGATGTCACAAAAAAAGTGTTTTTTTTTTTAGGTAAAATCATCCAATGATAAATCCCGCCCTTGGGCAGAGCGGGAAGTAGTGTCAGACTCTTACTGACTAAAAACCTGCCCCATTCTATCGTGCCGGGGCCGGGCCTTCCTTTCGGATGCTGACCCATGACCCAAGAAGGCTTCGACCCGGCCTGCCTGCAGCCAGCAGGCTGGACCTCTACGGTTTTCTGACAGCTCCTTGAGGCGCGCGGGAACAGTACGTGCCGTCGACGACTTGGGCTCGGTCCGGTCGGTTACCGGACGAGGTCGGTTACCGGACGATAAAATGTATGTATTCTAAATAATATACATCTCTTTATACATATGACATGATTTATATAGGTTTATATTGTGCCAGCTGACTCAGCAAACTTCATACCACCTAATAGTTTTTTTTTTCTTGAATTTAAGCATATTTTTCACCGTTTAAACCTTCCCTGGAGTATCACGAATATTTCAAGACCAAAATTAGCCAAATCAGTCCGGCCGGTCTCGACTTTTATGGAGACTAACGAACAGCTATTCATTTTTATATATACGAAGATAGTGGATCCTATCCTCGAATGTGATCTTCTCTCTCTCTGTCACTCAAAGGTTTACTGTCAGAAAACTCATTGTTGAGTTAAGCTCGCCTGTGTACATCAATTATCAAATAATTGTAATTACAGCACTAGATATGCGTTCCAAATAAGAATAGGAAAGTCAATAACCTCGATCTGTCAAATGTTGAGTGAAAAGTACGGTTTGCAAAAAAAAAAACTTATTTACGTATCGATAAATGTTTTTTTTTTACTTTGTATTACTAAATTTTAGTTTTATTTAGGTGAAGTAAAAAAGTTATTTTTATGTTAACCTATTTTCTTTCTTATTTTCATTCTTAGGAACAATTCGCCTTCTTCTTCCATTTGCCACTACTCAGACGCTTAACACAGTGAAGCAGAGAAGAGAAAAATTGAAGAACTGGATACTAATAAAACATTTTCGTACACGATTCGTAAATAAATTAAATTAAAAAAAAAAACTTGTTTTGCTTGCCGTACCCAATTTCTTCAATTTGACACTTCGACATGACGTCACAACATGGCAATCGATCCTATTCTCATTTGAACCGCATTGTACCTACGGCCCTTCTATCTTGGCGAGTCTGAAGTTGGGCTCTGCGAACTTTAGCGCTTGTGCACTCTTGAAAAAATAAATGCCATTATAAGTAGTTAACAGCAATAACCACTGCTAATGGCATTTATTTTTAAACTACACGAAAAAGTCTCCCCAAAAACCTTTCGACTTTGACATCTAATCTATCGGGTCAGCTATATTTTTTTTTTTATTTTTTTTTTATTATTGATTAACGCACGCCCAAAAGTACTGGGACTAGCTATATGAAATTTTGCACCACGCTTCCTTTTGTGAAATAAGCCCGAACTAAGAAGAGGTTTTGAACATTTAACTTTTAAGGGGGTGAGAGTGGGAAATGCGTTTGTATGCAAAATTTTGTTCCTTATACCAATATATTTGAAACTTAGCACAAATAGTAATCTAAATAAATAAAAAAGATTTTAATTATTCGTTATTCAAAATTACTGTCCTCTAAAACGATTAAGGAGGTTTTAAAGATTGTACGGAGGATTCTTATTTCTTGTGTTAACAAGGTTAACCATCTTGAAATTAATAAGATAATAAAAACTGTCAATATTAATTTTCCAAAAATACCCTCAAAATACAGTTTAAGGGACGAAACGTTTTAACGAACAAAGTCGCTAGCAAAGTGCTACACTACAATTTGTATAGAATGTTGCGGGTGACAGCTGTCGGATTCAAACAATGTATCCACTTATCCTTTTCTCTCATTCTAAAAATGCATATTTTCGTCGTGCTCTCATACTACCCATGCTATGTAAAACAAACCTTAGTAGTTTATAAAATAAAAGCACATTAATAAAATTTTCTCTTAAAACAAAACAAATCTTCTTTGAAAGACTCCAACCTTTTATGAAAATGCAAATAATTCAAAGCAGAGAAATTAATTATGACATAGTTTTATCTATGGTAAACACAGCGTGGTTGATAAAGGCACTTCAGAGAACATTTCATTCACAAACGAAATAAGCATTTAGCTATGCTGTATTAGTAAAACGCGGGACAAATCTGTTTGTCTTTGTCCGTAAGTAGGTGTTCAGTAACTGCTATGGTGTGTGTGTATGCCTTTAATGAAATGACCGTAAGTATACTTGAGTTAATAAAAATAAAAAATAATGTCCTGTTATTATGCTATTATGTCCTGTGACTAAACTATTGGATGTATTCAAATATAATTTCTGGTATATAGACTGGAAACCTTATGAGGTATAAGCAGTTTAATTTATTGTGGTATTGTTGGCGCCAACCTGTTTAAAAATAGAAACTGACTGATACATAGCCGAAACTAAACTACGCCCATATCTTTTAAATGATATATAAATTGATAATAATAATAATAAATTTATTGAACCATTGTTACAAAAGTTGCCTTATATCAAATTATCGTAACCTAATGTAGTTCTGAAACTGTTGACAAGCTTCATTGTGTAGTCTATACGGTGGTTCCCAAACTCGGCCGAGCCTGTATCTTGGGGACCAAGGTTGAGGTGATATAAATAAAGATCTAAGGGTTGTTAAAAATTGCATGGAAAATCCATAATCTTGTGTTGAAGAAAATTGTCAATATTTGGTACATATACACCGTGAAATTTGAATGGTTGTTTCCCCGCGGCAGAACGATTTGTCATAAGGAGTACTTTCAAAGCAAAAGGTGAAAGTTAAAAAAAAAAAATTACAGAAAAAAAACCGACTTCACTAAAAAAAACACTAATTAGAGGATCAAAACAACTTTAATCTCTGTGTTTCTCGGTATTGTTTGTTTCTTAACACCCACTCGTTCTGCCGCGGGAAAAACAACCACTAAAATTTCACGGTGTATATAGTTTATATATATATATATATATATAAATGAATAAAAAACATGGTCATTATTAGTTTTTAAAAGTACTCTCAAATGGCAGTTATGGAGTGTTAAGTTAGTCTGACATATTGATATTAATATAATTGACATAAATAGTTAAATAACTAAACAAAATAAAACGAAATTCACGCGCACATAATCACGGGAAAGTGCTTGTTATGTTATAATTTATCCATTATTTATCCATTTAATTTATTTATTAGTCCAATCTACAAAGCCTCGAGCACAGGCGTAGAGTAGCCAGCCTTTCGGTGTTTTACAGGATGCATTTTGGAGAGTGTGCGCGGGAATTACACCACCTCAATTCCGAAATCGGACAACCCGGCGTACGGCGAATATCCACCCTTATGTTGTTGAAACTTCTACGGTACAGACTAAGCGTTTTGCCTCGTCGTTTATACCGCGTACATCGAGAGACTGGAACAGTTTGCCTGCTGCGGTCTTCCCGTCCGATTATAATTTAGGTGTCTTCAAGGCTAGAGTGTATAGGCTCTTAATAAACTAGTGTGCCTCACCATCAACGATTGAATCACTGCTTAACATCAGGTGGGATTGCAGTCAAGCACTAGTTTATATCAATAAAAAAATAGAAAAATATCTCAAAGTCTGCATAATTGTTTTTATTTTTATTTTGATTTGAACGTACGTTAGAACTCAGATAAGAAACAAGTTTTTTTTCTCCCATAATATCTGATTCAGTTAAGATATTTTTACAAGTGGAATTTGGAAAGTATCTTAGGTGCTTCTCTAATTAACATAATAGCATTATCAGCCTTTTATTGTTCCCACTGCCCAGCAGTGGGACCATTAAAAACTCGGGCTCCCTCTCTATGAGAGGGAATGGGACATAATCGCAAGAAGCTGCTATATTCATCGCAGCGTTGATTTGGTGGATTCGTTTCTCAAAATAATTTTGATTATTTGTATGTATTTTTTATTATATAAGTATGTATTTATATTTATTAGGTATTTTATTAGTTTTCTAATTGTTTTGTTTGTTTACCATTAAGTTGCACCCACTATGTTATGTCTCTGCACCACCCTAAGGTCGACTGGTAGAAAATGCCTATGGCATTAAGTCCACCTTTGTACACTAGTGCATAAAGCTTTAATAAATAAATATTTAAATAATAAATAATCCACCACGCGGGCCCAGTGCGGGTTAGTGAATGTCACATGTCTTCGAATTTTTGGTTCTAGGACATGCCGGTTTCCTCACGATCTTTTCCTTCACCGTTTTGGACCATTAATGATGAAATAAATTGCACAAAGCAATACTCCTGGCTGGGTTTGAACCCGTGACCTACAACTCTTAAGTCAGGGCCGTTAGCACAACTCGGCCACCCCTGCTCTCCTTCCCTAATTATTATTAAGAAATTAGGGAAGATGTGGAACAGATATATTAAAAAATAAAAATAATATCGTAAGTACTTCCCTAAATACGATCAGTACCTTCTATCTTATTTCAAAGTTGTTTTTCTTTTATCCAAGACACATAAAATTGTTTCTACTCTGAAATAACATTGTATAAGATGAAGACGTATATTCTATTACATTTTGCCAACAGGTTATTATTGAAGTATTCAACATGTAACAACACAATCCATTGAACATTCTCAGATAAAAAACACATAGAAAACATTGTTCGCAAAATTCGCTGTATTGATATCAGTGTCAAATCGCAGTGCGGTTTTAAAAAAGCGTAGCCCTAGAAGAAATATTGTAATAAGCAGAGGTCGGAGTAGGTAGATTGATTTTATGTACTTGCGTCGATATTACAATATGGACATGCCATTTTATCCATAATGTGCGGGAAGTACCGGAAAAAGTTCCGGGATTGGAATTATGGACTAAAATAAAATAAAGCGTCATACTGTCAAGCGTCATTTCTAATTCAACAGTAGGTAAGGGACAAAATACGGTGTAACTATTCCAAGGTATTTTTGTATAAAATAAAATACTGATTTCTTTCACCATTAGCTAACACTGGCAGCGTATATTGATATTATTAATACATTTTTCACCTTTAACACAAATTCGTGCTAATTTCAAAATTCCGGAACAAATATAATAAATATGAAGTTCCGGTATTTTGGAGGCATATCCATATTATCCTCTACGTTTGACGTCAACGACCTTAAATCAATCTACTTACTCCGACCTCTGATAATAAGCAATAGTTGTAATATAAGCAGCTCATATATATCACAATACAGGCAATTTTAAGAGTACAAGAGCGTCAGCAAGAAGTCTTCACGCTGAAGTCGACTATGAACATTTTTAAATGGGTAAGAAGATGGGGCAGGCTTTGGCATAATTGTGGACGTTACTATCACACTGAGGTCATATTGAAAGGTATATAGTCAAAAAATCTTTGAATTGTTTATATAAAAATAATATTAACGTTGCTTGAGAACTAGATAACTACTCAATAATTATCATGCTTAATAGATAAAGTAGCAGTCAGCAGGGCCGAAGCCTTCTGGGGCCAAGGTTAGGTGAAAATGAACCCCGGGGCCCTGGATCGAAGTCAATAAATGGAACAGGGTAGGTTTTTAGTCAGTAAGACACTATTTCCCGCTCCACCCAAGGACGGGATTTGTCATTGGATGATTTTACCTACCATAAAAAAAGCCATCTGCATCACCTTTTTGTTAGTACGACAAGACGTCCATTGCAGTCCCGTCTGTCTAACATTCAGAGGACTCCAGCGGCCTCTACCAAGTCGTTATGAAGTCCTTCCAAAGATTCATTTTACGGAGTCTCCATAAAAAAGAATTTATTTTGATAGTGACACGTTGTCATTGCGTAAGTATCTATTCTATCAAGCGATATCCGCTAATAATTTACGGTTCGCCAAGTATATTTGGATGAAAGGACGCTAGCATCTGTGTAATTCTAGTACGCATGATTCCACATAGCCTGTTATTATGCACCTGTGCATAAAATTTGATTAGGGCTTCCTGTTACACCGGACTGGCCAACGCAATGAAGATAGAACAGAATAAAATGGAATTTATTCGACGCAGGCAATACAAAGCGGCAAAAACAAAAATAAAAAACAGAGCACAGAAATACGAGTACAAAGCAGTTCCGAACACAAAGGGTCGCCATTCAGCAATTCCTGGATTTCAGATACTCAGCGCTCTTTTCAGTTGGCACCTCGCAGTGACACACAGACGACGGTAAATTAAAATATAGGTTTATACGTATACCTACTCAAACTAAATATGAATGATTTTTCGCGGGATTCAAGTGTTTTAACAGCGCGATTGTAATAATAATAATAATATTTCCTTTCCCGAATAATATTTCCCGATACCCGTGGGACACTATTTTTTATAATTTTAAATGTTTTCTTTTTGTGATTTAAAAAAAAAATGTGTAATTTATATGTATATTTAATGAATAAAGAAAATAATAATATAATTTTTTTTTATTGTTCTTTTTTTATTAAGAAATATTTCAAAATGTAATTGATAAGTTGTATGTAAGTGGAATAAAGAGGAAATAATATAATAATAATATTCCACAACTATCACGCAACGCCGTCTAGTCTACAAGCTAAGAGCTTGTGTTATGAGTACTAGACAACTGAGAAACGTACTTACATATTTCTAAATACATACATATCTATATATATAAAAGAAAGTCGTGTTAGTTACACTATTTATAATACCTATGTTTTTATAAATGCGAAAGTAACTCTGTCTATCTATTACTTCTCGTTCTAACGGTTGATTATGTATCTTGGCTCAATGCTCATAGATACGTAGATAGTTATGTTTTTTAGCCATTACTTTCCCTCCGCGGGGCAAAGACCTCCCCCAATATAAAGGTTACCCTTTAGTCTGAAAGTACGTTACCTCAGGATAATTATCAATTTAAAGTGGGTTAATAGGTAGGTATTAAGGGCGACCAACACAAGGTACATTTTCATACAACCGCTCTCGTACGTAATTATGATGTTATAACACATCTTTTTCCAGATAATTTAGATATACAGATATCTTGTGGTGTCGTGGCTTCAGCAGGCTTCTATAGAAATCAAAACATAAATTTGTGTAAAACAAATCCAGGAAAAACTTCTGAAAATTTTCTATCTTACATGGACTTGTTGTGCCTTCCATAATGTACTCATATATACAAAATACAAAAAAGTACTTCTATAGAAGCCTTGCACATTTAATTGAGACACAGAATGGCCACAATTTTTCTAAAAAACTCTTAATGGTTTAAAAAAACACGTAGTTATTTACTGGAACAAGATTTGTGAAACATTCAAGTAAATCACGGAACTACCGAATACCAACAGAGTTTTCACGCATTATCTCTCTGTTTTTCGCGTTGCCTTTTCATTAAACATCGCGTTACAATTCGTTAAATGAAGCAACAAGCGAGTGCGAGGCGAGTGGGGAAGGCCCCTCTTAAGAGCTCGTGGTAGGGTCTCTGTCTAGTAAAAAGAACGCAAATGTGAGTTCAGTAAATTTGAGTATTTGTTTGTTTATCTCGCTCTACACGACAGATCATCAACACATCATCTTTCAATTTGCTCTTTAACCGAAGCAAAGCTGCGATAAAAAGCTAGTAAAATAAATATTATTTGAACATCAATTGAACTTCGTAAGACGAGAAAGTTCGTTCGTTCGTTTTCGTCCATTTGACATTTAGTTTCAACATGGACAAGACGGTTGCAATCCAGATTCCCAACAGAGGTGACCTTGCTCGTTTCAATCCGTGTAGACAGCAGTTATAAATTTATAATCCATGACCTTCAATGTCCTTGGACGGCCGGCGCGTTTTTCCGACATGGGCTGTAATCCACCACGCGGGCCCGGTGCGGGTTAGTAAACGCCACATGTTTTCGAATTTTTGGTTCTAGAACATGCCCGGTTTCCTCGCAATGTTTTCCTTTACCGTTTTGAGAGCAGTGGTAATGAAATAAATTACACAAAGTAATGCGTCTGGCTGGGTTTGATTACGAGACCTACAACTCGTAAGTCGGGGCTTAAAGTTTTGATTTTCTAGTATTATTGGTAAGTGATTCATCAAAACCGCTGCCTGCATGAATTTTACTTTTACAATTGATATTTTACTTTTACTCATCCGTCGAAGTAAACAATAGTATCCAATGTCTGCTAAAGCCATTACAGTTCTGAGAAACGAGCTTTGAATACGCTTTGAGATATTTGATAACGTTACAGGACAGTGTCATAGATCTCAAAGAGCCGTGGCTGGCGAACGGTTTGTATAGCTATGCATAGGTATACAGCACATGAATTGAACACATATCCAATGCACATATCCAATGGAACATCATTAGCCTTTGAGCTAATTAGTAGGTACATAACTAAACATAATTAATAATGATCGAGGTTCGAATATCGACGTTAAACTACAGTTAGAGTGTTTATTATCATGCGGATTTCATCATGAATGCAGATTTGCACCGCATGCGTATATCCTTTTCCTACAAGTATTTATGTATGTGTAATGCGTATACCTAATACGCACGCGGGCAATGGCGGATTAGCCGTGTAACAAGAGTAGCAAATGCTACAGGCCCCGCGCATTCATGGGGCCCCGCGCGTTCGCGGATCCCGCACATAAACGCAAACTAAGAAAACCAAAAAAAGTCTAATTAACAATCATATCAAAAGAGATGAATATACTTTCTCTTTTGATGTGATTATTAATTTACTTCAAAAGTAAACCCATGGTCTTGGAAGCCAAAGGTAAGGAATGAACATAGGTGTTGTTTTAGTCAAAATCTGAAATACCGTCCCACCCCACACTAGCAGGGGAAGTCATTGGATGAATTCTCACCTTAAAAAAAAGACAGGGGCCCCTTGGTCAAATTGGCTACAGGCCCCATGCTGGCTTAATCCGCCACTGCACGCGGGACGCGTTTTTTTCTTTAATCACGGTGAGTCAGAAGTCCTAAGTATACATATGCTTTCCCCAAATTTCCTGGAGGTCCTGGATGACTGCCGGCCACCGTAGAGAAGGGTTTGCGGACAGCGCGTTGTGTTTGATGTGCACCTCAAATAAGTAGATATCAGCAAAATTGATAGGGTCATTTCGGTCAGTCAGAGTCGACGTGAGTCTTGCCAGGGTTAAAGTTTGTTCGGAGGAATTACTGCAACCCTCACCTTCATCATAAAGGGAAACTGCAGGAACACAGGTGGGTTTTAGTGAGTAAACCCTCTTGCTCCACCCAGAGTAGGAGAAAACATTTGATGGTTTCTCATGTAAAAAAAGGAATTGATACATTCAAGTCAAAGACTATTTTGATTCAAGTCGTTATGATAGTGCGTAGTAGGTACATATATATCGATGTTATGATAGCTCTACCCACTGAAAATGTGGCAACATAGAAAACAAATGAAAACCTCTAATTTTACGAGGAGATAAAAAGGTAAAAAGTTGGGCAGCGGTATATTTCTTTTTTTTAATTTTTTTTAAATTATAAAATAGGAAATTACTCGTAGGTAAAATACGCGGCATACAAGTTGAACCAAAATGGCGATCGACCTTCAAAGCGCAGTAACAGATTTTCGGGTGTCAAACAAAGTGCGGCACAGCGGGGGGCTGCGCTCAGGGCCTGATTAACTCTTAGGCTAATTAGGCTGCAGCCTTGGGCGCGAGGATCCGGGGGGCGCTGAAATCGTGTCTTCGCATACACTAATCTAACATCATTGCATCGATCCTACATATTTCAACTAGACCGAGACGAAACATTAAAACTAAATGCGCTTGAGAGTCCCTGATTTTAACAATAAATTTTGAAAGTTTAAAAAGCGCGCGTACAACAAACATTGACTTGTTACTCGAATCGGTCGGTGGTTGAGCGAGTGGGTGAGCTGGCAACAAAGTGCCTAGTGCGAGTTTTGTTTAATTCGCCTCGCAATAACGGGCGTAAATTTTAACTTCATTTTGTATGGGTAATTCGGAATTTAAACAGTGCAACCTAGTTCTCGCGTTTGCCGCTAGATGACTCTGTATCGATTGTATCGTAATTCGTATTCTATTCTTTATCGTCTAGGTTGCATTGTTTAAATTCTCATACATAATAATCTTCACGTATACGTGCGTTCCCTCGCACAAGGCACTCAGCGCAGCTTGCCGCGCGCAATGAAACACATCAACGATGTGCGGGGACTCCCCGGTGTGGTTAATAGTTAGTATACTTGGCCGTGCTTCATTCATTTGTCTTATCTCTTTCGAAATCGTCGTTCATCCGTCATATCACGCGATCGCGTATATTCGTTTTTGGTGATTGATATTTATTGTCCTTTCCTTAGTGTTTCCGTATTTTTTTAAGACTATGAGTGGTAATGAGAATAGTTCGATAGTAAAAAAGCCAAGTGGAGCAGAATGCAGAAAAAAGGCAAAAGAAAAGGAAAAGAAAATAGAAAACATTTTAAAACATACTCGTAAACTAGAAACATTTTTTACGAACTCTGCAGAAAGGAACGAAACGGTGACGAATGCTGCACTGTCGCCAGCGATTTCTTGTCCTGGTTCCTCTACCGCGGACTGTTACGTTTCTCCATCCAACACTAGCCCTATAGTTTTTTTTTTTTTTTTTTTTTACGGTAGGTAAAATCATCCAATGACAAATCCCGCCCTTGGGCGGAGCGGGAAATAGTGTCAGACTTTTACTGACTAAAAAACCTACCCTGTTCCTTCCCTGCCTTGGTTCCAGGGCCCTGGTATGCATTTTCATACCTTCCCAGAGCCCCAGACTAGGCCTCGACCCTACTGGGCCCCTACGGTTTGCTGACAACTCCTTGAGGCGCACGGGACCAGTGCGCGCCGTAAACGACTTGGGCTCGGTCCGGTCTGTTACCGGACAAACGGACAGCGAGCTACCCATTGCCCGCCGTCCGCGCTAGCCCTATAGTAGCGACGACGCCGACGATCTACAATGAAGACGAAATTCTAATAGAAGAAAAGTCGCCTATTCCGTCAAGTGACCCTGCACTGTGGCAAGTAAATGATGAATTTCGAGATTATATTGTTAAAAATGGACTGCAGCAAAACGAAGAATTAGATTTTTCCAGATCAGAAAGGCAGTATCAAAATCAAAAAAGATTTCTATCTAAAAATATGTTTGAGAAAAAGCTTGTTAATGGCGAAAATGTGAAGAGAAGCTGGTTAGTATACTCAGAATCCACAGGTCACGTGTTTTGTGGTCCTTGCAAATTATATGGAGGAACATCCGTATTTGCCAAAAGTGGATTTAATGACTGGAAAAATTCTAACTTAATAACTGATCATGACAATTCTCCGGATCATCGTAAATGTTTGGGACAATATGTATGTAGAGGTAATCTTTTACAACGACTGGATACCCAAATAGTCAAACAATATAATGAAGAAATAACTTATTGGCGAAATGTATTAATACGGGTAATAGAAACAGTTATAAAAGTTTTTATCTTCTCGTGGGCTTCCATTTCACGGTCAAAATGAAATTATTGGATCTGCACTGAACGGAAATTTTCTTGGCTGTATTGAGCTTATATCTAAAGATCCTTTCATGGCTGAACATTTGGTGAGATTTGGACAAAAAGGCAGAGGTTCTCCATCGTACTTATCATCCTCTATAATTGATGAATTTATTTTACTTCTCGCTGACGAAGTTCGACTATCGATTATAGGAGAAATAAAAAAAGCAAAATATTATTCGATTAGCATTGATTCTACTCCAGATATTTCACACACCGATCAGTTGACATTTATAATTCGTTATATTTTGCCTGACGGAGAACCTGTCGAACGTTTTGTCACATTTTTACCCAATTGCGGTCATAAAGGTGAAGACATGGAGAAGGCTGTTCTTGCGACAATTGATAAAACTTTAGAACTTGATATTAAAGACTTTCGTGGCCAAAGTTATGATAATGCGAGCAATATGTCTGGTCAATACAAAGGTCTTCAGTCAAGAATTAAAGCTGTAAATCCATTGGCTACTTTTGTTCCTTGTGCAGCCCATTCTCTACAACTCGTGGGATCGACTGCCGCGGAAAGTAGTGACAAGTCAGCTGCTTTTTTTACACTGGAACAACAATTATACAATTTTTTTTCTGGATCTACAAGCAGATGGCAAATTTTGTTATCCAAATTGGATGAAAAATCGACGGTACTAAAAAATCTATCGAAAACTCGATGGAATGCGCGAGCAGATGCAAGCAAAGCCTTATACAATTAATACAAACAAGTTCTGGAATCATTAAACTCTATTTGCGAAGATGAAAATCAAAATAAAGAGACCAAAATAGAAGCAACAGGAATATTAGAAAAAAAAAAATCTAGAAATTACAATAATGTTGTGCTTTTGGAACTCTGTACTCGTAAAGTTTCAAATCGTTAGTGCACAGCTACAAGCAAGTTCTGTTGATTTATCCAACGTTGTTACTCTTTATGAGACATGCTTATCTTGATACGTTGCGTGACGAAAAAGAGTTCGAAAATTTTGAATCAGAGGCAATCAAGAGATGCGAAGTGACTACATACAAAAAGGATGTAAGAAGAAGAAAGAAACCAAAATTTCATTTTGATGAAGCTAAAACGGGGCACATTGAGTTAGAAGGGAGACGATCTTTCATTGTTGATAATTATTATGCAGCTATTGATTGTCTTAAAGTGCACTTAAAAAACCGGCAAATTATTTATAATACAGTAAACACAGAGTTTGGTTTCTTATGGAAACTGCATGAACTAGACGACAGTGAATTTATTAGAAGCAAAGCAAAGGAGTTAAAACAACTATATGCCACTGATTTAGAAGAGCATGATGGGCAACGATGGAACGGGGTAGGTTTTTAATCAGTAAGAGTCTGACACTACTTCCCGCTCCACCCAAGGGCGGGACTTGTCATTGGATGATTTTACCTACCATAAAAAAAAAACTGATTTAGAAGAAACCTTTGCAGAAGAATGCGTCCATTTGGCGCAGTTTTTAAAATCTGACACCGAGTCCGAGCATTCTATTTCTGCTAGAACCCCAAAGGGTTTGTTGCAGTTAATAAAAAGTTTTAATATTTCATGCATGTTCCCGAATGTGGAGATAATATTAAGAATTTTTTTGACAATGAGTGTTACCAACTGCAGCGGCGAAAGGTCTTTTTCAGCACTTAAAAGAGTAAAAAATTACTTGCGCTCCACACTGCGTCAGCAAAAACTTGCAGCTCTCTCGCTAATGTACATAGAAAGTGATTTTTTACAAACTATTAAATTTGAAAAAATTGTGGAAAGATTTGCAAACGCTAAAGCACGAAAAAAGGCTTTTGTATAATCTAATAATAATTACTTAATTACTATCTATAATTTTCGAATAAATCATTAATCAGTTGCAAAAATGTTTCACTTGTATGATGCCTCTCCTCTTTTTTTTTAATATTTAATTTTTATTTTTTCTCTAGAGTAAATATTTAAAAAATTCTCAAGTCGAAGCAACTTCACACACTAGATGACCACGCTCATGGTCAATGGCAATGGCAACTAAGTTGTCTATAGAAACTTAGCCAATACAAGTCATGCGACCAAACACGGCATGGATTTGGTTTTCTACTTGGTAGCCTGCAGTCACTTGTCATGATTTTGGTCTTATAATGCGTGAGGTACTTTGCCTTTATGTACGGTCAGCTTAAAAAATGGTTTGCCAACCTAAGGTCGAATGTCATGTAGATTAAAGGACAACGTTAGTTTCGCTTGCAGATCGATCTGAAAACTTTTATAGATAGTATGAACCATGTTAAAATTTTCACACTACTACTCTACTCAGTTACTACTTTTTAGGCCGTCCGTAACACACCTAGCGGGGGCGCGTCCTCATAATTAGCCTAGGGCGGGCAGAACTCTTGATCAGTCGCTGGCTGCGCTTAACCATAGCATCGGCCATTTTAGTTTTTAACTTGGCAAAAGCGTACTATATACCATCTAAAAGAAAAAACAAAAGACTTACATGGTACGGGACGTTGATAATAGTGATTAAGTCCTCTTCTTTGTTCGGATAAGAGAGGGTGGAGTCAAACTGGAAGTTTTCACGGCGTCTGTACTTAATAGTATCATCGGTTACTTCCAACACCTCCCGAGTCTGGTATAGTCTGAAAAAAAAAGGTTGAAATATGATACAACCTGTACCTGTACAACCAAAATGCGGGTTGAGCTACTAGGTTTGCATTTCGGGGAGTGTGTAATCTCTTCTGTGGTAATAATCGTAGTTTCAAAGATCTAAACTTACATGGGGACAGACAGCGGGAAGCGACTTTGTTATTTAGGGTGACTGGTAATTAGTGAACGATACTTAATCACGTGATTGTAGTCATGATAACAAACAATTTTTAATATGGGACCAAACCTAAAATCGCGAAAAAAAATTACCAAGTTCAGTACATTTTGACCAGTTAGGCGAATACAAATGTACTGACCAGCAAATTTTTTTTTGTGGTTTCAGCTTTGGTCCCTTAGTTAAAGTTATTTGATATCATGACTACAATCACGTGTTTAAGTATCGTTCACTAATTACCAGTCACCCTATATAAATACTACGTAGTGATATGATTTTTTTTTATTTCCTGCAACATATGATCGGTTCACTATTTAACCGTGAAATCATAACAGACAAGCAAGATTATATTTATATTAATTACCTCTACATAAACTCTTTAAAAAATAAAAAGCCCGCTACGACATTTGAGAAAGACCCTAGAATGTAATTTGAAACGAATCTGAAAGAAATAAAATAATAAATTAATTGCATAAAGTGATTTAATGTAATTACTTATTGGTTACAGAATTTAATATAGACAGTTACATAACATAAATAAAAAAAACATCAAATGTCAACTTTTATTTTATTCTTTAAAACTTTCAGTATCACTACATAGTATGAAACCAAGTCGCTTCCCGCTGTGTACACACAGCGAAGAAAAAACAAAGATCTAAAGATCAGCATGTAATTTATATGAACATTTTCGAAGATATTACAGATTTAAAATGCACACATATAGCGGTTGCGATAGTATATTTAGTATCAGCTTGCACCTGTGCGAAGCCGATTTTATTATTTTTACTGCATCGTCTCCTTGAATCCTAAATACGAATTTCATTCGGCCGAAAATTTTGGTTTCAACATCTTAGTTTTTTTTTGGAAAAATCCTCAAAAAGTTGTGATGTGATTTTCTAAAAAGCGCGCAATTACCTACGTAATGCTAGTACCCCCTGGTGGCCGAGGCTACTTTACAAAACTTTTTACCCACAGTTGAAACCAATGAAAATCGGTAGGGTTATTAACTTTTAGTCGGTTATTGAGGTGGAAAAAATGGAGCATTAAGTTTTAAGCTTTTTTTTTCGATTTTCTTTCTTAAACAAATTATTTTTTTTATACTGATTAGTATCAGTTTCTCTTAGGGTCCCCTGAGTCGTCGTCAAAGGTCGTCGTATGATTTTAGGTATGTTTCTTTTTATTTAGGCCGTAAAAAGTTTCCGACTACTGCTTTAACCTCTTCTATTAAGAATCAGGCGTTGAATCCTTAACTGAATCTGATTATTGTGTAATTAAAAAATTTCTTACAGCAAAGATTTAGTAAAGTACCAGTAAACAAAATTCTACATCAAGTTTCTCGCCATTTTTTTTTTTGTGGTCTATCAGCTATTCAGCCATCATTTTTCATTTTTATCAGTGAAAAATGGTAACTATTTCTCATATCTATGTTAGTTTTAAAGAATTAAAGAAATTATTGAAAGTAAATTATAAATAATTATGTAATTTAAAAAAAATATATACATACTTATCTCTTAATTTCAATTTTACATCGCGCTGTAAATGACTGGCTTTATAAAAAGTTGAGACATAGATCAATAGAAATGGGAAGATAGAACTAGTTTTTTTTTATAATTTGATAGCTGTCAGTTGAAAGTGATTCTCCCTAGGGACGAAAAGTATTACTTTCAACCCGCTCCTCAGGCAACTTTAGACCTACTTTCAGCGTATGAGTAATGAAATATATTTACCATTTTTCACTATTAAAAATAAAAATGATGGCTGAATAGCCAAAGTCACATATTAGTGTGCATAAGCAAGCACGCTAAATAAAAAGCAAGTGATACATTATTAAATAATTATTAGAAAGGGGTTTTAGGGTGCATGAAATAGCTACCTTTCACAAACCTGCGCATTTGTCTTTAGGGTGTGAGTATAGGCTACATAGGCTTAGTTCAACTAAATACGAAAAAATAAACTAGTTCTTGTTAAACAGTTAGTTGATATGCTTCTACAATTTTCTCGTATTACTTCAGGAACCCATTTATTTAATTATCGTTATCAGAATTTGTAAATAGTGAAAATACACCTGTTTTATTGCTTCAGTAATTGGTGTCTGTGTTTTTCAAAATAATTTTACCACAAACATAAGTAGTATCGAATTTAATTACACTTTTTTAAGGACATTTTAAAAAAGAAAACAGCGACGCACGTTGTTTGTTTTGTTAGTTACAAGTTTATATATTTTATTGTAAAATCATGGTATATTATTATTAATAATGGTAGTTTATTGTACTGTGTGTACAAGATAAATTAAAATATATCATACTTGACCCAAGGAATGCAATAGATAAGTAAATATTTAATTTTTTTTTTTTTATGTAAGTACCTTTTTTTAGTAAGAAGAGCGTACTTCACCGTGTGTTTTTGCCTTTGTATTGTTATTTCAAGGTAGGTTAGTATGTACGTAGTAGGTGTGTGTGTTAAATGTAAAATATACATTATATAAATATTTGTGTTTTTATACTGAATACAAAAACTGTTTAACAAATGTTTTATTTCATTTGTTTTCACCTTTTAAGACAACACTACCAAAATAAGTAACAATATTTTTGCCTCTGTATGGTTTATCTACTCATGTGCCAATGCTAAAGACGAAAGAAAAACATCGCCAGGCATATTTATTGTTTTCTAAATGTAAATTTTACCTCAAACTAGTTAGCAACTTTGAAGGTAACTGAAAGGATTCGTTTGAACTTCTTGAGAAATCCAAGTTTTTCTACGTAGTTATTGTAAACAAAGAAAACGTGTTTTGGGCCTGCAAGAAACGTGTTTTTTCATTGTGTAGCAGTTTTCACTCACTTCTGTAGAAACTTAAATAAAGAAAAATAATATTACATTGTTTCTCTCACGGTCTCTAATAGGTCGAGCCTGAAATATTTTAAACTACTTATACTTCATTTTCTTTCTTTCCATTTGAAGATGGTATACAATTATTTAGCTGGGTCCCGTGAGTTCAGCGCCTTCTATCGGGTAAAGTTTCAAAAGCAATCGTTCAAAAAATGTCTGTAAACGGATGAAGCGAGTGTCTATTTGTTTGGAGAAACCTATACTATGATTTTTTATTAGACGAAGTAAAGTGACAGCAGTGGACAATGCCCAACTGTCAAATAACAATGCCCAACTGTCAAACAACCATTGTTATAGCTGTCACTTTACTTCGTCTAATAAAAAATCATGGTATACTTTTACGCGGGTAAAGTCGCTAGTAGCAGCTAGTAATATGTACTTTTAATATACGTATATATTTTTGGGAGGTTAGCATCATATATAATAATAATTAATATGAACGCAAAGGGCCACGGTTTAGGAAGAACCTTTGGTAGAACTACATTGCACACATATGGGCCAATTTAGCTTTACTTTTTTTTATGGTCTGACTGACATTTTGACAATTCAAAAGTGCCTGTAATTGGTCAATTTGAAATAAACTATTCTGATTTCTGCCACGTACGCCGATTTGGACGCGTTGGTCTCCATATATTTTATATGGAAACTAGACTTGTAGAGCTACATTTGATCCACGCCATGCGATGTCGTTCTACGTACAACTCAGGCGCGTTACACGTGTGCATCGATCTAATGTAGTTCTAGCTTCACTCTTTTGAATATCCTACAGTCCAATAAGTCAATATAATAAGATCATAGAGCAGTTAGTATCAGTAGGAGTAAAGTATTTTATTTTTATTTTTAAGTATTTTCTACTTTTCTTTTTGCTGGGCAGCCTCCTAAGTCTTTATATACTGACTCAATATGACAGCATATATACTATGGCATAACTTTTAAAATTTAACAATAAATCTAAATAGGCTTTGTCAAATTATGTTGGGACTTTCAGTCTAGTAATATGGAAAGCTTGGTAATTAGCCATGCAACCAATTAGTTTATTTTTATTTTCTCCACAATAATACTCTTAATTGCTAGCCTTATTTCATAGCATATAAGAGGGGCATATTGTGAGAGACTGGTGCCTAAACTAGGCTCAAAAGCTCTGCTTGTATTTCAGGTCACCAGAACTCCTCGATTTAAATTTTATAAACTCTTACAAATGGTAAGTTGGCAATAAGGGACATGTTAAAATTTTTGAAAAGCTTATTATTTATATTTTTGACTATAGTTGTAATTTTTTAGTTAGTATTGTTAGTATCAGGATGGGAGTGAGGTTGAGTGTGTACTGTGTGTGTCTGTAGTTTGTGTAGTTAGAGAAGTGTGTGCAGTGGTTGTGTGAGTGTGTGGGGAGGGGTGACCTGAATAGACCAGTTACTCACTTATAAATATAAGGTCCAATTTCGTTCGCAACAGGCACTCCGCCACGCATGACGGCCTCAGTATTGGAGATGTTGAAGATCCTTACGGTGAAGTTCATGGCGAATGGAACCGCCTCGAAACGATCCATCTGCACGGTATTATCTTCGAGTACCACCTCCTGCAACAAAATAACTTGACTTTAGGACCTCATAACATCACGCTTGTAAAACCCAAAGAGTCCAGAGCATGAAGAGTGCAAGAGCACGTGAGTGCCCGCCGCCTCCATATGTGAGGAAGTGATGGTCGCATAGGAGGCGGTGGAAAAGGAGGATACTCCCGAGCATGCAACCTCGCTCTTTTCCTGTGGTTGAAGCTCCGGGCGCCGTAGGACCTGCAGCAAGTGGCCTGCAGCTAGCAGACTTGGGGAATCAGTTACTCTACGGCACACAAGAGAGTCGTACGCGGTCGCAGATGATTCCGAGTCCACGAGAACTCATGGGTGTGAACGAGAGAGCGTTATAAAATGTGCAAGCACTTCATTCTCTCGGCCTAAGGAAGCTGCAGAACGTCGCGTGGTTCTGTCAGTAAGACTCTGATGTCGAGTATGGTTTAAAAGCTTGTTGCTTTACGCAATCCAACGCAATGTATGATGAAAAGGCAACGTGAAAAAAGAGAGATAACGGCTGAAAACTCTGTTGGCATTCCGTAATTCTGTGATTTAGGTACTCGAATATTTCACTAAACCTTTTTCAGGAAATACGAGTATTTTTTAAACTCCTAAATTTTTTCGAGTAAAACGTCGTCTATAGACATACTATATACGAGTATATATGGAGGGCAAAGTTCACGTAAAATAGCAGATTTTCAGAGGTCTTTACTGAATTTATTTTTACACAAATTTATGTTTTGATTTCTATAGAATCCTAGATAATATCCACAAGATATCTGTGAATCCGAAATATCTGGAGAAAGACGAGCAATAACATCATAATCAGGTAAGAGCCATCGTCGGCCACGTCTTCGCTTACCATCAGGTGAGATAGTGGTCAAACGCGAGCCTATGAATAATAAAAAAAGAGCAGTTGTAAAAATGCGCTTTTAAAATTTATAAGTGCAGGTAAATACACAAACATATCGGTAGTTGTGTTTAATACGGATGCATCAATAGCTCGCGAAATTCATTTTATCTTAAAATAGCCGTTTGATAGTGTTAGACTCACTGAGAGGGGCGTAATAATGATCATAATAATCTTATAATTCCGTAAGTAAATACGTGTTATATCCGTTCATCATATTTTAATCAACATACAACTTGACACTGACCCGCAAAGATTTCCGGCCACCGTAGTCGCGGGCTTGCGGACGGCGTGCAATGGGTAGCACGGTGTCCGATCGTCCGGTAACCGACCGGACCGAGCCGAAGTCGTCGACGGCGCGTTCTGTTCCCGCGCGCCTCAAGGAGCTGTCAGCACACCGAAGAGGCCCAGCCTGCTAACTGCAGGCAGGCAGGGTCGAAGCCTACTGGGGTCATGGGTTAACTTCCGAAAGGAATACCCGGCCCCGGTACGATAGGCTACGAAGGAACGGGGTAGGTTTTTAGTGAGTAAGAGTCTGACACTACTTCCCGCTCTGCCCAAGGGCGGGATTTGTCATTGGATGATTTTACCTACCATAAAAAAAAACCCACTTCTATCAAGATCGGAAATTCTATACTCGAAGTTGTGGACAATTACGTCTACCTCGGACAGACTCCAGTTGGTCCAGTTGGGTAGAAGACTTAATATCGAGAAAGAGGTCAATCGTCGAATCCTACAGTGGACGTCTTTGGGCTGAAATGATGATGATGATGATAAACACATTGGTTCATTATAGAGATTGCATGGATATAAAATCATATACCAAAAACTCATAAAATAGTTGCCAAAATAAAATTGAAAACAAAATAAAACCTGCCATTCAAACGATATCAAACATTCAATTTATCGATGCTGCGCTTATTTTATTGTTTTACCTTCCCTTTGAATGAGGGCTACACAACAGCGTGCAGAAATAGCCGGATTAGCTTCGTCATGGCAACGTTAATACTATATTACCATGACGATAATCTGGCGTGAAAAAAATCTATACGTGTCCTGTCTAGAGGCCCCGGGCACGAGATTCATCTTTCTAAACGATTTATATTTAATCTTTTTACAGGTACCTACGTTGATGTTTTCTAAATCTTTAAAGAAGTTACCAAGGAAGCTCACTTCATAATTCCAAATGGATTAGAATTTATCTTTTTTATTAGTTCTCTAAATGCCGAGTAGCAATCATCATCATCAATGTTCCCACTGCTGAGACACAGGCCTCCTCTCTAAGAGAAGGAATGGGCCAAAATCCACCACGCGGGCCCAGTGTGGCTTGGTGAATGACACATGTCTTCGAATTTTTGATTCTAGGACATGCCGGTTTCCTCACGATGTTTTCCTTCACGGTTTTTGAGAGCAGTGGTGTTGAAATAAATTACACAAAGTAATGCATGCGCCTGGCTGGGTTTGAACCCGCGACCTACAACTAGTAAGTTGGGGCAGTTACTACTCGCCCACCACTGCTCTTCAATTTGATTTTCAATTTCGAGTTGCAATAGGTATTTGTATTCAAAATCGGAATGCCTCTTTCCAAACCGAGGACATATCGAGCATTTGATTCTTCGAACTTATGAAAATCGAAAAGCAAAGAAATCGCATTTATGACCTTTGGAAAAATAAATTTCATAATTTGTAATACACAGCAGAAATTTGGACTTTTCAAGTTCAGAACATTGAAATATATCAATAAAAACTACTTCAGAGTATTCTTTTTTATTATTGTTGATAGGTTTGCACTTGACCGATATATCACCTGATGAAAAGCGAAGATGCGGTCGACGATGGCGCCGATCGCGCGCTTACCTAGAAGTAACCTATTCCTAACCCGGGAACCTAAAGGTTCCCGGGTTGTAGCCATCAGGAAACACATACTTCGGCAAGGGATTCCACTCCTTAGCTGTACGCACAATTAATGTGTTCCCAGAACGCTTTGTGCGTAGAGGTGGTATGTCCACCATGTACCTGTGGCGCAACGCCGTAAGTCTGGTAGTCCGATGATGGAACGGGCTCGGCGGAATTAGGCTATGCAATTCCGACGCACACTCCCCGAAATGTAACCGGTAGAAAACCAACAGGCTAGCAATTCGGCGTCGATGTTCAAGACTTTGAAGCCTCGACTCGACGAGTGCATCATTGCCAATGATTCTCCTGGCTCGCCTTTCAATAGTCTCAAGTATATCAAGTAAATACCCATTAAGTGTTTAAAAACCCTGCCACAGTTAACAAATGAGCTGATGACTTTGAACACCTGCACAGATCCTCATAAATTGTAGCTAAGAACAATCTCGGTTACGTCAGCTTTTAAACAAAAAAAACCGCAAGAAAATCGGTCTATGATCTAAGATCATTGCAAGCGAGTACTATAAACTGATCTACTGCCCCAGCAAAAAATGGTTCCCAATGACGAAAAGTACATTTTTATGCACGAATCTGCGCTGTGCTACAAAGCCAGGAGTGTTACTGCATAACTGGCTCAAATTTTTTTATGAGAGCTGTAATCAGCTGGTGCTAATAATAATAGATCATTTATTTGCTTAGTGGTGATCCCCACTGTAGCTCCCAAATGTTTTCAACAGGGTTCATGTCTGGTGAATTTATTGTCTACGGTAAATTATAATTTACACTACAGCTACAGTGCTGCAGTTTTTTGCTACAAAAAAACCATCAAAATCACCACTTAGCAAATAAATGATCTATTATTATTAGCACCAGCTGATTACAGCTCTCATTAAAGGGTGGCATGATAACACAAACCTGCAACATAATGCCAGAACTTGCATTGAGAGCACACCACGACGAACAGAATCTGACAGAAAATACTAGTAATATTCGTCCATATTATTACGTATTTTTTGTTTTCAAAAATATATAATTTATTTCGCATTCAAATTTTTTGTGTTTGTAATCTCAATCAATAAAGTCTTTAGGTAATAAATACCAGCAGGACCTACAACGAACCACTTGCCTTAAAATTCAGTTAAAAGTAGACAATATAAAAATCTGAGCGCTGTCCCTAATAATATGGCCAGGTACTGTACATAACAATTAACATTTTGTAAGATGTATCGTCATGATAAAAATCCAGTCAAGTATGTATTGGCTAAGGCCAACACATACTGGACAGTAGTATAACTACGAGTAGACCTCCCCTACAAACGAAGGCAGTCATAGTATTGGGAGGTCTACTCACACTGAATGATCTTGAAGGTGACATATTACGCGAAAAATGTCGCGAATATATGAAAAAAAAAAATACAAATAATATATGAAATAAAAACTCGATGTGTGTGTCATGCTGATAATGCTAGTTTTCAAAATGAGACGTGACCACAACTGTGGATCCGCGCTTGAAAATCAAGATTTTACTTGACCATAATATTGTAATCAATAAATCATTTGTTTACTGCCAACAAGTCAAATAAATACTTATCTACAGTTTGCAATGTTGATTGCCGGCAGAAACAAAATAAAAGAAACTCCACTGCTAGTTGGATAGAATGTAATCAGAGTTCTTGTTTTGTCTGTAAGAGAAAGCTAATCAAGATTTTTCATTTAAAAACGAAGTAAACATTTCACCTGAAGAGAAATTTAAAAAAATTGAATTTAAAAACAATAAAATGAAATCATAACAGCATTTATTCTTTAACAAAATGAAATTATTACGTTTTTAACAGGAGTGCGCTTTGAAACGCGTTGTTTATTTTTAAACAACATAAAAACCAACTGCTGAAGCCTGGTACTGTGGTGCCTCAAGCTAGACGCATTCACTGTCTATTGGCTGTTTCTCGCAAGTCGCAACACGACTAACTAAGCAAGCGCGCTACATCCCTGGTGAGCCTGAGCAGTATACGAGCTAAATCTAACATCGTACTGGCGACGATTGCCGATTGCTCCATTTACCAATGGAGGCCGGAGAAGAAGTTTTGATTGTCATCATCACCTCCCTGGTCTTTTTTCGGCTGTGGAGTTGGGTATCAGTTTACAAGGATGCTGTTGAATACCAGTATTTTATATATTTTTAACATATTTAATTTGATTTTACTTTATTTATATTTATTTAATTATATTATAATTTTTTAATTTATATTTAATTTGATTATAATTCATTAATTTACATTTATATTTATTTAAATTAATTTTAATATTATTTATTAACTTAATGTAAATAATGTTCCTATATTTAATTTGATTTTAATCTATTTGATTTCAGCCTTGATTTATTTAAATTATTTTGATGTAATTTAATGCAATAGAATAATAAGAGATCTGTGCTCAAACCGTAGGGAGCCGCTAGGGCCACGGGGATTTTTTTAAGAGGAAAGTCGTGGTCCTAGAATGAAAAGGACAACTGAAGGACACAATGTGAATTTTTTGTCAAGAAAAAGTCTGACACGTCTTTCCGATCCACCCAAGAAAATGTTTGAATTTCTATTTCTAATAATAAGTAGGATGTATAATGATTTGATACCTTTGCTTCTCCTTCAACCTGCAAAGGTTAAGCGCGGAAAAAGTCTCTATCTAACTTATTTATTTGTGATTATTTTATTATTTACTTATTTATCCGTGAAAAGTTTTTGAATTTAATTGGTATTTGAAGAGATGAATAATAAGAAATCTTCAGATGATACGTCGCTGCCGCCAGACTAATAATGTAATTTAATTATATCCTAAACTAATGAATTGTCTTTACTAAGAATGTGTCCAAAAGCACTTTTCTTATTGTCTCTATTAAGGCGTTTCGTTCACTTCGTTCTTGTATTTATTAGGTAGCAATTATGCTACATAACACTATTCACTAAACACTAACTCGAACGGTTTTGTTCTTTTTAGTCTTCTTACTATATTCGTGTGGTCGAGAAGACGGATTGCCTCGATGTTCACATGCCGATGAAGTCGCTATTCATGAGCTTCTGCAGATTTCTTTATCACTTTGTCGATGAACTCAACTTTTAGGTCCCGATGGAGGTCATCATTTCGTACGTACCAAGGTACATTTACAATTTCCCTTAGTACCTTGTTCTGAAATCGTTGTATGATACTTATATTGGTCTGTTTAGTGCAGAACACAGCTGAATACCATAAGTCCAAACTGGCATCAGACCTTGTCTGTATAATAACAATTGGTTCTGTACAGACAACGTGGAATTTCTTCTAAGCAGCCAATACATTCTTTTGAATCATAAGTCGAGTTCATCTCTTTTCTTCGTGACGTGGGCTTTCCAGCGTAACTTAGCGTTAAGAGTCATACCCTGTGGTCATACCCAAATATTTGGCTGTATTCTCGTATGGAACTCGTTTATTATTTTTATAAACTGGAGAATACTGGTGTTTTTTGTTACTGAAGTCTAAGTGTACAGTTTTGGATTCATTCAATTTCATTCTCCATTTTTTGGTCCACTAATAGACTCGGTTGACAGCCATTTGAACCTTTTCAACTGCTTTATTGTGGCTGTTTCCTACAGCCATGAGGGATGTGTCGTCAGCGAAAGTCCCAATGGTATTGTGCTCTGATTCTGGAATATCGCAAGTGTATATAAGGTACAGGACCGGCCCTAATACACTTCCTTGCGGTGCGCCGACTTTTATATGTTTCAGTTCTGTGTAGGCATCTTCTTGCCTTATTCTAAAGACCCTGTATAGAATGTAGGTTTCCAGGATATCTGCAAACTGCTTCGGTAACAGGCTCTTCAGCTTATAAATTAGACTTTCATGCCATACTTTGTCGAAAGCTTGTGCCACGTCTAGGAACACAGTAGAACAAACCTTTTTGTCTTCAAGGGCGTGTTCTATTACGTTTGTAATTCTATGCACTTGATCGATACTTGATCGATAGTTGAGTGCGAAAACCAAACTGGTGCTCTGGTATTATTTTCTTGCTATGTATTATTGGCTTGAGCCGTTTAAGTAACAGCTTTTCAAATAATTTTGACATTACAGGCAGCAAGGACATATGTCTATTAAAGGTTGTTTCATGTGCAGGTTTCCCAGGCTTTGCTATCATGATCACTTCAGCAACTTTCCATAAATCTGGTACATATTTAAGCCTTAGTGCAGCATTTATAAGGGTTGTCAACTTAACCAGACCTTTTCTTGGTAGGTTATGAAGTATTTCCCCAGGTTTAAGTCGTAACCTGGTGATTTTCGACCGCTTATATTTTGTTTTATTTCTCGTGCGACTTCTCTCGGTGTTACTATTTAAATATCTTCATATTCTGGTGTCATGTTAATTGAAGTGCGGTCCTCAATGATTTCCCCCTCGTTTGGTTGAAATATGTTTTTTAGGTGCTCTACAAACCTCTTTGCTTTTTGGCTACTAGTGACTGCCCATTGTCCCTTTTCACACTTAATGGGAGGAATTTGTATGATCGCCCTTTTGAGATGCTTGGTAGCCTTCCAAATTGAGTAGTCTGTATTATGGTCGTTACTTAGTTCCTGAAGATACATTTTAGTTAAGTCGTCTTTAAAGTTCTGAATTGGTCTTCTTACTTTTTTGTCAGCCGGTTTAGTTTTCTTTTGTCATCAGCGCACCTAGATTGATGCCACGTTTTTCTCTGTCTTCTCTTCTCCATAATGAGCTGCTTGATTCTGAAGGGATAAATATTTCCATTTGTTCTCTTATTGATATCGAATGTATTTTCCCACACTGCTTGCTGGATGTGTATTATAAAGTTTTCTAATTCTATATTTAAATGTTCGGGTGTTTTTAATGGACCATTAAGATCTATAAGATCATTCAATTTGGTCTTAAAACTCTCCCAATCTGTGTGTTTATTAACAAGAGTGAGCCTGTTTTGTTTGTAAAAAATGTTTTCACTAATATCTAAATAGATTGCTGAGTGATCTGAGTTCATATCATAGCTTTGATCTGTTTTTATGTAACTAGTTGATAGATTCTTGGTTACGAAAAAATCTATTACGTCTGGAATTTTATTTGGATATGTCGGATCTGTGGGCTTTCCAGTAGACAAAACTTCACATTTTGTCTCTTTTATGGTACTCAGTAGTTCTTTGCCTTTGGTAATCGTTAGTCTGGAGCCCCAGTAGATATTTTTAGCATTAAAATCACCGAAAATAAATCTATTGCCAAGGCTAGTTATAAAACGAATATAGTTATCACTTTTTATCATATACCGAGGTGGACAATAGATGGCAGACACTGTTAGTGGATATTTTTTGTTTTGGTCTCGCACTGCTTGGATATCCTTCGCTTCGTATTTGAGCTCTTCATGGTGCTGTAAGTTTTCTTTTACAATAACGGCACTACCGCCTCTTGCAGTATTGTCTGGGTGAAGTGCATGATATATTTAGTACCCTTTAAACATAATGTGAGATTGTTTTGTGAAGTGCGTTTCTGATATCAGGCACACATCAATTTTTTCTATGTCTAATACTACTTGTAACTCATTCTGGTGTTTTAATAACCCATTTGAGTTCCACGTCATAAACTTCAGTGTAGTATTCATTTTTTCGTCTTAAGAGTAGAAGCTTTGTTGCTATTTTCAATTTGTTTCAGTCTCCCGTCGAATGATGACATTAACTTTAAAATTTCATCCAACTTTTTGTCACTGTTCAAGTCAACCAAAGGCGCCTTTGCTATACCTCTTGCAGCTGCTTGGGCGTATGAGATGCTTTTAGTGGTAATTTTCTTCGTCGTTTGACTTGGCTTGTTTAGGTAAGGGCCTTCACCTCTTCCAGTAGGTACATTTTGTTGGGGGATAATATTATTACTTTTAGATTTACGAAGTCTCTTTGGCACTTGATGCTGATTTCGGTGGGCTTCCCGCTTGAAGTTTCAGCTGCTGCTGGAGGATTTGTATTTGACTTTTCAGGTCATTTAGGTCTTCTTGTAGTTTTTGACGCTGGGGCTCATGGCTTCGCTTCTGAAAAGAAAACTCGGGAGTCCTGGAACGCAAGAAAGACGGAACAAAGGAGAGGGTTTTAGTCAGTAAAAGTCTGACACACCTTCCTGCTCCGGCCTAGAGCGAGAAAACTCATTGGATGATTTCCCACATTAAAAAAAAACAGCCATACTTGGGGCATAGGTCTTTTAGCTTACGGTCACTTCGACAATTCAGTAAAAATAAAATAGGGTTAGATACGAATAACATATCTAGTGTAGCGTTGAAAATGCTGAATTTAAATCTTTTCCGTTTTTTTTCGCAAGTTACATAGAAAAATTAACAGAAGGAATCATACGAAAAGAATCAGGACTTTTTTCAAATATTTCGGTTTTTTTTCAGTTTTAAAAAGTTGAATAAAAAAACAAGTTTTATTGAAATGAAAATATATTTTAACAGGCGAAAAACAAAAAAAAAACAAAATATACGAGAGGTGAATCAAAGTGGTATTTTTTTTGTGGTGGGTAAAAAATACCAGATCTAACTAGCTCTCCTCAGCCACAATCTCAATATTCTGCAAAGCTTCACCAAGCTCGAGCTCGAATTCAAAACCTTCCTTTTTTAGCTTGCATTAAATGTAAATTTGATCGAACGTAAACAAGTTTATTAAGTAACTCTGGAAGAAGACGATTCCTATCTTTTGTAAGCGTTCGACCAAAAATTGACCAATTTCTTTTAGACATAGCTGATGACGGTGGAACACTCAACAATCTTAAGGCAACACATGATAATTGTTTAGAGTGACAAAATCCTTTCAACGAGTCGCGAGTTCCAGTTGCGAGTATACCGTTTACTGGTTGCTAAATTAATTCGTTGGCCCAAAAACCACTTCTAGCTTGGTATTCAGCGAAATTTGCCATTAGTACCATTTTATTAGTACGTATTATTAAGGAAAAAGTTAAATTAAGTTCGTATTTCAAAAAAAAAAGTGAAGTTTACCGTTTTTTTCATATTATTCTGTTCTTTTCGGTTTTATTGAAAAAAAAACTTGAAATATATACTGGCAAAATTTTCTCGAAACTTTCGAATGAAACATTGTATAAAACAACGCTATTAGAAAGAAACTGGAAGTTTTCCTGCTTTTTTCAAAGCTAATCTAGTGACACACTTAACCAGCTTATAAAGTACGCACTAGCTCTTTGTGCCTTCACAAAAGACGAAGAAGAGACGGCTTTACCCCGCATCTGGAGCTCAATATAAAATTATAAACACTCTGGTTTTCTCACGATGTTTGTTGTTTGCTTCTACCGAGGAGCAATGGTGAAGAAATTAATCTAACATTTAAAAATCTTATATAATTTCGTTCGGTAACAAATAAAATTATATTTTGTAGGTCAAGGAATGAATCGTATGCGGTTTTCACCGTCCTACCGTCACTCCCGTATTTTTTTCTTAGATATTTTATATATTAGAACAAAGTTTACAGAGTTAGCTAGTACTTAAATAATTTGTGAAATGTAATACTTACGCTTAAGATGACATTTTCGACGATTTTCGGAACCCAAACGTAGCCGATGAGGCTGCTCGCCAGTACCAACGCAGCCCCCACGGCTAATGTAATCACGCTCCCAACTATCCCGCACATTTTCCACTCTAAATTTGAAATAAACGACGTAATTATAAACAGGTGATAATTGTGATAATTACTGTCCGAGCGCTAATACTACACGCTTCTGATTACGATTAATGTTCACATTGTGCACCACATTTTTTTCTCTGATAACGATATCCAAGATTTATATTAAGGTTCTTGATAATGTGATATCAATAACATATCTATACGTAAATATTCAAGTAGTTGATGATTTTCTTTTTACACACACTGATTTTTCTACAAAAACATCGAAAAACCAAAATTAATTGAAAAGGAATTCTCTTTTTTTTTCGAAATTTCCGCTTGCTGATTACACATCATAAATGTATTTAATTAGCACTTGATAAACAATCAACACTGATCAATCAGAGAGAAAAATGTATCGCTCACTAGAAATATATTAATTCAGGACCCGATATTTTTTAAAACATGTTTACCTATAGTCAGCGAGAGAGTGGAACGACGCGAGCGACGCTGCTAATAAGAGTGCGTCCAGTTCGTTGCGAAAAATTAAGTTGAAAGTGTTGAGAGTGGGAGGAGCTCGTAGGAAAATTCACTAATTTTTATTACGCTGTTGGACCAATGTAGCTCGCTACTTTCTGTACCCACCTGTTTGTTTTGTATTGATTTATTTAGAATAGAATATCGTTTAAGTATTTATGAAAGTGGCACATTTAAAGCAAAATACATATTGACAATTATAACGCAACAATTGCATTTTTGTCTGAACTAGGTTGAACCTGTATTTCAGGCTAGAGCTTAATAATAAATTAACAATCACTTTATTAAATAACCTAAATTTTAAACATGTTTTATTTACAAACTAAAAGGAAATCTTTTGTGTCTCCATAACGGATGCTGAGTAAGTATTGCACAATGATCTTTTTACAGTTATAATAATTTAATTTATACAAACCTAATTTTCTATTTAATCTATTATACAGAAATGGACCTTTTTTACAAAGACGTATTTTGAAAAAGTATTGGAACTAAACACAACATCATTCCGTCTCTTATTAGTCATTTCAAGGCTGTAAACAAGCAAGGTGTGCTGTTTTAGTACTAAACGCATGATGAAAAGCTGGCGAACTGTTAGCACGTTACAAGACTTGTAAGTAAATCTGTGGGATAGTGGAACGGATGGAGATTGGCTACTTTAAGCATGTCTATAGAGAAATTACAATGGCTATAGATCAAAGTTTTTTTTATGGTAGGTAATGACAAATCCAATGACAAATCCCGCCCTTAGGCGAAGCGGGAAGTAGTGTCAGACTCTTACTGACTAAAAACCTACCCCGTTCTTTTGTTGCCTATCGTGCGTTCCTTTGTCCCACGGCGCTGCCCAGGCAGGGCACACCTCTATAGTGTGCTCCACCGAGAAATCTAAGGTTTTAGCAACTCATTACCTACTTCTTTTTTTAAGCATTTTTTCCCGGCTTCATTAGGGAAGTATAGAGCAAACATTGCTACTGAACAAAGAGATTTAAAAACTATATGTCAACAATAAGCAAATAATAGTTACCTACATCGTGACACAGTTAAAAGTGAAAATCGTATCAACAAGATTATTTTAAAAGAGATTTTATATTTAATGTCTTTGCTGCTGAACAACAACTTCAACTTAATTACTATACTTTTTGAACTTCAAATAAGATACCATATACCACATAGAAGACATGAGTGACAGATGTTGACAAATATTGATTATTTGAAACACATAGACACTACAAGTTCTACCTATGATTTATGGAGTTTATAAGTACCTAGATGATATTTTTAAGTCGTGATGTCTGGTAGGCGAGCTTACACGGATATTGTTAGTCATATCCCACATTATCAGGGTAAATAAACATGGCTCCCTGGACAGACTTCTAATAGATAAATCATATTATATGTAGGTGTAAGAAATGGTTCTTATTACATACTCCATATACAGTGGTGCAATTCTCTAAGAAAACGCAGCGCTGTCAACGTCGAACACCCAAATATGTTACATTGGATTGTCAACCTAATCCACCTATACATTGGATTGTTAATTCAATGTATCCTATTTGTATGCTCGACGTTGGCAGCGCTGTGATTTCTTACAGAATAGCACCACTGGCCGACCACTTCTGTATGCCGCCAAAAATCAGTGAGTAACCAGATAAGGCGAGCTTCGAGAAAAAAAAAAGAATTGGTAAAGAACGATTGCCGTCATCTTTGTTATGTTTAAGTTACCGGCAATCTGTATAATTCAGGTATTCTATACAATACCGAATGCGCAGCCGGTAATGTGTGTAAAAGACGAGAGCAGGGAAGGAGGTGATGTAATTTTAGGACAACCCTACACGGCCCGGTAAGGTTTGTGTTATTTTTTTTTTTTATAACCACCTGAAAATAAAAGCCTTACTTTAAACCGTATTGTATACATTGTCTAGTTATTGTATAGAATACCGGATTATATAGATTGCCAGTACCTAACAATATTGAATAAAGGCATCGGTTTCACTGGCTTGGTAAATTGACAAAAAGTTTTCCATGTCCTAGACAAGTTCCAAGTTAAATTTAACGGCTTAGGCGTGCAGACGTAACAAACAAACAGACTTAGTTTTGCGTTTATAATAATAAAGATCCCTCCCTCAGGCTGTGACGTAATTATGATTGGCGATACAAATATAGATCTATTATGCAAAACCGGTTCAAGCAGCGTTATCAGTAACTACACAAATAATATGAGTGAGTTAGGCTTGGAATGAGCTATCCGTGACGTAACGAGAGAGGAGGTGTACGGCGACACAGTGACGCGATCGTGCATAGACCACGTGTGGGTCTGGGTTAGAACTCAGCGTGCAATATCTGAGTATGCGTTAACTGTTAAGATATCAGATATTATATTATAGGTATGCACCTCGTTAGTAAATCCGTCATCGAAGATATTCCAAATGCATTGTGTCCTAACAAGACTATTATTTGTGATAAAAAGGTATTAGAAAAGCTTAAAAATGTTTCACGGAATGAGCTATTGAATTGTGAATGTCCAATAGACTTATATGGTAGGTTATGTTCAAATTTTTCTGATGCTTATAAAGAAGCGAAAACTCAAGTTTTAGTACGTAATAAAAGGAAAAGTGTGCGTGGATCACTCAAAGATTAAAAGAAATGACAGGTATTAGGGATAAGTTATTTAAAAATTGGAAAAATAAACCTGATGATATTAATTTACGTGAACAAAAAAAAAATTCAAATCGACTAAATAAATGTATTAATAAGGCGAAAAATAAATACCGTCAGGAAGAAATAAAAATGTAAAAAGAATATAAGAAAGATTTGGAATAAAATTAATTCATGGGTAGGAAATGAAAAAAGAGGGTTGATTCTTTTATTTTGAAGTACTTGGGAAAATTGGAATGCTCGGTTGATAATATATGTAATAAGTTTTCAGAAACATTTACTCAAGATATCTTAAATATAAAACATTTATGTAAACATAGGTTTTTGGAAAGATCTAGCTATGTTAAGTCTGTAAATGTATCACTGCGGTTTCAGAAAGCGTACCCAATAGATATTGATAAAATAATAAATATGTTAAGCTGTGACAAGTCTCATGGAGTAGATAAAATTAGAGTAAAAGAAATAAAGTTATTGAAATCCGAGCTGAGCCCCGTAATAGCTTTATTTATTAACTTATGTGTTCATAAGGGGTTATACCCTGAGAAACTAAAAATAGCATTAATTAGACTTAGTTCTAAACAAGGTGAGCATTGTGATTATGCAAACTATAGGCCAATAGCCATATTGTCAGTTATAAATAAAATCGTAGAGAAGTTTGTTGTGAATCAAGTTAGTGTTTTCTTGGAAAATCAATAATAATATATATAAATAATATTTTAACAAATGCACAATATGGTTTCCGACGCAGGCGGAGCACGGCGACGGCCTTTGCGCAGTTCGCGGACTACTTCAATGATTGTTTGGACCAGCGGAAGCAGGTGGTGGTGGTCTACATTGATTTCAAAAAAGCATTTGGTACTCTAGACCACCACCAGCCGCTTCAAGCCATGGAAGAGTGTGGGGTCGCGGGACCACTTAACAGGTGGTTCCGTGCCTACCTCGCAAATAGTACACTATGAACGGTCATTGACGGCGTCGTCGGGGAGCCTAAGAGCAGCACGTGTGGTGTGCCGACCGGATCTGTGTTCGGCCCCGTCGGATACATCATGCATGTCAATAGCATGTGCAATGTCGTTCGTAAGTGTCAAATATATATGTATGCTGACGATACTTGTCTAGTTTATGGTGACAAAGATTTAAATTTAATTGAAAGCGCTATCCAGGAGGATTTAACTAATATCATCAAATAGGCTCATGACAATGGCATCATAATTAATATAAACAAAACCAAATGTATGCGTATACGATCGCCTTATATTAAAAAAACCGAACGTCCGCCGCGCATAGTGCCATAGCTATGAATTTCTGCACAGTGACGGATTGACGATGTGTGAGTGTGCCAATATTTAGGTGGTGGAGGAATACAAGTACTTGGGTTTAGTCATAGATAACAGCTACTCATGGAAAACACACATTATACAATTATGTGACAAAGTCAGGTATGTGCTTGTGAAGTTCCAGCACCTTAGTTTTGTGCTAGATAGGACAACATTGTTCATGGTTTATTATGCGCCGGTGGACTCACTGCTGTCTTATGGGCTGGCGTGCTATGGTAATACGTTTAAGACATACTTAGATAAAATAAAAATATTACAAATTAGATTCATGAAACTATTAGTAGGTAGATAAAAATACAAAAAAGCGTTGTAAAATTGGTGAGTATGAAATTAATTTTTGGAATGTAAAATACTGCCGGCTCATGAGAGGCTGGTGTTAGCAATAGCTTTAGAACAGTATAATAGTGATATACATTAAAATGTTATTGTACGTACGAGATCTCAGAGGACAAATAATATGAAAAGGTTTGTTGTACCCAATTGTAATAACTATTATGGTCGAAGATGTAGAAAGTTTTTAGTTCCAACCATTTTTAATAACCTACCAGTCGATATAAACAGCTGTATTACAAAAACGTCTTATAAAAATAAAATACATAAGTACCTCCTCAATGAATTTTGTCAAACCCTCAATGTTGAGGATATTTCGAAAGTGTTTACTGTGAATGTGTATGTTTGTGCTAGCCAAAAGGAGCTACATCTGCCAACAAACTGCTTTGCAGTTTGGCAGAGGTAATATTTATAGTGTTGAATATGTATTTCTGTGAATAAACTATTTTTCATTTTCATTTAATAAAATATACGAAATAATGCGCCTAGGTTTGAACCCGTGATTTACTTACAACTCGTACATCGGGGGCCTCATAAGCAGTGACGGATTAAACCTTAATCAAATTAAGCAATGCTTAGGGTATCACGTCTGGGGAGGGACTAGAAGAAGCACAAAAAAAAATCCGTCCTTAGGGCATCAATCTCACGTCACCAAAAAACCACACCAAAAAAAGTTTCCCAAGAGAACAATAAAAAAAAAACGTATTATTATAGCATCATTGATAAATTAAATGCAGAGATGCGAAAAAGAAGAGAAATATACAAAGAAACAGCAGACAAATTCTCGTACTTGAATAAAATACCCGATGCCGAAAATTATGTGTCCCGATCAAACTGCAGAATACAGTCAGCACAGTACAAATCTAGTAAACCCATATCCAGAAGACCTTAACACCGAATACCCATAGAGAGACACAATAGAAAGAAAACTAGATATGCGGACACCAGTGTCCGTTTCATTCATATGTCATAAGTAAAATAAGTTCTAGACCCAGTGATTCGGCTCGCACAAGTTTACATCAAACTCATGCACAATAGTATAAAATAATACATGATGATAAAATTAAATCAGCTTTCCCTAATGTGGAAACAGCCCTGCGTATATTTTTATGGCTTGTGATTACAGCAGTATTTCTAGAGCAGTGGTGGCCGAATGGTAACGGTCCCGACTTACGAGTTGTAGGTCACAGATTCAAACCCAGCCAGGCGCATTACTTTGTGTAATTTATTTCATCACCACTGCTCTCAAAACGGTGAAGGAAAACATCGTGAGGAAACCAACATGTCCAAGAACCAAAAATTCGAAGACATGTGACATTCACCAAGCCGCACTGGGCCCGCGTGTTGAATTACGGCCTATTCCCTCTCTTAGAGAGGAGGCCTGTGTCCCAGCAGTGGGAACATTATAAAAGGCTGATGAAGATGAAGAAGAGAGATTACAAATTGCTCAGCGGAACGTTCTTTTTCAAAATTAAAAATGTTAAAAAATGAAAAAAGTACAAAGATGATACAAGAAAGGCTCGATAATTTATCAATATTATACATAGAGTCCGATATGTTCAAAACTTTAGGTGTTAATACTATCTTGAGTGAATTCGCAGCCCGGAAAAGCCGCAAGGCGAATTTCAATAAATATATAAATTATGCTTTGGTTTTTATTGTTGTCGCACCTACTCCACTTCTAAGGTACGTTACATCTCACCCTCTTATTCGACAAAAAACCGGTCAAGTGCGAGTTGGACTCGCGCACGAAGTTCCGTATTGGCTAGGTTAACAACAGAACAACAATAAAATAGTAAAATTTTGCACAATTTTGTGTATTTTTACATTAAAGTCAAAAAAATCCAACCATATTTTTTTTCTAAATAGTTTTTTTATTTCACACTTTTTAGTTGCAGTACCCCTCCTCAGCCAAACATAAATAGATTCCTTCCGCCATTCGGTTCCATCATCAAATCATCATGACAATTCTAATAATAACAAACACGGCAAGGACACAGATTTATTACAGACTTCCGGTTCTTACCTACCTTTCGACGTCATAATCAGATCAGTTCTATGTATTCCCTACCCCTTTTCCTTCAGTCAATTATACTTTTTACGACACTTCTGCTATGATTTTTTGAAAGAGTTTTGTTTTTCTATATCTTCGAAGCCCATCATCAGATCAAAACAATATGTCTGTAGCGACATCCATGTCGTCACAAAAAGAACTAATCCTGCATCGCGCAAGTAAGATTCGCGGCGCGATTGGAACATATAGAACAAACCCGAAATCATCTATCGGGCAATAGCCCACCAGACATAACACCTGTCTGGTCGGAGGATCCTCCCTTTTCAACGGAGGTATGTGGGACTTTACTCTCTGTCCCAAATACCTCCAAAACTGGTGACCCTCGACAAAGAACGTCAGCGCAGCCTTCGTGCAGCAACTACTTCGTGACGTCATCATCACTTCCTCAAGCTTTCAAGCAGCGAGCCATACAGCCAGCACCCACGGCTATATGGGTATCCTGACCACCAGCATGCCTACTTGGTCATACCTGGTCATCACCCTCAGCCTCATCAGCGACTTTGGCTAAGCACCTGCACCTTCGGCCAGTCACATGAAGAGCCTTGAAGAACCTCTCCTGGTCGACGACAGCAGCCAAGCCCTACGTCGCACAGCACCGCTCCGACTCACTGGAGCCAGCCGCAGTACTCCGACTCACTGGAGCCTGCAGCATCCTATCCCGACTCACTGGGATAGCACCACCCCGACTCACTGGGGCATCACCGCAGACAGTTCCGACTCACCGAGAACTATGCGGAATCCGGTTCCGACTCACTGGAACCAACCTCCATTGGCTTGGCACGCATCACGACGCATCAAGAACCATCGATCTCCGATCTCCGGAGGGGAGTGATGTAGCGACATCCATGTCGTCACAAAAAGAACTAATCCTGCATCGCGCAAGTAAGATTCGCGGCGCGATTGGAACATATAGAACAAACCCGAAATCATCTATCGGGCAGTAGCCCACCAGATATAACACCTGTCTGGTCGGAGGATCCTCCCTTTTCAACGGAGGTATGTGGGACTTTACTCTCTGTTCAACTACCTCCAAATGTCAATGGGACCAATCCGGGACTATAAGCTTTCAATCGGTTTACAAAAAGTAAAAATTTTCAAAATCGGTTTACAATTGACAAAGATATCGGTGAACATACATAAAAAATAAAATATAGCAGAACTTCCTCCTTTCCAAAGTCGATTAAAAATGGCGTTTTTTGTATGACTTAAATATTTATTTTATTTTTATTTTATTATTTATTATTAAAGTAAAAATACAATTGAGTATTTTGTGAATATTTCAAGTGCCTACCTGTTGACATTATTGATATAGAGCAAAAAAGGGTAAAAAAAATCGCGTTTGTTGCATGAGAGGTCCCTTAAATATTTATTTTATTTAGTTTTTAGTATGTTTTTTTATAGTGGCAACAGAAATACATAATTGTGAAAATTTCAACTGTCTAGCTATCGCGGTTCTTGAGATACAGCTTGGTGACAGATGGACATACAGTGAAGTCTTAGTAATAGGGTTCCGTATTTACCCTTTGGGTACGGAACCCTAAAAACTAATATTTTTAGGCGATAAAGGTTAAAGACTGACTCTAGGTGGATTGCTTAGGGCATCAAGCAGTAGTAAGAGCAGAGGTGTTCGAGTGGAGGGGCGTTACGATGACAAAAAAGGAAATTTTCCGAAAGAATTTGAGCCCGCTTTTGGGCATTATAGATATCCTATTCACACATCGACCCTTTTTATCTGGTAGGATAAAGGAAGAATCATCATCAGCATCATTTCAGCCGAAAGACTTTCACTTTTGCATATAAGCCTTCCCTCAGGTGTCTTCATAACGAGCGGTCCTGTGCGTCTCGCATCCATCGGATTCGCGCGACCCTCACCAGGTTTCAGGTCCAGATCGGTCCACCTTGTGGGAGGCCTTCTATCGCTGCGTCTTCCGATACATGGTCGCCACTCCAGAACCATTCGTCTTCATCGAGCATCTTTTCTGTGAGCAATTGCATGATCACATAAGAAATAAATATATTTGCAGAAGAACTAAGGTTACCGACATAGCCTGAAGAATCGCGAAACTTTGGTGGTAAGTGAGCAGAGGATATCGGAAGCGAAAGTTAGCGTTTTTTTGCAAAAATGGATTTATTTTTCTACAGCTCGAGAGGACGCCGGTGTCCTCTCACATCCACGCCACTATAGGCCTCAATTCCGATGTTTAGAGTCTACTTTTGTAAGAACAAGTTTGGTAGTTGTGGATCAAAAGTATTTTTGACAATATCATTCCAAAAAAAAAAAAAAAAAAAGTTTTATACACCGTTAAATTTTGGTCGTTTTAATCCCGCGGAGGGTACATGAGAAACCCTATCGATTTGTAAAGATAAAAATGAAAAATAAAGTACATTTTTAAAAACTCGTATTAATTTACGCATGTACGAAATTGTGATTTTTAACAGAAACTCTGTTTCTGTTAAAAAAAATATTCTGTAGCCGAGTCGATTTTCTATCGACTATATTTCGGGGTACGCGTGCGGCGTATCGCATAATCGAGTTACTCCGATCCCGTTCCATCATAGTACTAATGACATTAACGGCGAACCGTCACTGGTACATGTAGAATATCTCACCCTACGCATAAGGCCCTACCCTACGCAGTATTATTATTTAAAAAAATGACACTAACATCAGTTTTAAGTTTTTACTAACACTTTTATTATGGATTCATTGTGTCTGAAAATAAATGTTATTATTATTTTTATAAGGATGTTTTAATATCATGTGGATTTTATTACGTATGATAATAAAAACAGCCTCAGGGTATGACCCTAAAACCTACAGTTAACGTGGAGTGAAGTCTCTGTGTTTTCTGATAACTGAAAAATTTAAATATATGCACTGCTTCAATCTTTAAGTCAAGAGTAAATAGGTAAAGCAAATGTACTGCAACGATAGCCACATCATCGCTTAGAGCTCAAACCTGAGCTTAAAGCAACAATAAAATAAAATCACAATACGTATGCACAGTTTTAATTCAAAAACTCACCAAAATCATAACTTTTGATGGCGATTGTATATAAACTAAAATGTACCATAACTAGCATACGTTGTACTTGTTTATGTTTCTAAGAAACCACTTTGTTCAGGAACATACGTAACTTCATATACCTGAGCTGAGTAGAAACTCGCTGAGTGAACTTGCGTAAAGCCTCTCTAGGGCCATTCATTTATTACGCAAGACAATTTTTACTAATATTAGACACCTTCACCCCCTAGGTCAGAAAAAATAAGGATATTTTTTTTGTTTACCTATACGCATCCAAGCGCACATCGGCACTCGAGCTTTTTTCAAATCTTAACTTTGCACGTTTTTGTGATCTTACGTAAGAACTATCGAGACTCTCCTTTTACCATCTTGTAAGAAAAAATAAGACATGGTCAACTCAAACTCAATTCAAAATTTTTTATTGCGGCACACAGGTAAAAATATAAGGTACCAAATAGTTTATATATATTCACTATATAATTATCCGATGAGCCATTCCGTCACGCGTTGGCGTCCCGGCTGTATTGGAACCTCATGGCCTGGCATGCAACGATTGTAAGAGATCGGACGGCATGTCTTTATTTCCGTGGAAGATGAGTAGAACTTTAGTATGGGACGCTACCTGTGTCGACACTCTTGCGCCATCCCACCTTCCTAGCTCATCGTGTTGTGCTGGTGCTGCTGCTGCAGCTGCGGAGGACCGCAAGCGGCGGAAATATAACAACCTCGTCTGCAGTTATATTTTTGAGATAGATATGCCGTTTGGGGTTGAAACTCTTGGGCCATGGAGTCCGAGTGCTCATGCGCTTTTTAAAGAACTATCCAAAGGCTTAGTTGACACTTCGCGTAACCCAATGGCTGGTTTTTACCTCGGTCAGAAATTAAGCATTGCCATACAAAGTGCCTTGTGGACACACTTTTATTCGACAGCTCTGCGGAGGAGTTTTATGACGCCATTTTTTAGTTAGGAGCCGTCTTCAGTATATTCACATACAGTTTTAATTGGTAAGTGTTTTATATAATGTTTATAATTGTTATTTGTGAAATAAATATATAAACTATTACATCATATTTTTACCTGTGTAAATCTATGACCCGAACCCCCTCCTCCCCTAATCGTCTGTCTTACATAGTAAATGAGTGACCCCTGTATTGTAGCTATACTAGATTCGGAGAGTTTCATGTTCAGTAACTGAAGATGCTTTGATTTAGTGATAGAGCTCAGAATCAGCCTACCTGGGCTTCAGGATAAGTGGAAATTTAGTAACATAGGTTGGTTTTAGTCAGCGACCTCTCGCTCCGGTTCCTGGTACAGACCATCGTTTGGTACGTAGGGTAATGGCAGGCAGCTGCCTCTTTCTGCAAAACAGGAATGAGAGAATGGACTTCCTCACACTCCAGCCACCGTATGCGCCGGCTTGCTCACGACAGGGCCGCAGCCTACTGGAACATGGGCAAGTTGTACTGAAGAGAACCCAGCGGTCCTGAAAGCAAGTCAAGGAAGGAATAGTCAGCCCCCCTAGCCAAGTTAAATCGTTTCGTTTTGCGTTAACGCTTGGAGTTGGCCTCGCCCCCACTGTCTTTGTTCGAACAAACGAATTGAGGGCGTGGCCAACTCCAAGCAGTAATGCAAAACGAAATTATTGTAACTTGGCTAGGGAGGCTGATACTCCCTCTTGATTTACCCAGAGCGAAAATAGTACATTTTGATACAAGTGGAGATACTTTGTCATTGTTACCGATGCGAAATTCGCCGGAACCACACAAGCGAAGGTGTAAAGGAGCATGCAGCACGGCTCACCCTCGCTTATGCGGCTCGGGTGAATTCGGGGAAATTTTCTTTAGAAGAAAAGAAACTAAAATGCATTGTTATTTTCAGGAAAAGTATTTCTTTGTAAATGTATTGAAAAACATCGTTTGATACACGTGGAAATTTGTAACTGCAGCACCCGAGTGCAAATTTCCTAATTTCTTAATTCTTTATTGTACACCATAACAGCTTAAAAAAAAATGGAAAATAGAGGTCATGTACTTAGGCGAGCTTAACTCAAAGTTGAGTTTTCTTCCAGCAAACCATTGAGTGATAGAGAGAGATTACAAAAGAGGGTAGGATCCAGTGTGTTTCTAATTACAACGCGTTTTTTTTTTTATTATACTACTGAAGAAAATTTTCCAAAGTTGTCATAGATTTTAGTTTTGATGGCAGCAGGTAATCATAATATCTGGCGACATAGCCTATAGAATTCTCTTCAAAACTTAATTTCGATATTTTTTTCACAAATAACAGAAATTAATAAATCGCAGTGAATATAACTTAATCACTGTAAATGATATTTTTAATTTCCTTTTTCTTTCCCGCGCTTAACCTTTTAAAGTTGATACAGGAATGAATCTGATAAGAATAAAGCTGGCACGCCACAAAAAAAAAAAAATCGGTTCGGGAAAATGTTTGAGACTCCATCCTGAAATTGAACCATTTACAGGTAAGTTTGTACAGAACCTTCAGTGCGCGAGTCCGACTGACACGTGCCCAGTTATAAAAACTGGGCACGTGCCAGTCGGACTCGCGAGTATCATTATTATATTCTGTTCATAAACTTGTGTTTATGAACAGAATATAATAATGAGTTGTCTACAGACTCATTAGGGGACCAAATGTTCCCCAACATGACGCTCAACACTGTCTGTTGGTCTAGTGGTTAGTGACCCTGACTGCTAAGCCGCAGGTCGTGGGTTCGATTCCCATCCAGGACAAATGTTTGTATGATGAACAAGATCATTTGTTCTGTGTCTGGCTATAATTTATTTATATTATGTATGTATTTAGAAATACATAAGAATGATTATCAGTTGTCTAGTACTCATAACACAAGCTCTGCTTAGCTTGAGACTAGACGGTGTGTGATAATTGTGGAATATTAACATGCCCTGCGTCACGGAAATGCGTTGTAAAATGATGAGGAGCAAGTTGAGGACACTGGGCAACATCGCAGCGTCACGTAGACTAAGCGTTGCGGGTCATGTTGGAGGTCATTTTGTCCCCTAATGTATCTAAAGGCTTTTAATTTATTTGTATGGGAAGGACGTAGGCGAAGGCGCATCTGCGAGGCATGTATCTTTCACAAATTTGAAAACGAGACAGCCACTGTCGTATCCCAGCGTTCGAACACATCGTCGCTTAACATCGGGTAAAAAGTAATCAATAGAGTCTCAATATTATAAAAAAAAATCATCATCCTTTAACCTACGTCCACGTACTACGTAACCATGGCTTCGTACGAGGCCATGGGCCCACATCGCCCACGCCTTACTACGCAAGCGTTGTTAGTACCGCCTCTAGCAGTGGCCGCTAAGTGTGTCTGTGGGTTGAACCCTAATTGTGTCCTTATTACAAGGAACTGTAGACCGATGATGTTACGCCTCAGTTGAATTAGCTTAATTGAAACTTTGTATTAGAGTTTCCTCTAACTTAATACCTAGAAAAACATTAGATACGGATGATATACTAACATGGTGCTGTTATGTTTTTACATGATTTTTCTACTTGAATTATTCTGTAATAGCTGGGGGAGATGTAATACGTCACCATACAATCGTTCATAAAGATCACTAATAGTAGGTATATAAAGCCACGGACACGAAGTCAACGGACAGCGGAGCGGCGGCGGCACGGTAACGCTGACCCGAACGCTGAATGCTTGTTCAAAATACAATAAAATTACGTCACAAAAAATCCACTAAGGTGGACAATTTTGTAATCGCTTGTTATTTTATTTTTATTTTTTCTTTAGTTTCCACACACATGTGTCCTCAGCCATTGCGGGCCAGTCCCTCCGGTAGTTGTTCAGCTCATCTCTCCATCTTGGTCTTCGCCCAGTCGTGGTACACAATGGGCTAACTAAATAACTAATTCTAATTTATTTATTGATTGACCAATTCATTTATTCATTTTCTTGTAGAATTGTAATTCACTTGGAGCTCAATCAACTAGGTATTTCAAGTTCTAACCTTACATTGTTCTACATGAGGTTCTACGAAACGCGGCATAGAAAATCTACTAGGTACTGTGTAAGTAGATATATAGAGTTTGCAATAAACCGCAAGGCAGCAGACTGGTAGCAGTGGCGTCCAATTAGTTCTCAGTTATTAGGAATTTCTGACGTTGTACCGATGAAGAAAATGGTTTCCCTCCTTCCTCTCCCTATTAATTCCCAGAGCGGATCCATCAGCCGAGCGAAATTCGTATCCTTTTATTGAATACAAGCTCTTATTTTATTGATGTTCATGTTTCTGCCATAAGCTTCGCCCGAGCGAAATTCCTTTCATGGATTTTGTGTATTGATTTATACGTTTCTGCTTTAAGCTCAGAGCCGGATTTACCTATAGTGCAGGGTGGTGGTGCACCCGGGAGCCAGTTCTTAGGGGGGGGGGCAGGTTTAAGGGGGCGCCGGACGCCGCTCGAGACAGTGAAATAACTACAAAGTTGTGCTTTTTAATTCGTATAACCCTTTTCTTCCTAAAAAATATTCTATTACTTCCTGACATCACTGAAATTGCACCAATCTCAAACCATAATAAAAAACCTACTATTCAAAAGTTCGAAACCAACGTGAAATTAATTTTAGTTCAATCATAGATTTGACATCACCTACTGCATCAGACATTTTTGTGAGTATCTGATACTTATTTTTGTAATCGTATCCTCGAGCCCTATTTTGACACCAGACATGACAGTCACGAAAAAAAAATTATCAATTAGGGCGCCAAAAAACCATCACTACATAGTATAAAACAAAGTCGCTTCCCCCTGTCTGTCCTTATGTATGCTTAGATCTTTAAAACTACGCAACGGATTTTGATACTAATTATTTTATAGATAGATTAATTCAAGAGGAAGGTTTATATATGTACCCAAGTAACAAAAGCTTCTATAACCAAGGCGTTTTATCACCAAACAGTGATATAGTGGGCCTATAATGGTAACCATTGTGACTGCTTGTACTATAAAGGTTTTCAAGAGAGCTTTTTGGTTCTTTAAGATTAAAGAGCAGTTAAGTTCTATAATTTAGCTCTTAAAATGCTTATAGGATCATTTTAAGAGCTAAATTATAGAACTTAACTGCTCTTTAATCTTAAAGAAGTAGGACAAAAGAATCTTTAAAGTGTTGCACTGTAAAAGATATGAAAAACACGATTATGGTAATATTTAGTACTATAGACCACCTTACTGACACTTTTATATATCTACTTTGCACTAATAATGTGTCAAAATGAAGGTTACAGTACTAGTATTGTAGGAGTATCATAAACACTATTACAGCATAAATCTGTGCTATAAAAGTACCTTGCACAACCATTACGAAACCCTTTAGCTTCTTAAAAGCTCCCTCAACACCGCTATGGGGCTAGTTCTGTTAAAGTCACGAAAACTCTTCTATAGTACTAAATAGTACCATAGCGACTCCTGGTGCAGTTGTTAAATAACTTAAATTCTAAATAGCTCTATAAATGAGTTTGAGCTTCTGCTACGACACCTAAAGGGTGACATATTCGTTTTCGATACAAATATGGCTGCTGTGGTCTACCATGATGGCACATTAGCAGCACGGCTGGAGTCAATATGTACTATAGCAGCCATAGTCGGTACAAGTCCTTAATTTATTAATTAAAATTTTATTAAAACACGAAAATTATGAAGGCGCATTGTTAAATTTGAAATCAGCGTATTGATTTTACCGATAAAATTATTTTCGCAATAGCAAGTTATGGTATAGTTACGGTTCATGAATGTTTTATAGTATGTCCTTTTGCAACAGTGGCAAATGACATAAAGCATAACTTAAATCAATATATATAGGTTTTTATAGTACCAAATTTTGTTACTTGGGTATTATACATGCATAATATATTTAATATCACCATTGCACCCGTGCAAAGCTAGCTGGGGCGGGTGGTTCACTCAAGTTTCACCAAAACTTCATTGACAAATTTTTAGTTTACAACCAACGTTTCGTATACTATTTATTTTACAAACGATTCGTTATGCAACGTTTGCAGAACAAATCGTATGTAAAATAAATAGTATCATTTTAAAATCTCTCGCTTTATAAACTCTTTTTTGGCAAATGTTTCTTATGATAAATGGTTCGGATGATATTTAATCATTTATAAATTTTTCATTTAATAATAGGTATTGTTTTGTATAATTTTACTGAACTACCACATTAATTAAACCTGTAATTGCACTGACATACTAAGTAGATGTGAATCATTCTGTTATAACGAGTTGGTGGGTACAGTTTTTTTTAGTAATCTCCTGGTTTGATTTATGGGTGGTGAGAAGATTTCTCCCTCCCCTTTGTAGCCTGAGTTTGGTTGCCGACATACAGCATGCTAAAAAGCATTCAGCATGTAAGCAGGCATACAAGATACAGCAGGCATGCAGCATAGAAGCAGGCATGCAGCAGGCATGCAGCATGCAAGCAAGCATTCAGCTTGCAAGCAAGCATTCAGCAGGCAGCAGAAATGCAACAGGCATACAGAATGCAAGCAAGCATGCAACATGCAGCAGGCATGAAGCATACAAACAGACATGGAATACACAGCAAGTATTGTTTCTGTCACGGCTCCGGAGCTACGGGATTTGGGCGGCGCCACGCGAGGTTATCGTCACAGATAGTTTTAACGCTCACCACTACAGCTTCGGCCCCTCCGCGCCTATGTGATTTAATCTACCATGCTACCAAGTAACCGGTTATATATAATAATAATAAATAAATAAGGCGCTGATAAAACCAATTAAATCAATCCGTTTAAAACGAAAAAGATGGTTCAAAATTCAAATAAACCATTTTTTTTTTTCGATTTAGAACGGTAAATGTTGATGACTATGTTTTTCTTAATTATAACTAGATTTACTTGATTTTAACGAGGTAGGGATTTGACGGAGTATTTATGAACTGTGTAAAGATTTTTTTTTGGTAAAGAATTATTTATTTCATTGTTTTCAGTCAATATAAATAAACAATTTGATTATGTTTAAAACCAAACGCACACTCTCATACTCTCGTTGACGTTGCCACACGTGAGTCACGACTCAACGTACCTACACGACTCACACACACGTCATGCACATTTAAAAGACGAGTTTTCATCAGTTTAAAACGATTTATTTAGATCGTTTTCGTTTTTTTGTTTTCGTAACTAATGGCGCTAGTTAGCTTAGTTGTGGGTCGGACTCTTGCACTGAGGGTTCCGTACTAGCTTATCTTTGTATGTAAATAGTTCAATTCCTGAATGGAGTCTCGAAAACTTTTCAAACTGCGTTTTTTTTTATTATGCCAAAAATTTACTATTTTCATATTTATTCCTATATCTATACCTACTATAAGACATTATTTTATGCCAAATTTCAGGATTCTGGGTTTAGGCTTGTGTCCTCCAGTGGAATTCCATAGACTGATGATGATGATGATGAAGATGAGCAATAAACTAATACGCAGATTTAAAAAAAAAAAAAAAAATTCATGTTTTATGTGTTTTTTGAGGTTTTAAAAATCGTAAAAAATTCAAAAAATCAAAATGTTCCAATAACGAAAAAAACTATTATGTTAGAATCTATAGCACTTTACAAACATATTTCATTATGAAAGTATCAATGTAAACGCTAAATCCACGGAGATAAAGCTAATATTAAAATTAAATCCCATACATTTACGCGTCGATTCCACGCTGTGACGTCACGCCGTGGTGTACTTTTATATGGAGCGATTTTGGGTCACGTGATCAAATGCTACTTTCGGACCGTATTATCTCTGGAGATAATTATCGTAGGAATACCTTTACTTTGGAAAAGTTGTTTGTTTTTATCTCCTTTATTAAAATATGATGTAAAAAAAAATTAGTCCACTACCCTATTGATCCCTATGAAGTTTGATTCCCTTGAGAGTGTCGAAATACTTATAGGTACGTTTTTTGCGACCTAAACGGCCGTATCTTTTTTTTTCGTTAACATGTAAGATTGATTTTGTCCACAGTTTCAAAGAAACGCAGACTGGGTTATATGGTTTAAACTTCAACTCGATACCTCTACGGGTTCCTTCCTTGACAGACAGACAGACGGACAACAAAGTGATCTTATAAGGGTTCCGTTTTTTTCCTTTTTAGGTACGGAACACTAAAAAAGCATTAAGTTTATGTTGCTCGAACAGCAATTACAAACTTGTTCGAACTAAAATTGAATGTAGGTGCAAATCCTCTTACTGGTTTCGATATATCGTGCCTGCAAGTAGGTATTAAGTTTGCCTTTGCTGGCGCTGGAGGCAAGTGCCCTTGTTTGGATCAACTGCCCCGCTCCGTTCAGCTTCTGCAACCACTCTTGAGTTACTGTATTCCCAATAACTCAACGAGTTCATGTTTTAGCACGAACTGAGCGCCAATTTTACTTACATTTTATATAGGTAGGTACTTATAGGAACTTGACGGGACCTTACGTTTCAGGGCCAGAGTTTAAGTTTTTTTGTTTTTTTTTTTTGGCTGTTAGTTCTCAAATGACTGCTCCCACTCTAGGGCAGCGTGAGAGAGAATGAAAGATTTTTACTAACTAAAGCCCACTCTTATGGCCTCTTTGCCTTGCATTCCAGGAAACCGGGTATTCCTTTCAGATAAACTGAACGAACCGACGAACCCATGACCCCAGTAGGCTTCGACCCTGCTGGGCCCCTACAGTATTGCTGACATTTCCTTCAGGCGTGCATGCGTGCAAGGACTGCGGTCTCCAGGTCCCGTGATGGCAGGCTAGCAAGCCCTCTGGCATACTTTCAGCTAGGCCCCCCGTCATTTTCGGCGCTTGACTTTTTGTGTTTCGGCTTAAGTCGTATAGGTACATCGATATTTATAGTTTTTTTTATTTATTTGGAATTATAGAAGACTTGATTATAGTGGGTACCTATACCATACAATTTATAAGCAATTTTTAGCTAACTGTACATAAATACGTCAGATTTTTACTTTCGAGCGAGTTGACGATGAAATCGGAAGCCAGCTCGCGCGGTCTCGCGAGTTTTGCAGTAGCGAGCTGACGAACAAGTCTCTCCTACGATGCATTAACATTTATTCCAAAAGACATTGCTCTACATAGCATATGAACAGAGTTAAGCAAATAAGCAAATATACTATTCAATCCAGAATAATCAAATATTCCATCTATTATGTATGACTGAATATTCCATCTAGGTTGATACAAAAATTCGTGACTATTCAGGTGACTTTGACTAATTCTATCTGAATTTCCTCTATTGCATTAAGACTTGGCTTTGCTCCCTCTGAAACTGTGCTATACCTACTCAAATCAATGTGGTTTCATTTGAGTACAGCACTGTCAATACTGTGACGTGGTTTCATCTTGTGAGTGCGTTGTCAGCGTGTTCACTGGCCATGATGACATTTTGGCAACATTTTAGTTTTGAAATTCCTCTCTAGTATTCACAATATAGTTTCGGTGTTTCTTCATAGCGTTCAAAAATAACCAGAATAGGGTTTTTTATAGTAGGTAAAATCATCCAAGGACAAATCCCGCCCTTGGGCGGAGCGGGAAATAGTGTCAGACTCTTACTGACTAAAAACCTACCCTGTTCCTTCCCTGCCTTGGATCCAGAGCCCCAGACTAGGCCTTGACCCTACTGGGCCCCTACGGTAACCCGAATAGGGTAGATTTGCGACCCAAGGTCGTTTTTTTATAACTCGAGTAGCTACCCTAGCATGCTGCATCAACTGACAGTAGTTCCCAGCAGACGACCACATCAAGTATTTTGCCAAAAGGAAGCTCCTGGAATACGGGGAGGATGGGAAACCAGGGTCATCCTAGAACCACCGAAACAGAAGCGCCTAACGCCTACGAGCAGCGATAGAGGTCAGGTCAGCCCGCCAAAACTCAGGACGGTAACTGAGGCAAGCGACCACGTGGCGAATGCCTTTCTCGTGTTTCAAGCGATCACAAAAACAATAAATTCTGTCAGCCTCATGACCTGCCAGAAAATTATGCAGTCATACCAGCTAGAGACTAAAGAGTTGCTTCAGGAGAAACTAGACGAGGCTGCGGCAGCCATATATGATAATGCCAAATAAATGTAAAATAATTTATGATGCATTGATCATCAAAAGTTCAACAACATCGATGCCAATGGGAAAACTGCCCAGAAAGCTGACACGTCTGGATAGCCGCCGGGCCTTGGTTCAGGCCATGGTCCGTAGTGAGGAGGGATGGCAGGCGGTCGCCTCCTTCTGCGAAGCAGTAATGCTAGCAAAGAAGGAGGCCGACCGCATCAGACAGAGGCAACGGGGCGCTCGCCCCAGCCGCCGCCGGGATTCCGATCCCGATTTCCGGCCACCGTAGGCGCGGGCTTGCGGACGGCGTGCAATGGGTAGCACGCTGTCCGATCATCCGGTAACCGACCGGACCGAGCCCAAGTCGTCGACGGCGCGTTCTGTTCCCGCGCGCCTCAAGGAGCTGTCAGCACACCGAACAGGCCCAGCCTGCTAACTGCAGACAGGCAGGGTCTAAGCCTACTGGGGTCATAGGTTTATTTCCGAAAGGAATGCTCAGCCCCGGCACGATAGGCTACGAAGGAACGGGGTAGGTTTTTAGTCAGTAAGAGTCTGACACTACTTTCCGCTCCGCCCAAGGGCGGGATTTGTCATTGGATGATTTTACCTACCATAAAAAAAAAACACGTCTGGATAGCAATGCTGATTCGTTGACTTAAGAAAAGCACAGCCTCTAATCCCGCAAAAGGGCGACCAGCTCGAGAGCTCGAACCCCATGAGTGTTTCAACCCCAAACGACTTAAATATAAAATCTTATCTTTTAGAGGGAACATAAAAAATACCCAATTAATTTTTATATTTTAAATTTATAACTATTTTTATGACTTTTTCCATGTATTTCATCTCTTAACCCACGGGTATGTATTAAGACAGACCAAACATATAAAATTCAAATCAGTTAATCCGTTTTACGAAACTAACGAGCAAGCGAGGAGCGTGATTTGCAAAATTAACATTTGTCACAGTACATTTCATTTTAAGTAAAAATAGTACATTTTGATACAAGTGCAGAAAGTTTGTCAGACCGAGCCGGAATTCGCACGAGCCGTAGGTGAGTATATTATGGATTCTAGGTCTGCAATGACAAATATGTACGTGTATTAAACAACGTTTTTCAAAACACACACGACTTACGACTATAGGAATTTATTTTTTTAAACCATTTATTTTTCTAGGAGTGCACAAGCGCTAAAGTTCGCAGAACCTTTGTTCAGACTCGCTAAGTTACGTCGGCCGTACTGTGTCTTAATGTACTATTATTTAAAAATCTTTAGCTAATCATTAAATATTACACGTATCTCACAACCTAAGATTTGGAGCATATACCTTGTGCGTCCGATAAGTACTCGTAAGTTAATAAATAGAAAGATACTGAACGTTTCTATATCTATTTACGTGACGTAAAGAATTTCATATTTTATTAAGGTGACCCTTCCCCACTCGCCTATCGTCAACGTCGAGCATCGTGTAAAAGCTCGTTCCTTTATCAAATGCAATCCAACGCAATGTTTGATGGAGAGGCAGCGTGAAAAAACAAGATAACGTCTGAAAACTCTGTTGGCATTCGGTAATTCCTTGTTCCAGGAAATACCAGTTTTTTTAAAACCCATAAAAAATTTTTGAGTATTAATTTAGAATCTCGATTTTAAATGTGCAAGACTTCTATAGAAGTACTTTTTTATATTTGTAATATGTGAGTACATTTTTGAGGGCCAAAGTTCAGGTAAAGTAGCAGATTTTCAGACATATTTACTGGATTATTTTTAAACATATTTAAGTTTGATTTCTATAGAAGCCTCGATAATATCCACAAGATACCTGTGTATCCAAAATATCTGAAGAAAGATGTGCAATATATAACATCATAATCACGTCAGAGCGGTTGTATGAAAAATGTACCTCGGGTAGGCCGCTCTTAAGTGTTCAACATCATTACGAGATTAAAGTGTTTATTTAATAATTAATACAATCTATAATCACTATGATTGCAAACTCTATAATCACTATGATTACGAACGTAAATGCGTTGATATGAGATATTAGGGCTACTTTTTAGATAGGACTTAATCTGGTGTAAGAATTTTATTGGCCTAGATACTAAAATCAACATCTGAGTCCAAGGCTAAAGATAACAGTACAATGGCCAGCACTTCTATTAGATTTTTGTTTATCTTAGAGCAATGATAATGTTTTACTATTAGCTATTTTCTGTCATTTATTTATTTCAAAATCATCTCAACAAAATTCGTAGCCATATTCAAATTTTTCAAAGTAACAGAATGAATGTAATCGTTTCTACAATCTTCATAGCTACGTCCTGTAGTTTTATGGTATGGTACTTATGGGGGGCAGCCCCTAGCCAAGTCACTATTTTTGTGTGAAAATCTTAATGTGGTTCACAGAATACATCTACTTACCAAGTTTTAACAGTATAGTTCTTATAGTTTCGGAAAAAAAGTGTTTGTTCCGTTTTTTGCCATTTGGCTACCCTAAAAAGGTATTATCAATATCAACTTCGCCATAAACCCTCCAATCTTGAGACGAAGGACCGGACGTGTCTATCGCGTGTCAGGTGAGCTTATGAGTAAAATCACAACCAAAGTGTTATCGCGTGTTAGGTGAGCTTATGAGTAAAACCACAACCAAAGTGTACCTACTCATTTAAGTACTAGGTACCTAGTGAACGACGTTGTTCGACGAGTGTAGGATGAGCTACTTGCCGAACAAAAGAAAGAAGCTGGTCCAACGGTATTGGCTGAAAAAGAACGAAAACAGTCCGAAAACGTTTTCTGTAAGCGTTTGTGCAGTGTAAGCTTACCTGATTTAGCAATTTTAGTATTTTCGTTAATTTTTATAAATACAACATTAGATTTAGTATATCCGAAACCCGAATGACGTGTCTAGTATTTTTATGTAAAGAATCTTTATAATTTTCGTAACTGTATCGTGCAAAATCACAAAGTTATAAGCTGTTCTTGTTACCTGGTTGTCCGCACAAAGACATGGTCATCGGGCCATCCGGGCGTCGGAGGAGTTGTTTTACTTCCGCACCCAGCTGTGCGCTGGGGCCTAATGCCCTTACTCCTAACCTGCTGTGACCTGTATTGTCCTTAGTGTCGATGGTGTCCAACTTGTGACCGTTTTTAGATATTTTTGGGAAAAAAATATAATATGGTATAGCTACCACCATAAAGCATAAAGCATTTGCTATGCTTTTTTTTTATAATCTTTATTAAAAAAAAAGTACAAGTTAACTTAAGTACTACATCATGAGTGACTGAGAGAAGATTCTACAGCGGATAACGAAGCATAACCCAGTTCCGAGCTAGGAGTTAACCTGTGTTACAGACACTAGGGAATGCTCCATCACCTCGCCAGAAATATTACCTTAAACGTCTGCAGTAGAAAGTTATTGTATTACTGGATTCCCAAGTAAGGCATGCCTGTTTATAGGGAATCCATATATAATTACGTTCGAAAATACAAAATTGCGAATGTGCCACATTCACGACGTGCATTGTGGTGGGGTGTGTGCGTAAGTGTTATGTATGAGAGAGTGAGTGCTGGAGTGAGTGTACTGATGTAAGTGTGTTTGTGTATGGCAGATGACGATTAATTTAGGCAATTATCTAAGGGAAAGGACGCGTTTTTACTATTTTATTACGGATCTATATTTATTGCTTAGTATATTCATTTAATTAATTTTATCATACCTTTTTCATAAAATACAGTGTATTTAACCTTCACTTTCTAATTTAAAACCTTTTTTTTTAATGTTGTTTAAATCCGTTCGCATGGTATACACAACTTAAGTTAAGCAGGGAAACCTAATATTAGCCTTATTAAACTGTTTTATCGTTATTTGCAATGCATTATATGTACCTATCGCTGTTGGTTTTCTAAATAAATAAACTACAATTTTTTGGAATCAAAAAAATTTAAAGGTTTCGCATATACTAAAAATAAGGTTTTATATTTTATGTTTGTTAATAGAGTAAATTATTTTTTGTTATTGATAGGTTCGCACTTGACCGCTAATATCTAAAAATCACCTGATGGAAAGCGACGATGCGGTCGGTTATGGACCGCTCTTACTTAGAAGTAACCTTTTCACTCTCGACTTAAAGACCCCTAAGTTGTACATAGTTATCAGGAAACACTGACCCCGGCAGGAAATTCCAATCCTTAGCTATACGCACAATAAATGTGTTCTCAAAACCGCTTAGTGCGTGTGGGTGGGATGTCCACCATGTACTAGTGGTGCATCGCCATACGTCTAGTGGTCCAATGATAAAACGGACTTGGCGGTATTAAATTGTGCATGTAAACGATAAAAATCCGACAGGCTAGCAACTCGGCGTCGATGCCCAAAACTTTGGAGTTTTGACTCAACAAGTGTATCATTACCAACGGTTTCTATATGCCTCTGTTACGGATTCATTTTGATTCAACATCCCACCACCTACAACATCCACCAATCAATAACAGATCAAAGGGACTCCGCTTAGTTCTATAGGTGCTACGCGCCTACGCGCTTTCGGAGCTACGCTGCTACGACACTATGCGCCCATGGAGCTACGCTGCTACGAACCTAAGCCATAATTATCTTGCAAAATCCTACGTTATCTGTTAGGGCCGAAACACATAACCACGTTGCGGCGCCGTGCCGCTAAAATCGGCGGTCACACCCGCCGCAACGCAAAATTTTGCGGTGTGCACCGTGGCGCATATACCATAGCTATATTAAATGGATATAACCATTAACCAGTATTCTCTCTGTCGTGTTTTTTTTCCTTGCTACACTGGTGACAGGTCGTGAAAAAACGATCTCTTAGATAAATTCTTTCTAAATATTAATAAATTGTGTATATTTTGTGTAAATCTATTCTTTACAATATAAGTACAAAGTGACACCCTCAGTGTTTGTGCCGTGTTTTTGTCGCAATAAATTTATTAATAATCGATAATTAGAGATCTTCGACCAGCTGTTAAAGTTTGAACTGTTTGAATTGCTGATTTGAATTCATCAAACCCGGGAAGTATTTTGTTTTATTTTATTGCTTAGTACTCGTAATAGTTACTGTTTCACACTATCCAACACTTGTAAACACTGCTCAGGTTTCTGAGCCACGTTCATCACAAATCGGCTCAGTTTATGTCTCCTTTTGCTTGAAAAATTGTGGAAGCAAAATTGTCGACGAAAACATTCGCCCAGACATAACACTGACCGCATTAAAATCACATTTATAAATTTAGATAGATAGAATACTTCTTATAAAATCTAAATAGTTCCACAACTAGATTTTCATTTGTAACACAAAACACGCAAATTCTTAAGTCAGGCTGATTATGTAACTGTGAATAAAATCATTTAGATGAACTGAAGAAGATTACTCTCAGTTGGATTTTATTTTTATAGTACTCTGTTAGTAACGAAAACTATCAAATCCTTCATGCGTAATCGCAAAACTATCTTGAAAGTAACAATTTTGATATTTTCATTTTTTTTTTTTAGCAACCGAGATAAGTAATCAGCCAGCAATTTTATAAGTGAAACTATCTATATTTTTTACACAACTGCCCCAAAAAAGGAGTGTTATGTTTTTTTAAATAAATGTATAAAAATATTCTCCACACACAAACCTTGCATTCCGTATTCATAAAATACCTATCATAACATACAGGCATTCTCTAGACACAAACTTTGCACTTTTTTGCATAAAATAGCTATTTGAGAATATTTGGGAAGAATTGCAAAAAAAGGAAGCAAAGCATTACTACTGTGATTTAAGGTATGATTTAAAACAATCCGTTATACACAGGGGCACTTGGCAGGTTTCGCAGCAGTACGGCGTCTTTTGTGTCTTCTTATTCCGAAGAAAAATAAAACAACACTTCCGGAAAATCCGGTTGCATGCTGCTGTGTAATCTGATTCCCCTTCCACTCCAGACCATTGCCTGAACCAGAGCCCAGCGTGAGAGATCGCCGCTGCCAATCGCCTTCACGAAGATACAGTGGTGGTACACCCAAACGGGGCACACCTACACCGTATGTTCCGCCGTGTTCTCCGAGTGATACCAACAATAACACCTGAGCGTTTGTTTGAATCCGAACTAAGAACCTCCATACCCGGTGAGGACTTGTATAATGTGAAAAGGGAGAACGCCATGGCACCTTTCCAGTCACTTTTCAAAAAGGGGACTTATCGCCGCGATTGTGGCGTGCGCGGCGCGAAAAACGGAGCCAAACATGAGAGTAGGTACTTACGTAGTAAGTAGGTAATAAGAGTGAGAGTAAGATCACATCGTAAATTATAATAACACATAATACAATTTCCTACTACTTAAGTACCGGAATAAAATATACAAATGTTTGTAATAGGTACCGTGATCACGATATTGGCTCGTTAATACCCGCGCGGAAAATAAGTTGAACCATTTGCTATGGTTACCCATAGCAAATGATTCAACTCATTTTCCGCGTACATTGACATAAATGTTTTCGAAATATGAAAGCTGCATCGCTCATTTAATAAAACATTTAAACTACCTAGGTAGGTACAGGCACTAACAGCGAATTTGTTAAATTTAAGGTTGTTTCAACCAATATTGATTCAATTGCCACCCACCAGGGGCTGCCTTGCACACTGCATGGAGGGTAGGGGGCCCCACACTCCAGCCGAGGCCTCGAGTGAACTACAAAATGAGATTTTTTGTGGACATAGCAACAGGCAAAGTAACTCCACATCAACTTAACTATGACATGACATGAATTCTTCACTAAAATATGCATATTTTGACTATGCTGGTATAATATTGTGACGCGATTGGAGCGTCAATTATTATTATTATGTTCTATTACAATATCTTCGAGCAGGTTGAACATAGTAGCGACCTCTATGTTTTGTGTCTGCAACTAGTTTTCAGAATTAACGCTGCTTTTAATTAGATCAGTAATTGATGAGAATCGTAGTTAGATAGCCTATTTTGATTGTTTGTATCTTGTTTAAGCTATCAGAAACAGGTATCTACAGCGGTCTACCGATATAAATACTGTGTAATTTATTTCATCACCACTGCTCTCAAAATGGTGGAGGAAAACATCGTGAGAAAATCGGCTAGTCCTAGAACCAAAAATTCGAAGACATGTGATATCCATCAACACGCAATTAGCCCGCGTGGTGGATTATGGCCCATTCCCTCTCCTAGAAAGGAGGCCTGAGTCCCATCAGAGGGAACATTATAAGGCTGATGCTATGCTAACGATCTGTGATCAGGCGCTTACAATGACTTTTAAAATGTCAGGTGAGCAAGCGAAAAAGAGAGATATGCAGCTATTTACGCCTCTGATGGCTCATTGCCTGAACTTATTTTTAGTCTTTTAAGTGCACCTACATTCAGTTTTCTCTGAACAAATCTCTATAAATAGAGATTTAGCTTTTTTATTTACTTATCATTTATACAAAAGAACACAGGGTTATATTAAATGGATAGATGAGCCATTATTTGTAAACCCTCTAAAGAAGTATTGATAAAAGAAGTTCTACACATTAAACCAAGTATAAATAACTGCTACCTACGTCATAGTATCCTCACAAATTTGCTACTTACTTCTTACGAAACTACTTCAACGGATATTTGAAATAACTTCCTCTAGTCTTCAGTGTGTACGCGTCACAGACAAGGGGCCAAAAAGCACACTCCACTATTACATATTTAGGCTTCCTACTTAGAGATGCCGATTCTTCCTTGATTTTTGAATCGATTCGAATCGAAGTATTGTTTTTAGGTAAAAAAAAAACATCTAACTTGTTTCACTCTAGTGCGGAGCAGAAGGGCGTATCAAACTTTTACCGAGTCAGTTTCCACTCCTATGTTCTTTTTTTGCCTTCGTTCCAGTGCCTGGGGTGCTCTTTCGCACAACCCATGGCCCCTGCGGTTTTGCTGAGATCCTTGAGGCGTGGAACACTACGCGCCGTCGACGACTTAGGGTCGGTCCGATCTTTATTTTAAAACAAAATTGGAAATTTCTTTATGTATATAAATTATATATTAGTAATCATATCACGTCTTTTATGGAAATATACTAAGAACAGTTTGACCTCTTTTTTTGGCATCATAAAAAAGCGGGTAGCCCCGGGCCCCGGAAATAGTAATCAATGATGACCCAATTATTTTTTAGCCTTAAAAACATCATAACTAGTAGAAATATCCAATTCGTCTATATAACCACAATATTCGTGGGCATTGACTTTGCACTAGATCAACTGGATGTGCAATCACCACATTTTCTCCGCATATGATGCATTTAGTCCTTTTTAACAGACTTCGAAAATTTGCGACTGTGATGACACTGATCATAGATGTGTTTAGAATCCAATGTAAGCGCCTAACGTATCTTCCCTTATAATAATCATAATATCAATGGCGTAGATTTAAAAACGTTTCTAAAAATCTAAAACGTTTGGTTGTGTTAAAAAATGGGAAAAACAATAAAACATGTTTTTTTTGTAGTGATTTAATTTATTCAAGATAGTTCTATTACATTTTGTAATTGACTGAAATTGAAAGATCCAAAAATGCGACAATCTTGTTGACTGTTATCACCAAAGAGCATGACATCATTAAACATATTCATGAACTAAAACTAATTATAAACAATCAGTCATAAATTTTCGTTACGATTCCCTCTAATACGAGATCATATTTTTACTGTGCATTGAATTTGAATGAAAATCAAATTAATTTTCTGTTAAATAATGTATCATAGAATATATAATTTTTTTAAGTATTACATTTTATTATTTTGCTTTTTTTTATCAACTTCACAATATAAAATAATTTCATCCTAATTATCGTAACAATTAATCATTTTAATAATCCACAGTAATTTTTCAATACTAAAAGACTACAACAAAAATATGAACTCGTGAAATATCAGTACTATCGACTGAGATCACTTCGTATGAAGTTTACAATGGTCTAAGCACACTATCCTAAAAAATATTTCACCAATTTCTCTATGATAGATTCAGGTTCGTAGATGGAATTTTAAGATAGGTAGATTAGTAAAAAAAGAAATTAAATAATAGTATTCGATAACAAAACATGTACGCGAACAATCAAACAATATACAATGAAATCTGTGCCTGCACATTTACATAATGAGTCCTGAACCATAGCGAATCGGTGAAAACCAATTGATACTTAAATTAACTTAAAGATATAACTTAAACATAATTATCAACAAAGAAAATTGTGTGTTTGGAAATAAAGCGTAACACAGGATTTGCACAGTCATTTACCTACAAACTTTGTTTAATTTCATTTTTTCGGGAACACTCGACCAGATTTTATTAGCAATCAGATAATAAATTGATTGCATTAGGTATATTCTGTAAATCTATAATTTTAACTTTTTTTAGAGGAATACGTTTATAAAATCGTGACAGAATTCTGACAATATAATGAAACGACTTTGTGTCCCATTAACCCACTTTTCCGCTCTTTCCCACCATATTGCACACATTCTGTTTAAACAAAGTTTGAAGTAAAAACAAATTGTGCATTAAACAGCTGTCAAAGAAGAATGTCACACCTATTTCTATTCAAATTTTGTTAACGTAATAATTACCTACATTTTTTATGGTATATCTTCCAAATATTGGTTTTTAAACGATTTTTTATACTATTTATACCATGATTAAAAATAAAATTTGCAATTGCCAACGTGGCGTCAGAATAGAAACTAGGCACCAAGAAATGCCGAGTAAAAATTATACAGGTATAATTATCTACCTGATGCATTGAAATACAAATAATGTAAGTTAATAATTACATAAAACAACATTAAGTTAAACAAAAAACATGATGTCATGATGTGAAACATAATTATTTTCTCATGATTTTAATAGATAGAATTTTGTGTTTCACAGATTGATTTCAACGTACTTGTCAAGTTAGTATTAAATCGTTTTATGTTCACAGTGCACTGGGAGATACTTATTAGAGTTCAGCTAGTTGAAGAAACATCGATATCTATTGTGAAACCAAGAAGTGAAAGAAAAGGACCGTCTTAAAGAATGGTGCAATGGAATCATCTAAGATTCCAAGGAGAGCTAAATCTGCGATTAAACTTCTTAAATACTGACATTTACCTATAAGAGCAATCGCGTGCGGACATCGGTCACTGAGGCGTGTTGTAGAGCGTGACATGTACGCAAATGTGTTACAATAAACTGCGATTCTACCGCTGTTATATGACCACATGCTATGCGCATCGCGTGACCGTTATCTGTGCGAGAACTCTCAACACAGCCTATCAACAACAAATATAATTTATACCGTTATAATGTACTAATTCTTAATCTGCATTTTAAATGGCTTGGGACAATACAGAAAGCTTCGAATTTAGCGGGAGAGAGGCTACAAGACGGTCCCAATGACCAAAGTGAAGGACTGGCCTGGTAGATTACTAATTGATGAAACATTTAATATTGATATAATGAAACAAACATGTATCCACTTAACATCCAACATCGATACATAGATGTACATCGATCAACAACATTGAGCTTAGTATTATATGATATTAATATCGATACATTCATTACGTAATGTCGGGCTACACTGATAATAATAATGGCTAGTACTATGGCTCATTGAAAGGGGTGACGTCGATTTGTAGCTAACGAGGAATCACTGCAGCAGCGAAGCCAAGTGTTACATTATATCGAGCGTCAACATTCCACACAGCGACTGACTCGATCATCTTCTGCTGTCACCCGAGAGAAGCGAGACACTTCTCCACGAAGCTCATAGTACTCATCAACGACACATAAATCTGATGCAAACACCTATACACAATCTTAAAGGAACGTACGCTATCACATTGTGAATATATAATATAATACTGAATCTGTGCTTGTAAACTATCAAGAAATTAATATAGTTCGACATCAGGGCCGCGTCTTGTCCTTGAAAAGGATTGGTGCGACACACATAATATCCCAGGACTTAAATATGCGTCTTTAAATATCGCGCAATTACAACTCTTGTTATACGTACCTAACACAGATTAACGGTACATCAATGAACATCAAATATGAGCATTACTTCTACAATTACTTAAATCGGTGCAATAATCTTAAGAATATAATCGTCGGATATAGTATACTGCAACAACGACCGTATAAAGAAACATCGCTTCACCGACGCGGCCACGAACAATACAATACACGATACATCTTCATAAAGGACATCTATTATTACCAAGCTGTGTGTCGGTCATCAATTGAAATACTGCAAATATTAATCACAATTATTAATGTACAATTAATAACTAACACACAAGTTAACTATTTTATGAATAAATAATTAATTAAATCATGTATCGATAAGTAATCATCGGTTACAGTTCGCTATTTATTCCCAACATGATTCCAGGCCAACATCTCCAATATAATCAATCAATAATTTCGCAATCCCGAGTTACATAAAATCTATGATTTTACTCATATCATGCATAAAATGTTCAGTATCACCCAGTCTACAAGTTTCAATAACTTTCAACCCCATCAGAGAAATATTTTCCTGTAGATGGAACATTATTTTAATTTAATAATGACAAATATAGAAAGTTTACTTTCTACATTGTCATATTCAATATATTCTTACCTAAATCCATTACACATAGTTCAAAATACTTACTACTAACGTAAACATTTAATCATTTGCATCGTTCAAAAGAACTGCAATCCAAATAGATTAAGATGTTAATATCGAATATTTATGATAACACTATGAACCGCACTTCTCGTATTCTACTCAGTCGGTGGTGCCGTGACCTGCGGTCTATACCAAAGTCCCAACCGGAGCTTCTAAATCGAACATGTTACACAATATTATGTATGTGTGACCAACGACACTATGCCACATACATAATTATAGTCCATTAAGGAAATATAACATCACCAACTTTTGTCCAAAGGGGACGCCTATTTATAATTAGGCACAAAAAAGTTGGCTACTCTAGAAGTAACATATAGAAACAAATGTATTTTTTTTAATACACCGTAATATAAATATTATGCTAATGTAGTTTACACGAAGCTTCGGTTTCGCACTTGTGTAGTAGACCAACAGCACTCAAGATATCAACCTCGACACGACTAATAAACGCTGAAACCGCCCAAAAATATAACACACACCTGTGCGTTAATCTAGTTTAACATTTAGAAGTTTAAATACTACAAACTGTGCAAGCTCCGCTTGGAGCTGGAACACAAGATCGTTCGTAAGCCGACTGAGTCGAGCTGAGTCCTTGTTGGGTGGTGGCAACGAGATGGAACCGCGCAACAACTTGCTCCTTCACGAGCTGAACAACGCTATGTACACTGTCAAATTTGATAATTCAAAATTGTAGAAGAAGCCACGTCCTAAAACCAATTAAGATGCAAAGTGGCTTCTAAAATGAAAGAAGGTGACTAGTGTTTGATTTAGTTGTTCAATTTAAGTATGGAATCGATGGAAAAGTCGACCCTGCGTCGTTGCTCGAGCATGATGAAGGTTTGGACGGTGTGCAGCGCTGCCGGGTTGGCCGACGACGGCCCCGGGACGGCAGCATCGCCGCCGCCTCCGCCGCCACCATCTTGCTTTCAGCTGGGCTTCTGCTGCACGTCACGCATTATAAGCTAAAACAATTCAACGCACTGTTTACTCGGACTTTAAAGTTACACAATTCCACAATATACATATACGACATATAATGACACATAGATAGAGGTAGTTTTTAATATTCGTTTCAGGGTTCCATTACTAAAATCTCAGGCGCTGACAAATAAATAGTAACAGCAAAACAAAGACTCAGCAGAATCTGCTCTCTTAAGCATACACGGGCAGCAATAGAACTCGCAGCGCAAAATCAAACATTCCAATAAAAAAGAATTTTATTGTAAATCAACGAAGTTTGTTTATTCTTTATTCGTAATATTTACACATAGTATTGAAAAACCTGAATGTTTTTATTTTAACTACAGCACTACAGTTTGCACTTGTTTTAGATCCAAGATGGTTAAAAATTGCATTAGTGTTCACAACATACCACCGTTTGAGACATTATTCTAACTCGGCATATACGAATACAAATCAACTTCCTGTAAATTTTAATACAACATTTTTAAAGCGATTTGTTATAATAATAGCGGCCATTCAAGTATTACGTTAGCATTTCAGGGGGTCTTCGCTTTGCTTATTTTTGATGACATGAGTGATGGGGGGGTCTGGCAGGTTACGTCAGCAGTTAGTTTTTTTTTAGTTGTTCAAGGGAACGCTGTCGATACTTCAAAATCACACGAAAATGAGCAGACACACATCACTGAGCAGTAAACATCCAATGCTATTATGCTATTGAAGATTTAGTGTCATTGATTCGTGTGTCATGGACTGAGGACTGTTAATTTGAATTGATGTGCCAAAATTTTAAATGAAGTTCGTTATATTGCTCTATTTCAATCATATTCCTTATTTCTAGACTTATAACTATTGCTCATAAATGAGTAACGAAAACAAGACATTGAAAAATGCATAGGTACCAATGTTTACGTAAGCATGGGGAGGTGGGTGAGAGCTGTTTACTTTTACAGACGGGGGGGGGGGTATATTTGCAAAAAAAACTGGTTACGAAATACTTGAACGGCCCCATATACTATGTTATAGCCTTGAATATTATATTAACTCGATATAACAATACAATTTATTATTGTGGCCTGAATATTATGATGGTATTTCTTTTACTGTAGTTATAGCTTTCACTGTAGCACTAAACAGGTTTAAATAATTGCTAGACAACATTAAGACATTTATTACATACTTGTGGGATCCTGAAACGAACATACCTACATAGTAAAGAGCAGCACTATTGCATTATGAGAGTGTACAGCAGGCAACATTCCACATCGCATAAATCACCAGTTATAATCTGGATTTATATCCAGCACATTCACGATCTCTGAGTGTTTATCGTATTTAACATTTGACAAATTACATTTAAAGCAAAATAATAATAAAAAACATGAATTTACAACTAATTGCCCGATCCACAGTAGCAAGTTATCATAACAAAATTATCATCTTTTTATGCTCGAAATTAAATTAAAAGCTCTCTATGTTCTATGGCACGCAAAGCGGATGCTTTTCTAACAAAATAGAATGAAGCTTATGCTTAATACGCGGCAAATAAGTTGATCCATTTGCTATTGTTACGCTCAGCGCCCCACTTCGATATTGAACCGAAAATTGATTACTGCACATTCAAGGTTGACCACCATAATGGTTCAACTTGTGTGACTAGGATTATAACCGATTTTCGGGTTTCAATCGAAGTGAGTAGCTGCGCGAAACCATATCATTTGGTTCAAATTATTTGTTGCGTACTATAAGTAATGTTGATAAAAGAATAATACCGTCTTCATCATGTGGGCCTAACGTCAGCGATCACTGTGGGTGGCGTTGTGTTTTAATTGACGTGTTATTAGATGTAACTTTATCATCTAGTGTCACGTTTTCTATAACAAATTAATTTCTTTTGCGTCAGTCATGTCCGTCCGTCATAATTTTCTATTTATTTTGTAATTTAGTCCAAAAACATTCGACTATAATTAAGCTATCAATATTATGTTTCTTAGTACCACAGACTCGCGTCCGTCGTCATCTTGTGTATGGTCTTCAATATATGCATCTGCCTGTAAATACCCATACAAATGTCAAATTTCTGTTTGGACATTGAAAAAGTATCGCTCATATAATATGAGCGAGTAGCCCAGCCTATGGCAGCACTGCTAGGTGGTTTGCTTAGCGCCTGGAGCCTGGCTATGGTGTTAAATGGTTTGCTGGTAAGCTAAAAGCTAAGCGACTCGCGGGGCGGCAGATAACTGCAACGTTCGGCTGTTCCTTCGTAGTCTAAATAGGCACCAGGCGATAAGAATGCCTCCTGCTCACAGATATAGAGAAAGGTAAACTGCATCGAGCTGTTGTTACGGTGCGCTACATTTCTGTAACACTATTGAAATCTATCGTGTTAGACATGATATAATGTTAAAGAGATTGCCAGAATCTGGTCGTGATGCTGCTCAGAACCCACAGACATGGAATTTTATCTTGATGTAGATTTGAAATTAAATTAGAAATAAATTTTATTAAGTACAATATTAAGTAGGCAACTACACCATTAATCGTGTGACAGTTTTCGTTTGAAGCTAATATTTACAACAGTAAAATCACGGAAAATACTGAATAGAATTAATAAATGTGAATTTCACTAATTAATAAAAATAATTAATGAAAATAGAACTAATTATGGAACTTATTAGTGCATTAAAGGATGCAATTTTATTTATGAAATTATTCTATAAACAGGGAAGCAAATGGATTTAAATCTAATGAAGCTAAGGTAGATCACGCTACAGATGCGGCGCCATAGCAAAGACATTTGGCATTAGTGTGCTAAATATTGAACTAAAAAGTTATTTGTAACAAGTCCCTCGGCCGTCAAAGAGCGTTTTGTTTTAAAGATTGTTATGTTATTACAAAAAGCTTAGCTTAATTTCTGAGGCCATAATAGTAAGACTAACATTTTCTGGCAAGCTCCTTTATTTAAAACTATGGATGAGTTAAATACAAAGGAGCCACGAGGGAAGATTAGCAATTTACTGAAACCAATGATGCACACATTGCACCAAGGGTTTTCAGTCTTTCTCTAAAAGTGAATTTTTGAACAGTAGTAATTTAATTAAGAGAAATACGTAAAGGTAGTCCACGAATTTCAAAATACGAATGCCCCTTGAAGGTTACCGGCAAATTTGAAATTTCAACCATTATAATATATGACTACTATAGAGCTGAAAATTGCATAAATAGTGACAATTTCGCGTAGCTACATTCGCGCATTTGCCTTAAAAACTTTTCTTGACAAATTGAATTAGTGCAAGAATAAGTTGTCGGAATTAGATATTATTTTCAAAAATTCACCCTAAATCTATATTCCTAGTAGTGCATCCCTAGGCTGAGAGGTGAAGTTTTACCTGATGGGGGCGCTCCGATGTAATGGTCTCGGCGGCGCGCACCGGCGGCGGAGGCGGCGGTCGCACCTGCATCATCTGCGGGCCATTCTCGCGCGTGCACCGACTCGGCTCGGGTGGGCCAGTGGTCACTGCGCAATTGTACATCACTTGAATTGTAACATCTGTCGCCTAGGAGCATTTCTGTGACAGTTTCAGCAAAAAAAACACGTTAATTTCCATCTTTATTAAGTACAAACAAAATAAAACAAAACAATTTAAGAAATGAGTTTCAGTCAGTAAAAGCTTCAGGAGTTTCATGAGGACATAGTTGATAAACTCGCACTATGTCACCAATTGTAGGGTTCCTAAGTGAAAGAAATAACTTTTTTGTTATTAATTTCTTGGGAAAAATGTAAAAAACGATTTTACTACTTTACATACATTCTCATGAATGGATTTTTAAAGAGTGAAAAAGCTGAATAAAATAACTCAGCACAACATCGAGCAACAACATTAAGATTTTTTTTTTCATGCATGACAATATAAGTTCACATTACAACTAATCACATTTATATAACAAAATAACATTTTCACCATCTTTTAGAACTAATTAATAGTTATTTAAACGAGACATAAACGTAAAATACTATACAGTTGTTAAGTTATTTTCAAAAGGATCGTGCAAATTATCGTAAATGCAATGAAATTAAATATTTTCACCATGACAAGAAAATAATGTTAAAGGATTTTTTTAACCAAAAAACTTCTCTTAGTACGCACCTTCAAGAACAAGTTAAGGTGTCATTTTCTTAAAAATATGTCGATGACTCTCTAGGCAAAATCCAAAATTCTTAGTCAAAACTAAGAGGTTTTAACCACCACATTTAGCATGCAGGGTAATTATTAGAGGAAGAAAATAAACTTGTAACTAACATTCAGTCACTGTGGAACAATTCTATATTCCAAAAACCTTAACAACTTATCAACATTATCCTTGTCCTCTTCATTAATTAGTGACACAACTAAAGTCTTTAGCTAAGAACTCACGAAGCGGTTTTCACTCGCGGCTGCCGCAGTTGCGGGCCCGCGGCTTCTGTAGAATGCAGATTTATACGTAAAAAAATTAAAGCACAACGCGTTTTATGCCCGCAATGTGTGGAATATTAATGTGCGCGTTTGTTCGCGGCTCCCACTGCACCGACGGACAACTTGTAGAATCATGCGGGCCGCGGTCACCCTCAGCCTTGGCGGGTTGCGCCCACACGTTCTGCAGTCGGTTGGCGGGCGACCGCAGTGGCTGGCGGGGGTAGGGGAGAGTGTGCATGAAACGGAGACGGCTGCGTAACCGCACAAGACTGCGGTCTGGTGAGTTTAGAAATAAAACAGCTGTTTCCTCCACTGCGGCGAGCGCGGGTATAACTGCTTCGTGAGCTCTTAACCTTAAATAGACGCCGATTTTGTTCAAAATATTGTTAAGATTTTCCGGCGAATAACCCAATGCACGTACCAGTAGTTAGCGGTATAGCTAGGCGAGCGTTTACGGCTAGGAGATGATCACGCCGCTGGAGCAGGCTTCCTACGTGTTCTTCCAGACGAACGTTCTCTGTGCGCAGTTGGTGAAGGCATGACAACAGCGAAGCGACTGTGCAACGTATCTTGTGTTAGCGGTACATACAATAACAAAACAACCACTGATCTAAACTCAGAGCATGGACTAGAGACGGCAGAACCTGTCCTAACGACTTTACAGGTATAGGTGCAACATTGCGCTTTACAAAGAGACAGAAGGGCAAAATAAACTTAATTATAAACTTGCCTAGTTAGTTAGGAGGTTAGTTAAAAAATAGTTGTCGCCATCCTATTAAGCTGAAATTTTGCATAGACGTTTGGTTTTGATGACAATACACGGTTAGGCCTCATACTAAATCAAATCTAATAAGGCCGTCTTCCAACAATAGCGGGCCAATATTTTTGACACTCCTGTTATGGGTATTAAATAATGCTGTGAGGAGAACAAAAAAGTCTGTTTATAGTTTTTCTTTTAATTAATACATTTTCTTGTTTTGCGTTTGGGTCTTGAGGGCCTATTTCTACTCACCGGCCTGCTCCGTAAGCGCGTTTATGTCTCCCATATATGGGTGGTATCTCGTCGCACCTGCATACAAAATACTATTGATAATATCTCATACATACACATATTTTTCTCAAACTATAACTGTTTAATCCAGTTTTCAATGAATTCATAATGTAAATTGAGATTGAGGCTGTGTGGTTTTCATTGCAAATGCTTTACGATTCTGAATGGAAGGAAAATAGCTTAGATACTGTTCGGTTTATAAGTTGTTAAAGAGAGAAATGCTTTTCAATTTATTTTACTATTAATAATGGTCAAATGATTCTTAAAAAACAGGGAGAAATAGTTGTTAAAATAGAGTTAAAGAATTGTTCAAAAATTATCGTAGTTCTAGAACTCAAAGGAGAAACGTCAAAAAAACGTGACTGTAAGGCCGTATACAGAAAGAAAGCTGGCAGCCTGCAGCGATCTAACAGCCCGGCCGGCGCGGGTAATCTGCGCAGGTAATGGGCGCTGAGTTTCTATACAAATAATAATAATAATATCATAATAATATCACACACATTATCACACAACATCGTCTAGTCCCAAGCTAATCAGAGCTTGTGTCATGGGTACTAGACAACTGATAAACATACTTATATATTTCTAAATACATACATATTATAGATAAATTACACCCAGAAACAGAACAAATGATCGTGCTCATCACACAAACATTTGTCCTGGGTGGGAATCGAACCCACGACCTCCGGCGTAGCAGTCAGGGCCACTAACCACTAGACCAACAGGCCAGTCAAAAAAATAATAATTCAGCGCTGGTAGATCGGCACAGGCTGCCAGCTTTCTTTCTGTATACGGCCTCATGGTAGACTCGTAATGCCAATGCTCGTGAACATTTTATCTTACACGCCGCGTCCAACTCAAATCTGATATTTTAGAGATCGCTGTCGTTCGTATTTTATGATTTTGTATTTAAATCTCATAAATTTGTCATTAATTTTTTAGATTAGATCTTTGGTATTTTGTATGCAGATGATAAGACTAACAAACCATCCCGCCTTCGCAAAGGTGTTACAAATCTTTAATATGCTCTGTTTTTCTCAACTATAATATGCCCAAATCTTCCTCCTGGACTACTCTGTTTATTCGAGAAAACTGTATGAACATCCGTTCAATTTTTTTTTTTTTTAAATTAGTGTTTAAAGAAAAGCGCGGTGGGGGATTTTGTTTAATACTATGTAAGTAGGAGTATAAGGCACTGAACTCACGAAGCGGTTTTCTCCTGCGGCCGCCACGGCAGAGGGAATGGCTATTTTATTTTAAAACTCACGAGATGGTAGATTCGCCGCCGCCGTTGCGACGGCTGCGATTTTCAAACGCGGCCGATAAGGCGCGGTCGCCGCCAACCGACCGCAGAGCGTGCGGGCGCGCAAACCACCGAGCCGGTGGCGGGCGACCGCTGTGCCGGTCAGCGGCAGCCGCAAACAACCGCGTCGTAAACCGCAAAGTGAAAATTGCTTTAATTTTTATTTTATTTGCATTCTATAAAAGCTGCGGGCCCGCAACCGTGGCGGCTGTGGGAAAAAACCGCTTCGTGAGTTCTTCGTGAGCAAGGGCGCGGCGGCGCGGTTTACAGGCGTCACTTAATGGCGGTGACCATACACGTTAGTTTGTGCATCCTTTTTCTGTTATTATGACAGTTTCAGTTTGATTTTAAAGATTTCTAACTTGCTTAATCTGAACGGGACAGTCTTACTTTTTTTAAATTTTGGATATAATAAACTTTTAATATCATAAACTAGTTAAAAACCCTGGCTTCACTCAGGTGCAAATTATACACACGAAACCTTCTCAGTTATATTTTTCTATTAGTCAAAATTGCGTTAAATGAACTATAAGAATTCGGTTTAGGAAGAAATAGAGGATCAATAGACAGACGGAAAATAGACTTAATTTTATACGATAATGAAGAAATATTAAGAAAAATAGTATACTATCCTATTGCCCTTGCCATATGTCCATAGATCTTGAATTTCTCAAACAAAATGGACATATTTAGAGGAATATAAAATAATCCATATATATGGTTCCTAAGGAGAGTCGGTTGTAAAGTGTGGAGATGACCCGGAGAAAAATACGCCTAATGTAACAATATTGGAAGAGAGCCTTATGGTGGAGGGTCACTAATGGTACGCGGAAGGATCTGTGAAAGAGTATTTTAAAATTATTAAGAGACATCGATTTTTAAATTTGGATGGTGAATGAAAAATAACGCTGTATATATTATGATGCCTTTTTCGCTGTCGTTTAATTCGAATTTGATACTTTTCTTCGTTCCTCTAAATATGTCTGTGACTGTAAACAGTTTAGTAACAAACCGATAAATTCTCTAATTACGACAACACTTATTGATCTTACAATAATTAAAAAAAAAGTATTTAGCACTATCAATTTAGTAACACCAATTAGTTACTTACCAGCTAATGTAAACATGCCATTGATTCTCATTTTGGAGGCGATCGGTGATACGCAGTACGCATGTTCAGGGGAGGTTACAGCACTAATCCACTACTGTTATAAAGCATTATACATGTTTATGGTGTCTATTATCCACGTCGTCATATTCCATTGGCTCTCATCAACTTTACTGTCCTGTCTTTGTGCGCAATGTTCCATAATACTTGCAAAGTACTGTCTACTAACACTTTAAGGGGAATAGGGGATAAAATAAAACAGATCATAATCATACACTTATTAAAATTAAACATTACTGTAATAATAATAGTAACTACGACGAATAAACAATTAAGTACATGCGCAAAATTACGCACACAAGTTATGACATGCCATGTGGTAAATTTTTCGACGAGGGTATACACCCTACATGCCGTCTCCAGTAAGTGCTCGAAACATGAATTATATGTATTTGACAGAACTCTTAAACTACTCTAGACATTGTTTAGGCTTAGGTATGAGGGAGTACGTACTGTCAAAGTGCTGGGCTTGCTCCATGAGGAACTGAGACCCCTGTTCCCACTGGCGCTCCAGCAGCTGGTCCAGGCTTTGAGCGCTGGACGACCTTCCTGAACTGATGCTGCCACCCTGTATATGCAATGTTAGTTAAGCTTTTCAAATTTTCTTATATATATAGATCTTTTTTTATATATTATAGATATAGATTTTAAAATAAACCAACTTCTGACAACTACTTCTCCCTAGTGAGAGTAGAATTGTCTATACAGACTTAAGACCGCTGATCCAACTCCTTAATGGAGGAATTTTGATAAATCTTTTCTTATTCTTTATGAACATCATAAAAGGAACCAGAGTCCATGGGTTTGGGCTGGGCTTGGAGTCAATGAGTCAGGATTTCGCCTTTATACCGATTAGGAAGTTCTATCAATAGAGAGCAAGAAACGAGTGATATTATTTGTTTGTATGACGGTAAAAATATTCATCAACAAAAACTGGTAATCAAGCAAATTCACTTTTAAGAATATGTCTGTCAAATTGTGTAAAAGTTTAACTTGAAAGTAACTTACGGGTGCAGCCTTGTTCATAAGCGGCGGCGGGATAAGCGTATCTCCGCCGGCGCTGCCAGCAGCATGCGCAGCGAGCTCAGCAGTCAACTGTTCCTGCAGGCAGGCTGCCGCGCCGCTCTCAGGGTTCAGTTCATTGCCTAACATGTGAGGAGCAGTGCAGGAAGCTCCGATCCTGGTATAATTGAAGGTTCTGAGGGTCAGTCATGGTACATTGAATATCCTCAAAGATTATCATCAGCTTTAGAATAAACCCATGTCTATAAAGACTGGCTTTATTGGCATGCTGCTGGTCAAGATGTGAGAGTGTGCGTAGTTTGCAATCTTTCCAAGGTTTCAAGATGATACCAGTGACTGTTAAAAAATATCACAGAAAACAACAGAAAAATATCTATTTAGGACATTATCTTTACCTGAATTCATAATTACCTTTTATGAAGACTCCTAAAATTAATTTTCTAGAAGCTAATGTTTTTATATTAATATGTTTTTTTTTATTCGATTTTATTAGACATATTGAACAAATACCGAAGACAGTACTTACTTTGTCTCCATCTTGGGCTTCAATGGTCTCTCCGAGCCTGAAAAATAAAACTTACATATCATTACATATTAACTGAAGAATCAATGAATAAAAGAAAATTTACGAACTTTGTTTTCAAATGAGTTACTAGACGACTGAATGCTTATGAAATTCATAACCGGAGACGAGGACATACATAAATAATGTTTACAGAAAAACTGCGTATCTTAGGTGTATCTCAGCCATTTTTTTAAGGCTTAGGTGTCATTGGAAAGTCCCACGTAATACAGACATGCTGAATAAAGTTTGAGTAATAGCAATTCCCAAATGTTTATAGCTATAAGCTACATAAGGTATGAGTAAGTGGCTATTGAAAGAGCCAAATTCTGAATAATATTCTCTTTCGGCCTTTAAAAAAACTCTTTAAGCTGCGTAAAAGTTGTGTTAAGTTGACTATTTTTCTTAAAGCTTAGTAATAACTTCTATACCGCATATAACACAGATGTTATGAAGCCTAAAGCATTACAGATGACTTTAATTTAAAAAAGAGTGCCTGGGACAGCATTAATCTGTATAATAGTACAAGTAGCTGAATAAACGTAGTTAACTAACACTAATATACAACTTTACTCAGCTTATTGTTTATGAAGCCACTTTAAGCTGTAAAATAGTGTCCTAACCAGTTGTCTTCTGAATAATGGTGTAGTTAATTTCTGTTAAAAAGCTTAATTTTGAATAACTGCTTTTATTTTGTCTTCAAGTCACATAAGGTTCCACATTTTATTAATTATTCAGCTACTGTATAAAAGTGTTTTCTGGGTTTTTTTATAGAGCTTATTTCGGTATAATGGAAATAAAGTCATAATTGATAGCCATATAACACAGATTGAAGCTGAATGATGTATTCTTATTCCGCAATTACTTGTAAAAGTACCATTTTCAAAAAGTTATACTAGATTAGATATATTTTTTGAGATAGATTTTCTGGTTAGTAATTGAATTAGGGACGTTTAAAATATTGTTGGGTCGTTGCGTATTGTTGTACCGCAGGTTTATTGTGAACAGTTTGATAAAAAATTGAAAGTAAATCATGGAAATCAAAGAGAAGAACTGGAGGAATTCGTCGTAAATGTATGAAAGAGTAAATGAAGTTGAAAGATACAGTTTTAGAGAGAAATACAAATGCATCAACGAATCAAATATGTACTAAGAGCAAGCTTAGTCATAAATTGAGTCAAGTCCGAACAGATCCAGTTGAAGAGAGTTCCGCACCTTTAAATAATGTTGATATTGATTCTTTACAGAATCCGAAGACAATTGTTCCGCATCTAGTGAAGATGAATCAGATGTGAATTTCATTGAATTTAAAAATATAACTTATTGCTGTAAAATTAAAGAATGGGCTCTTAGAAAAAATATCTCACAAGTCGCATTGAAAGAATTGATGGATGGATCAATGAGAGGATACCCGGAATCTTACCGACAGATCCTAGAACCTTACTACAAACTCCCCGAAATATCACTTTAAACAATAATTGAAGGTGGAGAGCATGGCATAACGATCTCAGTGCACCATTAAAAATTGTTTTTAGTGCTTGGGAGGAAGTACCAGATATTGCATATTTTAATTTTAATTTCAATGGTTTACCAATATTTAAAAGTACAAAAAAAGAATTTTGGCCAATACTGTGTAATTTATACGGAAAACCAGAGATAGAACCTTTTATTGTGGGAATTTATTATGGATCTGGAACACCTAGAAACTTACATGAATATTTAGAAGATTTTTTTAAATATCCAAAGAAGGTACCACACAATAAGTATAAAAATAAGATGCTTCATTTGTGATTCTCCAGCAAGAGCGTTTATTAAAGGTAAGTAGAAATATGTACTTTAATTAATTTTTAACCATTTTAATATAACCAACCAGCTAACTAGCTGACGTTAAGATATTTTTCGAAACAGAGTCTGCTTCAAAACCTATTCAAATATTGATTGGAGATAAATTAATATCATAAATATAGCGGTTTTTTATGGTAGCTAAAATCATCCAATGACAAATCCCGCCATTGGGCGGAGCGGGAAGTAGTGTCAGACTCTTACTGACTAAAAACCTACCAACGGGGTTGGTAAAGTTGCCTTCGTTGCCTATCGTGCCGGGGCCAGGTATTCCTTTCGGAAGCTGACCCATGACCCAAGCGTAAATATAGCGCTACCTATTATGTGTTTTTATTTATGTAAGTCAAAGTATTATTGTTTCAGGGGTTTGTAATTTTAATGGCAAGTATGGTTGCCTTAAATGCACAACAATAGGAGAATACTCCCATCAACCTCACACAGCTATATTTCCGAATACGGGATATCCTAAAAGAACTGATCAAGATTTTAGAGCGAAAAGATAGTCTTTTAAAATTACCTATTGACATGGTCGAAGATTTTCCGATTTCTGATTCTTTACATCTTGTAGACTTAGGGGTAATAAAAAGACTTAGGTTGGCGCGACGACAGCTGCATTACTATAACTTACATGCTACAAAAAAAAAAAGAAAAAAAAATGCATAATAATTTATGTTATATTATTTGCATTGAAAAATATAATCACTATGTGAACTTTATAGAACTGCTGATTGTTTTGTTATTATATGCGTAAGTTATAAATAGGTAAACCTATTCGATAAGAAATTGATACTTGTATCAATTTTCCTGAGAAATTGAGTCGACCGCTTTTTATTTAGAACCCTAATTAGCTGTATGATCAATCATATTCAGTAACTAATTCAACTGTTATTCAGATATTTGTACTAACAGATCACAATTTCTCAAATAAAACCTTAAAAATTAGAAAAGCGTGACTTTTTATTCAGAGTTATGCTGTAAAATAGCTGCGTGGAGAACTTTTATCCAGGTTATAATGAATCGCCACTACAACTTATTTTTAAGTAAACTATTGAATCATTATGTATATCAAATGCCTCATTTTAGTAATTCATTACAGTTAAAAATACAATTTATAATTTATTTAATGACTTTTGAGAGATCAGCATTAGCTGTTTTATGCTAACTATTTTTGACCACTTCTAAAAGTCGTTGTTTATGTCTTATTTACTATTACTAAACTTGATTACCTAAGCGGCGCGTGAAAAATGTTGAGACAATTCATTTGCTATTCACGATAAAACTACTTGCGCAGTAATATTAAACGAGTATCATGGTTATAATACATAATTATAATCTTATCTTTAGGCCGTTTCTCAATTTCACCATGCACCTAGTTCTTGATTTGTTCAATGCAACTAAACTATGAAGTGTCAGAAAAAAGACGCACTGCAATATTAAACACCACTTTTTTCTACTTTACAACTTAACGCTTAATTTTGTTTGAAAAGTATTACGCAAATGAACTTAATTCTTAATAATTTCTGAATATCAATATCCACATGGATTTGTCTGAATATATGAAATAACAGCTGTATAAAAGAGATTTTAGCTTTTTTTCAGATGTTACTAAGCTAAGTGGGCCATTACTAAGCCATTACCCAGACATTACATCGCTGTTATACAGACTCAAGCATTTAACAATGTGCCCAAATTGCTTGAATACAGCTGAATATACTTTTACTCAGACATTATCCAGACAATAGTTTCAACTTATAGTTTCGCTGATCGCTATTACTCAAACTTTATTCAGCATGACTGTGGTTACTTGGAGTAACCTTTAACGCCGTAATTTAGTCAGTTTTAACTAGGTTTGGTTTTATAAATCAATACACTTTCTTATTGTAACCATGCCTTCGATCAGTGAATCTAACCACAAATCTGTGATTTATTTTTAATCATTGAGACGTCTTAAATCATTTCTAAATGTGATCATACTCATTATTAGTTCTACTGTATCGTGACAACCGATAGTCATCCATTCTGACAAGCATAAGGATAGGAAATATCACATACTCGGTGAGCTGGGCGGAGAATCCTTGATTGTCTCAGAATAGATCGGCGGCGGGGTCGGCTGTGGTTGACGACGCACGCTGGCAAGACTCTGAGTAGTTTCTGAAATAAACCCGTTTCATCAACGCTGAGATGGATACACTTTACGATATGCTTCAGGACACTAGCGTCATGTTATCTTCTAATATGTTAGATCGGTAATTTGTGTTCTAAATAAAAACACTATAGTCTTAACATCTTTTTTGAAGTATGAAATCATCAAATAATCCCGCTTTGGGTAGAACGAGAGGGCGTATCAGACTTTTGCTGATTAAATCCCGCCAGAGACATCCGCGGCCCTGGCAACCATCGGATACTTTAATTCCTCAGTTTAACTGACATCTTTTTGAGGTGCGCGTGGAATAGAACGCGTCGTCGACTTGGACTTGGTCCTTACCGGACAGCGAGTTAACCATTACTTGTCCGCAAGCCCATGCCTACGGCAACGGCCGGGATTCTCCATGCGATTACCGGTGACATCCGGGGCGTCTCCTAGGACGTCCTCTCTCTCATGATTTCAGCAACCACCTTCGCTCGCATTACTGTTTCGCAGATGTCTGCTTCCACCACGAGGACAAGGTGGTGCTCCTCCTAAGCCAGGCAAAGTTCCACTGACTGCTGCACCGTACTCCCCGGATGATCAGCAAAATGGTGACATTCGAGCGTCTCTTCCTCCGAATCCAAAATAGGTATATACCTCCCGAAGCACACATGTCCAATGAGGACATATCAGATGATAACGAGAAGACGTACCGTTGCGATTGTGGCGTGCTCAACACCTTATCACCTAATTTAAGGTTATTGTACGTCGAATTCACTATTTCCTCTTAGTATTAGTTTACTGTTACATTTACTTACGTATAGCTGACGTAGTGTTGGCCATTGCTACGACGGAGGTGGCCATGGCAGCTCGTTTCTTAGTCCTTACTGTGGTCGGCGGCATAGGCACCATGTTGATAGGCATATCTGGCTGCTTGCTTGGCCCGGGCATGCTACTCATACTGCAGAAGAAACATGTCTTTCATTATATATATCAAATGTGAAGTTACTCCTAGCATTAATAATGAATCTACTTCTAAGGCACAGCGTTTTCTAACGTAGTAATTTTCTTCAACCTGTATTGTATATCTTATTACATAAGATTTGATATACGCTAGCGTTTATTTATTTCTGCATTTATTCTGAGTAAATTGCTGTGCATATTGTATTTAATCCAATTAAATTTAACGATGATCTATAATAAGTTTATTGGAAACTGCATAATGATATGACAACTACAATAATATTGTTTTTATGATTTCAACATAGGTACCTAATGTATAACATTTGATAGCAGCAGCCCTTTAACACTTCACACAAAAGTGGTTTTAAGATTCTATTGATTAGTTATTTATCAATTAAATCTTTGAATGTAAACAGGATTCATTTTACAAACAGAACAGAAAATAAAGCAATACATTTGCAGTGCAGAAATAATTAACAAGAAAAAGTATGACGGATTGACACCGTTGCTTATCTTAATAAACTTAATTTTTTACGAAACCCACACGATTTATGTAAAAGGTACCTACCTAGCTATGAAATCATGTACAATCCCGTGTGGATTGGCTCGAGCAAGGAGAGGCCTTTGCCCAGCAGTGCTTGTGGATGGGCTGTGGATGATGATGATGAAATGACCATTAAAATAGCACTGGATGACGGCTAGTGGACGCTCGCATGTTAATATTAACTATTAAATACAAACACACATATCGTCGCTCAAGTTCTAACACCATTAGGAACTTTTCAGGAGTCGATTAAGCTCTAGTTACGTTAGTGGTCTCTAGTTTTTTTGTACAAGACTGACATATATGTGCATGTGTTGCTTTTGGTTTAAAATTACATGTCACCATTGATTCAAATCCTCGTGTATGATTTGTCGTTCGATTACCTATATCGAATGACGTACAGTAAGTATTTAGACAAAAAAGAAAAATGCTATAACCACGTAGTGGTAGAACTTAGCGATGAAATGTTATATTACATGGTTGTATGTGTTTATTATGTCGTGAGTTGAAACTATAATTAATGAAACAGAGATTGAGAACATTTACAAGCGCCATCATTCAGTGCTGTTAACATAGAAGTAAAAACAAGCAAAAGATAATTTTTTTGAAAACTTTTAGCAATGGATGTTCTTACTTCCAAAAGTTGTTTTTCTAACATTCGCAATATTGAATATGAAATCGCAATAGCAAGTCGCAATTTAAATTTCTAAAATATTTTTAGATTTATATATTCGCATTTGATAAAAACATGGTAGCCTTGTTCCAATTTGCATGATTTAAAAAATCCAACGCAATGTTAAAAACATTTTTTTAAATGTTTTGTTTCACTTTGAATAAGTTTTTAAAGTATAATAGCTTCTTTTAAAAACCTTCGACCTATCCAGCAGAATAAAAAGACTATTAGTGAATCTGCGATGCTGTTTACATAACTGAAATATTTATCTCGTCAGTACTGAAAAAGATTACATTCTAAAGCAAACCATTTTATCTTTTTTTTTCTTCTTTTTCTTTATTTTAACTTTATAGTTAGAACAAGAACTTAGAAGCTAAGACGTGTTTTCAATAATATTTTATTAAGCACAGCACATTATGTAATTAGGTATATCACCCTTATACTAGTCTTGTAACGCAAAGCTGAACTCTTCAACTATTCTTTTCAATGTTCGAACTATTAGTAAACAATAAATAATTTAATAGTAAGAAGTACAATTTTTAATAAGTCGTTTTATCTAATTTTCGTAGCAAAAACATAGTGGGATTGTTATTTTATCCTATTCAGGCATTTATAATTATGTGATTCATTGGAGCACGCGCAGCAAGCCTCATGCTAAAATACAAAGTATATATTCTTCGCTATGTGCAACATATTTTTAAGCGACTATAAGTACTTAAATGAACATTTATCTACTTATGTTTTTTACTTGTGGTTTTTGAAAACAAAAATATTATATGAAAAATTTTAAAAACATTTTTTTAACAAAGATCAAGAATATCACTAATAAATGAACATTGTTTGTAAAAGTCAAGAAACCAATTATATTTCTTTGTACAGATAGGGAACTTGATTGTTAGCACATTGACTTACGATATCAATTTGCCAGTTTATATCCGTTTCATAACTCGGATAACTGTCTAATTACAACTGCATATAATCAGACAACAGTAGTATTTTCGGATAGTCAATTTGCTTATAAATCAAGTTCCCTGACTGTATATGTTAATAACATAATACTTACCCAGGTTTGTTGGGATCTTGTTGCATCTCGTAAGCTACGTTAAGACCTCCCCAGGAGCGCCCAGGGTGCGCGTGCGGTGAATGCCCAGTCATACCAGTGTCCATAGGAGGTGGCTGTAAAAAAAACAAAACCTATTATGTAAGATAACATTATACACATTTTCATAACACTTTTGGGACTTCAAACATGATATTACTCAAAAACGAATTTAGTTCCTATCTATACATTGAAATTGATAGAAACTAAATTATTTTTTTTTCTCTTGTCTTGTCCAAGATAAGTTTGATAAGGCTTTCGTATTAAGAACGCATAAAAGAAAGGCATCACGATTAGGTACCTATTTCATAATTTAAAAAAAAAGCCTGTTAATATTGGTTGCTTTTGGTATTATTTATTACACTTACAAAATAATAATAAAAAAAGCTACTCGAGTCTGAAAATTATTATACAAATTGTCGTCTCTCAGTTGTGTTCGAACAAGCGATTATCATAAATAAATTATAACTGGGACATCGTTGCTCAAAAACAATTTTTTTCCAGCTTAATACACGAACGTTATGAAATAGGTCACCTCAATGTGGCACGAGTGGCATCGCATTAATATGAATTGTGTTTTATTTGACATTGGTAACAAGACGGCTCTAAACTAAGCGAATGATATTTGAATATGATTTCGATCTGGCTACATCTGGTTTCAAGTCCTTCAATATTTGATGGTGTCATTTATTTAACACTAACGGCCAGTCCCTGCTGCGCTCGGGTGCAAACGAAATAATTATTTTAATGTATTATAACTAAATCATCCAGTAGTTTATAATAACTGAGCTGACACACAGACAGACACAAAACTACTTTTTCGCATACGGTAATACGCATACAGTCCTATATATAAAAATGAATAGTTGTTCGTTAGTCTCGCTAAAACTCGCGAACGGCTGGACCGATTTGGCTAAGTTTGGTCTTGAAATATTCTTTATAGCCCAGGGAAGGTTTAAACGGTGAGAAAATATCGACTATCATGCGGTACGAAGTTTGCTGGGTCAGCTAGTTTATAAATAAATCAATTTATAAATGACCTCAAAATATTGTCTCTGTCGTCTTTCAAAATCGTGTTGATTAGATTACAGATGGGCTGCTATTACGCATTGTATCACTAACAAATCTTTAGCATGCTCTTATAACAAAATTTTACTCACGGAACTCGATTCACTTCTACGTTATCATATAACACAGAAGCCGACATATTCTTGACGGTTCTTTTAAAACTTGGACAAATCGTAACCAAATTACTATTCAATACAGTACTGTCAATTAAACTGTCCAAGAACATCAAAACTATATTAATCGCACTAATAGCTCCTGGTAAACACCACAAGTAACATGTTCCATAGCGAATCTTCAAAACCGCGGGAGAATAACACGTGCAAAACAAATGATACATACACACTACACTGACACAGACATGTGTACACTCACCATTACACGTAATTCGTTTTTTAGTCGCTTTAATTTACGATTACCACGTTTTATCAATATTATCATTGCAGTATCTAACAGACAGATGTGTCGTTACCAAACGTTGCTTGTGGACTGAATGAATGGAACCCATGTGGGCACAAAACTCACAAACTTCCAAGCTTTGAACCATCGAAGCAGGTAGGCCCGAGGGTGCGAGCAGGTACAAAATCGCAATATTTATCTTTGCTAGAGTGATAGGCACGCACGGTACCTTTCTCAGAATAGCTTTTCTAGCGAATTTAGGCAAAACCTCTTGTATTCTTTAATTAAAGCTTTTAGCTGTTCGTCTAAACTATTTAGATTTATTTTAAACGGCTTTTTAAGTATTTATTTTCGCAATTAAGTGTATTTATGTATATTTTTAAAAGCTACAGTTCGTTCGACGGTTCTTGGCGCGCCTGAAGTTAGGCTGTGCGAACTTTAGCGCTTGTGCACTCGTAAAAAAATAAATTGTTTGAAAAATTAAATGCCAATAGCAGTTGTTATTGCTGTTAACAACTGTTATTGGCATTTATTTTTATAAATCATTTATTTAACGCGCTTATTTTGAGCACTAAAGTCCGCAGAGCCTAACTTCAGGCGCGCCAAGAACCGTCGAACGTACTGTACACCGCTTAGTTATAATTGTTTGGAGCTTATAACAACATTATATTAATTGTATATCAAGTTATTATTAAGTAACGGAAAATACCTAGAAACCCGTTACACAATTATTATTGTTAAACTTTACTAGTGATGTCATTGTCGGCCCTGCACCAGGTTAGTGCCAGTTGTGTACTTTGAATAGACAAGTTTATTGTGCCGGGTTCTTTACATTTTTTATTGACACCCCTGTTTTTGAGAAGGCAACTTCGTCGGCAGTATGTCAATGGTATTTTTTCTGGTCTACCATTTTTTAGTTCATAAAGAACTAGTAAATAATAGTAATACCTCTCCAAAAACGACAGTGAGTCCATCTTAGATTTGTTGTAATTTTATCTTCTAAAAATATGTACTGAAAACCTAACCAGAGCACATAAATGTATGTTCTGCCGAACACATCCAATGACACTACATTTGATCAAAAGAACAATAATGTAACGGAGAAGTATGAATAAAATGATCTTACTTTAAAAAAAAACCTGTTTGTCTAGCCGCGTTTCGTTTTTATACTACGAGTAAGTAATGGATTTTAATGTGATTTTCAATACATCAACGCAACAATTTTTTTCGGAAGGTTTGTACAGTGTATTTTTTGTTTATTATAATTAGTTTGGGATTTTTTATCCACTAAAATACTTCAACCCCCTATAGTGTATTAAAATTAAATTAACATTACAAAAAAGAAATCTCATCGTTGTGCAAGTTGGCAAAATCAGATCACAAGTACAATGAAAATGTATATTATTATTATCAAAGTCCCGAGTGAGGACTGATGGTATCGCGCTCAACGGTACGGACTCTACGGTAGAACCATACGGTGTCCAAAAGGAGGGAACCAATGATATTATATTAAACAGATATGAGCGCGCAAAAGTGAAGACTAGAAAAGGTCCCAATTAGGACCTTTTTAGATGATCGGTGGCCAGAATAATGTTTGTTTACATTCACACGTATTCGATAACAATAGCTGTTTTTTTTTCTTTTTTGATTTTTTATGCTATCCCTTTTCTATTATTTTGACTTATAGTAAAATGTACAATGAATAAAAAGTGTGTATGTTCTGCGGCTGCTGCGCGGAACACATTTCGGTTGTTTTTTTAGTGTATAACATATCTATTTATTAGAATATCATTGGAGGGAACAGAAGCAGCTGCCGATGGTTAAATATTTTCACTGAATCATTTCATTCACATGTCATAATTATGCAAGTTTTCTTTGTTGACGCTCTACTGCGTTCACAAAGAAAAATTGCATAATTATGACATGTCGCATGTCACCAATTACGCATGTGGCGTGGTACGAACCTGTCATTACCATAATTGGCGGGATCATGTCATGGCGAACCCTAACTATTGAAGGTCATCAAAGGAATAATGAACACATGTGCATTGTATGATCAACGATGGAGCGCGCTTACCTAAAAGAAATCTATCCACTCTTGACTTAAAGATTTCTCTGGCACCTATCTTATAGCTGTAATTTAGCTAGGAAAATCCCGAAATGTTCAAAATGTTCAACATTTTAAATTGATCTCCTTGTGCGTACAGCTAAGGAGTGGAATTCCCTGCCAGAGTCTGTGTTTCATAATGGCTACAACCCGGGAATCTTTAAGTCAAGAGTGAATAGGTTACTTCTAGGTAAGCGCGTTCCATCGTCGACCGCATCATCGCTTTCCATCAGGTACGATAGCGGTCAAGCGCGAACCTATCAACAATAAAAAAAAAGACTTCCAAGTTCTTGACCAGATATTTTTGCACAAACTTATTAAAAGTTGATTGCTCAGAGTTGGTGTCTAAAGCATTCATTAATGTCCCCGCAAAGAACGCCCGGCCAAGCAAGTACAACCCGTTACGCTCGCGACAAAGTAAAACGAATCTGGGCAAATTCTCCACTCCCCTCTAAACAGAATAACTGCCGAGTACAATGTCATTTTTATAGTCTGCTCATCGAAATTCTTCATGATAAAAAACACTAGTTTATGAAAACTATCTCGAATTATTAGTCTCAAAAATGTAAAAGATCTTGCCAATGATTTTATTTGATTGATTTAATTATATTCCAAATAGACTAATCCGTTGCCATACTTTATTCAAATTTTAATTTAATTCAATAATTAAATTTAATTTAGACATTAAATATTCGTGGAATTTAATGTAATTTTTATTTTAACTATTATTTGTGTAATTATTTCTGACATCATTCTAGTTGTTATTATTTTTCCCCTTGACATTGTATACGATGACGATAATAATATACAGTGTAAAATTTTGATCGTTTTAATCCCGTGGAGGGTCGATTCGGTACATGAAACACTATTGATTTGTACAGATAAAATTAAAAAATGAAGTACTTTTTTTTCAAACTCAAATTAATTTACGCATTTGTACAAAATTAATTTCTTTGTATCGATATCTTATGACGCCTAAACGAAAACAAATAGAGTAACTACAGAGGAAAAAAAATCATTATATAGTCAGGATCGAAACAAATCACGCATATCAACCCTCATTACCTTGATAAAGTAGATAATAAATTCATTCAAAATGAACTTACTTTACTTACTTGCTTTTGTGGCTGGTGGAATATGTGCGGCGATGGACCGGGCATATCATTTGCCACCTAGCGGAGAAAAACGATATCAATTCTTTTGCTCTTGCTTCTATACTACAAATACACCACTACATTTACAATAAATCAAAATTCAAATTTTTTTATAGATTTTTTTATGTGTTAAAAAATTAAGGGTGTCAAACTCCACATATTTGCACAAGCCTGGCTTTCATTGCGCTCGCGCCGTAGCTCCCTACGGGGCAAGCGCAATGAAAGCTATCATGCATCTCCTAATTTGATGGTACAGCGCACACGGGCAAGCGGTTATAGTTAGTGGGTAGTTGTAAAAAGCATGTCTGAGTGAACACACAACTGTCATTAAATCATTATGGCCTTACGTTTCCCATCTTTACGTCTAAACCATTTACCAGGACGGCTAAATAAGTTCGCAGCCTAAGGTACTTACCGATAACTCAACGTTTCACTACTAATACCACTAATTGCGGGACTCATTGTTGTTATAAATTGCAGATATTTTTATAATTTAGTTCATAAACAAATTACTTTTGGAACAAGTAACAATACCGTATCGACGGAAACTGGAAACTCTCGCAATTCGGAACATCGCGCTGTGATTAATTTTCGCCTTGTTAAAAAAAGAAATATACGCCCAAATAAAATTTTCGAAGAGACTAAGATTTTCACCACAATGAGATGATGGTAGAAAAAGACAGCTATTTTGAAGAGAAATGTAAAGATTTTGTTTTGTGGTATAAAAGCATTATATTCACATTGTGAAAAGTGTATTTCACTTGAGGGGGATTACATAAAAAAATAAAACTGTATATTTCTTTCATTAAGTGCCTTAGGCTGCGAACTAATCAGCCGCCCCTCGTATGTACCTACCCAGCTACTAGTTCAGTACTTACGATTTGTAGTTGCTCTTACTCTTAAACAGCAAAATACAAAAAGGCTTACCTCAAATCACATGATACCAAATACCATTTTTTAAGAAGAGTTTAAGGTAAGAAATCAAAAAATAAACATCAATGAAATAAGGACAAAAATAATACTTGCAAATGTGAATAAATTGCCAACATTATTTAGGTTGTATTTTAATATTATATTACTTAACGTATCTAAAGAACTAAGGCGTCCTGTACTGACTGTACACATCAGTGCCGAATTGTAAAGTTTTTCGTTAGTGTTTAAAATCATTAAAAAATAAAAGGTCCGTTCCGTTTTGACATTTGAAAAAGATCCTAGAATGTAACTTGGAACGAAACTGAAAGAAACAATAAAATAATAATTAATTGCATAAAGTGTTTTAAAGAAATAAACACATTTTTTAGCGCGTTAAATAATATGATGGAATATATTGCGAGTAATCTTTATTATTATTTATCTAATATTCTCGTCGCGATGACAAGTGTCAAAACGGGCCTTTTATTTTTTGACAACTTTACTGAAAAGCCCGTAACCGATAACTTTTTATAAATGGAACACAACAATATTTTTCGACCCTGTTATTGACACAGCACGGAAATGTACCGTTGGACATTAATACTACTGCTGGAATAAATTCACTACAATAAAACATCGAAATGAGGTCAACCTATCTACAGCTATTGGGTTATTGTCAATTCAATGTAATAAATGAAACTACGTAATTGAACTCTTTATTAAACAAAAAAATAGGTTATACTCGATTCCTGCAGCGAGGGGTCTCTTGACACTCATGCTAGATGAGTTCGCATGCAGTGTGCAAAAAGATATCGATATTTTCTTTTTCGCTAGGTGGACGTTAGAACCAAGGTTTATATATTTTATAAACTCATATTCATTTTTAAGTTAACGATCAGTATTTTTGTAAAAAAAATACAAAAATAATGATCGTTAACTTAAAAATGAACGTCGTGTATCACAAGACCCCTGCTGACTTGATCTAGTATATTTTTCGCCAGCAGTTGACAGTTGTGCGTCCATCCGTTAGTCATGAACCTGTGAGTGCGCGGTGAGGTTGAGTCCGTGGCTCGTGGAGGGCAGAGGCACCGACACGAGAAGCGATGCAGGCCCCTCGCGTTCACCCTTGCCGCCCTACACAACCCACGCATTAGTACGCTCTGGGACGCCTACTGTTACACAGAGTACTTACAAATGGAGTGCTAAGGAGTTAAGGACGACTATTGAGTCGACGATGAATTCTCAAATTTCAGCTATGTAAGTTAATTTTAACCACTACTGTTAAAATTCTTGCTTAAAGTTTTTGGCGACCAATAGAGTCAGCTCAATATACCATCGACTCGTTAATAAGATTCATGTAAATATTATGTGTTTGTTCATTGAGGCTTAAAGCTCTAAACGCTTACAGCAACCACAGCTATCAAGATTAACGGATGTTTTAATCGAGACTATTTACAAAACCATTTTTTATTCTTTAGTATTCGTAGTACTGGTATAGCATTGGTCAAACTGTTACTAGTTTTATGTATCGACGATGAAGTGCCAATTCCATCAAACTCATAAAGAAAATTACTTCCTAGCCGCTTATAAATAAATATAAATCGCCAAGGCGGATAATTTAGTTGCAAATTCATCAAATTAAATTTAAAAAACACCACCTAACTAAACCAGCGTGTTTAACGCCGCGCCGCGCGGTGATATGTTAGGTAGGGAAGGTAAGTACTTTAGGCGCTCGCGCACCCCTTCCCGTACACCCGCGCAGCCGCGTCCTGCATACCCCGCGCGCGCGCGCCAGTCGTCGCCCGCCCGCGTTAGCGTTAAACACGTTTCCCAAACTCGCGCTACGCGAACATATTACGCCCGCTGCCTTCTCTCTACGGCTATCGCTCGCTTATAATAATTAATGTAATCGTGATTAAACGTGTCAATTTATAGTATTACCTCCTGATAATATTGAGACAGGAATTTTTGACTTAGACATTTAGGAGTTATTGGCATTTCGCCATCGGTATGTACTATGAATGTTAGACTTGGGTACTTTTAAATGTTTCTGTCTTTACATATCACCTTACCAGGATGAACAGCTAATTATAAAATAACTTGCATTTGCATTTATTTGAGAATTCAATTAATTCATGAAAATCCAGTGGTGTTTTGAAGTTACATTAGCGCTTCCACTTGTTCAATACTCCATGGTTGCATGCGATATGCATCGAAGAACCAGACGCTTAGCATTTATTGATAATAGTTATATTTGTTGCGTAATAGTTTCATACAGGCTTATTTGTTTAAGCATAGCTACATTCGCCTTTTTTATTATTTTAGAATCATGCATAGGATAAGCTTTTTTACGTGAAAAGGTTTCATCTGCTAATTTATGTATTTCCCATTAGCATTGCAAACACATTTTGAAATATCATCTTTATTTCAACCGAGGGATTTCTAATGCTGGAATCGGCATATTATAATTAATTAAAAACGTTAAGTAGGTATGACAAAGTACGACGATGTATGTAAATGTGACAAATATAAAAGTTTTTAACTTATAAACACAAAAGGATACCTATTATTAGACTTTATCCACAGATATCTTAGAAAATCTAAAAAGTTTTTGATGTGAAACATCTATTGGCACTTCGCAGTGAAACCGAACCGAACGCCGTGACTTCCTCGTGTTTACGCACGTGTATACTAACATAGATGTTTCACATCTGCAGGGAGTGCCGTGACAGCCATCGTTTTTTTAAAGCCGACCTCCCCTATCAAGTTTATTCTATTCACGACCACCGAGATTTTCAAATCATGAATTTTACTTCAAAATAAAATTAACGAAAAAACTTTTTATCCCAATATATACTCATAATAGTTATTTTATTGAGGGCTTTGAATTTTGTGCGCGAAGTCTTGGAAATGTTACGTTGCTTTACTTTACTTCCATATGCGTAATTATAACGTTTAAAAGCTTTGCTAAAAGTCTACACTCTCCAATGGCGCCAACTGTTTAGTACACAAAGCCTTAATTGAAAAATAGGAAAAGAAAAAATTTTCTGGATATCCATAAATCTTATTTTTACTTAATAATAATATGCACAATAGTTTCGGAGTGGCTCCGTTTGTACTTTATGTATTTGTGGCAGCGTATCCTATATAAATTGATAGGCAAATCATCTCATCGCAGAGAAATGTTACAGTTTGCCGTCATATTTACGATATTTTAAATAGTTTTATTAGATAAAGTAGTGTAACACGATACTGCATATATTTAGGCATTGAAACATTAATGTGATACTATTACTAACCTCGACTGCGGTTCAGGTCATAAAATCTAATCTAAGTAACCTATTATGTTCCACTGTTGGAGGCACTGGCGAAGGCTTCCTTTCTTTTTTCTACACACGTCTCTCTTCTGCCCTTACAGGCCAGTCTCTCCGGTAAGTCAAGTTCAGCTTAGAGAGATAAACTTGACCTTGCCAGGTCGTAAACTGACACATATTATTTTCATTACCTCTGTTATGTGACAGTATCCTAAACTACCATTACTTGCATCATATTTGAATGAGAAAACATTATGTTCAAGCATAATTGAAGCACACAAAGGCATTCGTCAAAAAGCAAAGCTTGTTTTGTTACTTAATGTTTTGACATTAAGTAACAAAACATTCAAGGAGTTTATTATTGAATCTTTTTAATTATTCATTATCTGATCATAAGGACAAATGTATAATGGGGATACATCGTCTCTCAAACGAATTTCGAATGATGATATGGAATTGACCATTACAAATTTTGGTGAAATAGACCTGTACATGCTTAAGATGTTACATTCTCATGTCATCGTATGGATTGTTGCTCTAAATGTAGTAAAAACTGGAACTTACCTGTGGGTTTGATGGAGAGCGAATGTTTGAAACTTGATTTATCCCGCTTGGGCCCGGCATTGGGCTTGGCATCTGATGCCTGGGAAAGGAAATCACATTATTAATAATTACTATCATAAATAAACAGCAATTTCAAAAACTGATTTAAAATATTAGATTCGTTCAATCACTTCACCACAGTACCATGTCCTGCCGGTGCGAAAGGAAACAGTCGGTGCACGAGAAAAACGGGTCTTTATTTCGCAGTTCATGCTTCCTTAGTGACAGACAAGGGTAAGTATAATGTTCTTGTTTAGTATTTCACAGCTGCTTGTCCTACCGGTATTAAAAAAAAAAAACAGAACCACTGAGCAAGGAGACGCCTCAGCGGTCCCTGCTAAGGAAGGCATTGTTAACACTCAGCACACATATTATAGTATATTGTTACCCTAGGGGTGAAGGTAACTTATTTAGTCCCGAGACGGAGTTTGACGTCCGAGTGTAGCGAGGTCGCCGATATTCGAGGGACTGAATAAGTCTTTAACCCGAGGTAAACACTGTGCTTTTCATTACGAATCGAGAAACGGAGCCTTCTATAAAGTCTGAAATTAGAGTTTATTTAGATCACAAAATGGGGATTTTCTGGGGAGATCACAAAATCCCTATTATCCAGCAGTTCATGAAACACTTTCCAAGCCTCTCTTTGACACTGCTATGAGACACCGCAATCCCGCTTGCCGATACTGACCTTCCATTCATTTCCGGAATTCGCCATCATATGCTTTTGGGATTCAAAAATATTTCTGTGGTTTATTATTATTATTATTATTTATGACTTTTTATCTCAGGACCCTGAGGTCCTGGACCTTTGGGAGGCGTACGAGGAGCCGAAACCAACTCGCAGAGGCCCTTTAGGTACTTTTAATGGAACGTGATGCCAACCGACGATTGTCCCTGTACGCGCAATGCTAGTGCATCCAAGGACAACCCCCGGTTGGTGAAAACTATTGTGACATATGGAAAATAAAGATAATAGGGCTATGGTTTTTGGAGTCTTAAGTGGACTGGTTACCAAGAACTATGTGAAAACTATGGCCCCTGCCTAAACAATGTTATTAATATCCATCGGTAAACAGGCAGGGGGTGACTTGCACACTCAATAAATGGGCCCCCGAAAACGGCCGCTAGCACGAAGTGACATAGCAACAAGAGGGCAACATATCCTGAGGAGCTTGAGGAGTGGAGAGGTATACCACGGCTATCAGGACAATCCCGGAAGTGCGGTCAAGATCCCTACCAGCACCTTACTGGATTATACATCCTTCTCCCGAGCACGATTGCTCTTGCGAATCTCCACTCAAACCAGCCAATAAAGGCAAGAGAGAGGTGGGAGCTCTTTTCCTTGTCAGTGTTCACTACGGCCGGCCAATAAAGGCAAGCCGGAGATGAAGAACGAGAATTCTCCCGGGAGATCGGGTCCGTGGGGTCGCTAATGCCCAACAGTTCGCCACAAAACTGCCCTGCGGATTGTATCTCTCTTAGTCTGGCTCCTCACCCTAGGCAAGTTACAACCTAGGGATTATTGGAGCACGCAAGCCCCATCACGACGTCAACGTAGAGATACTTATTATTATTTAATCTTCATGCAACACAGAGTACAAAGGCGGACTTAATGCCTTAGGCATTCTCTACCAGTCAACCTAGGGTGGTGAAGAGACAATGTGGTAGGTGGATATACCGGTATTTTTATATTTTTTGTGGTTCTGTGGTTGGATATACCGGTATTTTTATTCTTTGAAAATCTCAACAAGTACAATAACAAAAAAAAAAAAAACAAAATAACGCAATGAAGACAACTAAAGACTGGCTGTATTTTTTTGTTGCATTTTTTAAAACTATTGTCATGCATATGTAGGATATTTCATTTTTGAAAACGTGTTTCTTTGAAAAACAATCATTTTTAAACTCAAATAAAACCGAGGCTAATAGTCCCACAGTGTCTTTGCCATAATAAAAAATGTTCGTGAAGACAAGTTTTGACAGAATATTGCATATTTTTTTCTTTGGACCAAAAAAGTACGGACCGTGGGTGATGTCCTTTGCTGATTCTCGTGATATTATTTTGGACCAAAGTGGCAGTTAAGCGGTTTTACCTTTCCATTGTCGATATAATAAAAATAATATTCCACAACTTTCACACAACGCCATATAGTCCCAAACTAAGCCCAGCAAATACATACGTATTATAAATAAATTACACCCAGTTACAGCACAAAATAATAGTGCTCATTAGTGATGTAACGAATATTCGCATTCGTATACGCAAGAAACATGCGAATTTTTGGCGAATGTTTTTGACAAACAAAAAGGAAAAAATATTATATGGATTGAACGGTTAATGAATGACAATACGACTGATATGATTTTACAATTTTATATTTACTTTAATATTTTTTTATCACTCAACTTGCATTTCATATTTTCAGTGTCACAACATGTGACCAAAAAAAAACAAGAACATGTCAGCAGTTTTTTTAAATTTAATATAAACTAGTGTTTGACTGTGATCCCACCTAAAACCAAAATACTAACCCCAAATCATAAAATCTTTTCGAATAAACTTAATGTGATTAGCATCATTCAATCAGTCTGTAATGGTTCTGCTATATCTGGTTTAACCTTTGCTGACTCGAAATGTCAAACCTGTATGACACTTTGCGAGCACTTTGCTAAGTCAATATTCGCTTTCGCATTAAGAATATTGAGTATTCAAGAATATGCGAATTGAATATTCGCATTCGCGAATGTGAGAAATCTAACTTTCGTTACATCACTAGTGCTCATCACACAAACATTTCTTAGGTGGAAATCTAACCCACTAGACCAACAGGTCACAGGCCAGCAATATACTACACATAGGAATAACTTTAGGAGTCTTTCAAGAAGTCTAATCTTTGGCTACAAATGCGTCGTTATTATTCCCTATTACATTATTTACTAAATGTTATATACAAAAAGGTACTAACACATACCTAGGGCTCGGGTTTGAAGCTGGGCTATGAGCCGGCGGCGGCGGAGCAGGGCTCATGCTCGTGAAGTGTGATGTGGGCACCGGGATCGCTTCTAGACCCTCTGTCTTAGCCTGTGTATTATAAAACCAGAACAATAAGATAAAGATTAGAGAGAACAAGTACACTTAGGATATCTCGGTTCTAAGCCATGTGACCACATAGGATAGATTAGATGGTCTTTCCAACAAAAAGTTTGTCTTCACTTAGCTTGTATGTAATACAAAATCTGTTTGTATATTTTCTTTACTGACTTAAAAGGCCGAATACAATGGTACAAAAAAAAATCGCACATATAGTGATCGCAATGGGACACGATCAGAAATTGCTAGAAATTTTATTTCGGCATTGACCAAGACGTTCCAAGTATACTTTTTAAACTCCAAATGATTCACGCTAATGGACGCCTTAAAACTAGTTATGTATGAATAATTATGATCTATCTAATGAAAAGTAAACGCAGCCACTATGGAACTACAGGCTGGCAGGCAGGGTACTATCAGTCGTTAGGAGTTAAGCAATGAAAATGATCAATGAGTGACAACAAAGGAGATACCTTTTTAATAATTTTGTCAACGGACTCCAGCGGAACATCAGCTGGTACGTGTGTGGCTTCCCATACGCCACCCCCTTGAGAAGTGCCTTCTCCCGCCTAAATGATTTCAATTGAAAACTGTTACTTTATACTTATAAGCACCTAGCCTGGCTCAAAAAGAAAATAATCAGCTATAACTTAAAATAACACTAAATTGTAGGTATTCGGTTGATTCAAGTTGATTTATTATTATACTGCTCAGATATTTATTTTGTACTGCTCCATTAAACAAGACCCAAGTCAATTTGCATATCTGACAGTTATCGAGTTCAATGAACGACGAATTATTATCGAGCTGTGGTCCTCTCTGTGGAACAATACGTTCAACCCTATCTTGCGTAAGGACATAATAGTTGATGCCCCAAAAACTCTCTTCTTTCCCTCAATTGTAGTTTGCTAACCCTGATCACACAAAGAGTAATTTCAAGCCATCTTACCCCAGCATTAGGCGATGTAGTATTAGATGTGTAGTCGACCGGCGCGTTCATACTGTTAGCAGCAGCAATGGCCTTCCTCTTCTTAGTCTGTTTAGTCTCCACCTGATCCGTGTTAGTGATCACAGACTCTTGATATGTCGGTTTTGAGGTTGGGACTTGCACCACCGAAGCGGGCACAGGAGTGCTGGCAAAAGAAAACTTCTATGTAAATATCATCTTACTGTTTCTGTTAATTAGAAATGTTCAGTATCATACAATCCAATATCTTTTCCTTTATTTATCCAAATTATTTAAATGTTACATTAGCTAAATACATTCATTCTGTTGGCTGTGAAAAAAAATCGAGAGGGAGGTCAAAGAAAAGATGGATGGATTGTGTGAGGGGAAATATGAAAGAGAAGGAAGTCGATGATAGCGTGACTGCTGAAAAAAAATGTGTTGCGCCGACCCCAAGCAATATGGGACAAGGGAAGGAAGATGATAATGATTTACATTTATCTTAAAAAATGCAGCATAAGTACGAGGCAAGTGGCCTTTATATATGTAGTTCGTAAAACTCGGCTATTACTCAGTTTTTCAGTCACTAGCACTACTATTAAACTCCCACTTCCATTACTCTATCCTCTTCAAATTAGCAGCAACGTGCCACGCGGCTGTAGCTGCCGCGCGTCATTTATTTATATGAAAAATCAAAGCACTGCGGCTAATTTGATGACACCTTAACTACACAATCTCATATCTTATCCACTCAGCTGCATGTTAGTCATTCATCTCTCTTACAGCCAGCTCTTATATCAAGTAATTACAATTCTTACTTAGTTGGGTTGGTTGTGATAGTAGACACGGATGCCACAGCCTGTGCCACTGAGCTGATGACTCCTACGGGTTCCACTGGTTGTTTGCTGGTGCTGGGCGAGGCAGGTGGTGGTGACACCTTTGATGGACCAGCCACTGGAGTTGAGCTGCCTGACGCTGTAACAATGTAGAGGTAGAACGTTTAATTTGTTTGTAAGGAAACCGAGAATAATTTGAGTCTTGAGGCTCGGGCTCACAAGTTGCATGGCACTGTTAGCTGAGAAATCGTAATAATGTCTTAAGATATTATATTATATAAGCAGCTTTGTTGAAATTACAAAGCGCAGTTTATAAGCATTCCGTGAATCGTTAGGTCTACTACGTCCATCTTACCTAATAGAAATATCAACTATAATTTCAAAACAACACTAGCTGCTGCCAGCAACTTCACCGGCATGATAATAGACTTATCACCTGGAGCTATAAAAAAAGTTAACGTACTGTTCTCAGATCTACCAAACATACACATACAATTTCTTAAAAGTCGGTCAAGCCGTTTTGGAGAAGTTTGATAACAAAGATTGTGACACGACATTTTTATGAAATAGGAGATGTTATAATATTATCCATCATCTACAGATTTTGCCGAGCTGTTCCCCTGGAAGCTTTAGGCCAAAAAGTCTGGCCACATAAGCAGGTATTGGCGTCGATAACATGAACAGCGCGGCGCGGACTGCGGCACGGCTGACTCTAAATCGCACATCTTCATTTCAGCCGAAGGACGTCCACTGTTGGACTTGAGCCTCCTTCAAACGTCGCCATAACGACCGGCCCTGTCCGTCTCGCATCCATTGGATTCCCGCGATCCTCACCAGGTCTTCGGTCCACCTTGTTGGAAGCCTTCCAACGCTGCGTTTTCTGGTGCACGGTCGCCACTCTAGAACCTGTCAGCCCTATCGACCATGCGTTCTGTGAGCAAGCCCTCCCCACTGCCCACTTAAGTTTGGCGATTTTTCGAGCTATGTCGAAAACTTTGGTTCTCCTGTGATATCTTCATTTCTAATGCAAGGAACCCTTGCCTTGCTGTACGACGATAGCTAACTATTTTTTGATTTTTAATTAGTTGGGACATGTGTTGTCGATGAACAATGCCCCGCTGTCACTAAACCATAGTTATACTGTCACTTTGGTCCATATAATTAAAAATTATGACAATCTAGTATTTTTAAAGTTAGGAAAATGAAATATAATCGCAACCTAATCTGATGTCTTATTCTTAGGTGGGAAATCATCCAATAACTTCTCCCGCTCTAGGGCGGAAAGAGGGCGTGTTAGACTATTATTGAGTAAAACCCACTCCTATGTTCGTCTTTTGCCTTCTTTCCAGGACCACGCAGATTTTTTTCGCACAACCCATGGGTCCAGTAGGCTTCGACCCTGCTGAACCCCTACGGTTTTGTTGACATCTCCATGAGGCGCCGGCGACGACTCGAGGTCGATCCAGTCGGTAACCTAATCTTAGGTCTGGCCGATATATAATTAAGATAAGCTCTAAAGAGAATAACTGACACAAGAGACATGTAATATAAAGGTGAAGCGCAATAATTTTTACGGGCTAGTCATTCTAATACAGTGATTCCTAACATCTCGTCCATAAAAACTAAAATATGTTCCACCATCGACCTATGGTTTCCCTTTATAATAATTGTAATCTTGTTGTACAATAAAGTGTACATAAATAAATATATTCTTGCGATAGACAAGCACGTTCGTATAAACTATTTGTCAAAATACTGAAAAGTTCAAACAAAAAATCGTTGCAGCGCTAGATTGCCATTATGACGTCTAATAAAACTTTTAAAACTTACAGCGCTAAAATAGCTTATAGAGGATAGTTTTTCGCGACCAAAAGATCTTGAGCGCCATGAATTTCCTAGTACTTACGCGTTTCGTTCAACTTCAACCATATCCATATATATTTTTATACCGCAAAAGTGACACAGTTTCTTGCCTACAATACTTCATTACAATAATACTCTATTTTAAAATGTAATAATAGTCTTCGTTAGTATAAATTCTTTTCGCTGACATTTCTTGATAAGTTTTTATTGGGTATCAAAAAATGGTCTTCGTAATTTTTAAATTTTGATAAGAATATGTTATTATTATTCATACAAGAAAAGAAAAAACACAAAAATTCGGCAAGTGAGAGTCGGACTCGCGCTCTGAAGGTTTATACTTCAAATCCCGATTTTAGTAAATGGTTTCAATTTCAACTCGATACCTCCACGCCTTCTCGAGATAAAGGGTCTTGACAGACAGACAGACTGAATACAAAGTGATCCTATAAGGGTTCCGATTTTTCTCAAAAAAATATTCAAAAATTTCTAACTGGTTATAAAACAACGCATGAAATCTGTGTTCTGTAAAACAGTTGTAGGTATAAACCTACAATTCGTTTTCATAGGGGGGAACATCTGTATGTTTTTTTTTAGTCTATGATTGTAAAATGGAGTGCGCTTTTATGGAATATTATCTTTCTATTATATTATTATGATATTAGAAGCTATTATATCGCTTGGATAACCCGTAGTTTTATTTCTTTAACTACGGAATAATTATTTATGTCCAGGTTTACTTTGACTCGAATTTATTAGCACCACTCCCACACTGCATAAATGTCAAAATTGCACTAACGTCAGCTGAGCGCGGACTGTAGTGTCTGCAGTTCACCTGATTAGAAAAAAGTGAATGCACGGCACGCGTCATCTAGTGCGTGGTACATTTATATATCGATGTGTTCCACGAATAGTTTAATATTTTAAATTTTCCAACTGAAAATTAACAATGTTGCGAACTGATTTTAAATTTCTGTAAAAAATATTTTTTTTAAGACAGTTACTTTTATTTTCAGAGAATAGGAATTAGTTCTTTAAAGAATCATAGATCACCATACTGAAATATTATTCTAGATTCCTCGTTCCTAATGGTCATAATAAGTAAAAACAAAACCGGGCAAGTGCGAATGGGACTCGCGCACTGAGGGAAATATCTATGTAAATAGTTATTTTTTGGAATCGAGTCCACAACTTTAGGTTGACGAAACTACTTTACAGTATTCTATTTTTTTCCTTTACTTGTGCTATGAGACCTTACTTCATACAATAGGTTTTGATTTCTTAGCGAGTGTCAAAAAATTAACCTAAACGGAGCATAAACAGCTTTATCTTTAGACTAGCTTCCGTCAGCGGCATCACCCGCGTGGAAGATTTGTCCATACAAACTTTGGAACCCCGTTTCATCCCCTTAGGCGGTAAATTTTTAAAAACCCCTTGTTAGTGCTTACATCATTATATGAAAATGTCACCAAGGGCCCTGGGACAAAGGCAATGAATGGAACAGGGTAGGTTTTTAGTCAGTAAGAGTCTGACACTATTTCCCGTCCCACCCAAGGGCGGGATCTGTCATTGAATGATTTTACCTACCATAAAAAAAAAAACATAAAAAATAAACCTTCAAAATTTCACGTTCTAGCGCACTCGCACAGACATGTCCACGCACAGCCGAAACTACTGCGACCAGGAACATGAAATTTTGCAGAAGGTTTCCTTTAATGACGTAGGCTAGCACTAAGAGAGTGTTTTTCAAAATTCACCACCTAAGGGGATAAAATGGGGGTTGGGAGTCAAAAGCTTGTATGGAGAAAACTGCTTTCTAGCTCCGGGTATCAGCTAGTCGCTTGTTGGAGGTCCTTAATAATAAATAAATAAACATCGTTGACGTTCAAAGAGTTAAGGGCTTTAGAAAGTTAAAAGACCAATTAAATACACGTACCCTTAGCTGTCTGTGTAGATGTGGACTCCGTGCTGTGTTGCGGCGAAGGGGCTGGGGTGCTGCTCTTGCTGCCTGAGCCTCCGTCCCCGGCCGAAGAGCCACGACGCGACGGCGACGGCTTTTTCTTGTCTGACGAATGATGTAATTTGCCACCTAAATATCATGGTCATATACTGTGACACGACATCCTAAATTTAAAGGCATGCAAAGGAACGGAACGAAGGCAAAAGGATGGTTAGACGTTAGTAAGGAAGGGGCTAACATAATATACGGACATCTTACAAATGAAAATGGATGAAAATTAACGAAAAGTTCCAAAGGAAAGGTTAAAAACTTTAACCAGTATCTTCTAAGAAAAAAAACTATCAAAACAGTCATGGATCCTCCTTCAAATATGTACCGTTACTCTAAACCACATTTATTACCTTTACGAAAACATATACATGCACAACAAAACATTTTTTTTTTTTTTGTTATCTCCCAGAACCCGACCTAGAAAGCTCAAATTATACAAACATTTTATTTGTGGTCAGATTTACTAGAAACACGGGTCGCAATGCTCTTTGGTAAAATTAAAAAAAAAAACCTAATTTAGGTCCATTTTAAAACTCCCTGGTAATGTCTCATGCGCGATCGAAGCCGTGAGCAAAAGCTATTGTACCCATATTTTAAAAACTGAAGCAGACTCTATTACTTCTTTCCTCCCACGTATTCTGAAAGTCACTATATGTTTAACTAAATAACGTAACAGGTGTTTAAAAAAGTTCTCATGCTAAAGTAGACTTTGACAAGTGTTCAACATCGACTTTCAATTCAGAAACGTGTTTTTTTTCTTGTTTATCAGGGATAATAATTTGCTTTCAGTACACGTGAGTCTTTCACTTACATATTTTTAACTACATATCGAAATCAAATTACCGAAAAACCGAAAGCTCAATCATTTTGCTTCTACATAAAAACGCTAAAAGAGCGATAACATCATCACATTATCCCCTAGTATTGTAGAGCTTGCATGTTATAGGATTATAGATTTAATAAGAGTAGCTCTTTGCTTGCAATCGAACACTTAAAAAAATATAGAAACGGCGCCACTGCCGGAACACCGTAGTTTTTTTTTACTGCAAACGATTTTGGCTGTATACTGGATTTCAAGCTGCACAGCTTATTGCTTTAAGTTTTGCAAACTACCTTATTACAAATAATAAGTTACTTGATTACTGTATTCCTGCAAGAATATTTATTATTTTTTGCCTTCCCTGCGTGCTATAGGGAAGAAACTCGACCTAAATTTTATTTCTAAACCTTCAAAAGCAAAGCAAGGAGCTATTCCTTTTAAATCCTAGTCCAAAAACAGTAAAGCCACATCGACACACGAGCTAACATGCGACAAAGGTCTACGACATACGAAACAAACTTTTTTCCGAGTTCTTGTGTTTTCGTGTGACAGGGCCCGAATCTGTGCTGTCTTGTGACATATCTGGTGGCAGCGAGCGAAAAAAAAATACGATTCCGATTAGTTTCCTTACCAAAAAATATTTACATATTTGTTTTTACCTCCTAGGATGTACTTGCAAGACGCATATGCCTTAATTGGGCGGGTGAAAACTGCATATGCAAACAAATAAATATTTTCTAAAATGCTCGTATGTCACTGTAATTTGCTTGTGCTTTTGGAGCTTATTTCACGATTTCCACCAAGGCAGTGACTGATAATCTCTTGAATAAATAAAAAAAAGGAACAGTATTTTTATGGAATTATGTACCAAGTAAAAGTTAACAGAAACTTAGTCATGGATGTTGAAACAGGCCCTTAAACTTCTATAGCAGAACTCTTTCTGAAGTTTTGATGGCATAGTTTGAGCAGTTATATTATATAAAGCTCAATAAAACTGGTAATACTGATAGAGAATGCCTTGTTGCATTAAGTCCGCCTATGTACCACTATTGTACATGCATATTAAATAAATAAAAACATACTGCTCGCCAGATCAATTTGCAAACTTTATATTCACTATTATCTTCTTACGAGTCAATATGATAATGAAGGAATTTAACATTGATCATTAGAAACATATGTAGGGTATGTAAGGTCCGAAAATCGTTATATAATTATTTCAACATGATTCGAAAAATCCAAACAAAATATTAATCTATCAACGATCTATTGTGGCGCGGTAATTAACCTAGTTAATTAAAAGGTCGTTATAGATAAAAACAAGCACAAAGGGGAAAACTGTACAATTATTACAAATATACCTAAATCCGGTAAATATGGCTTTTGCGTGCACAGAATTATGTTCACTTGGTTCAATTTATTTTTAGTTTATCAATTATTAAGCAACTGTTTAAAATTGAAATTTGATCTAAAACAATATGAAAACCCACCAAAAATAGAGCATCTCGATGGTGGTCAGCAATTTTTAATAACACATTATTTTTAGCTGACTTGACAAACGTAGCGAAATATGATGCACTAACTATTCGTTTAAAATATTTTAATTAGTAAATTGGCTGATATCACTCTGTGCTTGAATAAAAACAAATGTGGCGGCCATGTATCATATATTATACGATATACCTTGTTGGTAGTTTAAAAAAAAAAAAACGGTAAGAATTGTACTCACCCGTAGGCTGACTAGGATTGGGAGTCTTGGAGGAGCTTGGAGTATTTTTTCCTGATCCTGACACGACCGTGCTGGTCGCATGTGATGATGACTTGCGCCCCGGCTACGAATTAAAACATACAATCACAGCACTATCTAGCCAACTTCATAGTTATTAGCGACATGAAACTTAAAAATACCCATACTATCTTTGTTACGTTACATAAATAGTATTAAATAAATATTTTACACATATTTTAATAACCACTACAAGTTATTGCATGTTACAAGTATGTCATACCATAAACGGAAAATATATAATTATTATTGAACTCAATAAAATATACCCTGTTATAACAATAAATAGACTTCAAATTGGGTTGATTAAAATACGAAAACTTAAATCTTGTTCCAATATTTGTCATGGATTTTTTCATTCACTTAGTCATTTCATTTCATTCATTTTTCACTTTCGAGGAACAAAGGTAAAGCAGTTTTGGGCTAGTATTATTGTAGACGCCGGTCTAAAAGGTGATTCTAAGAAGCACAAGCATTAAATATAGTATTAAAATAATGGATTGAATGGCAGATGGTAGAGAGCTATAAATACATATTTTTCGGCTGCGCTACATGAGACGTACGTACCCCTTTGGACTTGCCAGCATGCGTCGGCGTCGCGCCGCCGCTAGCCTTGGGAGAGCATGAGGCTTCGCCCTCCTTCTCGCAGCTCGAGTCGCTCGACTGACTGTCGTGCGATACCGGCTTGTACGGCGGGATGGTCTTTACGTTACCGCCCTTTTTCTGCACAGTCAACGTTCGTCACCGTATCACACACCGCTCATTAACGCCGCAATAATGTCGGTGTCAAATTATAACGAGTTCGCGCTAAACCGCTATGAAACAGGATATTTTTATTCAATAATTGATAAACCTTTAGGCATGGTCAGTTAGACATGTACGCTACTCTACTCTACTTTATGAAAATGACTTCCAATTGTGTTAATAAAATGAAATGGTTTTAGTACCTTGGCGATGATGGTGACATCATGATTGGTGAACTAAAAAAATGATAATGAATGAATAAATCAATTTTCATGCACAAATTGGTGGCGATGTAACGCAATAATTAGGTGCAGTAGGCCGACATGATAACAAAATGACAAAGTGAAAATGTTAAACACTATAACGCGTAGTCAACACAATAATCAGCTCTTATGATCGAACGAAATGATCTAAATGCTGGCGCGCATTACTTAGTTACCATAAACCCTACATTTATTAATAAAACATTTAATTTACAAACAGATAAAATATTTAAAATTTCTCTTGCTCCAAATATTGTGACCTTCTCTTAGTAATAGACGCCAGTCTTTAGACTCCAAAGACTGTCACAATGTGATGTGAACATATATCTAAATGGCAGTAAAAGTGAACACAGCCAATGATCTGAAGAAGTGTACAGCGACAGTTCAAAAATGATCTTGATTGTGCAATTGACATAAAGATGGTAGGTACTGTAGTACTTTTGGTCACATCTTGCATTTATGGAAAAAATATAGAATATCAGTTCAAGTGTACCTAAATCAATCATCTAAATCTGGATCGACTTAGTAAGCTCGTAGACAAACATAATATATCTACATTTAGGACCGATTGCACCATAAAACACTAATTATCGCACAACCACCCACCATACGTCTATGGGAACCGCGAGTAAAAACAAACGCGTATTTTCATAAAATGTTGTCTTAAATAAATTAGTCACTTTTGGAACATATCAAACCAATTAGGTACAAGAAGAAAGAAACCTCAAACTATAATAATGTAAACAATCTCGTATTTTCATAAAATTTTGTCTTAAATAAATTAGTCACTTCGGGGACAGATCAAACAAATTAAGTACAAGAAGAAAGAAAACTCATACCACAGAACAGAAGAATTTAGTTAGAAATCGCATAGCACTTCATTTGTATCGGGACCAGCGTATCCAAACTCACACAATGACAGGTATATCATATTTCATAACACTAAGAAATCCTTGACTTGATTGAGCATTTTAATATTAATTATAAGAAGGCAGTTTATCAATAGCTCCGTTTTAGAAAATAAACCGTATGTTAATGAGTGCAGAGTTATTTGTTATCTACTATTATTTATTATTATTTTTTAGTTATTTGTTAACATATTACCTCGCATGGAATAATTTTATGAACAATTTTCTCTACTCGCCGCTAGATGTCTCTATAATCTATGCAATCAATTTAGAGCTTTATTATCCTGCAATAAGATTGATATTTCCTTTCCTATAAAAAGTCATTGCTAAACGTCATTTTCTAGAGATGTACCATTGGCGTTGCCTTATTTTATCGATATTGTGTTTTATTTTCAAGTAAAATAAAGTCAACAGCAGCTGAAGTCAATAAATTATATCAAAACGAAATACTTACGTATATTTTTAATTTTATTTATTATGGGGCTTGTAGCATTAACCATGTAATTACTTATAATTGAAATTAAGGATTTCTATTGATGCTGAAATAAAAAAAAATAAGTGAATAACAACCTATACATATACATATATTTTATGTATTTAATTTCAGTATAAGGTTTATATAGTTATATATGTTTTTATTACTTTAATTTTAGATTTCATTAACTCTTCACACACACTTGTCTACATTTCTTCTCATCTCTCCTTTCGCAGGTCTGCTGGAAGGACTTTCTTTTAGAAATAAGCAGTACATTTGTATTATTTTTTTTTAATACTGTATCTCCTTCCTGTCTATGTGCGTTCATAAATTATAAAATAAATAAAATAAACACTTGTACATATCAAAGTTTTCGTTAATTCAAACTAAATGAAGCCGGTGTTTCTTGGGTGACTCAAATCTGTATGGACAAATTCGAAGTCCATACAGATTTGAATAGATCTGTAAATTTTGACCTTCTTCGAGACTACTAGTGTTCGGTGTTAACCAGATTTTTAATAAAATGACTTCTTTTCTGATTATGAATACAATACAATACAGAACCCAAGTTTTGACACTGTTGTGTCGTTATGGTATTTCTCTACATTTTTTGAAACAATTATGCTACATAGTTGATCAGGCAACTAATTTTGCCTTCCTGTTACATCGATGTATTTTTCTTTGCTCTCTGGATCTTTAGGGAATATAAAATTACAAGATAACACGAAAACTACATTTTGAACCCATCAAAAATTTAATCCTGTTTAAGTTTTAGCTAAAATAAAAAAAAGTGTACATTTATAATTTTGTCGACGCACTTTGGTATTTTTTTCCGATACACCAAAGAACATCATAATTTTTACAATACCGATAACTCACTATTGATAATGGTAATCTCTAATTGAGCAGCTGACAGTGACATTTGTTGAATGTTCTAGAGTATTTTTTGGAAAGTAGACCTTATGTACTACAAAATAAAATAAACTTTTATTTGTTTTTTTTTTTTATTAAGATCTTTTTTTTTTAATAATCAATTAAAGTATACCCGGACTAACCGATGATAGGTTATACCACCATTTGATTAATTCTTTGTTTTGTTATCGTGTACTCTAAAACAGCACAGTAGGACATTTTTTTATCTAGTTACTAGCACCGTGGCGACCGTAACAAGACTGATATGCACGGCGCATGTGCGTAGCAGCATAGGCGATACTCCGCAAACCCCGGGGTACGCGCGCCCTGCCTACTTACGACTTCTAACTACATTCTTCTGTTCTGTGCCTCATACTATAACAATGTTAATAATGGGGCTTATATATACTTTTCGGACAAAAGACCTAAAAAAAAAATTTGAATAAAAAAAAATGTTAATAATAGAAATTCGTTTTCAATGTAATTAATTATTTCCGCCTAACAATTTATACACTTGAAAAATTAGACTCGCAAAAGTAATAAAATGGGAATGTATATGTAGCGACATCTATGTCGTCACAAATGAACTAATCCTGCATCGTGCTAGTAATATTCTTCGCGCGATTTGAACATATAGAACAGCCCGAAATCATGTATCGGGCAATAGCCCACCAGACATAACACCTGTCTAGTCGGAGGATCCTCCCTTTCCAAAGGAGGTTTGCGGGACTTTGCTTTCTGTTCCGCTTACCTCCAAAGTGGTGACCCTCGACAAAGAACGTCAGCGCAGTCTTCGTGCAGCTACTACTTCGTGACGTCATCATCACTTCCTCAAGCTTTCGAGCAGCGAGCCATACAGCCACCACCCACGGCTATATGGGTATCCTGACCACCAGCATGTCTACTTGTTCATACCTGGTCATCACCCTCAGCCTCATCAGCGACCTTGGCTAAGCACCTGCACCTTCGGTCAGTCACATGAAGAGCCTTGAAGAACCTCTCCTGGTCGACGACAGCAGTCAAGCCCTACGTCGCACAGCACCGCTCCGACTCACTGGAGCCTGCAGCATCATATCCCGACTCACCGAGAACTATGCGGAATCCGGTTCCGACTCACAGGAACCAACCTCCACTGGCCTGGCATGCATCACGACGCCTCAAAAAGCATCAAGAACCATCGATCTCCGATCTCCGGAGGGGAGTGATGTAGCGACATCTATGTCGTCACAAATGAACTAATCCTGCATCGCGCAAGTAACATTCTGCGTGCGATTTGAACATATAGAAAAACCCGAAGGTGTTGTGCGATTTTATTGCACCCTTTCTAATTTGGTTAATTACAATTTAGTTTTTTATTTACTGTAAAAATATAGATACCACACCCGCTGAAACTGTTCAAGTTATTGTCATGCTCGAAGCAGGCCATAATCAAAATGAAATTGCTCAACAGCTATATTTGATTCGCTACTCTGTTCGTCGAGTACCAGAGGTTTCTAGAGAACCTTGAGTACTTTCTGCGATCAGGGTCTGGCAGGTGGCACTCTGGCACAAAGGATCAGAGCGTGATGATCGCTTTCTTGTAAAAAGGACTTTGACAATTCAGCCATTGAACGCGGTTGAACTGAGATAACAGCTTCGAGAAGTTCGCAATGGCAGTCTAAGTTAGTTATCAATTAGAAGAAGACTGGGTGAAATGGCGGGCTGTTGTGTTTTCTGATGAGTGCCGAATAATTTACATGAGACATCTACACAAGATCATCAGAGCAAATATAAGAATGCTGCATAAGTAAACATGTGGTTTTTGGAGGCGTTTTGGGGTATTATAATGTTGGACACTAAAACTGACTTTATAATCATCACTGGGGCAAATACCGACCCGATACCGAGAAGTTTAACGACTGCACGTTACGTAAAAGAAGTGCTCGAAGAATATGTGAAAATACTTGTGGCTTATGGTATTATTTTTTTCCCCTAATGCATGACAACACCAGATCGCACTGGAACAGTTTGCGACTACGTGGAAGACGTGGGAATCATCACGGTAGAGGGGCCAGTTCGTAGTCGTGATTTCAATCCGACCTTAAAAGAAGAATTAGAGTGAAAAACCCAGGTCTACACGCCCGCGCCCCCAAAGCTTCAATTTTGACGAGGGATTATATTATACCACAAGATTTCATGGTAAAATTTATATGGTCCATGAAAAATCGATTAACGGCTGGCTGTACGGCTATGGGAGCGCGGCCTACACTTTATTAATAAACAGTTTGATCAAGAATTTTAAGTTTGACTTTAATTCTTTCTTATGTAAGATTTGATAATTTTACCAGAATGTTTGGATTTGTGTTATTTTTTTACACAGTATATCAAAAATTGCCTTAACAAAAAAAGTCAAGAGGTGCAATTTTATTGCTCTCAAGTGTATTGCATAATAATTTAGCAGGAGCTTTCTGGGCCGGAGTATTTTAGTTACTTTTCAACTGTAGTTACCTCTTCGGATTTGGTGCGCTGTATTTTTCTCAAAAGTCAAGTTCTTGAGATTTACTGAAAACAGCTTTTAATAACCAGCGCAAAAACCATTTTACGATATTGAAATAGTTGGGATTTGCGAGACGTATGGTAGGTGGTTAAGGGTTTAATACCCCTTCTGTTTGATTAACAAAATCCTGTACCAACTTCAAATGTGGCGGCAGTAATTCCATATATTTTTTGATATCTGTGGTGATTTAAAGGGACAAAGACAGACATAGAGACAGATAGAAAGAGAGTATGAACTAACCAGTTTACTGTAATGGTGTTGGCAGTAGCCGCAGTACTTTACGTTGTCCAGATAGTTCCCTGCTTCCTCGCATAGCAGGCCTAGGCCTTGCGCACAAGTCACGTGAAACTGTTGCTTGCAACCTTGTGAGAAACAACCCGGATATAGCGACATGTCGTCCTGTTGTGTATAATTTAGGGTTATATTTTACAGGGCTGGTAATTATTGATACCTACACGTATATATTTTAATTGATGAATTTTATTCGGTTTGGAAGTCTAAGGCTTTGCCATTAGATTTGGTAAAATGCCACCATATTATAACTCAATGGACATTGACATAGATAGTAAGGACAGGGTTAATCGCACGTTTTTTTTGCTTTTGCTTCCAATAATTGAGCTCGATTGGTGCCATTTTCGGGAGCAGTCTTCTCCTTCGCTTAAAACGAAGCCAGGCTAAACCACGTTTTTTAAATTCGCGACTCAACATAAAAGTGGTGCGAATTGGGCGTATTGATATGATTTTAAAATATATTTTTCCAAAACCTCTATGATATCAGCCGCTCTTACAAAGTTACGTTGCAACGTCAGATTGTAATTCTAAGAACGTTGGTGTTGGATATGGTGAACACGTAAAAGCAAAAGTTCTTGTCCCTATCTTTACTATTTAAATCTATGCCAATGGGTCATAATACATGCCCTCACAATTACCAAACCATTGTAAAGTTACACTGTGTCGTGTTTCATACTTTATTTTCGATACAACCCCCTCCTCTTGCATAACAAAATAGTTGTGTAGTCAATATTATCATTATTTGGACTACATCTCACATCAAAGCCCTTCTTTGTTAGTTACTGACAAAGAACGAGTAAATACTCAAAGAATTGCAGAGAATAATTACCATTAACATTGAACATTATAACAATGGGAATCTAAACTCACCAGATTTGTTGCACTGCATGCATGCCCCTGCGTTGGCTCGATGCGGCTTGCCCTGATCTTGGCAGATGTAGCAGGTCTGGAAATTCATTTAATATATTATTGTAAGACATAAAATGGCTAAACTGTACTACACTGGACAGCGAGTTTTGAGCTTATAATTTTTATTGAAAAGGTTTGTTTAAAAAGTAAATATGCAAAGTAAAAATGTTAGGAAATATATAGCTTTTGAGAAAACAAAATAATACAATCGATAATTTTTTGTATTATCGATTGTAATTTTTTCACGCCATTTTGACAGGTTTCATTCACTTTTTACTTTATTTGTTGTATCTATAATATGTATTTATTAGTATTTCATTTACCAACCTCTTGTTATATAGTTTTTAGTAAGAATGAATAAAAATGAGATGAGACAATTTGCTTGCGTACCGAATTTTTTTTTTTAAACCACTGAGCAAAATGAAAAAAAAAAGACCACAGAAAAATTATTTTAGCACTCAAATATTTTTATGCAATGGTAGAGCGTTCGCAGACAACATTTTTTTTTTTTTCAATTTTAGATACATGAAAATATACATTTGCTACTGTGGAGGGATGGTCCGAGAGGTTGAGAGTGACCCCCAAGTTTGACCCAAAAATGCATAAAATGTAAAAAAAATTGATTCCTGACCTCAAAAATTTCAATCTTGAATATCTCCAACAATATGCGTTTCCTAGATTTGGGAAAGGGTTTGGGGGAAGGGAACACCACCCCTCTCCCCTCTACCCCAAAAAACCCATTATTTCGCTGTCCAGTATAGTTTTATCCATAAAATAGCTATTAACTACTAACCTAACAATAAAAATGTTGTCAAGAGAGTATTTCTCTTTCTAATATAGAAACCAACCATATAAAAACCCATCAAAGATGTGTAATGAAATTAAGTGGAGAGCTGTGTGGGGTACCCACACAGCTCTACACTATGTACTTTAAAATGTATTTCTTTGTCTCTGCTCTCTCTGAAAGAAAAGTATTCGTTTTATTTATAGCTTTACCAAATAGAAACTATAAATAAAACGAATACTTTTTTTTCTTTTGAACCCTAACTTTAGGACAAGAGAAACCTGTGTTACAAAAATAGTTATGAAATATGTATAAAGTTTCACCTTGTTGAATCTCTCTGGTGGAATAAGACGAAGGACGATCGGTTCCATAGATGTGACATTGCCGAAGCGGACCTCCGGTATATACAGGGCACAGACTACATGTGCCCATCCTCCTGTGTCGGATCGCTTGAGAGCACCCGACTTGGACGGGCACAGTTCACACCGCTGAAAAGTTCCACACAAGATTTTAAAATGTAACCAACAAACAAAACAAAAACGTGCAATATATATGCCCTTGCCCTTTTGTGCAACACCGTCGCTACTCTGTACATTGTTATAATAAAACAATATCCATTAACAAAAATAAAGCAAAGAAATAGTTTATTAATTAAAATGATAGAGATTGTCTACCGATAGGGTTACGCAATTATGGTGCTAAATAATATAATTAATACAGGCTGTTTTTGCATACATAAAGACATTGAGTGTACCAAACAATGTTTCATGCTGAACACTTCCACAATGAAACCCTCAACCCTTAGTAAATAATTTCCTAGAGATAATTTTTTTATTGTGGTTTGAAGAATAGCAAATCAACAACCTGTATTGTACATGAACCGCTCTACTTACAACCTTGTTTTTAGTATCCGGACTTTCACATTTTCGACAATACCATGGTCCTGTGGGTACTGTCACTATGCCATAACACGCTGAAAATATATTGAATTTCTCAGTATAACTCTGTCACTCTCATCTCACTTCAATAGAAAAACTACTTTAATTAAACACTTTAAACTTAAGTAAACTAATAAAAAAAAGATACTTAAATGAAGATGCTGATGCCCTACACTGTAATCAGTACAAGCATCAGCTAGTGATGTTGTAGTAAGAATACCTTGATGGACCGCAACTGTGCATCCTATTCCGTCGCAATAGACAAGCGGGTTGTCGGGCCAACCGCGCTCGTCAGAGCACACGCAGCAGCCTCCTACCATCTCCTTCATTGTGTACTCCTCATTATTGACTTAAAACCTACAAAACCCCCACATTTGATAAACTAACATAAAAAAAACAAAATGATAAAATTTCATTTCTGTGAGAACGATAATGAAATTAGCAATTTATTTGTAAATGTGCTTAGAACAAATACATGACTAGGTAATTTGACCCTATGGAAGCTTCAGATGGTTTAGATGGCAACACAATGATCATATATGCACTGTAAAAATGATTATAAAAAATGCTGCAGCAATGAATGTCTCTATCACTTCATATTGAATTGAGCTCTTACTTTGATATTATAGGAATGTTACAAATAATACAGTTTCAGACGAAGGTGAAGTATTAGTGATGTTTATGATGATAGGGTGTTGTCATAATGCTTTCAAACTGTTTACTGTTTACTTTACCTATTGTCTTTCTATTGTGTCTCTAATTACGGTATTCAAAGGGTTAAGTGAGGCCAATCTGAGCAATACCAATATGGCACATATGAGTTCTCTTTTTCTACCATTGTTAAGTTATCAGTCACAAGGCCTATCATAGTATAAGGTTTATGAAAATTACTACTAGTTGTTATAGTTGGGGAACTTTTAAACTATTCATAATAGATTTCCACTTGTTATATACATATATGCAGAGTTTTTAAACTATTATTTAACATGTTTACTTCTTATAAATACTTGTGTTATTGTCACAGATTTGTCAAAAAATAGAGATTTGTCTTCAACACAAATTTATTCCAATTTAGATGTCTCCAAATTACACCCACTTATTTTACTAACACAAAATCAAAAAGTATAATTATGACACACAAGCTCATATTTCTCACGGACACCAGACACGAAGAAACTAATATCACCACAAACAAACACACATATAGAACACATTCAGAAAGGAGGTGAAGCATTTTATTGTAACTACGGATTCAGGATAAATCCACTTAATAATATGCAAATTATAGGTATAACTAGTGATGTGTAGTAATTATTGATAAATATATCGATAACTAGCTTTTGCCTGCGGCTTCGCTCCCGCTCTACCCAACTGCACCCTACTCTACCCTACTGTAAAGGTATGGGGTAGAGTAGGGACTCTACCCTACTGTAAGGGTATAGGGTAGAGTAGGGTAGAGTCTACCCTACTTTACACTACTCTACCCTATACCAATAAATGAGCAGGATTTGGAATTTTATTTTATTTAATGGGATAAAAATTACCATATCCTGGTTCTAAGCTACCTTCTCACCAATTTTCAGACAAATCGGTTCAGCCGTTCTTGAGTTATAAATAGTGTAACTAACACGACTTTCTTTCAAATTTATACTAACTTTTTCCTGCGGCTTCGCTCCCGCTCTGCCCTACTCAACCCTTCTCTACCATTCTCTACCCTACTCTACCCTACTCTACTCTACCCTACTCTACTCTACCCTACTCTACACTATACCAATAAATGAGCAGGTTTTGGATTGCTTTATATTTTTTTTTAATTTAACGGGATAAAGATTATATCTATATCCTTCTCCTGGTTCTAAGCTACCTTCCCACCAATTTTCGGCCAAATCGGTTTAGCCGTTCTCGAGTTATAAATAGTGTAACTAACACGACTTTCTTTTATATATATAGATATGTAAGACTAGGTAGAATAACGCAAAATATTGATAACCAAAAACATCACATGAAATCTCTAAAAACAAAACAATTTTTTTAATAATAGTAATCAATAATTATAACAAGCGCTTTCTAACTGACTTACAGTAGATGGATGCAGAATTTATTACTAACTAGCTTTTGCCCGCAACTTCACTCCCGCTCTACCCTACTGTCCTACTCTACGCTACCCAACTCTACCCTACCCTACCTAAGAACAAACAAAACAAAAAAAAAAAGAATTAGCGAAATTGGTCCCGCCCTTCTCGAGATTTGCGCTTAGCAACACATTCAGCTATTCATTTTTATATTATAGACTTTGATTATATACCTGTCTAGATGCCACATTGACCGTACTAAAACGGCTCAAAAAAAGTCTACCAAATTTGGTAGACTCGCTTCTCCCATGCGTCAGTGTCATTTTGAATACGTAAGGATGACGTGCTCACGAAAAATAATTAATTATGCCGGTTTGTTCTATCAGACTGTGTCGCAATTATGTGAAAAAGCCGTTTAATAACACCAAGATCACTTTTCATCGGTAAGGTTTGTAATTATACCACTATTATTTAAGAAAACACGATGTTTTAATTCGTTATTTTGAAGTTTAGTCTGATTTGCTAGTGTTGTCAGTTTATTGCTAGGGAGATTTGGCCAAACTATGGGAGACAAAATACAAATACCATTACATCATCTTTCGATCAAGAGAACATTATTATTTTAAAAATTACAGTATTTATTTGATCAGTAAAAATCTATACTTACAAAATAAATGAAAACTATGACGTCATGCAGTAGAACCCGCTTAATACGATCACGTTTAATACATTTTCCGCCAGTCCCTGCAACTTAAGACATGTTTCCATACATTTCTTAACGCCTAATACGATTTGTCATCCTGTTTAATACGCCAACGTATATTAGTAACTCTTTTCTGGCAGTGGGTCAACTGACTGAGCTCAAAACGTTTTCAAAAAAGCCCAGGTTTCAGTAATAACGAGGTTGACGTCATATTGGAAAAAGAAGAACCCATGATACTGCAGGGTTTTCCTGAATATTCTTTCATTGATCACAATGTGTAGTATTTTTGTTAGTTACTTTCTAATATTGTGGGTTATAGATTGCCTACGGATCCCATACTAGCAAATTGCTGGAGAGACATTATACTGCAGACTCGAAATAAAGACCAGTAGAAACCTCACAAGCTTCAGTCGTGTGTTCCAGACATTTCACTTATGATGATATTTACAAAAAAGGGATTACGACGGCTAAAGAAGGGATCGGTAATTCGGTACCAGGCACGATATGCAGTATGGCTATTTTACCGACTTCAAGAAAAATAAGAAGTTCTCAATTCAAATGCAGTGTTGAGAGGCCTTCTACACGGTGGACCAATGACCTGGTGAGAGTCACGGGAATGCGGTGGATGCGAGACGCACAGGACCGTTAGTTGTGGTGGAACTTGGGGGAGGCCTATGTTCAGTGGACGTCCTTCGGCTGAAATGATGATGATGAATGATACACTAATCAGGCACTTCTTGACTGGCATTTTTGCTGAATTGGGCCATTCTTGCTATATTCACACATCGGAATTTATACTTTTTATTTGTTTGTTTTATGTACTTATTTAACTGGAGTATTGTGTGGAGAATGTTCTAAATAAATGTGTTTTCTTTCTTTCTTTAATCTACAAAATAATTATTTTATTCGACCTATTTTGTTAAACTTTCATCATAATAAATCATGGAGAAAAGGAAAGTTAATAATTTGGAGCAGGCATCCCTAAACACGCACATCTTGACAGTTTGACGACAATAAGTACACGAGCGGTACTCACACATATCACGCAATTGGAGACATTTTCAGCGCGTCGTTTGTTAGCATTGCTCTATCTAGACAGGTATATAATCAAAGATTATAGACTAGCTTTTGCCCTCGGCTTCGCTCCCGCTTTACCGTACTCTACCTTACCCTACCTAAGGACCTTCTCCTGACAATAACGAACACAACAAAACAGGAATTAGCGAATTTGGTCCAGCTGTTCTCGAGATTTGCGCTTAGCAACACATTCAGTGATTCTTTTTTATGTTACAGATTAAATGAAAGTCAAAAAGAAATCTGATAACCATGTCCAGCTTGTTGAGTCCAAGCTATCGAACTTGCAAGAGCTAGGGTGCAACATGAGCATAAAAATCCACTTCCTGGACATTTATATCGATCGCATTTAGACCGATTTCTACAAAATCTGGGTGATTTTAGTGAGGAGCAGGGTGAAAGATTCCATCAGGATCTTTGGACAATGGAAGAGCGTTATTAGGGGCGCTGGGACTCACATATGATGGCAGACTACTGCTGGAGTTTACAATGAGATCTACCTAAAGTCGTTCAGTCAAGGAAATCTTTTAAAGACCATTTTATAGCATTCAATAGAAATTTTGTTAACATAATGTATTAATTTTCTGTGGTTTTTTGTTTATATAAAGAAACTAACTAAAAAAAGTAAAGCTTTTAGTCATCTCCCAGTATTTTTGTTCATAGTCAGGGCCATAGAAATACCCAATAACAGAAAAAAAAATAAAGGAAACTAGACTTGTGTTGTGTTATCAAACTGGATGGAATTATTAACAATGTTTTGAAACAGAGTTTGAATATTCGAAAGACTTTACCGTCACCAAGAATGCTAGAAGCAACTGGATGATAATAGGTGGGTGGGTTTTTAGTAAAGAATGACACACCCTTTTGCTCCACCCAGAAAGAAGTTATTTCATGGGTTTCCACCACAAACAAAAACCACTTTTAAATAAGTAACAAATGTTTATACAGGACTAAATTCTCACTGAGCAATGAAAACCAATTCAGTTTTCCTATCCAAAACATAATATTTATTTGACGAAAATGATCTTTATGGAGTTGTTGCAACAATATGGAGTGCCTGACTACACTACAACTCCATTTTGCAAGGCCAGAGAAGATTGTGGCCTTGCAAAATGGAGTTGTAGTGTCATTATGGTATGAGTATTATGCATCACAGAGGGCACAAAGGGCATTTCAAACTGCCCTCTAGCAAAACAAAGCATAATGGTTTAGCAATAGGTCAAAATTGAATGAACTAAAATAAATGATTCTCAGTGGAGGAACAGCAGCCACACTTTTATGTCTTTTCATAAGAAACATAAACTTATGAACAAGAGGTACTGTAAAATCTATGTGCTTATTCCAAATCAGTGGTAACATGGAGATACTTGATAATTCTATTTGAATGAGAGAGCAATTGCAGATGTTAAGCACAGGACGAGAATGTCTATTGACTATTTATATCTGTAATACTAGGCGGTGCAAAATGGTTTGCTGATGAGTGATAAATAATGAGTTATGAAGATATTTCATGTCAGCTAATTACAGGAGAGCTTGTCCATCACAACACCAAGAATATTCTCAAACAAACAGTTAGAAGAGGCAGTATTATTTAGTGCTGTATCATCAGCATAATTAGAGATCTTGTTGGCATAGCCTATTAACATATCCGAGTAGGGCTTAGCACACCGTATTATGGAACACCAAAAAATAAGTTTTCGTCATTACTAGTGTAGCTTTGAACCTTTGTGTATATATTGACATTTTGGAAATACCGTTTAAAATGCGCTGATTCCTATCAAAAAAGACATTAAAAACTTTAGTGGCTACTTCTAGTACACATTGAAATTTGCAGCTGTCCTACATATTACGGTTTATGAGATACAGCCTAGAGGAGGCGTAGTGATAGTTTGGTTGGTTAAAAAGCAAAGCAAGAGCTAATACAATTTGAAGAGTAACACCGATGGATAATGCTGTGAATATTAAATGACAATGAATAACTTACAGCTTCCATCTAGTTATATTTACCAAAAGTAAAATTATCCGTTCATTGATGAAGAATTTCCCGGCAACAATTCTTTAATTCATCTTTAATATACAACTGATAAATTTTATCACCTCACCTGCGCCTAGCAAGAACTATAAAATGAAGTCTAATTACACAGAATCTAAACTTATTAAGGGATTTTATGAAAAACCGGACAAAACTAGTTTGGAACTCTGATTAAAACTGATTTTACAAGTGCAATTAACACAAATGTATGTTAATTATTTGATTCCAAAAAATAGGAGAAACTACACTCGCTCGCTGCCATTAGCTACAAGCAAAAGCCATGTTGAATTTTGTTTGGAGTGCATTTCAATATTATTGTTTCATATTTTTAACATTTGAATGTCAGAAAAAGACAACAATATGCTGGGTCAGTAAGCGCAACCGAGATAACTTGATTTTTCAATATTCGATTATCGAATACTGGAACGCGTTAGTTTTCATATTTCTCAGGGGTAGTCTATTTGCTAGAGTTATACCGCCTTATTCCAAAACGCGATCTAAAATAATTCCAGGACTATTACTAGTTTTAATTGGCATTAAACCTAATAATAGTCCCGGAAATACACTTAGATCACTTTTAATTGGTATTAAATTTAGTAATAATCCCGAAAACAACATTTATAAAGCGTTTAATCGGGATTAAACCTAGTAATAGTCCCGGAACTATTTTAAATCGCGTTCTAGAATAAGGCGGTTGGAGTCCTAGTTAAGTTTGCAATGTTGGTAGCGTTGTAAATAATAAAACAAAATATCGCGTCTGTTGCGCGCGCAGCGAGGATTAGTTACAATGCGATCTCTATTGATCGGTTTTCAGCTCGGCGTTGGGCACTGGAGCTAGCAAATCGTTCTAGAATTATATCATATGTACCTACCGAGAGATGTAGGTAATAATAAAATACAGGCAAAATAAATATACCTCATGGTAGTTATGTGCTATGTGCATTCTACCGTGTTTTCACATGAGCATTTAGTACGTACTTTTAAAATAATATCGAGAACAAGATAATACATTCTTATGACGTAGCGAGACCCATGATTTAATATGTATTAGATAAAGTTTTATTAAGGTTCTTCATTAGTAAGCTCATTAGCAAGCTAAATAGTTCTTTTGAAATGATCACGTGGGGGATTAGTATGTTTTTGTCACATCTACTGTCAATGTCACAAAAACAAAACAAACCGTTCGCTCGTGGTTCGTGGCCTTCGTGGGTCAAGTGACTCGTGCATGGAGGCCTAGAGGGGGAATCTTTTGATCGTAGAAGATTTAGGTCTTCAGTGTTGCCAGCATTTCAAATACTTACAAAAATACAAAATCTCGATTGAATAGATACCAATACAATGAATCCAAAAATTAAATGAATACTCCAAAGGTTAAATAACTTTCATACACTCGGCTTTTAACAATCAGTAACACTGGCAACTTAGGAAGAGTAGCGCAAGACAGACCGCAATGGAAGGAATTAGAGAAGGCATTTGGCAATAGGCACACTGAAGTTAGAAACATTTTATAAAAAACAAACAAAATTAAAAAAAAGAACAAAGTGTAAAAATAAAAAAATCAGCAACAAAAAAGAGAATAAAAAAACAAAACAATGGTATTAAAATAAAAATAAAAAAAAAGAATATAAAAATACACAAAAAAAGCATGGTAAACAAAACAGACAAATATATATATATAAAAACAAAAAGATAAAAAAGAAGTAGCTAAGAAAAAAAAAAGAAAAATATCTATGTATATAATTATATCGTATTGTCGGGTCTATTTTATATGTTGTTGAATTAAAAAAATAATCTGTATTTTTGTAAGGCATCTTCAGTAAATAAAGACTATTTTATTTTATTTTGTTTTATTTTATATCACTTGTAACTAGGTGTTCGTATAGGCAGCCTAGGTCAAACGATCAATATAAGAACTCTACCAATCCGACAGACGTTGCTAAGAGCAACCGTTAGATTTCAGCCCAGCCACGGGGCCTCGGGGGCGCTGCAATCGATTGGTATCCATAAATAACTTTCAACTAGGCAAGCTAAAATGTGTTATTAAGCCTTTCTAAAGAGCTAGTTCCAACTAATTTCATCGTCAAAATTTGTTTACAGTTTTAATTGTTCATTTCAATTTTTCTAAATACCTACCTAATGTGGGTGATTCCACACTTTGTGATGTCCTCCAAATCCGTAGACCATAATAAGTGCGCTCACGCTTCAGTGACATCTGAACCAAAGTACAGCCATAGAAAATTGAAAGTCTTTTGTTTTTCTTTGTTTCTCAGATAAATAAAAAATCTGAGTTACAAAGGGTCGCTTAGTACAGTTAGGTTCACAATTATTCTAGCCTTTTAATGGGACGCCGCAAGGCGTAAAAATTGTAAAATCTCGGAATCCCGGGCCAGTCAATGAATCTTCATATAAACTAATGGACTGCATTGTTAAAAGCTCGAATATTGTTTTTTTTTTGTGGTTTGAAATCATCCATTGACATCTCCAGGCCTTAGGCGGAGCGGGAGATAGTGTCAGACTTTTATTGACTAAAAAGCCCACCCCGTTCCTTCTTAGACCTACATACCGGAGCTGGACCTTCCTTTCAGAAATCGGTCCATGGCCCCAGTAGCTTCGACCCTGTTGGGCCCCTACAGTTTGCAGTTTCGCCCCAGCGTTGCATCTCCACACGCAGATCGTGCATGTGTGGATGGACTGTTGCCTCCAGATCCCATGGTAACAAGCTAGCAAGGAGGACCACCGCTTCGGGGGACACTGTGCGGTATCTCAGCACCATCCGAATGGCCATGACCCTCTGGCATGAGTTCAGCTGAGCCCTCGGTTGCTTCCGTAGCGAGGGCGTCCACACCGGTGCTCCATAAACGGCCATGGACCGAACGATGCCTCTGGCAGGAGGCGTGTGGACGGGGGTTCCCGCTTTTTTAGATTCGGCAGGAGCCTCGGTCCGATTTAGTTTGGGAGCCACTAGCCAGACGTTGGAAGTGTTCCTCGAAATTCCATCGGCTGTCGAGGACGAGTCCCAGGTACTTCATCGTCGATGTGAACTCTTTCTCCTACGCCACATTGAAACTGCCAGTGGTGCCCGCTGTAGACTGGACTTGGGTACTGCATCGACTGTACATCGCTCGGATCAACTGCACATAATTTTTCCAGGCACACCTTTCTCCTTAAGGGCCCACCACAGAACGTCACGAGGTTTAAACTAATTAAAATAAAAGAGAGCACTGAACAAATTATATTTTTTTCAGAGCTTTCTTATCTAGCCGGTTTTATAATTATTTAAATAATTAAAAAACAGCCAAGTGCTTATCGGACTCGCGCACGGCGGGTATCGTACCATTGACGAGGTAGGTAAACAACAGAACAACAACAAAATAGGCAAAAAATGGCGTTTTTTGTATGGGAGCCCTTAAATATTTATTTTATTTTAATTTTATTATGAATGTTAAAATACAATTAAGTATTTTGAGAATATTTCAAGTGCCTACCCTACCTGTTGCCATTACAGATATCGAGCAAAAAAGGGCAAAAAAAAATCTCGTTAGTTGCATGAGAGTCACCACTAATACTTTTTTTTTATTTTATTTTGTTTTTAGTTTTTGTTGTTATAGCAGCAACAGAAATACATAATTTGTGAAAATTTCAAACGTCTAGCTATCGCGGTTCTTGAGATACAGCCGACCGACAGATGGACAGACGGAAATACAACGAAGTATTAGTAATAAAATATGGTTCCTTTTTTACCCTTTGGGTGCGGAACCCTAAAAATTAAGATCGAATAAAATTTATTTTTTAACTTTTTTTTATATAGTGTTAAAAATACATTTCACCAATTTGTACAAAGATTCATTGACTGGCCCTGGATTCCGAGGTACAAATCTTACGGCGCTCCACTATTTAGCAATATCATTTTGGTTGCAAATCTAAACCCTGCCTTTACAGGGCAATAAAATCATCAATATATAGAATTATAGTTAGGGTTGGCATGATTAAAACTAGATTTTTAATAACACATGTATAAAACAGTTTGACTTTAAACAGTGTTTTTTATCACATATTTAAAAAAATAGATTAAAATAAGTTTTAATCATTGTATAAAACAATAAGAAAAAAAAAATTAAAACTACTTTTATGGTGAATAGATATAAAATGAAAATAAATTAATTTAAGTATCTAAATTCCTTGACATAATACCTACCAGTAGAGTTTATGCTATTGCTAATTTATATTTTTGAAGTTTTATTGGCATTGTACTCGTCATTTAATAAAACAATTTTTTTATGAATTTTGTGAGAAATAATTTATTCAATCAAACAAAGATCTAAGTACCTACGAGGATTTATATGCGACTAGATAACACTTATTTTGAAACATACATTAGAATATTTCAAATCAATCAAAAAGGCGCTAGGAGAGTTCCAATGTCGCCTACTTTAAAATCAACATTAGCTAGACCGTACAGGGTGAATGTGAAGCGTTCAGTATTGATTAGAGATATGTATCATATTATTTAGTTATTTATGTATTTTTAAACTTAAATCAAATTAAATAAAAGCAGATTCATAAAATAAATGTTTATCCAGTGATCGTTTTTTGTATATATTTAATTTACTACTTATATCTAGCGAATTTGAAAAGATCTAGTCTAGAAACGAAACATCATACTATAGGTCAAATTAATTTGAAATAATGACCTAAACTAAAAAGAACAAAAAGAACACTTGTTTAAAACAATTTGAACTGTTTGTTTTATAATATTTAAAACTTTTTTTCCAACTCTGATTATAGTTACAAAAACACCAAAGAGAGATAGGTCTGTATAGGTCCAATTGAAAAAACAACCACCTTTTTTTGACAAAAATAGGAACGTATATTTGCAAGAGCTCAGTTCTTAGAATTTATTGGACATGACAAATATAGATGGGTTAATAATTGGTGTAACCCATGCAACGGTTTTTTTTTTTTTTTTTTTTTATGGTAGGTAAAATCATCCAATGACAAGTCCCGCCCTTGGGTGGAGCGGGAAGTAGTGTCAGACTCTTACTGACTAAAAACCTACCCCGTTCCTTCATGCCTATCATGCCGGGGCTGAGCCTTCCTCTCAGAAAACGGCCCTTAACCCCAGCAGGCTTCGACCCTGCCTGCCTGCAGCTAGCAGGCTGGGCCTCTACGGTTTGCTGACAGCTCCTTGAGGCGCGCGGGAACAGAACGCGCCGTCGACGACTTGGGCTCGATCCGGTATGTTACCGGACGATCGGACAGCGTGCTACCCATTGCACGCCGTCCGCAAGCCCGCGCCTACGGTGGCCGGAAATCGGGATCGGAATCCCGGCGGCGGCTGGGGCGAGCGCCCCGTTGCCTTTGCCTGATGCGGTCTGCCTCCTCCTTTGCTAGCATTACTGCTTCGCAGAAGGAGGCGACCGCCTGCCATCCCTCCTCACTCCGGACCATGGCCTGAACCAAGGCCCGGCGAGAGAGATCGCTGCCGCCGATTGCCCCCACGAGGACACGGCGATGCTCCGCCCAGGCGGGGCACACCTCTACAGTATGCTCCACCGTGTCCTCCGGGTGTTCCGCACAGTGGCGACACCCGGGCGAATCCTCCGCACGAATCCGGAACAGGAACTTGGCAAACTTTCCGTGTTCCGTTAGGACCTGCGTCGTGCGGAAGTTAAGAGTGCCGTGAGGTCTTTCCAGCCACGCCTCAAGGATGGGCCTTATCGCCTCGATTGTGGCGCGCCCCGAACGAGGTTGCGATAGTCGCTGACGCCATTTCGCCATGAGATCCCGCCGGAGCTCTGTCCGCCATGCCTCGACTTGTCGTGGCAGTGGAATTTCGCCCCGGCGTTGCATCTCCATGCGCTTGTCGTGCATGTGTGCAAGGACTGTTGCCTCCAGATCCCATGGCGGTTGGCCAGCAAGGAGGGTCGCCGCCTCGCGGGAAATCGTTCGGTACCCTCGCACCATGCGTATTGCCATGACCCTCTGGCACGCATTCAGCTGGGCCTTCGGCTGCTGTTGCAGCGACGGCGCCCACACCGGAGCACCGTAAAGGGCCATGGACCGAACGATTCCCGCGTACAGCTTCCGGCAGGAGGCGTCTGGTCCCCTGAGGTTGGGCAGGAGCCGCCCGAGAGCAGCCCCAGTCCGGTTCAGTTTGGGAGCCAGACGTCGGAAGTGCTCCTTGAAGTTCCACCAGCTGTCGAGGACGAGTCCCAGGTACTTCATCGTCGACCCGACGCTGATGTGAACTCCTCCTACCGTTAGCTGGGAACCCGGTGGTGGCGCACCCCTAGGGCCATGAAAGCACATGGCCTCGGATTTGTGCAATGCCACTTCGAGTCCCAACTGCTGGATCCTATCAACGACTATCGCAACCCCACGTGTCGCTAGTTCGACCGCCGTCCGGTACGACTCTCCCCGTGCTAGGACCAACGTGTCGTCCGCGTAGCAGACCACGCTGACCCCGTCGGGGAAGTCGCCGCGCAGCACGTAGTCGTACCCGATGTTCCACAAGGGTGGTCCCAGTACCGATCCCTGCGGAACACCGCACGACATCTCTCGACGTTTCCACTCTCCCTGGTGACCGGGGTAGATGATATACCTCTCCGACAGGTAGGCCTCGATTACACGACAGAGGTAGTCGGGCACCCGGTGGTACCGGAGTGCCGTTCCAATACTACTCCAGGGCAGGGAATTAAAGGCGTTGGCAATGTCCAAGGACACTGCCACGACACACCTGCCCTGGGATACCGCATCCCCCGTCGTGAGGGCTCGCACGCGCATGATGGCGTCCACCGTGGAGCGCATTCTGCGAAAGCCGAACTGTCCGTCCGAAAGGTCCGGCCCCACTCGTGCAAGGCGCGCGACGAGGCGGTTTGCAATTACTCTTTCAAAGAGCTTGCCCACCTCGTCGAGCAGCACAATGGGCCGGTACGCGGACGGAGAGTCCGCAGGGCGCCCCGGCTTCGCTATGAGGACCAGTTTTCCCGTCTTCCAGCGAAGTGGGAACTGGCCTCTCTCCAAACATGCGCTGAAGAGCCCCCTCAATCGAGGCCCGAGAGCCTCCATGGCCAGGACCCAGGCCCTCCCAGGCAAGCCGTCGGGTCCTGGGGCGGTATTCTTGGCACTTAGCCTTTGTACCGCCACTCTCATCTCTACCTCGGTCACCTCTGGAACGTCGTCGTCGTGGTCCACGTCAGGTACTGCCGGTGTTGGCGGAGCCATGGGCGGGGGGGAGTGTACCCCCCGCGTAGGGAACAGAGTGCTGACCACACCCTCCACGAGCTCGGGCCGGAGACTCTGAGTCAGCGGGGGAGCCCATGGACGGAGTTTCTCCCGAACCATCTTGTATGGGCGTCCCCACGGGTCTGCATTCAGAGACCCCAGCCAGACGTTGCGGGCCTCCAGCTTGGCCCGCTTCATCTCCGCTCGGAGGGTGCGCTTCGCCAGCCTGTAACCCTCGTACAGCTCCGCCTCTATAGCCTCCGCATCCGGCTGGCGGTTGCGGCGCTTGCAGTACCTGGCGTACCGGCGTCGCGCGTGATTGCACGCATTGCGCAATGCCGCAATCTCCGGCGACCACCAGTACACCTGGCGCTTGGCACGTCCTGGACGGACTCGGGGCATTGACGCGTCGCAGATTTGCGACATGCCCTCCCGGAACCACTCTGCCTCGACGTCGATATCGACAGGCCTGTCCGGTGCTTGCACCCAGGCCTGTACCGTCGCGGCTTCCAGGAGGAACTCCCGGTCCATCTGCCTCAGCGCCCACCGCGGACCACAAGGGCTCTGCCGGACCGGCGCGGTCGAGGTTTGGGCGGAGACGTCAAACCGGATGTACCGGTGGTCTGAGAACGTCTCCACCCCCTCCATTACGCGCCAGTCGACGACACGTGGCGCCAGATCGGGGCTGGCGAACGAGAGGTCCACCACTGATTCGCCCCGCATCCGCACACACGTGGAGACAGAGCCCCGGTTTAGGAGGGCCAGACCGGACTCCTCAGCCCAGGCCTCTACCGACCGACCCCGCCCGTTCGTGTACCGGGAACCCCAAGCCTCGTTCCAGGCATTGAAGTCCCCGCAGACGATCACGGGGAGGTCCCTAAACCCAACGACGACGTTTTTCAGCTCCATAAGGGAGATGTGGAGATCGCCGAGAGAACCCATGCAACGGTGGTCAATATTTTGTACAATGCGGTCCAAATCACTATAGGATCGATTGCCATGTTGTGACGTCACGTCGAACTGTCAAATCGAAGAAATTGGGTACGGCGAGCAAAAAAAGAAATGAGATCACCCACGATCCAAGCGTGCTCCATCATCGGCCACATCATCGCTTACCATCCGGTGAGATAGTGGTGAAACGCGAGCCAATTCACAATAATAATAATAATAATAATAATTCTGAGTGTAAGGTACGCCAGTACTGGTCGACACACTCTCGATCACCACATTGTTCCTAGGGGATCTGCCGACGATAAACCAGACACCTCGCTGGGACTGCTGGTCACCCTCGCGGAAATAAAGCAGCAGATTTAACAATTATCGTGTCCTCCCCCTGTCGTCGGACTTCAGATAATCCCACTACACTCCATCGTAACCTGCTTAATTCTTCTTTAAGATCGATGAATTTCTCGTCGGACCGGAGTGTACGCGTAGTATACGTTGCCAGGTCCAGTCGTTGTTTTCTAAAGAGGTAGCCAGATTTCATCTGGAGATTCTTCGCACCCCTTGTAACCTTGACCGCTACCGGAGTCAAGGGTAGACGGGCTGCCGGGCACTAGGGACCATTTTACTCGCGTGGCGACATAATCGCCACGCTTGGCATGCGAGTTGGCGATCACAGTGTGGTTGTTGCAATACATAGACTCTATGTATTGCAACACCAGAGAATAGGCAGCAGCATTCTCTATGTCATAGAGAATGCTGCTGCCTATTCTCTAGTGTGTCCTTTAGCCGCCTCTTAAGACACCCACGGGAAGAGATGGGATGGCGTTATTCTTTACGTCCGGACACCAAAGAAAAAACAGGAGTATTGGACAACTTCTACGCACTCAGAATGTTTTCTATAACATGGATGCGTTAAACAAAACAGGTGTCAATCATTTTACACTTCACTGGATTTGAATGCTAGTTCCATTTATCAATTAACCAATATGACAATTTTCATATAAGCACCGATTAAGTTTTTGGTGCAGTGATTGAGTGAATGGCTGCTGCGCCCGCGAGCACGAGTCCCAGTCGTTTTTCTTTGCTTTGCGTTCCAGAACCCCAGGTTTTTCTTTCAAAAGCGAACCCATGGTCCCGGTAGGCTTCGACCCTACTGGGCCTCTACGGTTTTGATCTCCTTGAGACGCGCGTGGAACACTACGTGCCATCGAAAAGTTCGGCTCGATATGGATGGTCACCGAACGGCGAGCTACTCGTCTCTCGTCACTCACAAGCTCACGCCTAAGGTGGCTGGAAATTGACACTGAGATCCCGATGGCTCCTCGCACCGGACCATGGCTTGCAAGTATCAGGGCCCGATGGCTGACAACGTGATAATAACAGCTACCTAAATTAAAAGATTAAAACAAAAGTCAAGAAAGCACTTTCCTTTAAGTTAGTACCATCGACTATAAGGCCCCTAGACGCCGCATGCTTGCTCTAACGCACCGAAAAAATTCTGTCAACTAGCTGAGGTGCGGGAAGCGTAGTAGGTATAGCGTTCTGATTGGTCCGACTAAGGTCACTACGACACTCTAGGGATGGGATAGATTTAAATAAACCACGGAAGTATCGATATTTTTTTATTATATTTAGTACAATTATTCATTGTAAATAATAATTCGGTTTTTTTTAGTTCTTAATATTATTTTAACATAAAATGTACATACTTTATGGTATTAACTAACATACTTACTTTATATAAGAATTGGTACATCACTACACACATCAGATCTATTAGTCAGATGTGTGGACAGACATGCATCGCCTGTTATTACACGTCTAGTGGCTTTAAGGTCGTTGGTTAGTACTTAGGTCTGTGTCTAGGTTTGGGTTTATGCTTAGCTAATAAAGATCTGAAATTAATCCACGGCACTTACGCGAGAAGGTCGTAGTTGATTGATGTTTTTTAAAAGTAAGCTTTAAATAAAATGAATTACTATGACATAAAATAAAAAAGGTGTCAAACTATAGCAATATATAAGGCAGCTATAACACATAAAGGTGTAAAACTGCTACGGTCATAATAAAGCATGCCTTAAAAAATAAAAGATAATGAAAATTTTATTAGTCACGGTAATATATAGATTATATTACCGTGACTTAGTGAGTTAAACAGAAAAAATCGTAAGTACATCGAAAAAAAAGTACACAAAGACCGACAACTACCTACAGGTCATTGAACTCGCTCATCTAACGTTCACTTAAAGAAATTAATTTCTTATGTGCGTATAATTCGAGTTTTAGAAAAAAAGTACCTTATTTTTTAATTTTATCTTTACAAATCGATAATGTTTCATGTACCGGATCGACCCTACATGGGATTAAAACGATCAAAATTTTACGGTGTATATATAACTGGTTGCGCGAATTAGCTTGATGTTTTAATGGACTGTATGTTTGAAAAAGGGATCTAAGGTTTGTTAACAATATGCAGGTACTGTGCCTGGATGGGACGGATGTATTAGGGAGGAACACTGACCTTTTGACCTCGAAGGTTCCACGTGGCGCCGGCCGGCGAACCTCGACTTCGCACATTTAACCACTGCCAGGTCCTGTATTGCACTACACTGCACTATTGTTGAGTCTTTGAATGGTTGGATCACGAAATAGTCAATTTTCTTGTAATTTCGAGCGGGCGATGTTAGCGGAGCGGTCACATTCACAATCGATGCACAAAACGTCAATGTCATTCCAATTCTTTAAGGTCGTGCGGGGAAGGGAAACGGAAGGGATAGGATTGCTAGGCCAAAAAAACAAATTACAAAAAACAAAATCGCGGATCATAGCAAATTGGCGCAAGCATTCCCCCCGGGTTTGAAGGGTTACCTTCAAAGAAAAAGAGAAAACAAAAGCGAAACTAAACCCTATTACTATATCTAGACTATTATACTAGGTAGCGAAACAACTTATAACTAACTATGCCACTACTGCTGATTAGGCAGAGGGCAGAGGCGAATAACCGGACGCAGGTACGATCCAGTTGCGGTTTTAACCTTTACGACTCGCGTTATTCCGTTCGAACCCGGAAAAACTTCTTCCACTACACCAAGAGGCCAGTGCAGAGGAGGCGCACTCTCAGTCTTCAGTATCACCACAGTACCGACTGTGACTGGATCTGAAGGAGTGTTCCACTTTTGACGCGACTGCAGCGTATGCAGATAATCTGTCCTCCATCGCTTCCAAAAGGACTGAACTAAGCTATCCAGCAGAGCGTGACTACAAGGTTTATGTGATTCTAAACTACGAAATTCTATTGAAAAATAAAATTTCTGCAACTCTCGAAGTACAACTGATTCAGCTCTATCCAAATCAGCTGCGATTATAGAACCACGCGATGGTAATAATCTCAAAAATCTTAGGACGTAAACTACACAGCGTAATAGTCTCGACCAAGACGAGACTCGATTAGACAACAACAAAACAACTGACTCTTCACGCGGAACTGATACTACAAGCGTATGTTTCTTCTCCTCGGGTGGCTCTGAAACAGTAGCGGGGTTAAACGGAGTACTTGGCCACTCGTTAGGAGTGGTATGAAGCCAGGGAGGGCCACAAAACCAAAGCGGATGATTTAAAATTTGCGCAGGAAGCAAACCACGTGAGAGACAATCAGCTGGGTTTTCTGTTCCAGCGACATGGAATATATTTTCCGGTGACAATTCAGCTTGAATCTTAGCCACCCTATTTGCGACAAACGTGCCCCATCGATGGGGTGAAGAGTGGGCCCAACATAGAGCAACGGTTGAGTCTGAAAACGCTACAATTCTCTCTATATTAATGCGAGGACGACAAGTTTTGACTATAGATGTAATCAATTGAACCAACATAAGAATAGCGCAGAGTTCGAGACGAGCAAGAGAGACAACCTTACGAGGAGATACCTTTGATTTTGCGCTAATGAGGAAAACTGAAATGTTATCGCCATTTTGGACCTGAAAGTAAACCACTCCCCCGTAAGCCCTCTCACTGGCGTCTGCGAAACCTACCACATTAACAACAGTGTCTGGTACTATACCAACATGGCGAGGAATCTGTATCTGATCGAGCATTGGAAGCTCTTTCCTATAGCGAGCCCACAACTTAGCAACACTGTCAGGAGCGGTGTCGTCCCAATCACAGTTGGAAAGCCAAAGCTCTTTTATAAGCAGCTTTGCATACAAAACGACAGGAGCTACAAAACCCATTATATCCCATATCCGAGCTACACATGCTAGGATAACGCGTTTGGTACAAGTTGGCGGAGTCGAGCTAATTTTAAGACTGAACATATCAGTTGCGGGTGACCAACTTAAACCAAGGATCTTAATTGTAGATTTAAAATCCGCGCGCAAACTATCTAAAGTTTCCAACGAACACAAGAAAGCATCTCTAATCGTCAGATCCGAGATTTGCAAAGATTTATCACAAATTGATTGAACACGTGAAAACTGTGAGTCCCTTTCAGCGTATAAAAGCTTTAACTGAACCTTTAAATCAGTACTAACCTTGGTTCCCTTAAGAGACATCTTGTTTTGATATATTCACACTATACACTCAAACAAACACTTAACGAATTATTAAGTAAGCGATAATTATCAGATAACAATATGGTAATATTGTAAACAACAAAGTGAACGGCGAACGAACGGAATAACCTGAATCAATGAGTGAATATTACCCAATTTCTCGATTAAATCATTCACGTCGTTCATATGCGTATATAATCTATGGTTTATCCGTTTCCTACAAATATTCACTCAACAATGAACGGGTATTTTTGAAATGCGTCTACCTACATGCAATTTGTAGGACTTCCGAATGAATTTTGTCAAGAAAAAGAATGCGATCGATTTATATCTACGCTGATATTTACGTAGCTAACTATAATTATGCGGTGCGGTTGACGGCGTAGGTACCGTAATTATCAATGGCTCTTTAACTATACGAGCGAAATAACGTTTAGTTGCCTAAATGCCTAGATGCGGGTTTTCTACTATTATATCTAGGTAAACAGGCGCGTTGCGTTTATTCCCTATGGAACAAATACTATATTGCGAAATTACAAGAAAATGATTCACGATCCTGCTCGTAGGACCAAAAGTAATGGTTGCGCGAATTAGCTTGATGTTTTAATGGACTGTATGTTTGAAAAAGCGATCTAAGGTTTGTTAACAATATGCAGGTACTGTGCCTGGATGGGACGGATGTATTAGGGAGGAACACTGACCTTTTGACCTCGAAGGTTCCACGTGGCGCCGGCCGGCGAACCTCGACTTCGCACATTTAACCACTGCCAGGTCCTGTATTGCACTACACTGCACTATTGTTGAGTCTTTGAATGGTTGGATCACGAAATAGTCAATTTTCTTGTAATTTCGAGCGGGCGATGTTAGCGGAGCGGTCACATTCACAATCGATGCACAAAACGTCAATGTCATTCCAATTCTTTAAGGTCGTGCGGGGAAGGGAAACGGAAGGGATAGGATTGCTAGGCCAAAAAAACAAATTACAAAAAACCAAATCGCGGATCATAGCAAATTGGCGCAACCAATAACCTTATTTTTTGTATACCAACGCGATACAAAGGTTTTTCCTAGTTTTCCAACAGAACTCTAATTGCAACTACCATGGTGGACGAGGACGATATTGAAAAAGTATATAAATAGTTATATAAAGGTCACAATGCTGTCGCCCAATGTCTATTGGCAATATGGCGTAAAGTATTGATGACAATTAATGTCTTTTATTTTTATAAACAATGTCAAAATATCAATATTATGAAGGCCCATTAAAATATTTGCAAAGATATACATTGTATATCATCATAAATTTTAAATTCCCAGGTTTAGTACACACACTTTACATCTTCGACCACAATAATCTACATAAATATCTTCTTATTAAATAAATAATTCACTTACCTTTTTAGTTTCTAAGTTTTATCACAACGATAAATTAGTCGTCACGCAAATGGTCTGGCTTGCACAACTGATCACCAACATAACCAAATATGTCTATACGACAATATAATTATGTAAAAGTACTACTAGAAACGATTACAAAACTTACTAGTTAAACTTAAAACGCTTATATGAGTTTGACCCAACGTAATAGTTGTTGATGCGACTTCACAGCGACCCTTACCCGATGTTAAAGTTATATTATCTGCGCCCAAACTCGCGTTATATTTATGTTTAAAAGCTGTTATAAAACCATATTCATATGGCTAATAGATTAAAAATGTTATTGTACCATTTATATGACAATATTTTGCTAGTTCGGAAGTGCTCTAAGGTATTTGCGAGAAATCTGTCTATTAGGCAGAGCCAGCTCACGAAACTGAAGACCGGAGAAGGCAGAGTTATATCCGCCAAATCGGAGCTTCTGGGAGAGATCGAGGCTTTTTATGGACAGTTGTACACGCCAGTTACCAAACCCACTGCGAGTCTAGCAAACGACCAAAGAGCTAAATTGACCCGACACTATACCGAAGATATCCCGGACATCAGCCTGTATGAGTTTACTATGGCTCTGAAGCAGCTTAAAAACAACAAGGCGCTGGGTGATGACGGAATTACGGCCAAACTCGTAAAGGCGAGTGGAAAACCGATCCTTAGGGCCCTTCAGAAGCTGTTTGATTCCGTCATTCTCAAAGGAAAATCACCACAGGCACAAGGCAGAGGTGTGGTGGTACTCTTCTTTAAGAAGTATGACAAAACCATCGGACAAAACCCTACTCAATAATTACAGGCCCATCTCACTTCTGACTCTACAAGACTACAAGAGTCCTTTGCTTTTCATCTTTGTTTTCCAGAGTCATCACGAACCGTCTCGCACGCAGGTTCGACGACTTCCAGCACCGTAGACCACATACATACGCTACGGTAGGTTATACAGAAGACCGAGGAGTATAGCCCGCCCCTCTGCCTGGCGTTTATAGACTACGAGAAAGCCTTTGATTCGATTGAAACTTAGCTGTGTTGCAGACTCTCCAATGGTGCCAAATTGACAATCGGTACATCGATGTGCTGAAGTGTTTGTACGAAAAAGCCACTATATCAGTCCGACATCAGGACCAGACCTCGTAACCTATTCTATTCCAGCGGGGTGTGACGCATGGAGGTGTCATTTCTCCAAAATTATTCACGTTGGGGCCGAAAGGTTCTGGAGTGGCAACCGCGTATCGGAAGACGCAGTGTTGGAAGGCTTCTTACAAGGTGGACCGATGACCTAGCAAGGGTTGCGGAATTCCGATGGATGCAAGATGCATAGGACCGTTCGCTGTGTCGACACTTGGGGGAAGCCTATGTCCAACAGTGGACATCTTTCGGCTGAAATGATGATGATGATAAAATAAACACATAAAGGCCACCATTCATAATATTGGAATCATCATGTAAAAAAATCAAGAGAATTTTGTGGAATTTGTGAATTTTGTGTTTTATTATTATTTTTTATGAGTCAATATATCACAAGACCCTGAAGTCCTGGTCCTTTAGAAGGCGTACGAGGAGCCGAAACCAACTCACAGAGGCCTTTAGATACTTTTAATGGAACGTGATGCCGACCGACGATTGTCACTGTACACGCAATGCTAGTGCATCCAAGGACAACCCCCAGGTGTTTTTTTTTATGGTAGGTAAAATCATCCAATGACAAGTCCCGCCCTTGGGTGGAGCGGGAAGTAGTGTCAGACTCTTACTGACTAAAAACCTACCCCGTTCCTTCGTTGCCTATCATGCCGGGGCTGAGCCTTCCTCTCAGAAAACGGCCCTTAACCCCAGCAGGCTTCGACCCTGCCTGCCTGCAGCTAGCAGGCTGGGCCTCTACGGTTTGCTGACAGTTCCTTGAGGCGCGCGGGAACAGAACGCGCCGTCGACGACTTGGGCTCGGTCCGGTATGTTACCGGACGATCGGACAGCGTGCTACCCACTGCACGCCGTCTGCAAGCCCGCGCCTACGGTGGCCGGAAATCGGGATCGGAATCCCGGCGGCGGCTGGGGCGAGCGCCCCGTTGCCTCTGCCTGATGCGGTCGGCCTCCTCCTTTGCTAGCATTACTGCTTCGCAGAAGGAGGCGGCCGCCTGCCATCCCTCCTCACTCCGGACCATGGCCCGAACCAAGGCCCGGCGAGAGAGATCGCTGCCGCCGATTGCCCCCACGAGGACACGGCGATGCTCCGCCCAGGCGGTGCACACCTCTACAGTATGCTCCACCGTGTCCTCCGGGTGTTCCGCACAGTGGCGACACCCGGGCGAAACCCCCAGGTGGTGAAAATTATTGTGACATATGGAAAATAAAGACAGCAGGCTATGGTTTTTGGAGTCTTAAGTGGGCTGCTTACTGGGAACTATGTGAAAACTATGGCCCTGCCTAAACCATGTTATTAATGTCAATCGGTAAACGGGCAGGGGGGTGACTTGCACACCCAATAAATAGGCCCCCGAAAACGGCCGCTAGCACAAAGTGACGTAGCAACAAGAAGGCAACATATCCTGAGGTGCTTGAGGAGTGGAGAGGTATACCACGGCTATCAAGACAATCCCGGAAGTACGGTCAAGATCCCTACCAGCACGGCAGCACCTTACTGGATTATACATCCTTCTCCCGAGCACGTTTCCTCTTGCGAATTTCCATTCAAACCAGCCAATAAAGGCAAGAGAGAAGTGGGAGCTCTGTTCCTCGTCAGTGTTCACTACGGCCGGCCAATAAAGGCAAGCCGGAGTTGAAGAACGAGAATTCTCCCGGGAGATCGGGTCCGTGGGGTCGATAATACCCAACAGTTTTCCACAAAACTGCCCTGCGGATTGTATCTCTCTTAGTCTGGCCCCTCACCCTAGGCGTGTTATTATTATTTCCTTTATTTATTTCTTGTACATATTTTTAACATTTTTAAATATTTTCTAAAACAAATATTAAAAACATTTAAAAATATATAAAAACAGTAGTCCGCCGGTGTCGGGAGCGAGAAGAGGGTCCAAGCTACCGGTGGTTAGGGCTCCAGAGACAGGAACCTCCTCACAATGCGAGCCGTATCGAGGAGTACTGCCTTCTGTACCAGGCCCTTGATCCAACCGTGCAACGACAGCTTCGACAGATGGTTGGCGAAGCTTTTGGCTATAAGGCCATTGGCGGTCACGACAATCGGCACAATGATAGCCGAGTCCACATTCCACATGCCGACAATCTCGTGTGCTAAGTCGATATATTTGATTTGTTTCTCTTTCTCAGCTTTCACGAGATTCTCGTCATGTGGAATTGTGACATCGATTAACATTGCGCGGCGCGCTAATCGGTCTACCACCACTATATCCGGTTTATTGGCTACAATAGTCCGGTCAATAATGATAGTCCGATCCCAGTACAACGTGACATGGTCATTTTCGAGAACTGGGTCGGGCACATATATGTAGTACGGTACCTCAGCATCCACTATGTTGTATTTCAAAGCAAGTTGCAAGTACTTGGCGTTAGCCAGACGAGAACAACCAGAAATAATATGTCTGATGGACTCACCCGGTCGATGGCATGCCCAACACACGTCAACCGCCCTATCCTTCATAATATGTCTCCGGTAGTTGTTCGTTAGGATCACTTCGTTCATAATCGCACAGACAAAACCTTCAGTTTCCCCAAAGAGGTCATCATCATCATCATCATCATTTCAGCCAAAAGACGTCCACTGCTGGACATAGGCCTCCCCCAAGCGTCGCCACAATGGCCAGTCCTGTGCGTCTCGCATCCATCGGACTCCAGCGACCCTGACCAGGTCATCGGTCCACCTTGTGGGAGGCCTTCGAACGCTGCGTCTTCCGGTACGCGGCCGCCACAGGTCAGCGTCGGCGTCAGAGGTCGCTGAAACGTAACCAGGCCACAGATGCCGCTAAATCTACATCGGGCTCATGAAGAGCCCGGTAAAAGCGCCCGTGGAGCTTCTTGCCTTTCCATACTTCCTTGCGGTCCTCAGTAGTAAGTACCACAGGTTTGCGCCAGTTCTCTTTAGCCATGGACAACGGGGTGAGTCCCTTGTCCACTGCGACCACTTTGCGGTGCATACCCACGTTGGTTTTGAGAAAGTATTCTCTGAGGCTGTACACTTCGCGGTTGTGCAGGGTCTTCGCGTTTAAAAAATCTCGACCTCCACACTTCCGCAGGATGTACAGTCTCCGACGACCGTGGGTGATGCATCCGGTTTGCGGTCAGTAGTGTACGGATCCTCCTATCCAGAGCGTCTAGTTCGGTCTGAGTCCATTTTGAGTATGCTGAAAGAGTACATTAAGACCGGCATGACCCAACCATTGAAGGCGCGCACCTTATTTCCACCTGTCAGAAGGCTGTTTAATACCTTCTTCAGGCGGCCAAAGAAGCGCTCTTTCAACGATTGCTTCATGTCAGCAACGTTAATGCCTAATGCTTCCGACATACCCAAATACTTACAGGTTTGGGTTGAGGAGAGGGTTCTGAGGTGTATGGAATCCGAGAGTTGGATACCCTCAGATTCCATAATCTCCCCTCGCTTTACATGCATGACTGCACATTTATCCACATTAAAATCCATCCTGATGGCACTACTGAAAGTATCAGTTACCTTGAGTAGTTCCATTAGTTGCAACTTGTTGGGGGCAATGAGTTTCAGATCATCCATGTAAAGAAGGTGGGATAGAACCTGACCACCTCTTCTCAACCGATAGCCCAAACTTGATTCCTCTAGCAATGTGCTTACAGGATTCAGAGCTAAGCAGAACCAAAGCGGATCAGACTGTCGCCCTGGAATATTCCCCGTTTAATCCAAATAGGCTCATCGTCCTTCTGGATCGATCGACATCCTGGATAGCGAAGGACTGTGTTCCATTGTCCCATATATGACTCAAGGAAGGTGCGTAGAGTTGCATCTATTTTATACAACTCCAACACCCTCATGCATGAGCCATGTATGTGGCACAGAGTCATAGGCCTGCTTATAATCTATCCAGCATGTTGACAAATCCTTACGGGATCGACGAACCTGTTGGCTTATGGTCATGTATATATGGAGTAGCTCCTTAGTACCGCGAGACCCGTTCCTACATCCATTCTGAGAGGCAGACATAATTGAGTTGCTATTAACGTGTTGGTTAATTTTTGTTCTCAGGATGAATGTAAGAAGTTTATAGACCGTCGACAAACATGATATCGATCTGTTATTATTGTTATTATCCCCTTTAGTCGCTTATCACTATCCAACCGGTGGGCAAAAGCTTCACCCAGATCGTTCCAGGTATTTTATTCTTGAGGTACCATAGACATACACAAAGTCACATTCTATCCCTAATAACTTTCGATTTTTTTTTATTTCGAATGATTTCAAGCTATTTTTTTTGCGGAAAACTCAATATGATTTATTTTATCACAACTTGAAGTAAGTTCTAATAAAATAAAACGGCACAGTTGGCGACATCTATAAGACTACTTAAGTACTAAACAGTCAAGTGGCTTGCTAGGACATGTCTACGGCGCTGCTCTACCACTTCGCACAATCCTGAAACCGAGTAGGTACCTATTTTCCTAGAAAAGTTGAATTTTTTACTAAGCAGATGTCCCTAACTAAGAGGACCAGTAGGCAAGAAAGCAGGCCCTAGTATGAAGCATCCTTTTAGGAGTACCTAGTTAAGGAAGTTATTCTCGTACCTACAACGCAATTCCATACGATTTTGGCATTCATGGGTATCATGTGATTGGGTAGGTATACTTGGACCATTCACCAGGAAATCTTAGTCAATTCTTAGTTTAATCATGCTATTGATAAAAGATAAAAAAATTACCTGTCTCGTAAAGGAGTAGCTCCCGATGTTTACGTTGTTATAGTCTGAGGTACCCAAGATAACAAAAAATATGAAAAGCACAAAAAGATTTAAATGGGGAAAACTATTGACCGACATCTTTTTTTGCTATATGCATTATTTGATATATTTTTATATCATCGAAGTATCATGTATCATAGGTATCATTTTACCGAATTGCTATTGGCCGAAGCCTCTCTTGAACTTTTTTTATTTGCCAAATGATTTATTTGCCTTCATCACACTGTAGCACAAAAATTCTGTAAACTGTTTTTTTACAGAATTTTGGTCACATATATATAGACGGTTATAGTACGCGGTAATATGAACCATTTGCTATGGTTGCGCGCAACCGTCCACTTTGATTGGGACCCGAAAACCGGTTACTGTGCATTCAAGGTCGACCGCCATGATGGTTCAACTTGTGTAACAAGGTCGGGTCTCAGTCGAGGGTAGGAGCTTCGCGTAGCCGTAGCGGATTGTTCAACTTATTTACCGCGTACTATATTTGATAAAATTTTCAATATTAAAATAAAATAGTGTCATAAAAGTCAATACAAAATTTACTGTTATGTGCAAATATTACTGTCCTACAAAATTTAGTGACACTAAGGGCTCGCTGCGAATCCGACTTCACACAGTCTTGTCTGCCCTACCCCTAGAGTGTAATTTAAACCCGCGTAGGCGCGGAGAGGTAGGGCGGCCCGCGAGCTGAGGAACAGGTGATTTGAAGGCCCACCGCCGGGGCTGAGGCCGAGGCAAGCCGAAGCTGCGGTGGTGAGCGTTGAAACCATCTGCGACGATAAGTTCGCATGGGACCGCCCAAACCCCGCAGCGCCGGAGCAGAGACAGAAAACCTTCCATGGTGGTATAATGAAGGTTCGGAAACGTAATACTTCGAACAAATGATAGTTCCGCTAAGTGTAACATCGGTGAAAAGTTTTTCGACCAAATGAAACGTTGCTGCAACGAAAAAATTCGAATTAAAAACAGGTCAACTGATACAATGGCAGACGTGACTTTGATGAAATGAAAAAAAAACGAAACGAAACGAAAATTTTAGGTGAAATGAAATTCGGTCAAACGTTTTTCGAATTTATGACAGGTAACCATTACAGTTACACAGTACTTGGAAGTTACGAACCTGTAACTTGGTGCTCGAGATGTGCGTGATCTCGTAAACCATTATTAACAATGAAAGATGTCTAAAAACGAAGCGACGAAAGCATGATAATAAATGGGCAAAGTGCAATAAATATAAAACAACATACATAACTTGTATTTAAGTTCCAACATTAAAAAAAGATGGTTTTGTTAGCAATAGGAAGGATTACGTTTTCCACAAAATTATCCTACGTAACGTGGGTACAGACTTTTCACTGAAAAAATAATTGTTCAAATGTTGTTTTGCATTACTTTCTGTTTGTACAAAGGCGGTTTCACATTGTTGTTGATGACAGGTTTGGAATGAATTGAAAATTTGGTCAGAAACGATCTTAGCTAAGAAGTGTAGATGGATCCCAGCGGTGGGATGCAAAAATGGATCAATGTCAAACACCTTTACAGGCTGAACAAAACTGATAATAGTTTACATTTTAGTACTACGAAGTGACGATGAAAGCTCATAGCAAAAAAGGACAAAACAATTAGTTACTCACTTTTTCTTCTTGATCATCCGCCGAAGCATATTGCGTACATACAGCTGGGAACCTCTGAGGTTGTCTTTTCTCCCTGGTAGTTTTCCTCACCGGTTGATTTTCCATTTTCTTCCGGCTCTGGGTGATAAAAACCAACAACAAAAAATTAACTTCGGTTAGGTAAAGTTACTGGTTATGCTGAGTTAACCTAATACTTATGCACAGTGTTATTAACAATCAAAAACCGGGCAAGTGCGAGTCGGACTCCCGCACTGAGGGTTCCGTACAAACTTACCTATGAAAACAGTTCAATTCCAGAATTGAGTTACGAAGATTTTTCCGAAGTGCAATTTTTTTTGTTTACTACAAATTAAGACTTTGGTTCATGCCAAATTTCAGTATTCTAGCTCAACGGGAAGTACCCTATGAATTTTGATTCCCTTGAGAGTGTCGAAATGTACGTTATTTGCGACATAAACGACCATGTCTTTTTTTTTCGTTAACTTAAAAATTTGATTTTTGTACAGCTTTAAAGGACCGTTAATTTCAGCTCGATATCTTCATGCGTTCCCGAGATAAAGGGTCTTGACAGACAGACAACTTCCCTTCAAAAAATGTTTTGTTTTTTTTTGTGACGTAGCAACAAATTTACTGTTTTTCAATTTATTCCTATCTGTATTATAAGACCTTACTTTGTGCCAAATTTTAGGATTCTAGGTCAACAGGAAGAACCTTATGAATTTTGATTCCTTGAGAGTGTCGAAAACGTATTTTTTTGCGACATAAACGGCCATATCTTATTTTTCCGTTAACTTAGAAGTTTGATTTTTTCACAGCTTCAAGGGACCGTAAACTAGAATATATGACTTAAATTTCAACTCGATACCTCCACGCGTTCTCGAGATAAAGGGTGTAATGATCGAGAATCTTGTTCCACAGTTTTAAAATAGATGGCGTCACTAAGGCTCGCCACTGCATTTGAACCTTTGTGAACATCACTGGATATTTGAGAAATGACGGTGGCGGGAAATCAGTGACACCGCGCGTAACATGATGGAAGAAAATAACAAAGAGACTCGAACGATTGTGAAGCTGAGACATATTACGGATTATTATTTTTACTTTCGCTGATTGAGCCATCTTTAATGAATATTTCGAATATACCTAATTTAATACGTGCTATATCAGTGGTGTATTGATTAGAAATAATTTTGAGTGCGAGTTGTGGAGGAAACGGGGTGAGTGTTTGCGCCTACTTTACAAATGGTTATTTTAAGATCAGGCACGGTTTCACAATGCTGATACATTCATTGTTATTGTTCTCAGCTTGCGGAAACGCCCCTATTACCCGGACATTGATTAAGGGTTTCGACCTTACTCTAAGTTGCAACGGACTAATTGATTTGCGGTGACGCTAGAGATCTTCATATTCACCACAGATAGCGAGGAACGAATAGCTTGGAGGCAGAGCCTGCGGACCTGCGTCTATGTGCCTCGGGTTCGACCCCGACGTATAAACTTCTTTATTACTTTGTTAGAGGATTGTGTCTCCTTTCTTTTATTTGATACAAAATTAATCATTTCATAATAAGTTAAGAAATCCGTGCATAAATTATTGTACCTGCCTTGCTCGTCTTTTATTCGGTTTGTCAGGAACCTTGAGCATTACAAGGGTCTTGACGAACAGGCGGACAGACAGACAGACGGACCATAAAGTGATTCTAAATATAAGGGTTCCGGTTTTCCCTTTTGAGGTAAGGATGCCTAAAAATTATGTTTATTATGTGTATTATGTCACGACTAAGGGCTGATTTCACCATTCAATATAAAAACTTAGTTCAACTAAACTGAGCTCAGCGTAATCTAGTTTAAAGAACCATGTCGTAAACATGGGCGACAACAAAAGAATTGAAACGGAGTTTAGCGTAAACTAGGTTCAAGTCATCGCGGTGAAACGCAAAATGAAGCTATAATCTCGATTGGGCGCTCAAACTGCGTTTTGTTTGAACGAATCGCGATTAGTTTATTGGTGAATTTGGCCCTTAGGGCTCAAACACATAAACATGATACGACGACGCAACGTGCCACGACACGGCAACGTAAATAATCACATTATGACAACGCAACGTGCTACGTTGCACGGCACGTCGTCGTGACGTAAAATCTCACGGTGCAATCCTGCAGCTGTGCCGTATTTAATTTTTGTCTTCTTAATATTAGCAGGAGGAGAACACGTCAAGTGTGGTCCATTTCTCGAAATTAACTGCGGCAATTCTACAAATGCACTACCTTCCATACGACGTCGTTCTATAGAAGATAAGTGACAGGCACAATTTTAATACTAAGAATAGGCGCAAACTAGATCAACCTCGATTCAGATTGGCTAAAGTACCTGCATAATTCTTTCATTAGGGTGCTGTGTAAAATTTTGTAACAAAATACTACTTGAGATTATCCAATTGAATAAATCCAAATTTAAAACATGTATAAAACGCACACTATTTAGACAAGCTTTTCCTGCTTCACTGCCACTTTTGCCTACTAATTAGTTTTTGTTTTTATAGTTTTATAAATATTAGAAGAGATTCTATTGCCCTTTTTGTATGTTGTTTTCGAAATGGTATGATAATGTATATATTTTATTAGTATAATGAAGCTTATGACCATTTAATGCTTTTATTTTATTTTTTTATTTGGATCCATTAGCATTGTATATGTAGAAGCACTTTTATCAAATTTTTGTCAATGTGAAGTACCATGGAGCATTTTTACTTGGTTACAACTTGTTTGACATCAACGAGCATGGCACTTGAGAGTTTGTCATTCTTACTCAAATGTCTCAAAATGGTTGAGCAGAGTGGGGTTGAAGCACGCGTCATGCTCATGAACGGGCGCCGTCAGTTGAGACTGGTCATCTCTTTGCTGCCAGTGGCTTAATTCAATTTCTATTTTTAATTATTTATTTTTTTTCTCTCTGCTTTTCTGCATTGTGCTCACATATTGAAGAAAAATTGTAATAAATCATTTTAAATAGGAAATGATCAAATACCTTCTCCCGATCTGAGTAGAGCAAGAGAGAGTGTCGGACCTGACCGGTCTGACACTCTCTTATGGTCTCATACGGTCTTATTCCAAAATATGGCACTGTTTACTATAATTGCTTGACAGTTTGTAATTTAAACAGAGACACTTTTGGAAATGTGGCCCTTTTTCACAAACAATACAGCGCTGTCACGAAGATTGCCGGGTCGCAATTGACAAAATGGCAGTTTTTCTCAGAAGTCTGCCACCATAGTGTGTAAATGCATAAAAAACTTTTTACAAAAGAAAAAATAACCGACTATTTAAAAAAAAAACACTAAACGGATTAAAATAACTTTAATTTCGGAAGTCGGTGTTTCTCGGTATTGTTTGTTTCTTATTTAACACCGAATTCCGAAATTAAAGTTATTTTAATCCGTTTAGTGTTTTTTTTAATGAAGTCGGTTATTTTTTTTTTGTAAAATGTTTTTTATTTCACACTTTTTAGTTGCGATGCACTTATAACCAGACAGCCTATTTCTCATGATAATTCCAATAAACCCAAACACTGCTAGGATACATTGTTTTATTATGAAGTTCTCGTGTCTTCCACCTTCCGGCTCCATCATCAGATCAGTTTGATAGTACTTTATAGCCAAAGTGCATCCCATGACAATTCTAACAAACCCAAACACGGCTAAGATACATTGGTTCATTACGGAGTTCCGGTGCCTATCTTCCGGCTCCATCATCATTATCAGGTCACTTTGATGATACCATTTCCAACATTTCTATTCAGAACCATTTATTTTTTTGTATTGTCATAGTCGCTTAACTATCTTCATTGTGATATCTATGCGAGTATGAAGTTCCGTTGGTCATTTCTGGTCTTCTTCATCAGTTCCACTCCATCAAATGTTACTTTTTGATTGTAAATGCTTAAGTCTTCGATAAAAATACCAAAATCAGTATATGGTTGCCTATAATATTTGAGGAGTTTCCTCGATTTCTCATGGATTCCATCATCAGAACTGAATTTTGAAAAAAATGGGACCAGTGTGGAAGTGTAGGGTACACTTCCACACTGGTCCCATTTTTTTAAGGGAAAAAAAAAATTGCAAATCGGTCCATAAACGACGGAGTTATCCGCGAACAAACATAAAAAAAAGCATTTATACGGTCGAATTGAGAAACCTCCTTTTTTTGAAGTCGGTTAAAAAGGGCAGCAATCTGATTGCAACATTTATAATGCGAGAATACTGTGTGTCTTTATTGCATACAAAAATAAAAAAGAAAAGTGATACAATCTTTGCATTAATATGATTTGTTGCCCTTTTGAATTTTAGCAGCGATTTATTTATGTTCTAAGTTCAAAAATATTTGAATTTCTTATTTTTATTACTTTGGATGTATAGCGGCTTTCATAGTCTGTTTGACATATATTATCTGTAGCTGCTTCATACCTTTGCTTCTCTTTCAACCTGCCAGCACGGCGAAAAAGCAATAGTTTCGCGAAAGCATCGCTTTTGTGTTAATTGTGAAAAAAAAATCGATTTTAAGATTTTGAAGAGAATTCTTCGAAAACTGACATTTATCGTACAACAATAAAGTTCAATATGCCATCTATATCACCCTCGTGTTTTTTTATTAAATTTATCATAACAAGGGCTGTTTTCTTTCCCATTTCGTTAGGGTCAAGGGTGATTAAATATTTTTTTTAAACCAAAATGTTGAATTTAAGATTTGAAGAGAATTCTCCAGATGCTACGCTGCCACCGCCAGATATTGTGTTTAAAGTAAAAAATACTTGCCATAGGCTGCTGCCAACTAAAACTAAAACGTAAGTATGGCAACTTTGGAAAATTTGCTTCAGTACAAAATGAACAAAAATGCGTCGTAATTTTCAGAGACAGTATTTCTTCGTAAGTGTATTGAAAAACATCGTTTGGATTCCCACCATAGTTCGAATGCACGCTTGTTCGACGCACTGAAGCTCGACATTTGTGCGACGAACGATTGTGCAACAGTAGTTCGATACTACGGTATTTGTAGGTATGTATTTGTATTTCGAGCTGCTGTCCGCAACTCAACCACAAGCGCGTATTTTGCGTACGGGACGACACTACTAAAATTAAAACTTTTATAACTTTGATTGTAAAAAAGACTACAGATTTATGGGGAAATTCTGTGGATGTTTTAAAATCGATTATCAACGTTGTAGCTCCTAGTCTAGCACTTATTTTTAATAGTTGTATTGATTGTGGTGAGTTTTCTGACCTTATGAAGTATTGTAAACTATTTCCATTGTATAATCTTTTGAATACCGTAATTAGAGACACAATAGAAAGACAATCGGTGTGCGAACGCCAGCGTCCGCTTGGGGCTTGATTAATTAAAACGGGTAATACAACTGTCCCTACAAATTATAGACCCATTTCAGTGCTACCTATCTTTAGCAAAATATTTGAAAAAACTTAGTTTAGAACAGTTACAAAGATTTTTCAATAGACATTATTAATTATATTATACAAAGCAATTCGGTTTTACAATACAAGGGGTCGTTCAACAACCGATGCCAGTGTTGAACTTTTAGAACATATCTATAATGCATGGAAAGACAAATGCGATGCTTTGGGTATTTTCTGTGATTTGTCCAAGGCCTTCGATTGTGTTCTCCATGAAACTCCAATGGAAACTCCACCATTACGGGATCCGGAACTCCTCTCTGGATCTTCTTACTTCTCATCTGAGTGATAGGATTCAGAAAGTTGATGTAAACGGGAAAAGATCAACCGAGTCTGTAGTAATGTTGGTTGTCCCCCATGGCTCAATTCTTGGCCCATTTTTATTTCTAATTTAATTAAAAAATAGTGGTGTACCTATATGTCGTGGCCAGATCGTAGAATTGATCAGAAAGAAGAAAAAAAAAGAAAACCCAACTAAAACTGGCCAGATCGTTTAAAAGTCAACGTTTCATGATATTTCAATCAACGTTTAGCTACATCATAATGTAGGGTTTCAATGACATGTCATTCAATTAATCTGAGTAATCCTTGTCAAAAGATAGGTAAATAAGACATTTTAAATAGCTTTCATTTTTATAGAATAACCGCTTAATATCACTTTTTTATATGAAAACGATCCGAACTCAAGGCTTTTTTGCGCTAGTTTTTTGAATACCTAGTTTTCGTAAAATTCAAGTACAATTTTTCAAAAAAAAAATCATAATGACTTTCACTTTATCATTATTATCAATTGTGCTAGCAGTTTTATCTAAATAACCAAAATAATAACTGTCCACCAACTACCACCACTAACTGTCTAAGATTTACAAAAACAAAACCACTGAGCGCCTCTAAAGTTAGATAATCTAACTATTTTACGATGTGAACAGCCATGTTTGGCAATATCATGAAATAAACAGGCGTTTAATCGTGCATATCGTTAAACGCAGAGTATTCATTGATTTGGGTTGCTCATATCATGATGTGGCCAACAGACAAGGTTCAACCTATCTCATGAAATGCCACCTTTCATGATATGGCCGGTCACATCATGAAGTGATCAATTCTATGATCTGGCTACGATATATATGAACTAGTTCTGATAGCATGAAATCAATACTTCACATCTTTATAAATTAAACCTACATGTTAATTTAGGTAAGCTATCCTGGTACTTGCATTCAAATCCGTTCAGTTGGAGCTTGAAGTGAGAATGAAAATTTCAAAATCTCTTCCGTCGGTTACGATGCCGAGTAGTTTTCGACCAGATTAGCTTTAAATGCTCGAAGCCCGGTATGGGTTATAAAATACGGTAAATATATTGTTCCAAAACGCACCCTAAAATAGTTTCGGGACTATTACTTATGCCACTCCTTATTATTTATGTTTAATTGAGTAATAGTCCAGAAAACTACATTTAGATCGCGTTTTGGAATAAGGCGGTTGATGTTTAAACTCATTTGTAAAACCTAAGTCGTACCTACGCGGGAAATAAGTTCAAATTCCGAAAATCGGTTACTACGCATTCAAAGTCGACCGCCATGATAGTTCAACTTGTGTGCTGAGGATTATAACAGATTTCCGGATCTCAATCGAAGTCTGGGCTGCGTGTTACTGGTGAAATGGTTCAACTTATTTGCCGCGTTCAATAAGATATCTATAGATATGATTATATATGCTTTTGGTATTGACGTTGGTCAAGTGGTTCGTTGTTATGGCTGCTGATCATAAATATTGGATTTAATCGAGGGATTGGTCCATAAAAGAATTAAGACGTTTAGGTTTTTACAAGTTTTTAATTAGTTTCACCTGGCCGATGTTAATGTGATCAAATCTTGCAAATTTGATCTGATGATGGAGCTGGAAGGTAGCCATAGGAACTTGGTCGTAAACGACTCAACCCCTACGAGTTAGGGCTCGGTTGATTTGTATTGACGAGTATTTTGGTGCTAGATGGTAACCAGGTACTGATGATGGAACTGGAAGATGGCCATAGAAACTCGGTAATAAGCGTAATAAGAGAACCACATCGTGTTTGAACTTTTTGCCTTTGCGAAACCCATACTAGCCTTCCACAAGGTTCAGCCCCACCCGTGCTAGGCGTGCGACGAGACGGTTTGCAACTACTCTTCCAAAGAGCTTGCCCACCTCGTCGAGCAAGAGCGTCTATACATGGACGAGAGAGTCCGCAGGGCGCCCCGGCTTCGCGATGAGGACGAGTTTCCCCGTTTTCTAGCGAAGTGGAAACTAGTCCCTCTCCATACATGTGCTGATATAATTGGCACTAAGCCTTTGTACCGCCATTCTCATCTCTACTTCGGTCACCTCTGGAGTCTACAACGAAACTTTAACACCACCGCTTAAGTGTTTTTATTAATAATCTCTGTGCAAAATTTCATCAAAATATTATATATAATAGGTACGTTTCCTTCGCGTTAAATGCTCTCGCAATCAGTAATTCGCAACCAGAGTTTCGCCGCACATTCTCAGACAATTTACGTATCTAAATAAAATTTGCTTTTCTTAAAGAGTAAGCAATATTACTTAGGTAATACTCTTCAATAGTCATGATGATAATAACAGAAATGCTTATTAGTTCGCACTTACTTTAAGATTCTGAACTCAAAACAAAGTTTAATAAAAAAGGCGAATGTTTGTATGTATGTATACACGTGTGTGTAGGTTTATTCGATACGCCTTCACGCTGAAACAGGCAAGCTAGCTCAGCTATGCACCAAGATTGCTTATATCCTGGATTAACAAATAATAATTCCGCGATCGCTAAACTATTAGCATAAACTAGTATTACAATATGTGGAAGATCAAATTAATATAAGAAAAATAATCAACACTTACATACCTTTTTTTCCATCTCTAGATGATCACGCTCAATTTATCTTATTTTATTATGAAATTACCAAATCTTTGTATTTAGTTGCTAGTATACTGATCACTATTTTTTTCTGTATAGTTAATTGTTTCTCTTTTTTTACAAAAAAAAAAAAAACAATTAATAAGGAAGGGAAAGTAACTTGATATTGAGCCGCAATGCTTTTCACTAGACGAATGACTAACAACTGGGAGAACCTTTCTTTAAATACTTTTTCGCAATGATTTTTGCCAAAGAGTTAAGAAGAAGTAAGGAATAAGGTCTAAGGAAAAAGGTGTTTACAGAAATTTGCGCACGGGCCGGATCCGTGGACCAGCGAACTTCATCTGTCTACAGTTCACTTCATAGCTTCAGAATGATGACTGTTGCAAGTAATGCCGAAACACCGTATAAAAATAGTCCACACCCATATTTTATTGATGATGGCGTGCAGGCCGCACTGACCCGTGGTAGTGTGGCCGCTAATTATTCCGACGGTTCCGCCTTCAGAGCCCCTTACATGTCAAATAGTTTAAAAGAAACGTGAAAACAGTTGGTGTTTTACTTAATAAATTTCACAGGCGTTTTTCTTTGAACGTAATTTTGCTACCAGACATGGAGAAACCTTCCTGAATAGCTTATTGGGATATTTGACGCTATATTGTTTGGGCTCACGGCACTCAAAACAGAAAAACAGAAATCTTGAATAACAAAATATATTCTAAAGACCAATTTTGACAAAGTTTGCCGAGTGTCGGGTTTCGGACTGGGTACTGGATTAAAATGTGGTAGGTCATATTGTAAGAAATAGTTTATGCAGTTTAGTTTTAGTTTACGTGTGTGCAGTAGCTTACTGCAGCCACTTATGGGCTAATGCTGCAAAATACCATCTAGCAGCTTTGGACTCAGTAGAAAAGCGAAAAGAGAAGATTTAGTTAACACTAATCTTCAAAGCCTGGAGCACAGTCGTGGAGCCAGCTTTTCGTTATTTTATAGGAAGCATTTTGAGAATGTGCGCAGAAATTACATGACTTGATCATCATCTACCATTGGCTAACACGATGTATGACGAGTGTCCAACTTACGTTGTCAGTAGTTGCAAACCGCCTCGTCGCGCGCCTGTTGCGCGGTGGGTCCGAACCTGTCGGATGGCCAGTTCGGCTTCCGTAGGATGCGCTCGACGGTAGACGCCATTATGCGCGTGCTAGCCCTCACGACGGGGGATGCATTGTCCCGGGGCAGGTGTGTCTTGGCGGTGTCTTCGGATATCGCCAACGCCTTCAATTCCCTGCCCTGGAATAGCATTAGAAGCGCACTCCGGTACCACCGGGTGCCCGACTACCTCTGTCGTGTGATCGAGGCCTACCTGTCGAACAGGTACATTATCAGCAAACTTTAGGGGCGCAGTAGGGTCGAAGTCTAATCTGGGGCTCTGGGGAGGTATGAAAATGCATACCAGGGCCCTGGAACCAAAGCAAAGGAGGAACAGGGTAGTTTTTTTAGTCAGTAAGAGTCTGACACTAACTCCCGCTCCGCCCAAGGGCGGGGGATGTCATTGGATGATTTTGCCTACGTTAAAAAAAAACTTACGTTGTTAATACTTCTGCAGCCCGGACTGAGCGTTTCGCCTCGACGTTTATACCGTGTACCTACATCGAAGGACTGGAACAATTTACCTACAGTTATCTTCCCCTTCTGTTATAATTTAAGCGTCTCTAATAAAGGTTAGAGAGAATAGGCTCTTAATAAACCTAATAGTGTCGTTCACTATCAACGATTACATCACTGCTTACTGATCGCAGTCAAGCAGGTGGGATTGCAGTCAAGCCCTAGTTTATATCAATTAAAAAAAAAGAAGACATGCAGCCACCCAAATAAGCTTGATGTACTCCTCCTGACCATATTTCAGCCAAGTACGTAGAAGATAATAGTCATTGATAGTATATGTGTGTGCGCAATGAAGCACGCTCTCCGGTCCTTTACTCTCATAGGGACCACCAGTCTTACACGACCGGATCAGATCGGACGACAGAACGGAAGCGTGACGGATTGAGTTAAGACCCTTGCTCCCATTTAGTGCCCTAAAAGAGTGACTTTCTGAAGCCTCGGCAACAACTGGGTTGTTGGATTTGAAAAAAATAATTATTCATATACAACAATGTTATTAACTTATTACAGATTTTTTCGGGTACGTATCAAAATCCCGAATTTTAAAAGACCAAATTAAAAAAAAAAACCGATGGACGAAATCCCGAAAATTGAAACGCCGAATGGTTGTTTGTTCGAAAGTTGAAAATCTCCAAAGTTCATTTGCCCGAAAGGTTAAAACCCCGAAGTTAAAAAACTTGAAGTTCAAAATCCCGAATTGTCACTGTTTCCGAGAAAAACAATTTTTTGTAATCCTTACCTCAAAACACTTAAAAGTTGCCTAAAAAGAATAGTCTAGGGTTTACAAAAACAACAAAATAACCACAAAGGGTGTGGTTGAGTCTGTACCTAACCAGCCGGTATGCAGCATGCAAGCAGGCAAGCAAAATTCAGCAAGCATTGTTTCTGTCACTGCACTCACGGGTTTGGGCGGCCCTAACGCTCTCCGGTTTTTACGCTCACCATCGCAGCTTCGGCTTGCTGGCCAGTGAAGCCGGTTTGGAAAATGGCTTTAAAGATCACCGGGGCTCTATGCGGGCGTAGGCGGCAGTGGCCAGATGTTCAAGGGAATAAAAGCCTTAAGATACGTGAGTCCGATGACGATCCACGTGCCTGAGAAGTGGGCACAGTAAATTTTAATTAAACATTAATTGTACTTAATATTGCCCACTCCATCTCTCCTTACGCTATGTAGCTTCTTTACCAATTTGAAGCCATATCAACAAGTTTTGAACAACACTGAAGAGTTTTCTTTCAACGTGTTTTGCCATGACTAACTTTACAGTTTCTGTTTTATTTATATTCCAGGAAGTCATATAATGTTTTTTACGCAGTTATTAATTAAAGTTTCATTTCTTTCTCTTTTCTGAAATAAAGGCTAAACAAGCTGGTGTAACCTGAAAGGAAAGTTGTTTGTTTACGTGTTTAATGTTTTGGGCTTCTATAACGAACAAGCAACTGTTCCAGGTCAATGAACTTTTGTTAATTCAAATAAAATATAAATGTGATTTCTGCTTTTGCAAATTATTTCATCTTACATCACCGTGCCTAAATTTTTACGTCACGTACCACTACGAGCACGCGTGCCATAGGTTCGTCATCTCTGGCCTAAACCTTATGGTCTCTTAGATGAACATGACTGTGACTCCAGTGTAGTAGGTACTATAGCACAGAGTGAACAGCATATGCTTTTAAAACAAGCTTCCAAAAGTTCCAAAGGCGGTAACGGAACTTAGCGAGGGAAAGTTCAGAACTCGTATTAAGCGAGTCCTAACTAAAAAAGCATATTATAAGGTTAAAGACTATGTCGAAGGCACGCTTCTTTGGCAATGACTGTTTCTGCACATATGGCCCCCTGGTAACTGATTAATACGGTTTAAATAAGTCTATTAACTGCTCCATCTTTGTTTTAATCTATACATGTTATTTTTTTTATACATTGCTTTTGCAATATTTTTTATATTATTTTGATCTCAATCACTTTATATTCGTTAGTAATTTATTAATATCTTATAGTATAAAATTGTTGTAATGATAGTTGTAATTATTATTTTTTGCTGCTTTTTTATATAGCCTCTTTTTATAATGTGAATGTGAGAACAGAGTAGACACCGCGAATTCTTAGCGTACTTTATATTACGACCATATTCAGATTCAGATTCCTTTATTTCTCAAACATGAGTGTACATACAATCTGCCGGAAGCTCTACGCGGGGATCGTTCGGTCCATGGCCTCTACGGGGCTCCAGTCTAGACACCGTCGCTGCAACAGCAACTGAGGGCCAGCTGTGTGCCGGGGGGTCATGGCAATACTCATGGCGCGAGGGTACCGAACGATTTCCCGCGAGGCGGCGACCCTCCTTGCTGGCCAACCGCCGTGGGATCTGGAGGCAACAGTTTTTGCATACATGCACGATAAGTGCATAGAGATACAACGCCGGGGCGAAATTCCGCTGTCGCGACAAGTCGAGGCATGGCGGACAGAGCTCCGGCGGGATCTTATGGTGAAATGGCGTCAGCGACTATCGCAACTACGTTCTGGGCGCGCCACAATTGAGGCGATAAGGCCCATCCTTGAAGCGTGGCTGGAAAGACTTCACGGCGTTCTCAACTACCGCACGACGCAGGTCCTTACCGAACATGGCAAGTTCGGTAACTTTCTGTTCCGGATTCGTGCGGAGGAGTCGCCCGGGTGTTGCCAATATGCGGAACACCCGGAGGACACGGTGGAGGATACCGCAGAGGTTTACCCCGCCTGGGCAGAGCGTCGTCGTGTCCCCGTGGGGGCGATCGGGGCAGCGATCACTCTCGCTGGGCCTTAGTTCAGGCTATGGTCCGGAGTGAGGAGGGATGGCAGGCGGTCGCTTCCTTCTGCGAAGCAGTAATGCTAGCAAAGGAGGAGGCCGACCGCATCAGGCAAAGACAACGGGGCGCTCGTCCCAGCCGCCGCTGGGATTCCGATTCTGATTTCGGGCTTGCGGACGGCGTGCAATGGGTAGCACGCTGTACGGTCGTCCGGTAACCGACCGGACCGAGCCTAAGTCGTCGACGGCGCATACTGTTCCCGCGCGCTTCAAGCAGCTGTCAGCGAACCGTAGAGGCCCAGCCAGCTAGCTGCAGGCAGGCAGGGTCGAAGCCTGCTCGGGTCAAGGGCCGTTTTCTGAGATGAAGGCTCAGCCCCGGCACGATAGGCAACGAAGGAACGGGGTAGGTTTTTAGTCAGTAAGAGTCTGACACTATTTCCCGCTTCGCCCAAGAGCGGGATCTGTCAGTGGATGATTTTACACACCATAATAAAAGTGTACATACAATTACTATGGAAAACATTGTATGCAAGATGTTACAATAAAATGGAGTTGTGCTAACATATTTAGAGGAAAGTCACCAAATATGGAATACCATTTTGTTTTTGGGATATAAAAAAAAAACTTCATATAAATTAAACCAGTTTAATGTTTTTACTAATCAGTCATACATTTTTATGTAGTAATTAACAGCCTTTAATCAAATATATTAGTTATCAAATTAAAATCTAACACAAAAAACAATATCAGAAATGAGTAACCAAATATGGAATAGGTACCCATATATGGAATATAAGCATAAATCAACATAACAATAACAAAAATGGACATTAATATCTTTGAGATCAATTAATTAAATGAATATAACATATTGTGATGAATGAAAGAAGTTACATAATTACTTGCAAAAGTCACAGATCCAAGTATCGAACTCTGGACCAGCACAATCATAATGTGCCCAGAGCCCACACATCAAGCATTTAATCCAGCTTTCTCCACTTTTATCCATGGAAAAAAGTCTTGAACAGAACATACATTCTGCATCAGCAGAGTCAGGAGGTACTTGGTCCATCAGCTCATCATGTAATCAATATTCCATAATTAGACACCGACGACTGTCCATATTTGGATTTTTATACTAGTTCATACTCTTCTAAATATTTTTTCAAGTCACAATATTTTAATGACAAAAGATCACAAAATGGTGAAATAAACATAATACCGATGTACTAAATAGTATGACACTTATGTATACAAACATAACAGCTGGTAATACTCATTTATTACTTACCTTTAAAAGTTTCTGCACGACAACAAAACAAAACACGCCTGCCACACGTGAAGCGTTCGCGCAACTGACTCAATGGTGTGAGTGCGATAGTTAGTAGACCGAATGAAACAGAAGATGGTCGAGTATTGCGTTTCATACTTATAGTCTTAGAGAAATGACGGGATTCCATATTAGGATACTATTTCATATTTGGTGACTTTCCTCTACCTATTGTCATGGTGTGCAAATATTAATACAATATGAGTAACATAGACATTGCTGACATAGATTAATTTACTTGACTCTTGAAATTAGTTACATTATAATATAAATAGACAGAAGTTTACATCAAAAATTGCAGAACATTAAATTATACAATTATAAAATCATAATATAATGTCAGTGCTGGTAGAAGAATATTCCCACATAAATAATAATCAAAAATAAGTAAAAAATAGAAAATAAAATACGACTATAAATCATTAGTACTATACATTTCAAAAATTAATCCATAATATAATGTCAATTCATAATAAAATAATAAATGTCAAAGTGGATCCAAAAAATATATTCCGTAAAATTAAAAAAATATTTAGATATGTCAATCATTTTTATATTACAATTAATTAAATTTATTTACTTTCTATTAATCCTTAGATTATATACATTACACAGAAACATAAATATATACACTAAAGGCTACTCCTAACTAAAATATAGCGTCAAAAAACTCCTCCGCATTACAATTTAAATAATTTACCTGTGTCAATTTAAAGTGAATCCATTAAAAATTCCCTGACATCATAATACGCTTTACTAGCCAAAAAAGATTTCAATGTCCTCTTCTAAACAGTTCTAAGTTTAGCTCTTTCATACTATTCGGAAGCTTGTTGTAAATAATGGGAGCCACACAAAAAATACTCTTGCGCATAAGAGCAGTCCGAGACCTTGTTGACAGAGTTGACTGTTGTCACGTCTATTTCTAGGAAACACATCTGCCATCCGGGGAAATAGATTAGGATTTGTTTTAACAAATATCGCAATTTCTAAAATATTAATTGATGGTAAAGGCAAGATTTTGTGGTTTATGAAAAATGGCTTGCAACTATCTGTCATTTCTAGTTTAAAAATGGATCTGAGGCATTTTTTTTGAGTCTTAAAAACTATATCTCTATCCGTAGAGTTTCCCCAAAAGATAATGCAATATCTAATAATGGGGTTTGCTAGAACATCAGTATTAAGAATCCGCGATAGTTTATGTACTGCAAATGCACTGTTACTTAATTTTTTGCTAATGCCCTCTATGTGTGCCTTCCAATTTAAGTTTCGATCCACTGTTAATCCTAAAAAAATATTGGAAAATTACTTCCTCAATTTTATTATTTTTATATTTAATTTTAAAATTTGGAAATTTTAACTGTATGGATATCCGATTACGACCCACTTTTTTTATTATATTTATTTTTATTGTGCTTTTGCGTACAATATTGACCGGTCTATACTGTCCTTACATAATTATGAATACTGGAATATTGTAAGATAAACCATTCTTTTAAAAGAGTAACCATGGAGTTTCTTACCTGTTCTTCTCCATAGGAAACGAGACGACCAATTCAGAACCGTTCAACACTAGCTTCTGACGTTTTATAAGTGTTCATGTAGGACTATGTGAAATAAAAATATTTGAATTTTGAGTAACCAGAAACAAAAATTTTGAAGAACGGCTTGCAGCCGTGCCAAAATTTGTACTTTTGCAAGTACAAAAGTACGTTTGCAAAAGCATTGAAGGATAAAAAAGAAACCAAACTTTTATCAGCGACATATTTTGTGGTTATTATTATTTTGATTTTTTATTTAAGATATTTTTTTCCAACTACGGTAAGGATTATGATTTTAGTATATCGTATCTATAAAAGACCAGTATCGCTTGAAAGGTTAAAAAAGGCGCGTGGACATCGTGATGCCGCGTGGCTGCTGACGCCGCGAGCATTCATGCAGCCACGTGCGTCTTGTCAGCAGTCCTGCCAGCGACCGTGCGCGACTAGCTGCGACCGTACCCGACTGTCGGAGAACATGCGCGGCTGTCAGAGAACGTGCACGGCTGCCAGTGACAGTCCGCGACTGCCAGCGATCGTGCGTGGCTGCCAGCTGCCGACCAATTACTCAATTTACATATTGCTTTGTGATTGTCAATATACCTTACGAAAACATAAAAATCTTTGGATTTTATCTTCTTCGCTAGCATTACTGATTCGCAGAAGGAGGTGAGCGCTTCCCACTCCCTCTTGCTCCGGACCCTGACCTGAACTAGGGAGACTAGAGCCACCGCCGCCGCCGCCAATCGCCTCCACAAGGACTAGGCGGTGCTCCACTCAAGTGTAGCACGCTTCCACCGTTCGGTGGTTATTTGTAGATCTTTTATAGTAGTTATGTGTAGTCAGAAACTAGGTAAATATACCAATCTTGCCTAGGGGTATCGGTATATACGGAAGTCAGGTAGGCAGTCGCTCCTTGTAAAATATTGGAACTCAGTTACATCCTATTAGCTTGGAAGCCAAAATCAACGTTGTTGAAAAAAGGCGTGCAGATTCATTAACGTTGAGAGACAGTTCTCAGTTAGAAAGTTAGAGGAGCTGAACGTAGCACTCAAAGAAGAGCACATTTTCTGGGAAATTGACTTATGAAACTTTAGATAAGTTACTAGGACTTGAATCTAGATGCAGATACAACTTTACAAGTAGATTAAAGTAAATAGGTTTTCTAAGATCTTTCTGAGGCTTCTTTACCTCTGTTAAAAAGAGTAAGTTTGAAAGTGGCACCCGTCACAGAAAAAAAGTTCCAAGAGAATTGCATTGCCTTGGTGTAGGCACGTGATGAGAAGGAATAAAATGCATGTGACTAAAATAATTTAAATATCGAAAAGGGAGGGCAAAGAAAATATGGATGGATATATATATATATATATATCTCAGTGCCGGATTAGCCACGTAGCAAGAGTAGTAAATGCTACGAGCCCCGCGCTTCAGGGGCCCCCGGTCGGACGTACAAAAACAAGTCAGGATACCTCTTGTATCATACGATATTTAATCAATTCCGAAATATTCATAAAATAAAACACGTTCATTGTGCGTACAGCTAAGGAGTGGAATTCCCTGCCGGAATCTGTGTTTCCAGATGGCTACAACCCGAATCTTTAAGTCAATAGTGAGGTTACTTCTAGTCTAGGTAAGCGCGCTCCATCGTCGACCGCATCGTCGCTTTTCATCAGGTGAGATAGCGGTCAAGCGCGAGCCTATCAACAATAAAAAAACATGTAGGGCTACCGTTACTTAAGGGTCCTGCGGCTTGTGAGAAAAATAAGTTTGGCCGTTTGGTAAAATTTGCTAGAGGCCCCGCCCTTGCTTAATCCGGCACTGATATATATATATATACATTATATATATAGATATATTATATATAAAGTATGGTGGTGAAAAAAGAGGGAGTTAGTGATATCTAATAATGATGACAGAGAAGAACAGAAAATGAAAACGCATTGCACCGAGCCCAAGGACATGAGACAATAGGACAGGAAGGATGATGATGGTCAATTTGATCTTAAATCAATATAATGGGTACGAGGTAAGTAAAGCAACCACTAGTGTGTGATGCTCCTTAGCTAATATTAAATTCGATGGCGATGGGTCTAATTTGTTATATCGATCCGTATAAGGTAAGGTGATGGCACATAAGTACATCGCATATAGACCGGTAGGTCAGTGCAAGGTTGCAATGATTACATCAACGATATGTATTTGTTTAGCATCTTTTCAAAGCTGACGTGGAGCATTTTCTGTGATGCTCTTTCTGACGTATTAAAATTATCATTTTATTTTAGTTTGATATCGTGTGCTTACGTTGAATGTGAACCTCTTTATTTCGAACTACCTGACCGACAGACGATACTCCTCTGAACTGTCAAACGCTCGAACCGTCAAAAGTTAAGGTCTAACTTCTATTGACCTTAAATACTCTCCAGCGTTTGATGGTTTATTCATTCCCTCTCTTAGAGAGGAGGCCTGTGGCCCAGCAGTGGGAAAATTATAAAATCCCGTAGACAACAATAAGACCTGAGTAGGTACTTGTAGGCAAATTACACTTAAATGTTATTTATTGCCAGGAGAATGTTTTAGTTTCACGTTAATTTCATAATGCACAAGTACTGATGCCTTATTCCCGTCTGTTTCATGTTCACATTTCCCATGGCCCCAGTAGGCTTTGACCCTGCTGGCCCCGGCTGGCCCCAACGTTTTGCTGACAACTCCCGCCGTCAATGACTTGGGTCCGGTCCAGACGGTTACCGGACGGTCAGACGGCGAGTTACCCATTGCTCGACGTCCGCAAGCCACCGCCTACGGTGGCCGGAAATCGAAATCGGAATCCCTGCGGCGGCTGGAGCACGAGGGCCGTTGCCTCACGAGTGCGGCCGCCTCCTTAGCTAGCATTGCCACTCCTCCTCGCTTTAAACCATTGCCACCGATCGCGAGAGATCGTTGCCACCGATCGCTTCCACGAGAATACAGCGGTGCTCTGTTTAAGCAGGGCACTCCTCTACCCTGTGCTCCACCGTGTCCTCCAAGGGGTCCACACAGGGGTAACATCCGGGCGTCGCTTCCACATAGGGTTGCCAACATTTCTTCGACGAAATATAATGAAAAAGAGACGTTTTCTTAGGTACATATGGGTGAGTTTACTCTACAGGAAGTTTACTACAATATTCCTGGCGCACATTTAGAAATTTTTACATATGCGATACACGGCCATACTTTTACAGTTGCCATTAATAAGCTAAACGAATATTTTGCACCCAAACAAAGTCGGGTATATGGGCGTCATTTGTTTAAACTCGTTAAACAAGAAAGTGGTGAGAAATTTGATAAGTTTCTTGTTAGGCTTCGACACCAAAGTTCAAAATGCAAATTTACTACCGCTGACGAACATATGATCGATCCAATCACAGAAAAATGCGAGTCAGCCAAATTAAGAAAAACAATATTGACACAAATTGACAAAATTATATACGAGGCCAGCGCTTTGGAAACAGTAAACCGACAACTAAATAACTTCGCCGGTTTGCCAGGGCCCAGTAAAGAGCTGACAGTAAATAGAGTAAAGACGCGTTTGAGTAAGAAGAGTTCCAGTTTAAATTCTTGCTCCCGTTGTAGTGGTACTCATTCAAGTGATAGCAAGTTTTGCCCAGCCCTTGATAAAAAATGTCACAAGTGCGGGTTCATTGGATATTACCGAAAACTATGTAGACCCAGGGCAAAGAAACGAAAATCAAATGACGATACGTCTAAATCAAATCACACTATCCATGCTGATAAAAAGTTGCAAAATAAATCGGAGGAAGTCGATTACATTTTTCAAATTGAAGGTGACGACACTATTAAACGCATTCTTGGAAATGTCGAAATTGAAATGTTAATCGACTCTAGTAGTAAGTAAATATAATATAGTTAGTGACGTAACTTGGTAAACTCTTAAAAGTAAAAAAGTTCTTGCTGAAAATCAAGTGAAAAACCCGAACAAGACATTCAAGGTCTATGGAAGTCAAAACCCTCTAACGATTCTCGGCGCATTCGAGTCTACCATAATGGTTAACTGCGGATTTCGTAGTATCAAAGCGACTTTTTATGTCGTAAAAGATAGCACAAGGAATTTGCTGGGAAAAGACACTGCTACTAAACTTGGAGTCCTAAAACTAGGAATAGGAGTAACTGCTGTTGATGGTAGGTTCTCTAAATTTAAAGATGTCCAAATCCATATTCCTATAGATACGTCTGTCAAACCGGTCTCTCAACCTTGTCGAAGAGTTCCAATTCCCTTAGAGGCTAAAATTAATTTAAAAAATCGCTCGTTGATTCGTTCGTTGATTTAGACATCATAGAACCTGTAAATAGCCTTTCTGATTGGATCTCTCCCCTAGTACCTGTTCTAAAAGGAAATGGTGAAGTTTGCATCTGTGTAGATATGAGGCGAGCAAATCAAGCTATTATTAGAGAAAACATCCTTTACCCACTATGGAACAACTAATACCAAGGTTCAGAAACGCCAAAATATTTTTCAACACACTTACTCGAAAACTGCCTCTTATCGCACTACGTTTAGGTTCGATATGGCATGTTTATCACCCGCGTGCTTTTTTTGTATTTATCAAAACAATGGCTTTTTTCATTCCTATTTCATCACGGTCAAGAGTGACTATTTTTTTTTTAAAGCGAAATGTCGGATATTTTTTGGGTTTTAATATTTAATGAAAATTTAAATTGTGTTTTTGAACAGAATATAATAAATAGACATAATTACGTAAGCAATAATTTGTTAATACCAACAAATTAACAATTATCTGTGTTCTAAATTCCAAAATAATTGATTTTTTTTTATATTTTTAATATTGTATGTATACGGTTTGATACCTTTGCTTTTCTTAACCTTTATCTTTTTTTTTTGCTTCAACCTGCAAAGGTTATGCGCGGGAAAAAAGTGCACTTAATATTAACTAACTTATTCATTTGTGATAATTGTGAAAAAGAACATTTGTAGAGAATCCTTTACATGCTACGCCACCAGATTATGTGATTGAGATAAAAATACTTGCGATAGCCTGCTGCCATCAAACCAAAACTAAATTGTAAGGTAACTTTGGAAAATTTTCTTCACTACAAAATGAACAAAATTGCGTCGTAATTTTCCGATAGAAAATAGATTATTGATAGATTTTTCGTAAGTGTATTGAAAAATGTCGTTTGATACACGTGGAGATTTGTCACTGCAGCACTTTTAGAATTTCGCCTCGGCTGCAATGACAAACTTTCCCTACTTGTATCAAAATGTACTATTCTACACTGGATTTAAAAAAATAATTTCATCAATTAGAGTTAAGCGAGGATTTTAGATACATCACAACTTTCATTTGTAGTCAGGGACTGTTTAGATACAAGCGACTCATGTTTGGCATTTCCTGTGAATCTAATTTTTTTCAAAAAAAACTTAGAAAGAGTACTTCTGCCTTGTACTGGGGTAGTTAATTTTATTGATGACATTGTCGTCTACGGTAGCAACGTTGCTGAACATGGGGTGAGGCTGAAACAAGTTTTACAGGTTTTGAAAGATAACCATGTCTTTTAAAAAAATGAAAAATGTGTTTATAGGGTTAAGGAAATAGAATTTCTTGGGCATCAATTGTCTGGTGAGGGAGTAAAGCCTTTAGATAAGTATATCAAAACAATTGACTCGTTTCGAGTACCAAGCGTCATTGAAGAGGTACAAAGCTTTTTAGGGCTGGTAAATAATGTAGGAAAATGGATCCCTAATTTAGCAACACATATTCCGGCATATATTCCACCTAAAACCCCCGAAAGCATCTATGCTGCATATTTGGAGCTTTAGCAAGTTTGTGAATGGAAGTGTTCAAAATTTCAATCTCTTTGGTGACTACAATCTCCCCGACAAAGTTTGGCTAGCTATCAGTAATGGAAGTTCTACTATACAACTATTAAATAGCAGTATTTCTCCAATGAGTGAACATCTAAATGTATTTCTACATCTACCAGTATAATAATTTAAAAAATTCGACAGGTAAGATTTTGGATTTAGTGATCTGTAACAATGACTGTTCTGTTGTAACACCCATTGACACACTATTGACTTTAGACCCCTTTCATCCACCCAGAAGTGTAATGATTTCTTTTTCATTTAGTAAACGAGCCATGACACTTAAACCTGCACAGAGGTATAATTATATTATTATAAGGCGAATTACGAGGAAATTAATTGTGACTTGGGGAAAATTGATTGGAATGAATTATTGCATGGGCAATCTGCAGAGGAAGCGGTAAATAAATTTTATGAAATTATTTTCAGAATCATTAAAGCTCACGTTCCCTTTATATCCGCCAAGTCTTCCAAATATCCGGCATGGTTTTCACCTTCTTTGATACATATATTTAAAAATAAAACTAAAGCATGGTATAAATGGAAGGTATATCATTACCTATCAGATTATAACAATTTTCACTATTTAGTATTTCTTTTTGTAAAAGTATTTCTGGACTTTTGTGTCTAACCGTAAATCCACAGCTTCCATTCCTTCAACTATGCATTACGAGGGACAGTCATCTAATGATCCAGAAGAAATATGTAATCTCTTTTTAAACTTCTTCCATTCGGTATATGAGCCTTCCACTCTAGACAATATGCAGCATCAGACCTTCGACGATGCTATGAGTCTGATTAGCAATCTTGAGCTCAGTATTGATCAGGTACACAGTGCCCTGAAATCTTTAGGTTGTTTCAAAGGTCCTGGGCCTGATGGTATACCACCACTCTTCCTTAAAAATACCGCTGATACTTTGAGTCTCCCTCTGTAAGTTATTTATAATAGATGTTTGAGCGAAGGGACTTTCCCCGAAATATGGAGACGAGCCAATATTACCCCTATTTATAAATCTGGCCCAAAACACGAAATTGAGAATTACTGGCCTATTTCTATTTTATCGATCTTGTCAAAACTTTTTGAGAGACTTGTCCTCAATTACAGATTATTAAGCAACAGCATGGGTTCGTCAAGAAAAGATCAACGATTAGTAATTTGGTGGAATATATGGATTACTTATTCAATAATCTAGATGGACGAGTACAAGTGTACTCTATATACACTGATTTCCGTAAAGCCTTTGACAAAGTCAATCATAAATTACTTTTAGGGAAAATAACATTTAATAGCATTCGTGGGAATTTTGTTCCGTCAGTTATCATCTTATGTTTCTAATAGAACACAAAAAGTGGTAGTTAATGGTTACCATTCTAATTAATTACGGTTTCATCAGGAGTTTCTCAAGGCTCAATACCCGGCCCTTTATTATTTATTATATTTATAAATGATATTGAAATGTGCTTCCTTAATTCCAATTTCTGAACTGTGTTTGACTGTGAACTACTACTACAAGACCTCAATCGTCTTGCAGATTATTGTACTAAAAACAAACTTCAACTTGTATTCCAAAATGTTGTTCTATTAGTTTCACAAAAAACATAAATATATTCCGGTATCCCTATGCAATACACAATGAAACTTTGAAGTGGGAGAGTTTTGATTCGTGACCTGGGCATATTACTCGACGATAAACTGCATTTGGAAGCGCATGTTAGTAAAATTATCAATAGTGCTTTTCGTATGTACGGCTTTGTGCTGAGATCAGCCACAGAAATTAAGCACCCTAGTTCGTATATATATCTGTATAAATCTTTAATTAGGCCTCAACTAGAATATGCAGTACCCACGTGGAACCCCTACTATAACAAATATTTATTGAGTATACAGAAAGTGTACAGAGTAAATTTTTGAAGTCTGTGCAATATCGCTGTTTTAAAAGTTGTTACCTTTCTTATAGTGATCTCTTTGAATTCAAGGCGTACTTTTCTTGAAACTATATTTCTGTATGATTTATGTAATAACTGGTATGATTTTATAAATATTTGTAACAAGTTGTGCTATTGTGCACTGGGCACTATCCCAGAACATGCCAGGGACGCGAGGTGCGCGCTCCTTGTATTTGCCACTACTATCACTCGAACAAATGCTGGCTTGCGTGTCCCTCTTCGTCGCCTTACGAGCAATTTTAATAAAAAAATCAGTGATCTAGATTTATTTTCTGTACCTAAAAGAAGATTCAAGATAATGTTACTTAACTTCTTAAAAGATCAGTATGACTTACAATAATAAAACTTAGCAATATAATAAGCCAGCTATAATGTTTGCAGACGACATTGTATTTAATTTGCTTTTTATTAAAGTGATAGTAATTACTTTTCGCTTAAAAAAAAAATAACAACACTTGTCATACCAAATTTTTATCTGTGGAAAACGTTATTGATATCACATTTTTTAGACTATTTTAAATTCTTTCTTTATGTAATACTCTATGTGTTATTGTTTGCTTTCCCCAATAAATAAAATAAAACATGGACCAAACTTTACGCGAACTTTTAAGATTAAAACTAAACAAGGGTACTGTGATTACTTCTCATTGGGGTGATAAACAGTCACGAGCATTTGAAGGGTTAAAACAGGCTATGACATAAATTAAAACCTTAGGATAATAGGATCCACTAGACCACACCCAAGTATATGCTGATGCTAGCCCAGTTGGTTTAGGCACTGTGCTCGTTCAGCATGGTAATAATAGGCCGCGAATAATTGTATTCGGCAACCAGAGCCTCTCAGATCTTGTAAAACGTTATTGTCAAACTGAGAAAGCTCTCGCACTAGTATGGGCAGTGGAACATTTTGACATGTACTTGTTTGGAAAAAATAGTTTCGAACTTATTAGTGATCACAAGCCTTTGGAGGTAATATTCGGGCCCATTCTAAACCATGTGCGAGAATCGAACCTTGGGTTCTCCGTTTACAGTCGTATAATTTTAAAATTGTTTATAGTCCGGGCAAGAGAAACATCGCGGATTCACTGTCGATAATAGTCAGTCTCCATAACCTTTTGATGACGATAACTATTTATATCATTGATATAATATAGGTCGATGATTTATATCTAGTTGTTGATGAATCTCGTCCTACCGCAATCACCTTGCGTGAGCTGACGCAAGCTTGTGAAGGGGATCCAGAAATTAAATTGGTTAGAATTTGAGTTTATAATAATAACTGGGAACAAAGCGTCAGCACTTACAGGATTTTCGAACATATGTTATGCTTCCAAGATAATTTGCTTTTGCGAGGGAATATAATCGTTATTCCGTCTAGTTTGAGGTCGAAAGTTTTAGATCCAGCTCACGAAGGTCATCCGGGCATCGTAGCCATGAAAACACGACTACTTTCAAAAGTATGGTGGCCCAAAATCGATAGAGATGCGGAAAATTACGTCAGGTCTTGTAAGGGCTGCACTCTAGTTTCCGCTCCGAATCCCCCGAATCCCATGCGCAGACGAGAGCTTCCATTACAACCTTGGACTGATATAGCTATAGATTAACTTACACCCTTGCCGACTGGGCATTATCTTTTAGTAATTATAGATTATTGTAGTCGATATAAGGAGGTAAAAATTACAAAAAGTATTGACTCGACATACACAATAAACATACTGAAATAGATATTTTCTCGGCTAGGCACACCCGTGAGTATTACTGCTGATAACGGCCGACAGTTTATTAGTAAATAATTTTTGCAAAAAATTCGGTATTCAGTTGTTCCATAGCATTCAATAGTGGCCACAATAAAAAGGAGTGGTTGAAAGACAAAATAGGGATAATATTGAAACGGTTACGAATTAGTCAAAGTCAAAGGTCCAATTTGCAAGAAGATTTACTTAAATATTTGACCATGTACAATAGCACCCCTCATTCTGCGACCGGTAAATCTACTGCTGAACTTTTTTTCAGGCGTAAATTCAGAGACAAGTTACCTTCTGTTTTAGATATTGAATATGCAGATGTAGACCTCGAAACAAAGGACAGAGATATGGAAATGAAAACGAAGGGCAAAGAAAACGCAGACAGAGAAAGACAAGCTATGAAATCAAATATCGAAGTCGAAGAAAAAGTATCTGTAAAAAACATGATGAAGGAGAATAAGTTGTCTGCTACATTCAATGATGCACCACATACAGTACTTAATAAGAAAGGTAATGACGTTGAAGTAGTGAATGACGAAAATGGGAAACGACTTCGTAGGAACATAGTACACCTGAAGAAAATCGAATTCAAATGGTTAGTATGCCCAAATAAATATTAAGAGAACGACAATAATGACAATGAAGAATTAAATGAAAAAGAATAACTGATTAACTTTGGATGTTTTGTACTTTGATTAACTTTGGCTGATTTTGTACTTTGTTAATGTTAAGTATTAGTATTATAGTATTGTGATTCTAATAACTTGTGTAATGTAATATTTTAAATTTTTCAAATTTTGTAAAAGGTAGATGTAGTGTATTATTTATTGTGCTAGCGAGACGCTAGCCGCTCAGTCACTGTGTTGACGCTGAGTAGTTAAGTGCGTTGCAAGTGAAGTTGCTGTTTTAGTTCTGTGTACATACCCAGTTAACCCTTATATATACTTTAACACAATCAATATTTAAATTAGTATACAATAAAAAATATACTTATTTATTTTGTTACAGCTTCATGGTTTTTTTTTTGTTTTTCTTTTTTGCGACACAATTTCGTTATCTATAGCTAATTTATTTAGGACTTTAACTTCTTATAGAAAAAAACAATGTTTAACTAAAAATAATCACCAAAATCAAAGAACATAAACATAGCAGACCAATGATCAAAAATTAGTTTGACATAGACAAGTTCAAAACGCAGTAAGATAGATAAGTTAGGTTATGCGCTACCGCATCGGTAAATATAGTTTTTTTGCGTACTATATATTTTTCGAACAGTATATAGTACACCGACCCAAAATATAGTACAATACTATATATAATAGTACGGTTGGCAACCCTACTTCCACACGAATCCAGTGTAGGAACTTCCTGAACTGTCCATCCTTGATGAGAACCTGCGTCTTGCGGAAGGTGAGGACGCCGTGAGAGCTTTCTAGCCACTCCTCAAAGAGGCGACTTAGAGCCATAATTATGATGTGCCCAGGAATTGGTTGCGACAATTGCTGTCGCCATTTTACCATGAGATCCCACCGAAACTCTGTCCGCCATGTCGCGGCTAGTCGCGGCGGCGGAGTTTCCACGCGCAAATCGTGCATATGTGCAAGGACTGTAAATAAGATACTTCGACTCCTATTAAAACTAGTAGCTTTGAAGGAAAATTTGTACTACCTCCACTCAAATGTGCTCTCATAATATATGTTTATTGAATTGTTTGATTTACATAAGAGTAAAAAGTACAAAATTAAATTCTGCCTGAACTAGGTATAAACCGTATATCAGGTAAATTATTTAAGTGCTAATATGTTAAATATAAACTAAAATTCATTAAACAAAAAGTAAATAACATATTAAAAAAAAATATTTCAAATACATGACGAATATCTACTTTGCTTTAGTCAACAAATCTGCATCATCGCAAGGCGTTATTGTGACACACCATTCCATCATATCATTTTTGCTAAGTGAAGGATTTATAAACTAGTTTGTATTAGCACAGTAAGTAAAATTGTAACAAGAAATAAATAGATTTATGTACCATATTATTTATAAGTAATATTATGCAATCAAACTGGTATGAATTATAAGTCACAGAAAACAATACAACGGCGCTATTTACGGGTCCTCATTATAACTAGAATTTCTGAGACAAAAATTATAAATAGAATTTATGATTTTTGTCTTAGAAATTTTCTTAGCCCGGCAGTTTTAATCGCCTGTTTTGTGATTATTCGGCTTATTAAACGCATGCACATAGCACACTGTGACTGATCAGCAGTTTTATCGCATAGCATCCACCGGTGGCCTTGTTCACCACAAAGTGCACATGTATAGACAGTTTCGCGACAGGTCTTTGCAGCATGCCACTGTTGAAATTTGAAGCACCTGGTCACAAGTGTGAAGTCCCTCACTGGGCAGGATGTCCAGTTTATGAATACTCGACTTTGATCTATAAACGTTCTTAAGCTAGCAGTTACTTCTAGAACATAATTGCATGTAGGTCCCTCTTTTTGACCCGACTTGTGGCTTAATTTTATAGAGACCAAAAAAGGGTCACGGAGTAAATGAGGCAGCTTGTCAGCCAGGTTCTGCTCATAAATGTAAGCTCCTATTAGTACAATTCTTGGTCTTCTTTTATAGGGTTCTTCCACTTTCAGGTGGGAACCACTTAGTTGAGATGATTTCCTAAGTTTCACTATATCGTCTTTTGTCTTCGTGCTAATGATAACTCCTCCGTTTATAGGGTTCTGTAGTCAACTAGGAACCCTTATAGTTTCGCCATGGATGTCTGTCCGTCCGTCCGTCCGCGGATAATCTCAATGACCGTTAGCACTAGAAAGCTGAAATTTGGTATCAATATGTACATATATTAATCACGCCGACAGTGATAAAATAAAAAGTGGAAAAAAATGTTTTATTAGCGTACCCCACTACACGTTAAATGGGGAGTGTTTTTTTTTTATTTCAACCCTAACGTGTGATATATTGTTGGATAGGTATTTAAAAATGAATAGGGGTTTATTAAAATCATTTTTTGATAATGGTAATATTTTCTGAAATAATCGCTCCAAAAGTTAAAAAAATGTGAACCATAAGTTTAGAAAATATGAAAAAATATCTCAAAAGTAAAGCTTTATAAAAACTTTCTAGGAAAATTATTTTGAACTTGATGGGTTGAACAGTTTTTGAAAAGTTGTACAAAATAATTTCTGAACTAATATGCAAGCATTTAAAATCAGTTAACCCAATCCAAAATTACCACCGAAAACCCAACATACATAACCCGTCTGGTTTGTAACCCAATTCCCCGAGAGATGGCGCAAAACTTTGGGCTTCTTTAATTAGTTCTTAATTGATTCGATAGATGGCATTATGCAATTACTTCATCTTTCTAGAAGTCAGTGTTAATATTCTCCGAGCTTTCATGACGGTCCGTGATATGATCGATAAATTCTTTATCGCCTCGCGTTCAACATGTTCGCGCGTGCCGACGCTTCTGCTTGGCCACACGTCAAGCACATAGTGCCCGGGCACGCGCGGCCTCCTGACGCGAGGCATCTCCCACGTGACCTGTGTGGACGTGAGTGTGACCGACCCCCCCGGACTTGACGCTTGAGTGAGCCGCTTTTCACGTACACGTGTCTCACTCATGCAAGGAAAACTACACAACAACAGCACACGCACCCGGTGTACGTTGTGTGCTAAGTTAATATAGGTATGACGTGCACCAGCCCACAGACAAACATGACTTCACATTCACCATACTCACGCAGAGGACGCGCAGGGCAGATGCGCGTCTGCATGCCCACATGAGCGATGTCACACACCTCAATACCGCTCACACTCCCATTACGGCTACTGAGTCTGTAGCGTAAGTGGGGGTCAACATCCTCAATAGGGAGCGCCCCTAAAGCCCCGATTCTAGTCGCAGGTCGTCTCTCGCCGGGCTTCCTCCAGTTAACCGGTGGTCTCACCTGGCGGGGATTGACCGCCGAGATGCCGTGAAGAAAGCGACGTTATCTGACGTAAATAATTATTTTTATTGTTTTTTCTTTCTAACTTTTGCAGCAATCTGTGGTTTGGTCCAGTTTTCTTGAATGCTTGTTTTAATGGTGTACTGGCAATTTTCAAGGCAGTTTGTCAGGTCTCATTTTTCTCTTAACACTCGAACAGAGCTTCCTAGTTCTTTAGCCTTTGGTTTCAAGTCCTGGTAATAAACTGTCCATCTGCGAAACGCCATGTTCGCGACAGAGAGCTGATCTTCAGCTTTTGATCGGAATTTAACTTTCCTTCTTGAGCAACGCAACAGATTAAATTTAAGCATTTTTCTATTGAGATCAACCAATATTAATCTCACTGGTGTCCACGCGTCGCTGCGGAGGCGACCGGCGGCCCTGCTGAACGCCTGCCAGAGGTTCATGTCCATACGGATGATTCGGGGATAAAGCACGGTGTCCCGCGAAGCGGCGAGCCTCCTTGCTGGCCTGCCACCATGGGATCTGGAGGCAACAGTCCTTGCACGCATGCACGACCTGCGCGTGGAGATGCAACGAAGGGCGAAACTCCGCTGCCGCGACCATTCGCGGCATGATGGACAGAGTTCCGGCGGGATTTCATGGTGAAATGGCGAGAGCAACTATCGCAACCTAGTGCTGGGCAGGCCACGATTGAGGCTGTAAGGCCCCTCTTTGAGGCGTGGCTGGAAAGACCTCACGGCGTCGTTACCTTACGCATGGCGCAGGTCCTCACCGAACATGGCAAGTTCGGGAAGTACCTGTACAAGATTCGTGCGGAAGTGACGCCCGGGTGTCGCCACTGTGCGGACCGCCTGGAGGACACGGTAGAGCACAAGGTCCAGGTGTGCCCCACTTGGGAAGAGCATCGCCGTGTTCTTGTGCGATCTCTCGCGCTGGGCCTTGGCCATGCTCCGGAGCGAGTAGGAGTGGCAGGCGATCGCCTCCTTCTGCGAAGCAGTTATGCGACCTCGCTTCGCTCGGACGCCAAACTCCTTCTCGGGACTAAATAAGTTACTTTCACCCAGTTTTAATTTAGATGGTAGAAGGCTATCAGAAGTATTTTTGTTACCTTAATCACAATATCTGGCGGCGGCGGCGTAGCATCTAAAGAATTTTCTTCAAATCTTAAATTCAACTTTTTTTTTTTCAAAAATAATACAATTTTATAGGTTAGATAATAGTATTTATAGACTTTTCTTCCCGCGTTTAATCTTTGCAGGTTGAAGAAGAGGCATGTGTAACAAACCGTTATACATCCTAATATTAATAAAAATAGAAATTCAAATATTTTTTAATTTAGAACGCCAATAAATGTTAATTTGTTGGTAATAACAAATTATTGTGTAAATAATCATGTTTATTCATTATATTCTGTTCAAAACACAATTTAAATTTACTTTAAATATTAAAACCTTAAAAATATCCGCGTCTTTCCTTTAAAAAAAAAATCACCCTTGACCGTGATGAAATAGGAATGAAAAAAGCACTTGGTGTGATAAATTTAAAAAAGCACGCGAGTGATATACATGCAATGTCGAACCTAATTGTAGTGCGATAAGAGGCAGAGGAAGTTTTCGAGTAAGTGCATTGAAAAATAATATTAATACGGATGACGTACGTTCTTAAGCAAGACATCACAATATCAGCTCTAGTTCACCTAACTATCACTGGCAATGTATGGCAAAAATCACCTGCAAAATTGAAAGTGATTCTACCCATGAATTTATTACAGTTTTTCATGTTTGTAAGGGTCCTGCCTCTACAGAGTTCTATGAAGCATAGTTATTAATTCTGTATGATTTTCTGATATCTTACAAAAATTTTCCTAAATGGCCATTTTTACGAATCGAGCACATATTATTCCACTATGGATATATGATATATATATGGGGAACCGATCACATTACCGATTTTTTTTTGTTCAAATTTCATGTCACCGAAAACTATTAACCAACATCTTTTTTGCTATATATGTACATATTTTTATATCATCGAAATATCATGTGTCATTTTACCGAATTGCTATTGGACAAATGATTTATTTGTCATATTTTCATCACACCGAAACAACAGTTTACAGAATTTTGGTCACAAATATATAGACGGTTATAGAACGCGGTAAATAACATGAACCAGTTGCTATGGTTGCGCGCCACCCTCCACTTCGATTGGAACCCGAAAATCGGTTACTGGGCATTCATGGTCGACCGCCATGATGGTTAAGCTTTTGTGACGAGGATTATAACCGATTTCGGGTCTCAGTCGAGAGGGGGAGCTGCGCGTAGCCGTGGCAGATAGTTCAAATTATTTGCCGTGTACTATAATTAGTAGCATTTTTTATATTAAAACACGTAAAAGTCAATATTTTGTGCTACAAATAGTGTTGCCTTCCCAAAAATGGTGTGAATGAATAGTTCTGGGCTAGTTCTGCTATTAGAAATATATTTCCTCATCTGTAATTAAATGACAATAAAGATTATATGCCAGATAAAATATATATCGATATATTACGAGTAGATTGCTTAGCTAAATCACATGTCAATGATTTTAAACAGTAAAATTTGTTATTATAATTTTTTAACAACTTTCCTGAGTTGTCGTTTAAGAAAGTAGAGCATCAGCTGAAAGAATGCGATAAACAGGTAAATAAAGGTTCACATGATACTCTCATCTGTTATTTCATTGAATCGTGTATTAAATGAAAGGCTATGTTATTCCTAATCCAGCCCTATTAAGTTGTCTCACCAAGAACTCGGTTAAAAATGGTGTAAATTTTAAATGTTAAACAATAAAATTTGTTATACTTATTTTTTTAACAACTTTTCTGAGTTGTCGTTTACGAAAGTAGAGCATCAGATAAAAGAATATGAAGAACTGGAAAAATATAAAAAGTAGGCCAATTTGGAAGCTGGGTGAATATCGCGCCAGCGCCTAAAACATAATTATTGTAGAAACCAAAGTTAACCTTATAAAAAGTAACAAGAAATGGATGAATAATAATAATATCATTTAATAATAATAATAATATCATTTATTTGCGTAAAATGTGGTGGGTACACAGATGTTATAACGGGAGAGTAGATACAAAGACACATTCCGCCATTTAGTGATGGCATGCAAATATTTAGTCGATAGGGTTTTAGAGACATACAATAACTTACCACTATCAAAATTTTTATAAATTAATCAAATAGAATTCTAAACAGATCTAAGTATACCTAAATTATTTAAATTAAATATGAAACACACATTAAGGTAATCAATTTTCCAGAGAATTAGGTAAATGCTAAAAATAAAACATTTACTTAAACACTGACTACAAACTGAAATGGGTCACTAAGCGTAATAAACTTGTGTAGGAAAACTACATAGCTGTACATAAAATTTTACTCATGTATTTGCTGAAGGTGAAGACAAAGCCTTGATCAGTATAGTTTAGATCACTCACATTTCTGCAGGTCAGCCATTAGCCCAAACTCACGGCTGCTACTGAGAAATACAAATTAGAATTTTCTCAGCCCAGAGATAGAACCCAGATCCTAACACTTAGCATTAGCATAGCCGTAAAACCAACGAGGCAATTTTTCTTATGTGTAAATATATTAATTTTTCTTATATGGTTTTAAGAAAATTCATAAAAACAATAGAAATTTTCTAATTAAAATACTTACTGACTTAAATCCTTAAAAACTGAGTGTAAACAAATCATATGTAAATCACGTTCAAGAAAAACTAAACGTACAGACATCAATTTATATAAAATATGTGATCATTACATTTATAAAGCTATTAAAAATCACGAACGAAAACACGAACTATGTTTAAATATAATTGGTTTTTTAACGGCACTTTCACAAATCAATAAAATTATCACGGCTTTAGCACGGCTTTAGCATGCAGTTGCTACTGTTGTCCGAAAGCTACTGAAAATGAAAATATCTCTTAATATCTTTACTTATCCTGTTGATGTGGAAAAAAACATTTTCATTATTACAGAGAAAGACGATATCAAAACAAAACTTACAGTTATAGGAAAAATACTGCGAATCGTTATCTTAGCAGACATCCTGTAACTACAGGATGTCTGCTAAGATTCTGCAGTTGCATCCTGCTAGTTGCATCCTGTAACTACAGGATGTCTGCTAAGATTCTGCAGTTGCATCCTGCTAGTTGCATCCTGTAACTACAGGATGTCTGCTAAGATAACGTGAACTACACCGTCGTAATTATGGGGTGTTTTTTGACAAATCCCGCCCTTGGGCGGAGCGGGAAGTAGTGTCAGACTCTTACTGACTAAAAACCTACCCCGTTCCTTCGTAGCCTATCGTGCCGGGGTCGAGCATTCCTTTCGGAACTAACCCATGACCCCAGTAGGCTTCGACCCTGCCTGCCTGCAGTTAGCAGGCTGGGCCTCTTCGGTGTGCTGACAGCTCCTTGAGGCGCGCGGGAACAGAACGCGCCATCGACGACTTGGGCTCGGTCCGGTCGGTTACCGGACGATCGGACAGCGTGCTACCCATTGCACGCCGTCCGCAAGCCCGCGCCTACGGTGGCCGGAAATCGGGATCGGAATCCCGGCGGCGGCTGGGGCGAGCGCCCCGTTGCCTCTGCCTGATCCGGTCGGCCTCCTCCTTTGCTAGCATTACTGCTTCGCAGAAGGAGGCGACCGCCTGCCATCCCTCCTCACTACGGACCATGGCCTGAACCAAGGCCCGGCGAGAGAGATCGCTGCCGCCGATCGCCCCCACGAGGACACGGCGATGCTCCGCCCAGGCGGGGCACACCTCTACAGTGTGCTCCACCGTGTCCTCCGGATGTTTCGCACAGTGGCGACACCCGGGCGAATCCTCCGCACGAATCCGGAACAGGTACTTAGCGAACTTTCCGTGTTCGGTAAGCACCTGCGTCGTGCGGAAGTTGAGAACGCCGTGAGGTAATTATGGGGGGTGTCGGATTACTGCTCGTGTATCCTAATGACATGAAAATATCAAAGAAATTGAACTAATACAGGGTGGCGACCACAAGCTCTTATAGCAGTATTGTTTTAATCTTACTTATGTTATTCGTACCATGTGGCCTTCAAAACAATCTTATTACAATATTAAAACAAGAATGTTTTCTTAGCGATTTTGTGACATAAAACTTCACTCAATTTGTACTTTAAGGCGATTTTTGACCGCTAGCAGTATTGTTTTTACGTCAAATTAGCAGGCTTAAAAAAGTTGCTCGGACGCAGCGGATTTATTATTGTTTTCCAAATATATACTATTTAAAGTGTTTTTCGTGACATACAAAGTGTTTAAAACTTATTTCGATGCCTAAACGTGTCAAGTTAATTGTTTTTAGCACATATGTGGGTTATTAATTTATTATTGTATTCTAGATGGGGAACATATACGATTTTTTTGAGTTTTTGGAAGCAGATAACACTAAATTCAATAGTGCACGAAAAACAATACGAACAACAAGTTACGTACGAGTATTTCACTGGAATACACTGTTTAACTTTACCTTAATTCCATGATGTCAATGTACAATAAGTTTCAAGCATAGTTCATTATCCGCTTCGAACACCAAACACTTAAAGACAGCTAGATTACTCTAAATTTAAGCACTTGAAAACTATTTTAATTCAAAAAATTAAACTTCGTTCGAAATAAACAAATAAACACTGATAAGAATTTTGTTAATGTAAACAAACGTTCCGAATTCCGAATGTTGAAATTCACACTAACGTGCAACTAAATGTCGAGTTGTCGACGTTGTCGCTCGCAGCTTTTTTGGTTTTTCTACTTTATTAATGTAAAATCTTGAAAGTTATTACGTCGTTTTTTATGAAAGTTACATAGATCCTTTTAAAAATATATTTTATCTTTTGAGTTAAATAAATGTATTCTATTAGTTCACGATGAACTTTAATGTAGCGATTCGAACAACAAACATCTGAAAGAGACAACGCAACCAGATCAGTATAGCGCGTATCTTTTCTGTTTTAGCAGGGAATAGACAAAATCTTTAGAATCGTTCATTCTTTCCCCGCCCTTAGCAGGAATACAATCATACTGAGCGATTAAGCTTATGGTACAAAATGAAGTAATATTACTTTAAGATTGAAACAAAACTCTCCTGCAATAAGATTGTTTTCTCAAAGTTTATGGTCGGCCCCCAAGTACCAGCTTGGAAGAGTGAGAGTTTAATGTTACTTAAAAAAAATCACATTAAATTGCTCGTCTAAGCTGATAAAAAACTTTTTACAAATACAACTTAATAAAAAAGAAAACACAAAGAAGTGCAAAATAATTTTAATTTCGGATGTCGGTGTTTCTATAATAGTTTTGTCTCTTCGTTATTTAACACCGACTTCCGAAATTAAAGTTATTTTGCACTTTATGTTTTTTTTAAGTAGTTTTTGTTGTAGTAACCCTTACTTAAATTTAAATAGATACCTTCCGCCATTCGGTTCCACCATCAAGTCATCATGACAATTCTAATAATACCAAACACGACTAGGATTACAGAATTCCGGCTCTTACCTACCTTCCGACTTTATCATCAGATTCATTATAAGTCCCCTCCTCTTCTTCCTTCAGGTTAGTCACCGACTACATGTTACAAATTAAATTCTCAATTCTTAATGAGGTTCCAAAACAGCCGAAATGCCGTCGGTGACAAGGGCTTGTCAGATGATGTCGTTAAAGTTCGCGTGCTGCGCTATGCGTCCCGCACTTTGACTGCATGACATGCCGTGGTGACCAAGGCTATTAACAACTTCCCCACAGTGGCAGCGATGATGAAAACAGCAAGGATCACCTAGGCGTAGGGCAACAGCTAAGCGAAAAGTAGTATCGTCGAACAAGGTGCCAATATTCGACGACGGCAGTGCGTGAAGCCAAAGACCTGACTCTCAATTTCCCACAGCCAGCAGGCGCGCACGCTCAGCAGTAGTAGCAGAGGTTACGATTAGGTTTTTCTGGACTACTTTACAGAGCGGCTCATCTCTCCGTCTCTGGCAAGTTGGGTTGTTGGGTGGATTTGTATTCGGGCAAGCCAGTCTCCTGGCACCCATAGCCTCGGTGAAACACGGCACTTCTAAAGAAATCAGTGTGGAAATTAGAATGTTCCTGACTGATTAAATAAAATTTATATACAGTCTATTTGAACTTATAATTAAATTAATTTAATATAAAGTCAATTTGAACTTATAATTCCAAGTCAATCCAAAGATATAACATTTCAAAGCAACCCGTTTTAAAAAAACGGCAATTTCATAAGTAAAGACCTATTATGGATTTTATAACGATTTAACTATCAGTGGTCTCAAAAGTGCACAATATTGACCTGATGCATCGTTTTTGCATCCTAAATACTAGCTATATCAGTAAACTGCCTCCAGAAAACAATTCCATATCGCAAAATAGAAGCAACTAGTCCATGGTACGATAAGATTCTCTGAACTGTCTTGCTCTCACACCTGTGAAGCCGATTATTAATTCTTCTATTATAGGATCTGCTTAATTAACAATTGGAGATTATCTACAAAAAGTCTGTAAAGATAATCTTCACTATGCCGTGTCTGTGTTTAAAATAATGATATTTTAAACAAAAACAAGGCATAATTTTCAAACCATATCTACTATTACGTAAAAATACACTTTACCAAAGTCCCAGGTCGTTAATAGTTCGTACTCATCCCCAAGTACTTTCTCCATTGACGTCAAAGACGGGAGGCAGACATAGCGTCGCCATGACATCGATTGCTCGGCTCATTCAATGCCAGGCGGAATGACGCCCACCGACCGCCACCGAACTTACTTTTCAGCGAGAGCTCATTTATATGAATGAATGAATTGTATGTAGGACACATTTTTTTAGAGTTTTGATAACATCTTTTCACTTCTTCCGCTCTAGGCCGGGGTGGAAGGGGTTGTCAAACTTTTACTTTTATTCCTACAGTTAGTTTTTATATGAGGAAATGTAAATTAATTAAAAATATGTGTTGTGTGTAAGAAAACACGGTTGAATTTTGGTTCAAATAAAACGCTTATACAAAGAGTTCGAATATTACAACATACCCCTTAATTTAAATTCTATCTAAATATGAAAAGCATCAATTAACTATTAAGTGAAAATTATCAGGCAATGCCCATATTTTCTATACAATTTTTAAACTTTACATCCTTAGTTAAGGCATCAGTCGGTAGTTCCTCATTGGGCATGTGCTTCAAATTGGTAACCTTCTCATTTAATTTTTCCCTTATAAAAAAAAATACAGTCGACTTCAATGTAAAATTCATAAAAAAGTGCAAAATAACTGTAATTTCGGAAGTCGGTGTATCTATAAGGTTGGTCTCTTTGTTATTTAATCAGACTTCCGAAATTACAGTTATTTTGTACTATTTTGTGTTTTTTAGGGTTCCGTAGCCAAATGGCATAAAACGGAACCCTTATGGATTTGTCATATTTTTCTGTCTGTCTGTCCATTCGTATGTCACAGCCACTTTTTTCCGAGTAGACGTATTCTGTGAACCGCATTAAGATTTTCACACAGGTTTTCAAAACTGATATTGAGGTTTCTAATATCATTTTATTCTAAACAGCCCCCCTAGCCAAGTCACAATCGTTTCGTTTTGCGTTAACGCTTGGAGATGGCCACGCCCCTAATTCGTTTGTTCGAACAAAGGAGTTGGGGGCGTATTCAACTCCAAACGTTAACGCAAAACGAAACGATTGTAACTTGGCTAGGGGGGCTGAATAGTTTGAACGAGAGACACTTCTAAAGTGGTAAAATATCCCCATCCCCCCGTAACTTCTAAAATAAGAAATATGATAAAACTAAAAAATTATATGATATACATTACCATGCAAACTTCCACCGAAAATTGGTTTAAACGTGACCTAGTAGGTAGTTTTTTATAATACGTCATAAATCGTAAACCAAGTTACCAAGTTTGTACGGAACGGAACCCTCAGTGCGCGAGTCCGACTCGCACTTGCCCGGTTTTTTTTTTACATTGAAGACAGTTGTATTTTGTTTGTAAAAAGTTTTTATTTTACCCTTTTTGGTTTTAGTACCCCTCAGACAAACTTAAACAGATCCGCTCTCCTTCTTCCCTTAGTGAGTCACCGACTAAATGTATAAACAAAGCTAATTTACTTGTTACGACAGTTCTGTTATGATTTTTTGAAGAGTTCCGTTCTATATCTTCGAAGTCCATCATCAGATCAAAACAATACTTCTATGGGACCAATCCGGGTGTATAATCTTTCAATCAAAACAATAAATTTCAAAATCGGTCCACAATTGACCGAGATGTCGATGAACATACATAAAAAAAAATACATATTGCCAAACATAGAACCTGCTCATTTTCGAAATCGGTTAAAAATGGAATCGCACGTCAATTAGCATTCACGTGATGCGAAATTTTGGTTTAAACGTAATTCTGACGTTGCCACGGAACTTTCTTCAATAAAATAACAAACTGATAACACATATTTTTACTTAATTTATATTTCCCAGTTACCCTTTGTATTCCTGGCTCAAAAGCTTTTTCAGTAGGCCTCTCAAGCCCCTAGTAGGCTTCGGCCTTGCTGAGCCCCTATTAGTTTTGCTGGAAAATATCCCAAAGGAACACAGTCTTGGATTAAAAGGTTGGTCTACAATCTACTTCGAGACGATGGTCAAATGTGTCAAATTTCATTCAAAATTCCTTCAGCAGTTTCAGCGTAAAAGAGTAACAAACACATACAAATATTAGTGGGATCTTATAGTAGATAGATAAAGTGTATACCTATATACGAGTATATGGGTCTCGTACTTGAACAAAATGACTTATATTATGTCATTTATGTAGCGCCCTTGGCTTCGTCTAGCTCTCAGAACTCTCCATAAACAGATCGTACTCCTTAGGCTGTCCTTTGTTATTGTTGTCACAATTGTTGTTAGATAATTATTTTATCATTAGCGATACTCCGATGGATACATCGATGTGTATATATGTACTACGCTCTAGATGACGCGTGCCGTACATTCAATTTTTTCTAATTAGTTGTTCGGCAGACAGTACAATCCGCGCTCAGCTGACGTTAGTGCAATTTTGACGTTCATGCAGTGTAGGAGAGCCGCTAATAAATTCGAATCAAAGTAAACCAGGACATAAACAATAATTCTGTAGCTAAAGAAATAAAACTACTGGTTATCCAAGCGATGTAATAGCTTCTAATATCGTAATAATATAATAGAAAAGATAATATTCCAAAAAAGTGTCCTCCATTTTACAATCATAGACTAAAACATACAGATACTCCCCCCTATGAAAACGAATTGTAGGTTTTTACCTACAACTGTTTTACAGAACACAGACTTTATGCGGTGTTTTATAACCAGTTCGATATTTTTGAATATTTTTTAGGGTTCCGTACCTCAAAAGGAAAAATCGGAACCATTATAAGATCACTTTGTAGTCTGTCTGTCCGTCTGTCAAGACCCTTTATATCGAGAATGCGTGGAGGTATCGAATTGAAGTTAAATACTCGAATCGATTTATTTCATCACCACTGCTCTCAAAACCGGTGAAGGAAAACATCCGTGAGGAAACCATGTCCTAGAACCAAAAATTCGAAGACATGTAACATCCACCGATCCGCACCTGGCCCGCGTAGTGGATTATGGCCCATTCCTTCTCCTAGAGAGGAGGCCTGAGTCCCAGCAGTGGGAATATTAAAAGGCTGATGCAATGCAATGCAACTCAAATCTGTGTTGGTACAGCCTGCTAGCTGCAGGCAGGCAGGGTCGAAGCCTGCTTGGGTCATGGGTCAGCTTCTGAAAGGAAGGCCCGGCCCGGCACGATAGGCAACGAAGGAACGGGGTAGGTTTTTAGTCAGTAAGAGTCTAACACTATTTCCCGCTCCGCTCAAGGGCGGGATTTGACATTGGATGATTTTACCTACAATAAAAAAAACTGTGCTGGTAAAACTTTATAGTAAAATACCACTTTAGATTACCTATCCAATTGAATGAATCCAAATTGTAAAACATGTATAAAACGCATAGTGTGCGTTATAAATTGGAAGATTTTATTTATATTATTAGACAAGTATATTACAAATTGGAAGATTAGATCCCCTATAAAAATGCTTGGCTAAATGCTGGTCCTGCTCTACTGCCACAAAATCAAACTACTAAGTTACAAAAAAAAGACGACGATAATGATGTTTTTATGTCTCTAAAAACGCATGTTTCGACATTCTCAAGGGTATCAAAATTCATAGGGTACTTCCCGTTGACCTAGAATCCTGAAATATGGCACGAAGTTAGGTCTTATAGTACAGATATAGGAATAAATCTGAAAATTTGTTGATACGTCATAAAAAAAACTTTTTTGCTATTCAGAAAAATCTTCAAGACTCTATTCGGGATTTGAAGTATGAACCCTCAGAGCGCGAGTCCGACTCTCACTTGCCGAGCTTTGTGTTCTTTGTTTTCTTGTATTAATATTAGACATCGTTAAATTTTAGTCTTTTCAATCCCGCAGAGGGTCGATTCGGTACATGAAATACTGTCAATTTGTAAAGAAAAAATTAAAAAATAAACTACTTTTTTTCAAAAACTCGAATTAATTTCTTTAAGTAAACGAGTCAATGACCTTGTATGTAGTTGTCGGTCGTTGCGTTTTAACTACCTACAGTTCATTGGTCTCGCTCAGCTGACGTCTACTACTTAAAGAAATTAATTTTGTACATGCGTAAATTAATTCGAGTTTTAAAAAAAGTACTTTATTTTTAATTTTCACTTTAAAAATTGATAGTATTTTATGTACCGATTCGACCCTCCGCGGGATTAAAACGACCAGAATTTAACGATGTCTAATATTAATACAAGAAAAGAAAGAACACAAAGCTCGGCAAGTGAGAGTCGGACTCGCGCTCTGAGGGTTCATACTTCAAATCCCGAATAGAGTCTTGAAGATTTTTCTGAATAGCAAAAAAGTTTTTTTTTTTTATGACGTAACAACAAATTTTCAGATTTATTCCTATATCTGTACTATAAGACCTTACTTCGTGCCATATTTCAGGATTCTAGGTCAACGGGAAGTACCCTATGAATGTTGATACCCTTGAGACTGTCGAAACATGCGTTTTTAGCGACATAAAAACATCATTATCGTCATCTTTTTTTTTAACTTAGTAGTTTGATTTTGTGGCAGTAGAGCAGGACCAGCATTTAGCCAAGCATTTTTATAGAGAATTTAATCTTCCAATTTATAATATGCTTGTCTAATAATATAAATATAATCTTCCAATTTCAGCAAAGAGAATTTATACCAACGAAGACTATTATTACATTTTCAAATAGAGTATTATTGTAATGAAGTATTGTAGGCAAGAAACTGTGTCACGTCTGCGGTATAAAAATCTATATGGATGACATGTCATCACACTAAGTTGAAAGCAACGCGTAAGTACTAGGAAATTCATGGCGCTTTAGACCTTTTGGTCGCGAAAAAGTATCCTCTATAAGCTACCTTAGCGCGGTAAGTTTTAAAAGTTTTGTTAGACGACATAATGGCAATCTAGCGCTGCAGCAATTTATTGTTTGAACTTTTCAGTATTTTGACAAAGAGTTTATATGAACGTGCTTGTCTATCGCAAGAATATAGGTCGATGGATGGATAGAATTACCAAAAAGTTAAGCATTACGTGTGTGTTTATTCCCTGTCGTTCGTTATGTTTGTTTTCGATATGAAATATGAATACATATTTATGTCACCGAGGTCGAATAACTGTAGTGGCTTCGCAAAATATATACTATGTGGAAAATATAAGAAAATAGAAAATTATTATTTTTTTGCTCCGAATGAAGTTTAGTCGTGTGCAGTACGGACCTATTTTTACTCCTACTGTTTACGTTCTGTCTCTTCGCTCGGGAGGCAACTGCTGTTGCCATGATCAGAAAGCGTCCTAACTCATAACCAGGATCAAGAGCAAAAGGTCGCTGCCGAACATATGCACAGGATACTTCCACCGTGTACTCCACCGTTTCTTCTACCCGAATCTGGAATAGGAATCTCTCGAACTGGCCATATCTGGTGAGGACCTGCGTTAGACGGTAGGCGTGTACACCCAGTCGCCTTTCTAGCCACCCCCAAAAAGGAGGATACTTATACAACTACTTATTTAAACTATTGCTAGTTTTTTTCCGTAGCATCGTCTGCGTGATAGTAGGAAAACGACATACTTAATTTCGATTAGGATGATAGGACAAATAGGACACTTCGTATTTACCATGTTTGATGACCAGTAATTTCGTAGGAATAAATCCTACACTAATACGATAAATAGGTACGAGCTTAATAACAGTACGCAAAAAAAAACATTACGAAATCAACATCAAGTTTTCATTATTATAAACTTTCCAACAAGGGTACTGGAATATTATTTACAGCTTATTTTCCTCGATTGGTCTTGTATGACGTACGATTCTAAAAATAAATCTTCTATCTTTAGTTTTGTAAGCTTCAGCAGAAATTTGACCGTAAAGTTTTCCTAGTTAAAGTACGCGGCAAATAAGTTGAACACGTTGCTATGGTTGCCACGCGCAGGTCCCCACTTCGATTGAAACCCGAAAATTGGTTACTAATCGACCGCCATGATGATTCAACTTGTCTGACAACATATACACCGTTAAATTTTAGTCGTTTTAATCCCGCGGAGGGTCGATTCGGTACATTAAATACTATTGATTTGTAAAAAAAAAAGTACTTTTTTTCAAAAACTCGAATTATTAATATACGCATGTACGAAATTCATTTCTTTAAGTAAACGAGTCAATGACCTTGTAGGTAGTTGTCGGTCGTTGCGTACTAACTACCTACAGTTCATTGACCTCGCTCAGCTGACGTTTACTTAAAGAAATTAATTTCGTATATGCGTAAACTAATACGAGTTTACAAAAAAAGTACTTTATTTTTTAATTTTCTCATTACAAATCTATAGTATTTCATGTACCCAAACGACCCTCCACGGGATTATAACGACCAAAATTTAACGGTGTACATCAATGTCTGACGACGATTATATTTTCCTTGCCTTTTAATTCATTGTAAAGCCTCCATGGCACGTGTTGATTAAAAAATACACAATGGACTTCCACCAGTTGATACTAGTAGTCAAGCGCGAACCTATCAAAAACAATAAAAAACTTAAAAACCCAAAAACTGTAGCAACAAAATTAACAGGTTTTTTTCAGGTATCTACTTACTTGTATTTAATAGGTCTCTTTACCATTGATGTATTATAAGGTCTTTACCTATGAAATCGCCGTTTTTTAAAACGGGTTGTTTGAGCACTTCCGTCGTAAGGCTCCCAAACTGAACCGGACTGGGGCGGCTCCTGCCAAACCTCAGGGGACCAGACAACTCCTGCCGGAGGCTCTACGCGGGAATCGTACGGTCCGTGCTCCAGTGTGGGCACCGTCGCTGCAACAGCAACCGAGGGCCCAGCTGAATGCGTGCCAGAGGGTCATGGCAATACGCATGGTGCGAGGGTACCGTACGATTTCCCGCGAGGCGGCGACCCTCCTTGCTGGCCAACCGTCATGGGATCTGGAGGCAACAGTCCTTGCACACATGCACGATAAGCGCATGGAGATGCAACGCTGGGGCGAATTTCCACTGCCGCGACCAGTCGAGATAAGGCGGACAGAGCTCCGGCGGGATCTCTTGGCGAAATGGCGTCAGCGACTATTGCAACTACGTTCTGGGCGAGCCACAATTGAGGCGATAAGGCCCATCCTTGAGGCGTGGCTGGAAAGACCTCACGGCGTTCTCAACTACCGCACGACGCAGGTCCTTACCGAACACGGCAAGTTCGGTAAGTTTCTGTTCCGGATTCGTGCGGAGGAGTCGCCCGGGTGTCGCCACTATGCGGAACACCCGGAGGACATGGTGGAGCACACTGTAGAGGTGTGCTCCGCCTGGGTAGAGCATCGCCGTGTCCTCGTGGGGGCGATCGGCGGCAATGATTTCTCTCGCCGGGCCTTGGTTCAGGCCATGGTCCAGAGGGAGGAGGGATGGCAGGCGGTCGCATCCTGCTGCGAAGCAGTAATGCTAGCAAAAAAGGAGGAGGCCGACCTGCTAACTTGGGTCAGTTTTTGAAAGGAAGGCCTGGCCCTGGCACGATAGGCAACGAAGGTACGGGGTAGGTTTGTAGTCAGTTTTAGTCTGACACTATTTCCCGCTCCGCCCAAGGGCGGGATCTGACATTGGATGATTTTACCTACCATAAAAAAGGGTATTTGGAAGTGTTATAAGTAAGTATCTTTGGATTGACTCGGAATTATAGGTTCAAATAGACTTTATATTAAAGGTACGTTATTCTTTTTTCGAAATTAGGTATTTATTGTTGGTTTCTTTGTGTTTTTTTTTTATTTTATGTAACATCGTAGTACTTATAACCATGAACACTAATAAAAAATAACGTTTTTTTTTCATATTAAAAGTTCCAACGTAGAAATTAGGCCCTTCAAAGGGCAAGCAAATTCAATGACCTACGACTTTCTTCTAACAAAAGAAAAGTATATATTATGTAAGTTTTGTCTAGCAGCTGCCCTGAGAAGAAGAGTTAACCGTTAAATATCTCACGTGGAAGTGACTGAAACAAAAAATATATATATCCCATTCATTAGCAGTTTTAAGTCCGTATACATCATCACTATTGCATACCGCTTGAGACGTTGTTTCCACTTTAGAACTCATATTGCATTGGCAAATAATGCCAGTTTTCTTAGATTTCATACACAATTGGTTATAAGTACTGCGATATTACAGAAAATACAAAACAAGAATAAGAAGAACTTAGATTTAAAATAAAGTTTATTTAGATTTATAATATAATAAATGTATGGACCAAATAATGTCTGAAATAAAAATATTTTATTTTATATTTTTTTTTATAATTCCAAGTCAATCCAAACATATAACACTTCAAAGCAACCTGTTTTTTAAAAAACGGCAATTTCATGGGTAAAGACCTTATAATATATCATCTATGATCTATTGAGCAGTGGTGGCCGAGTGGTAATGGCCCCTACTTAAGAGTTGTAGGTCGCGGGTTCAAACCCGGCCAGGCGCATTACTTTGTGTAATTTATTTCATTACCACTGCTCTAAAAACGGTGAAGGAAAACATCGTGAGCAAACCGGCATGTCCTAGAAACAAAACATTCGAAGACATGTGACATTCACCAAACCGCACTGTGCCCGCGTGGTGGATTACGGCCCATTCCGTCTCTTAGAGAGGAGGCCTGAGTCCCAGCAGTGGAAACATTAAAAAAGGCTAATGATGATGATGATGAAAGATCTATTAAATACGAGTAAATACCTGAACGTATATAGGTTTTTTCACCTGTTTCTTTGTTTATAGTATACAACGGAATGAATATAAATAATTTACGTACATGTTTATGTTATATCGTACTAAAGACAGTATACAACTGGTAATTGGGGTCGATGTACGTACTTTAACCTTTTTAATAAAATAAGTAAGTACCTACGTTAGATATACTTAAACTATTTGGTTGAACGTATGCTATGCAAGATAATTATGCGTAATAAGGTGATGATGAGGCATATAATGTGCTTAGACAGCGTCATTTATTAAATTACACAAATTCAGGTCTTTACTTGGATTAGGCACTTATTCTATTTCTTGCTCATTAATAGGTGTTTTTCCGTAAGTTTGATTTTTATCTATCTATTCTAAATACACCGTTAAATTTTGGTCGGCGTATATCAATTCGAGTTTCGAAATCGATAGTATTTCATGTACCGAATCGACCCTCCGCGGGATTAAAACGACTAAAATTTAACGGTGTATAAAAAATCCTTTGTCCTAAATGACTGACGGATCAACGCACAGCCTAAACCGCTGATCGTAAAGATCTGGAACTTGGAGGGTAAGTTCTTTGTATGACGTAGGCATCCGGTAAGAAAGGATTTTTCGAAATTCCACCTCTAAGGGGGAGAAAAAGGGGGGCAAAGTTCGTATGGGATAATGTGATTCCTTGGTCCAATATACTTCAAATTACGCATGAATATTTTTTAAAAGAATTGAAAGAAGACAAGTTATGTATTTAAAAGAAATTCATCCCCTGACGGTGTTAAAAAGGTGTAGTAAGTTATTTTGGGGGTGATTCACTTTGATGTTGATATCAATACTTTTTAGTGGTTTTGATTTAAATTACATTTTATTTTGACACATGTTTGAAAACTCAAATATCAAACAGATGATTTTGTGTGTGTTCATTGTATAAAAACCTTCTTTCATAGTCATAATCTGTGGTTATGATTGACGGTCTATGACGGTCGGTTTGCGTTCCCCTCCTTATTTATTATACTCTTTGGTCTGCGAAGAATTTTTTATTTTATTTTATACTTTAATTTAAAAAGATATCTATATTTATTTTACGGTTAATTCTCGCTAAATACTCTCCAGCGTTTGATGGTATATTAACAGTTTGTAAATATAACGACATATATAGAGGCAGGACACTTAGACACATAAGAAGCTGAAATAAATTCATGGGTGGGATCACGTCCAATTTTGCAGGTGATTTTCGCACAAACATTGTCATTGTGATGTCTTGCTTCTTGTAATTCGTCCATCCCCATCCGTCATCCGTATTAAAATGAGAGCACATTTGAGTGGAGGTACGCAGTACAAATTTTCCTTCAAAATTACTTTTAATAGGAGACGTTTGTGAAACATTGTGAAAATGTAAGTAAGAATGTTACCAACTTTGAAGAATTAATCTCCAAAGTCTACCGTGTGTAGATGTGTCAAAGGTAATATTGACGGCTAGAAATACCTATTAGCGTTGATGAAATCAATTACATAATACTAGGTAATCTTACTGGAGATAGCATCACCTATATTTCCATAGATAATGTAATGGATCAAGAGGATGTGGTACATTACCCTCAAGAATTCCTAAAATAACTAAATCCTCGTGGCCTTCCCCCACATTGGCTTAAATTAAAATCTGGTACGCCAATTATTTTACCACCATGTAACGGAACCAGACTCCAAGTTTTTCTTCGTAAGAACAGCGCCACAATTTGTCTGGACCAGCAGTAGGGCAAGGTTTTTTTTTATGGTTGGTAAAATCATCCAATGACAAAACCCGCCCTTGGATATGGTGGGAAATAGTGTCAGACTCTTACTGACTAAAAACCTACCCTGTTCCATTCATTGCCTTCGTCCCAGGGCCCCGGGTGACATTTTCACATAACCTTTGGCCCCAGTAGGCTTCGGCCCTGCTGGGCCCCTACAGTTTGCTGACAACTCCTTGAGGCGCGCGGGAACAGTGCGCGCCGTAACCGACTTGAGCTCGGACCGGTCTGTTACTGGACGGACGGACAGCGAGCTACCCAGTGCCCGCCGTCCGCGAGCCCGCGCCTTCTGTGGCCGGAAATCGGGATCGGAATCCCGGCGGCGGCGGCGGCGTGTACGCCGTTGCCTGATGCGGTCGGCCTCCTCCCGCAGAAGGAGGCGACCGCCTGCCACTCCTCCTCGCTCCGGAGTATGGCCTGAACCAAGCCCCGACGTAATAAATACTAAAAAAAAAAAAAAATTTAAGGAGGCTCCCATACAACAAACGCGATTTTTTTGGCCATTTTTGTTCGATATCAATAATGGCAACCGGTAGACACTTGAAATATTCACAAAATACTCAGTTGTATTTTTACTAAAATAATAGCATAGCATAATAATAAATAATAAAATTAAAAAAATATTTTTTCCTATTTTGTTGTTGTTCTGTACCTCTACCATGAGTTTTAAGCAATAGTATTCGTCGCTACTCGATATCGACGCCGTAAATATTTTGTATGGCAAATTTTGGTTCTGCAAGTGACCGCTAGAGGCGCTGCAAAATTTGCCATACAAAATATTTACGGCGTCAATAGCGAGTAGCGACGAATACGATTGCTTAAAACTCATGGTAGAGGTACTGTTGTTTGCCGAGTCAATAGTACGGAACCCTAGTGCGCGAGTCCGACTCGCACTTGACCGGTTTTTATACAGATATAAGAAGAAGATTGTACTTACATAAAATTATACAGTTTATGAAAAATAGTGAACGTATGACTAATGGCCGGTTGTTGAGTGTAATGAATGCAGAATGACTTTACATGGTCATGATGGACGTTCTAAGGTCTACAAAAGGTCATGACAGCAATTTTTGCAATGCTCCATTTTTTGGGTTGTAGAATATTGTTGTACGAGTTAAAATGACATCACTGGGGTGAATACCGGTCCGATATCCAGAGAGTTGACTGTTGCATGATATGTCATAGAATTGCTCGAATAATATACTCGTAATTTGTGAAGTCCGTCCAGTGAAAATTTTTTCATCGCTGATTGTACATACGTTTGTAAAACTTGAATGACCTTGAAAAATCTTAATTGTCGTACTGTACACACGGGAGTACGGAATGTATTTGTCCGAAAATTTGGGTTTCTATATCTTCGTTTTTACTGGAAAAAAACCAGAAAACAGTTTTTTTTTTTTATTTTGTTTTTTTTGTGATTTTTTAAAATAACGCGCAATTACTTTATAATAATACCGCACGCATGCGAGGGGTGTGTGTTAATACACGATAACGCTAGACCACATGCCGATACAAAAGTTTGCGACTACATGAAGACGTTGCAATTATCGCGAAGGAGTGGCTTCCAAGAGCTTCAATTTATCATTGACGACGAGTGGAACGCTATAATTGAGCAGCAAAAGATTGATACGCCCTCCCGCTCCGCCCAGAGCGCGAGAAGTCATTGGATGATTTCCACCCTTAAAAAAAAACCGAATGGTGGGTTAGTACCCTAAAATTCTTTATAGGTATTTCTTTACACTGTATTCGGCATCATTAAAAATGTAATGAAATACCTAATCTTTTAAATAGTGTTTTTTTATATATTTATTGACATGCATGAAAAACTGCCTTAAAAAACAAAAGTTAAGATGTGCAATTTTATTTCTCCCAAGTGTATTTTGATCACCAATTATGTTTTCTTTTGATAAATATTGTTATTAATTCAATCTTTTGAGTCCAAGGAAATCAAGCTCCGCACTTTTGTTTCCGTCACCACCTCCAAAATGGTGATCTGCTCTTACAGGCCCAAATACATAGTTAATTATTATACACCGTTAAATTTTGGTCGTTTTAATCCCGTGGAGGATCGATTCGGTACATGAAACACTGTCGATTTATAAAGATCATCATCTTCCTGCCCTTATCCCGTTTTATTTGGGGTCGGCGCAACACGTTTTTTTCTTCCATTCTGTCCTGTTCCTGTCACTCGTCACGCTATCACTAACTCCCTTTTCTTTCATATCACTACTCACACAATCCTTCTATCTCTTCTTTGGCCTCCCTCTCCCTCTCTATCCATCCAAATGTAAACTCAGAACTCTTTTAGTAACATGCGTTTCATCCCTCCACTTCACATGACCCTACCAAGACAAACGATTTCCTTTCAACTTTTCAGTCACTGGCGCCACTTTCAAACTTCCCCTAATATACTCATTTCTCACTTTATCCATTCTCGTCACACCACACATCCATCTCAACATTCTCATCTCCGCTATGTGCAATCTTTTTTCTTCCGTCGATTTTACCCTTCAACTTGAGGGGCATCCGTAGGTCACAAGTAGTTCCCGTGATCTGTCGCCATTTCATCCATCCTGGGTTGATCCGGTGCGTTACGTCGCGGTCTACCTCACCATCCCCTTGGATGAACGATCCGAGGTACCGAAAGTCGGAGCAGATCGGTATGGGCGTTCCGGCGAGACCTAAAGGCACTGGATTGGAGAGACCGCCGAAATCGCAGAACAAGTAACTACGAAATTAATTTCTTTAAGTATACGAGTCAATGACCTTGAAGGGGTTGTCGGTCGTTGCGTACTATATACCTACAGTTCATTGGCTTCGATCAGCTGACGTTTACTCAAAGAAATCAATTTCGTACATTCGTAAATTAATTCGAGTTAAAAAAAAAGTACTTTTTTTATCTTTACAAATCGATAGAGTTTCATGTACGGTGTATACTATTAAAATATTATTAGGAAATTTAATAACAATATGAATGAACAAATTTATATACTTGCAAACAAATAAACAACTTAATATAATATATTACAAACTGAAAATAATAACAATTTGTACAAACTTGTATGTTTGTATTTTGGGCAGGTGTTCACGGCTAAAGTACTATTATAAACGTATATGCGTAGTACGGCAAATGTGTCATCATCATCATCATCAGCCTTTTAATGTTCCCACTGCTGGGACACAAGCCTCCTCTCTAAGAGAGGGAAATGTGTACTTATATATAAATAAATCATTGGGTATAACAAAAATGCGCTGGCAGCATTGCCATGTCGTCCCTAAATATATGCCGATTTTGATTAGTATGCGAAAGCAAAGCCCAACCCTCAGGGGCCCTAGTTTGCTATTTTCATAATATTGTCATTCCAACACGATCCAATTGTCATTTTGTTAAAACTTCGTAATCTGTTAATTCATAGGCCGATTGGTCGGTCAGTGAGCTTGTAAAAGATTATTGTCGTACGAGCAGTCTTATAACGATTTAAAAGACTCCAAACGTCACTACACCACTACACTATGCCGGCACTATGACGTTCTAATGGTAGGTCACTGATCAAAGGAACTGTCAAAATTTTAGCAGATTACCGCATACGTCAGAAATTAAGTTGTCATTATGTAGGTACGAGAATAACATTTTATGCCATTTATTTCAATAGAGTGTCACTGGTTGATCATTGGAAAGTCATAATGACGCCATTTATTAGTTGATTACCAAACTTGTCAAAATCAACAAATATGAAGTCAATGATAGACCATTCTCTGCTGGTTCGATTCCCACCCAGGACAAATGTTTGTGTGATGAGCACGGTAACTTTTTCTTTGTCTGGGTGTAATCTATCTACATTCTATCTATAATACTCTTATGTATGTATTTGGAAATATATACGAGTAAGTATGTTTATCAGTTGTCTAGTACTCATAACACAATTTAAGCTCTGCCTAGACGGCGTTGTGTAATAGTTGTGGAATATATTATTACATATTATTCTGACACTATCGTAATAGCAGACTTGAGGCCTGGGTCACGTGAAAAGTTGACTAGCTGTTTGCTAATAAATCTTGAACAACTCGATGAGCATTCGCACGTCATAGGCCGTGTTTTGTGTGTTGTGTGCTGCCCCTAACGGCTCAAACTATAACTCGTACATATTGTTTGTTTACTTGATAATAAATAAAAGGCACGTGACACAGGCTCGTGTTGAGTCAGCTAACGAGTCGGTTAACCCGTCACTAGAAGTATTTGTAGCGGATTATAATTGTGTTCAAGTTCAGTTGATTGTAAAAGTGTCATTAAGTTTTACGCTTCGCTTAGTAATTCTTAGAAGGAACGTACGATACTTAGCACTACTGCAGCTGTTGTTGGTCACGTTTTCATGGCGCTTGACAAAACAATTACAATTTACCTTCCTAGGTTCAGCCGTTTTGTAACCAAAACGGCTCGTTCGTAACCAAAAAGTTGCATTCGCTGTCCATTTGGTCTTTATTGATCGAAATATCAAAGAGTTGGAATAGACACTTTGATATTTCGGTCAACATTATATGTACAGGGTTTATTGTTGACTATGTTTTCCCATCAGTATACGATAGTGTAACCATTTGCAATTTCACTCAGAGGCAGTAAAAGTGACCCAAACCTTCAATTCGACCTCATGAACCAATTATAGTTTTATTATTATTAGTTGGCTTTTTAATTTAATGAGTATGATAAACAGCTTAGCTTCTTCAGCTTTGTAAATCCAAGCATATTGAATAGGGCACATGACGCAGTTATCTAGGTGAGTTGGGTCAAGAGGTTGTAACTCTCAATGCGCCTCGTAAATTAGGAGGGTTAGGTGTTAAAAGAATGAGATGTCGTTTGGTATTCCGCAGGGATCGGTTAGTACAACCGATGTACCGATTATCAGTTACGACTACGTGCTGCTCAGTGACCTTTCTGACGGGGTCAGCGTGGTCTGTTAAGCAGACGAAATGCTGATCCTGGCGCCAGTCAAACTAGCGACCCGCAGGGTTGCTACAGTCGTGGAGAGGATGCAGCATTTGGGACTCGGGGTGGCACTGCACAACTCCGAGGCCATGTGCTTTCACGGCCCTCGGAACGGGGCACCACCTGGTTCCCAAATAACGATAGAAGGAGTTCACATCGGAGTCGAGTTGACGATGAAGTACCTGGGACTCGTCCTCGACAGCCAATGGAATTTTGAACAGCACTTCCGACATCTGGCTCCCAAACTGGGTTGGAATGAGGCTGCCCTCAAGCGGCTCCTTCCCAACCAGTCCAGAATCAGTGTGGGAGTCCAGATGCCTCCTGCCAGGGGCTCTACGCAGGTATCGTTTGGTCCATGGTCCTTTACAGAGCTCCGGTGTGGGCGCCGTGTATAAGTCGTGGTATAGCGGACAGAGTTCCAGCAAGATCTCATGGTGGAATGGCGACTGCGACCGTTGGTTCCCAAATAACGGTAGAAGGAGTTCACATCGGAGTCGAGTTGACGATGAAGTACCTGGGACTCGTCCTCGACAGCCAATGGAATTTTGAACAGCACTTCCGACATCTGGCTCACAAACTCGGTTGGAATGAGGCTGCCCTCAAGCGGCTCCTTCCCAACCTAGGGAGTCCAGATGCCTCCTGCCAGGGGCTCTACGCAGGTATCGTTTGGTCCATGGTCCTTTACAGAGCTCCGGTGTGGGCGCCGTGTATAAGTCGTGGTATAGCGGACAGAGTTCCAGCAAGATCTCATGGTGGAATGGCGACTGCGACCGTTGCAACCCAGTGTTGGGCACCCCATAATTATGGCTGTAAGTCTCCTCTTGGAGAAGTGGCTGGAAAGACCTCACGGCGTTCTCACCTTCCGCATGACGCAGGTCCTCACCGGACATGGTAACTTCTGGAGGCTCTTGCACTGGATGCGTGCGGAAGAAATGTCCGGGTGTCACCACTGCACTGTGTGGACCGCCCGGAGGACATGGTAGAGCACACAATATAGGTGTGCCCCACGTGGGCAGACCACCGCAAAGTCCTCGTGGAGGTGATCGACGGCAACGACCTCTCCCGCTCGGCTTCAGTGCAGGCCATGGTCCAGCAATGACAGGCGGTCGCCTCCTTCTGTGAAGCAGTACTGCTAGCGAAGAAGACGGCCGCACGCGGGAGGGAATGGCCACGCCCTAGATGCTGGAATCCCGATCCCGATTTCCAGCCACTGTAGGTGCGAGCTTGCGGATGGTGAGCAATGGGTAACTCGCTGGTAACCGTCCGGACCGAGCCTATGTCATCGACGCGCACCTCAAGGAGATGTCAGCAAATCGTAGGGGCCCAGCAGGGTCGAAACGTACTGGGGCATGGGTTATGTGAAAGTGAACCTCCGGGCCCTGGAACGAAGACAAAGAAGGAACAGGAGTGGGTTTTAGTCAGTAAAAGTCTGACACGCTCTCCGACTCCGCCGAGAAATCATTGGATGATTTCCCACCAAAAAAAAGATGTTAAAAGGAATAATGAAACTATAATTTATGTGAATGTGCCAACTACCGAATCGCGCACACGAGGACAATTAAGTAAATCAATAATAATAATACGCAATGACAAACTTTCTGCACTTGTATCAAAATGTACTATTTATACGTTATACATCCTAATATTAATAAAAATAGAAATTCAAATATATTTGAATTTAGAACGACGATAAATGTTAATTTGTTTGTAATAACAAATTATTGTGTAAGTAATCATGTTTATTTAATATATTCTCTTCAAAAAAACAATTATTTTTTTTATTAAATATTAAAACCTTAAATAGCCATCTCTTTGCTTTAAAAAAAAATATTAATCTCCCTTCACCGTGACGAAATAGGAATGAAAAAAGCCCTTGGTATGGTACGTTAAAAAAAAGCACTCGGGTGATATACATGTCACGTCGAACCTAATCGTTGTGCGATATGAGGCAATTTTCGAGTAAGTGTATTGAAAAAAAATTGCTTTTAAATTTTGTACCTTTCAGGAAAAAGCATTTTGCAGATTATATGATTTTGGCTTTTTCCGTAGCTCCACTTTCGTGGATTATCCCGCTTTTTTTAGAAGCATTTCGATAGTAAATACAAAAATATATATACAAAAACTAAAATTTCAACTTGAAATGGCTATTTATTTATTTATTATTATTTATTATTATTATTAATTACAACGGTCTTACAACCAATTATTACAACGGCTATATGCATGTACCGTTAGTATCTTTGTATCTTTGAATGCACACATTAACTGACCGCCGCCGTAATTCCGATCCAAATTTCCGGCCACCGTAGGCGCGGGCTTGCGGACGGCGGGCAATGGGTAGCTCGCTGTCCGTTTGTCCGGTAACAGACCGGACCGAGTCCAAGGCGTTTACGGCGCGCACTGTTCCCGTGCGCCTCAAGGAGTTGTCAGCAAACCGTAGGGGCCCAGTAGGGTCGAGGCCTAGTCTGGGGCTCTGGGGAGGTATGAAAATGTATACCAGGGCCCCGGATCCAAGGCAGGGAAGGAACAGGGTAGGTTTTTAGTCAGTAAGAGTCTGACACTATTTCCCGCTCAGCCCAAGAGCGGGATTTGTCATTGGATGATTTTACCTACCATAAAAAAAAAAAACTCAATGTTTAGATTGTGTTAAGTATTATGCGTTACAGTAGCGTGATATTTCACGGAAACGTTAGTTTTGATACCTCAGTTTCAGTGAAAATATTAACCATTCTTCTTTTTTTTCGTGTAAATAGACTTGGATTATTTTCTCTGGCCAGTATTTGGCAACTTGTAGATACAACTCTGTCATTGACCTCTTATTGTGCAGGACGGCAGCATAGCAGGTGACGCACGTCCTGCGAAGCGGCTCCACGCTGGCACCGTGTTTGCGTTGGATCGAGGAAGCCTCATTTGGCCAGATTGTTTGTGCAGCGGCCAACCTGGCAAAAAACAAGAACAGAAACAAAATTACTAAACCTCCAACCTATAAAGATCCCTGCGAAACCTGACGGCGTCTTTCTTCGCATGGCAAGAGTGTGGTTTTAGTCGGTACGGACCCGGCACTACCCAGACTGTCCTCATTGTGGGGCAGAGTGGGTGTCCATGAAGGATCGTTTCATTCGTCAAGAGTAGATAACTGTCGACCAAAATGACGAAGCAAACATGACGAAAATTTTTAGATATACCATGCTGGTTGATATAACAAATCCCTATTATATGCTAGCCAATTTGTTAGCGTCAGGTACTCAGTCATTTCCTGCTCAGGTACAAATTACTTGAAATTACCCTGTGATGCCATCTCATTGAGACTGACTGGCTCAATTGTGTCACAAATTACCAGCACAATATCTTTTAATTTTGGTTTATTTTGTATCACTACTAATAGCACAGCAATAATTATTTACTTTGCACGTTTCGTTTTTAGGTGGGAAAATCATTCAGCGACTTCTTTCAGTCGGGGCGAGAGGGCGTGTCAGACGTTTCCTGACTAAAAAGCACTGTATATGTTCCATTATTTACCCTTTGAGTTCTAGGGCTACAGTCACTCTTTCAAACGTTTTGGCCTTAGCAGATCAGGTATTAGCCCTACCAGGCAGTTAGTTCTGGTGTGCCGACTATAAAAGCATTAGCTGGAAGCTCGAGTAGGTCAAGCCCTCTACTGGTAAGTCCAGGACCAAGTTCTCTTCTCTCCAAGGGTTCCCTTTCAGAGATACCCCGTGGCTGTTGCAAGAGAGTATTAAATTTTCACTACAACCATGTGGAATTGGGGAAAACTAAACTAAAGAGTTGGCTTCCCAAAAAATCGGTACTGGATCTTTATAGTTCAAACACCTTGCTAGAAAAAGACGCATATCCACGTGCATAGCGGAATGGCAATGACTTGCAAGTCTCGTTCGAAGCCAAATCGTCAAGCCGGTATTACACGTCATAGCACCATACTTCATACGAATCGTTATCTGTTCGTCGTGGAATATTCCGATGCAGTCAATTAGGGTTGCTTGGTACACTACCACAGCAGATCCAATGCGGATATACCGAGTGGCGTAACAAGGTAGTGCCAGCGGTGCATTGGCACAGGACAGAGGCCCTGGAGAAGTGCTTAAATGATTTAACTAGGGCCAAGTTTTGGATCACGCTTGTTAGCAGGCAGCTTACACGCAATCATCAGACGTCAACTGTTCTCTTACCTCTCCCAAGTGTCGCTATAACGACCGACCCAGTGCGTATTGCATTAAAAAAAAAACAAATTCCCACGACCCCCAGGAGATCATTGATCCACCTTGTGGGAGGCCTCCCAACTCTGCGTCTTCCCCGGTACGTGGTCGCCACTCTGCTGCTTACACCCAATAAAAATTATTAATCGCGTACATAGGGGAGGTTCATATTTCGGTTGTTTGTAATGGCAGATCGAGGAGCATCCCGCCCCGCCCCGCGCAGTAATGCGATGGCGGTCGTTGAAGGCTGGTGGTTGGAAGCAAAATAAATATAGTTATTGTACGTTTTGTTAAAAAAAAAAAAAACTAGTTACGTTCATCCTATTTTGATTAATTTTCTAAATATTTAACCTAGAACCCTGACATTTGGCATTAAGTCTGCCCTTTTAGCACAAGCAATTTAGTTTTCAGATTTATTCCTATATAAATCTGAAAACTAAAAATTTGTGATTATGTCATAAAATAAAATACTTTTTTCGATTCGGAAAACACTTCGAGACTCAATTCGGGAATTGAATTATTTACATAAGTTGGTTGGTACGGAACCCTCAGTGTGCATCCGACTCGCGCTTGCCGAGTTTTTTTATTTAATAGCAAAATTATTGCGGGTTTTCTAAAAGTAATTGTTTTATAAAATCTCACCTGTTTGTATTAAATCAGTATTAAAAGAGAAACTTTTATACCACATGTTTAATCAAAAATAGACGTAACTCACAAAAGAGGAGATTAGAAAATTGAACCTCGTTTTGGATATTTGAAAGTCTTTATACGATTTAGCGTCCGATATACTTTCTTATAATATAACTTTGTATGCAAACTAAGTTATAATAGGGTCCAGTTGTAAGTATTGATTGCTACGCAAAAAAATGCGCAATATTTGCATATTAAACTTGTTTGTTTTATAGTCGCCATGGCAACTATCCAGGAACCCACAGTTTCCGTAAACCTTTTATTACAGACCAGTCGTTTAATGGAAGATAATTTTAACTTTGGTGCTTATTTCCTGGAACTAGCAGAAAACAGGGTTTAGTGCACATTTCCGGAATTTACGTAAATCTAGGCCTGTTCGTGCCTACCGCGTATCCGTCTAACGTAGTTATTGAATGTGTAGGAAGCTTGGATTTAATAAAAATAGCGGAAGGTATAGGTGATTCGCCTGTAGCGCGTGTACCGCTGAAAGCAGGCCCGTCGCCTAATTTCGATAACGTGACTTCGCTCGCACGACAGCGCCGGCTCTTATTTTTGTCCTTGTCTATCAGTGGCTGTAGGTTTGCGGGTGATGACATTGATCATAGATGTGTGAGTTTTGAGTCCGGGTTTTCTGATTGCGATGTTAACGCGTAACATCAGCTTATTAAATCTGTGCGTTTTTTTGTGATTGGCCTCTCGCAGGGTGCGTATGTGGTTGTCGACTGCTAAATCGGACTAGCCTATGGGGACCTCAATAAAAATTAAAGCCTCTAGCCAGGGCTAACTTCCACGGTCCGGGCTAAGCGTTTTGCCTCGTCGTTTATACCGCGTACATCGAGGGACTGGAACAATTTGCCTGCTGCGGTTTTCCCGTCCAATTATAATTTATGCGTCTACAAGGCTAGAGTGAATAGACTCTTAATAAACTAGTGCGCATTACCATCAACGATTGCATCACTGCTTACCGTCAAGTAGGATTGCGGTCAAGTGCTAGTTTATAAAATTAAAAAAAAAACCTTATCTAAACTTAAAACTAAGCGACTATACGCTAAAGGGACTCCCTGTGGGGTACGGACTCCGGCTTAGGGCGTCGCTGGGGAAGGGCAGTAAGGTACGGACTGGATCGAACAAGGATTTTTATTTTGAGGATTTTGGACTACTGACTCAGCGGCGAGGGCTGGCTCCAGCAATCGACGGGGCGGACATAGACGGGAGCGTCGCACTGGGCCTCCGGGCGTGGTCGTGCTGTTTCCCTACAGCTCTCTGGGATCACAGAGATGCAGAACCGTGAGGCGAACCGTGCCTCAAGCAGTCAATGTAATAATAATAATATAATAATATTCCACAACTATCACACAACGCCGTCTAGTCCCAAGCTAAGCAGAGCTTGTGTTATGGGTACCAGACAGCTGATTATGGACTTGTTCTACAGTGTCGAAAAACGCAAGTGACGCTAAGAATTTTGATATCTAGATGTAGATTCTCATTTCGGACACAATATGGGACACCGAGAGTTTTCTGGAAGAATTGGTTTTGGAGAATCTGCCTCATAAATAAAATTCATAAATAGATAAATGAAATATGTTCCATCGTTCTCAAGTTACGGCGAGACCAAGGGAAATAGGGATTAATTTTTAATATAATACTAGTTGCTGCCAGCGGCTTTGCCAGCGTAAAAGTAGAAAAAGGCGCTATTCCAGGTTCCAGGACATGGCCTATCCATGTGTCAAGTTTCATCCAAAGCCGTTTAGCCGTCCGAGCGAGATTAAGTAACAAACATACAAATATACTCATAAACTTTCGCCTTTGTAATATTAATGTCATAGATAAATACTTTTCTATCAAGTGTTTTAAGTGTGTTTATAAGTGGCAATGGGCAGGGCACATTGCTCGCAGAACGGATGACCGTTGGGGCCGGAAGATTCTGGAATGGCGACCGCGTACCGGAAGACGGAGCTTGGAAGGCCTCCTACAAGGTGGACCAATGACCTGGTAAAGGTTGCGGGAATCCGGTGGATGCAAGACGCACAGGACCGTTCATTGTGGCGACACTTGGGGGAGGCCTATCTCCAACAGTGAATGTCTTTCGGCTGAAATGATGATGATGATGATGATGAAGTGTTTTGAGAAGAGCAGTGGCAGCACAGTGGCAATGGCCCAGGGCGCCTTTAAGTCGGCCGCAAAGTGTTGCGCATCAGCCAGGCGCATTACTTTGTGTAATTTTTTTCATCACCATATTATATTTTATATTGCTTTCAAAACGGTGAAGGAAAATATCGTGTGGAAACCAGTATGCCTTAGAACTAAAAATTCGAAGACATGATTACGGCCTATTCCTTCTCATAGAGAGGAGGCATCAGTCCCATTAGTGGGAATTTTAAATAAAGGCTGATTACGTAAATTGTTTGAACGGGACCACTGTTTTTGCAGTGCACTTTGTGTTCATTCATTCGACTGATTGAATTATTCACAGCTGGTGCGGAATCAAGACAAGATCAATGTTTATCCGTCGATGATAAATGAGTGATCACGTAACCACTTACCTCCTGTTTGTGTCTCATTAACCAATAAAATAACAATCATCATCAATTCATCACATTCAGGCGTGATGAATTGATGATGCTGCGAAGTGTAAGGAAGAGATTTATGAATGACGTAGCGACATCTATTACGCAATGTAGTGACTAAAATTCAAAATCCAACATCTTTAAATTTTGATCGTTTTAATCCCGTGGAGAGTCGATTCGGTACATAAAACACTATCGAATTGTAAAGACAAATTAAAAAATAAAGTTTACGCAGGTAAGATTTTTTTTCTTTATTTAAACGTCAGCTGAGCGAGGTCAATGACCTGTAGGTAGTAGTAGACTGGCAACTACCTACAAGGTTATTGACTCGTTTACTTAAAGAAATTAATTTCAAACATGCATATCTTAAATCAAGTTTTAGAAAAAAATACTTTATTTTTAAATTTTATTTAATAAATCGATTGTGTTTCATGTACGAGATCGACCCTCCACGGGATTAAAACGATCAAAATTTAACGGTGTATAAGATCCTTGCTACATTAAATTGACTCTGTTGACATTTGTCCCGATTTGTCAGTTTTTGCTGTGGCAAATCTTTAGACAGGACTTCAGGTGCATTCACAAACATAGTATTGTACAAAGATTAGTTGTAGAAACAATCGAGAAAAATCAATTTGATTATGATTAGGTACAATATGAAGTGACCAGTGAACTAACCAAGATAAAGCCGTTTGTGCTCCGTTTACTTTAGGCAAATATATTGATCATCGCTAAGACATAGCATAAAGGGGACTTCCTTTTGACCTAGGCATGAGGCAAGACTCATAGAAGAAATATAGGAAAAAGTCTGACAACTGTTCAATGGTAGTCATAATTCTTCTTTTGCAATTCGAAAAAAAATGTCTATTTACATCTAGGTAGGCAGTGTCTCAAGACAAAAATCTATGGCCGAAACGTGGTCGCTCATAATGGGCCTCATCAGAAGGCTTAAAGTCACCCAAAGGGCAATGGAAAGGGTTGTGCTCAGTGTTTCGCACAGGACCGTCATTGTGGCTACACTTGGAGGAGGCCTACGTCCAACAGTGGACGTCTTTCGCATGAAATGATGATGATGATGAGGTTTTGACGCTGGTCTCGGTGCGTGAGTCTAACTAGCACTTGACCGGTTACTACATCCGCTTTACCTCAGTTACCCTGTGCAGTTCAGTACCGCGGTGATCCTTACCAACAATCCTTCTGTCCTAATGACTATTCTCGGGATTAATAAGGTTGTGCTCGGCTGACTATCCTTCGAAGGTCCGACAATGCTCAGCAAAGAGCACTAAATTCACTCAGAAGTTGACTCTGTACGGGGGTTTTTAATATTTTACGAATTTCATCACGCATGCGGATTTGCTCCGCATGCAGAAAATTTCAAAAGGCAAAAAATCACGTCCCGCGTGTGCATTGCACGCATACATACAATAAATACTTGTATGACAAGGACATTTGTGGAAGTTACGCATGCGGAGTAAACCCGCATGCGTGATGAAATCCGTACGATATTAAAAACACCCTAATAATCCCTTGACTTTCCCGCACTGCCTCTTTGAACTTAGTATCACCTACGTAGTCATTTTCTAAATTAATTGGGTTTCTCTTTCTTCCGTACAACCACATATGTCTAATTACTCTTGCCAACCATTAATGATTAAGTTATGATGTAGAAACTTGACCTTTCTATTCCTCAGATTCTTCAAGATCATGGTAGAAAATCAAGATGTCATTAAGAATGACCTTGGCAGCCTAGATAAAGCTGACTATCCAGATTGCACCGGACGAGAAGATAATTTTGTCGTCACGTATGGAGCCACTATTTAATGCACTTCTATTAATGTTTCTATAATTAAAAGTGATGCTGTCAGCACATTATTATAAACAGTGTAAGTACCTACTGACATTCAAAGATACAGTCAAAGTGAACATACAGAAAACTACAGTCTGCTTAGAGCCTAGCCACGTGTCCACGGTCCATGGAAAAGTACCTAGAGTCACCAATTGCTTTGGTGACAGAACCCTAAAAAACGAATAGGTACCATATCTACTGAACATTCTGCCGGCAGATTTATGGAGTGAAACAAATAAAAATAGCTTTAGAAGTAAATTAACTGATAAAATATTATTCAGATATGTATTAAGTGTTAGTTTTTTTTATTATAACATTTATTTTAATTACGAATGTTTGATTGTCTATATACTCGTACACAGACCCCACAGCACGGTAAGAAGCCACGTAATACTACAACACCGAGTTGTTCGAGCGCTGCGTCGTCAATTTCGCAATCAGTCTTCAACCAATGGGTTTGACGACGTTGCTTCGTCGCGTATTTACACGACAATATGGTTTTTTTTTTTATAATAGGTAAAATCATCAAATGACAAATCCCGCCCTAGGACGGGCGGGAGATAGTGTCAGACTCTTACTGTCTAACTGACCATTCATTGCTTTCGATCCAGAGCCCCGGGGTTCGTTTTCACCTTACCCTAGGCCCCAGTAGGCTTCGGCCCTACTGGGGTTTACTGACAACTCGTTGAGTCGCACGGGACCATAGAAGATTTGGGCTCGGACCGGATGGTTACCGGACGAACGGAGAGCGAGCTACCCATTGCCCGCCATCCGCAAGCCCTCGCCTACAGTGGCCGGAAATTGGGATCGCAATCTCGGCGGCGGCGGCGGCTTGTGCGCCGTTGCTTAATGTGGTCGGCCTCCTCCTTTGCTAGCGTTATTGCTTGGCAGAAGGAGGCGACCGCCTGCCACTCCTCCTCGCTCCGGAGCATGGCCTGTACCAAGGTCCGGCACGAGAGATCGCCGCCGCCGATCGCCCCTACAAGGACACGGCGATGCTCTTCCCAAGCGGGGCACACCTCGACTGTGTGCTCCACCGTGTCCTCCGGGAGGTCCACACAGTGGCGACACCCGGGCGTCGTCTCCGCACGAATCTTGTACAGGTACTTCGCGAACTTGCCGTGTTCGATTAGCACCTGCGCCAAGCGGAAGGTGACGACGCCATGAGGCTCTTCCAGCCACGCCTTTTACCACCTCGATCGTGGCGTGCCCAGCACTGGGTTGCGACAGTCGTTCTCGCCATTTCACCATGAGATCCCGCCGGAACTCTGGCCGCCATTCCGCGATTTGTCGTGGCAGTAGAGTTTCGCCCCGGCGTTGCATCACTTCGCGTAGGTCGTACATATGTCCAAGGACTGTTGCCTCCAGATCCCATGGTGGTAAGCCAGTAAGGAGGCTCGCCGCTTCGCAGGAGACTGTGCGGTATCCCTGGATCATCCGAATGGCCATGACCCTCTGGCAGGCGTTCTGCCGGGCCGCCGGTCGCTTTCGCAGCGAAGGCGCCCACACCGGTGCCCCGTAAAGAGCCATACACCGAACGATGCCTGCGTAGAGCCTCCGGCAGGAGGCGTCTGTACCCCCTAGGTTCGGCAGGAGCCACTTAAGAGCAGCCCCAGTCCGATTCAATCTGGGAGCCAGACGTCGGAAGTGGTCCTAGAAATTCCACCGGCTGTCGACGAGTCCCAGATACTTCAACGTCGACCCGACGCCGATGTGAACTTCACCTACCTTTACTACAATACGGTACGGTGTCGATACGGCAACGTCGTTTAACAAGGGTCAAGCGCCGCAACGTTTAACGTTCACGACGTCGCATCGTCGGCATGTGACCAGCCAGAGTGAGTAGTGCACGTTTGTTTTACATTAACGCTATCAACACGTTTGTGGTGTTCTGGCCTGTTCGAAGCTCTTAACCAATCAGAGAGACAAACGCGATAATCACGTTAACGTCAAAACAACTCGCATTCAGCGAACAGGTCCTAGAATAGTTTCAAGTAGATTGTAGCAGTTCATATATTTCGGAGGCGTCAAAACACTTCATCATAATCGCCATTTCATCACCGAGTTGCTGACAATCTGGACATAATATATTCGGACGCAGTGGCCGAATCGACGCACTTTATTTTCAATATTATTTCACTTACAAATCACCAAAATTACACCTTTACTGTGAAGCTCAGATAAAAAAGTTTTAAAATATATTATAAAGAAGATTATTACCCGAAGTTGCCGCCTTAATAGTTTTGGCCACGCTTTTGTTACATACCTCCATGCCCCATACATTTTATTATAAATCTTTTTATCTACCTGTACTAAACAGTGTGTTTTTAAATGGACAGTGAACTTTTTTTTTATAAAAATGTGCTGATTCGGACACCTTGCCCAAATATATTGTGTCCAAATTGTCAGAAACTCATCAGTCATCGCTCACTGCGAGGATTCACATTTCTTGTGCTTCCCGTGACTTTGACAACGAACAATTTGTTCTTCACTATTTTACATAGAATCTATAAAACAAAGTCGCTTCCCGCTGTCTGTCCTTATGTATGCTTAGATCTTTAAACCTACGCAACGGATTTTGATGCGGTTTTTAGGGTTCCGTAGCCAAATGGCAAAAAACGGAACCCTTATAGATTCGTTATGTCTGTCTCTCTGAATGTCCGTCCGTATGTCACAGCCCATTTTTTTCGAAACTATATGAATTATAGACTGTACTGTTGAAACTTGGTAAATAGATGTATTCTGTGAACCGCATTAAGATTTTCAAAAACACAAAATAAGAAAAATAACAAAAAAAATTGGGGGTTCCCCATACTTAGAACTGAAACTCAATAATTTTATTCATCAAACCCATACGTGTGAGGTGTCTATGGTTAGGTCTTAAAAAATTATATTGGGGTTTCTAATATATTTTTTTTCTAAACTGAATAGTTTGCACGAGAGACACTTCCAAAGTGGTAAAATGTGTTCCCCTCCCCCTGTAACTTCTAAAGTAAGAGAATGATAAAACTAAAAAAAAATATATGATGTACATTACCATGCAAATTTCCACCGAAAATTGGTTTGAACGAGACCTAGTAGGTAGTTTTTCTTTTAATACCTAATAAATCGTGAACCGCAATTTACCAAGTTTGTACGGAACGGAACCCTCAGTGCGCGAGTCCGACTCGCACTTGCCCGGTTTTTTTTAATGGATAGACTGATTCAAGAGGAAGGTTTATATGTATAATACATTCAGTAAATGGTCGCTAGTTATCCATTAAAATAAAAGGTAAATTTGAGAAGGTAAGAGACTGACAGGAAACAAAGCTAATTCTAAATCTTACAGCATTGTTTAAGACCAATAAAGTAATTCACCTCGACTTTGTCTATGGATCATAACTCGTTTCCATAGTTATCATCAGTCTACGTAACAAACGTGGACATAATGACTTAATGACCTAACACAATGGACAATAAAAAAAAGCCAAGCTAATCGTAGGAATTCAGTATTTTCTATAATAATTTTAGTCGTTATGTAAGTACACTCGAATTAGTTATTTAGTGAATAGGTAAAATATGCAACTACTAGCATTGCATTATGTCACTGCATTATATAAGAGGCTTAAAAGTAGTTGCATGTTAGCTGCCTCTGCGGGATCGGTTGAAAGATTTACCGCATACTTGGAACGCAAAGAGCAACTGAAGGCACACAGGTGGGTTTTAGTCAGAAGAAGAACACTCCACTCAGCTCTTCTCGCTCCACCTAGAGTGGGACAAGTTATTTAATGATTTGCTGCCTTCTCCTTGCTTGTCTAGCAGTTTTCCGAACTTGAACTTTCGACTGTCTCTGAACTTCACTTAATTGTAACTGAGTAACACGATACCACTAAGTGACACTGATGGCTAGGCTTTCGTACTTCGTACTAGCAGTATAATAATAATAAGCCCTTTATTCCGAGACCAGTGGTGCTGAAAATATAATCGTAAACCTAAAACTTGTGGACTTACCTACTAAATGGCTTGTTCGTCTATACGCTATAAACCTAGAACCAGCTAAGCTCTGTTGAGGCAGGTTCCACTTCCAGGGTTACAGATCGATTACTCCAATTACTCCAAGCGAATCACGAGGAAAACGCTACACATGCTGGAATTGAATTCAAATTACCTGCAGTTCCATCGCTGGTATAGAGTGATCTCGTTATATTGGCAAACGATGAAATACGTATTTTATACGAAAACCAAGTTGATAATTTAAAAAACATTTAGAAAGAACCTAAAGGTGCTTTTTTTATAGTAGGTAAAATCATCCAATGACAAATCCCGCCCTTGGGCGGAGCGGGAAGTAGTGTCAGACTCTTACTGACTAAAAACCTACCCCGTTCCTTCGTAGCCTATCGTGCCGGGGACGAGCATTCCTTTCGGAAGTTAACCCATGACCCCAGTAGGCTTCGACCCTGCCTGCCTGCAGTTAGCAGGTTGGGCCTCTTCGGTGTGCTGACAGCTCCTTGAGGCGCGCGGGAACAGAACGCGCCGTCGACGACTTGGGCTCGGTCCGGTTCGTTACCGGACGGTCGGAAAGCGTGCTACCCATTGCACGCCGTCCGCAAGCCCACGCTTACGGTGGCCGGAAATCGGGATCGGAATCCCGGCGGCGGCTGGGGCGAGCGCCCCATTGCCTCTGCCTGATGCGGTCGGCCTACTCCTTTGCTAGCATTACTGCTTCGCAGAAGGAGGCGACCGCCTGCCATCCCTCCTCACTACGGACCATGGCCTGAACCAAGGCCCGGCGAGAGAGATCGCTGCCGCCTTACGCCCCCACGAGGACACGGCGATGCTCCGCCCAGGCGGGGCACACCTGTACAGTGTGCTCCACCGTGTCCTCCGGGTGTTCCGCACAGTGTCGACACCCGGGCGAATCCTCCGCACGAATCCGGAACAGGTACTTAGCGAACTTTTCGTGTTCGGTAAGCACCTGCGTCGTGCGGAAGTTGAGAACGCCGTGAGGTCTTTCCAACCACGCCTCAAGGATGGGCCTTATCGCCCCAATTGTGGCGCGCCCCGAACGAGGTTGCGATAGTCGCTGACGCCATTTCGCCATGAGATCCCGCCGAAGGTCTGTCCGCCATGCCTCGACTTGTCGTGGCAGCGGAATTTCGCTCCGGCGTTGCATCTCCATGCGCTTGTCGTGCATGTGTGCAAGGACTGCTACCTCCAGATCCCGTGGCGGTTGGCCAGCAAGGAGGATCGCCGCCTCGCGGGAAATCGTTCGGTACCCTCGCACCATGCGTATTGCCATGACTCTCTGGCACGCATTCAGCTGGGCCCTCGGTTGCTGTGTCAACGTCGGTGCCCACACCGGGGCCCCCTAGAGGGCCTTGGACCGAACGATTCCCGCGTAGAGCTTCCGGCAGGAGGCGTCTGGTCCCCTGAGGTTGGGCAGGAGCCGCCCGAGAGCAGCCCCAGTCCTATTCAGTTTGGGAGCCAGACGTCGGAAGTGGTCCTTGAAGTTCCACCAGCTGTCGAGGACGAGTCCTAGGTACTTCATCGTCGACCCGACGCTGATGTTAACCCCTCCTACCGTTAGCTAGGAACCCGGTGCTGGCGCACCCCGAGGACCGTGGAAGCACATGGCCTCGGACTTGTGCAGTGCCACCTCGAGTCCCAACTGCTGGATCCTTTCAACGACCATCGTAACCCCGCGTGTCGCTAGTTCGACCGCCGTCCGGTACGACTCTTTCCGCGCCAGGACCAACGTGTCGTCCGCGTAGCAGACCACGCTGACCCCGTCGGGGAAGTCGCCGCGCAGCACGTAGTCGTACCCGATGTTCCACAAGGGCGGTCCTAGTACCGATCCCTGTGGAACACCGCACGACATCTCTCGACGTTTCCACTCTCCCTGGTGACCGGGGTAGATGATATACCTCTCCGATAGGTAGGCCTCGATCACACGACAGAGGTAGGTAGTCGGGCACCCGGTGGTACCGGAGTGCCGTTCCAATGCTACTCCAGGGCAGGGAGTTGAAGGCGTTGGCAATGTCCAAGGACACTGCCACGACACACCTGCCCTGGGACACCGCATCCCCCGTCGTGAGGGCTCGCACGCGCATGATGGCGTCCACCGTGGAGTGCATCCTGCGAAAGCCGAACTGTCCGTCCGAAAGGTCCGGCCCCACCCGTGAACCTAAAGGTGCTGGTAATATCAGTTAAAAAATATCTCAAACACAACTAACAGCGCCTTTTAAGACCTAAACGCAGTAAATGCCAAACCTGCACCAGTGGTCACGTGATGGTCCACTTTAGATAAAATTAATCAACCCGAAAATAAGACGAATGACCTCAAAAAACTATCTACAGTAAAATTAGGTTTGAACAGACCCAGATAAAGACCAGAAAAAGTTTTCTTCTCAAATTAATTTGAGTACACGCCTGTCCATGGTTTTGTACAAAACATAGCTTATTCGTTAGCCACTCTTACCATTATTTTCTTGCCCTTCTTCTATATAGATAACATGTTTTTTTTTTTCAATCTCCCCTGGCAAGTTTCCTTTGAAGATCCTTTCTCGAAACACCCGTTCACTTTTGCTGCTGTTGCTGTCTCTTTCTATCCGTCAACTTTACATTTTAAGGCTTATTCCCTGCTTATCTCATGCCCATCGTTCCATCCCTGCTCATCTCATGCTCTGAAAACAAACGAAACTCAGTTTTTTTTTAATGGTACACAAACTGATAAAATCTTTACTAAAATGGGTTGTATTATACTTTTGGGAAGATCTATTATACAATACAAAACCACAATGAGCTTCCCGGTATCATAAACGAATACCTAACTAATGCAAATCATAAATTTACGCACAATTCCATGTATCATGCTCCAATCAAGACCTTGCAATGCAGTCCTTAGTACAATATTCAGAGTTCAGATCATTTAACCGTACTTAATCGACATTTGATCGAACTGGTTTATTGATTGATTGCTCTATTACATGTGTGTCAATGTTGTCAATAATGTTTTCTTGCTGTTATATTATAACATCTCTTGTACTTTGTGGTGCACAAAGTTCAATATCATGCTCTGAAGGACGTTCATCAAATACATGATAATGACTGCGATATCTATTGCTTTCTGTTTCATTTGCTAACTGAGTTCAAAGAGGGAGGAGAATATCAATTCAACTGAATGTTTTTTTTTGTATCATCTTCAGCCATCTCATTGTCAAGAGGGGTTTTTTTGTATCATCTTCAACCATCTCATTGTCAGTCGTATACATGTCTGGTTATTTTTATAACATAACATCAGGATCCAGCACACTCGGTAAGTTCATCCTTCATTCCATCAATTATATTCTCCATTTTATGTTATTTGGTTATCAATTGACGAATCGACTTTTTTGTTTATGGACCGATTGTGGTGATTCTTTTTTTTTTTAAAGGTAAAAACGGAACCCTATAGAATCACTTTTGTTATCTGTCTGTCTGTCTGTCAAGACCCTTTATCTCAAGACCCTGTGAAGGTATCGAGTTGAATTAAAACCATTTACTGAAGTGACAAGTCTACGGTCCTTTGTTTCGGTCCTTAGCCGAAAAAAAGATACAGCCGTTTATGTTGCAATAAAAACGTATATTTCTACACTCTCAAGGTATTCAAAATTCATAGGGTACCTCCCGTTGAACTATAATTGTGAAATTTGGCATAATGCAAAGTCTCATAGCATATGACAGGATCCAGCAGTTGGGGCTCGAGGTGGTACTGCATAAGTCCGAAGCCATGTGTTTTCACGGCCGTCGGAACGCGCCACCACCGGGTTCCCAACTAACAGTAGGAGGAGTTGACATCGGCGTCGGGTCGATGATGAAATACCTGGGACTCGTCCACCACAGCTGGTGGGACTTCAAGGAGCACTTCCGACGTCTGGCTCCCAAACTGAACCGGACTAGGGCTGCTCGCAAGCGGTTGCTGCCCAATCTGAGGGGTGCGGACGCCTACTGCCGGAGGCTCTACTCGTGAATCGTAGGGTCCATGGCCCATTATGGGGCGCCAGTGTGGCAACCGTCGCTGCAACAGCAACCGAGGGCCCTGCTGAACGCGTGCCAGAGCATGCAATTAAGGAAACCGAATTCCTGAATTGTACTTTTTCAGACATTTTTTAAAACTTTAACTGTCGTATTTTTTTTTATTCTTGCTCTAGTAATAAAAAATGAACACCAATAGAACAACCGTTTTATATCTAGTAATATAATCCTCTAAGTTACATAGTTTTTATGATAGCTTGTAAAGTTCGTTAACTGGTACAATATAGGCAACCTTCCTATATATACTCGTATATTATTATTTTTCGCCAAAAGTGAAACCTATGCCATTTCGTTTTAATTTGTTTTTTTTATTCCGCGGATCTAGTCCATTGCCCCTGCAGTAGGGCGTGCCATTTTTTTGGGCTAAAAATAATATCACGACTGTCCCTGGGTACTTTCAAATCTGTTCTAAAAAAATAATGCTCTTTTTCAGAAGAGCATTATTTTTTTGTTCTGTTTTAAACTTAATAAAAACTAGTTAAATTAATAAAAAATATGTTTGTCTAATGATTTTTAAACCCAACCTTATTTGAAACCAAATTTATATACAGATAGTCATTAGGTAATGACAAGGTTATCCATAAAATAAACTTCAAATCGCTCTCCTGTAAAGAAAAAACTTTCACTTCCGATAGTTTACTTAGGGACAGTCGATCAGTATGTCAAACTTTCTTTTATAATAATAATATTTGTTACGATCATTCACTACACTATAAATAAGAAAAGGGCTGATTTTTTTTATTCCACATATTTATGTAATCTGATTTTTAATAAATCAATTCCTAACCTATTTAAAATATAAGTCCGTCACCACTTAGCTCTACCCTAGACCGGGAGAAGAAGTTGAATGTTTTTTTTTTATCATAACGTTATTAAGTCAAATATTGCCATGTGGGAAATAATCATTATTACGGAATATATTTGGTAAGGTGAAGATTACGCAGAGTGGATATTCCTGTGGGAACGTGTTGAAATGTAGGTAGTAATTTTTCGGTCAGCTTCACACAGTTTTCATTTCAACACAGTAACGGTACTAGATTCGTGGAAGTGTGACAGCTGGCTTATCCTTTGTGCCCGAAATTTTTAACGAAAATAGATGGGTCTAATACTAAGTTAAATTAAAAAGTGTCAGTAAAATTTGGAGGACTTTGATAAATCAGGAGATCGTAACACTCTTTTAAACTCATTTATGTGTTACAATAATCTTGGTTACAAATTTCTAGTCACTTCTAATATGTGAGCACAATGTAGAAAAGTAGTGAGAAAAAAAAACAAATTATAAATAGAAATTGAATTAAGGCACTGGCAGCAAAGAGATGACCAGTCTCTACTGACGGCGCCCGTTCACGAGCATGACGCGTGCTTCAATCTCACTCTGCTCAACCATTTTGAAGGGAACGGAATGACCCAATAACACGCGCCACCATCAGCGAGATACCGCGATCAAAATCAACCATCCACACGTCCACCTTCTAACTCGTCTGCTGCATGACTTGCTTTCCTCTCACGCGGAAATCAGACTCTTATTATTATTACCAGACCAAGTACGGTCAAGCACAGCTATCCCCATATTAATCAGTATTATACGCCGGACACTTCTTATTTATTTGTTATTTATAAGGACAATTCATTTCCTTTCGATATAAATATAATTTATATTGTTGTAAGAAAGGATAAATGCGACATCGGCCATTTTATTCCGGAAAATGGCCGACGGACATGCTATAATAATAATCAGAAGATCAGACTTCAAATATTGTATTGTATCAGAACGCGGGTCAGTGATAATAGCATCCTGAAAACAGTTGTTAGAGGCATTATGTGGAGAGAATGGTTAGGTAGTTTACTGCTTGCTACATCGTTCTCTGCACATTTTGTCTCAGATATCTAAACATATTTTCTTTGTTTTACTAACACTAGTTTTAAGTAATTTTAAGCTAACTAACAAAGTAGACCATACTGTTGTCTTTTCAAATAAAATTATTATTATTATTCCATTTATTATTATTAAACAGTATTTAAAAAAAAAAGTTATTTGTCCCAGTAAGGAATAAAGCTAAACTGTCCAAAAAAAAGAAATTGCATACCGTTTATTAGTTGGTTACAAAAATATACCCATAGAAATAAAAAAAATTAGTCCCTGAAGAATTACCCATAATTTTTTTAATTCATCATATTTATCTTATGTTTTTAATATTTATTTTCAAAGTAACAATCTGTAGGTACCCGCAGCGCTTATCTATTTAACTTAGTTGTAAACTTTTTTTTCATAAGTATTAGCAGCCCAGTAATCAAGAAATATTTATATTTATTTTAGGTAATTTTTTTAGCATCTAATAAGGCAGCTAAAAACGTAAACAAGTATGTATTTTTTATATTTTATAGTTTCTATGGTCAAAAATCTCAAACAAAAATAGTGCGTGATACAAACTTTTTAGAAACGGAATCAGATTTGGTACGCACTAATTAATATTATAGCCATTCTGTTGCTTTTTGAATGTAGTGATTATTCGTAGGACGATAAAACCTCTCAAGGCATAATAAAATCATACGCATGAAGGTCACAGTGCAGAACCTCTTCGCCATAGACATCTTCTCGTAAAGAAGGTTTGAGCACTTACTGCTGCTCCTGTGTGTACATAGATATTGTTTCCCATCAAACCAAAGGTGTCCGAGAAAACTTAGGCCGTGTTTACGGAGACGCGGTGCGCTGCGCGGCGCGTTAGGCGTTCGTCGTACATTGGAGCAGCGGGCCGCGTCATCGCTCGCGCATACACAAACATGGCAATGTACGACGGACCGCACAACGCGCCGCGCAACGCACCGCGTCTCCGGAAACGAGCACTTAGAAACTATCTACATTTGATATTGAACAGCCACACTAGTACTGCCAGGTTTCTAACCAGCATCCAAGTTTATGAGAAATGGGCCTTTGAACTTGCGGACCATCCAATGTTTTATTATTTTCAACACACTCGATCAGCTTTGTTTTTCTTTTTGAACTGCTTTTGTTTTTAAATTTGCTTTTTAACCCTCGACGGAAAAAGAGGGGTGTTATAAGTTTGACGTGTCTGTCTGTCTGTCTGTGTGTCTGTCCATGGCATCGTAACGCCCAAATGAATACTCCAATTTTGATGCGGTTTTTTTTTATTTGAAAGCTGATCAAGATGGTTCTTCGCTACAATTTATGAAGATCTATCCAGGTGTTCAAGGTCACCAGCTCGTTTATTAGCCGCGGTAGGTATCGATAATGCGTATTTACTTTACTTTCAAACATTTGTGTGTCCTAATAATTGAAATAATCATGTACATGATGGTGCCTTTGAGCTGATCTGATGATGGAGCTCAGGTAGAAAACGTAACCCTGGATTGTTTATTAGTAAGTCCATCGGGTTTGGCCTCAATATAGATGGTTTCGTCTTAACTAGTACTATGCATTTCTCATGATGTCAAGAACCTGATGTCAAGAGACTGGGAGGTGGCTGATGAAACCCTGGAATGCTTACTAGTAAACCCATTGACTTTGGGCTCTTTAGATTAGTCTTTATTAGTTTTGTTAATTTCTCATGATACGTCGGGGGTTATCTCTTTATTCCACTTACAAAAACTTATCAGTTACATTTTTAAATATTTCTTAATAAAAAATAGAACAATAAAAAAAACCATTTAAAAATATAAAAGAACAGGATCCAAGCTACGTCAGCAAGGTTGGGACTCCAAAAAAAGGAACCTTCTGACTATACGAGTCGTGTCCAGAAGTACTTCTTTCTGAATCAAGCCCTTGATCCAGCCGCCTAACGAGAGCCTCCTAAGGTGTTGGTCGAGGCTCTACGAGCTCTCTATCTTTATCTATTATATTATTAGTTGTGTATATTTTGAATATATAAAGTATGGTCTCGCTCACCCTTCTTTCAAAATCACAAAGAGCATACAAAGAATTTGACAGCTTTTGCCAGCGGCTTCGCCCTCATGAAAGTAGGTTTACCCCCTTAGGGGTTTTTTTTTTAACGTAGGTAAAATCATCCAATGACAAATCCCGCCCTTGGGTGGGGCGGGAAATAGTGTCAGACTTTTACTGACTAAAAACCTACCTTTCCATTCCTTGCCTTTATCCTGGGGGTGGAGTTTCGTGAAATCCGTTCTTAGCGGACGTCTACACCTTATAAGGAACCTACCTCCAAATTTTAAGCTTGTATGTTATGGTGTTAATCAGTGAGTGGTATTTCGCTTTAATTATATTAATACAGATAAACGTAGTTTTAACACAATTCATTTAATTACAATTCAATTAATAGGTACATATATATATTATCTATAATATATATGTATTTGGAAATATATAATTATCTATATTACTTGTCTAGTACTCATAACACAAGCTCTGCTTAGTATGGGACTAAACGGCGTTGTGTGATAGTTGTAAAAAAAATCTAACTCCAAACTATTCAAAAATATAACACCGTAAAAAAAAAACACCGTGAAAAATGACGCATAATAAAATTGTCTGTTCGACTGTCAAAAACGCTACTGCGGAAGCGATAATACGCGACGAAAGCTCATTCATCGACTTTTTCGTTTAACAATATAGATTTGATGCTTACTGGTGATCTTTTGAATAATAATACGGCGGAATATCTCTACAGTCTTTATTATAGAACATGGAGGAATTGATTCAAACGTTGCCACAGATTATCTATATTAAAACCACAGATATACAAAGAATCCATGACATCAATATCAATAAGATTTCGTATTTTCGTAGTCCGAACCTCTTCCATCTAAAGTAGTAATATAACGATTATGTAGTCCGAAACCTTCAGTAGAATTCGTGATTCGGTCTTCACCAGTTAAATTTAAAAAATCGGTGCTCACTGCGGTTAAAATTTCTTTATATATTTTTAAAACTTTTCTTTTAAAAGATCCAATTTTTTTTAAATCACTCCTATTTATTTAAATCCATTTTCAATTTTGTATACAATAATAAAAATCAAAATGGCTGATGTCAAATCCTACAAAAGAATTTGCAAAACTACATAAAGCGTGTTTTCGCCTATAGTGGTTGGTTTGAGATTACTTAGACAATTCAACTACGGTGGAATGCCAATATGTCTAGATTTAAAACGGCATACTATAATGATTATGTAAAACCAAACCATAAATGACGTACAGCATGTTTACTTACTTGTATTGGCCAAGAGTCAGTGCATATATTCCTAGTACATGCTACTACAGGAGTATTAAGAATTAAATGGTCTGCAGATGTCATCTTGTAGGCGCATATAACTCCAAGTTCTCGGAGTAATTACTCTTGAATGCAATTACTCTTGTTTCATGCTTCGAAAATCTAGCTTACGGATGGGACAATCTCTGTCAGCTCTGCTAGTCTACTCATAAAATTCAGGGTCGAAAACAATAATTTAATGAGCTCATGAAACAGTATTTTATCGTTGCACGCGCAGTATTGTTCATTTTATGTCATCTTTGTCCCCCAACCCTGTATAAACCCCCGCCAAGCTGCTGACATGCTCCCGTGCTCTATATATTCGCAATCGGTCAAGGCTAGCCGGCTCAATTACGATACATTCGAGTTATTTGCTTGCATCATAGTTTTTAAAAGGCTCTTTCGTTTGACCGTATAATTGATTGGATTTTGCGGGGTAGTTTTGAGATAGAGTGATAGACTATAAAATAAATATTATTTTGTTTGTTTCTGTGTTTGGTGTTTATGTGTCCTTCTTCAAATATAAGTATGGGCGCCTTCAAATTAGCCGCAAAGTGTCGCGCGATGGCAGCTGCGAGTGCAGTGCCGCCGCTGCGCTGCTTTATAACTATAACGTGCGACTGCTGCGCTACAACCACGCTGCTGCCGCGCGTCATTTAGCAAAGCAGGGTTGCTGCCGCGCTGCCGTCGCGTAGCAGTTTCCGACTAATTTGAAGGCACCCTTAGTATTAGTATTTTAGGAAAACCTAGACAATAATACTAGTAGAGTTATGATTGTCAAAACCATCATATTATTGTAAGCAATTAAGAAAATATCGCCTTATATTCAGGATTTATTGGATTTTTACTAATAAAGATGACCGTAACATTCGGGTTTCTTCCGAATGACTTCATCCCCTTGATTGTCCATTTTCATCGCACTGATTATTACGACCTGGCGCCACAGTTCACTGTGGAATTGTTTACAGTGCATCGAAATCTTAATGAATGTTCGAGTGGACTATCAGTTTATCTGAAATGAGTCACCATGTGTTCAACCAAGCCATTCTGCGAAGTGACGCAATAAGATCTATTGAAATAATGATTGCACGCTTACTTGTGCAGGAAAAATACAAAGGTTCTAATTATCCTTTAGAAGCCAGGTATAGAAAACGTTTCAGAAATTATGAAGATGTTAAATACATAACATCAGGTACTTTTGTAGCGCTAGATACAATGCACCTACAATGTTCTGGTATATCTTAGAATTTAGATCAATTATCACGTAAGTGCTATATTCATACCAAGGGTCTAAATAACATAAAATTTAAGTTAAAGGTAACATTATCCCGAGCTCAGAAGAACTTACAAGCCAAGCACAAACGGCAGAACTAGTAGGACAGCTGAGCTGAGAAACATTAATGAGACAGGCGTAGTTTAAAATACATTTTATAAATCAGATTTAGATTCTCAAATCAGTTTCAGCGTTATTGATATATTTATAGCCTTCATCTTCAATCAAAGAATCTATTATTAAGAAGTCGACAACCTTGTTGAGAACACAGAAACTTTTTTATCAAGACTTATCATCATGTACACAACAGCAATCAACGCTATAAAAGCTATTTTAGTACGCAAAACAAGATTTAACATCTTGTTTTGACGTACGAATTCAAAATTAACTGCTGCCTTCCATAAAGATGTGATGGATGGTATCGTCATCCACCCGATAATGACTACAATAAGGTATGTTGTCTGTCTATAAACCATGAAATTTACCCATTCATTAACACCAGAAGAAGTGTTAAACGATCGCCTTCTCATTGTTTCGCACGATTATATAAATTGTGTGACGTTTCAATTCGCAACTTTATTCTTCTGTACCATCTATTGATTTCAACTCATTAACGAAACCAGAATCATCTTGATTCTATTGCGCAGTAAAAACATACTTAAAAGCAATTGAAAGAACGTCTTGACATCATGATTATTACAATGACAACTTAGAGACCAATATTACACCACTATTATCTATTATTATTGAGTCGTAGTGATTGATTTGCATTTTTCGGTCTCTCGAGCCTATTATATTGACACGTACGTCTAAATATTGCCAAGTCTTACATTCTGTGTTTATCTATTTTTGATGATGACCATATAAATGTCCATTTATTGAAAAAAAAAAATGTGTTCGAATTTAATTTTATAAATTTGTAAAATGAGGTTCTGTCGTCGCGATTATTCTGAAACTTCAAATTTATCGCATCTGAATCTATCGCCTCATGATTCGTTCCCTTTTCAGTGAAACACTCATAACATTGTCTACTTATGAAGTTATGAATTTATTAAAGTCTAATAAAGCATCGTGTTTCGACAGCACAGTTTTATTGACATTCGGCACTTTGTAGGAAGGATTCCATGGCGCCTGCCAAGGGGAATTTTCCATAGCTTTAAGTACCAACAACTTTTTTTATTCTAATGTATGCTCATTGCTCATCGTAAATCCTTATAGGATTGGTCGTTTTGCATGTGGTTACACTGCGATGTTATCGTCCAGCCGCTATAAAGTCCCAATGTTCAGGATTTTATTGGCTATTATTTACGACCGCAATACTAAGTTCTATATTTTGATATTCAACTATTTCAACGATTAGGTCACCTGAGCTCCGTAATACGTCTATTTGGTATTAAAAATGTTTTTCCTTGTCTCTAGTTGTTGCAGGTTTATTCGTTGTCCTTTATTTTATGTTGCGTTAAGTTTATTGATGCAAGCATTAATATTTAAGCCCCTAATTTTTTGCTGGTTCTAGGAATGGATTCATCGTTCTATTGAAGACAGATAAATCTTCAATTATACAATGTTATCGTTGTGGCAACGCGGGAGCCATGAATGGTTTTTTTTCATGCTTTTTTTACCGAGTTTTTTCTTGAGGAGTTTGGTGATGCCCGATGAATGTCCAGGACTAGAAGGTTTTTTGATACTGGAGTGACGTGTTTGGTGGCTATACGTTTACCGTGGCGACAATTTCAATCTCCGAATATTGAATTTCCTAGCCAATACTACCTACCTTTGACGTTGTATATAATTTTTTGTAAATAAGTTATCATAGAAAAACTAACAGGATCAAATTTCTAAAAGGAAACACAGAGCAGATCAAAACAAATTCTGGATTTCATCGAGTTTAAAATAACAAAATTCAGTCAGGGCAGTACTAAATGAAATTTAATTTTCTCATTAAAAGAATGTTTAGAAATAAAAGGGTAAGTAATATATGATATAATTACAAAATCTCTAATATTTACAAGATATAATAACTGAATCTATAATTTTATTTGTTATAGCGATCAGTTAGTATAATAAACGGTTGATATAATTTCAACATAACAAATTTTTATTAACATAACATTCATTGAATATAAAATCGTTAGATATAAAACTCAAAAGATATAACACCTATTTAGTCTAATATGATAAAAACGCTTCCGCTCCACTCCCACCTTAGCCTTCTACTTAGCCTAAATCAGGGTGTTCATCATCATTATGGTATCAAAATATACTCGTATTTTAAACGATAGACCTAAAGAATTTCAATTAAATAAACGAAAATCAAAAAATAGTTAGCTAAAGCAGTCATTCAGCATGCAAGAAGGCATGCAGTAAGCAAGCTGGCATGCAGCATCCTTGCAGGCATGCAACATGCAGCAGGCATGCAGCATGCAAGCAGGCATGCAATATGGAAGTTGGCATGAAACATGCATCAAGCATGCAGCGTGCAAGTAAGCATGCAGCATGACAGCGGGCATGCAGCATGCCAGCAGGCATGCAGCACGGAAGCAGGCATGCAACAAGCAGCAAGCATTGTTTCTGTCACGGCTCCGGCGCTGCAGGGTTTGGGCGGCCCCACGCGATCGCCTATCGTTGCAGATGGTTTTAACGCCCACCACCACAGCTTCGGCTTGCTGGCCGGCTTCGCCGACCAGCCTCAGCCGTGGCGGCGGGCCTTCAAATCACCTGCTCCTCAGCTCGCGGGCCGCCCTACCCCTCCGCGCCTACGCGGATTTAAATTACACTCTAGGGGTAGGGCAGACAAGACTATGTGAAGTCGGTTTTGCAGCGATTCGTTTCTGTCACTAACTATTTGTAATACAACATATTGACTTTTTATTACACTATTTTAATTTACTGTTGAAAATACTACCAAGTAACCTTCTAAATATTAGTGACGTTTGTGTAAAACAGCATTTTACGGAATTTTGGTGTGATTTTCGATTAAATAAATGTTATATCTAATAATGTTATACGAAATAAATTTTAGAATATTTAAATGTTATATGTAAAGAAATTATATCAACAGTTGTTATATCTCACGTTTATTATACCTTGTGAACGTTATTGAAATGAAAATATACCAAATAAGTTTATATGATATGAGACGCACCCGAAATAAAATGAACAAAGGCCAAGAAAAACATATTATCACCATGTAAAATGTAGTAATGAAAAAATATAGGCCGGAAAATAACGATCCGATCTTTATTGTTTTTTTTTCGAGTTCTAGAGTTTGGTTTATGCCTACCTTACTTAATCTCTGCTGTATGAGATTTTGTAATTACACTATAAGTTCGTCTGATTTAGTTCAGAATTCAACACCTGATGCTTAAGAGAAGAGGCTAAAGCAGTTGTGGAAAACCTTTTACAGCCTTAATCAAAAGAAACATACCTAATATCATACGACGACCTTTGACGAAAACTCATGTTTTTATTTTCCTTTTATTCATAATGAAAAGCACAGTGTTTAATTCGGTTTAAACACTTATTTAGTCCCAAGAAGGAGATTGGCGGCCGAGCGTAGCGAAGTCGCTAATAGTTCGAGGAACTAAATAGGTTACTTTCACCCCTAGGGTAACAATGTGCTATTAAATTGGATTATTCTCATAATTCTCCTATTTGATTCACTTACGAAATTTATTCATGTTATAGAATGAAATAGAATAAACTTTATTATACACCAAAATACGAGTAGTAACAAAAGTACATATAAGTAACATACAGGGTTACTGGTAACTCGACGAATTCCTCGCAAGACGTCATGGAAGGGTTAAAATGCAAACAAATTAAGCCACCAAATGTTCTAGCGAAATCCAGTGGTTTTTGAGTTAGTAACATTACGTCAACGTACTCAGGATAACAGTATGCAGCAATAGTCAGCACTTATTAAGGTACAGCGCAGCACAAGAGCAGGATATGCGCCAATAGTTAAGTTAACAATAGACAATCTTGTGCGACACGTAGAGTTGAAACTAACTAACGTTGACGACCATCTCGCAATTTTACCTGCTCCACACAAAAAGCTTCAATTCTTCGTCATACATAGAAAAGTATTGACAATTATACTTTCCTGAATAACTGATAAGACAAGGATATTTTTCAAGTAATTTGTACATCACGTGTAGTATTCTTTTTCTGCACTAGACAACATTTTGTATGAAGTAATAGCAAAATTTACAAAAAAAAAAAATGTTGATTTGTTAATTTAATTTGATTAGTAATGTTTGCTAAAGTTTTAATAATTTTTTAACGTTTAATTACTAACAAAGATATATAAAGAAAGGTTTTGAGTTGGCTTCAAATGACTCAAAAACTACTGAATTTCGGTAGAACATTTGGTGGCTTAATTTGTTGCATTTTAACCCTACTACGTCGTTTATTGCAAGGAATACGCCGAGTTATCAGCAAACCTGTACAAGTACATGTATGTAATGCCTAGTATTTAATATATATACATATACATAATGCCAAATGAAAAGTATTTTATTAACATTCTACCCATGTTTCATCGAAGATTTTTACCCGACTTAGATATCCTACTAATATTCGCACAGGCGCAACAGTAATATGTCAAAATATCGATATTCCTTTTTAATGGTTATATTTTTACACGTTGATCTACTCGTATCAAAATGATGCTGACAACCGAAAACTTTGGGTGACGATACCGAATACAGTGTAATACAGATCTGGCCGAAGTGACAACTTTTTAGTAAGGCAGATGTCCAGCGGTGGACTTCGTTGTACTGTAATGATGATGATAATGACAATTTATGACCGAAACTATAAAAGAGTATTTCTTTATTTCTAATTTTATAATCAGCTCCCTCGAATTTTATTTGAGACCACAAACCTTTTACACCTGCTTTACAAAAACCACAACCTGCTAGTTAGTTTTAAGACTGACAACAGCTGCTGTCTCTAGAAAGTCCAAATTACTGGACAAATTGCAGTCAACATGCGATTAAATTATTCTGGGAATATAATAATACCCTAACATATGTTCAATTTGAGATGACCTTACAGTCACCACTCACTGTTCTTGCATCTTTTATCTAAACTTTTCGCCGTACATCTTCTTTTTGGCCTATTCCTATTTCTATCTCTGAGTTTTGTCTGAATATCGCTGGTTTCCTATTACCTAAATTATTTAGAGACATTAAATGCATTCGTATCTTCATCAATCACTTAAAGCTGGACTGTCTGCTTTTTTTCATCACCAATATGTTGCTTAACAATGATTACTATATACACTGTAACGTAAACATCACGTAAAATAAGTATAATACTATTGAAATAAAATAAAGAGTTTACTATTGTTTATTGTTGTTCGTTTATAATAAACATTTCTCCACAATCAATTTTAAGATTATAATTTCGTTTGTTTCCATATTGAAAAGATCATTGTTAGCGGGCCAAGTCTGCCGGCAGACTCAGCCACTTCATTTCATAATACCGTTGCATCTCTAACAGAACTAGTGTGTGTGAAGATGTTCTGTATCAAGGACTTTAGACTTTAGAAAAAGAAGTACAATTAAATGGTGAATAGTGAATAAGGTGGTTCTGTCCAAAGATAACCACTGTGCAAATCGAAATGTATAAATAAAATACGATAGTTTAAAACACACCAAAGATCCTGATGTGATATACGAGTAATATGACAGATCCCTTTTGAAGAAGATGCGATTTTGTTACTATTTTTAGATTCATAATTTGGCAACGCAGTGAAAGATTTATTCTGTATAATATGCTACTGATTGATGATTGCGATTTGTTTTGTACACTCTATCGTATTGAAATCTACATAACAAATATCTTTGTATATCAACAAAGTATCAATATTTGACCTTACTTCGAGTATTCACTTCAGGCTGAGATTGTTTTGATGTAGAATTACTTTATTGTTAAATTATATTATTGACCAGCGTAAGATACGCGATGCTATAATACAGCACAGATATACAACGTCTACAAGTGTCTCACAAGAGTCATGGCAAGTTATTAAAACAAAGAATATCCCAGAGTCTCTGTTCTATTTTTCTTTATTGAGAGTATTTTTAAAACGTGTGAGATAGCTTGATCATCACAAAAATTATCTCCTCTATTTATGCGTTGCAGAATTGCACTCCGGGAAGTCCTAAGCAGTGCGTTACATATTATTATTATCTGGTTATTCACAATAAATATGTACAAGATATATATGGCAAACAAGAGGAAAAGGATTATAAGATTTATAAAACTCTTGACGCTGCAATCAGTTCAACACTTGAGGCAGTAATAAGTGCCATAGTGGTCGGAGGAATCAGAGTATTTATTGGTAGTCTACTACAGGACTTCTGTTCAAAAGGATCTGTCTTTAACTTTGTTATGAGTCGGAAACCGAAGTTGACTGTGTTCGCCATCAGCAATGGGGAGCTTCACAGTTCCAGCCCAGTCAAGTAAGTGCTTTGTATCGGCTAGTATTGAATAGCCCGCGCTTGGTAAATACGATCGTGAGTCACGTGTTTTGAAGGCTAGGCCCGTTGTATTGGCGGTTCTCAGGCTAGGGGCGTGCCGTCACACTGATTTGACGCAACAGTGAAAAACTGTGAGTAGACTATGTACTGTATACAACGCTTGAAGTAGCGTGAGCCGTGGTTTTCAGTCCGCTGTATTGCGCGAGACTCGCTTACGTCACTCGACGGCTCCGCTCCGCTTCAGCGCCAGGCAACTGCGGCGCGACCCCACACCGGCTGAGCAGCGCGACTCGATTCACTCCTTTTGGCGCGCTCACTCGCGTCTCACCCGTTCATTGCCGACTTGACCGCAACAGTGGCACGACGTATGGTACACTATTACCGACGCGTCTCACTCAAATTAAAGTTAACTTTTTTGGCACCATTTAGTTAGTGTCCAAATAGTGTACTCGTTAAGAATAATTTTCTAGAAAACAAACATCGATATTTTTACCAAAAACGGCGATCGAAAAAAGTTTTCGCTCGGCGAAAACTTATATTGCAATTTTAGTCACCGGCTACTTAAACGCAGATCGTTTTCAGTATACGATTTCTTTAAAATTGTTGTTTTAAAGTATCAAATATAGTTTATTCAGTATTTGTGAGGAGGATATTATCTATAAATACAGGCGTGGAAGGAATAAGAACCGAAAATGTCGAAAAAACATCTTCACAACCAAGCGGCTATACCGTTAGCTCCGGCGGTGTTTAAGGTAAGTTTTTTTTTGTCATAAATTTAAATTTAGTTTGAATGCGAATTTTTTTAAATTTATTTTCTAGGATACTGTTCCGATTTGTGTTTGGATTACTTTCTCTAAATTGCTATGCGACCACTTGAATCGTCAACTTGTAAGTAAGATTAGTTTTAATTGGTCTTGTTTAGAAATCTTTACGAGTAAGCGCTGTCAAACTAACTGGCTCATAAAATGAGTGGCAGCGAATAAAACCTGGAAACCGATAAAACTGGCACGTAAATAAATATAAAATACGTCAGTTGACGCGTATTCTTGAAGTATGGAACCGTTCCGTCGCTTTTTGAAGTCACGCGAAATTTCATAGTTGTGAAACGGCAGACGGAATGCAGCGGAATAATATAATTGCCTCGGTCAAACCGAATCATATAACATTCTGTTCTGAGAACTGCGTTTTGAGGCTGTGCGATGAATCTTTTGATTATGTACCGATTTCAGACGCAAATACGTGGTTTTCTTTTTAACATATTATTGCAAATAAAAATATTAGACTATGGATCAATGAAAATATGAAATTATAGTGATGGTTTATGGCCTATATGTATCTTACGAATGAAATCGGTACTTAATTGTAAAAATGAGATAGGTACATGCAAGTTTTTTTTTATTATTATTATTGATAGGTTCGCGCTTGACCGCTATCTCACCTCGAAGAAAATGTCTTTCAGATTGTTCATGTAAACCTTGAAATTAGGGTTGTTATGAGAAATTGGCAGATTTGCATGTATTTATCCAGAATGGATGCTGAGCTCGAGATTATAGGTCAAGTGGCATCTCATTCAATGCTTTAAGTATTACCATAATTCTTTTCATGTTAGCTACAGTTTACGGTCCCAACTTCTGATGTAACTTTAATATTTTTTACGCGCGTCATTACCTCTTTACAAAGTTACCTCATATTGTCAGATTCATTTTAATTTATAAATAAGATTTATATTAAAAAATCACCTAAGAACTGTATCAGCAATAACTTTGCATTGTTTACCATTAGCAGACCATGATTATAATGTGAAAGTAAATAAAACATAAATGAGTCAAAACGCTTCAGCAGCAAAAAGTAAAACTACGCCTAAGGCCTTGAATTGATTTTCTATCTGTAAACTTTCACTAAAACAAAGAGTAAACAAATACAGGGTTTAATGAAAAAGTGTGGTCATATTTCAAAAACTGCCTCTGCCCAAATTTACAAAAAATATGACAAGATTTAAGATGGACCACCTTTTCTTTCCGTTACATCCTGTGTAGTAAACGCAGGCAGTATTTTTTTTTCTTGTCGAAATTCTGTAATAAATTTAACTTTTTGGTCTGTATTTCTGCCTAAGCTAGCCTACATAAAGCTATCATATTATTAACAAAGGTTAGAGAAAACCACAAAAGCTATCCGCTAAAATATAATATTTGCCTTTGCGTGTGTAAACTAGTGAGATATTAAAACTCCAAAAACCATAATTATTCGCCAATACATCATTAGTAATGTTAATTTTAAAAGAACATTACGTATATTGACTACCGACCAAAAAATAAACAAATCAAAATGTCTAATTCCGTGCTACATGCTTGATTTGTAAAATCGTGATAAAGCAGCTAACTTTACAACGACATTACACTCACATACTCATACAACACGTGACTAGCGAACGTGATACTTGAATCTAAATTTCAGATTATACAAGCAAAAAATGGTCTAGTAAAGGAAAACGATGAAACAGAAAAATATAATACAGTCCAGTTGAAAAATTAGTTCAAAGTATTTAAATTAAACCAGCTAATCACAATTCCGGTATAGTTCAAAAATGCCAAGTCAAGTTAAAATTATTCCTAAGGCACGTTTGATTGAGTCACTTCAAATGTATCAAATACGTCACAGCTCATGGCGACATCACGTCAGCGTTAATTTTTTGTATGCAAAATAGAAGAATATATTACTGAACACCGTCGCTGTAGACTGAATTCATTTGCACCATTTATTACCTCTTAACAGGCGTTTTTACCTGCTCTTTATGGTTGTCCCTAGTCAGGTTTGTCATAATGTGTTCAACAATTTTAGCAACATCATTCTCTGTTCTATCATATTCCAAATCCGTATTCTGTTGTATGTATTAATTACTTACAATATGATAATTATAGATTTTTCAGTAAATCAATAATAGGGCTGCAGTTGATAAATTCTGATCGCACATTTAATTTATTTTCCTCTAACCGTCACGCGTCAGTCAGTTAAAGTATTTAAAATATATAGTTTTGCCATGGAAAAATCCATATAGAAATATTTCAGTTTCGTGGCTAATGATGAGTAACACCCTTATGGTATTGCTCACTAGCCACAGATTTTCACACTCATGATGCATTGGTTTTGGGATGATGGATGATTGGATGAGTATTAACTACCGGTTTACTAAATTATTTTAGCCACTTCATGATGCGACTCAGAACGGAGCCAAAACTTATACTCGTAGTATATTTCCTGGTGCTGAAATATAATTAAACCAATAATTGCGTAATATGACTAATAACACTAATATTACAGGTTAGAGACAAACAAACCACCTAACCTAAAATTACTAAGCTAGTAACCGACAGAACCCTTAATTTTAAAAGGGGAAATTTCAAATTAAATGCATATGCATAACTTATTTGTGAAGGGGTTGCAGTACGAACCAAGGCATTAGGGTCTGTCAATGACTCAAAGGAAGGAGTTAACACCGAGTAAAAACTAGGGGATTTCATACAAACACGGATGACTAAACATTTGTTAAGTGATGGTGGAAAATATTCTGTAAAAGTTAATGTTGAAAAACCCACGTCTATTTGTGTAAAGAGCGTTGATTGATCACCTTCTAAATATGATACTGGTTCACGTGTAGATAAAATATCAGCCTCTAACTATTTTATCCTATAATGCAGACGATGACGCGATGGGTTAAAATTTAGCTTCTAACCAAATGACTACTAGCTGTGTAGTCTTGTATTTCGTACACGTAATGTTTGATTGTTGCTGCCTTTACGTAAATATTTACTTTTAGATTTCAGTCGGTATTTCTTATTGGTCTGGAGTAAGCTGGACATACTAAATACTTTCTGTCTGATACTTGTTTTTACCAAAGGGGTTTTGTTCGGTTTTACCTGTACTTGGTCCCACTCTGGGCTTATCCCAGTAGAATATCAGCCTACAATACTGGTGACAGACATTGCTTTGGCGCTTTGTCATTGTTAGCTAAGAGGGCCATCTCGGAATGGATTTTGGGCATTACCTTATTTATTCCTATTGCATTGAATTGGGTTATATTGATTAAGGCAACTAGTATTATGTTTCTTCAATTTCAACTACTCCCACTTAACTTCGACTGTTAACTATTATTAAACTTATGGAAACACTGAATCAACGTTTTTTGTGATCCTTTGTTCGGATTACAAAACCTTTTTAGTTTTTTTTTCGCATTGAGGATGTCAATGCTGATGTATTTTGCATTGTTTTCTGTAATAGTTAAAAAAAACAATACTCTTGCGTAATGGCTTAATTGGGTGATTTCTTTGGCCGAGGATTTTAACTGGAATTTAATGAAATACTTGAATTTGTTTTACAATGACTGTGACATTGATTGACCATTCTCCATCAGAAGCAGAGAAGCGGTAGTTAGTGGGTGAAATCGCACATACTTATGACAGACGTATAGAAATGTTATAACAATTCTCGAGTCTTTATTCATCAACAGTATCAGGTGTTCATTGGGTATTGTCTACACGATCCGGTGCAAGCGGACACTCGCCAGTATGCGCGAGCGTTTGTCTGCACACCGCACGAGTAGAACGGCATTACAATGCCTCAGAGAAAAACCTATATTAAATGTAGCATGAATAACTAACACGTTAATAATAATCGCTTCGAATACCACACTTTTCCTCAACAATCGATTTCCTTATTATGTGTAATACAGCCCTCAAACGTTATAATACATATACACGTATTCTATAACTTTATTACTATATTATATGTACACATTAGAGCTGCTATCTAGGTACATCCAAAAAAATTTTTTTGGCATCTATTGCTATATCATCAACATGTTAAGATTAAACTAGAAATAGAAGCGCTCGGGCCGCCGTCTCCATTTCCGTCCATGGAAAATAACCAAAAACGGGATGCCTTTAGGACGAATATATTCAAGTTTGTCTTAAGAGCATGGTTCAGACTAAAATCGAGCCTAACGCTTTCTGTTAGAGTTCAATTTAATTTCAGGTAGGTCCTAAGTCTATAGCGAATAACCCCGGCAAGGCTGGCCTCTGTATTACTGAAGCGTGGAGCCGAAAGTTGCGCGTGCGACGATGCGATCGCGCGCCTACACGGTGCGGCCTCCAAATTGGTGCCATGAGTGTAGAGGAGCCGTCGCGACCGCGGCCCGCTTCGGCTTCCAACTTTATTCGCTCGATACCGATGTAGGATTGTTTATATTCAATGCAAATCTTATGAGCATAAGTAACTAGAGTTCATTTTAAAAGCACATTGGTTTTGTACCATCGTCTTCGTCATCCTCAGAGGTTGCCTTTAAATTCTTTTTAACATTCTAAATAAAAGGGTGATAATTTCACGTGTTAGTATAACTTATTCGTGAACCCAGTCAAAGAAAACCATAAGTCAGCTTCGATTATCTAGACATTAAACGCGTATAGTTATCGAGGAGAGGCGGCGATCCTGCGTCTCTGTCTCGCCTTTTCGCTGTATGTGTACACGCTATAACAACGGCGCTTGGGCAAGGCAATGGAAATTTCTAGAGACGTACTGGTCGCTCCCCCCGCCGTCGCCGTCACCTGCCCCACCCCGCGCCGCTCGCTCGCATACCCGAATACCGTTCTCGCACCGCTCTCCCCTTCGATAGAATCAAAGGATTCCATATTTCTATACAACAAACCGCTCCAGCTTGTTGTCCGCGCCATTCAAAACGACATAAAGCATCATTGATAAGTTGTTAAAAACCAGTTTCTTTGTCGCTCAATGGTTGTAGGAAAACTACTGAAGAGTGTATTGTAGAGAAGTAAAAGATTTGAAGGAGCAAAAAATCAAGGTCATAGATGGGTTTGGACCGATATCTAAACAGTAAGATTAAAGCGTGTCACTTGGTGCGTATGCGCCTCCGCCCGCACTTTGCACTGCGGTAGAAACCTTGCGACGCGCCCGACCGACGATTCGTTCGGACGCTTTTGTGTTCTGTGTTAGGTTACCTGTTATAGATTTTAGTTAGATCTATAACAATCCAGCCGGTTTAGTTTCAACTTTCAAATGCATCTTGAGTTCTTTGTTCAAATCTTATTTTTCTCTATTTTTTGTAGTGTACGCAGAGAACGCAAAAAATCTATATTTATTAAACTTATTATTACGAGTATAAATGTGAAAGTACTCGTTTTGTCTCAGACACTTGCAAGGTTTAACTGCTGCCCCGATTTTGATAAAATTTAGTACAGAGTAAGCTTGAACCTCAAAGAAGAATAAGCTACTTACTTTTTATCTGGCTTCGACTTTACTTCTGCAAAGCAACATTCGTACGAGCGAAGTCGCAGCAAAATGTTAGATAACTATAAAGTATAAAGCAGTCAATAGATGTTGTTTATTAAAAGCTAATCATCCAATATAAACAATTCAGTTATTAAAAAAGTATCAGCAAGTAGCAAACAATTACAAAATAAAGCCAAGCGCATCTGCAAAAGGTTGATTCAGAAACAGATAATTCTAAATTCCTTAGGCACGGATGCACAGGGTGAACTGCACTCTAGACTTGAGTGCATAAGGTAGAGTTTCAAGATTTGTTTCAAAGGTCAATTCAGTTTTACATTTTGATGTACTGCCTTGTTCCATGGGTGATGTGCCCGCACAGTGGTTTGCAGACTTGACTCGCAGTGACCATAAAAAGTTTGAAAAAATATTGCGAGATTTAAATTAAAAAATAAGAAGTTACAACTTACGTTCGTATTACCTTATAGACTGAAGTTTGAAGACGAATTTTTATTAGTAACTTGGCTTCGTTTTATATGGCGTTTGATTTATGGAATACAAAAAATCTATTTACAATTATTAGAATTTAAAACATCTGGCATCACGTTGTTCTAGTGACAACTTAACATTGCGACCGCAAACATTTATTTACCAAATATACCTGACGTAAAACGTGCCCCAAGTATCAGGCATTTTGTAGACATTTGGAATACCGTTACCGAATATTCTAGGCTCTTGTTAAAGTGCCAAGCGAATGATTTAAAGTTGCACATCATAAATTCTAGACGTGGGCCTGTCTTTGTGGGTGGCTGGCTGTATAGTTGCGAATTACCTACGCGGCTTTCACAAACCATTGTTTTGACTGCACTTAAAATATTAATGAGGTCGCACGCTGGTCGGCAAACACTCGAGGTTGCTAATCTGTCGGGGACAACTTGATGGAATAAAATACATATAATAAAGTTTCTTTAGTAAAATAATTACAAACTACTAATAAATTTTATAATTTTAATTTTTTAACTCCTAATGAACCCATTGGTATTTTTGTCCGGAATTTTTAAGCTAACCTACTATTTGGTGAACATTACATATAATTCGTTTCGTAGTCTTTTTATTCGGACACAAATCTATTCCCAATTTTTATCAATAGCACACAATATTATTAAATTAACATGAAATACCATTAGATAAGAGCTAATGAAGATTATTTTCTAACCAGCAAAAAAAAATAAAGACTGAAACCGGATTGCAATACGCGCTGCCACGGGTACATGCGCATGCGCATAAGGAGGGAAGTTTAGCCGCGTCTGAGAGTCTCCAAACTCAAATATAATGACATGTCATGACAAAAGCTATGCTAATGCAATTATAATCAGAGACCGATGTTTATTATCATTTTTTTTTTAATTTGCAACAGACTCTCTCAAATTCACACTATTATTATAAAGGCGAATGTTTGTTTTTATGTTTGTAACTTCTTCACGCCCCAAAAAGTGGATGAATTTTGTTGAAATTTGGCACACCGGTAGACTATGTACTGGAATAGCACATTTTATCCAAGAAGTTTGTTCCTTTGTTAGAATTCTCTACATCCGCGGCGACGAAGCCAGTCATAGCAAACAGTACATATATATCTACCTATAAATATAATGGCCAAGTTATGGTCAGCCTGTAATGTTTCCACTCCTGGGTCACCAGACGACCCCAGTCTGTGAGAGAGAGTGCGTTATAGTTCACCACACGGAAACAGGGTTTGTGGAGGTCACAAGTCCCCGATCTGTGGTTATAGGACATACTGGTTTAATATTTCTTCACTGAAGTTCATAAAATAGTGGAGGACATTAGCATTTTAACCACGAAGGCTATAAATAGTATTATAATTCATTTATAATTCATTTTATTTACAGAAACAGTAATTATTAATTTAATTAAAAATTCTCACGTTTAGCAGTAAAACTATACGCAAAATGTGTAGTTTAATGGAATTATAATTATGTCCATAAAAAAAATCTATTTTCATCTTATAAAAACATAAAAAGTTTCACTAAAACACTTCAACCAACTAATTTTAAATTATGAATCGAACTGTACTTTATCCTAAAAGTATTTGACACATTCTTAACTCAAAATAAATACTCAAATTAAACCAAGAAGCAGTATCTACTGAGTACCTGCAATATTTGTTTAAACTTCATGTATTGGTACATAGGTGGACTTAATATAACAAGGCATTCTTTACCAGACCACCTATGGGCTGAAAAAGACTCGGTCTACACTTTGATAAGCGTGCACAAAATTTCTAGTATAAGAAAACCAATTACTGTTCGTTAATCTCGCTAAAACTCAAAAAAGGCGTGACCAATTTTTTTCTTTTTTTTTTAGTGAGGTATTTTCGCTTAAATATAAAGTTGATTTTAAATTAAAAGAAAATAGGGACAAAACAGTAAATTGATTGAAAGGTTATTTCTATGTAAGTGTTCTCCATCGTCGGCCACAACATCGCTTGAGAGAACTGAGATAGTGGTCAAACGCGAGGCTATCGAAAGCAAGAATAAAGAGCGAAATATTTTCATGGGGGTAAAACCTCGGGCGACAGTAAATAAATAATAGTGGATATTTAAAATAGAATCCAGTAAAACATGAAAAATGATTATTTTAGACAGCTGACCAGCAGGGAGATCCTTACCTAATTCAAAAGTTATCTATGGAGAATTAAAATTAAAATTTAGAATCCGCTGTATTTAAAACATAATTATGGTTAGCCGATTTTATAAAATAAGCTGAATGACCCTTTCTATACCTTTTCTTTTTGAAGTCTCAAATCCAAATGCCTTATCCCGTCCGAGCGTCTAGCAAGAGGGCGAGTTTCCCTGTCTAAAACCCACTTATGTTAGTTAACTAACAACTAAATTGTACCTGTATGAACAAATAAAGTTTTTCTAATTGAATTTGTATTCGTAAGTTCCTTCATTTGCGTTTAAGAGCCACGGTAACTCGTTCAAACTTTCTTGAAGATCTTTATTCTTCCTAATAAACAAATGAATAGCCTTTTATCTAAAACTGGTTATTTCTTCGGTGCATCGTATTATGCCTCAGTGTGCAGTCTTAGTGCCGTGAAATTGTAATCTGAGGCGCACACGTTAGTGCACGCTCTTGTTAACGGTTCATAATGAAAAGGAAAATCTTATACGATCGTATTAGTATCGTCATATATTCCTCCTACTAGAACTTATTTTATAACTAACTTCTGCCAGCAGCTTCGCACGCGGGAAAGTCGATTTCTCCATACAAACTTCCAAACCCCGTTTTACGGTGGAGTTTCCTAAAATCTGTTCTTCCTAAACGACCTTGGGGGCAGGTTAAAATCATTATAAATTTATTTTTTTATTCATAGGCTTATGCTTAACACGAAATTATCACCTTATGGTAAGCGTTGATTTGGTCGATAATGAAGCACTCTTGCCTAGAAGTAACCTATTCAATCTTGACTGAAAGATCCTCAGGTTGTAGTTACCAGGAAACTTACGCAGGGAATTCCACTCCTTAACTCCTTAGCATTGAATGTGTTCCCAAAACATTTTGTGCGAATCGATTTACAACTGGTATTATTGAAGCCTAAAGACGTCTGCTGGTGATGCTTCTCCAAAGCTGAAGACGCTTTGGAAGCATCACCAGCAGACGTCTTTCAACAGCAGACATCACGGATCGATTCTGTGCTTCTCTAATACAACGGACTTTTAGCTAATGGGTGGTTCACTGTCTTTGAAATTTATTTAGGACATGTCAGCCTCTTCACTTTTAGTCACATATTCACGTTGTGTTCCTTCACCGTTTTCAGAGATAGATGTCAGAGTTGAGGCTACAAAAACTGGGCCATTATTCGGTTCCTGTGTTTACAACAACGTGAATCTAGTAATTCCAGCATAATTAGCGGGATTACTAGCATGTTTTCATAGTTTCTACTGCCAATCCCTGTAATTTTCCTTGACCTAAAAGCTAATGGCTGTGTGGCAGACTATATTGTAAGTGATATATTATATGTCCGATCAGCTTCGTTTGCCCTATTTAGTTTGGAAGGACTAATGTTTCCTAATTATATTACATACTAGTTTCTGCCAGCGGCTCCGCCCGCGTGATAGTCGGTTTCTCCATACAAATTTCCAACCCTCCGTCTTACCCCCTTAAGGGTGGAGTTTCGTAAAATCCGTTCTTAGGGGATGTCTACACTCTAACGGCCCCGACTTACAAGTTGTAGGTTGCGGGTTCAAACCCATCCAGGCGCATTACTTTTTATTATTTATTTCATTACCACTGCTCTCAAAATGGTGAAGGAAAACATCGTAAGGAAACCGGCATATTTTAGAACCAATAATTCGAAGGCATGTGACATCCACCTACCCGCACTGGGCCGGCGTGGTGGATTACGGCCCATTCCCTCTCCTAGAGAGGAGACCTGTGTCCCAACAGTGGGAACATTATAAGGCTGATGCTATACTATGCTATGCTAACTATTTAATAAACCGTTCTCATGTATACGAGAGAATTAAATAAATCTGCAGTATACACTGTAATATAGCAGAAAGTGTATCAAATAACCTGAATTTTTCGTATTTCGTAGAAGGAATTTAATATCGTGATATTATATTTAAGAAGAATATGGCATATTTTGCTGAGCAGTAACTCTACAAGCCATAGTGTATTTATTTTGCCTACATTATGATACTATATTATTTCAACTATATTTATAATATCTACCAGAAAATAAGTAAATTCTGTATGTGTTGTATTATTCATAAAATGATGTTTTGCAAGTAGGTTAAAAACAACATTTAAACACTTTTTTTCCTTAATTTAACTATGTGTGGAAAAGGGAGAGGGAGGCCTTCGCCCAGCAGTGGGACATAATAGGCTAACTAAAAAACTAACTAACTAGATGAGGGCTACTCTGAGAAGAAATACAGAAACAATTAACTCAGTGGTCAAATTCTATTATAAAGTCTATTAAACCAAACATATGAGAAACCTTGAGGATTATAGTGTCTTTGAAAATCCTTTTTTAACCCCCGACGGAAAAGAGGAGTGTAATAATTTTGACGTGTCTATATGTGTCTATGTCCGTAGCATCGTAGCTCCTATACGAGTGGACCGATTTTATGCGGTTTTTTTTTTTTGTTTGAAAGCTAACGTAATCGGGATGGTTCTCAGCTACAATTTATTGAAATAAGGAATACACATATTTCAAGTGGAGCCGCAAGCTATTTGGACAAATAACATGATAATACGCGGTATATAATTTGCACCAAAATAAAAATAGATTGTTGCGTCTCAATGGAAGTGCGTTAAAGCGGGCGGCTGCGTGTAACCATAGCAACGACGTCCATTTTAGTTCAACTTATTTGCCGCGTACTATAATTTAGGGACTCAATCGAAGCGGGGGGCTGCGTGTAACCATAGCAATAAAAGCCATTTTAGCTCAACTTTTTGCCGAGGATAATACAAACATTTATGATTTACCGACTGAACGCAACAAAACTCCGATACTAAAAATTACTGTAAGTAGTTATAACTGTTTTTAGTTTGTATTTATTTATAAAAACCTTTGTCTTTTTTATTTTTGAGACTTTTAAGTAAGCTCTCTAAAAGAGGTTCTATTACCTATTTTTTTTATACGTGTATGTACAAAAAAAAAAAAACTTTAAGTCCTCTTTAGTCGCCACAGATAAGTAGAGCTGCCTCCAACATCGTTAAGTACGAGTTAATTTCTATCACATAGTTGTAATTCATATAAAAATCCAAGCGGTTTACGACGCCATCGATTGCCATGAGCACGCACCATGGCTGATAAGATAAGGCTGTCCTTGGCACCGCGTTGGTTAGTATTGCATTCTCCCCCATTGTACTAAAATAAATAACGAAGGTTAGGTTCAGTGTAACAGCCTTTTTGAAACTGAACTCAGTGAACTTACAGATGTACAGTAGGATTATTTATCACCCGATGGTAGGATCGGTGCCCTAAGTTATCTGACCCATCCATATAATAGTTATAATATCAACAAAATTGTTCTTGACTACTGGTTTTTTAGGGTTCCGTACTCAAAGGTTAAAAACGGGACCCTATTACTAAAACTTCGCTGTCTGTCCGTCTGTCTGTCACCAGGTTGTATCTCAAGAACCGCGATAGCTAGATAGTTGAAATTTTCACAAATTATGTATTTCTGTTGCCGCTTAAACAACAAATACTAAAAACCAAATAAAATAAATATACCCCTATATTTATTTTATTTTGTTTTTAACATTTGATTACGGCTCCAATATGCAATATTTTTGGCCTTTTTTGCTCGATCAATAATGGCAACAGGTAGCCCGGTAGACTCTTGAAATATTCACAAAATTCTCAGTTGTATTTTTACTTTAATAATAATTAAATGAAAATTAAATATTTAAGAGGGACTTCCATACAAAAAACGCCATTTTTTGCCTATTTTGTTTTCGTTCTATAATTTACCTAGTCAATGGTACGGAACCCTTCAATTAAGTATATTATTATCTTATCTACCCTGAAAAGGCAGAAAAGAAACTTGATCATTAACAGACAAAATAATATGATTGAGATAAGGAAAGATTTCACAATAATTAATTTTTAATTTATAATAATGTTAAACTAGTTGGGCAAAGCATTATTTAAGATGTCTTAAATAAAGCTCGTTTTCACTCGTAAGAGTTAACTTTATTGTTTATGAGCAGAAAAGCAATTAAACAATATTTTAAGGATTTACGATCGGGACATAAACTATCTGTTCTGACATTACTTTCGCGCTTATTTTGACCTATCTCAAAAATAAACTAGACTTCAGTACGCTGAATGCGATTTATTTTTACGTGCGATCGAAACGTTTACCGCTTTTGGTTCTCTGATTGGTTAAGAACGAACCAATCAGCCAATCGGAGCGCCGAACGTTTTAAACGTGTCGATCGCACTAGGCACTCTGTAGTCCGCTTATAACGAACGTACATATTTGCCATACTATCGCTCGATGTGCCTATTTCTCGAGAAAATTGCAGTTCATTGAACTTTTGCTCTTTGAATCTGGAAGCTACATTTGATGGTTAACGCGACGTGACTAAAATAAATTGAGTCTATTATTTGAGCAATAGCTTTAATCAAACTAAAGTTTTTTACGCCGTTTGAATACACGCAAACCAAAAAAATATATATACGTGGTTAAAAGATCATAATTATGATTTCTTAATTTTACAAAAGTCACGTTTAGGTGTAGATATGAGGTATAAATACTTACCGAATGGGACTTTATCTACTTATTATCGTTAGAAACAGGAAAAAAAACAACAAACCTCAGAAAAACAAACATTTCAGTAACTAGTCTACTTAGACCTGCCGAAAATGTTATTAGGCTGGCATTTTCCACTGCTTTTATTAATTATTTCGATAGCAAAATAAATAACGGCACTCCTATAACGTGTGTCAGAGTGTGGGTGCGGCCAGCCAGGGTTTTATTGGCATCACTGTCGAATGGCGGTGTGTCATGAAATTCGCGAACATAATTTGCTGGCCGTACTTGGGTCAGTCTACTATTTTTCGGACAAAACCCTTGCTCTGTGCGAACCAAAGGGATTATGCATAAAATTTATATTTCTATTCTAACCAGCTTATCCATTAATATGCAAAAATATAATAGTAACTTTGAAAACAAAACCAAAATTGCCAAACCGGAATGGCCCACTTTTATGTAAGTACATATTTAGTATAGCCGTATCGCCTAAGAACATTGTCGGGGAAAAACCTGTCATATTGTTTTACTGCGTTCATGGAAACTATTAGGCCAGCTAAGCAAATAATAGTGCTTGTTCTTGATAAACTAAGGCAGGTCATTGTTATTGCGACTGCTTTCAGCTGTTTTTCCCAGGCCACGCTTTCAAGGAACGGATATTATCTAATTCTACTTTTTTATCTGTAAAAGATATGTGCGAGTAAATATTAAAGTTGAATTTTTGTTTTGCCAACACATGAGAAAAGAGAGTGAGTGAAATTTCACAGAACCTAAGCGGTTTTATCCCAGGTCGGGATACGACGGATACCATTTTCCGTATTCGCCAGCTGTGCGAAAAAAACCGAGATGCGCATAAAAACTTGGACATGGTATTCGTTGCCCTCGAAAAGGCATACGATAGGGTCTTGAGGTTCTGTTGTGAGCCTTTAAGTGCCTGGGAAGTATGTGCAGTTGATCCGACCGCTGGAGTATTCAATTCCGGCATACAGTGGGAACCACAAACAACTTCAATGTGGCTGTAGGCTTACATCAAGGGTCGGTTCTTCCTGATGATAAAGAACGCTCTGACGTCGGATATCCAGGAAGAGGATCCCTGGTGTATGCTGTTTGCCGACGACATTGTGATGGTTGCTGAGTTGCAGATTGAAGGTGTGGTGGCAAAGACGAGAGAGTGTTGGCCTAAACTTAAGCAGAACCAAAACCATGTACTTGTTCTGCGATTTCGGCTATCTCTCCAGACCTGTGACCTAAGTTCTCGCTGGAACGCTCATGCCAATCTGGTCCCGACTTCCGGTACATCGGGTCGCTTATGCAAGGGGATGGTGAGGTAGACCTTTGTAAAGAAAAAGGAGTTCGTGATAACGTGACGGGTGACAGGACAGAATGGGAGAAAAAACGAGTTGCATCGACCCTAAATAAAATGGGACAAGGGCGGGAATATGATGATGATAACACATTTTATGAAATATTCCCAAATTTTTATACCTGTATCGATATCGACTTCAGTTTATGGAGCCCCTGCTCTAACAACTATTGGTTGACATCTGTCATCTTCATATCAATTTTGAAGATATGTGACATGACCTATTAAATTGATTGCAACATTTGTGCAATTGTGATGACTGTTTCAAATGACTTACCGTTAAAGGGTTAAAAATTAAGACAGAAGTCCATGATCATCACGCTCAAATTATGACTCATAATTTTATTTTTTATTACTATCATGACGCTTGCACAAGGTCTAAGCCTGTAATTAAGGATGGGGTTTATTATATCATATATTTTGCAATATTTAAATGTAAGTTTATCAGATTATCGAGTTCGGTAAATATTACCTACTATCAGTGTTAAGGTTTACTGTTTTTTATACGTCACCAATAAATTTATACGTACTGACGCATCTTCGTGTATTATAGACTGTACAGATAATTCTTTGATATCGATAGTTATCTTTAGACGCGTGAAATAGCTATCGATAAGATAGTGATGTACAGAGGAAATCACTTTCAAAATTGTTTTAGATATTGCGATAACAGATACTCGTTATTATAACCGGTTTCAGAGGTTATGGTGAATCATAATTTTTGATCGAAGAAATGATTGTGTTCGGAAAAAATCCGTAAAATGTAGATAATGTGGAAAGTTATTTTTAGAAACCGTGATTACAATCTGCAATATCTAAATCCATTTTCAAGGTAATTATAAATTTCTAAGATAGATGACGTTGATAGAAACAAATAAGGAAGTCTATTTCGTAAACTTGACGTTGGAAGTGTCATCAAGATAAAGCGAACATTTTGAAATGGGAACGCCAATAGGATGCCGACCGTGTTTTGTTCTCCATAAAGCTTACCATGTCAGAACTCAAAGGATTCCGTGGTCAACGTGAAACACATATTAATAATGAGATAATACACAGTGAACCGGTTAAAGCCAGCACAGCAGCGAGTGTATAACACTCCTCGAGGCAAAGTTTATAAATACCGACCATATTGTGAGAAAGACTGGCCATTAGAATCACGTATTCAGGCATTGTGCTGTTAACCGATTACTGTTCTCAATGGACTTTTATTTTACTAAGAAACGATAACTTTTAAAATTTTATAAACGAACTGTTTTACTGAATAAATTGTTTTTATTTTCAGAATAATGTAAGATGTTCGTTTATATTTCGACCGTTTGAGTGTAGGTAGGTTTAGAAATTGTAAGCTGGACCATTAACTTAAGTGCTTATAACCATCTAAACTATCTGCTAGAATTATAAATATAGCAATTATTTTAATGCGTTATTTAGGTATATTCGATAAATACTAGTTTAAAACTTAATTTTCCGATTAGAAACACGCCGTCAACTTTAATAGCGAAGAATTTCTAAAGAATGATCATCTCCGAGAAACTTAGTAGATACTTCCCAGCTTAAGAATCCAGACTTAATTAGGTCACTTCTAGGCAAACGTGCTCCATTGTCGATTAAGTACACCGTCGCTTTCCACCAGGTGAGATAGTCGTCAAGCGCGAACCGATTGATTTTCGTACTTTTTTAGTTTTAAAATTAGGGTTTATTTTAAACTTTATTAGAGCAAATAAAACAAATAAAATAATATGTATTGAAATTGATTAAGCTGCTTTCAGTTATAGCGAGATTCGAACAGCAGAAAATAGTGGCGTTTTATAAGAAATAAATACTAGTTTAAAACTTAATTTTCCGATTAGAAACACGCCGTCAACTTTAATAGCGAAGAATTTCTAAAGAATGATCATCTCCGAGAAACTTAGTAGATACTTCCCAGCTTAAGAATCCAGACTTAATTAGGTCACTTCTAGGCAAACGTGCTCCATTGTCGATTAAGTACACCGTCGCTTTCCACCAGGTGAGATAGTCGTCAAGCGCGAACCGATTGATTTTCGTACTTTTTTAGTTTTAAAATTAGGGTTTATTTTAAACTTTATTAGAGCAAATAAAACAAATAAAATAATATGTATTGAAATTGATTAAGCTGCTTTCAGTTATAGCGAGATTCGAACAGCAGAAAATAGTGGCGTTTTATAAGAAATAAAATGAATTAAGTTATTTAACTGAAAACATAGTATCTACAAGTGTGTAATGATAAGTATATTTCAACTGTAGAGCTGGTTCAAGTATATCAGCGTGATAAGATTTACGTGCTGAAACTTGCACATATAATTACTTAGTAATTTATCCAAGCATATAAACTATGGAGGCAAACCACTTCGACGACTGGTCACGTTTTCCCTGTTGTCCTAAACCGTCTGTGTCACTAATAGCCCAAATAAATAATGCGGATAGGTGCAAAAATACGTATGTCACTTCTTATATCCGTGAATTGATTTACAGAATCACCAAGGATATTTGTTCAGAAAACCTTTTAGAATATGGAATAGGAATGACATGTTTTTGATGTAGTTGGCAGAATCGTAAACACACGCAAAAGTGATACTACTAGTTCTAATACCTACGCACTATCAGCAGATTCTTCATTGGACATCAAATATTTTTATTTAATCGATATTTGATTTCTTTTAATATTCTTAGAATAACTTACCTAACATAAAACGACTTTAACAACGGAGTGCTTAGTGCAAGTTTGTTTTAGGTTCAGCGCTTTGATTGGCCCGCTCCAAGCTCTTAACCAATCAGAGAGCCGAATGCGGTAAACGTTTCAATCGCTTTAAAACATCTCGCACTATGCCTAGTCTCAGAACTAGATACCGTTGCTCAAATACTTAAGATTATCTACTTATGAAACCGCATTTTTCTTTTTAAATCACTTTAAAGAGCCACAAGCAAATATTAATGGCCAGTAATAGTTAACCAAAGGCTTCGCGCAATGTACGCAAATAACTCAAGATTTCAATAACGTCTAAATATCCGATAATATAAACTTTCCGTCAGGATATATGTAATATGAAGTTCCAGACTGACCTCCGATTAAGTTATGAAAGTTGTCAAAAAATAAAAGGCCCATTTTGAAATTTGATGTTTTTATTATTTACGTTATGTAACCGTCTTTATTACATCATGTAACCATTAAACACTAATGTAATTAATTATTATTTTATTGTTTATTTTTTAGTTTCGTTGCAAGTCTTTCTCAAATGTCATAAAGGGCCTTTTATTTTTTAACGAGTTTAAGTATTTGAATTTAAAATTAAAGTAGGGTTTGACATGTTAACTTCAAATATTCAATAGACACTCCAAGTATAAATCAGAATTTTTTGTTTTTGTCATATTTACTTCTAAGAATAAATAGGAAAAATCAATTAAGTATGTTTTATTGTATTTAGTAAGTTGGTACCTAATTTTCCAATGTTCTGCATACTTACGAGTACATTTATTATTGAGCAGAGTCATGGATACTTTCTCATAAGTAAAGCTTTGACGTGAGCACTAGGTGAAAACAATGCCCATAGCCATATAGGGAAATCCTATTAGCGCTGTGCGTCGGCGTTGTCTATGTACCTACCTATAATAATTATAAGGAACAGCTGTCATAGTAACTAAATGCATATTATTCAAATTATTGTAAATCACGTTTCGTGAAGGACAATAATGCTTTTTGTTTACTCGATTTAGATTTACCGGTGACTGCTTAAAACGATAATCTAAATTTCCTGGAATATTCCTATAACGGTACGTTATTAAACGGTACAGAAAACGGATAAATCATCAAAATCACAAAATAACTAGTGCGTTTGTAAGCCAACGTAATCAAGTGTTTTGTTGCATAAAAAGTCTAAATAAATGGGACCCATCTTAAAACCGCCATTTTGTACGCAATTTATACAAGTTCAATAAAACACATAGTATTCCTAGTGTTGTTTTATCTTACACGTGTACATGTTTATCTTACACAAGCTAAAAAAACACGTCCTTTTTTAAGATCAATGAGGATAATAGTTGATTTAAAATAGTTTATTTACGGAATTATATCATACGCATTTGAACAGGATACCCCATGTAGGTCTCTACATTAATTCCTTTTCAGTATTAAATAATATAAGTAGAAACACTATGTATGTGTAATGTGTGGTTTTGATAATGAGGCATGGAAAATTTATTTAATTAATCAGCGTACCAACATTGTCACGTATTTATAGCCATTATGTAACTCAAAATGTTACAATTATAGCTTCTTTAAAACCAACTAAAATAACGATTAAAATGCAATCGGCCATCCTTTTACTGCCAACGCGTCCTAGAGTTGTCAACTCTACGTAAACCAAAAAAAAATAATTAATGCAAACTGATGCTAATAAAACCAAGTTAACAAAAACTTTAAAAACCACTCTACTGTTAAGGAAATATACATGCATAAATTCCGTGATAAATGAAGACTCACCAATTACTGTGACGATTATTGCATAACAAATGGGCAATAAAAAATGGACTAAATTTAGATGAGCTATAAAAGTTACTACCTTAACTAGTTAATAGAAACGATTCCGTTGAAAAAAATGTCGGTAGCCCTGACTCTGAGCCCGTGGCCACGAAACCAAAGAAGTGGCCGAGCAGGCAGAACAATAGAGTCTGCACATTTATCTAAGGCTATAGATATGAAAAGTCACAGAAAAAAAAAACAGTTAAAAATTACAAAAACAGATTAATTTTGAAATAGATTTAATAATTATACATTTTTATTTGTTTTATAAATTCCTCTTTATTTGAAGTTGGCCCGCTATGTCGAAGCTTGTCGTTGGTTTGGTGCCCGCACACTAAGGTACGGCAGCGCGGGCGCACGTGGTGGCCGCGTGCTTCGCCGGAACAAGATCCCATCGATTTACTCTCAAACCATCCGTGTGGGTTGCCATGTTATCAACAATCCAATTTACCATCTATTACCAATTAATCCTCTTTAAAACCCATAACTGAAGTATCACTTTACATTACTTTAACCGTTATAAATAGGTTGTTCTTAATAGGACTCCACATTTATCCTTTTAAATTCAAGTTAGGTTAATTTTAGAATTATTCTCAAAATACCTACACTAAATTGTTTCTGGCCGCTGCAATCTATACGTTTATTTCATAATACTCGTTAGGACATGAACGGAAATGTATGCATTAATGCAGGCACACGTATCGGTATCAAACACACACAATGTTAGATCGAACACACACATCTTCACTGTTCTTAGCATGCGTTTGCGCCACCCGACGAGACGACCGACGCCGACGCAAAGAACGCGCCGCTATTCGTTATTTAAAATTGCAAACAACGAAAATTCTTTGCATGTTTCGTGGCGGTGACCCTCTTAATTAAAATAGAAATAAAATATATTTTAATGCATTTATCTTAATTATGGTTGAAATGCAAAGCGATTTATTTTAGCTAGCGATTTTTAGTTATAGTTTCACAGCATCTCGCAAAGTATCAAATGATCAGAATTGAGGCCATCTCGTTTCTCTGCGGTATTTACGTGCAGTGAAATCTACTTAATTGCGTATTTAATAAGTCACTAACGAGGTAATGAAAGTAATATCAATAATACGCCCTCATAAGTGGCCAGGAGTTAAGAGGTTTGAAGTCCGTCGCTTCTGTAAAATATATTGCTCTTTTGGCATTGAAGCGGTTGTGTTGTGCACAGCATCATTTGATTAATTTATATTTATATATATATATATATATATATATATATATATATATATATATATATATATATATATATATATTTAATTAAGTGTTTAAATACCCATTTTCAAATGAAATTTCTTACACATAAATAGTGTGTAAAGACACTATTTAAGAAATTTTAATTAAAGAAAATAAGTAATGTAGCTAATTTTATTTTGCAATTTCCAAGTACATACAAGTACTTTTATCGACAATATTAAAATTCCACTAAGCGATAAGAATTTCTATAGGTATAATCATGAATTGTACAGTACAGGATGGCTGCAACATTTTATTTTATAATTGGTATAATTCATATTATTTACATGTTTATAATGTGATGTGATCTACTTTTTATAAAAAACTTAAAAATGTTTTTAAACGCCAAATTTAATAGTTGGCGTTTAAAAACAATCTTAAAATTTTGAGGGTGAGTTTACTAATGATTGCAATTTAATTAATGAGTTAAAGATTAAATTAACTGATTAGAGCTTCCTGTACGTTTAAAGATTCAAAGGATGTTGCACATAACTTTGAAAATATTTAATTATAGAATTTCGTTTCTGTACTGGCTGGAAACTTGATTTATTTATACAATACATAACTTTTTTGATGCTATTCTTTTTGAATAGTATCATACATTTTAGTTCTTAATTTGCTAGCCTCGTCATGATCATTCTGTTTACAGGTTTGATTAAAACTTTAATTTATTTTTAACTAGCTTTGGCCGCGGCGTGGAATAGGGTAGCCTACTCTACCCCAATCTACCCTATTCTACTCTACACAACCCTACTCTACTCTACTCTACCCTAGTCTACCCTAGTCTACCCTAGTCTACCCTAGTCTACCCTAGTCTACCCTACTCTACCCTACTCTGTTCTATTCTAGTAGTACCTTTGCCACTTCAGATTTCTATGTACTTACTTATTTTAAAATACTGTTTAGTTATATTCTTTTAACTTACCCGTAATTAACAGCTCTAATTGTGCACATTTAATTATTAACAATACTTGTAATATTTTGTGCTGTGATGAGGTTCAAGTAACCTTCATTATTCCACCTTGAAGGTGTGCCGGACGTGCCGGTACCGTATTCTCTATTTTCAGTTCTACATTTTTGTTCTCAAAATGACGAATGACAAAGTAAAACTTATTAAACTTTATTTTTCTGTTAATGAATATTAATTTCAATTTATAATAAGATGACAAAGTGAGGGATGAACAATAAATAACTTGTTGTTAAAAAAATGGTTTAAGTACTCGTTCTTAACGTCTAACTCACCTCAGAAACAGGTAACCCACAAACCCACCCAAAACAAATGTTTGTGTGATGAGCACGATCATTTGTTCTTTGCCTGAGTGTAATTTATCCATAATATTATATGTATTTAGAAATATATAAGTATGTTTATCGGTTGTCTAGTATATATTCAAAGCCCAAGCTTTGCTTAGTGTGGGACTAGATGGTGTTGTGTGAAAGTTGTGGAATATTTTATTAATTAATTATGCATTTAATAAAAAATGTTATTTTGATGTGCCGAATAGACACTTCAATTTTATTGAATGTTGGTAACATCGATCACTAGATCGATTGTAGGTGAACCTTTAGGTACTTGAACCGAAGTGCACTCATTTGTCAAGGTTATGGCATGTTGACACAGATTTAACAAAAAGCCTCGTGCTGACTACACGTGTGTTATGCCATGATAATGGGCATCAAAGTCAGTTACAACAGGGGTTTTATGTCAAACGTAATTAGCTATTCCTAGTACTGGAATTATAGCATTTTCGCACTGCATCCGATCTGAAGTCGAACTCCATTTGAGTTGGAAATGTTTTAACGGATAGAATCTGGAATCCTCTCCGGATTATATCAAGTTCTTCGGGCATATCACCCGTAACGAGGACTCGATGGAGCGATTGGTGGTGCAAGGGAAAGTCGAGAGCAAGAGATCACGTGGGCGCTCTCCAACACGGTGGACGTACCTCATCAAATCGGTGATGAAAACTCCCAAGCCGCCATACACAGTGCTGTATGGCATCGCATCGTGAGAGAGGTGGTAGTGTAGGACTCGACCGACCCATGACCACGACCATTCTGTCAAGAGTGCACGACTAAGAAGAAGAGAGAATCCGGTGTGCCTATTTTTTTAAACACGATCGACACGTTTATGACGTTCAGCGCTCCGATTGGCCCGCTCTAAGCTCTTAACCAATCAGAGAGCCAACCAAAAACAACGCGCACACAGCTCCCTAATCTAGTGTAAAACACATTCTTATAAATTTCTTACTTTGGACGGTTAATTCCCATAGGTACTCGGATATGCTCTTTACATTTAAAAACAAACAAACAGTGTGAATCTTTCGGTAGCCACTGTGGTGACTGGTCAGTGCAGTAGTTATTGTAGGAACACTAGGAACCCTGAGAGTTTAAGCCGAAAGAGTATGACATCTTCACTCACGGTACGGAATTTGAGGAGATGAGGCGAAACAATCAGACACACGTACCGTCAGTCACAAAATCAGTCATCTTATGACTAAGTACGGGATCTCGACAAAATTTTGCGCGCCGCCATTTTATAAAAATAATGATGATTATGATGAATTATTTTGCAACAAGGAAACTGTCAACATCACGTGTTTGTGCACAGTTGGGTCGACTAGCAATTATTTCATAATCTTTTGTATAGCAGAACTAGGTATTTAGAATAACCGCTATATATGTTAAATTTCTTTCACTTCCACTGACAAAATAATTTAAGGGTATTACATCGCTCAATGACCTTCAAGAATTTACCTCTACACAAGTAGAGAAGAATTGACATCTAAACAGGCATTGCAGGGGGTGCTGCGCGCGGGCTGTTAGTACTGATTCGAGTTTTTTCTTGATTACTTATCGATATTCAATGAAATTCGAAACAAAATCAATACAAGTTATTCAATTTATCGTAACATATATTTTGGTATAAATTCAATGCATAAATATAGAGCCGTTTTCGAGAAAATATGGAATTAATGTTCAAAAAAGGCCTATTTACCAGATTTTTTTTCTAGAGTTAGCGTATTTTTTTGAGAAACGAAATCAATACAATTTATTAGTAATGTCCTTAAGTATCCCCTTCATTTTTTATATGGTAATCGTACATAAGGAATAATCTATAAACTTCAATCAACCTAGGTGTTTTTTTGGATTTGGGCGATGTAATCCCCTTAAAGACATTTAGTTTTATTGCTCGTTAGACTGTAGAGTGCAATCTGAACGATATTAAATGCATATTTTACAGTTATTAGCTTCGTTACGTGTTATACGTACCAATGTGCATTGAGTACCATTAAGAACTAAATAGGTTTTAAGGGTGCTTATAAAAGCCGTTAGCGGTTATCGGTAAATAAAAGTTTAATTTTGATATCACTACATTTGTAAAATATTTTTAACACTGCTCAGTTTTGTTTACCACATTTTTAGATTTTGAAGAGCTCGTGGTTAATTTTTATCAAAGTTAAACAAATCTTCCCGAGGTCGATTTGCGGATGGGTGATCATCTAAAAGTACCAAGATTCATTTGTACATCTTTGACAGTAGTTACAGGTAGTCAGACGCCGAAAGTTTGACCATCAGCCTATTCTATCGTGTCGCCCAGTTACTAAGTTGTGAAGATCTGATATCCAGTCGCTTCATTTAAAATACTGATATTCAGCCGCATCCGCTCAGACTCAGGCGCGGGCTTGCGGACGGCGAGCAATAGGTAGATCGCCGTCCAAACGTCCGGTAACCACACGGATCGAGCCCAAGTCGTTGACGGCGCGTAATATTCCACGCGCCCAGCAGGGTCGAAGCCTGCTGGGGCCAAGGGTCTGCTTCTGAAGGAAGATTCGGCCCCGGTATGAAAGATAACGAAGGTACAGGAGCGGGTTTTTAGTTAGTAAAAGTCTGATACTATCTCCTGCTGCGCCCAAGGGTAAAATGAAAGCGGACCCAAAATAGGGGGTAAAAGGCTTAGGAGATGATGACCTTTGCCCTTTTTGTTGTTTTGCGAACTTAGCTAAAATTTACAGGACCCGCTCAAGTAAGTATGTCGATTCGTATTAGTTAGCTGATGTTATCGAATCATTCGGTGTGAAAATTATAATTATCTGCGCATCTCACTTCGTGTGACTAGCGGAATGTTTGATCGTTGAATCACCGTTAATTGCACACCTCTAAGCCATGTACAGACGCCAGCACATCAACCTACCTCAATCTGTCAAATTTCTTTAATAGATTTTCAACCTTATCACAATAGAGGAAGGTTAATGTTCGATTGGTAAAATTTGACAGATTGGGGTAGATTGACGTGCTGGCGTCTGTACTTACGCTCAGATTAATCAATAAATTAACAACGTTCTAAAAGTAGCAAAAACAGTATCTTATAGACTTTACACTTCATATCTATGATCAGAGAATTGACGACAGTAGTGTCCTCCTTTTTGCTTGTCTACGATCACTTCACTCTTGCCGTCCGGCCGTCCGGTAACTGACTAACTGTCCGGACTGAGCCCGAGTCGTTCACAGCGCGTAAGGTTCCACGCGGCTCAAAGAGATCTCAGCAAAACCGTAGGGGCCCAACAAGGCCAATGCCCGCTAGAGTTACGGGGAATTTCTAAGAAGGAAACCCATGTTCCCAGAATGCAAATGGGTTACAGAAAAACACAGGTCTGGTTTTAAATTCTGACACGCTCTTCTACTCCACCCTAGAGCAGCTGAAGTCATTGGATAATTTGAATTGGATACCCACTCCAAAGAAGACCAGTCTTACGATAATTTGGCAAATCGCTAAAGTGGAATTAATTAACCGAAAAAGTAATCCAAATCAATTCGTTGTAGACTTTGCCATTTCGTGTAATTGAATACAACATTATCATAGTAAAGTAATCCATTATACGCTCACATGCCGTCATTATGAGGTCAAGGATGCCTTTTATTTGGCGAACAAACTCTTGAATTAGCCTTTCGCTTGTAAAATGGAACGTTTGTCTTGCGAACAGACTGAAAGTCATTAAAAACATTAAGAAATCATTGAAACCAGACAGAGAGACAAACTTCAGACTGTAGTTTAATCACTTATGTATCAATAAAAGCTGCTTACAATCTTATAACTGAAAGTAGGTACTTACTATACGATATAAATTATGATTCAGTTTGTGTACAGCTTTTAATTTATCCTTGTTAACCGACTTCGAAAAAAGGAGGAGGTTCTATGTTCGGCTGTATGTATTTTTTTTTTTTTTTTTTTTTTTTTTTATGTATGTTCACCGATATCTCGGTCAATTGTGGACCGATTTCGAAAATTTTTGCTTTGATTGAAAGATTATGCTTCCGAATTGGTCCCATAAAAATATCTTTTTGATCTGATGATAAACTTCGAAGATATAGGACGAAACTCTTCAAAAAAATCATAGCAGAATTGTCGTTTGTATATGTTTGTTCGCCGATATCTCGGTCAATTGTGGACTGATTTTGAAAATTTTTGTTTTGATTGAAAGATTATACTCTCGAGTTGGTCTTATAAAAATATTGTTTTGATCTGATGATGAACTACGAAGACATTGAACGGAATTCTTCAAAAAACCTTAGCAGAACTGTCGTAACAAGTAAAATTGCTTTGTTTATACATGTAGTTGGTGGCTGACTAAAGGAAAAAGGGGAGGGGTACATAGAACTGACCTGATGATGAAGACGGAAGGTAGGTAAGAGCCGGAACTTTGTAATAAATCAGTGTATCTTAGCCGTGTTTGGTATTATTAGAATTGTCATGATGATTTGATGATGGAACCAAATGGCGGAAGGTACCTATCTATTTAAGTTTGGCTGAGGGGTACTACTACTAAAAAGTGTGAAATAAAAAACTTTTTACAAAAAAAATACAACCGACTTCAAAAACCACCAAAAAATGCAAAATAACTTTCAATTTCGGAAGTCGGTGTTAAATAGCGAAGAGACCAAACTATTATAGAAACACCGACTTCCGAAATTGAAAGTTATTTTGCATTTTTTGGTGGTTTTTGAAGTCGGTTGTATTTTTTTTGTAAAAAGTTTTTTTTTTATTATATTCTGAGCCGCGTGCACTTTCTACAAACATCATCCAATGAATTTCATAGATTAAATCTTTAAATTTCTATTTCTGAAAAACTATGATCACAGCTCTCCAGTGTTAAAGAAACAATTAGAAAACAGCAGTAACAGATAAACATATACTAGTATATACATACATAGTCATTTTGGACATTTCAACTTCACGTAGGTAATTGTACTACTGAAAATGTGCCAATCATCTTTTTTCTGATGAGCGTTATTCAATGCAGCAATCGTCACGTAATGTGGGGCTGGGGGAAGGGAGGGGGAGGTCTTTCGGATGCCAAGCTTTGGCGCCAGAGTGGGGAGGCGTCCAGACAGTTGCGTCATGAGAAAAACATGCGATTCCCTGTACTAGACCAAAAGCCCGCCACCGAAGGAAAATAAACATCAACTATCCTTTCAAATACAACTTAGAAGGTCGAATTACAAGGCTGTGTCGAATTATATTATCAATATAAGTACAAGGATTCGTAGACTGTTCATTGATTCAGGTTAATGTGACAAATAATCCTGACGTAGTAGTAACCAGATGACCATATACATAGTCAATGAAAACAAAACTTACAGAAATTTACGAGTATGTTCTAAAATATAATTAAATTTGTATTAAACATCGCGAAAATAATGAATGGCAAACATTCCTGGACTAATTCCATGACTTTCACATACCACAAAATACGCGTTCTTCGAGTGTTTGCACTTTCATTTTTTATCAATGTTAGGTATGTCAAGGTCATAAAAGTTTTATAAAAAATATGTTGATTAGAGAAAAGTCGAATACCCCCAATGAGAGTCAAAATGTTCTAGGACTGTCCTAGTTTTTAGAGTTCCGTAACCGAAGGGTAAAAACGAGACCCTATTACACTAAGGGCCAAATTCACCAATAAACTAATCGCGATTATTTAAAACAAAACGCAGTTTGAGCGCCTAATCGAGATTATAGCTTCATTTTACGTTTCACCGCGATTAATTGAACCTAGTTAACGCTAAACTCAATTTCAATTCTTTTGTTGTCACCCATGTTTACGACACGGGTCTTTAAACTAGATTACGCTGAGCTCAGTTTAGTTGAACTAAGTTTTTAAATTGAATGATGAAATCAGCTCTTAGACTTCGCAGTCTGTCCGTCTGTCTATCACCAGGCTGTATCTCAAGAACCGCGATAGCTAGACATTTGAAATTTTCATAGATGATGTATTTCTATTGCCGCTACAAATTAAACAAAAAAAATAATAATTTAAAAACAAACAAAACGTAACAAAAACGTAATTTAAATGTTACAACAAACGTGATTTTTTGCCGTTTCTTGCTATGGACGGTACAGAATAAATAAATACAATTTTTACTATAAAAAGTAGAATAGTGTGGCTGTGTGAGAACAATATTCTGTGTGTGATGTAAGAACAATATTCGTTTACTTAAAGTTAATTAAGATTCGAGACAAATGTCTTTAGTTGCTGGCATACATTAGGTACTGACAAGAAAATTACCAATGCGAGTATTGTTAACAAAAATCATAAATTTTCACTCTTAGAATTTCTTATAGACTATTTAGTCGTTGTCTTGCCTACGTACAAAACTACATAATTTCGCTAAACTGGATTATAAAGACTGTTCCAAGTTCTAGTTCAAGTTGAAGTGTCTAAAGCGAAAAAAAAATTAAGAAATATATGCTTCATTACATTGGTTATTTTTTCAGCAAGCCTTTGTTGGTACAAAGCTGGAAGTCGTTGATTATTCGATTGTCTTAATAATTGAAGACTCGAAATGTAATCTGACAGCTCTCCCATTGTTCTTTCCGCTTTTGTCATCATTCTGAAACGATCAGCAAACAATCATCCACTATCAACAAATGTTCCTTCTTGAACATACTGTTACAGTAATTTGAATCGACATCACCGCACTCATTAGGAAACATGACCTCCTTTTTTTGCGGAATCGGTTGAAATGTGACTCTACTAACAAGCCTATGATAAAAGCATACCCAAGAGCGACAATTGTACATACAATAAATAACATATTTAATTACATATGTATATATTTAGTTACGACGATGACAAATATATAATTGAAGATTTGATATGTGGTCAATATGTAACAAATTAATGTGCATAGGTATCCTAAAAAAACGACGAAACAAACAAATATTCAAATATTAATTATTAATTTTAAATTTACAGAAGGCATAAACAGCCAGGAAAATAAAGTTAACAATGATGTCCAGCAATTAAAATGACATCGAGTTTATACGACACGTTTATTGGTCGACAATTAAACTGAACAACGATACGTTTCAAACTTGGTCCAGGATAGCCCTAAACTTTCCATTCGTATGCCAATTTATTGAGTTGTATTACTGACAATCACTCGTATGAACTCTATTGAGTTAGCCACGACCACTCGTAATGTTATACTCTACCGAAGCATTGTTTGTGTGGCATTGTATTCGTTTCATTTACAAGAAACGGTTCATGAATAGATTGAATGAGGGCTTTAGTTCTTGAAATCTCTTGATGAATAGTCTTTTTATGAACACCGGTAGTAAGTAGTCCATAGAAAAATAGAGATGGTCGCTTTGATCTAGGCCTTTATTATTTTCTGTACAGCAGTGTGTACTGTGGACCCCTAGTCTTTGGTAGAATATCAAATAATATTTATGCTTGTTTTCACTGAAAGGGACATAAACTCACATTTCGCGATCCTGAACCGTTTGTGAAAAAATCCTTTATGAAAACACTTTTCCTGATGTTTAAATAATTTGCCATTAGCAAGATAAAGTCTCGAGTAATTTCGAATAGTTGAAAGTCCTGGCTGGAGCAATTTACTATATTCCCTACAGATTAGATTTATAAAGTGCTTCAAGGACTTATGACGGTGACGTATGCAGATGGGAGCTTGGTGACGCTGACGCCAAACAAATACCTACCTATGATAATCAGAACATCACGTTTCTGTCTCGTGGCTGATCGCTGAACATACAATATATGAACATACCTAAATTCTCGATATTGTCATTGTAGAATTGCTTGGCACTCAATCATTGAAGTTCTAAGAAATCATAACATATGTAGGTGAACGTTATATTATACTTATGTAGGCACATTTTGTAGTCTTGTTTACTATTTGAACTATATATTATATTTCAATAATGGTTTGCAATTGAATAATCAGTTAAAACAACATTAAAACAACAAATTATGAATTTTCCACTGTAAATAATTACGGAGCCTTATGCTGAAATAAATTCTTGCTGAAAATAAATTCAAATAAGACAAATAAACTTCTTGAACACGGAAGTGACAATTTATTGTTAAAAATAGTTAACTGAGTGCATAGTGAGAGTTTAATTTACGCACGTTTATGACGTTCGGCGCTTCGATTGGTCCGCTCCAAGCTCTTAACCAATCAGAGAGCCCAATGCAGTACACCTTTCGATCACGAACTAGTACTCAGCGTAGAGATAGGTTATAAACGTATGAAGTTATGATATAAAACGGGACACGGAGCTTTGTTCATTTTGGCTTCAATATAAAGTCTAGAAACTATAACTTCAAATATTAATTACCTACTTTGTATTTATTATATCATATTTGAAATTACTTATGCATTTAATTTTTTATTTGACTTCATTTATTTTTGTAATCCGCTATACCTACCTATATATTTTGCTTTGACGTTTTTGCTTACACACAACACAAAATTGCTTTCTACTTTTTATTTTTGCTGCCACATACTGTATTATAAAGACGGTGTATACTTCCGAATATACTTTGAAGTGGCTGTAAGATAAAGTTCTTAAAATATTCTGTGTTTACCGTAAACACTCAATATTTTAAGTACGTAGGTACTGTAAAGCTTACAAGAAACCATGTTTGCAGAGCAGTACAACCGCAATGTTTAGCACTAACTCTTCAATAGGTAATTTAATTCATTTAGAAGAAACTTCCTATGAACATAAAATTAAAATATTCTTAAAATACCTACTCCATGAGCGTTTTTATGCATTAGTTGAAAAAGGTAAAGACAGTCACGACATAAAAACTAAAAGTGATCTTGACAAAGCAGAAGCAACCTTAATGGATCGAGACCCCAAAAACACCTAACAAATAAATCATCATCTTCGCCACAAATACTTCGCAGTCTATTTTCGTCAACAATTTACTGCCTACTCAATGTCCCTACGCCTATTTATGTCACACCAATTCCATTCCACAAGAACGGCGGGTAGGCAATCATCTCCTAGGTAACGTCCCAGCGCGTGGTGTCACAGTTTAGAATGCAATGATTAGAACGGCCTTGGACATACCGCGAGGAAGCACTTACAAGAATCGCTCTACCTCCTCCATGGTGACCATCAATCAACAACAATGATACACTATAAAAACTCTACGTCTATTGATTAATTTGTAGCGTTCACGAGGCTGGCTGTTTAGATTTCATCTCAATCACGTTTTGGCAAGTGGTTTTATTCAGTTGACTTCAGTTAAGGAACACGCATGTTCGTAAAGTATTACGCAATCTTAAAAGCTGATGATGCAATATGTTGACTTTAATGTACTTGTGAAATACTTTTTAACACACAACCTATGAAGTTAAAAACAATATATTAACAGATACATTAAGTGAGCTGTAGACATTTTTTTTTATCACAGTATGCATTTTGGTTATAGGTTGCATACCTAAGCAATTATGCATTATATACTACTTTATAATTCGTATGTTTTTATCATCGATATATATGTACTACGCACTGGTTTTTATAATGTAAAAAAAGGTTAAGTTAGTATTATAATTGCAGAAAGCGGCAAAAATTAATGTACCTAGGTACTATGTGCAGAGAAAACTTTACAACTACTTTCATTTTCAACTCGCTGATTGACAAGCGCGCCATTGCGAAAATGTAGGCATATTAGATATGAGCGCCGATGGGTAAACGGCCGGCGGCGGCGCGCCGACTTTTTTGGGTCGGCGGCGGCGGCGCGTTCGGCGGCGTGGCCTTCAGATGGTTTTTAATTTTTTTTAAAAAGAAATAATTAAAAAGTCATAGTTTATCGATCAGAAATACTTGTTTTTATTAGAATTTAAAAAAACGCACATATGAAAACAAAATTACAATTAAAATAACACTGTTATTACAAAATCTTAATACCAATTAACACTTAAACTTTACTCAAAAGTAACATGTTTAAATTTTTCATAAACAGATATAAAACACAAAGGTAGTATCGTTTATATTTAAAACATTAAAATTAAAAAGTAGTCTAAGTATCGCTGAAACCATTCAATAATTCTTGGCTCCCTGAGATCATGCAAAATCAAATCACATTTGTAACTTAAGTACTAGTTTAATCAGGTAGATTTTTATATTATCTTTTATATTTAAAACATTTAAAAAGAAAAGTAGTCTTTAAAAGTATCGCTGAAACCAATAAATAATTCTTGGCTCCCTGAGATCATGCAAAATCAAATCACATTTGTAACTTAGGTGTCCAATCAGGTAGGTAGGTATTATTTAAAATTACTAAATCACAGTATTGAACAAAATAAAATCAAAGTAGTTTTAATTCCTACTTTTCTAGTTTTAGTTTTACTAGGAATTGTCAAAAAATCAGTTTAAGTATCTCTGTTTTTACAATGATGGTAATTGTCATGTATAAATATAATACGATTAATCCTAATTGGGTTTAATCGTGACCGCTTTTCTGTAACTACTTGTCCTGCAACAGAGAATACTCTTTCACTAGGGGTACTCGTTGCTGGGATGAACAATATTGCACGAGCAAGTGTTGATAAGTACGGAAACGAAGTTTTTCTGTCTTTCCAATAAAGCAAAACGTTCCCATTATACGGCTCTAAATCCACAGCACTAGCACAACTGAAGTACTTCCAGCACTCGTTTTCGATAACGCTGTCTTTATCTTGTTGGCTAGTATGTCTTCTTGCCAAATCTGCTAAAAAAGTAGTAGAAACTGCAGATGTAGAGCTCGGCCCCGGACCTAGTTCTGTCGATGAAGTTGATGCTGCATCAGACTTCTGCATAACTGCTGAATTAGCAATATTTTTTTGAACAACATTTGTCAAGAATGAAACTTTAGTTGTAGCCTGATCTTCCATATATTGGTCAATTTCTTTTATCGTATGAAAGCGGCAGTCCAACAATGATGCTGCAACGACTGTGTCATTCGAGGGAAAGCGGTATTCTAACTTGAAGAGCATGTTATTCTTCAGTCTTGTTAAAATGACGGACTCATTGTCGTCACATTCTTGAAGCAATCTTTTGAGCTCTGATTTGAAAACCAATGCTAAATTTATGGTAGGTTGGCTTTCGGAACATAAAATTTCTACAATTTGCTTGAACTTTTCTAAAAATGTTATTAAATCGGCAATGAGCTTGTGTTCGTAGTCTTTGAGTTGATAACTATGGCGTCCTATATCTCTTAGCATATCATTAATAGGCCGGCGATTCGCTCTATGATTTAAACTTGACAGCATCATAAGTATGCTGTGCCATCTAGTTGGTGTGCTCGTTTTTATAGTTGGCGGTGCAGAAATCGTATTCATATCCGTATGCTGCTCCAGAGGGTCACTTTCATCACTACATTCACTGGATGGAATCGTTTCGTCTGAACTTTCAAGCTGTTCTCCAATTTCATTGATCGTTAAAAGTAAATCACGATGTTCTCTACTAGCAGCAGCTTCAAGTTGTGGTGCTCTGTATCGTACATATTTTACAATTTTTTTGCACTTGGTGATAAGGGTATTAACCTCCTCTGTTGCTTGAATGCCGTCAACCGTTACCAAGTTATGTAGTCCATGCCCAAGGCAAAGATGATTTTCCACTTTCATCAAATTGACAGCCCTTTTCATGTTGCTCCCTGCGTCTGTTACCAACACAACCTTAAATTGCTCAATCTGAAAGTCTTGTAAAATTTCTTGAATTTCATCTTTTATTGTTTCCCCTGTATGTTTTTCAGTAACTTGTTTGGTAGCCAATGTAAATTTTTTTAGTTCCATTTCTTCAGTAATAAAATGAAATGTACAAGTTATATAATTCCGTCGTCTGTATCGGTCGGTCCAAAGATCGGCAGTTAAAGCTCCGAACCCAAACTGCTGTTTATGGATGATGGTTTTTACGGAAGCCACCATGCTTTCGTAAACGTCTTCTAGCCCTTCCCGAGCTATGTTTTGCCGAGACGGAAGGTCAGCATCCGAAATAATTATATTGTATTTAAAAAAAAAATCCTTCATGGCTTCATCATCAATGCTGTCAAATGGTATAAGGGATCTTGCAAACCATAACGCAAGGTCTCGGGCAAGCAGCGACTTGTCCTTTCTATTAATGCTGTCATCGGTTTTTTTAGCTGGTCTTCTTTGTACAGAGAAAAATGTCTCGATAGGGGCAACCTTTGACTTTTGTTGAGTTTCTTCCAATTTATGTTCATCTTTCAAATGGCGAAGTAAATTGCTAGTTGCAATGTTCTTACTATACGCTTTCACTTTCGCTCTGAAATAAAAAATAAAAATTTCAAATATAGTTAGAGTTTAGTTTATGGCCATTAGATTAAAAGTGGATACAGTTATTCATTAACAGTTCTGAGAACTCTGAAAATAATGCAAATGCGGTCTAAGCAAATCTTGCAAGTGTTATTTTACTGTGCCGCCATTTTGAAAAAGTACTATGCCATGTAATTAGGAATCGGGCATAATTCAATAGATAATATTACCCAGTCAGTGTGTAACATTGTATATTTTATCATGTTACAATTTCTACTTATTTACATAAAAGTAACCTGTTCTATTACTCCTGTACATCCCTGATTATGCCTCTTAATTTACAACACCTTCCAATCATACATTTTACACGATTAGTCCATTTTTTAACTGTTTTATGAAATTGCCACTTATAATTGGTTGGAAACGTAAACAAACGAGCTTGACACAATTTGACAGATATAAGTTTTCTCCTCGATTAAAATAACGTCTATCCTAACATGTATAGGTATTTTATCATGTTACATTTACATTTTACAAGTGTTAGATAAACCTAGCTCAGGTATATAAGTGAAGGGCGAATAAATAACGTGCAATAATTATAGTATATGTATGTATATAATATCTAATACTTTTTTGAAAGGTCTAACTTTTTGAAATGTTATTTTTGATTTACATCTTTGAATTTATATAGTAAATAAGATAAACGGATGTTGTACTCACTCAGAAAACAATAAATTTAGATCCCTGTCCTTGGCGTTTCTTAAGCACTCCTCACAAAACACTTGGTCACAGAGCACTGTTCTTTTTTTCCCGTCTATATTCACAACAAGATGTCCAAAATAGTTCCAACAGTAACTGTGTTTATTAGACTTTAATTTTGAAAGCGGAGACACGGTAATTTTATCTAGTTTGATTTTAAAAACGTCCACATTTTGTTCTCCTAATGACGACGGCGCAGGCGTGGCCATTTTGACGCAAACGTGTAACGCGTCCTACCATAACAACGAGCTCGTTCAACTTTGATGAACAAGATGCGTGCGTTACATTCTTACATCGCGCAATCGACAACTGGGCTAGATACAATACAACAACATGTAAAGACACTCCCACAGCTACAAGCCTATTGCGTGTACGTACGTACATGTCATAACCAATAACAGAGATAGCAAGACATACTCAAGACTGTAGTGCGAAAAAGATGACTATAATGTCGCTGGTACGCACCAACATATAACAGATTGGAACAAAAATACAAGTGGGGTATTCCCCAGTTCAGTTGTTCTGTACCGAGTTACCGACAGCAAATAAATTAAAAGGAATTTATTTTATTTTTTATTAACATTTCAAATTCTAAAAATGCAAAAACCTTTTGCAATAAAATAGGGTACATTAAATTTCCTTGCGTTTAAGAAAAAGCGTTAGCAAACAAATTGAGAGAAATAAAAGAAAATGAAGATCTTATTTGTTTATTAATTTAAAAAATCTGAAACAAGTATCCTTAATTGGTAAATTACAAATTATATAATTTATAACATGTTCACTATACAGCGTGGCGATTAGGTTATCACATTAAATTATGCAGCATGTATAGCAAGTGGTTATCAGTCCGTTAAAATAGTAAAATAAATAATTTTACTAAAATTAAGAAAATGCATTTTTCAAACAAAATAAATAGCGTATAAAATTGGTAAAAAATAAATCATCCTTTATAATATTAGTTCACTGACCTGTAAAAGCGGCAACGCCGCGGCGCCGGCGAGTACGTACGCGCCGTACCTACGCGAGATACGAATACCTACTTGTGGGTGTAGGCAGGCGCGCGTGGTGTAAGTGTGCGACATAGGTACTTTATGTTGTTGTTTTAAGAAATCGTCACAAATTAACTTTAAAAATCTCCACTTAAATTTTAAATTTGCACATTTTCAAAATGTCCACCATGCTTCTGTACACACAAACGATATCGTCTTATGATATTGTTTCGAACTTTTCTAAGTAGATCACCATTCGCGGCTAAATTTTTTAAATTGTCAAAGGCACGAATTATTCGATTATTCGAATTATAATTATTTAAATCATTCACAGTCGTCACTTCAGTAGCGTAAAACACATTCTTTAAATGTCCCCATAAAAAAAATCGAGTGGTGTTTAAGCGTCTGGTTACGCATAAACTGTCACACACCACTTTCACTAATGTACAACTAATAATACAATCAGTATTATTAAACTATCTAAGTCCTATTACAAAAATAAAGCTAACACAAATCAATACCCACAAAAAAAAACAATAAGTACGAAGGGCGCGCGCGCAGATAGTAAACTCGTCAACTATCCCTCAAGTATTTTGGCGGCGGACTAGATTCATTCATCGTACGCACCAAAGAAATTAGAATTATGCCTATAAGCACTCCCGTACCCCGTAACATTTCGAGTATTAGAAATTTATACCTTAAGTCGTCAACTATAAGAATATTGTTGCATATTTTTTCATACCTCCTATGCTGTCTCTTTTAATCTTTTAATTTGCCGCACAAAGACGCCTTCAACTAAGCTGTAAGGACATTTTTGTCTTGAATTGTTTACGTTTCTTATTACGAGAAACATAAACAATTCAAACGTAAACAGTAAAATGATAGTCTAGTACTTGTAGGTAATAGGAATGGCAACGTTTGAAGTTGTGAACTAGGTATCTTCACCAAACACGGGTCTTTGACCTATTTATATTGGTCAGCTGATTAAGTTTATGCAATACATGATGTTGCGAAATATTAAAAAGAAAAAAAATTCCCACGGCTATAATATTGTTTATTATTAAATTATTTTAACCGTATATGATAAAATACCTAATTCTGAGTACGTGGTTTCAATTAGTGTGATAACCTAATCGCCACGCTGTATAAGGACCGCGCGTGGTTAGTTAGTCACACACATATCTTGATTTCATCAAAGTCGTTCACACTGATTCTTTGAATTTTTCCTCTCGCTCGGCGCGCCGTTGCCGTTTCGCGGCGGCGGCGGCGCGGGGTAATTGGCGGCGGCGGCGGCGCGCCGGCGCGGCGCTCATATCTAAGGCATATACACCGTTAAATTTTGGTCGTTTTAATCCCGTGGAGGGTCGATTTGGTACATGAAACACTATCGATTTGTAAAGATAAAATTAAAAAATAAAGTACTTTTTTCTAAACCTCGAATTAATATACGCATGTACGAAATTAATTTATGTAAGTAGTTGTCGGTCGTTGCGTACTAACTACCTACAGTTCATTGGTCTCGTGTAGCTGACGTTTACTTAAAGAAATTAATTTCGTACGTGCGTAAATTAATTCGAACATAAATAAATACCTTTTTTTCTTTTTACAAATTGATAGTGTTTCATGTACCGAATCGACCCTCCGCTGGATTAAAACGACCAAAATTTAACGGTGTATACAAGTTTTGTAAGAGGAGTATTTTTCGTATATACGCACGCAAAAAAATTGTTCCACCTTGTGCCAACACGTGAAGCTGTCAGTCTGTCCTCCCGGCGGTTAGCCTTCCTATTTCTATCATGTCATTGTCACTGCTTCTGCTAATTATGATCACGACACTGATATTTCACATAACTGATGAATACTAAAATGGATTTTACTTTCGTGACACCAGCGAAGTTTGTGCAAACATAAGATTAACTTTTACATAGGTAGGTAATTCATCAATCAACTAGATAACTTACAACACCTGACGTGAAGTGTATAAATTCTGTTATTGTCAACAGCTGTCAAAATCGTAGGCGCCATTTTTGTGTAGTTATAAAATGGCTGCCTGTATTTTATGAATGCCTATTTACGTAATTCAAGCATGAGATATGTTCCAGCGTGAAAATATCAATAAATATTTGTAACAACCGTTAAAACTAATAAAAATTAAAATCTGTAGGTTCAGTGTTTAGTAAACAAACATCATCTTTATCATTTTGGCTATACGTCACATAATTAATCTTACCTATGTCACCCACGCCTTCAGCATCAGACATAAAAGTTCATGATCGTTTATTTTTCAATCATGACTAAGAGCTATACGCATCCTACCAATCTACATTTTTTGCTTCAACAAAACTATTGTCGTATGTGAAGTAAACATAATATTTCAAATACCTATGTATTTCTATATACTTGCACAATTTGCGTTTAGGCAATAATAAAATCAATACTTAGAAACAAATTGAAAGTAGTACGTAATGGTAAGGCCTACTTTACAAGATTCTCGGTTTTTTCAACTGTAAATCTATTTGAACTATAGTTGTTTACATGATTTTGATGTTTACATAACTAAGTAATTTCTCTTAATGTTATAGGTCTCCACAGCTCCACCCTAGAGCGGAAAATTTCCCTCCTCGAAAAAACCCTGTTGATACATTTTTGAGCTTATTAACGCACTCTGATGAATATCATCCATCTTCCACACACATTTGTAACCTCAATTTGGTTGTAGATAGTCTATTATACATACAAGATTTCAAGGCCCTGATTTAAACATACAAAAGGTGATAAAGAGGAAGCTGGTTATTCACTATCCAGCGGATCTGTATTATATGATGTCAAGTTCATTCTAACCTCGCAAGCGCTGGAATTAATTTGAAAAAATCGCTCTCGTTCGTAAGTGTAATCATCCGGTCTTGAAACAAGGTCGAGTCACTCGACTGAGTGACACTGCCCATTGTTTCTTGAGGGCCCAGCCTCTACTATTTCATATAACAAATGAATCGACCTACTCAAGCCCCCCTGTATGTTACTTGTTGGTATTCAAGTGTATGTCTAGATTGAATAAGTACTACTACCTAGGTACGTAAACCAACGGTTGAAAGTCAGCGATAGAAGGAAATTGGGACTTAACTAAAACGCCAGTTTTGAAAACAGTTCCCAATAAATTAAAACGTCACTAAGCTGAAAAGTATTTTTATATTATTATTTGCCGCAGACGCGGCAAATAATTTGAATCATTTGCTATGCTTACACGCGGTAGGGGACTTGGAAAATCACTTACTCGTATTCCTCGTCACACAAGTTGAACCATCATGGCGGTCGACCTTGAATGCGCAGTAATCAATTTTCGAGTCTCAATCGAAGAGGAGGGCTGCGCGTAACCATAGCTAATGGTTCAACTTATTTACCGTGTACTATACATCTTGTATTTTTATGACGTCCAAGTAAAATTAACTTTAAAATGATGGACAATTAATTACCCTGACCGAACACGTTTATATTATGTTCAATAGTGCTGTGCAAACCGATATCTGACTTTGCTATTTAAAGTAGGATTTCATTTATATTCTAAAATAAATGATGCTGACTTCACAACTGAAAATTATTCACAGTGTTAACAATATCAGTACCCAACGCACCTATGACCCCATGTCGTTTAGCGCGCGTACAGTTCCTGCGCGCCTCAAGGAGTTGTCAGCAAACTGGAAGCCTACTCTGGGACCTCGGGTAAATATGAAAGTGTACACCAGGGCCCTGGTACGACGGCAATAAAGGAACAGTTTTTAGTCAGTAAGAGTCTGACACTATCTGCCGCTCCACCCAACGGCGGGAGATATCATTGGATGATTTTACCCACCAAAAAAAAAACGCACCTATGACCTAATAATGAAATTATGTTATACTTAACTAAGTACAAACACAGGCCTGAACAATTTTTAATCTGATTTCTTTCGTCTCATATTACCAAGTCTTCAGTAAAAATATTTATCTTACTTTGACTCATAGGAAAGGAAGCTCAGTTAATCACGAGTGTATCGTTGCAAAATTTAGTAGAGCTACTTACCCGACCGTTAGTCAATGTTTACTAACGAATGTTTTGCTAAAAGAGCACGTGAACTGACTACGTTTCAGGCGCAAGCGCACGTGTATTTGGCATCTCACGAGTCATCATTCAATGGCCTACACGCCCCGTGATGATCAAGCCAATAGCCAACAGTGTTTTGTCATCGTAAATAGACATTATATGGAATCTTGAAACTTGTCCAAAGACTCATACCAGCTGATCTATTGTTTAAAATCCTCATGGTGAACTATGGTCAAATGAGGTTAAAATTAATAGTATTTTTTTTAATCATCAAATAACTTTTTCAATACACTTACTCGAAAACCCGCTTTTATCCCACCATTTCTAGGCACACAATGGACTGTTTTCCGCACTAGTGCAGAAAAGTGTGCTCGACCCCGCCGTAATTTTATTATAATAAAATTGTTTATTGTGTCAGGCTGGCCGCGGGTCGAACCCCACGAGTGGTAATTGTGTTGAAAAACATCGTTTGACACACGTGCAAAGTCACCGCAGCCCTCGGTTCCATAACACACTTGCCTACAGCTCGTGCGAATTACGCCTCGATCGCAAAGACAAACTATCTGCATTTGTATCAAAATGTACTATTTCCTGCTCTAGTTTCAGCGGGAGACAGGATCAAACTTTTACTGACTTGAACCCACTTTGATCCTTCAGTTGCTCTTTACATTGCGGTGTCACAGTAATTCTGTTCAACAATCCCAACAGTTGTGCTTGACTGTGAAGTCTTAGGTGAAGCTCGCAACACCTTATTTAGAAAGGTAGATATGCCATTTCTCTTCACGCTTATTTCATCAATACTTTCAGGCGTAGGTAGGTGATTGCAGAGCAGACCGCCCATCATTCTCCCTGATGTTAAGAGTTGTGCTCTGATTTAACTGACACTGACTTCACTCAAGTTTTTATAGTAACTTTACATTTTTACAAAATATCACAACAGATGCGTTTCAGTGCGACCTTAAACCTCATACGACGAACAATGACAAGTCAATACTGTGAATTAGCCGGAACATGAATGAAGCTCTTTTATGAACAATAGGTAATTTATTTTTTAATAGTATGCTTTGTTGTTAGATTCCAAGATTTCATTGTGCCATGTTTGTATTTTGATCGGAAAAGTAACTGGAACTAACAAGCCTTAGTAAATGGTTTTAGTTTTATGCGTTTGGTTTCATCATCATCATTTTAGTTGAAAGACATCCACTGTTGGCCATAAGGCCCCCCCAAGTGTCGCCACAATGAATGGTCCTGTGTGTCTCGCATCCATCGAATTCCCGCAACCCTTATCAGGTCATCGGTCCACCTAGTAGGAGGCCTTCCAACACTGCGTCTTCTGGTACATGGTCGCCATTCCAGAACCTTTCGGCCCCAACGGCCATCCGTTCTGCGAGCAATGTGCCCTGCTCATTGCCACTTAAGTTTGGCGATTCGTGCTATGTCGGTAACCTTAGTTCTCCTGCGGATATCCTCATTCCTGATTTGGTTTCTTATTATGATTACGTAAGTAAAGGTTCCAGAGCCAATATGCGGTTAAAAAACCGCAAATAGAAAAACCAAATAATCCAGTACATTCGCGTAGTTGAACACCCCAATGACGACATTCGTGCTACGGAGTAAATAATGGAGTAATGACTTGTGTAACTGTACTTCCTGAAATTGAGGCAACTCTAGTTTTTCCTCAAATATTTGTCCAGTTATATTGTGTCATACCCACTAATCTATGATAAATCCAGTACTCGACTTGTTTAACTCCTTGTATAGACTTGTTTACGTTTCCACTATGTTTAGATAACCACCTAAAATTACGACGATGATAAAACATATCTATGATGTATCTTTCAAGTAACCCGTGAACTAATCTGCGCATTATCATTATCAATTAGTACAGCTATAAATAAAAGTAGCTGGAAACTCACCTAAAAAAAAACTCGAATTACTGACGATTCGGACACAATATATTCTGAGAGTAGTGGTGGCCGAGTGATAAAGGCCTCGACTTACGAGTTGTAAATTGCGGGTTCAAACCCAGCCAGGCGCATTACTTTGTGTAATTTATTTCATGACCACTGCTCTCAAAAACGGTGAAGGAAAATATCGTGAGGAACCCAGCATGTCCTAGAATCAAAAATTCGAAGACATGTGACATTCATCAACCCGCATTGAGCCCGCGTGGTTGATTATGGCCCATTTCCTCTCTGGAGAGGAAGACTGCGTCCCAGCAGTGGAAACATTTCAAGCCTGATAATGCTAATGCTTAATTCGGACAGAGTCCGAATCGTCACATTATATTTTATTTTTATTTTTTCACTGACTATTCGGGCACAAACTGTTTCGTACAGTCAGATGAAACATTTTAAAATTGAATCTTCTTTTTCTTAGTCGGTACACCCTTGTCAGAGTGGTTGTCGTCATCACTGTGAATCACGATGAGTGATCATCTTGGTCATACGGCGCCATTCATCGCGGACTGCAGCTTTCCGGGTACATTCGTAGACCGAGCACTTAGTTGCGGCCTTGATCTGGTCTGTCTCATTCAGATCACCATCTACCACGTGGCCTGGTGCCCTCAACTTTGCCCTGCAGTACGAGACGCTCTATGGAGTCATTACCACGACGAGATACATGGCCGAAGAAGGTCAAAATGCGCGACTGTACTGTGATACACGCTGCCTGATGCCGCTGAGTTATTTTAAGATGGAATCATTCGTACGAAACTCTGTCCATGATACTCCTAGCATCCGTCTCCAGCACCACATCTCTAACGCGTCAACTTTCTTCTTCTCGGGTTCACGAAGAGTCCATGTCTCCGATGCATACAATTTAATACATTTTGGAAAAAAGAGCCTTACCAAAACTATTTTAGGCTGAATTTAAGGCGGCAGCATATCTTTGCTGTAAAGTCGTGGGCACAGTGCAATGCGGACTCATAGACTAATTCCATTTTACAAGCTTACAAGCCATAGATATGACAAAATTGTTGCTTCCTGTATAGTGTACCACCTCAAAGATGGAACAATACCTGTATTAGATGTTCGAGAGAGGAATCGAGAGGCCTATTTTTTATGGTTACTCGCCTGGCGTCGAGATCTGTCTTTCGCTGGTCTTGAATTTGTGAATTATGTGATTACAATGTACCCAATTTAGTTGAGCTACGCATACCTATTCTGAGTGTTTGTGTTTGACATGTCATGACCGCTCTGACCAGTGTTTGGGTACACTGTGAGACCAATCAAGTCGAACTGCTCAGCAAGTAGGTCTCGCATGGTTGCGCTCTCAAGGATTCCTCTCAACTTTTTACGGTCACACCTCTCCCCAGTCAGTTCACAGACAATTTCAAGTGCTAAATCGTTCAGATCCGGCTTAGTACAAGTCTAATCTATTTTGCGATTCAATTCAATTGTAGCACGGGACGGGACATTATGTGCAAATAAGGACGAACAGGTTATTTTAAACCTTGTTTCACACTTTGTAATGTTCTACCCATCTTGTTAGGTATGATTTACATGAATAGGCAGTATGAATGGCGACTTCTCAGAAGGTAAAATACAATAAATCAGATAAGCAAAAGGAACAAAATATTTAATGAATATGGACCTACATAATTATCTTTTTCCGCAGTTCCACATAATTTAATTAAAAAGTCACTAAAATAATTATACATATTTTCAACGACAGTTTGGAAGTTGCAAAAGTGTTTTTAAATACAAAGTTTTCCACAAAAATAATAACGCGGAAAACATTACAAAAAGATTTCTATTCTAGATACCTAAAGATTTTCAATTCAATAGGCTTGAATCTATGAAATATAAATAAATTGTAGAATATTTTGGGTGGTTCACGTTTTAAAGCAATACCTACCTACTTAAAGATTTTTTTAGACACAAGTCGAATGTAAAGTTCCAAAGTTATTTTTCAGAGACGGCAAAGTCAGTAAGTAGGTACGTACTACTTATACGAATTTTATTTATTAATGCATTTATTATACAAGTTACATACTTTGAAAAATTATGTATTACATAAAATTACATAAACAATAAAATTTATAATGTGAATTTAATGTGCGTCCATGATGTTAGACCTATTAGAGGATCGCAAAGTTTGCTACAGCAAATAATTTTCCTATTTATTATGAGTAAAGCGCGCGAAGTTAGAATATCGTTCTTGGCATTTCAGGTTGTTACAATATTTTCATCTCAGATAATTGTAGTTTATTATTGGATGTTACGTGTCTTTAAACTTTCAAGGTGACTCTAAAAGAATATGTCGAGTTCATTTAACTAATACAGATTAATGAGAGACGCTGGAACCAGAGTTTAGGATGTAGAAACAATAACTAATTTTGAAAACATCGTCACGTTTTTTTGGGGCCTCGCCAAAACTCTGCGTATGAAGCTACATCATAATGTGGGTGTGGCAATCTCTGTGATATTTTTTAGATACTCCCTTCGTTTTCTCGTTAATTTATTGATTTTTTTCCTAATAAATAACCGTTTTCCGAAAATATTAAACTAGCTTAAAAGGATTAAATTTTACTTACAATAAATAGATATAAAATTTATACTAGCTATTTATTCTGATGCTGTTCCAGTTTCTTTAAAGTAAATCTCAATTTAGAGTCTACACAAGATAAACAAAAATTTTCCAAATTTGCACAGACTATCTAAAAAAAAATATCCATTAAAATCCATTAAATATTACTATTTCAATTGTCACACGATTTCAATTTATAGTTGCAAATAAGAAAGCTACAAACATTTGACGATCGTGACAGATAAGTTTTAGCGTCTCATACGTCAGGAGGCGTGCCTATTCTTGGTAAATAGAGTTAATCAAAGTAACCTAATCATCCTTGTTGTTGCTGGTGGAAATGCGCAGAACATGTGACAATGATAATGTGTCGTCACATAAGTAGTTTAACTATTAGACCATCGTGACTATGGCCACAAGAAGCTATTATGGGGGGCAGCTCCTGCCACAATAGCGATCGTGCCTCGCTATTGTCATTGGCTATATTTGTCACAAATATTGACACTGTCACGCGACTACAATAAAGAACATCACGGATTGAACTGTATTCCGTGATAATTGTTTGCTCAATATTTTCTCACAGTATAGAGACTGAGTTTTTCTGAAAAAGATTTTCATTTTATAAAGCGAAATATGACCAATTTTGATTGAATACCAAGAACTAATTTAAATTCAAACTAGTTATAATCCTCTCACACAAGTTGAACAATCATGGCGGTCGACCTTGAATGCGCAGTAACCGATTTTCGGGTCTCAATCGAGTTGGGGACCTGAGATTAACCATAGCAACGGGTTCAACTTATTTGCCGCGTATTATATAGCTTGATGGTTTTCTGGAAAATTGCACAATTTAATACCCTTATTTAGTGTTTCCCTGGAAACACAAAATTAAGTAGCGCCGAAACCAATTGAATAATTCGAATGGCTTTCAAATGATTCATTTGATTATAGCGTAAAATATATGTTCCGGTTATTTTGTTTTAAAATAATCTTAAAATATAAAATTGAATCAAGGGAATCCAACTAAATTGACGCATATAAAATTTGCAAAATTGGGTATTCAAAATAACAAAAAGTTTTCAAGTAGAACAATAAACACGTAGATTTTTTTATTACCGACATTAGATCAGTACAAAAAAACGTAATGGTAGCGTATTTTGTCCACTCTAGTAAAAGTAAAAAGCAAAATAGCGTAATTTTTTTATAAATTTTAAAAGAGAATTGAAAAAAGTTATAAAATCATATATATTAATTTAGATACAACCCCTTCCTGATGTTTTTAGCCTGAAAAGGCTCGATATACTAATCTAAAGAAACGTGAATAATTCTAGCTTAAATGTTAAGTAATATGTACAGACGCCAGCACATCAACCTACCTAAATCTGTTAAATATCTTTAATAAATTTTCAACCTTATCACAATTAAGAAAGGTTAATGTTCGATTGGTAAAATTTGACAGATTGGGGTAGATTGACGTGCTGGCGTCTGTACCTAAATGTGTTAACTATATGGCATAATATATCTATTAGATGCACACTTTATTGTACACCAACAAATCTTTTACATAATTCTTTACACTTTTGGTACCATGGCGGCCTTATCGCTGACAGCTATTTCAGCGATAACCACCAGACAACCTATAACTTACCTACCTTATAGTTATTACTAATTATAGGTAAAGCCATCTAAGAAACGGATGTTTAAGTGTAAATATTATGACATGCACTAAACGTTGTCCATACCGAAATTATTAGCAACGAAATCCTTGACAAGCAATACTTAACATAAGCTACAATGCTCTAGTATTTAGAATATTTACTTCGCATCGCGATTCATTCATCGCGTGTATTTGTGTAATTATATTGATTCTGTAGTGACATCTATGACGTAACATTGGAACTAAAATTTAAAATCCTACATCACGATAGAGTTCTCCGCGCGATTAGTCATTAGAACCAATCTGAACCCTATCAAAGAAAACAATATTTCTGTGGAGAGAACACCTTTTCAACGAAGGTTAGAGACTTTACACTCTGTTCCGCATACCACCAAACTGGTGATCCCTAAGTGATTTAAAACAAACAAACTTCTTGTTCTTCTTCCTGCCCTTATCCCATATTTCTTGGGTATCGGCGCAACACGTTTTATTCTTCTACTCTGTTTCTTTTTTACTACTATCTCTAACTCCCTTTTTTTCATATCACTCCTCACACAATCTCTTCAAAATCTTTTCTTTGGCGGCCCTCTTCCTCTCCATCCATCTACATATACACACGCAACCTTCTGAAACCCCAAAATTCCAGTGAACGAATGGACATGGTATTAGCAGTTCCTATTTGTAGAAGTAGGAAATGTACGTATTCAATAACAACGCGAGCACATGGTCTACCTACTGAATGATTGCCAGGTATTTTCTGAACGATATTATACACAGTCAGGGGCACTGGGACAAAGCTACTACAGTACACCCAGTATTTAGCAGTTTACTATCAAAATAATCTGTTCAATGTCCATACATTTAAATTATTACTTGTGTCGTTATTATTAGCCTTTTCATACTAACGGACAATATTTTTGCCTTACTGAACCTGACTTAAATCAAGATTCACTCGAAGTGCAAAGTTAAATTCGTAAAGTTATAAAACAATGTATTGTTGTTGTAAGAGCATGCGAATGCCATAAATTATAAGACAATGTGATATTTTGGGGTTACGCTTCGCGAATACAAAAACGATATCACATATCAACTGTGGAATCGAACGATTGACTTTGAAAATTAATATAAAATCAAATCACGTTTAAAGTTTTGAACTTAGATTCAGCATTCTAAGTTTTATAGAGATACTAAAATTATTTTTATAGTAACGTATCACAATGGAACGTTTTACTAATTCAAGGTACCCTAATGAAAAATCAATGAGTTATTCTGCGAATGTAACTCATGCAAAAGTCGAGCTTGACGGCTTTTTTGCAGTCCAGCAACCGGTTCCTTCAAAAATTTATTTTTGTAACCAGTTCAATCCAGTATCACGCGCAATCTGTCTTGTCGGCAAACAGAGACCACACTACAGTGGACCCCCGATAATCCGGCCCCTGTCTAATCCGGCGCCCCCTGTAATCCGACATGACTTAGAATTACATGTATGTTTGACAATCTTGCTAATACATATAGATCACGCAGGTTTGAACAGGTCACAACTCGTAATTTGTCGGATTACAAGGTACTCTTTCGTAAAAAAATCCGGACTATAGGGGTCTTAGGCAGTGCTCTATAATCCGACAAATTCGATAGTCCGACACTGCCCTGCATAATGTTTGCCGGATTACCGGGGGTCCACTGTATATATTTATCCGAATATTGTGCAAATAACGCACTTATACCAATACGATAAAGTTTAAATTTGTTTAAAAAAAAGGAGAATACAGTTTGGTTTGACTGAATAAAGTTAGGGGAACTGAACCACATGAGCATAAAGCATTGAATACTTTTATGAGTCATTTTGTTGCAGCCGACAAGGGAGCCCTTAATTTATATCCTAGATTACGTCAGGTGATAAAATTGTACACGTTTTCGTGTACCTACCTAAAAATGCGTTGCTAACTCGAACTGAGATTATATTTCAGATTAGGAAACATAGCTTCTCATAACAAATATATCAAATTATTTTTGACAAACATGACACAATATTATTTTTTGACAAACATGACATGATTTTACTCGATGGTAAAACAACACACTAAGAAGAAGAAAACAAGAAAATAAGTTCACTACTCAAAATTTGACGTCATCTCAACGTTCAGTCACGTGGTCAGAACAAAGGAATTGGGGGCGTGGCCAAGCGTTCACGCTAAACGAAACGATTGTAACTTGGCTAGGGGGGCTGAGGTTTAGTCGCACATGAGCGATTGCGGTCAAAATTCGTGCTAAGTTTAAAAAAATCGCCAACGTTAATAATCCTGCGGGAGATCTGTGTTTCGTACTTACGCGGCCGCGATGGCTATTTATGTCTTCCCAAAATAGCAACGGTTTGGTCACATGGCCACCGAACCGAGCCCCTGCAACGAATACCGTCTCACGTCACTGCAGCGTCACATTCAACGAAACTTGTGTACATTCCAAATTGTGACACATTACCAGCCAATTTAAAAGCGAATCCTAAACACCTTTAATTCTCGGAACAGTATCCTTACATTCTCAATTAGGTTCACTTCATTCCGGAAAATGCAGTAAATAAATGGATTTTTCATTTTTTTTCAGAAACCTCAAATGCGGCCGATGATTGTAGAATATGACCCCAAGAAAAAAGGAGTTAAAAATGACTTATCAGATGTCGTTATGGTCAAGTAAGTGACTATGTTCCATATACTCTGCAACGAGGATGCCACTAGAACGACAATCATTGAACCCGCTTTGATTGCCCATTTTATGTTGTCAATAATTAATTTCAGTTTGATCTGGTGCCACATCCGATCAATGATTATGTTGTACTGCTTAGTAATTAATTAGAAATTTAAATCAACATTAAAGCATGCTTCACAGCTTACCTCATTTTTTGTTTCTGTTCAGCAATTGATATTTTGATTGTGGAATATCTTATCAGTTTTGCCTTAAACCTAATAATTTTGACGTTTTTATTTCTACAGGACATTGAAAAGAAAACGTATACCTATTAGATTTTATTACCAAGGTTAAATATCCTAAACCGGTAGCACTTATAAAGTTCAGTACGAGTGCGCTCCTGGGCGTGCCGGCGGCGGTGTGTAGCTCTGCTGTCGGCCGTCCTGGTCGCATCTCACTGTTTTTGACAAATTTATGTTTTGTCGTGGTATTTTATATTGTATGTTGACTGTTAAGTACTCGCTCCTTAAAATGAGCTAAAATGCTCGAAGCTGTACGGAGACGATCCGGGAAGACGAGTGCTGCTTCCACGAGATAAATGTCGTTCGTCGACCTTGATCATCTTGCAATGGACTCATACACCGGTACATCATTCCATTTTATGGTTTCAATTTTGTTTATTTAATTTGTTTTGTTTGGTAATGGTAAAAATTTGGAGATGATTGTGTACAAACAGTGCCCAAGTCCGCTGCCACCGCGCCGACCGCAACAGCGGCCGTGCGCGGCGGGCGCCCGTGCGCCATCTCTGTTCAGGCTCGGGATTGGCTCGCAAACTGGCGATTTGTACAAATTTGATTTAGCTTTATGTTCTGTTTACATATCTCTACCTTTTTTCTTACTACGTTCTGTAAACCTAGAGATACAATGTAATAGAATTGTAATATAATTCATGTCCAAATTATTATTTGTATCTGATTAATCCAATCATCAATATAACCCCATTGTCCAATTGCCACTTTTATCCGTTAAGTTTATAGACTTCATATTTTTGACTATAACGTAAAGCTGTATTGAATTTAACGGTTGAGCCATCTATTTGTAAATGCCGAGTCTTAACAGAGTGAAGCGCATACAAACAAAATATATTATACTTTATTTTGGAGACCATAATGAATGTATCACACTTCACACCACAACACTTACACAGAATAATGCAGCTTACAATCAGTAAAAATCTTGATCATCCGCGAACAGTTCATAGTAGCCACAGAATCAGTATTGCGATGCGAGTAGTGTCATCATCTTGAGTACCCGCGACATCCACACCCCGTTCGTTTCACATTGTAGCTTCAAATGTGGCGCTTTATGTGTTCTCGCTACCATCACATAGATCTGCTTTAAATTCAATAAGTTATCAGAAACTACACTTTGTTACCCACCTCACTTCTAACCTATCAACACCACTTTACTTAGTTTGTAATGTAATGTTAGCAGAGACACTTGTTATAACAGTATTTGGGAATGTTTTACAGGTACAAAGTTGACCCAAATGAGATCCCAGTGGAACAACAGGCAGGCTCCACCCTGCCCCTCATGGAGATCCCGGGCAGGGACATTGAGGCTGATGAGGATTATAATCCTTTCGAGCATAGGAAGTTGGCGCATCCCACATCGTAAGTTTACATGGTTAACTATTGAAGTGGCAACACGCTCATTAATGAACTCACTATTTAGTACGAGTACTTCATTCAGAATATTAATTGCACACTTTTTCTTTCCAGGGATATGGATACCCTAATTCATTTGCTGAAAGGATCCCTCGGAAGTGGGATCTTGGCTATGCCCATGGCATTTCACAACGCGGGTTTATATTTCGGCTTGATTGCGACGTTCGCCATCGGAGGTATTTGCACATACTGCGTGCACGTCCTGGTGAAGACCGCGCATGAACTCTGCCGGCGGATACAGAAACCCTCGCTAGGATTCGCCGAGACCGCTGAAGCTGCTTTCTTATGTGGACCACCTGCCGTGCAAAAGTTTTCTCGACTTGCCAAGTAAGTAGACCACACTAATCTGCTCCTGATATCATTAGTTTATAGCCAAAGTGCAACAGAGTGGCTGTTGAGGTTTTTATATTTAGGAATGCATGCCAAATATGATTCGTTGTTTACTAAGTCCATATCACGTACTGTCATTGAAATTTTGGCCATAAAAATAATTACAATTGGTTTACTATTATAACGTTGTTAAAATACATCAGCGTAATATATTATATTGTTTTTAGCTCGTATTTACCAGGATTACTTGGTAAAAAATTGTCTAAACTAAATTAGAATAATACTGTCTTTACCTATTATATGAAATTGTCGCTTCTTAAAACGGGTTACTTTGAAGTGTTTTATCTTCGGATTGAGTTGGAATTATAAGTTTGAATAAACTTTATACTAAAGATACGTTTTTTTTTTTAAATTAGCACACACAAACATAAAGAAACCAGTAAATACCTAACACTTCAAAGCAAGTCGTTTTAGAAAACAGCAAATTCATAAGGAAATCGCTATTATCTTGACTATTTTAGCTAACAGTGAATTAAGCTATGATCTCTGGGCAGCTAATGTTTGAATTAAAAATTCTACAACAAAATTAAGACTAAAATGTAAGATTTATACTGCAGTTTTGCACTAGTGATATTAAAATTTTTGATCGTTCATAATAAAAAAAAATATATAATCGTCGATACACAAGTTGAACCATCATAGCGGTTGACTTTGAGTGTGCAGTAACCAATTTTCGAGTCTTAATCGAGGTGGGGGAATACGTGTAACCATGGCAACGGGTCCAATTTATTTGCCATGTACTATAATATCATCAGTGCGCAACTTTAATTAACATCTAAAATCTATGCAACTAAAATCTTTAGACGTGATGGAGTTTTTCTACTATCAAATTCAAACTGAGCCTTCAGATATTTATAATAATAAAACACCTATGATCATAAGTTTTGTTTAAAAAAAAAATGTAGATTGGTGTATTTAACGAAAAACTTAATAATAATATATATATTTAATGCTTTTTCAGAGCTATGATCAACTGGTTCCTTGTCATTGACTTGCTGGGTTGCTGTTGCGTCTACATCGTGTTTGTCGCGGAAAACGTTAGGCAAGTGGTTAATTCCTACGCGAAGGGAACCGACTGGTACGACATCGACGTCCGTTACTACATGGCTGTTCTTCTCCCACTGCTCATCGTCATGAATCTGATAAGAAACTTGAAGTATTTGGCACCACTATCCATGATTGCTAACTTACTGGTCGGAACTGGAATGGGAATTACTTTCTATTATCTATTTCAAGATATTCCTAGTTTAAGCGAACGCTTACCTTACACTCGTATCGAGCGACTACCAATCTTCTTCGGAACTGCCATCTTCGCTCTGGAAGGCATTGGCGTCGTCATGCCCCTGGAAAACAACATGAAGACTCCCACCCACTTCATTGGATGCCCAGGCGTGCTTAACACTGGAATGTTCTTCGTGGTCTCCCTGTACGCCTTCACTGGATTCTTCGGTTATTTGAAGTATGGTGATGAAACTGAAAGCAGTATTACTTTGAATCTCCCGCAAGATCAAGTGTAAGTATACAAGTACTTTAATATGAAAATCTGTGTCATTTCAGACCCTTATTATAGAGTACAATTTGATCATATTTAATAGTGACATAACCTTTTAACTGAGGAATAAAAATAGCGGTTTGACAGTTTACATATACAAAATATGTCAAACGTCTACATTCTGATATCATTTATTTAGATAAAGAAGGTATTAAAACAAGAAAAATAAAAACACGCAACTAATTAAAACTATATATAATATACATAAAGGCAATTATTCCTAGCCAATTAAGGCGTCATGAAACTCCTCTGCATCGCTGTCGACTGGAAGTGTGCCCAAAATCTTTGAAAAATATCTGACTATTGAAAAATCACTAAGTCTAATAATCGTTCTTGAATACGGGCGTAAAAAGCCTAAATTGGATAACAATTAAAAAAAGTTGTAGTAACTCCAAAACAACTTTCATTTTTTGCTAGTCCTAACATTTTTTTTATGGCGGTCAGTTCACGATTATTGTACTTTCTGATTTAAATGAGTTAACTATAAAACGGACCGACTCATACTGTATTTGAGTTAACCTTTAAATAAGCAACATTCTGCTAAAGACTAATAGCCCAAAATCGAAACCCCAGACCTATGTCTGAAGTGTTCATAAAATAAACATGATTTTAAATTTATTTTTATATTACTTACAGATTGGGCCAAAGCGTTAAACTGATGATAGCTGTCGCCATATTCTTCACGTACAGTCTGCAATTCTACGTACCTATGGAGATTATTTGGAAAAACGTCCGCCACTTCTTTGGAGCCAAGAAAAACCTCGCCGAGTACAGCATTCGAGTCGGGCTGGTCATGTTGACCTTGGCCACGGCTATCGCAATGCCTAATCTCGGTCCATTCATCTCACTGGTCGGCGCTGTCTGTCTCTCTTTCCTTGGCCTTATCTTCCCGGCTGTCATTGAAACCGTCACTTTCTGGGACAGGCCTAATGGTCTTGGTCGCTACAACTGGGTTCTGTGGAAGAACCTGTTCTTGATTTCTTTCGGTATTCTTGGTTTCTTAACGGGATCTTATGTCAGCATTTTGGATATAATCCAAGGTCAGAAAAAAGAATAGACGCGCATGACCATTTCATAGAATAAGGCTCAATAGATATGATTTAGGCTAAGGCCGATTTTTAAGTATTATGGCTTCGATGGGTTAATTCGATTGACTATGGCTTCCATTTTAATAAAAACTTTTTCAAATAATATTTTCGTTTTACGTATGAATCACAAACACCTTTTATTGCAAATTAAATCTGCACAAATAAACTCATCTAAAGTTTTTCATAAAAACAATCGACCTAAGAATAATCGTAATTTTAATTTCGCTTTTAGTATTTTTTACTATTTGTGGTAAGCGCCACTTTTATTTGGTGTAGCGAAATTATTCTCTTAATAAAATTGAGTTTTGTATTAAATGCTCAATTTGTATTATTTGAGATTAGCATTATCTATCTAATTTACGTTTTCTGTTGAAAATTTGTTGATGCGAAGCAGGTTGTGTATTCCTATCTCTTACATTTATTTAGCCCCGAAACTTTGTAGCCATTTTAGTTTTAAGCGAAATGTAGATAAATCTACTTTTATAATTTTGTGAGAAATGGTCTAGTGCATTATCGAAATGTGATACAATTTTAGGTTAACAAAAAGGCATTGCGGTATTGGAAAAATTACTAAAAAATATATAAATTGTTTCGAAAATAGACAATATTAATGTGTAGTTGTTAGCAAATTTTCGAACTTGGCTAAAGTTTGCCAAATTGTCCTAAAAATGGATTACAATTTTGGGGTCTAATAGTAGAAACATTGTTCGTGATAATAATTATGGCATTTCCATTACCAAAAAAAAAACATTTAGGTAAGTATATAACTGCTTATGTAGTATAAATATTCATATCGAGCTTTTTTGGAAAATTATGAACTGAAGCATTTATCTAAGGTACCTATAGGTACAATGTTTTGTGGTTAAGATCTTCGTCGAGATCGTTAATGTTGTATTACAGAAAAACAAAAACTCAGGCGATAAAGTTGGTAAATCTCAATAGATACATAATATGTACCTAAAGACTGGTTATAATATTGTATTTTTATGTCACAAAAATATTATTCTCAATCGTCCTTCGTTGTCTCAAAATTGAAGTTGACACTTCTAGAAAATAAGATATGAAAAGGGGTTACTCATCCGTTATGAAATATGTAAATGTAACTAATTACGTAAATATTGACATCTTCATAGGTACGTGATAAGTAAATGGTAACCCTATTGTTCCTCGTACAAGTTTGATTCTGAATATTTATTTAGATACTAACCGAGTGCATGTATGAGAAATACGAATGGCTAACGTTAAGATAAAGAAAATATTATAAATGATTGTGTGATAGTCATTCTGTATTAGATATTAGGTATTAAATGTGCGACTTTTATAGTTGGGTCGTTTTCCCTGACTTGTAAATTACTATTTGTTTTAATAGTGACGTACAACCCCGCTGTTGACTCTGTCCTTATCGTGCTCTACGGAGCCGAAGCTGCTAACCCTTTCAAAGCCACGGTCGAATATATGTGACAAATCAATTCCAAGCCCGGCCGCTACAGTCTTGTATATGAGAGAAATAATGGATTAAACCAAAAATATCAAAGTTTTTATGTCATTGTACGCAGTTAACAATATAAGTAACGGTTTGTCGGGACCCGATTTTTGGGTCGTGGCGTTTTTATAAAAATCCGTGGCGTTGAATGAGTTAAAGTTCCATCTTTTCTTCATATCTATTGCGATATATGGTCGTTGTCACAGTATTATGGGATTAAAAGTAATTGTTAGATAAGAGACAAATAAAATCAATTTGACTTCTAATAACCAACTAAATTTTAAATAAAAAACGAAACAAGAGATTGTCGCTTCAGAAAAAATATATTAAATACAAATAAATAATGTCAATTCTGTATCTACAACATATTTTTTAACATCATATATTTTTATGTGAATTTTTATTTAGTACCCAAAAATATAAAAATGACACACGGTTATATTATTATTCATGGGATATCATTCCTACATATTTGGTATAAAGTACCAGCCTACCTATTTTAGATACTTAGAAGTGGTTGTTTTGTTACAGTATTAAAATAAATAAGATTAAGGAATATCTGTGTTTTGTTGTTGTATCCTTAAGCTTTTCTATAAACCACCTGCACTTGTTAGAATTTCTCTCTCAATCTGCTGGTACAGGTTGCCAAATACCTACTGGTCAGAAAAAATATATTTTAATCTATGGGAGTGGGATACGCCCAATCCGGACTTTACTGTTTATAATAAAACTTTGGACTTAGGTTTACTTTTGACTATTACATTTTCACGTTCAAACGTGTCTGCCGCTAATAAGGCCTCTCGCCTTTTTTTTTAGCGATGCTGTTGGACGTTTCGTAAGCGCGTGACAGCATCGCGACTGTATCGATTCGAACGCGCTACAGCACCGCTACAAAAAGTCGCGCAACTGACGCGAGACACTTAATGGTGCGCATGTAGTCGTGTCTATGGAGAACTTAATGTATCATTACGTAGCAAAACGTGTGCGGGGTCCGCGCAGCAAGTCACAACGGAGCACTTTTGAATAGGACCGCGTGGGCAACCGCTTCGGCTCTAAAGATACAAGCAAATCATAGAGGAAAAATTATTTTGTCACTTATTACTAAGTACAATAATGTTAGACACACCTGGATTACAATCACCGTACTAAATAGGGTAACCACAAGTCCATCGATATGAAAAAAAGAAGATCCAAATGACAGTGCGTTGTGAATTGAAAGATCATGTTTCGAATTTCGAATATTTGAATTTCAGGAAACATTGGCATTTTAACTGGCAGATTACCTTATAAACAAAAGTATAAGCATAATCGTAGAGGTAGCTCAAGATCAGTGAGCACAATCTTTTTTCAATTCCGGATAGCGACGAGCCTGAAACTAACTGAAACTCGGATAGAGCTACAATTAAATCTTGTGATACAAATGAGCACCTTGAATTCTACGAATCCAACAATCATTCAACAATCTTAAAAACAATGCGATTCATTACACCAAAATTCTGCGTAGGCAGGTTTATATATAATCCAATTACTTAGTTTCACAAAGTTCTGGTGGAACCCAGCTGAAATTAAAATAACCTGTGTAACGATTTCATCATTGCTTACCATCAGATGATTACTTAAAAAAAATGTAGATATTCATTATATTAATAATAAGCAAAGTACGAGTGCAAAGTACGAGTGCAAAGTACGAGTGCTTTGAAAAGGTAATGGATGAAGAGCTTTAAAAGTTTTGCAATTTAAACCAATGCCGGTTTTAGCACTACCAGCACCCAGGGTGAGAATTCTAGGACGACCATTGCGCCCTCTGTCTCTTATTGAAACTTACAAGAAAAAAGCAGGGTTTTTGGAGAAATTCTCTTTTTTTTTTAAAACATAAAATTCATAAAAATGTGTATGTATGTATATCTCCATCTTGGAAATTTTGGTAGGTCATAACTTCACGAGTCAGATATTATCCCTGTTCCTGGTTGTTGTAGTCGACCCTGTTGGGGCCCTACGGTTTGACAACTCCTTGAGGCGCGCGTGGCACACTACGTGCCGTCGACGACTTGGACAAGATTGGCCGGACGGCGAGCAATAGGTAGCTCGGCGCCTGGCGCAAACCCACGCCTGCGGTGGCTGGCGATGGGAAATCTCTTCAAACAATTTGTGGGGACTTGGAATTCATGATCCGAGAGTTTCCACCCTAAATGTCTCGAAAATTTAACTACCAACAACTTGTTCGCAACAATGTCAATTATATTTTTATCGCTTGAGGTTCTCCGCAGCTGCAGTGGCACCACCAGCACAGCACGACGAACTAGAAACAAGATGGCGCAAGAGAAAAAAAATTCAATCTATGAATCCACGGAATCTACAGTGTTCTCACATTGACATTATAAACAAAAGAAGCTTTATGAAAAACTGGGCAAGTGCGAATCGGTTTCCTTACAAGCTAACTTACACACATCAAAAAAAGTTTGAGTTCACTTTGATAATACGAAATCGTTTTTTTGTTACGTTGGAATAAAACGTTTTTTTATTTTATTTTTCTAAGATCTTCATATAAAATCAAATCAATTGATATTTTAAATTCTTTTGTTATTTTAATTGTTTTCTGTATAAAAAGAGATTAAATCCTTGTTTACCTACACTCATTCAGAAATCTGACCAGTTTGATTCAAGCGTTTTTTTGACTTTTCGAGGAGTTCATTTAAAAAGATGCTGAGGGGCTTATCAGAAGTTTTACGAGCAAGAATTGTTACTTTGGGGGAAGAAGGACATTCTACGAGAGAAATAGCACGCAGAATGGCTGTATCTCAATCCTGTGTCGTGAACACGTCACGGAGGTATCGCGGCGTGGATAACTTTACTGATCGACCTCGCAGTGATCGGCCAACTGTTTTTACTGCTGCTCAGAAACGTTACATCAGATTGCTGACTGCCCGAGACACAACAATCAATGCCACTAAAATAAAAGCTGAGTTGCGGGCTGCTACTGGACTAGAAATTAGCACTCAGACCATCAGGAATTGCTTACACCAGGTTGGATTACGAGCGAGGAGATCCTGGCGAGCACCCCTGAACTCACAGCAACGACACCTCCTCAAAATGAAGAAAACAACGAGGAAAACATTTGACGGAATTGTCTCTTCTTTGACGAGTCCAGAATTAGCACTCATCCAGACAACCGACGTCTTCGTGTCTGGAGAAGACGTGGGGACGCTAAAAGACAAAGAATTGCCACCGGAACCGTTCAACAAGGCGGGAAATTGGTATCCTTTTGGGGCGGTATCGTAGCTCGATGACTGCAGCTTTGTACCAAACCATTGCGATCATTTGTTCTGTGTCTGAGTGTAATTTATCTATAATACATATATGTTTATCAGTTGTCTAGTACTCATAACACAAGCTCTGCTTAGCTTGGGATTAGACGACGTTGTGTGATAGTGTGTGTGATATTATATTATATATTATATTATTATTGCTATGGATGGAATTGTCAAGACATTTATAATAAACCCTGGCCTTCGATTCGTAATGGTTCACTATAATGCCCCCGCACATGGAGCTCAACGAATGAACGCTGCTCTGCGTGAATACGACATTACCAGGTTAGACTGGCCTGCCGGCTCGCCTGACTTAAACCCGATAGAGCACGCGTGGGATGCTGTCAAGCGAGCTGTTTGGAACCGTCAGCCACCTACCCAGACAGTTCCAGAGATCAGGGAAGCCGTTATTCTAGAATGGGACAGGTTACCGTAAGAAATTATGGATAACTTAATTCTCAGCATGCCAAGAAGGATTGCCGCATGTGTTTGAGTCAGGGGAGGAGTTATCTTGTACGAAACAAAAACTATTTCATAATAAATGTTGACAATATTTAATTAAACCTCTTTTTCTTTCAATTTTTTATTAGTCGAAATTGCATTAGGACTTTTAAACTCAATTTTTGTTGATAAAAAATAATTTATTTTTTTATTTCAAAAAGTAAGTAAGCAATATTCCTTTAAAAAGTAAAATTTAAAAAAAACAAACATCTTGTGCTAGTAATCTCAAATTTTTTTGATGTGTGTATGTAAATAGTTGAATTCCCGAATCGAGTTTCGAATATTTATCTATAACAAAAAAGGTTTTTTTTTTATATTGTAACGTCTAATTTACAGTTTTCAGAATTCTATTCCTATACCTACTTGTGCTATGAGAGCTTGCTTCATGCCAAATTTCAGAATTCTAGGTCAACGGGAAGGACCCTATGAATTTTGATTCCTTTGAGGTATCGAAATATACGTTTTTTGCGACATAAACGGCCGTATCTTTTTTTTTCGTAAACTGAGTAGTACCATTTTTCACAGCTTCAAGGGATCGTAGATCTGAGTATTTATATGGTTTAAATTTCAACTCGATACCTCCACGTGTTCCCGAGATAAAGAGTCTAAACAGACAGACGGACAACAAAGTGATCCTATAAGGGTTCCGTATTTTCCTTTTGAGGTACGGAACCCTACAAAAAAACCACTCAATGAATGAGATGCTTACAATAATAAATCGCTAATGAAGTTAGGGTGACTGTGTGCAAAAATGAATAGATGTTTAGACGATAAAGCCTACAATATTAGTTATAACCAATTTGCAAAAATAAAACACCATTGAGCTAATTTATACTGTTTCCTGCGGTTTCACCCGCGTCTTTGGTTACTGAGTGCTTCGCTCCCGTAGGTCGTGACGTGATGTTAAACCTTCCACAGTCAATGGACTATACAACACTAAAAGTATTTTTTTTTTCAATTCGAAACAGCAGTTCCTTAGATTACCGCGTTCAACGAAATAAACAAATTCTAATATTATTAACTAAATATTTTAATAATAATATATCTTCAAATCGACGGGTCCTACGTATACTAGTACAAGTGCAAAAACACAACTGTTCAGGAGAGCGGTTTAAAGGTTCCAAAGCTTGTAATTTTGTCATACATCAATGGAAATACTTGAAATTTTGATATGTTATATTTGAATATCTAAGGAAAAAGACTGCATTATTGTTTTTTCTTATTTTTTTATACTTTGGAAAATAGCATCACATGCATTGATGTAGCTTGTTTTCTTTACTATGGTAGAACCTGTAAACTGATACAAGTGGCCACTTATACCAGTATATAGTGTACTTGCTTATACTTATAATAAAGGAAAATTGAAGCATTTTACTCTTTTAACATGCTATTTGTAATCTATTTATTAATATGAGGTTATAATATTAACAATAACATCTTCTTTTATCGATTTTTAAACACTTACAACAGTTTACTCAGTACTGGAAAACTACTTGCAACAGTTTTCTGCATTGTTATTAACCTTAAACATTTGAATGGGTTGCCACACCCATTCAAATATTTAAGGAAATGAAATAAAAACATTAAAAATACACATTATTGTTTTTTTTTTTTTCAAATAAATGAATTTTCCAGACCTATACTTAATAGGTGTTATTATTTTGATGTTAATATTTTATGGCACTCTTAATGAAAAATAAAATCAATGGCCTTGCTATCTTAAACATAATAAAACTAAAAAATTTAATCTTTTTAACTAAAGCCGGAACTTTCGTTAATTATATTATTATACTATTATTTATATTTTTATTAGTACTTCCTAATCAGTCTTACGTACTAGTTAATCAGTCTTTCAGACAATGGCAATATGTCACATTGTTATTTAATGTAACAATAAACACAGTAGATAATAGAAAGGTATAGAAAACCCAATAAATAACCCTCCTTCTTGCGCAGTCAGGTAAAAAGAGAAACAACAAGTTAGAAAAGACAACTAGGCTTTTTAAAAATATAACCTAGTCAGAGACATCTTGAGTGTTATCGGTCTATATCTTCCAATTTATGCTAAAATGAATCGGTACCATTTATTTTACAATAATCCAGAAAAAACAATAAATCAAAAAACTCAGGAATCACATTGGACTTGCAAAGATCTTGAAGATCTTTAAATTTTTCTTGTCGATTGGTAACAAGCTCTAGTAAGCTACATCTAATCGGTAAAGTTTTTTTGAAACATTTTGTATACTGGCACGTGTTTTCTCAAACATTGAATAGTTTTGTAAGCCCCTTCTTCAAACGCATACTTATTTATTTATTTATTATACACTTTATTGTATATTGTATGTAATTAAAGTACATAATTATAATTAAGCCTTACCTTACCAACCAACCTTATTCCACACAACAAGTTCCCCCACGGAATTATTTTTCCAGTTATCCAAAAAGGGAAGGCAAGACTTAAAATCAAAGACGAAAGTTTGACTTTTTTCTCGAACAATATACGATTTTGCATTAGCTATCGCGTAAAACTGTCCCCAAAAATCGTCATTCGAAGCGTCTGGTTGAATAGTTTTTTTTTATTATGACGACATACCTGAAAAATATGGGGTTTAGATTTTATACGACATTATGTTTTAACCTAACCTAACCCAAGTGTTTAATTTTTGGGAAGAGTTTTACGCAATGGCCTTTGTCAAATGTTTATGTAGAATCGTACAGGGCATGACAAGCTAAATTCAAAAATGTATGACAGTACTATGTTATGAGTATATTTAAGGTATTTGAACACTTGGGTTAGGTTAAAATATAATGTCTTATAAAATCTAAACCTCAAACTTTTCAAGTATGCTGCCATAATATAAAAAACTCTATTCAACTTGCTATACTTATAACTCAACTAGACTCTATTCAACTAGACGCTTCGAATGACACCTGTTTACCCAATAAGTAAACTAAAACGCATCGCAGTTATACCAGTGTTTAACGTGCTCCCGACTGTGTCGCCGCGCGTATACTAGAGTAAATGGCACTTGCGCTGACGTGTCGCGTCGCACGCGACTACCTACACTGGTGCAAGTGACTTACATCAGTGTAGATGGTCGTGTGGCTGAAAATGATGTCACTTATATTAGTTTACAAGTTTGTATCTTTGAAATTACTTCATAAATTAATATAATTTTTACAGGATATAAAGTTAAGGTAATTTTAAGGCTTTTGGTGCAAAAAAACGTATTTCGCTGTTTTGCGGGTTACACCAGTATACGTAGGACCCGTCGAAATATACACCCAATCCTCTCTTGGAGAGTTAACCGATGCCATTGAGACAATTAATATCGACCTAGCTCGAATAGGTGACTGGAGCGCTGAGTTTGGGCTGAAAATCAATCCCACTAAGACCCAAGTGATTGTTGTCGGTAGTCCTCGTACGGTCTGTAAGATCGATTGGTCGACACTTCCCCAGATTTCTTTCAACAACACAATTGTTCCTATAAGTCACACTGTCAAGAACTTGGGGATTTATATCGACAGCGGTCTTTCTTGGACTAAACAGCTGCAGGAGGTCAGTCGAAAGCTTTTTGCTTCGGCGGGGTCCCTGAGGCGCCTTCGTAATTTGCTTCCCATCAACACTAAGATTGCGATAGCACAATCTCTTCTTCTCCCAATCTTGGACTATGCTGATACCAGCTATCTTGATCTCACCCAAAACCAATTGGACAAGCTTGAGCGACTTCAAAATCTCTGTATCAGGTTTATATTTGGCTTGCGCAAGTATGACCACGTTTCCGAATTTCGTACTCAGCTCAAATGGCTTCCTATTCGCCTTCGCCGGAATGCTCATATACTTTCTTTGCTTTATAATTTGCTCTTTAATCCTTCTACTCCTTTTTATCTTAAAGAAACGCTTTCAGTTCCTTTGTGACACACATTCTAGGTCCTTGAGATCATCGGAAGATCTGAAATTAAGTATTCGTATGCATTCCACATCCTTTTTTGACAAGTCGTTTACTGTTCAAGCAGCTCGTCTGTGGAATGCGTTACCCATTGAAGTAAGGCGTGCTCAAACGCTATCGGCCTTTAAAGCTATGGTGAAGGAACATTACCTCTCACTATAAAATTTCTTCTAAATTCTCCTTTCTCAATTTTATATTTGATATTTATTATTTTATTAATTGATATTGTATATATGTATTTTTATTATTATATGTATTTAATATTATTTATGATTTTTGTACACTGATCGCCCCAAATCAATCTCCTCTTGTTTCAGTCAATCCTAAGGTTGTCTGTAAGAGATTGCCCTGTGCGATAAGACCGCCCATTGTACACTTAGTTTTTGTAATATTTATCCTGTGTTCATTATGAGGTGTACAATAAAGTATATAATAATAATAATAATAATACCTACATATGGGACCGAATATTATTTATTAAACCACGATTACAGTTAAAACATAAATTGAATACGTATTTTTTGTAGTTGCATCACAAATAAAAGTGCGATTCCGAAAAATTTTCATATCTCAATTCGTGAATTGAACTGTCTTCATAGGTAAGTTTGTACGAAACCTTCAGCGCGCGAGTCCGACTCGCACTTGCCAGGTTTTTTGTTATTTAGGAATCCATCCTCATTTTTACCCATTGGAACAAACTATAAATTATTACGGAAATATGTAATCATTAAAATGATTTTATATCATTTACTCAATACATTCCCTTTACGAATAAAAGGTAGAGAAGGTAAAAAAAAAATGGACCAAAAAATTTACCGGCAAGATCCACATTCTTAATCTTTGATCTTTTCTCCACTCAAATCCGTTGGCGAAATTCGGTACTCTTATTAATATGCATAGCTGCTCTAGCGCCCGGTCTGTAAGCAACGTTAATACCAACAGATTAACAATTATTTATGTTCTAAATTCAAAAAAAAATATATTTTTAATATTAGGATGTATACGGTTTCTTTTTTGCTTCTCCTTCAACCTGCAAAGGTTATGCACGGGAAAAACTTATCATCGTCATCATCATCATCATCAGCCTTTTTTAATGTTCCCACTGCTGGGACACAGGCCTCCTCTCTATGAGAGGGAATGGGCCGTAATCCACCACGCGGGCCCAGTGCGGGTTGGTGAATGTCACATGTCTTCGAATTTTTGGACATGCTGGTTTCCTCACGATGTTTTCCTTTACCGTTTTGAGAGCAGTGGTGATGAAATAAATTACAGAAAAACAAAATTACAAAAAGTATACTTACCTAATATTAACTAACTTATTCATTTGTGATGGTTGTGACTTGTGAAAAAAATGTCGAAGATTTGAAGAGAATCCTTTAGATGCTACGCCGCATATGTGATTGAGGTAAAAAATACTTGCGATAGCCTGCTGCCATCAAATCAAAACTATATTGTATGGCAACTTTGAAAAATTTTCTTCAGTACAAAATGAAGAAAAATGCGCCGTGCCTAATTTTCCAATAGAAGATAGATTATTGGTGGATTTTGTATTGAAAAACGTCGTTTGATACACGTGGAGATTTGCCACTGCAGCACTCGGCTCCATAATAACCTCGCCTGAAGTAATTAACAAAAACACCGTGTAATTAGTTGAGATCTACATAATTAGAAAATTATATTATAAACATTAGAAGTCTAATTAGATACGTATTAGAAAAGTTGTGACATGTTTTGTGTTCATGACCATGTTCATACGAAGTAGTATTTTGTGCAATCAATGTTCTAAAAACTTTTTATAAATGAATTTATGTAAAATGTTATTGTTTTATGTTAAAGTAGACTATAGTGAACATTTTGATATGCATATTGTGTGTGTAATGGTTTTATGAAGGCAATAAATAAATACGATGTCTGAAAGGGTTCGGCCGAAGTAAAGATAAAACCGCCGTCCTTCAGGCCTCGCCGCCGAGGCCCGTCACGAAATCCCCGTCAATGTCCGCCCCGTCCCTTGCTAGAGCCAGCCAGCGCCGCTGAGCCAATAGTTTAAAAATCCCCTAAAACTCGTAATAATAGGTATATCTTTTGCTCGATCCAGCGTCCCTTGCTGCCCTCCCCCAGCGACGCTCTAAGCCGAGGTCCGGGGGGTGCCCTTAGCGTGGTCGCTTAGTTTGTAAGTTAGTTAAGTAAGCCCTGGCTGGAGGCTTTGATTCTCGAATCGAGGCCGCCACAGGCAAGTCCGGTTAAGCAGCCGACAACCTCACAGGTTGACATGCCAGAGGCCAAACACAAAAAAAAAACGGTCCGATGTCAGGCGAAAACGAGCCACCGAAGAGGCCACTACGTTACGTCGAACAAGTTAATGAGTTCTCGCAATAATGTAGATAGGTACGTTGGTCCGAAACGCTGGCTAAGGATACGGAGTACCACATCTCAAAGGCGTCAATGCGTTTCCAATCTCTCAACTTTCAGCGTCCAAGTCTTAGTGTCATACGAAATATCAAGAAGAACAGGGTTCGACCCATTTCGGTTTTGGTCTTTACGGAGATATTGCAATCCCTCCAGATTTTGTCAAGCTGAGACATGGTGCTTTTAGCCATGCTAATTCTTCTGCGAACTTCCTTCTCGCACAAACCATCGTTACTGACATTGGAGCTCAAGTAAATAAAGATGTCCATTGTTTCTAGGTCCAACGCGCCAGTGAGCTCCAGTTTCCCATACCTACCTACCTATCCACCGCCTCGATCTTGGTTTAGGACCTGTTTATGAAAAGCCCAATCTCCTCGCCAATCCGTTCCATTCGGTCTAGGAGTGCAACCATTTCCGACTCATTTGCTGCAAGAAGTGTAGTGCCATCGAGGTAGCGCAAGTTGGTGATTTTTACACCACCAACTCTAATGCCCCCCTCCCAGATCTCGTAGTTACGTCTTATAATATTTTCTTCATAAGTGACGAATAAAATAAGCGATAAAATACATCCCTGGCACATTTGATTCGTTTACACCTACAATAAAGAAGCAAGTGTGTGTGCAGTATGTGTGAACTTATGTCAAGTCAGCCCCCGCATCTGCATGCAAGTGTTGTCACATATTTTATGTTGTTGTTGTTGTACAAGTTGAGTAGAAGGCCACTCAACTTGTAACTCCTATAAATTGATTGATTAGAATGAATGGAATTAAACGTACAACTTACTGGTACACCAGTAGTTCAGAATTCCAAACAGGAGTAAAACGGTGTTGATATTGAAGGGACGACGCAATGAAACGCTTCTTTTCTTCATTCACACAGTCCAAGTTTACCTAGGTACTACCCTGACTTACACCAAATCGAGAATAGTATGAAGACTAGACTCAATTCCGTCTAGTCTCACATACTGAATCCAATTGATCCCATTTTTGATAAAAGTATATCATTATCAACGACGTCAAATACCTTTTGGAAATCAAAGTAGGCGACATCTACTTGCATTCCTGCATCCATTTCTGACGTCACGTACTGGTTGCCGTAGGTTGAGAACATCAGTTGCTGTCGGATACGGTTAGGTACCAAAGAAAGACCTTACCGAGAACCAAAAGTTTATAAACTGGTCATCCACTGGTCTAAACTGGTCTGGTTATTTCAGACTTCCTCTTAGGAACATTTATGCAAAAGGAATCTGAAATTAGGACCCATGATAGAGATGATTCAGGGGAATAACATAAATATTAGGCTTTTAATAAATTAGTGCGACTCACCATCAACGATGCATCACTGCTTACCATCAGGTGGGATTGCAATCAAGCACTAGTTTATAGCCAATAAAAAATTAAATAAAAAAGAATGAGGAATGTTTGGGCATTATGTTTTAGTGAGTGAATGTTTCACAGCTTATTAAGTAATGACATACCTGCTGGCTGGTTTTTAATTCAGGATATATGGAGTAAGTAAAGAATCTATCGAACCTATTTATTGCCAAAGTTGCTTCAAAACTTTCCCAAAATAATCCTCTAAAAGAAAGAAAGTCGATATCGGGTAGGAATATGAGCGACAATGACAGCGTACCTACCCTTTTTTTTTCAAATTACCAATTGCCAACTAAAGCGCCATCTCGCAGACAAATAATGCTACTATCTACGCGCCATCTATGTTTAAATTATATTACCAATTGCGATACGTAACAGTTTTTGTTAAAAATACCAAAATAATTCGAGTTCAAACATCTAAATACCTTAATGTAATTAAGGTAAACACAAGTTTACCTAGTAAATTTTAAAATTGACTCGAAGCTTTATATTTTTGTATCGCTAGATGTCTTTGATTTCTGTTTCGTGGTTGAAGGTGGAACGCGTCGGAGAAAAGTAGCTATTTTCGCATTCCATGATTTCTTTAGTCATCACCTTACGAGTAAGTTTAAACTTATAAAAACCTATCGACGCACGTGACCTAAAAATCGTTAGTTTTTTTTTTTCTTTTTTTTTTTAAATCGTTAGTGACAAAAAAGAGTGGGTACCGTACTGACGAGTACTCTGACTCTTTTTAACCGACTTCGAAAAGGAGGAGGTTCTATGTTCGGCTGTATGTTTTTTTTATGTATGTTCACCGATATCTCGGTCAATTGTGGACCGATTTCGTATTTTTTTATTTTTATTGAAAGATTATCGGAAGTACCTACTTCCGAATTGGTTCCATAAAAATATCGTTTTGATCTGATGATGAACTTTGAAGATATAGAACGAAACTCTTCAAAAATCATAGCAGAACTGTCGTAAGTAAAATTGCTTTGTTTATACATGCAGTGGGTAACTGACTGAAGGAAGAAGGGAAGGAGATACATAGAACTGATCTGATGATGAAGCCGGAAGGTAGGTAAGAAACGGAATTCTTTAATAAATCAGCGTATTCTAGGCGTGTTTGAATCATGATGATTTGATGATGAAACCGAATGGCGGAAGGTATCAATTTAACTTTGGCTGACGGGTACCCACTACAAGTACTACAACAAAAAAGTGTGAAATAAAGAACTTTTTTACATTGACGTCGGTTGTATTTTTTTTTAATAAAAAGTTTTTTTCAATACACTTACTCGAAAACTTGCCTCTTATCGCACTACAATTAGGTTCGATATGGCATGAATATCACACGCGAGCTTTTTTTAAATTTATCACACCAAGGGCTTTTTTCATTCCTATTTCGTCACGGTCAGGGGTGATTTTTTTTAAGCATAGGCGAATATTTGTAAGTTTTTTAATATTTAATGAAAATTTAAATTGCGCTTTTGAACAGAATATAATAAATATACATGATTACTTACACAATAATTTGTTATTACCAACAAATTAACATTTATCTGCGTTTAAATTCAAAAATATTTAATTTCAATTTTTATTAATAATAAGATGAATAAACTACCTTCGTCTCTTCTTCAACCTGCAAAGATTAAACGCGGGAAAAAAGTGTATTAAATACTAATATTATCTAACCTATTTATTTGTGAAAAAAAAAATGTTGAATTTAAGATTTGAAGAGAATTCTTTACATATTACGCCGCCGCCGCCAGATATTGTGACTAAGGTCAAAAAAATACTTGTGATAGCCTGCTGCCATCTACCTAAATGAAAACTAAAATGTATGGCAACTTTGAAAAAACGTTGTACAGTACGATCGACGGATCTTGGCGCGCCTGAAGTTAGGCTCTGCGAACTTTAAAAAAATAAATGTTTTGAAAAAATAAATGCCAATAGCAGTTGTTATTGCTGTTAACAACTGTTATTGGCATTTTTTTTTTTATAAATCATTTATTTGACTCGCTTATTTTGAGCGCTAAAGTTCGCAGTGCCTAACTTCAGACGCGCCAAGATCCTTCGTCCGTACTGAAATTTTCAGAGAAAGTATTTCAGATACACGTGCAAATTTGTCACTGCAGCCCTCGGCTCCATAACACACTCGCCTTCGGCTCGTGAGAATTCCGCCCCTAGTAAGTATCAAAATGTACTATTATCCTTCCGGAGCGGCGCAATATTTATTTTCTTTCAGAATTTGTTGTTTTTGTCAAAAAAAACAGCCGCTAAACGCCTAGACAATAAGTTCTAAAAACGATATACACCTATTAATAAATAGCGCGTGTTAGTTCCCGATTATTCGTAAGAAAAATAAAAATTAGTTTTTATTATTTCATGTTCCTTTTATTATGTAACTAAGTACTGTTTTTTTCTATTCTTTTTTTTAGCAAGGGCAACGTAAACCGTTTAACCTCTCAAACTAGAAAGACATCCAAGGTTTAACGTAAACGCCCTAGATTTCACTAGATATAAAGCGCAGGTCACAAGTTATTGATTTAAAATTTTGTGATAGCGCGAGCGTCAGAAGCATACCTAGGCAGGTACCCAAATAGATGCACAGGGAAATTTTAAATACCTCCTAGTCAACCCAAACTCGAACCTGAACAGAACTAGAGGTGGGCGGAAAACCCATCGGGTATCTACACCCATTTTTATAAGTTCGACTAGACGACTCGACGTTTTTTTTTATCATACCTATTCCGAGGTGCGGTCCTACCCTCTATAAGTGCACTTGGCACTTGGCATTTGGTACCTACTTGGACTTAGCACTTGGGATTTTGCTCTTTGCAGTCACTTAGCACAGTCAGGCATTTGGCACTTGGCATTTGGTAGTTGGACTTAGCACTTGTCATTTTGCTCTTTACAGTCTTCTTTCACTTGGCATTTAGTACTTGGCACTTTGCAGTTGGACTTAGCACTTGGTACTTTATTTTTGCAGTCGGCACTTTCTTCTTGTGCACTTGGAGCTTGGCAATTGGCACTTGGTACTTTGTATTTATTACTTGGCAAAAATAAAATCTATTATGTACACCGTTAAATTTTGGTCGTTTTAATCCCGCGGAGGGTCGATTCAGTACATGAAACTCTATCAATACGTAAAGATAAAAATGAAAAACAAATAACTTTTTTTTACACTCGAATTAATTTACGCATGTACGAAATTGATTTAAGTAAAAGTCGGTGATCGAGGCCAATGAACTATAGGTAGTTAGTACGCAACGACCGACAACTCCCTACAAGGTCATTGACTCGTTTACTTAAGAAAATTATTTTCTTTTTAAGAAATTAATTTCGTACTTATATGCGTATATTAACTCGAGTTTAAGAAAAAAGGTACTTTATATTTTAATTTAATCTTTATAAATCGATTGTGTTTCATGAACCGAATCGATCCTCCACGGGATTAAAACGACCAAAATATAACGGTGTATAAAATAAAGTCGTGTTAGAAACACTATTTATAACTCAAGAACGGCTGAACCGATTTGGCTTAAAAATTGGTGGGGAGGTAGCTTAGAACCAGGAGAAGGACATAGGATTTGATGAAATTTTATCCCGTTAAATAAAAAATAATAATTCAAGAGTAGGGTAGAGTAAGGAAGAGTAGGGTAGAGTAGAATAGAGATGTCGACGGGAACGAAACCACGGGCAAAAGCTAGTATAAGATAAAAGTTTTATAAGAAAAACGTTTGTGCGCGTTTTTTAGGAACAAAATGGTGGCATGAGGCGACGTACGCGGGGCGGAGATGTTGGATAGAGATTGACACTATGAAAACACAATCGACCGTTTATCGAATCAAATATCGTAATCGATTTTATCGATTTGGAATTTATTGATTTTTGTTTTTAGGAGACATTGAACGAAACAGATATGCTAACATAGCGAATTATCTTGTTAGTAAATAAAATTGTAACTTTATTAATAAAAAACTAATGCAATTTTATTTTCTTAGTTATAATACATGATTTAGTTAAATATCAGTTACCTATACACGGCTACTAGAATAACGACTTTTTGGGAATATTTTAAAGCTCCTTAGAATATTGAATATAAAAATATTTTTATAACTTAATTTCAATCGATTTGAACAAATATCGATTAAACAAAACCCTCAGACGCGCGTATTGGACATCCCTTTTTTGGTTATTTCGAAAAGCTTCGTGAATATTCGGCAATGCTCGGTACAATAATGTGTTCTCTGTCACACTCTAGCATTCCTGTCGACTATCTCTGTCTTAAGTACACGCGGTTAAAAAGTTTTATTTGATTGTTCATGTTGATAATTAATTGTTTCGTTGACTGTTGTTTTTATTATTAAGATTCTTCTATTAACTTCTAATGGACCCACGGCTATACTTAAGGGATAAATACTAAGAGTAAACATGTACAAGTAGGTATACATATTTATAAAAAGTTAGTAAAAGTATTAGGAATCTTATTCATATCGCGGTAAAAAAAAAAATATGCCACTAACAATTCTTTTTACGAGTGTACATGGGCAAAAGTTCGCAGAGCCTAACTTCAGGAGTGCCAAGATCCGTCGAACGAACTGTACATCCCACAAAAGAGAATATAAAGATTTAGTAGGTACAGTAGGCGGCACATGCGGCAAATAACTTAACTACCTACTTAGAAATTTCCGTGGTGGAGGAAGCTCGAGCATGTCAAAATGTATGGAATATTGGGTGGGTTTCCCCCACCACAAAATCACGAGTCAATTTATTTGCCGCCTTCTGTAGTAGGTAGGTAGTAATTACATAATATACCTAGATACCATGTAGTTAATTTCCATGATAAAAAAAATACAACAGACTTCAAAAAAAAAATAGAACACAAAAAAGTGCAAAAAAACTTTAGTTTCGGAAGTCGGTGTTTCTATAATAGCTTAGTCTCTTCGTTATTAAACACCGACTTCCGAAATTAAAGTTATTTTGTATTTTTTTGTAAAAAGATTTTAATTTCACTCTTTTTAGTTGTACTTAGTACCCCTCAGCCAAACTTAAATAGATACTTTCCGCCATTCGGTTTCATCATCAAATCATCATGACAAATTCTAATATCGAATAACAAACACGGCTAGGATACACTGATTTATTACAGAATTCCGTATCTTCCCTACCTTCCGGCTGCATCATCAGATCAGTTCTTTGTACCCTACCCTTCTTCCTTCAGTCAGTCACCGACTACATGTATAAACAAAACAATTTTAATTGTTACGACAGTTCTGCTATGATTTTTTGAAGAGTTTCGTCAGTTCTTCATAAGATCAAAAAGATATTTTTATGGGACCAATTCGGAAGTATAATCTTTCAATCAAAACTAAAATTTTCGAAATCGATCCAGAATTGATGAAGATATCGGTGAACATACATAAAAGAAAAAAATCATACATCCGAACATAAAACCTCCTCCTTTTCGAAGTCGGATAAACCCACATGCTATAGACAACGTTACAGTTAAAGCCCATTCACGACTTCGGTCTTAGCGGCGAGCGGGGCGATTGGACGCCGATCATAGCGAGCGCGCTCGAGCCCTCGAAGCCGTTTACTCGGACATGAGATAAAGAATTACTTTTCTACTAAAACAATATTTTATATATTATGTACTTGATCAACTTATTCACATATTTGGTTCTTCTTTATTTTTTATAAATCCATTTTCCAGTCGGCAAAGGCCAACTGAAACCTATTCCATTCTGATCTCTCTCTGGCTACTCTACTCCATGTTATGCCTGCTACTTGCCTGATATGATATCATCGTCCCATTTTTTTTGCTGTCTCCTTCTATTCATGAACCAGCAGGTACCTACTGTATACAATCCCTAACAATTGTATAAATTACCTAGGAAGTATGTAATGGACAATAATATTCATAATATTTCATACGTAGCTAGAACACCCCAGATATGTATTATAGAATACCCGTATTATACAGATTGCCGGTAATATATACGTAGATGCTAAAATATTAACCTTTTGAGCGCCTGAGCGTATATTTATTTGGTACTTGTAAAATGTCGTTTTCATGTCGGCTATAGCCGACGGGTGGTGGGCATGTTTTCGTTTGTCGGCTATAGCCGACTGTGGCGTTCAAAAGGTCAAGCTTAAAGTGATGGAGGGATAGAGATATAACCTAAGTAAATAAAAAAGGTTAGGGTGGGACAAAGATTGTACTTCAAGAGTTCTTGCCTTAGCTTCTGTAATTTTGATTGCTGAACAAAAAAAATACCTAATCTGTTCCAAAAGACTAACACCGGTATTTATAAACAAGTAAAACTAAATTCTTGAGTAAAAGTAACTACTTATGTAAAATTATGTATTCTATAGTTAAGAAAAATTTGAATTTAGAATGAAGATTTCAAACGTCAAGTAATGACTTAATAAGGTTTGCCTTAGTAACAAGTAATTACTTCTTTATAAATACGGGTGTGAGATTATATTCTTTTGCTCAGAAATAAAATGTTATTTATGGAGATTAAATAAAGAATTCACTACATAATCATTGTATTAAGGTGGGTACTGATCAACGTTACGAGGTGAATGTAACATTCGCATCGAGCGTGTACGCATCGAGCATGTTACGCTGTGTTTTAATATCGACGTAACATGCTCGTCAAAACTCTGTGCTCCGCTTTCGCCGTTAGTTCACTCAAGATGGCCGACAGCGAGGACGCGTTCGTATCTTTGATTCTACTTAATTATTGTTTCATCCAAATTAAGAAGAAGAAAAAACGTTACTGGACATCAAACTTATTTAAAAACAGAGGCGTATGTGGTGGTTTGTCATTGATAGCAATTTTAAAAAATCAAATGATTACTGGACAGTACAAAAAACTTTGTACACATGTCTCCGATCGATTTTGAAGAACTCGTGAATTTAATTGGACCAAGTGTACATAAAAAGGATACAAATTATAAAAAAGCAATCAATGTCACGGAATGATTAGCACTAACACTTCGTTTTTATGCAACAGGAGATTCCTATACTAGTATGCAATATCTTTTCAAGATATCAAAGCAACGAATAGGATTTATAGTAAAAGAGGTCTGCGAAGCCCTTATTGGAGCATTAAAACAATATGTAAAAGTATGTACTGTTTTAATTAAATCAGAAAAAGTAGTCATTACATATCAAATTATTTAATTAATTAAATCACCAAATTCTGATAGAAATTGTTCACTCATAGCTGGTGACCAACAGTCATTTTGATGGGACGTATTTGATGCAGGTGTTTCAGGGCTTTGCTGTTGCATCGGTGAGGCTCTTGAAATTGGTTGTGTAGAGTATCCTTGTGAATAATAATTGTTAGTATTCATGCCAATATAGTCATATTCTCCGCGATCAGCACTAAACAATATATTTGATATGTAATGTTGGACATATATTTTTGTTGTCTTTGAATAAGATCTTAATTTATTTGCCAAAAAAATACCATAGGCTTCACATTCGTCAAGTTTGTGCGAAGTTGACGCTGTTTGCTCGGTTTTCTTTTTTAAAATATTGAAAGTAGATGCCATTATCTCTTCCGGGCTTGGGGCGACTGCTTACTTCCTTTTTTTTTTGAAGGCGGAGGGTAATCATTGTCGCTTTTATTGGCAGGCGGAGGGCATTCATTGTCGCTTTTATTGGCAGGCGGAGGGCATTCATTGTCGCTTTTATTGGCAGGCGGAGGGCAATCATCAGGCAGTTGTTCTGAAGCACCTTCACGTTCACGTAACTGAAAATAAATATAAATCATTATTTCAGATGCCAGAAACACCGGAGCAATGGCTGGTTGTAGCAAATGACTATGATACTTTGTGGAATTTTCCACATTACTTAGGCGCAATCGACGGTAAACATATTTTACTGCAGTCACCGATCAACGGTGGAAGTGAATTTTATAATTACAAGGGTTTCTTCAGCATCGTATTACTGGCAGTTGTTGACGCGAAATATAACTTTTTGTATGTAAAAATTTGATGTCAAGGAAGAATATCTGATAGAGGACTTTTAAACAACCATAATGTAACTGACCTCATTCGATTAGTTTACTCTCTGGTTGTCAAATTGTAAAATTCTATCGCAATAGCATTAACTGTATTTAAATTAGACTGAATTTTGTGAGCCCTTGTGCAGCGTTTTTAAAGAATGGCGAAAATTGAGCAACGTGCGGTCTTCAAATACCTGTTTAAAAAAAAACTAACTCCAAAAGAGGCTCACGAAGATATGTCAACAACATTGGGGGAATCTGCTCCGTCGTATACGACGGTGAAAAAGTGGGTTGCTAAATTTAAACGCGGACGAGAGAGTAATGAAGATGACCCTCGCTCTGGCCGGCCTATGATGTCTACGACTAAAGAAAACATCGGGAAAATCTGTGATCTGATATTGACAGATCGGAGATTGACCATCAGGGAGATTGCAGACACTATTGGCATCTCGTATGAACGAACACAAAACATCATAGTCAATGAACTTGGATTTTCTAAGGTTTTTGCGCGGAGGGTACCCAGATTGCTTTCAGTTGAACAAAAACGAATACGCCTCACGATTACTCGCGACTGTTTGGAAATATTTGAGGCTGATCCACAAGATTTTTTGGCCAGATTTGTAACAATGGATGAAACTTGGGTACACCACTACACCCCAGAGTCAAAACAGCAATCCAAGCAGTGGAAAAAACCTGATGAACCGACTCCAAAAAAAGCCAAAACAATTTTGTCAGCTGGCAAGGTGATGGCGTCAGTTTTTTGGGATGCTAAGGGTGTCATCATGGTGGACTACCTTGCAAAAGGTGAAACTATAAATTCGGCTTATTACTGCACCCTCTTACGTCACTTGCGTGAAACAATCAAAGAGAAAAGGCCAGGATTACTCAGCAAGAAAGTGTTGTTCCATCAGGATAATGCACGCGTTCACACGTCTGTTGAATCTATGGCTCAAATTCGTGATTGTGGCTTTGAATTACTGCCCCAACTATTGCCCTGATTTGGCACCTTCAGACTTTCATTTATTCCCAAACCTAAAAAAACACCTTGGAGGTCAAAAATTTTCATCAAATGAGGAGGTTGAAGCTGCGGTAGGTGACTTTTTTGAAGGCCTTGAAGAAACTTTTTTTATGACCGGCATACAGGCGTTGGAAACCAGATGGAAGAAGTGCATAGAGTTAAGTGGAGATTACATGGAAAAATAAAATTACTTTTGCTTATATTTTATATTGTTTTCTTGCTGAAGCCGCGAATTTCAATCCACCCTCGTACTTAAAAACTTAATAAATAATTACGTACCTTTTCCTGTACTAGTTGGTTGTTTAGTTTGTTGTTTTTCCCTCCTCAATGATGCCAGTAAACTTGTCATTTTCTTTTTACATGTTTGTCTTTAGCTGTCGAGTAACAAAGCCAATCTATTCCAAGGGTCTTCTTTCTTGAGTTTGTTGTAATGCTCTGGATGAGCTGGGTTCCACAACGCTTCCTCTTCTCTGTATTAATACTCGGGACGACTTGCAAGAGCGTATTGACCGAACCGCGTAACACTCAAAGGATTCGCCAAAAAACCGACAGCAGGGTGGAGCACTCAAAGCGAGCAACGAGCGGCTCGTTGCTCGCTGGTTTCCCCGTAACACGACGTACTGACTGCACGAATGCTCGCGGTGTAACACGCTACATTACGCCCCGTAACGCCGGTCAGTACCCACCTTTAGATACAATGTTGAAAACAATAATCTACATCTATTTCCTTGGATTCAAAAAATTATTTAAATTTTACAGTTTTTGAACTTGCAGAAATCAATTGAATGGGTTTTCAAATGGTTCAGGGGGTTTCGGTTCCACTTCTTCCATGATTAATGATTGCTCGGAATCATTACGGACATAACACTCAGCAGGATCAGCATGATTACAGTCATTGTCTCCGGTCACATATGGAAGTTCTGAAATACAAAATTTTGTAAGTTGCAGTCCTAATGAATCAGAATCTGTCTCTGAAACTTCCATTGTATTTTCATCTTCCTTGTTGAATTTTTGAGAGCAAACCACACCTATGTTCTTCAGTTTTGTTTGATTCTCGTCTCTCTGATGTCCATCCATTTTCAGTCAAAATAAATGCCCGGTCAGTCACACATGAAACCTCAGGATGTCGGACTATAAACATAAATATATTCTATCTTCAATCATATATTTAAGGGGAATGACAAAGATAGTCTAATCATTGTGACGCCTAATCAAAAAAGTAGGTACATCTTTAATTTTCATGTTTAGTCATTTTTCCTGTTACGTTATGAACATCCTTTAGGGCATCAAGAAAATTTTGAAAACAGATGCCTGTTTGTACTCCATTACATTGATTTTCAGCTTCTGTAATGGCTAGTGCGCGTCAAAAACGGGCGCCTCCCCTTCCATATTTATATTGTTCGAATCAATTTTAAACTCGGTCATCTTTACTAATAATTTCACAAAAAACTCCTACTCTTTTTAATGCTGCCATTCGTTTATTTGTTTTTGTTCTGCCGTTTGTTTTTCTCAAGTTAAATAATATAAATATGATGGCTGCAGACTAGACTAATGTTTATGTGTAAACAGGAAAAATGATAAAGCCAGAAACGCAAGCTAGCTGGACCCTAGCTAAACCAACCAATCCAAAATATACCTTGTAAATAGAGGGTCGAGCAAGGGCGGTTGAGGTTGTACCAGTGCAGTCCATGCAAAAAAGTGTAAAATAAAAGAATAAGGGTATTAATTCAGGGGCTGATTATGCCAGAACGTCCCCTGACTGAACCAATCAATAACAAGTAATAACCAAAGAGTTAGGTAGCAGAGCACTTATTTACTATACTTTCTGTAGCAGAGTTATAAAATTGGTACAATAACAGCGATAACAGCTTAGACAAAGGAAAAGTATCAACAATTTAGTAAATATATGGGATCAACAGCTAAATATTAGTAAATTGAAGTAACATTCCTGTCACGGCAGTTGACGCAGTGTTGCCAGACGACCGTCACGAATTCCCCCCAAACCTTTTCCAAAATCCCCCCAAAATTCAAGTTTAGAAGAAAAAATCCACAGATTAGAAAAAATCCTCCACAAATATTTTTCGTAACTACGAATTTCATAAAAAAAAAAAAAATTAAAAATGATTGCCGTCTAAAAAAAAACACAAAAAAGTGCAAAATAACTTTAATTTTGGAAGTCTGTGTTTCAATAGTTTGATCTCTTCGTTATTAAGCACCGGCTTCCAAAATTAAAGTTATTTTGCAATTTTGTGCTTTTTTTAAACAAAAATTATTTCACACTTTTTAGTTGTAGTACCTCTCAACCAAACGTAAATAGATACCTTCCGCCATTCGGTTCCATTATCAAATCATCATGACAATTACAAAAAACAGAACTTCTTTTTTGAATTCGGTTAGAATACCAAAACCTTCTCCTAAATGTGAAAAATATTTTTCTGAAAATCACATCAAAATCGGTTCAGCCGAAAGCGAAATAATTGCGGACAATCATACATACATACATACAGGTCAATTTGAGAACTTCCTTTTTTTCAAGTCGTGGAGGATTTTTTTGTAGTCTGCTAAAAATAAGTATAATTATTATACTACAGTATAAGAGACAAGACAAACACGGATGCAAAGTTTGGAAGCTTTGCGAACTTGCGAACGTTGAACCAAAGAATATAATACGACTACTTTCTACGAGAACAAAGAGTATTTTGGACGAGAACGTTGAACGATGCACGTCGTGGGGCGAGAGGGCGCGGTATGGTAACTACGGAGATACTCGGATATCATCGTGCACAGGATTGCTTTTTTGTTATGTTTTGGGCTAAAATTCATGAATATTTATATAAAACATGAAAAAATATGGAAAAAAAATGTTCATAAAACCCTCTAATTCCCTCCAATCCCAGATTTTTACCTCCACGTATCCCCCCAAAAATACTGTCCCTCCAATTTTCCCTCCATAACTATAAAAAACCTCCAGTTTTGGGGGGAATCCCCCCAATCTGGCATCACTGTATTGACGGCTGTCACGAAAGGGTATGTAATGTAAGCACTACATTTAGCTGTCACTGTCACTTTTTTTTCTCTATTTACCCATTAGGGAAGGCTATAGTTGTTAAACTATATCGCCTAATTTTTCTTGCATGAATAATTAAATTTAAAAAAAAAAGACAGAGAAGATCAGAATGCGGGTGTAAATGGCCTGTCCACGCACTCCTCCTTGCTTATGCAGTCCAGGAATATGCAATCGTCATGATTGCATATTCCTGGACTAAAAGAGAGAACAATTACAGGTGAATATCACTTCAACCTTCTTGACCAGTTGGATATTTAAATTCGCCACAATAGGCCTGTTGAAGAAAAAGAAAATCATCTTTCATCAAGACAACACACCATTGCGCAAGGGTGCATTGGCGATGGTAAATTGCGGAATTTGGGGTATGATTTGCTCAGCTATTCCCCATATTCTCCTGATTTGGCACCATTCGACTTCTATCTGTAACCAAACTTAAAAAAAATCCTTCTGGGAAACGCTTCACAACGAAAGAAAAACTTGAGAGGACCATAGATGACTATTTTCACAGCCTTCCAGACTCTCGATTCCAGGAAAGAATATTGACATTGGAGAATCGCTGGACTAAGTGCATTGAAGTTAAGAGAGATTCTATCGAAAAATAAAATCACTTTTTAGTATTCTCATAGTCTCAGTGTGACTATGATGCGACGTAACAGATCACGATTAAAGATGGGTTAATACCGATATTTGTCAGTTTCAGCTAATATGAATATATTCGTCTGGTAATATCGTAATATTTAAACTAATATTTGAGTATTATTAATATGTGATATTTGAATATGATGGAATACATAGATATTACTGCTGTATTTGTATTCAATAAACAGATATAACTTTTGAGATAATATCTAGATACTATTTGATATTGCTATAGTAATGAGTGAATATGATCCGCGGTAATCGAATGAATCCCGAGTGATATTATATTCACAGAGTAGTTTTTCATTATAATATTCGACCTGTGTTGAATGGTCCTTAAATATATTGTGAATATGAAATGTTAGCATATCAGAGTTAGTCGGATTACTAATACATGAATCCATTGAATATCACTAATATCTTAGCGAATACTAATATATCAGTCACAACTCTAATCACGATTCATTGAGCCGATGTTTCAAATGTTCCGTTTGTTTTTGAGCCGATATTCCAAATGTTCCAAATGATACTTATCACTGTTCTGGAACATTTCAGTGATTCTTCAGATGCAAATGTTCCAATCGCAAAGAATTTACCGACGCCTATTTATAACATGTGGATAACCTAACCACAACCTTAAATTCTCTTATTGAATAAAGGTACAAGTAAAATCATTCATATTTAATGCTTTACAAGTCAAGGTACACATTAACAATAAGACATTACCAAGCTTTTTAGAACTATCCAAGTTTCTATGTTAAACCACGGACGTATGGACGGAGAAACGCAAAGACGGTTCTGGGCGAAACTATGAGAGTGGTTTTATTGGATGGATAATTCGAAAAATGTTATAAAATAGAATATTAATTCTGGTAAACTTTTAGGTTTAGTGAAGATCAATATATTTATTAATAAATAAGTTTAAAGTGCAATAATAATACGGAACATATTTCAGAGATGATGGCAACATTTAGATGGAATATAAAAAATATACGAGTTTTTGGCGGGATTTCCAGTGGCTGTTTTAATTATTTGCAAATTGATTCCTAGTGGACATTGTGATGTAAAATTGGTGTAGTTTTGTATCTCAAGTGTCTGCGCAAATGGACAATATGTGGAATCATTGAAACAGGCGCGATCTCGGTAAAATGGAGCTGAGAATTTTATTGTAGTATTGATTACCTACCACAGCGAAGTTTACCGAGAAGGTTTACTTGATATATTTGCTGCCAAACACTACAAAACAAAAAACATTAGAATGTGTACATCCATATTCTAATGGTAAACTAAAGTTTGTACACGAAGACATGGCTTAAAAGACTTCGTATCCAAGCCAAAAACATTAGCAAAAAAAAAATACTTCACTCCACAATTCACAGTAGGTACCTCCGCCGCCATATTGCCGTCCCCGTGCGTGCGTTTGATATTGAATCATTCAAGCACTTAGGTAATTATAATCTAATTCCGTACTTATTGCAATTTCGATACGATCCGATACTTCTATTGAAAATAAACAACCTATAAATCGCGGAACCATTCCTTTTTATTGAAAACGTATGGTAATTCTGTTCCTACCTACTGCCACCTTGACTCTTGGATTGTGTGTTTCGTTTCAATCCGTTTTGAGTCTCATACGTGAGGTGCTTATGGTTTGTCAGTGTGTTTTCGTAACAAATGGATACTTCTAATAATATTGTGATATGAACGGAATCGCTGCAGCACTTTGTTTCTATTGTGATTTTATATCAATCGGTGCTGAGCTAATCTACGTAGGTATCTATGTACCTGTGTAAAACCATTATTATTCTGCACTGTTATTTAGTTGATAAAAGTATTAAAGTTTTGTTTTTCTGCTGTAAATAATCCAATTAAATATTTTTATTAATGTTTAAATTAACGACTGCTTTTTTATATTTTTATATTTGGGGGTATATTGAAGTGATAATTATTGAGTACTATAATATTTAAAAGTTGCTGAAACTCTCATAATAAGTAAGTACATGTAGATTGATCTTTCATGTTAATCGTTTTAACATTAAATATGTAGTTTTGATATCATAGTATTCACATTCTAATTCACAATACAAACTTTTTGAATAACAACTTCTTGCCTACCCCCTTGTGAAGAAGGCATAATTTTATGAACATACTACTTCAATTAAAACTTATTTGTCTAATTTAGTTGTAGTTCTGTGTGATTTTTATACTATTATTTACCATGACCTGACTGCTCAATAAAAAATATCCAAATCAACATTCAATCGTACAAAATTTTTATAAATATAATTGGATTTTGTGTTATTAAACTAGAATTCTAGCAGCAACAGGAATATTAAAAGCTATTGTAATACAAATCTTTTCATAACTCAATGAAGGTTGTCATCTCAATTTATGATAAATAATTAATAGAAACATATTTTATTTTTTTATAAATTCTATTCTGCCATGTGGTAAGGCATAGGCTTAATAATATAAGTGAGCTTTATAATAATCACTATGACTAAATTATTGGGGTTTCTTTCTGCACTTTAAAAAGAAATCATAGTAACATTAAAAAAAAATTGTAGATTGTGGGTGAAATAAAATAAGTGGGTCAACTTTTAGAATTTCGGTTATCAGTCTTTTTGGTCACTAACAGCTGCTTTTTATATTAATTTACTAACAATATTATTATTGTGAAATAATATTAAAGGCAGAACTACCTTGCTGGCATACTCATTCCTCTTTGTAGATAGGTAACTTTTTATTCCGTCTAAATATAGGGGCTAATTGCGATTTTTTTCTTTTCCTTGTGCAATGCAAACGACAAACTACCTTATTACTATTGTTCTAAGTTTCAATGTCAATATACTAAAAAAAGTATTGTTAGTTTGTGGTCTCAATGTTTTGAAAATATAAAACGGAACTTATTGCAGTTCATATAAAAACTAAGTGTTCTAAATAAAAACACTTTTTAGTTTTTCTGTGATTTGTCTGTCTGAACAATCTATGGTGTAATTTCCCAATTTAAGTGGTGCTATTATCGTTAGTTCCATCAATGTTTTTTTTTCTAAACAATATGAACCTAGGAATATGTACCTATAAATTGTGCAATTTGTTTATATTGCAAATATATTATATTTATGTAGCTTGCGATTACATTCCTGTTCTTTAACCCCATCAGTTTTCCATTCAAGTGGAATTAAAAAAAATCAGTTTTCAAGTAAACATTGTCTCTTTTCTGTAGGCATATTATGCTGAGCGTTTTCTGTCAGTCACATAACTGTTTAGTTTTTTCTATACATCTATAATCTATACATTAATATAAAATAGTTTTTAAATTATCACCAAATTTTGTTTCGAATTTCAACAAAACTGCAAATGGCTTCTTGAGTTTTTTCATAAGTCCTTACTACAATAGCATTTCCTTATTTAGATATTCAGTAAGAAATGAATGAACTTGCTCACCCTTTGAGTAGTATTATTTGCAGTTAAGTGACCTAAACAAGATTGTCTTTCTGTTTTAGGCTTTCAAGTCCTGGCAATACAGTTGAATTATCATTCATTGTTATTTTTTGTATTGGCTGGATCTTGATTCAGGATACATGTACAATTGGCGACAATGGGCGGATTATTGTTTTCTTTTTAAGTTTAAGATTTATTACTTGACACAGTTGCACTGCAGCTCTGTGTGTGTGTTTGTGTATTATATTGTTTGCAATATTAGTTACATCAAGGTAAATAAGTTTTTCAAGTTCAGTGACAGTTGAAATTGAGGGAGAGGGTAGCCAAAGAAAAGATGGATGAATTGTGTGAGAAGTGATATGAAAGAAAAAGTAGTTAGTGATAGCGTGATGGGTGACAGGGCAGAATGGAAGAAAATAATGTGTGCATTGACCTTAAACAAAATCGAACAAGGTCAGAAAGATGATGATTTTGGTTGAAATTTTATTTTTTTATTGAGTTCCTAAACCATTCTTTGCAAAGCACGGATGTTTGGCAAGTGAGCACCTGTAAACTGTAAAAGTTTTAAGAAAAAAATAATCACTGAGAATGAAACTTGAGTAGCAGTTAGTTTAATAATTAAAAATGATAATTCACAATAAAATCTATCAACTAAACTAGTTTACATTTAGACTTAATCTAAAATTGATTTTTGAGTGTATGTTGCAATGGAATATAATAGTTATATCTTTAAAATATTATGAATTATCTAGATGTGCATTTGCGAGTTTTCCCATTGTGCGAGTAATGACTTCATATAACGAAATTTGCTGGAAATTATTATCAAAAGCAGTAAACAATTATTTCCTTAACCTAAGGTAGCTTAAGATAACTGTCTATGTATATCGTTTATTAGTAACAAAGATTAAACCCAATCTTTATATATACTTTTTTCACTGTTTTTATTTTCATATCCATCCCTTGGTACCTGAAGTTTGAGATCACTTGCTCATTTTATGTGTTTGTTTCAGTTGTTCCTGCCTGCAGGTTTCTTAAATTCGTTCAATATTATCTTCATCAACAATTGTAATGGGTGACCGTAACAATCCCATCAAGTTTGGCCCCGAGTGGCTGCGCAATATGTCCAGAGAGCGTAGCGCCGCACGGTCGAACAGTCAAAACGCCAGCTCGAATCCCGGCACGTCGGCGTCAGGCAGCTCGGCCGGAGGAGGCACAGCAACAACCAGCTCAACTTCAGCCACTGCAGCAAATACAAACAATTCAAACAATGGACAACCAAAGGTGCTCTTAGCCAAACTAAGGTATGACCTGGTCACATTAGTCTATTCCACCAACCAGTATTTCTTAATTTTGGTATTATTTTGTAAACTTACTTCAGTATTGATATCTTAGTATTATGTTATTAACAGGTATGGCAGAGAAGAGATGTTAGCCTTATATGACAGAAACGCAGAAGCACCATCGGAATTAAAATTGATCGACACCTTGTACCAGTCGCGCGGGAAGCAACCTGTTGCTTTAAACAACACATTCGAAGATGATGTAGTAAGTTAAACCAAACTTCTAAAACGCGCGCCCACCACTAAAAGCGCTTTACGAAATTAAAAATCAAAACTTAATTCAAATTCAGCGATATGTGTGCACTTTTTGAACGTCAAAATACTTGTACAGTACGTTCGACGGTTCTTGGCGCGCCTGAAGTTAGGCTCTGCGAACTTTAGCCCTCAAAATAAGCGCGTCAAATAAATGATTTATAAAAATAAATGCCAATAACAGTTATTAACAGCAATAACAACTGCTATTGGCATTTATATTTTCAAACCATTTATTTTTTTACGAGTGCACAACCGTCGAACGTACTGTACCTAAAATTACCGCCCGTTATCACTTATCGTTTTAAATGGGAAGAAAAAGATCTAATGATAAATTAGAAATATTTATTTTAAACTATTTCTTGTTACAGAGGGATAACTTGCGGAGTGCTCCGCTTATAGGCGGGATGACCTCTGGTGACAGATTCATGTTAGGACGAGGTGCAGGTCGAGGCGCCAGTAATGACGGCCGCGGCAGGGCCAGGGGGTCTTATATACGACAGCCGTCTATGGGGAGGTAAGTTGTAATCAAAAATATCGTAAAATTCTTGCTTCTGCCAGTGGCTTCGACCGTATGAAAAACGGTAATTATTCCAAAGGAACAGAAAGGAATATAATAAAAAGCACCGAATCTAAGGCATGGTCTACTTGTGTGTCAAAGTCATCCAAATTCATTAGATATGAAAAGGTAACAAACAGGCAAGCAAGATAATTTTCGCTTTATAATATATGGATTATGGTTTATTTTAGGTAGAACCACCATTGTTCAAAATTAAGTGTCACTAGGGAATCCAATCCTGCATCAAAATCGCGATCAGCAAGAATGTATTTTAAAATTTTATTTTAAGGGGTGCTCAAATTGGGCGGGCTCACCTTTAGTAGCATTATTTAAAAAATAAATTCGTCACTAGTTAGAGCTCTTTACAACATAGTTCGATGCATTCCACTAGGATTGCGATACACCATCTATAATTCCCTAGTAAAGCCACATCTACCATACTTGGTCGGGTTGTGCTACAAAACTGATAAAAATGCTCTTCAATTATCCGTACTTAATATCAAGGACTAAAATATACACAGAAACCAAAATATATTCCATAATACACTAGAGTTATTACTCGTCATTAATTAACAATTCAATATAATGATGGTTTAGAGGTGTATATAAATCACTGTAAAATATTTAATGTTTCATCTTTCAGATTTAGGAAGATACTTTACCTCTGAAAATGTGCTATTTTACGTGAATTTTGGTCCTCCATAATGTACTTATATATAAAAAATAAAAAAGTACTTCAATAGAAGCCTTGCACATTTAATTGAGACCTTAATTATGACAATTTTTCTCAAAAACTTAAAGGCTTTTATAAAAACACATATTTCCTGGAACAAGTTTTAAGAGTAAATCACTAAATTACCGATTACCAACAGAGTTTTCAGGCGTTATCTTTCTTTTTTCTTGTTGCGTCTCCGTCAAACTTTGCGTTGCGTCTTCGTCAAACTTTGCGTTAAATTGCTTTAGATGAAACAACAAGCTTTTAAACCATGCTCGACGTTGATAATAGGCGAGTGAGGAAGGTCCACCTTAATGAGGCTATGTTGGGTCTAAAGCCGAACACAGACTGCTGTAACGTAACATGCAAGGTACCATGACAGGGAGCATTTCATAAGTGTGGACGCAGCGCGCTCATGAACCGAGCATGTACCTACTCGCATCTATTTCTGTCATGCGCGCGAACTTAGCTCTGCTCAGTCTGTCGAGAACACACGAAGAGAATGGATCGTGACGAGCAATTATTGGCTACGTTTATCGGTGCTTCATTATTTAATTGTGAATCATTTGATAAAAAAAAATCTGAAGTCTTCGTCGTTGGACGAAGACGCTGGGTCTTCTTTTTCAATTTTTCGCGCGCGTTCCTAATACACACAATCCCTGTGCAAGGTTCGCGCGCAAGGCGTCTACACTATGGATTCTATTGCATTGCATGTTACATTCCGACGACAAATTCTTTTATTGTGTGTTACGTTACAGCAGTCTGTATTCAGCTTAATAAATAGATAATCAAAACGGCGCATGGTCTTAACTCACTTTTTTTTTTCTTAGAAAACGATTCAATCCTGTAAGCATGCGGAATCTCGCATGAGTTATCCCCGAAAAAATATGAAAAATATCAGTAGTACAAAAAAAAAATCCAATTCATCATCATCTGCCTCCACGACCTACTTAAGGCACAGCCCTTAAGTGGGTCGTGGAGGTCGATGACGCCATGGCACAGAGTTTTGCCGCCGTTCGGTGGACCAGCAAGTACTCTATACAATCCCTAAGAATTGTATCCTTTACCTAGGTAAAGTATGTAATCGACAATAATGTTTATAATATTTCTTATTGCCTGGGGGCTTACTCTCGAGTTTAATTCCGATCGGACGACATTGGAATTGTGATGTTAGGTACTTTTGAATTCGATGCTAGGGCCAAATTGCGTGACCTTTTTGGGAAACTAAGTAAAATGGGGATTGGGCTTGGCGTGTGGTCACGCAATTTTAAACCCATTTGGCGCTAGCATCGAATTCAAGAGTACCTAACGTCACAATTCCAATGTCGACCGATCGGAACTAAACTCGAGAGTAAGCCCCCTGGATGCACCAGGCCCAGGTATTGAATAGAATATCGGAATCGGATCGCCGGTATTATCAAAACCAGTTGTAGCAATGTATATGGACATGACGCGCGCTTTTGATTATGTTGACCATAAAATACTATTGACTTTGTTTTATACTTTGTGTAGGGATTCAATTTCTTTAAAATTACCCTTGCCAAAAACAATAGTGCTGTAATATAAGTATAATCTGCAAATAAGCACATCTGATGACTGGTTACATTGAAGAAATAATTTATATAACAGATGAAAAGTAATGGACCTAACACAGACCCCTGTGGAACACCATACGAAATTATTATCGTACTTGAGGAGTAGATATATTGATTCTGTTTTTGTCGTAATGTTGACTTGGATGATAAGACTAAATGGTTTTCTACTTTTTAAATATGAATATGTATATGTAATATGAACTTAGGGATATTACCTCTAATACCGTAACTATAGAGCTTTTTAGTAGTAGTTTATGGTTAGGGTAATCAAAAGCGCACGTCATGTCCATGTACAGTCAGGGGTCAAAAGTGCAGTTGCACTCTAACAATGCTAAACTGTCTAAAATTTCTTTGTAGTAGAAGTCCAGTGTTCTACAACTAGTTTATTCAATATTTTAGATTCTATGCTACAAACTAAATGGGTAATGATCCATTGACCCTCTTTTACAAAGAAATTTTACATACTTTAGTGTCAGTAGAGTGCAACTGCACTTTTGACCCCTGACTGTACATTGCTACAACCGGTTTTCCGTTGTCCACGTTATGGTGTTTCTTTTTAACGAATTCGTACACTGCCATTTGTTCCTTACAAAAAATATTGTTTATTTGTTTATTTAAATATCATGTACAGTAGTGGTACATAGGCGGATTTAATGCAACAAGGCATGTTTTCTTTTTCAAAATTATACTTTTTTTTTTTCAAAATAATATAAATTACTTTCTAAAATTTTGAAAATATTGGAATTAAAGCTACAGGTTTTTTTTTGCACAGTTTTGTTTTATCATCTTTTTTGAGTTGTGACTTGATTATCGAGATTTATATTCGTATACAAGCATTTATTATATCGCATAACACTAGTGCTACAATAGGTTCTACTGATTTGATCACGCTGGTCTTGATGTCATCATATCCTGTACTATTTGTAATTTTAAGGTTATTTATTAGAGTTATCATTTCTTATAAGACTATTGGTCCCATGATTGTGGGATTTTAAAATATTCGTAGTTTGGCAATTTGGCAAAATGGCTCACAGAAGTGGTCAAAATTAATTGAAATTACTGTGGCGACCTGAAAAAGAAAAGAAAGAAGACTTGTATCAGATCTTTATGTTTGATCTGTTGACAGACATCGGTCGCCTATTATTAGGCTTCTATGGGCTGTATAGTCGTTGGACCTAGCTAAACAAAAAAAAAAATTGTGTCGTTCTTATCGACTGTAAAACCTTGTTTTTTTATTTTTATTTACACCGACAAACATTAAAGTAATCGCCATTATACGTTTATATTGGAAAACGACCTACTAAGACACCCCTAAAACCATTATGATCGATCCAGGCGGCAGTTATTACGGTCGCATGCATTTAATAATAAATATAACAGATGCCAACCACCGCTGCGCTGGTATTGTTTCACATTACTATGTACTTTTCAAGGACAACATCAACTAGGTCAGTATTTCTAAAGCACCCTCTTCTAGATACAGACAGCTGCGCTACAAAACCTTTTATTTATACTTATTCATTCATCCATCCCACCAGTAATATAATAAAATAATATAAATTGTAACAAATATTATGTCGAATGTAGGTCATTCATATTAGTCACATGTGCTGACGGCGCTCGGTTATAAATGTATAGATTAAACCTACCTAAATTTTTTTTAGATATTATTTGTAAATACAGATTTGAATATTGAATTATTGATTAAGAGTATGTAGTTATTTTAGTTAGTTTGTTTTCTGCCGGTTTTTCTTTTTTAAGATAAATTTTCCCGTCGTATTGCCAATTTTTTCCATTCCACTGGTGACCGCAACTCCATGCGTACACGTATTTTTCATAACGGACAACCGAATAAGTGTTTCATTCCTTACCTTAGTTTCTGAAGTACTTTACCTCTGGGCAGTTCTCTATGCGGACACAGCAGAGTCGACTGTCTGTAACCAGCTGCTTATTACAGGACTCGTGACCAGATGTAACAGCCGTGACTTTGCGTAAAATAAGCCAATTGATGAATAACATACATAGGTCAGATCTTGAAATAGTAGCATTTTAGGTTGTAATTTTATAACGAGGCCTACAGATGAGGTTACGTACGAGAGAAAAAAAAGATTGCCTGTAACGTAAGAGGCATTATAATAGTAGGGGTATGTATTATTTTGTTTCAGGGGGGCTCCGTGGCATGTGGGAAGCCCAAGAATGCCGGTTTATAGTGGAGGTCAAGATGACGAGAGTAGCCCCGGCCGTCCATGGACTAATACCAACCTCAACAATCCCAACAGGAATAGTGGTGACCAGACAGACTGGACCACTAAAATGTACAGGAAGTACGTTACGCCATGTTTATAGCCTCTATTGAATTGTTGCTTGGCAGCAGCAACACATTAACAAGCGATTGTATGTTTTAAGCAAACGGCAGGGCAGTAATACTAACTGGCGATCACCGCAAACACGTGATGATGGCGAAGAGTGGCGATCTTCAGAACCGGGCAGATCCCGCCAACTCGAGAAATGGGGTAAAATATTAAAAATCTAAAAACTTTTAAATAACTGCTACAGAGGAGTTTTAGATGATATGAGTTGATTAACGTAGTAATTTATGTATACACCGTTAAGTTTTGATCGTTTTAATCCCGTGGAGGGTCGTTTTGGTACATGAAACTATCGATTTGTGAAGATAAAATTAAAAATAAAGTTGTTTTTTTTTTAACTCGAATTAATTTACGCATGTACGAAATTAATTTCTTGAAGAAATGTCAGCTGAGCGAGTTCAATGACCTGTAGGTAGTTAGTACGCATTGACCGACAACTACCTACAAGATCATTGACTCGTTTACTTAATGAAATTAATTATAAAAAAAACCTTTTTTTATTTTATCTTTACGAATCGATAGTGTTTCATGTACCGGATCGACCCTCCACGGGATTAAAACGATCAAAATTTAACGGTGTATAGTACAACATGTACTTATTTGATCCATTTTACAGACCGTGACTGGGGTGACAGACCAAGCGGAGATAAACCCCAATCCTGGAACAACAGGCGTAATTGGGGAGGCGACAGTCAAAACAATGAAGAAAATTTGCCTGAATGGTAAAAAAGGACTTAAATAATGTAACATATCATTCTTAAATAGTTGTTTAGAATTTGAGACATTATATTATCTTTTATCAGGGCTGTTGAAAATGCGGAATGTGGAGGCACGTTTGACTCTTCAGGCGCCTTTCACGGATACAGTAATGATGACAGCAATTTGCCGAAACACCAAGAGGCAGCATATTGTAAGCGATGTTTGTGTAATGTTTATGTTATTGTTATGAACTAGCTTCTTACAGCGGCTTCGACCGCGAGAAAGTCGGTTTCTCCATACAAACTTCCAAACCCCGTTTTACCCCCTTACGGGTGGAGTTTCGTAAAATACGTTCTTAGCGATGTCTACACCCTACAAGGAACCTACCTGCTAAATTTATGTTTGTAGGTGTCCAATTTTCTGAGATTTCGTGATTAATCAGTAAGTGATATTTCGCTTTTATATATGTATATACTTATGATGAATTTCCGACTTTGGCGAATTTTAAAGATGCTGCACTGTAGTTGAAAGTTGATTTTTTAATCAATGGAGTAAATCCGGAGCTTTTTAACCGACTCCAAAAAGGAGGAAGTTATTTTAAATAATTACTTGTTTGAAAACTGACATTTATTCACTAATAAAGGTCAATAGGCTATTTTAAAATATAATATGTTTCGGGGATTCATTACTTCGCATATTAATAACTGAATGCAATACATATATGTGTATATATAAATTCTAAGATTTATTAAGTTAGATGTAATGAAACTCAACTGAACAGTCATCATGATTCATACTTCTGAGTGAATTGTATCAGTGTGCAAATATAAAATCTTACAATTAAATAAAAAAACGTCAGTGTGTTATACTATTAACCTTATTGTAGTAATTTATTTAATATCTATGACAATAATATTGTGACATGATTTTTCTTCTAATTATATCAATCTCGTGACACTATTTCGGAGGAGTTCGATGAATCCTCTGAAACAACAGATATTTGTTATTTTTTTTAATATGTAGGTCTTTATATAGTTTGTTTATGTAGTTAATATACCTATATTAGCAATTCTTGGAGCTACCTAAGTCTGCTATTATGCTTACCTGTAGCAACTTCTATTATTTATGTTTAGCACCTTTTATATTTACCTATAACACTTATAGATGCCTGTATATTGAAAAAAAAAAATATATCAATAATGTCTTGCAGCTCTCACACGGTCCCACACACACGGCAGTTTTCCACGTCCAAAGGTGGTAGAAGAAGGTTCTGATGAGTGGTGGGCGTCAGAAAAAGCTAAAAAACTCTCGCCAAAACGTTTCGATGCTAGTGATCTCAAGTTTAAGAAGGTATAAAACAATCATGTTTGTTTTTATTTTATTTTGTGCTGATAAGAATATTTCTTGACATGATATGATATTACAGCAGCCTGGTATTGGAATAGCTGAAGCGTCAAGCTCAAGTACAAATAATAAATCCAACACAAGTAACGATGACTCCCTACAAGAAATACCAGAGAAGCTGGAAAAGGACTCTGCTTCTGGTTTAGAACCCTCGGAGGCAAGCACGGCAGGACAAGGTGACAACAAATTTGGAAAACAAAGTGCTTACAAATCTAATAAGTTTACAGAGAGCAAGACTTTTGATGCACTCATGAGGTCTGATATTGATTTAGAGGAAGCAAGTGATGAGAGGGGCAACTTCCAATCAGTCATCATTAATTCAAACAACAGTCTGCGGCAGAAACATCAGCACCTTGTCCCTGCTATGAATGAGGCTTCGGGAAAATCAATGCATAACATTAATGCAATGAAAAACATTCAGTCAGACATGTATGTATCTACCTGCATTGTGTAAATGTTATTAATTTTATCTTGCATCTCTATTTTTTTTGACTCTGATTATTTTGTTTTGTTTCCAGGGATCACATATCCCTCAAGTCTCCAGAAGAGTTACTAGTAGACAATATATTCAGCATGTCCCTCGATGACAAAGAAATGCACTCGACACCTTCCTCTAACTCGTTTTCGAATTCCGCCATGTCGTCTGCGTTAGCTTCTGCTGCAAGTGGAATACCGCAAAATCAGAGCATGCAAATGACCATGTCTAACTCTGGGTTGCCCAATCACGGCATGAATATGGAGATGCACTTAAACAATCAAAACATGCAAACACCTGTGATACAACCAGTGCACCATTCACCTGGGATGCAGCCAGTTGTCATAAATACGGGTAATATGCAGCAAGGTTTACCATCAGGGATGCAAGCCGGATTACATATTCCTGGGATGCCAGTTGCAATGCAACCTGGAATGCAAAATCCTGGTTACCCATCAGTTCCAATGCAAAATGTGCCTGGGATGCCAACAGGTGGCTTGCAAAATATGCCAGGAATGCCTTCAGGTGGCATGCAAAACATACCTGGGATGCAGACCCCACGTGTACAAACACCAGGAATGCAACCAGTGATGCAAAATGTAGGCATCACCAATTCTGCACTGAATGCATCATTAGGCCTACCTATTGGTCCTAACATGGGACAACCCTACCAAGGCATGCCACAACAGGTCATACCAAATAATTCACCCATGAGTTCATCTGGAATGGGTGTGATGGGATCATCATCTATGCAGGGTACTGGAAATATGCCTAGTTTTCAATCAAGCGGTGCCATTCCAGGCATGTCCAATAATGTAGGAAATGCTTCGTTATTTCTGGGACAAAATTCTAGCAATGCCTCGGTAAGCTATTTTGTTTCACGATACAATAAAAGTCGGAACCTTAAAAGATATTTCTTATGTTTATTTAACAAACATATGGTATGGTCAGTTAGAATGGGACTTTAGTGGATTCTGGTACAGTTTAATACTTAATAAAAATATATAAGATTCGGTACTTTTGATTGATGTTTGCATGAGCCTAACTTTCTTATTGATTCGTAGGGATTTGAGATGCAGTAATATCACGAACTCTGATATTGACTTGTATGGTTTTTTTTTAACAGATGTCATCAGCTAACGACATGCCCATGTCCAATCATTCAGGTCAAAATAATGTAATGATTCAACTACATGGAATGCAAGGATCACAAGGACCTTTCGGGAATTCAATGTATGGAAACAATGCCATGCCCAACAACAACCTACTTGATCAATGGTATTATGAAGATCCTGAGGTATGTGACTATTGTAATACTGTAAATCTTTCCACTAATGCTCACATTTGTTTTTCTTAAGTATGTACAATGGTTGCACTTGATTATAAAAGGTGGTTCTTTTTCAACTCTTACCACAATTATCTGGTTTAAATGACGAAAATCAGTTGTGGGCTTGGGGCAAGGTTGGGCATTTCTATCAGTGTTGGGCAATACGTAATCTAACTACTGATTAATAACTACGACTACATATTTTAGTTAGTAATCAAAACTACAAACTACTTTAAATAATCGTAAAAAGTAGTTAAACATTTTGATTACTAACTACAAATTGTAGTTGCAATCACGATTACGAGACTACTTTTTATAACTATACATTTAAAGGCCGATTTTTTGATTACTTGTCAATCAAACGAAAAATAATATTATGTAATATAATAAGGACATAATTAATCATTTACGACTTCAAGTCCTGTATTCAATTATTCGTGAAAGTAAACATACATGATTTTTTATACATTCAGATTCAGTTTTATTTTTTAAATTAAATTTTAGAGCTAGATTCAGTTGTAATAAATCACTAATTTCATCACTTTTCATGTTCATTTAATTTCAAAATATAAGTTCTTAGTACTCAAATAATCAGTAATCATGACTACTAGATTACAGCAATCAAATTAACAACTACTTCGTGTAGTTCGATTACCGTAGTTAAGTTACATGTAATCAAACTACATGTAGTTAACTACTTTCAATAGTAATTTGTAATCTGATTCCAGAATAGTAGTTAACTGCGCCCAACACTGATTCCTATCATATTATATCAAGGCATATCACTGCAAAATGCTATTACTGGCTTCATCAGACATCCTTTAGACCACCTAACAACGTTGCAATAGAGTATTGTGGAAACGAGTTTCAATGAATGAAGCGGCTATATCGTTTTTTACTTGTTTTTAGGTGTTTCCTAATCACTATAAGCTGATATACATTTTATATCACTTCAGAAAGAGCATCATTTGGTACAAAACTCGTTTAGCCTCGAAGTTTAGTACTTATTTAAGATTTTCATTAATTTTCATTTTCATTACAAGAAGGAACGGGGTGGGATTTTAGTAAGAGTCTGACACTAGAGATGTCATTGGATGATTTTACAAAAAAAAAAAGAGAGAGAACATTAAAATTTTTGTCTATATCAAATATTTCCTTCAAGTTTATTATTTTTTATATAGTGTGACTGGTTAGTGAACTATACTTAAACACGTGATTGTAGTCATGATAACAAAGTATCATAGTAAAAGTTGTTTGTTATCATGACTACAATCACGTGTTTAAGTATCGTTCACTAATTACCAGTCACCTTATATAATAAAAAAATATCCCAAAGGAACATACTCCCAGGATAATGAGTATCCTATGCACTAGTATAGGACATGTTCTACCCTTGTAACAAGTTTCATCGAAATCCGTTTGATGTCAATTCTCCTTCACCGGCGCTCTTCTAAGATCGTTTCCAAGATGTCTGGTGGATGAGACAGTGTGGTGATCCAAGCAGCCTCATAACTGACGTTAGTCATATATCTGTGGAAGTTCGTACGACATTTTCGTTCTTTAGCAAAAGCTGTTCTGGTATATATCAGACACAGTGAGTTCCTGGGTGAGCTTTCCTGCTACCCATTTTTGAGGACTGCCGGTGTATGATCTAATGATCCAGCAGCACTCGATTCGGTAGTTCTATTTACTTTAAATCCTGACAATCCGATAGGATAGATAGCATTTTCATGTATATTTGTTTAAAGTATTTTTTTATCCGTACAATAACACATTATTTAAATGCACAACAGCCATTAAATGTTTTATTATTATTACAATGATGATAGAATACTACTCTTCAACCACTATAAAGGCTACCATACATGGTCGAGTTCTACCGTCAGATCCGTCTGATCTGACCAATCAGTACCGTGTGAAGCTGTTCTTCAAGATCCAACGCTACGGCCGCAGCGATCACTACTTGAAGCTCATCGGTAAAACTAACATCTTATTGTTTCATGTCTGTACACGCATCCGGTCAGACGGATCTGGCGCAGGTTTGTGTGTTCAGATTGATCTCTCTATGTATGGTAGCCTTTATAAATTTCTCACTGTCTGAATATTGAATATTGAAGAGTGTTCAATATGTATATATTTTACAGAGGAACATCCAAGGCCCCTTTTCATCCAAAGACATGTACAATTGGTACAGAGCAGGCTTCTTCAGCCCAAGTTTGATGCTGCGTCGCGCTTGTGAATCAATTATGAGACCCCTGGGTACTTACGGGCCGGTGGTACCGTTCGCACAAATGGTAAGTAAGCAAAAAAAAAAGATGAGGAAATAAGACGAAACAAAAATCAAATCTTCAATACGTAATCGTACTTTTCAAATAAAGTTTAGGACGCCCTGCTGATATGTTGTATGTTTAAAATTTAATTAATGTTCTATCCATATATTATTATTTATTTATTATTCTGCATGAAATTTTGTAGATGGACCGGGTTTTCTATGTACTCTTTGATTTGTCTTAGTATTCCTTTTTCCTGTTTAATTAGTTAGTAAAATTAACAAAAACTTTACAAAGATAAATCAACTTTTGCAGGAAAATATGATGAATTCATACCCTATGTCTGGTGGTTTCGATCGTCCACAAGGATCACACGAAAATATGTTGAATGCACAAGCTACATTGACTTTAGACGTAAGTAATGAAAACGTATTATTTGTCATGCACTTATCATGTAGATGTAGACTTAGAAATTTATGTAGAAAAATATTAACAGGTAGTTAGTGGTGAAATAGAATTCTGAATGCCTTGCAATAATAAGGTTTTCTTGATTTCTAGGTGATGAATATGGGTACTATAAATATACCTGATAATGCACCTATGGAATTACAATTCGGATCTGTGGGAATTATGGCTAATCAAAATTATGCCCCACCGCCACAACTGGTAATGAATTAAATTCCTACAATAAGAATACCTTTGTTTGTTTTATGATTTCTTTTATTATGAAATCTGCAAACAATTGCGGTGCGGTTTTGCATAAATATCCCCAGATTTTTCTTTTTGGTTACGTAATAATTTAGAGATGAATATAATTTTTTTTTTTTTAAATTGGGGTATCGGGTATTTATTCGCTGTTTATTTTTGTTTTTTAAGGACTGGAATTAGACCACGCAAAAAAAATATTTTTGGGTATCTTGAATTATGGATATCATCAGAAATATGACTCTGAAAAATAAACAACATTATTGTCCATTGACGATGAACAACTTTCGTATTTTATAAAAATATTGATATTTAAAACAACTGACTAGCTATTTAGCTAGTAGTGATGTAACATTTTTAACGTTCGCATTCGTATTCGCAAGAAACAAGCGAATATTTTTGACAAACAAAAAGGAGATAATTATATTGATTGAATGGTGATACGACTGCGTGTTCTAAAGTACTCTTTATTAATATAAATAACTAAGCTTATATACTATTAAAATACACTAGTCAGCAGACACACACACGCTCATAATTAACATAATAAATAAAACAATAATAAAATATCTAGGGCGGTCGTACGTCAGATGTAAAGGTGCTAACAAAAGGATATAGAAGGGCACTATAACTGATATGATTTTACAATTTTATAATATTTACTCTAATATTTTTCAATCAATCAACTTGCATTTTACATTTTTAATGTCACAAATTGTGATCAACATGTTAGCGAAGTTTGGAGTCATGGTCATATTTTTATATCACTTAAAGGACATCACCCACGGTCCATACATTTTTGGTCCAAATTTAAAAGTGCCGGCCAAAGAAAAAAAATACAATATTCTGTTAGAACTTGTTCCTACGAACATTTTTTATTATGGCAAGAATGCTGTGGGAGCATTAGCCTCGGAATTATTTAAGTTCAAAAATGATTGGTTTTCAAAGAAAATTGCTCTCAAAAAATGAAATATCCTATACATAATAATACTTAAAAAAAAAAAATGCAACAAAAAACAACAGCCAGTCTGTAGCTGTGTCTTTACTGCGTTATTTAAAAAAAAAAAAATTTTTTTTTTGTTGAGATTTTGAAGAATAAAAATACCGGTATATATGTAAAGCTCAATGCTTTAATTGTTTAGAAATGTCATAACTAGTACCCATATAGTTATCTTTTAGAACCACAGTAATATTTTCTAAACCCAAAATCATAATAAAAAAAAGCATATGACGGCGAATTTCAAAAATCACTCATTTTAGACGGTCAATATCAGAAGGTGGGGTTGCGGTGTCTAATAGTAGTGCTAAGAAAACGTTGGAAACCGGGTCCGGGCCGGCCGGGCAGATCGTGTGATAGCACATCTCCTTCGAATCACATCTTCACATCCTCTAGTGTTCGTGACGGTGGAACCAAGATATACATTGGATTGAACAACTGCACAGTTGGCAATCACAGTGATATCAGGATGATTCAGTACAGCTCGATCCACTATCATCATCTTGGTTTTGTCTCTGTTGAGCATAAGACCGAAGGAGAGGCTTGTTGTCTCTAAAAGTGTCAGCAGGTCTTCCATATCTTCCTTCGATTGTGCTAGAAGGGTAGTGTCATCGGCATATCTCAAGTTAGACACCTTTCTACCTCCCACTGAGATCCCTTTGTCCCACTGTTCCAACACGATTCTCTTTATATACTCTGTATAAATGTTGAACAGGAGTGGAGACAATATACAACCCTGTCGAACGCCAGCGTGGGTGTAAAAGATTTTTGAGTCAACGCCGTCTATACGAACAGTCGCAGTTCCGTCCTCATAAAGTCGGCGTATGAGACTAACTAGGTGGAGCGGTACTCCCATTTGAATTAGCACGTCCCATAGAAAATGCTATTTCACGGTATCGAAGGCCTTGCGGAAGTCGACGAAGCAGATATAGAGTGGGATGTTAAACTCTCTAGACTTTTCGATTATTTGTCGAAGAATTAGTATCTGCTCTCTTGTTCCTCTACCCTTGACAAATCCCGCTTGCTCAATAGCTATAGTGGAGGGTACGATTCAATAAAAAGTTTCGCAAGATGAGTACTAGACAATCTGGCACACCGAGTTGATATAGCTTAAATGATAAACCATTATGTTACACTTTGTCAAAAGCTTTCGTTGAGTCAAAAAACTAGACGTTCATCAGAACGCTCTGATGGAAACCAGCGCATTGGTGTTCAACGAATCGCTGGATTTGTTCGATTCGTAAACCAAACTACCGTTGAGAATAACACTCTTAACTTCAGCACAATCTCTGCGCTGCTTGTAAATAAGCCTCTCGTAGATTTTATCGAGGACATTGAATGGACTGATGAAAAGGTAGCTGGAGGGGCAAACTTGACTTGGACTTGCATAGTTTAGGAATACCGATATTAGTGACCTTTTTCCACGCTTGGGGGAACATGTTATTCCTTAATGCACCATTGAAGACGACACTCATTAGTATTATGAGTTGGGATGGGAAGAGTTTAAACACCTTGTTGATGACACCGTCAGAGCCGAGGTCATTCCGGGGCTAAAGCTTTTTGATGATATTCCCAACCTCCTCTGAGATAAAGAGGGACAAAGGATCATTAGGATAATAATATAATAATAATAATATTCCACAACTATCACACAACATTATCTAGTCCCAAGCTAAGCAGAGCTTGTGTTATGGGTACTAGACAACTGATAAACATACTTATATATTTCTAAATACATACATATTATAGATAAATTACACCCAGACACAGAACAAATGACGTGCTCATCACACAAACATTTGTCCTGGGTGGGAATCGAACCCACGACCTCCGGCATAGCAGTCAGGGCTACTATCTACTAGACCAACAGGCCAGTCGATGAGTGCTAGGGTAGCTCTACGTTCAACTTTAGCGTCTCTCATATCAAGGTGAGTTTTGTCTAGTGGTTAAGGGCTAGAGAAACAATGGACCTGTAGGCTGTTATTGTAAATGTAGAAAATACAGCGTATCGCTTTGTCACAGTTATCGAAAGCGATACTCTTATCGGGGCGAATAAGAACAGACATAGAAGCCTCTACTTCCTCTGAAGGTGCTAGAAGGCGAGGTGAGCGGGTTCTAGCTCACATTTTATCCCAGCGCGCGGCACGCTGCTCTGTTGCTTGAGTTTTGTTTACTTCGCCGGGAGCTGCATTGTTTTCGGTTTTGAGACCACATACATCGCCCAGGAGTTTCAAGCGATGGTCATCAGTCACTGTGATCGCCCCTGAAAAATCATTCAGGACGGATCGTTCGTGGTCCTGTGAATCGAACGCTGCTGTTGTGTCAGCGACTGAGACTCAAGAAATCGGGGCTAGAATCTAACTGATTCGATATGATAGATTTTGGTCTTCCCATCCATGATCAATTGGGACGGGAGTGATACAATATCATACGCGTTGCTTCAGGTACCTACTAAAGTGACAGATAAGATATTCGAGGTGGGCGAGCGTTCAATGGCTAGGGGAGGGGAAGTCACCACATTATGTGATGGTAAACGGCAGCTACCTGGAACTTTCTATTCAAGCTTTAACTCTTTGTTTTTACAATTCATGTTACCAAAAATGTACGGAAAATTATTTTTTAAAACTTAAATAAAACCCAGGGCAACGGTCCTACAGTTTTGGTGCAGTAATAAAAAATGCTCAAGGGGTCAAGTTCTAAGTTTTTTTTTCTTGGCCGGCACTTTTGAATTTGGACCAAAATAAATGATCTCCTTTAACAAATACGTACAATAATACTAACTAAACTCAAATCATAACAAATGTTTTCGAATGAACTTAATGTGATTAACTTCATTCAAGCAGTCTGTAACGGCTCTGCTATGTTCTTTTTAAACTTGGCTGACACGAAATATCAATCCTGTATGACTTTTGCGAGCACTTTGAAAGACGCAATTATTCGCGAATATTGAATGAATGAATGCGTATTTTTAAATTGAATATGGGAGAAATCTGACATTCGTTACAGATCTAATAGCTATTAAATAAAACATGATACTATCGATCTTGCACATGCAAAAATATAATTAAAAAACCAGGTTTAGTTTATACCATAAAAGAAACCGATTTCCAAAATCTTCTATTTAATACATTTAATGTAAAAAACACACCCATATACAATAAAGATACTTACGGTACTTCATATTCAATCTGATTTTTGTTTTTGCTATAATTTTATGAGGGCCTTTGTTTTTTTAAACAGTATTCTTTTTAATAAAAAAAAAAAATTGTTAATGTGGTGGACTTGCGAACAGAATTGTGCCATGACTACAAAATTTATCAATTTCAGGACTCTCTGTGGGGCCAGGGAGCCTCGTCTTCGGCTGATCTGATGTGGATGCAGCAGTCACGTAGCCGCACCGAAGCTCGCGTCAATAACCTGCCCATATTCTTTTGGGATCAGCAGGTGCGATTTCCACATTCATTGCCAAATTCTTAGAATAGCAAAATGTTTGTGACTATATTTAAAAAATAGTATATATAATTTTTTTATACAATTTTTTACATTTAATAGTAGTCCTAAGTAGTGTTTGAATCTATAAAATTTCATTAGTTGTCTTAAACATTATTTTCTTTAATATTTCTCATACCATTTTGATGATTTCTGTAGTAAATATGATCGCAAACATTCAGTTACGCCTTAAAAAGTGGGTTTTGTGACGTAAAAGAATTTGATCATTTTATTAAGTCAATGTTATCGTTGGCTTATCGACCTAAGCATAATTCATAATTTTGGCACTATGTGGATGGTATCTAAACGTACTAACTGCACAATTCTAAATGGTGATAAATTACCATCATCATTATAATTAACGCCAAACAGTCCCCGTGTACTTGTTTTTATTTTACTCGTTTTGAAAAGGTAGCTTTATGATAAATGTACTTTACATGCATAATTTTTTATTTTAGCCGTCGTATTATACGATAGTGTTGCTTCAAAAAATTATTCTACCTTTTGAAAACGAGCTTTTCGTGGTCCAACATGATCTGCCCTAAATGATCTGTGCATCTAATGCCAATTTTCATTAACACATAGATATCACCTAGTGTCAGTGAAAACGGGTATAAGGTTTTCATTACAGTTAAGCACCCCCTTTCTACTTTTTCATGTATATTTCTTGGGCTTTTTCTTACTTCCACTTTGTAGTAGAGGAACTTTGGATAGAAATACGATATGATACTACTTCCAGTCAGTTATTATAATAGTAATATTTTTTGTTCCTTTTCATGCTAGTGTTACGTCGTGTTTCTATTTCGTTCGCACAATTTGCATCCAGCAAGTAAAGGAATCATGAATGACATTAAATATTGCATAAATATTAAAACGGTACTTCCTATATATAACATTGATTTCATAGCTACAACCCATGATTAAATGTATGTTTGAAATAATAACAAACAAAAATATTATCATACAATATCCGCCGTAGTAATTTGCCGGAAATTATCTATTTTACCCTTCCTACATACAAAGAGTCAAGCAAGCCTTTCGAATGTTTTAAGGGTTTATAGTCATAGTTAATTATTGTAGTTATTTCTTTTGTCATCCCAGTGTTTTCCCGGGATCTACGCATAACGATTTGCATATCTCTCTTTTGTTCATGTTTGTTCTCATTTTTTTTACATAAGACATCTCTAAAATGTTGATAGCCATATCCACAAGATCGGTGTCAATAGGCACAATGTCTTAACAATATCTGAGCACATTTCACACCTTCGACCTATTTTCCCTTTAAACCTAAATGAAGTGACTAAGTATTTCTTTTTTTTAAAATCGTGTCGCTGTGTGTCTGGCATACTCCACAAAAGGCTACGGATCAAAAGTTGAAGTAGTTATAGACTATAGACAAACCGTAATTTAATCATCATTGACATAACATATTTTATTGTAAAGTAAGTACTCCAGTTTTAAGGTTTTAAAGGCATAGAAGATATCACTTTCATGATTCCTTAAAATGCTTAAAACGCTTTTTTTTATATAATATTTGCATTGTATGTAGAGTCACAGTAATAAGCCGTTGTGTCATTTAAACACATTAACACAAAGTGGTTTGATATGCCGCAGTTTAAGAAGTAGCAGTGACGTATCAGAACTATGAATCTTCTTTGCAATACCTTGGTAAACCTTAACAAAATCACTCAAATTACATATTTTTGCAAAAATGTCATTGCTAAATCTTGATTGTAAAAAAAACGTAATATTTTGTTGATAATCAATATTAATTTTGCTTTTGTAACTTTTCACTAATCTTTATTGGCAATGCCATAATTGTGTGCTAATATTTGAATTTGGATAGGGTCATTCTCATGAAAAGAGCCTTATATTTTTTTCTTGACGTAATTTTAATATACATACTCATGTAGATTAGATTCGAGTTACTGCCTCCTAATTTAGCATTTCGTAAACTTGATGCAAACATTTTGTAGTATTAGTAAGGCTTTGGATAAAGTAGGGTATTACTAGAGATTTTACTGCTTTGGTTACTTATCTGATATTTTTAAATAAATAATCGGTAAGAAGAGTAACAACACAGTAGTGTAATCCGGCTCGCTGCGACGCAGTCTGCGCAGGGTAACTTTCTTTATAATACTGGTATGACATATTTAGAGCTTTACGCTTAGACTGAAATCAAGAGCGATAGAGGTAGATAAATACTAGTTAGAATATACCATTTTAAGAAGTTCATTTGCTTAAAATCACTGGTAATGGGAATGACCTGATAGAAATACCTTATTAATGCCTTGATAATTTTTCCTTTTAGATATTTACCACTTTGTGTTAATGATTTTTAATCTTTGAAGTAACTAGTTAGGAGATATTTGATAGATTTCGTTCTCACTTGCATCTGACAAATATATATTAGTATATATCAAGAACACGAGTGACATCGCCACACCACACTTATAAACGTTGTTTTATAAGATATATGTACATCGCGCGTTTTGAGTTTCCAGCCACATAACAGGTACGTAAAATGCTAGTGGGCAATCAATTGCCATTAACGGTTATTTGATCAAAGTCACGGTATATGACCGTGCCACGCAGGTCAAACTTACAATATTTGTTGACTTACTATGCTGGAAAGCTTTTGTAAAAGAATAATTCGCGATTTAAGAATTAGGTACAGCATTATTCTTTTTACATGTCATTTAATGCTGATTTAGGTACTGGAAATAGGTATATAAATAAACTAGTTGTCCCAGCAAACTTCGCACCGCCTGGATTCTTTTTTTTTTGTGAATATTTCCATATTTTCTCACCGTTTAAACCTTCCCTGGAGTATCACGAATATTTCAAGACAAAATTAGCCAAATCGGTCCAGCCGTTCTCGAGTTTTAGCAAAACTAACGAACAGCTATTCATGTTTATGGGTAAATATACAAAAGTTGGACAACTTTTTGTCCCATTTTGCAAACATAATTTTAACCATAATATATATGATATATTAGTTTGTATGGATAGTTTATCTTATTAATATACTGTCCTATGCCAGGCCAGTCAGTTTTTTAAATATTTTGAGAGTTATTTGCATTTTTTTAAATTTCATTACCAAAGGACTGATGAGGGTGGCAGGGTACTGATTAAAAACACATATTCGTAGGAAAAAATAAGATTTATTGTAGTTTTGAGTATTTGCAAGTACAAATAGCTTAGAATATAATAAAGGCACATTTTTTAAGAATTAAATCACATTCAACTTTGGGTATTTTCAAATACAAATTATCTTAGAATCTAATGAAGGCATATCTTATCAATATTACCTCTAAAACTATTGAAAACTAAAAATCTGAAATACGTCAGTCTTCAAGACAGTCTTTTAAATTTATAGTGCTTATTTTTACTTTGAGGCAGTTTCTTTAATATTATATAATTCTGAGAAACTTAAAATTATAACAAAAATAAAGCTGCTTATAGCAATACTGCATTTTCTATCACTAGGTAAAAATTGCGTAATGTAATGACTATTAGACAAAAATAAACAATAAAAACAGCTCTTATGCTGCAACAAAAATATGCTTCTAAATATCAAAATTAGTTAACATATTAATAAAAATTACTTTTCAAAAACGTCAATCTTCTCTTTAAATTGGTAAAATATCCTTTTCCCTTTTGTAATCAGGTTTGGTACAGGAAGTTTTTTTATTACTTGGTCCATTGGTACATCTGACACATCACTTTCGTCTAATTTAAACAGAGTACCATCATCATTACAAATTTTAAGAAAAGTTACTCTCAATTCACCATCTTCATTATCGACAGAAGAACAGATCCCTGCATAATGGTATTCTGCTCTTCTCACTATGTATTTAATCAAAACATAATCACCACTGCTATATTCATTTTGAGTTTGTGCTTTTCTGTAGTCACTAACTCCTGGCATAGATAGATTACGTTTGGAAGTAGAGCTGCTACCATTGTTTTTTGCGTAGGTAGATAGTAGCAGAGTATCGTCTTCAGAGTCAGAGAATACGGTTGAAACATTTAAATGTGTATCTGGCAGTTCTCTTTTATACCTAATAGATCCTAGCCTGTAATGATGGCATCCATCAGGATTACAGAAACAACTAAGTGACTTCATTGTAAGTTGGTTTGGCAAATAAACAGAGCCGCACACCTGATGCACATTAAGCGTCCCCTTAAAAGCAACAAATTTAGAGGAATTCTCGTTGATTGTGGAGTTCATTTGCTCAATTTCATGGTCTTCAATCACATATGCACGTATACCATGGCATCTTTCGCGAATGACAGCAACGAACTCATTCAAGTCAGTTATATCACCTCCGGTAGCAATTACATGATCGGCAGTTCGCTTACAGGTGGCCCCTACACCATCCGGTGCCCCCTTGCCGTGATCGGCCTCATGATAGTTCTCTTTTATTTTTTAACACCTCTTCCCTCGATAATTTTTGTTTTTTTTTTAGGCGGCGGCATAATGTATACAGTCTGAAATAAGTAAAACAAATTATTAACTTTAACATGCAGTAAAAAGATCTGAAATAATATATAGAACATCAGTTCCCTGGAAACACGTCAGTCCTTTGGCGCAAGCTTAGACAGCGGACTGACGACAGGGTACTGATGAATTGAACATTAATTTGAGGTTATCCTTGAAACTTAATTTTATATCTAGATTTTTAATTATTAAGATGATATATTTATACAAATCACATGTAATCATGCATAAATTAAAACAAAACACAGCCACTAAAGGAAATAAAGACTCACCAGAGTACTGAAAACTTCAGTGGATCAGCACAAACACACGCGGTAAAAACGGCGCTAGCACTGGCCTCGTAACAGCTGCCGTCAATGTGGCGCACTCTGCGCCTAACTTCAGTATCAAAATTCAATCTGTCAAAGAGTTGATCAAAGTGGAGTAATATTTTGCGGGAATTTCAAATTTTAATGTCGCACAAAGGACTGATGGGTAAAAGTAATGACAAAGTTTGTTCAATTTTTTAAAATAGCTTTTTACGGATTTTGTTAATAAAATTGGTTAATATGTTTTAAAAATGTATTGTAGAATATATAGAAATATTAAGATTAACAATAAATACGGAATAGTTTATTATACAACCACTTCATTAAGCGTTTTTGTAATTGTGACACGCCAGGGAACTGATATTTTGAGGATTTATTGCATTATTTAACAAATTAGCTTTTAGAGTATGTATTTTAAATTGAGTGGGTACACAAAAAGGATTTTAGAGTTTCATTATATATTGTCACATAACAAAATAAATTAAAATTTTCGTATTTATTGACTGATGACAGTGAGTAGGACAACTTTTGTATATTCACCCTTATATAAAAGAAGATTATAATAAGTCGAGCTTATTCTTAAATATGTTAGGATGTCGGTTTTTAGTATACTTAACTGAAGGTAGATTTTACACGTACTTACACATCGGGATTACAGTTTATACAAGCTCCATCTGACAAAATAGACGTGTTTTTTTTATTGTTCATAATAATGAATTTTTACTCATGCTTTGGTCAAAAAGCTGTTGCGAAAAGAGGATTGCTTTTTAAAACCAAATGTGCTTAAAACTGTTAATGTTGGTAGGCTAATGAATTTAGTTTTATTGGTAAAATATTTTTTATTCTGTTTATAGTATTCAAAAAGAATTACAGAAAATCGCAAACGCTTTGATTTTGATAGATCATACTCGTATTTTATTTTACAAAATGCATATTTATGTCATCTAGATATTTAATGAAATCGTATTCAAATGAATGCATCGTATCTTAAACTGTGAAAATTAAAGCTATTGCGAGTGTGTGATTCTTCTTCTTCTTTAATTTAAATGGAGAAATATAAGAAAATAAATTATTAGGTTTATAGTATCTGGCTGTCACCACGATACCGTTCATTATCGTAAATCTGTTAGGGCTGATTTCATCGTTCAATATAAAAACTTAGTTCAACTAAACTGAGCTCAGCGTGATCTAGTTTAAAGATCCGTGTCGTAAACATGGGCGACAACAAAAGAATTGAAACTGAGTTTAGCGTAAACTAGGTTCAATTCATAGCGGTGAAACGCAAAATGAAGCTATAATCTCGATTAGGCGCTCAAACTGCGTTTTGTCTTGTATAATCGCGATTAGTTTATTGGTGAATTTGGCCCTTACTTAATATACTTGCTACGCGAGCTGCTGAATTGGACGTAAAGAGATGGACATCGAAAAGTGCCGTTTGAAAGGAGTTATCGGACTTAGCGTTTATCACATAAAATCCATAATAATAATATTCTAGGGCCAACAGTCTCGACATAGTTAACGATTCCGTAACGATCTAATTCCTTCGCTATGATATTAATGTAGCAAAATGGTAAACTTGTGTCCTCAAACATTTTGACCAGTTAATTTGATTCTTTCAAACGATAAAAGTAGTATTTAAATAAATTATACGATTTCATGAATAACTAAGGGTAACGTTTCGAAAATGTTACAGAACATGAATTTTGTTATCATGATCTAATTCTTCTCGTACAAATCATATTCAGGAAGTTTTTTAGTGCTAGTAATTTTGCAATCGGTAACCAATGTTTCGTTTTACATATCGAGACTGCAGGCCCAGCCCTACAATTTAATGAACTTTACCTTTGAAAACAAATGATTGTTTATTCATATAAAATTAGATTAAATGTATTAAGCACAAAGGGAATAAATTAAAATTCACGTTTATTACATTTATTCATTGTCAATATTACAATGTAGTTGTAAAAATAGTCACGATGCACATTTTTTAGCACCGCACTAGGTTGCACTGAAACCACTTAAACTCGCAACTCTGTACATTTGAAAGCAAGATATAGAAGTACACAATTGAAAAAGTGGTAAAATTTGAGACCGTTACAACGGAAATGAATTGCTCCGCAAATACATGATCTATTGTTGTCCTTTATTCATTTCTGATTGAGACTTCATCGTAAATATTTGTCTGTCCTCTAAATTAACCGTGCACTTATTCGTAATCCAAATGCATACTATTAATGGTTTTACTTGTATGGTTTTCATATAAGATTTCCAACTCAGGATACCGAATTCCGAAGGTAATTTATGACCACAGTTCCTTTTAATTAGGGTATTCTTTTAGCATCGTCGCATACAAGATTTCACAACATCTTATGTTGCACGTTTTTAGACATACCGCAATCGTTTTGTTTTATTGTATTTTATTTGTATCAAATTTAAACTAGTGCGTACATTTTTAATGTCCAAAACACTGGATTAATTTGGACAAATAAAGTATTTCTTAGCGTCAGTGGTGCGCGTGTCAAGACAATTTATGAATATTGTCTCAAATTTAAAGCAAACGAGTCTAAATATGTGTGGTCGGTGAGCGTTATTATTACAGTGCTCGTTTTAAGATAATTATCTTCTGCTTTTTTTCTCTTTTAAAATATCTGTGCATTGTTAGAAACCAGATTATTTGGGGTTAGCCCTATGATCTTGGTTCTTATGTTCTAGCTATCTACGCTCTAATTAATTATTTTCTGAACTCGTTCGACTTCTTTCAACATTTTCCTTCATTTATTCTCATTTATAGGCAGTAAACGGCCTGGTGGACTAAAAAAGTTCGGTGTTTAATAAAATTAAAATATTACATAAATTAAATCTGTAGAAAAAATCCACATGATGCCTAGCAAAACAATCAATATAAATTTATAAGACAGCGCTTAACCAATGTGCCAATTGACATCCATTACTAAAAGGTATTATGAGAGATAACTATGGACGTTACACAGCACATTGTGTGTGTTTGCGTAGTCTAGTTAGAATTATGCGCCATTGACGAAATATACAGGCTGTATTTTGAAAGCAATCCAAAAAATTAATATGGAATATTTTTCACAAAATATTAAACAAGTCGACCAATGAGTCTTGAACCTGACTGATAACCTCGATGGTTGTCAGTACTCGAAAGAATAATTGTCACACATTGACGATGCAAACTTCTCAAAATCTGAATGGACCTAATAGAGTTTTATACTGGCATGATTGGATTTGGTTTCTGGGTCTATATACTCAGTCAATTTCAATTTTAATAATCTCATAACTGAATTTAGATTGTCTAATTTAAGTTCATTTGGTTTGAAAATAAGCCTGTATATCTTGTTCATATAATATGATTTGGCTTTCACTTTGTTCCTACGGCGTAGTCATGTCACAAACAATAAAATCTTAGCTAAGGTGGAAGACAGACGATCCAATTTTGCTTATTTTTGCCAACAGTTTTACACCCAGATGTAAATGGCGCCTACGACAACTGAGGCTTTCAGCAATTTTAGCGACAGGCATCCCCTCCGAGATACCTTGTACTCAGATTAAGATTTTCAACTTAAAATTATACCTAATGCACGATATAATTAATTAATTATAAGTATTCGTTGCTGCGAAATATTTAGTAGTCAAATGTAGCAACATATACCCAGAGCATATGTATATATTTTAACACTTTTCACCTAGTTTTCAATAGCAAGATGTAACTTTGAAAATAGTTTACGTTTTTGAATATAGAACTACTTTAGAACTTAGAAAAAATAGAATATTTATTAAAATTCATATTATTTGTTCAACATTATTACAAATATAAAATGTTGAGGATAGAGAATTAAATTACGTGTCAGGAAAGGAGTGTGCTACTGAAGTCATACTGAATCATTCTTGATGGTGTGTGATGTAATGTAATTAATGTAGACATTCAAAGAGATCAAAATCTCTGAGGTATCTCGGAGGCTACAGTTTCGACTTAATTTTCCACTAAAGGAAATTAACTTCTCCGTGGACTCGATAGAATCCTGGGAAACAATAATTACTACGGCGCGATCGACTGTTAATTTTTACAAGTAATTCAAATTAAGAAAAACTGCAAATTTACTGAGACAATTTTTGAGTTTCCCGAGAAATTGTGATTATGTGATAATTTAGGAACGACGTTTTACATCAAACTGACAAATAAGATCGTCAAACATCCAACAAAGAAAAAGGGAATTCACATAAGTTTTTATGAAAATGCTTATTTGAATAAATGGTCGTTCATGATTCCACTTCATATTTATTTTTACAAATAAGTTACTCGTTAAGTGAGCGCTGTGGTTTCAGGCTACAATTATCAACGAGGAATACTTATTAAAATTGATTGATGATTAAAGAAGACATTGAAGAATTATTGTGAGTACGTAGGAGAGCGGGTGTAACCCGATATTAAAAGTAAAGTTTATGCAAAAAGGTAATGTGCGAAGGTAAAGTGCATAATTATAGATTACTCAACATGAAATATTATTATTCAAGTGTTAAATAGTTAATGTTATACCTAAATGTTGTATCAATGTAGTACTCATTCAGCCAGACACAAATGTTTTAACGACTTCTTCGTATTAATTTTACTTACGTATTGTAAGATAAATATTGATTAGAAGATGAAACTTCACATACTTTGTGATTTAGAGTTCGGTAAGAGTTCTTGTTTTTCTTTATGAGAGCTTTAATGAAGTAAAATCAAATACGATTTTGAAAGCAGACCGCAAACGGTAGCGACAACTGGTTTCCTTTGTTACTCTATGAGAACGACTGTGTAGATTACGGCCTTTTCGCCAGATTATGTATGTCACTAGCCGTCAATAGCAGCGACAAGGATTATTCTTATGATATGTGAAGAATGAAGATACGTTCTTTCACATAGTACTCGACTTGAACTATCCTCCGTCAAATCTAAGAAGTACCGTTTGACAGTTCTTACAGATTAAAAGAGGGAATGGAGTCAACGAAATCGATAACTATAATTTACGATTCTTAGGGAAATATCGATTTCATTTCTTTGTATTTAATAATCGATTACAGATTTATGTGTTACTGTAAAAGCTCGTTATTGGTATATCTTAAGTGGGTGATAGACGTCGCCTTTACCGCGGTTTTAATAAACGTCGGTTTTACTCGCAGCTCGTTGGTGTTGATCGACTAACACGTAAAACTGTTTTGAACGACGAGCCGAGTAGAAAATGCAGCAAATTCGACGAACCGCGAGCCAGGCTCGTCGTTCGTATTGCAATGATACACCGGCGAGGTTTACCGACGAGCCATAAGACCGCGGTTTTACTCGCCCGTCGATCAGGGCTTTTAAATTCTACTTTTAGTAATTATTTCAAATAACAATACTTATGTTTAAATTGAATTATGCATTTTCGTTGAAACTTGGATGTCAGCTGAAAATTAAGTGATATTAAATACTAAAAGACGCTTGGGTTGAACTCTGCTCGTTATTAATAAGCTCGATTATTCGTATACAAGTAAATATGAAGAGTCACTACGTTAAATGACTTTTCTATGTCTCTGAAACGAAGTCTAGAAAAAAGATATTTATTTTATAAATTGGTTATTTTACTTTGAAAGATTTTAATTTAAATTTATTGATTAAAAATTATATATCTCGTGATAAAATAAAAATAGCTTCATAATTCAATGGTTTTCCGATAGTGTTATTTCGCCTTGACAAATGTGGAACGTCAAACGGTACTTCTTAGATTTGAGGGCCTTTAGAATAACAAGTTTGTTTTTAAAAATTAATCTCTTAACCAGGACACCTAGACAGGTAGTATTTATTTAATTCTCGCTAAGTAAGTGGACAAGTATCATGATTTCCAAATTTAAAGTCGACAGCATAATTCCTATATACTCTAAGCAGCTGCACAGACGAATTTTCGCCACTAGGGATTTTTCTTACCATTTTGTTAGGACAAAATATATAATTAAGTAAGAGTCACGTAGAAGTAATTTGTTTGTGTATAGAAACCTGGAAGTAAAAAAATCACCGGTAGAAAGATGCAAAGTTCCGTAGGCTAAGTTTTATGTAGGAAAATGATGATTAAATGCGGTTACGAGCTTTCTGATTATTGCTAGGCTCGCTCTTGACCACTCTTTCACTTGATGGTATGTAATAAAGGGCTTCGAGAATTATAGAAGCAAAAAATATCAGCTATACGAGTCTGTGAAGTTTCGATTTTTCTTTCGACTACCATTCGATTTCTTGGATTACAGATACACGAATACTGTAGCTACTTTATCACTATTTAATATTGTAAACATTGTTACTGGTAAAAAAATAAATTAACTCTCTTGTTGTATTACTTACATAATTACGTAAGAAAAGAGAAATATGAAAAAAATTAATTGTATAGGATGTGGTGTGCATACGAGTCTGTGAAGTTTCGATTTTTCTTTCGACTACCATTCGATTTCTTGGATAACAGATACACGAATAGTGTAGCTACTTTATCACTATTTAATATTGTAAACATTGTTACTGGTAAAAAAAAAATAACTCTCTTGTTGTATTACTTACATAATTACGTAAGAAAAGAGAAACATGAAAAAAATGTATTGTATAGGATGTGGTGTGGTGAACCTGTTGCTGTGTTTCTTTTTCAAATAATGGATAAAGCTCATACGATACGTATTTGATATTTAAATTGAAATATATGTATATTTCCACCGAACCACTATAAAAAAAGTTTGTTAGTTTAGCGTTTATTTTTCACGCTTATAAAATGACAATGTTGATTTGGTACTTTGAACTGCTAATTGATTAGTCTGGGAAATTTTTTTCAAAACTTCGCTAGTGACACATATAACATGAGCGTAGACCATCAAACCGTATGCGTAAGGCCGCATACAGAAGGAAAGCTGGCAGCCTGCGCCGATGTACTAAATCCTATCGGAACCAGACTGCGCGGGTAGTCGCAAGCAGTGGGTGCTAAGTTTCTATACAATGTTCCAAACCACAATAAATGCTAACCGAACCTGTCGGAGACCTACAGAGCCGGAAGCACTTGCTACCTGCGCCGAATATCCGCGTAGATCGGTTCCTATCAGCGATTATAGATCGACAATAGCTGCACAGAAATGTGCATAAACTATTGCATAAACTTTCAACATTCAATCGAATGCAAAATTACTATTAATATACATATTAGTTTTGTTCAAAAATGTCATTCAATGTTTTGTTGCTCTATGTATTCGATTCTCGGTGATTGAAAACATGAAATGGTGATGAGATGTCTAAATATATATATTTTTTTAAATAGCACTAAACCGTCATTTCAAAGTATTTGATTTACTTGTTGGTTTACTGCAACCGCATACAATACGCTACAATCAGTTTAATCGTTGTCTCTGAAGAAATACTAGCAGTCAGATATCACGAGCTCTACTGCTCAGTTAGGTACACGATGCAAATGTGAACTGACATGTATTTTCCACTTCATTTGAGATCTGATTAAGTCTAGGCTCTAATTATACAAAACTTAGATGTAAACAAAATTGTTATGTATCTTAACAATATCTAAATGTGATTTGAAGGCGCGTTTCCACTTGCAAGCAAGTAGCATGCAAGTTGAATTATATTGCGGGGTACAAACGAGTGATTGATGTATGTGTATACATATTAGATGGTGCGTCGGTAGCTCGCATTGCAATGCAACTTACATGCAATACGCTTGCAGATGGAACCGCGGCCTAATTATAACTTGATTTGTCATTTCAAGGGCACATTTACTAAAGATTAGGTAATTTAGGATTATATATAATAATTTTTATGTAGATTTAATTTTGATATTTTTTTTATAGATTTAGTTTGAGGAGGCAAGCGAGCTTTGTCAAAGATAGGGCTTTATAATTTAAAGCAGGGGCGCCGACTCCGTGGGTATTCGGGATCTTAAGGACCTACGAGGCGTAAAAGTTAATGCGGAGCACCCATGAGAAGTGCAACTGTATTCCATCAACTTGCCGCCTCGTAACCATTTCATCCTCAGTTCACAATCTTTTATGGTTGAGTCGACAAAGGAACGTATCTAAATAAATACTCAAAAGAAAATCGTATCTACACAATGCGGGGTGCTAAATTTTCGAGCATAGTTCTCTCGCGTTTCGCTTTTAGTTTCTAGTAATTCTCATTATTTGTCACATAGCTAGCCGAGATCCTGAAATTTTCAGACTCATAAAGCTTATTCTATGAAATATGTTTGTGGAGTAAAGTTTAGCCTTGAGTGTCAAATTTTCACATACTCATATAAATTCAACATGGTTAGCCCTTTTCAATTTTGTCAGTTATTGGATCAAAAGGAAAGAGCTGAGTGGGATTTTCTGAAAGTCGGCGCCTCTGATTCCAAGGCAGGGTAGTTATCAAAGTACTGATCTGATTATGATATGAATTTCATTTATTTGTTACATTATAGTTATTTGATTCAAATCTCAATTTTGGGTATAAGTTGTATACGACGAAGGTTTATAATTTTATGGACTTAGTGAAAAATTTTTGTATGCGTGTGATTGTTTCATCCTTTATTGCCTTAGTATTAAATGCTATTTAACCTTCCAAGCGGCCGCGCGGCTTCGATTCGACCGTACTCGGTTTTAAAATATCTTATCAATAGTACCTATCATCTCTAGTAGCTTGTCATTGGTTCATTGCTGACGAAATTAACTCCCACTTCCTCTTTCTTCAATCCCGAGAGTCGCAAAATGTGTGTGTTTAGGTCGCGCCTGCCTTTTATTTTCACATTGACGAAAAGACTGATTCTGAAGAAAATTAGACCTACATAAATGGGTAAATGAAAAACTTCATGCCAAGTATTCGATCTCTTGAAGAATATTAAAAAAATACAAATAAAATTTAATAATAAATAGATATATGAGCAGGATTCGCATCATTCGCTTCTTGATTCTTATCAATTTTGCTCGACTTAACGAAGGGATTACTATTCGTTAGGTCGAACCAAATTAATTCCAAGCAACTGGTTTAAATTCAAAATGTTGTTTTGAAAAATAGATAATATCTAAATTTAAAAATAGATTCTCATAAATTAATCGGTTTTCTCTATCGGTCTTATGGTTACGCGCGACCACTGCTGTTTCAAATAGTCGCGCGCCCGCTTGAAGGTTAATGAAATTATAAAGCCTTATGATCCCGTCATGTCCGTCATGACTAGGATAGTATTTTAACTACAGCTAATTTTGCCAATAGCACCAAAATGATTTCACACGGATTGGTTTTTATTATGCCTAAGCTTATGTATTATGCTGCCGATCACACCCAGATGCAAATACTACGGATCAATATATCGATATTAATTAATGCTTAGATGCATATTTGTATTCCTATAGGCCTTTATTTTAAATGCTTTGTTAAAATTGATAGGCCTTGTGATCCTATCTACTAGTATAGTGATCGGGATAGGAATTTTGTCGTATTATTTTCGTACTATCACTAAAGTAGTACGCAAATTGTAATACATCTCGATATAGTACTCGTATGTACGTTTTTTTTTTTTATGAAGCGTTGGCATTTTGATATTAGACCTTAGTGGCATAATTCTTACTATCGTATGTCCTCAGTCGTGTTTTCATTTGGGCCGCAGTATATATATTAGTTCAGGCACAATATACAAACTAGATTTAATCTTTGTATCTATAGTAAGTTTGTGTACGAATTTATCTACGCTGGCTGTTTATTAGAAAGACTGATAAGTGATTTAGGAAATGTTAAGATATGGCGAGTGTTAAAGATGAGGCAGCAATGTTCATCACTAATTTAAAACTTCTTAGGTATATCCTAGTTACCAAATATAATGTTTATTAAGTTTGTTAGTTAACTTTATTCTATTTTTTCCCAGTGCAGATAATATGACTTGGACTTGTAAAAACTTGTATTGTAGCTATCTGCACCTTATGTTGAATGTTATTTATTTAATACCCAACTTGTAAAGAAAGGTACATACTGTTTTTTTTTTTTCAAATTAAAAGTTAATCTACATAGACCGCTTTTGCATTTATGGGAGGTGCTGGTTGGTTTAGTTAAGAAAATTGTGTGTTATCCGACGTGCAAATGAGGTTTTATGATCATTCAAAATATTATATGCAACATATCCTTAGATATGTTACTCAGTGATAAAGTAGCATTCCATTGGTGAAAAAAAAAATCGCTCCTTTAGTTTTGCGTTTATTCAGCAGCTAAAATACAAATTTTTCCTCTTTATGTGCTAGCATAGATCTTCTGTATTGAAACTGTAGTTTCAAACGAATACTAAAAAAGAAAGCAATTGTTATGCTGCATTTTTTATGCTTATCGTTTGTGTTAAAACCAACAACGTAGTGTATCGATCTTAGCATTTTATATGTTAAAATTGCTAGACCGACTTCTAAAACTCATAAATAATTGACATGCGGCTAAAAGAGTGACGTTAAAATTATTTTTCAATACAGTGTCGATTACAAATAGCCATTATTAATCAAATAAAGGTAGTTAACTTAGTATATTTTGAAAGATGGAGTTTATAAAGTTGCACGTCGTACCCATGATTGATATGATGCTCTTAGGACATCAGGTACGTTACTCTGCGTAGGATAAATCAAAGCAAGCTAATAGACTAATACAGAGACCAAAACAAAATCAGCAGGGAGGGACTGTTCACCTGTTATGGAATAATGACTGCGATTTAACTGGATACACTACATAAATACGAAAAACTTTATTCCGTCAGTCAAAAATACGAATTTCAAAATACCGATTTTCATAACTCCGAAATAGTTCAAAATTCCGAATATAACAACTTCGACTTATCATTACTCCTATTTTTATAATTCCTTAATTTCAATATTCTTATCAGGTATAATGACCATTCTCAAAATACCGTTTTTCAATAGATCGAATAAGAAAAAGTCCGACTTAATGATAATTCGAAACATCAAAAATAGGAATTCCGATTATTAAAATACCGATTAATACAATTCCGAAATAAAACTTGTAAAACTGAATAGCAAGACAAATAAACACATAAGTGTGCAAGCAGACATGCAGCATGCAACATGCAAGCAAGCATGCAACATGCAAGCAAGCATGTATGCAACATTATGCAACATGAAATCAGGCATACAATATGCCAGCAGGCATGTAGCATACAAGCAGGCATGCAACATGCAAACAGGCATGCAGCATTCAAGCAGGCATGCAACATGCAGCAAGCATTGTTTCTGTTACGGCTCCGGTGCTGCAGGGTTTGGGCGGCCCCAAGTGAGCTTATCGTCACAGATGGTTTGAAGGCCCGCCGCCGCGACTGAGGCAAGCGAGCAAGCCGAAGCTACGGTTGTGACCTGCTGCGCGGACTTAAATTACTCTCTAGGGGTAGGGCAGACAAGACTGCGTGAAGTCGGTTTTGCAGCGATTCGTTTCTATCACTAAATTTTGTAGCCCAACATGTTAATTTTTAGTTTATTGGAAGTATTGAAAATCGGAATATCGTTTTACGGACCGAGAACCCTTCGAGCATTTGATTCTTCAAACGACAAATCGCATTTACGACTTTCGGTAAAATAAATTTCGTGATTTTTAATAATAGACTTATATTCTTAGGTATTATAAAATTCGGACTTTTGAAAATCGAAACATCGAAATTCGGAACATAATATTTCGAAGTATTTGGGTGTTCCAGATTTAACTACTCCACATCTCTCAGAATGTTCTTTCTATGAAAAAAACTGATTGAATAATCCTCTTCGTTAGTAGTACACAATACTTAAGAGGATGCCACTCATAAGAGTTGTGTGCACTTAGATAAAATTAATTGACCTCGTTATGCATGAATTAAATATTTTCGCACACACACCATGTAGTGTGCCTTTTTTAAAGCATGTTTTTTTAAACAGTACGAGTGTTGGCCACTACGTACATATGTTGCTGTGAGTACACATTTCTAAGAAGATAATACAACCTAACTTCTATTTACCCAAGTTTTAGTAACAACTCATAATTAACATAATACTAGTCACTAATTAGCGTATACATTACCACCCATCAAATTGTCATCAGCCTATAGTTCCAGATGCTTAATAGGTTCACTCGCATTATGTACTCTCAAGCGGAGAGAATACCAAAGCAGGGGTGAAGTGAAACTAAACTTTGCAGGTTATAAGCACGTTTTTTTAGAAACTAGTAATATATGGTATTAAAGCGATAAACCTAGTTTAAGATTTGTTTCTATCACCCTCTGTATTACTATTCACCTTGTTTGACAGTACTTACTAATGACAACATCAGTTAACAAAATGTGCAAGTACGTGTATCTCTTCTAACGACTTACTTAGATTATTTTGACTCTAACATCACGGGTAATGGTTTATACGGACGGCGAAGTAGTAAAAAAATCGAGTGGTGTATTCGCCATCGATAGAGGTCAGGCGACGTCAATTGCTGGGGCGACGTACATAATTTAGTGCAGCTGTGGTGCCGCATGTACCTTCGGCGTCCGTGCACCGCTAGACGTTTCGATGCTGTCTTGCAAACCACACGGTGAACGTGTTTTGAAAAGTCATAGATATAATGACATTCCATTTACTACTCTGTGGTCTCGCCTTATTACTAACATTCCTAGAGGGACGGTGTCACGCTAGCTATCGGCTTTAAAGTAGTAGTTGTCCCTTAGTATTTCTTCATTTTAGCACGCGATCAATAAAAAGCTTACTGTGCAGTTACGTTAATAATGAAAAAGGCTTACTGTGTGGTCACAAATTAGGGGCTTGACCAGTCTGACCAGTCTCTAACATTCGAACATTTATGTATGAGGATTGCCAATCAATTTCAGCCTTCTGCCATCAATTCAAATTCTCTGCTACCGGAAGACATTACCAAGGAGATGAAGACAGAGGATCAGATTCTAGCGCAGCTGCGCGCTACGCAAAACATTGGGCAGCCATCGCAGCAGTTCATGTCCGAGCTGCAGGGCCCGTCTGCAGCCACTCCTAAGCCCGACGACTGCTACGCGCCCAACGTGAGCGCCACTCCGAACATGGAGGAGCTGCATAAACTGATCCAAACGGAGACGCTGACCGGCCACGCTAGCCACGCCAGCGCGGCCAGCGTGTCCAGCGCCGCCAGCGTCGCCTCTATACCCGAGCCCGACAACATCGACCAACAGGTTACACCAACTTTTTATTCGACCACTACAAAATTAATCTAGCAGATGATTATACAAGTGCTTTTAGCTCTTATCTTGATAAATAACATCTTATAATGTTTACAGTCAGTGACACAGAAGCCAGCCAAACTTGAGCAAAGCTCCAGCGAATCGAGTGTCACCAAGTCGTCTTCTCACACTAAGGCCACAGTTGAGGCGAAGACGCCAAAGCAGGCTAAGGAATCCGACAAGTCTACCAAAAACAAAGAGAATAACAACACAAAGAATAAGAGTAAGAAGACCAAAGAAGAAAAGAAAGAGGAACTGGCTGAAATTAAGGTGAAGGAAGAAGAAATTAAGGCTGAGGTAAGAAATTACTTTTTAACAATATATGCGCTAGTATAAAACGCTCAAAGGCACGCATATGACATAATGTTGAGAGGATAACCAAAAGATCGTAAAAAAACAAAAACAGTATTCGTATTACAATAAAATACAATCCCATCAAAAGTATTCCTAAAAAGAGACTATGTGATAAAGACATGTAAAAACTGAAGCAGATTTTAAAGAATGCATCAATTAAAATGATAAAATCAGAGGAACTATAACCTTAAGTTCATGAAAATGTTGGGTCGAAAACAAAGCCTAAAAGGGGAGCCGGTACTAGCAGACTAAGAGAGAGAACTCACGAAGCGGTTTTTTTTTTCGCGATTATTGACCGCAAGCCGCCGGCTGATATGGTGCGGTTGCCGCCAACGTCCGCCGAGGCAGCGGCGGCCGTAAACCGCGTCGTGAAAACTGATTTAATTTTTTTACGTATATACGAGTATTTGCATTCTACAGAAGCTGCGGGCCCGCTACCGTGGCGGCAGCGGGAGAAAACCGCTTCGTGAGTTCTCTCCCTTATGGTCCAGAAGAATCTTTAAATAAAAGTGCCGATATTGAATGGGTTAAGAAATTTTCTGCAGTCTAGTTGTATACAAGATTGCAAGCTGCTGTCTTGTATAAAAATCTACTATATAAAAATAAGTCGGGTTTTCCTTCCTGACGCTATAACTCCAGAACGCACGAACCGATTTCCACGGTTTTGCATTCGTTGGAAAGGTCTCGGGCTCCGTGAGGTTTATAGCAAAGAAAAGTAGGGTAGAGTCGGGTCGAGTAGGGTAGAATAGGGTAGGGTAGAGCGGGAGCGAAGCCGCGGGCAAAAGCTAGTAGAATCATAAATAAACAAATTCATTCATTTATTAGTTGTACTGTATATATATAGATATAGATATATATTAATTTTTTCGGGTTTCCAATAAAATATAATACCGTGAATTAGTAATAGAAGTATCAAGTATAGCCGCAGTTAATATCATAATTTATAATCTTTTCTTACGTTTATCATTCAATTATATTATAACATTGTAGCATTTACCATTGGACTAGTTGATTCATTAGCAAGGTTGGTTCGCGATCAGTCTGTCAAACAAATTGAACTCCGGCCTGGGGTCAGTAAACGATCGGAACCAGGCTTACCATATATACAGCCAATTTAGTCTTCAAGTGATTCGTTTAAACAAAGGACGTCTTGTCAATATTAAAGATTAACTTTACTGTACGTCTTACTTAGGCACAGTGGACTTTTAAAACGAATTGCGTGACATAATTGTTATTTTATAATTCTGCAGTGATCGGTGCTCAAACATTGTGGTTTAATATAACCAATTACTGGTAAAATATTCTTGTTTTCTTTCAATCGTCGGTTTTATTTTATGCATTCTTTAAAAACTGATTATATTGATGTACATTTAAATAACAAGCAACCTTGCTATTGCCTTATCGAGTTATCGAGATCCGACTTGTACGCCTTTAATTGAAACAGCACTTAGAAATTAATAATGGCTATCACTGCCATGATCAATTCATAAGTGATTAACACCCAATATTTTAACAGAAAAGATCACAGGAAACATCCCCGTCCAAGACTAAGAAAGAAGATAAGTCAAATAAGAAAGACATTGAAAAAGAGAAGAAGGTAAGGATTGTTAGATCAATTTTTCATTTCTTATTATGATTGAATACGCTAGTGTACGTTTTTAAAGTACAACCAATACTAATTTTGCAATATCGTTAATTTTTATTTTGAAATGGCAACATTTTTTTAAGCTGGATTCTGTATCTTATACCCTAAATAAAATTAATGCCGATCTCAAGGCTTTTTTATGTGTAGCTAATCTTATCCTCGAAACACAGAGCAAATTAGCCTTATGTGTCTTCTTTCGTATTTTTTGTTTACTATTTTTATTTGATATGTGTGTAGGAGTGGATCAAGGAAGGCTTCACAATCGTGAAGGGTCCTGAAAAGAGCACCAGCAAGGATAACAAGAAAAAGGCGGAGGAAGCACGTGCCGCCGACGAGGCCGAGCGTAAGAGGTCAGGCACAGACTCTCTAACATGGACTCAGTTCCGATACTGTCAGATTGTTACTTACGAAGATCATAATTTTGCCGGGCTCTCCTTGAACACGTGGTGTTCTAGCACAATGTATCATTTTACGATCAGTCTGAGCTTCAATGCTCTAAGTTATCGATAACGCACTATGTATTGTCACGTAGACTGAGAAACATGTTTGCCCGTGAAAACTTATTAGCCCAACTCCTTTTGTGCAAGTGCAAGTAAGCATACCAATTGAAATCAATTTTTATCACGGTGTAACTATAAGGTACGTATTTTAGTTAAATAGCCCTAATTACTTACTAATTTATTTTATATTAGTGTTTGGTATACTAATAAAGATAATGAGTATTTTGTTTGATGGAGATGATTATATTAACAGGAAGGAAGAAGAGAAATTAGCTACTGACGAAGAGAAGAAGAAAAAGCAGGTGGAGGAGACCGCAAAGAAACAACAGGTATGTTTATTTATCTGATTTTTTTTTAATCTCTTTTCTGTTACATCCGAATCATTTATATCATCCTGGTGATGTAAAAAAAAGTAAAATACAAAACCTCGACCATTTAAAATCCAACTAAAATAGATTTAAAAAAGAATGGTTGACACATTTCACACGTAACTACATAATAATATCATAAATGTCATATTTTTAAGCATCTCATTATTCCACTGCGCTCAATGTCTCACGGAGTAATGAACAAATTGAGTGGTGAATTTCGAGGAGCTGGGCGACTGTTTGCCGTAACTAGCATCTGTTTGTGTGCACAAAACTGCATCACTGTTGTCGTGGCGTATATTCCCTGACGGTCTAAATCAAATTGCGTGCTATCACTCCATTTGTTTATTCTTCTTTTATTTCCAGCAGTACCTAATGGCTTGTCTATTATAGGAGCTGCAGAGTCAGCAGCAACAACGTCTGGCTTCTGAATCGGTTGTGAAGAAGGCACCGTGGTCCACGGTCACCAACCAGAACATGCAAGCTACCAGCAAGGACGGGCTTACGCTCGCCGAGATTCAACGCCTCGAACGCGAAAAGAAACTCGAACAGATGAAGGAACAGCAGCAAATGATGCAAATCATCGCGCAGCAACAAGCTGCCGCTCTTGCCCGGGAACAGGTCAGAATTCGTCTTTTAACTTGGAGATTGAGCTTTGTACAGAAGATAACAGTATTAGTTTTACTAATTAAAGTTAAATATCTACGATCAATTTGTTAGGTCACCTCTGCAATTTTGAGAATTTGTGGCGTTTTTATTGTGTTATGTTTCTAACATATGGTGTGGTCTGTATTGATAGGAGATGCAGGCTGGTCTGGGGTGGGCGAAGAAAAAGGGGTCATCTAATCAAACGCAAGGACAGAGTCTAGCCGAGATTCAGGTTAGTTTTTTAATTATTTTTTTTCACATAACATAAATGCCAATGTTGTCACATCTAGTAGATTGCCAAAGTTTAAAATGTTTAGCAGCATCTGATGAAAATGGACCCAATGAAATTAAAAGAAATATTATTGGAAAATACTTAAACAGACAACTATAATTTGACTGTATCGTGGCAAATTATAGTCTTTTTTTTTACAATGCACTGTACATAGATATTCTTCATGAAGGGCATGGATATTGAGTTTAATTTATGAAAATGTGTTTAAATATAGGCTGAAGCTCGCAAGCAGCAGCTGTCGGCAGCAGTCGCAGCGGCGGCGAAAGCTATGGAGGAGGTCGAGGTCGCTCCCCCTCCGCAAACCAACCACGCCCCTTGGGCCAACCCTACCCACAACGGAGGTAATACAATACCCTTGTTGGCAGTCATATTAAAAGTCATTTACTCCACTCAAAACATTCAAACTTTCATTTAAAGCTAATTATTTATCGATATTGGTCGGTGGGGCCCGCTGTCATGACGAAAGAAAGCGAGTCATTTGAGTGGAAGAAGTTTTCTTCAAAAGGGCTTAAAATATAGTCCTTAAATTGACTTAGTCAAATATTTTTTTTATATATATAAAGAACCATTTGTAGACAACTTACTCTCGACCTAGCAATTTGAAACTTAGTATGTCTAAATTTGGTTATACAGTTTTATAAATGATGAATTAGGAATTAAGTAAATTAGTGAATCAAAGTCACTTCTACAATATTTGCATACTTTTGTGTTAAGTAGGGGGTTTCTGGGACACACAACAACCGAACTCGTCGAAGAATGAGAAGCACGAGTCACAGAAGTCCTCTGAACCGACCAAGACTAAGAAGAAGCTGACCCTGACCACGCCGTTGAAGAAGGATACTTCGCCGGCCGTCGAGTTCGAGTCTTGGTGCACCAGCGTGCTTTCTTCTTGGAGCTCCAAGATTGACGGTAATTTCTCTTTTTTTTTAATGAGAACTGCTTATGCCTTGGCGATAATATGATTAGCTAGCAATAGGACTGCCTGCCCACCTATATAAATATATATCCATAATCCTTCGCCACACTAGTGCTAGCGGCTTTAATATTCGTGGTCAGAATGCAGATTGTCAAAAGTAAGGACTCTGTGCTCAGTAAAGGGACGACGGGGAAGAGTCCCCAAAATCAATGATATCTGGCCCATGTTATGATTTGCTGGTAAAGGGTTAGGAGCCCCAAAGGCATACTTTTTACTTTATACATTTTAGTTAATTACCACTGCTTGTGAGTAAACCTAAAAAAAAAACCTTAAATTATTAAGAAACAGATGATGCCTATCATCGGATACGAACAGATATGCAGCACACACCCTGTCGTAAAGAAATTGTGTATCCCAAAGAAAACTGCCAATAATGCTTATGCTAACGACGTGAACGTCTTTGCCGTAGCGAAGATTTTATCTGTGTGCTTATTATTTTGCAGCAGCAATAAAAAGCGACTGCATTAAGACAATGTCTTAACCCATTCGCTGCGGCGATAAAAATTACGCTTATTAGCCAAGTTCGGGACAGTTTTCATCGCGAACGCTGATGATTTTACAAACCATTAAAAAAAAACTAAAAAAAAATATGGGCCGTCCTCCGCACCTCACTAGGATAATATGGAACGCCGATCGAAGTTTTCAGCATTGTTTAAAGAAATTGTTCATTCTTACGCTCTTTCTCACCAGGAACATTTGGGTCACGTTTTCGAAAACCTAGTTTGCATAAACGCTGTAACAAAAACGCAATGCGTTTAGAATTACCAACATGCGAAAACGACCTGCTGCGCGAATCACGAAATAGTTCACTGTTTTTAAACGCGGATAAATGACAGATATTTGTTATCTATTATGAACAGTTGTTTTAGACTAATGCCAGATTTACACATACCATGTATGGACACCGCCCGGCAAGTAAGTAAGTAGGACGTTTACTTAGCGCTTCTCGCAAGTAAGCAAATTGACCTTGCTTACTTACTTATGGATGTGTAAATCCAGCATTATAGCAGGGATTATTTTTCCGCTCAGAAATGGCGATTCTTTTTTAACGCACAGCGAAAACAATGCGCCTAGCGGCGGAAGGGAAGCAGTAAAAATAAATATCCCTATTATAGAAAAATAATATTAACTAATATATTTAGGAAATATTGAAAAAAAAAAACATAATAGCTACTTATTTAGAATCAAAGGTATTTAACTCCTGGAAAAAGCCGTTAGGCGTCCTCCGCACCTAGGATAGAAGTCGCAATTTTTCAAAAAGGTAAAATTTCGGGGACAGCTAGCAGGACCTTCTTTTTATGGTAGGTACCTTGTTGTATTTTAAAAAAAAGTGCATATATTACAAGTATAATTTTTTGTCACTGGTTTTTGCCAAGTTAAAAGCAAAAACGCCGATGGGCGTATTTCGCACCTAAATATTAAATCAAAAAACGACGAAAGGCGTTCGCCACCGCGAATGGGTTAAGAGCCCAAACATAAAACTGTGATGCGAAGTCGAATCGTAAAAATCTACGAAGTCGCACGACGCGTCGCAAGAACTTGCCAATTTATTTGCTTCGCACTTTGTATGGTCACCTGAACCCATGCTTAGCCGCACGAAATCGCATCGCAGAGAAATGCGATGCGGCATCGTATAACGTCGCATCGCGGCCGCCACGGCAGAGAAAACGGCTATTTTATTTCATAAATCACGTGGCGGTTGATTCGCCGCCGTGACGGCTGCGATTTTCGACCGCAAGCGACTTATAGGGCGCGGTCGCCGCCAACCGACCGCAGAGCGTGCGGGTGCAAACCGCCGAGGCAGCTTTAAGATAACGCGGAACATAGCTCGAGTATTAGGAATAATCAGTCTTTGTATGATCAAGTAAAATAGAAAATTTTGCAAATAATTGTCCTGTAACCCTTTTTACTTCAATGTGCAAATAGTATCTCTGGAATGATATCATATGCTTTGCGGAAAGCAGATGTGTGTCCATTGTGTATGGGGCAATTCACTTATTACGTAAGATAACTGTTATTAGATTTATTATTTACAAAAATCGCCTTACGTAATAAATGAATGGCCCCTAACGGTGTGTATTGTGTGTCGAACTCAGGGAGAGTTCTTGAATGTGTGTGAAGCTTGTATCTTCAATTTTAATTCCATAACTAATTTATTGCTCACATCAATTCTACGAGATTGTATGAAAGTGCGCACATGTCACTTCCGTGCGTGCATCGGAGGAGACAGTGTCAGCAACAAGTTTCTGGGCAACTACTTTGCTCATGGCCCTGGATGCTGGCATAAATTATTGTTCTCAGTTAGCTATTCGAACTGACAACGGGCCTCTTTTTCTTTTGTTTTTAGGTACAACTCTGTGTGCTTGGTATGTGTGGGTTGCCTTATAATGTATTTGTAAATATTGTGACACTGGCTGAAATCGAAGCCATACTTTTGCTTTAACGATATTTTATATGTTCCAATAAATTAGCGAAATGTATGTGTGCTATACACCATTCTAGTGATAATGAAACAAAATATTGAAATTCTGTATTATTTCTATTTCAGTTCCGACTTTCGTTGGTTTCCTGAAGGACATTGAGTCACCGTACGAAGTGAAAGATTACGTCAAATGCTACTTAGGAGAGTCGAAGGAGTCTAACGACTTTTCTCGTCAGTTCCTGGAGCGAAGGTAAATTATATTATAGAAAATTGTTGCTTACTAGCCGAGCCGACCGACATTGTATTACAAAGGTTATGTAAGAATTCTTTACTGTAGTGTAAAGATTCCTGCTTACTAAATTGTTTTGGCGAAATATTTAAAAGCAGAGCCATACATATGTGGGTGAGGCCTACTGGGTTCAAAGCCTCATTTTAATTGTGTATGGTTTATGCAGATCTAAGCTGTTGCGCGTGGGCATGGTGACGCCTTCCGACGATCTGTGCTCCCCCGCCATCGCCGTGAACCCGCGCACAGTGTCCGGTTCCGACTACCAGGAGGTCAAAGGCAAGGGGAAGAAAACCAAGAAGAATAAGATGCTAAAGGTCGATGTGCGCATACTGGGATTCTCAGTGACTGCATCTGAAGACCGCATCAACGTGGGCGACATCGACACCGTGTGAGCTGTCTGCCCTTCTCGTGTTCACTCTAACTCGCCTTGTGATAACCCATCGGAGATATAAACACTTGTGTCGACACTACTCTTACTAATGTTCGATGCTCTAGGGCGACTGGCCCGGCGCCGCTCGGTGGTATCCATCGGACCCGCTCGCGACTACGTCGCCCCATCGCACAGTTAATTATCTCCCTCGAATCAATAATACTTGCTGTCTAAAGCAATCATTACTATAAATATTATAACGTGAAGTTGACGACACTACATTAAATTATATACCATGTATAGCACAACGCGTTCTACGGCCGTACAACCAATTTTAACCAATTATTTTGTCTTTGTTATTTTTTTTAATATATTTTTATTTCAAATGTATATGTCTAACAACTGAAACGTATGTGTAATCAATATGAGATAATTTTATTTCAATTGTAATTTATAATAATGAATTTATTAATTTGAATTTATGTATTTATTAATAACGTCACGATTTATTTTATAATGTTTTATTTAAATTATTTGTGTCTGGTTTTAATAATGTTGTTTAGTGTTAAGTATCTACAACCAAAATCTGTCTCTTACTAGTATTTTGAATTTTTCGTCTCGCTATTCGGGCGTCAATTTAAACCCTATTGCATGTAATATGAATTAAAATTAAAATCTATTCAGTCAGGTGACTGCATACATATTTATCCGTACATTTGTGGGATGATGAAATCTTTTCACATATTGTATAGCAAAATAATCACTTGTATTTAAAACACCAGACGGCCGTAAAACGTGTTATAGAATAAGAGTTACGATTTAAAGTCGTGTCTTCACTGCCACTTGCTTATTATCATTTTAATAGTTTTTAAGAAAATTTTACGTAATATTGATACGAGGGATATCACTGGCTGTCAATTTCATCTTCAGTACTTTTCTACGCTATGTAATAATCTGTACAATGTTACCGAATTGTTTTAATAATAGTAATAAAGTGTATTAGCAGAGAAACCGTTTGATCCAGCTAGTAGGTTGGGCATGGTCAGCATGTCGCCTTGGCACATAGCTAGTGCATAATTAAACATCGTAATATTGTGCCTTCAGTGTGTTCTGGCCGTTGAATGAGTGAAGGAGTGTCTTTAAAGCATTCAATTCATATTTCATGTCCTCTATAATTCAGGTAAACATGAATTCGTGTTATCTGTTATACAAAAACGTTATTGGTCAGTTGTGACTACAAAGTGTGCGAAACTACTTGAGACAAACAAATTAACTACTATTCTCTGTTCCATATTTTTTATGTGTTGTATTTATTTATGATTAATATATTATTTATTGAGTTGTGATCTTGATTAATTTAAGATCGCATCTCACAGATTTGATTCAAATAATTATTTTAACATTAATTTATTTTATTTTATCTGGCCACATTAATAATTAGATTAAAATACTTCTGGTACTTTACTGCCTCCACTCATTATTATCGGACAGAGATAAGCGATTGGCGACTTCCTTTGTGGAGTACCGATATAGTTTTCTAGTCAATTTCTACAATAATAATAAACAATATGGTGATAGCCCATACATTAATTTAAAATTACTGCAATTAAATTATAACAAATATTTTAGTTCAAGCGGGGGGTATTTTGCTCATTTAATTGGACGTCATAATTGAACACAGCATTTTTTTTTACGTGGAAGTTTCTTTTTAATCATATTACTTGTACTTTAAATTTAAAAAAGAATAATTAAAATACATAAATAATTTAAAAGTCATTGCTCAAAAAAAGAACTGTTCTGCTTATTTTTTCAATGGGATCTGATCTGACACTAACCATTTGAGTAAAAGAATTGCAACTTTCTGTTACTTGGCAAGTAACAAAAAGTAGCTGAGCACGCAATTTTCTTTATAGTATCCACACCGAAGTTTTGTGAAGTACCAAGATTATGAAAAATTATTTTCGTGTTGCAAAATGGTGCTCTACAAAAATTACCCATGTAGTGGATACATCACATCTCTAATGGTTTGCACCTGTCACAGTGATCCCTGTTATAGTAATAACCATGTATATTACTTTGTGTCTGTTTGTCTCCACATCGGAATTGTGGTGAAAAACAAAGCTAATAATAACCTTAAATTTACTGTAAGGTTATTTTGTAAGTTGGCTTTGAATTACGGAGCAACTCAAATGCAATGATATATTTATTTTTCATTGTTCGAGGCAAACTAGCACAAACTAAAAATATATGTTTCTCCAACTGTAACAAATACTTTATATACTATTATCTTAATAATTTGTTTACAAAATTTAACTTTAGACGGGTATATTGGTTTTAGATGACGTGTTTTATTTAAAAAAAAATAACCGCGACGTTCAACCTGGTTATATTTTGTTTAATCTTTGGTCGTGGTACGCCAAGCATGCGGCGCTGTGCCGAACGATGTTGTACTGTAAACTGTTCTAACACGTCAAAGTTCCACTGTTTTGTTAAAAACAAATGCCGTTCGAAACTGTCGTGTAATCCCTTACATTTTACAGTATATTAACGTAGCGTTCAACGCCATGTGGAAGTAAACTATGATATAAGGATTTCTCTCAATTATCACACTTCCTCAATGATGAAGTAAAACATAAATGAGATTAATAAGAACCTTGAAACATTATTTTTGTCTATAGAATTAGGTATAGGTCTTTTTAATATTATCGGCCTTCAAAAAGTTTTAAACCATTTGAAGGAAAAATACAAGTCTTTTTGCAACACTTGTATACATAATATTCGGTAGCAGTGTCTCGAGCGATAGAATCACCGGTTTATTTATTTTTACGTAAAGCTTTGTTCCCGAAAGGAATTCGCATTTCAAAACTGTAATTCGTCTAAGGTTTTTTTGAAGAGTGTAGAGGTTTTTAATGCTTTATTTAAATGTATGGAGTAGCATTTTCTTACATTATACTGTACATAAGACGACAATAGGTATATATACCTGATGGGGTAGTATAATGTGTAAAGTTTCGCACCTACTAATATATTATTACGTCTATTTGTAATCCGGTCGTGCCAGCCGACGTGGAGAAATGCCTACTTCGTAATGATCTAATTTATCTATTGTTTGGCAGAAATTGATTATGGTCCGATTTTTTATTTAGTTTAATGTTCGAACTACATCATAAGGATTTTAATAGTTTTTTATGTATATATAATATTTTAAAATATTATAATTTTGTATATACTTTGTTTGTTAACGAGCATATTTTGTAGTCAATGTATGAACATGCGGATTTTTCTTTTTATTCCCTATTTAAACTTTGCCATTTTACGGACTTCCGAGGACTGTTACATATTTGGCTCTGTCTGTAACATAGCATGCTAATCCCGTGGCGTCGTATTTGTGTAACATGACAGCACTCGTGTTGTCCGGTAAATTGGAGTATGATGACGACGTGTTTTTATATAGTTAGGCATAATTGTAACATTGAGTGTGTTGTGCATGACGAAATAAGTGATTAATGTATCAACGAAGACAGATCATGTGGCGTCGGGGCTTGTTATCAGTTCGTATTATTGCAAGTGGACTGTTTAGCTTATTGTTGCCATTGCCGTTGTAGTAATACGTATTATACGTATGCGTCTTTTAAATCAGAATATACATGTCGATTTTTGAGATACCGCTGGGTGAAAAGTCACGAGTTTCACCTACTTTTGATACGGTTCCAATTCGAATGAGTTTGGTTTTCGCCCTAAACAGCCATCTCAAAATTCACCTTGTATAAATGAATTATTGTAAAACATTTTACTCATTGATGTCTTTCTTGAATTGTAGACTTTAAATATTTTTGTGTGTCAATACTGTATTATCTCAATCCAGTTACGAATAAAATGATGTAATATTACAATTTGCAATAACTGTCAAGATGATTCTACATAAAGTGTAGTTTTGACGGTAACTGTTTTGCGTACCTGTGCTATATATATGTGGTTCAATATTCCTGAACTCTAAGTAGGTAGACTGTACGTCTTGTGGTAGATGGAAGTTCAGTTATCCATCTTGTGCATTTCCGACAATTTATAAAATAGTGTTGTAGTCTTTTTCTTGAATGCAGTTTTTAAATATGTTCCGATTTTACATATTTGTAGTGTCTTAATATTTGTAAATAACATTCGTTGGTGTATAATTAATAATCAAATCAATTTCCGCATTAAATGCAGTTGGCTGAAAGATTGAGTATTACATATTATTAATTATATTTAAATTAAATTCTGCTTTCTAAGGTCTTAATCTCGACGTCATTGAATAACCAACTACAGAATTCACGTATATTTATTATGAATTATACAACCGAGAATGAAGGCCTTTAATTATAACAATATAGCAGTACTTTATGTCATTGCTAATCGTATTTCAAGCTCCAGAAGAGTTACATTTTAACCGTTTCATGTAAACAAATACTTGTAGTACAAAGGGGGCATCCGCGTGGATCGTTGTCAGCAATTAATTACCATTGCAACGGCTAGTTTTATGTGTATCGGTTATCTGAAGTGATTTTTGATTAAGAGACCTTACAAATAGTCTTGATATTTGTCCTTCCCCCATCTCCGAGTACAATCCGTTTGCTTCTTACTGTATCAAAGAAAATCTATTCAATCCAATTAATGCCAAGTGCAACCGAGCCTTATCGAGAGTAATTTCGGCTGGCGTTCTATAATAATTCAATAATGAAATCAACAGTTAAGTCGTATGTAAGACTAGACCAAAATTAGAGTATACCAAATAACATGCGGTTTTCTAAAAAAATAATTCACTATCACTGGTCTATGACAGAATAATAATTGTTATATTTTCTCACGTAATTTAGAATTCTATGTTGAACAGAAACCTGTTTAGAAATAAAACTAGTTGAAAAGTAATGCCGAAGCAAATTTAAGCTTTGTCTAATATTTTCTCGGCAGTTGTTGAGGCACGTCCAAGACAAAAGCAGAGCACATTTAAAACTGATACGAGAAATGTCTTAACCTCAGAAATTTCGAAGTTAGTGACATCAAAGGATCCCATCGCTAACCCCTTGTACCCGGCGACCCCGGGACCCCACCGGGACTCGCCTATTTAGTTCCATGTAACGTGGAAGCAATTAATGCTAATAAAATGATTTGTTTTAGAATCGTTACTAGTTTATTAAAAACACCTTGTCTTCTACTCTTGATAAGTTGACACTTCGGAACTGAATTAAATTCATGAGTAAATTAGTCTTAAAAATTTCTATAAACATTGGATGAGACCGTGTATAAGTGCTCACATTGGAGTGTTTGTGTCGTCTCTTACCCTCGCAGAGATACCAAACTTATAGGCTGTATGTAAGAAGGATTATTATTCATTAATTAATTTAGTAAGGCGGTCGGCATGCTACGGTATTAGTAGTTGCATGTTCCTTCAATAAGGTACATCTTATTTGTTATGTAATATTTAATATTCAACTTTATCAACTATCCTAAAATTAGCTGGATTGTAATTCCCGAATATAGACTGCTACGGTTACAGAACGGAACTGCCGCACAGGCAGCGATTAGAGACTGTTGTTTTAGTGGCCCTAGACCTGGTCACAAACCGTCAGCTTCTATGAGTACTTAATTTGTTTATTGATACTGACATGCTTTGTTTAGGAAAGTGTTGAGGAAGCCGTCTTTAACAGTGGCTTTCGGGACAGTGACTGCTGTGTTTCCGATGAAAAGAATAGAAAAATATAATAAATACTCATACTATTTTACTTAGAAACATTTTAAGCTACTTGGTTAACCTGGAGCGTGCAGGCCGCCTACATTGTCAAAATATGTCCCATACAGCCTTTGCCTAGCATCTCTTGTAGGGTGATAAAATGAAGCAATAAGTGTAGGTATGTACCGTACTGATGTTGTGTAATCTTTAAAAGTAACTGTTACTGTTTCGATAACTCTATGGAAAAGTATGTTTTACTATATGGAAGACGTGTAAATATTAAATTAGAATTAAAAAAATAAATTAATGATCACTGAACCTGATGGTTTTATTTATAAAGTAGCTGATGCCTGCTGACGTGGTCCGCGTCAGATTCGTAAGCACAATACCTTTTGGCCACAAGGCCTCCTGTTTAGGAGTGGGAATGGGCTGTAATCCTCCACGTGAGCCCGGTTCGGGGAAGACATTTTTTAAAGGTAAGCCTAAGGGTCAACGGTGCGTTAAGCGGGCCCACGAGCTCCCGGCGGCGGCGCGTGTAACGTGTGCGGCGGTACCCGTAGCGGAAACCGGATTATTATCTGTCAGTGAGAGACAAATCTAACAGCACGCCGTATCCAAGAGTACTGCTTTCTGGATTAAGCCCTTGATCCAACAGCTCAACGAAAACCTCAGATGTTAGACCGTCACGACCATCGACACAATGATTGCTATATCCACTTCCCACATGTCGACAACCTAGACCATTTGTTCATCTTTCTCAACTTCCACGGCATATTCAGTTTCATAACCAATGACCGTAGGTGATGCATCCGATTTGCGGACCCTCCTATCCTCCTTGTTCTGTCTGTGTCCATTTGAGTACCTATGCCAAAAGAGTACATCAACACCGGAATGACCCAACCGTTGAAAGGGCGGAGCGCACCTTGTTTCCGCATGATAAAAGACTAGGGTATAAGACTTTTTACAAAAAAAAAATATAACCGACTTCAATGTAAAACTAAAATGTGCAAAATTACTTTAATTTCGAAAGTCGGTGTTTCTACGAGTATATTATTTTGGTCTCTTCATTAACACCGACTTCTGAAATTTGATTTTTCTGTTTTTTTTTTTTTACATTAAAGTCGGTTGTATTTTTATTTTGTAAAAACTTTTATTTCACACTTTTTTAGTAGTAATAGGTACCTCTCAGCCAAACTTAAATAGACCTTCCGCTAACTATACTCTGCCTTCCGCCATTCGGTTCCATGCAATTATAATAAAACTAAAAAAGTCTAGGTTACATTGATTTATTACAGTATTCCGGTACCTACCTTTTCCGGCTTCATCATCAGATCAGTTCTAGTGCGCCTATTACAAGGTCATGCAAACGTCAATCATTGCCATCAATCCTGAATGATGGTGAATGATAGTTTTCGTTAATCAGTTCTATGCTACTACGTCAATCATCCCATTACACGGTAGGTTATTCGTCAGTCAACATTTTGACTGGCAAAATTGGCAGCAATACCTATCGTGTAATGGGCGCCTTATACCCCTTCTTCCTTCAGTCAGTCACCGACGACAGTCAACGCCACAGAGTACTTTGTAATATACTGATATTCGACGCCCCCGAGCAATAAGTCGGTAATCGCAAAAAAAATTTTCGTAAGTTAGACTAGATGAGACCGGTGGTTCCTAGCTGACTACCCTGAGAAGAAAAACCGAAACAAACTCGGGGTCAAAGTCTCTTTTAAAAGTCCATACAGCAAACATGTAAGGATCAAATCATATGAGAACCAAGCAGACTTATGTCTGAGACAGTGTTTTGAGGAAAGATCCACTCAGATTTGAGTGGACTTGTCCAGGTGTGCAAAAGCCTTTTGCAAAAGTTTTCGCTTTACAAATAATGTGAATTTATTAAGGCTTAATTCTTGAATATAACTAGGGAGTTTAATACAAAAGCGTATACATTGGCATCTGAATGACCCTCCTATTTTTTTAAGCCTGGTAGCAGGAACTACAAATTTATGACGGTTCCTAGTATTAACATCATGAATATCATTGTATTTCTTGAACATGTTTTTATTTTTATGGGCATACAAAATATTCTCATAATATATATTGAGAAGGTACAGTCAATATATTAATGTTATCTCTGAGGGAGTATCTGGGACTTAATTTATAAATATAACGAGTAGCCCTTTTCTGCAAAACAAAAATTGACTGAATATCAGCGGCGTTTCCGCAGAATTATATATAAAGTTTTCTCGATAATTCGTCTAAATGTGGGCCCATTGAGGCTTACCATCAAAAGTTATGCTCAAAAAAACTGTATTATCTTCATTGACTAGGTAAACGACAGAACAAAAACAAAATAGGCAAAAAAGAACGACGTTTTGTGTATGTGAGCCCCCCTTAAATATTTAATTTTATTATTTATTATTAAGTAAAAATACTGTTGCCATTATTGATATCGAGCAAAAAAGGGTAAAAAATTGATTTTTGTTGTATGGAAGCCCCCCGGGGCTAAATTTTTATTCTGTTTTTAGTATTTGTTTTAGTTATAGCGGCAACAGATATACCTACATAATTTGTGAAAATTTCAACTGTCCAGCAATCGGAGTTTTTGAGATATAACCTGGCGACTGACAGACAGGGCAAAAAAATCGCGTTGTGTGTGTATTCTAAGCGGAAAAGTGTCGAATATTTTAATTTAATTTTGGCAGATATTTAATTTGTGCATCCAACCATTCAGCAGATACTTAACAAAAACTGTTTCCGCCAGGACCACGTATTCCCAGCGACACTTTTTTTTTCTATGGACATACAAGAAAACAAATACATACAATAATTAGTGTGTAACGAGAGGTAAATCTGTAAGTATAAAAAAAAATTGTGTCTTATAATTACGAAGATATCCAAGTCTCCACTGCGGTGACGTTTGCCAATTTGATGAAAATCATATAAAACAGTTTAGTACAAAGTATTAATTTTTTACGCACGTTGCTTTGAATTTGTGTGTAATATGTGTAAAAACAGAATTTGAAAAAACATACCGTTCAGAATATAATAGGTGCAAGTAAACGTCAAATAAGGTTATTAGGTCAAAGCTCTTAAAATAGGAACTATAGAGTCCTTTTTGCGTGTATCTATAACTTGTAAAGCTCTACAATTTCCTGCAAAGTTTCATGTATGTGCGCTGATGACATTATTTACTATATGACTAGACCACTGTATTTTATGACATCCACTGTCTAGCTATCGCGGTACTTGAGATACAGCCTGGTGACAGACAGACGGACAGACAGCAAAGTCTTATTAATACGGTCCCGTTTTTACCCTTTGGGTACGAACCCTAATAAAATACACACAGCCGAACATAAACCTCCTCCTTTTTGAAGACGGTTAAAAATACAAAAATGCAATATATTGCAGATTAATTATCTAGCATTGCTTGATTACACTAAGCCCTAAAAAAACCATTGATTTTTTTCCCAGAGATTGTGTGATTCGAAATCACCATCTACTATATAAAAATAAGTCGGGTTTTCCTTCCTGACGCTATAACTCCAGAACGCACGAACCGATTTCCACGGTTTTGCATTCGTTGGAAAGGTCTCGGGCTCCGTGAGGTTTATAGCAAAGAAAATTCAAGAGTAGGGTAGAGCGGGAGCGAAGCCGCGGGCAAAAGCTAGTGCTAAATAAAACACACATCTTGGTCACTTATTTTAATTTTAACTATTTTAATCGTTATTTTAAAGTAAATGTCTATACATATAAAAGAAAGTCGTGTTAGTAACACTATTTATAACTCAAGAACGGCTGAACCGATTTGGCTGAATTTTTATCCCGTTTACTCAAGAACGGCTGAACCGATTTGGCTGAAAATTGGTGGGAAGGTAGCTTGGAATCAGGAGACGGATATAGGTTAAATTTTAATAAAAAATCTCTTTTGTTGGTTTATGGTAGAATAGTATTGAGTAGTCAGTTGACGGGAGCGAAGCTGGGAGCAAAAGCTAGTTATCTATAGATATAAAAGAAAGTCATAACTCAAGAACAGCTGAACCGATTTGGTAGAAAATTGGCAGGAAGGTACTAGGTAGCTTAGAACCAGGAGATGGACATAGACTTTTTATCCCATAAAATAAAATAAAAAATATCCAAAACCTGTTCATTTATTGGTATAGGGTAGAGCGGAAGCGAAGCCGTCGGCAAATGCTAGTTTAGACATTGAAATAAACTTGATTTTGTTTTTTTGGCCTGCCTGTTGTATGAGGACTTTTTCCGGTGGGTAAAAATCTTCCAATGACAACTCCCACCCTTGGACGGAGCGGGAGATAGCGTCAGACTCTGCGTTGCCTTGGTTCCTGGGCCCTGGTGTGCTCTCTCCAGAGTAGGTTTCGACCTTCGACCCTGCTGGGCCTCTACAGTTTGCTGAAGACTTGAGGCGCGCGGGAACAGTGCGCGCCGTCGACGATTTGGGCTCGGTTCGGACTGTTACCGCCCGCCGAGGCCCAAACGACCTATTTTAATGCGGTTTTTTTTTGTTTGAAAGCTGACTTAATCGAGATGGTTCTTAGCTACAATTTATGAAGATCTTTCCTGATGTTTAAGGTCACCAGCTCGTTTGTTAGCTGCAGTACCTATATTAAACACTTAATGCTTATACTTACTTTACCTACTTTCAAACATTTGTGTGTCCTAATATTTGAAATACTCATTGTACCTACATGATGGTGCTATTGAGCTAGTCTGATGATGGAGCTCGAAGGTAGAAGGCGTAGCTCTGAATTGTCTATTAGTAAGCCCATCGAGTTTGGGCTCATTAGATTCGCCTTAACCACTGCTATACATTCTCATGATGTTGAGAACTTGATGCTGGAACTGGGAGGCAGCTGATGGAACCCTGGAATGCCTACTATTAAATTCTTTGACTTTAGGCCTAAATATATATATATATCATTATTGTAAATGTGAGGACTATGTGGATTGCTTTTTTTCTTTTCTATTGTATTCTATTATTTTATGTACGCGGGCAAAAGCTAGTAGAATACATTTGGTAATTAATTGTAGTTTACCTATAAAGATAGAAAATAAAACATGAATGAAGTAGAAAAGTATTTATTTTTATTAAAAGCTATTTTGGAAGAAATATTTCAAAAGGAGATAACATACAAAAAAAAAATCACTATTTCCTCTTGTACCAACTTCATTTGCGGTTGGTTGTTGTGTTCACATAACCAGAGCCCATTATTTATTATTCTCTGGATAATAATATCTTTTTGCTGTAACATCAACATAATTATTTGGCTTGCTAAAACTGCCCCTGCTAATATCATACATCCAGATTGGCGTTGAACCAGTTTTAATTATATTTTTGTGTCAGCTTTAAAGCATATTGCAATCAGTTGTCAAACCATATAAGCTAATTAATTCTGAGATAAGATGGCGCTATAGAATATGGATGTTTCCCTTTAGATTATCTAGATATCTTAGCAGCCTATGGGTTTGAATGTTGGTTAGGCACTCCTTCTGTTGTGGTTTGATTTCCGAGTCCACTGATGGCTTTTGATGGTAACCATGAATTTCTTCTTTCTTAGTAAGCCAAGGTGCATTTATGGTTCTTAGGCTACCATTTAGGACACCATACAGGTTTTCTTGGTTACATCCCACATTTGTGTTCCATACATCCACACACATATTACCTTAAGTTTTAGATGAAGAGGTTATTGTTTACTAAGTACACAAGTATTCTGCCCACAAGCCAATAACACTAGAGGGCCCGTTTGTTTAATGTGAAGCTTTCATGTCTATCCAAATAGAGAGCAAGTTACTTAACACAATCTGTAGGTAGGATATCAGGATGAAGTCTTACAGGAGCGGTATTTCCATGCCTGATTGCATGATGCCTTGTCATTAAAAGATATGTCAGCTGTTGTCTGCATCTTACGTTGCAGAAGTAATTTCATCTATTGAGCTGTTCTGATGCAATATTTTTTTCAAAATTGGGTTATGACCAGATCGCTAGCGTACTTCAGCCTTCACTTTAGACAGTTTTGATCACGCTTCATACAGCAGTTGGATAAGAATGATTGGATGAGCAGCGACATTGGGTGCACAATAGTTTCCTATTTTCAGCCATAGTAGTAACATTGTGTGAGACATGTTTATGTGAAACTGGCTATACGTAGATGTGCTGTCAGATTTACTTCACTTTCAGGGTCTGAAATTTTGTTGAGGCTCTTTTGTATCATCTGTGAAACCATTGTGGATCAAGGTTGCTAGCCAAAATTGCAATGTCATCAGCAAAATTTTGTGATTACAGTAGTCTCTGCTAGCAAGTCTGATGTAGTACAACATTCACCCATAATTTCCAGTAGGCCCAAGGCTGCCTCAATTTCCCTCACTTCAAACAGTTGGTTTGTTAAATTCTCAATAGTTTACAGAAGTTATGAAGTTGATAATGTTTTATTTTATAATCAGACACCTCTTTGTATCTCAAAAGTGATTACCTCAGTACTTTCTTATTATAATTAGTTTCTTACATGTAGTATCTTTTCTCCAGTGGTTACTCACCCTGTCAATCTGTTTAGTTGAGTACTCAGGGCTGATTCTATACTGAATGCTTATTTCATTAAAGATTGTTCGAAAACTGCACCTTTCAAAAAATTTCAACAGTACTAGAACACAAATAAGTTAATAGGTCTGTAGGACATACCTCATTGGATGATCTGCCTGGATAAGCACTATGAGCTATATCTGTTTTCAGTTAAATTTAAATGATCTCTTGCTACAAAACAGTCACCAAGAGACAAGAAGTGCCAAAACATGGCTGAACTAATTTCATGTTTTTGAGGGTAAAAATCGCTTACAAAATGAGATGATATTATCAGTCTGTACTTTAGTAAGTTGATCCAATGTTATTGTTTTAGTTTGCTGATGTTAGTTTTATACTCCGCCAGTAGATGAAGCTTGATCTTCAGGCTTGAGTTGTTCAGTTAAGAAAATTTGCAGATATCATTGGTAGGCTACGATTTTAAGCAGTGTTTGAATTAAATTAAATCACTCAACAATAAATTAATACATATCAAACAATTTAAAGTAAGGTGATAGTTATTTTGTTAATTAGACTTAGCATCACTCTGCTTGATTCCCGCCTTCCTTTGTTCTACCATTTCTCTGATATTATCTTCACTCTCTTTCAGATTCTTCTCTAAATACTGTTTATTGTTTTCTAATTCTGTTGTTCGAGCTGTTAATTGAGACTCTCGAATTTTGAGGTTATTCTTGACGTCTTCCAGATTTGTGAGAAGAAACATTCTGCCAACGGATTCATAAGTTTTGGTATCAGGTGGAAATGAACTGATCTCTCGCTGAGTAATATCCACATGTTGCATGACACGCTTCAGCACATCTATTTGAGAGTCTATGATTTGTATTTTTCCACTGGTTTCTACCATTTTCAAGTGTAATTCAGTAAAAGCTTTTTTCAGCTCTAAATCCACAGGTTTAGCCATGTTGATAAGATGAATATTTCTTCGAATCTGATAGCTCAGGTCTTATTTTTACTCATCTGCAATACAGCACAAAATATATCGGTATTATCGGTCCACAGAGTATTGAGTGTATTTTTTTTTTTTGTACTTTTTGCGTCTGTCATTACTGTCAATAATTTGTACGTCAAAACCATAGAGTCAAACAAAAAGAATTAAAGTTATTTTGCACATTTTTGTGTTTTTTTACTTTGGTGTCGGTTGCGGGTCGGTTGTATTTTTTTTGTAAAAAGTCTTTTATTTCACACTTTTTAGTTGTAGTACCCCTCAGCCAAACTTAAATAATAACCTTCCGCCATTCGGTTCCATCATCAAATCATCATGCATGTCACATGTCTTCAAATTTTTGGTTCTAAGACATGCTGGTTTCCTCACTATGTTTTCCTTCACCGTTTTGAGAGCAGTGGTGATGAAATAAATTACACAAAATAATGCACCTGTCCGGGCTTGAACCCGCGACCTCGTATCGTAAGTTGGGGCCGTTACCACTCGGCCACCACTGCTATGGAGATGCAACGCCCCGGGGCGAAATTCTGCTGCCGCGACAAGTCGAGGCATAGTGGACAGAGCTCCGGTGGAATCTCACGGTGAAGTGGCGTCAGCGACTATCGCAACCCCGTTCTGCAGGGCTATTGGCTAACTTTTTCAAAACAGTTGACAACTGGCATTTGATGTACACTAAACTTTGTTGTCAACTAACAATTTCATAACTTTGGTATTACTTATGACATCAAGTGGCTAACAAACTGCGGTGGATAAGTGATGGCTAACAAAAAATATTGGTGCATATTGTACCGGCTCTAGTTTTTATCGACTATTATACAGCTAAATTAAATATCGCATCTTCAGCTTAAAGCTAACAATCACAATTTTAAAAGTATAGACACAATAACATCTGTCATAACGTGTCACGGTGGATATCAAAGGCACCGGTGGATAATGACGTGATATCAGTTGGTGGCTAAAGGTAGGCAATACGAAACTAGCTGTTTGACAGTTATACGATATACATTCTAGCAAGTGATCTTCACTTGAGCTATCAACAGAGTTACGCAATAGCCCCGCTGGGCGCGCCACAATTGAGGCGATAAAGCCCATCCTTCAGGTGTGGCTGGAAAGACCTCACGGCGTTCTCAACTGCCGCACGATGCAGGTCCTTACACGGCAAGTTATGTAAGTTCTTGTTCCGGATACGTGCGGAGGAGTCGCCCGGATGTCACCACTTTGCGGAACACCCGGAGGACACGGTGGAGCACACTGTAGAGGTGTGCCCCGCCCACGAAGGTAGAACTCCGTGCGCGCCTCTAGGAGCTGTCTGCAATCTGTAGAGGTCCAGCCTGCTAGCTGCAGGCAGGCAGGGTCAAAACCTGCTGGGGTCATGGGTCAGCTTCTGAAAGGAAGGCTCGGCTCCGGCAAGATAGGCAACGTAGGATCGGGATAAGTACCTACCATAAAAAAAAATACGGCTAGGATGCACTGATTTATTAAAGAATTCCTGTTCTTACCTACCTTCCGGCTTCATCATCAGATCAGTTCTATGTATCCCCTCCCCTTCTTCCTTAAGTCAGTTACCGACTGCATGTATAAACAAAGCAATTTTACTTGTAACGACAGTTCTGCCATGATATTTGGAAGAATTCCGTTCTATATCTTCGAAGTTCATCATCAGGTCTTAACAATATTTCTATGGAACCAACTAGAGAGTTATATAATCTTTAAAAACCAAAATTTTCAAAATTGGCCCACAATTGAAAGAGATATCGGTGTACGTGCATATAAAAACGACATTTCTGCTAAGATTTTTTGAAGAGCTGCCTTCTATATCTTCGAAGTTCATCATCAGATCAATACGATATTTTTATGGGACTAATTCGGAAATATACTCTTTCAACTAAAACAAAAATTTTCGAAATCGGTCCACAATTTACCGAGGTATCGGTGAACATACATAAAAAAAATACATATTCTACAGCCGAATATAGAACCTCCCCCTTTTTGAAGTCGGTTAAAACAGTTAACTATGGATCATGCTGCATATCAGTAATCTGTGCTATGGATTTTGAATATTTTTTAAATGACAAGGAAACAAAATTACCAAATCCTCCAAGCGGCAAACTTAAGCTGGGTTCACACCTAAGTAAGATTTGGTGATATAGCTTGAACGTTTGCTTGCTGTATCTTACACCACAATATAATACAACCCATCACAGTAATATTGAATTAGAATAGCTTTAAACACTGCAAGGATCGTTTGAAAACATTTGTGACAAATTTAGTATAGTAAGTTGAACCATTTGCTATGTTTACGCACAGCCCGAATCTCAATCGAAGTGAGGGGCTGCGCGTAACATCGTTTCGAATAATGACACGTCTACAAGAAAATTAAAAATCTTTAAATCAACTTGTCATGAAACGCTTATTTTGCAGTTCAGAGGCAAAAACTATTTAAGACGCATACTTTTTCGATAACAGAATATTGAACATCGAACAAAAAGAAGACTCATCGAGAGAGACACGAGACACGATAGTTTTTTTTTTCGCTTTAATTTCGTGTGGTTTATGCATTCAAAGAGAATATAAGCACTACGTTTATGTGTATGCATTTAGCTCATTGATCTAATAATATTAATAGAGTCTGTCTAACGAAAGCGCGACCTGAGAAAATGAGGTCAAATCAAAAAATATTGAATATGGTATTACTGTCATACTAGGAGAAAAAATGTTTGATACTTGAGTATTTTTTTGTATTTGCGACAATCGTATAATTCTTTTTGACGAACTATATTCCTAATATGAGGAACACAAAATTTTTAGAAATAAATATACTCAACCAATACGCTTTTAACAGCATCACACACTCAGAAATATTCAATTCCCTTACAAAACAAAAAATAGAATCCACACATACTTCTTCCAGCAAGTTGGAGAGACTAGATCCTATGTTTCAAACAGAAATGAGTCAAACAGGGCGTCCCGTTGTCCCCAAAGTTATTCACCACTTCTTTCAGACATTAGCAGTCGAATGGGAAGAGAAGGGCATTGTCATCAGCAAAGCTAAGTAATTTGCGTTTCTCTGATAATATTGTCCTGTTCTCTCCTACAGCCACAGGACTAGATCAAATGCTGGTTGGTCTACATATAAAAATGTTGAAGACCAAAATCATAACCAGCAGCTCCTAAAGGAACGTACACGTAGGCGGACAGAATATACAATACGTCTTAAAATATATTATTGTCTACTTGGGCCAAGTAGTCTCTTTCTGGGCCAGGTAAGACAAAGAAATAACGTGTCGAACAGAAAATACCTGAAAAAGTTACTGGTCCACCAAGGAACTATTTAAGGGCACTTTGCCCATATCACTAAAGCGTAAGCTTATGGACATGTGTAATCTCCTCATTTGACCTATGGTGTATACAGACTTGGTCTTTGACTAACATCCAAAAGTCTAAACTCAAGGTTTGCCAACCCGACCTGGATGTCTTTCTAAGAAATGGAATGTGAGTAAGGGACTGAGACCATTAGAAAGAGTGGATGGCTTTTGCACAGCAGTAGAACAATACTGGATAGCTATAAATATCCAATACAATACAAAAACGAGTAAAGATTTATTTATTGGTATATTACTATTCTACAAGAAAGTCACGGGAAAAGGTGAATAACACAAAATGTTGAATTTTATCATACTCAAAGTATGCTATTTCATCACATAAATTCGACCGCTTTTGAACATATAAAGTGCGGTAATGAAGATATTTCTTCTTAAAGCTTAGTTTTAAGTGTTAGATTCAATTTTTTTTTATTTATTTCGCGCAGTCCTTTAATATCTTGCAAGATTATCTATAAACATAAGAAAAATTATTATCATATCGTAAAATATATCTAAGTCAGTCAACAATGATCAAGATTATAATGTCATACTAACTTAAAAACCCGACCACAAAAAACCACTACTTTCTTTTCTTGTTTTTCTTTAAACTTACTGATCATAGTATTTCACAGCTTTCCTACATAACTTTTTATTGTTTTACCCATGATAAGCAATTATATTTTTAAAATCAATCTTTGACAAAATACTGACAATTGCAATCATAGACTTTGACGTGCTTTTGACGGCAACATTATGTTGCCAATTTAATTTAAAAAAAAAACTCCAAGTCGCGCTTTCGTTAGACAGACTCTATATAGAAATATATAAATATTAATAAAATTATTTATAATATTTATAATAATTTTATAAATATATCGATTAAACGCCCGCGTTTTACCGCAGGTCTGAAGCCGTAAAAAATGTAACAAATGGCTTTATAAACAAGCTCACGCATTGGCGACTTTTTCAGTGACTGATTTTAAGCCACAGTGCGTGTTTACACGCGTTTTTGCGTTTTCAGCTATTCATAAACCGCTTGCGTTTAATCGCAGTGCATGCTATGCCTTGTGGTATCTGTTTTGTCATGTTCACATCTCAGCTATTTGATATTTTAACATCAGTGTAAAACAAAAACATAAACAGAAGACCATAACGGAGCAAATGAGTTTGCGGCGTATTTTCAATAAGTGGTGGGCGAGTGATAACGGCCCCGACTTACGAGTTGTAGGTCACGAGTTCAAACCCAGCCAGGCATATTACTTTGAGTAATTTATTTCATCACCACTGCTCTCAAAACGGTTAAAGAAAACATCGTGAGGAAACCGTCATGTCCTAGAGCCAAAAATTCGAAGACATGTGACATCCACTAATCCACGCCGGGCCAGCGTGGTGAATTACGGTCCATTCCCTCTCCTACAGAAGAGGCTTGAGTTCCAGCAGTGGGAACATTATAAGGCTGATGCTATGCTATGCTAAATGCTAAGTTTTTTGATTGGCAGCACTTTTTTTCGTATTTCTTATTTTCTTGCAACACCGCAGTTAAATTTGTGAAGTCTTACTTTTTCTACTTTTTCAATCACTCAATCGCAAATGCAAATTCATTATTTTAAACCTGTTAACTGTTATATATAATAATGTAATGAGATGGTAAGTAGTAATATTTACAAATCATTTCAAAGATTTATTTTTTTCGGAGTTTTATGCAGAAAATAAACATATTGATGGTAGAAAGGTCAGACTTCTGAAGGGGCGCTAATTTAATTTATAAATTGTTTCTTTTTATTTATTTTTGAATACTTCAATATTTATTAGTTTTGTATAGGTCTAAATTTCCGTACCATATGTCCATGTAAAACATTAGATAAAAAGATTCGGCAATTAATGTTATAGCTGGTATTTGCTATCATGCAATTATTTTTGTTTATTGATAATTATTATGAACGAACTTCTGTTTATGTAACGATTTCAATTGTAATCACAAGTGAGTTGACTACATTGTGCATCAAATACGGGTGCGCAGCAGTCTGGGATTAGTTGTGATTGTTGAGTGTACTGTGTGGTGTGTTTATCCTTTTTGTCACTATATTTTTTATCACAGTAGGTACATGCTGTAGGAAGTCCATCATGCCGCGGGATATTTTGAGTGACAGTTTAGCTGTCCTGAGGATAGTTGAGGTATATATTTACCATTTAATTTTATTTGATGTCATGGCTTTTTAAAAGTAAATGTTCTATAACAATGTCACTGAAATGTAGGTCCAAAGACTTCTCATTTCAGTTATATTGTTTTATTTAGTTTTTGGTGATATACCAAAAAATATGCATGCTAAGTCTCATTCAAAGTCATAGTGATAAAAATTATGCATTAGGAGTTGTTTTGTTTTTTTGCTTGCATGTTTAAGTAATTATTAAATATAAATCAGCTGAATTTTCATATTACTTGGCATAAAGTAATTAGTTAATATTGTTAGGATATAACAAATAAATGAATAAATTTGCCCTTTTTTTTTTATAGTTTTTTTTTTTTTTGTTTTGGTAGGTAAAATCATCCAATGACAATTTTTTATACAGTTGGTTTAACAATTGCAATTCAGGCCATTACTGCCATGCCATTCATTAATTCAGGCCTTGGACTGCAGGATCGTTGAAAGAGTTACTACGGCCCTGGATTGCTAAGCGTTACATTATAAACTAATGGGTTCTAGTCAGTAAAGAACCTGTTGACAACAGTTTCACCTGGCCACAATAGCAATACACATAGCACTATATATATATATATATATATACATATTTATATTTGTTGTAGTAGCTTGATGTTAATTAGCTTATAACCTTCCTCAAAAATTTGGCCATCAAATGGAAAATAGAAAATATTTACAGAAACAGACACTTTGAATTGATTATTTATTTAGTCATTTGTGCTCATTACTTATTGCAATGTAAATACTATTAACTGATGAACTTTAATGCTTTTATTCTTAGGAAGCTTTGTCTAATGGGTAATTATTAATTTACACTTATGCACCATATAGCTTACACATGCAGTGTCCACAGTGCACATTATCTAACTTTACAATTCCTTTACTCCAAAGACCAAAGAATTTCAAAGGGATGATCTCTTTGAAATTCTATGGGGTTTGTATACCATATACTGCACCACAGTAATGTAGTGACCACCTTGACTGTTAATATGTTAAAATGCAGGTTGACATTCATTCACACAGATATTCTGATATTGTAGCATGCAAGTATTGTTGTTGAGGCCTTGCAAACTGTCCTTGTCAAGGAATCATGGTCACACTGTGCCGACAGTAGCCCAATAACCATGGCCGTTGTTGGTCTGAACTATGTTTACATATCAGACATTGGTTTAAATTCTTAATTGCATTGTTACTTCATGACCCCAAGTTTTCTAATTCACATTTAAATTTTTTTGTAGATAACATAATTAATATGATTGAACTAAATGATAAATAAATTCAAATATATTATCTACATATTTAAGGAGAATCTTTAAGTCAAGAGTGAATAGGTCATTCCTAGGTAAGCCCGCTCCATCGTGGACAAACGACAAACAACTCATCTTTTGCACTAAAGGTCTAAAGATTGGCATATCATATGTAATTTAATGACCATATTATGATTCTTTAGCACATATTTTTTTTTTTGAATTGTTACTAAATATTTTGGTGTATAATTAAGTTTATTCTATTCTATTTCTCTAATATAGGATAATCAAATATTGGCATAGCCTCTGTATATTTAACTAGCTAGCGCGCGAAATTAGTCTTCTCCATACTAACTTGGGACATTCGTTCCATCTCCTTAGGGGGCGAATTTAGAAAATCCTGTTTTAGTACTCGCCTACTATTACGGAAGTCTTATGTAAAATGTCACTTCACGTTCCTAGTACCAGTAGTTTCGGCTGTGTGTTGATATGCTCGGCTCTCTATTGTGTAAGCAGCGCCTGCTTTGTTGAGCAAAATAAAAATCAAAGTTTTATTTTTTATTTTCGATGGCCTTGCATTTGACCGCTATATCACCTGATAGTAAGCCATGATGTGGCTGACGATGTAGCATGCTTGCCTAGAAACTCTTAACTTAAATACTTATAAGGCTTTTGCACACCACGTTTTTTAATCGCGCTGTTCGCTCGCTTTTTAGCTATGCGCGTCGACCGCGCGCTTATATCCTGTAAGGTCTACTGCGTCCGACTTGCGTGCGTATCGTGTCTGTATCGCCTATCGCTACCAACGCGCGTCAATGGCGCGTTTAAAAAACGTGTTTTGCACAGGCCCTTAGGTTGTAGCTATCAAATCTCTAACTCCGTTTGGTTACGGTTGGTAGACATTCTTTTTGTTATTGATTTCTCATATAGTCCTTTAAGAAATGGCCTAAATTCACTTTTGGCGAAAAGAAAAACAATTATATTCCAGCAATGCATGGCAAAAGTTTCATTCCCCTTTAATATTAAAAGAACTTTTTGTCAGTTATTTAAAAACCTATAAAATAGTAAATTAATTTCAGTAAGCCTAATTAGTGAGTTAATATTAATTCAGAACATCTTTCTACAATAACTGTGATGTTGCAGCATGAAGATGAAGAGAACTGGCCTCTGGAAAGCAAGCCATCGTGTAAACAGAGTAGTAAGAAATCATCTAACATTCCTGTGAACAGCCAGAAGACTATAACAAAGGATGACTGTGCCTGTTATTACAACTATGGGTATGGTTCTTTTTATACAATTTCTCTTTTTTATATAATTAGACCTAAGTTGTGAGACCCTTTGTCGTGGTGAAAATATTTCAGAAGAGGTATAGCTCATTTATTGCAGTGTTGGCCGAGTTATAACGGCCCCGACTTAAAAGTTGTAGGTCGCGAGTTCAAACTCAGTCAGGCACATTACTTTGTGTAATTTATTTCATCAGTACTGCTCTCAAAACGGCGAAGGAAAACAATCGTCAGGATGCCGGTTTCCTCACGATGTCCTGGAACCAAAAATTCATTCAAGACATGTGACATCCACAATCCGCACTGGGCCCGCGAGGTGGATTCCTTCTCTTAGACAGGAGGCCTGTGTCCCAGCAGTGGGAACATTAAAAGGCTGATTATGTTTATAATATGCTTATAGCTCATCTTGATGAACCATTAAGGTTAAATGAAGCATCATATTGTATGGAATCACTACTGGACAGTTACACTGTCATCATCATCATTTCAGCTGAAATTCGTCCACTGTTGGACATAGGCCTCCTCCAAGTGTCGCCACAAAGACCAGTCCTGTGCCTCAGGCATCCATTGGACTCCCGCGACCGTCACCAGGTCAATATAATTATCCTAGCCGAGTTTAGGCTTATTAGAATTGTCATGAAATGCAGTTTGCCTGTAACGCACCATTGAATTGATCTAATGATGGAGCCGGAAGGAAGGCATCGGAACTTTGTAATAAATTAATTTTGGAAGTCGGTGTCAATCGTACTCGTCGGTGTAATCGTACAAATAAATAAAACCAAGAAATTAGGATTTCTGAAATGAAGGTAATATGCAGCATCTTCGAAATAGCGAAGACTTTCGAGAAAGTCTGGTATTATTATTATTATTATTATGTTTAGTTCTTTTTCGTTCTTCCCATATAAGAGAGATTAATAGACCTTACACACGGGCCGGGGCCAAGTATATAAGGCAGGATTTAAATGGAAAAGGTAGATGTCAGTGTTGAAGAAGTCAGAAACTTTCTAGTGATACGACAGGTGTTAAGGATGACGGCTTTTTGGAGCATGTACAGTGTTCGAGCTGGCATCTGCAGAGTGTCGAGGCTCTGTGCAAGAGATTTTGGTATTATGCCAGTAGACGAAAGAACAATCGGGACAATATGAACTGTTTGAGCTTTCCATTGGGTTTTAATCTCTATGGCGAGATCTTGGTACTTACTGAGCTTTTCAGATATTGTGGTTAGAACATTATGTGAGTTAGGTATTGCTATGTCTATCAGATATACTGTTTTGTTGGTTTTGTCGTGAACAGTAATATCGGGTCTGTTGTAGTGAATTGTTTTGTCTGTAATAATAGTTCGATCCCAGTAAATTTTGATGTCCTTACTTTCTAAAATTATTTCTGGGGTATATTTATAATACGGTATCATTTCAGTCACAAGTTTATATTTGTATGCTAAATGTTGGTGTATAATTGAAGCTACTTGGTCGTGGCGGTGTTTATAATCGGTTTGGACTAGCGATTTACATGCTCCTGTTATATGTTGGATGGTCTCGGAGGCACTGTTGCAATGTCTGCAGAAATCAGTCGGCTGATTCTGGTCTTTCATGATATATTTCCTGTAATTGCGAGTGGCTACTATTTGGTCCTGTATGGCTAGCATAAAACCCTCAGTCTCTGGAAACAATTCGCCTCGTTTGAGCCATTCGTTCGACATCAACTTATCGACGTGTGGCTGGCTCAGAGCGGCTCGGTGTCTTCCATGAAGAGCTTTTCCAGACCATGCCGCAATTTTTTGTTCTGTACTTGTAATGTGTTCATTTATTTGTGTGTTCATATTTTGGAGATTTAGTGGCGTAAGATTTTTATCTATAACCGATATCAATTTGTGTAGTAATGAATTTTCTGATTTATAATGGAAGTACACTCGAAGGGAATCTATCTGTTTATTGTGTAAATTCTGGATGTCTATCAGTCCTCTTCCTCCTTCCTGGCGTGGCAGTGTAAGTCTTTGTATGCACGATTTTGGATGGTGTTTTCTATGCTTGGTGAGGAGTATGTGGACAGTACGCTGTAGTTTCTTGATATCAGTCTTTGACCATTGTATAATTCCGAAAGAGTATGTGAGAATAGGTATTGCAAATGTGTTGATGGCTTTAATCGTATTTTTGGAGTTTAAGTTACTTTTTAAGATAAGATTGAGGCGATGTGAGAATTTTTTGATCAGTTCCTCTTTTGATAACTTTTGTTGTATTTGTCTGGACTGTTTAAAACCTAAATATTTTATTATTATGAGCCTGTAGTGTCCCACTGCAGGGCAAAGGCCTCCCTTCCATTCTTCCACTCTTCTCTATCTTTTGCCAAAGTCTGGTATATGTTACGTATATCTCGGTGTGCCATATCGAGACGTACCTATTTTGCGAGATTTTTTGTGGAATCGTACCTTTCACTATCACATAGAGGGAGCGCTTTCATTCCTCATCTCATACGAGCAGGACTCTCTCAGGGCTGGATGCTATTCCTCTTAATTTACGCGCTGTTCACCAATGATACCTTAAAAAGTAAAAAGGCCCAGTTGGCTCTCTTTATTGATGAGACGACCATTTTCTACACCGGTTGAAACCCTGGCGCTATCGCTAGGAATCTGTAATTTTCCGCAAATATTTTGAGCAAATAGTTACGGAAATGGAGAAACAGACTTAACCCCGTTAAGAGTCCTATGCGATCTTCAGCTGAGACTTCAGAGAACCGTCCCACCGTATGGCAAACTGATCCCTTAAGATAAGCAAGCTTAATACCTCAGTGTGATACTAGACCAGCAACTGACCTTCAATGGGAAGATAAAGTAGCCTCGTTTGCGTGTTGCTTTTGCCGTAAGTAGGCTCCATTACATTTTGATCATCTGCAGCCAAGTGTCTTTCAAGTACAAATAGCGCATTGTCACGGCGTTCATCTCTCCGACCGTGATATACGCTTATGCTGGTTTTGCACACGTAAACCCGTCACTTTCATGGGTATGCAATATCTCCAAAAACGATTGCTGTGAAAAACCAAAAGAGAAAATTTATGTTAATATACAGTAGTAAGTATTGTAAGTAAGTATTGAAACATAAACGTAAGTAAGTATTGAAACGATTTATTTTTTAAATTGAATTGATGCAGAAATGATGCCCCGAATCGAATTTTAGAGTAAAACTAACAATTTTTATAAGTTTGCCAGTAGGGATGGCGGTCAAAATTAAATTTCTTTTCTGCCGGAGCTGGGCCTTTTTTCTTTGGAGCTAGGGCATTCTCGTTTGCAGACGATAAAAGGAAACCCGACTAAAACGATGGGATTTATAATTTTAAAGCCGATTAAATTGTTAAAGCTTCTTCAAAATCAAAATTTTTCATGTATTAGTCCAGTGATCATTTCTAATGTAGATTAAAACTGAGCTCAAAGGAAAAATGACAGTGTCATTTTTGTTTGTTTTCAAAAACAATGACAACCTTTATGTATTTCCATATTTTTGCATAAAAACGAAATTTCCCCTTTTCCTCACCTTAATGTTTAAGGTAATATTCATCTTTTAAGGCTTAAAGGATGAATTTTCGTAAACCAAGGGGTTTCGGTACGTGTAAGGACACGTACCGAGCGATCGGGCGAGGCAGTGCTCTTGACCGAATACTCGGTAAATATAAACGGTATATAATCAAAGATATAAACATAGCGCCGAGTGCTCGGCCGAGAGCTTATCTCTGCAACTCGCTCAATGTTTCAGCCGAGCAACATTTTACAGTTTCGCCCTTTTACTCGGAACGTGAAATCAAGGCATTGGTATTTGCCTACATCGTAAAAGGAAGTCTTGTACACAATTTCACGTTCCTATTCCAGTCAGCCATTTTCTACTTTTACATATACATATATAGATAAGCGTCGAGGATGTTTATTATGAGATAATATGTTATTCTTTAACAAGTGATTGACACAATACAAGAGGTCATTTGAGATAGTGTTACCTATTATGTTACAATAGTTCTCAATTTACTTGTACATGTCTCCTGATGTTTTTTTTTAATGAAATCAATTATAAACATTCGTTTATTGTTACTGACTGCTATTATATCTATTTTTACAGACTAGTCATGAGGAGTGTTACTTTCTAATTCATTCTTTTATACAGCCAATAATATATTATGCATATTGATTTCTCTATCACAAAACAAAACGAGTTTAATGAAACTGGTTTGAAGTTGTTTTAGTACTTACTGCTAATGGCCTGAAAGTGCTTATCTTTTTTTTTGCCTTTCATTGTAGGTACTTATTTTAAGCTTCATGATCTCTTGTAGCACACTATATTATTATCAAATGGTATATTGTTTTTTTTTCTCTAAAAACCTATATTTCCATATTTTTAGGGTTCCGTATCTCAAAAGGAAAAACGGAACCCCTATAGGATCACTTTGTTGTCCGTCTGTCTGTCTGTCTGTCATGACCCTTTATCTCGGGCACGCGCAATGTAAGTTATTTGTTTATCTATTTAGCATGTTATCAGCCTTATAATGTTCCCACTGCTGGGACCATTGGCCCATGGCCCATTGCCTCTCCTACAGAAGAGGCTTGACCTCTTCTGTAGGAGAGGGAATGGCCCATAATCCACCACGCGGGCCCGACGTGGGGTCGTGGATGACACATGTCTTCGAAGTTTGGGTTCTAGTACATGCCAGTTTCATCACGATGTTTTCCTTTACCATTTTGAGAGCAGTGGTGATGAAATAATTTACACAAAGTAATACGCCTGGCTGAGCTAGAGTGCTAAGCTGTCTCTGTCCCGTTGCAGAAGGCTTCTACAGAAATAAGTTCGAAGGATTTTGTCTAGGGATGCATGGCCTCTTAACCAATGCTGCAGTACAGCATTTTACGCGTGTAGAGTTCGTTTCGATCTAGACGGCCTTATGTTCGTCAATTTGTAAAAAAAAGCAGGACCTTACTATATATAAGTTAGTGCGGTCAAAGGCAATCAGTTCAAAGAACTTCAGGTTTTTGAGTATCCTCCCCGATCGCCTTACCTAATGATAACACGGTCTGTCTCCAACACAACTCAGTAATTGTACTGAGCTGTGGAGTGCAGTAAAGGCGGTCGCCCCATGTAAAATACCTGTATCCAGTAGCATCCGGTTGGACTGACAGCCGGACCCAGCATAGTTGGAAAATGGCTAGGCAGACATACTAGATATAGGTTTTTTTTTTAAATATAATTCTTGTATTTCAGTGTGTATTAATTGACCAACATTAAATTCGCATTAATATTATGGTTCATTAATGTTTGTTCACAGCCACGGCGACAACGGAAATGGTAGGCAACATGATCCTGTCTATCAGTACAAGACAAGCAGTCTGCCGCCTGCTTCATCCATCAACCAGTCCTGGGATGAGATAGTGTGCTCAGCATTGCGCATCACCCCCGAAGATATCGCTAATCAGTTGACTCTGCTCGACTTGCCATGTTTTAAATCTATCAGACCAGAGGAATTGACGACTTGCGGATGGAACAAACTGAACAAGTTGACGGTGGCGCCCAACGTGGTAGCTTTTACTAAAAGATTTAACAGGGTTAGTATTAGATTTATTTATACTTTCCTTTTGGACTAGATCAGTTCTTGGCTAAGGTGGTCAGCATGGACAGTATTGTATAGTCATTGATTGTAGACAGCATTGTAAATGATAACAAGCACAATAAGTGACCTCATCAGGGCGGTATTCTGACTCTGTTAAGAGGCTGCAGCTCTTGAGTAATTGATGATTGCCATTTCCGGCACTGAATAGTTCACATCCTTTCGACTAGATTCAGTTGTAATACTCAGGATCGAGATTATAATTTCTGCGAGCTATAATGTGTAACTGTCATGCCTGTGAGGCAGCTCTCGCTCTTATCTCTGATCTGTCCTCTTAATTATCTAATAACAAGAACGTCTGTTCTCAGTCTGTAGGTTGGTTATGTAATGAGTATTATTTTATTACTTCAAATTACTGTTCAACCTACAAAGTGGTATTTGTTCAGTATCAATGCTGTTGTGCGGAATCAGCGGCGATAAAAAGTACAACTTCCTATAGTCGTGACATTGAAACAATAATGTTCAAATACAATGTTAATTGTACGTTTATTTTTTCTCAGGTCAGTTTTTGGACAGTACAGGAAATATTAAATGGTCAATCGCCTAAAGCACGTGCTGAAATATTGGCTCATTTTATCAAAGTAGGAAAAAAGTTACACGAGTTGAATAATCTGCATTCACTTTTTGCTGTTATCTCGGCGTTGCACAGTGCCAGCATATATAGGTGAGGAAATAATTAAAAACTTAATAGTAAAGATTCCATACAAAAATATTTTCATTATATTGTTTGACTCATTATAGTTGTTATTTAATAGATAGCCAAGTAATGCATGATAGTGAATGAAGTACAACACAGTATTTTCTCATTTACAGGCTGACAAAAACATGGGCGTGTTTATCTAAAAAGGATAAACAACAGTTTGATAAACTCGCGGAGCTGTTCGGTGAGAAGGACAATTGGACTGCTTTGAGGGAATATTTGAGATGTATTCCGTTGCCATGTATCCCTTATCTCGGTGAGTTACATATTAGTTGCGTTGATAATATGAAATACGTCATGGGTAAAATTTAAAAAAAAAAACAACCATGATTCCTGGTATAGGTCCACCCCCTGTTTATTCAATCATATATGTTGGCTTATCGCTATACGGTTGCCAACAGTCTTCCAAATGATTTGGGGAACACCCATGACTATTGATGAGTTCATTGTTGACATAACTTACTACATCTATACATACATATAAACGAAATACCACTCACTGATTAATAATGAAATCTCAGAAACTATAACACGTACAAACTTAAAATTTGGCAGGTAGGTTTCTTATAGGGTGTAGACATCCGCTAAGAACACATTTTACGAAACTCCACTCGTAAGAGGGTGAAATAGGGGTTGGAAGTTTTTATGGAGAAACCGACTTTTACTTATATTTTAGATTTATTCAATACTTTATCACACAAAAGTGCAGCTATAAAGTAAGTGGACAGAGGTAAACAGCGACTGGATGATACAACATTATTGGATATTTGAGACTTGCTTTTTATAAGAGCCAGGCTTTGATCGAAAAACTAATAAGGCAGGTAGTGTTAGTAGTCGTCCTAATACAATATGTGATTATAGCTTACATTGACATACATATCAATGCTTAACTTATTTTTACAAGCTTTTATTTAGTTTGACCGATGTTTGTCTGTGATCAAATCTTGCGAATTAAATTTGATCCACTTCCCGGTTACCGGTTGAGCTGAAATTTTGCATACATGTGTAAATCAGATGACAATGCAAATGTAAATATTATGACATGGAGCTGATCTGATGATGGAACCGGAAGGTGGCCATAGGAACTTGGTTATTACACGACACAACCCTATCGAGTTTGGGCTCGTGTGATTCGTCTTGACAAGTGTTTTAGTGCTAGATGGTAACCAGGGTCCGATAATGGATCTGGAAGATGGCCATAGGAACTTGGTAATTGGCGCAATAAAATAACCCTATGGTGTTTAAACTTTTTGTAATGATCTTGATGAGTATTAATTATATAGGTATATGCCGCGCTATAAAAGCTTGCTATGAAAAGAATATTTTCATGGAAAACTTGTTATTTCGAAGGAAACATTCTATCGGCATTCTATTATAAATTTGAATATTATCTACTTTGATCTAATCCATACTTCCATACTTATTTAATATTATAAACGTGAAAGTAACTCTTTTCGGTCTGTTTGTATGTTACGCTTTGACGGTTAAATTACTAAATCAATTTTGAAGAAGAAGAAGAATCTTGAACTCCAGAGAAGGACATAGGTTTTTTTATCTGACTTCGTGTCCGCTATTGCCGACATTCACACGAACGAAGTCACGTTCAAAAGCTAGTACAATCAGTGTGATGTATTGAATAAGCCGTGTTTATTGACTTTTCGGTGTGAAAATAACATGTGCGATGTGTTGAATATCTTGTTATAGCTACGATGGCATTTGTTTTAAGTCCGTCAATCATAGTATTACCAGTAATGTGGGTATTTCTTATAAGAATTAATTTACCTACAATTAAAAATATATTTGAAGGGAAGTGTGGTGTGTTCTTTCTAATAACTAGTTACTGTGGGGAAAAGTTTATCGAGTCTTCCTGACTAGATAAACTTTGTAACCACAAGGTGTTATGCTTGTGGTGGACCTCAAAATCCTTAGATACATATTTTGTCTGTCATTTCGCAAACAACTACTGAACGGATTACTATGCGCTTTTGACCAATATACAGAGTCATTCATGAGGAAAGTTTAGCAAAGAAAAGTCGAGAATTTCAAAGATTTCTAAATACACGTGTAAAAAAAAAAATACGTGTGAATCTGGGCCAGGTCCCAAGTATACAACCTTATTTTTAGTACCTATATGCGAAACCCGAAACACGTGTCTTGTATTTTTATGTACAGTATCTATGTAAAAAAATTCTCAACTGTATGCTGTAAAATTTCTTAACTGTTATGAAAAATCACAAAGTTATAAGCTTGTTATGTTACCTGGTTGTTCATACAAACACATGGTCACCGGACCATCTGGGAGACTGAGGGATTGTTTTGCTCCCGCACCCAGCTGTGCGCAAAGACCTGTGTTGTACTTAGCGTCGGTGGTGACCAACTTGTGACCATCTTTAAATATTTTGGGGAAAACATATTGCATGGTCTAAAAAATATTGGAATCGATTCAGTTACTGATTCTGAACAAACTATATTTAGGTTTCGCATATACTAAAAATAGTGTTGTATAATTCACTACCTTTCCGTCGCGGTTCTACACGCATCTTTTTGTTACTGCTCCGCTACCGTGGTTCGTAGCGTGGTGATCTATAGCCTGAAGCTTTCCTCGATTAATGGGCTATCCACGCTAAAATATAATTTCAATTTGAACCAATAGTTCCCGAGATCAGCGCATGCAAACAAGCAAACTTTTCTACTCTATAATTTCGGTTTTAAGCACATACGTTCCTAGCTTATTTATGGGTTGGCAAGCTTCCTTATCGTAGTTATTTTATTTTTTCTATCGCAGTACGGAGTAGCAGTTACTCATTTCTAAAAATAGCTGACACGCCACATCTCTACTTTACGACGATAAATGCGGCATAGAGTGCCCTTAATGGACACACAATAGATGCCGTTTGTTAGATAGCTCGCATGGTTGGCTACGCACACATCAATATGGATATGAATGACATAATATAATTTGCTAACGTTCTATTGAAATAATCATCAGTTTGAAACATTATTTTTCATAAGCCATGTCAAATCAACAACTGTAAAATGATAAAAAATCTTTCTTTTGCAAATGGGTTTTAAAAACACTTGTAACACGAATTGTTTTTCGAGAATTACAACTAAATGAGGCCGGTGTTTCTTACCTGATTTGGCTTCCCTGAGAAGCAACACAGAAACAAACTCAGAGGTCTATCTTAAAGTCCGTATAGCAAACAAGTAATGGTCAAATCATATGAGAACCAAGCAGCATGCATTATTATCTGAGATGGTCTAATTGAGTAAGGATTTTTTTTTTGACCGACAACTACTTACGAGGTCATTGACTCGTTTACTTTAAAAAAAAAATTCGTACAGACTCGACTTTAAAAAAAAATACTGAACTTTTTAATTTTATCTTCACAAATCGATAGTGTTTTATGTACCGAATCGACCCTCTATGGGTTTAAAACGACCAAAATTTTAACCAAAAAAACGGTGTATATTTCGGCCCTAGGCGTGCCCCATCGTCGGCCTCATCATTGCTTATCATCAGGTGAGATAGTGGTCAAACGCGAGCCTATAAAAAAAATACATTTCCGCATTAGATGATATACATTAAAATAAAAATAACTATATGTGCTTAGAATACAGTGGTTACAAAATGACACATGACATCTTTGTGCAATTTAAGTATAGCAACATTACCAGAAAAAAAAGAATGGCATTTCAAAAATAATCCATGAATGAAAGAGAAACCACTTTTATTATTAAATAATTATAATCCTAAAGAATCGAGATATAACAAACTCTGTTTATCTTGATGTTGCGCTCAATGACTAGTATGGTATTTAGGCCTAATATTTCTTCAACTATAGGTTTTCTGGATGACATTGTGGTTAGAGATCATGAGGATTTAATTTTAAAAGAAAAAGGATTTTTTATCTTTACTTATTCATGACGATGGGTCACAATTCGCAAGATATTGTTTGTTTACAACGTTTTTCGATCAGTCGTAATTATGCACGTACAAAGAGAGGCTTGTAGTTATCGGTTATTTGGTTTGCACATTGATGTTTACGAGTGAATTTTATACTATAAATAGTTTTGTAAATATTGATATGACCATATTATTTTATAGCATAATTTATATAGTATTAGAATAAAAACTGCATCAAAAATAATTAAGAAATGGTCACAAGTTTGATACCACCGACACTAAGTACAACAGAGGTCACGACAGGTCACAGCGGGCATTAGACGCCAGCCCACAGCTGGCTGTGGTTGCAAAACAACTCCTTAGTCGCATGGATGCCCCAGTGACCATGTATTTGTGTAGACAACCAGGATACGTAACAAGCCTAAAACTTTGTGATTTTTCATGATAAATTTTATATATATATATATATGTGTATGTTTTAGGTATGCCTAAAAATACTAGACATCATATTCATAATACTAGATATCAGGTTTCGCATATACTAAAACTAAATGTTGTATATAAAAATAAGTAAATGATTATGCCGTATGGTCTTAAAATAACTGCAGTTACATGGTAGGTAGGGTTTACAATAATAGAAATTATTTCAAGCTGTTATTGTTTATGTAACCCTGTTGAAGTTAATTCCAAAAATAACTTAAATATTACGTGGTTGCTAAACCTATTCTTGATCCTTTGACTTACATTGTTTAAAACACAATGTTTCTTAAAACTGGAGAACCTGTTATGTGACTAAAAACAAGAATAATAAAAGAGAGAGTCAGAGTCTTCTCTGTCGATAACAATTCCAACATGTACAACACAACGGAATTCAGATGCAAACACTCAACATTTATCTCGGCAGCAAGGATCTGGCTAGATTTAATCGCGATTATTCAGAGACGAATTTAAAGCTACAGAGATCCCTCCTTTTGTTTCAGGTATATTCTTGACGGATCTCGTGTACATCGACATCGCACACCCCCCGGACTCACCGCACCGAGTCGCTAAGATGGCGGTAGTTTTGAAAGCGCTCGAGAAGTATCAAACCTCTGAGTACGATATCGCTCCTTTGCCCCACGTCTCCAACTATCTGAACAGCGTACGTTATATTGAAGAACTACAGAAGTTTCTAGAAGATGATCAGTATAAGTAAGTATTGTATAGGAAATATTTTCTATTGTTCTTCCTGGGTTCGATTTTCGGGGCGCGCAGTGCTATTGGAGTTTTCAATATGGATTTTCACAGTAGCAGCCCAGGGTCCTGGTCACCTATTACAACGGACAGTACATGGTACATATAAGTAATGCGTAGACTGAAAGTATATCTGGGATTAACACTAATTGAATTTGATAATGCTACTATAACGCTAAGCTTTGAAAGCAGCTATAAATTCCAGCTGCTAAAATATGTTCTATCTGGCCATGAGTACCCTCTGAGAAGTGGCTTGAGCGGCGTCTCGGCGTCATCACTTTTCGCTTGATACAGATTCTCACCAGACACGGTTATTTCGGAGGTTCCTGAATTCGGCAGAAATAAGTGCTCGAGTGTTACCATTGCTTGTGTCGTCCGGAGGATACAGTGGAGGTGTGTCTCGCATGGGTGGAGCACTGCCTTGTCTTCATGGAGGCGACTCGTGGCAGCAACTTCTCTCGTCTGGGCTTGGTTCAGGACATGCTACGGAGCGAGGGGGCATGGGAAGCAGTCACCTCCTTGTGCGAAACAGTAATACGAGTGATGGAGTGTAGGAAAGCGCCAGTGAGAGGTAACCCTCACGCCCCAGTCGATGCAGAAGAAACTCTGGGCCGAGTCGAAGAGCGATCTTGGCCACCGCAGGCGTGGGCTTGAGAACGACGAGCAATAGGTAGCTCGACGTTGAATAAGATGCAACTGTCAGCATAATTGATGAGGTCCGCTAGTGGCGATGCCTACCAGGGCCACGATTTTTTTTAAAGAATCACAGGCCCTTGAGTGCAACGGGCAACTGAAAGAACACGGGTAGATATTAATCAGTCTGACACTCCCTCTCGCTCCACCCATCACAAAAAAGCCCGGCCGTTACTCAGTGGCGTGCCAGATACCTTTATAGGGGGCAAGCCAAAAGGAAACCTTGACTTATTTACTATTTATACAATATTCCGAATAAAAAAAACTTACGCTAATCCACCGTCATGTATCATCAGTTCAAAATTTCTTGTTGTAATCCTGATTTTAATTGCTACATTTTCATTTTTACGACAGAAATTATGTAAACATCATACCTGTATCATAAATGACGTAAACGATTTATGAACCATTTATGGATATTTTTTGGCAACTGTTGCTCGCTTGCGATTTTGATCAACTTACTAATTCAACATCGACTTCTACAAGGACGAAGTCGCAGGAAAAAGCTAGTGATTTAAATAAAACTTCGTTAAAACTGGTTATAGGCGGAGGCTAAGATATGATTTCTTGCGGAACTTCTGCAGTAACGGAAGCGGAGGCGAAGTTCCGTTACAACCTTAGTACAAAGGTACTGCTTAAAAGAAATTTATTGCAGCAGACCTGCGAAAGGAGAAATTTAAAGACGATGAATTAAAGAATTTAAGAAGCAAGGGAAGAAGAATGTGTGAAATCCTAATCTAAACTATCAACCAAAACGTATTATTTTGTTAAATATAAAATAAAATACTCAAAAACTAGCGTAAGAAAAACGGTCACGTAAGCAGGAGGGATAAAACAGGTTATGTAAGATGTTAAAAAGAAGACATAAAATCCGATGGTTCCTGCGAAGACGGGTATAATTACTTAGTTTAGTTTTTACACACACGAGTCCTTTCTGGAGACTTCTTAAGGGCGCCACAGCCAAGTCCAATTAAGCAGACCACATCCTCAAAGGTTGACCTGCGAAAAGTCACTAATTAAAAATACATAACAAAACTCCTGATATATTTTCCAATTCAATTTCAGAATATAAATTGGAATAGAGAATTTAAGCAAAATATGTTTTATAGTGTACGTAATGTAATTTATCATTTGCTTAATTATTGCTTTGCAACTGTGTAACTGTGATGTGTGTATTCTTCTGTGTTTGCTAAAAATATGTTGTATACTAATATCCTGTTACGGCCATTTTGTCTTTTTTTTATTTCTGTTGTTTAGATAACTAAAATAATCTAAAATTGAAATTTTGCTTAACAAAGAGGCTTTTGAAGGTATACGAGGTGCCGAAAAGTGTAACTTTTGGCTCATTCAAAATTGCTTTATCTTGTTAATGCGTGGGTCCTCGTCTATATGTAACTCGACACTCACTATGTGATTGCGGGTATATATGTCGTGACCGGATCTTAGAAATTGATCACTTTATGATTATGTCCAAGTAAAACTGGCCAGCAGGGCTATTGGATAACTTTTTCAAAACAGTTGAAAACTGGTACTTGATCTACACTAAACTTTGTTGTCAACTAACAATTTCATAACTTTGGTATTACGTATGACATTAAGTGGCTAACAAAAATTGACGGTGCATACTGTCCCGGCTCTAGTTTTTATCGACTATTATACAGCTAAGTTGAATATCGCATCTTCAGCTTAAAGCTTACACAATCACAATTTTGAAAGTGTCGATACAATAACATCTGTTAAAACGTGGTACGGTGGATATCAAAGGCACCGGTGGATTATGACGTCATATAAGTTGGTCACTAAAGATAGGCAATACGAAACTAGCTGTTTGACAGTTATATGATGTACATTCTAGCAAGTGATCTTCACTTGAGCTGTCAACAGAGTTACACAATAGCCCCGCAGATCGTTTTAAACGTTAAAGTAGGATGATATTTCAAGCTTCGATTAACCTACTTTCTTTAGATTATATTGTCATTGAAATCCTTCATTAATGATATTGTCAAACGAGGATTGACATATCATCAAATATTAACGTTTAAATGGTCTGGTCAGTTTTAGTTGGCCATATTATAAAGTTATCAATTTCTAAGATCTGGCCATGCCATATAAATCAATATAACGCATGTATTCTGTAAGTGTTCACGACCAGGCCAGATTTGCCAATTACTGTTGCGGCGGCGCATTGTGTCCGTCAATCTTCATGTCCTAGAACGGGGTTCTCAACCTTTTGCAGTAAGCGTCAACTTTATGATGACGACTGTGAAGCTGGTGCTACACGTTGCGAAGTGAGCTATAGCGCCTCAAGTTCTAGGATGTCATAAAGTTTCCAAGGAACTTTAGTGGTCGCTTCCCTCCGTTTTTTTGTCTGTAATCTGCACCGTATATGTCTTGCCTTTGACTAAAAAATTAAAAAGAAGCATTGGTCGCAATGATCATGTGTAGTAATTTGGTTACATATCTACAGTTACAGGTCTTGCTACTTCAAAGTTTTTGAAAGCAAGCGATTTCTTTCTAATCACAAAATTAAAATGTTTTTTTGCCCAGTCAGGCTTTCGACGCCCCCACTGGTTGGGAACCAATGGTCTAGAATTGCACATTGAATGTAATTTTGTTAAGTGACTGCAACTATAATAATCACAGTATCTCTCCAACCAGTGACTAGTTGATCCTGAGACAGTTGTTCCTTGCGGGCTAGTTAGAGTAAGGACGCTTAGCGAAATAAGTTACTTATATGTTTTTCTAGCGATTTTTTTCTTCTTTTTTTAATTTATTTGGTGCTCAGAATTTATTTTTCTTATTTGTACTATGACAAATAATAATAATTTATACAAACTAAATATTTCATAACAACCTATTTCAAAATAAATATCAAACAAAACTTTGATTAGTACTTGCCATCTCCAATTCCTTTTTTTTTTTTTAACCATGTCTTACACTCAATTTGTTCTACTTATCTTTGGCCAGTTTATTTTCTTACAACCTCCATTAATATTCTATGTCTCTTGCCTCGTGCTCGTTAAGCGATTTGAAAACTTACTTTTCTTTGCGAATGTTTTGCACTTTTTATTATTTTTTATTTATTTGTTGCTTTTTTTTTGCGAGGTTAACTGATTTTTTTTAAATATAATTTTGTACAATTTACTGTAATAAAAAACCTCTTCAATTTATTTATCTACACTTTGTTTCAAAATCAATTGATTGCAGATGATGTGTTGGTCAAAGCAATGTGACTGACAATATGTGACAAGTTAAGTGTCATACGGGTTTTGTATGATGTTGACTGGTTAATAGGAGTATATGATAACACTTAGGTATTAGGTGAAATCAATAGTTTATTGCCAATAGCAAAATGGTGTCAGCAATTGAACTATATCATTTGTGCTTGTCTAATTATAAATAAAAGGTATATAGTGTTTATTTTATTATTCAAGAACTTTAAAAATAACAGTGATTTCGTTTCTGTGCCAACAGTGACCAGCCCCGCCTGTAGGCATTAAGCTCTTACCGCCATCTTGAAAATACTAACAAAGTATTTAATTACAGGCTGTCGCTAAAATTGGAGCCTCCATCACCCGTGGGCAGTTGCGCTGGTTCCAAGGAGTCCGTGAAAGAAGTGGTTATACAGGGAGCGTCGAATACAGCCAACATATCACCCTCTCACAAGCTAGGATCAGGCTCGCTACGGCTTCAGGGTTCCTGCCACCAAGGCAAATTCATCCCAACACATCGGAAGTGCCGATCCCTTGGTTCCAAGTACGTTCAAACTATTTGAATAAAGCAATTTTGTGTCTAATATTTCATATTTCCGATTAACACTCATTGCTACCTCGTAGAATTCTGTTATAACTTGGATATTTGCTGAAAAATTAATTGACATTTAAATGTTTTTTGATATGTAAACATTATATTCGGTATTGGGTGAAATTAGTATTTATTGTATTTAAATTATGATTGTTTTGATTTTTATGTGGGGTTAAATTAGATGAGTCAGCGAAAGTATAAAAACGTGTTGGATAACCCAATACGTTTGGGTTATCGATATCTAATGCTGATCGCACGGACCTATTTTGCATTTCGGGGAGTGTTCGTCGGAATTGCGTATCTTAATTCAGCCAAGCCCGTTCCATCATATACTATCAGACGTACGGCGATGCGCCACCTATAAATGGAGGACATCCCACCCATATGCATCACAAAACATTGTGGGAACACATTCGTTGTGCGTACAGCCAAGGAGTGGAACTTCCTGCTAGAGTGGTTTCCTGTCAAGATTGAATAGATTGCTTCATGGTCAAGCGTGAGCCTATCAATAATAAAAAAAAAACGGTTTTTATTGATCAAACCTAATAATTTTATATCCTATACTCTAATTTTTAATTAGATGGGTCAACGTGACAGCTCTAATCGACCTCATTTTTTAATGTTTCAAACCTCTGTTACATTCCCCTGTATTTTTACATTAAGACAACGTGGCAACACACCAACTGTCATTTTAGTCCATTAAATTAACTGAGTATAATTGTTCCTACTACCGGTCGGCGGTCGTTAAACCTTTAATCAGACGTAGTTATTCAACATATTTTTTTTTTAAATATGAACTAGTGATTGATTGCGTCCCCACCTGATAGTAAGCTGTCATGCAATTGTTGATAGTGAAGCGCACTAGTTTATTTAACAATGTAAGGGTGGAAACTCGCTGTACGTCGGTCTGAATTTAAGTATGTTTTAAAAATATAGGCGTTCCTCGACTTAGCCACATGTCCAAAAGTACCTAGACACACACTAGTGTAATAGTCTGTTGTAATACAGTAGATGGACAAATTTATTGAACATAGACTACATTTTTATTTTAAAAACGAATAAGAACTGCATTTCAAATATGTTGAATAACGCCTGTCTGAAACTCGGTAGCAGTTAAAATATAACCTGTAATTTAACAAAAGCGATCAAAAAGCTCGATTATATACATTTTTTTTTCTAAATAACATATCATGAAAGCCTGGCTGCTTACAGGCCACCGACCCCAACCAGAAAACGCCGCCACCGATCTATTTCCGTCAGTTTTCATACATCTTATATGGACTCGCCGGACACTATGACGCCATCGGTCGCCACTTGCTGCAAAACGTCACTACTCGCTTCTTGGTCCCACCCCTCTGTTTACTTCAGTTAACAAGCAGGTGGTATTTTTTAATGTTGATTGGAAGAGTGGATATGCTACAGGTACTGCAAGTGTCTATCACCAAACACAAGTGGTTGTCACGCTAGTCAGCTAGCTCTGAAGATTCTAGGTTCAGGTAGCGGCATTTGTGGCTGACGCGTGTGGCCCGTGTTCGGCCAGGTTAAAATAATATGAACACCATGTTTAACATCAGATTTAAATTATTATAAAAAAAATAATAAAAATACGATCTGCAACATATTGTGTTTTAAAATAAAATGAAGTTGGTAGTCTGTAGTCGCCATGTAGTTTCGTGTTCTCGTGGGACGGCCTGTATATAAAACACAAAACATGTTTCTGAATGTGTGCGTCAGAATGGCCGGTCAACAGTGGTATTTAACTTTGAAATTGTGATTAAAAATTGTGTGCGTTAGAATGGCCGGTCAACAGTCGTATTTATTTAACTTTGAAATTGTGATTAAAAATTGGTTAATAATTGCTTAAATTTGCTTATCGTAATAATAGACCTTATTTTATAGATTAAAAGAATTTAAAAATTTAAGGTTGACTTACCATTCTGACGTTAGAATGGTCGGTCAACCTCTGTAAAGCAATAAATATGTGTAATTGCTGACATAAACATGGGCTAAAAATTGCTTATAAATTGCTTATTTCACAATTTATAAGAATAGACTCTGTTTAATCTTTCTATAAGCTAACTACCATTTACCAACTTAAAAGCCCCTGAGTGACGTGTAAAAAAATTGCGTTTATATATTTTCATATGGTAACCTATTATTATCTACTTGTTGTTTTATTTTCTGTAATAATCAAACTTTTAAAAGTAATACAGAATTAGGCATCGTTTGGTTGTTATAGAAAATAAAGCAAAGAGCTTTTTAGTTATTCTATATAGTTACTGCTTTACAGAGGTTGACCGGCCATTCTGACGTCAGAATGGCCGGTCAAGCTTAAATGTTTAAATTCTTTTAATCTATAAAATAAGCAATTCTCTCATTACGATAAGCAAATATAAGCAATTGATAATTAATTTTTAATCACAATTTCAAAGTTAAATACGACTGTTGACCGGCCATTCTGACGCACACTTCTAAGTCCACTCACGTTCGTTATAGACTTTGAAACCATCAAACCGATGTGCCGCCAAAGGGTTTTATTAGTTTAATTACAAACAAACTAGGTGTAGGTATCTTTTTTTAGCGCAATAGCGCACACTGGGTATGTGCTAGTTCTCATTAGATATCGATACCTCTCCCTAACACGTCTGTAAAGTTACGCAAGCTAATTTATTTTAACCTTGGTCATACCAAAATATTATTCTGCTTTAATAAGTACACCAAAATTGTAGGTTTGGGCAATTGTCTAAGTCTTTTGTTTGCGACTATGAATCACGGACCATTTTCATTCTTTGGGCAGAGCTAAGTAAGTTGGGCGTAATCAAAAATAACCCCTCTAGTTGAACGCTTTTGACCATCAACCATGTTTTCAACATTAGATCGCTAAATCGCTAGCCTAATGCGATCGTCATTTTGGTTCTACTTTCAACCTCATATCAATTTCATATCCTGAATATACATACTATGCCAGCTTAAAAATAATTATTTTAGTATATTTCCGAAATGAATATCAAGTTGATTTATACTGACATGAACAGGTAATTATTAATTATATAAAATTAATAATTACTGGTTGTGTGTATTTTAAATATGCCAGTCGGCCGCGATTTTGAGGTTCTATTTTAGTATGTATTAGCTAACCTTATTATAGGTATCATTGGAAACTGGAACAAAGTGCTACTTTTTTAATGAAAGCGGTGACGTCTTCAGTTTATTTTCTATCTTATTTAGTTTTAAAATTAGTTGTTACTGGAGTCTTCGTTCGCGTGGATTTTAAGAGCATTTGTGTTTTGGGGAAAATTATTAGTTCTCATAACACATATTAGTTATACGTCAGTGAAAGTCCCGTCAAAATCAGTCCAGCTGTTGCGAAAACAAATAGACAAACAAGATGTTAAACATTGCTAAAATGTATTTTTTAAATTTATTTTTTTTACTGTATACTTTCCTTACACGATCGTAAACTTCAATGAGCTCCGGCGGGATCTCATGGCGAAATGGCCTCAACGACTATCGCAACCTCGTACGGGGCGCGCCACAATTGGGGCGATAAGGCCCATCCTTGAGGCGTGGCTGGAAAGACCTCACGGCGTTCTCAACTTCCGCACGACGCAGGTGCTTACCGAACACGGAAAGTTCGCTAAGTACCTGTTCCGGATTCGTGCGGAGGATTCGCCCGGGTGTCGCCACTGTGCGGAACATCCGGAGGACACGGTGGAGCACACTGTAGAGGTGTGCCCCGCCTGGGCGGAGCATCGCCATGTCCTCGTGGGGGCGATCGGCGGCAGCGATCTCTCTCGCCGGGCCTTGGTTCAGGCCATGGTCCGTAGTGAGGAGGGATGGCAGGCGGTCGCCTCCTTCTGCGAAGCAGTAATGCTAGCAAAGGAGGAGGCCGACCGCATCAGGCAGAGGCAACGGGGCGCTCGCCCCAGCCGCCGCCGGGATTCCGATCCCGATTTCCGGCCACCGTAGGCGCGGGCTTGCGGACGGCGTGCAATGGGTAGCACGCTGTCCGATCGTCCGGTAACCGACCGGACCGAGCCCAAGTCGTCGACGGCGCGTTCTGTTCAAGTTTAACAGATTCCTTAATGATATTAGATATTTCTTATTTGATATTGAGCCCGACGTAGAGAAATAATTCGTGCAATAAATTTCATGGAAACTGATAATTTCACAATTTTTATCAGAAGGATGACAGTATTAATTTCGCTTTATCTCACTATATATGCCAGCCAAGAAAACTGTGGTTGACAGTATATTAAAAGCATATTATAGTGCACAATTTGAAGAGTGGTTACAATAAAATAAATAAACAAAAAAATAAAATACACGCCAATGCGACGCCATCAGGCGTGGTTCACGTGTGCGTTGGTGTAATGTAGTTCCCGTCTTTATTAATTTTAATTGATGACTGTCAACATATATTTCGTCCTTCAAAGTTTAAAATGAAATGTCTTTGCTTACCGTGGAAGAAAATGGAACCGACGGAAGCAATGTTAAGGGCTTGTCCAGAAAGGGCGAATCACGCGCGAGTCGAGGGTCTGGCGTTATGCACGTGATTTACGCGCGTATTTTGAATTCGCGCGATGCTTGTGGACGCGATGTATTCGTGCCTAGTATCTCAACAGCGCGCGAATGAATTCGCGCGAAACGTTTCGCGACGAATTCGCTTCTTCTGGACAAGGTCAAAATTTATGAACGAAAAATGGGGTTTTATATCTCTGCATAAGGTTTCGCAGCATTCTGATGTGATTCTAGATTAATTTTCTCGCGTGGTAACTCAATTGATACCTAATGAATTGATTTGGCACATCATCACGTTTTTTGGTACAGGAAGTAATTTTTTAATGAATTTACTAAGAAAAACCATAGTAAATTAGTACTTACATGTGAAATAAGATGCCATCTTTTGTGTGATTTACAATGCTGCTGTTGTTTTTGCAAACAACCACTGAACAACGCGGCATTTTGTCAAAAATCATAAATATAGAAGACGTCGCTAGTTGACATTTGACTAATGGCCGAAATGAAGCATGGCGTGAAAAGAAGCACATAACCGGCCAGATGTGTTCGCAAGCACCACACCCCCTTACCATATCTTTACTATTTGACATATCTGCTGAGATTCTGTACAGCTGCAATTGAACATGGTTGCTGATTTGCTATCGTATTAGCAACAGACTATGTTCGAAGCGGAGCGATCTTACACAGAGTAGATTAACAGGACTAGGGTTGAACCACAGTTTTTTTTAGGTTCGAAATCATCAAATGATTTGTTCCACTCTGAGTGAAGCGGGTAGGATATGTTAGACTTTTATTATACTGCTTCAGTTTCCATTTGCGAAGGGCTGAACCAGAATTAGATTCGAGTTTTCTTGTAACTTTTTCTGTTTCTCGGAAACTTTATTACACTAGAAGGATATGTTTGGTAACGCCTTCGGTATCTTTTCAATTTATCGTTAAGTTAGTTGTTGAGTATTTTCAGAACGAGGTAAATTAATATTATATTTACGTATATCATCTTGTCTCTCAATGTTTCGCGTTACAGAAATTAGTCGATTTACTCTTTAAAATAATTTTAAAACTGGGACTGACTGTGTTTCATCATTCCATCATTTCATCAAATAATCATAAATCACTATTCTAAAGTCTTATATTGGATGCTTCATATGAGGATCGTGATCTTTTGAGAAAAGAACCATATCTATAGATGTCGATGGACTTGCCCAGTCAGTGCAAGCACGTGCGGCGTGTCTGTAATTGTGTAGCGCTCAGTTTTACAATTTTGTACAATCACGCTAATGACAAGCAAGCAAGATTTGATAAAAATAGGTAATTTTTGTATTCTAAAATATCCTTGATAATTTTAGTATAAAAAATTGGCTACTTTAAATAGCTGAAATGGATTCAGTAGCCAATTTGGATGATTTGATTTTTTAAATTTATAATAGCATTTTTTTTTAATTTATAAATTTATAAAAATTTATTTAGTGCTTGACAGCGATCCAACCTGATGGTTAGCAGTGATGCAATCGTTGATGGTGGCGCACTAAATAGTTTATTAAGAGCTTATTCACTCTAGTCTTGAAGACACCTAAATTAAAATCGGACGGGAAGACCGCAGCAGGCAAACTGTTACAGTCCTTAGATGTACGTGGTATAAACGACGAGGCAAAAAATAGGCAACGTAAGGGATATTTCGCCGTACGTCGGGTTGTCTGATGGTAGAACGGAGATGACGGAATTAAGTCATGCAATTCCCGCGTACACTCCAAAATGCATCCTGTAAAAAACCGTAAGGCTGGCTACTCTACGCCTGTGCTCAAGGCTTTGAAGATTGGACTTAACCAAATCTGGATCACCAATTAGCCTCTTCGCACGTCTTTCCACCGAGTCCAAAGCCGCTAGGAATCATTTTGCAGCACCAGCCCATATGTGGCTGCAGTACTCCACACACGATCAGCATAAAATAATGTTCCCACTGCTGGTATTCAGGCCTCTCTAGGAGAGGGAATGGGCCGTAATCCACCACTTTCCTTTACCGTTTTGAGAGCAGTGGTGATGAAATAAATTACATAAAGTAGTATTAGATGTATATGTCAACAATAAATACTTTAATTGTCTATTCGTGCAGTACCTACCTACTACTATAATTACACAGCTAAACAGCTATTGCATTTGACCTAAATGCGGGCTTTATTCTTCGAAACTTCTTTCCTTTCTCATTGTCTCTCGAGGCCGCGCATAACCAGTTGCGAGTCGACGGAGCTTTGTTTCCTTCGCGCCATTGTGAACAGAACAGAGAATAGGTAACATCATAGGTGTACTGTGTCGGTGGAACCAGACACGAATGCTGGAAACTTGTCGGAAGTTCTATTTGAATATACAGTTTCAGGAAAGAAAATGTTGCCTCAATCACCCATTAGATTAAAAAGACTAACATAATATCTATGAAATATTTTGACTGTCCATCTTTTCAGTTTCATATGCGTTAACTCATCTCAAATAAACCGTTACTAATCAGGAAAAGCGTCCACGTAATGTAAAATTCTAAAGTTTCAATTAGATTCAATGTATAGTAATTTGGTAAATGAATTTCACTAAAAACATAAATGTGAATGAATGCCAAGTTTTACGAGTATACGGCTCCGTTTATATAATTATGAGCAGGAATATGAGGTTGGCCCAATTTTTAATAAGGATGATTTAAGGAAATTCGTTACGCACGACGTTCTTTAGTTTCTGTTTAATCGATTGCTCTGTAACTTGGCGATCTGTGTCAGACACAATAAATTATTCAGTTAGGAGTTTCAGATGCCGCGTTGATGCCGTTTCAGTTGGCAATTCCTGGGCCTACTAGTTTAGATGCTAGTTCATTGACCCGAGTTGATATTCTCGTTTGATAACTGTCATTGAAGTTGAAAAATTTGCTTGAATAGATTTGTAATATTCTTAGCATGCAATTAGGTGAGTTTTCAACCCGCGAACTTTGATCGTTATGCTTAAATAGTAGTTTTCAGGCATGTACAACTTGCCAAGTCACAAAGTGGTGTAGCAACTAACATAACAAATGTTTCATAGTTACCGAAGAACTTTTTGTATGATAGGGGGTCAGCTGACTTGAGAATCTCCGGGAGAACTTGGTGTAGGTACAGTTATATCTCACTTCTTAAGTCAAGCGAAGCCGTTTGGAGAACTTGGCATTCTTTCATTTTTATGTTTTTGAGGGGATATCATTGCTTTTTATTAAGCATACTTTTAGTTTCTGGGGTCCAGGTTCGAGCCGACACTTATAACACATACACATGCTGTAACACAATCTCGGTTATTTAACTTAGAATAAAATGGTTCAATAAACGAATTAATACAAAGTTTTATTCACCAGTTCCGTACATAATGTCCGCAAACTCTGCGTTAATAACTGTCTTCTAAAGAAACTTCAATTTGATGATTTCTACCACCTCCAATTTAAGTGTGTTCTAAGTTTCTAAGTCACCTATAAGTAGAACTGAGTGACTAACCCTCGATTTCTGATTTAAGCATTTGAAGTTGAGAATTACTCAACCTCTACTTTAGCCTGTAAACCTGTCAAAATTTGGCATTTAATAATAATGATAATGAATGAAGGAGCGTTTCTTTGGACGCCTGAAGAAGGTTTTCAATAGCCTTCTTTCAGGCGGAAACAAGGTGCGCGCCTTCAACGGTTGGGTCATGCCGGTATTGATGTACTCTTTCGGCGTACTCAGATGGACTCAAACGGAACTTGACGCCCTGGATAGGCGGGTTCGAACACTGCTGACTGCATACCGAATGCATCACCCACGATCGTCGGTGATGAGACTGTATATCCCGCGGAAGTGTGGCGGTCGAGGTTTTTTAAATGCTAAGACCCTACACAACCGCGAGGTATGCAGTCTCAGGGAATATTTCCTAGCTGCCGACGTGGGTATGCATCGAGATGTAGTGGCAGTGGACAAGGGACTCACCCCGCTCTCCTTGGCTAATGAGAACTGGCGCAAACCGGTAGTGCTTGACACTAACGATCGCAGGGAAGTATGGCAGAGCAAGGAACTTCACGGACGCTTTTTCCGGGCCCTTCACGGGCCCGATGTAGACCAATTGGCGTCCGTAGCTTGGCTGCGTTTCGGTGACCTCTTTGGGGAAACCGAAGGTTTTATCTGTGCAATTATGGACGAAGTTATCATGACGAATAACTACCGGAGATTTATTGTGAAGGACGGCACGGTTGACATCTGTCGGGCATGTCACCGTCCGGGAGAATCAATTCGTCACATTATCTCCGGTTGTTCTCGTCTGGCTAACGGCGAGTATTTGCATAGGCACAACCTTGTAGCCAAGATTATCCATCAGCAACTTGCTTTGAAATACTCTCTTGTGGGATCGGAAGTGCCGTACTACAGGTATGAGCCCGACCCAGTTCTTGATAATGGTCATATCACTTTGTACTGGGATCGGTCCATCATCACTGACAGGACTATTGTAGCCAATAAGCCTGATATAGTGGTGGTGGACCGAAACGAGAGGCGTGCAATGATTGTAGACATATCCGTTCCGCATGACGAGAACCTCGTGAAAGCCGAGAAAGATAAACAAATCAAGTATATTGACTTGGCTCGCGAGGTTGTCGACATGTGGGAAGTGGATTCGGCGATCATTGTACCGATAGTCGTGTCGGGTAATGGCTTAATAGCCAAGAGCCTCGACCAACACCTTAGGAGGCTCTCGTTAGGCGGCTGGATCAAGGGCTTGATTCAGAAAGCGGTACTCCTGGACACGGCTCGTATTGTTAGGAGGTTCCTTTCTCTGGAGCCCTGACCGCCGGTAGCTTGGACTCTGTTCCCGATACCGGTGGGACACTATTTTTTATATTTTTAAATGTTTTTTTTTTATTTTTTGTAAGTTTTTAAAAAAATATTTAAAAATGTAATTAATAAGCTTATATAATGAATAAAGGAAATGATAATTAATAAATCATTTTACTTCTCAATATTAATCAATAAAGTTTGACCAACAATAATACATATAAATGCTATAAAATGGACATTATTTAAAATCCCTGACTTCTAAACTAGGTTTATGTACCTGTATCTTAGAAGCCAGTGAATCCTCCGAAACTAATACATGCATTTATAGTTGTCCTTAGATTGGACACAAGTATGTACAATATAGAGGATAAAAATTTAAGTATAGTGTGAGACGTTCTTAACACAAAATACTCAATTCACAAAGCCGCCCTTAGTGCGTGAGTCAGTGAGAAAGGTGAATTTGCGCACGTTATTTTCTCTGAACTAAAAGTTCTTTTTTTATTTTGCTTACTGAAATTTGGGATTTGTCAATTGAAAGGTTTTATTATACGCAAAATTTCAAGCGTGTGGATCATTCAGATTTTATGGCGAAAGTGGCAATGGATACTAAAATGGTTCGTGTAAAACATTACCCATGAGTGGAGTGTCACCCGTGTTTGCATTGCGAACTTGTCTGACTGATCATGTGGCACTGCCGTATCTCTAGATGATGATCATTCGAATTTAATTTGGACAGAACCTCAGAATAAATATGGGCGCGCGCGGACACATGTCTACAGCGCGGCGCCGCTGTCATGAGACGGCACGGTGCTAAAACAGAGATGGAAAGATGCTTGCCGAAATATTTTTTGTTAGTGACTATAAAGAAAAAACGTAAAAAAATAAAGAATAATACGTCTTTTGGTGTCCATATCAAGATAAAAGTGAACGATGGTTTCTGTATTGCTCCCGGGGTGCCGTGCCGCCGCGTCGTAGACATGTGTCCACTCTCTAATATTTGGCAGAACTAAAGTGGTACAGTCGTTAATCAATGGCCGGTATAGAATTGAGCGAGCTTACCATAAATTATTTTTTTTATGTATAATTTATACAGACTATAAAGTGTCATGTCTCCTCTTACCAAATATGATTAACTAATGAACTTAACTAGACTAGATTTCAGCTTTAAAAAAGAGATTTTCAACTTACTCTAATACTCAAGTAATGTGATAAATTCATATTCGAGCATTGGTTGTAAATAAAATACCGAAATATAATGTGTCAACTCGTAAATGTATTAATTTTTCAGTATCCTATTTTCTTTTCTTAATATTTATCTCGTTTTACTACCTCCCTCACTTTCCGCTCATTATTTTGATTTCGATATTTTGGAAAAAATATCTCGGCACACATTGGCACAAAAAATATGAAGTGAAATCAAAATTTTAAGGCGTTTAGAAATGAATAACCCTGAGACATAATCATGTTTTTTTATTATGGAGTTAAATGACAATGATGTACAGTGTATTTTTCCTCTTGCGATTGGCACCTAGGTTTCGTAGCGCGAGCTTGCCAAGAAATTTTCACAAGGTCAATTTTGGTATTGGGTGAGTCTTTTCCCTCTATGAACACGGAGGCTTGCGTTATAGTGTTATGTAGACAACGATTGTATATGACATGTATATTTTATTCAAGTGATTGTAGAAATAAAAATTAATTTTAAGCATGTTTTCTTTTCGTACTTTCTTGTGTTTGCCGGGCACAAAGTTCGAAACTTGTAAGGAAATCAAACGCGTTGTGCTTGTGGCACGCGTACGTAATACTGAAGACATGGAATGAACCTGCTGAACTTTTGAAGTGTCACCCAAAGGTTATCTTTGCTTATGTTATAATCGTGTTGTTTAAAAATATTATGGCACGCAGATCACACCTAATGCCTAGTTTACACGTGGGGCCAGCCTCGGCCAATCGCCATTGTATAAACGGGATTTCCCCGATTACACAATAGCGATTGGCCAACACTGGGCCAACGTGTAAACCAGGCATAACAGCTATGATTACAGAGCTACCAGTAAGGAACTCAGAACCTAATTGCAGATTGATTGCAAAGCATTCGGGTGCCCGTTATATAGGCTAACATAGTGTTTTAGGAAATTATTATTATTGTTTGGACAATTGATTAATAACTTATTTTCTTTGTATATTATTTGTGTTTGATATATTTTATTATAAATGATATGGTAAAAAAACCACATTATAGTTCTCCGTATGGTCTTGTTCGTCAAATGATCTAGCAGATACCAACACTACTTAACTCTCAGAAAGAGTACGAGTCACCTAGCTGAGAGTACTCGGAGAAGAAATACCGAAATGAACTCAGAAGTTGAAGTCTTTTTTAAGGTCCTTATTTATAATTCAATGATAAAAACATAAGAAAATCATTATCGTAAGGGACAGAACTCACGAAGCGATTTTCTCCCGCGGCGGGCCCGCAGCTTCTGTAGAATGCAAATATATATTATGTTAAAAATTAAAGCATTTTTCACGTTTTACGGTTGCGATGTGCGCGGTTGTTCGTCTGCCGCCTCGGCGGTTTGCGCCCGCACGCTCTGCGGTTGGTTGGCGGCGTCCGCGCCCTATCGGCCGCGCGGCTTGCGGTAGAAAATCGCAACCGTCGCGGCGGCGGTGGCGGCGGCGAATCTACTGTCTCGTGAGTTTTGAAATGAAATAGCCGTTTCCTCTGCCGCGGAGACCGCGGGTGGAAACCGCTTCGCGAGTTCAGTGCCTAAATGTGGAAGGTGATATTTGAGAAAAACGCCACCGTACCTAAATTCGTCTTCATAATTTCGATCTTTGTGTCTAGCATTTTCATAAGGAGGCATCTTGGAACACTACTATTTTAATTGGTTTGCAAAATGGATGAACTAAATAAACAAAACATAACACTTACCTTTGTTTGCTTAGTTAGTTATAAAAACAAGCTCAAATAACCTATTCATAAAATATAAAATATTTTATATCTTCAACGTGCCTTCTTCATTAACAAAGGTGTAGTCTATAAAGAATTTATTTGTAAAATTGTAAAGTTTCTACCGAAATTTTCTTTTAGTTTGCGCTTCTATAAAAAGTGCAATTAGCTACTAGCATTCTATTAATTTTCTTTTTTATTTATAGGGAAGTTTTTGTTGTTCAATATCTTGTTAAAGGTTAAAATGAAATTGGTAAGGTAAACATATTTTTTTTTTTTTTTTTTTTGGTATCTGTATGTGAGTCGATGATTATATTTTTGAGTTAAGGTTTGGAGTTAGAATTTGAGATGAGAAAATAAAATTCTCCTCATGGCGTTAGAATTGAATAGTAATAAATGTAGTGACTTGACTAAACTTAATCTTGTCGCGTTATTTACTCACCAATGAGCGCAAAGTCGTAGATAGGATATCTGGCAGTAATCCGACATAGTTTCGTTCTTTTTCCACGCGGTTTCAAATAAAAATGTACTATCTATGTTATGAAAATTTCATTACGAAATATATTTTCCCCATCAAAAACTTGAAACTTAGAGTAATTGAATGGGCAGCTCAAGTAGCAGGACAAGAGCTTTGCGTTTCTTGTTTTGGGTGGGGTAACTTAAGCGTGCTGTATGACCCGATTTGTAAAGGATTGAAGTTCACCAGTCGCCTCTCATATGTTTCGGCGCGTTTTCCACACAACGCAAAGCTCATGTTCCGTCGCGCTGCTTGTGTGTACTTTAAGTTAAATTAAATACAATTTTAAAGATGATTATGTCTATTGGACGCCGGCAAATACAGTTCTTGTAATTATTTTTAAGCTTGCATGTCATTGCTGTTCTGTATTTGACATTTCCATTTCCACTGTGTTTCTTTGTGTTTGTTGTTGTTTATCAGTGATGTGTTTTTGATTGTTCTTACCAAATTTGTAATGCTTCGAGTGCACATTAATCCCTTTCCCTGCACTATGTAGTTAATTTATGGCCTGTTTCACCATCTTCGAATAACTTATCCAACAGATAATTCTGCCCTAATATGAAAGGAGGAGGTTTAATTACAGGCATTTTTCGCCCATCAAATGCTAAAAAAAAAACTACTGCTTCCAACTATTTTGAAATGCATTCGTATAGTTCAAGATATTATACAGGGTGTATTTTTTTTTATGGTGGGTCTTACTTACTAAAAACCTACCCCGTTCCTTCCTTGCCTTTTATACCGAGTCCGAGATATTATACAGGGTGTGTCTGACATCGACGCACAAATGAACACCATGTACATGATTCTGGACCCCCAGTGGTGGAATTTTTCGTCGGCTTTTTCCTAATTAAAAAAATCTTTACGTTTTTTAATTTAAACTTTAGGTATAAAATCGTTGTTCTAACGTTTTTAGTGAATAAATTAATAAATTACTTTTAAAATTAAAAATGTCATCGGGGCTCATTAGAATAACGATTTTATCAATCCTTATGACTTTTTAATTATTACTTTTTTCTTTTTTTTAATAGGAAAAAGCTGATGAAAAGTTCCACCACTGGGGTGTCCAGAATCATGTACAGAATCCATGGTATTCGTTTGTGCGTCGATGTCAGATACACCCTGTATATTTTTTTTTATTCAGTGACATTGTATTGCGACTTATTTATCACGTAAATGTCAACTGAATAGAAAAATATAAACAGAATCTTTTATTTTTTGTGTGTGTGATGGGCGTTAAAGTGCCTTATTAACCCTCCCTATCTACCGGATACTGTTTATTCGATATTATGTAACAGGTTCTTAAGCTTGGTTTTAATTAAATATCTTGTAGCATTAATCAACCGGATAGGATGCTTTAAATCGTGATTAATCACTAAAGATTGTTTGAATTATGCGATTTATATTAGATTCTAATTTTAAAATTTAGGATTTTATAAATATTGCATTCCATTTATTTGACAGCAATCTGTGTTCAAAAATCGATTTTTGCCCCTTATTAGCCAGAGTTTCTAGCTCGATCTAATGAACAGTCCTCTAATGCCATATTGCTTTTATACTCGTAATCACTTTCAAAATACAACGGAATACTTATAAGTCAGTGAGAATTATCACAGTGACTATGCCATGATTTTAAGGGGCAAAACGCAGACGACAAACTTTTTGTGTTACCGAGTCTTCATTGTATCTTACAACAAATATTGATATGTAAAAATGCATTGGTAAGCCTGTAGACTGCGAAAGGCTTAACGCTCGCTGTTTGAAATCGAGCTTTCTATAATATTATTGTAAGAGGAAATTGCGGTGGTCGCTTCTTACAAACGTATAATCATATATTTTTTCGGCAATAATTGATTGAAATCCAGCTTGATGAAGTCCTTTAAACTAACACTCCACAATACTAATATAGTAATAATTTCCAGCAAACGTACGAACAAGTGTTATTTTCCGCACAGTAACAAGGAAATTGCAACACAATTTGCGAAAGTTGTCGTTGCCGCGTTTCCTCTTGAAATAACAATGCTTAAAAATAATTTGCATAAAACTGTGCTTTTTATCTTTGAGCCCTTAGTTTGTTCTTACTTTGTATGTGCATGTATTAAGTTCATGTTAAACTTTCAGCATATTTGGAAAAAGTCATACAGACGACAAAATGGAGAATAAGACGCCTGCTGGATCTGTAAACTTGCTCGATGACACGTTGCTAGAGTCTCCCAGTTCCGTATCGGGCGGGAAAATGTCGCAGTCGCTGCCTCACAGGTAAGTTACATCTTGTTACTGAATCTAGTTTACAAATATATTCGAAGAACTTTGTTTACAAACATATTCGAAGAACTTTTTCTCTACTTTCCAAGTGATATCATAGTTCAAATAACATCATTGGTTATTCTCTACTTTCCAAGTGATATCATAGTTCAAATAACATCAGGAAATTGAAAACCGCAATACTGTATGTTCTCATTTTGTATCAATTCGGATTCTGACAAAATTATTAATGGATCTAGATAAGAAAATAAAATTTACAATGAATGAGCATTGAAAAGGAAATTTTACAATTTCACCACTCATTCATTATAGATTTTTACTCATTTATTCATTACGTAAGATAAATCTTCGTTTTTTTAAGGATCTTCCGTTCCTATCTGTAATGAAGGCAAAAAGTTTCAAAGAAAATTCTAATATTGCATGTTCTATTTATTAGCAAGGCTTTTCTAGGGGCTTACAAATATTAAGCTTACGTAAAGCTTGCGGTCCAGCGACGCCGCGATGGCGACTACAAAATAACAACTTTATTAGAATCAAATTAAGTAAGTGTATAAAAGCACTTTGCTACTAATGAGGGTTCCAGTCTTGAATTATTTTATAAAAGCTGCTTACTGTGGGTGGGAGCTCTTTCGAGATTAACAAAGTCATGTTTTTCATTTTTTAAATGCAATGTAATAGTTTAAATAAATCACAAAATAGAACTGCAAGTGTCAAATGAAGCGTGTGATAAATTATTAGCATCATTTTGTTAACGGTATTTTTTTTTCTCGTAAATTCCTACGGCACCAATCGCGTTGACCTTTGTTGTTTTTTTTTTTCGTGATTTTTATTAATCCGAACAAGTTGCATGAAAAAATGCTCTAGTGTAAAAGAATCAGGACGTTCGATTTAAAGTGAACCTTGTGTTCGTTTTGTAGAATCATCGAAATTGGTCTGGTCTACAAGGTCTACTAATACTAAGCACTTGAAGGAATCAGAACTTCAAAACAGTGTGAATACCCATTGGCGTTCTAGCTAGATCTTTGAGCAAGATAATGCAATATCCGTTCTATTTGGAACGGAAAGAGAAAAGAAAGGATATTACTTTCATAGTCAAAGGGTATTCTGAAAGGATATCTTCATAAGCAACAGCTATTAATAAAGTTTTTTATGTATTTATTTATCTCAAAACCCTGGATGTCCTAGAACCATCGATATATATGTACTACGCACTAGATTAGGCATGCCGTACAATCACTTTGCTTGACTTACATGTATTGCACGCCATACAACTTGATGACATTAGTGCAGTTTTGCAGTATTTAAGCGCTGTAACCTTTAGCGCTGTAAAAGTTTTGTTAGACGCGACGTCATAATGACAATTTAGCGCTGCAGCGAACTTTTGTTTTAACGTCTCAGTATTGTAACAAATAATTTCCATGAACGGGCATGTCTATCACTTAGAATGTAAGTCGATGCCTAGAACTTTGAAAGAACTCGTAGAGGCTACTTATACTTTTTTATAGAACGTGGTAGGTACCAACCAATCGGGAAAATTATGCAAGTGCATTCAAGGACAACCCTCGGTTCGTGAAAAACTTGCAACATATAGAAAACTAAAAGTATGGTTTTGAGATGTTTAATTGAATAGGTTACTAAGAACTATGTTAAGACTATGCCCCAGCTTGAACAATGTTATTAATATGAACATATTGTGAGGGTTAGCTCCGGCAGGGATTAGGTCCGGTGACTGTATTTTAATATAAAAGACTGGGAGTCGCAGTAATCATTTATATTTTCGTTTTTCTTCAAATTATATCATTACAAAATCAAATGTCACTTCATTATTCCAGAAACACTAGAAAATTTATTTTTCCTATTAATTTTCAAACCTATTCTAGAACTGCCAACATCCTTCAAAACATCTATCAAGCCTGTCCGTTAACTAAAAAGGAAGTACTTCATGCAACCTCCTTCCGACGTCACAATTTATAATATAAAAATGAATCGCTGAATGTGTTGCTGAGCGCAAATCTCGAGAACGGCTGGACCGATTTCACTAACTCTTTTTTTGTGGTGTTTTTTATTGTCAGGAGAAGGTTCTTAGGTAGGGTAGCGTAAAGTAGGGTAGAATAGGGCAAGCCGTAGATGAAGAAAAATCTCCTAGGAGATTATCCCGTGGGGTTGCCACTTACCACTGCCCAATACATCACCACAAAAGTACTCAGTGGCCTCTTACATAGGTACATATTGTGGAAAAGCAAACTATCAGTACAGATCTAGGGTTTTTTTTTTAATGACGGTCAAATATACGGTGGCATTGGAATCATGCTTCTGTAGCACGATTGCCCTCAAAATGTTCGTTTTGTATGTTATACTTAAAATTATTTGCAGTTACTTCGGCGCCAGAGCGACGTCACTAACAAATTGATCATTCTCTTTTCCAGTCTTGTTCTTGTCTATGCGGAATTTTCATATTCATGCTGACCCAGTTTTTATTCTAATGCTATCATTAAATAGGGTAATAATGGGTACACTAAATAAATACGAAAAACTTTATTCCGTCAGTCACAAATACGAATTTCAAAATACCGATTATCATAATTCCGAATGGTTCAAAATTCCGAATATAACAACTCCGACTTATCATTACTTACTCCTATTTTTAAAATTCCTAAATTTCAATATTCCTAACGTTTATAATAACTATTCTCAAAATACCGAGTTTCAATAGATCGAATAATAAGTCCGACTTAATGATAATTCGAAACATCAAAAATACGAATTGCGATTATTAAAATACCGACTAATACAATTTCAAAAGAAAAACTCCTTGTAAAACTGGATAGCAAAACAATCACATAAGTGTGGAAGCAGCATGCAAGCAGGCATGCAACATGCAGCAAACATTGTTTCTGTCACGGCTCCGGCGCAGCGGGGTTTGGACGGCCCCACGCGAGCTTATCGTTGCAGATGGTTTTAATGCTCACCTCCGTAGCTTCGACTTCTCGCTCTTGCTCGCCCTTGCTAGGCCTCAGCCACGTCGGCGGGCCTTCAAACCACCTGCTCCTTAGCTCACGGGCCGTCCCACCCCTCCGCGCCTACGCGAGCTTAAATTACACTTTATGGGTGGGGCAGACAAGACTGCGTGAAGTCGTTTTTCGTATTGAAAATCGGAATGTCGTTTTTCCGACCGAGAACCCTTCGAGCATTTGATTCTTCGAACGTATGAAAATCGGAAAACTAACAAATCGTATTTACGAGTTTCGGTAAAATAAATTTCGTGATTTTTAATAATAGACATTATAAATCTTAGGTATTATGGAATTCGGACTTTTGAAAATCGGAACATCGAATTTCGGAATATTTGGGTGTTCCCGGTAATAATATATCTCATCAAATAATAAAATTTGGATTTGATACAGAATATGGCTTGTTTTAGTGATATATCGAAGGCAGACGTAATTCAGTGCGATTTCCAAGGCTTCGTGAGGAGGAAGACAATTTTAAAAGATGGCAGAAAAATCTCTTTGTCGTCGTGGCAGCGCTACTGGCTCCAGCTCTCTGGCAACATCCTCGTTTTCTATGCTTCGAAATCTTTCAAAGGGTGAGTGTTAACGGTAGTAACTAGTGACTAATAATGATTGAGCAAGTATATCATAATAAGAATGCAAGCACCCCAAAATTATAGGACCTAACTAAGGAATCCAATCCCGCAAAATTTCGATCCGCAAGCCTGCGAGATTAAGGTCATCAATCCTGCGGATCCCGCAGGATGTGCGGGATTGAGTTATTTTTTTAAATAGTTATTAATTTAAAAAAAAAATTGGAATGAAGTTGAGTTGTTTACTCTTTACTTAGTAATGTTTTATAGGTTATAAAATATTGTAAATAAATAAATATTGACAATGGAACATATTGGTTTCAGAAGTATAAAGACCAGAATTTTTTTTATTTTTTATAATTGGATTATAAAAAAAAACCACACTTCCGAAACAGGATTCATACAACACAAAATATAACATATAAATTTGAAATTTATTTAGCTAAAAAACAGTTATTTTCCATACAAATTCTATAGAAAATTCACGAGGTTCATGGGAGAGTTGTTAAACTTACCTATTAATGGTGTGTCTAATAAATAAATCCGGACGGCATGTCATCTGAGCCCATATTTTTAATAAAAAAAAACCAAATCCGCAAATACTCGTTAGGTGTAGGATGCCGCATTTCCCTAGACCCAACATTAGTTACCAAAAACGCTTAAATCCTGTTTTTTTTTTTATTCTTCTGTCCATTCATAATTATTTAGCAGTCCATTGAATGCCTTCCTTTCTAAAATACTAGTTTTACGGTAATAGTTTTTAAGCATACAGACAGTTAAAATTATAATTGTCAGCCATTTGGCTACGTACGGAACTATAAAAGCTACATGTCACTATGGGCAACGTGTGCGACCGACACTCGTTCCATGTCGGTTGGGATGGCCAATAATACTTCAAAACGTTGTCAAAGGCATATATTACGTGGTTTATTGACGTCGACACTAGATGAAATTTTATTGTTAAAATTGCTATTGGAAAATATTGTCATATTCAGAGCAGTTACGATCAATAGGCGAGTGGCTTATGATTGAAACAATTATTCAAGTATTAAGAGATATTTTTCTATGATTAATGTAGTGATGGCGTTAAGAAAAGAAAACGCTGTCTATTATACATATATATGAATTAGAAATATCTGATTTGAGCCTTTTATAAATGCAGGAATAAAGCACGTTGGCCAGTTCCTTTTTACCGGGGTTGCATTAACCCGTCCACAGGCTGTAAGCTTCTTCTTATCCTACAGAACAAGCCGGAGTGATTTCCGGGAAGAGAAGTGCAAGGTGCTATGCTTGGTCGGCTGGTTCGCCAAGATGGCCGATGGCGACAGCGCCGACGCCTTCCAGCTCATCAACCATCACACGGGCACGCTCTACAAATTCAAGTACGTAACTAATAAAATATGCTTTAATATGCTTTTTTTATTTGTGGATTGCTCTACGATGTTTGTGTAAACGGTTCTCTTTGACACTGATCTTAAGCACACAGGAGAAAGTGTACGTGAACATATAACACATATTAAAGACCAGCCCTTTTTTTTGGCAACTACTTTATCTTTGTCTACCTCTAAACTCTACGACTACCTTCATGAACGACACGAAGGCACGACGTTGCCGCTTCGCCGATAGTTTCATAGTTTTGTATGTAATCTGTTAGCAGGCGTAAACCAAGGATATAATGACGAATCGACGCGTCTATGACGCTACGCTTGGTGGACAGAGGCCTTATGGTCTGTCAATATGTATCCATGGAATAATTCTGCGAAGCTGTAGGGCCAGAGCTTTTTGCAATTATGTAATTAAATTGAAATATATAATTGCCTAATGATATATTCTGTGTATCACATATGGTAGGATAGATAGGACAAAATAGTTCTCTGTATATACAATAAAAACAAATATTGTCACTAAACATTAATTTAAAGTGCTTTTGGTAATTACTGTACGTTTTAACGGTACCGTTGCGGTCAAATAAATATATGCTGGAACGCTCCATGCGACACAGTTGAAGTCCTAGATTTAAATCTTGACCTAGTTCACATTGAAAGCAGTTTATACTACATTTAAATGTTGCATGGATGAAGATTGGAAACGCTTGCTTCGACTTGTTACATTGTGTCTTCCATTTCATATAAAATGGCTATTTGAACCGTGTCGCAATAAGGCATTTTTTCTTATGGTTGCTTTTAGATAAATGTCGTGTTTACCGTGACAAAGGGCTAAATAGCTACCTAGTTTGTGGTTGTACGACAGGATCTTTCTGTTTTAGGGCCGCTTCGGAATCAGCAGCGAAGATGTGGGTGAGGGTGATAGAAGATGTCACAACTAAGAAGCCTTTACCGGCTAATCTCATGTCGTTTGAATAAGTGATGTTGTCACGTCTACTCGCGAGCTATATTTTGTGCCTCGCCATCACATTGTTCAAGTATCTTATTATTGTACTACGTAAGTAACGCCTTTTATGAACAAGTTATATTTTAGTTATTAAAGCTTTGACTCTGTGTGCATAATTGAGAGATGATATTTTTTGTACTCATCTGAATATGATGCCATTTAGTGTAATCATGATTCTATTGATGTTTGTCATTCATTCTAGAGTTCCGTACTTGTTACGACATGTCCGACATATGTCCGTCCGGAATGAGCTCATTTCCAGTTGATTCAGTTCGATCTGAATGAGACTAATTACAAATTAAGGTTTTTCTCAAAACTTTTGGAAAACAAATATTAAAAAAAGCAATCCTAGTGTTCAATCTTAGAGTTAATGTTTATGAAGAAAATCAAAATTGTAATAAAAAAAAATAATTTGAATATTGGGTGCAAATTGATCGTTAAAATTGTACAGCATTTTAACTGATTCATTCATTTAATTCTGAAAATGAACGATAAAATATACGGAACTTTACAGTGATGACGTTTTCAATTGAAATGTGATAAGCGCTTTTATACTATTTCTGTCGGATTATAAATGCAAATACTTTACATATTACGTATTTACGATGCGAGTGCTTTTATTCACCTGTCAAATTTAATAAGATGTCACGACCGTACTGAGCTACTGTCGCTTTTATTTGTTGATACGTTTCGCGTTTGAGAGATAATTAAGTTCAAGAAATTTATCGGGCAGCCAAACAATTGTTAGTTATATTTTTACTCCCAGATTTTGGCTATTCAGCTAAAAATAAGCAGTTATTGTATTAGCCATTTTAAAAACTATTATGGCACTTGTTTAACAAAGAAACATATCATAAATAATATTATGATACTTACAAATGTTTGTTTGGATAACTATAAAATATTTATTTGTGTAAAACATTGGATTTAGTTATGTATTGAAAAATACGAAGCTGTTTTAGGTAGCTAGATAGCTTTTCCTACATTATTTAAATTTCGTTTTCTTTTTATAATTATCGTAATACGATACTAACACAATTAAATAAATGTTTTACTCTATAAAAATACTCTAGAGCCGATAAGTTATTATGCGAAGAACTTTTTATAATACATGGACAAGTTAGTGTAATATTGCTTGAGGCTATTTACTTGCCGATTAGCTTATCTTTATTAAATTATTATAAATTACATTTTGCACGTGACATTTCGCCCTCAAGCGACGGTTTCGGGGTGGGAGATGGGAGGGGTGTGGTTCACTGTGGGCGCTGGCAGGATTATTTTTAGGAGGTGCATGAGTTCCGCATCGTAATATTAAATATTATAACTATTATCCTACTAACATATGGACAGCAAAACATGCAGACTCACATATTTAATATTAGTAGGATAGGATAAGAGATTCTTGCCAGTGCGGGCGCTCAATTTTTAACTTATCGAATACGCGTCGCCCAATTTTAGGAGTTTTCACAAGTTACACAGAAATATAACAAAAATGCGACGCAGAAAATGAAAAAATGAAAATTAAATCGGTTGTGTAAGTTTTATGAGTTTCATTTGACAGTAAATGCTTACAATTAATGCGGAAATAAAAATCGGTAGCAGTATCAAGCTCTCAGTTAAAAACTACAAATTTTATCGTCGCTTTTAAATTAATTACCAATCATCTACCGGCCTTTTCTTGTAGGTAGTCACTGATGCGTGTTGCTCAAATGATATTGTTCGTGTTTAATTCGAAGCAGTCTTTGGATATAACCGGCCTGTTCACGCAAATCAAGTTTATTTGTATTATGTACCTAGCTTTATAGTTATGTTTTTAAAAATCATTCGTACAGTCCATTCAAATTGTCATTAGTTCATTACGTTCAGTTCAAAATAAATCTTCGTAGAAACTACACGTCTATTTTATTCAAAAATCGACCAAATAAAAATTCAATCTTATCGCCCTAAACATATGGTCCTTCGAGCAGGATCACGTGATTTTAGGATCTTATTCAGCTCATTATCATCCTCCTTTCCATCACCTCCTTGTCCATACTCATCTTCATTATTGAGCAATTCCTCCCCCGTTTCCGTATATACTTTAGTGAATGCGAACGTGTGAGCATATGCGTATGCAACACACGCTGCATTGGCCAAAATATCCAGGGCCCTTGAGTCACTTATGTGACGAGCATTAAGGGATCTTGGGGATTTCATTAAAGCCCCAATCAAGTGCACCCACTCAAAAAAATGAGGATTAGCCGTTGCTGAAAAGGCTGATTTGGTGACAAGTCCTAAATCTACATGATAGGGAAAATATGAATAACTGTCAAGAAGCTCGTCTTCGGATGTCATCATCCTGTCAATATCGGAACCTATGTGTTCAAGAAATACCCAGTCCATAACATCCGTTGCATTAGGCATCCCTAGAATGTCCATTAGATAACCGTAAGAGATTAGGGCTGCACAATCTCTGAATCGAGAACCGGTTGTGCCGATCCTAAGATTAGCCAGGGGATGCAACGGGAACTTATTAAAGAACATGTCATATGCGGCAACTAATATGTTGTATCCTTTGTCTCCTGACCATCCTTTATACATGTCAACAACATCAGTAACCTCAACTGCGGAGCTTTTGATGGCCTTAAGTTGAACTGACACCCTCCCTGCTATCTGTTGTTTGTAGTCATTGACTGTAGCCTTTGTCAACCGATAAATTGCAAGAATGTATCCTGCCATCCATCCATCATCATCGGGCTCCACACTTGTTACAACCGGTAAGTCAACTATGCTGGTGCTTATTTCTGTATGCAGCAGATCGAGAGGCGTGATCTCTTGTTTGTCTAAACCAATCGTACGATCGTAAGATTTCCAGTCCCCATCTAACTTAGCTTTGACCGGCATAATAATACAGAAAGGTCTTAGCCAGATCTAAATTAATGTTATTATCGATGATCCCTTTCCTAACGGCTTTGCGTGCATTTTCTAAGTTACCAGTGACCAGAGTTAAATTAATTATTGGTTTAAATCCAGGATGATCCGTAAACCATTTACACGGGTACTGAACCTCCACTGATTGTGAAGGTGCTTTAGGTGAGATTTGTTTTTTCGTAGTGACTCTTACAAGACTCATGATTACAGAGTTTTTTAGAGTTTTGCTACAATATGATATAATCTTTGTTTTAGTAGGTACAGTGGTTAAATGATGAACTTTTAAAAGACTATTTTAAATTAAATTTTATTTTAAGTTACATTTTGTATTTCTTTATTTGATTAGGACACATATTTTACTCAATGGACGTTTAAAAATGTTATTTTTAGTTTGAACTGTTACAACACGAGTAAGATTATCGGGACCATAATGTTTTTTAATGATTTTCCCTAAAATCCATTTACTTGGAGGAACATTGTCTTCCTTTAGAACGACTATGTCATCGATTTCTGGTTCAGTGTTTTTAGTATTCCACTTTTATCTTTGGTTAAGACTCACGAGATATTCCTTGTACCACCTGTTACAGAAATCGTTGACCATTTTCTGTGTCAGTCTCCATCTATCTAAACTAGAAATATTGTTACCTGTATAAGTTTCGTCTGTTAAGGTTAACAAGGGTTCGCCGACTAGAAAGTGGCCCGGTGTTAGTGGAAGAGGGTCATTAATATCGTCACTTAGAACAGTTATGGGCCGCGAATTTAAAAATGCCTCGATTTGTGCCAGCAATGTGGCCATTTCCTCGTAAGTGAGGGTAGCATCCCCAATTACTTTTTTAAGTTGAGTTTTCGTGCTACGTACCCCAGCCTCCCACAGGCCCCCGAAATTGGGTGCGTGAGGAGGTATGAAATGCCATGTAGTACGCTCTGTGGCTAACAACTCTGCTACCTCACCAGCAAATGAAGATTTGGCACTGCTGAACATATCCCTCAGCTGTTTGTCTGCTCCCACGAAATTTGTTCCATTATCACTGTAAATGTCATGACAATGACCTCGTCTTGATGTGAATCGCCGGAAAGCTGCGATGAACCCTTTTGCAGTCATGTCGGTGACAGCCTCCAGATGTATGGCACGTGTCACCATGCAGATAAATAGACATATGTAGCCCTTGTACGATTTTGCTCCTCTGCCCGGTGAGAAACGGATGTTGATGGGACCTGCGTAGTCCACACCAGCAGATTTGAAGGCTCGATCGGGATTTACTCGCACTTGTGGTAACTGACCCATTAGTTGTGTTGTATTTTTTTTTCGAATATCTAATACATGTGACACATTCTCTGTAAATTTTCTTTGTTAAGTGTTTAGCTCGTAATATCCAGTATTTTGATCTCAGATAGTTAGACATCACTTGGGGACCACCGTGTAACGTCTTACGATGAGCATCCTGAATTATTAACCTGCTAAGATGGCTCTTAGCGGGTAAAATTATGGGGTGCTGAGTATCGTACGCCGTTTGAGATTTTTGGATGCGCCCGCCAACTCTTAATATTCCATTATCATCAATAATGGGGCAAAGATTGCGAAGCTTGCTACTTTTAGATACGTGGCCTCGAAGTTTTAATTGCTGTAACTCCTTCTTGAAGTCAATAGTTTTGGGTAATTTGAAATTAAGGAACCGTCTGCAATATGACATTATTCTCAACATTTTTGGTAAACTAGAATATTTAGTCCATATAAATTCCTCGGTAATATTATTAACAGCAGTCAAAGACCTCACTCGTTCCTCTTCTTGCGTATCTTCAATATTAGGAGTATTGATGCTTAAATTTAAACTAGACAATAAACCCGGTCCGTTCCACCATAGTGAATGGTTCAACAATTCTGGACCCTGTAGGCCCCGTGATGCACAGTCAGCTGGGTTTTTATCTGTAGATACGTGCCCCCATTGGTCGTAATCTATAATGTTTAATATGTCTGACACTCTGTTGCTTACGAATGTACTCCACCGGCTTGGTCTACCTCTCAACCAAGCCAACACGGTAGTAGAAACGGTCCACGCGTATAAATTATACTTAGGTACTCCCAACACTTGAGATGTCTCCGAAATCAATTTGGCTGCCAATACTGCACCACAAAGCTCCAACCTAGGGATGGAAACTTGCTTCTCGATCGGGGCTACTTTAGTTTTGGAGGATATTAGGCTTACGTACACTTGCTCCTTATCAATCACTCGCATGTACACTACTGCTCCGTATGCGGCTTGCGATGCATCTGCAAAGACATGTAGCTCAACCTTTGATGTATGTGTGTAGTGTAACCATCGTGGTATATGTAGGGCTTTGATGTGCATCAAGTTCTCTCGATATTGTAGCCACTCTGCTTGCAACATATTGTCAATGGGCTCATCCCATTCCAGACCTGACTTCCACAATTTCTGCATGATCATTTTTGCAATGATTACAACTGGAGCTATCCATCCTAAGGGATCATAAAGTTTAGCTATTTCGGACAGAATATGGTCGTTTAGTCACGGGTTGCGTAGGTTCTGTCAAGTTGACAGTGTATTCGAAGGCGTCTGTTTCTCTATTCCAATTTAACCCTAATACTTTAATAATACTATTGACCTTAAAGGGCAACTCATTACAATCTCGCTTATTTTCTCCAATGTGTTGCAATAAAGCCTCACTATTACTGCTCCATTTCTGGAGTTGAAATCCTCCTGAATTCATAAGGTTGTTCATCTCGTTATGTATGTCTACCGCTTCTTCTTCTCTCTCACATCCTGTGACAAGATCATCGACATAAAAATCAGCTTTAGTAATCTGTGCAGCAGTGGTATACTTTAACTTTTCATCGTTGGCAAGGGTTTGAAGTGATTTTACAGCAAGATATGGAGCACATGCTGTGCCAAAGGTCAACCTCGTAAGTTTAAAATGTTTTACTGGCTCGTTAGGTGCAGACCTCCATAGCAACCTTTGGTAGTCTGTATCTTCCGCTACACGCACCATTCTATACATTTTAATTATGTCTGCTGTAATACATATTTTGTGAGTCCTCCATCTAATCAATATGTGACGTAATTCCTGCTGCGTAAGCTGTGGACCAACACACAAGTTGTCATTCAAAGAAACATTATTCGAACCTTTACATAATGCGTCGAAGACCACGCGGACCTTCGTAGTGGTTTTGTCCTCTCGAATAATGGCATGGTGAGGAAGATAGACAGCCTTAGGGTTATCAATTTCGCTAGGATTAACTTGGACCATGTGATGTAAACTAATATATTCTTCCATAACTTTATGGTATTCTTCGTGAAGCTTAGGATCTTTTAATAACCTCTTTTCTAAATAGTTTAGCCTTTTTGTGGCTATCTCTCTCAAATTGCCATATTGACACTCAGGATCTTCACTTTGAAAGGGTAACCTTACCACGAATCTACCTTCTTCGTCTCTCACGGTTGTGGCTGCATAAAATTCTTCGCATCCTTTTTCTTCCCTTGAAAACGTCTTTTGTATGCTGTTTTGTTCCCTTTCTATTTCCCAAAACTGACGAAGTAGCTCGTCTTCCCTCATTTGAGCGTGGAGGGTTGTAATATGTTTCCTTGCTGAGGTAGAAGTTTGTAAGATCCTTCCAGATATTACCCATCCTAGGATTGTATTTTGTGCCAATAGATTACTCTTCGGATGCTTAATTACACCATGTAACAATACGTCACCGTAAACCTCAGCTCCAAGTAAAATATCTATTTTACCTGGTGTCGTAAAACCTGGATCAGCCAGATCCAGTTCCTCGAGTTTGGCCCAATCGGGTAACTTGAGATTGATGGTTGGTAGCAGTGCTGTTAGTGTGCGCAAGACATACGCGTTTACTCGAACTGATACACTGGGATTGTGGCGTGATTTAACGCAGAGTGAAACCATGTGTTTGATTCTCGTTTGCCCTTCTCCCACACCAGACACCCAACCACTCACTGATTTGCGTGTAAGATTTAGAAACTGAACGGTAGCCTCAGACACAGATGATGCTTGTGACCCCTGGTCTAACAAAGCCCTAATAATATGTTTACAACCGTTCTTGCTAGTCACTAGCACTTTAGCCGTAGCTAACAATACAGAATTTGTTTTTATATGCTCACAATGACAAGAAACAACGTGTTCATTAGGGTGGGTCACCGATGTATGGGAAAAAATAAAAGTTATTTGATCATTTTCTAATAGTGATATTATGCTGTCTTAAGACTAAACAAATAATAATTGGCTATAAAAAGTTAAATTAAGTCATATCTTTAGCCCGCGCATGGGAATCAAAGTTTCGGGAATTTTTGAAAAAACAATGTTTGGTTAAAAATATATATTTTATTAAAGAACAATTATATATTCATAGAAAATAAAGAAATAATACATAAAATGCATGAGCAATCAAAAAAGTTAAAAAAAATAGTAACGGAAAACCTTAATTAACTGTAAAAAAATAATTAAATTGTAATGTTTTGACCACAAAATCTCGTTTACTCTCAAATCGCGGCATTAGTTTTCTGGATGCAAGTTTGGCTAGTATTAAACCTTCTCTTGATTTTTTATCGCATAAAGACATAGATGCTTCTGTCACTACTTTCACAGAACGTTCGACTGCCTGTGTATGACATGGTAGCTTTAAAAAAATTAATTTATCGGCGCCCTGAGACTCAATAACGTCGTTTATTTCTTGATTAGCGATGTGTCGAAGAACTGGCGGATCGAAAAAGTTTTGTTGCCAATCTATGAGGTCAATATAACTATCGGCATCAAAATTAATTTGCGGCACCTCAAACATACGAGGGAGCTTTCCTGTATGGGGTGAATCTCGTGCTTTAAGGATCCTCCTGGCAGCGAGTTCTCTTACTGTTTTGTTTTCATCAGATAACATCGCCAATAGCAAATTTTCAGGATGAGCAAAATACGCATTGCGCTGAATTACGGGATCTATTATCAGTTTGAACTCTGCTGGCAGGTATCGAGAACTTTCAATTAATTTCCAAAAATTTTTAGGCCCATCCTTGCACGTTGAGTTTCTTTTTATTTCAAACCAAATTGGAGCGTATACTTTAACACAATATTCAGCTAATATTTTTAATTTATTTGATGCATTTGATGTAGAAATATATAGTCGCAATCAGAGATTTGATGAGGTTCTTGCACTTCAGATGGTAAGCCTTTAATTGCTGAATTACTCTTGTGTGTGATACTGTAGGAAGGGATGATTTTCTCCATACTTCTTCTACTTTTGAGATACAAGCTCAGCAATATCTAAAAAGGATGGTTCTTTGATAGTGTTTCTTCTAATTTTAAGTTGTAATCTATTCCACTCATAACATTTCATGACGTCTTCATAGGTCGGCAATAGATTGTCCTTAATATCTTCTACACTACCGAATATAGGGCACTGATAACTTTTTCGTCTAGTTTCCATAATATTTATTTCCATTATTAGTTAAGTAAGAGAAAATAGTGTAATGAATGTTAAACGCGTAAACAACCGTACTCTTATAATATTTTTGTCGCACTAAAAGCAAACTGAAACAAATGAACGCGATACGCCCGCGGCCACTTTCGACTACCCTCTCAAAGTTATAAAAACAAAACTTTTATAAACAATAACGGACTTAATAACTCTCTGTCACTTAATAGCAACACAATAATATGCGTTCAGTTTACAAAATATTATTTTATAAGTGGTTTAAGACGTCGTTGTTTAACACCACTATTTTAACGTTTTTATTAAACTTGGGGATCGATGCGCGGGCTATTACACTAAAAATAAATGAATAATATTTTACAGGTATTTAATTGACCTTATAAGACAACATATTTTCACTATTACAAATGGATTTGAGAAAAAAAAAAAATTCGACCCACCCTAGTGTTCATCACTTCAGGAGTAACTTACCTCTAGACCCCTCACTATCGGTACCTGCAGCCGTACTGTCTCCTTCCTTTGACGTTACCGCAGCTTGCTCTCTCTCGAAGTGAAGAAGGGAGTGATGCCGTCGTCCGCACCTCTTGCAACACGCTGACTGTCGACATTTGTTCACTGAATGTGATGGCGCAAGGCAGTTGAAACACAATTTATTCTTCTGAACATGCTCCTGTCTCTCCTTGGTAGACATATCAGCGAATTTCTTGCAATGGTACAGATAGTGGTCGCTGTTGCATAACGCACATTTCCTTTCAAACTTCTTCTCGTTGCTACTGGTAACGTTGGAATGGAATACTTTAGGCTTAGCCACAGATTTTGGTTGCACTGTCCTTATTTTAGCTCCTTCAATCATTTCTTATGTTCTAAACCTTGCTTCTAAAAAGTCTCTCAAATCTGACCAAGTGGGTAGGTCAGTATTGCTTGTACTTATTTGTTGTTCCCACAACTTTATAGACTCAGGCTCCAACTTTGAGACAACCAAGTAGTTTATTATCATATCCCAAGTATCCGTATTCACGCCAATGTTTTTCAATGCCTTTAAACAAGTTGAAGTCGTATCTACTAGTTGTTTAATTAATGCTGCCGTTTCAGACTGTATAGGTTTTTGCATAAATAATATCTTCAAAATTGCATTGCAGTTATATCTTTTATTATTGTAACGTTTTATCAACTAATTCCACGCCTCGTCGTAGTTAGCATCTGTCATGGAGAAGTTACTCAATAATATTTCTGGTTCTCCAGACAAATTATTTTTGAGATAATGTAGTTTCTGTACAGGTGATAGGTACTCATTGTCATGAATAAGACTACAAAACAAGTCGTAAAACGGTTGCCATTCCTCATATTTTCCCGTAAATGAACTAATGACAATTTGAATGGACTGTACGAATGATTTTTAAAAACATAACTATAAAGCTAGGTACATAATACAAATAAACTTAATTTGCGTGAACATTCCGCACCCCAAAGAACGGAGTTCTTTAACGTGAGAAATTACACGTCTATTTTATTCAAAAATCGACCAAATCAAAATTCAATCTTATCGCCCTAAACACGGCCACATAAGTAACATCGACTGTAACTGTGAATGAAAATAATATTTAGGTAGGTATATAATGAAAGTGGTTAGACGTTTCTACGTAGCGTCAAATAGGAGTTGGTTGGTTATTGTGAAAATATCATACACGAAACGTTATTACAGAGCTAACGTCTTTTAATCGCATACACTTAGGAGTTATTTTTAGCTTGGTGCTATAAGGTAGAGTTTAGCTTGTAACGATAACTACGCCCGACTGTAGACGTTGTAATTGAACCTTGTAATTTAAGTACATTTTGACAACCAATATCAGTAATATTATAAAGTAGTTAATGTGCATATTTTAATGAAACCTTTAAGTAAAATGCTTTCAGTATATATTTTATAGTCAAAACTGTTAATCGGTAAAAACTAGTTTTCTTTTGTGACCAGTCGAATGTGGTTAAGTATTTTGTTAACTGTAACAAACTGCCCGTCGCGAGATTTATGGTTACAATGTTTGACGATGATCTAAAAACTTTTACGTCCAACCTGACAGCGAAAAACGATAAACGGGCAATATTTTAGGGCAGCCCATTTTACACATTGCTGGAGGATCCAAAAGTGGTTCTGATTACTGCAGTTTAAAGTGGTTTTAACAATTGACAGCTTTGCCTTTGACATATAAGATTTTTACATAAGCACATCGTTAGGTACAAAAAAATAAATTATCCATAGCAAAAATAAATATTTTATTATGGAATACAAACAAGTAATGAGATAAATAGCAGTAAATATAGATACATAGATATTGTGCCATTATTATCAAATAAAAAAATGTTTTAAACTTTCTAAATACAAAGTATGGAAATATTCAGATGGACACATTTACAGGTAAATACACTAAAATAACAATATTGTATGAACTTTGTACGTATCATTCAAATGAACATTAATTCTTACTTCTGCATTGAAGATGCTGATATATTGTCGTATGGTTGTCATCTGCTGTTCGTAGAACGTAATATTCGTTCATACATTTAGTTCAGTTATATATTTTTCACTTGGTAACCCTTATGTTACATTTCTGTACTTATGTTACGTACTACACGTACCTAATTTGGTGTATATCCACGCGAGCTTTGTGTTTACTCTTGCTATTATAATAATTTAATAATAAAATTATATATTTTTAATCAAAAAGTAGGGGAGGCCATGGAGGACATTCCGACGAATTAAAAACGTACTTTAAGTCGTTTATAAATACTAATTTATTTCATAACATTTCATAGTTATTGTTTTTTTAATATATTTAATTTACAATTTCTTGAATAAAACTTTTAACGGCTCTCTTACGCCAACGCGATACTATTACTACATAATTATACTTATAATAATAAAAGAAAGGGTTTTCGTATCCTATGATATCGCGCTCCATCGTCGCTTTCCATCAGGTGAGATAGCGGTCAAGCGCGAACCTATCAATAATAATAATAAAAAAAAAATTAATAATAGGTTTATTATTAACCATAGTAAACCACTGAATCTGTGAAATAATTATCTCATTAGAAATAACATATAAAAATATAATGGCACTATTTGCGTTTGCTTGCAAGCCAAGATATTTTTAGGAACAGAGGTCTTACCACAGGCTCTTAACCTTCGGTTTAGGTTGTCAAATAGATTGCTGTTTGACAACCTAAATTAAATTTTAACACGCCATAATAAGGGCCCAGGGTTAGGTTATACACAGACTTGAGGTAGGTTGACATTAATTAAGCAAGTTGAAGTAATGAGATGTGACGAGTAACAAATCGATTTTTCTAAAAATAATGTTCAAAACAAAATGATTTTCTGCTATATTTATTGACGGTCTTATATCCCCTACTTTATTCAGCTTTAGGAAATAGTTAAAATAACAGTTCCTCTGTGAATGTTCCATGATGTTTTCTATACACAATAGTGAAGTGGCCTTAGTAATGTTTCTATAATACCTTATTCCAATCGGTACTTTATTCTGTTACGTTTGTACTACAAATGTACAATTGGGTACTTGGCTATTTTTATTAATTTTATCCAAAATCGCAAAAAGAAAGAATTTTTCGATAATTAATTTAATTGAATTAGAAACCTTTCAAATCTGGTGTAAGAGGAAACTCTTGAGTAACAGAAAAAGTATGTACAACCTAAAAGAGATACCGAGATGTTCCCACCACGCGCCCACTCTTCCTAATCTTATATACATAAAAGGAAGTCGTGTTACTTACACTATTTATAACTCTAGAACGGCTGAACCGATTTGACTGAAAATTGGTGGGAATGTAATTTAGAACCAGGAGACGGACAAAGGATATTTTTTTATCCCGTTAAATAATAATAAAAAAAAAAACCTGCTCATTTATTGTAATAGCGTAGAGTAGGGTAGAGCGGGAGCGAAGCCCCGAGCAAAAGCTAGTAATATTTGGAATGATAATATAAAAGTTTTCATAAAAAAAAAATTTTTAGGCAAGTACCCATTTTGCAGTCCGGCCTACCGAATCCTAGTCATCACAGTAGCTAAAAATTCTCATTCTAATCTTAGCATATAAATATATGTTACAAACACTGAAATCCTATATTATTGTTAATAATATAATTAGTTAATTTCTAGCTATACACTCCGTGTGATATCTCATTTGCCTTACTTACTCATTCTGTGTTTTTGTGCTTTTTAAATCTGACATTAAACAGCTTGATATAAAATAAAAAATATAGGTAATACATATTTGAAAATTTGTTTAAAATATGCAAAATATTGATCTGCCCCCTCGCAGTATTTAAATACGAATTTAGCTTGTAGAGATGAATACCAAATAATTTAAAATTAAATTATTTTTTGTTTAAATTTTTCGTCATGCTGGATATGCTCTTCTTTTCTCTCCTGTAATGTAGAGTTAAAAATGGGTAGAAATATTCATCGTCGATTTTTAAACAAATTCTGTTTTGTATCCCTTTTATTGGTGACTCAACAAATATGGCGAGAATGCAGATCAATAAGGTATTGATTAATATTGTATAAGTTTAATTTGTAACAATATCAAAAAGACAATGGATGAATACACGAGTCAAATCCATAGCACTGAATCTCGTAACGAACTCTGTTCCAGTTTCAGTTTACTCACTTTCAAGAGTTAGTGATATCGTTCAATATTAATAATGAATTTAGTCTTTGGTGCCTAGAATGTGAAAAGAATAAGCAATAAGTAATTCAAGTCCTAACACACGCACACGCTCACACGTTATACTCTATGTTAACACTGTTCTGTAATTATACAATAACTCACTAATAAGTAAGAAAATAATACAGAATAATATAAGTAGAAATGATATTTTATCCTTATATCCTGGTTGCGGCGTATATAACAACTGTGTATCGTGTACGTGATTTTTCTCGTATTCTTTTGCACGTAGCAGTTCGCATTTTTGATGAGCGCGCAGTGGCGCTATCTCATGTATAATGGTTCTGTGGAAATAGGTCGTCGATTCTCAGCAAACCGCGCGGCGTTCGTGCTACTAGGTAGATAGGTAGGAATGGCTGGCTCTATACAACGAACGATGACGCCTCCACACATGGATGTATGTAAAGCGATATCAAACTATGTCAAAGTATGCCGACGCTAGTTCATGTTTGCGTGCGATTTCGCTCGTTATACATCCAACCTTCTGTGTATTTATCTCCTTTGTGTCGTGTTGCGACAAAGCAACCGTTGCGTTACAATCGTGCAATGACCCATAACAATTGCTTGCTAGGTTTTTGATGCGACCCGAGTGCCGCTAATACAGCCACTCGAATGTTTATATAAGTCATTAGTTTTACCTATTTTCATTTATAATTATCATGAATGCAGTTAAAAATATCTACGGTATATTATGGATCGAACACTGACTTGGCTTCGAATATAAATGTATGCACAATGTTAAACAATATTTTGTGTTAAAATGCAAAATGTTTTTCTTTATATTGCCAAAGCTACGTAAATCTATCTTTTGTATTGTAGTTTAAGTATAGTTATAGCGAGGCTACGATATTTGACTGATACTGAAAGTGTGTACCATTGTTTTGTCAAGTTTAAATGTTATATTACCTAAAAATATGAAGAGGATAGTGTATCTTCTTTTTCATAGTTAAATGGTTCTGGGTTTCTGGAACTGCTACTGTAATTAGTTTGTGTGGTATAACTTCCATTATATTCATTATTGTTATCATACCTGTATTTCTTACAATCTCTTATTTTGGCTATTTCAACTCGAGGAACGAATATCATTGTAATTAAGCTTTGTACGACATTACTTTTAAGTGTATTTACTAGCACTTGTGTGCTCTTGTGTTCAATAAAATTCCTACGAAATTTATATTTTTGTTTTGAAATTTTCAACAGAACCAAATGTTTTGATGGTGCGTCTTGGTAGTGGGTGGTCGTCAAAAACAATAGCATCGCTCTGAAAGTAGAGACGGTCGATCGCATTGTGGAAGAAACTTGGCAATCTGTGCGGTAGGTTGTAAACATGTTCACTGATATACCACGACGAATGTGCCGCTTGTCCCTTTGATGTCCTGGCGCACAACTCATGTTTCGCGTATTGCGCAGGCAAGCGCCTCGCCTTCAGAGCGCGCGAGCGACCAAATCGTTTGGCAAGGACGATGTTATTTACATTTAGGTACTTACTCTTGTCAACATGGTTTGGCCAGCACAACTGTGAAATCGCCGATTTTGAAACTAAATATGTAGGACACAATAATATTTTTTGTTTAACTTATTTTGTCTTAGAAAGCAGTACTTTCATCTTATTTTTTCACTGAAAAGTTGAGCAAAAACCAAAACAAAAAAAAAAAAATGACTGATGAATGAAATGTTATCAGATCAACTCCATAACGTACTTCTACACTAAATAGTACAGTGGCTGGTGCAAGAGCGTTGGTACCTTGTCTGGGATACATAATAATAACACTGTCTACGTACTAGTGGTAGAGAGATTTTTTGCTTCTGCATTGCGACGTCACGCGATGTCGCTCTGTTCAGAGGCTTGTTAGTGTGTCCCTAATATTTTAGGCTGAGTTTCGATTTGGTGATAAAAATGGGCCCATTTCTGTTTCAATGGTGAAGACATCGCTTAAGGCATTATGTTGGAAAGCGTGGGGTGGTGCGCGCGCACCGCGTGCCGCAGTACTGGCTACAGTCGTGTGATAGTTGCCGCGCTTGCCACAAGCGAGCGAGCGCGACCCTAACCTACTGTGACCGCTCTTGGAGGGTGCCGGCTGCGCGCGAAATACAACCTTAAACACAGCCTGTGGGAACACATCCAGCTCACTATGCAGAATACATATAGTAAGTTTTAATTACTTTGATGGAAGTTTACAACTATATTACTGCCGTAACTTCTGAAAGGTCTAAACTTTAGATTGATTTAAATTTAAATTTGGTAAGGTGGTGTTTGGTGTGGTGTGTTATTTTTTTAGGGATTTTAATATAAAGTGATTTCAATTTATTTGGCCCTTGCTTAAATTGGTGGTTAATTTACCTACAATGTTCAGTTGTGTAACTCGATGCCGCATTCTGGTGACAGCGTTAATTTGTAAACATTCTACGATATGGTTGGCTTCAATCGATGAAGAATTCGGCTTGGCCACGACAATTAGGTAGGGTGAATATACGCTTGCGTGTTTGTTCCCTTTGGGCAGGGTTTAGCTTGTTTGTTTACATCTTATGATGGGTACCCGTTTATTGATCCAATAATTAATTACGTATATGTATGTATTGAAATTACTAAGTTTTTATTTATTTACCAGTGACATAATAATAACAGAGATTAGGTACGCGTGCAGTGATTCCAAGGTTGCAAATGAATTTAATAAGTGGTAGGCAGTAGCTCTTTACCAGCCTTTTAAGCAATTAGTGGTTGTATTTATTATTTTTATTATTTAGCCTAGTAGGTATGTAATAGATTTAAATACTAAACTACCTTATTATCAAACGCTTGGTAAAAAAATGTACCTATCAACTAGGTTCTTAAAGGTTGATCATTCGTTTGTTACGCAAGTCTTACGGTTTTACTGTACCAAGTCTCTATGGTTCATAGTAAGTAACTACAAAGAAAGGGACGGCTATACTCAGACGGGGACATTCATCTACGAATAATTACGGGGCCTTGGAGAAAGGGCAACCATTTTCAACCGTCTTCAAAAAGGAAGAGGCTATTTATGTTAGGCTGTATTTTTTATTTTTATGGGATCATATAGTAATGTCGTTACAAGTAAAATTTCTTTATTTATATATTTAGTCTGACTGAAGGAAGAAGGGGAAATACATTATCGAAATCGATGATTTAATGTTTTTTTTTTATGGTAGGTAAAATCATCCAATGACAAGTCCCGCCCTTGGGCGGAGCAGAAAATAGTGCCAAGACTTTTACTGACTAAAAACCTACCCCGTTCCTTCGTTGCCTATCGCACCGGGGCCGAACCTTTTTTCCAGAAAGCGGCCCTTGGCCCCAGTAGCCTTCGACCTGGCCGCCCTGCAGTTAACAGGCTGGGCCTCTACGGTTTGCTGACAGCTCCTTGAGGCGCGCGGGAACAGTCGCGCCGTCGACGACTTGGGGTCGGTCCAGTCGGTTACCGGACGATCGGACAGCGAGCTACCCATTGCTCGCCGTCCGCAAGTCCGCGCCTACGGGCGCCGGAAATTGGGATAGGAATCTCCATGGCGGCTGGGGCGTGCGACCCGTTGCCTCTGATGTGGTCGGCCTTTGCTAGCATTAATGCTTCGCAGAAGGAGGCGACCGCCTGCCATCCCTCATCACTCCGGACCATGGCCTGAACCAAGGCCCGGCGAGAGACCGCTGCCGCCGACCGCCACCACGAGAACACGGCGATGCTCTGCCCAGGTGGGGCACACCTCTACAGTGTGCTCCACCGTGTCCTCCGGGTGTTCCGCACAGTGGCGACACCCGGGCGACTCCTCCGCACGAATCCGGAACAGATACTTACCGAATTTGCCGTGTTCGGTAAGGACCTGCGTCGTGCGTAGTTGAGAACGCCGTGAGGTCTTTCCAGCCACGCTTCAAAGAAGGGACTTATCGCCTCAATTTTGGCGCGGCCAATGATCTGATGATGAAGCTGGAAGGTAGGCACCGGAATTTTGAGATATATCAATGTATCCCAGCCGTGTCATGAGATTTGAGGCTATAAGGGGTACCACAACTAAAAATTCAAACTTGAGTAAGTACCTTTTACTTACTCAAGTTTGAATTTTTAGTTGTGGTACCCCATATTACCACAGTTAAAAAGTACTTATAAAATAAAAAACATAAAAAAAAAAATTACAACTGACTACAATTAAAAAAAAAAAAAACAAAGTGCAAAATAACTTAAATTTCAGAAGTTGATGTGAACTAACGACGAGACAAAACTATAAAACGTGCGTCGACTAACGAAATTAAAGTTTTTTTTTTTACATTGAAGTCAGTTTTTTTTTGTAAAACGTTTTTTCACGTTCCTGAACTTCAAACATACAATTTTAGAACATAGTAGAAGAAACAATCAACCAAATTCCAACGTAATAAAAGGACTCTTTTACTCAAATTAGATAGAGATGGAAAACTGTTTAAAGTGAAAATACTGAAGTACATAATTATATCAACCAGCTCATGTTTTAACAAATACAAAGGGGTATACTAAGTCCCCTCGCCCACGGCGACTGTTTGTAGCGATGCCGTCGCGCGTTCGCATCGATACAGTCGCGTTACAGTCGCAAGCTGCTTGCCCTCGCCCACACCACGATTATCAGTCGCGATGCAAACGCGATACTGTCGCGCTTTTGTCGCGATGCAAACGCGATTCAGTAACGGAACAAAAATGCCGAAGTTGCAAGATAGACTCCGTTTAGGCAACATTAGTCACGTTGTCTTTGATGTTGTTTTTACGTAAGAAGCCGAAACGTGAGCAACGAAAGCAGCGTCAATATTGGATGCACTCATTTAATAAAGAGGGATTACTTGGTGGACATTATGTAACAACGTTTAGAATACTAAAAAACTATGATCATAAATGCAGGAGTTGTTTAGATGTCAGATTTAAGGTTTTGTGAATTGCTTTCCATTGTAAAAAAAACCAGAGTAGCGCGTTAGTAGTGCGTTTGCATCGATACAGTCGCGATGCTGTAGCGCGTTGCAAATGCGACTAACACGCCTTAGTGTGTGGAGGAGTTATATATATATATATACATAGTTTGCTATGCTACAAAATTTATTGCGAAGCATCTGAGCCGAAATTTTTAAAGCATGAAGCTGTAGGTAAGTCGAGCCCGTCCTAGTATTGTAGCCACAGAAATGCTTGAGGTTTTGTGCGGCTCTCCTGCAAACTTCAGTAGGAGTGCACCGATCACCTTCAGCTCTTGGGAGTTAATTTCCTCAGACCTTAATTTTGGGTGGTTCATTGAGTCCAAAGCCAAGGTAGCTGGTAAGAAACTCGGCGTTTTTGCAAAGGTCTGACGGTACTTCACACCGGGACAGCTTTTAATGTTATACAAAGCACAGGTCCGATCATGTGTGGAGTACCTACCTACTGCAGCCACATATGCGCTGGTGCTGCAAAATGCCACCTAGCACCTTTGGACTCTGTGTAAAGGCGTGCGAAGAGGCTAATTGGTAATCCACATTTGGTTAAGTCCAATTTTCAAAGCCTCAAGGCTTTGAAGGTTAGACTTAACCAAATCCGCCTGTGTTTAAGCACAAGTGTAGGATAGCCAGCCTTTCGGTATTTTACTGGTTGCATTTTGGAGAATGTGCACGGGACTGGCATGACTTGATTCCAAAATCTCAATTCTACCATTGGACAACCACGGTGGGTATCCACCCTTACATTGTTGAAACATCTATGGTCCGGACTAGGGGTTTCGCCTCGTTGTTTATACCGCGTATATGAAAGGACTGGAACAATTTGCCTGCTGCGGTCTTCCCATCCGATTATAATTTGAAAGCTTTCAAGGCTAGAGTGAATAGGCTCTTAATATACTAGTGCCCAACATCATCAACGATTGCAGCACTTCTTACCATCAGGTGGGTTTGCAGTAAAGCACTAATCTATAATAAAAAATAAGAAATTGTAGTTTTTAACCAAGACTGCGTAGGTGGGCCACACTCCGAAGATGTTGATAGACACAATTTTGTCCGCAAGATCACCCTAAACAATGAAAAAGGGGGGCACACTACAGCTATTCCAAGTAAACCAAAATTGGTACCTTTATGTGTAATACCTATATCTACATTTCGTAAAGAAATTATAATTTCTATTTAGAAATCAACGATGTTTACTGTAGCGCGCTCGGTCCTCGATACGACAACATCGGATGTCGATTCTTAGTTTGAGGATCTTGTCAGCTGCCATTCTCCCGGGAGATCGCGTTCGTGGAATCCTAATCCAAACGCTACCTAGGGGTTATTGCTGCGCACTATCCCCCCGTGCGCGACGTCAACGTAGAGATACTGCGATGGGGATAATACTATGTATCAGTATATCTCAGAACCTTGAGGACCTTTGGAAGACGTACGAGGAGCCCAAACCAACTCGCAGAGGCCCTTTAGATACTTTTAATGGAACGTGATGCCAACCAACGATTATCCCTGTATGCGCAATGCTAGTGCACGCAAGGACAACCCCCGGTTGTTGAAAACTATTGTGACATATACAAAACAAAGACAACAGGACTATGGTTTTTGAAGTCTCAAGTGGACTGGTTACTAGGAACTATGTTAAAACTATGGCCCCTGCCTGCGTGAACAATTTTTATTAAAAAGTGTAAAAAGGCAGGGGGTGACATGCACACTCAATAAATGGGGCCCAAAAACGGCCGCTGGCACGAAGTGACGTAGCAACAAGACGGTAACATATTCTGAGGTACTCGAGGACTGGAGAGGCAGACCACGATTATTAGGACAATCTCAGAAGTACGGTTAAGATCCCTACCATCACTTTACTGGATACCTACATCCTTCTCCCGAGCACGTTTGCTCTTTATTATTGCAAAATTATTTTTTAGTAAAAATAATGAAAGTATTATCTATCCAATCTAAAGTTATTATTAATGACGAACTATAGATATGTTATATTTTAATGCTATTGCCAAGTACGCTGGAGATAATAGGTATAGTGCACAAGTGTGTGCGCAGACACAGATGCACTCTCTGTTCCTTTACTCTTCTTGTTCGAGTCCAATGGAACGGACCGGAGGGAGATTAAACACAAGACCATTGGCTTTACGTGCTCTCCGAAGCACGGGGGAGTCATTCTACCAGTTTTCAAACTTTGGGCAGGTACAAAGTAATCATCATCATCAGCCTTTTAATGTTCCCACTACTGGGACTCAGGCCTCCTCTCAAAGAGAGGGAATGGGCCGTAATCCACCACGCGGGTCCATTGCGGGTTGGTGAATGTCACATGTCTTCGAATTTTTGGTTCTAGGACATGCCGGTTTCCTCACGATGTTTTCCTTCACCGTTTTGAGAGCAGTGGTGATGAAATAATTTACACAAAGTAATGCGCCCGGCTGGGTTTGAACCCGCGAACTACAACTCGTAAGTCGGGGCCAATACTACTCGGCCACCACTGCTCACAAAGTAATTCCTAATGGAAAAATTGTCTAGAACAACGAGGGATTTTAGACTTAGAAATCTATTCCTAACCAGACTATTCCGAACTGTAAAAAGCATAGCATAATAAAACTCCAAATAAATACTTCAAGACTTAATGACCTAATAAGGTGCCCCTGCCCCACTCACTTATCGTCAACTTCGACCATGGTTTAATAGCTTGTTGCTTCATGTAAAGCAATCCAACGCGATGTTTGATGGAGAGACAACGCAAAAAAAAGAGATAACGCCTGAAAACTGTGTTGGCATTCACTAATTCCGTAATTTACTCGAGTATTTCACAAAACTTCTTCCAGGCAATACGTGTTTTTAAAAACCTTTATTTTTTTAAAATATTGTCATCTTTTAAAATCTCTATAGCTTATCTATATAGAAGAAGGTTTTTCTTTATATTTTTAATTTGAGTGCATTATGGATTTGCACTTTTGATTTCAATAAAAGCTTAGATAATATCCATAAGTTATCTGTGGATCCAAAATATCTGAATATAATTATAAAATTTAAAATTAAAAAATACCCCGACAGTCTTTGTCATCAATATGAAATGTATAGAACTGGTCAAGGCGATTCTAATGAGTCCTAACTCGATGGGTTTACTAGCAGGCGTTCCAAAGTTCCATCAGCCAGCTCCCAGTTCTAGCGTCAGGTCCTTGTCATCATGAGAAGTGTATAGCACTAGTTAAGGCGAATCTAATGAGCCCAAACTCGATAGATTTACATAAGCAATCCAGGATTTTTACCTTCGGGCTCCATCTCCAGACCAGCTCAATGGGACCAGATTGTACACGAGTATTTCAAATATTAGGTCACACATATGTTTAAAATAAAGTAAACACCCATTAAGTGTTTAAAAACCCCACCGCAGTTAACAAACGAGCTGATGACCTTGAACACCTGCACAGATCTTCATAAATTGTAATTCATAAATTGATTGCTAAGAACAATCTCGATAAAGCCAGCTTTCAAACAAAAAAAAAATACTGCATCAAAATCGGTCCATTTGTTTTGGCGCTACGATGCCACGGGCAGACACACAGATAGACAGGGCAAACTTATAACACCCCTCTTTTCCGTCGGGAGTTAAAAATAATAACGAAATCACGTAAGAGCGGTTGTATGAAAATGTAACTCGGGATGGACGCTCTTTCATACATTTACAGGAGTTGCTTAATAAAAATTCACCAAAAGCTTGAAAGCAGCAAATGGGTGAGTGTTTCTCTTGAAATGGCGGTGTGTCAGCTTCGTGCTACATATACCTATTCAATTTTAATATTGATAAATACTCGTATGTTTCACCACATTCTAAATTCTTTATTTACCAAAATGTCATAAAGGTCGAGCTTTTTCGCTTTTAAAATAATGTATATGCAATAATTTTTTGATTAAAAATTCGGGGATTTTATGATATTACCTTTAACTATTAACTTTTCGTATTTCTCTCATGTAATTATAAAAACAGTTAAAAAGCCAACAAAATAACGTAAAATACGTTTTGGAGTTTTGGTTATTGAAAAAGAAAATATGTCAAAATTCTGTTGCCGTGTTGTCTGGATTATCCGATATTTATATTTGACGGATACCCGGCTATCTGGTTTGCTGACATCTCCTTCAGACGCGCGTGGAAGTACGCGCCGTTGACGACTTGGGCCCGGTCCGAACGCTTACCGGACGGTCGGACGGCGAGCTACCCATTGCTTGCCATTTGCAAATCCGCGCTTACGATGGCTGGAAATCGGGATCGCAATCCCTGCGGCGGCTGGGTCGTGATGGCTGTAGCCTCACGCGTGATTCCTCCTCCTTTGCTAGGATTACTGCTTCGCAGAATGAGGCGATCGCCTGCCACTCCTCCTCGCTTCGGACACCCGGCGCGAGGGATCGTCGCCGCCGATCGCCCCCACGCGGACACGGCGGTGCTCAGCCCACGCGGGGCACACCTCTGCTGTGTGCTCTACCGTGTCCTTCAGGCGACCCACGCAGTGATGAAACCCGAGCGTTCCGCAAAAATCCGGTGCAAGAACCTCCCGCACTTACCATGTCCGGTGAGGGCCTGCGACATGCGGAAGGTAAGGACGCCGTGAGGCCTTTTCAGCCACTCCTCAAAGAGGGGTCTTGATCGCTCAGTTCTAGATCGGATAAGCATCGTTGAATTCTCAACTTGTTTCTGGTATGATTTTTTCCGAAATGAAATACACATAAAAATACTTAATTGGTTTACTAAGAGTAGCCGTAGCATTGGGGAGCATGCTACAGCTCATGATAGGGAGCTGTAGCATTAAAGGTAGTCAGGTGAACGTGAGTGTGACTACCTCTTCTCGAAAATTACTGTACCTAGTATATTAAGTATATAGGTAGTTATAGTAATTATTATTAATTATTTTATTTTGGTTCTGAAGCTAATGTATACCAATTGAGTTGGTACTAATTATTTACTCAATTTGGAAGCGATTGGCGACGCGACGGTGGGCGGCGGCAGCAGGCGGTAGCCATACCTACACAGGTACCTAATTACAATACACAGAAGGGTAGTGGTTTCCTAGCTATTTATGTACCTAGTTAATAGTCATAATAGAACGTGTGAAAAGGCATATGAAGTCGGTTAGCATGTGTGATGTCCCAGATAAATTATTGAGCTGGGAAAGAGGGCGGAGCTTATGTGCCGAACTAACCTAGTGTAATTTGGGACAACAAGATTTTGGGATCACACTCTTTAGTAAAACACTTGAAAATTAATCAATCTTTCAGTGCTCGGCTACAGTGACAGCGCGGTGCGGTCAGCGGCGCGGACGCGGGAGCGGGCGCGTTTTGCTTGGCCACACTGGCAGCGCGGTGTGGGGAGCGGCGTTAACCATAACCTGTTTCAAAATAAATCTAAATCTAAAAATAAAGCAAGTTAGTTTTTTGATCCACTGTCAATGATGTCCGATTAACTGTAAAACTGTAAATACAGTTAAAATCAGACTGAGATCGCGCGCGCACTCATTGTGGCCACTTGTATGAACTCTGTATGGCGTGAGATGCCCGCGCGCGTCCCGCGTTGTCCAGTCCGCGCCGCTTCCCACGCCTGCGTGCCCACTGTGGCCACTCAAAGGAAGTTTTTGTGTTTGAGATAGGCGCGCCGCGCCCGCCCCGCACCCGCGCTGCCAGTGTGGCTGAGCACTCAAAGTATCAAGGAAACATCAAAACGGTAGCCACTAGCGAAGATATTTTAATTTTTCACAAGATTTTTATAACTATGTCCTGTTGGCTGCTGCAAGCGGCTTCGCCCACGTGATAATACAAAATTATCCCAAGCGAACATACTCCCGGTAGAAAAAGTATCACATAGGATACTTTGCTATTCCAGGACATGTTCTACCCATTTACCAAGTTTCATCGAAATCCATTCAGTAGTTTTTGCGTGAAAGAGTTAAATGAATTAAACAAAAATGTTCATTCGTGATGTGATTTGTATGATCGATAACTTTCGGTATACCTACTATCGACCGACCAATCATTAGAAAACGAGCTGCCTCATTTTCGGTAAGTATAAATTAAAAATAAAATAAGTAAAAGACCCTATATTCTATTACTTAGGTACTACATTAATTGAGTTACTACTCAATTCTACACTTTACTAATTATTATAAAATAGGTAACTAAGTGTTACCTATTTTATAATAATTAGCTATTTACTATAAATCATGCCCCTAAGTAGTAGTCTTCTCTTCGGCGTAGGCCACCCCTATTACTTTCCAATGGTTTCTGTCCCTAGCCGTAGTCATCCACCCTGGTCCAACTCTCTCCACCTCTTCCCACCTATTTCTTGGTCGGCCCCCACTTCTGCTTTCTTCTCTGTGTATCGGCTCCGTTACTTTTTTGGTCCATCGACCATTCTCCAATCTGCAGATATGCAGTGGCGTAGCTATGAGACCAAAGGCCCTGGGACAAAAACAAATTGGGGGCCCCTAAACGGCTTTATCAATATACTTATATATTTTATATTATTATATATATTATCGGACAACCCGCCGTACGGCGAATACCCACCCTTACGTTGTTTGGGCACGCCACGATCGAGGCAGTAAGGCCCTTCTTTAAGGCGTGGTTGGAAAGGCCTCACGGCGTCGACACCTTCCGCTTGGCGTAGGTGCTAACCGAACACCGCAAGTTCGCGAAGTACCTGTACAAGATTCGGGCGGAGACGACGCCCAGGTGTCGCCACTATGCGGACCGCCCGGAGGTCACGGTGGAGCACACAGTCGAAGTATGCCCCGCTTGGGAAGAGCATCACCGTGTCCTTGGGGGGCGATCGTTGTCGGCGATCTTTCGCGCCAGGCCTTGGTACAGGCCATGTTCTGGAGCGAGGTGGAGTGGCAGGCGGTCGCCTCCTTCTGCGAAGCAGAAATGCTAGTAAAGGAGGAGGCCGACCGCACCAGGCAACGGCGCACACGCCGCCGCCGCCGCTGCCGCCGCCGGGATTCCGATCCCGATTTCCGGCCACCGTTGGCGTGGGCTTGCGTATAATGGTATAATGGTGGGTATAATGGTTAATTTAGACTATTGTTTGGGGGTTGTTCCAGTATGAAATATGTTATTAAATTGTATTTAAAGCGGAACCTGTAATGATTCAGAAAGGGATTTAAGCACTTCGTTATGTTGTCCTCTCCAAGATTTTTTATCAGATTTTTGAGAACCTACCTATTGCATTAGTTCGATTTCGCTTCTTAGTACGTATGGGATTGTAGAGCTTACTGTAAGCTTTAATGCAAGTTCACGGAAATCCTGAAGGTCGCTTTCCCCACTTGCATAGAGATCTCTGTAGTAATTGTTAGCTTCCTTTATTATCTCTGGTGTCTTGCTAACAATATAGACACTTGTGTTTTCTAGAATCCGTCCACTCTTTTTATTTTTTACTTCTTTTACGCTTTCCTTATAGCCCCTGACTTTCCTATATGTCTTTCTAGTACCTACGACTTGCCTATATTTTTTTTTCTCCTTTGATATACCTACTTCGGTTTATTTCTGTAAATTTTTGTTTCACAGGTTTTGTACGTATTTCGCTATATAGGTTATAGTTACCTTTTCTCAAAGAGGGTTTTGGTGTAACTTGTAAATTGTTTTTAGATTCTTCTATTTTCGGTAAGTATACAACCTTATTGTTCTCGCGTTGAGGTTAAAATCGGGATCTGTATTTTATCCAAATGTTAGCGGAAAAGGAACTGTAACAGAAAATAATGTTTAGGTGCTGATGCTGATTCTGAAATGAGGTCATACTATTTTGACCTTATTTCAGAATCTGCATCAATCCTACATTTCGATATAAGTGCAGAAAGTTTGCCAATGCGACCGAGGCGAAATCCGCACGAGCCGTAGGAGACTAGTGCTGTGAAGCCGAGGGCTGCAGTGGAAAATTTGCACGTGTATCAAACGACGTTTTTCAATACACTTACGTCTCGTGGGAGGCGACGCGCGCCCAGTCTGATATGATAAATGGAATAAAATTGTGGCGGAGGCGAGCACGTGCGTTTTCTGCCCTAGTCCGAAATACAGTCAATTGCGTACCTAAGTTTTTTTCCGTTCACTGGTACGCAACGACCGACAACAGCCTACAAGGTCATTGACCGGTTTACTTAAAGAAATTAATTTTGTACATGCGTATATTAATTCGAGTTTTAGAAAAAAAGTACTTTGTTTTTGTATTTTATCTTTACAATTTTTTTTTATTTTTTTTATAGTGTTTCATGTACCGGATCGAACTGTAAAACTCATAAAAAATGCATGAATATGAAGCTACAATTACCAGTGTTATTGTAGCTTTAAATTCTGTATCTGTACATCTGCTAGGTGTTTCCCACTTCTCATAATATGTAGGTTGGTCGATAAATTGAACTTCTGGTTTGAGAAAAGGTTTTCAGGTAATTTTCTTCTAATTAAACAAGAACGGGAGTTCGAAAAGTTGTATGTGAACGTAGTCACTGGAAGAGATAGGTGTAGAAAGCAGTAGGTAGTGGCTGTTAGTTTAGGCAGCTTGGAATGTTGTTTTCAATACACTTACTCGAAAACTGCCTCTTATCGCACTACGATTAGTTTCAACAGTGCATGTATATCACCCGCGTGTTTTTTTTAATTTATCAAAACAAGGTCTTTTTTCATTCCTATTTCGTCTCAGTCAAGGGTGGTTATTTTTTTTTAAAGCAAAGAGGCGGATATTTTTAAGGTTTTAATATTTAATGAAAATTTAAAATGTGTTTTTGAACAGAATATAAAAAATAAACATGATTACTAGTGCAATAGTTTGTTATTACCAATAAATTAACATTTATCTGTGCTCTAAATTCAAATCATTTGAATTTATATTTTTATTAATATTAGGATGTATAATGGTTTGATAACTTTGCTTCTTCAACCTTCAAAGGTTAAACACGGGAAAAAAGTATATTATAGTACATTATGATACAAGTGTGTAATGTACATGGTTACCGTCGAGGCGGTCTTAAGAGAGCCAAGAACGGTAACCATACATTACTCACGTGTCACACGACGTTTTTCAATACACTTGTGAAGAAAAATGATTTAGCTAACTCTTATTGCAACAGCAAAACTAGGAAAAAATTTCATAATATGGCGGTAACATTCATAGGCACGCATCATTTTTTTTTAATTGACCCATAGCTGAAGGCTATGGCTACATAGTCTTTTGATCAAATTGCCTAGTCGTTGTTTTTTTTCTTGTGTGAAAGGATTTCACGATAATGTCATTTTTTGTGAAAATAGGATAGAAAATTTTCTAATGTTTTTGTAGTATTTATTTAATGTTTTTGTTTTAATTGTAGTAAGTATTTTATTTAATTAATATAGACAATGAACTTCACTAGAAAAAATCACACCAAATACCGCGCGCATTTTAAAATGGCGTAAAATGGCGCTTAAAATGGCGACCATAAACCACAAAGAAACTAAAAATTTTATTTGAAAGAACATATATGTTTTGTTATTAAATAAATCGTTTTTACAAGTTTAAATGGCCGAAATTGCATGAAATAAGTAAGTAAGACACTAATTTACCTATACTATTAAACGAACGAACGAATGCAATAACCTAACATGAATTTTGTTCGTATTCAAAATTTGGATCAGTCTTCTACAAGGACCTCTTCAATGGCTTTATGGAAGCATTCTCCACCGATTCTGGGCTCGTAAAACGTGTGCCTCTAGGCTTGTCATTAATTTTGGAAATAAATTGAAGTTGCAGGGTGCGAGGTTCACCAGTTCCACATTTGAAGCCTTCAAATAGGCTTCTGTTGCCTTAGTGGAATGTGAGGATGCGTTATCGTGCTGGAGGAGTTGCTTTAAGGACACTTTTCGTGAGCTTTTTATAAGACTCTGGGCAAGCAAGTGTTGATGTCTGCCAATCTGCAGTCTCTGTCCTTTGAACTTTAAGCGACACTATTTAGTGTAATGTCCTGATTTGCTGAAAAAAGAAGCAACCATTTTTTGCCAACACTTCGATTTATCTTAGCAATCGTCGGAAAATCTATAAAAAGACCCACTCTGTCGACTGGCTTTTTCTTCATGTTCAAAGCAGTACACCCAGGCTTCGTCATCCATCACGATATTGTAGACAGACAATGACTGTGCGCCATTAAACTTTTTATCATTTTACGGCGCCACTGGACACACAGTCGTTTCTGGTCCTCCGTTAAGTCACCTCTAAGTACCCATCCATCGAGTGCAAAGGTTCCGAACCTTCAGATGGACATGTAAAATGTTTTGCACTTGGTTCATACTAATGGCTAACAAAGCACGTTTTTGTCAGTTTTAATAAGTTGTCATATGGTGTTAATATTCGGTGTCACACTGTAGAGGTGTGCCCCGCCTGGGCAGAGCACCGCCGTGTCCTCGTGGCGGCAGCGATCTTTCTCGCCGGGCCTTGGTTCAGGCCATGGTCCGGAGTGAGGAGGGATGGCAGGCGGTCGCCTTCTTTTGCGAAGCACTAATGCTAGGAAAGGAGGAGGCCGACCATCGGCATCGGGCTAAGGCAACTGGGCGCTCGCCCCAGCCGTCATCGGGATTCCGATCCCGGTTTCCGGCCACCGTAGGCGCGGGCTTGCGAACGGCGTGCAATGTGTAGCACGCTGTCCGATCGTCCGGTAACCGACCGGACCGAGCCCAAGTCGTCGACGGCGCGTACTGTTCCCGCGCGCCTCAAGGAGCTGTCAGCAAACCGTAGAGGCCCAGCCTGCTAGCTGTAGGCAGGCAGGGTCGAAGCCTATGAACCTCACTCGAAAAAATCACGCCAAAAACCGCGCGTATCTTAAAATGATAGCCATAGGCCACAATTTTTTTTTATTTTTTCGTATTCAAAATTTGTTTCCAGTCCGCGTCCGCGTTGTCCAGTCCGCGCCGCTTCCCACGCCTGCGTGCCCACTGTGGCCACTCAAAGGAAGTTTTTGTGTTTGAGATAGGCGCGCCGCGCCCGCCCCGCACCCGCGCTGCCAGTGTGGCTGAGCACTCAAAGTATCAAGGAAACATCAAAACGGTAGCCACTAGCGAAGATATTTTAATTTTTCACAAGATTTTTATAACTATGTCCTGTTGGCTGCTGCAAGCGGCTTCGCCCACGTGATAATACAAAATTATCCCAAGCGAACATACTCCCGGTAGAAAAAGTATCACATAGGATACTTTGCTATTCCAGGACATGTTCTACCCATTTACCAAGTTTCATCGAAATCCATTCAGTAGTTTTTGCGTGAAAGAGTTAAATGAATTAAACAAAAATGTTCATTCGTGATGTGATTTGTATGATCGATAACTTTCGGTATACCTACTATCGACCGACCAATCATTAGAAAACGAGCTGCCTCATTTTCGGTAAGTATAAATTAAAAATAAAATAAGTAAAAGACCCTATATTCTATTACTTAGGTACTACATTAATTGAGTTACTACTCAATTCTACACTTTACTAATTATTATAAAATAGGTAACTAAGTGTTACCTATTTTATAATAATTAGCTATTTACTATAAATCATGCCCCTAAGTAGTAGTCTTCTCTTCGGCGTAGGCCACCCCTATTACTTTCCAATGGTTTCTGTCCCTAGCCGTAGTCATCCACCCTGGTCCAACTCTCTCCACCTCTTCCCACCTATTTCTTGGTCGGCCCCCACTTCTGCTTTCTTCTCTGTGTATCGGCTCCGTTACTTTTTTGGTCCATCGACCATTCTCCAATCTGCAGATATGCAGTGGCGTAGCTATGAGACCAAAGGCCCTGGGACAAAAACAAATTGGGGGCCCCTAAACGGCTTTATCAATATACTTATATATTTTATATTATTATATATATTATCGGACAACCCGCCGTACGGCGAATACCCACCCTTACGTTGTTTGGGCACGCCACGATCGAGGCAGTAAGGCCCTTCTTTAAGGCGTGGTTGGAAAGGCCTCACGGCGTCGACACCTTCCGCTTGGCGTAGGTGCTAACCGAACACCGCAAGTTCGCGAAGTACCTGTACAAGATTCGGGCGGAGACGACGCCCGGGTGTCGCCACTATGCGGACCGCCCGGAGGTCACGGTGGAGCACACAGTCGAGGTATGCCCCGCTTGGGAAGAGCATCACCGTGTCCTTGGGGGGCGATCGTTGTCGGCGATCTTTCGCGCCAGGCCTTGGTACAGGCCATGTTCTGGAGCGAGGTGGAGTGGCAGGCGGTCGCCTCCTTCTGCGAAGCAGAAATGCTAGTAAAGGAGGAGGCCGACCGCACCAGGCAACGGCGCACACGCCGCCGCCGCCGCCGCCGCCGCCGGGATTCCGATCCCGATTTCCGGCCACCGTTGGCGTGGGCTTGCGTATAATGGTATAATGGTGGGTATAATGGTTAATTTAGACTATTGTTTGGGGGTTGTTCCAGTATGAAATATGTTATTAAATTGTATTTAAAGCGGAACCTGTAATGATTCAGAAAGGGATTTAAGCACTTCGTTATGTTGTCCTCTCCAAGATTTTTTATCAGATTTTTGAGAACCTACCTATTGCATTAGTTCGATTTCGCTTCTTAGTACGTATGGGATTGTAGAGCTTACTGTAAGCTTTAATGCAAGTTCACGGAAATCCTGAAGGTCGCTTTCCCCACTTGCATAGAGATCTCTGTAGTAATTGTTAGCTTCCTTTATTATCTCTGGTGTCTTGCTAACAATATAGACACTTGTGTTTTCTAGAATCCGTCCACTCTTTTTATTTTTTACTTCTTTTACGCTTTCCTTATAGCCCCTGACTTTCCTATATGTCTTTCTAGTACCTACGACTTGCCTATATTTTTTTTTCTCCTTTGATATACCTACTTCGGTTTATTTCTGTAAATTTTTGTTTCACAGGTTTTGTACGTATTTCGCTATATAGGTTATAGTTACCTTTTCTCAAAGAGGGTTTTGGTGTAACTTGTAAATTGTTTTTAGATTCTTCTATTTTCGGTAAGTATACAACCTTATTGTTCTCGCGTTGAGGTTAAAATCGGGATCTGTATTTTATCCAAATGTTAGCGGAAAAGGAACTGTAACAGAAAATAATGTTTAGGTGCTGATGCTGATTCTGAAATGAGGTCATACTATTTTGACCTTATTTCAGAATCTGCATCAATCCTACATTTCGATATAAGTGCAGAAAGTTTGCCAATGCGACCGAGGCGAAATCCGCACGAGCCGTAGGAGACTAGTGCTGTGAAGCCGAGGGCTGCAGTGGAAAATTTGCACGTGTATCAAACGACGTTTTTCAATACACTTACGTCTCGTGGGAGGCGACGCGCGCCCAGTCTGATATGATAAATGGAATAAAATTGTGGCGGAGGCGAGCACGTGCGTTTTCTGCCCTAGTCCGAAATACAGTCAATTGCGTACCTAAGTTTTTTTCCGTTCACTGGTACGCAACGACCGACAACAGCCTACAAGGTCATTGACCGGTTTACTTAAAGAAATTAATTTTGTACATGCGTATATTAATTCGAGTTTTAGAAAAAAAGTACTTTGTTTTTGTATTTTATCTTTACAATTTTTTTTTATTTTTTTTATGGTGTTTCATGTACCGGATCGAACTGTAAAACTCATAAAAAATGCATGAATATGAAGCTACAATTACCAGTGTTATTGTAGCTTTAAATTCTGTATCTGTACATCTGCTAGGTGTTTCCCACTTCTCATAATATGTAGGTTGGTCGATAAATTGAACTTCTGGTTTGAGAAAAGGTTTTCAGTTAATTTTCTTCTAATTAAACAAGAACGTTAGTTCGAAAAGTTGTATGTGAACGTAGTCACTCGAAGAGATAGGTGTAGAAAGCAGTAGGTAGTGGCTGTTAGTTTAGGCAGCTTGGAATGTTGTTTTCAATATACTTACTCGAAAACTGCCTCTTATCGCACTACGATTAGTTTCAACATGGCATGTATATCAACCGCGTGTTTTTTTTTAATTTATCAAAACAAGGTCTTTTTTCATTCCTATTTCGTCTCAGTCAAGGGTGGTTATTTTTTTTTTAAGCAAAGAGGCGAATATTTTTAAGGTTTTAATATTTAATGAAAATTTGAAATGTGTTTTTGAACAGAATATAAAAAATAAACATGATTACTAGTGCAATAGTTTGTTATTACCAATAAATTAACATTTATCTGTGCTCTAAATTCAAATCATTTGAATTTATATTTTTATTAATATTAGGATGTATAATGGTTTGATACCTTTGCTTCTTCAACCTTCAAAGGTTAAACACGGGAAAAAAGTCTATTATAGTACATTATGATACAAGTGTGTAATGTACATGGTTACCGTCGAGGCGGTCTTAAGAGAGCCAAGAACGGTAACCATACATTACACACTTGTATCATAATGTACTATAATAGACTTTTTTCCCGTGTTTAACCTTTGAAGGTTGAAGACGACGTTTTTCAATACACTTGTGAAGAAAAATGATTTAGCTAACTCTTATTGCAACAGCAAAACTAGGAAAAAATTTCATAATATGGTGGTAACACTCATAGGCACGCATCATTTTTTTTTTTTAAATTGAGCCATAGCTGAAGGCTATGGCTACATAGTCTTTTGATCAAATTGCCTAGTCGTTGTTTTTTTTTCTTGTGTGAAAGGATTTCACGATAATGTCATTTTTTATGAAAATAGGATAGAACATTTTCTAATGTTTTTGTAGTATTTATTTATGTTTTTGTTTTAATTGTAGTAATTATTTTATTTAATTAATATAGACAATGAACTTCACTCGAAAAAATCACACCAAATACCGCGCGCATTTTAAAATGGCGTAAAATGGCGCTTAAAATGGCGACCATAAACCACAAAGAAAATAAAAAAATTATTTGAAAGAACATATATGTTTTGTTATCAAATAAATCGTTTTTACAAGTTTAAATGGCCGAAATTGCATGAAATAAGTAAGTAAGACACTAATTTACCTATACTATTAAACGAACGAACGAATGCAATAACCTAACATGAATTTTGTTCGTATTCAAAATTTGATTTGCGAACAAAGAGGTTGAACAAAAAGGTTATAGCTACATTACAGCACTAGTGCGTCATGGTAATCAAAATGTCACAGTTTGGTAACAGGTGCCATTATGTACCTAAGTGTAGTGCAATAAGAGCCACTTTCTGAGCAAGTGTATTGAAAAATACTATTATCCAACCTATTTATTTGTTATTTGTGAAAAAAATATAGAATTTAAGATTTGAGGAGAATTCTTTAGATGCTACGCCGCCACCTCCAGATATTGTGATTAGAGTAAAAAATACTTGCGATTAAATGAAATCTAAAATGTATGGCAACTTTGGAAAATTTTTCTTCAGTCCAAAATGCGTCGTAATTGTCAGACAAAGTATTTCTTCGTAAGTGTATTGAAAAATGTCGTTTGATACATGTGCAAATTTGTCAATGCAGCCCTTGGTTACATTATATACTCGCCTACGGCTCGTGCGAAATCCGCCTCGGCCGTAATTACAAACTTTCTGCACTTGTATCAAAATGTACTATTTACTGTTTATTGGTAGGTATTTCTACTTTTTAGGGAATATATACCGAAAGTTTCTGGATTATGATTAGACTAGACATAAGACTGACGATACATTTATTGTTTTTCCAAATATTTTCATTCTTGCATTCGCTAACACCAGTGTACAAAGCAGTTGGATCAGTCTTCTACAAGGACCTCTTCAATGGCTTTATGGAAGCATTCACCACCGATTCTGGGCTCGTAAAACGTGTGCCTCTAGGCTTGTCATTATTTTTTGGAAATAAATTGAAGTTGCAGGGTGCGAGGTTCACCAGTTCCACATTTGAAGCCTTCAAATAGGCTTCTGTTGCCTTAGCGGAATGTGAGGATGCGTTATCGTGCTGGAGGAGTACATTGCTTTAAGGACACTTTTCGCGAGCTTTTTATAAGACTCTGGGCAAGCAAGTGTTGACGTACCAATCTGCAGTCACTGTCCTTTGAACTTTAAGCGACACTATTTAGTGTAATGTCCTGATTTGCTGAAAAAAGAAGCAACCATTTTTTGCCAACACTTCGATTTATCTTAGCTATCGTCGGAAAATCTATAAAAAGACCCACTCTGTCGACTGGCTTTTTCTTCAGGTTCAAAGCAGTACACCCAGGCTTCGTCATCCATCACGATATTGTAGACAGACAATGACTGTGCGCCATTAAACTTTTTATCATTTTACGGCGCCACTGGACACACAGTCGTTTCTGGTCCTCCGTTAAGTCACCTCTAAGTACCTATCCATCGAGTGCAAAGGTTCCGAACCTTCAGATGGACATGTAAAATGTTTTGCACTTGGCTCATACTAATGGCTAACAAAGCACGTTTTTGTCAGTTTTAATAAGTTGTCGTATGGTGTTAATATTCGGTGTCACACTGTAGAGGTGTGCCCCGCCTGGGCAGAGCACCGCCGTGTCCTCGTGGGGGCGATCGGCGGCAGCGATCTCTCTCGCCGGGCCTTGGTTCAGGCCATGATCCGGAGTGAGGAGGGATGGCAGGCAGTCGCCTCCTTTTGCGAAGCAGTAATGCTAGGAAAGGAGGAGGCCGACCGCATCAGGCAAAGGCAACTGGGCGCTCGCCCCAGCCGTCATCGGGATTCCAATCCCGGTTTCCGGCCACCGTAGGCGCGGGCTTGCGAAGGGCGTGCAATGTGTAGCACGCTGTCCGATCGTCCGGTAACCGACCGAACCGAGCCCAAGTCGTCGACGGTGCGTACTGTTCCCGCGCGCCTCAAGGAGCTGTCAGTAAACCGTAGAGGCCCAGCCTGCTAGCTGTAGGCAGGCAGGGTCGTAGCCCGCTGGGGTCATGGGTTAGTTTCTGAAAGAAAGGCCCGGTCCCGGCACGATAGGCAACGAAAGAACGGGGTAGGTGTTTAGTCAGTAAGAGTCTGACACTATTTCCAGCTTCGCCAAAGGGCGGGATCTGTCATTGGATGATTTTGCCTACCATAAAAAAAAATCCTCAAGGTAGTTTTTTGGCAAACTGTTGGGCATTAGCAATTCCACCGACTCGCCCTCCCTGAAGAATTCTTGTTCTTTATCTCGGTTTTTCCGTTATTGGCCCGCATTGCAATTCGAACGACGAGCCTGGCTCGCGGCTCGTCGTGTTTGTTTCATTTTCTACTCGGCTTGTTGTTCAAAATTGTTTTACTCGGTAGTCGATCAGCACCAACGAGCCGCGAGTAAAACCGACTTTCTTCAAAACCTAATTATATCATAATTATAAATACTTACCTACAAACTAAAATGTAAAAAAATAAATGAACTCTTATATTTTAGTTAATAAAAAGAAAGAAGTAGAGAGAATTAAAATGTAAAAAAAATATTCCGTTTAAATTTATCAAATTACTGTCTTCCATTTTTCAGATAATATATTATGACATACCTAAGTGTGTAATGTAGGAGGTTACCGTCGCGGCGGTATTAAGACCCGAGCCTTGGCGAGGGTCTTAAGAGAGCCAAGAACGGTATCCATTCATTACTCACGTGTATCATACGACGTTTTTCAATACACTTGTGAAGAAAAATAATTAGCTAACTGATATTAAAACGGTAAAACTAGTAAAATTTTTCATAACATGACGGTAAAAAATTAAATCTTTTTTCATAGGCACGCGCTAGGCTATGGCTATGGTATATGGTCTTTTGATCATATTGCCTAGTCATCGTTTGTTTTCTTGTGTGAAAAGTTTTGACATCATGTGATGTGATGTAACATTTTATAATGTTTTTGTAGTATTTGAATTAATTTTAAAATTTAATTAATACAGCCTATGAACCTCACTCGAAAAAATCACGCCAAAAACCGCGCGTATCTTAAAATGATAGCCATAGACTACAATTTATTTTTATTTTTTCGTATTCAAAATTTGTTTCGCAAACAAAGAGGTTGAACAAAAAGGTTAAAGCTACATTACAGCACTAGTGCCTAATGGTAATCAAAATGTCACAGTTTGGTAACAGGCGCCATTATATACCTAAGTGTAGTGCAATAAGAGCCACTTTCTGAGCAAGTGTATTGAAAAATGTGTTACATTTTAATAGCAAGCGATTAGGTGGGTTTTAGGATTTGCAACAATTAAAAATTATAGTAATGAACATGAAATGCTGGAAATCAGTGGGACGAATAATTTTGTGTTAACGTCGGTGATATCGATATGTAACAACGAACTAGTTGACTTAGTTGACTCGTAGGGTTAACTAAATTAATTATGCATAGTAATTAATAGAATTAAGTAAGTCGTGCAAAATTACCGAGACCCAGCGAATTGCATAATAAATGTGTCATGGACTAATTGGACACCAGCCTTTTGTCACTGTAAGGTAAGAATAAGTCTAAGAGTGGGGAGCGAGGGTGGTGGCGGAAAGCGTGGGGTCCGGCAATCCTCAAGTCCCAGCCACCGCAGGGGTTGTCATTTTGCTAAAAGTTGGTAATCTTTCAATTCATAATAGCCGATCATTGGTCGGTCAGTAGCCTTGTAAGAGAATTTTGGTACAAGCTGTCTTGTAACGAATTAAAAGCAATGCTGCACTATTTTTTTTTATGGTAGTTAAAATCATGAAATGATAAATCCCGCGTTTGGGTGGAGCGGGAGATAGTGTCAGACTCTTACTGACTAAAAACCTACCCTGTTCTTTCTTTGCCTTGGTTCCAGAGCCCTGGTATACATTTTCACACTATCCCAAGGCCCCAGAGTAGACTTCGACCCTACTGGGCCCCTACAGTTTGCTGATAACTCCTTGAGGCCCGTCGGAACAGTGTGCGCCGTCGACGACTTGGACTCGGTCCGGACTGTTACCACACGGACGAACAGCGAGCTACCTCTTACCCGCCGTCCGCAAGTCCGCGTCTACTGTCGCCGGAAATCGGTATCGGAATCCCGGCGGCGGCGGCGTGTGCGCCATTGCCTAATACGGTCGGCCTTTGCTAGCATTACTGCTTCGCAGAAGGAGGCGACCGCTTGCCACTTCTTCTCACTTCGGAGCATAGCCTGTACTAAGGCCCGGCGCGAGAGATCGACGCCGACGAACGCTTCCACAAGGACATGGCGATGCTCTTCCCAAGCGGGGCACACCTCCGCACGAATCTTGTACAGGTAATTCCAGAACTTGCCAAGTTCGGTGAGGACCTGTGCCATGCGGAAGGTGATGACGCCGTGAGGTCTTTCTAGCCACGCCTCAAAGAGGATTGCGACAGTCGCTCTCGCCATTTCACCATGAGATTCCGCAGGAACTCTGTCCGCCATGCAGCGACTTGTCGTGGCAGTGGAGTTTCGCTCCGGCGTTGCATCTCCACGCGTAGATCGTGCGACGGCGAGCGACGGCGCTCACACCGGCGCCCCGCAAAGGGCGATGGAGCCTCCGGCAGGAGGTGTCTGGACCCCCTAGGTTCGTCAGGAGCCGTTTGAGAGCAGTTCCAGTCCGATTCAATCTGGGAGCCAAACGTCGGAAGTGCTCTTCAAAATTCCACCGGCTCTCGAGTACGAGTCCCAGGTACTTCATCGTTGACCCGACGCCGACGTGAACTCCTCCTATCGTTAATTGGAAAGGGCCGTGAAAACAAATGGCCTCGCACTTGTGCAGTGTCACCTCGAGTCTCAACTGCTCGATCCTCCTGTCTCTCCACGACTGCCGCAACCTTGAACGTCGTTAGTTCGACCGCCACTTGGTACGACCGTCCCCGCGCCAGGACTATCGTGTCATCTGCGTAACAGACTACGCTGACCCCGTCGGGGAGGTCGGCGCGCAGCACGTAGTCGTACCCAATGTTCCACAAGGGCGGCCCTAGTACCGATCCCTGTGGAACACCGCACGACATCTCTCGCCGTTTCTATTCTCCCTGATGATCGGGGTAAATGATGAACCTGTCCGACACTGCACTATGACGTACTAATGGTAGGCCAGTGATCAAATTAACTGTCAAAATTTTAGCAGTCTACCGCATATGTCAGACATTCACTTGTTATTATGTTCGAGATTACCTTTTTTATGCCATTTCTTTCAAATGGAGTGTCAGTTGTTGAACATCGGAAAGTCATAAAGACGCCATTATATTAATAAACTACCAAACTAGTCAAAATCAACAATTATGAAATCATTAATAGGCCACTAAGACACTATTGTAATAGCACACTTAAGGCCTCGGTTGTTGGGAATAGCAAACCGATTCCTGGCCACTGTAGGCGCGTCAGTGAATGTCTTCTTCTCGCACCTATTTGATATAATCCAGCACAAAAAAAGAAAAAGGGCTGGTGTTACAATCTGCATCGTAGCCTGAATCTTGAAGAACACCCTACGTACCTAGTCGGTCGTCATGCCAAGCGCGTAACGGCGATGACGCGCAAGTGACAGTAATGCCGGGCACGACGACACAATTCTGAATTTTGCTTTCACAGTAAAATACACGACATTTGTTATTTTTAGCCATGCTCGTTGAGAGACACTGCCAAGCTTTCACAGCAAAAACGCCAAAGAGCTTAATTCACTTTCATATCTTTTTTTAGTTTTTCTACAATTTTAATATCAAATTCAACCATTTTAGTAATCTTAAACTGCCGTCCGGGACGGAATCCTTATTACAAACAAAATATCAGCTCACATTTCAAGTAATAAACCAATTTATAAAGCGGATCAGTTATCCTCTAAACTGTCTATTTTATACCCACAAATTATTTTTAGACTGCTAATTTCGTTATAATGGCGAAGCAAGAATAAACAAAGAATCTCGTGGCAATGAGAGAATTCGCAACAGACGTGATAGTTGCTAAAATGTATCTAGTAGTAGGTAAAATGTATTTAGTAGTAGTAGATCCGTTTAAAGTGTACAGAGCTAGTGAATGTCCGGTGAGGTGAGTACTTATAATTCAGTATCGATTGTTCCGGGGTTGCGGGGCGAAGGCGCGACCTTGGAGCGCCCAGCTGCCAGAGGAGCTCCCACGAGCTGACCTTGACCTCAACTTGCCGCGTGCGCCTCACGCTTCCCTCCCGTACAATAACACCGCCCCTAGTCGGCGCTCCGTGCCGGTGCGTCATTTTTGCGCGATGCTTGCTGCTTAAAACGGTAGTTTTTGCACAAAATTCGTAAATTTCGGTGTTTGACGCAGTTTAAAAGTTTTCTAAAATTTTTGTTAATCCGTGTTCTTGTATTTCATCGTGTTTACTCGATTACGTAAGTGCATAATGTTACATAAGTCGTTTATACATCGCGTGCGCGGGCGTGACCTTGCACCCCGGCGCCTAGACTATTTGGTCATTGCATTGCGTCGCGGCGTGACGTCGTACTCTATAAATGGTTCGTTGATACGCTTCAAAATGTTTTAATTATAACTTAACTAACGTCCGTGTCAGTGTCTGTGTTTACTAATAATGCATTGCGTAATAATGAAAATAAAAACCCTGCTATACGCGAATAAACACTACAATTTGGTGTATTTCGGCAAGTACAATAGTAATGATTTTGGCATGAAGCCAATGGAAATTGTGATTCGTGTCTTCTAACGTAAAAACACAGAATGAAATTACGTCTCGTCGTGATGCGAAAATGTATTTTGTGCCAAAGCGAATCTTAAATGTCGATAACTATATCGTTGTTAAATACATATGTGTGTGATGTAGTGCAATTAATTGGCTCTGTGACGCTGTAGAGACGTCATTTTAATTAGTGCCCGTGACCTTGTGCTATTTACTTACATTTTTTTATTTAACCTTCGCTTTCGAGATCGAAGGTCAAATTGGAAGAATCTAACAAAACTGTGAATTATTGCGGCTACGAATGCATTTAGTTTGTGAATTCATAATTGCGTAGCGCTACGTAGCGGGCGCAGAGGTGCTACGTAGCATGCGGTGTAGGCGTAGCGCTCCGACGACGCATGCTTGCGTTGGCTACGAAAGCTGTGCATTAAGTTTCTTCAGATTTAGCGGAAATTCGCATACAAAATTTTAATGAGTTCATAATTTGTATGCTCATCCATTTTCTTTTGTTACTGGACGAGAAGAGTTGAATTTTAACTAGAATTCGTGATAGCTAACATCGTTAACCCTCTGTCGGCCGCCGGGCTCGGGTCGCTGCGTACCTACCTGTGAGAAGGTCGCGTCCTGAAAAGGGTGTGGTACATTCCCGCTGTCTCTTCGTGGAAAGGTGACACCGATTTTATTGAATTTCGTGTGGGTTGTTTGTGGCGTGTTTTAGTCCGCACATATAGATATATACTTATGCTTTATTCAACATGGCACTCTAGGCAAATGTTAGTTAATGGGCGATATGTCACAATGTTCGGAACTGTCATGACATTACAAAAACCCATGCTAATGTCATAAATTTTTGATCGTTATAACTAGTAGATTGCTTCATTGTCCAGAGGCTCTGAGGCGATACACCAATTATGTAATCATTTATAAATCATAGTGTTATTTTTTTATTGTACATGTAAGAAATAAGAAAGAACAATATTTTACTTGACACATAAAGACACACACAATGCAGAAACAATATGTAGACACTTCAGGTTAAAGAAAGGGATAATACATTGTGTGCCTCACGGTTGCGCCAAATAGGTCCAGTTCAGCAATAATGCCCGATAGCTACGTGGTAGTTGTCTGACGCTGGTTTTCAACTGAACCTTATTTAGAGTGTACGGCGAAAAAAATATATAATTGGTAATTAATAATATATAATTGGAAGTTTTAGGTGTAAAGTAAATAATAATATACATATGTGTGTTAATAAGTGCTAAAAATGAAATAATAATGAATAGTTGATCAATGTACAAAATAAATAAAACTGTAAAAAAAAGTAAAACTATTTGTGTCATTCCATGTATATTGTACCTCATTTCAAGCACATGTTTCGTTCAAACATTTACTAATCTTAGATCTCTTAATATATTTTATTAAATAACTTGTCTAGAAAATGAATATATCCAAAAAAATCTGTTAGAATCGCCTAGCGATCGAGGCTTTATTGATCGATTCAAAACGCCTTTGACTTTCTTTAAGTGGAGCCATCACATTTTAAATCAATAAATAGGTAGGTAGTTAACGAGTTCAACGAAATATCTATTTTTTTTTAATGTTTATCTAGATTGTTGAGAAAATATACATAATACTAAACAAGCATGAACAAATTCTCTATTTGGCACAACACTTGCTTAATTTATGACCAATATAGCACACACATTGTATTAAAAGCACAAAAAAAAATAACATTAATTCAATATTAGTAAAAAAATAAATTACACAAAAAAAAATTAAAGAAATCCTAAATAAAAAGTGATGATAATACATACCTGGCCGCCTGCTTACCGGAAAAGATGTTAAAGAAAAGTTGCACTGATTTTGAATTTTTAGAACCTCTGAAAATCCACAAATTTAAAAGAGGAACAGTATGAAGAAATATTTTATTAAAAAAACCGGGCAAGTGCGGGTCGGACTCGCGCACTGAGGGTTTTGTACAAACTTACTTCTGAAAACAGTACAATCCCGAATTGAGTAACGAAGATTTTTCCGGATCGCAAAAAAAGTTTTTTTTCGTGACGTAATTACTTCAGATGTTTTCCTATACTTATGCTATGAGACCTTGCTTTAAGATTCTACATCAACGGGAAATACGTTTCGTTTTAGTGTCGAAATATACGTTTTTTGAGATATAAACAGCCGTATCTTTTTTTTTCGTTAATTTAGAAGTTTAATTTTTTCACAGCTTCAAGGGATCGCAGACTTGTGTATATTGCTTTAATTTCAACTCGATTTAACCTCCACGCGTTCCCGAGATAAAAGCTCTTGACAGGCAGACAGACAGAGATGGACAACAAAGTGATCCTATAAGGGTTTTTTAAAACATAAATCTGACCCTAACTTACGTTTTCGAACGTGTTTCTTATTTTGTTTGTGTACAGAAAATATTTGAAATATTTTAAATAAAATAAAAAAGTTTGTATTTAGGGTTCCGTACCTCAAAAGGAAAAAACGGAACTTTTATAACTTTATTGTCCTTCTGTCTGTCAAGACTCTATTATTCGGGAACGTGTGGAGGTATCGAGTTTAAATTAAAGCCATATGCTTACTCGGGTCTGCAGTTTCTTGAACCTGTGAAAAAATCAAACTTCAGAGTTAAAGCAAAAACAAGGTCTGGTCTCCATGGCAAAAAATGTATGAATTGTAGTTACAGTCGAGAGCTTTTGAAGCTGTAAAGCAAGTGAAAACTTCAACATTTTAGTGCTAAAGTTGATGGAATACCCGCTAAAATGTCCAAGGGAATTAGTAATAGTCACCACCAAAATTCTTACCATAATAGTGCTAAATCTAGCTCTGAAAGTGCTGAGTTCGCAACACCAAACGAAGCGCGTACCGTTATATTGCCTGCCCCCACCTGCCTTAGTGTGTGAATGTGGCAGGTTAAATAAAAAAATAAAGACTAATTTTTTTCTTTATTTTCTAGGGGGGGGGGGAGGGGCTAGAGAACGAAATTAATTTCATACACGCGTATATTACCTCGACTTTTAGAAAAAAAGTACTTTATTTTTTAATTTTTTCTTTAAAAATCGATAGTTTTTCATGTACCGAATCGACCCTTCGCGGGATTAAAACGACTGAAATATAACGTAAAAAAAAATTTGTTAGGATTTCGGCAAATAACCTGGTCTCGCTCTCGGGAAAACAAAATTATCAGAAATTGAATGACCAAAACCCAACTGTGTTCTATCACTCGCTCTAGGACCACGGTGACTCTCGCACAGAATATCATATCATTTGCCTTCCTAGGCAGATAGATAATCCTAATGTATAGTTACGAACAAAACACTTCACAATAGAGAGAGAGAGATCCCTGAAGCTTTTGTTTCAAACCATGATAGACTGTGATTGAGTTTTGGATTCTGGTCCGATAATAGTTATCGAATATTGAATTTAAACAGCGAATACTGGGTGAATTTCAAATATTTGCTGTATAAGTTCAATATTCACTAACTATTCGCCCAATTTATTTTGTGTTGGTTGATTCATGTTAGATAGATATTAGAATTGTGAATTTTTTCATGATAGTGCTGGATCGGTGAGGCCATTTTATGGAGGTAGTTCTACAGGTATATTGTCTATAGATTTATTATACACCGTTAAATTTTGATCGTTTTAATCCCGTGGAGGGTTTTTTTTTATTTGGTGGTGGGTAAAATCATCCAATGACGTCTCCCGCCCTTGGGCGGAGCGGGAGATGGTGTCAGACTCTAACTGACTAAAAACCCACCCTGTTCCTTCGTTGCCTTAGATACCAGGGCCGAGCTTTCTTTTCAGAAGCAAGCCCTGGGCCCCAGTAGGCTCTACGGTTTGCTGACAACTCCTTCAGGCGCGCGGGAACAGTGCGCACCGTCGACGACCTGGGCTTGATCCGGATGGTTACCGGACGGTCGGACAGCGATCTACCCATAGCTCGCCGTCCGCAAGCCTGCGCCTACGTTGGCTGGAAATCAGGATCGGTATTCGAAATCCCCGCGGCGGCTGGGTCGTGAGGGCCGCTGTCTCTCGCGTGCGGCTTCCTCTTTTGCTAGCATTACTGCTTCGCAGAAGGAGGCGACCGCCTGCAAACCCTCCTCGCTTTGGACCATGGCCCGTATTAGGGCCTGGCGCGAGAGATCGCCACTGCCGATCGCCCTCACGAGAACACGGCGATGCTCTACCCAAGCGGGGCACACTTCGACCGTGTGCTCCACCGTGTCCTCCGGGCAGTCCACACAGTGGTGGCACCCGGGCGTCGGTTCCGCACGAATCCGGAACAGGAACCTCCCGAACTTGCCGTGTCCGGTGAGAACCTGGGTCATGCGGAAGGTAAGGACACCGTGAGGTCTTTCCAGCCACGCCTTAAAGAGGGGCCTTACCGCCATAATTAAGGTGTGCCCAATCCCGTGGAGGGTCGATCCGGTACATGAAACACTATCGATTTTTAAAGATAAAAATGAAATAATAAAAAGCTCAATTGAAAACAAATAAAAAAGAAAAAAATAATGACAATAGTTGTAATGATGATCTGCATCTGTACTTCGTGTTTTTACTTTAGTTTTTATACGTGAATATTTTCATAATAGAAAAATGTTCATGTGTAATATGTAAACTGGCCACTAGCTGTTACGTGGTTAATTTTTTTTTACAAAGTATTTTGTGGAAATTTGATAATGTGCATGTGATAATAAGCAGCGATGACATTTTTCGAAATCGGTTGTAGTTTTAATATATACTAGCGACACGCCCCAGCTTCGCATGGGTGCAATGGTGATATTAAATATATTTGGCATGTGTTATACATATAAACCTTCCTCTTGAATCACTCTATCTATTAAAAAACCACATCAAAATCCGTTGCGTAGTTTTATAAATCTAAGCACACATAGGGACAGACAGCGCAAAGTGACTTTGATTTTTGTACTATGTAGTGATTTGTAAAATTGGTGTTTTTTTTTTTTTTTTTTTTTCTGGTAGGTAAAATCATCTAATGACAAGTCCCGCCCTTGGGTGGAGCGGGAAGTAGTGTCAGACTCTTACTGACTAAAAACCTACCCCGTTCCTTCGTTGCCTATCATGCCGGGGCTGAGCCTTCCTCTCAGAAAACGGCCCTTAACCCCAGCAGGCTTCGACCCTGCCTGCTTGCAGCTAGCAGGGTCGAAGCCTGGAATCTAATTGAAATGGGGTTTTCAATTGATCTGTTACTTGTTGCCGTGTGTGACAGTTATTATTTTATGATTAGAAATACGGATATTTGCTTTATTTTATGCATCTTTGAGACGTGAAAAGCCATGCTGTGGAATAACGTAAAGTCGAATTACTTTGGTTGTGAAGTTTAATTTTGGCCCTAGGTCGTTAACGAATAGAAATACAGCAAATACAGCGTCCTGTGGTCCTGTTGGTTATTAAGCTTCGGTCAAAGTTATATCCCAAGGACCAAAGTAATCCAATATTACTGTATGATATTTTTATAAGTTATAGGAATTTATTAATTTGCAACTAGCTTTTCACACTTGGCGCTTGTCAGATTTTTTTTTTATGGTAGGTAAAATCATCCAATGACAAATCTCGCCCTTGGGCGGAGCGGGAAGTAGTGTCAGACTCTTACTGACTAGATAAGCTCTTGTCAGATTGTGCCTCGTTCTTTAAAGTAAAAAAATGATATATTCCATAAATACTTCTCCATAGTACATAATAATAAAATAATCACGAATAGCCTTGTCACAATAAAAGTTAATGGGCATCCTTGTGATTCTACTTAGATCTTTATTGCCTTCGCACAGATAATAATTAGGCCTTGATATAGCTGCAGACTGTGTAGCTTAGTTCCCAGAAGTGGTTAAATGTTCCTAGAAGTGTTTAACTTCATGAAACTTAGTCTATTACTAAAGTAATTTGGCTCACACAAGACTTGCAGGAATTGATGAGATTTTATTGCCATTTTTTTATTTTTTACACTGGGCCCTGCGCAAGGATTTTTTTTTAAATTTATTTAAAAACAAAGAAGAAGAAAGAAAACATGTTTATTTGGCCAAATAGACAATAACCAATGATTGCCTGTGCTCCCAGCTCCCACCTAATGGTAAGCAGTGATGCAATCGGTGATGGTGAGGCGCACTAGTTTATACATAGAATTGCACTTGTATCGTGGGTACATTCACAAATAAGTACCGTCCTGGATCTGAATGTCTTGTGTCCCTGTTATGTTTTCTTCCAAGGCGCCAACCGTGCCGTCTCTCCGTTTTTAGCTTATAGTTACAGAACACTTATCGTACGTCTACTGTGTGGTACTTCATGACTATGTTAGTGAAGGTCTGTGCGTGTAGGGTAATTTTTTTAAAGTGTGGAAAGTCTTCAAATATCTTCTCCTGCTGGCTGCTTAGGGTGGGGCAGGAGGGAGTGTCAGATTTTTCCCGTGTTCCTTCAGTCACCGTTTTTTTTACTTCTTAGGCACTGAACTCACGAAGCGGTTTTTTCCTGCGGCCGCCGCAGCAGAGGAAACGGCTACTTTATTTCAAAACTCACGAGACGGTAGATTAGCCGTCGCCGCCGCTGCGACCACTGCGATTTTCGACCGCAAACCGGCGATAGGGCGCGGTCGCCGCCAACCGACCGCAGAGCGTACGGGCGCAAACCGTCCAGGCAGGGCGGCGGGTGACCGCAGCGTCGGTGAGCAGTAGCCGCGAAAAACCGCGCACACGGCGGCCGTAAACCGCGTCGTAAAAATTGCTTAAATTTTTTACACATATATTTGTATTCTAAAGAACCTAGGAGTCAAAAACTGCTTCGTGAGTTCTCTCCCTTACAATACTAGTTTTTACTAAACGTTGACATTATCGATTCCGTGACAATAAGCTATAATCGTGTGGCACCAATAATTTTTTTGACCTATAGCTCCCTAAAGAAAGTTTCTCGGCAAAAATAGACGCCGAGGCCACAATCGGCCGGTCAACGCCGAAGTCAATGCCCGGCGTGAGGGAAATAGGCCAGATAGTTGAAATAGACGGACTCAGCTTAGTAGTGTAGCTGAATTTAAAGTAGCTTAGAACGTGCTGGCTGTGAATGGAATCACCTTGTACAATTACTATTTTATATGCATTAATTTAGTTACCTAGGCTACTGAAATATCAGATGCGGATACGGGTGTAGAGATAATACTAAATCAGTTTCGGATAGTGTTACGAATATGAAATATTTGGGATTATCCGCTACTTGCGCTTACGGATATCAGAATTTTAATCTTTTGAATACCGTAATTAGAGACACAATAGAAAGACAATAGGTGTAAGGTTAATAACTCAAGCCCCATGCGAACGCCGACGTTCGCTTGGGGCTTGAGTTATTAATATTATAAAAGCAAAATAGAAATAGTAAGATTTAACTTTTATTTCTAGTCTACGAGTATCATCATTTGTTTGGCAGGGTGAAACAAACGAAAACCTGTCATTATAACAGAAACTTTTTTTTTCAAGATCCAAAGCAATATTAATAAATCCATTTACAAGCACTTTTGAAATATCACGAAGTTAGTCAGTCAGAAAAACGATGTTGATTGCACATTCCAAAGCGTAGATCCCTATGGAGAAACTCCATGGACACTCTTTTATTTCGGATGTACGATAGTTTCGATTACGGTTAGGAACGGAGCTCCATGACCTCGCTACTGCAATGCATACAGAGTAGGTAACTACTACCTAGGTACCTAAAATCTAGATACTCATTATACGTGCCATGTTCCAAGTCGTGTTCGCTGAATCTATTCAACCTCATTACATTACTATTATTATTACATACATTTAATAATATTTTATATTAATCGAGTTTACTTTTTCCGCTGTCATAGCGAGTGAGTTTAGCGGAGTAATTGACTTGTAAGACTATTTGAGTATTGACTTTAGATTCCAAACAACCGCTCTGCATTTGAAGTTCACGCATGTTGCAAAACTAATTAAAAACGAAGTAAGGAAGGATTTTCGGAAAATTCAGTTACTCACAGACTAGGATTCTTCGTAATGAGCTATGTATAGTTATTTAATCCCAAAAATAACTACTAATAACCTCCTTACTGCACTTTTAATTAGCGCGGCAGATCTATCGTAAAACAATCAACCGACTGCACAGTACCTACGAGTACGCTCGATCGAACTGCAAGCCAATTGCACTCCGACCACAAGCCGCTCTTCCGAATGGGAATTCCGGCAGTTATGTCATCTGAACAAGATAGGCAATTATGCAGTTAGCTTGCCGTTCAAATGCAATCCATGTTATTTTAGAAATGACTATACGCTATATAGCGTTCCGTTAGAAATTGCTGAAAAATTCAACTGCTAGCGATATTTTATTTTTATTTTACTAGGAACCAACTATTCAATTCAGCTATGGGAGTCCGGCAGTTGTGTGAACTGAACAAGAACGCCAATTTTGCAGTTGGCTTACTCAAAGTCTCAGTTGGCTTCTTCAAAAGCAGGCCATCTGTCGTTTTAGTAATAACTATATTATGCTCTATATTGTTATATTAAAAATGATTGCAAAATTCAACTGCTTGCGATGTTTCTTTATTTTTTGCTAAGCAGCATCTATTCAACAATCTTGTTATGTTTGTACGCTACCTATCATCTAAGCGAAATCTAAAACGGGTCCCAGCATAATAAATGATCCTCTGGTGTGTTTGGTTTTTATGTCGCTAGCGAATTTTATTTTTCACATAGGTATGTACGAGGGCCTCCTACTGGCTTTCCTGTTCTAATGTAATATTGATGTCCTTATATTTTTTCACTTATAGGTAGAGTAGTAATTACTTAGGTACACTAAATACAAAAAAAAAACACTTTGAAGGAGAAATCCCATGTACAATCGAAGACCGTTCCGCCTGACTACCGCAAAGTTCATTTTTGCTTGCACTCGAAATGAAAATTTCAAAGGGTTTGGTTTGGTTCAATGACCATCTTCAACATTTTTTTGGGCATTGAGCTTAAAGTGACTGCGACTGCATTTTTAACCTTTGAGTGTACTTGCTGCTGCTGTATTTTTCTGCACAAACCAAGTCTTGCTTTTTTATACCGATAAAAATAATAAATATCTATCTACATACAAATTATTACATATTATCCTACAACTAAGGCTTGTAAGATTTTAATTGTAATTTTTTACTATATGAAACCTTGTAGGTTCTTTTAATTTTTCATTTCTTTTCTCAGATGCTGATGTAACGACTATGATCGGTCCAGTCTAGCTCGCATACTTCCTTCAATCAAAGTAAGCGGTAAGTTTATTTGTAAAGATACTTTATCTGTTAGCGTTTCTGCCAAACGCTAAGTACTTACAGACTGTTAGGTAATGATATAACCTGCGGAAAAGTCACGTGGCTAGTAACGCGACAGTTAATGTCCTTGCCATACATTTTGTATTTAGCGTTTGGCGGGAACGCTAACAGATAATCATTACTCTAAAGGTCTGGGATGGTAGATATAGGTAGAAGCCACGCAGTAGTTTTTTTTGTGTTTTATATTTACCTACCATATATATCTACATATATCGGTATATATATAGATAAAGATAGATGTAGATCTACTCTTAGATATATCGAAAAACCAACAACATTTGAAAACTACACATAACTAATAAAGAACAGTTTCTAAATAAGGATCGTTAAAGTTCAAACCGTTTCATTAACCTCAAAGTTCTTCAAACTGGCAGAGCTGGCTCGTCTTTTGTCGGCGCCGTGTTGAACTGGCATTTAGTAGTTTCCTAAAGTTAGCCTAGTCTGACCTAAGTTCAGCTGAAACTGACCTGCATCTTAAAATAGCGTCTCCGCTCCGCAAAAATAGACAGCTCTTTCTTTTCACGGGGCCCTAGCGCCGACTTGACTTTAACATGTTATTGAAAATTGTCTAAACTTTTGTATCTATCGACACCTCACAACCCGATAACTAATTAACGATTCCTATTAGTATTAGTCTCTGATGTTGTAATTAATACAGATTTGATTAGTCGTTGAACAGGCGCCGATGAATTGGCAGCGTAACTTCAACGCCCTCACCGCGTAGTTAGCTACATGAAGTTCTGTATCAAATGTCTTTAATTAATTGCAATAAAATATAAACAATAATGCCCTAAAGTGAGCTCATATTGCTAATGACTATGTAGATGATAAAGTTGTGGTGTTGTGTGCAGAGATGCCTGCGAAAATGATGAGTGCTCGAGGCGGCGCCGCGGCGTCTGGCGACGTGAGCGTAGCAGAAGGACCGCTCGCCTCCTTCGAGACGCTGACGCAGGCCGCCATCATCGCAGTCATGGGCATAGCAATCGTTGTCTCCAACATACTCATCATAGCCTCCTTTCTTAACCTCAAAGGAAGATGTATGTATGATAATATTAATTTGTTTAGATCTTCAACAGAGCCTCCGGAGGAAAACGAAGGGAGAAATGGCAAATATGTGTTCGTTAACACTCCGTTAATCAAAAACCAATTAAAACAAAATCATGATAATGCAATAATGTAACGCAACACTTTAAAAAACCAGCCCAATCAGCATAACTGCTGTTCCAATTAATTCGTTGTGGTATCAGCAGCAGCACATTTTATTTACTTATACACAAACAATAGGTTGTATTTGTACCTACATATTATGTAAATATTTTTTGTTAGTCCTTGTACTAAATACTGGAACAGAATGCCGATTCGTAATCGCTTTTAGTTTCTATTATCCCTTGGAAAACTTAATCCGTGCTGAAGTGGATAATCTCGTGAATTGGTCAGGTTTCTTTCAAACGGTTTAGGTATACCATCACATTGAATGTTAAACTATCGTACATCTGGAGTTGCAGAGTGAAGGGATAAGACATACGGTTTTGTATATAAGGTTCGAGCGCCATTTTGTAGTGAAAAAATAAAAATAATGATAGATACTTTTCACTACTAAACGTTTTTTATTTGTTTTGTTACCAGATCCACATATTATCTTTAGATAATCAACGTTAAATAATATCGTGCTACATTTTTTGTGTTTTGCAAATAAACAACTAAATTAAACTTGTAGTAGTAAAAAGTATAATTATTTTTATATTTTCCTTACAAAATGAGTAGTTATTACTGTAACACTATCGCTCAAGAAGCAAATTAGATCCATCTTTAAAAGTGGTTGCGGTGTTGACTAGGGCATGCAATTCCGGAATTCCGTAATTCCGGAATTCCAGATCAATTTGACTAATTTTCCAGTTCCGGAATTGACTGGAATAATTCCGGAATTCCGATATTCATGTCTTCTTTTTTAATATTTTGATTTTATTATATTTTTCTGAACGCACGCAATGTAACGTCTGTGAAATATTCCACAACGATAACGGAGGAGACCGAGGTGTATATTTGTCTGAAGCATATACGTATATTTCATCGGTTTTACCCACGAGTGTAGAAAGTGAGAGAGTTTTTTCGTGTGCTGGATACTTTTGTAACCGAATACGAAGCTCTTTATCAGATAAAATGTTAGACGTGTTATTATTCTTAAAAAGTCATTACCAAGAACAACGGTTCTTGTCAAAAAAATAATAATTCTTTCAAATAATTTCATTGATCTCAATTAATCACTATCAATAATTCTCATGTTAGTATATTTTTAAATCTATTCTATTTGATTTTATAAAAACAAATATGTACTCGTATAATTACATATTACACTCAAAATTATTAAAAGACTGATTTACAATAATTTTAAGCTGATAAGAGACTATTTCGAGAATATTTTTTATTTTTGTTACTGTTTGATTACATTATTTGGTTTTATATACATTTTATTGATTTTATTATTGTTAGAATATTTTAAAGTAATTAAGGTAAATGGTAACCAAATTTTATTAATTTGTGATTTTGACTGATTTATATTAATTTTAATTAGGTAGGATACTATCTCGAGACTTATTTTTATGTTTTTTTACTGTTTAATTACTTTATTTTGTTTTTTATAAGCTTTGTTTCATTTAAAACATTTTTTTTTGTATTTTGCTGGATCAAACAGAGACAATAAGACAATTATAAATAAAAAAAGTACCAATTCCGGAACCAGTTCCGGAATTCCGGAATTAGCTCTCCAGTATCAGATCCAGTTCCGGAACTGATAACCCTCCGATATTGCATGCCCTAGTGTTGACTGATAAAGAAGCTGTTCACGCTGTGTGGTCGATGCAGGTCTCTCGCACGAAGTGATCAACTACTACCTGCTGTCCCTGGCCGTGGCGGACCTGCTGATCGGCGTGCTGGTGGTGCCACTGTCCGTGTACCCCGCCATCACGGGCCGCTGGATGTTCGGCGACCTCATGTGCCGCCTGGCCGGCTACGTCGAGGTCACTCTCTGGTCCGTCTCAGTCTACACCTTCATGTGGATCTCCGTTGACCGTTATCTCGCAGTTCGGAAGCCTCTCCGTTATGAGACGGTTAGTGCAACGGTAGTTATCCCTTTCAATATTTTTTTTCTTAGCTAGCTAGTCTGCATTATGCATTTGCATTAGTAATTGTTCATTCTGAATCCTTTGATAAATAAAATAATAAATAAACTCACTTTTTTCTAATCATGAGAAATTGATTCTTCTTTGATAAAAATTACAATAATTTGTAGATAACGATTTCATTTTTCTCTCTTTCAATAGTTCTTGTATAAATAACATTTGCATATACATAATTAGTCCAACTTAATCATTAGCATGAAAAATTATTTTTGTAATATTAACATTTCTAGTATTTTAAATGATTTGGTCCCTTTTCCAATAAATCTCAGAAAACTTAGACTAGTTTAGGCCGCGCCCGTTTTAGGCTAATTATTAATAACTATATGCTCATGGACCAGGTACAAACGCGCACTAGGAGTCAATGTTGGATGGTTTTCACGTGGATATCTGCAGCAATGCTCTGCTGTCCGCCATTACTAGGTTATAAAAAGGAAGCAAATTTTGACAAGGAGACGTTTATATGTATGTTGGACTGGGGCACGACGTACGCGTACACGGCCACGTTGGGCATCCTCGTGTTGGGCCCGAGCGTTATCTCCATCGTGTACAACTACTACTACATCTTCTCGATGAAGCGGCGCCTCAACAGCGGCGTGCCCATCCACGACAAGGAGTATGCCACGGCGCTGGCCGAGAACCTGTCTAACCCCAGCCATTGGATGAGCTTCATCATGGTATGCACGTTTTGGCTGAGCTGGACTCCTTATGTGGTCGTCAAACTGTATGAATATTGTACTGATCAGGAAATAAAGGTACCCATGTTGCATTTCGCAGTAGTATGGATGGGTATCATGAATTCTTTTTGGAAGATTGTAATACTGCTGACGTTCAGCCCGCAGTTCAGGCTCGCTCTGAGGATATTGTGCCTGACGGCGTGTTGTCGCTCCAAGGGACGCCTGGCAGCTGAGCTCATGGGCCTAGATAATGACGACTGAGTCCACCTCTTGGCGGGTATGTAAATCCTTTATAAAGTCGATCAACCGAACACATACACAATGTTGCGGTACAGCCAATATTTTGGATTTATATACCTGGCCTGGCTTCACAGATATTCACAATGTTGTCTAATGTTCTTGAATTCAAAATATTTTAGGTCTTGTCCTAATTTTGCTGTTTATTAGAATGTCTTGATGTTTCTTGACTGCGAGTAAAATCACGATCATTCCTGTAAATACATCTTGAAACGAATGTTGATTGTGCATATATTAACTGATGTGTGCAAGTAGGTAGTCGATTTATGACATTAACTTTCATTCTAAAGATGTGGGTAGTCAATATAATATTTGACAATAATGTGTTTAAGTTCAAACACTTTGCTCTGTGCAATAAAGTTCATATCATTTTCTCAATGAATATATTCGCTAGTTCTAGGCATTATGTACTGTTTAATTTATTCTTAATTATGAAATTATGTTAGGGAATAAAATGATAGATATTTATTTACCAATGAGTAGGGTTAATATATAAGAGCCACGTGCTATTTATTAGATGTAAATATAGTATAGGGCGCTAAATTTTGATTGTTATGACTAACTTGTTGTCGACGAAATGTGTGTGGTATGTACCTAATTTCGTAATATTGGTTTATAAAGATGGAGAAAATCATTGTAAGAGTTTATTCGTTTTACGTGTCTTGTATGCCAAGCGTGTTTAACTTTGTATTTCGAACAAACCAAACAAGTTATCTAAGTGTTTTGTTGTCGCTGCTGAAAGGCTTTTTCCTAAAAATTGTTTACTATATGTGAAGTGAACATAGTTCCATTTAAATGTTTGAATACGTAGTGTATGAATATCGGAAACCGATAGAATTGTTTGCTCGTTAAACTAGCTAAAATAATAGCGAAAACACGGCCAGTATGCAGATATTAAATGGTACAAAAAAGAATAGTTTTGTTGTGACAATTTAATGCTCTGTTATACACCGTTAAATTTTGGTCGTTTTAATCCCGCGGAGAGTCGATTCGGTACATGAAACACTAACGATTTGTAAAGAGAAAATTAAAAAATTAAGTACTTTTTTTAAACTCGAATTAATTTACGCATGAACGAAATTAATTTCTTTAAGTAAACGCCAGCTGAGCGAGGCCAATGAACTGTAGGTAGTTAGTACGCAACGATAGACAACTACCTACAAGGACATTGACTCGTTTACTTTAAGAAATTAATTTCGTACAAGCGTATATTAATTCGAGTTTTAAAAAAAAACTACTTCATTTTTTAATTTTATCTTTATAAATCGATAGTGTTTCATGTACCTAATCAACCCTCCGTGGGATTAAAACGACCAAAATTTAAGGGTGTATAATTGTTATGAAGAACATTGAATTGAAAAAACCTCAGAACAATATCAATATTAATTGTGAATGTTAGCTTTCAATTGTGTTAAAATGGACAGCTGTGCAACTTTAATTAGACTTTACGGAACTCTGTGTTTGATCTCCAAATTCATGTAATACTCATTTAAAAAGTCATTTATCATTTAAAAAGTATTATGATTCTGGAAAATATTATACAATATTTCTTGGGTATTTAATATAATATCAGTTTGAAATAAAGTTAACTAGGTATATGTTGTTGAACGCACATTCTGTAATCGCTTGAGCGAGATTTTTGACTTCTATCTTAATGAATATAAATATATAATATAGATAAAATGATTTGTCAATATCTAATCTTGTCTTTCGATTTTCTAAGTGTGTTTCTACTTATAACATTTATGCTATTCGTGTTGATTATATTAATTAATTATGGTATCGAAGGGCGGGCGTTCCAGCTGTGTCCAAGGCAAAAGTGGTTTAACGGAAAATATGAAGTAGGCACCTTGGAGAGGCGCTGTCTCTGTCTGATCAGCTTCAACATCGATGGAATTGTTGTCAATATTCTGTTAACCTCGTGTCATACAATATCTTTTCAATACACTTGCTCAGAAAGTGGCTCTAATTGTACTACACTTAAGTATATAATGGCATCTGTTACCAAACTGTGACATTTTGATTACCATTACGCTCTAGTGCTGTAATGTAGCTATAACCTTTTTGTTCAACCTCGTTGTTCGCAAAACAAATTTTGAATACGAAAAAATAAAAATTGTTTGTGGTCTATGGCCGTCATTTTAAGATGCTTGCTGATTTTGGCGTATATTTTTCGAGTGAAATACATAGGCTGTATTAATTAAATAAAATCAAATACTACATTATAAAATGTTACATCCATATTCTATTGTCACTACGAATGACTTTAACTTAAAAAAAATTACACAAGAAAACAAACGGCGACAGGGCAATATGATCAAAAGACCATATAGCCATAGCCTAGCGCGTGCTCATAGGCAACAGATTTATTTTTTTACCACCATGTTATGAAAAATTTACTAGTTTTATCGTTGTAATATTAGTTAACTAAATTATTTTTCTTCACAAGTGTATTGAAAAATGTCGTATGATACACGTTAGTAATGAATGGTTACCGTTCTTGGCTCTCTTAAGACCCTCGCCACGGCTCGGGTCTTAATACCGCCTCGACGGTAACCAATTACATTACACACTTGTATCATAATGTACTATTATCAAATCATTTAACATAGACATGTCTTTGACGCCTGCCCGTCGGTTGAAGTTAACATTTTCTCAAATTAAAGGCTGTGCTTAGACTACCTTCGATTTCTTTGTTTCAGTGTAGTTTTAGGTTGTAATATTAATATTTATTGTCTTACTGTCTATCTAATTTCACTGCCTTCTAATGTATTTCTGTACTTACGCTTAAGTATTGTTAAGTACTTCCTAGACAACATAATATATTATATTCTGTTGTGTTAGTATAAGAGTCGCGTCGTACTAAGTGTTTCCTATGTTATTAATTTGTAAACAAAAAAGTAATGTATGTTTAATTTTAGTAGTCGATTACTGTTTATTACCTACTTATTTAAGAAATTAAGGTCTTTTTTCTTTAGATATAAATTTTCTAATTAATAAGTAGGTATATAGGGTGATTAGTGACCGATATTTAAACACGTGATTGTAGTCATGATAACAAACAACATTTACTTTGGGACCAAACCTAAAATCGTGAAAAAAAATCTGCTGGTCAGCACATTTATGTTCGCCTAACTGGTCAAAATGTACTGAACTTTATGATATTTTTCGCGATTTCAGGTTTGGTTCAAGTTAGTAAAAGTGGTTTGTTATCATGACTACGATCACGTGTTTAAGTTTAAGTTACAGTCACTAATTACCAGTCACCTTATATAGTAACAGTGCCTACATTAGGTACTTTTTATGTATTAGTTTCTAGGATTCTTCTAGATGTGTAATCAATTATAGTGGTTTCAAATAAAGTTGCTTAATACATATATCATAATCAAAACTGTTAATTCGTCAAAACCACTTTACACTAAGATTGGTCAGGAATACTTTGACCTCCAGTTAGTCAGTTTATAATGACATACGTACTAAAATTTTCTCAAAACCATGTTAGTTTGTTTTTTCTCGGTTGGCTTCTCATCTGACAGGACGAAGCTGAGTTGGTAGGTACCTGAATTTTACATGGAGCGACTGTTTATTTCAGTGGTGGCCAACTTGATTGGCTCACCATCGACTGTTTACGAATTAGACTCTGTGAGATCTACCAGTTAAAAAATCAATTTAGCAAGTTAAAGAATAAAAGACCTAACGAGTTCACTAGATCGGCGCACCAAAATTAGGCTACAGCCACACGTGAGCAATACGCGCGAGGTTCGCAAGTGGCTCGCGACGCGCGCGCTCACAGCTTCTGTAGGCCCAGCCAAGTTACGGCCGTTTCGTTTCGATTCTCTTGCGTCGAACGCCTCGAGTTTGCCACGCCTCCAATTCCTTCGTTCTGCTCAGTCACGTTGTCTGAACAAAAAAAACGGAGGCGTGGCCGACTCGAGGCGTTCGACACAAGAGAATCGAAACGAAACGGTCGTAACTTGGCTAGGGGGGCTGGACACACCCTAAGAGGTTCGATATGAAAAGGTTGCGTATTATTAAAAGTAAACAAAAACACTCGTATTATTCTGAACAATCGAGTCATAAAAGATCAAAACAGAGTAAAGCGACCATAAAAACTTGAGCAACCAGCCTTGAATACGTTCAATTTTCTTTTGCCAAACAAAGAGATATAAAGTGACAAGGTCATTGAATGTTCGAGGGCCGAATAGCTAGTTAGATTTCAAACGGAGCTTACAAACTTTTAACAAGGCTACGATACATTAAATATTCTAAAACATCAATGATGTTAGAAATAAAAACAAATATATTATGAGTGCGTAAATTTACCCGGGTTTGCGTATTTTAGTTAGTGCCAGGTTTATTACTTAAATATTCTGAAACAATCAATTATAGTAAATAATAATGAGATGTTTTTTAAACGATGCGAACATATATATTGCATGTTATATTCTCTCGTTATCAGTGTTGCTAGTAGTTCATTAAGTATTCTAAAATAATCTAGGATCGCATAAAATATTGCTAATACTTAATTATTTTTAAGGGTATAAGTAGTGTTAGCGCTTTCCGATTAATGTTAGGTTCATTAAATATTCTAAAGTGATCTATACCAATAAAACGATAGAATGAGACGAATGCAAAAATTCAAGTATTTTTATCCGACAGCCAAGAAGTGTTTTGTTTTTAATGTAAATTTGAAATTTAAAAGATTCACTAAAGGTTCACAAAATATTTTATATTCTTTATAGTAGGTACTAATTTATATTAGCAATAAATCTGTATTATCGTTTTCACTGTTGTAGTCTGATAAAAAAATGTAATTTTTAAACTTTTAAAACCATTTTAAAAATGGAGTATATTTATTTTTGGACCTTTTGGTTAGTGTCAATTTCATTAAATATTCAACATATACATATATATACCAATTAAAAAAAAATATGTATAAACAGGTAGAAAAAGAACTGATATAATGGGCATCAAAAAATTCATCCACATTGATATCAATGGGAAAAGTGCCCAGAACGCTGGCAACATTGCCACGTCGAATGGCAATGCTGATTCGTTGACTGAAGAAAAGCCCAGCCCTCTGGCTACGCGAAGAGTCGACCAGCTGTTTGCTGATGTCACGAACAACTCGATGAGCGCTCGGACCCCATGGCCCTAGTGTTTCAACCCCAAACGGCTCAAACATATAACTACCGATAAGGTTATTATAATATAAAAAGTGGTAACCTAAATGTAATTGAAATAATAGAAAGGTCGCGAATTGTTGTATATGTGTTGAATCCATTACTAAATATTCGTTCTGTCGTTCACTAAATATTCTGAACTATTATTAACCATGTTCTATATGGTAATGAGATTTGAACTGTTTCCTAAAACAATTTCACTGCCACTGTAAGTTTAATATTTAGCCAGCAAATAAAACAGCCAAGAAACTTATTAATATTTAGCCGAAATGTACAGTTTTGCTATTGAAACTATAATATAATACAATATTCTGCAGATGCGATGCAAAAATTAGAAATAATTTGTTTGGAAATCTGTTTTGCTCGTGTGTTTTTTTCATCGAAATTATTTAATGCACCTTCATTGTATTTATTTTAAATTAACTTTCTAGTTTAAATGCTATTAGTTTGCTTCTTGTTTCTTCCAGTATCAGATATTCTAGATGGAATTTCGACTCCGTTCGAATTTCAAAGCGATGTTCAGAGAATTGCCCTGCAGCATCAAATCATTTGTCTGGTAAATGAAAGGCGATTCAAGCCTGGATCAATCGATTATTGAAACAGTACTCTAGCAGCCATGCTGCATTACAAATAAAGGACTATTTCGTAGAACAACACTATAGCAGATATGAATTCTCGATAGAATTAATCACAAACCCATTGTATAAGTATAGCATAATCAGCCTTATAATGTTCCCACTGCTGGGACTCAGGCCTCCACTCTAGGACAGGGAAGCCCGGTGTTGATTAATTAGTGTTGCTGATGATTCGGAGACGTTATATTGGAACACAGTGCCCGAATCGACACATTTTTACTTCATTATTTTTTCATCTACGATTCGGACACACTGTTTAGTCCAGTAAAAATAAAAGTTTTAAAATATAATGTATTGGGAAAAAGCTTTACCCAAACTAAAAAAAAATATTAAAAATAAAATGTGTCGTATATTCGGTCATTCGAACACTATGTTCGAATATATTGTGTTCGAATCGTCCGGAACTCGTTAATTAAACCCATTGTATTGAATTTAATTAAATAATATTAGGTAAATGTGTTGCATCATATCGCGGTCAATTTAATTTACATAATCATGTAATTGTTTCACGTGAGTGTAGGTATATGTTTGTATATAATATATGTATATGTATCAAACTACTTTTTAGTGTATTTCACCTATGATATAGGCAAACATAGGTTGATTCGAATGAAAAAACACTTTTTCAATTCATTAGAGTATGAAAAAGTGCGAATGATGGATGATTCATCCCTTTTCACAATTTAATAGGTTAATGAAAAGTAGTTTGTGAGGAAAAAGCAGATAAAATGCAAACCAGCTTAAAATTCCTGCTAAAATATTGATTGTGTAAATGAATTAGTGTAATTAAATGGTAGAGGAGGGCAAAACGGATAAGCCAGGAGATCGTATAAAAGGGAATAAAAGTAGCATTTTTATGTAAAACTAGGTTAAAATATCTAGATATGACAAAAGTAATTATAGGATGTTCTTTGCTACGTAAACACTTTGACTATAAAATAACAGAATGACTGGAATCGAAAAGGTTTTTAATTCATAAACTATAACGAAAAATGAAATCGTTCGTATTTTATTATATGAATTAAAAATATGCAATTAATATATTACATTAATAGACTTACGTACTTGTAGATTTGTATAATAAGAAAATACAGTAATGATGCATTTTGTAGGCGTGTGATTCTTTTGAAGTATTTCGAATATTTCAAGTATCTCTATTAAATACTCTATAACAATCTCTATACTTCATAAAAAGTCAACAATATAGTTGTATTTGTGTTTATTTTATGAATGAACCACAAAGCCAGGAAATATGTAATAAACTGTATTGTAGATACGTTGATACTTATTACTCATGCATTGCTTCATTTATAATTTAACTTAACATGCTGTACTTAACCTGGAGCTGCATTCGGACATTCGTGTATTTTACTATCCCTTATTTCATCAAAAATTATTATATACGATATATTACACCAATTCGTCCAGAAACGCTGCCAAATCTAATTTAATTAAACAGCTATATTTTGAAAATAAGGAATTGTATGATATGATTTTAAAATTAAGATCACCGAAATAGTTATTTTCAATCTGCTGTTTGTAGAGCACGCGATTAGATAAAAAGGCATCCAAGCGCAATATACATAGTTATTGTTAATGAAGAATAAAGTTAATATAACTATACTTTACATCAACGAAAACAATCTTTTTAATTTTATAATTAGCATAGCATAATGCATAATACATTATATCATAATTAATAAAAAGTAGGTACTCCAATGACGTTCGAGTCTCGGAAATATACCTAGATATTTCCTTGCGTATCACTGTAAAAACAATTCGACAATCTAAGACGGCGGAATATCTCTCCTATAAAATAGGTCAAAGGCCGACGTATACCTATATCTTAATATCTGGGATACATAGGTGATTAAGAGCTACTGTCCACGTAGTAATATCGTGATTAGCAATCACGATATTACTACTTGATTGAGATTAACTCATGAGAGCATTTAATTACTCAAGTCTATCAGCGCTGAAAATTTAGCTCTGATCCGACATTAACTGTAATTTAAACTTGATGTTCAGCAGCTTTGTATACAAAGTTGTAGTGTACAAGGAAACTTGTTAATAAGAAATTACGTCAAAGTGCATTAAGAAATTATGCTCAGTAGTGCTATTCTCTAAGAAAACGCAGCGCTTCCGCAACGACGAACATCAAAATAGAATACATTGAATTAATAATCCAATGTATAGGTTAATTAGGTTGACAATCCAATGTACCATTATTGGGTGTTCGTTGTTGAGGCAGCGCTACGTTTTCTTAGAGAATAGCACTACAGCTCTGAAACAGTGGTACAAGATACTATAAAATAATTTTAAATTTGCATCAAAACGTGTTGTGCAAAAGCTATTACATAATTAAGGAAAAAAACGTGTTGCGACGACCCTAAGTAAAATGATATAAAGGTAGGAAAATGATAAGGATGACCAGGAATATCTAATGAAAGCTAGTTTTAAAAATCACTTTTAAAATCTAAGGTTTTAAAACAAGTTTTCAATTAAAATATTTTTTTCATAGCAAGCTATTACAGCGCGGTATATACTTATTTAATACTCATCAAGACCACTCCAAAAAGTTCAAACACGATGTGGTTATCTTATTGCACTTATTACCGAGCTTCTATGGCCATCTTCCAGTTCCATCATCAAACCCTGGTTACCATCTAGCACCTAAATACTTGTCAATACAAATCAAACGAGCCTAAAGCCGAAGGGGTTTATGACCGAGTTCCTATGGCCACCTTCCAGCTCCATCATCAGATCAGCTCTATGTGATCATAATATTGCATTGTCTTGCGATTTACACATGCATGCTTTACAGCTCAATCGGTAACCGGGAAGTGGAAAAAATTTAATTTGCAAGATTTGATCACAGACAAACAGGTCAGGTGAAACTAAAATAAAAGCTTGTAATTAACTCAAACGTCAGTGGGTATAAACTTAAAATTTATCACTAACTAACTGCAAATAAAGTTCTTAGTTTAATTTATGACTATTTAGAATGGCATTCGTAATATATGTTAATGTTATTTCATACACCGACCCAACACGTCCGTGTGCTGTCCGAATTAGCTCCAGTATTCAACTTAAATTAAGTTTATATTTCTCGTTCTAATGCAGGTTAAAGCATTTATTTTTAGTACCGTGTTTAATAATAGAGAGTTTAATAATATAATATGATGTATTTATTATATTAGAGGTTTATTTTTTGTACTAATTATAGTTATGTTAATGGTGACGAGATAAAATGATCTCAGTATAAAATTTTATTCAAATACTGTTTACTTACGAATGATAAACGAATGTTAACGGATTTTATTTATAGTGTTTGATGTAATTGAATTTATATCGACGTTTGAAAGGCAAAAATATCTAAGCGACATTGAGTAAACTTTACAGGAGAGTGACTTAAATTATATATTTAGAAAAAAAAATGGGAATTTAGATAATATTACGATGATATTAATAATATATAAATCCGACTGCTTCATCATTTTCAACAATATTTTTCTAAAAACTTTAATTTTAAATCACTCTCCTGTAAAATTGACTCAATGTTGCGTAGATATTTTTGCCTTTCAAGCGTCGATATATTATTATCTATGTGTTTTGATAATTACTATCCAAGTTTTAGATTTCTTATTCTACATTTAAAGCAGAGGTGTATAAAGTAACGGTTCAATAGTTCTATCTGATATCAAAATTGTATATCATGTTTGTCGCTATTAAAATGTTTAGCTCAAGTTTTGACGTTTTATTTAGTCTTAGTTTATTTTTTGAGTTATATCTGTACACATATTAAGTACAAATATCCACAATAACTTAGTAAATATGTAAACAGCATCATTTTCCAAATTTTCCTTGTCCTTATCCCGTTTAATTTGGGGTCGTCATGCTATCATTTCATATCACTTCTTACATTTCTTGTCTTTTTTTGACCTCCCTCTCCCTCCCTATCCTTAGCAACTTAATAAACATGAAACCATAATATTATATATTATTATTTATGTTCTATTTATTAATTAATACTATGTACTCGTAAGAAACACTGTACAAAGGGCATTTTCTACCAGTCAACCTAAGTGCTTATTTACGGAGACACGGCGCGACGGGGGTTTTTACTGTTTACGGAGAAGCGGCGCGTGCAGCGGTCTGCGCTATCGCACGCACAAAAGTATTATGGCAATGTGATGTTGTTTACGAAAACGCGGGGCATGCAGAGTAGCGGTGCCCGCCGCGCATCATGAGAGATGAACAAAATTAAGACGAATCTAACGAGCCCAAACTCGATAGGTTTACTACGATAGTAAGTATTCCAGGGTTCCATCAGCCACCTCCCAGTTCTAGCAACAGGTTCTTGACATCATGAGAAATGTATAGCACTGGTTAAGACGAATCTATCTATAATGAGCTCAAATCCGATGGACTTACTAATAAACAATCCAGAGTTACGTCTTTTACCTGAGCTCCATCATCAGACCAACTCAAAGGCACCATCATGTACATAAGTATTTCAAATATTAGGACACACAAACGGACACACAAAGTAAAGTAAATACACAGTATCGATGTCTACCGCACCTAACAAACGAGCTGGTGACTTTGAACGCCTGGACAGATCTTCATAAATTGTAGCTAAGAACCATTAAATCAGCTTTCAAATAAAAAAAAACTGCATCAAAATTAGTTCACCCGTTTGGGCGCTACGATGCCACTGACAGATACACAGACAGACACGTCAAACCTATAACACCCCTCTTTTTCGTCGGGGGTTAAAAATAGATATCGATAGATATTATTTTTTTATTTATTTATTGACTTAATACGTTTTGCCACTGATTTTAAAAATAGCGAGCATTTATCATTATAGAAGTGGACAGAATAAACCTATAATATGGCACTACCTACATGGCTACCAAACCACTGCTGAAATATAAGCCACATCTGTGCTTATGTTCGTGCTCATATCCATTAAAATAATGAATGACAATGATAGACAATAACGTCTACATGTGACCTCACTGAAGTATAGGTAGTTACTGAGTGTCATTGATTGGAAACCTCCCCTTAGGTTATTGATTATAAGCACGGGATTGAACATAATCAAAACCGATAAGCAACTATGTGAAGAAAGAAGAAAGAAAAACTTTTTATTTGCCGGATAAAGGCGCAAGTAACAGGTTTAACAATGATACATAAATATTGTGAGAAGTATGCGCCACGTCCGCGCAAAACGGCCGAGCACTCAGCTTAATGTCGTGACCCTACGCAGAATGCGACGAGTCTACGACGCTGGTTTTCAGTGCGGGCCGGTGACAATGTAGACATATAGACGTCGGCACGGTCTTGTATACAAATCGAAAAAAATAAAATAAAATTTAAACAAATCTATGGGAAGTACAAATATACGATTGAAAAATAGATAAAACAATAAATATAAAAATACAGTGGCAACATTACGACGCGTCTGTGCCAAAAGATCGCGACTATGTGGTCGACGACTGTGCACGCTTGCCTAGAAGTGACCTTTCGACTCTTAACTTGGTCGTTTGACAACGTGCGTTGATAAAACTTTTTCCATGTCATCATTATTTCAGCCGAAAGACGACCATTGTTTGTTATTGGCCTCTTTCAAGTGTCGCCATAACGAACGGTCTTGTGACCTTTCTTGGTCCCACGTCCCGCGCCAGGTAATCGGCCCGCCTTGTGGGAGGTTTCCCAACCTACTGTTTCCACAATCCTCAGCAGGCCATCGGTCCATCTTGTGGGACCTGCTTTATGCATTTTACCCACAAATCCTTCTTTTGGTATTGTTCGGGGGATCGTTGGGCTAATAAGCTACAAGATAACTGACAAATGCTTTCAGTGTGTTGAACCTATGTGCTGTTTTTCTCAAAAAATCTTGACCTACTTGATTTTCACATGCTTTGACTCTCTCTTCTTTGTCTAACCCTCTTCCCAGTTTCACATGCTTTGACTATTATATCAATAATAGCCTTAAAAGACATTGTGGCCGCTAAGAATTAAAAAAAAAATCATCCTTTTAATGTTCCCACTGCCCCACTGTTACACACAGTCCTACTCAGGAAATTTAATCGGAGAAGGAAAGTGAATAATATGGGCCACAATCAGCGTTGCCAGACATCCTGATGTTAGCGGGACGTCCCGATTTTTTTTAATCAAAATTAAACGTCCCGCGTGGGACAGGCTCAGACCCACTTTTCGGGAATAGCTCGACACTGCGTGCAGTGTGCTGAGGAAGCACAGTCGCGGCCGGGTGGCACAGCCAAGTGTGAACTGACCGCCCGCTAATAGTATAAATCTGATTTAAAATATCTTTATTAAAATACATTTCTTCATGGTGTAATCCACCCAGTGCCCAGTGCAGGTTGGTCAAGGTCAATGTCTTCGAATTTTTGGTTCTAGGACATGTCGGTTTCCTCATGATGTTTTCCTTCACCGTTTTGAGAGAAGCGATGTTGAAATAAATTACACAAAGTAATGCGCCTGGCTGATGGGGTTGAACTCACGACCTACAACTCGTAAGTCGGGGCAGTTACCACTCGGCCACCACTGGTCTCTTAGAATAATAAGAGATAATTTTAATCCCTTATATCCACTCATGTATCGATTTTTGCATGGGGAAATACAGATAGAGTTGTGGGAATGATCGAAAGACTAACGGTGGACCTGGAACGTAAATGGCAACTGAAGAAACACAGGTAGGTTTTAGACAGAAAAAGTCTGACCCACCTACTTACTCCACCAATAACGAAAGAAGTCATTTAATAATTTGCCAATTAAAAAAAGTTGAAAAGCAACCTACTAGTTGCTTCTTATTGCACCATTGAAAACTGCCGTTCTTTACTAATAAACGTAAATTACAGGAGTTTTATGGGTTGGAGCTATTCAATCTGCTAAAACTCTTATGTGTGTGCCACAAGCACAAAGGGAAACTGCACGTGTTCAGAATAAATAACATGATAACCTTATACCCTTAAGGTGGACTGTAGCTTGACCTGAATGCAAAAAATTCTGTACCAGCTCACTAACACATGTGTTCTGCCCGTTGCTGTTATTTTATTTCAGGGTTAAATACTTGGTCCATTCTCTTGACAGAAATTATAATATCTAATTTACAATCCATTTATTTGTATCTCTGTAGACTACATCCGAAAGTCACTGGTTCAATCCGGCTCGAAGGACCATATGATGACCACGTAATGGTGAATTTTAGGTATATTATTTTATTATTGAGGGAACTAAAAAATGTAGTACGATAAAACACATAAATCATAATATTATAGAGTAAGAGATATTCTCTGAAAATGCTAATTATATATATGTATATTATATACTTATTTCATATACACGTACTGATATATATATATATTAAGCTTATATATTATTTTTCTATAGGTTTATTTTATCTATTTATCGTATTTTTGTTTTTATTTCTTTGATTTATATTTGTTAGAAGTACACCGCAGACCACCCCCTTTATAGTTTAAGTTCTTATAATCCATTCTAAGGTTGTCTGGTAGATATCGCTGTCAGCGATAAGACCGCCATTGTACTCATACATATAAGTTTCTGTGAATTGTTACTATTTTGGTGTACAATAAAGTTTATTCTATTCTATTCTATGATATACAATAGTGTAGTTACCACTAACTACCATAGACTCCCTCTATCCCGACAAAAATACGCTTCCTGTGAGCTGTGCCACGAGTATTTTCCGTTTAAAACTGGGTCAATACATACCCAGTATATAGGCGCAACCACATTTTATTTATCCGTCTGTCCGAGCTTTGCTAGCCATTAGCAGCCGGCGGGTCAATTAACAAGGTAACCTAGATAGTGAAACCTGATGCAGATGACCACAAATACTAGTAAAATTAATTTGAGAAGTCCTCTGACGCCCTGAAAAGGCATTCGAAATTCAATTACTTATAGGATTTATACAAATCTGATGGATGCGAGTCGTACAGAACCGTTCGTTATGGCGACACTTGGGAAAGGTCTATGTCCTATAGTGTATGATGATCGAATATATTGAGCAAAATGTGCCACAAGATTTTTTTGTGGGTTGGGTTTTACCGTGGAGAACATTAGCCTGGAAGGAAGGAGACGTCGTTATTCCTATCTACTTACCCAAATATGTTTAGTGAGCTGTATCCAGTTTCTTCCAGGCGAATCGGAGGAACGGTCAAAAATTGACTGTCAGAATATGTGCACTCACAGTAGCACTTTGCCTATGTAAAGTTTTCCTAATAACTTTATTTAGAGGGCCAGTCTTCTGGGCACGTTTCCGAATGACAGCGATGTGGAGGAATACTTCGACACCTGAGTGTATTTTGTGTTTTGTATTATATGTACATAGTCAGGTTTAGTATAAATACTTAGTTTAGTTTATTTATAGAGGGTAGTTTTGTAAAACTAACTTAAAAGTCTTTTTAAAATCTGTGCAGAATTTCAAGTTTATTAACCTAAGAAATAAGATTCTCCTATACAATCTTTTACACCAATCCAATAGTTTTATAGGGGTGATTTTGAAAAATGAATAATGATGAATACCTTTTTTGTTTGCTTGGGTAAAAAATTATGCCAAGTTTCAAGTATCTGGGCCCAGGGAATACAATTTTTTTTCGGTCGAGCGTTCACAGTAAAAAATAAAAATACAGTGCCTCTTGTCCCCTTTACATATTCGACTTATAGTAGGTAACTTAAAATAAGTACAAAAGTATTTATACTTTTGTACTTATTTTAAGTTACCTTAGTTTTGAAGACTGTATGTTTCAGTGAGACAGGTCATGAAGTTGTTGTGTAGTCTAACCATAGCGCGATCCTAACGCCATCTAGGCACATTTTGGGAAGCTCTGTGTTGCTAGTAATGTTATACAGTTATATTATACTTTTCTTATTATGCATTACTGGAATGTGTGTGTGGTCACTGAGTGACTTCTACACACTATTTCCATACGGAAAATCACCGATTATAAATAAATTTTGACTGGCCTGTTGGTCTGGTGGTTAGTGGCCCTGACTGCTAAGCCGGAGGTCGTGGGTTCGATTCCCACCCAAGACAAATGTTTGTGTGATGTATATGATCATTTGTTCAGTGTCTGGGTGTAAATTATCTGTAACTATAGCGACCCGCCCCAGCTTTGCACGGGTACAATGGTGATGCTTAATATATTATGCATGTATCATACATATAAACCTTCCTCTTCAATCACTCTATCTATTAAAAAAAACCGCATCAAAGTCCGTTGCGTAGTTTTAAAGATCTAAGCATACATAGGGACAGACAGCGGGAAGCGACTTTGTTTTTAACTCCCTACGAAAAACAAGGGTGTTATAAGTTTGACGTGTCTGTCTGTCTGTCTGTGGCACCGTAGCTCCTACACGAATGGACTGATTTTGATGCGGTTTTTTTTTTGTTTGATAGCTGACCTAATCGAGATGGGTCTTGGCTACAATTTATGCAGATCTATGCAGGTGTTCAAGGTCATCATAGGGTTTTTAAACACATAATGGGTATTTATTTTACTTTAAACATATGTGTTACTTAATATTTGAAATACTCGTGTACAATATGGTGCCATTAGCCTGTGCTGGTCCGATGATGGAGCTCGAAGGTAAGAACTGGATTGCTTATACCTATCGAGTTTGGGATCATTAGATTCGCCTTAACCAGTGCTAGACGTTTCTCATGATGACATAGACCCTGATGCTAGAACTGTTTAGTGGCTTATGGAACTTTGAAACGCCTACTAGTAAATCCATCGAGTTTGGGCTCATTAGATTCGTCTGGACCAGTTCTATACATTTCATGTTGATGACAAGGACTGTTGGGGGCATTTAATTTTCTTAAATTTTATTGTTATATACTGTATGTAGTGATATGTATGCATTTAGGAATCTATAAGTATCTTTATCTGTTGTCTAGTACTCATAGCGCATGCTCTGCTTAGTTTGAAATTAGATGGCGTTGTGTGATAGTTGTAGAATATTATTATGGTAAAGTCCTGGAAATATTCAACCCACGTGAGCGTTAAAACTATCTGCGACGATAAGCTCTCGTTGGGCTCCCAAACCCCGCAGCGTCGGAGCCGTGACCGAAACAATACTTGCTACATGTTGCATATCTGCTTTCATGCTGTATGTCTGCTTGTATGCTATAATTAATGCTCGGAAACATAATACTTCGAACAAATGAGACGTGACTTCGAAGAAATAAAAAGTTGAAAAGTTTCAGGTGAAATGAAATTTTGTAAAATATTTTTCGAACTTTGGATAGGTAACAAAAAAATTGTGATGCTATATAACTTGGCTGACCGTTAAAATAACATAAAAACTTCATTTGTGCTTGTTGTAGTCATTCGTAGCATTCTGTAGCTTCACGTAACAGCTCGTAGTCGACTTCGTAGCAACCTGCTACGCCGTAGCACAGACACTGCTGCAATTCTTTTTCATAAGCTGGTGCATTTTGGTTCTGTATTGTATTTAAAAATGTTTTTTTTTGTTGAGATGAATAATTTGAAGTTTTTCTTTGAAAATGTTTGTTTCTATATCTTTATTTTTCCTGAAAAAAAAACCAGTAATTTTTTTATTTTTTTTTTCATATGATTTTTAAAAAAGGGGGCTATTACGTAATAATAATATCACCTGGCGTCACAAGTTTAATCTTAGCTTGGGTGCCAGAGGCCTTGAGACCGGGTCTAAAATTTTTAATGGAAACAATATTTCAATATTTCATTGTAAGTATAAAAATTGCAAATATTTGGAAAATTTATTTTATTTATTTATTTATTTTATTTATTTATTCTCACCTTACATCTATCTTTACAGGTTTTTTTTTAGACCCCAATGCGATAAATGCGCTATTCCTAACTAATTAGTTCTAACCTTACAATCTATAACTAATTACAAATAATGCATTTCTTGAGAATTCACTCTGAGTACAAGAAAATAAGTCCGTCTCGGCAGCAATCAGGTTGAGCGTGCGAAGTGCACGCGAAAGCGAAAATAAATTATTATTATTATTATCCAGTGGACAGTAACACGCATTACGATCGATCTTGAGCTTCATGCTTCGGCCATGTTGTTTTTCCCTTGAGGATTCCAATCCAATACCGGTTTTATTTAGGTATGTGATCGGAATCCCTCCGACGCGTGTGACCAATCCATTTCAATGAGTATGCTAACACCTTGTAAGATATTAATAGACCATTAAACTACTCGGTATAGTAACTGCTACTACATACACAACTATACTCTATCGGTTTAGGTAGTTAACTAACCGTAAACAATCTTGATATGTTTTTTTACTTTAAATAAAATCGTATTCAAGACATACAAAGATTATTTAAATTTAGTTAATTACCTAACATCGGTTTAGGTATAAATGTTTAAAATTAGCTATTGTAAACATTTTTAGACAATTTTTACATAAAAGACATGTGAAGATTGCTTACATTTAGTTAATTACCTAAACAGATGGAGAATAAGTTCTAGTTAATCTCCGAAGTATAGGCCTATCCTAGCTCGAGAGGACGCCGGTGTCCTCTCACATGCACGCCACTATAGGCCTTAATTCCGATGTTTAGAGTCTACTTTTGTATGAACAAGTTTGGTAGTTGTGGATCTACATCAACCTTCTGTTGGGTCAAAGAACACTTTCTGTTAAATGGCGTGATTCCTTTTTCTTTCCTCTTGTTTAATCATAACTGTAAAAAAGAAAAAAACTAAAATCTTTTTTGGTGATTATTGGCCTGTTGGTCTAGTAGTCAGTGGCCCTAACTGCTATGCGGAGGTCATGGGTTCGAGTTCCACCCAAGACAAATGTTTGTGAGATGAACATGATCATTTGTTATGTGTCTGGGTATAATTGATCTAAAATAAGTATGTGTTTAGAAATATGTAAACGTGTTTAAAAGTTGTGTAGTATTCATAGCACAAGCTCTGCTTAGTTTGGGGCTAGATGGCGTTGTGTGAAAGTTGAGAAATAAAAAAAAAAATATAAACTAAACAAAGTAGATGAATACGAGAATCACTGAAAAAGTTTCAATGAAGTGGAATAGAGTGACATGGTAATTTTTAAATAATAAAGTAAATAATTCTGTAAAGCTTATTACTTTAATTTGTAATTGAAGTAATAAAGCATAGTTTTTAAAATAATTTTTAAGGTCTCTATAGGTCGGAAATCATCAAATGACTTCTCTCGCTCTGGGTGCCACAAGAGGGAGTGTCGGGCTATTGCAGTCTCTTAGCCCTCTCACACTTTAATTAAAAATTCTTAGCTAATAAATCTATACTAAAACTAGCTATCTGCCAGCGGTTTCGTCCGTGTTTAAATAGGTTTGTCCATACAAATTAATTTTAACCCCTTTTAGCGGGTGAATTTTGAAAAACCCTCTCTTACGACTCTGAAACCCTCTCTACTGCTCGCCTACGTCATAAAAGAAAGCTTTATGCAAAATTGTCACACTCCTAGTCCCAGTAGTTTCGGCTGTGCCTTGAGATATCAGTCAGTCAGTTTCTCCTTTTATACACCGTTAAATTTTGGTCGTTTTAATCCCGTGGAGGGTCGATTCGGTACATGAAACACTATCGATTTGTAAAGATTAAAATGAAATATAAAGTAGGTACCTTTTTTTAACTCGAATTAATTTTGAGAGAACGCCGCCGCTGATCGCCCCCACGAGGACACGACGATGTTCTGACCAGGCGGGGCACATCTCTACCGTGTGCTCCACCTTGTCCTCCGGGCGGTCCACACAGTGACGACACCCGGGCGTCACTTCCGTACGAATCCAGTACAGGTACTTCTCGAACTTACCATGTCCGGTGAGTAACTGCGTCATGCGGAAGATGGGGACGCCATGAGGTCTTTCCAGCTATGCCTTAGCGACAGTCGCTGTTGCCATTTCGCCATGAGATCGCACCGGAACTCTGTCTGCCATGCCGCGACTTGTGCACACGCAGATCGTGCATGTGTGCAAGGACTACCCCCTTAGGGGTGGAGTTTTGTAAAATCCGTTCTTAGCGGATGTTCACAAGTTCACAGCCTATAAGGAACCTACCTGCCAAATTAAAATTTGTTGGTGTTACAGTTTCTGAGATTTCGTGATTAATCAGCGAGTGGTATTTCGCTTTTGTATATATAAAGATTGACTACCTCCAAGCTTGTTGAGGAAGCCTCACACACCGCCAAATGATGGAAAAAATTTCACCACAAAACAATCAAAATTCTAATGATAGATAAAGTGACAGGGATCTGTATCAAAAACTAAATACAACCTTTTGATCGGGGACCGCTTTTTAATGTATTTAGTCTCATTGTTGTTTTCAGTTGGAAACTTGAAATTATGTTTCGCTTAGCTTTTACGGTTCCTTGGGTCCTTCAAGTATAGTTGCTAGGGAATTCGATAGTTATTTTTGACTAGTTATTTTATGTAAATGTGGGATGGCTGCGATACGTACCTAGTTTAGAACAACCAGTGTGAGCGCGGGCAGTCATTTGATGAAATCCCATTAAAAAAAAGTATCACACATATTTAATTTAATTTTTTTTTTCCTTGATTATGGATGTTTTTTTGATTAAAAAAGGTGATGTTCTGCCTTGGATTTTTCCTTTTCGTTTCATGCTTTCCAGGTTTATATTAATTCCATCACTTCCTGAGCAGGACACCCACGTATGGACGTAAATGATGTGTAACAGAGCTGATTCTTTATAACTACTGAATTCCTTTGCGATTTTAACGGTTCTCAATAAAATAAATAAATAGTCTTCAAATCGGAACTAAGAGCCTTTTTATTTCTAACAGTCAGTGAGTCTGCTCCAATCCTGTGCACACGGTGGGATCACCACTCGTGCTCAGATAGGAAGTGTTGGATCCTGGGGATCTTCAAGTCCGAGTGAATAGATTACTTCTAAGCAAGAGTGCTCCATCGTAGACCATACCGCCGCTTTCCATGACATGACACTGTTGTCAAGCGCGAACCTATCAATATTAAATAAAAAACTGGGCAATTGCGAGTCAAACTCGCGCCCTGAGGGCTTTCTACTAACTCACCTATGTAAGTAGTTCAATTTCTGAATGGAGTCTCCAAGATTTTTCCAATTTTTTTTTTAAATATATCTACCAACGAACTAACTGTTTTCAGATTAATTACTATAGCTGTGCTTTAAGACCTTGCTTTATGCCGAATTTCAGGATTCTGGTTCAACGGGAAATAGCCTATAAATTTTGATTCGGAATTTTAAAACGGCCGTATCATTTTTTTCATTAACTTAGAAGTTTGATTTTTTCACAGCTTCAAGTGACCGCTGACCTGACTTAGGTTAGGTTATGGGCATGGTATAGGCTATGGTTTTAATTTAGACTCGATACCTCCACACTTTTGCGAAGATAAAGGGTCTTGATAGACAGACAAACGGACAACAAAGTTCTGGATTTTTTCCTTTTAGGTATGGAACCTTAATAAAGGATCAGATAGGTTTATTCTTCATGTGGAAAATCATTCATTGGCTGGCCTGTTGGTCTAGCGGTCAGTGGCCTTGATTGCTATGTCAGAGGTCGTGGGTTCGATTCACACCCAGGATAAATTTTTATGTGATAGTGTGATGAGAACAAACATTTGTTCTGTATCTGGGTGTAATTTATCTATAATATGTATGTATTTAGAAATATATAAGTATGTTTATCAGTTGTCTAGTACCCATATCACAAGCTCTTGAAACTAAATGGCTTTGTGTGAAAGTTGTGGATTATGTATATTATATTAAATTCAATTACTTCTCTTGTAGAGCGAGAAGGCGTGTTAGACTTTTATACAAAGACCCACCAGTGTCCTTCAGTTGCCTTTCGCGTTCCACTACCACCTCGTATATCTTTCCAAAATTCTCAACCCTAGAGGATGGGATAGGCAAGTGAGAATAAATAACAACATTGCATTGTATACATATATGTAATGAAATATATCACATTAATCCATTTATAACTAATTATACTTTCTGAACTAATTTACATACACATAAAACAGATACACTTATATATTTGGTGATATAATCTGTGATGCTGATACAATTACTATTGTGTAATAGTGAATAACACAATACTACTACAGTTAACCGGGTGGAGAACATGTTCACTGAACCCAATACATATTTGTTTACTACATATTTATATATATTTATATTTTCGCAAAGATTTATACATGTTAGGGGTACAACATGCAGTACATTACTAGATCTACCTAATTCAATACTCAGTACATTTAGAAGTGTTTAGTTGAAAAAGAAACTTTAATGTTCTGTGTTAATTAAAATTAAACTAAAAGCTTTATAATGTTTAAATCTGTGTGTCATATAGCATATCATGTTATCCTGGCAACACTAGGTGCGTGGCACGGTGAGATACATTCAGTCAATCACAATTGACAGAACAATACGTAGGTACGTAAAATACTCGAAAAATAACTCGATAAATCCAGGTCATACCTGCTCGATATAATTTTATAATAAATACACCATATCTGACTTGCTACAAGAGTTAGAGATTAATATGATAACGTCAATTAATTTAACATTCATTTATATTATAGGTTTAATACTTTATAGATATATTTCATCTATGCTAACAAATTCATAGAATGGAAAAAATAATATATCTCTCTCAAATCGTAACAAAATACAACTAAGAACGCCTAGGTTTCTAGGTAAATGTTTACACCTGAAAACATTATATATTTGTTCAATACATGTACTTAGAAGAATTTTTAAAAGTACAATAATCCGGGGCAATTCAATTTCCTATCTAATCGTTCTCCTATAGAGGTTTGAGCTGTTGGTTCGTCGTTCGATGAACATCGGATTCTAGTTAATTGTCAACACGAGAATTGGTTCCTGCTTGAGACCTATTCCACAGCTGCACTTCAATGCGCCCAGGAGCTGCTCCATTTGCCACGTTTGATCCTGCCAGACCTTCCACAAATATATAACCACAATACGAAAATACGAATCTGTAAGACTTCTACCATAGGTTACACGGTGATACTACACTCACAATTATATTTAATATATCTTATGATGTATACCTGTCATATTAAGAACAGTATGTCAACTCCTACGCTGAGGTTTCAGTGTTGTATTTTTCATATTATACATGATTCTTCTAACAATATTTAATAAATACTTATTTCATATGGTAATTACAAACATCTAGGAAATAGTACAAAGGTAATTGTAGAAGATATGTAAGTATGTAACTTGTTCAGGTATATGCAGAAACACTTCTGATTACGATTTAATTCAATATTTATGACTCCCCATATGTGTAGATATATTAGTAATAATGATATAATTTAAATTCTATACGGTTAACTTTTAAGTGAAAACTTGTTGAATTATATTAGGAATTTGAATAATATATATCATATGCATACTTTAAAGCAAATTGACGTTATTTACAATGCAAAGGGTTTTATAATATAATTCTATTAGGTAAATACAATTATTCCTGTATCATCGATAGCTAGGCGTGGCATCCATCATAACTTCATACAAATATATCATCACCGAAAACGACTGTATGTAGGCAGGTTTTAATAGATTATCATTATTGATGTTTTCATTCAGGAAACATGGACCACATATTAATTTGAATAATTTGTTATACATCTTATTTTAAATCTCTCTAGTTCCAATAACTTATTAGGGGTACAATAGTGTAGGCATCAATTTAAATATATATCATGCACTTGGTTCTTAAAATGTGCCTTCCTAAAAACGTACTCTTTTCAATATGTATAATTAATAAAAACTTAATACTTATAGTTAGGCCGAATTAATTTAAAAGTGGTTAAAACGGGGGTCTTTGATAATCATGACAGTGTTCGTCCGTTTACCGTGTACTTGTTTCTCTCGATAAACCATTAGAAGGAAAAGACATTCAAAGATATGGCACTCGAAATTACGGTTTCTTTTAAAATTTATAATTTTAGGAAGGGATCACAATTTACTTCGATATTTTAAGTACCGTTGCTACCATGTATTTTATTAAATACACAGATATATATATATTAATATAGTAGAACATTAGAAAACAATAAATAAATTCGTTAGGTTTATTTAATTAGGTACATAATATAATATGTTTATGTAGGTGTTTCACTTAAAGATACTCTATATTTGGTAGTATATAATTAAAATGAGAAACATCTCAAGGTGCATTCTATTTTTTATTTATTTTGTGTACCATATTGCAACATTGTACTATAGGTACCCACATACTTTGTCTAGATTAAATTGAAAAAGTAAACTATTAAATGCGAGTTTATATTATAATGTGGCTGCCTTACCTTTCAACCTACATGGTAACATGACCTGGCTGATTTTTGGCCGGCCAATTTATAAATCCGCTGTACGAATAGCCATATAATACTAAACATATGCAGGTACGTATACATTTATCTAGACTCTACTGTGTGAATCATGATCCAGCTATGTACGTATCCGAGGCAGTTCCAGTGAACAGACAGAAGTTGCAAAGTATGAAGATCGATGGCCAGGCGGTGCGCGCGCGTCAGTTAATCCTTGGGTTGTGGCTTCACTATTTCACACTTGCCGGGGGTGGCCGGGGTCGGGTCCTCGGAGAACAGAGGGTTCTTCACTTCCATCTCTCCCGTCTGTGGATACGTAGCCCGACATTCAGTACAAGGATGAAGTAATTTGTTGACGAATATTTCATTCACACAAAATGTTCGTGCATGAAAAATAAAGTGTCCTAGAAAAAATTAAAGTGCATTAATTAAAATTGCGAACTACTCTTTTAGTTAAGGCTTCACTACTCAGCCTATTACGGTCCGGTGGAGGAACTTCCCGATGGCAGGATCCGGGCTATCTATTCCCTATATCATTAGGAAATTCTAGGTCTTTCATTATTTTTAGCACGGTTGAGGTTTTAGTAAAAATCTTTCTCAGTTTTGTTGTGTTGGACGGTTTATGAGCATATTTATAATATCTAGGCATATCACATCTACATCACAGCTTGAGAGACCAAAATATTGGAAGATACAAGAGAAAGTGAAGAAAGTTTTAAATTTCACCTCGGAGATATTAGATTTTTTGACCCTTTAAACAGAAATGGGAGGTACTTTGTGCCCAGAAAAGTCGACAGCAAAGCGAGATCGAAAATGTTGACCTTATACCTTTTCTGTTAGATTTTTTTTCTTTTAGTTTCACAGACTGATGTTGGTTGTATGTAAGATGAAAAAGAGAGCGAAGCGCGTTCATCAGTATAAAAGTAAAAGCTAGCTACTTCTTCGGCTTATGCAGGCAAATATAAGATCTCAGTGGAAGGATGCAAGAGCAACCGGGGCGAGTTACTTAGGGGTCTCCAACTCCCATATTTTGTCTTTTTTTTTCAAAAAATATTTTGATTCTTCTATTTGGTTAATAAAAAAAATACTTCTGATTTGGGGCCCCCGAAGATCGGACATCCGAAGCGTAACACTTCTACCGCTCCCTTTTAGTTTAATAATCTATTCTCACTCATATTGCACAAAATCCTTAGGTACTTAATTCAAGGACGTCTTCATAACACAAACAGTGAAATGATAATGCCCTGTTTTTCATGCATCATTGCAACTACAGAGCGCTGGCAACACAGAAATCATATGTTGATTAGATGTAAAGAAGGCCACATATCCTGAATAATTCAAAGTTATATTTTAAACTACCTAAAACCATAATGAAAACTTATCCAGCGACGGACCACGATTCTGAATAATTTTTAGCAATATTTTTGGATAATATGAGATACCCCTAAAATTCGTTAAATAATATCAGCCTAATTCAACAAATAAGTATTGCATATACATTGGCTTGTAATACAGACAAAGCAGTGGCCGATCTGAGAATGAAACCAAGGTCCTATCGTTCACCTGTCATACTCCAAAGAGACCCGCTGTGCCGTACTGTACAGTTTCCTCTTTAAATGCTGTACATTATTACTTGCTATTTAATCCTTAGGTACTAACTGACAAATAAATTGATAATGTGCGAGTGCTTTTTTCTTCAAATTTAGGGAGTTTGATTCTTGACTACGAATATTGATTTAAAAAAATCCAATAATACAGTTTTAGTTTTACTTTCCGCTATTCCTCTTTCGTATTTGACCATTCACGCGCTCTTGTAAAATTCTAAACAGGCGCCATTTTGTAGTAGGATAATATTTAACTAGTATGCATTTCTCTACCTTTAACGTTTAAGTTCTAGCTTATTACCACAGACGCAAAATATGTTTTTGTGCCAGCAAATCTCTTTTTAGTTTTTATAATAATCGACTAAAACAATCGATTAATTTATAGATTATTTGATTACTGCGTTTTGTTTTGTTTTGTTTTTATATTTTTAGTTGTGTTATATAATTTACGTATATATTCTATTAATTTTATAAATAATAACAGTTTTTCCTCTTAAACCTATTTGTTTATGGTTACGCCGATCAGCGTCTCACTGTCGACGACGGCTAGCGCTGAAAATCAGCGCTGTGGCTCTGTCCTGCACACGAGCAGCATTTCGCTGAGCGCTGGCCGTTTTGTGCGGATGTGACGCATATCTTTTTATGTACTTTTTTATTTTATTATATAGAGTCAGTGTGTGTTTATTTTAAGATATGCGCCATGTTTTGATACAAATAAACTTTTTTCTTTCTTTCTTTTCTTTTTTCTTTATAAAATTCTTTGAGCCGTCTGATTTCCAGCTTCCATCTATAGTTCTTTTAGCCATCTGAGTTTGAGATTCTAAAGTTCTTTTAGCTATTTGAGTTACAGCTTCTAAAGTTCTTTTAGCCATCTGAGTTCTAGCTTCTAAAGTTCTTTTAGCCATCTGAATTTCAACTAAAGTTCCTATAGTCACTCCATTTCCTACAGTAGTTTAAATAACCATGGCCTTGGGTTTTAACCATTGCCTAAAACATCCTAAGCCATTTCTTATATCTATGAACCATACAAAGTCATGTTTTATGTTGTAAGAGTACGTACCGTGGCGAATCCGGGGCATTCGTACACGGTGTAATCTCCTTCCTCATTCTCCTCCTCAGATTCCGGGTCGGACACTGAGCCGTTACGATGGTCGCAACCGTTCCTGAAATGTACAGACGAACTTGTCACGACGTGATGCGAACCCTGTTCTAGCACGTGCTCTTAACGCGATCCTAAACTAACTTGCTAAAGGGATGGAGCTATACAGGGAGTAAAGCTCCATACCTCTTGCTCGCTCACACGATTGACATTTAACACGACATGGTAAGGCATCTAATTAAAGTAATTGATAATGATAATAATATTCCACAACTATCACACAACGCCGTCTAGTCCCAAGTTCAGCAGAGCTTGTGTTATGGGTACTAGACAACTGATAAACATACTTAATATTTCTAAATACATACATTTTATAGATAAATAACACCCAGACACAGAACAAATGATCGTGCCCATCACACAAACATTTCTCCTGGGCGGGAATCGAACCCACGACCTCCAGCATAGCAGTCAGGTCCGCTAAAAAATAGATCAACAGGCCAGTCAATGATATATATTTGTCAAACAATGTTGGCAAAAAATGCAACAAGCAAGCAATGTTGTTGTTTGTTGTTGGCAAATGTTGCATTGAGAGAGATTTTTCCGATAGTGCTGTGAATGTAATGTTCCGAAAGACATCACAAAAATGTTTGATAGTAACCCACATTACAGTTATATTAAATAGGATCTAGTACACACTATATACAAAACACCGAGCTTTAAAAATTCTAAGCTGAGTACAGACTGCTGTGATGTAATCTGCAAGGTAACAAGAAGGAGCATTTCATAAGTGTAGACACAGCGCACGCACGAACCGAGCATGCACCTACGAGTACTTACATAGTTGGAATCGCGTGCGTAGTGCACGGTTCGAGCTCGCAAGGCGTCCACACTATGGAAATTTTGTTACATAGCATGATAAATTGCGACAATGAGGACGGAAAATTCTTTCTTAAATTTTACATTGCACATTACAACAGCATACACCGTTAAATTTTGATCGTTTTAATCCCATGGAGAGTCGATTCAGTACATGAAACACTATCGATTTAAAAAGATAAAATTAAAAAATAAAGCACTTTTTTTAAAACTCTAATTAATTTACTCATGTATGAAATTAATTTCTTTAAGTAAACATCAGCTGGGCGAGTTCAATGACCTGTAGGGAGTTAGTACGCAACGATCGACAACAAGGTCATTGATTTGTTTACATAAAGAAATTAATTTCGTACATGCTGCATGCATGATCTATCCTCCACGGGATTAAAACGATCAAAATTTAACGGTGTATATCCGGCTCTACACGTATTTATAAAACGTTAGGTATTCGGTTTAAATTAGTCCTCCCCCAATTGAAAACCATCCCGGCTGTTTACGATATGCCCTAATTTCATAATAGATTACCGAAATACATAAAGTGAATGCCCCACGGTAACCCGTTCTTATACTCTTTTTCCTATTTGCGGTTTAATATCGGATAGTAAGGTAAATTGTCAGTCGAGTTGTGCCCCGCTTGGGAAGAGCATCGCCGTGTCCTCGTGGGGGCGATCGGCGGCGGCGATCTATCGCGCCGGGACTTGGTTCAAGCCATGCTCCGGAGCGAGGAGGAGAGCAGGATTGTCGCCTCCTTCTGCGAAGCAGTAATGCTAACAAAGGAGGAGGCCGACCGCATCAGGCAGAGGCAACGGGGCGCTCGCCCCAGCCGCCGCCGTGGTTCCGATCCCGATTTCCGGCAACCGTAGGCGCGGGCTCGCGGACGGCGTGCAATGGGTAGCACGCCGTCCGATCGTCCGGTAACCGACCGGACCGAGCCCAAGCCGTCGACGGCGCGTTCTGTCCTCGCGCATCTCAAGGAGCTGTCAGCACACCGAAGAGGCCCAGCCTGCTAGCTGCAGGCAGGCAGGGTCGAAGCCCACTGGGGTCATGGGTAGAGATGGGTTTCTACCCGGTAAATACCGGGTAAATACCCAAAATACCCAAATGCAGGGTTTTTACCCAGGTAAATACCCAAATGGTGGGTATTTACTTTTCATTATTGTTTTAAGTCTTTTATACACTTTAAGCAATAAAAAACGTTTATCAAATGTGTTTTATGCATGAAGTGTAAATGGTGTCAGCAAAGAATAGTTTTCTACTAACAAATCATATAAAAATTGTACGTCTGTGTTTTCACGTATTATATTAGGTGGTTTATATTACATTTGATTATATTAGTTTTAAATTAAAGAATATTTATTGATAAAATACATTAAATGAACGTGAATCATCAAACTCTTGAGTATATAAGATGAAGAACTAAAATCTGGCAAACTCGCGTATATTCTCAGAACTAGTGACGATGAAGATACTTTGTTATTAACTAAAAATCTACTACATTAGCGTATAAGATTGAAAATAATATTAAAAAAATGCTGACGTGGTGCAGCTCACGGCATTTCAACCTTACGTTAAAGTTTCTAAAGTTGACTTTCAATTGATAAAATAAGTCCGTCAGTAGGCGTATTTAACTGGCCAGCGGTCCCTCAATCCTTACAAATATGCACATCACATCAACCGTTCCCGCTTCTTCGCCTTCTCTCCGCGTATACGTACTATGCTTACTACTTCCACTTGTTTTTGAATTACTAAAGAGTGCGCACGTAGAAGTGATATCTCATACTGTTTCATTTTGGATCAGGACAAAAAGAAAAAAAAAAAGCCAGCGATAAAAATCATCTTCGTTTAGTAGTGTTAAAAAATTAAGCAAATTCATATTATTCATTTTTGAGTATTAAAATGCGTGTTTAAAAATTGATATAAAAACATTGATTACTATGATAACTATTTACCTGTTATTTTTTAAACCATAAAAAAAAAATTAAATTGAAGTTCTAAGTATGAGGAACCCCCAAAATGTATTGTTTTTTTTTCTATTTTTGTGTGAAAATCCTAATGCTGTTTACAGAATACATCTACTTACCATGTTTCAACAGTATAGTTCTTATAGTTTCGGAAAAAACTGGCTGTGACATACGGACGAACGGACAGACAGACATGACGAATCCATAAGGGTTCCGTTTTTTGGCCATTTTGCTATGGAACCCTTAAAAGGGAGTTCAGATTCCAAATTAAATGAAAGGACATTATATAAGGAGGCCAATCAGCCAAGTTTAGTACATTTTGACCAGTTACGCGAACACAAATGTACTGACCAGCAGATTTTTTTTTCGCGATTTCAGGTTTGGTCCCATAGTAAAAGTTTTTTGTTTTCATGACTACAATCACGTGTTTAAGTGTCGTTCACTAATTACCAGTCACCCTATATTATGTCATTTACTATATAGAAACTTCATCAAATCAGTTAAGAAATTTTACATTTATGCTACAATTACAGTTATGAAACGAAAAACATATGAATGTAGCCGAACTTATAACATGGATGTGTTAAAAATATCTAAACGGGCTAAAATTCACCTAAACTTTATTAAATAAAACGTTCCATAAAGTGTTTATAGTTTATACCCATGCTTTTGGGTATTTACCGGGTAAAAACCCTGTTTATACCCAAATTGGGTATTTACCCGGTAAATACCCGATGGGTATTTACCCACCGCCCATCTCTAGTCATGGGTCAGCTTCCGAAAGGAACACCCGGCCCCGGCACGATAGGCTACGAAGGAACGGGGGAGGTTTTTAGTCTGTAAGAGTCTGCCACTACTTCCCGCTCCGCCCAAGGGCGGGATTTGTCAGTGGATGATTTTACCTACCATAAAAAAGGTAAATTGTGCTACTTTAATATTCGTAAAATTTGACGTTTTAATTTGTCTCATAGTTAAAGAGTTATGATGATTTTAACGAGTATGGTTGTTTAAATATATCGTTAACGCAAATACATTTTTTGCTACCGCTACCATACTATCCGATACCAAATAGCAAATTGCTTAAAACATTCAAAAGTTTTAATTTTGCGGGATGCCCTAGAGCTTTCACTTTGAAATGGTGCTATTAAGCTTAGATATTATTCTAAGTTTTGTTTACAGTCAAAGCCCCAAAATAAACTTTTCTTTTAATAAGGAAAATGTCTATAGTACATTTTTTAATCGTGGAGAAAGTTTGTTACTGCAACCCTGGTTGAACTCGCCCGAGCCGCAGGCGAGGGTATTATGGAGCCAAGTGCTACAGGGACAAATTTCCACATGAACCAAATAATGTTTTTCAATACACTTACGAAGAAATAAATAAACGGCAGTTGACCGGCGGTACGTGGGGATCAATTTGTACCTGATCAAGCTCGTGCACCTTTTCACACTAGTGCGGAAAACAGTAAACTGTGTGCCAAAAAGCGGTAGGGATAAGAGCGGGTTTTAGAGTAAGTGAATTGAAAAAGATTTTTTTAGTTAAGCCAAATTCTTAGTCTTTACTGATACAAGTTCGCGGTTGACATTGTACCTAATACAAATATAATAACGAGCTTTTAAGAATAGACAAAGCAAATAATGTTAACTTACTTAAGTAAATTGACTTTACAAGTTGATTAAAACCAAACAAAAGGTCGTAAGTAGTTTGAATTAAGTTACAAATTCATAATGCCTGGAAGCGTTTATTGTCGATTGCAAGCCTGCCCGGAGCATTGAAGTACTCATTAACAATTAAAGCCTAAATTACATCGGCATTGTACGGTTAAAAATAGAAACGTTCCTCTTCAATTACATTGTTTATTCCATGTTTCTTGAGCAAACTATTCAAACAAGGCATAAGCATTTTCAGTTTGTTCTGAACGCCGTTAGCTTATTAACTTACTGCAAATATTGCAGTTATTTAAGAGAGCGGGCATTCTTTACTATTCTTCAATTGTTCGTGGAAACAGATTTGTTTGTATCTTATTAATTACCTTTCCATAGCTATTATTTGTTGCTTTTGATGCTGGTAGTGGTACATGTGCGCCGAATGAGCCAGTTTCCTGTCCCCTGATGTATCTATGTTAGGCCCGGTGACTCCGTAAGCGGGGTAGTCCACGTCTGCTGCAGCTTTAGCTTTTTTATTGAGCCTGTGGGGTGGTGTGAGTCATGAATGTTAGCAGAACATGGGGAGTGTAGCTACAAGAGTGCTTAAAACATTAACTTACGTATACCAGCCGAATGCGAATCCGATGATGGCCATGGTTAGCGCTGTGCCCACGGCCGCGATGAGTGCTATTCCATAGATCGAGTCTGCAGGATCAGCCGTGGATTCCAACACATGGATGTGGCGTGGCTTGTCGGTGCCAGCAGGATTCTCATGGGTACTAAATATTAGTAATTAGATTAACATATTTTCTTCCAGATCAACATACATTCGCTACGACTGGCACCTTTTACATAGTCGTGAGAGGTGCATTGCTAATCACTAAATCTAAGCTAACACAAAAAACTAAATGTTTTATTATCTTGTAAAATGCTCGGTTTAAATATTAGGTATTTACCTATGAAGTTGCCGTTTTATGAACTCATTTTCATCACTTTGAGCTGAGATAGCTTCGAATTTTCTTGGTAATTCCAAGAAAGAAGAAACTTTAAACAAATTTAGACATATCATTACAAAACCCGCGTAATATATTTACAACTACTCACTTTCGATCGGAATATTTTATTTAACCAATTTACCATTCATCACCGGTTAGGTACGGGATAAATTGAAAAAAAAAAAACAAATGCTATTAAACCAATAAAAAGTAATTCGATAGAATGCAGTGGTAGGTATAAGCCATTTGTATTTCGTGACTTTTGAAATGCACTTTCCACGTTGGAACTTATATTATAAAATAACACTTTTTTGAGATTACAGTGTTATTAGCGATATAAAAAGAAAATTAAAACACAGAGAACCTGTGAATTATAAAATAAGGCTAATGGAAATTTAAAAAAGAATAAAAAAATCCATATCGGAGATATCATTGAAGCATGCAAACACACATTTAAATTATAAAAACTAAAAAAGTAATTTTCTCGAAAAATCTAGAATTTCACTTCACCTTCGCGATATTATCACAATTCAAAGTGTGCAGTTTAAAAAAAACGGTAATTTCACCGGTAAAGACCTAATAAATATACTTGGGCAACCGAGATAAGCGAACATGGATACATGCTGTAGCTCTGGCTTGAGATAGCGAAATAATATGGATAGGCTCATGCTCATTATGTGACAAAATTGGGCCAGTAAATTGATCTATATTGTTTTTTCTTTCCACTGAGGTCATAATAATGTATGGATAGCGTGTTATTTTTCTAGTTTCTTACACTGTATTTGGTCTGATTTTCTTAATAATACCTATTTAGTTTGTTAGCTGCTGTTGCAGTTGTCTATTTAGATGATGAGTTGTTGAGAAGACGATGTCTTGACACTCTGATGTTTTATTAATCAGTGTCTAAACAAGAGTCCTCGAGTGGGGAGACGCACTCCTGGAGCGTTCTGACAACTCACTCCCGCTCTCGACACGCATTTCTTATTAACAATTTATTTATTATTGCTCCAAGCAATTAGAGAAAAACGAAGAAGAAAACTAAATAGAATTTTATCTATCTCATAAATGACTTTCCCTGTTGATTGTGATTCATTTCCAACGGTATCCATACATTAGAGAATTCTTTTTCCACTGTTAGATATTTAAGTCCGAGAGCCGCGACGACAACAGCGCTATAATATATTCCTGTCCCGTAATATGATAACGTTAATATGAATGTATAATGGTGATGATAGTTATATGATCCGAAATAGATTTACCGATATTGCCAATTCACTTATAAGAAAAAATAAACATAATTCTTTAAAAATAAACGACACAAAAGTTACAAGTCCTTTTAACGACCGTTTGCTTTAGCTGATAAGCTTATTTTTGTTGCAGTTTGATATTGTTTTATGGAGCTAACTTTCAGCCAAGCAATAGAATTCGATTTTCGAGCCATCAATCAACTCGTTTCGTTACAGTCCACAAACGTCAGCCGCATAGCCGTGCAAACAAAGCTGTCGGATATGTTGCAGATTTCCCGGAAAATGGCATCGTGCCAGAATAGCTGAAACCCCAGCCATTAATAGGACTGTCCTTTAGCGTCTCCTTAAAAACGCCTGAACAAAATTTTGATCCGCTTTCACTCGTCAAAGATGTATTTCGGGACATTATGAGCGAATCTAATACTTGTGTGTGTTTTGAAGTGCATTCAATGTTGTCTGCACACGTGCTCACATTGCTGGTATCCGCAGTTGGTTGAGAATACGATCACAAGTGCTTTCAACAAAAGTGTTAATTGGGACGAACGTTCTTTCATGCGCAACTAAGGACTGTTAGGAGTGGAGGCTAAGGATTCTCTAAGTGTTTAATATATTAGTCTTCACCTCGTCTCTGGCACATCTGTAGGGTTTACTCTCAACCAGCGCAGGTTGATTGGCAGTAAGGAGACAGGTATACGGAAGTCCTTATTTGCCCTAAAAAAACGCTATATTTCGATTTTCGATTTTGTAAAATGTATCGTTACTGCTAGCTTTATGTTTATCAATAGGAGTTCTACTTATTTATAACACATCATGGCTGATCTAAGATGTACGATCACAATGTATGACATGGATGCACATCTAATATCATCTCATAACACTCAACTACTATTAGTATATTGAAGACATAGGTTTAACTCTCGTGGGAAAATCTGAATATAAAATATCTAAAACCAGGTTTCTGGATATGTAGCAAACCTAACCTAACCTAACCTAACATATTATAATTATATATTGAACATAAGGGAAGAAGTGGCTGGGAAGGGAGACCAATTGTCCCGTAGGACAGTATGATGTGTGTGTTTGAGTGTAATAATAATGAGTTAATAGTGGCTGGAAATATTCACACAATTTTTTTACGTAATATTCTAATATAAATATAATACTATTACGTAAATAAACGACGCTTGGTATTTTTTAAAGATTACTTCACTTTTCTATATACAGCTGAAACAAACTTATTTACTGAATGATACAAAATCGCATTGAGAAAACGTTTTATAAAAAACCCAGCGACTGGTATATTTATTCTAAGAAATCATATTTCTTCTTTGGAAAGTACCTGAGACTTAAAAAAGGGATTTTTTATTTTCATCTCTCTGAAATTCTTCTGTACCAAACAAAGTGGTTTTTTGATAAAAATTCTACTATTCTTAGAATTTTCCACCAAAAAAAAAACACCACTTTGTTTAAAGATTACCTGCTTTGTTCCATAGGTTCCTATTGAATAAGTTCTATTCACTTTTTTACATTAAGCATTATTCGTGCAGGTTTTGCTGCTTGAAACTAGAGAGTTAGAATGGTGATCCAACTGGGCACAGAGTTCCATGCACTCGGAGGAGACGAGTAAAAAAAATGTCTCGGGAATTCTTTACTTTCGTATTCATATATCATTTTTAATCTTTTGTTAATTCAATTCAATATATAATACCAGCCAGTAATAGGTTATTTGACAGTATGAAAAATAAGTTCATATTTATTGCCATATGCAGATGGCTTTATGGATTTTAAAAGCGATTTTTACCTGTATATCTAAAAAATAAATGACTATTTATACAAGAAAAAAAAACGAAATTATCTTTATTTTATTTTCCCTACCACCATGTTTTATAAACAATACTTAGATTTCAAAAATCAGTCAAATAGCCTATTATAAACACTGGAATGTAATAACTTTCTCTTGTGTAGTCGTTCTATGCTACCATTGCGAGTATGTCTTGGATTAGATCTACAATACTAATGAATTCCATGAATTGCTACTTAGCCCTCTTCCTCTCCCCTAATTTTGTTGTGCCCGACAGGGTCCATAATGGTCTGTGACATTTTTTTAATACCATCTATGTATACATATGGATTGCAATAAAATATTGAGTATTGAGTATTAAGTTAGTAGGATTTTTTAGGGTGAAATATCGTTTATTTATTTATTTTAAACTTCATGTACAGTAGTGGTACATAGACGGACATAATGCAACAAGGCATATGTACACTAACAGTCAACCTTTGGGTTAAAAAAAGACTATTCTGTGGTAGGTGTGCACAATATACATATAAGGGTGTTTTTAATATCATACAGATTTCGTCACGCATGCGGATTTGTTCCGCGTGCAGAAAATTTTAAAACGCAAAAAAACGCGCCTGCGTGCATATTGGTCGCATTACAGTATGAAAAGGACATTAGCGAAGGTTACGCATTATGAAATCTGCACGATATTAAAAACACCCTATATAAAAGAAATTTCAAATAGAATGAAGTATCATTAAAATATATGAGTTGCTTATAAATGCAAAATTACAGACGAAAAAATATTGATAAATATCAAATAATTATAATTAAGAGAACTTAAAAAATTGTTATTATGACGAACACCAAATTTAGGTTGAAAGGACTCCAAGTAGTAAGTTCCGAATTTAACGCTTGAAGGAAAATTAGTTTCAGCCTTTTTGATGTCGAAGGGAAGCACATTCCAGAGTTTTATGGTAGAGACTGCATAACAATTAGACATAAATCCAGTACGTTGAGAAGGAATAATCGTCAAATATAAAAACTTCCCCCTTGGGTGGGGCGAGAAGAGCTGTAAGACTTTTATTGATTGAAATCCCATCTCTGTGTAATTTACCTGTCGGACAGGTTCATCATTTACCCTGGTCTTCAGGGGCAGTTGAAATGGCGAGAGATGTCGTGCGGTGTTCCACAGGGATCGGTACTAGGGCCGCCCTAGTGGAACATCGGGTACGACTACGTGCTGAGCGCCGACCTCCCCGACGGGGTCAGCGTGGTCTGTTACGCAGATGACACGCTGGTCCTGGCGCGGGGACGGTCGTACCAGGCGGCGGTTGAACTAGCGATCCGCGGGGTTGCAACAGTCGTGGAGAGGATCGAGCAGTTGGGACTCGAGGTGGTACTGCACAAGTACTTTCATGGCCCTCGGAGCGCGCCATCTCCGAGTTCCCAATTAACGGTAGGAGGAGTTCACATCGGTGTCGGGTCGACGATGACCTGGGACTCGTCCTCGACAGCCGGTGGAATTTCGAGGAGCATTTCCGACGTTTGGCTCCCAGATTGAATCGGACTGGGGGACTGGTACGAAATCATTAAATTACTTCCCCCATTCTGGGTGAAGCATGAGGGTTAATGTGTTCCTTCGAGTATTCCGCTAGACCTAATAATATTAAGAGCTAGTTGCAGTCACAGAGTATTTTGTAGGTATTGGCCCTGGTCTATGTCGACTTTGCGGCCCCGTAACAGCAATTTTGGTTTTTATCAAAAAACATATTATATATGCAAGATTTCTGCTTCTATCAGACCCTTTTAAAAAAACAAGCTTTATTATTTTATGTAACTTTCAAATATTTCCGTGACGTAATACACGTTTGAAATCGTAAGTTAGGGTCTTTTTTTGCGAGCCGAATTTATAATCATGTTTTGATTTTTACCCAGTGGTTGCTGGTTAATTGTAATAAACATATTTTTTCATGGTGTTCTCTGTTATATTTTGATTTCAAAATTAGTGCAATCTCCCTGTACGTCTGCAACAGGTTCTTCCAGTTAGTCTCGCAAAAAGGAGTACAAAATGTTCCAACGCAAAGTTAACATTCCTATCCGAAGAAAATATTACTTATCACTTCGTTAAGTCGAAGGTCAATAGCCCAGGACGTACCCTGTACTAACTAATCTGGCTTCCTGTTGCTTGAGTGTTATACCTCCCGCTGTCTAAGTTAAAGTGCTGTTAAGTGTGATGCTCACTACATCTACCTATTTAGGTACCTTTTTTTTGCATTTTATATAATAATAATAGTCTAATAATAGTTTTTTTATTAATCCAAGCATTACACACAGACACAATTCAAAACCAGGTAGAAAGATACAATACGCAAAGTTTGTGAACAGAGAATTTTAGTCTATGCATACAATAAAATTATGAACCCTGTCTCTTAAACTAGGAGACCTGTATCTAAGAGACAGTGATTCGGCCATTTTGAAATCAAATCAAGATGTAAAGTTACAATGTGAAGTGAATGTGTGTCGATACAATAATTTGGAATCGTAAGAGTGTAATGGTGTGTGTGTATAGTGTAAGTGTATGTGGTGGTTGTGGTTATGTTGTAAGTTATATACATACTGGCTGACCCGGCAAACGTTGTTCTGCTATATAAATTAACGAAGAAAAAACTACGGGGGTCGACAGAACAAGCGTAAAAAATGGCCTATCTAAATACCAATTCGGAGACCTATGCAAAAAAAAACATAAAAATCAGTCAAGTAGTAATTTTTATAACTTTGATGACTCTAAACTTCACACGACTGTTGTAAATCTTTTAAATTATTATTATTACTACTTTTTCACTTAAACCTACCTCATCAATCACTCGATAGAGTTGGTGTAAATAATATCAAATATCATTCAGTGATTAACTAAAAACTGACTAAATATTTTTTATTAAACTTTTCATTAAAGATCAATTCAGGCTTTAAAATTACTTACGAGCTCTCGCTACAAAACGCTTTCGCCTTGATACGTGTTCCATTTTTCTATCGACAAGATTTTCCAATCTAATAGCCGCCACAATTTAAAGCGGCAAGTCTTTCATTTGGAAATATTATGTGTTATTACTTATCATTTTTATTTCTTTGAAGCCAGGAAAAACCCTATATTTTGTCATTATATAAAACTCTCTGGCCATTTCTGGCCGCGAGAATTGAAACACCTGCGTTTAAAAAAAAAAACTTTTTATTACAAGCGCCTGCTTGTTATAAAAAGTTTTTTCATAAAAGTTTTTAAAAATAGTTCTAGAATACGAGATAATAGATTTACATTTAAAGCAATAAAGTTTGAATTTAGAACACTGACAATTTCAATGTATTGTCAAGTTTGTTTAGAGTAGCCACGATAGCGTGTGCCATTGGGCAGAAGCGTCGAAACTTAAAAGGCATTGTGCCAATATTGTACCAGAAGAAGAGAGCTAGACTCATATCATTCAAGACACTTTTTGATTTGACGGTTGACTGTCTGTGACGGACGGTTTGCGTCTGCGAAGAAATTCTTTTATTTTGTACTTTAATTTAAAAAGATTTTATATTTATTAAACGGTTAATTCTCGCTAAATACTCTCCAGCGTTTGATAGTCTATTAACAGTTTGTACGTGTTATTGGCAAAATTGTAGTGACTTCTCAACAAAGGTCATTAAAATCAAAAGCTGAAGTTAAAGTTGATTTGACGGTTGACATTGTGACCAAATCCCAGTAGGTGTACCTATATGATTGTTTGTGTAATAGAAAACGTAACCTTACTGGCTAATAAATGGCTATCAATTTCAATCAACGAACGAAGAAAATCATCCTAGATATTAATTTTCTAACCTAAAAGTCGACGAAAATTAATTAAAAAAGTCATCAAAATTATAAATGGAAATATGGTGTATAAATAGATGTAATAAAATACGTACAATCCGGTTCTGAGGCGGTCCAGATTATCTGCGACCAGATTCTTCGTCCTGCCAAGGTTGGGGTTCTGTCGTATCTGGCGAGGAGGCTGGAGTGCCATAACGTTTACCGCTTTGTGGTTGGTTATCGAGTCCGCTTCACCGCCTTCATGTGGCCCGTCGGATTCTGTAACAATGGCACCACAGTCAAACGTACTCGATGTCTGTTAACATTATAAAAACTGGACAAGTGTGAGTCAGATTCGCGCACTTCAGGTTCAGTTTCAGACAAACTTACCTACAAGTGTAAATAGTTCGATTCCCGAATTTCGAAGTCTTTTCCGAATCACAAACAAAAGATTTTATACCTATAAGATCTTGTTTTATGACAAATTTCAGGATTCAGGATAGATCCAGGATACTTCTCTCCTATGAATTTTGATTCCGATGAGTGTCGAAATATACGTTTTTTTTGTGACAAAAACGGTCGTGTCTTTGTTTTTACAGCATCAAGGTACCCCAGACACTAAGTATATGGTTTTAAGTATAACTAGATATCTCCACGCGTTCCCAAGATAAAGGGTCTTGACAGACGGCCGGACAACACACAACAACGTTTGAGTTACGGAACCCTAAAAACACCAGGTCTTAATTACCCTATAATTTTTCAAACTTAAATGTATATTATATCTGCCAAGATTTTCAAAAATGTACGCTACATTCATAATCTTACTGCCCTTGTCCCATTTTATTTGGGGTCGGCGCAACACGTATTTTTCTTCCATTCTGTCCTGACACTCGTCACGCTATCACTAACTCCCTTTTCTTTCATATCACTCCTCACACAATCCAAAATGTACGCTGCATTGCTAAGGAAAACTAAGTAAAAACAACATGAAAATTAATAAAAACTGGAGTGGTTTTACAAATCGAAAGAAGATAATGTTTATATAACCTTATTTTTAACCCCCGACGGAAAAGAGGGGTGTTACAATTTTGACCTGTCTGTTTGTCTGTCTGTCTGTGTGTCTGTTCGTGGCATCGTAGCGCCCAAACGAATGGACCGATTATGATGCGGTTTTTTTGTTGTTTGAAAGCTGGCTTAATCGAGATGGTTCTTAACTACAATTTATGAAGATCTGTGCAGGTGTTTAAGGTCATCAGCTCGTTTGTTAACTACGGTGGGGTCTTTAAACACTTAATGGGTGTTTACTTTATTTTAAACATATGTGTGACCTAATATTTGTAAAACTCGTGTACAATCTGGTGCCATTGCGTTGGTCTGATGATGGAGCTCGAAGGTAAAAATCCTGAATTGCTTATTAACAATGTAAATTTATCGAGTTTGGGCTCAGTAGATTCGCTTTAACTAGTGCTATACATTTCTCATGATGACAAGGACTAGACCTGATGCTAGAACTAGGAGCTGGCTGATGGAACTTTGGAACGCCTACTAGTAAACCCATCGAGTTTGGGCTGATTAGATTCGTCTTGACCAATTCTATACATTTCATATTGAAGACAAGGACTGTCGGGGTTTTTTTTAAATTTTATAATTATTACAAGTAACACATGTCCGAGTGGTGCGAGTACTCTACCGGACTCGCTTTGTACTACGCAAAAATATTAATATGTACCGACCTAATGATTTATTAATATAAGCGAAACCCGAAACACGGGTCAAGTATTTTTATGCATCTATGTACAAAATTTCACAACTATATCATGAAAAATCACAAAGTTATTACGCTTGTTATGTTACCTGGTTGTCCACACAAACACATGGTCATAAGGACATCAAGGCCACTGAGGAGTCGTTTTGCTACCGCACACAGCTGTGCGCTGGTGTCTCATGCCTGCTACGACCAGCCGTGACCTGTATTGTACTTACTCTTGGCAGTGTCCAACTTATGACATTTTTTTCAATATTTTGGTAAAAAAATATTACAACGTGTAAAAATTATTGGAATCGATTCAGTGCATAAAATGCGATGTCGTTGCATAAAAAAATACTTTGACATTTGAATCTATAAGTAAATCAAACTATTTCAAGTCGGAAATGGCCGCCCATCTCTCCCATTTCCTGCTGGCGGCGCGACGTAAAAGGTGGCATATAAGATTATATCAGGCGCTAAGGCTGCAGCTTCCGTCAATGTAGCGCTGTAATATAGTTCGCCCTCGGCAGCTTCCGAGATCAGCGGCAACTTTGTACTACTAGGAACTTGCCACGAGCGCATAACAACGTCATTACCATTCCTCTTAAACTTAAGTCAATACAAATTTTCGAAAAAAAAATTCAACTTACTTTGCGTCACAATTTTGTCTTCGGGCTCGTAATATTCCTTATCAAGAGGCGTCAATGCAAACGACTTTTTCTTTTTTTCATTGCTAGTTGCTACCGGTGGTACTGCTGTAGACGAATCTTGGCGCTGAACCAGCATCTCGGGTGCTGGTGTGGACTCCGGAATAATTTCTCTCGGTGGTAGCAGGTGTTGCATCTCTTCTGACACAGGTGATACGGGCTCAGGGGCAAAAGCTGCTTCACGTGATCGTGGCCCAAAAGGACGGGGGATGAAAGGTTGCCTAGAAATCCAACGAGAGAATTCCTCTTCGAACGGAGTCAAGTCCTCCTCATCTTCCATTTGGTTGATGCGATCGATTTCCTGCGCCGAAGCAAATTAAGCGTAAAATAACATATCAGCTTTTGTAACTAAATCAGTGTCAAACGAGTGAAATGTGTCTTGAGAGATATTTATTAGGGCGAGTCCTAAACTGAAATATGAGTGCCTATACCACGATAACATAATATCTTAACGTAAATGAACCTTCATAATTTAACTGGCACCTTGACAGCGATTTCGTTCGCGGGAACGTTTTCATAAACTAACTTTAACAATCTTTAAACCGTTTTTTCAGTTTTGTTTAGAAAAATAATAAATAAAACTTTGTACCGAATTTCAAGTTCATTAAGTTAAGAAGTAAAAATCCTCCATATTTTTTCTATTGGGGGTAGTTTTGAAAAATAAATAATAACAATTTTTGTTGTTAAAGGAGTTTACTATTTGAAGTAAATTTCAAATAGAAGCACACGGAATGAGATTGCACATAAATGAAATTCCCACTTTTCAGCCCCTTATAGTTTGAATTTCCAAAAACACTTTCTCAGTGCTCGTCTACGTTCTAAAAGGAAACCTTGTACAAAATTTCAAGTTCCTAATCCTAGTAGTTTCGGCTGTGATTTGATACGTAAGTCAGTCAATTTCTCCTATTTATATATAAGGTGACTGGTAATTAGTGAACGATACTTAAACACGTGATTGTATTCATGACAACAAATAACTTTTACTATGGGACCAAATCTGAAATCAAAAAAAAAGTCTGCTGGTCAGTACATTTGTGTTCGCCTAACTGGTCAACATGTACTGAAATTGGCCGACTTTTTTTGCGATTTCAGATTTGGTTCTATAGTAAAAGTTGTTTGTTATCATGACTACAATCACGTGTTTAAGTATCGTTTACTAATTACCAGTCACCCTATATACACGACTAAATTTTGATCATTTTAATCCCGTGGAGAGTCGATCCGATACATGAAACACTATCGATTTGTAAAGATAAAATTAAAAAATAAAGTCCTTTTTTTTACTAAAACTCGAATTAATATACGCATGTACGAAATTGTATTTATTTAAGTAAACGTCAGCTGAGCGAGTTCAACCTGTAGGTTGTTAGTACGCAACAACCGACAACAACGTAGCCGTGTATAAAAAGATGAAACTATTTCAAATGTTAGTTAAACTTTCAAGCCCCAAACAGACACCGGTATCTAGAAAAGTTTATAAGCGATGTGTGTCCGAAGATTTATTTATAACGGTAATTGCGACGATTTCCCGGTATGTCCTATTTAATGCAGTTCTCAATAATAAAGGCCTTTATTGGCTGACGGCGAAACTTGGCCGAAGGCTGACACTTCGAGGTTGTTGCAATAGTAAATAAGGTAATTGCTACTACAACGTTTATAAACTGCCATACGATGTTTGATACGTATCAAACATCGTATGACAGTTTATAAATGCTACTCTGTAGTTAGCTGTCATAGAAAGTTGTGTCTTGTGACAATTTAATTAGAAGGACAGTAGCTTCGTTTGATACGAGTAAATTCCTTGTCTTTATTTACGAGGTTAAGTGTATTATTTTCTTTTTTTTTGTTTACCAGCAAATATCAATCTGAACTCAATTTATTTAGTTATTTTATTGAGTTTCTAAGGACAAAAAACTAGAGTACCGACGTTACAAGAAGAGTTGTTGACGGGTTGTTGATTAGTTGGTCCCCGGCTGATTTCTTATTAGATTGGTTGGTTGTCCCCAGAGTATACAATTCGGCAATGTGAACAGGCTGCAGTGAACAGCCTGCAAGCGACCACAAGCTTATGGATTACCGGTTTACTTAGCATTTAATTCAAGCCATAGCGCCCGAGAATGTATGTGAATCTATGATAAAAAAAAAAATGTTTTATCATAGATTCATATACAGGATAATCAACAAAAAATTTTTTCGTGAAATTAATACTTTTGCCTAAAAAGAAAACTTACAAAGAAATATTTTTCGCTCTTTTTTCCTAGCTTTGATCTTTAGAAGTATGATTACACAAAATATAGTTAGTTAAGCGTTCTTCCGAATGTACATAGCATATGTAAATCAATCAATATTTCGCAAAGAAAATAGATTTAAAGGTCAGCAGAGCTCTATCCGGGCGCAACTGACCGGAATGAAATGCAAACATACTCGTACTAGCGCTAAGTAAACTTTGTTCACGTAGCTCCTTGTAGATATTGTTTACCTACTATAGCTCTGTATCGCTTTAATTAGACGAAGTTGCCGGTCAAATGGGTCTCTGCAATATCTGGTGATATTGATTTATCAAACAACAATAGTTCGCGGCAAATAAGTTGAACCATCCTCCACGGCTGCCCGCTGCCCCCCTCCTCGACTAAGACCCGAAAAACAGTTATAATTCTCGTCACACAAGTTGAACCATAATAGCAATTGACTTTGAATGCGTTGTAACCGATTTTCGGGTCCCAATCGAAGTCCCAACTACAGCAAACGGTTCAACATATTTGCCGCGTACTATAACTCCAACCAGATCGAACTTGCATATGCATAATAAATTTCAAGCCTTGAGGACAGTTAAGCTTGACTATAAAATGAGAAACGTCAAGGTTTGTCGTTTAATAAACTAGACGATACTACGGTGCAGGGCCGAGGGTGCATTACGTTAAACACCGAAATTACAATAATGATCTCTGCAATAAAGTCTACGATTCTAGAAATGTATTAGAGGGGCAGTTAACGTAATAAACTATAATGGATAGTTTCTATTTCGAAGTGATGTGTTATCAAAGACAGACCGCCGAGCTATGAAGCTTTTAGCTAACTTTTTATTGGTGCTTTGTAACTCTGTCGCAGCACTGTCTACGAAAATTTGATGGATCACATAAAGCTTTTTTCTACTCTTACAAATTGACTAGCCCATATTGATAAGTCCATACTGGTTTGTGACAATATAACAGATCAATATCAAAATAAAACGGATAATTAAAATCGAGCTCACCATTTTGTAGTTACATCAAAACAGAAGATCCATTTTCAACCTTATAAATATTGGCTTTCACCACATATTTGATCGTTCGTATACCAAATTGCTCGTTGTTATTTATCACCGTAGCCATAAATTATCTTCGTAGCGATGCAACATTTTAAAATCGAATTTTCGTAGCGCCCTCGTAGCAGTGTCTACGGAAATTAATTGAATAGTCTTCGTAGCTCGTAGCAGTTTGCCGTAGCAAGAATTACTTGTTATCATTTTTAACTTTAACAACATTGCCTAATGTTATTAGTTTAATTTAATAGCTTCAGTTTGTTATTTATTTAGTCAACAGCAATTCAATTTGGCTATAATAACCTGTGAAGAAATTTACACTTTACGTAACAGTTGAAGGTAATTGGAAAGCTGGTGAGGGTCTACGAGTTTCGTAATTCAAAAGGGTTTTATTTATATATTATAATTATGGTATTTTAAATTGTGATTTTAATTTTCACGAGTCAAGTGACAGCTCTTTAAAGGTATCTCAGTTTGTAAAAACTGTGTGAAATTTTATAACATTTAAAATATTAAAAAAGATATAATCATTTTTTTTGTAAACAGGTAATCCGTACGTACAAATAAACACTTTGATAAACGAATTTCTAGTTCACTAAACACCATTACTCTGTTAATATAAAATGATGTAATATGTGCAGTGTTGCCATAATTTACGGGGGTTATTCTTGCTTCGCTTACCAATTGCATTTGCATTTTGGACACTTGCAAGTTACGACTCGATGAAAATCATTTCAATGTACGTTTTAATGTTTTGTATTCAATCAAAGCAAAGATTTCTTAAATAAAATGTGTATCTATTAATTTATTTTCTGCTTAGTACTTGAAAATATGGTACAGAATATTTTTTTTTATATGTGGCTGGAAGTAAAGCGCTAATTGTGTTAAGTAAAGTCGACGAGCAGTTAGCCCAATAGATATTGAATTCTTAAACTTGTTTCTTTGGATGACCCACTTTACTTAGACTGTAATTTAATTTATTAGAAGAGCGAAGTGTGATTTTGAGATATAGTTTGAAAGCGGTGCACTGTGTTGCTTGGAAAAACCAGAGATAAACTTTCTTGAACGAACGTTTAACTTTAAGTATTAATGCTACGCTCAAAGAAGACTAAGAAATAGTACCATCACTGTTCTCTTTGTTTGATAAGAGGTGGTAACGAGAAAACCCCTCGGATACACTACGGAAACGTTCATAATATCGAATTACACGATTGTCATTTTCTTTAATTAATCTGGCAACCCGGAAATTGGGCAAAGGAATTAATAAAAACAGTTCTGCATCACAGTATTTTTTAAGTTCTTTACTACAATATGAAATCCTTATTTGCTTGTTCAAGAAATAATAATAATAATAGTATTGTTAGGTTAGGTTAGGAAGAAAGGAACCTCCCTTTCTCTGGAGCCTTGACCTGTAGCTTGGACCCTGTTCCCGATACCGGTAGGATACTATTTTTTATATTTTTAAATGTTTTTTATTTTGTATTCCAATGTTTAAAAATATAATTTATATGTGTATTAAGAAATAAAGACAATAATAATATAATAATAATAATAATTTATTAAGTACATTATAGACTCATACATCAGTGGTGCTAGAAATAACCAATATGAAGCGGGTTTATTATAATTTCATAGCTTTAAACTTGTCTCCACTCTCTAACCCAAAAAGTTATACTATATAACGTTTGTTAATTCATCTCGTCCAAACTGATTTATATTCTCAACAGTCCCAACGAAACCTTTTGGTCACGTTTCATACCGAAATCTATGGTCGAGTGATTCGATGCGTTCACGTACTAATGCACCAAGCAAGCACCTTTCGAACGTGACCATAAACTATTGATATAGCGGCTGGCAACCCAGCTTCCTCCCAATTTGGATAGGGGGATGGGGAAGTGGTAAATTAAACGCATAGGGTGGTGTCACCGTGCAGTCACGACGAGATTTTAAGGACTTGTAAAACGAAGACCTAGTAATATTGGAAGAGTCTGTCCTTTACGGTTGTTAGAAAACTGAGCTACCATAACTAACATAGTGAATAAATTCCACGTATCCTTCGCCATGCGTCATAAAGTGTAAATAGGTTATGTTGTGCAACCTTCAACTTTTGCGTTTAAATATTGTAATAAAATATCGCATGTCTAATAGAAAACAGACCTAACAGAAAAAAGAGGGTATTTCAAAATTGGACCTTATTATTGAAGCAAATTTTTTAAGATTCAAATACCTTCTTTTTTGAATTAGGCCTCTTTTCTATTAAGCATACGATATAGCTTCTAGTAAAAGCCTATGCAAACTATTGCCATGATTTACTTTTTTCTTTGACCAGAAATTAAACCTAGTTTATAAGTTAGAGGACAATATGAGAAATCAAAAAACCAGGTCCTGGAACCGTAACCGATCGAAGATACCTAAAGAAGCATTGCTAGTGTAATAAGCAATATTTTGAGGTTATTGGTAAAACTAAATTAAGTTGGTTACATTTATATTTTTTTTCTGACTCGCAGTTTTTTACTTTTTTCAATAAAACTAGTAGAAAAACTAGTGATTAACGAATCGAAAAGATACGCGTTAGTGTTCATGTATTGTTGCAATAGTGGTTGTCACTATTAATGCGTATACACCATAAATATCGGAACTAAAATCATAATTGTTTATGATTTTGGTTCCGATATTTATGGTGTACGGTGTACGCCAGATAAAAAAAAAACTATAGCAAATATAGTCTCTAATTTCGTTTGGTTACGGTTGGTAGACATAATTGTATTTGCTTTTGATTTCTCATAAAGTCCTTTAAAATATGGCCTAGGTTTCACTTTAGGCGAAAAGAAAAAAAATTATGCCAGTAATGTGTGGGAAAAATTTCATTCCCTTTTAATAATTCAAATAAACTAATCAGAAAAGTTTGTCTGATGGGTTATTAGATTAGAAATTTAATATGTTTTTGTCAGTTAATAACTAAGGTCATTACGAATGGAAATTAAAACATGATATTGTTACGAGTATATTCGTTTATGATTAATAAAGTTGTAACTTTTCCGACCGCTGAAGTTTAAATCCTAGCGCAGTCAATCGATATGACGACCTCAAGTATCATTTATGTGCCACTGACGGCCTCCCTTGTAGCCTCCAATGCAATATCGTTGAGGTGCCAGTCTATAAATTAATAGATTTCGAGGACAAAGCTATTACAGCACCTTGACAACATACGGCTATTTTTCTAAGTCGATTAAGTGAATACGAATTCATGTGTGACGTGCTTAGAATAAGAGCTCACAGTTTTGAATTAGCTCACTATAATATTTCCATTCTCCTACTATGACGTCTAGTTTTTTGATCTTATTTCAGTCTTTTAGTTTAAATACTAGCTGACCCAACATAGTATCTCTTCCAACTTTAAATAAATTGCACTTTTGGTTTTCCCGAATTTTCCTTCTTCAGGAAAGTATAGTAAGTACGTGACAATTAAGTTGAATCAAAATGGCCGTTGTTGCTATGGTTACTTATATTGATAAAACTTATATTCCGCGTATTGTATCAAAATTTTGGTTTTCCTGAAGACTTTAATCGGAATACTTCGATAGTTTAAAAATATTTCCAAGTCAGCTCCGGAATCCTCCTTACAATTAGAAAACTAGTCTTTGCATGATTTATTATAGTTCAAATTTCTTTGGCATATATCGGTTAGTTTTAATAGAGAGCTGTATCTAAAACCTGACTAAGTGCTATTATTTCCTAATCTTAGCATTAATGGCTACTATTAATTACAGGGCAATTGTATTTCAAACTGCCTAAAAACTTACATCTTGAAGGCTGTTCTCAAATTTTTCAGATACATAGCGTTAATTTCCATTGCTACCATAGACAATGTTGTTTCTATCCTAGAATCGCCTAAAGCCTTAACCCTATCTGCAATCATGTTAAATGAGAATGTGAACTTACCAGCTCGAAAATAGAATGAGTTCCCAAAAACGTGGACCGCACCGCGTGCTCCGAGCTGCGCGATTTTATAACCTACATGCAATAGAAATCTTACTTACCATATTCTAATTAAAACCCTTCAAGATTCAATTCAATTTATCAAGTAATGGTTATAAGAAAAAAGTTGGAAATCTTAGTTTTGGACTTACCTAAAAATTATTCGATTAGTTTATTTTACCTTGGATTGACTATTGAAAATGAACTTCCTTTAAACACTAGTGTGGAAAAATTAAATTGCAGACAAATTGTTGTAGATAATCTCTTTTTTGTAACCTGTCCAAAGAAGCCCTGTGTTTTTTGATCGGTTCACCCTTGTTTGGTATAACAACTTTTAATGTAATGTTATTAATTCGAATAACGTTTAAGAAAATAATCAATTTGTATAACATCGATTAACATAATTTTCATTTCATCGAATATTTATTTGCGATAACAATATTTGCGCTATTGATGAAAAGGTATAATTTTCATTAGATGTAATGTTCTGGTGGTATAACATGTATTTTATCGAATATTCAATTGGTATAATGTAATGCAGAAAAGAAAAAAAAATTGCAAATATTTTTTTTTTTTAAATTAGAAAACACTTTAAAAACGATATTCCGATTTTCAATACTTCGAATAAACTAAAAATCAACATGTTGTGCTGCAAAATTTAGTGACAGAAACGAATCGCTGCAAAACCGACTTCGCGTAGTCTTGTTTGCCCTACCCCTAGAGTGTAATTTAAGTCCGCGTAGGCGCGGAGGGATGGGGCGGCCCGCGAGCTGATGAGCGGGTGGTTTGAAGGCCCGCCATCGAAGCTGAAGCTGTGGTGGTGATCGTTAAAATCAGCTGCGACGATAAGCTCGCGTGAGGCCGCCCCAACCCCGCAGTGCCGGAGCCGTGACAAAAACAACACTTGCTGCATGTTGCATGCCTGCTTGCATGCTGCATACCTGCTGCATGCCTGCTTGCATGCCTGCTTGCATGCTACATGCCTGCTTGCATGCAAAGCAAGCAGGAAACGAATTTTTAATGAACTGAATATTCGATACGATCTTTCGACTAAATCATTACTAGTCTAGTGAAACATTAGTTTAAAAGAAATTAGTGCATTTGAAAATTCGGTCAAATTATTTCAAAGAAATAGATATGGTAAATAAAAATTTATCAATTAACCTTTTGAATACCGTATTTGAGACACAATAGAAAGACAATAGGTGTGCGGACACCGGTGTCCTCTTGGGATAATTCCCATTATTCTATAATATCTTGGGATAATTCTCATTATTAATTATTCAATTGACTAAATAATTAATTCATTAATATGAATTAATTATGCAGTCAATTGAATAATTATACGAAATGACTTTATTGTAACTAAAATTAGCCGGAGCGATTTTCGACAAAAAGTTGTTATACCAAACAAGGGTGAACTGTTCTGATCACGTTGCAAATTTTTACAGAGGCATAACTAATATTTATGACCCTGACTAAAACCTTCAAAGATTAAAATAAAATTATCACAACGGCTATCGTCTTTGGGGAATTTTCACACGAGGGTCGCAAGACAAGTGTTGCGGAGTTAATTTTATATTGAACATTTGTCCCTTCCGCGACCTCTATTCTTAATGTTGGTACTTACACTGTAAGTTTATATTATTAGTTTAAGTCATAAACTAGCTGTTGCCTGCAATTTCATTCGCATGGAGGTGAAGAACATTACTCTCCTTTTTTGTGGCAAACGTATCAAAAATATTTTGCATTTAGGAGATCTTAATTTCTGGGGGGCGGAATTAAGCCTAAGTTACTCATTATAACAATAGCTATATCCCAACAAAATACCTGTCTAATTTTGTTTAGCCGTAAGGTTTGCTTTTATGAGAGAATTGGTCGAAATTCACTCCTTAAGGGGATGAATCGAGTGTCCATAGTTTGTATGGAAGAATCTACTTTCATGCGATTAAACCGTTGGCAGAAGCTAGTACTTTTATATGCATTTAGTAAAAGAAATATTATCTCAATTTTACTAACAGACACTTCAATTTTATTTAAATGTATAGATGTATAGAAAACTTATCAACTGATTTTCATTCATAGATAATACTGATTTAACTTGTGTAAGACCTAGAACTGTGAATATAGAAAAAAGTAGTGTTAAGGTAGTAAGATACTTACCTGTCACCTGAAATTTACAATAAACCTACTGTATTCTAGGGATGCAAAGATTGAGGAGATATAAATGAAAAAAATATGTGTTTTCGATGACAAGTTTTAATTAAAACACCCTATTTTCGTGACTGAAAGTTATGCTAATCTTTTACAAAATCAACCCTTCAAGTTTGTAAACAGTGTTGCGCTCGGGCTAGCCCTAGCGTGACCATTGATACGGTTTCATCGCGGAACATGATCAATGAACAGGCGCCGAAGCGTTGAGTAATTGTGGCCGGACAACAATGAGCTCTGAGCTACATACACACCACATGTAGCACACTATCGTCACTAGTCAAGTGATGTCACATGATAAGCTGCGGTCAAAGATAAAATTGTTGTGGTATTGTCATGATTGACGCCGAGCTTCCGCGTTAACGCTTGTCGTCAACGATTGTACCTATCCTTCCCCCTTAGTCAAGTTACAATCGTTTCCTTTTTCGTTAACGCTTGAAGTTGGTCACGCCCCCAACTCCTTTGTTAGAACAAATGAATTTCGGGCGCAGCCAACTCCAAGCGTTAATAATAATACGAAACGATTGTAACTTGGCTAGGGAGCAGATCCCTATTAGTGTCTCTTGTTAGTGTTGTGTTTAGAATCTTCTCCATCTGTATACGTACCTTACTCAGCCAGTCTTGTTCTGTAGGTGCGACCGCGCGAAGATTGTCTTCATACATAAATAACGGGTTGGGCATCACCATCCGAGGGATGATGTAATCGCTGCGAAAAGATCTCGATGGACGACCCATCCGTTGTGGCAGCTGCGACAAAGATGGCGCAGCCGACGGACCTAGAAACTTTAATGTTGAAGTTCCGGGCACTTGTGCGCCGTGGATGTTAGGTACTACAAATGCAACTAATTCTATCACTTGACAAAACAAACACTTTAATTATGCAGTTTAATTACATTAGGTATGCTGAGCGATCAGTCGCTTAACTGCAGTTTCGCTGACAGCATTGTACTTATTATCTAAAACTATGTATTAGTAGTTCTCATTGTGGAGTGACGAAGGTAAATAAATAGTGTCGTAATTTAAGATTTCAATTCGTACTGTGTCATAACTGTATTTTCTTCAACATATCAATTGGGTACATATCTGTCATCACAACACAATAAAAAACAATTTTTACAAGCATGGACGTAACCAACATTATGAAAATAGTATACTTATTATACTTTACTAAATTTGACCTAGTTCTAGTTCTACTTAAGTCTAGAAGACACCCTAGATCTGTGAACTTACCGATATCTCTAATCCCTTGACATAGTTTGATTCTAATCACAATCAAGAATGGTGATTTTGCCTTTTTATTCCTTAACATGTAGATACAATATGCGTATCTAATGAATAGGTAATTTATCCTATCAAAATATCAATCATTACTATATTACTACATTACTATATTGTAGTATTCAATTCGATTTCAGACGACGACGCGCGACGGTTAGGTAATTCAACCTTCATAACCGCTATACTCAATGATGATAAGTTACTCAATGACATTTCAAACCACTCGTTCAAAAAACAAAGCACAATTACAAAAATGTTATATTATAATAAGAAATCTGATATCATTGTTCCAAAGCGTTGAAGTATTCCTGTAAGACCGCGACGAAACAAAATATTTTGCCCAATTTTGTAACGTGAACCCGTTATTCGAGATTTGCGCTCAGTTGATGTAAGATATATTTAATAAACTTTGAATTATCTTTAAAAATTCTGGATCAAATATCGGGCATAAGACAAGAGAGAAGGTTTTTGTGTACCTACCAGTTATGTAATGCGAGAATGCGATTTTCCAAGATTGAAATTCCTAGAATACATCAGGAGAATACACCACAACTTTTATCTACTTAAAAATCGAATTTGGGAATCATAGCTGATTTTACTTACATCTGACGAGGTAATTAACAAACTTTCAATGATTTTTGTTTTAAGGATTCGTTTTTATTTATATACATATGAATACGAATATATATTTAATTTCTATTCTATTCAATTTATTACAAAGCTTCCTTGTTACGTCTAGGTCTTATATATCTAGATTCATCAAATTAAACTCCTCAGTTCTTTGGAAATGCGTGATTTTTAAAAAATCGTCATGAAAATTGTTCAGAAGTTTTATCACATCTTCAAACCTTTCTGTATTGTTATATTTAACACCATAGCTCTAAAAATGTCTGAAAATAAATCAATATTAATTTTGCCTAATTACATATTGAGTAATAAATATATTATACAGGCCAGTTCCTTTCGGATTTGTAGAATTGCTGAACATTTTAGTTCAGCTTATCACTATCCAATTGCTCTTTAGACAGCTGATATTCGTTTTGCTGGTTCACCACAAGTATTTATTCCAACATATTTCAACCTAAGCCTAGAATTCGCCCACTGCTAGGACTTACACCCTCTCTCGGAGAGCAAGTGGGCCGTAATCCTCCACGTGCTCCAAGTATCCTTATGTGTTTCAATAGGTCATTGCATAGAAACCACCACTAACTCACAAGTTTTCAGACCAGGAAATCTTTTAGTTGCTAATTTTCCACATCTCACACAACATCAAGGGTTTTTTTTTCTCTATTCTACACTGTTAAATTTTGGTCCTTTTAATCCCGCGGAGGGTCGATTCGGTACAAGAATATGTACCGAATTCGGTATCGATTTGTGAAGATAAAAATGAAAAAAAAAGTACTTTTTTTAAACTCGAATTAATTTACACATGTACGAAATTGATTTCTTTAAGTAAACGTCAGCTGATCGAGGCAAATGAACTGTTGGTAGTTAGTACGCAACGACCGACAACTCCCTACAAGGTCATTGACTCGTTTACTTACAGAAATTAATTTCGTACATGCGTATATTAATTCGAGTTTTAGAAAAAAAGTAGGTTATTGTTTAATTTTATCTTTATAAATCGATAGTGTTTCGTTTACCGAATCGATCCTCCATGGGATTAAAACGACCAAAATTTAACGGTGTATAATATTTTATTTTATATTTATCAGCCTACGATGATTGAGTTACTGTGCTGGGCTGAATATGAAACCTTTAGGAAACGTATGAATGCCTTTTCGTTTGACGAAGGGTTATCGTCAAATGAAAAAGCAGCCAGGCAGGAAGAGCTTCAGTAGTTGGAAATTGCATCCGCTCCGAAAATTCGAATGTACATATTATAGCTTCATTTCGTGGCTATATGAATGGTTAATTATGAATGGTACAGGCGTGCCTACGAGCGCGGCAAGCCAAACATTCATAAAATTCAATCATCGTTTCAGATTTACGATTGTGACTGCATATGGCTCCGAAATTATACGTGTCGATCCAATCGTATTTTTTATAATTGACACTTTAACGGATGGCCAGATTTAATAGTAATGCACTTTTTGTATTAAAACGAATGTGGCCTTTAGTTACAATTATTTATATTATAATAAAAATTTTCACCGCAGGTTTTGTGTTAATTACAATTTGTAGCTGTCTTGTTTAATTTAGGTATATTATTGTGTTACATTTGTTTACTGTTTTACAGTCAGAATCTAAATGATGCTTATACTTGGGTAATCGGGGCAGACGCTCGTCTAGCGTTTGTTTTATATTAGGCACTAGGTATATCAGTTTGCCTAACATTTTGATAATATATTGTCATTAGTAAGCGTAGTGTTCCACGCTTACACTCACTGCGTGGTACAGATTTTCTTAGATCGCGTTGCCTTTTGTAAATTATTCTTATCATTTGTGTCGTATATTCAAAAGTAACCAGCGCTACCGACAGTTTTAAGCACACCGTGGTTGACGGCCACTGATAAATTCCTAATTCTTATATTGATTTTATGTCCGCTTATAAATCTTGTTTCTTTAAAAATATTCGTTTAAAACTTCGATCAAAAAACAGGCTGTTATTTAAAACTGTATCAAATAAATAATGCACCAGTTTGGCCTGGTATCTGGAAACTTCTCTACTTTAGTATCTACTATTCATGATGTCGATATTACATAGTTTCAAATTATGAGAAAACTTTTTTTTTTTCGATTGGACATCATCGAATAGCTTCTCACGCTCTGGGTGGAGCGAAGTGTGTCAGTCTTTTACTGACTAAAACCTACACGTGTTTGTGGACTTTCTAACAACCTCGTAATAGCCCTACTTTCTCTAATTTCCGCTTTTTTGTTTTTAATATTATGCGGATTTCATCACGCATGCGAATTTGCTCCACATGTCGAAAATTTCAAAAGGCAAAAAACCGCGGCCATCTTGCATATTTGCACGCATTACAATAAATACTTGTTTGAAAAGGACATTTGCGTCATGAAATCCGCACGATATTAAAAACCCTCTTAGATCTTACAGTATTGTCTGGGATACTTTTTATTTCTACTTGTAGTATGAGGAGATATTTAGCTAAGTGACATCTTATATGCCTATATAGTATATATCTTACAAACCTGAAATCCCGAAAAAAACCAGCCAAGTTCAGTACATTTTAACCAGTTAGGCGAACACAAATGTATTGACCGGCAGGTTTTTTTTCGCGATTTCAGGTTTGGTCCCATAGTAAAAGTTCTTCGTTATCATGATTACAATCACGTGTTTAAGTAGCGTTCACTAATTACCAGTCACCTTCTATAATTTGGTTCGATATTAAAATATAATCTACAACCGTGATAATTCATTTGCGGACTTAAAGTTCAAAGAAAACACCGAAGTTCCATGTTATTACGAAAAAATAAAACGTGACTTTTGGAAGTTTGTTTTGACTCTATTGTTTTCAAACCTGTTGATTTTGTTTGGCTTTGCTTTGTATACGAATTATTGTTATACTTTACTTTGCGTAATGAAATATTTCGATGGTAGATATGATGAAAAATAGAAAAAACAAAACCCAAAGATCAAAAGAATGAAATTTCGAAAATAAAATAATATGCCTTAAATATTATAGCCATATATTGTTTGGGAATCAAAACTTCAAGATTCCAAGGCAATCCTAAGTTATCTCAGATCAAAATGATCATCAACGGCACTGTAAAGGTAAAAACTTAATGTATCCTACAATACCGCGGAGTTGCGGACACCAGCCAAAAAAACAAATGAAGAATGTGAAAAAAACGGTAATTTAAAAAACTAAAAAACCCGACTGCTTTTCTGAGCATTCATGAAAAAGCCCTAAAACAAGAAAGTCGTTGTACCCGATTGCACTTATCTATATAATATTTTAAATACTGGCAATCGGGACCCATTCTAGAATTGAGAGCACATACCCATATTACATTGCAGATTACTCCAATCTATTGACTAGGCGGCTGACTTTCTAGAATGGGTCCCGACTGCCAGTATTTAAAATATTATATAGATAAGTGCAATCGAGTACAACGACTTTCTTGTTTTAGGGCTTTTTCATGAATGCTCAGAAAAGCAGTCGGGTTTTTTAGTTTTTTAAATTACCGTTTTTTATTTTTTTTAGTTTTATTTTATTACGATATCACTTTCAAAGTAATTACGAATCTAAAGACACCTCTCAAACTAAAATCCATCGAGCCGTTCGGGTCGCAGAGCGTGCCAAACCTTTGAATTTGGCGCTAAAAATCCGCCATTTGTTTTTTTTTTAATTTTGATATACCCAGTGTCACTTTCACAGTAAATACGAATCTAACGACACATCTCAAGCTAAAATCCATCGAGCCGTTCAGGCTGCAGAGCGTGCCAAACAATTATACATACATACATACATACATACATACATACTCTCGAAAAACATAACCCTCCTTCTGGCGCAGTCGGGTAAAAAGAAGGGTTTTAGTCAGTAAAAGTCTGACACTATCTCCCGCCCAAGGACGAGGAGAAGTCATTGGCTGATTATTCCACCAAAAAAAAAACCCGGTACACAAATACCTTATAATATTAGAATTATATTCAACTAATAGTATTTGTATCACATTTATATATAGTTATACAAATTGTAAGTTATAATTATACAATTATGTGTATACTTACATAGGTATAATTATATTAATATAAAGAGACTTTGTGAATTTTGTTAGTTTGAGTAGGTAAGTATATTTAACAAAATACAGATACCTACAGTATTTTAACAATCAAAACTACAGAGTTTTATTGTTAAAACACACAATACAAACAACAGCACAATAGACTACTATATTATTATATACTCATTAACAAGGTAAAGCCAGGCCGGGCGTCAGTAAATACTTAATTATATTTATTCTTAAATAGCTGACCCGCCAGAACTTTTTCCTGTCCCTGTGTTAATATTTAATGTTTTTCTTTCAATCGACCTTAATTTGTATTATTGGAAACAATAAAAACTGTTATAATCTAACCGACCCAGTCGTTATCAAGCATATCTATTTTGTTTGTACAGAATAATGCAATCTCTTATAAAAAAAGTGTTTTGTATCTTATAATGAGTAATAATGAGTACATTTATTATACTCTTATGATCTTATATTTTTGGCCTATTAAATATAGTGGCCGTGTGTGTAATGCAATGTATTACATACTAGAATACATACATATACTCGCATTACTCTCTCATAGAATAAATTATTCATTTTGTGACAAAAGAACACCAGTTCCCGATCGATATAATTATGCATAGAGAATCAAAGAAGAAAAATAATCTTGTACCTTAGAACGATTTTATATGACCTATTAAAAAAAGCATTCGTACGTGTAATGCTTTATATACCTATTACATACACTCACATTCTCTATTAAAGGGTAAACAAACTACTTATTTTGTAACAGAAGTGTACCATTGGCTGGCGACAATATTAATTGTACTGCGGCCGGCCTCCGACTGAAAACCTTATTGCTGAAATATTTCTACGAAGTCTGGAAATATTTTAATGATGTGTCCCACAATATACCGGTTTCAAATATTCGCAATGCTTTACGTAAGCCGAGGTTGGCGAAATCTTAGACACTGAAGAAAAAACTCTGTATAAAGTTCAAAATCTATTGTGTTTCCCATGTTTGGCATAATTATAGATCTGCTTACAATAAAAAATGATTTAGTGGAATCCCTTTTTATTATGTGCTTTGTATTTTCAACAAACAAATAATTTCAACGGTACATATTCATATTGTAATTTTTTATGTTCTCCTAATTATAATTATTTGATATTTATCATAGTATTTATTAGTTTATAATATTAGCACATATACGTATTTTATTATCATAAGTAACTAAGTTCATACTATGTTCTATACAAAATATTCTGTTATGTCTTTTTTAACCCAAAGGTTTGACTGGTAGAGAATGCCTTGTTGCATTAAGTCCGCCTATGTATCACTATTGAAGTTTAAATAAATAAATATTCAAGATCCTGGATGAACAATGGATCCCCTATCTACGAGTACATATTATTGTGTTCGTTTCTTTCAGTAAGATTATGCTTTGCACTTGTAATCGGTGGTTTCATTTTGTATCATACTAAAATTATTGATTATTTAAGTTTTTTTTTTATTTACCCTTTAAGGTACTAGAACTGGTTTGGTTAGCCGCCAAAGAGTAAGCAGAATATATGTGTATACATATGTATGCTACTAATAAATCTTGATGGCGTGGCAAATATTTGGTCACAATGTCCTCAGCAAGTTTAAAAAATCTATATAATCTTAAAAGTCCAACAGTAGTCAATGAGGATATGCATGATGACTCGTATAAAATGAGTTTTTTTAAATATGTATCCTTCATTATCTTCTCTAACCTAATTATTAAAACCGAAGGAGTCATTAAACAGCAAGCTATTATGTATGAGTATAATGATTTTGTGGATTAGGTCGTTAGTAGTGGATAATGGGTTAAGTTTCTTATTGACTAAGTACCAGTATTATTTTATTTCATAATGTTGATTGTTACACCCATAAATAAAAATATCAGAATCAAAACAAGCCATAATTCAACGAGTTGTACCTTCATGAAAATGTCTATGGCATTCAATTTAGTAGCGGTCGGAGGCGTAATATGAAATATAATTTAATCTTACAGTTGATGATGCTTAAGTGCAAAACTGGCCAACCGCGTTTGCACGTAAAAGCATCTCACTGAACTTAAATAATATTTAGAGGTAAATTCTTGGCTGGAAGTGCTCCCATTTGTGCCAATCAGAGTAATAAGCCGCTTACCCGAAGAAGATGTTTATTGCCACTTTCCTGAATGTTCCTCAAACAAAATGTTTAATTTCACAAAAAAAATTTTAAGACATTTGACATAAAATTTCATATTTCACTAAAAATTCTGTTTTAATACTTATGTAAAAAAAAAATTACAGAAATATTTTGACTGATAACAGTACATTATGATATAAGTATGTAATGTAGGAGGTTACCGTCGAGGCGGTATTAAGACCCGAGCAGTGGCGAGGGTCTTAAGAGAGCCAAGAATGGTAACCATTCATTACTTACTCACGTGTATCATACGACGTTTTTAAATACACTTGTAAAGAAAACACACTAGTCACTAAAGTAACAGGAAAACATAGATCATACAATTTGTACAAAGGTACTGCTTATTTTAAAAGAAATTTCCAGCAGACCTTCGAAAAGTATGTAGGATAATAAGTATAATAGGATTTCTATTTTTATATTTTTTTTTAAATCCCTGTTTCTTTCTACTGTGTTTTTTTCTATTATGGATATAATTCTAATTATTTTTTCTTCCATTGACATTTTATCCTATGAAATTCAATAACTTATTCCGATGTGTTCTAAAATCAAATGTTTTATGTTAATGTAGTGATAGTCCTGTTCACTTGAATTCTCTTACAAATGTACCAGTAAATTCCCAGTGCCTGAAATGTTGCTGATTCTAATAAATAAATAAATATTTGGTTTATGAAATTTAGAAGATTCACTTTGTTTTTAGGTGGGAAATCATCCAGTGACTTCTCGCTCATTTTTGGCTGATTTTTATGTATGTTTTGTAGAATATTATTCTAAATTAGTATCATAAGTGTCAGACACTTTCAATGGATCAAAATTATGCCACACGTTTTAAAGCTCCACAAATTTATTTATGATTTTATTATTTGTATTATTTTGGAAATATTTGCATGGCAATGTTAAAGGCAAACATGACGATCTAAATTGTATTTTAACATCTCTTGCGTGCTGACAATTGATTTTGTGATATATGTTTTGTACTCATGTTTGAGCAAATAAATTATTATCTTATTTTATCTTATCTTAAAAAAAAAAAAACTTCACTTATTTCACGTCTTAGTTTTTAAATATAATATTAAGGTAACTATTACAAAAATCAGCCACAGAATTTTAAGTCAAGTAATTCATATTTTTAGTTCCATTTCTCATCTGGTACCTGCCCTGGGCCCCCTAGGGGGAGCTCCACGAGCACACAGGTGTTCATAGCACATGAGACGCTACTGAGAATCTAAGGTTTCATCCATGTGAAAATAAGTTATGTCAGATATCTCTGGGATCTTAGTCTATTGCGTCCCAGGATCCCGGGGTTCCCTTCGCACACCAACCCATGACCTCTCTGGTTTTGCTGATATCTTTTTGAGGCGCGCGTGGAACATTGCGCACCATCAACGACTTGGATGGCCGAATGGTGAGCATTGTTCGTCGTCCGCAAGTCCACACCTAGGGTGACTGGAAATTGTGATCGGGGTCGAGGGAAGAGAGAAATCCGTTCTCTCACACGTGCGGCCGGCTCCTTCGCTAGCATTACTGCTTCACAGAAGGAGGCGCCCGCCTGCCATTCCTCCTCGCTCCGGACCATGACCTGTAGAAAGGTCCGGCGCAAGACGTCGTTGCCGTCGACCACCCCTGCGAAGACACGGTGGTGCCCCGCCCCGCTTGGGCGGGGCACACCTCCACCTTATTCTCCACCGTGTCATACGAGCAGCACACACAATGGTGACACACGGGCGTTTCTTCCGCATGAATCCGGTGCAGGAACCTCCCGAAATTGCCATGTCCAGTGAGGACTCGCATCATGTGGAAGGTGAGGGTGCCGTGACGTCTTTTCAGTCACTATTCAAACAGGGGACTTACCGTCATAATTATGGCGTGCAGTTCCACCTAGAGATGCATATTTTTTTTTTAATTTAGCAAGATTTGTAATGAATATTTAACTATGTTAGGGCGAAAACGTGCAACTGCCGCGCTACAACCGCGCTGTGGCCGCGCGTCATTTATTTATATGAAATAATAAAACAGCGCGGTGGCACCGCTACTGCCACGCTGCCGTCACGCGGCACTTTGCGGCTAATTTGAAGGCGCCCTAAGAATTTCCGATTCCAGCTTTACCCAGTGAAACGACATAGGAGGTGAGATTTGTGTTTTAAATCGCAATGTCAATTTTACTATAAGATGTTGAAGTAGTTTTTACATTTTACTCTTATGCGAAGTGTTGTTTAAAGATTCAACATACTGCTATTGTTTTGTGTTGAAAATGTTCTCCATTTTCTTACAACAGTATTGGTAACAGTATCAATTTTGGTTATATTGTCACACTTATAGTCCCGCAATGTTTAGAAAGTCATGACGATTCTTCAAACAAACCGAGCCTATTCAGCTCTTTCTTTAGCGACGAGTATTATATTATATAATATACTTTACATTGTTATCAATTTCTCTATATTCCTTTCATTTTCATTATATCCTTACCGTTTCTGTTCATTTTAAATACTTTATTGACAAGGTCTTATAAGACAATTTATGTAATGATTTCTCAAAATCTGATATAATACCTAGGTCTTCACCTATGAAATTTTCCTTTTCGTTTTGGGAGGCCTATGTCCAACAGTGGACGCCCACTGTAACACAGAACTCATATTACAAAATAATGCAAGTTTTCTTATAAGTAGGTACTTACTGCGGTATTACAGAAAATACAATACACAAAGAAACCAATAAATACCTAATTTCGAAAAACGAATAACGAGAATTATGAGTTCAAATAAACTTTACATTAACGGTAGTTAATGCAAAGTTTATTTGAACTTATAATTCTAAGTCAATCCAAAGATATAATACTTCAAATTGCCGTTTTTTTAACAACCCGTTTAAAAAAACGGCGTTTTCATAGGTAAAGACAATAAAGTATTTAAAATCAATAAAAAAGGAAAGGATATAATGAAAACGAAAGGAATATAGGGAAATTGATAACAATGTAAAGTATATTATATATAATATAATACTCATAGGTCTCATTTCAAAGCAATCTGTTTCAAAAATTGGCAATATCTATTATAATAGCACCAGTGTGTGTTATGCTTCTTTAGAGGAAAGGAGAAAGGTTGAAAAGAAGCATTTTTCGCCCATCAAACATACAAAAAACGTTTTGTTTTCGGCCATTTTTAAATATATTTGTATAGTTATATAGATATATATTTTTTATTCAGTAACATTAACGTGATAAATAATATAGTAAGTCAAAACAATTATTGCCCAAACAGTGTTTCGCCGTTTTTGTACATTTTTGTTGTCCTTTCAATTTTTTTTTAATTTGGATATCCTTTAATGACTTCTCTCGCTCGGGGCGGAGGGAGAGAGCGTGTCAGACTTTAACTGACTAAAACTACACCTTGAGTCCTTCAGTTGCCCTTTGCGTTCTAGGACTACAGGTTTCCTTTTCAGAAATACCTCACGGTCCTAGCTAGCGGACATCGGCCCTGCTGGGCCCCTACGGTTTCCTGACATCTCCTTGAGGAGCACGTAGATCACTTCAAAATTTAAATTATTAATTCTGAAACCGGTGCAACATGAACCATAATATACATTTTTAGTCTCAATGTTAATAATCTTAATACACTTTTTTGTGAGTACTAATTAATTTTGGTTCATTGTGCGCGTCTATGCTTTAAGTACGGAAAATATACATGTTTACGATCACGGTGCACGCGACGATACGCCAGAGCTCAGATTCTTATTTATTTACAAAAAAAAAGGTGAAACACTCTTTGTTTGGGTAATAATACTTTGACTTAGAATATTATTTACCACATAAATGTTAGATACTGAATAAAAAATATATATCTTATAATAAATATATATAAGTATACAAATGCATTTAAAAGTAGTCGGAAATAGTCTAAACTTCAATTTTTTTAGTTTTAATGAGCGAAAAATGCTACTTATCAACCCTCCTCGCTTTGTAAAATATCGCGAAAGTCGAGACTAGGTGTAGGGAAAGTGTTTGTAATGTAATAAATATCAATAATTTTATATTCTCAGTATTTATAAAGAAGCTACTTGTTGCTAAGTAATTTCTTATTAAGTCATTACTTGAGGTTAGAAGTCTTCATTAAAAATTTTAATTTTGCCATGGGTCAGCTTCCGAAAGGAATACCCGACCCCGGTACGATAGGCAACGAAGGTACGGGGTAGGTTTTTAGTCAGTAAGAGTCTTACACTACTTCCCGCTCCGCTCAAGGGCGGTATTTGTCATTGGATGATTTTAACTACCACAAAAAAAAAAAAAAAACTAGAGAATACATACTCAATTAATTAACTTTACTTGTTTATAAATACGGGTGTTAGATGTTTTACCAAAATTATCGTGGCCGGGATGGCTGAACTCTCGAAAAGGTAATATGTAAGTAAATAACGACCAACCATAAAGGTCTGGAGACTTTAGACACGAAAAGATAAGAAGCTGTTAACCAAAATAAACCCTTGAATTAGTTTCGGTGTCTTCTCAGGGTAGTCAGCTTTTTAAAAATCTATTTGAATAGTACATTGTTACCCTAGGGGTGAAAGTAACTTATTTAGTCCCGAGAAGAAGTTTGGCGTCCGAGCGAAGCGAGGTCGCTAATATTCGAGGGACTAAATAAGCCTTTCACTCGAGGTAAACACTGTGCTTTTCATTACGAATAAAAGGAAAATAAAAATAAAAACCTGAGTCGACGTCAAAGGTCGTGGTATGATTTTAGGTATGTTTCTTTTGATTTAGGCCGTAAAAAGTTTCCGACTACTGCTTTAACCTCTTCTCTTAAGAATCAGGCGAATCCTTAACTGAATCTGATTATTGTGTAATTAAAAAAATTCTTACAGCAAAAATTTAGTAAATAAACAAAATTCTATAACAAGTTTCCCGCCGTTTTTTTTTTTTTTTGGTCTATCGGCTATTCAGCCATAATTTTTCATTTTTATCAGTGAAAAATGGTAACTATTTCTCATATCTATGTTAGTCTTAAAGAATTAATTGAAATTAAATTATAAATAATTATGTAATGTAAAAAAAAATATTTAGATACTTATCTCTTAATTTCAATTTTACATCGCGCTGTAAATGACTGGCTGTATAGAAAGTTGAGACATAGATCAATAGAAATGGGAAGATAGAACTAGTTTTACAATGACAGCTGTCAGTTGAAAGTGCTTCTCCCTAGGGACGAAAAGTATTACTTTCAACCCGCTCCTCAGGCAACTTTAGACCTACTTTCAGCGTATGAGTAATGAAAAATAAATATAATTTATCAAAGAACCATTCAGTTTATTCTTTTTTACTGTATAGGCAAGGCGTGCCTGTGTTGGTTTCGACTGTTAATGCAGAGTACATGTCATAAAATAAATAAGGGTTGTTTAGTATTTTGCATGCCTGCTTGTTCTTTTATGTGTATGGGTTTTACTCTTAGCATTTGCTGCTTTAAGAACCTTAGTCCGAGGTTTACCCAAATATATAACTTGATATCTCTATAGGCATTGTATTTTATTATTTATTTCTCAATTAATACTCTTTGTATACTGATAATTCTGTCTTACACTGCGTATTATTATAGATTACATATTATATTAGTAGATTATAAATATATATATTTTTTATGTATATTATATAGACTTGAAAGTTTTCATATTGACTCACTAAATATGGCTATGATTACAAATGAAAACTTTTAAGTTTTATTTTATGGTTTTCATTTAAGAAGATTATCATCTTTTAGATAAAAACCATTAAAAAAAATAAAAATTAAAACAAAATCCAAAAAAAAAAAACTACTAACAAATCACAACAAAAAATCTAAGTAACATCTCTATATAACAATAGCTACGACCAGGAAGCTGTGACGGCATGCTTTATCACTGTTGTAAAACATTGCAATTTATAGATAGTTATATCACGTCTCAATTCCCTTATAATTATTTTATTCTACCTACTTTAGTACAGATGTTTGTGAAAATAAGCGAAAATCAAATAACATTTGACGTTCCTTTATTTTGTCAACAACTGAAATCGAAACATTTGCGAAAACCTAAAGGAGGCTTTTGCAGACGTTATCCACAACATCAATTCGGGATTAACACAGCACATAAACTCAGCTCTAATTCTAATCCATGATGGAAGCCGATATCTTGAAAGCATTAAATAAACTTAGAACTAGTTCTTCACCAACTAATCTAAACACTGAAAACTTGACACTAAACTAACATCGACTTACAATTATTTCTAACTAAATGGCGACAGTAACTACACGGCGACGGTATCTTTAAACAGATATAAAACACTTAAATCAAAATATATTATATAGCGCAATATTTAACAAACAGGTAAGGGAAGATTCTAACATTTAACAAAAAAAAAAAAAACATAATAATAAAATATATTTATAAAAACACATACATTCGCGGCTGTAACACAAAAGTAAACGGGAAATGCTTATCAGCGGCAGATAAATATGCTAGAACAAGTAGAGATTAATTAGAATAGTTAGAGTTTAAGTGAGTATTTAGTTGTAAACTTACCGAGAGGGCGAGGAACAGCGCACGCCGCGGCGGCTGCGAGTAGCAGAACGATGAGCGTGTGCATCCCGCGGCCGCTCCACTGATAGTGCTGTCGGCGTGCTTTCTGTTTACTGCCAGGAGCCGTGGAGCCGTGGAGCTGTGGCCGCGCACTCGCTCGGCGCCGATCGATACCCCGCCCACATCAAACTTCTTATCACCATGAACAAAACGCCGTAACTTCTCTACTCCCAACGGCTAGTTAATCCCTTCTCTACCGGTTGCTCGGGCACGTGCAGCCCATATCGCGTTATCCTTTTCAATTACAATTCGTTTGCTCCTTGCAATAGAGTCTATTTCCTAAACTAATGCCTGTCTTAGCGAATCATCATAGTTATAATTTAAATTGGAAACTGTCTGCCGCCCTGCGATGACGTTCCCGATGGAGGGTACTCAATACTCATGCTATACGAGTTCGCGCTAGCTTTATCATAATTATGATTATCATCGCCTGTTTATCTCGTCCAACCATTCCGTATATTTATAATTTGAGTTCTCTTGTCAGCTTTCGCGTGTTTGATTTAAAGGATTTCGAATGATTATTTGTTCGTTCTTTATTTAAATAGCGTGTTATTTTAAGGTTTATGTGTTGCCCAATTATTACAATAAACCCCTACATAATTATTTTAAGTCAACAGGTTCATATAGTTCCATCGAACAAAATAGACCTGTTGAGAACGCTTCAAATAGAAATATACTTAATAACAAAATACAAACAATCTATAGAGTAATGAAAATACTTTTAATAATTAGGTACAAATTGTTTTAATTAGTTTAAAGTGATTCTTTGTTAAATATATTTGAAGGTATTGAATTTAGCCATCGTGAAAAGTTAAATTTAGAAATCATTAGGTATAGGCTAAGTCTGGTTGTACTAGTGGTGGCTTTTTGAAGATAATTGTAGGTTATATTAGCCTATTGAGTCGAACCCCGCCTTTCAACAGGTGGGTGCTGAGAAAAACAAGCAATTTCAATCTTGTGCTGAGTGCTTTCGTGTAAGGAATATTATCAATGTGTTTCGATTGTTTTTGTAGTTATCTGATATGTCCATTATGTGCGTAGAAAATGGAGTAAAATATGAGTTTTAGTTATTGTCGGTCAGGCTAGGCTTTTAAATATACCTTAGCCATAAGCACGCTTGCCTCTTTTCTTAGTTTCTTTTGTACGGCGCGCCACAAAGGGAGGCGGTCCTATGAATTGTTTGTACATCACCGATAGAGATTATTAGCATCACTGTTTAAAGGGAGTCTAAATCCGCGAATAGCAAGCTTATAAGGTCAAGTTACAGATTTTAGTATTTTAATGAAAGGCTTTTTTGACTAGCCCACGTAATTATTTAATTTTTGTGTTTCCAGGCCATAAGATGTGGTATAAAAATTAACGCCAAATAGCCTACAATATTGTACAGGGATTAGGGCCCCTGGAAAATTGTTTGACGGCTTGGTAGGCTATGATAGAATCACAACAATATTAAGACGTCATCGGAGAAGTTATCGTTAAATGGAAACTGTTTTCTCCCTGCATTTTAGTCCATCGTTTGAATCAATACGTACACCCCTGCTTACACACAAGGGCGTTAGATTATATTATCAGCCTGGCAACCTGTCTCGACCTATTTTGTATATTTAGATACACACGTCAACTGCCGAGCACCAACAGATTGTGACTGCATACTTTAGCTTTAGCTGTATACTTTATCAAAGTCTAGCATAAACTCTGACGAAACAAAGTGAGCGGTGGAAAATTTGGTGCGTTTACACTATTTAATTTGAATGGTGTTTAATATACGTCTTGAAAGTTTGAAACACTGGATCTCGGGGGCGGGAGATAAACACAACACATCACTCTGCTTGTGGAACTCAACAATGAGGTTCCCATAACGAAAACAACTAACGACCGGATACCTAAGCAATTTATCTTTGACAAAAAATACAAAATCCAACTGCATGAGGACCACCACTGTGAAGGGTTTTGCCCTGCAGAGTTGCGGATCTGCACTGATCCAAAACAGGTAATGGCACAAGTGCTGGAGTCTTCTTAGAGGATTTCAACATTCACATAGCCACACCATTGGGGATTCATAACACGGTGTTCCAGGCTGAGTGCTTGGGGATTTCCCTGGTAGCTTTAGCCGTTGTAACCAGGAAAGTTAAGGACCACTCGATACGTATACTCTCGGACAGCATGGCTGTACTGCAAGCGCTAAACAGCCACACAGTTAACTCTGGGCTGATTTACGAGTGTCACCAATGCCTCAACCAGGTGGGTAAACACAATCAAGTAACCATTCAATGGGTTAAAGGACACGGCGATTCCTGAGGCAATGATGCAACGGATGAACTCGCCAGAAGGGGATCGAGTATGGTGGAGATAGGGCCTGAGCCCATTGTGCCGGGCCCCTTCGGATACCTACGCAATCTGGTAAGGAAACGAACTAGAGACCTACACAACAAACTATGGGTAGACAATAGTGAGTGCATGTAGGCCAAGGGGGCACTACCCTCCATTGACTAAACCTCAGTTACGAAAAGTGACGGCCTTTAAAACTGGCCACGGGACTTTAATAAGCACCTCTCTGTCATAGGAGTTACAGACAAGTCACTGTGCAGAGCCTGCATGGAGGAGGACGAGACAGCAGCACATCTGCTTCTAAGCTGCCTTGTGGTCGCTGGATACAGGGCTAAATACTTCGGCAACCCAGGTAACCTCTGCGAAATCTGTAGTAACGCCAAGGCGCTGCTGGCCTTCCTTGAGGAGCTGAGATGGATCGAATGACACATTTGTTCCGCCCGTACGCAAAATACACGCTTAGTCGTGGAGTTGCGGACACCAGCCTGAAATACAAATACAATGGTTTTTAATAAAACAGTTTTAATGTCTTTAACTATCTACCTATATCAGCAATGCTTTTGATACATCAGAAAATAAACCCGAGTTCTTTTCATAGCACACAAAGTATGTGGGAAACTATGTGCACGGTTAAATTTTGATCGTTTTAATCCCGTGGAGGGACGATTCGTTACATGAAACACTATCGATTTGTAAAGATAAAATTAAAAATAAAGGCTTTTTTTCCTAAAACTCGAATTAATATACGCATGTACGAAATTAATTTCTTGAAGTCAACAACAGCTGAGCGAGTCCAAAGACCCGTAGGCTTTTTTTTTACCCGTAGGTAGTTGTCGGTCGTTGCGTACTAACTACCTACAGGTCATTTCGCTCGATCAGCTGATGTTTATTTAAAGAAATTAATTTCGTACATGCGTATATTAATTCGAGTTTTAGAAAAAAGTACTTTATTTTATGGATTTTATGAAACTCCCACCAACTCCTAAGTGCTCGATTACGGAGACGCGGTGCGATGCGCGGCGCGTCGGGCGGTCCGTCGTACATTGCCATATGTTTGTGTTTGCGCGAGCGATGACGCGGCCCGCTGCTGCAATGTACGACGAAACGCACAACGCGACGCGTCTCCGTAATCACGGCTTTAGGGATAACCCGACTTTCAAGCGGGCGAAGCCGCAGTCAGAAGCTAGTAACCTATACACCCCTATTTTTTTATTAGTGCACAAAAAAATGGGGCTCAATCAGTACCTGTTACTGATCATATTTGTGTAGTCATAAGTAAAAAAAACGAAATTCCAAAATTGTCCACGAAAATTTGTTGTTATTGGTAAATTCATAATTGAATCATTATTCATAACAATTACTACTAGAAAATACTAAGCGCAGTGTTTTTCCATTTTTATTGACATTCTTTCATTCATAAACAATAACCTGTACAATGTTTCCAGAAATTGAGTGAGATTTTGGGATCTATACAAACGCTCATAACTTTGCAGTTTATGAATATTATGCATTAAAACTTTACTTAAATAATAACAATACCTTTTCCAATAAGCTCTTTAAGTATTTACCATAATTAAAAAATTATGGTGTATAGCTGTGTCTATTTACTTAATTTCTGCGTGAAGCGAATGTTTTCGACCTCATTCATAAATAATGAGAAACCTAGATTTTACCAGTGCTGTATCCATGGCAAAGGGACGATATGAAACCAGCAGAAAAAGTATAGGATGTACTTTTTTCAGTTTTATTCCAGTTTTTGTTACGCTCTAGTTGTAGCTCAACATCAAAAGAGTTAGGTCAAAGTGTATATGAAAAATAAAAGTATGGTATGTATTTGGTTATACGAAAGAGCCAAAGCAAAGTTGACCCAGTTATTATATTCATCTGACAGAGTTCAAAATCTAACTTTATTTTTTAGTCTAAAAATAAAAACCAACTTAGGTTTGACGGTTTCGGACGATTATCATTAAATAAGGAGATAGTATTTTACATCTTGTACTCTTTCATTTGATGTTATATTACTAACAAGGAAGAGAGAAAATAGAATCATAATTGTATTTTCATAAAGATAGATCAGATATACCTACTCGTACCTTTCTGTTAATAAATTTATCACTCATCATCATCATCATCCATTAATGTTCCCACTGCAGGGACACAGGCCTCCTCTCTACGAGAGAATACAAATTAGAACGAGAATTTATCACTGTTATTTATTAATATTAACGTATAAATTAAATATTTAAATACAAAACAAAAATATATAAAAAATAGTATCCTACCGTTATCGGGACCACAGTCCAAGCACTCCAGTCAGTGGAAGGTCAGGACTCCAGAGAAAGGACCCTCCTAACAATACGAGCCGTGTCCAGGAGTTCCGTTTTCTGATTCAAGCCCTTGATCCAGTCAACTAACGCAAGCCTCCTAAGGTTGAGGCTCTTGGCTATTAAGCCAATGCCTGACACTTACTATTTTATTTTGATTATTATATTATTAAAAGTTCTAGAGTGGCAACCGTGTACTTGAAGTTTCAACATTGGAAGGGCGCTCACAACGTGGACCGATGACCTGGTGAAGTTCGGTGGATCCCGATGGATGCGAGACTCAAAGAACCTTCCGTTGTGGTGACACTTGATAGGCCTCAGTCCAAAAGTGGGCTTCTTTCGGTTGAAATGAGGATGACGAAGGAGAAAATGCGGGCTTGCGCAAAATGGAAGTAGTGGAGGGAAACCTTTGCCCAGTTATGAGGCAGAACAAGCTAGCAAAATAAAAATTACTATTAAACAAAAAAAAACAAATTTTTTTTCGTAGCAAGCTTTTATAGCTCGTACCATTCTAAAAGCTCAAATACGATATGGATATCTTATTACGCTTATTACTGGGTTCCTATAGCCATCTTCCAGCTCCATCATCAGACCCTGGTTACCATCTAGCACCAAAGTACTCGTCAAGTCTGATCAAATGAATCCAAACTCGATGGGGTTGTGTTGTTTAACTACTGAGTTCCTATGAGCACCTTCCGATTCCATCATCAGATCAGCTCCACGTCATAATAATTTTGTATTATCATCTGATTTACACATGCATGCAAAATTTCAGCTCAATCGGTAACGGGGAAGTGGATCAATTTGCAAGATTTGATCACAGCCAAACATCGGGATAGGTAAAACTAAATAAAAGCTTGCAAGTAATAATTAATTAATTAATGAGATGTTTTAAGCAAGCGCGTCGCCAGTCGATGATCAAGGGGGTGGGGGCTATTGGAAGTATAGAGAATAACAATAAACTTTTTTACTTTATTATTATTAATTAAACTACTTTGTTTCTCCACACTAAAACCTTTACTTGCTTGCTAGCCTTATTTCTATGGGAACTTAAAGGATGGGCATTGTGGGAGACTGGTGCCGAAACTAGGCTCAAGGCCTGTATTTCAGGTCACCATGGCAAAAGTATAAATTGTAGTTACAGTTGAGAGCTTTTGAAGCTGTAAAGCAAGTGAAAACTTCAACATTTTAGTGCTAAAGTTGGTGGAATACCTACTAAAATGTCCAAGGGGACTGTAGTTACCACCAAAATACTTACCGTTACCATAATAGTGCTAAATCTAGCACTGAAAGTGAAAGTTCGCAACACCAAACGAAATGCGTTGCGCCTTAATACCTGCCCCCCATCTTCCTTAGTTCCGGCCAGTGAAAGGTCAAAGCCACCAAAGTGGCCCCCTTGAAGGCGCGTTTTACTTGTTCAAAGGTTCCTTTTAATTAATCGAGTTTTTATAAATGACAAGTTTACAAGTGATTGAAAAATGTGACCGATTAGATAAATAAATAAAGACTAATTTTTTTCTTTATTCTCTAGGGGGCCGTAGCCCTGCCCTCTACGTAAGCACTACTTCGATCCATTATCATCTAATGCCTAGAAACCTTTTTCTTACAGTGTTGGCCCGATCAATCTAAGCTAATCCTAGAAGGTAAGGCTAGTTATAAGTTTGAACCGTTTGGAGTTGAAACACTGAAACCAAGGCGTCTAAGTGCTTCTCAAGTAATTCGAGATATTAGCAAACAGTTAGTCGACTCTTCACGTGGCCAGAGGGTTGAACTTTTTTAAGGATAATGGATCAGCTATTTTCATCTTGTGGCAATACTGTTTTGTTGTTGCCCAATTAATGTTTTTTACTCGCATTTGTACATAATATTGTTTTTAGTCTGTATTTAGATTGAAGGTATTTTTAATATGGTACGTATTTCATCACGCATGCGGGCTTGCTCCGCATGCTTAGCCCCCGCAAATAGCCTTTTCATATAAGTATTTATTGTAATGCGTGCAATAGTTATTTGTTAATTTTTTTCTTTTGCTTTTATTTTCGATTGTGTTTTTTTGTTTGACAATTTGACATTGTTGTTTTTTTTTTTTTTTTCAATTTGACGTTGTAAATTATTTTTATTTTAAAATTGACCATATTCTTTTTTCTTTTAATTAATGTTTGACATTTTCCATTCATTATTGTGAATGTGAGGACTATGGGTGACTTTTTTTCTTTTCAGTAATTTTAACGTATGTGTGTCTGGCATTTGAGTATTTTCTGCGGCCTAACCAAATGTCCTGTCTTTGAGTTTCACGAAAACTGACAAATGATTGCACTGACTGGACAGGTCCACTCAAATCTGTATGAAGAAAGAATTCTTCAAAAGACCATCTTAGACAAATCTGCATAGTTCTCGTGTGATTTGACATTACAAATTTACTTTATGGACTTTAAAAGAGTCTGTGTTTCCTGAGTTTGTTTTGGTGTTTCTTTTCAGGGTCGTCAGCTAGGAAACACCGACCTCATCTAGTTTAAACTGACAAAAAAAATTTTGACGTGTAATTTATTTATTTTTTAAACCTATTTGCAAAATAAATAACATATATTATTTAATACGCACATGGGATGCGGAGCGTGATATTGGGCAGCAGCCCCGAATGCGGAAAAATTCCGCATGCGTGATGAAGGCACCCTAATTAAGATACCATATCAACCCAAAGTCACGGGCGTAGAACCAGCAAATACATAATTTGACAGAAATAAAATCTTTTGTCACTCCCGCTTGAATGTAACCATTCGTTAAGTTAAGTTGGTAGTTATATAGATACTCGTAAATACAGTTTAGCAACAGTTTGGAGTGTGGCGGCGACGTTTCCATAACGAGGTCGGCCTTGCGTCGCGCACACCGACTTCAGTGCCTTCAGAAGTACCACTACAGCCACTTAATAAGATTCAATTTACAGCTTAGAGAAATTAATAACAATCTATATATTTAAAAGCGAAATACCAGTATACCACTTAATGATTAATCACGAAATCTCAGAAACTATAACACTTATAAACTTAAAATTTGGCAGGTAGGTTACATATAGGGTTTAGACGTCCACTAAGAACGGATTTAATTTAATCTAGGAGAGTAAAACGGAGTTTGGAAGTTTGTAGGGAGAAAGCGACTTGAAGCGATGAAGTAAAGTGACAGCTATAACAATGGTTGTTTGACAGTTGGGCATTGTTATTTGACAGTTGGGCATTGTCCACTGCTGTCACTTTACTTCATCTAATAAAAATCATAGTTTATTAGATGAAGTAAAGTGACAGCTATAACAATGGTTGTTTGACAGTTGGGCATTGTCCACTGCTGTCACTTTACTTCATCTAATAAAAAATCATAGTATAGTCAAATCGTGCATGTTTTATTTTTGGGCCCATACATACCACTCTGATTTATAACTCTATGAGTTGACAAACTGTAGGATACTGCAGCAACAACGTAGGTGAACTACCTGTATAAGTTGATCTTTGCACCGTTTTTTTTTAAGCTAGAAATCATTCAATGATTTTGCCGCTATAGCGTGGAGCGGGAGGGCGTGTAAAAGATTTTTATTACCTAAAACCACACCAATGTCTTTCAGTTACCCTTTGCGTTCTAGAACTCGAGTTACCTTTTCAGAGTTTCCCCGCAATCCTGTTGTCTCCTTAACAAATCGTCCTCAACATTGTGAGGCTTATAAATAAACTTTTATAAAGAGGTTCATTAATGACTCTCTGATCAGGATCAGTAAGATAAAATCAATACAAATTTGCTTGTATGTTTGCGGAAATAGATGAAGCAACCAGCCATCACTTGACCTTTTGCACAAAGTTGTATTAAACTAGACGAATTTCGATGACATTGATTAATACTTTGGTTTAATGTTCTTACAAGCATATTTTAGTTACGATGCTACTAAAATCTGTTAGTCTACTGTAATCTAAAACCCGTAAAGTTACTGAAATCAGCTTGCATTTGTCATAGTGGACTAGAAGCTACCTACCATACAATTAGCAATTCAATTAATTATTCATAATTAATTAGCACGCAATTAGTCATTGTAGTTATGATGATAGAGTATAATTATTTTACATAAAAGTATCTTGCAAATAAGTATGTTTTGTACGAGCAAACCAATATGTTTTTAAGGGTGTTTTTAATATCGTGCGGAATTCATTACGCATGCGGGATTGCTTCGCACGCGTGGCTCCCGCAAATGTACTTTTCATACAAGTATTTATTGTATTGCCTGTAATACGCCCGGCGGGTGCGGGGCATGATATCGGGCAGCAGCTCGCATAATGAGCGATTCCGCAAACGTGATGAAATCCACACTGTATTAAAAACACCCTAATACTTGTAGAACCTCAATGAATCTCCTGGCTTGTCCCATATTAGAGGTCACCCCTCCTAATACTTTTACGCTATTCCAGGCGATTTTGCGTCATTTCTGGCGTCAGGCCCATTGCCACTAGGTCGTTCTAGATGGTTCGGCTCCAGGTAGTCGGTGGCCGACCTCTTACTTTTGCCCTCTTCTCATTTCTACGCATTACATGCCCATACCATGGCAAGCGGCATTTTTGCATTTGCTGGTGTATTTCGGCCATTATAAAGCTCTCTCGGATCAGCTTATTGGGGACTTTATCCAATCTCGTGACCCCACCTACTAATACTTGTAGAACCTATGGTAGGATAAAAGTGCCATAAAAGTGTTACTCCCACTGTCATTCTCTGTCAACACACTTTGCGCATGATGAAACGGGCCGGCCATTGTTTTTTTAAAGCGTAGTTTTCTATTTACTACTTCAAAGTGAATCCCTAAAAAAAGTTGATTGCCCGTTGCGTCGAACTCGTTATAATAATAATAATATACCAATGGCCTTATAGCCAAAAGCTTCGACGACCATCTGTCGAAGCTGTCGTTGCGCGGTTGGATCAAGGGCCTGATACAGAAGGCAGTACTCCTCGATACGGCTCGCATTGTGTGTGAGGAGGTTCCTGTCTCTGGAGCCCTAACCACCGGTAGCTTGGACCCTGCTCCCGACACCGGCGGACTACTGTCGTTATATATTTTTAAATGTTTTTCATATTTGTTTTAGAAAATATTTAAAAAAGTTAAAAATATGTACAAGAAATAAATAAAGGAAATAATAATATCATTTATTTTCAAGCATCTTGGACCATAGATAGATATATAGTAAATGTTATAGTAGTGTTGTAGTGTGTTTGTAATGTTCGACGAGAGTTGTTACAATTGTCACGTCTCGCTTTTGAAAGCGCTGAATCGAATTTATTTTAAAGTCCATTGATATATCTACAGCAATACAATAAAAACAGGTCAAGTGCGAGTCGGATTCACGAACTGAGGGATCCGTACAAACTGACCTATGAAAACAGTTCAATTTTACCAAATCGCATTTTTTTTTTGTGATGTAAAGCTATAAATTTACAGTTTACACATTTTTTCCTTTACTTGTGCTTTAAGACCTTAATTCACGCCAAATTTCAGGATTCATGGTCAACGGGAACTAACCTATGAATATTGATTCCCTTGAGAATGTCGAAATGTACTTACGTTTTTTGCGATATAAACGACCGTATCTATCTTTCCGTTAACTTAGAAGTCTGATTGTTTTCACAGCTTCAAGGGACCGCAGACCTGAGTATATGGTTTTAATTTCAACTTGATACCTCCAAGCGTTCTCGAGATAAAGGGTCTGAGACAGACAAACGGACAAACAGACAAATGGATAAGAAAGTGATCCTGTAAGTGTGTTCCGTTTCTTCCTTTTGAGGTAAGGAACCCCAAAAAAATGGAATAGTAAATGATCTAGAAAACTATCGGTGAAATAAATAACGTACACAGCTATCTTTAATACATTGCATTGATAATATAATAATATCCAACCACAAGATAACAAAGTAACTTAAACGCAGTAGGTGTGCGTTACTTGTTGTTGTTCATTGTTATTTCTTCACGCTCCAACGTAATAATAATATTTGACTGGCCTGTTAGTCTAGTGGTTAGTGGACCTGACTGTTATGCCGGAGGTTGTGGGTTCGATTCCCACCTAGGACAAATGTTTGTGTGATGAGAGCAATCATTTGTTCTGTGTCTGGGTGTAATTTATCTATAATATGTATGTATTTAGCAATATATAAGTATGTTTATCAGTGGTCTAGTACCCATAACACAAGCTCTGCTTAGCTTGGGACTAGACGGCGTTGTGTGATAGTTGTAGAATATTATTATTATATTATTATAATAGCATAATCAGCCTTTTAATGTTCCCACTGCTGGGACTCAGGAGTTCTCTCTAGGAGAGGGAATGGACCGTAATACACCACGAGGGCCCAGTGCGGGTTGGTACGCTCGAACGGTGGAACGGATTTCGGTGAAACCTGATCCTGAATTGAAACTGAATTGCTAAGGCAGTAAGTTTCCTTGGGACAATTTTCTACTGTCAGTTGGGAAAAGCTGTTGGAAGTTATTACTAAGTTTTTGTCGAAGACAACTGTGTCATATTCCTGCAGTAAAGTAGCTAATTTTTCACACTGACCTATTGTTTTGGTTTACAGGTCGTAAAACACACTTGACAATACCATACTCTCCAATTTTATAAAACATTATTTTTAGTATATGCGAAACCTGAATATAGTTAGTTCAGTATCAGCAACTGAATCGATTCCAATAATAACTTTTACACCATGTTATATTTTTTCTCAAAAATATATATAAAAAAAAGTCTCAAGTTGGACACCACCGAGATTAAGTACAATATAGGCCACGGCAGGTCATAGCGGGTATTAGACACCAACGCAAAGCTGGGTGCGGGAGCAAAACAATCGCTCAGTGGCCCGGTGACCATGTGTTTGTGTGGACAACCAGGTAATATAACAAGCGTATAACTTTGTGATTTTTCATGATCAAACTTGGTTAGGAACTTCGTATTAAAAATTGCTGAGTTTAAAGTAAAATTTTTGGTAAGGAATTTTGTCATAAGCATAGCACAATGTTTGGTAAAGCATTGTGCTATAGCAGCCATGGCACGCGTGCCAGTGGTGGCATTCAATAAAATAATTCGGGCTCGCAAAATAACGGTTGCCCGATCACTCCATTTCAGCTTGCATTTTGCTTTTGTGGAATCCACAATCACACTAATATAATAACGGTGAAACTTTGTGAGTGAATCTGTATTTTTTTTAGGTGGGAAAATCATTCAATGACATCTCCTCCCGTGGGCGGAGCGGGGAATAGTGTCAGACTTTTACTGACCCACTCCGTGTCCTTCTTTACCTTCGATCCAGGGCCCCGGTTATCACTTTCTCTTTCACATCTCCTTGAGGCTCGCGTGCAACAATACACGTCGTCGGCGACTTGTACCCGGTCCGGATGGTTACCGGACGGTCGGACGGCGAGCTACCCATTGCTCGCAGTCCGCAAGCCCGCGTCTACGGTGGCCGGAAATTGGAATCGGAATCCACGCGTGCGGCCTCCTCCTTTGATAGCGTTACTGCTTCGCAGAAGGAGGGGACCATCCGCCACTCCTTCTCGCTTCGGACCCCTGTACCAAGGCCCGGCACAAGAGGAGTATACGTGTATGTGTGCTAAACGGATTTGGTCAGTATCTAAGTATGTTACTTTTTATCCCGGGAACAGTTTATTACTTTCGCACGGGTAAAGCAACTGGCAATTAGTAATATCATGAATGCGAAAGTAACAGTTTGTCTGAATGTCTATCTGATACTTCTTCACGTTTCGCTGGCTTCAACCGATATGTGTGAAATATGCACACGAGTAACTCAAGTCCCAGTTCCTACATATGATATTTGTTAACCTTGGAGTATGTTATTCCTTGGGATAATTTCCGCCTTGCACTCAGTCGAAGCTGCTGGAAGAAATGTATTTATTTTATTATTGTAATACATTAATTCACAAACTCGAATTCAGTGACGCTGCGCCATGGTTACATTTATAAAGGGTCTTTCAACAAGGACGGGTCGATGTTGAAATTAAATAAAACAAGCTGTATGTGAGATATTAAAGAAATTATTTTTTATTTGAAAGGCCCATTTATGCCATTACTTATGAAATATGTCATTGGTCCAACAACATGTGGTTCCAGCTAGACGGCGCTACGTGCCACACAAGCAAGCGTCACAATGGGCATTCTGGGGTTATCTGTCGCAGAAGTGACGTGAATTGGCCACCAAGATCGTGCGATTTAACCCCGCTAGACTTTTTCTTGTGAGGTTTTCTCAAGTCGCAGGTCTATGCCTTTCAAATAAAAAAATAATTTCTTTAACATCTCACATACAGCTTGTTTTATTTAATTTCAACATCGACCCGTCCTTGTTGAAAGACCATTTATATGCACCGTTAAACTTTGATCGCTACATGAAACACTATCGATTTGTAAAGATAAAATAAAATAATAAAGTACTTTTCTTCAAAAACTCCAATTAATATACGCAAGTACGAAATTAATTTCTTTAAGTAAACGAGTCAATGACCTTGTAGGTAGTTGTCGGTCATCAAAGATCATTGAACTCGCCCCGCTGATGTTTATATATAAATATATATATATATATATAAAAGCGAAATACTACTCGCTGATTAATCACGAAATCTTAGAATCTATAACACCTACAAAGTTAAAATTTGCCACGTATGTTCCTTATAGGCATTTATAGGATGTAAACGTCCGAAGAACGGATTTTATGAAACTCCAGCTGGTAAAACGGGGTAAATTAAAGGGATAAAACGGGGATTGGAACTAGAGAAATCTACTTTCACGCGAGCGGAGCCACTAGCAGAAGCTAGTATCACATAAATTACATTTGTAAATATTTCAATCAAAAATAAATAAAAAGAATAAAATTATACATTTAGTAACAGCGGTCAGGGCTCCAGAGAAAGGAACCTCCCAATTGTACAAGCCGTTTCCAGGATTATCGATTCGGAATCAAACCCTTGATCCAGTCGCTTCACACGAACTTCCTAAGGTGTTGTTGGTAAGGTGTTATTTATTTTATTACTATTTTTGTAGTCCAATTCACAAAGTCGAAATACAGTGATGCTGTACAATGACCACTTTTTTTTTTTAATTATATATTTTAATCATCACGATCACCTATAAAGGTACTATGTCTTCCTTGTGTTAGCATATTAACGAGATCGTGTAATTTAAAGTATTTTTTCGATCTTTTATATCTTCGTTTTCTTGGCTTTGTTTAGCATAATTTTACACCAAATATTATCCAATTTCCATCTTGTATTTATGTTGGTTTGTGAAACAATATTTGCAACCGCGTTTCAAAGGCCTACGCACAGATGAACTACGTATAATTATGTCAATATTTAATTTACCGACAGAGTGCGGCTCATGTTCTACTGCAGTGCTATTTAATACCTGCTATTACCAACACAGAACGCAGATATTTTTCATGGCAAGCTTTTATAGGTTGGTATATACCTAAATAATTAATACTCATCAAGACCCCTCCAAAATTCAAACACGATGTGGTTATCTTACTGCACTTATTACCGAGTTTCTATGGCCATCTTCCAGTTCCATTATCAGACCCTGGTTACCATCTAGCACCTAAATACTCGTCAATTAAAATCAAACGAACCTAAAGCCGGAGGGGTTTATGACCGAGTTCCTATGGCTACCTTCCAGCTCCATTATCAGATCAGCTCCATGTCAATATAATATTACCTTGTCACACAATTTACACACGCATACAAAATTTCAGCTCAATCGGTAATTGAGAAGTGGATCAAATTTAATTTTCAAAATTTGATCACAGACAAAAATCGGTCAGGTGAAACTAAAAGCTTGAAAAGATACTCCTCTAGTATGCATACGTGGTTTTGGCCGGTACTCTATTCACTATTTTTTATTCAGTAAAAAGAGCTGGCATTTCATTTCCGAGTACTGAAAAGAGCGTAGCGACTCCAACGTGTTTTGGATGGGTTCACCGTAACGAGCAAAAAAAGGGCCTACAGCGAGTCACATACAATCAGCCTTCTGTGGCGTTTTCACTTGTTTTGGTTGAATTGTTAGTACTTTTTCGAAGTCACAAATAGAAATAGCAATATTGACGTGGCCAGTGTTGAAGGAGACCCGTGCTTGACTGTAACGCCATGGCAGTACTTCCAATTAATGCAGCCAAGAAAATGACACACAGTAAAACATAATATGGTTGACGTCATGACCTGGCTACGTCGCCATGGCGTCCCAGTGATATAAGTATAACTTCAACACCGTACACGTCTAGCTCATGGAAAAAAAAAAGTAGGTACTACTCAGTACAACGTTAAGTAATGAAGAAAAATCTTTTCGTTAGAACTTTATTCTCAGAAGCATCACAATGTCTTAGAGAATGCGGTATGAAAGGAACACGATCTCAGACATTCCATAAGATTTCCATATATTTCCATATGTTTAACTCCATCTGACATTAGAGCATGTTATTAAACAAGACGTGTTAAGTGATTAAGTTAAGTTAAGTAGAGTTAAGTTTTAGTTAAAAATAATTTTAGTTTGGATGTTAAATCCAGACTAAAATTATTATTAACTAAAACTTCGAACATAAGTATAGTATAAACAACATTATTTTTAGTATATGCGAAACACGGGTCTAATATTTTTATGCAAAGAATCTATGTACAAAATTTCATCGGTATCATGAAGAAACACAAAGTGATAAGCTTGTTATGTTACTTGGTTGTCCACACAAACACATGGTCACCAGGCTATCCGGAGCACAGAAGGGTTGTTTTGCCGCCGCACCCAGCTGTACCCTGACTTCTAATGATCGCTATTAACTGCCGTGACCTGTGTAGTACTAAGGCCCGTATTACAGAACCTTACTCAAGTACTACTTAAACTGCGTTCAACCGATTACTGCTTGAGCGAAGAATCTCGACTTAAGCGTTCAGTTTATTTTAGAACTATCCTCAAACTCAAATCAAACTAAACAACGCTTGAGTAGAGATTTTGATCTCTGATTGGTGAGTAAGCTATCATTGTGGTAACCCTGAATAATTGTTTGTTTTCTATTGAAAATCTTGCAATCAAGCAGTGACTCTGAGCTGATTGAGATTTTAAAATAAGGACACATTGAGTGGAGCTCAGTCAAGCCTCAAGCACTGTTCCATAATACGTAAAAAATGTTATTTTAAAGTGACATTGCTCAGGTGATTATTGATTGTAGTTTCTCTGCTCAAGTTAAGTTCTAAAATTAAAACTCCAACTGAGACTAGTTTTAAGTAATGCTTGAGTCTTGATTGTAGTTCTGTAATACGGGCCTTAGTATCGGTGGTGTCCAACTTGTAACATATTTTTTAAATATTTTTGAGAAAAAATATAACATGGTGTAAAAATAATTAGAATCTGAATCGATTCCTGGTTCTGAACAAACTATATTCAGCTTTGTAAACTAAAAATAATTGTTGCTGTACCTAAAGACATAAATAAATCGTCCTGAAGGTAATCATAAAATGTGGATTGTGATAGCAATTAGCTCTGCCGTCATAAGGAAAAAAGACGTATCTAACATTTTTGTCGAAATTGAGTTACATACAAGTTACACACAAAATTTACACATTATTCCTAATAGATCAAATTCTTTTACAGACTTTTGCGTCACAAAATTATTATTTTGTTTATTTTCTTTTGCACAGCGCATTTTTTAGTTTTTTAAATATATATTTATTTTTTTCTCTGTTTCGTAGTTCATGTAGAAACGTCCTTTTTCCTTATGGCGGCAGAGCAGCTGTAACAATGATTTTTTATAGATAATTACAGATAGTTAATTAAAACCTAACCGAAAATAATTAATAAATATCAAAGTGACTACTTTTTTGCGGTTTTGGCTGTGTCCCACACGCTCGTTATGTGCAATTTGATTGCGCTTGACAGTTGCTCCCCACATTTTATAACTTAAATAGTAATGAAAAAAAAATATACCAAAAAGAATGTAAGCTTTAAAAAAAGATTTTCTTTGTCAAAAGTTCAAAGGAAATATTTTCTTTCTTAAAGACAACCACAGCAAAGATTTTCGCCGAAAAACAAAAGAAAAGTTTTTAAACCTTGTAATAAAACTGTGCAGTATTATTTATTTAATGAATTTCGCAGTATGACAACATATGGTTCGGTATGTGGTTGATGCTGAAGTGGTTTTATTCTAGGAATGCAGTTTGTCTGTTTCTTAGTGCTGGCCTTGTATCTCTATCCTAGAAACAATATACAAGATTGGAGCCACGCGAAATCGAGTCACAGCCGCCTATCAAGCACTTCTGCTCGCCTTGACAAAGCCAGTAGTACTGTTTACACCAGTTCCCGTTCTAATTAGTCCCTCTTAAGGGCGGCCAACCCGAGGTAAATTTACATACAACCGCTCTAACATGATTAAGATGTCATTACACATCACATCTTTCAACTCTAGGCTTCTATAGAAATCAAGACATAAATTTGTGTAAAACTAATCCAGTACAGACCTCTGAAAATCTGCTACTTTACGTAAACTTTGACACTCCATAATGTACAAATATATAAAAAATATAAAAAAGAGTTCTATGAAGCCTTTCTAATTTAATTGAGATTCGGATTTAAAAAAAAAACACATATTTCCTGGAACAAGTTTTGTGAAATATTCGAGTAAATCACAGAATGACCGAATGCCAACAAAGTTTTCAGGCGTTATTTCTCTTTTTTCGCGTTGCCTCTTCATCTAATAACGCTTTGGATTATTTTAAATGGAGCAACAAACTTTTAAGCCGTGCTCGACGTTGACGATAGACGAGTAAGGAACGGCCTCGCTGGATGTTATTATCTCGTTTTTGAAGAAATTAATTCTTCAATAAGTCAGTCGTTTCAAAAGTTTAATTAGAGTAGCGGGAATGCTTAAGCTGCTAAGACAGTAGCTGCTGAAGAACTTTAAATGTTTCAGTTGCAATGTTGACATCGAGATAAAGCAGCTTTTCTTTCTTCTTTAGCACACTTCAAGAAATAAGATTTAAATAGGGCAATCTTACTAAATATTAAAAATATTATGTCTGCACGTTTCGATATTTCAAATTTTGTTAAACTTATGGGTGCCTTCAAATTAGCCGTAACGTGAGCGTGGCGCTAGCGCGTTTGCAGCGCTGCTTTCTTTATTCTTTATTGTACATACAATTTTACACACTAAAAATGGAACAGTTGATGTACATAGGCGAGCTTAACCCATAATTATTCTATACTAGCTTTTGCCCGCGGCTTCGCTCCGCTTTACCCTACTCTACCCTACTCTACCCTACTCTACCCTACTCTATCCTACTCTACCCTACTCTACCCTACTCTACCCTACTCTACCCTACTCTACCCTACTCTACCCTACTCTACCCTACTCTACCCTACTCTACCCTACTCTACCCTACTCTACCCTACTCTACCCTACTCTACCCTACTCTACCCTACTCTACCCTACTCTACCCTACTCTACCCTACTCTACCCTACTCTACCCTACTCTACCCTACTCTACCCTACACAAATAAATGAGCAGGTTTTGGTACTGTTTTTTTTTTTAAGGATATAAAAAATATCCTATATCCTGGTTTCAAGCTACCTTCCTACCAATTTTCAGCAAAATCGGTTCAGCCATACTTGAGTTATAAATAGTGTAACTAACACGACTTTCTTTTATATAATTATATAGATTAATAAAAACGTGTGATTACCATGCTACAAACGCGCTACAACCGAGCTACAACGGCGCTACAACCGAGCTACAACGGCGCTACAACCGAGCTACAACGGCGCTACAACCGAGCTACAACGGCGCTACAACCGCGCTGCGGCCAGGCGTCATTTCACGGTTACTTTTTTATCAATTCAATCTGTATAGATTTGGATGTTTGAAGCACAATTAAAAGGAAAATGTTTTCTCTCTCTTTTTTTTTTGTTTCCATCACATAGGACACTTTTTTATTCCGGAAGTGCGTTCCATTCGAATAATTTTCAAGCAACAGCAGACAAAAGCTAATTTAAATAATACATGAATCGATCGGACGGACAATGTTTGACATATTTAAAGGTCAAACAATATGCGTCACTAATTAGGTCACGCCGAGGGTAACAGTTGGCGAATGTTACCAACGAGTATGGCAAGTATCAAAGTTCGCGTGTTCCATACGATTGGGAACACATTCATTCATGTTTGTCGTGAATAAACTCTCTTTCTTTCTTCTTTTCTTTTTCTTTCATTATGCGTACGGCTATGGAGTACAATACCCTACGGGTCTTTATGTTACTTGATAGTTACAACCTGTGGTGCTATTCTCTAAGAAAACGCAGCGCTGCCGCAACGACGAACATCCAAATAGGATACATTGAATTAACAATCCAATGTTTAGGTTAATTAGGTTGACAATCCAATGAATCCTATATGGGTGTTCGTTGTTGAGGCAGCGCTGAGTTTTCATAGAGAATAGCACCACTGGAGAGTGAATTCGTTACTTCTAGGCAAGCGAGCTCCATCGTCGATCATATTGTTATGGTCGACGATGAAGCACGCGATGATCATCGCTTAAAATCATCATCATCATTTCAGCTGAAAGATATTCACTGTTGGACATAGGTCTCCCCTAAGTGTCGCTACAATGAACGGTCCTGAGCGTCTCACATCCATCGGATTCCCGCATCCCTTACTTATAGAAGGCCTCCTATAAGTTCGGCCGATGATCCGGTAAGGTAAAATAACGCTACAAGGTGAAATGGTGGTCAAGCTAAAACGAATAATTTACAGACATATACCTACTATATGTCTCAGTTAAGTTTCAATATTAAATCAAAAAATGAAATAAAGATAGTTTGGCAACTATTTTTATGCTACGATTTTATTTATTTTTATGTTTTCTAAGCTACGGCGAGTCGTAGCAAAGTGCTACGAATGTCTTCAAATGAGAATATCACAGCACACCTAATAGTTGAAGTTAATATTGTATTGTTATTTATTTAGCAATAACTACATTATTATTATATAATTAAAGGAACATATTCTATACCTACCAATATTATAAAGAAGAAAGATTTGTATTTTTTGATTTTTGTTTGTAATAACTAAAAAACTACTGAACCGATCTTAAAAATTCTTTCATCAGAAGAAAGTTACTTTATCACTGAGATAGAATGATATATTTTATTTAAAAAAAACAATAGAGTTTCCTACTAAAAGTCCAATAAGGTGAACCAAATTGTAAATAAATGACCTATAATGTGAAGCCATTGCCTTACATTGCGTGCGTTGCGAAAACTATTGATGATAGAACAAACTAATGTACTACAATTTTGCAGAAAACATCGTCATCTACCAAAAATGCTGCAACAACATATTGCTAACTATTATAGTTATTTCAAAATAACTGTTTTCTAATATTTAAAAATTGAATTTATGCACGTGCTCTATAAAAGACCGATTTTTGTATCTTTGTATTCATTGTTTCATATATTATGTAAGTCTGATTCAGTAACTGTATATTAATTTTTGAACAATTCAATTTAGGAATTTCAATCGAGAGATATCATGATTTAAAAGAAATTAATTTCGTTCATGCGTATATTAACTCGAGTTTTAGAAAAAAAGTACTTTATTTTTTAATTTTATCTTTATAAATCAATGTACCGAATCGATCCTCCAAGGGATTAAAACGACCAAAATTTAACGGTGTATATTGTGTCGATTTTCCTACTGACCTTACTACGGCAAGTCTTAGCGAATTTGAACGTCTGTGAAAAGTACAGAATCACATCACGGAATCATTAAAGAAACTAAAATAAAATACGAGTATTAACATCTCTCATGAAATAATATCGACAAGAAATCCGCTATGAAAAGGAATTAAAATTAATGAAATTTCATGACACAATTCAATTTCGACAAACCACCAAACATTTTTGCTACGACCTTGCTACGAAATGTAGACACTCAAATATGAATGACAAAATGTTTGATATCATGCTATGTATGTTACTGTTTTGAAGGTTAAAACTTAAGCCCAGAATAATTATTGGAGGATCACTCGTGTGTAACCTGGCCGTGGCCATGTGGCAGTATGTATACATACGGATCCCGTCACCCTTAGACTATAAGGCCACAATACGCCCCGAAAGGCACGCTTGGATCACGGAGCGCCACCGTCTCTTCCTTTCACTGTTCTCAAGATCTATTAAACCTATAGAACTGTAGTTACACTGATATTGGATATTACAAAAATAAATTTCATCGTTTAGAAGTAATACCCTTGCAAATGACCAACATTTTCTAGATTTTCGCTGAAAACTATCAAGTCATGGTCGATTTTCAACTTTCAATTTTTAACCATGAAAAATCAAACGTCTCTTTTACCTATACACCGTTAAATTTTGATCGTTTTAATCCCGCGGAGGGTCGATTCGATACATGAAACCCTATCGATTTGTAAAGATAAAAATGAAAAATAAAGTACTTTTTTTAAACTCGAATTAATTTACGCATGTATAAAATTGATTTTTTTAAGTAAACATCAGCTTAGGCCAATGAACTGTAGGTAGTTAGTACGCAAAGACCAACAACTCCGTACAAGGTCATTGACTCGTTTAGTTAAATAAATTAATTTCGATTATGCGTATTTTAATTCGAGTTTTAGAAAAAAAGTACTTTATCGATAGTGTTTCATGTACTGATTCGACCCTCCACGGGATTATAATGACCAAAATTAAACGGTGTATTGGCATTTATTTACGTATCGATTACAGATACAGGTGTCCGGCGGCCATTCATGGGTATAATCAATCAATCTGTCGAGCTCATTCCCGACTATTTCTAGTATCAGAGTTTCGACCTCTGAATATATAAAATAAATAAAAAACTTTTTTTTATTACTGTTGGTATAATCGCGTCGGACCACTATCTCACCTGATGGAAAGCGACGATGTCATCGACGATAGAGTACGCTTGCCTCAAAGTAACCTATTCATTCTCGACTTAGTGATAGGATATGATTTAGGTGGACAACCAGGGGAATTGTAGATATCATTAAACAGACTCCAGCAGGGAATTGCACTCTTTAGCTGTGTGTACGCACAATGAATGTATTCCCAACTTTTTTTTTTTTTTTTTTTGTGCTAATGGTTGGGAGGTTTCCATGGGGATCCCGGCGGTTGGAGCGTGAGGGCCACTCACTCGCGCGTGCACTTGCGGCCTCCTCTACTGCTTTTTTTTTTTTTTTTTGGGTAGGTAAAATCATCCAATGACAAATCCCGCCCTTGGGTGGGGCGGGAAATAGTGTCAGACTTTTACTGACTAAAAACCTACCTTTCCATTCCTTGCCTTTATCCTGGGGCCCGTGGTGACAGTCTCACATAACCTTTGGCCCCAGTAGGCTTCGGCCCTGCTGGACCCCTACAGTTTGCTGACAACTCCTTGAGGCGCGCGGGAACGGTGCGCGCCGTAGACGACCTGAGCTCGGACCGGTCTGTTACCGGACGGACGGACAGCGAGCTACCCATTGCCCACCGTCCGCGAGCCCGACCTCCTCTTATGCTAGCATTACTGCTTCGTGGAAGGAGGCGACCGCCTGCCATCCCTCCTCACCCCGAACCATTCCTTCTGCGAAGCAGTAATGCTAGCAAAGGAGGAGGCCGACCGCATCAGGCAGAGGCAACGGGGCGCTCGCCCCAGCCGCCGCCGGGATTCCGATCCCGATTTCCGGCCACCGTAGGCGCGGGCTTGCGAACGGCGTGCAATGGGTAGCACGCTGTCCGATCGTCCGGTAACAGACCGGACCGAGCCCAAGTCGTCGACGGCGCGTTCTGTTCCCGCGCGCCTCAAGGAGTTGTCAGCAAACCGTAGAGGCCCAGCCTGCTAACTGCAGGCAGGCAGGGTCGAAGCCTGCTGGGGTCAAGGGCCGTTTTCTGAGAGGAAGGCTCAGCCCCGGCACTATAGGCAACGAAGGAACGGGGTAGGTTTTTAGTCAGTAAGAGTCTGACACTACTTCCCGCTCCGCCCAAGGGCGGGATTTGTCATTGGATGATTTTACCTACCATAAAAAAAAAAAAAAAAAAAAAAAAAAACCCCGAACCATGGCCTGAACCAAGGCCCGGCGAGAGAGATCGCTGCCGCCGATCGCCCCAATCGGGTTCTCAATTTTTTGTTATAACAAAAAGCTAGCTTACGAACACGATGACGTCTGCTGGGACCGCTGTTCGTATCAAATAACGTTATACGAAATTAGTTTTAGAGTATCAACAGTTGCTATGACTCACGAATATTATAACTTGTGATCGTTATTCAAGTGCGGGTCGGACTCGCGCTGTGAGGATCCCGTACAAACTTACTAATGAAAACAGTTCAATTCCACCTAACCACTTACAGTTTTCCGATATTTTCCTATATTTGTGTTATGAGACCTTGCTTCATGCCTTTCAGGATCCTAGGTCAACGGGAAGTACCCTATGCATTTTGAGAATGTAGAAATGTAGATACGTTTTTTGCGGCATAAACGGATGTAACTTTTTATTTTAGTTAACTCAGAAGTTTGATATTTTTACCGCGTCAAGGAACTGGGTTTTAATTTCAACTCGATACCACCACGCGTTCCCGAGATAAAGGGTCTTGACAGACAGACAGATGGACAACAAAGTGATCCTATAAGGGTTCCGTTTTCCTTTTGAGGTACGGAACCCTAAAAAAGACGCTGAAAAAGCATGAAACAAGATTTTCAGGATGCTGAGACAATGTTGCTTACTGAAGAAACGAATAGAACAATAACACCCGTATTTATAAAGAAGTACTTGTTACTAAGTAAAATCTTATTAAGTCATTACTTAACGTTTGAAATCTGCATTCAAAATTCAAATTTTTCTTAACTGTAGAATAAAAATAGTAGTTACTTTTACTCAAGTATTTAGTTTTACTTGTTTATAAATACGGCTGTAAGAAAAGCCCTAGTCACACGTTATATAGGAACCAACCGTAACACACTTTAATAACGTGTGACTACATTAATGGCTTTTGTATTGGTTCTGTTCTTGTTTCTCCAGTAACCTTGTTTATTTCAGCATTCTAAAAATCTTGTTTCATACTTTTTCAGCGTCGTTTTTTTGTCGTAGTTGGGTTTTAGTTGTTTTTTTACTTTATATTATACAAACTACTTTGAAGTAGGTATACCTATATAATATATAATTTTTGACATCGAATTTTTGACCGCTTGAGGGCGCCACATTGAATTTTGATGATATTAATGATAAATAATAATCTAAAAAATAAATATGATATTTTAATATATATTATATGGTTTTTTTTATTATCATAACTATTATATGAAAAAACAAAGCAGCGTGGCGGCAGCGCTGCTGCCGAGCTGCCTTCGCGCGGCACTTTCTGGATAATTTGAAGGCGCCCTTCTGCGAAGCAGTAATGCTAGCAAAGGAGGAGGCCGACCGCATCAGGCAGAGGCAACGAGGCGCCCGCCCCAGCCGCCGCCGGGATTCCGATCTCGATTTCCGGCCACCGCAGGCGCGGGCTTGCGGACGGCGTGCAATGGGTAGCACGCTGGCCGATCGTCCGGTAACCGACCGGACCGAGCCCAAATCGTCGACCGCGAACTGTCAGCAAACCATAGAGGCCCAGCCTGCTAGATGCAGACAGGCAGGGTCGAAGCCTGCTTGGGTCATGGGTCAGCTTCCGACAGGAAGGTCAGGCCCGGGCACGATAGGCAACGAAGGAACGGGGTAGGTTTTTAGTCAGTAAAAGTCTGACACAATTTCCCGCTCTGCCCAAGGGCGGGATTTGTCATTGGATGATTTTACCTACCTTAAAAAAGGCGCCCTAAATAAAAGAGGTTGCAACACTATCAAAGTAGCAACTCATTTTAGTCAGTAAAAGTCTGACACTCCCTCCCGTACCACCTGGACCAGGTTAAGTTATTTGGTGATTTCCCATGTAAAAATCCCCAAGTTCATTTTTTCCCCAAAGCCGTAGATCATTCAGCTACGCCACACTTTACGTAAAATATTATGTTCACTTTAGATCAATCTTTCCCAGGCAGGATATACGGCGGCCGAAAATTATCTTGCCGAGTCTTGAATACATCATTTGGGGCCTCAAAATTACCCCTAACTGTTATTGATAAGTTATCAATGTTGTTTGTGTAAGTTGTTTATCTTCTCGACTTGTTTCATTTAGCACCTACCTAGGGTTTTTGCGTAGGCATTTGTTTCTGGTTAACCCACTACTGTTATGGTTTACACAGAGATGTTGTTATAAAACTACCGTACCTACATGGGCGTGTATAATGCTTATAATTTAGACCAGTGTTTCTTATGGGTCGCGACCTTTTAGTGGATCGAGAGGAAACATTAACACCCGTATTTATAAAGAAGTAATTACTTGTTACTAAGTAAAATCTTATTAAGTAATTACTTGACGTTTGAAATATTCATACAAAATTTAAATTTTTCTTAAGTATAGAATAGAAATTATTACTTAAGTAGTTACTTTTACTGAAGTATTTAGTTTTACTTGTTTATAAATACGGGTGTAAGAGTGCCCCAAAAAATCGATGTCTATGAAACAAAAACATCCTTTAGATACATAAAAAAAAACTTACATCTATTAAATATGATTATGATATCAAAACGGCTTATTATAAAACACACAGTTTGGGTTTCAGAGCGTCAGTAGTTTTTATTTGCTGTTATTTTGTGGATCAATTTAAATTAGGTACATTGAAATAGACCTTAAATTTAACTAAACATACATCGATGTGGATGAATTTTTTGATGCCCGATGTATATTTGCCGTTTGTACATTTGTACAGATTATTAGTTTTAATTTGTATTAAGTTTTGATTATTAAACTCAGAAAAAAAAAAGGTACACAACAGCTAATAAAGAGAACTTGTAAGCGAACGATTGAACTGGCTTTTTTTTTAATTATTTGAACACTTCTTCATGGATTTATGATGATTTTGTTAGATGTCAGTCCCGCTAACTGGGTACCACTGATTTAAACACTTCAAGACATGCCTCATCGACAACTCGATTTGGTAGTCAGTCTTACACCCGTATTTATCGTATAAAGAAGTAATCACTTGTTGCTAAGTAATTTCTTAGTAAGTCATTACTTGATGTTAGAAATCTTCATTCAAAATTTAAATTTTTCGTCATTATAGAATACAAATTGTTACTTAAGTAGTTACTCAAGCAAATAGGTTTACTTGTTTCTAAATAAGGGTGTGAGTAGTTATGTCTGTCACCATGATTGTTGCCAGGCTCGATTTGATTAAAATCGGGGCAGATGCTAAAACCAAACGGGATTTAGGGTTTTAGATAGGGACAAATAAAAATAATTTTTCAATACACTGACTCGAAAACAGCCTGTTATCGCACTACAATTAGGTTCGACATGGCATGTATATCACCCGCGTGCTTTTTTTAAATTTATCACACGAAGGGCTTTTTTCATTCCTATTTCGTCACGGTTAAGAAATTTTTTTTTAAATGTGGATTTTTTTGAGGTTTTAATATTTAATGAAAAAATTAAATTGTCTTTTTGAACAGAATATAATACATAAACATGATTACTTACACAATAATTTGTTATTACCAACAAATTAACATTTATCGGCGTTCTAAATTCAAAAACATTGTAATTTCTATTTTGATTAATTTTGGGATGAATAAACCTTTGCCTTTTGTTTAATACCTTTGCCCTTTGTTTTTTTAAACAAAGGGCAAAGGTATTAAACAAAAGGCAAAGATTAAACGCGAGTAAAAAAATCTAGTTAAATACTTTTATCTAACCTATTCATTCGTGTTATTTGAAAAAAATTGAATTTAAGATTTGAAGAGAATTCTTTAGATGCTAAGCCGCCGCCGCCAGATATTGTGATTAAGGTAAAAAAAATACTTGTGATAGCCTGCTGCCATCTAATTCAAAACTAAAATGTATGGCAACTATGAAAAAATTTCTTCAGTACAAAATTAACAAAAATAAGTTGTAATTTTTAGATAAAGTATTTCTTCGTAAGTATATTGAAAAACGTCGTTTCATACACGTGCAAATTTGTCACTGCAGCCCTCGGCTCCATAACACACTCCTTAAAACTTTCTGTACTTGTATCAAAATGTACTATTTCTTTCGAGTTGGGTAATCATACAATGTCCTCTCCCGCTCTAGAGTGGAACGAGAGTAAGATTCAGAATTTTACTGACTAAAACCGACCTGTGTCCTTCAGTTGCCTGTTGAATTCTAGGGTCCGACGATCACTCTTTCAGAAGTTCCCGCAGCCCTAAAAGGCATCGGCTCTAGTTTCATTTTGAACGCGTTGTCACACTCGGTATAGTAATGGAAAACGACTGATGTAATACAGTTTGTCCTTATATTGATTTAACAAGACATTTAGCGTCCTGATCAGGCGCAAAACGGTACGCGTCCCCAGAGCTCGGAAAATTGGAAGGTCCCGCCTAAATCAGGACTCCTGGCAACACTAGTCTGTGGAAATCTGCATGTGAAAGTGTATCCCGGGGGCCTGAACGAAGGCAAAAAAGGAACAGTATTTGGGTTTTTAGTCAGTAAAAGTCTAACACTATCTCCCGGCGAGAAAGTATGAGGTCAGAGTTAGATCAAAAGCCGTATAAACATAAAAACCATCATTTATCATGCTGTGCATGTTTTTTCTGACATGTCCGCTTTGTACTTAAAGTTTGCGAACAAATTTAAATTATTAGCCCCCGACGGAAAAGAGGGGTGTTATAATTTTGACCTGTCTAGGCTGTCAAACGAATGGACAGATTTTGATGCGGTTTATTTTGTTTAAAAACTGGCATAATCGAGATTGTTCTTGGCTACAATTTATGAAGATCTGTCCAGGTTTTTAAGGTCATTTGTTAAATGCGGTTGGGTTTTTAAACACTTAATGGGTATTTACTTTATTTTAAACATATGCCTACCTAATACTTGAAATACTCGTATACAATCTGGTGCCATTGAGCTGGTCTGATGATGGAGCTCAAAGGTAAGAATCCTGGATTGCTTATTAACATAACAGTAAATCTATCAAGTTTGGGCTCATTGGATTCGTCTTGACCAGTTCTATACATTTCTCATGATGACAAGGACCTGATGCTAGAACTGGGAGCTGGCTGATGGAACTTTGGAATGCCTACCAGTAAACCCATCGAGCTTGGGCTCATTAGATTCGTCTTGATCAGTTCTATACATTTCATTTTGATGACAAGGACTGTCAGGGGTTTCTTATTATTTTTATAGTTTTGCTAATATGTAATTAGAGCATGCAAAACACATTGTTGAGAAGCAAAGATAAGCTCTCAACAACCATGACGAATCAAGGAATGCAGTCGTTATGCCGATACGGTCTACTACAATAATAGGTATACTTAGTACTTCTGCATAAAAAAAAACCAAAAACATCAGTGGCATTTAGTTCTGCAAGGAAACAAAAGCAATTAACCATTCCATACATGAATGCACAAGAAAAGCAGCATCAGACAAGAATGACCCGTATTACTAAGCGGGTCACTAGTCCACCTCACAATGATGAAGGTCCTGGCAAAACCATCTAAGGAGCAATGATGCCAGAATAATGAATTTGGTGTCAGGGGCGTAGCTACCGCCGTGTCAGCCATATCAATTATGCGGGGCCCCCGCCCTACAGGAGCCTTGAAATAGGCAAAAATTCTCATAATGTTATCCACAACCGTCTCATAAGATAAACCAAGCATTTGTAAAAAAATCACTATTTCTTTTTATACGGGGCCCCTGTGGTAATTTTGATACGAAGCCCCTGTGAGACTAGCTACGCCACTGTTTGGTGTGCTTTATGTTTAAAAAATCTGCGAAATATAACAAACAAGAGAAGTACACTTACCAAGTTGCTCGCATGGTGTATCCGATGGGACAGTGACGAATTTCCGTACAAACATTCAGTTTATTGCTTTAGGGTGAATTAAAATAGTAGTTTGTCATTGCGAACGAGGCGGAATTCCCACGAGCCATAGGCGAATGTGTTATGGAGCCGAGGGCTGCAGTGACAAAATTGTACGCTTGTCAAACGACGTTTTTCAATACACTTACGACTCGTGGGGGTCGACGCGCGCCCGCCTGATACAAACCACAATTTCATTACAATAAAATTTTGGCGGGGGAGCACGTGCACTTTTCCGCACTAGTGCGGAAAACAGTCTATTGTGTGCCTAAACACAGTGGGATAAGAGCGGGTTTTCGAGTAAGTGTATTGAAAAATAAGTGCCTATACTTCTGTTATTCGATGAGTCAATTTTAGGCCCAACAAGATCCTCAATGCGTTGGCAATCGCAGATAAGTTAAGTTTTCACTTAATCATAATCACCATAGCCTTCTAACCTAACTTGTCCGTGTCGGGGTGCCCTAAAATAAATAAATTCTTCATGCATAAAACATCATCAAAATTTAAATTATTAGAGATTAAATAATTATAATGAATTCGTATGTTTTATTTTCGAGCAAAGAACGTGTTTTATAACTTAACCGTGCGCTTGGCCGTTAGTCTGCAGAATACGTAGTAAGTTTGCAGATTAACTCGTTAAAGAACTTTTCTTCCACTTTAACGATCTGATGAATAACTGATTCACGAAGATAAGCGGTACTAACCGATACACCGTGTTTGCAACTACCCTAAAAAGAAGTACATTTTGTTTTTTTGTATTTAATAAAATAAAGAAAGTTCACCCTTTTTAATGTATTTGTAATTGTCCAAAACCATCTTCGCCTTTCTAATGAAACCGGTTATGGCATATCGGTTGGATGGTTCAAAGTCACAAATAACGATAGGTAGAAACCTATTTTTAAACGACTTCGAAAAGGAGGAGGTTCTATGTTCGGCTTTATGTATTTTTTTTATGTATGTTCACTGATATCTCGGTCTATTGTGGACCGATTCCGAAAATTTTTGTTTTTGGTGAAAGAATATACTTCCGACTTGGTCTCGTAAATATATTGTTTTGATCTGATGATGAACTTCGAAGATGTAGAAAGAAACTCTTCAAAAAATAATAGCAGATTTCGTTTTTATATGTATGTACACCGATATCTCAGTCAGTTGTTAACCGTTTTGAAAATTTTGGTTTTGTTTAAAAGATTATACTCCCGAGTTGGTTCCATAGAAATATTGTTTTGATCTGTTGATGAACTTCGAAGATATGGAAAGAAGAAAGAGTTCCACTCTTATAAAAATCATAGCAGAACTGTTGTTACAAGTAAAATTGCTTTGTTTATACATGCAGTCGGTGACTGACTGAAGGAAGAAAGGGACAGATACATAGAACTGATCTGATGATGAAGCCGGAAAGTAGGTAAGAACCGGAATTCTGTAATAAATAAATCAGTGCATCCTAGCCGTATTTGGTATTATTAGAATTGTCATGATGATTTGATGATGGAACCGAATGGCGGAAGGTTATTTAAGTTTGGCTGAGGGGTACTAAAAATAAAAAAATGTGAAATAAAAATATTTTTACAAAAAATAATACTACCAACATCAATGCAAAAAAGACACAAAAAAGTGCAAAATAACTTTAATTTCGGAAGTAGGTGTCTAAACTATTACAGAAATACCGACTTCCGAAATTAATAGGACATTGTTAGCCTAGGGGTGAAAGTAACTTATTTAGTCCCAAGAAGGAGTTTGGCGTCCGAGTTTAGCGAGGTTGCCAATATTCGAGGGACTAATTAAACCCGAGGTAAACACGGTACTTTTCATTACGAATAAAAGGAAAATAAAAACCTTCATCGTCGTCAAAGGTCGTCGTGTGATTTTAGGTATATTTCTTTTGATTTAGGACGTAAAAGGTTTCCGACTGCTGCTTTAGCCTCTTCTCTTAAGAATCAGTCGTAAAATCCTGAACTGAATCTGATGAACTTATTGTGTAATTACAAAATCTCTTAGAACAGAGATTTAGTAAAGTAGAAACAAAATTCTACAACTCGAAAAAGCCAATAAAGAGCGGATTGCCTTGGTCCCGTCATTTTGCTTTTTTTTCTGCGGTCAAACGGCTATTCAGCCATCATTTTTCATTTTTATCAGTGAAAAAATTGTAATTAATTTTCTCAAATCTATGTTAGGTTTAAAGAAACAATTGCAATTAAATCATAATTAAGACATTTACAAAAAGGTGTGCATAACTTTATGTTACTTCAAGTATCTATTTTTTTTTTTAAATTACATAATCTACATCTACATCTACACTATCTACACTAATATTATAAAAAGAAAGATTTGTATTGTATTATTTTCAAGACTGTTTCAATTCATGTGGATTACTTTTTGAATTGTTCAAATCGGCTATTTCATTCAATAGATATTGCGAATTTAAAAAGTCATAGATACAGAAGAGGCGCCGCCGCGCGCCGCGCCGTGTCGTGATTAGCCAGGCATTGCAGCAGTACGGGAGAGGGGCGGGCACATCTAAGTAATAATTATGTCTCACTTAAGATTAAATACGTTACTTAAATAAAAAACGATGAACAAATTCGGATTGTAATTAAACATAGATAATATGACACTGCATTAAAAAAAAAATAGAAATAAAACAACAACAAACATATAAATGAAAAGTAAAAATGTAAAAAAGATCATGTCCACACGTGCGAAGCCGGGACGGGCCATTGGTTATTTATAATTTACTTTTAATTCTTTAACTAACATGGATATGAGAAATATTAACCACTTTTCACTAAAAAAAATTAAAAATGATGGCTGAATAGGCGATTGACCACAGAAAAAAAAAAAACAAAATGTCGGGAAAATTGTTGTAGAATTTTGTTTATACTTTATTATAACTCTGCTGTAAGAGATTTTGTAATTACACAATACTCAGATTCAGTTAAGGATTCAACGCTTGATTCTTAAAAGAAGAGGTTAAAGCAGTAGTCGGAAACCTTTTATGGCCTAAATCAAAAGAAACATACCTAAAATCATAAGACGACCTTTGACTCAGGTTTTTATTTTTATTTTCGTTACTTTCACCCCTAGTGTAACAATGTACTAAGTACCTATTGCACTTTTTTGTTTTTTCTTATTTAAATTGAAGTCGGTTGTATTGTTTTTTGTAAAAAGTTTTTGTGTTTTATGATACAAATTTAGATCCTATCTAAACGGTGCCTTGTTTACGCTATTGTATTCTGATTTATTACAAGGATTAGGTAAATGTTGTCATTAATCTACCAAAATTATTGAATCTTGTCAGATTTCGTCTGGCTTGCCTCCGTTAGCCCCAGGCGGGAAATCAAGTAAAATCTTATTTCTGTGAATATTACCCTCAGCAAGGTTATTGCGAAACGATTTATTGTTGGTACTTGAGGCTTTAGCGGCTCTACTGGTTTAGTACTGTGCTATTAGAATACCTAAGTTTAGTGCTGGGATATTAGAGTAGGTAGGTAATGTATGTTTTACCGCTAGTAAATGCAGAAAAGGCCTTTTAGGCTTAATTATGCTTAATTCAAGAAAGTGATCAAATGAACGCGGCGATCACTTTCCTTTAAAATAGCGGGTCACTTATTATTTGTTATTTATTTATCTTATTAATTATTTTTAAATGTGTATTTGGTATTAAAAAAAAAAACATTCGGACGTTTTAATTTGTATCACACAATATCAAATATATCTACCAATTTAGTCGTAGATATGAATAAGTAAAAACAACAAAAATAATATATTAAATGCACTCCGTATATTGTAATTTTATATAGAACTAGCAGCTACCAATAACTTGGCCCGAGTGAAACTATTTTTTTTTGTATAAACTTTGGACCTTTGGACCCTCGTTTCATCCCCTTAGGCTTCGTTTACGGAGAGGCGGCGCGTTGGGCGTTCGTCGTAAATTACAGCAGCGGCCCGCTATTCGCACGCGCAAACACAAACATATGGTAATGTACGACGGACAGCCTTACGCGTCGCGCAACACGCCGCGTCTCCGTAAACGAAGCGTTAGGGGTGAATTTTGGGTAATCCTATCATAGTACTCGCCGACGTCATAAAAGAAAGCCTTGTGCAAATTGTCCTGCTATTTCAGCTGTGCGTTGATATGTCAGTCAGTTTTTTAACCCCGTTATCGATACCGTAGAGGTCCAGCCTGCTAGCTGCAGGCAGGCAGGGTCGAAGCCTGCTGGGGTCATGGGTCAGCTTCCGAAAGGAATACCCGGCCTCGGCACGATAGGCAACGAAGGAACGGGGTAGGTTTTTAGTCAGTAAGAGTCTGACACTACTTCCCGCTCCGCCAAAGGGCGGGATTTGTCATTGGATGATTTTTATACCAAAATAAAAACTCCGTTATCGATGAATTTCAATAAAGTACATAACTTGCCTTCCATTAATTCTGTTAAAGAATGTTTATGTAAAATTTGAAGTAGCCCAGCAGGCCTAGCCAAATTGATAATCTACAATCGTTAACGCTATTAGAAAACTAATCTAATGTATGAGAACGATATCATCTCAACAAAATTCGTAGTCAATTTCACATCTTTAAAAAGGACAGATTGAAAATATAATCGTTTTTACAATGTTCATCGTTACATCCTTTAGTTTTATGGTATAAATGGTACTTACGCTGAGGCATTATCGTTTGTAGAAAGAGATTCGACACGAAACGGTCGTAACTTGGCTAGGCCTGCAGATATCACATTGTCTCATACAAAATTTCCCCCATCCCTTTTCACCTTCTTAGGGATAGAATTTCTAAAAATCCTTTCATTAACGGATGCCTATGTCATACAAAGAACATACCTTCCAAGTTTTAGGTCTTTACGACTAGCGGTTTAGGCTGTGCGTTGATCCGTCAGTCATTCAGGACAAAGCATTTTATTAGTTGTTTAGGTTAAGTTACTAACTTACGATTAAGTTTACAATTGGGCCTGTGTTGTCAAATTTATAACTATATGAATGTACATGAAACACTATCGATTTGCAAAGATAAAATTAAAAAATACAGTACTTTTTTTAAACACGAATTAATTTACGCATGTAAAAAAATAATTTCTTTAAGTAAACGGCAGCTGGGTGAGTTCTATGACCTGTAGGTAGTTAGTACGCAATGACCTACAACTACCTATAAGGTCATTGACTGTTAGTATGTACCAGGTTGACCCTCCACTTCTATTCCATTTTGATTGTTTTAACGATTACTACTTCAAAATTTAACGGTGTATACACCGTTAAATTTTGAAATTAAAACAAACCACTTTTAAATTAATTTCTTTAAGTAAACGTCAGCTGAGCGAGGCCAATGATCTGTAGGTAGTTAGTACGCAACGACCGACAACTACCTACAAGGTCATAGACTCGTTTACTTAAAGAATTTGATTTCGTACATGCTTAGATTAATTCGATTTTTAGAAAAAAAAGTATTTTATTTCTTTATTTTTCTCTTTACAAATCGATAGTTCATGTACTGATTCGACCCTCCACGGGAGTAAAACGACCAAAATTTAACGGTGTATACAGTAAAGGGTTTATTATTATTATTATAAGTATCTAGATAAACAACACTTCGCACCTTTTTTATTTTCGTTTCAAACATGAATGATCAAAGTAAAAAAATAAAGTATTTAATATTAATAAATTGAGTGCTAATCAAATATTTTCGATTCAACAACTGACGTTCAGGCTTATACGTACGTACGAAACGTTTCGACATCGTTAGTGTTTCCTGATAAATTGATAATTTCGATATGATTGGAACCTTTGAGGGTAAAGGTAGAAAGGATAAGCGAGGGAAGCAAGCGAATGGACTCAAGGAGCTGTCAGCACACCGTAGAGGCCCAGCCTGCTAACTGCAGGCAGGCAGGGTCGAAGCCTACTGGGGTCATGGGTTAACTTCCGAAAGGAATGCCCGGCTCCGGCACGATAGGCTACTATGGAACGGGGCAGGTTTTTAGTCAGTAAGAGTTTGACACTACTTCCCGCTCCGCCCAAGGGCGGGATTGGTCATTGGATGATTTTACCCACCATAAAAACTACCCTTGTGATTTTGTTTTTACTATATTTCTACAGAAATAGGAGCCAAGAATTTTTTAACAGACTTGAAGCATTAGAATAGAATAAAATAAACTTTACATATTCTATGGGTACACGGCAGTCTTATCGCTGACATCAACACCTATCTACTTACATTATCTACCAGACAACTTTAAGATGGACTATAAGAAAGTAAAAATAAGGTGTAGCTTGCCGTGAAGTGCAAATGTTACAATACAAATATACAAGGTGCAGTTTTGAAACTGCACAAAATTTTAGGAGGCTGAAATAAAACTCTTACATAATCATAAAAAAATACGATACCTGGTTAATAATCAATAATATGTATAAGATATATATGAGTATATATCTATATATATATATAAGACAGTCGTGTAAGTTACACTATTTATATAAGGTAGCTAATAAGGTAATTAATAAGGTAGCTTAGAACCAGGAGATGGACATAGGATAATTTTTATCCTGTTAAACAAAATAAAAACCCCAAAATCTGCTCATTTTTTAGGCTAGTAGGGTAGAGTAGGGTAGAGTAGGGTAGATTAGGCCGCGGGCAAAAGCTAGTATATTATACCTATATACATTTTATGTGTTACACAATTAGATGGAAGTGAATTAAAGAAAAGAGTAAAGGAGGATCAGTGATAGAAGAAATGAAATATGGTAGAACCAGAATAATATTAGAGAAAAAGTTAATATTCTTTGACAAGCGCAATCGAAACTGAAACATTATATTCAAAGTGAAATTGTTAAACAGGAGAGTTTCACAGTAGTAATGTTTATTAGACGTATACTGGTTTACGTATAGTTACTGTTTATTACTTCAGCATAAATTTAAAGTAGCGGTATATTAAACGTGATTTATGCATTTAAGAAGAGTTTTTTGTAAATAAGTAATTATTTAGTTTACCTAAATGTTTTGTAATAATTAATGGGGTTTAGAGTTAACTTGTTTTAATATCGGACACTTAGGGACAGAACTCACGAAGAGGTTTTTTTCCGCAGCCGCCACGGCAGAGGAAACGGCTATTTTATTTCAAAACTCGCGAGGTGGTTGATTCGCCGCCGCGGCCGACGCCGCGACGGCTGCGATTTTCGACCGCAAGCCGATAGGGCGCGGTCGCCGCTAACCGACCGCAGAGCGTGGGGACGCAACCCGCCGAGGCAGCGGCGGGCGCCCGCGGCGCCGGTCAGCGGCACACGCAAACAACCGCTCACACCGCAGCCATAAACGCGTAAATTTTTTTACGTATATATTTGCATTCTACAGAAGCTGCGGGCCCGCTACCGTGGCGGCAGCGGGAGAAAACCGCTTCGTGAGTTCTCTCCCTTATATTGTATAATTTCTCAAGCTTTCATAGGCAGTTAAAAAATATTTTATCTCATAAGTTTCAAAACAGCTTTATTTTAGCCCGATGACAAACAAAACCTGGGCAAGTGTGATTCGGACTAGCGCACAGAGAGTTCCGTACAAACTTACCAACGTAAATAGTTCAATTCTCTCTCTCTCCTCTCACTTTCTCATTATTCTTTCTTCTTATTCAGAATCGCAAAAAAGTTTTTTTTTGTGAAGTAACTACAAAACCGTTTTCGGTTTTCTGTTTTTCTGTACTTGTACTATAAGACCTTGCTTTAAGAGCGACCAACCCGAGGTACATTTTCATACAACTGCTCTTACGTGATTATGATATTATTACACATCTTTCTTCTGATATCTTGTGGATATTATCTAGGCTTCTATAGAAATCAAAACATAAATTTGTCTAAAACTAATCCAGTAAAGACTTCTGAAAATCTGTTATTTTACGTGAACTTTGGCCCTTCCTAATGTACTCATTTAATAAAAATATTAAAAAATATATCTATTTAGAAGCCTTACACATTTAATTGAGATTCTAAATTATGATTTTTTTTCTCAAACACTTTTAAAAGTTTTACAAAAACACGTATTTCCTGGAACAGGTTTAGTGAAATATTCGAGTAAATCAAGGAATAATCGAATGCCAATAGAGTTTTCAGGCCTTATCTCTGTTTTTTCGCGTTGCCTGTCAATTAAACATCGCTTTGGATTTATTTAGATGAAGCAATAAGCTTTTAAACCCCGCTCGACATTGATGATAGACGAGTGGGGACCCACCTTAAGCCAAATTTCAGGATTTTGGGTCAAAGGGAATCAAATATATTTTTTCGTTAAATTAGAAGTTCGATGTTTTTCACAGCTACAAAGGATCACAGACGTGAGGGCTGAGTGTACGGTTTTATCTCGACACCTCTACGTGTTAAAGGGCCTGGACAGATAGACGGAAAACAAAGTGATCCTTTCAGGGGTTCGTTTTTTTTCTTTTATGGTACAGAACCCAATTGATTGAACCCTAAAATACTCAATGAAAATAACACACTCAACCACATACTTACATAATTATCTAAATTACCTTAGAAAGTACGCAGTCCGTAATTACGGCTTTTAATTATTTTGTGTCATATTCGGCTAAGCTGAGAAAAAATATCGCAACAGGTTATGTTTTTAGGGTTCCGTACCTCAAAAGGAAAAACAGAACCCTTATAGGATCACTTTGTTGTCGGTCTGTCTGTTTGTCTGTCTATCAAGACACTTTATCTCGAGAACGCGTAGAGGTATCGAGTTGAAATTAAAACCATATACTCGTATTCAGGTCTATGGCCCCTTGAAGCTGTGAAAAAACCAAACTTCTAAGTTAACGGAAAAAATGATACGGTCGTTTATGTCGCAAAAAAACGTATATTTCGACACTCTCAAGGGAATCAAAATTCATAGGGTACTTCCCGTTGACCTAGAATATTGAAATGACATGGCCGAAATTTGTATAGAGCTGTGCCCTGACAAAAATGTTCATGTACACAGACACATAATAAGTTTGGTTTTTATAATATGTATTAGTTTATTATTGTTTAAGATTATTTTATGTATTTTCTATGGGCCTCCGATGCCTGAAAATAAAATTATTGTTATTATGAATTTATTTATCTCAGGACCCTGAGGTCCTGGACCTTTGGAAGGCGTACGAGGAGCCGACATCAATTCGCAGAGGCCCTTTAGGTACTTTTAATGGAACGTGATGCCAACCGACGATCGTCACTGTACACGCAATGCTAGTGCATCCAAGGACAACCCTCGGTTGCTGAAAACTATTGTGACATTTGGAAAATAAAGACAATAGGGCAATGGTTTTTGGAGTCTTAAGTGGACTGGTTACCAAGTACTATGTGAAAACTATGGTCCCTGCCTAAACAATGTTAATAATATCCATCGGTAAACAGGCAGGGGGTGACTTGCACACTCAATAAATGGGCCCCTAAAAACGGCCGCTAGCACGAAGTGACGCAGCAACAAGAGGGCAACATATCCTGAGGTGCTTGAGGAGTGGAGAGGTATACCACGGCAATTATTATCATTATTATTACGTCGTATTAAAGCTTAGAGACATGGCTTTTGACAAACTATTGTAGTTTAAGTTTTATGATCAGAAAACAAGCGAGAGACACTTTATATAAGATGCAAAAAAACGCCTAATAATTTTGAATAGCAATGCTGTCGCTACAATAACGCGTTAAAGTGACAGTGACAGTAAGTCAGAAAGAGAAAACCTCTCAAATTCGGCTATAATTCTATAAAAATGAATGAAGCACTCCCACTGCCAGTGATACATTTTCATAGAGGCTAATGAAGAGTCAAAAATCAAAATACCAAGTAAAACGTAATCACAGTGATGAATAATATATTGGTAATACTCACTTTCAAATGTCAACATAAGCATAAGGCATGCATAAGGCATAGGCATAAGGCAGGCCGCGATAGCAAAGAAAAGCTCATCGTCTAACAGATATTTTTTGATTTTTAGCGATTTTGAATAAAATACTATTATTGGATATGCAATAAAACACTAAAATAGTACTTGAATTTTTAATTTAGGTGTTTAAATAAGTAACCACATAAATTTGCTTAAATAATTATACTTCTTAATGTTTTACAGACATTTTAAGAAACACATCATCACTACAATTACTCAGACAGGATACATTCAATGATTTCATCCACTCATAAGCCTAACTATTCATCTTCAAAGATCTGCTTCCGAAAGGAAAGCCCGGCCCTGGTATCTAAGGCCACGAAGGAACGGGGTGGGTTTTTAGTCAGTAAGAGTCTGACACTATCTCCCGCTCCGCCCAAGGGCGGGAGATGTCATTGGATGATTTTACCCACCACCAAAAAAAAAAAAAAATCTTCAAAGATCAACAAAATGTTATCAAGAAATGAGGCTGGTGTTTTTATAGCTCGCATCCAACAGCGATGACATGTTTGCAGATTTGTCCTCCGATACTGTAACAATATTTATCAATTTTTATATACAATCTTTTACTTTTTATAGTAATTGTTAAAAATATTTCGGGCAGTCTAATAAATGTGGTAAGTGGTGTATTCAATAGCTAGTAATTATTAGGGCGCAGTCTCAACTTCAAAACTCTTTCGGATTATGGAACTCAACTGTTTAACATAGCAGATAAAGTTTATAAATATTTATGTGGGTACATACACACATACCTTTTGTATAGATACCCATTTAGCCAATATTGCGGTGTTTAAGTAATTATAATATGCTTTCACACTTGATTAGTGGCCATATTACAATTCAGGCACCTTGACATCGTGAGCGTCAGAATCTAAATCGTAAACCAACAATTTCAATATGCACAGCAGAATATGAATAGATTATAATAGAATCGTGAACGAAAGTCCGCTAAACGTTAGCGTGGGGTTAAGTTTAAATATCCAATACAGTAAAGAAAAGACAATACAGCAATAAGTTGTATGTTGTATATTCAAGGTGAGTCTTCACAGAGATTTTTAACCGACTTCGAAAAGGAGGAGGTTCTATGTTCGGCTGTATGTATTTTTTTTTTATGGTTGTTCACCGATATCTCGGTCAAGTGGTGACCGATTTCAAAAGATTATACTTCCGAATTGGTCCCATAAAAATTTCTTTTTGATCTGATGATGAACTTCGAAGATATACAACGAAAATCATTGAAAAATCATAGCAGAACGGTCGTTTTAATACGTATGCTCACCGATATTTCGGCCAATTGTGGACCGATTTCAAAAATTTTAGTTTTGTTTGAAAGATTATACTCCCGAGTTGGCCCCATAGAAATATTGTTTTGATTTGATGATGAACTACGAAGATATAGAACGGAACTCTTGAAAAAGCCATAGCAGAACTGTCGTTACAAGTAAAATTGCTTTGTTTATACATGTAGTCGGCGGCTGACTAAAGGAAGAAGGGGATATATAGAACTGATCTGATGATGAAGACGGAATGTAGGTAAGAGCCAGAACTTTGTAATAAATCAGTGTATCTTAGCCGTGTTTTGGTATTATTAGAATTATTGTCATGATGATTTGATGATGGAACCGAATGGCGGAAGGTACCTATCTATTTAAGTTTGTCTGAGGGGTATTACAATTAAAAAGTGTGAAATTTAAAACTTTTTACAAAAAAATATACAACCGACTTCAAAAAAAACACCAAAAAGTGCAAAATAACTTTAATTTCGGAAGTCGGTGTTAAATAACGAAGAGACCAAACTATTATAGAAACACCGACTTCCGAAATTAAAGTTATTTTGCACTTTATGGTGGTTTTTTTGAAGTCGATTTTTTTTTTCGTAAAAAAGTTTTTTTGACAGTTTAGTTTAAAATCGCAGAAACTTCAAAATAACTTTAGGACGTTTGGATACACACTTTTGAAAATATTGTCGATTCATAATCTGTTACGTGAGTGTCATCAAGATGCGCGGCAGCTTTGAAACGTGGTATCTATCTGCGAAAATCGTGGAGCCGTTACCTTTTTCAATGAAACTGAGCAATACAATTTTAGCATTCATGGGTGTTTTATATCTTAATCTGACATTCAGGCGTACTACATATATATAGATAGGTACAGTATTTGTCATATGCGTGTATCCAAACGTAGATGCAATATGTATTGATTTATACTCTATGATTGCAATGAAACCAACGACGGCAACGACACAAAAACAATTAACGCACATTTTTTTTGTGATTTTTTGTCTCCTGTTCTAGAGAAATGTAATTCTTTTAATTTGTTTTTATTTATTTTAGTAATCATTTTCATGTAATAATAATTCATGTACGATATCAATTGATTCTAGGGCAGGATTCGGCCATGTCATTTGGCATGAAGCAAGGTTTCATAGCACAAATATAGGAAAAAATCAGAAAACAGCAAAATTTTAGATACGTCACAAAAAAAAAATTGCGATACGAAAAAATCTTCGTAACTCAATTTGGGAATTGAACTGTTTTCATAGATAAGTTTGTACGGAACCCTTAGTGCGCGAATCCGACTCGCACTTGCCTGGATTTTTGTATTGTTTAAAAGAAATATCTACTTAAATTTATAAAACGCATCATTGATTGTAATTATTAATTTGTAATATAACTTTTACTCAATGTTTTTGGATAAATTCTGAAGAGAAACATAAAGTACTACGTGTTTATTCAGGGCAGAACTTGGTCCATGTATTTAAGTTGGTCGATCAAAGAGAATGTAAGCACTTGTGGTCGATAGTTAATTGACAGCAATAACTAAAATGGAAACTATTCTGTAAACACGATGGGAAATCGTGGCCTGCACATACCTATTTTAATCCCTTCCACATCCTAACAGACTTTACGGACCTAAAAAGGGCAACATTATTCGTGCTGACAAATACGGAGAGTATTTGTCAGCACGAATAAATCAAATCACAGATCCTATATCCTTGTTTTTCAGTCCTAGAATAACCACTGACTGAAATGTAGGTCAAATTCGTATTGCATTTCCAACCAGTATTGAAATAAAACTAGCTTTGAATTTAGTTTAGTATTCACATATTCAAGTAATAAAATTGACTACTTGCATGTTAGTAATCAGAGTTGGGTCTCAGGTGGCATCCCTGTGGCACGCGCCTCGTTCCCCCCCTCCGAAGCCCCCGTGGTGTCCGGTTTTGCTTTTCGCAGCGCTGGCTAAAGGTTAAGGCGCTTTAAAGCCCGCACGCAAATATGGCGTCATAGGCGTGTGTAAACATTCATTTGCATGCCATAAATTACTTGTATGAATTCATGACGTAGGCACTCATTACACAAGATAATCCTTCGTTCAATACCTACCTTCAGTGTTAGTATAATTTTCTGGGCAATTTATTTTTCAATACACTTGCTCGAAAACTGCCTCTTATCGCACTACGATTAGGTTCGATATGGCATTTATCACCCGCGTGCTTTTTTTGAATTTATCATACCAAGGGCTTTTTCATCCCTATTTCGTCACGGTCAAGGGTGATATTATTATTTTTTAAAGCAAAGAGGCGGATATTTTTAAGGTTTTATTATTTCATGAAAATGTGTTTTTGAACTGAATATAATAAATAGACTTGATTACGTAAGCAATAATTTGTTAATAGGTACCAACAAATGAACAATTATCTGTGTTTTAAATTCAAAAATATTTGAATATTATATTTTAAACATTAGGATGTATACGGTTTGATACCTTTGCTTCTCCTTCAACCTGCAGAGATTATGCGGCAAATTATGTGATGGAGGTAAAAAATACTTGCGATAGCCTGCTGCCATCAAATCAAAACTAACTTGTAAGGTAACTTTGGAAAATTTTCTTCAGTAAGTACAAAATGAGAAGATAGATTATTTGTGGATTTTTCATCGTATTTCTTCGTAAGTTTATTGAAAAACGTCGTTTGATACACGTGGCCATTTGTCACTGATGCACTCGGCTTGGAAAAGAACCCTTGGCCCCAGTAAGCTTTGACCCTTCTGCAGGGTCCGAGGTTATACCCTGAGGACCCCGATCCCCGAGAGTCCCGTACAGGAGGCACCCGAATACGATAAAATATGATTAAGTACATTTATTTTCAAACACGAACTCAAAAACCCGTTCTTTTATTTATTTATTTATTTATTAAACTTCTTGCACAAGTAAAAAAAACTGTACAAAGGCGGACTTAATGCCATAGGCATTTTCTACCAGTCGACCTTAGGGTGGTGCAGAAACATAATATAGTAGGTGCAACTTAATGTTAAAGAAATATCTACTTAAATTTATAAAACGCATCATTGATTGTAATTATTAATTTGTAATATAACTTTTACTCAATGTTTTTGGATAAATTCTGAAGAGAAACATAAAGTACTACGTGTTTATTCAGGGCAGAACTTGGTCCATGTATTTAAGTTGGTCGATCAAAGAGAATGTAAGCACTTGTGGTCGATAGTTAATTGACAGCAATAACTAAAATGGAAACTATTCTGTAAACACGATGGGAAATCGTGGCCTGCACATACCTATTTTAATCCCTTCCACATCCTAACAGACTTTACGGACCTAAAAAGGGCAACATTATTCGTGCTGACAAATACGGAGAGTATTTGTCAGCACGAATAAATCAAATCACAGATCCTATATCCTTGTTTTTCAGTCCTAGAATAACCACTGACTGAAATGTAGGTCAAATTCGTATTGCATTTCCAACCAGTATTGAAATAAAACTAGCTTTGAATTTAGTTTAGTATTCACATATTCAAGTAATAAAATTGACTACTTGCATGTTAGTAATCAGAGTTGGGTCTCAGGTGGCATCCCTGTGGCACGCGCCTCGTTCCCCCCCTCCGAAGCCCCCGTGGTGTCCGGTTTTGCTTTTCGCAGCGCTGGCTAAAGGTTAAGGCGCTTTAAAGCCCGCACGCAAATATGGCGTCATAGGCGTGTGTAAACATTCATTTGCATGCCATAAATTACTTGTATGAATTCATGACGTAGGCACTCATTACACAAGATAATCCTTCGTTCAATACCTACCTTCAGTGTTAGTATAATTTTCTGGGCAATTTATTTTTCAATACACTTGCTCGAAAACTGCCTCTTATCGCACTACGATTAGGTTCGATATGGCATTTATCACCCGCGTGCTTTTTTTGAATTTATCATACCAAGGGCTTTTTCATCCCTATTTCGTCACGGTCAAGGGTGATATTATTATTTTTTAAAGCAAAGAGGCGGATATTTTTAAGGTTTTATTATTTCATGAAAATGTGTTTTTGAACTGAATATAATAAATAGACTTGATTACGTAAGCAATAATTTGTTAATAGGTACCAACAAATGAACAATTATCTGTGTTTTAAATTCAAAAATATTTGAATATTATATTTTAAACATTAGGATGTATACGGTTTGATACCTTTGCTTCTCCTTCAACCTGCAGAGATTATGCGGCAAATTATGTGATGGAGGTAAAAAATACTTGCGATAGCCTGCTGCCATCAAATCAAAACTAACTTGTAAGGTAACTTTGGAAAATTTTCTTCAGTAAGTACAAAATGAGAAGATAGATTATTTGTGGATTTTTCATCGTATTTCTTCGTAAGTTTATTGAAAAACGTCGTTTGATACACGTGGCCATTTGTCACTGATGCACTCGGCTTGGAAAAGAACCCTTGGCCCCAGTAAGCTTTGACCCTTCTGCAGGGTCCGAGGTTATACCCTGAGGACCCCGATCCCCGAGAGTCCCGTACAGGAGGCACCCGAATACGATAAAATATGATTAAGTACATTTATTTTCAAACACGAACTCAAAAACCCGTTCTTTTATTTATTTATTTATTTATTAAACTACTTGCACAAGTAAAAAAAACTGTACAAAGGCGGACTTAATGCCATAGGCATTTTCTACCAGTCGACCTTAGGGTGGTGCAGAAACATAATATAGTAGGTGCAACTTAATGTTAAACAAAACAAACAGAAAACTAATACAGTAATAAATACATACATACATACATAAATACACCCACCGCTTTTAGGCACGCAATGGACTGTTTTCCGCACTAACGATTTTTACAATGTTCACGATTTTGTATGACGATTTTTTTGAAAACACTGATTGAAAACTTTTACTTTTATTACTACTGTTGATTATTTTTATATATTTTGAGTTGAGTTACGATATGGGAATTTTATTAATAAAATACGAGTATGTACCTACATAAGAAACTTTTGACTAAGTATATCTACTATACCTTTGAAAATTCACGAATTTATACTAGACCTAACTATGTACATATAATACAAACACACTGTTTTGGGTTGAGTTGATTTTGGCATGTTTTGAGGCTTAAAAGTTAAAAGTACAATCTAAACCTTATATATCTTGACCGTTTAGGTTTATTTTTGAGTTATCTATTTAGTATGTTACATTTAAAAAAAACTGTATTTAAAATGGAACTGTGTATTGTAATAATAATTAGAACCTACGATCGCTCTTGGACCGTCTATATTTTTTTCTCTAATTAAAATATTTATAAAACTATATATTTCCTAATTCTTCAAGGTAAGTATAATAATTTTAGTGAGCTAGTAATATAACATTTATTTAATATCTTCTGCTGATGGTACTTTTAAGCTAATCTGACTTTTATTTGAGTTTATCAAGATAAAAACAAATCAGGTGCCTCCGGTACGTAGCTCTTGGGGATTGGGGCCCTCAGGAAATAACCCCGGGGGTTATCTTTGAGTGCACGAGCATAGCGCGTACAGGGATTGTTGTTGTTTGGTACCATGTACAATAAAAAGCTTCTGAGGGGCCTCTGCAAGTTGACTCCAGCCCCTCGTACGCTTTCTAAAGATCCAGGACCTCAAGGTTCTAAGATAGGTAAATAACTACATAAAAAATAATCAATATAATAAAAATCAAAGTCCTGACTCAATACCGACTCATCAACGCCCAGCTCAAACCCTTGGACCTAGAAAGCTGAAATTTTTCACAGATGTTTTTTTCTTTCTTCTTTGGGCGAAGTCGCTGACAGAAGTTGATATTATAATATTTATCTATGAGTACACTCTCAATTACAGTAGTACATTTTGAAACAAGCTAGAAACTTTGTCATTGCAACCGAGGAGAAATTCGCAAGAGCCGCAGGCGACTTTGTTATGGATCCAGGTGCCTGCAGTGACAAATTTCCACGTGTTTTTACGTACTACGTTTTTCATACACTAACGAAGAAATACTTTCTCTGGAAATGACGACGTACTTTTGATCATTTTTCACTGAAGGAAATTTTCCACAGTTGTCATACATTTTATCTAGTTTTGATTTAGATGGCGACAGGCTACCGCAAGCGAATGCTGCAAAACCGACTTCACACAGTTTGGTCTGCCCTACCACTGGAGTGTAATTTAAACCCGCGTAGGAGGGGTAGGGCAGTCTGCGAGTTGAGGGGCAAGTGGGTTGAAGGCCCGCAGTCGCAGCTGAGGCTGGCTGACAAAGTCGGCCAGCAAGCCGAAGCTGCGGTGGTGCTATGTCTACTTGTAGATACTTTACTCCATGATCATAAATGGTTACGAAGACGATGGATTCGTTGAATGCTGAATGTTGAATGTTGAATCGCTTCGTTTCCTATCGGAAACGAATCCTCTGATTATTCACTCATGCATGACGAATAAATAATTACTTTAAAATATTTGTTGGTTCACTGGTCTTACAAAACCCTGCCTCTTGGCGTCCATGAGCGCTCGCTCGACACGTTGCAGGCTCGCATACTATGTTTAGGTACACTAGGTATGTTTTTGGTTACAGAGGAATGAGTAAGTATCTTGTAATCGTCTCACTATTGGCCGCACGCGTACCGCACGCAAATCACAGCACGTGTATTGGTGACGTACACCGCCGTACACGCAAATTGCAAAGGTTGCAGAGGTTACAGCTCGTAGCTTTACAATTCGGTTTACTGTGTAGCGTTTTATGGTAATATTATTATGTTTAACTTGTTGTTTTGTTTGGTGAAGGAAAACATCGTGAGGAAACCAACATGTCCTAAAACCAAAAATTCATAGACATGTGACATCCACCAACACGCACTGGGCCTGCGTGATGGATTACGGTTACGGCCTATTCCCTCTCCTAGAGAGTAGGCCTGAGTCCCAGCAGTGGGAACGTTATAAGGTTGATGCTATGCTATGTTTAACTATGACTCAATGAAAGAAGCTTAAACATTATAAGTAAAATTGCGTTACATGTTTATTTTGATATACGAGTATCTTCTGTGGGAAGAAAACGTTTTCCTAACCTTGCACATTGTAGAGTCCTTCGATATTTTTATACCAAACATACACCGAAATGAGTTTTTTTTTTAAATATTTTAGTAAATTAGTATTTAATTGTTTTATTTTAACAAGAAATAAAAAATAACTGATACTTAGTTCATATTTTAATAAATGCAAGCATTCAAACAGGTGAAATATTTTCATGAGAGTGAAGTTTAAGCGCCAACATCACGTTATTCAATATAGAGCAGCCTATGACTGAAAACCTGCGCAGACAGAATCACAATTACCGGCGAGTACTAAGGTAGTTTGCAGCAGCGATGCTGATCGAAGTATTTATATTTTGTTGACTAACAGGTGTTACTTCAGTGTCTAACTTATAATCATATAAACATCAAGAATCTGTTCACGAATCAGGTACGATAATTATTATTGTTTCCTTTATGCAGCAGTTCTTGCCAAATTTGTATTGTTTTGGTTGATATTAGTGCATTGAAATCTACATAATAGTGTCATATTGGTCGAGTTGTGAGATACTGAGCGCCTACATTGTTTTTGAAATGGAAGTTAGACAACTTGTAGCTCTACATATGGGTTAGGAAATGCAGTGGGTCGTCGTTACTTGATGTGCTTTGATGAGTTTCCAGTATTAAACTGGCGCAGGGCCGAAGCCTACTGGGGCCAAAGGTTATGTGAGAATGTCACCACGGGCCCCGGGACAAAGGCAAGGAACGGAAAGGTTTTTAGTCAGTAAAAGTCTGACACTATTTCCCGCCCCACCCAAGGGCGGGATTTGTCATTGGATGATTTTACCTACGTTAAAAAATAAATAAAAAAAAAGTATTAAACTGGCGGTGGTTAATACGGAGGCTAATGGAGCTGAGTGAGCAACAGTAAGTCACCTTTGACTAAGGTAACTAACTGCATTTGAGAGACGGTAATCAGGTAAGACTAGTGTTATTAACTTACTTTAAGTGTATGATTGTTTTTTAAATAGGTTATGAATATATTTCTTACATTTGCATGTGTGTTTTCGAAAATTCTCTCGTTCTTTGTAGGTAGGTAATATTACCCGTGACCTAGTTACATATCTACGGAAGCCCCATGTAATATGTGCCTGGATCTAATGTTTTGTTTGTTAATAGGTCGTATTTATTCGCTCAATCGGAAAGAGGATGTATCAAATTATTATTTAATTAATAAATTGTTAGGTGTATAAACTAACTAATATTAAAACTTGCGATTCTTATTGATCCAGAAAAATACATAATTAAGTAGGTAATTATTTTATGAGATGATAAGTAATTGCGGTTGTTGATAAAAAAAAAAGAATGTCCGAAGTACATTCTTGCCGGAGGTCATAGGTTCTATTCCCACCCTGGACAAATGTTTGTGTGATGAGCATGATCATTTGTTCTGTGTCTGGGTGTAATTTAGCTATAATAATATGTAGGTTTTTAGAATTATATCAGATGTATAGAACTTTTTCTATCAGTTGTCTAGAATTCATAGAGAACATGATCTGCTTTGTTTGAGACTTGATGACGTTGTGTGAAAGTAGTGAAATTTTAATATTATTATTTTTAATGCCCACCGACAAAATCGTCACGCGACGGAAAAAGAAAACATAATGTAATAACGACAGAGGTTCTCTTGCCCAATATCTGAATAAAGCTTATAGATAAAAAAAAATAATAGAGAACCCGATTGCAGCGTCACCTACCGTATTCTATTGTAATTTACGCACAAAACAGGTAACTTTCAAATAGGTGACCATTACACTACGGAAGAATTATATATATACACCCCTATTTTTTAATTAGTGCACAAAAAAATGGGGCTCAATCAGTACCTGTTACTGATCATATTTGTGTAGTCAAAAGTAAGAAAAACGAAATCCCAAAATTTGTCCACGAAAATTTGTCATTATTGGTAAATTCTTAATTGAATCGCCATACATAACAACTACTACTAGAAAATACTAAGCTCAGTGTTTTTCCATTTTTATTGACATTTTTTCATTCATAAACCATAACCTGTACAATGTTTTCATAAATTGAGCGAGATTTTGGGATATAAACAAACGCTCATAACTTTGCTGTTTATGAATATTAATTATTTATTGAGACTTTACTTAAATAACAACAAGACCTTTTCTAATAAGCCCTGTAAGTATTTGCACTAATTAAAAAATAGTGGTGTATATAAATTTATATATTTAGTACCTAGTTTATATATATTTATTTCGTGGCAGATCATAGAAATCTACCACTTCGCCGTGGCAGATCAGAAAAAATGCCACTTCGCAGTTTTAGTTAGCCGTATCAGTACGGCCACTGCCACGGCAAACTGGCCAAATCGTTTGAGACGTTTGAAGTTTGAAGATATTTTAATGCCCGTTTGGTCTACTTTCTTTAGACCTTTTATTACCATAAAAATCCTACATCAATGACATGACCAAACGAGGATGGACATATCACCAAATATTAACGATCTGGCCAATTTTATGTGGCCATATCATGAAGTGATCAATTTCTATGATCTGGCTACGACATACTTATATAAAGAACTAGCTTCTGCCAGCGGCTTCGCCCGCGTGAAAGTAGGTTTCTTCATACAAACTTCAAACCCCGTTTTAGCCCCTTCAGGGCCGGTTCTAGTCACTTTTTTTTTTTTGTATGAACTTCGCTCGGGATTATGTCGTCTTCGCGGCCCCATAACAGCGGTTTTATTTTTATATAAAAAAAACAACAACTATTCAAGATTTTTGTTCTTGCGAAGCCCTTTTAACTTTCAAGCTTTTTTTTTTGTAACTTTCAAATAGTTTCGTAACGTAATCTCGTTCTACACCCATACACATACCTAACTGCCAAATTTTAAGTTTTTAGGTGTTAAGTTTCTGAGATTTCATGATTTTTGTTATGGGGAAAAATCCAAAAGGCGCCTAGACTTTTGGGGAAAATGCCTGGGAGTATGGGAATTTTACCTCACTAAAACCATCGCAATGATTAGCATCAGCGCATGGAAGGCTACCTTAATAGTCTGAAGAATTGGCAAACTTAATTTGATCACAGAACCATGAGGCCAAAAGGTTCTGGAGCAGCGCCCACTTGGGTACCGGAAGACGCACAGCGTTGGAACTGTTGGCAGGGCTTCTACAAGGTGAACCGATAGTGCGATCCGATGGATGCGAGACGCATTAAGAGTTCATTGTGGAGACGCTTAGGCGAGGCCTATGTCCAGCATTGGACACTCTTCCGTCGTCTTTCAGTCGTTTTTCGGTTAAAATGATGATTAAATTACGCAATTAAGAAACTCACGCTCCCTAAAATCATTTAAAACTTTGAAATGCTTGACATAATAATTACAGTAGGAATGCATATTTGCATAACTAATTTCCATAAAGAGTTTAACTGAAATAATATAATTACGACCCAATTATAAATTCTCGCAGGTCGTATTCTTAATTAAAACCACCTGTAGGTATAACCATGCAAACATCAAGTATATTTTCGGTAAAATATACGGAAATGTCTGTGGTTTATTTAGCAACAGGTGATGGTTACGTATACAGTATTTATCACTTCAGGGGTTGCGAGATTCGAGGCGAAGTTTGAAAACCTGCGGCTTGAAGATGCTGGGCGCTGTCCCGGGCCTGCATCCATAAGGCCAGCTGGTAAAATTATAAGTAAGTACTGACTGTTTGAGGTAGGTACCGACCTTCCTATATGAATTAGTACTGTATGGTCGACGGATCTTGGCGAGTCAGAAGTTAGGCTCTGCGAACTTTAGCTCTTGTTTGCACGTAAAAAAGAATGCCAATAACAGTAGTTATTGCTGTTAACATCTGTTATTTGCATATATTTGTTTTCTAACTTCGGAATCGCCAAGATCCGTCGGCCGTACTATAATTTATCCAACATGTGACAGTGTAAACAAAAATAAGTTTTTCCCAGCTTCTTCGTGCGCGTTGCAAGTAGAAAATTATTTCAAGAGAACATACTCCCGGCATATCCTACATCCTATTGAACGACATGGTCTGATTACACCCATCTCCGTTTAGCTGTTAGAGTGTAATGATGTAACAGACAGACACACACTACACACATACACGTAGTTACAACATACAAACTTTCGCCTTTATAATAGGTGCATTATCTATTAGTGTGATATTACAATCGCTTTGCCGTAAAGCAGTCAAAATAAATTTTATTATACCTACAATATACTAAGAACAAGAAATACTAAAACGGATCTATATCCTTCTTAAGCTACAAAAGTAAGCACTCTTCCCTTCATTTTTAAATAAGTTTAAATTGCAAGACATAAGAAAATCCTTAATTAATAAATCGTAACAGAATCAACTCTTAATGTTATGCTCTTAATAATAAAGATAACATTAAAGTCTTGCACTAGTATTTATAAAGAAGTACCTATTACTTATTGCTAAGTAATTTTTTATTAAGTCATTACTTGAGATTAGAAATCTTCATTAAAAATATCAATTTTTCTAAACTATAGAATACAAATTGATACTTAAGTAGTTACTTTTACACAAGTAATTAATTTTACTTGTTTATAAATACAGGTGTTACTGTAGTGCAGATAAGTCAATGGGGAAATGCGACATTTAGGCGGGCGCGACACGTCAATAGGTATATCCGAGAAAATAAGGTCCGCAAAAACTTATTCGCAAAACTGCGACGCCGCGACGCCCGCCGTCGGACGGCAAAACTCCGCATTAGGACTCGACACAAGTGTTCAGTCAAAATGATTATTTTGGACCGAACCTTTTCTAATTTAGTAAAAAAACTCACTCACTGAAATAAATTAATAAAAAGCTTTTACTTATTGTTTTATTTTCCGTATTATGAGCGGGAAGTTAAGCCTATATGTAAGTAATTCGATTATTTTATCGGGTTGGAAGTGTGCCCGGCGTTGGCTCACTCACGTTCGCGTGCTCAAAAGAGCTTCGGTGTACTGCGAGTTGCTCAGTTGGTGGTGACGATAATGTTGTAGTTCGCCTGGCAAGCGACACACGCATTAAATACTGAAGATGTTCCTAATAGGTTCCTACCAGCACTCTTACAGCAGATACAACAGAATCTACGGATTATTTCCTACCTAAACGTTGTAGTACAAATCCCGAAGTTCACAAACTCTCCCCTGCCCGCAGTTACAACAGGCAACGCCACAAGTCACTACACATGTGATGTGTGGCCGATACCTAACCTATTTTTCACTAATTATGCAGATTTTCATCGCGAAACGAGTAAAACGATGGTAATTACCTATTATGTCACTTTATATCTAGTTAAAGACAGTAGGTAGGTACTTAATTGATCACAATGCATTTCCCTCACACGTTGGATGAGAGCAGAAAGGAGTGCCTTAGCTATATCTAGGTATCTATCTGCGTTGGTAACATAAACCTACCTATAATTTCCACTTAAGCTTACATAGTTATGAGTATACCTACCCCTTAAGATTAGATTATACATAATCTAAGTTTAAGTGGCAATTACATTACGCATTTTGACGAGTTTTGATTTTTCTATGTACGAATCTTCTTTAGAGTAAGTACCTACTAATTTTTAAATATTTTCAGTACCTACCTATACACAGGAAATTAGGTAATTTAAGGTATAAGTAATCTATAGTTAAGTAGGTTTGTTACCTACACGTCATTTTTCTATTTTTTCGTTTCGGCATACATTTTATTTTTATGTTGGTTAATGTTGTTCATGTAAGTATCTACATTAATCACCCCCGGAGCCCCATGGAGTCGGCGCCCCTGTCTTGAGGTACGGGACCCTAAAATGAATGGATTAGGCTAAAAACAGGGTCACTCATGCCACCTAGCGGAGAATTTACACAAATCTTCAGAAAATGACGGCTAGAACTGAAGAAAATATTTATAAATTACTTAGACTATTATTTTAATATTATGCTTAGGTAGGTAAGTACTTAATAAGATTAAATTATAATTTCTAGGTCTTTCCCTCTATATTACTTTACTCTTTGGTTTTTACTTCAACTAGTGGCACCAGAGGGAGGCCAATGTTTTTAGAGTGGATTTTTTTTCTATCCTGTGGTTTTAAAGACTTTAGTCGTTATTCGACTATGATAGCTTCATTATAATATAACCGCCTTATTCCAAAACGCGATCTAAAATATTTCTGGGACTAAAATAATCCTGATTAAACGCTATATAAATGTAGTTTTCGGGATTAGAGATGTGCCTTTGCCGGCAATATTGCGCAAAGTGGGAAAATTGGTGGCAATATTGCCGGGAGTGGAAATATCCCAAGCAGCACGCAAGTGTATCAAAACTCAATAAAGCAGCCTATATACAGCTTAGAGCTGTATAAGGGCTGTACAAGGGTGTAAAACACAGCTTTAGGCTGCATAAAGGTATCCGCGTACGCTTATGGTTATATATCAGAGTATTTTTACTCAATTAAACAGCTTTAAGAGTTTTTTGACACTTTAAGCTGCGTTTTACACTTAAAGCTGTATATAGGCTGTATATTGCACGTCACCACTTCCTTTATACAGGTCTAAGTGTTATATTAGTGTAAAATGATACTTATTGCTGTATATTGGTGTAAACGAACTCCATTATACCTCTTTATTCGTTTGGTGTATTTGTACACTCTTATAACTATTGTGGTGTTATAACTACTGCCTGCAACGGCGATATACAGCTATAAGAGTAAATGAACGCTATAGTACAGCGTTAGGCTGTATTACTAATGGAATCACTCGGATTGTGTTTTTGTGAACATCAATATGGAGGAAAAAGACCGGTCAAGTGCGAGTTGGACTCGCGCACCAAGGATTCCGCACTGTGTCCGTGCTATGGGCCCTACGATTAAAAAACAAAGAAATTCAATTATCTCGAAAACGGTGCGTCCTAGGTAAAAAATAACCAAAATTTTAACCCCCCTCTGACACCCTCATGCAAGCACCAATAGAATACAAAAATGTAAAAAAAAATTCTTTCGTGGTTTTCGATCGGAGCAAGAATTCATTCCAGAAAAAAAATATCCGAGCAATTGGGGAATATTTTAATATAAAATAAAACCGAAGGCACATAACTCGGAAACGGTACGTTATAGGGCCATGTAACTTGGAACTTAAATAGTTTCTATGGTTGAGGTTAACCCAAAACTACAAAAAAACAAAATGCTTTACGTATTCTGTATCAATCAACTAAGGGTGGTAAAGAGAAAACATCGAATTAAGAGGAAGGTCAGAAGGAAATATTTAAATATTACAAATACAGACAATTTATTTAAATACCACAAACAGTAGAGATAGTACAGTATAATTTATTGGGGAAAATAAAGTAACTGACGTCCAATGAACAGAGTTCTGATAAGAAAACTTTTAACAGTTATTTAATACTGATCACAATCTGCTTCTTCAATGATGATAATAATAGCCTTTCTAAGCAGCATTTTGATGTAACCCCACGATGATCTGGAGGGTTAGAACTGTCATCCTTCACTAATGCGTCCGACGTCTAATCACTTGCTTAGTCATTTTAGATCGCCTTTTGATTCTCGTGACCTTGATATTAGGCCAAGTCAAAGCCCTTATTGTACTTTTTCTGAAAAATAGATGAAAGATCGGTTACAAATCTTACTCACTACTTCACAATAAGTATATAAATTGTATTCGGACATATGAGATTTAGTCGTAGGTAGCTGGATTTTTTATTCCTTATACGTATCTCTAAAGATGGTTAGAAATGTACGTACTTGTTATGAACAATTACACAGATTAAGGAGTAAAAATACTCTATTATACAGCCTAAGTCGTAAAAATACTCTATTATACAGCCTAGGTCGTAAAAATACTCTATTATGCAAGCTGTCGCCATTTTCCAATGCATATTGATTTTATAAACATAATAAAAGGCTTATTTTTGGCAAAAGCCTAAAGTCGTATCATGATTATCAGCTTGAATTACAGTTGATTTGCACTTATACCTATGATTTCAACATATTTTTTTAATATAACCTTAAAAATAATAACATTACTTACCGTATTTACTATTTTCCTTGAACTTAAAATTGATTATTTCGCTGGCGCGTTAATATTTTCACCGAAAATATACTACTTTTACAATGAAATTAAATCGGCACTATATATTCACAATATTACTAAGGTCAACAAGTCCAATTTAACATATTATATTTACAATTAAATGCATATGGCGTAGTCGCCATTTAGTAAAATATTATAAAAAGCATATCTTTAAGTTTGGATTCTTTGGTATTCTTACTCCAATTAAGAGAATTTTGCTGTATATGATAGTTATAACTGAGTATCTGTAGAGTTAAAGTGTAATTGTACACCGATATACAGCTTAGAGTGTACAAAAACGCCTTTATGCAGCCGATATACAGCCAATATACAGCTCTTATTCTCCACTTACACTTAACGCTGTATATAGGCTGTATATGTGGGCCCTTTTTGGAGTTACAAGGACTGTATATAGGCTTATACAGCCTATATACAGCTTAGAGTGTAAACCTGAACCTATATACAGCCCTTGTACAGCCTTTTGTGCTGCTTGGGATTTGGGAATAGTGCTTAATTTTAAGTCAAATTAACTACGGAAACTATGTACAATACTTAAAATTAGTATTTAAAGGCCATAATCGACATTATATACAATAAAATATTGTTTTGGGTAAAATTGCCCATACTGCCAGCATTTTTGGCAATATTCCCGGTATTTTACCGGCAATATTGCCCATGTTGCCGCAACTTTCAATACAGAACGTTAAGCCCGTTTGATTCGTATCATAGTGAAGATTCCAACCTCACCCCACACTGTTATACTGACAGTAGCAGAGAACCGACTAACACAATGCCACGTAAACCAGATGTAAGATATATTTTTTTTATGGTTAGTGTTACGTAAGTTTCATAATGTGAATCAGTCTTCTGGAGCGCTTGGCTACCAAATATGAGGTTGGAAGGAGAGTCGTTGATCTATTAATACCCCTAGATAATTGATCACATCCACCTGTTTAATACACCCAAATCGGCAATAGAGAGGGTTGCATGTTGCTGAACGTACTTTAATGCTAATAGGGCGTTAAAGAGCAGATGACTAGGTTTTGTGAAAGCATAGGTAATTAGTTTTATCTATGTTTAGATAGTAGATTAGGGAGTAGATTGTAGTCCAGCCATTGCTTTATACCCGTTAAGGTATTTTGAGCTTCTTCCTGCACAGATTTTCATGATTATCCATTAGTATTACCGTGTCGTCAGCACAGCATATGATGTTTGCTTTTTGAGTTATTGCATCGTAAATGTCATTCATGTAGACGATGAATAAGGTCGGACCAAGTACGCTACCCTGTGGCATCGAATTTTAGATTTTTTTTGTCAGCTGGTATGATCACCCACTTATACAAGCTGGTGTCTACTAGTTAGGTAGGATTCAAACCAATTTAGTGGCAGCCCTCGGATGCCAATGACTTCCAATTTATTTAGAAAAATGGGAATAGCAACTAGTGTCGAACGCTTTAGCGAGATCCAAAAACACTCTTAGGCACTTTTTGTTTTTGTCTAGTTAGGATGTCACCAGCTTAGTGAGTAACTATAAGTAACAGAATAACTATAAGTAACAGTTTGTTTATCTCTCTAGAAAAGAAACCATGCGCTTATATACTATCTCTTCCAGGATTTTGGGAAATTAGTAGAGATATGGGCCTGTAGCTCGCCGGATATTGCTTCGGGTCATTCTTATGAATAGGAGTGACCCGGGTTTCTTTCTATTTATTAGAAAATTCACCTGAGCTTAGACTAATATACATTAGCAGAACTATTATTACATTTCTTATCTCTTTTATAAGTTTTGGTGAAAAACTATCTACGCCAGCAGTACTTTCACACACATTCAGGTTAACAATCTATTTATCAATTTCATAAAAATCAGTGGGTCTCATGAAGAAATTAATTGCCAGCGGTTCTCTTAATTTCTGTTTAGAGACCACTGAATCCTGAGTTTCGTTTATATCAACAAGAATTGGACTACCCAAATTTGAGCCAACGGAAGAAAAGTATTCAGTACAGTAGTTAACTGAATTTTGATATGATTAAAACAGTATTAGTTCTGGAACTATTTTAGATCGCTTTTTGGAATAAGGTGTTCATTGTTTTATCAGACAGCTGTACCTAACTATTTTGAAAACTTCATGAAAAGAGAACTTATTTAGTTATTTGACAATGTTTATAATTTTCATGAGATCATAACATATCTGTGTAAAATTGATAAGAGCATCAACCCCGAACTCGAATCCTTGAATATCGAAAGCTGTACGAAGAACTGGATTTTTATTGTGTAGGTATACTTACGCCCTTTTTTTCACGTCAGATATATTCCACTCATATTATTACAAAATAAATATAAAAAGAAAAAACATCTTTTGTTTCAGTGCAAAAATCAATAATGTTTTTGACATACTTTCTTGTACCAGTCTACTAACCACTATTTATTTCTAGTTGCTCAAACGCCAAGTATTCCGATCGCAACTAATCCCAGGGTTTAGAAAAAGTTAGTCATGTCATGTCTGTGAAAATCAATATGATATTTTTCTTGTGTTATTCTTCGCTTATTCGTGATAAAATTTTATGTTTTTCAATCAAAGTCAATAATGAGCGTGATAGAAGTTATTTCATTTTACAAAATATTAATTTTGTCTAGTTTCTATTCACTTAACGTTGTTGTAATTGAGCGGTCGTAAAACTAATTAACGCCTAATGGGTGCTACTTTTTGTTCGTGATGTTCATGTAAATAATGTGAATAATAAAGTACATCAAAGTAAGATTTTAAACTGATATTATGTACAGAAAGATTCTAAATTACTTTATAAGCTGTGCATAGTTTAGTGTATATAGAAAACGATGAGGTTTCATAGAAGGTGCGGCGACCGGGTCACACTCTTGAATGAAAACTCTACAGCTGTTAGAAATTTTGTAGAATTTAACCATGGCTTGATCCTGAGCTCGGAGCCTCTGAAGGATGATGTTATATTTGAAGTGTCTGTTGATAGAAAGGTAAGATAAAAAACAAAGAAAATATTATTGAATATCATTATTTTTTATCCCATTTATAAATACATAAATTCAATCAAATCATTATTCGAAGTTTATGTTCTATTTGTTAGAGTTATATTAAGCATCAATAAAATAATGAATAAATGATTAAGTATTTAATTTTATAGTTGAAATATTAGAAGAGTATAGTAGCTATAAGTTGAGAAGGATGATTGTAACAATAAATAGTGGGTATTGTAAAATATATGGTGTATGTTAATTGGGTACTTTGTATAAAAATCACCGACTACCTGTTATACCGCCCTTTGGTCTGGGTTTCTCAGTTAGAACATTATAACTACTAAAATCGGTTCCAGCAACCACATTAGCAGACAATTCATAAGCTGATATCTGGTTTATTTGTCAAATTTGAATGTATCTTCAAGTAAATTTTTGAAAGCATTTCTTATGTCCATAGCCTCATAGTTCTGTGCAGATAAAATGTTTTATTAATAATTTGTTATATTTTTTCATAATCGGTAAGTTTCTTTGTTCATTTCCTTTGTTGCAAATTGTGGTAAACCTTATCAAAATTTCAAAGGAAAATACCTCAACTACAATTTTGGCATGCTGTTCTTAGTTTTATTGATAACATAACTAAATACTCTATAAATTTGCTGCATTAAAAGAACCCTCCTAAGTTAGTTAAAGCTTCTCCATAACTATCCTTTATGTAACATAGACAAGTTACTGCAAACAGTGATTACACTAGTTTACAAAATTCAACTTTTTGTCTGATGCTGTGAATTTTGTAGGTGATATTGTTTACATACATGATTTTAACAAATCTACCCTCAAAAGTTTTTGTACAGCTTGAGTTTTTTTGTTATTGATTTTCATCATTTTGGCGTATTTATTCGTTAGTAACGTGGGTATTTCAGTGATTAATTAAGAAAGATACTGAATTTAAAAATTATATGACACAGCTTGAATTAATAGTATGGACAGCATTCGTATCGGTGATGTTAAACTTCATCAGAAACAGAAACTCAGAAAATTATACAGAATTTGTAGAAGATCTCCTAGTACAATTAAGAAGTCTGGGATGTAATATGAATATAAAACTCCTCTTTCTTCATAGTCACCTAGATGTGAAGAGCAGGGAGAGCATATGCATCAAGATCTACGTGTGATAGAGGAGTGTTATCAGGGTTTCTGGGATAGGAATATTATATCTGACTAATGCTGGTGCCTTATACGCTATTCCTCTAAGTCCACACATAAAACAAGAGCTTTAAAGAGAAATTTTTTGGATAACAATGATTGATAAAAAACAATCTTAGTAAATACTTGTGTTTTTAATGTTTACCTGAAACTCGTAAACTAGAGCTGATAAAAAAATTCTACTTATATATTTGTAATCAGCATATCATATGTAATCAGCAACAGCAAAAATGTTCTAAGCAACAGATGCACTGTAAACTAGTGTTATTTACCTCCAAGCAACATCAATCTGCATCACACTAGTTTTACTTTAGTAAATATTATATGTATTATTTTGAAATAGGTGAATGTTTGGAATGGCAGCCTGGAAATAGGTGTTACAACTTTAGATCCTGAGTTTATGGAACTTCCCGCTACGGCAACTAAACTCAGAAATACAGCATGGGTAAGTTTTATTTGTGGTATCTGTATATGTTATATTTATAAATACATATTGTTTATAACTATCCTAGTAACCTGGTCATTGACTTAGACATACAAAAGTATAGTAATTTGGAAAATGACTTTCACTCCTGAGTGTTTGTGTATTTTTGAAATTGTGAGTGACAAGGAAAAAAAATACCTGTTTTTTAAATGTTCATTAATGTAGTGTTGCTGTGCATGCTTATTGTGAGTAAAGGAACAAGGAAATATAGATGATGTGATTTTAGATTATGTCAGGCAGCTCGATTGTGAAAGATGGTGTCACTTTGGTCAATTCTTATGGACCCGAGTTGGACACATTGCGGGAAGGAGACTGCATTGGTGTTATGAAAACTAGTAAGGTAGTTATTAGTATGGTATTTGAATTTGCAACAGCTGACAGGGTTTACTTATGATCTTTTTTGTGGTCTATCTTTTTTCAATCTGTATCTTCAGTCATATTTTTTTTTTAAACCTTTTTCAAATAAATATCATTTCATTTCATTTCATTGCTTTTTTGGTGTTCATTGTTCTGTCTTGCTTAATTATATTTATATTTTTTCGTATCTTTGATATTTTTCCTATCACTTGCGTTTTCCTTCTCAGGGAGAGCTAACATTTTATCTGAATGGACGTTGTCTCGGCATAGCTGCGAGAGATCTACCTTCGAGATTGTTTGCTGTTATAGATTTATATGGTCAGTGCGTTCAAGTGTCCATATTGCGCACGAACGATATAAGGCCCATCATGGATAGTAGCATGGATCAGGTCAGCTACTATTGTGTAAATTATAAAAAATAAAATAGTTTGGGATGGAATCGAAATTATGACAATGTTGTCTTTTAGATTGAAGAGGATCCAAACAATGATGATACTCTTACATCAAGTGAGTTGGATGGTGCCGGTCTTCCACCAGATTCAAGCCAATACCCAAAAGAGACTCGTAATGTTTACATTCCAATGACTTCCGAAGGTGCTTGTGCTCTTGGTTAGTATTAAACATTTATATTCTGAATCCAGTTAGCTTTTAATTTGTTGTAAATTGTAGGTACTCTATTAATGTTTATATTACAGTGGCACAAGACCGCTTGCGGTTTCATCCAAGATGTGGGATCTTAGTGAAACTGTCAAGTAACAACAAGTAAGTTGCTCAAATATATTTTCATCAAAGGTTGACAGGTAGAGAATGCCTTGTTGCATTAATTCCGTCTATGTACCACTACTGTACATGAAGTTTAAATAAATAAATAAATATTTTTATGGAAAATATATACATCCTTATCCCATCCCGATCAATGTGTACTGACGCCGACGTTCAAACGTGTCTATTTATGGTCTAATATAATATATATACGATATATTTTATATTAATTTATTTGAGCAAGCGTGGTGATCAATGCCCATGGCCATCTGAAAAGACGTCTGTAACTTTCGTTTTGGCAGTTGGTCAATAATAGGCTGGTATGATTGTTTTTATTCTTTTGCCAATAGGACTGCAGAGCGTGCTCGTCCACTGGACGACTATAACAACGGCGTGGTGATGACTCATCGTCCGCTCTATGACAACGAGCTCTTTGAAATACGTATAGACAGACTCGTGGACAAGTGGAGCGGCAGCATCGAGGTGGGGCTCTTATAAATGCTATTAAGTGACTTACAGACTCATGGCGAGAAGATTTGACGAGAAGTCTTGAAAAACAGGCGAAGAGATACTGTTCTTATTCACTTATCTCCTCGGGGTTTCTCGGTTAGATTGTAGAGGCCGCAATACTATTTTATTCACTTCCTAGCCGAACAAGTTACATAAACAAACGACAGTATTGACGTCATTCGGGTTTGATCGGTGTTGTACTGTAATTAATGGCGTAGGCAAGAAGCTTTTTACCCAGAACTATTATCATCTGGTTGGCTAGAACGTTTATGTTGTGGTAATGATCATTTGGATATAGTATATGAGTATTTGTATACAGGTTGGTGTAACAACACACAATCCAGCCACGATACGATTCCCCTCCACCATGACTAACATGGACTCAGGTACCATCATGATGTCCGGATGCAAAGTGCTTCTGAACGGGCACGGCACTTGCATGGAGTACGGCAACTTCAATCTCGACGAACTTAGGGTAAGATGCTTTAAAATACCCCCTCATCCTTTATGTTAGATAACATACAATTAAATTATGCCTGTTTTCCTAAAAAAAATGTGTTAAGCAGAGGTGGTATAAACACGTTTTGTCAGTTAAACCTATTTTTTTTTAATGAGACTATGCCCTGTAACTGCAAGAACGCTGTATAGATAAGAATATTTCTTTCTAGGAAGGCGACACTGTAGGTATGATGAGAAAGAGCAATGGCAAATTGCACTATTACATCAACGGTGTCGACCAAGGAGTTGCCACTGATAAAGTAGACCAGCAAGTCTGGGGAGTTGTGGATCTGTACGGCATGACCGTCAAAGTAAGTTTTATTTTTCTAATAATTTTCCTTAGATTATATTCTTAATTGTTGACTCGTATTTAATTTTTTATTTTATATTTTGTCGTGCCAGGTGTCAATAGTGGATCCTTGCGAGGATATTGACAGCAACATCAACAATCCACCACTTATGCTCGCTTCGCCTGAAATCCCTGCACCAAGTAAGCATCAACTACCACATTGTCGTTTTCACAGTTCTTGTAGGATATTCTATTATTCCTCTCCTGTTTCCAGGCAGGTTTAGACCAAGAATAGACGAAGAGAGCCTTTTATTTCATACGCTGCGTGATTCGAATGTTATTATTATTAACGATGGTAAGACTGCTCATAGGCCTAAGTAAGTATCCATATTATTTTTATACCATAATACTCAAGTTTTCAGTGGAATTTTACTAAGGGTCACTATGTTTTCAGTGCTTTCAAGTACTTCAACAACGGAATCGTAATGACGAACCGCACTTTGAGGACCAACGAACTGTTCCAAGTACGTCTCGATCTCGTTATCCCGAAGTGGGCTGGAAGCATTGAAATTGGAGTCACGCAGCATTCTTCTAATGATATAAAGTTTCCATTCAAAATGAGCAATGCAAAGTACGTCTTTACGGTGAAAAAGTTCCTAACTAGCATATACCTGTTTTATTTAAATTGCTAATTAATTATATTCCTTAGATCCGGCACGTGGGCTGTGACCGGAGAAGACGTTATCCGCGATGGTTCCATTGTGATTCCACAGTACGTTCGAAACCTGAACAAACTTGTGGTAAGTATCCCCTTGAGCGTTAATATTCCTTTTGTGTACCTACTATGTTTGTTACTAAATATTTGTGTGACGTCATAGGAAGGGGACACCGTGGGTGTTATGCGCAAAGAGCTGGGCATATTACATTTTTTCGTAAATGGCGTGGACCAGGGGCCCGCCGCGTTTAATGTACCTGAACACGTGTTTGGCATTATCGGTGAGTTATGTAACAGTTTTTTGTTATTCCTGTGCAAAAGACTTGTACTTAATAGTCTTGTTACCTTGAATTCGCTTGAACATTCCAGCAAAAAGCCATTATTTTGTTTGAAAAACACTTATTATGATAATGTGGTCTGATATTTATTTTGCTATTACGTCTCACATGTTTCAGTAAATATTTTGAAACTTGATGGTGTTAGTTTATTATTGGTTTTATGTGAATGTTGCTTTAATCTGCAATATCTAGATCCTATACGATGCTTTCTCATCTACTTAGATCTATACGGCCGAGCAGCACAGGCGACAATCGTGGATGAATACACACCACCACCGATCTATTCTCCCGAGTCGCCATTGTCTACGGAATCTAATGCTACCATATTTCCGTGAGTATTCTGAACATTTTTACGTGTTCAGGATGCGTACTGTAAGAATAAGGGTTTAATGCTCCGAAATGATTTCAGGCGGTTTTAGTTGACCTAAACGAGCGAATCCCCATTCTGTTCCCAGTTCATCATAATCTCTTTCTGTAAACAGATAAAATGTACTCAATCACTGTTCTAACTTTGCTAAAAAATAAAGAAAAAACTGTAAAAAGAAAACTATTTCCTGGGTCCTTACCATGAATTAATGTCAGACGAGAAAAAGGGATAGAGATAGGGTATCTCTACATTTTAAACTAGCTGTTTCTCTCGGTTTTGCTCGCTTACTTATCTCACAGGAAAGAGGAAGGTGTAGCTTTATGTTTTTAAACGAATCAGGAGGCTATTATTACAAATCTCCTCCTGATTCGTTGAGGTAAGAAGTACAAAAAATAAGATTACAATCTCATCTGCATAGCGAGATGTGTTTCCACCGCGTGCACGGTCGCAACGCGCGTCTGAGCCGCAACCGCCTGACGGCCTGGCGCGCCACTGTCTACTCGGAGTTCAACGACGCCGTGCTGTTCAGTTCGCGACCACTGCGTGAATGTGACATGTTCGAACTACGTATTGACAAGATGGTCGACTGCTGGATTGGAAGCTTGGAGATTGGTAAGTTGACTTGGATTTTATTTTTAACTTCTAGCATATTAACTTCAAATCCGAAGTACGGCGAGTGTCCATCCTTATATTCCGGTATCGACGTTTATACCGAGTCCATTGAAAGACTGGTAAAAATTGGCCTGCCGCATTCTTCCCGTCTGATTATAATAAATTTAGGTGCCTTCAAGACTAGAATTTCAGACCGTTAACGATGGCATCACTGCTTACCATCAGGTGGGATTGTATTCAAAAATATTTCTACGCATATGCGTGAGAACATGATTTTTTTTTCAATTCATTACTAATTTATATTTTTACTAGCTATTGACAGTTATCAAGTCACCCTAAGAAAACTAAAAGTAATTTATAAAAAATCTAAGACATGCTTTTGCATACCGGTGTATAACTTTACAACATCCTAGAAAATCTGCTATTCTTAAATCATCACTCAGGTGTGACTGCTATACGTCCGGATGACTTGGAAGCCAGCGGAGGAGTGGGTGCTATAGCAGGAACAGCTACCGACCTAAACTGGGACACGTACATACTGAGTGGGGCGGCCATGATGAAGGATGGCGAGTGCGTGCGCAGCGGATACCCACTTGATCTGGATACTCTTACTGTGGGAAGCCGAGTTGGTGAGTTAAACTTTAGCGGGAGGACTGGGTGATTCCAGCTGTGTTAGCACTTCATCATTCACGTTCTACTAAAGAGGCGATGTAGAGTAAAGAACATTTTTTATTTTTTTATTAAACACTATGCACAAAAGTACAGAGACGGACTTAATGCCTTAGGCATTTTCCACCAGTCAACTTTAGGGTGACGGAGAGACAAATAGATACTAATAAACCATAAAAATAATACAATTATGTAATATATACACAAATTAATAAACCACATAATACGTAAACACTAATAAAGTCAAACAACTGGTTCAAATCGACAATTAGAAAATATTAACGCTTTGTTGAAACCATTGCCAACTTGTTACAAATAAGCTCACGAACTTTGATTTTAAATGTTAATCATCTAAATGCTGTTTGATTCTTCTTGCACTATTTTTCCCAAGTTGTGTCTCAATGATGGGCAAAGGCCTCCTTCCAAAACAAAATAGAAACTCCTGTCTTGTGCGGTCTCTGGCCAGCTTGCCTTGCAAGCATGTTCAGATCGTAACAGCACCCTACTCGGCGAGGTCCTTTGTAATCAAATACCATTTTTTTTTAAATATAATTGTTTAAACTGAAAGGAGGATGTCATTTTTGGGTCCACTTTCCAATAGCTATGTATGCTATATCGTTGGATAGGGATTTTTAGGCCGAATAAAAGTTGCTATGACACCAAGTTCGAAATCTTAGTCCGTTCTGAGTTATTCTTGGTAACATGTTAGTTTTGCCAATCTCAAGAGAATCAAAATTCATAGGGTACTTTCCGTTAACTTAGAATCCTTTAATATGACATAAAGCAAGGTCTCATAGCATAAGTTTAGGAAAACGTCTCAAAACTATAAATTTGTAGTTATGACAAAAAGTCTTGCAATTCGGAAAAATCTTTGTAACTCGATTCGGTAATGAAACGGTTTTCATTGGTAAGTTTATACGAAACATTCAGTGCGCGAGTCCGACTTGCACTTGTCTGGTTTTTTATCGTTCATATTCAGGCTTTACATTTCTTTCCTTTGTATCTGATTCGTAACATTTTTTTGTGGATTATTTAAATTTCATCGGTCGCCAATGCTCTTGAGACACTAGGGTAGGTAGCGTATCGTCACTACGGTAGCCTTGTGTCCACTGTCTCACGTTATGTTAAGCATGGATGTGGTAGACGATGGAGCACGTTTACCCTTAAGTTGTTGTAGCTATCATTGAACTCGGACTCCGGTCTTTTTCTCATATTTTTAAATTATGTTTCTTGTCCGACCGATGACCTGATCAGGGTCGCTGGAGTCGAATGGATGCGAGACGCACAGGACCGGCCATTGTGGCGACGGTTGGGGGAGGCCTATGTCCAACAGTGGACGTCTTTCGGCTTAAATGGTGATGATAATGATGTTTCTTGATTAAAACACGATATACGTAACCAGGTATGATGTGGCATGCTGATCGCAGTCTTCATTACTACCTGGACGGCATGGATATGGGCAAGGCTTGGTATGTGCCCCATCTTAACATCTACGCCGTCGTCGACTTGTACGGGCAGTGCACACAGGTATGAACGCGATATCTTTTATTAGTTAAGCCGTGCTAAGAAAAAAAACCTTGAGCGAAGCGCTGGCCCAGCAAAGAAATGCAAATAGGTACATTTAAACCACATAGAAATCCAATGTACCTATTTGGATTTCGTTGGATTCGTTGCCAGCGCTGCGGTCAAGGCTATTTTCTTAAAGAATAGCACTGCTGGTGGCTTTTCAACGTTACATATATTATCTATTGCTGTTTAACAGTTTTTGTTTGGGAAAACTTACAATTTCAATATTATTTCTGCGCTTATTAACCTTTAGTGGTTATTAAAAGTTTATGAAGTGTTCTTAGTATACAGTGTTGATGCGTTTTAACAGGTAACCATACTGCAGAATGAAGAAAGGGCTTTCAATTATAACGGTTGTACTAATTCTGACAACTCCATGCTGAGTAATTCACGAGCGTTGTCGTCACCTCCTCCACCATATTGGTAAGTAAGAAAACCTTGATAGGTCTACAATTCAGCACGTAATCTAGCATAAATTATCAGGATTATTAACGAGCCACTAGTTAACAGTCCCACCAGGTATGGCGTTACTCAGTTATTGGGCTGTGAGGTACATAAATATCGGTATTCACCTGCCACCAATTAGACTCCTAATTTTAAAACCACATAAATGGCTTATTTTTTGTTTTAAACTACCGTCTGAAAATGAAGGGTAACGTGATTTTGGTTTTGTAGGAGTTTCTCTGAATACTCTGGTGACAATATCTGCTTGATGCACGACTACACTGTCGCTCGCCGGTTGACGGCGGACCCGATGGCTGCTCTCGTCTTTAGCTCGGCACATCTCGCCATGGGGGAGTTATTCGAGGTAGTACACCGTTAAATTTTGGTCGTTTTGATCCCGTGGAGGGTCGTTCTAGTACATGAAATACTATCGATTTGTAAAGATAAAATAAAAAAGAAGTACTTTTTTGCATCACTAAGAATTAAGGCCAAATGATAACTAAATACAATCAGTGCTAAATATTAGTGTCAATATAATAACATGACTTTTAAACAAGACAGCGAATAATTAACTACATATTATTTGATACGTATATATAGTAATTAGACACGACGTATTAAAATTACACCACATTCGTAGTTGTATTTATATCTCGGACCTAATTTTAGCTCATCTGGCCAAAATATTTTTTTTTATTAAATACAAATAAATGAATGTCTTCATAAACTAAATACCTAATAATGAAACGTTTGACAGATAAAGATCATCGATTGTAAAACGTCTTACGCCGGCAGCTTCCGCATAGGGATAACGGACATCAACATTTTGAATGCGCACGTGAACCGCAGTCTTCCCCCCAGCGTCGCCTGCTTGCCGCATTTCACAGCGTACATAGACGGTAACACATTACCTTGCTAAAGTGTTGTTACGTGATTGGGCGGACAGTTTCAAAATATTGTCAGTGAAAATCATTTTTTTTTTACAATTCTATCTTTATTTTCCCAAAATTCACGATCAAATATAATGGCTACGTGTTGTCAGTGATTTGATCTTTGCCAGCTTAGGTAAGTATGTTTTCATGCCATTTCTCCAGCAGGAGGAGCCGCCCACGTACAATGTTCTTTGTCAAACTATATTATTGTGATCCAAGTATCATATTTCGAACATGTTTATATTATTTTCCAGGGCGATACATGAAATATTCGCAGCCTGGCACACGAAAACAAGAGATGGTCTCATTTGTTCCGTCGTTCGAGTGGCTACGCCCCGGAGACAGGATCGGTCTCAAGAAAGTCAGCGACTCGCGTGTTATAGTCTACTACAACTCTGAACAACTCGACACAGCTTTCGAGAAAGTTCCCGATGTTAGTATTTATAAGACGGGAATACACGTTTCTCCTGTTATGTAACCCACAAGGCCTACGGTTGGGTGACAGTTTGAGCTTTAGAAATTATGTAATACTTGACATTGTATCCGCTTTGTAGTATAGTAGTTGTTGTCTTTGAAATTATAAAATCATTCTATCAATTTAATCACTTTATGAAATGTATTTAAAATGTTTAATCGAAATAAATGTTTGAAGTCAAGTAAAACAACAGAGGGGTGTAAAGGATCTGTCCGAAAGCCAACCTCACCTGCACGCGGTGCACCCTGCAAATACCAACGAGGCACCTGGCGACCGACGGGTGGCGGGATAACCAGCCCGGACACCTAGACCCGGGAGGGGTTGTGCACCAGACCACGGCACCATCCTGAGTCTAGCTGTGGAAGTTTTGCAAACAGTGCGCGATTACTGACATTCAACCTGGCCTGAGACTGAACCAACTAACCTTCTTGCAACAATGGACACTTGTTTTCTTTTTGCCGTGGTAGAAACTTGTAAAGTCGTCGTAGTTTGAATGTGGGTTTTAACAGAAGAAGATACAACAATGTCTTTCGCCAACAAGCACGGTCATAGTTCATAATACGTGTAAGATAAGATCAAAGTTCGATAATATTGACAATAAAGGAGAAATGCAAAAGTTTTGTGAACTTGCTCACAGTCTAAGTATATGTACTTAATAGATAAAAATTAACTAAGAAAATGTAATAACAGAAAAATTTAGGTATCATGTTGCATATCTATGTAGAAATATATTTATTTTATGTATTACATATCTACATGATGATCAGCCGATCTACCCTTTTCTCAATATGTATTTATTAGTTCAATATCTATAAAATGTTTCATATATATGTATTATACGTATATCTACAGATCACGGCAAAGATAGAACATGTTGACCAGACTGAAATTTCATGATAATTTTTACTAACCCTGTTTTTAAAATAGCTTGAAATATCGATGACAGTGTTTCATAAAGAATAAAATCAAAACTTGCTTATGTTTCTCATGAAAAGGAAACAAGAAAATATTTGTTATATCTTTAATGAGAATTAAAGCTTTGCTCCTGGTGTTAAGGTTATAATTGGCTTTTTCCCTTGTGACAAATCTTCGCTTGCGGTTGCTAAAGAAACATGTTTCAATGATTATAAGGATTCTTTGTTTGTGCCCGAATGGGGTAAAGAGGAAACACGTGCGAAACGCGTTCAATATACAGGAATTGTTAACTAATAATAAGTAAAAACCTTTTCTCGCCCACTAAACTTGAACATTCTTTTCTTAAGTGACAATATTACATAATTAATTTGATCTTAAGTAGAGCTAATTTCATAAACAAGCATTTTGCACTATTATTGTACAAATACACGAGCATTTTCGCTAGGCAACATTGATTTAGGTTTCGCAGGTGAAACTGAGGTATTTTCATGTCGCTAGTAAAAAGCCTGTTTGTCAATGCACGTTACAGTGCTACGAAGATGTAATTTACACTTCGATCCACAACTACCCAACTTGTTCATACAAAAGTAGACTCTAAACATCGGAATTAAGGCCTATAGTGGCGTGCATGTGAGAGGACACCGGTGTCCTCTGAGCTAGGACAGATTAATCTAAATAAATTACAATAATAATAATAATAATATAATATTCCACAACTATCACACAACGTTATCTAGTCCCAAGCTAAGCAGAGCTTGTGTTATGGGTACTAGACAACTGATAAACATACTTATATATTTCTAAATACATACATATTATAGATAAATTACACCCAGACACAAAAAACAGAAAAATGCATAATCCTGCAGATATTATATAAATAAAGAGATCTGATTTCAAGTGAATCGGATCTTTTAAATAAGCGTTGGTGTGATTTGATGCAAGACAGCTTCGCTTTCAGCGGATCAGTTGACTAGGCTCTTTCGGCGGTTTGCAATCTTAATATACGCTTGTGCAATCCTAGGGCTTGTATGCTTTAAGCTTGTCACCCTGCCGCTACGAGGCCACACCATGACATTCATACTCCGCTCCAACGAAAATACTTATTCAAAACTATTTCAATTGGATCTATTGTATTAGTAAAAAGTGCTTATGCGCTGTTTGAACTAAACTACCATTAGAATCATGGTTGGCTCCGTATCCAAAGCCTAAACTGCCGAAAAAGCTTATGAACGATGAAGTTATAACAATCTTTCTAAAAGTAAACCATCGAAAAGTTGAATTAGTAGCTGTAATTTTTATCAAGCTTATTTAGTTAAAATTTTAACGATAAATAATTTTTAATCTTTTTAGATATCAATTTAATAACCTCATTCATAGCTTGCTCTAATTAAAAATGTACTGAATTTCGTTTTGACTTAATATTTGCTCGAAAACTCGTGTCATTTTAGCTTGCTGCAAAACTGGCGAGCAAATTTATCATGTGATTAGAAATTTTAATAACATTTTTAAAGTTCATTGCTTTTTTTATTCTGAATTTAAACTATTTGCTTTAGAAGCGCACGGCACAATTTTATCACCTATACTGGTCATAAGGGTCGTTTCGAAGTCCAGTTTAAAAATGTACAAGAGCGCGGTGCTGGCACCTCGTTTGATAATAATGTGTGGATAGCGTGCCACGATCGTATCCGTCTAGTACCTACATAACATATTACACAAGCACCAAATTAAGGCCAAACTTGCAACGTAGTGAGCTGTATTATGACTAATTCGGTCTGTAAAGCGACCTTAATGTAGTGAACAGGTGGAATTAATCCAATTGTAATGAGCCCATTATCACTCCGGATTGTGTTCGCTAGGTGGCCATGAAAGGCATCGTGCTGAATTATACAACTAATCTGGTTAGATAGAGGAAAAACCTCATTCAGGCCCTGTTTTGTGATTACATAAGAAGAAAAGATTGAAAATGAAGACCAGCAATGTAGATTACTTTGAAATGATATGGATATTTATTTCAAACATCACATCAATCTCAGCTTTACACTTTTGATTGTTAACATGACATCATGTTGTTTTTAACACACAGTGTTTTATCTTTTTTTTTTTAAGATGTCTGTGTACTCGTATGTTCTACCTTTTAATCATGTTTATTATGATTTGATATTCTATTTACGATATACTGGGCAAGAAAACGATCATACATACAGTCATGCCCCGAATATATGAGAATAAGGCATAGGGTATGTGTAGTACAAAGATAGGTCATGTTGGGGAGGCGAAGAAATGAAACTTGGACCGCAGAAGTGACAGTTGGGCGGGGCCGAATATAAGCATGTAAGTCGGGGTATAACTGTATTAAAGAATTAGATCTACTGGAGGTGCCGGTTCCCTTCAATAGATATTTAATCATCTTCCGAACCGGCGGTAGCTTCACCCACATAGACTGAACATAAATTGTATTGATTGGCAAAGTAATCAAAATTCATCAAGCTATTTTAAAAATATTTTGTTCGAGTTTCATTCGATTTGCAGGCATTATTGAAATCTGACGCGGGTTACTTCGCTATTTAATTGAAAGCAATATGACGAAAATATTACGTTATTATGTATGAGATTTAAATAGCGGTGTCAACAAGAGGCTTAGATTTCTTTGATGCTGAAACAAAAAAAAAAAAAAAATGTTACAAAAATATAATGAATGACAGTTACATACGAAAATAACCGTTTAGGCTTGAATAATATTATTTTACTCTCTTCATCCTTTGTGATGATTATATTATGTAACTGTAATTTCCATTTTTTTGTAACCAAATTGCATGGTGTATATGCCCCTATATCTCCTGTAAAAGGAGCATGCCGCTTTTGTAGTAAACGCTTAAATATAATGCTTTATTTGCCTTTACTTTAAGTTCTAGACGGTACACAAATTCATTAATAAACATTTGTAATGCTATGGAACTAAAGGGAAATTTACCTTTTACGCTGACGTCGCAGGTAATCTCATCCATTCCATTTGTTTTTTACTTCCTCGTAATTTCACTCACTACACTCACTGCACCAAACTCCAGCCGGCGACAACTAGCGAGGCTATATTACCTATCACTGAATTCTGAAAAGGTAAATTTCACTTTTGTTCCCGCTACGTGTACAACACGAAGTGATCGTTATGTTTCTATTTGTTTTAACAGAAAGTGTACGTGGTCATTGAGATCTACGGTCACATCACTAAGATCCAAGCTCTCGCGCAGGGGAACCTCGGACTTAACCAACAAACAAGTAAGAACACAAGAAAAGTTATCTTGTTTCCAATAAAACAGTTTCACTCCCTATCGCCTTTGTGTCACCACTAAGCGCGGGTGATTGTTAGTATTTCTTTACGAGTGACTGAACTAGGGCAGTTTACTTGTCCATAGTTTGCCCGGTGCGGTCGATTGCAATGCGCAGTAGTCCTTCGAACCCTCATGCATACTGCATACTTGATCGCCAGTTGTTATCGGCTACCTTTTGTTACCTGGTTGTGTCAATTTAATATGTTTTTTTTTACTTTCCTGAATTGGTGTGTAGCTGTCAATGTGTTTGACATAATCATCATAGTGTTCACCAACCGTCAGCAAGCGGCTTGCTCCAGTTCTTACACACAAAAACTGTTTTGTTCTAATGCTAAATAGCATTCATTGGCATAATGGCATTCAATACTATCAGTTATAGTCTTGACTAGTGATACAATTTCAATACCAAAATTACATATACTTACCTCTTATCACATTTAAGTAGCTAAATTTATTTGTTATTATAATGTAAACTTCTATTATTTCAGTTCCCAACGATAGTGACGACTACCCAAAGCATCTAGTCGCGCCGCACCTCTATTCGGCTACTCACGTTTGCGTGGACAATACCGACGAAGTGTTTGAACCTAACGTCACGAACTTAGTGAGTGCCCAGTGTCCATTAGTGAGTGAACCGCGGGATACTGCGCGGCCGGTCGACGACCCTGACGACGACTTCTCCAGCGAAGAGTCTCCGGAGCAAGAAGAGCTATTGACAGAAGGAGACGCATCCGCAGAAGAGGACGCGATGGGTCGCAAGGGCAAGCAGCCCCAACTAAAGGGCAAGTACGCGAAGATCGCGGCTATGGCTGCTCTAGCCGCGGATGAGGCTCGAGCCGCCGCACGCGCAGAGGCACGCGCTCAAGCGGCTGAGCAGGCCAAGAGCAAAGGAAAGGGAAAGGGGAAGCGTGGCTCGGCCGGACCCGCTGCTGCTCCGGCTGCTAGTTCATCTGTTGAGCCGTCCACTTCCGCAGCGTCTGACGGCGCCGCCAGCACCGGCGAAGGCGCGGGTGCCAGCTCCAGTGCTGGCGAGGAAGGTGCCAGCCAGGACGAGCCTCCCGCTGCAGACTCATCTGAACCAACACACACCATCATAAGGCCTATACCGCGCCGCGTCCCACTGCCCTACACGTTCTACAACATTCATGGCAAGAACATAAAGCTTTGCAGCTCAGGTAAATGTAACCTCTTTCTAACTACTTTTTAGCGGAAACTTTGCAATGTTTAGACTCGCGTTCGAGCAAACTGTGATTTATTGTAGTACCCATAATCAACATTGTTTCTTATCTTTATCCTTATAATGATCAGGGTTCAATTCTCGGTCCTTTCCTTTTTCTGGTTTATATTAATGACCTTCCTTACATGATGGCTAACTTATCTGATATAATTCTATTTGCTGATGACACTTCCCTTATTTTTAAAATAGACACAAAAGATGCGGATGTCTTGAAGGTTAACTGTTCTTTCGAAATGGTTTGCAGCTAATAACCTCTTACTAAATGCGAATAAAACTAAATGTCTAAAGTTTTGTCCCAAGAAATGTCCCACAAGTTGGTCTCAATATAAGCCTTGACAGCAAAAAACTTGACGTTATTGCAGAAACTGTATTTTTAGGTATAACTATAGATTCAAAATTACAATGGGGCCCTCACATTAAAACTCTCTCATGTAAATTAAGCTCAGCTGCGTATGCAGTAAAAAAAATAAGGAGATTGACAGATGTAGCCACAGATAGGTTAGTTTATTGTGCCTTTTTCCACAGTATTATGTCTTATGGCATTTTGTTGTGTGGATTTGCAGCTGATGTAGAATAAAAATTCATTTTGCAAAAGAGAGCGATTCGGGCTATTTACAAAATGGGTCCTTGGACTTTATATCTTAGAAAGTACTTTGTATGTTCGTAAAAGCTTAGGACTTTTTAAAATTAGAAGCGATTTACATAATATTAACGCGATCTACGCGTATTAAACATGAAATTGTATTACCCAAATGGAGGTTGGCTAAGACAAGCAAGTCTTTTCTTATTGATAGCGTATGTTTCTATAGTAAGTTGCCTAAGGCGGTTACCGAACTCAGTGAAAGAAAGTTCAAGACCCATATTAAGCGTATCCTTGTCAAGAAGGCGTATTACAAGGTTAAAGACTACGTCGAAGACACGCTGGTTTGGCAATGACTACTTCTGCACATATGGCTTGCCTGGCAGCTCTTTAATTGCATTATTGTATACTTATCTATTAATTTGTCTATCATTGTTTTTCCCTACTACTACTACTACTACTACTACTACTACTACTACTACTACTACTACTACTACTTTTTTTCCCTCTTACTCTCCTGTGACATTGTTTTTGCAATGTTTTTTTTTTATATTATATAAAACATAGCCAACCAATTTTACTAGTAATTTATTATTGTATACATCTTTTTTTCCTTGTTATTTTTACTATTTCAGACACGGTAGCGACGCGTTTAAAGGGATACAAAGACGGCATTGCCGTTATTAGTCAGCCACTGCGTCGTGGACATAATTTTAGGGTAAGTTACAAACCTTGAAAACAAATTATTATAATTATGTACTTTTGTTAAGCCGAAGCGAATAACTCTTATTAATTGCAGTAACTGTTGCATGATGCGATTATTAAGTGAATTTAAGAAATAATTACGAAGTACCAAGATCTTGGTTGTTATTATAATGAATTCTGTTCAAAAAATGCAGTTACAAAAGTTATCTAATTAATGAACTTGCTTAAATTTGCTAACCTAATCTAAACCTCTGGGTCTGAGAGGGGCTCCGCCGCTTCGCGCTAGCGCCTGCTTGGCTATTACTATGCTTCCATAAAACCTTAAAGCGAAATACAAAGGCACTTACTGAAACAAAGACGGTATTAGCGAATATTTTTATCACTACGTTCAAATAAACGCCAAGCATAGAGAATAATGCGAAATGTATTTTTTTTTTGCGAATGCAATATTGTCGTTTTGCGGGATGGTTTGAAAGAGTAAAGCTAGAACTACATTAAACGGACGCACACGTGTAACACGCCTGATTTGTACGTACAACGACGTCGCGTGTTATATATCAAGTGTAGCTCTCAAGTCTAGTTTCCTTATAAAATGTATGAAGACCGACGCGCCTATATAGGCGTGTCTGGCACGAGTGCGCGCAGTGTAGTTCTTTAGGGTAAATCTGGAACGCAAATGGCAACTGAAGGAACACAGGTGGGTTTTAGTCAGTAAAAGTCTGACACATCCCTTCGCTCCACCCAGCGTGGGAGAAGTTATCTGATGATATCCCACCTCAAAAAGTAAAATAGTCGCTATTTTCACGCTTAAGCTCAACGAAATAAGCTGCAAAGACTCATGACTTTGTCAAAATAATAGCTCATTAAATACACTACACTACACACTACTATTATACTTTGTACACCAATTCTCAAATAATTGTATTAATATTAAGTTTTGTGTACAATAAAGAATTAAGAATAAAACTAACATATGGCAAGCTCCGAACATTAGCAATGAGGATGTTTACTAGCTAGCCTAAAAAAACGAATATTGCTTTATTCGCCTGTTAGTGATTGAAGATTAGAATACAATTTATTAAGAGATGTAAACATTGCTTGTGAAAACCTAGCTTAACAAGAATTATAACTCTCATAGCTTGGCGTTCAATAAAAAATGATTAATGCTATTGCGAATAAAATTTGCAAACTTTGAATACACACAATCGACCTCTTTGGACCATTTGACTTTTTGTTAAAATTATACGTAGCTACATGTAGAATTTTATGTAATACGAGTATGAGCAAATTAATATGTAAACATCTGATTGGCAAGATGATTAAATTAGTAATTTAATAACACACCCTTTTTGAAGACGTTTAGAGAATAAAGAATATAGATTAGGGCACTATAACAACACTCTGCTATCTTCAACAGTATGTAATGATACATTTTGATGCAGACGCCTTCAAATTAGCCGCAAAGTGCTGCGCGACGGCAGCGAGCTGTAGTATGCAGCGCAGCAGTCACGCTGCTGTCGCGTGTTTGTATGTGTAATACGACATATTTCGCCGCAAAAAGAAACAATAAATAGAGGCCATTCAAGTATTAAGTAGGCAGAGGTTCTACAAGTATTAAGCAACCCCGCTTATCTCTCCCTCCCTTGCTATAATTTTCTGAAATCACGCGGACGAAGCCGCTGGCAGCAAATAGTCGCAAAGCAAAGACCCACACGCCCCTGTGGTACTTACGTAATATTTAAATGGCCCCTAATGCTGAAATTGGTCAATTCACAAAGGATTCGCAAAACATAGTAATTTAATTGTATCAAAACAACAACAACAATACAACAAAAGCAAAAATACTCTATCGCATTAGGTTATCCTGTAATGATAGTTGTAAGTTGGAAATAAATAAGTAAATAAAATTATATTAATTTAAAAACTTAACCCAATAGCAATATTGGGTTAAGTTTCGTTGGTTAAAGTCAAATAAAAATGACTAAATATCGTACAATCAATATCTACGCGTATTCATTTTTAACCGACTTTGTATTGATGTCAATGTATTATTTAATAATGTGGACAAGTTTAGGCTGTGCGTCCGTATAATTATCAGAGTGCGGAATAACTGCAATCGAATGAAAATGTCAGTACTTACTCATTTTCGTGTCTTAGGGTGCTTTCAAATTAGCCGCAGTCGCGGGGCGGCAGCACTGCCGTCGCTTGTTAACCCGCTTGTGCACAAGCGAATTTCATAATAGCAAAAATCAGCAATGAGGCTCACTGTTGTGCTCTCTGTATGTAGTGTTGCAAATACCGCCTCTAGCGGCGGCCTCGTATCCATATTCTTTGGTTCCACGCGTGCGCAAGATAGATCCATCCAACATATACATCTTAAACGGTTACTTGTTTCAGTTCCGTGTTGACAAGGTGTGCGATGATTGGTTGGGCTCGGTGACTATAGGCGCAGTGGGAGTGCTACCGCTTGAGACCCCGTCGAATGGCGTGCACCTCGAGCCACCCTGCTGGGTCATATCTAGCGACCTACTCAATGATAATGGGACGTTTGTAAGTATTTTAGTTTTGACTCACTATAACTAAAACATGTTTAAAAAAACTGGGCAAGCGCGAGTCGGATTCGCGCACTGAGGGTTTTAGTTCAAATTTATCTATGAAAACAGGTTTCAGATTCTTCCCTATATTTGTGCTATGAGACCTCGCTTCATGCCGAATTTCAGGATTCTAGGTCAACGGGAAGTACCTTTTTTTTTGGTCGGTCATACAATGACAACTCCCGCCCTTGGGTGCAGCAGGAGACAGTGCCAGAATCTTACTGCCCAAAAAAACCCACCCCGTTCCTTCTTTGCCTTTCATACCAGGGTCGAGCCTTCTTTTCAGAAACAGACCCTTGGCCCCAGTATAGGCTTCGACCCTGCCTGTTAGCCGCTATGGTTTACTGACAACTCCTTGAGGAGCGCGGGAACAGTACGCGCCGTCGACGACTTGGGCTCGGTCCGGTCGGTTACCGCGGCGGCTGGGGCGTGAGCGCCGTTTCCTTTGCCTGATGCGGTCGGCCTTCTCCTCTGCTTCGTAGAAGGGGGCGACCGCCGGCCATCCCTCCTCGCTCCGGACCATGGCTTGTACCAAGGTCTCGCGCGAGAGATCGCCACCGCCGATCACCCCCACGATCATGCTCACACGGCGATGCTCTGCCCGGCGTGTCTTCGGGACGGTCCACAAAGTGGTGACACCCGGGCGTCTCTTCCGCACAAACCCGGTGCAGTTACTTCCCGAAATAGCCATGTTTGATGAGAATCTGCGTCAAGCGGAAGGTGAAAACCTCGTGAGGTCTTTCCAGCCACGCCTCAATGAAGGGACTTACCGCCATAATTGTGGCGCGCCCAAACGGGAAGTACCTTATGAATTTTGATTCCTTGTGAGTGTCGAAATATGTTTTTCTTTGCGATATAAACGGACGTATCTTTTTTTCCCGTTAACTTAGAAGTTTGATTTTTTCACAGCTTCAATTGACCGCAGACCTTAGTATATGGATTTATTTTCATCTCGATAGCTCCATGCGTTCCCGAGTTAAAAGGTCTTGACAGACAGACAGACGGACAACAAAGTGATCCTATAAGGGTTCGGTATTTTCTTTTTGAGATACGGAACCCTAAAAAGAAAATGTAATATTAATAAATGTGTGTGTAATGTATCTTTAAGTATTTATATTATACCATATTCTTTCAATGCACTACGGGTGAATAAAAAATAAATAAAAATAAAACTGCACTACAGGTCGACTAGTAGAAAATGTCTAAAGCAGTAAGCCGCCCAAACTTTGTACAGTTTTAGTTCGCTTTTGACTTGTTCATAAAGTTTTAATTTAGCAGCTGCATACATATAATAATTAAAGAGTTGCGAGGTTCATCATCATCATCATTTCAGCCAAAAGACGTCCACTGTTGGACAAAGGCCTCCCCAAGCGTCGCCACAATGAACGGTCATGTGCGTCTCGCATCCATTGGACTCCAGCGACCCTGACCAGGTCATCGGTCCACCTTGTAGGAGGTCTTCCAAAGCTGCGTCTTCTCGGTACGCGGCCGCCACTCCAGAACCTTTCGACCCAAAAAAGTAAAAAATAAAAAAGGTTCAAAAAAGTAAAATAATCTTGTTTTATAAACACAGGAAAGCAACAATTTAAAGTAGAATAGCTTTAAAACTTTAGCACTCCATAGTCGCGGTGGTGAGTCCCCTTTTTGAAAAGTAACTAGAGCCGTGTCACGGCGGCCTAACTTTCCGCCTGACCCAAGTCCTCACCTGATGCGTATGTTTTGGAAGGTACCTTTTTCAGTACCTGTGCCACCATCATTCAGACCGCACGATGAACAGGGTGGAGCATATCTAACTCGCTTGGGCGGAGCGCCGCCGCATCCTTGTCGAGACGACCGCTCGCGTCCGGCCCTCGTTCAAGCCATGGTACGGAGCAGATTTCGTCACGCCCCAGCCGTCGCAGGAGACGCCGTAGGTGCAGGCTTGTGGATGATGAGCAATTGGTAGCTCGTCGTTCGGCCGTCTGATAAGGACCAAGCCCGAGTCGAGACCGCATTGTATTCCACGTGTACCTCAAAGAGATGTGAGCAAAACGGACGGGATTGAATAGAGGGCGGTCTTTGGCCCTGGAACGCTAAGGGCAAAGCAAAGATTTTAGTCAGTAGAAATTTGAGACGCCCCTCTAGTAAGAGGGGCGTCTCAAATTTCTTTTTATCCAGAGCGGATGAGATTATTTAATGATAAATAAAAGAATGGCTTTTTAAAATAGTTTTTATTTTTATTTTGGTGAGGAAATTAAAGAAAGCTGCCAGCATTTAGAACTTAGTTCGAATACTTATCTACAAAGCCGACACCGTGTGCAGTAATTCAATGTCCCTCTTGCAGACAAGTCTATATCCCTGTCGTGGTAATATTACAGGCTAATTATATTTTCACGTTCTTCAGCCCTTTGTTTTAAACATTACCCTAAGAATAAACTTGAGAACTTCATTAAACTGGACAGTTAGGAGCAAATCTAACGATCCACTATCTTTTACAGTTCCACTCTATGATGGGCATGGCTCTGGACGATCTAACGGAGCAGTCGGTCCTGACGATCCACTTCCGTTTCACGGGCGAGCTGATTCTCCAGGTCAACGGCAAGTTAATCGGCTGCATCGCCACCGTGCCGCGCCGTTTCAGCCACGTGTTTCCGACTATTGATCTGTATGGCAGGATTTGTCAGGTATGTACTGCTACCATCACAAATTAATGAAACAGTTAAAAGATTTACATGCACACATCAATCACTGATTTTATAGGAATTATTGAATTGAGCCGGTCGTGACGTGACTGATGTGTGTGTGGGGCTGACGTACTATGACTTCTATGAAACTAAAAGGTGATCCATTTCCGGCTTCCTATCATTAAAAAAAAAAAACAAAAACAACATAAAATGCCATTTCAAAGAAAATATTTTGTATTTACACGTTTTTTAGACTAAAAAGACATAGATTAAAAACTCAAGAAGTGGGTTTCATCCGCGCCCACTGCGGGGAATAGTTATGTTATTTCTAAACTTACGAGACCGGAGTTTTATTCGATTATGCAGCCGTCGCGGTTGCGATTATCGCTCGCAAACTTGGCGGGTGACTAGCGCAAGACGGGCGGTTAATTAGTAGTTAAGCTCCAGACCGCCATGGACACACATCAGCAACGAGTTTTTGCGTTATATTTACTTCACAGAAGAATTAAAAAAGAATGCCTAAGAAGTTCTGGGTGAATCCTCTGATTGTTGGAGTAGTCTACGTGGAAAATTTCCGACCTCAATGTGAAGATAGCAGTACTCGTCAATAAAAGCTAGTGAATGTAGTTGTGCGTCTTTTGATAGTTACTCACCCAACTTTCAGCCATTTTAGACGCGCAGTTGTTATTTGACAGTCATTTAAGTGAGTCGATATGAGATGCAGAAAAAGATCCTTTTTCACCAAAGGTACGCGCCGTCTCAAACCTCAGTGGTTGCCACGGCGAAAATTTACGAATTACGGTTTGAACTGCTTGATCATCCTCTTTGTTCACTAGATCTAGACCCTCCTCCTTCCTTGCGTCGTATTCCTCAATGCTGAGGGTCATGACCTCCCTGCATCATCATTTTCATTCGCACGACGTTTCTCAATCTGTTTCTGTCTCTGGCGGTGTGAAGGGCATTATATACCGTAGAGTTAAGAGTGGTGCGGATCTGGTCGGACCAACGTATTGGGCTGCGTCCACGAGGCCTTTTCCCATCCACTTTACCGGTCACGATAAGCCTCTCGAGGTTGCCACCGTCCTTCCTTGCAATGTGACCGAAGTATTGCAGAATCTTTCTGAGAAACTCGGACGACAACCGCGAGGAGATTTTGAGTTCTCGCAATATGGATACGTTGGTCCGAAATGCTGTCCAAGGGATACGGAGCATTTTTCTCCAGCACCACATCTCAAAGGCGTCGATGCGTTTGCGGTCTGCAGCTTTCAGCGTCCAAGTCTCAGCGCCATACGAAAATATGGAGAAGACCAGGGTCCGCACCAGCTTCGTTTTGGTGTTAATGGAGATGTTGCGATCCCTCCAGATCCTGTCAAACTGAGACATGGCGCCCTTAGCCATGCCAATTCTTTTGCGAACTTCCTTCTCGCACGAACCATCATTACTGATATTGGAGCCCAGGTAAATAAATTCGTCCACTATCTCTAGGTCCAACGTGCCAGTGAGCTCCAATTTCCCAGACCTATCCACCACCATGATCTTGGTTTTGGACCTGTTTATGGAAAGCCCCATCTCCTCGCTAATCCGTTCCATTCGGTCTAGGAGTGCAACCATTTCCGCCTCATTTGCTGCAAAAAGAGTAGTGTCATCGGCGTAGCGCAGGTTGGTGATTTTTACTCCACCGACCGTGATGCCGCCCTCCCAGTTCTCGCAGGTACGTCTAATAATATATTCGCCATAAATGTTGAATAAAATAGGCGATAAAATACATCCTTGGCGCACTCCTCGGCGAAATTTAAAGGGTTTTGAGGCTGATTTATCGACTCTTACGACTCCTAGGCTTGAGTTATATAAGGTGCGAAGCAGAGCTACGAGATGATTAGGTACTCCAAGTTCGTTTAGGACTCTCCACAAGCAATCCCAGTTGACACAGTCGAAAGCCTTGCTATAGTCTACGAAACACACGACTATATTTTGTTCACTTATCTAATAATTGCGCTCGGAGGATAGAGATTTCGCAGAGAATAATGCCTACTACTATTTGAACGGGTTGGAGAGATGAAAGCATCGTTGAGAGAAGTGTAGAATTACAGTCAGTCAGTCAATGTAAAAAGGGAAAATAAATTGTAAGAAAAAAGGTCTTTCATTTTTGTTAGGTCGGAAACTTTTCAGACCACCTTTGTACATATGCTAAAAGGGAGGCGCGTAAGAAACAAAGTATTTACTTATCTAGGCCACACAGGCGATGACCCAATGAAACGAGAATAATATTTTCAAATAATAACAATAAGTTCGACTCTTAATTATACTAAAATAAGTCTTATCCCGTAATTTTGTTAACTCTAACCTTTCATAAACTCACATACTAATTATTTCAGATATCGGTGTTGCTGCACCCATACGTCATTGCGAGTGGTGCATCCTTAGATCTGCCAGTCATCACTGAAAACCGTGACGAGTTTGGTGACCAGTGCGACGAAGATGATGATGATCCAGAGTCTAAGATGAGGAAGAAAAAGAAAGCTTTCAGTCAAGATAATCTCATGAATGCACCATGGGAACCTCTGCCCATGCCGGCCGGCCCAACTCCAGGCCTGAGTTTCATGCCCTATCGTGTGCCAACTCCACTTCCATTCCGTACTCCGACACCAATCCCACAGCCAGTGATGCAGCCTTTTGCAGGGCCTGTGGCAAACCCAATTATTGCTGTGAAGAAAAAGTTGAAAAAAAATAAAGTTAAGGGTAAGGGCAAAAGTCAAGAGATTCCAGTGGAGGCGCCGATGGCACAGAGTCTCAATCTGCCGATTAGTCAGCCAGACAACAGTCCGCCTGCTGATAACAACGAGGTGGTGAACCGTGGCATCCAGAAGAGCCATTCGACGCACAACTTCAGCTTGTCCCACGAGGATCCTGAGCCAGCGGCGCTGCGCCACACGTACAGCGTGGGCGAGCGCGTTGGCGACGAAACCGACGCGCTGCTTGAGCAGTTCTGCGACACCAACATCCGCCACAACGACCGCTACCCAGAAGCCAACGACGTGGACAACCTGGACAACGAGATCATGGATGCGCTCACCATGGAAACCGGCAACTTGCCCGATCTGACTGAGGAACAGTCTTCATCCATAGACGAGTCGACACGTCGTGACGATTTTTGGTCCGAGTCTCTGTCGGTGGAATATCTACACTATCTGAACCGAATTCTGTGTTTGGACCAGGAGGGTGGTGAGGGTCACAGCCTGGAGTCTGAATGGGAGGCGTCTGGCGAGGGATGCGAACATCTGCACCTGGTGCTGAAATACTGGAACTACTTGGTGCTGCCGTACCCGGAACTCCGCCAGGCTGTGTCGTGGGGACAGGTGCGCTGCTACTGCGCCAACTGCCAGCCAGACGCCCCGGCAGCTTTTGCTGGTAAGTTCATAAAAAAAATCCTATGAGTTCTTGATTAAAAAAGTATTTTTCGATATGATACTAGCTAAATCTACATTACGGTTGATTTGGGATGACTAAAAGAAATAAATATGTTGGCAGTTTACTTTACAATAGTTTTAGTTCGATTTTATCTACAATAGTAAAAAAAAAAAAATTCTAATTATGGTGATGGTGCTCAAATTTTTTTTTTACATTCTTGTATTTTTTTTTTCTATTCGAGTATTTAATGATATTTGAAATGTATAGATACCTTTGATGAATCAATAAAGTTTGTCTTCTTAAAAAATCAATATTAAAGCTGCCACGACACCCGTTCCGGTCACCTAAAGGTGAAAATGCCTTAGGGCATTAAGTCCGCCTCTGAACTTTTGAAGATATGTTACCTCTTAACACATAGAATGACAGTTCTTTTAAAATCGAGATATTCTTACGCAGTTTTCCTTGACATATCAGGCATTAATCATTATCATCAATCATGATCATCAATGAACGGTGCTCACCGTCATTCAAACATTATTCATGATTTTTCATGATTGATGGAAATGATTGACGACTGCATGACCGTGTAATGGACGCCTCAGGCTTTCACTTACATGAACTTATTCCAGGCTGGGTCCGCATCGAGCGTATAGATGGCGTGGGGGCCGCTCAGCGTGGGTTCTGGCACGTGGTGCGTTCGACGCTGGGCGCGGCGCAGGTGGCTGGCGGGGATCGCGGCCCCGTGCGTCGCCCTAGATCACTCAGCGCAGGTCCTTGCGCCTCGCCACCTTTCGCCGATATGTACGTATCTTATCAACTTATTAGGTCGAACCGAATGCAGCTAAATGCAACTCAATTTTAGGCATATAGTGAGGCTACTTATTTTATTTTATTTACTTAAGTAAACTTAATGTAACGTTTTTTAACTTTATTAAAGTTAAAAAACCTTACATATAGAGGTAGGCTAATTACAATTTTCCACTTATACAAACTCCCTTGGAGACCACCAAGGGAGGGTGAGCCTGGGCGTAGACATTACGTTACAAATTGGCGCTGAAATCAAATATTTGTCCCTAACTAATAAACTTAAGTATAACGCTGTACTTAAACCATGTAGTTAGAGAAATGAGCAATCAGAATTCCTTGGATTTTGAAGCAATAGTTTGACTAAATTCTCTAAAGGGGAATATCCGATTTTAGCAAATACCATTCCCTCATTCTCTTAATAATGCTCATGTTTAGTTTAGTGCCATCTAGCAACAATAGCGTAGCTAAGCGTGGGGAACGAGGGCCCTCTCCCACGGCCTCGCGTAGCCCTCGTTTCTCAAAGACCAATGTTTTTTTTTATAATAGATGGATCCTTTGACCACTTTTTTCACCTGATGGTAAGAGTCAATAATTATGGTCGAAGGCTTGGTTGCGACAGTGGTTGTCTTATTTTCGAATTTATGAAAGAAAAAAGCCTCGCTGATACACTTTTGCCCACGTCTAAACTAGACCACACTACGCCACTGTCCAGCGAGGTCATGGGCCCGCAGTTTTCAACCACTAGAGTCCTTTACTATTCGTATCTCTATTGAGTTCTGTGTGGTTTTTTTCCAGATGGTTCGACGAAGAAGGAAAGCCACATCACACCGTGCTGGCTATTGAGATCGATGTCGAGTAAGTACACGGTCTCTTTTTTGGCCTAGGGAACCATTGAATAACTTCTTCCGCCCTGCGTGTACTTAGAAGGAGTGTCAGACTTTTACAGACTAAAACGCAACCGTGATCCTTCATTTACCCTTTGCATTCCAGGGCTGCGGTGACTTTCAAGCAATCCCGTAGCTCAGCAGGCTTAGAGCCTGTCCAGATAAGGAGTTTTACGCGCGAGTCCACTCGCGTGTCTTAATTTCTATTGCGTCCAGATACCGCGTTTACGCGCAAACATGGACTGGGAAACAGCGTTTGTGTTTTGGCTTGCATATCGTCTATCGAAACATCATAAACGAAGAGAACGTCGATGTAACGTGCGTGACAGAATGAGGCATAGCATGTTTGTAACATTATATCCAAAGCTCAGAGAACACAGTGAAAAGTTTTTCAACTGCTTTCGGATGTCAGTAACATCATTCGATGAATTACTAGAAATTATCCCGAAGTTATCACGTTCGATTTAAAATTAAATACGTCCATTCGCAACGGACTCGCGCTTAGTAATGGACATAGCAATGGCGCCCGGGTATCCGACTCACGCGGCGCTCGCACATAAAACGGGCGAGTCGAGAGTCCCGCTCATTGCATGCGTTCCACGCGCGAGTGTAGGCATCTGGACGGGATATTTGTATCTCTTGTATCTCGGGTACACGCGTGTTTCAACGCGCGAGTGGACTCGTGCGTGAAACGCCTTATCTGGACAGGCTCTTAAACTCGTGCAACGCGCCTCTTCGCTCGTTTTACGTGCGAGCGCCTCGCGAGCCGAGATACTATGGCCATTGCAGTTGCCAGTAATACGCGCATTGGCGCGGCGAATGCAGATGTTTGATTCGCAATAAACTGTGATATCCTCTGTATACAACTTTTTACCGAAGATTTTATAAAAAACCATTCAACTAGAATCGGCAGATTATTTTTAATATAAACATAAATCGCAGGAAATGGATGAAATAGTTAAATGTTAAGTGAAGCTCTTTCTCTTTGTTTACTACATTTCCAATGACAGTATGCAAGCTGCAATACAAACTCTCTCTAACTCCATGATGATTTTACCTACCATAAAAAAAAACTCCATGATAACTGACAGAATCTCATCCGTAAACCTCGTGAGAAGGAACGCGCGTAAAACGCAGCACCTGGACGTAATGCAAATAGTAGTGAGTGTATGGTTACGCGTGTTAAACGCGTCATCTGGACAGGCACTTAGACAAATTACTTTTACGGAACTCACGTGACAGCTAATGTCTTTGACATACATTTTGTCTAACGCTAAATGCGTTTAGCAGGAATGTTAACAGATAAGTCATTTCTTTAACCCCCGTGGACGGCCGCCATCGTTACCTTTCTTGCATTGTTTGGTCAAGGAAAGAAACATACCGTTTTGTCCTAAAACTAAAAACTTCGAAGATATGTGACATCTACAAAGCCGGGCGCTCGCCCCAGCCGCCGCCGGGATTCCGATCCCGATTTCCGGCCACCGTAGGCGCGGGCTTGCGGACGGCGTGCAGAGGGTAGCACGCTGTCCGATCGTCCGGTAACCGACCGGACCGAGCCCAAGTCGTCGACGGCGCGTTCTGTTCCCGCGCGCCTCAAGGAGCTGTCAGCGAACCGTAGAGGCCCTGCTAGCTGCAGGCAGGCAAGGTCGAAGCCTGCTGGGGCCAAGGGCTGTTTTCTCAGAGGAAGGCTCAGCCCCGGCATGGTGGGCAACGAAGGAACGGGGTAGGTTTTTAGTCAGTAAGAGTCTGACATTACTTCCCGCTCCGCCCAAGGGCGGGATTTGTCATTGGATGATTTTACCTACCATAAAAAAAAAACATCTACAAAGCTGCACTAGGTCCGCACCCGTTCTCTCTCACAGAGAGGAGGTCCGAGTCTTAGCAGTGAGAACATTATAAGGCAAATTACGTGTGAGTATATCACTGAGTGATATTTACGCTAAAGTAGCTATAATCTCGATTAGACTCTCAAACTGTGTTTTGTTTTAAATAATCGCGATTAGTTTTATTGATGAATTAAGGGCCAAATTCACCAATAAAACTAATCGTATTTAGAGTCAGACGTACTTCGAATATTTTATGGTTTGTTATTTCTTGCAGGGGTTCTGATGCCGAAAACGATCGTCTTCTGGCATTTTTGATCTATCTGAAGCCACACGTGGCCTTCGTCGAGGACAACCCACCGAGTCTGGACGAATAAGTCCTAATTATATAAACATGTGTAATCATTTCTAAATATCTATACTACTACACTTGAATTTTTAATTCGAGATAATTTCAATCCATCGTCTCCATATTGACTGTAGCATTATGTATTTTAATTTGATTTTTAAGTGCATCTGTATTAATAACACCATAATCATGGATTGCTATGAAATTTGCATTTTGTTTTTATGAGATGGGGGCTTTCTTCTTTTTTACCGACAATTGATTAGTACAAAAAAATGTGACAGAAGTGTGTAACGTCCACTCCGTCGTGCAAATAAAATAAATAAATACTTTTTTACCCAATTTAAAGCATTTGAATAATGTTATATATTATTTATAAATTTAAAATAAAAGAGGATTAAGAAACTTTAATAGTTACATTATTTTTCGAGGGATCAAGCGATATTATCGGTAAAAAATAAGAAAGCTTCAGTTAGAGTTGCTTGTTTCTAAATTTGATGATTATCTCGAATTCTAAATTCAAATATACTACGATAGCACCGTGAACGTATCTATTATAGAAATATAATAATCTATCGAATAATAGTAATGTCCGAAATACAGGTATTATATTCACGGTGCGACGTTGTCGAAATTGATATTATTATAAATGTTAGACGGTAAGGTTTGAAAGATGGTTGTTATAAGTATTAATTACTTATAGTGTTTAAATATAGTCGTGTGCCGTTAGTTAGGCATTTCAATACAGTGTGTTTTGATCTTCAAGTTTTGTGTTTGTACTTCAAGTACTAAAAGATTATCATGGTTAACCTTTTAAATATGGTGTACTTTAATGTTTAAGAGTGCAAGTCATTAACCTCGGAAATTATATGAATGAAACTGAAATTGCTATGTATGCATGAGCAAAATTTGTATAAACATTGTTTTTTTGTTTAAAGAGTTCAGAGACAATAGACTCAAAATCTCTGTGTTTCTAAGATTAAAGACGCCGTGTTCGTATGATATACCGGGGGGCGTAACGAAAAACAACTTATTTAGCATTCAGGTTTGTTTAGTTACAAAATTATTATTTATTTGATTTTTCATAGGATTAATTAGATGAAAATAAGCAATAATGTATTGACACAGCCGCAATTTTGACAAAAGGCGTTTGAAGTTTTGAGCTCTGAGGCTCATAGAATATTGACGTGACAAAAGAAATGATCTCTTCATAGAACCGTATCTCAAATCAATTCACAAAATAGGCCTTAATTATAAAAAAAAAATGACTGTGTAACTAGATACACTAATTTAGTTCTTAATTTTAATTTTAAATCTACTAATCTGTATTTAAACTAAGCCTAAAGTTTAGCATAAATATGACCAAACATTTTATTTAAAATGTTCTAACATTTGATAACAGTGCCACGGACGGGACTTTTTGTTCTGTGGCTGTTTTAATTATTAGCGTATTTATTGGTAGTGGATATTGTGATGTATAATTGGTGTTGTTTTAACCTCAAGTTTTTGCATAACTGGAAAATATGTGGAATTATTGGAACAGATTAAGATTTCTGCAAAATGGAGATGACTGTCAAATGGTTGAGAATTTTACTGTAGTATTGACTACCTCAACGAAGCTTGACGAAGAGGCTGACTCGTTACATTTGCAGTTAAATACTGCAAAAATATTAGAATTGTTACATCTGTATTCTAACTGGAATTCAAAGTGACTGTAAAAACTAAATATTTTATATTATTTACTAGTAGTACCAGTATATTACAGTAAAATAACGCCAAAAACGACTAACTAAAATATGGCGTCAAAAAAACTTTTCCACATCGTTGTTGACCGGCAATGGGCCCAAAAGTAGTCCACCGATCTCAGGAGCAGAGTCCAAATGTCGGTGGTTAGGGCTCCAGCGAAAGGAACCTCCTCACAATGCGAACCGTATCTAGGAGTACTGTCTTCTGCATCAGGCCCTTGATCCAACCACGCAACGACAGTTTCAACAAATGGTCGTCGAAGCTTTTGGCTATAAAGCCATTGGCGGTCACGACAATCGACACAATGACAGCACATTCCACATGTCGGCAACCTCGTGTGCTAAGTCGAGATATTTGATTTGTTTCTCTTTCTCATCTTCCACGAGATTCTCATGTGGGATGGTGACATCGACAATCACTGCATGGCGCGCTAATCGGTCTATCACCACTATATTCGGCTTATTGGCGACAATATTCCTGTAAGTGATGATAGACTGATCCCAGTACAACGCCACATTGTCTTTTTCGAGAAATTAAATAAAAAAATATTTTTCCAAAAAAAAATCTAAATTTGACAATGGCTAAATGTTATTGCTTATTTTCTTTTTGGTGTCAATTTCCTAGTACCTATTTGTGCTTTCTTAAGTCCTCATTTTTAAAAGGTTAATACGATTTGATATCGGCCATGATTTAAGTGGAAGGAGTGTGTGGTTGAATGTGTAACCAGGGAATGATAAGTGTGTTTCAGCTTTTCAACTCGCAAGTATTAGTGTTTAACAAAGGGAAGTGTTAATGTGGTGCTCGTAGGCGATAGGTCTATCTGCTGTGCGTTGTAATGTTTAGTATAGTCACCGTCAACTTGCCATTTTGGGCTGCAGTGGCTTTAGCAATATCGGACTTCGGGCGATTATTCTCGAAATGGTGGAAAGAATACTGCATTTGAAAGTACTTGTATGGTGGAAACAAAGTTCATGCTTGCGGCGACAATCAACAGTTGCTATGTGGTACTTATCGAAAGTTTTACATACCCGAAAAAGGTACCGATGATTTTTCACCCAGTTATTAGAAATTAGAACCACTTTTATCTAGTTGGAACGGTGGAATTGTTGCAGAGGGTGCAATTTACGAAAGCGCCTGAACACGTCATTTTTAAAATTGTGTAAAATCAATCAATTGTAATATTGCCCTTTGCATCATGTTTTGAATAAAATGCCCGAAGTGTCGGTTCCGCACGGAGCTCAGTCGGTAACGAATGTGGTGTAGGTACTGGCTTATGAAAAGCAAAATTAAAATGAGAACCAAGTTCTAAAAGTATTGTTGGTAGATATGACAATAAAATAAATTTGCTGACACCCATTTTGATGACTGATTCATAGTTAAAGTTATGTGGAAAGCTTTCGCGAGCAAATTTTTGTCACAATTTAAATGATAAGTGCGGTGTAACTGCAGATTTATAAGCGGGTTCAATATTTGAACTTAGCTGGTGTGTGTGGGTCTGTGAGTAAATTTGGAATGAATATATATACGTAATTTGAGGTCAAAACACACTGTATGGACTACAACAACTAGTCACTTGATATTTTAACATCTCATGGAATTTATCCTCCACAAGCTATTTTAGTATTGCAGTCTACTAAGCACATTACTTTGGTGATCTCAGATATTCTTACTTTTATATTTATTTATATTTGCAGCTATTTCTTTAGTGCATTTTAGACTTTATTGTTTTGTAAGGATGTATTTACAGTAGTGAGAGTTACGGTTCTCATCTCTTGATGGGAAAATTTTAGCGTTTTGTGCTGATAGAATAAATTATTCTAATAAAGCACGTGTGTGATAAAATGACCAACTGAAGCTACATCCTTATTTTACAGGTTATTAAAAAAAATCAGTATGTTCCTTTATTAAATAAAAAGCTTATCTTAAAAAAAAATATATTTGTTATATCATGATGCTTTAAAAGTCACTTCTATTAGATTTAGTACATGTGTTTATGTATTTATTTACGGCTGATAAATAATGCAGCTGTTTTGACAGTACACTTACTACATGTCAACATTATTATATTAAGTAGATGACGACCATCGCACAACCATTTAATGTAATGATTAAATATAAAAAATGTCATTGAAATGTTTCTGAACGTTCAGTAGAGTTATCCATGCCCATCTGTTAGCTAGTAGAAGTTAGTACTCCGACATCGCTTGTACTATGTGGAAAGCGTTATACACGCTGTAATATGTATGTCATTTTACTTATCGACCGAGAATCGCAATGCATGTGTAGTATTTACTCAATATTTCTGTGTGTACTACTTATTTTCTGGCGAAATAAAGGATCATCATAATCAGTCTTATTTATTTTAGTAGGTATACTTACGTAAGTTGTAAAAGGTTCGTAGTCGAAATAGTATCTATAAAGGACATTATTTTTTGGGCTGATAGCAGATTGTCACCAACGCTGTAACCAGGTCGGTAAACATAACTAAGCAACCTTCAAATGGATCAAAGGACGCAGCGATTCCCGAAAACAACGATGCAGCGGATTAATTTACCAGAAGGGTTTTGAGTATGGCAGCAATAGAGATCGAACCCATTGTGCCGCTCCCCTTCGGATACCCTCGTAGTTTGGTAAGGAAACGCACCAGAGATCTTCACCACATACTATGGGTAGATCATAGTGAGTGCAGGAAGCCCAAGTAGACACTACCCTCCATTGATGGCCGCTTCACGTGACAGGCCCTACGACTGACAACCTCAGTTGCGCAAAGTGACGGCCGTTACAATTGGCCACGGTACCTTTAATAAGCATCTCTCTGTCATAGGAGTTACTGACAGCCCACTCTGCAGAGCCTGCATGGAGGAGGACGAGCCACTCATCTGCTTCTAAGCTGCCCAGTGGTCGCTGGATACAGAGCAAATAGTAACTAGGTACCCTACGGGAAATGGTCAGTAACCCCATAGCGCTGCTGGCCTTCGTTAAGGAGCTGGGGTGGATCGAATGACACATTTATCATACGCGCGTATTTTGCGTAGGTTAACGTAAAATACGCGCAGTCATGGAGTTGCGGACACCAGCCCGAAATACAAATACAAACAATTCTATTTTATCCACAATAAAATAATGTAAATGTCGTGTAGGTACGCTTAAAATTTTTAAGTTTCAAATGGTATAAAAAAAGATGTATTACCATTAATATCATTAATCGTAATACATCTTACTTTTTGTTCATCTTACTATTTACGTGATATAGTGACTAAAACAAGACTCCATTACACTTTTTTGCAAGGATCAATTTCTTGGTACAAAGAAGAACGTCCCATAAATATCCCATCCCTGTTTATAAAACGGTAAACCGACTCATTGCCACCATCATTTTCAAGCATACTTTAACCAGGCCCCGAACACTGGACGATGACGCGCCAGGCGCGTCATGGGCCTTTGTAATAGCACACTTTAGGCCCTGTCCCCCTAACCAAGTTACAATCGTTTCGTTTTGCGTGAACGCTTAGTACTTGTTCACGTTGACTCGCGGGCGCGGTGGCGGGCGCGGTCACGAAATATCAAACATATGGCGTAATATCTAAGTGTTCACGTACGAAACGCACGTGCGGTGTAAGTAGCGGGCAAGCTAGCGACGGGCGCGCGCGCGCCGCTCGCGTCAATATCAAACGCGTGAGATGTTTGTGTGTGTTCACGTCGAACTAGCGGCGGAGCGCGCGATTCACTCGCGACGTCAGGTAAGCTCAACCAGTATGAACTTATCGCTAGAAACGGTAGCACGTTTTCATCATGTCTTTCAATACAGAAGAGTTTATTAGTGCTGTTCAGGCTAGAACTGCGATTTGGCAAAGTAAAAACAGGTATATCTAAAAAATCTTGAAGGATGTTCTCTCAAATTACTATATAAAGTATGAAATACACCATACCGTTTCTTTCCTTATTAATTTCGTGCATACCAATTCTAATTTTTATCATCTCTCACTTTAGGTATGAATTTACGGTTCAAAATAAAAAATCGTCGTCCATGTTTTCAATCTCTGACAACACGTCACACCCGCGCAAACGCCTGGCGGCCAATGTGAACACGAACCCGCCACGTCTTCGCGACCGCACCCGCCACCGCGCCCGCGCGTTTCCCCAACTCCTTTGTTCGAACAAACGAATTGGGGGTGTGAGCAACTCCAAGCGAACACGCAAAACAAAACTATTGTAACTTGGTAAGGGGGGCTGATAGAAGGCAGTGGTGCAAAAGTTGATGGTGAGGCGCACTAGTTTATAAAGAGTGGGTTTCTGAATTGAGTAATTTGAGTTAAGACCGTTTCAAACCATACTTAAATGCCAGACTTTGACAGGTTTACAGGCTCAAGTAGAGTTTGAATAATTCTCAACTTCAAATAAGAAGTTTATATTTACTCTTATTTGAATTTAGCGGGCTACTCTAGAGCAACCCCCTTATTAAATAAGTAGAGCGAATTCCATTTCTGTTGTATAGGTAAGAAGTAGAAGTAACTAATAATAGTTATCGGATTCAGTTTTACTTGTTTTTGGCAGTGTCGACAAATAAAAAACCAATCAAAGGGAATCAATAAAATAAAAGCACTGTTTGATAAAAATGATCTTATATTGATGTTTCAATGATTTACAACAATACGATTGTATCCAAAAACGCTACTAACTAGGTATACTTAACTTTAAATTAAATTATCACTGTTCGTTTCATAGTCACATCTAAGTGAGATTCGATACAGTATTAGTACATTAATACACTAACAGCCGCAGTAAGAGTTCTACAGATAATAATACAATGTTTAGTAATATTAATAAAAATCGAATGGTTTCTGCTCGGCGGCCTGGAACTGCGGCTCAGAATAAATATGAAAGACTAAAATGTAACAAGTCAACTGTGTTACATGCAGGCTTTAAATTAATGTAAGGGAGCTTCCGATGTACAAGATTGCATAATACTTATACACTGTGTTGTTACCCGTCAAATATCTACTTAATATTCTGTGCTCAGTCTAAAGTCTCACCGAAGTCCAAGTGTAACGTGGTGTAGCAAGCGATTGAAAAGTATAAAACTATCTATAAATACAATTCAGCTAATCTATTTACAAGTTTAACAACATCGAAATATCAGGTGACATCTAAACATTCAACTTACACCCACAAAGTTGCACTAGTCGCAGTAGGTGCACGTACATCGACCTAGCGCTGTCGAGCTACAGCTCCGCAAGTAGATACTATACAATCAAATTGTTTAGACAAATACTTACCGAAAAATACGTCTAATAATTCGCATGGTAATAAATGTTTCTAGGCTTAAGTACAGAAATTTATAATTTTTTCTCGAATATTCATTGTGTCGTGTGTGAGTAGCTCGTCAGGTAGGCGTAGCGTGTCTTCCATGGGGAGCATGGGAGCGTTCGAGAGCGAGTGTGGTGCGGGGCGCTACTACCACACTTTGCACTTGTTGAGAGGGTTCATGGGCGAGCCGGCGGGGCACTTGAAGTCCTCGGAGAACTCCTCCATGTTGGACAAGGGCCCGATGACGCGGAAGCGGCCAGGCGCGTGGAAGCCGGTCGTGATGCGCAGCTTGGTGGCCTCGTTCCGGTACACCGCGCACCAGGTGTTGGCCGCGCTCAGCCAGAACAGCTGTAAGCAACACTCATCCACTTATCTAACTGCTGTTGCGTTGCGATATCCATGACTGCATTTTAGGTAATCTATATAGTGTAACTAATAATTATGCAAAAACTATTCTAAAGCGCGATTTCAGTGCAGTGGTTACATCTATGATCAGCAGGGAAATATCGATTACTCAGTATTGTCATTGCATATTGCCTAGTTTTTATTCTAGTAAAAAGTAGTTACAAAATATTTGAAATCAAGTAAGATGTAGCAAGGTGTACCTGTTTGGGTGTGTATTTCTCAAGTCCGGGTAGCCGCGACTCTTCGCCGTGCCGTTGGGTCCACGCCTGGTACGCATAGTAAGCTTCCTTGATGCCGCCGTTGTCTGCTATGTTCTCGCCCTGGGTGTTCACTCCGTTCAGCTGAAAAATTAACTTATTAGACTCTGAACATCAAAAGTTACAAAAGGCAACCTTTGAAATGACCGTCATTTAGTCGTTTACAGTTGCATTTTCTTGGCATAGATGCAACTGTAAACGACTTGTATTTTTAGAATATTTTTATAAACTCTTATATTAATAAGTAATTGGTAAATTTAAATACCTTGAGTCCAACTTCTTCGACAGTGTAGTTAGAATACTGATCAATAATACATTTGGCTTTCTCAAGGTACTTCTGCTTGGTGGTCTCCTGCCACCAATCCACTAAGTTTCCGTTCCTGTCGAATTGACGACCCTGAAAACATAATAATATGGTCAGCAAGGAAAATAGAGTTATGAAGTTTATAAGGAAATAAATGTGGTCAACCATTAAATTCGGCCATGACATGGAAAAAACTACAAAAATGTAATTATTTTCATATATTTTACGGTCTACGTTCAACATTGTGCTAAAGTGGTTGATACTTGCCTGGTCATCGAATCCGTGAGTGATTTCGTGTCCAATGACGAAGCCTATAGCTCCATAGTTCATGTAGGCGGGACGCTTGGCAGAGAAGAACGCACCTTGTAGGATACCAGCGGGGAATTCTGGACAAATAAATGAACAATATAGATATAGGATAATGAAATTGTAACTAAAATGGGTTATAAAATCGATCGTTAATATTTGGTTCATAAGGGTGTTTTTAATATCATGCAGATTTCATTCCGGATGGATGGATGTGGATTATACGAGACGGATTTGCTACGCATGCAGAAAATTTCAAAATGCAAAAAAATGCGTCCCGCGTGCGTATTGCACGCATTAAAATAAATACTTGTATGAAAAAGACATTTGCGTATGCGCAGCAAATCCGAACGATATTAAAAATATCCTAAGATTTGCATTTTTGCACAATGTGGTCCATGTTTAGCTAAGCAGTTCAATAGGTAATTACACGTTGTCGTGCGTAGCGTGCTCATGGACGTTCGTGCCGAAATTTTTATACAAAGCAAAGGTAAGTAGATATCATGTGCGTGTAGCCTAACCATGACCTACTGTAGTGCAGAACTCTTATGTTTGGTGCACCCACTAGTATTGCGAACATCTTGCTGCAAAAACGGTCATGACATGACCTATTCTCAAATGTACGTAGTTTGAACCAATTAGAGAGCCGAGTTGTTCTTCGTTATATGAACTGGCCAAGTGCGGTTTGGACTCGCAAACTGAGGGCTCCGTACAAACTAACTTTTGTAAATAAATAGTCCAATTCTTGAATCGAAAAACAGCTTTTTTGTGACATAACTACAAATTTACGCTTTCCAGATATTTTTCCTATGCTTGTGCTATGAGACTTTGCCTCATGCTAAATTTCAGGATTCTATGTCAACGGGAACATTACCCTATGAATTTTGATTTCCTTGAGAGTGCCGATAAACATTAAGGGATCGCAGACCTGAGTATAGATATGGTTTTAATTTCAACTCGATACCTCTACGCGTTCCCGAGATAAAGGTCTTGACAGACAGACAGACGGAAAACAAAGTGATCCTATAAGAGTTCCGTTTTCCCTGTTGATGTACGGAACCCTAAAAAAGAAAGATTAAAAGTAAAACTGCAAAATGGACAGACTTTTATACGGCATTTTCAGGACTTTGCTTTCTAAAAGGTAACCCTACCTGAAGGTGTATACTTACGAATGCTGTTCTCAATAGAGGAGTAGAAGGCGTTCACGATGGCGGGACGGCCGTGGGTTACCCAGTCGGTCTTGTTCACGGGCTCACGAAGTTTGCCGAAGAGGTATTCAGTTCCGAACAGCGTCAGGTTCAAGACGGATTCCATCAGTTTCTCAGATGACATTTCCAGCTAACAGGAAACATACAGCTAGGTATTAGGTAATGTTATAAAGAGGTCGTCGGTTGGTTAACACTTTCAGTGCCTTGCCATGCGTTTTTGCTAAAGTTCGTGGAATACTCACTAAAATGTCCAAGGGGGCTATAGTCACCACCTAAATTATTACCATAATAGTGCTAAATCTAGCACGGAAAGTGCTGAGTTCGCAACACCAAACGAAGCGCGTGGCGCCATATTGCCTGCCCCCACCTGCCTAAGTTCCGGCTAATGAAACGTCAAAGCCACCAAACCAAAGTAGCCCCCTTGACGGCGCGTTTTACTTGTTCAAATGTTCCTTTTAATTAATCGAATTTTTATAAATGAAAAGTTTACAAGTGGTTAACAAATGTTACGAAGGTGCAGATTAGATAAAATAAATCAATCTCTATTCTCTGCCCCTCCATGGCGACGCCCTTGGGTCGTACAATATCTGATTGAAAAATCTATGTATGCTAATGTCTATTTAGATGACTCGCTCTTAGGTATTAACAGAGGTCAACAATCACCACGTATGTACCTAGCAATGATTTAGGGTTTCAGGTTATGGGCACACGAACGGGTTATTGTGGGTACTTTTTTTTTAATATAAATCACATTCCGTTTCACAACGGTAGGTTGGTCTTCAAGTTGGGAGTCCTAGTGAGATGGAATAACTATAACGCAGTAAAAACCGAGAATATATTTTGTAATATACACCATTTCTGAATAAAGACCAACCTACACCGACCGGTATTAGGAATAGTCAGGATAATCTAACTCGCTGCATTACGAAGAAGTGTAATAAAAAGCTAACAGGCAGTCTAATGATTTAAGTGGCAGTTATTCAGTTTACCAATTACTGCAGTTAACAAGTGTTTTACAGTCTTAGTATACGGTTACCTAGTTGTCTTTGCGTTGGTTAATCCTGGTTTTTAGAAACTGTCGACTTGTCAAAAAATCTACGCGAAGTGATTCGATTGGCTGTTGAACACTCAATCGACCAATCAAAGGTGAGGACGCGTGCATGACGATTTTTCACTTTCATTTTATGACGAATTAGGTACGTTGCAGAATTTACTTACTCCTTCGTAGAAGTTAGTGAGTTTGTCATTGTCCAGCATCTCAGCTGGGTAAGCGATGTGTGAAGCCATGGAATCAGCTTTCTCAAGCGCAGCTTTACGAGTCTTCTCATCCATCCAGTCTACCTGGGTCAATGTCTTGCGGAATTGTTGCCTGGGAAAAAAGAATCAAATTCTTATACATTGCCACACATTAAAAATTACTCCTGTATCGTACTGTGCGTTCATAAACAAATAATCCACATATCGCGTGGACCGCTGAAATTGTGCCTCTAAGGCACGATTTCACATCGGTCGCGACGATCATACATATTCGGCAGCTAACGCTATTTCGCTCGCACGACAGCGCCGGCTATTATCTCTGTCCTTGTCACAGGGTTGCGATGTGTGAGTTTCGAGTCTAGGTTTTCTGATTGCCATGTTCTCGCGTAACATATATTCCCTTATATATCAATGGGTCACACAGACATGTTGAGTGCGGGAACGAGCCAGTGACACGCATTGCAGTAGCCGATTGCATGCGTGGGTCAAATCATCGACATGTTTATTTCAACCTTATCTGTAACCTGTATGTGCCAAATAACTATAGCCGTGGCAGGAAACATCGGCTCCTGGCAGTTCCGACGTGTCGTACAGTTGCGCACTCCAAATCACCTATACCGCGGACACTTTCTGCGCTTAATGCTCTCCTAGACCAGAACACAGATTTTGATATGTTTGGGGAAGAATGGAAGACGATACTATCAGAATGTGAGAAATTTTGTGAGGTGAATGTATGACTGTGTATAATATTTGTTAAGTAACTGACTTGTGAAATGTCAGTTTTTTTAATATTTGTTTTTTATATTTTATTGTTTTGATTTCTTTGTGTTTAAATGGTGTAATGGGCTTCGGCCATTCTGTTTAAATTAAATAAATAAATAAATTCAATTTACTAATGATTACGCCAAAAAAGTCATTCAAAATTGGTTCAGTAGGTACTTAGAGATAGTCTTGAATATAATGTACATACGACTCAAAACACCTAGTTTATTAAACTCGACTAAAAATGCAATAAACTTTTAACGACAAGAAGTTAATGGATCTAGGGGTCAATTTAATTTGCCAGGTTGTTAGTATTCACGACTTAGCTAGCGTTATTGCTTTTTGTTATTGCTGCTGGTAGGTATATACCTTCGTATAATTATACTTTAGGATGTCATTATAGTCAAGTGCATAATTTAACACCTGTTTATGTAAATACATAAAAATAAATCAGTATTAGCGACTATTGGTAATGTATCTACTTTTAATTCGGATATACAAAACTATTTTTTAGTTATGCGAAACCTGAATATAGTTTGTTCAGAATCAGTCACTGAATCGATTCCAATAATTTTTACACCATGTTTAATTTTTCCAAAAATATTTAATAAAGATCACAAGTTGAATACCACCGAGACTTAAGTACAATATAGGTCACGCCATGTCACAGCAGTCATTAGACACCAGCGCTCACAAGGGTGCTGGAGTAAAACCACCCCTCAGTGGCCCGAATGGCCTGGTGACCATGTGTTTGTGTGGACATCCAGGTAACATAGAAAGCTTTATACCTTTGTGATTTTTTATTATACGAGTATATTTAAGTTTGTTTTAGTTGTATTGTTAAATTTTTCAATAATGCTTAACCTCGGGGTTTTGTGATTGTTATCGACAACCGTGCCGCGCGTTCGAATCGCATGAAAACAATAACAAAGGTGCTTCTGATTGCCTGGCTTTAATAGATATAAAATGTAATTTAAAAAAACTATACCTATCTACACATTTACCTATTGATGTTTAAATTTTGTCAATCTATTTTCGGTTCTATTGCGAACTTTAATATGGCACTAAATGCCAATACGTTGTAGAATGTGTAAATGCGCTTATCGGCCATAGAAATAACAGATAGACACTTACCTGATATCGTTCACCATTTCCAATGCATTAGCTTTCGAGTTCTCATTGAAGTATTTCCTTATGTAGAGGGCGCCCACAGCTATAGACATGCTGAAATAAACACAACATATGTATAATACAGCCAGGGTTGCCAGACGTCCCGATTTTGGTGGGACGACCCGATTTTTATAACAAAATTAAATCGCGCGGAACAGGCTCTGTCCCGCTTTTCGGGGATAACTCGACCGTGCGTGCAGCGTGCTGAGGAAGCACGGCCGGGTAGCACAATGTGAACTACTAGCAAAGGAGCCGCCGCCGCCGGGATTCCGATCCCGATTTTCGGCCACCATTTTTTTATTATGTCCCGCTTTCGATGATAGAATCCAGCTTTTTTGACTAAAAAAGTTTCAAAATCCCGATTTGGCATGGAAAAAACTGGCAACGCTGAATACAGCATACCTACACTAGTGCTGGATCTAAATATAAACAAGTTTTCAATGAAATTATAATAGATATATAGCAAGCTTTTATAGCGCGGTATATCACTAGGTACATCATTACTACATAGTATAAAACAAAGGCGCTTCCCGCTGTCTGTCCCTATGTATGCTTAGATTTTTAAAATTAAGCAACGGATTTTGATGCGTTTTTTTAATAGATTGAATAATTCGAGAGGATTTTTCAAATGTATAATACATGCATAATAAATATTTCATATCAGCATTGCACCCGTTCGAAGCTGGGGCGGGTCGCTAGTACGTAAGTATATGATTAATTCTCATCAAGACATTCCAAAAAGTTCCAACACGTTATTGCGCTTATTAGCGAGTGTCTATGGCCATCTTTCAGTTCTATCATCAGGCCCTGGTTACCATCTAGCACTAAAATATTCGTCAAGACGAGCCCAAGTTCGATGGGGTTGTGTCGTTTACGATCATCAGATCAACTTAACGTCTTAATTATTTTGCTTTGTCATCTGATGTGCAATATTTCAGTAGCCGAGAAGTGGGTCAAATTTAATTTATAAGATTTGATTACAGACAAACATCGGGACAGGAGAAATAAAAATATAAAAAAAACCTTGTAAAACTGCTTCTAAGAATAATTAATGTCAATGAAGATTATATATTATATTATTTTATTTTTTATGTTTTTCTTCCCATTTAAGAGAGATAAACTTTACACACGAGCCTGTTAGGAACCAAGTTGTGGAGGAGTACGGTGGTGGCACAGAACTGAATTCTTCTGTTCTGTGGGTGGTGGAGTTTAAATTGGAGGATTGTGCCATTTAGAAGCATGTAGAGTATTTTGAGCAATATTTTGTTCTTAATGGCCAGTTCCCAGTAACTTCGTTTTAACAACGGATTTAAACAAAACAGAAGAATTGTAAATCTTTCTTCTTTATTTTTTGCACGGTTTTTTTTTAATGTCCGCTGCGGTAGAGGAAACCGCTGCTTTATTACTAAACTCACGAAACCGCAGTATTGTGAGGTTACGCAGCCGTCGCGGTTGCGATTTTTGACAACTTTCGCGATTTCAGGTTTTGTCCCATAGTAAAATATGTTTGTTATAATGACTACAATCACGTGTTTAAGTATCGGTCACTAATTACCAGTCACCCTATATACCTGTAGCGACGTTTGGATGTTTGCTAGCAATGATTATTTATTGTTTTGATATATGAATATAATCGATTTGTTATTGTTTAGGTAGGTAGTAAATATGTGATGTCTGGGTTCGAACTCTTCTTCATGTCGAATGAATGGTTAACTCCTTAAATTGTTTGGGCCCGTAGGTAAAAAAGCTAAAACCTGACCGTTTTAGCTTTTTTCCACACACATTTTATGAGCATTGCCATGATGTTCCTAAAACGGTAAAAATGTAGGTACCTAACTAAATATTCTATGCTTGCGATACATTACGCAATAGGTAATCTACCATATCATGAAATCTGACGACTTCCATATTTTCCATAAAGATATAAATTGAAGAAGTTTTAATTCGAATTTAAGATTTAGGGAGCCCTTTGATATAATTTTCTACAGTCCCCATGAGCACGGTGGCTTGATCCCAGCCTGATAGCTTTGCACGAGTTGAACATGAGTGCAGTACTACAGGTACTCGAAGTTTCCTTGCGTGATCGCATCAGAACCTTTCTTGATATTTGCAGGAGAATTGAGGTTGCCGATATAGCCCAAAGAATCGCCAAACTAATGTGGCAGTGAACTACATTGCTCACAGAATAGATGGGGACCAAGGTTCTGTAGTGGCAATCGCACACCAGAAGACGTGGCGTCGGTAGGCATCCCACAAGGTGGACCGATGACCTGATGGGAATCGCGGGAAGCCAATGGATGCGAGACACTCAGGATCGTTCGTTGTGGCGATTCTTGGGGGAGGCCTATGATCCACAGTGGAAGTTGTTCGGCTAAAACGATGCTGATGATGACACGAGTGCAAATTATACATATGTATAACCTTCTTCGGATATTTATTCTTTCCATTAGTAAAAACCAAATGCATCACAATACGTTACGTCACGTGGTTTAGAAATTAGCGGATAAACAGACGGATGTTAAGAGCGACTTTGTTTGCGTTCTGTACCCTAAAAGGAAAAAGCAGAACCCTTATAGAATTCCGTTGTTATCCGTCTGTCTATTTAGATCTTTTATCTCGGAAACGCTTGGAGATATCGAGTTGAAATTAAAACTATTTTCTATAAATATAAAGTTATTAAATATGTTTAGGACTACGTACGTTAGGCTGTGAAAATATCAAATTTATAAGTTAAGGAAAAACAAGATACAGCCATTAATGTCACAAAATAGTACATTTTGATACAAGTGCAGAAAGTTTGTCATTGCGACCGAGGCGGAATTCTCACGAGCCGAAGGCGAGTGTGTTATGGAACCGAGGGCTGCAGCGACAAATTTGCACTTGTGTCAAACGTTTATTTTCAATACACTTACGAAGCAATATCATGGCTGAAAATTACAACTCAATTTTATTAATTTTGTACTGAAGAAAATTTTTCAAAGTTGTCAGACATTTGAGGCTATCACTAAGTATTTTTTTACCTTAATCACAATATCTGTCGGCGGCGGCGTAGCATCTAAAGAATTCTCTTCAAATCTTAAATTCAACAATAACACCATAATTCCGGAATGACTATCCGAAACGACCAATACACCTGGCAACTTATCAGGTTGTGCCAAGCCCTGACACGTGCAAACTTATGAGTGGTAACATGTTGTACCTACCGCAATGAAATTACAAATCGAGCTACGTCATTTGTTATTACAATAGTTACCTACAAATTGACAATACACGTGTTGTGGGAAAGGCAAATTGCATTATATCGTACATACCACTCTACTAAGATCCACGTAGAAATGTACGTAAATATTTAACTAGAACGCTGTCGAGCATATGTAATCACAAAATGTCTTGTCATTTTCCACGGCAAGCAAAAGTAAGGATTGTTATGCGTTCAAGTCTTTTGTTCTAGACTGATTATTAAAAAAAAAAACAATAAAAAAACTCCTTAACTACATTGTTGTTTGTTAACAATATACCATTTTACTTGAAATCATTTGATATTTTCATCGTCTGGTAGCATAATTTCGTGTTTGTAAAGGCTACCAGAAACCTAGTCTTGTAAGGAACTACGAAAAACCACAGTCTAATAAGGAAACGACTTAGAACAAGACCGACTAACCTAAGCCCGCGGGAAGCCCATTTAGGTTTGCCTATTGACGGCTGTCAACTTCTGCTGATACTCTTTTAGGAGAAAGAGAGTGACCCGCCACACAAACTAGTTGGGCAGCCTATATTCATAGTAACCAGAAGTAAAACAGTCTCAAAATGAAATAGTTACCTGACGCTGCCCATATCAGCACACTCCTTCCAACGACTCTCCCTCTCCGTCTTGCCCGAAAGTGCGGTGACATAGGCCAATTGGCGTCTGCGCAAGTCGTCAGTCAAGTACGACACAGACGCTGCCGCTACTCGCCACATTACATAGTTGGCTTGAACGCGCTTCGGAGTGTTTTCTAAAAGGACCTATGGACAAAAAATATACTTCAATTTTAGGGCATCCAGAAACAAATGACTCAGTGGTTTTCCGCCTATTTGGTATCTTGCAATACTTGTAGGATTTTATGACTTGGGTGGGCAAGCGCATCAGACTATGATCCTGTGATTTTATCGTGCCACTAGACTGCAAACGATCAAAGACAAACGGAATATCAGATCGATACATATTGGTGCAACGTCAAATGTTGATCTACAAGCATTTTCTTTACAAAATGTTCTTAAGGTCTACCACCACACACGGGGCATGAAACCTTCCTCAATAGATTTAAAGTAATTAGATAACACTTAATTATAGTTTCATTTAAGTGTTAGCCACGGGTAGTTGCCCCGAGCTCAAATAAACTTAATTACTGGCGACTCTTACCAGTTTAGTTCCTAACTAACTACTCGTACATTACTTGTATTTAAGTATTAATAAAATATGGTAGCTTGAAATTGCCCCTTAACCTTTACGTAACATGGTTATGCTGTAGTATTGAAGTACTTTTTCTCATGCTAGTTGCAAATTAATTAGCATTTTGTAATAACACCTCGTTAGAACTTACTTAACTTCGTGTCACATGTTCATTATTCGTACATTTTCACACGTTTGTCCGTCTGCAAAGCAACTGGTGACCAAAGGATGGTTTCACACGCATCGGGTACAATTAACTGGCCCGGCTTACCTATATGTTATTGTTCGCCACTGGATACAAGACAGCTGAGCGTGTGAAACGAGGCAAATGGCTACCAGGCTATCTAGAATGCTTTGTACGTGGCTAGAAGGTTTGAGCTGTCAACATTGCAACTAGAAGGCTTAGTTCATGAACTGTAGACAAAGGTAAGACGATTGGTACATATCCTAGAAATGTGTGTTTAATCAAGTAAGATTTCTGTAGCGTACACTGGATACGATTATATATATATAGAATGACTGGTATAATTAGTGACCGATACTAAACACGTGGTTGTAATCCAGATAACAAACAACTTCTACTATAGGATCAAAACTGATATCGCAAAAAAAATCTGCCACGTTTATTACATTTTCACCAGTTAGGCGAACATAAATGTACTTACTTACCAACGGATTTTTTTCGCGATTTCAGGTTTGATACCTTAGTAAAAGTTGTTTGTTATCATGACTACAATCATGTGTTTAAGTATCGCTCACTAATTACCAGTCACCCTATTTATCCATACATTATGAGTAGTATAAAAGTCATTAAAAATAGAAAATCACTTGCAGTTTATAGTTTATATATTATAACGGAGGGTTGAAGGAGTTGTCAGCAAACAGTATTCTCCCTGCAGAAGAGTCGAAGCCCATTGGGGCCAAGGCTCGGCTTCTGAAAAGAAGTCTCGGCCCCGATATGATAGGCAATGAAGGAACGGGGTAGTTTTTTAGTCACTAAGAGTATGACGCTATCTCCCGCTCCGCCCAAGAATGGGGGATATTCTGGGATGATTTCCACCCGCCATAAAAAAAGCTACATTTGTCAGCACCGAATTACACTTTCCTATATATATATCCCTTTTTTCCACGTAGAACCGTCATTTACTAGAGAAAGTTTGAAAGTGGCACCAGTGACTGGAAAGTTGAAAGGAAATAGTTTGTCTTGGTATAGTCATAAGAAGAGGAGTGAAACGCATCTTACTGAGTTCTGAGTTTACATGTAGATAGATGGGGAGGGAGAGGCAAGCCAAAGAAAAGATTGTGTGAGAAGTGACATGAAACAAAAGGGAATTAGTGATAGTGTGACGATTGACAAGATAGAATGGAAGAAAAAAGCTATGTTGCGCCGACCCCAAGTAATATAGGATTAGGGAAGGAAGAAGAAGATTTTTTTTTTCATACGGTCACACGCGACGGAATCGACGTGGCGGTCAGCAACACGCTTTTTTTGTGGTGGGTAAAATCATCCAATGACATCTCCCGCCCTTGGGCGGAAAGGGTGATAGTGTCAGACTTTAACAGACTAAAAACGCACCCCGTTCCTTCTTAGCCCTTTATACAGGGGCCGGGCAATCTTTTCAGAAATCAGTCCGTGGCCCCAGTATGCTTCGGCCCTGCTGGGCCTCTACGGTTTGCTGACAACTCCTTGAGGCGCGCGGGAACAGTGCGCGCCGTCGATGACAGCTGCCGCAATGTCTGATTTACCTACTGGCTTACTTTAATTAGAACATCCACAGTCCACTTACACTAATCAAGACTCATCGCACGTTTCTGCACTAACACACTTCTCGCAATAATGCTCACCCAAACTGATAAAAAAATCCTTTTTTTACTGGCCTGTTGGTCTAGTGGTCAGTGGCCTTGACTGCTATTGAGGTCGCGGGTTCGATTCCCATCCAGGACACAAGTTTGTGTGATGAGCACGGTCATTACTGTTCTGTGTCTGGATGTTTATCTATGATATGTATGTGTGTATAATTTAGGTGTCTTCTAGGATAGAGTGAATAAGCTCTCAATAAACTAGTGCGCCTCACCATCAACGACTGCATCACTGCTTACCATGAGGTGGGATCGCAGTCAAGCACTAGTATAAATCGATTATAAAAAAAAAACCATAAGGTACAAACCTCGAGATCAGAAATGTATTTGGGTACGTTGACGATGGCGATTTCATCCAGACCGATGATTATATGAGGGGCAAGCAGGCGGTTGATGTACTCCAACCATGGGATTCTGTGACAACATGTTACATTACATTAAGTATCAGCTATTGCAGACAGTCTGACCTTACCTTGACTGAAAATTAATGCAGTTTAAAAAAAAAATGGATGAGAAACGCGAGCTAGATTTAAAATTTGAAACCGAGTTTGGCTTTCTGATTGGCTAAGAGCTTGGAGCGGGCCAATCAGAGCACCGAACGTGATAAACGTGTCGATGGTTTTAACGTTACAACTCTGACTATGTACTCGGAGTTAATGCAACAGATGAGTCGAAATCGACAATTTATAGTTTTACTATCAAACTGTTAGACTTAATAGATCATAGACTAACCAAGGACAGTCAATAAAATACGTACTTAGGGAACTTCTGCGTTAACTCGGCAATGGTCATCGGGTTATACAGGAGAGTAGCGTTACGACGTTTTTCCAATGGCAAGGAAATCTGTGAAAATAATAATACTTAAGAAAATGGGTCTCCATTATTTAGGCCTTGATCTTATTAATTTATTAGTTGTAACACTGCACCGCCTTTTGTTTGACTTCTCCGGCCATGCCACCAACATTTAGGTCAAATGCGACAAGTATTTCGAGCCTAAAAACATTAGTGCTATGGTTGACTGGACGATTGTAACAAAGTAATTCAAAGGCCTTCGTGGAATTTCACAAAAAAATAGTTCATTAAAATTCTCCAGTGAGTACACACGACACAGAACTCCATGCTGTTTCTAATTTCTGCAGAATTAGTAGTTATTAATGTTATTAATTATAATTAATGTTATTCTCGAACGATATCTTGACTTACGTTGGCAAGTTTCATTTCGAATTGTAGCGATTGTTTGAGCTCCTCTTCAGCGCGGGCGCGGTCCGCTCCCAACAATATGGCGATGTCGACCATGTATTCATAGTAGGCCTGCACGAGTTTATCGCTAAACCCACGGTTCAGGTACTCCCTGCTCAGACCTAGAGACGCCTGGTCCAGCTGTTAGAAAACATTCACTTAGCACTTGTAATTACATCAGCACATTCATTCAACAAATTCGCGTGTTAGGGAACAATTCGCTAAGCAGAAATCAATTCGCTTTAAGGTAGCCGTCATTCTTAGGTAATTTTAACGAGCACATTACAGTGCTTATATGTGGTCGAACATAACAAGCATTCACGAAAAAAAAAATGGACTTACTCCAATTGCAAGGTCGGCCGACCGAATCAGAATATAATGATCTAAAATAGGTTATACGAAAGCAGTTACAATACGCGGCATGAAGTTAAAACCAAAATAGTAACAGATTTTCGGGTCTCAATGGCAGTGCGGCACAGCGGGGGCTGCGCGTAACTATGGCAACGACGGCCATTTTACTTCAACTCATTTGCCGCGTACTATAACAGATTTTTGGGCCTAGATCAAAGCCGGTTGACTACGTGTAATCATAGAATGGGTTCAACTTATTTGCCGGATACTCGTACTATACGTTATTGAGTTCTTACATCGATGATGCGCCTAGTGGAATTCTTCACGTCAACGGTGATGGAGAAATCGAGGAAGTAGTCCACGGAGTAACCAGCGGCTCTAAATTTGTAGACGGACTTTTCCCAGGAGAAGGACTTCTCGTTCCATGCGGCACCGTCCAGCACTGGCCAACCGCCGAGTCTCGCCAGCATGTCGAGGAGAGGCTGCACTCCGCGAGACTCGATAGCAGCTAGTGAAACAACAATACAGATTAGAAACATAACGCAACGACATGACTGTGAATAATCATTTCTAGACCGTAACGTTTGTTACTTCCAGGTTTGTTTTCTTTGATCTGAATTAGCTAGGTAAAATAGAAATGAAATGAAAAGTGTTACGTATGTAAAAATATTCATATTCTACTGTCTTTTTTAAAATGAAAATAAATAATAACGCGGGCTAGCGCTTAATCCAGATTTGTCTACAAAATGGCTTGAATGCAAAGTAAAATCTGTAATGTCTTGCTGTTAAAGTTGACATGGTTGGCAGTCAAAGCTGAAATATCTTATGTCCTTGTAATTACACCGGCATCGGCACTCCTGCCCTTCAGACCGGAAAACAATTATGCAGCGTGGCGGCAGATATTGGTATGGTAGTTATAGTTTAAAATCAGTCTGCTGGGGACCTTCTAGCGTATGCCATTCACGTCTGGAGCGAGGTCATCGAGAAGCATGGGGAAGCGCTTGCCGTCTCCTTTGATATCTCGAAGGCTTTCGACAGGGTCTGGCACGAAAGCCTTATTGCTAAGCTTCCTTCCTTCGGTCTGTCGACTGGTCTGTGTGATTGGATCGCTGACTTCTTCTTGAGGGATCGATCCATCCGGGTGGTTATTTATGGCTGCTCGTCTGGTTATATGGCTATTAATGCCGGGGTCCCTCAGGTGTCGGTACTCTCGGCAACACTGTTCTTGCTGCACCTTAACGATCTGCTTAAGCCCTTTACGTTTGGGCATGCAGACAGCACTGTTGCTGAGAGATACGTGTCCGACGCACGAGCTAGTGGGTTACAGATCCAGTCTTTCAGAGGCTTAGTTTGCACTCGTCCTTGGAGGCGGTCTCCGATTGGGGCGATGCCAATCTGGTCAAGTTCAATGCGAAAAAACTCAGGCTTGTCTTTTTTCCGCTAAATGGAGCCAATTCCACCCGGATCCATGTTTTCGAGGTGTAACCGTGCCGATAACCGACCACCTTGAGATTGTTGGTGTATCGCTATAGTCTACCCTCAATTTCGGCTCATATATCTAACCAAAAACCCAGCTGGCTGCTAAAAAATTGGGGAGCAAAGGTTAGACGGCCAAAGGTATTTCACGCCGAAACAGCTGCTCAACCTTTATAAAGCGCAAGTTCGATCGTGTATGGAGTACTGCTCTGTTCTTTGGGATGGAGCAGCCAAATACTAGCTTGATGCACTAGAGTCGATTGAGAAGCGAGCTAAGAAGATCATTGGTAATGATGCACTTGTTGAGTCGAAACTCCAAAGTCTTGGGCATCGACGCTGAGTTGCTCGCCTGACGGTTTTCTATCGTTTACATTTCGGAGAGTGTGCTTTGGAATTACACAATTTAATTCCGGCAATTCCGTTCCATCATCGGACCACTAGACGTACGGCGATGCGCCACCGGTACATGGTGGACATCCCACCCATACGTACAAAGCGTTTTGGGAACACATTTATTGTACGTACAGCTAAAGACTAAAATTCTTGTGTTTCCTGATAGCTACAACTTAGAGGTCTTTAAGTCAAGAGCGAATAGGTTACTTCTAGGCAAGTGTGCTCTATCTTCGGACATATCATCGCTTACTCTCAGGTGGGATAGTGGTCAAACGCGATCCTATGAATAATAAAAATTATAGTTATATCATTTTATTTAGTTTGTGAAGAGAGCAGTGGTAGCGGTAACGGCCACGACTTACGAGTTGTAGGTCGCGGGTTCAACCCAGCTAGGCGCATTATTTTGTGTAATTTACTTCATCACCACTGCTTTCAAAATGGTGAAGGAAAACATCGTGACGAAACCGGCATGTCCTAGAACCAAAAATTCGACGACATGCGACATCCGCCAACCCGCATCGGGTTACGGCCTATTTCCTCTCCTAAAGAGGCTTGAGTCCCAGCAGTGGGAACATTATAAGGCCATGCTATGATATTTAGTTTGTGGTTACCCGAGGTACCTATCGTTGAGATTCGTGTCTCAGAACAAAAAACAATATTGTTTTAATAATTTGAAAAGTTTCGCAACAAAAACTGAACTAGAAGCTTATAATATTTCGTCTGCTCCGATTCCCAACGCAACAGTCACCGGTGTACATTCACTTAGTATGCTATACGTATACAATTCCCATTCAATGCTTTAGTTATCCTTGTTAGGAGTGTTTTCTCGTCCACGTCCAGCTGGTTCCAGCTCAATCATTCGTCAATTACGTCATCGATTGAGTAAATCGCGGAAGCACCATCTTTTAGTTCACTTTCACATTCTACATTTTATTCCACAACAGGTTTAAGCAACAGTTAAATAATAATTGTTGTAATTAAGTCTATTATATCCTGCGCTGGGCTCAAACACGCGATGTGCAAAACGCTTGCGTTCATTTGAGTCTTAGTTCTCATCTTGAATTCAATTTTGGCTAAGTATTTTTAGGCACTATATTCATAAATGACCATTTTTAATTTGATTAAACTGTCAAGCCCCAAGCGGCCACTGGTGTCCACAGACTTATTGTCTTTCTATTGTGTCTCTTATTACGGTATTCAAAGGTATGACTGCGAGTTGCTTATGAACGTGAAAACGCGAGTACCTAACGCAGTTATATATTTCACTTATTTCTGATGCTCCACAAGTTATATAGAACAACAACAGCAAAAACAAATTCATAAAAACTTTCGTAAGCCGTAAGGTTTTATATTTGAAAAATTCTCTCTTATACACTACTTTAGAAGCATGATATTCAAAATGTAATAACAATCGAGCCGGCCCGCCAACTGTTTACCGTCAGTGAATTAAGTTTGTTTATATTGCCTTCCAATTTGCGGTTATCTTGTTGGGGCCCAAAGTTTGTTGTCTTTATGCCAAAATAGTTTGTAAAAGTTAATAGCAATTATTTTAAAATAATGTCTCGGAAGTTTTAAATTAAAATCAAATATAGAAGTTTCATGTACTTTTGTGGTCGTGTCATACGATGAGGTGGTCGTGAAATATACTCGTAATTATAATTTGAGTACATCTGGCAGGTCACTATTGTCTATACTTCTGCTTTGTTTGTCGAAAATTACCCGTTGTGGTTACACGCTTCCATTGTGTAACTTATGTGGAGGTACTAGATTATACTCGTACCCTATGCTTACGTTACGGTTTTAAATTATTATTTACAAAATAACATTTGTTTTTTTCTTTGAAGTGTGATTCTAAAGATCGATTCGTCACAAAATAATAGGGAAACATAGGTATTAATGTAGCACACCTCTAGGAAACGTAACGAATTCTTAATAAGTTAGAATCCTACCTACAATTACGTAAGTACCACACGTAAGTACTATTATTATATCTAGTCGCCTGGTACTCGTAATTATCCAGCTGCAGAGCAAAGGCCTCTTCTCGTACGTCATTGTCTCAGAATTATTAAACAGGATATGATTTACTTAGGAATGACCGACAGAATTCGAAAGAACACCTTTGCCGATCAGGGTCCATTTACCTTCCACGCTATCACTACCAAACATGATAAACGTACCTAATTGCTTCAAAGAAATATACTTACTTCGGTTCATACAAGCCTGGTACAAGGTCTTGGCCAGGACAAAAGGCTTGGGTTCGTTTTCTTTGATAGGCTCATCCAGTAAAGCTCGTATCTGTTCCTGAAGCTGGTCCGTGATAATGGAGAATGTATTCACCGAAGTCTTGTCATCAGGTATCCTGGTATTTTTCAAGAAGGAACCGCAAGCGAAGTCATAAAAATCATCGCAAGGGTCCACCTTCTCATCCATGTTCACCAGTAGTGTGGACGCTACAAAAGTATAAGAATAAGAAAAGAAATTAATGGATAATTAAAATACAACTAAAGTAGATGCCAAGGTTGGCAGATAGGTATTTATTACGTTTTACATAAGTACCTAATATATTACGGCCAATTCACAAGCCAAAACCGAAGTGACAAAAAATAGATTGTTTCACTTCACCGTTTGTCTGATCGTTTAAAAAATAAAGTAATTAATTAAAAAATAATGTAAATGTATTGTTCATTAAAACTTAAGAATTACTGGCAAAGAATGTTAGTAGTCCAGTTCTAGAAGTTATATGGACCTAGAAGAACTACTCCAAAGTGAATTTACAAACGGTCTAGTCAATTCAGTCTCAATTTTGTACTTTGCCATTCAAGCATAGCATCGATAAAGGGCTAAGCGTTCACGCTAAACGAAACGATTGTAACTTGGCTAGGGGACAGAAGCTAGTGCACGTTTCCAATTGATCGTTCCATAAGGAGAAGAACCGGCAAGAATCTCAATGGTTACTCTTTTTAAAAAATGATTGTTTTTACAATATTTCCATATTACAATATTTATATAAAAATAGACTATCTAATATAATGTAGGACGATGTACGTACCAGTGTGGATACATCCGGGGCTGTTGCATAGTTCAACATCTTCAGAGTTTCCTTTCACTACGACTGCCGGTGAGATGGACGAAGAAATTCTTAGTTCACTGGTCTGGGGTATGTCTAAAATGAAAATAAAATATGCTTAATAAACGTGTGTTATGGAATACAAACAATGACCTGTTTATTATGTAAACAGAAATACAGGGTAGGTAGAGTTTTCAAATACCGGATTTATACAATATTAATACTGTCTGATAATATCGTGATCATGATATTGAACAAAATTCAATTAAAACATGAATAGAACCATTTTAAAACAGATGTTTTTATTTTCAAATCAGTTTTTATTATGATTTATTTTCTGAAAATATTAATACAAATCTCTATTGTCAAGTAACTTCCAATAAAGTCTTAATCAGCGGTATCTTAGTCAAATATTAGGTAACCAATTTTAACGATTATTTTTTTGTTTGACAAAGTTATGCCATCAGTTTGTCCCATTTTTTGGTGAAGATCTACTGAAAAATTTCGGAGATTCATATTGTAAATTATATTTTCTTACTACTTATTACAATATACCGCATTAATATATATTAATGTTTGGAATACCGTGGCCACGATATTGGCTCGTCAATCGTCGTCGTGATTTAAAAAACATCATTATATATCTGAGATTACGTACAGTAGTACGGGATTCCAAAATACCGGTATTGAAAGCCCTAACTGGGTATGTGAATTGAAAAAAAATACTGGGCAAGTGCTAGTTGGACTCGCACACCGTAAATAGTTAAATTCCCAAATCGAGTCTCGAAGATTTTTCCAAATCAACAAAGTTTTCTTTTTTGTGACTTAACTACAACAGTTTTCAGATTTTTCCGATATTTGAGTTTAGTTGAAACTTCGCGTGACCTTTTACCTCGGTCAGAAGCATTGCAATACTACGTGGCAAAGACTTTTGGGTACACGTCCAGTCGACAGCGATACGGAGGAGTTTTATGACGCCATTTTTTTAGTTAAGAGTAGGTTTTAGTGTATATATAGTTTTAATTAGTAAATGTTTTATATAATGTATATAATTGTGTATTTGTGAAATAAATCCAAAGATACAATTTCATATTTGTGCTATATATATATTGCTTGCTTCATGCAAAATTTCAGGGTTCTAGGTCAACGAGAAGTACCCTATGAATTTTGATACCCTTGAGAGAGTAGAGTAAATTCAACTCGATACCTCCACACGTTCTCGAGATACAGGGTCTTGACAGATAAACAAACAGACAGACGAACTACAAAATTATCCTATAAGGGTCCCGTTTTTCCTTTTGAGATAGGGAACCCTAAGAAACCAGTTTAAATTGCAGAACTGAGTAGGGCTTAATAGAAACTCAAGATATTATAATGTCTGCCAAGGAGTTGTTCGAAAGAGCTACCGCGACCCTGGAACGCAATGGAACTTCAGCTGTCGAAGGAACACAGGCGAGTTCAATCAGCAATATCTGACAGGCACTCCACGCAGAGCGGGACATGTTATTTGTTGATTTTCGACCAAAATAAGGGCATCTGTTTACATTGAATAGTTATGATATTGAAAATTTTCTATAAGACATATTTTGTTGTAATGAAAAGTACTTATGGAAAAATATACAAAAACGAAAGATATTGAAGCGAACTTCTTTTTGTTAACTGGGCTTGTCAATTCTATTTGCTGTACATAATTCATAACCTGCTTATGTTAGTACTCGTATAACCACTCAGAGGTGTAGTAGGTACGGCGAAATTGTAGAGGAAAAGTGGTAGCATTGGATAGCTATAGCTATTTGTAACTTCCCCATTTAATCAAAGCCTTCGTTAATTGTCGGTCTATAGTTAATAAATGGTATATTTATTAACTATAGACCGACAATTAACGAAGGCTTTTACACATAAACCCCGTCTATGTAAAAGTCCTTACTAGGTAATTTCGATCCAATTATTTGTAGTGAAGTGCTATAAATTATAAATTGGATCGTCTCCGTCAGTAACTCGGTCGCACATTGTGATCCTCCCACAGTTATTGACAGTCACTAGTTATTACATTTACGATACTAGACGAGTACAGTCATCAACAAAAGTCTAAAAATACTGCAATTATTATAATTCAAAATTTACAAGCCACATTTCCATGGTGAATAGCGGGTTGCCTGACAGTCATTTGGTTGTATCGACCATCTACGATATCTGTCATACCGTGACAAGTTGAGCAGTTGCAGGGTACGCCCCCGAGTTGCCGTCCGACACGACACGACAAGGCGATGTCGCAAAACTCTTTGAGTGAAGACTGATCGCAAAATTTTTGACAACGCAGCGCTTGAACTGCACTGTGTCGCGCTAGGACTCGAAACCATGTTGTAAATTGACAGAATCCAACACCGTTTTAATATGGTCAGACCCATACTAACAAATTACCATATCCTTAACTTGAATCACTGAAAAGTATTTCAAAGTTAATTTCGTTGAACAATTTTTACGTTAAAAGTCTTAATCGGATGTTGTAGCTAACCGTACAATTTTAAATGTCCAGCGAACATTTTATTCCCTGACTCTTCAGCAAAGTTTCCTTCAATAACATTATTGTTTTGTTCCAGCCTGTGTGACATTGATGTTCGCTACGACAAGTTATAACTTAGTTATCTGTGAACCAGCTTAGTTTGAAGAGAGTTAGGGCAACTCTTGACTTAGAGATCTTAACTCTCTTACTGCTCCACTCTATGAACAAGTATTTAGTAATATATATTAAGATTGATTGGTTACGATGTCCGACTATATTCAAGAACTATTTAGTTAGAGTTTGATGGTAGTTATGGGACATAATATCTAATAATTTAAATAAATTTAATAAAATGTAATGATACCGTTACGATTACGATTTGATAAACTTCAATTACACTTATAACAAAACAAATTAAAAATGTTGAGTTCAAAGCCATATTGTGAAAAAATGGCGACGCTTTTTCTTCCAATCTTTATCTATTTTTTTTAGTTGGTAAGTTTGTCATCTTCCAATGACAAATCCCGCCCTTAGGTGGAGCGGGAGATAGTGTCAGACTTTTACTGACTGAAAACCCCCCGTTTCCTCCTACATTGCCTTTGTTCCAGGGCCGCGGGGTTCAATTTCGCACACCCCATGGCTCCATTAATTGTAGTTAGGGTTACCAACCGTGCTCTAAAATAAAGTATTGTAATCTATATCATGTAGGCGTACTCTATAATCTATAACACTAATAGAGGACGCTACAATACTTTTTTTTTACACACAATACTCGTATTTACTACCTGTACCTACTAGCGCCACTCATATATGAATATATGATGCATATTTTATTATTGTAATCAAAAATATTGAATTTATTGAAAGACTCTTTTCGGTCATGAATGTGAAATGACGGGAAAAGTGGAGGGCTTCATTGAAATTGATTAAAAATGAGCTCCTGATCTATGTAAACTTAACTAATACAATATTGTGTTGCAAAATTTCATAAAATATGTTTTTTTTTTTAATAATTGATGTACTCTTCTTTATAAGTTTTATATTATGTCTCTTTCAACCCTAACTGTAGACTATAAATTAATTTAGTATAAAATGTTTTCGAATATTTGTCTCCATAAATCTTAATTTAGGTATTAATTTATTGAATAGATACTAGAGCCATGACTTAGCGTGTTTTTTAAATGGTGCGAATTTTATAACTCATGCGGATTTGCTCAGGAAATGTCCTTTTCAAACAATTTATAATGCGGGCAATTCGTTTTTTTTTTTTTGCCTTTTGAATTTTTCTGCATTAGGAGCAAATTCGCATGTATGATATTAAAAATTAGCTACTCTAGTTTTCTAATGAAGCTGTACAAAACATAATTATTTCAGAATAAAAACAGCGCTTAACAAGGATAATCACGCTTAATAAACCGATTAGTGTTTCCATTATCCCGTCACATAAGAGGATGTAAATAATACCCTACTAAATGAATATTTATCCGCTATCACGTTTGCTGATGCTGACGGATTAGGCTTTGCGAGCATAACAAGCACATTGCAATTAAATGAGTTTTGTGTTTACCGTTGTTGATTTCATGACAACACTTTGTGCCATGTCGTAAAGTATTGTTGCAAAAAAGCGTTTTCGGAACTACAATATATCGGTTTCGAGGTTGGTTCACAGCGAGACGTGGACGCAGTGCGATGTTGCGCGATAAGCTTGCTTACGCGAAGCTTCCTTACCATGCTTTTTAAAACGTCATCTTTGTCGTATTTTCTTTTTAATTTACAATCTTTGTCGTATTAAAAACTGACGGTTCGGCTAAGCGTAAAGCGTATGAAATATCTTTGTTTCGTAAGTAACGTACTAACGAAATGTATGTATCTTTTAGAGTCAGAATATAAGTTAGCTATTTTAAAAGTGCAGCGTCGCATAGCGGTGTGACCTGACCTTTATGCGCTAAACGTAATAAGTGGGTACACCTTTCGGATATACTTGTTGTTATTGACCGAATTTCGTGTTTTGAACTTGGCCTCGTCGCCATTTTTAAAAGCACTTTCCTGATCAGAATCCAAAAATACCTATGAAGTAGGTTGCTACATACAGCTCTTCTTGTTATAGTCTTGAAAGGACCGACTTTTTATGACAGAATATTATGGTCAGTTTCATAAGTAGTAGTTTTATAACAACTGATTACTTTACTGTCTGAGATCATCTAATTGTTTTAATAAGTAAAACAATCCTCTTACTTAATAGTATGTATCTATGAGGAAATCTTTATTGATTTATTGTTTATTTATTTACACTTTATTGTACACCAAGATATCTTCTTTAATTAAAACCAACCATTAATTTAAGCTGTCGGATACCAAAGATCATTGTTAGTATCTACTACTTGTGGTAGTTTCCTTCTCAGAAATAAACTTATACCTACGTGCATTGATTATTTTTACGCTTGAATTATTCTATTTGGTTTTCCGGCATACTGATTCACATATTTACTTTGAAGTTCGTTTTGAATCACTGGACTTTGTATCAATCAAAAGAGGTGACTGCATCTAACAATAATTCAATTTCGTGTTTGTATCAACCATATTATAGTTGACTACCCTAATAATACTCTTTTCGTAACTTAAAACTAATCAAAGGCGACAAAAACAATTCATCTTTTATTTGAATATAAGAATTATAAGTGAATTTAAGACATGAGAAATATAAATTCCAATAAACTTATAAAGTACTAGCTATCGGTGATAAAACGGAGAGACAGCAAGGATAAAGTTTATTGCTCCGGTCAGTGTTGCAGACGTTAGCAAAAACTTGCCTAGATCGATATTTGTCATTATAAATGTCTATTGTTGGTCTTTCTCAATCGAACTTACCCAATTTTGTGTGAAAACTGACCTCTGTATTGTAATATTGTTATTATAAAGTGCGATGCCAGTGACACGCGTGCGTGCGCCGGACCGTGGCTGCGTTTCGACACACGACGTGATCTAACATTTAGTAACCCTCACCCGTTTCAGAGCATTTTCCAACGTTCACTTGCGTTACAGTTTTTTCTTTGAACAGCCATTGGCTTGATTTCTAAAAGTTTCCTCAACATAACTCTTGTGCAGTGATGTGCAAATCACAACACGTCGCCTTGCTCTTCACTTCCGTACTTCCGCGTCGGCGACATTCATGCGGCATAAAATATTAAATGAGGCGTAGTTTCATCCCGTGTGTCACATTCAACGTTATTAATTGTGTTCAGTCTCCGGGATAACCAGCTATTAAAATTCGGTTGATATCGTGACCTGCCCTCTTTTATCTCTATATTGAATAACAATAGACCGGAGTTTCTCTTAAAATAAATACTATCAGTACGTAATATCGTAAATTTGAATGTCGTTGTCGTTTGCACTTGTATGTGGCTCAACTTCTTTAATTTTGTTTTGTTCATTTCATTAAGATATTATTCGTCTATATTTAAATTATCAAGGTTGTTTATTTTGTAGAATTCTTATCGTTGTCTCCGAAATACGAAACGAAGATTCAGTGTTTTGGCTTTCCAAGAATCTTGTTAATATAAAGTGTTGTACAATAACATGGAATATTTGTTAGATAGAAAAATAAGGCAAGGAGTCAGTGGTTTCACTTCATCAAAAATCGGAAATTAGAATGAAACATCGAGAAAATAACGAACAGCGACCAGAAATTTTATCGTTCCGTAGCCGTTCGAATACGACCCACGATCAGTAATATGAAATATTTTAAAATGTAGGTAGAACAAAACTTTGATGGCGAATATCACGTAGGTAGATTTTAGTCACAATAAGTATGTACATAGTACGTAGTATGACTATCATAGTCATGACTAAGGTCGCAAAAGTGGTGCATCAAGGCAGGAAACGGCAAAAAACCTATTTTTATTTGAAAATTTACCTTGATGTGCGTAAGGTCGACTGAATTCGTTGAATGACCTTCCGTCACAGTACTTGTGACCATATGAAAAGGAACAAAAGGACTGAATCACTCAACGCAAAATTTTCTCTAATTAGTCATTCTGTTGACATCCGAACTTGGTTTGCGATTGTTATTTTATGGTTGCCTCGTACTAATTTAAGTGTGTTGTCCCAGTAATTTTTTTTTTAGTAAAAAACGGGTCTTTGAGCAATCCTGCTAAAGTATTAGCCTTGTCAAGGGCGCTTGGCCTAAACTACTAGATTTCTAGAACTATGTTTGGTACCACTGTACCTATATGTAACCGTTAATGTGCGTAAATTCAGTTAAAAGTGCAGATTATCTGATTGCGTCCGTTAAAGTGGAATAAAATGTTTAAGTTCCGGTAAATTTTCACACTTTAACGGATTGTACCCGGCAATTTGCAGATTACCTAGTTAATGCGCAAATTAACGTACCTACGTATACATATACGTAAAGAAATGATCATTAGGATTAGAAAATATTTCTTTTTTACCTTTATTATATTTTTTTCCGGTTTGAAACTATATAAGTAGGTCTCACTGCTTGTAATAAAAAACTCAAATAATAAAATTAATAAATCATAGACAAAAACATTTATTTTGTATCGAAATAGCAATAGTTTTTATCGGATTTATTTAAAGAAAACTGCATATATTTTTACAGATTTATCTCAAAAGTAAATTGTTAAAAAAAAATTAATAGTAATGAAATAAAATGAGGATGTTTGTATATTTTGATTTATTGTGTATTATTATCACAGGGGAAAAAATATTCATTGTGTTAAGGATAGGGCTAGGAGGCTAGTTCAAGTTTCGCAAATATTAATGTTTTTTTTTAGGTGTAAGGGGTGATTCTTTAAAACCGAGAGGATTGCTCATTCGTCTGGCATAGTTTGTTCTTTACAATTTAGTATTTTTATTGCCATTTTAGTTTTCTCCGATTACTAAATTTATCAAAGGCATTCATTTGCGCCCAGTGGCTTTCGACACAAAATAGATCGGTATGAAAACTAGGCCAGATGAATGAGACTCTCTTTCGGTTTCAAAGAATCATTCTAAGGTAGAATCTTACCGCGTTCTGGTGGCCACCGAGTCATTTATGATCGACATCAGCATATTAAGAACCCTGCCTTTCCTATCATATTCAGCTACTCTCATTCAATTGTTACCAGCCGCACTGCGAAGATCGTTGGTCCAAGTCCAAAGGCATCCTACCGTGCTTCTGAAGATACACAATCTTCACTCAAAACCATAACAGGAGCTGTTTGTCCTATTGTCATTGGTGACGTACTTACCGTTGATGTCAGGCGACGTCCGGACGAGAAGCGTGGCGATGAAAGCTGCGAAGAAGGCGATGGCGAGTACCGACGTCACGCCAGCAGCCAGCATCAGCCGCTTCTCCATCTTCGTCCTCTGTCCCCAAAATGAAGGCCTGTAACAACTGACGATCAGTATACTTATGTAAGAAACACAACTTTATTAGTCTATACTAATATTATAAAGCAACAAATATTGGTATTTTTTGTTTGTAACGAAAAATCTCAAAACTACTGGACCGATTTAGATAATTCTTACACCAATAGAAAGCTGCTTTATCACTGAGCAACACTGCGGTTATATTATTTTATATATTCACGTGAGTGAAGGCGCTTGCAGAAGTTAGTCAAAGATAAAAACGCTTTTGTTTCTATGGGTACTTCCCTAAAGTACTGAGCCTGAAGCCACCTCCAGTCTTCTTGTTAATTTCAATTAATCGTATAATTACCTCTGCATCGTTCGTTCTACTGTGCGAGATCTAAGAGGACTATCAATGTACTTGTTCAATTTTCGGCGTAGCCAATCTCAAGATTGCATACTTATTGCGAATCTAACTCTGATCAGTCACCGCTGATGATATAAAGTGTTGCTAATTTAGTTTAGGCATCGTTGCACTTGAACAAGGCCGGACCCAGGGACCGATTGTTCAACACCGTAGGTAGTTCTAAGATTTATTTACGGAAACGTATAGCGTGTTTCAAATCTAAACTTAATAAAAGTGAGCGTGCGCTAAATAAATGGCTGATTATTTAGATTAAAAGCTCTACTAGTTATAGGCGCCTGTTATTAAACACTTAGGCAATGAAGGCTGCAGTAATAGTGTTTTATTAGACCTTAATGTTTAACGAGAATAATGGTTTAATCTGTCCTAGCTCAGAGGACACCGGTGTCCTCTCACATCCACGCCACTATAGGCCTTAATTCCGATGTTTAGAGTCTACTTTTGTATGAACAAGTTGGGTAGTTGTGGATCGAAGTGTTAAGTATTAGATTAGCATAAGTACGCTACGCCGCACAAATTATATTGTATCGGACACATATTTTTCCCCATTAATCCTTACTGTTATTGTTGCTTATTCCGCCCAAACTTGCAAAAGATTTTATTGCTTAAATTAAACAAAGTCGTGTAAAAAATGGAAATAAAAAAAAAATTGAGAATGGTGGTTCTTTGAGGGAGAAAATTGCCTCCAAATTTTCAATTTGTTTTGGTAACCCAATTTTCGTGTAACCGTAATTTTCCTTGGTGCTAAACGAAAAGAAATCGCTGGGATCCCACTGGAGCCTTTCTTGTGATCTTATGGGGATTTAAAGAAAAAGTCTTGGTCGCAAAGAGGCTTAAATATTTTTAGAAGGAAAAACGTCTTTCTTAACAAGTTTTGCTAAACTTGTTCGCCGCCACCGATTTTTTATTGATACTGAAAAGACAACTAGGGAAATATATCCTTTAATTAAGCAGCACCCGTCTAAAATGTTCCAATGTACAGTTTCAGCTTTTGTATATTACCTCTTCGTTCAAACTTGACGATGGTATTTCTTCCGATTCTATGTCATTTTTATCCATCATCATCATCATCATTTCAGCCAAAAGACATCCACTGTTGGACATAACCCTCCCCCGAGTGTCGCCACAATAAACAGTTCTGTGCGTCACGCATCCATCGGATTCCCGCAACCCTTACCAAGTCATCGGTCAACCTGTCCATTTTTATTGCTGACTTTTATACAATTTGTTATTTTGTATTAATTTTTTTTTTTTAATTTTCTAGTGCTACAACTTACCGCGTCTTATAAAAATGAATTTAAGATTATAAATATATTTGCCAAGTTGTACAATTGACAAAGATATGGACAAAATATATATTATTCACAACTTTGTTATAAATTGTGACTTCCTCTGATTTAGAAATTAATTTGTCAATTTTATAAATGTTTTGGCTTAAAATTCAGAAAAAAAAAACTATCTATATCCAATTTCTCATGTCTTTAACGGAAGGAGCTCGGTTTTAGTTAGTGGTGTCTTAGTTTTTTTTTTTACAAAAATCATCATTAATGATTTTGGTCACTGGTAACAAAGAATTACGCGCCATTTTAAACTACATATTAATTTTACTTCCAAATATCTGGGAGCACGGTAGTGCCCCCGCCAAGTCGAGCAAAAAAGCGGCACGTCCATACCATCCTTTTCTCGATACAGTTCAGGCCATAATAATATTCCCGGCATTTATAGGTAATTTGCATCTAATATATTATAGTTATTAATATTACGCATTTTAAATCATTGTTCATGTGTGATATAACGTATATGTGTATTGCATTCTAGGGAAAATATAAATTTTTCAGACCTAAGCTCAGTTTAACATATAAAAAAGGCAGATTATAAATGCGAGTTTATTTTCCAATCCAAATTTTACAGTCTTTGGATCGTGGGGCTCTTTGGATCGGAACCGCATCCAACTTCAACCTATAAACAATTTTTTTTGTAGTATTTTGGGACCACAGACAAAATAAACACAGTTTTTTGGCAACTGTACTTTAATGATTTTTTTCCTTGTGGTTGCAAAATACTTACTACTCAAAAAAAAATTATACGTGGATGTTGGGACCGTGTAAAGAACACTTAAGGGTCGTGGGGCTCTTTGGACCGGCAGGTCACGACCTCAAAACCTATTTTGTGCATTTTGTAAATCGACATCATAGAATATTTTTTTATGAGGTAATCTAAATTCACACCTTAACCTTAAAAGCTTAATATAAACTAATGCTTGACTGCGATCCCGCCTTTGAGTTTTACATTTTTTAGTAGATTGGCAGCGAAACAGAGAATTCCGACATACAAATTAATTACTGTTGTCTTTGACTATACTATGATTTTTAATTAGACGAAGTAAAGTGACAGCTATAACAATGGTTGTTTGACAGTTGGGCATTGTTATTTGACAGTTGGGCATTGTCCACTGCTGTCACTTTACTTCGTCTAATTAAAAATTACAGAATACTCTCATTATTTTGCAATAAACCTGAGCTTCTCCCTGACTCGAAGTAATCCTACAGCTACAACTACGGCACGACTGTATTACGACGAAATGCAATTAATTAAAGGTATCAATGTGGGATCAAATGGAAAATGCCGAGATTCAATTAGCTACGGTAAAGGTGGTTTGGCGTTGCTACGTAGGTAAGTTATGCATGGTGCAACCTTTTACTAAACAACATAAATTAGTTATACCAATGCAGCGCACGTGTTGGGATCAACTTTATAACTAAGTAAAGTAAAAGTTTAGTAAAGTATGGCGTGGGAAATCATCAAATAAGTTTTCCCACTCTGGGTGGTGCAAGAGAGTCTCAAAATTTTGCTAAGAAAAACTCTAAGTACCCGTTTTGCTTCACCCGTGTAATCCTTTGCGGTCTAGGGTTACAGTGTTTCTTTCGGATAATACTGCAGTCCCGTAAAATATGAATACGTGGCATCAACATAACGAAGCACTTTAAACAAGACCTTATAATTACTCTCATACAATATGATTTCCTTAAACATAGGCAGATTAAATCACTCATTTCAATGTCAAATACACAAAATTTATTTTGAAGTGTCATTTGCAAATAGTCAAGTGTCCCGGACCGTGTTAATTTAACTAAGGCTTTAATACTTAGCCACGAACCCCTACTTGGCTGTCACTGATATCATTAAAAACATGAATTTATTTACCGACCATTTTAATATTTTCTGGTATGAAACCCGAACAGGTCATAATTCTATTGCCTTCATCTTCCACAGAGCTCCGCGAATCAGCAAAATGTTTTCATTTAGCTTGTAGCAATCTCGAATATCGTTTGACTTGATTAAGGCTGTATTCAGCAAAAGTGTTACAAATTAGGAGTGCTTCAAATGTCGGTGAATTTTGTAAAATATGGTTATATTAGATTTTTTTTGCTGTACGTATGAAATATTAGAATGTTTTGGAGAAACTCCTGTATTTAAGATTAGGGCTGGTTAGAAAAAAATGCACTTGCTTATGGGTCCTCACAATCATTACAGATCTTTAGTCAAATATCCCTTGGTCTGTTTTCGGAAACCACCCTTGACCCTTGACCCTTATTCAAAGCAGTTGGGTAGCTGATATTTATTTCAACTTAACTTTCAAAAACTCTTTTAACCACCTGAGATGGGCTGTGCAGCTATTCTGTGAGGGTAAAAAAGCTAAGCTACTAAGCTATGTGACAGTTTCCACTGATGATAAGCTATACATCCCTATTTTTTAATTATTGCACAAAAAATTGGGGCTCAATCAGTATCCGTTACTGATCATATTTGTGTAGTCAAAAGTACAAGAAACGAAATTCCAGAATTGTCCACGAAAATTTGTCATTATTGGTAAATTCATAATTGAATCATCATTCATAACAACTACTACTAGAAAATACTAAGCGCAGTGTTTTTTCCATTTTTGTTGATATTCTTTCTATCATAAACAATGTTTCCATAAATTGAGTGAGAATTTGAGATATAAACAAACGCTCATAACTTCGCTGTTTATGAATATTATGCATTGAGATTTTACTTAAATAATAAAAAGACCTTTTCTAATAAACCCTTTAAGTATTTGCCATAATTAAAAAATAGTGGTGTATAGCGTGGTGACCAAGATCAAGTAAAATGCGCATCAGCGATATAGTGCGATATATTAACGGTAGGGAAGGCACGGGTAACCTACACCTACTAATACACACTTTCTTACGCATTCATCGATATAAAAAACAAAGTCTAGATGAACAAGTTTCCAACAGTGCTAAGCTATATGATCCAATGGATATGTTTCAAACGCATTTACAGCAATGTAGCATAGCACACCTGTGATGGAAATGCCCGAAAAGAAAAAGAAAAAAAAATGCCCGCTTGATGTAGACTGAATCGCAGCCACACTGCAGACAGTGTGGCTGCGATTCCGTCCGTATGGATATCGGCAAAGATTTGAAAAAGAAAAATAACTGTTTGAGATCACCGGAGAGGTTTTACTGAGGTAACAATAAAAATCCCACACTCGCCGGACTTCCGGGACTCCTCTTAAAGTCCTTTTATCCATAAAATTTTAATATTTTCCAGCTTTTTTTAACGCGATTTTTTTTATAGGTACATATTGAAAACCGTAATTTTTATGAACGAATATACTTAACAGAACACTTTTTATAATTCCATTTGATCACTCGGCTTCAAGGATTTTCAATCAAACCAAGCTATGTTAAGAGAGCACAGTCAGACAACGGGGCAGACTAGAAACCAATTCAATAACCACAATAGCTCTTTGTTTTATTGCTATAAAAACCATTGCATTTCCCACCGCTAGTGTTCGTGACACAGATTTATTTGAGTGGCGGTGATATCTTTCACATAACTTCTTTAGATATAACGCAAAAACAAGAAGAATTATTACAATTTTGGTATCTCTACATTAATTTTTTCTTCTTGCAGTTTCCCATCATTTCTTTATACCATCATCACCGACGTACAACGAGTATCCACCCTTAAGTTTTTGAAACTTCTACGGTCCAGACAAAGCGTTTCGCCTTGTCGTTTATACCGCGTACATCAAAGGACTGAAATAATTTGTCTGCTGCGGTCGTCCCATCTTCTTCTCTCATCTCTCTTAATAAACTAGTGCGCCGCACCATCAACGATTGCATCACTGCTTACCATCAGGTGGGATTGCAGTCAAGCATTAGTAATAAAACATATTATCCTACCTAATACATCATCATTATTATCACCATCATCATCACAAATTATGACTTTTGAAGTTGTTACTGCGTCGCCGGCGGCGCCTTACACTACGTTTACGAATAAATACTCTTATAAAATTTTGGTATTAAATTGAAGTGAATGAAAGACACTATTGAAACAGCAATCAAAAGCTAAAAGAGTATTAGCTAATTACAAGTAATTTATCCACCACATTATAATTGTTGCTGAATTCCTTAAGATAGTTTGATTAAAGAAAGACAAAGTAGCGGATACGCCATGCCCTACGTATGCGCTACAGTGTGTGGTGCACTCCGACAAAGATAAGCATCATGCTTTTTATTAGCTTTAATAAACTTAAGTAGCTTACCAAAACTGAGCTCATAATTAATATCGAGTTCATAATTAATTTACTTTGAATTTTATCTAAAAGTTGAAACGATTTTGTAAGAGACGCTTATAACTTTTGTAAAATTTTCAATTAGAATTTTCAAAGAAGTATTAGACAATATTGACACAAGAAGTTAATAGACATTATTTCGATATCACTTGAGCGACCTGATCCGGACTGCTGAACAACAGATCGTTAAAACTTCTATTGTGAGCAATTTCCTTTTATCGAATAATAGAGTATTGTAAATGTTAACATAATGTTGGTACAAGTATCAAAAAAGTTTTCTCAATACAAAACGACTAAAATCTTTAGCCTTGACATTGGGCAGGAAAAGAGAATCTCACAATTACACTAATAGTGTCAACAAATACCGGTACGCTATTTAGCTGAGCCTATATCCACAAAAAAAAATATTTGGATATCATCCAAATATCCAATAAAAAGACACTTTTATAACAATGCGTAGATGAGTCTGATTCTGTGATTCCGTGTGTAGTTACATTGTTTATTGCTAGTTAAAACTTGTGGGTTTTAATGGCCCAAGAAGAGCAACAGCACTAGAGAGTCGAGGTCGATTGATTGGACGTAAATTGGCGTTTTAACCATAGGACCCTGGGAACTTCGGCCTTGGTAGTAGTCGTTTTAGTTCATTAGGCAATAAAGTGAATTAGGAATACCAATTGGCACCTCGTACCGCGCCGCTGTCTCTGCTACTCGACAGTGATTTAATTCAAGCGACATCCTCTGCGGTTGGAACAGTTTCGGTTAATGCTCGTTTTTTCCCGTAATGTACTATCGTATAATATATGTCAATTATCAACTACGAAACAGTTAGTAATAAACCTTACTTATTTGTTCACAAGACAATATTATTGTCTGAAGTTGTAGAACAAATGCTTCGAAATACGCTGAAACGTGTTTAAAAGGACCACTGGCGGACCTTCGGCAAAAACTGTTGAAAAATATATTTTTATACGAAAAATATAAAAGAAAAGGCCTAATTTTTCTGCGGCTGATATTGACCCATAAACCCTATGCTGACTACAATAAATTAGGTGTCTAACTACCCATGTACTTCACTGTCACGGCACCTCTGCCTTTTTACTAATGCATAACAAGATTCATCTCTCCAAACATATTCTATTCTGCCTTCATATTTTTCTATGAAAATTGGCTTTATTTCATTAAGACTTTTTGAGGCAAAGGAACAATACTGGGGCAAAAATAAAATCGCCAAAACGTTCTTAAAAAAAAGTTATGTTTGTTTTAAAAAAAATAAGAAATTTTCATAACAGTATCTTCAATTGTCTAATGTCTATCCAACCCAGTATTGTGGTTTGCAGTTATTGCCCGGCGTAGTCAATAGTCACAGAAAATGTTAGAAGAAAATAAAGAAACATGTCATTAAAGTCTGAACAATTGGCCAGAAACACAGTTTCGTATTGTTTCACTAAATTATACAGTTGTCCACCGTTATGGTTAATACTTTGCAGGATTTTGTTTGCCAAAACAATGGCGGTGTCTTTCCCATTTGCATAAAAACACGGATAGGCGACGGCGACATCGATTCCAATCACTGTTTGTTTAACATTAATACGTGTATATTTTGACAATAAGTAGATACAACTGTTATTGGACCATTTTGCAATTAGTCATGTTTTTGGTTTGCTATCGATTGTATGATAAAGTGTATTTCCCTAATTTTCTATGAATATGGCAGTGGTCGCTCACAACAGGCTTTATAAGAATGCTTAAAGGCAATGGAGAGGGTTATGCTCGGAGTTTCGATGTGAGATCAAATCAGAAGGAAGATGTTCGCAGGAGAAAATAGGTTACCTAGGACATGGTCCACAGAATCACCAAACTTAAGTGGCAGTGGGTAGTGCAGGCATCTTATTTGCAGAATGGATGGTCAATGGGGACTACCGGTTCTGGCGACGGCGTACCGTAAAAGGCCCCTCACAAGGTGGACCGATGACCCGGCGAGGGTGGCAGGAATCCGATCGATGCGAGACGTGCAGCACCCGTCATTGTGGTGACATTAGAGGGAAGCCTATGCCTAGCAATAGACTTTTTTTTGGCTGCATTTATAATGTCAATGTTGAATAATAGTTAAACAATAAAAAAATTACCTACTTATCTTTAGTTGACTAGATGATAAATAATAAATAACTTCACTTCAATTTATTTTAGTTATTAGACCCAATTTTACTTGTCTTTTTGATGTAGATGCAATACGAGTAGGCATGTGTCGACACCCTTTCGCTACCCCATTTTTTTAGCATGGCGGACTGCACTGGGGCGGTTACTGCCAGTGTAGAAAAAACGGTGCAAGATCATCAGGGCTTGGTTGAATAACTAGGGTCATTTGGTCCGTCTGGTCATTGAATGTATCTACATATAAAAACAATCCTAATGAGCTTATAAGGGGTCACTTCAAGTTGGTTTCGGCCGTTCGTAATCCTTCCTACGGATACTGTGAAACTGTAAATATGCAATAATAATAAATCATTTCTCAAATTTTATATAGGTACCTTAGATCCCTCTACTGGACCGAGTTAGGTATTTTCCTCATTGAGTTCGAACAATCGCTAAACAAGCAGTTCTTTGCCCGCCTTGAAGGTAAAAAAAGCGTTTGATCGGGGAACATAAGGCCTTCAACGGTTGGGTTATCACAAATGAGCGTGTTAAGTAATATTTACTTATACACTTCCAAGAGCTTCATTTCCGACTGATAGATGAATACTGACTACTTTATGAAATAGTGGTGGTGACTAAAAAACCATCACTGAAGTAGATCTATGTTCCTTCATTAATTATCTAACAACAATATTAATTAATTAGTGATCCTTCATGCTATTCTAATGACATACAAACACCATAAGTTTTAAGCTAGAATTACATTACACTGACGCACACGTGTAACATGCCTGATTTGTACTTATAACGACGTCGCGTGGCTTTGCGTTGCGTGGATCAAGTGTAGCTTTATAAGCGTAGTTTCCATATAAAATGTAAGGAGACCGACGCGCCTAGATCGGTGTGTGTGGCACACGTGTTGTAGTGTAGTTCTACCTTTATGAGAACAGAAATCAATTAACTACTTAATGGTAATAATATTCTAATGACATGCGAACAGAAAGCAATAATTTCCTTAAAAAAGGTAAACATTAATATCATAATGTCCATTACACCGCGGGTCTTTATCAGGGCGCAGCTGGCCGAAATTAAATGCAGCCAGATTCGGCTAGATGTTCAAGATGCTCAAGATGCTCAAGGTAAAGAAATCACTTGAGGAAATTAAACAGTGAAGCAATTAAGTGCTTAGAACTACGAGAAGAATCCACCATTTTATATGGATAAAGTAGACAGGTTAATTGTCCCCGTTTCGTCTGTTGTTATTTACGTTTATTCAAGGCACTATACGCCTTAACAAACTTGGGCCAAAGTTATACCTCCAGGACTTTTTTTGTAGGTAAAAATTCATTCAGTGACATCTCCCACCCTTGAGTGAAGCGGAAGGGCGTGTCAGACTTTTACCGACTAAAACCAGACCTGTGTTCTTCAGCTGCCTCTTGCGTGCTAGGACGGGTTTCCCCTTCAATTCCCCGCGGTCCTAATTAGCGGGCAACGGCCCTGCTGGGCCCCTACGGTTAACTGACATCTCTTTGAGGAGCGCGTGGATCATTACGTGCTGTGGACGAGCTAAGCTAGGCGAGCTACCCATTGCTCTACGTTTGCAAGCCCGCGTCTACCGTGGCTGGTAGTCGGGGTCTGAATCGGCGTGAGGACGTTCGTTCTCTAACGTGAGCGGCCTTCTCCTTCACTAGCATTACTGCTTCGCAGAAGGTGGTGACCGCCTGCCATTCCTGCTCGCTCCGGACCATAGCCCAAAAGTTCGCGGCGGTGCTCTACCCAAGCGGGTCAGACCTCCACTGTATGCTTTACAGTGTCCTCCAGCCGGTCCACACCATGGCGACACCCGGGCGTTTCCTCTGCCTGATAAGGATTATACTAACTCGGCTTTACGGTGGTTACCTAAATATCGTGATGGGTTTCTTTACATTTAAATGTCTAAGTAAGTAAATAATATAATCTTCCTAACCAGAATTGCTTAACACGCAGCCGGCTGCAGCACCGATTTCCGATTGTTTACATTAAAATTGTCGTGATGAATCCGAAGGTTGCAAGACTCATTATTGTTATGTACTTGAGATAATCACTGCATGGGAACGTAAACGCACAAACTGTGCGAATGTTTTTCTATTTATATTCAATATAAATTAAAATTTCATCATTAAAATTTCAAACTAAATAACTTTGCTATTTATTTACTCTTTTACAACAAAATTGGCACAACGAAAACTGAAAAATAAATTAAATTAAATGATCGCGACCGTGACGATGTCATTGTTTTTTTTCGTACAATAGATCACAAAATGTTCAACAGGGCAATGCTCAAGGTAAAGAAATCACTTGAGGAAATTAAACAGTGAAGCAATTAAGTGCTTAGAGCTACGAGAAGAATCCACCATTTTATATGGATAAAGTAGACAGGTTAATTGTCCCCGTTTCGTCTGTTGTTATTTACGTTTATTCTCTGTCCTCCAAGGACAAATAAATAAAGTCGTTTCGGGTGATATTAGTTCAAAAGAGATTGATTATACTGTGCTCTAACGGGAAGCGTTATATGGACCGTGAGGAAAATATAATATGTAGTTGTATGTGTGTAGGAGGCGGCTCGCCGGCACCCTGGCAATACAAGATCGTGCCCAGCGGGAGTAACAACCTGCCTCGCTACCAGCGCAATACTTGTTATGCAACTAACAGATCCGATGTCATTGGATATTACCGTATTGAGATTTTTTATCTGCAGCCCGTAGACCGGTTTGACAAGTTCATTGTCTTCGCAGAGGCCAATAAACCTCTTTGACCGTCTTAATGTTAGCGAAACTAGGCTTCTGACAAGGTAAATTAAAACGATCACTCTTACTTTTGTTTATATTAAAGGATTTGTTAGTCTGCCATTGACGTATGGGGCGTGATAAAGGTTTTCCAAGCATTAACTATTCAATAAATTGCGTTGCGAGTAGTGAAACCGCTTTCTCTAAGGCACACTATGCTTGGAACTAATCCAAATGTGAACACAATGACTTTAAGTGAAAGGAAAGGACTAAAAAATCCGAACATAAATTGTACGTGTGATCGGTTATGTGGGTAACGGTGCGGCCCAGGAGCGGTCCGGACCGGCGAGGAGCAGGACGATTGTATGGAGATCAACCGTTATATTCGCCTGCATAAGTTCAAGAGTTGAATGAACTATCACATCAGTTTTATGAATAACAATAGATGTACTTACTCGAGCCATCATTATTTACTCAAGCCATCCACTTATCATTGAGGCTTTCAAGGTGAATTGACGTGATGCGGCATTGTTGTTATTCTATCTGACGTAAAAACTGACAGCGTTCTTAGTATTCTCTTAAATTCTTACAAAACTTCGTTTAGCTGTGCGTGGACTAAGGTATTTAACGCTCACTGTGGGGTACCAACCACGGACTTAACCTTGATCGTGACCTTTAGGTAAATCCCATAGCTATTTGAAAATATTATTCTTCAATTTATGTTGGTACATCAAACAGTTTCAACGTTCTAAGCGACTTTTGGTTTTCTAAAAAGCCTTCGTTTTTCCGAAGCCCTCCAACATTAAAAGTAGCTGAATAATTTCGAATTCTTGTAACTTACGAAGCCTTGTCGTTTAAAATTACATGCTGGTACTACACATACAATAATTTTAGAAGCGTAAGTTTAGTAAAACGTGGCGTTCATTTCAATTTCATGAATTTGAAACCAGTGATTGGAAAATCGGCTACTTTATTTGCTGGTTGGGCATTCAATTAATTTATATTTTCTGAGCACTGTTAGGTCCATATATCTATACATCATTTTTCTGTTAGACCTAGCAGTGTTCAACGTTTCTCAGCTTGCTACTTAATAATGCATATCAAAAACCGCATAAATTATATTATTACATGATTTGAGTACTTGAGTACGTACCACAAAAGTTTTCCCACGCTACACAAAGGCTTACTTTTGAAAATGCTCATAATTTAGGGAAACTATAGTTGGTACTCTTCACTTGTTGATAAAAATGAGGGCTTACTTTTTAACACCACTTTAGTTACAGGATTTTTCAATAGGTTGGAAGTAACTCAGCTTATTAAGTAAGATTTCTTATATATATTGGTAAGACTAACCTATGTAAAATCCTCTATACATGTTGGCAGAGGCACTTATTTTTGTTTTATTTCCTTTCCTGCGGTACGAGGCGTATAAGACCTCGTATGAAAGCTATCATGTCGTCAAGCAATATCACGGTAAGGGGCTTATTAGACCCCTTATCGAGCACATAGTAAGAGGGTCTCGCTGGCACCCTTCGGAACCCTAATATGTGAATCCATCTCGAAACACAACATAAAACAACATCCTACTCGTACTAATATTATGAGTATAAACGCGAAAGTTTTTACGTATGGATGTTTGTTACTCTTTCACGCAAAAACTGCTGAATGGATTTCGGTGAAACTTGGTACACGGGTAGGCCATGTCCTGGTATCCCGGAATAAATAGTATCCTATGTGCAATAGCACACAGTATATTTCCTTGGGGTAATTTTCTTAAAGTACTGGTATAATGAGGTATTAAAATCGATTCGTTTCTGAAACTGTTCAGCACAAACTGAGTGAGTACTTCCAATTAAATAATACTTATTTCAATTTTCCTTATTTCCTCTCAGGAGCCGATGAGCAAATTATTTCAAGTCTTTATATTTTTATCATAAAGACAGTGTCACGTCATTGGGTTTTCTTTACATAATTGAAATAGATAACGTTGAATAATACATTATATTAGATACTACCTTCTTCCAGCGGTTATGCCCGCATGGAAATACATGCCAATGTCACTCAGTGATAAAATAGCTTTTTTCATTCAAATACCCTGGCTCGTTATGCCCGCTATGACCTGCCATGACCTGTATTGTACTTAGTGTCGGCAGTGTCTGACTTGTGAGCTTTTTTAAATATTTTTGGGAAAAAAATATAACATGATATAAAAACTATTGGATTCAGTTACTGATTCAGAACAAACTATATTCAGGTTTTGCATGTACTAAAAATAACGTTGTATAAGTGAGTTCCTGCCAGGTTTGAAAATACAACTGAACCAGTAGTTGGTGCTGCAATTGGGCTTTTAATTTTTGGCGTATGGCTAGTCTTCGGGAAGGACACCATCTGTTGGGACCGTTTACAAATAAAAATGTTATAAAAATACTCGTAAAAATCTCTCTTCTGTACATGTATTGTACACACTAGCATATGCAATTCACCCTCGACGAAGTAGAAAATTGTAAGGGAACAAATTCCCTTGGGACAATTGAATTTATAATATTTATAGAATGTTAGTTTATATTGCGTATCGAGATGGATTCACTTATTAGGGTTCCGAAGGTTGCCAGCGGGAGGCTTATTATGAGGGTCTCTCTTACTAAGCCTCCCGTCCATACGTTCGTCCATCTCGCTGTATCTCATATTACATAAACCGTAAGAAGTACAGTTGAAATTTTCACAGATATGAATGACGATTGCCACTACAACCACAAACAAGAAAATTAAAATTGGTGTATGCACCCGACATAAAAAATGTATGTGCCAAAATTTTCTTTTAAATCCGTTCAGTAGTTCAAGCGTGAAGAAGTAACGAACATACAGACACACAAACTTTCGCCTCACTAGTGTGATAATGTGTTTGATATTTTCTAAAATAATTATATTTCATAAAAAAAAAAATATTATTTAGAAAGATCTTATCGTCCATCTTAAGGTCGTCTGGTGGAAATTGCCGTCAGCGATAAAACCACCATTGTACCCATAGATTTAGTTTCTACCAAAGTATTACTATTTAAGTGTACATTAAAGTTTATTCTATTCTATATAGGGTGACTGGTAATTAGTGAACGATATTTAAACACGTGATTTTAGTTATGATGACAAACAACTTTTATTATGGGACCAAAGCTGAAATCGCAAAAAAAATCTGTTGGTCAGTACATTTGTGTTCACCTAACTGGTCAAAATGTACTGGAATTGGCTGACTTTTTTCGCGATTTCGGGATTGGTCCCATTGTAAAAATTGTTTGTTATCATGACTACAATCATGTGTTTAAGTATCGTTCGCTAATTACCAGTCACTCTATATAATTTTCTATGTGAAAGCTTGAATTCTTTTAGATAAACTATTAGAATTTCTATTAAAGATCATCTTTACCTTAGATATGTATAAGGTATAGATTACGACGAACATTTACACAAGCAAATGAGGAAAACTACCATCTGAAAAGGTCTCAATCCTTTGATTTGACTTACCATGCTTGTTTATTCTTCTAATATGGTCTATTAGCATAGGCATTGCCCTGAGAGCCTGCGTATCACGAGTACATATCGCATGCTGGACGATTGTTTTACAAACACGGCGTCACTCAACATGAGCTGTTTCTGAGCGCCCTATAATAGCATCGATGACTAACCAATGACACAATGCAATTTTTGTTGTGCATATGCTCCAATTAGTAACTGGTAATAACTCTTGAGCCGTCAATTGTCCCAATCCTAAATCATCTCTTAAAAATAAACATAAGGACATCCAAAAATAAACCGCCGTCTATTATAATCTTTCATCACAAAATTCGATCCCAGCTTTTAGATTGAAAACACGCGTAAATATCCGATCGGGAATAAGCTCTCAAACACGTCTGTATACTGCCTGGCCCTGCCTAGCGGAAATGTTTTTGCTCCACAAAAATTACGGTAATCAGAGCAATGTGAATTATTTATAAAGTATTAAAATAAATTAGGTGCCGAATTGGCGGCGGAACGTGAATGACAAAAACAATGACGTAAAGATACTCTATTCTGTTAGCACTTGTGAGAAAAGGTGCTAATCATTCAACCATGCTGATAAAAAAACCAGAAGTGATTTATACGAATTGGTGTTCTACACGACGATGACGCTCACAAATTGAATTAAAACAATCGGGATTTTAGGGTGTACAGAATGTTAAGTTACCGCGGCCCTGGAATGCCAAGGGCATCTAAAGAAACACAGGAGGGTTTAGTCAGTGAAAGTCTAGCACACCCTCTGCTTCAACCCGGAGTCGGAAATAGTAGGTTAATTTTGATACAAGTGCAGAAAGTTCGCATAGCGACCGAGGCGGAATTCGCACGAGGCGTAGGCGAGTGTGTTACGGAGCCGAGGGCTGCAGTGACAAATTTGCACGAGTGTCAAACGACATTTTTCAATACACTTACGACTCGTGAGGGTTGAACCGCGCCTCGTGGGAGTCGACGCGAGCCCAGTCTGATATGTTAAACAATTTTATTACATAAAAATTGTAGCGGGGGCGAGCACGCGCACTAGTGCGGAAAACAGTCCATTGCGTGTCTAAAAGTGGGTGGTGGTGTTTAAGAGCGGGTTTTCGAGTTAGTGTATTAAAAAGCTATTTGATGATTGCCTCAAATAAGTGCCTACATAATGGTGAAAAAATCGATAACTTCAATCAAATCGACGATAACGTAATTGAAGAAGCTACAAAACAGGCAGAATCATAACGTGGTGTTAATTACTCCTAATAGGTAAATCAAATTTAATCCTAATCAAACATAATGAATTCTTACGTGTCCTAGTTACACGTAATCTTGGACTGCTGTACATTATATAATTAATGTGCTCAATTCTACCCACGACTCGAGAAGCTCTTTGCCGTATTTGAATTTATATTTTTCTGGTTAAAATTCCATGTTTGTTTGCTGGAAACACGCTAGTTAATCCCTGTTTTGTTTTGCGCAATGAGAACATAAATGGTAGTTGTGTAAATACTTTTTGGAAAACCAAACTTGAATTATTTGCTCGTTTCTCTTCACATCACACAAAATCCGTTTGTAGTGTGAACACAGCTCTGATATGGTCAACAAGATGATAGTTTTTTTTGGGTGTTTGAATAAGAACTTTACGGACGCAGATTTTGTGAATCCATCTCCTTTATGCCTATTGGCGGGTTTCTGAATTGAGTATTTTGAGTTAAGAACGTCTCAAACCATATTTAAAAGCCAAAATTTTGAAAAAAAGAAAACTGTTTTACAGGCTAAAGTAGTTTGAGTAATTCTCAATTTCAAATGATTAAATCAGAAATCGGGGGTTTGTCTATCAGTGGCAAAACCTTTTTTCATTGCTAATATTGAAATCAATGAATAAACAATTTTGTAAAAATATCCGGGTCGAAGGACCATGTTGTAACAACCATTTTGTAGTTCTAGAAGTTAGGGAAACTTTAGAAGGTAAAAACTGATTTTCCGTCATTGATAAGTTGCATATGAAGTTATTATTTCATGAAAATGTGTTGCTGAAAACCCAAGTTGATGTGTTTTATGAAAGTCCAAGTAGGCACAAGTGAGTGACGCCGCGGGGACACTATTAATTTTATAAATTGTGGGAATTTTGAGATAAGTGGGTGGATTCTCGTAAGATAGCTATATCATTTACATATTATTATCGAGTTGTGTCGTAGTTTTAAAAGAGATTGCACCTCGTTGATGTTTAAAGTATCTCGGAGCGACGTGCTTGACTCGAGAAATAGCTTCATAAATCATTCTAGTTGCCGTTCGTAACTGATAATTGGTAAACTAAACATTTTTAGACCGATAATAAAATATATGAACGTGCTTATTGTGAAATATATATTTTTTTATGTAGGATTTTGTTTTTGAAGTTTATCTAAAGTGCGTCTTCTCGAGGCTGGGAGATAGCAAGACTCAGTGCGAGTGTAGGTAATACGGTTTCGATTCCCAATGGTAATAAGCACGTGTAATTTAACAACGTCGTTAATACTACGATTTTAATGAAGATTGCGTTAGACTATCGTACGTGTATATGAGATAAACCGTTAATTTAGTGACGATGTCGTTCCAAACCATTACGCAATACTCATTTTGTATCACGTTTTAAGAATTAAAACAGCTGTGGTGTGACTTTCAAGATGATACAGTCAACTGTTACTAGACCAATTGTGCTGGTAATCTCGTAACAAGTCATTCAATATTATGTAAAATATTAACAATAGATTGGATGAGATTAACATTAAATTTTTTGCAGATTGGCAATCATGTAGTTACACCTAATATTGGATAAGATTGCCAGTAATATTGGAAAATATTAACAATAGCTAGTTGTTAATATTTTGCCCGGCAAACTTCGTACGGCCTAATAGTCAAAAAATATTTAATTTTTCTCACCGTTTAAACCTTCCCTGGATTATTACGAATATTAATCAAATCGGCCCAACTGTTCTCGAGTTTTAGCGAAACTAACAGCTATTAATTTTTATATATTATATTGGAATAGATTAATAATAATATTGGAAAAGTTTAAAAATAAATACTCACTTGGCATTATTCCTCATGTCGTAGCTTGTTGCGATGTATCCTGCGTCCGCACTAGAACAAAAAGACACAACTAATTTATTCATCCATCCGAACGATAAATATAACTTAATTTTAACTGTTCAAATTATAATATTTAGAAAGTTCTACAGCCGTTGGTGATTGTCACCGAGCTTTAAATGTTTAAAGGAAGTAGACACGAACCCTGGGTCCTTGAATGAATCGTGTTTCTCGGTCATTGCGGTAGTGAATCAGGGTGCAATATCCACTAATTATTATATCGCGGAGACAATGGCGCGCGGTACACGTTAGACACGCCGCGCCGACCGCCGTGTCTGAACTGTCGCGCTTTTATCAATGTTATTATAGAACAGGTGGTCTTCAGTGCCGACACTTATTTAGTAAACACACGATTAAAATCTTCGATAGAAATTGTGGGAGAAATGAGAAATCGTCCCGAGCAATGTACCAGTTCGACTGGTCAGGATCTCTTCGGCACACATATTCGTAAGTCGCAGTGTCGTGAGCTAGTCAGGTTCGCTAATATCAGCATTAATGCTATACTCAATGAACCGCTTCCTACTTAATTTGAACCACGAGACGACGTTATCCCGTACGTAAATTATACTACTTATAAATTGCAGCTTCTATCACTACAAGGTGCAGCGGAGTTATTGCACTTTTACGGACGATTTACCTCAAGATATCCTCCTCAAGGAGTTGTTAGCAAACCGTAGGGGGCCAGTAGGTTCGAGGCCTAGTCTGGGGCTCTGGGGAGCTATGAAAATGCATACCAAGGCCCCAGATCCAAGGCAGGGAAGGAACAGGGTAGGTTTTTAGTCAGTAAGAGTCTGACACTATTTAACGCTCCGCCCAAGGGCGGGATTTGTCATTGGATGATTTTACCTACCATAAAAAAAACCTCAAGATATACCATATGTAGTATGATACTTAATAGCCAAGATTTTGTAAAAATACCGCCTCTAAAAATATAGCATAGATACATAATTTCACGAATTATAAATAAATTTCACACCGACTGCCCGATCCTTTGCGTGACCAGAGGGCAGCTCGTTATTTGCCCAAATAATTAGCATTGGCATGAACGTGGCAATGCTGCTCGTCTTTTGGGATACTTTTGCGGATAACTTCTACTTCGAGTACTTCGACACCTGAGAATATTAGTTTAAATACTTAGTTAATATTAAAGTACGAATTGTATGCATTGAATTGATTAGCAAGGTCTCCAAATACTAATTTTACAGTGACTTTTGTAGAAAATGACTCCATTTTTACAGCTTTTTTATCGGATTGACAACGTTAAATCAAGTGGTGTGTAAAATTGATGTGAAATTACTAATTAAAGTTACTAGTCGAAATCAAATCTAAACGAAATATGTAAAACTTTAAATTAGTAGACCACTCGAGCTTTAATCTTAACTTTACACGATCCATATTTTAATTACTGTGCTTAAAAAGGTATTTATTACAGTTTAATTTATTGCTAACCTCTTGGGAATTCATATTGGTTACCTGAACGGTCGCGTGATGTTCCAATTATTACTTTGATATGAATTTTCAACACAAAATACCTACGATAATAAAATACTCGTAATAATTGCGTTATGGGTGTTATATTATATAAATTTTGTGGTAGCTGACTCGGCAAACGTAGTTCTGCCATATCTGTTATGAAAGAAAATAAATAGGGGGTGAGGGTAGGAGAGTAAAAAGTAGCCTACGACTTATTCTCAAACCTGAATATATACACATAAAAATCGATTTCGATAACACACATTGTAAAACGATTTTTTTTTTAATGATTCTCTGTTTCCCTTGGTCACGCCATAACTTGAAAACTACATAACCGATTTCAGTCCTCAATTTTTAATGCCAAGTCTTGGTAGAAGGTTCCTACGGAAAGATAAACTTAAGAAAATAACGCACATGATTAGAAAATTTCAGAAAACTATAACTACCATCGCGGATTCGACAGTTAATGAATACTCATAATACAGGACGAAGTCTAGCGAGTCAACTAGTTAAAAATGTCTTCTAAGTATAAAAAGATACTACCCGACCTCATTGTTTCCGCTGGCGTCTGTGATAAGGGAGAAATTATTTAAACACTTTGAAAACACGTTTTCCTAAGTGGTCCATAAACAATATAAACCCGTAGCTACACTGTCGTTTTACTCGAATATGTATGCAAAGTGAACTCCTCCAGACCAAGGCCGCCTTTCTTCCATCGATGTATCTATACCGCATGAAGATCTGTTCTACAGTTTGAAACGACATTTAAAGGATTCTCCCCACTATCACGTAGCATATCATGACCGTGCTAGGAACTTACACGGAAACAAACACGTAGGTACCTACGCTGTACGTTCCGTCATCGATCGACGCTGTCGCGTCATATATACAGCCGTTACCGATACGCTCCGTGCATGGCACGCGACGAATTTGGTTGAACCGACTAGTGATGATGGTGTGTCCGTCTCATACTTTTGAATTATTTTTTTTCCTGTTACTTTCTCAGCATGGTCATGCACGATCGTAATAGATCACGTGTAATATGTAGACTCCTAGTCCTATATAGAATACTTCAATAATATTATATAGAGCCTTAATTGTGACATTCATGTTTATAGTTAACAGTTTTAGTTATTGTTCCAACTTTGTGCTACTTTACACTGGGAGCAACAATTTTGTCACTATCTGTGGAAGCTTATAATTAGCAATTTAGTTATTTGTTTAAAGCTTTCTTAAAATGTAAAAAATAAATAATAAAAATATTATAATTCTGTACTATAAGAATGAATCAGTCTGTATTGATGAAAGCCACATGAAAAATTGTTCAGAAGTATTTGAGTTTATCGCGAACAAACAGACTCGGAGGAACTTTGTTTTATGATACGAGTATGTAAGGACTCATTAAATTCATTGCAAGATAAAGCTAGGCGCAGTCCAGGTGACGCCGATGACTAAGGCACTAGGCAGTAATAAAAGTACGAGTAAATTCGTTTCACCCTCCATTAAGTAGGATGCGCACAATTTGCTGAAGCATCGAGCGGCACACGCCACCTCCTGAATTAGGCAAATCAGAGAGTTTCATCAAATCAAAACTTGGTAACGAACCTCATAAGTTATTAACGCTGTATGTATACAGCGGGCTACTAGGTAATTAAGTCGATTACACTCATCGCGCGTGTATCTCGTGCGCTACAATTTCTATGTGTGCTGATAACAAATTATGCGTAACATTTTTCTAGAAAGCAATGCATAATGGTGGAGCTGCACACGATAATCACGGCAGGAATGCGCTGCTACATTATAAAAACGAGGAAAACGATTACCGAAGGATTTCTCTTACATCGATAACTACTGATAAATGATATAAAAAAGTATTTTTCAGAGTCTATCATAATAATTTCTAATACAATACATAATTTGATCTAAAATTTCTAAAAATATCAGAAAATGAGATATACAAAATGCAAGAACTTGTCATTTAAACATTTCACAAAGTAGACCACTTCGCTATCGTTACGCAAAGAAACTATCAGTGGCAGCTACAATTCCAGTTTTCTACTCTAGTGAGATTAGATGGAGCAGGTTTGGACTGGAGTTCCGATATACTTAGTGTGCGCGCTAACTTGGCAACTTTCACGATGTACCTTGATCACAGATCTTGACCGTGAATCTTGCTTGAGAAATGATTACAATCTATTTCAATGTTGTTCACAAATGGATTTAGTTATAAGCGAATGAGATAACTTATGCAAATAGTGAAATCTCAAATATAAAATTCATTGGCTCTCCGATAAAGAGATGTACAAATATTATGTCGTTGGTAAAGTTGAAATTTTTTTTTTTTTCGAACAATCTTACGAATTTTGTGCACTGTCACTTATGAATAATTACAAACGTAGGTAATATTAAACTTAGAGGTTTTGGCAGGATTTTTAATTAAAGATTTGAGACTATTTCAAATTTATCTCAAAATCTCTATAATTTTGTATCTCATATGTCTATACAAAAGGACAATATGTATGTATGTGTGTATATTCACATTAAGAACACAAAGTGACGGTATTCTACATCAATTAAAACTAAATACTTTATAAACTTGATACTGGTTAAATACAAAACCGTATGAAACAAAAGGAAAAAAAAGAATCATGAACCAGCATTGATTATAGTTATGATGACCACTTATGTTCGCAGCGATAACCCATTAAAGGAAAAATAAAAATATATTTTTAAATATGGCGCCAATGTGCACTTCACTTTTAACGAAGTTTGACTTCGCTTGAACCATCGTGACCTAGATATGAACTCGTCAGAAAACTCATTTATGATGTGCAGGATATAATTAAATACGTGCTTAGGTATTTTAAATAAAACTAGGAGGTATATTTCAAAGTCACAATGGGTGCTTAAATCTATAGTATTTACACGAAATATGTAAACGAGAGTCGATGTCGTTGACATCGACTATTTCAATAGTTTTGTCGATGGGATTCTGAATTCAATTACCTTATCGTATTATTATATATTTTATTAAAAGGTTATGTAGGTTAAAAGTTATCCTGCTTGAACTGTTGTTATTTAATAGGAAAAAATGATGAACGGTGAGCTAAAAGAGCCACTTATTGAGACGTCATGACAGCCTAAGAGCCAAATTCACCAATAAACTAATCGCGATTCGTTCAAACAAAACGCAGTACGAGCGACTAATCGAGATTATAGCTTCATTTTGCGTTTCACCGCAATGAATTGAACCTTGTTTACGCTAAACTCAGTTTCAATTCTTTTGTTGTCACCCATGTTTATGACACGGATCTATAAACTAAATTACGCTAAGCTTAGTTTAACTAAGTGTTTAGTTGAACTAAGTTTTTATATTGAATGATGAAATCAGCCCTTAGACAAAGTTGCAGAGATGAACTGAGTTTTATCGGAGGTACTGGTCCACAATGGGCGTTTGTGGAAAAGGGAGAGGGAGGCCCTTCCTCAGCTGTAGAACATTTTGTTAGTTAGAAAGATAGATAGATAGAATGTGTTGATCGAACTTCGAATGATTTATCTAAATTAATTTAAGATTCACTGTTCGATAAGGCAACTCACATCAGCATTATGAATCTGTCAAGAGAAGTTAGTGTCCGTATGGGAGCCAGGGTTTTAAGCTCTTATTGAGTACAAAACGGGAATAGAATCATACACTACTGGCGAGAGAGATTGATGGCGCACCACTATCCACACAATAGTATCACTTATGCCGATGATGACATAGACTAGGTTTAATCCAAGTGATGAGCCAGGTTTACTTATGAGAATAAAATCTATTGTTTAGAAGCCGAGCTCCCGCAAAAGTTTCGACTGTTGTTACTTAGTAAGTTTACGATGATTGTGTTCAATGCAATTGTATTAGCAGTAAACGTTATTAAATCTAGAAGCAAAACGTGAATCTAGATTGGCCTTTTTGATGTGTCGATTCGGTAGCGAGTAAATCAATAGATATGCAATATCGCTCAATTGGGCCAGATGGCCGGTCGAATTGTGACTGACGTATTGAACGATTGACGAAACAAGAAGCAACAATTACTATTGTAGCCGCTTTTGTAATGTAACATTCACATTAACTCACTTAAAGCTGGATGAATAAGAAACTGATACTTTTTGTTTTTCAACTAATTTATGAGCAATGGCGGGTTAGCCACGTAGCAAGAATAGCGAATGCTTTAAACGATAAAACAGTATTAAGATAGTAAGTCTCTTAGATTTCCCTCAATACCGTAATTTCCACGTATTTTACCCAATTTTAAAATACACAGGGTTACTGAGAATAAGAATGAGAATTTTAGTACTAAATAGATATCTATAAAAATAATTTTCTTCTTTTTATTAGTATTTTGAGACCATGAATAAAATAAATACAGTTTTTTTTTTGGTAACTGTACTTTAATACCTTTTTCCTTGTGGTCCCTAAATACTATTCAAAAAAGATAATTATTTTTATAGGTAGAAGTCGGGACCGCGGTCCCGATCCAAAGAGCCCCAAGACACGAAAAGACTCGGCAAATTAATTGATTTATAGACGACTTTTTGAGGAAATGTTACATTTCAGTAGCGCATATCAATCCCTAAATGTTTTTATCTTTTCAGAACAGTTAAGCTGATAGTATTGTTTAGATATGTCTAGGCTCTTTTAACACTCCGTCTAATTGAAAGTATTATCGTAAGTTTTTGTGATATTTACTTCCATCCGGAGTTTTCGTGTCATTTAGTTTTAAAGCTTGTTAATAAGCAGTTGCCAATATAATCGAATCGATAAACGTCAGAGTCGATTTCAATGTATAACTAATCGTTTAGTGCATACGGCTGAACAGGTAACTCACGTCAGTTAAACGTAACCTCGTCTTACATCACAAAACAGTTTCTCTTTTCATAAAGTTTAGATCATTATGAACTCTCACTAGACAGTTTAGTGGCCGGATATCACGCAAACGGACCATAACACTACAGTAATATAGAACCAGGTAGGTAGCGCAGCATCTATTGCACCTGCGACGTTCTTATAGAAAATGCAAACGCATTTACTAGTTCATATTGCGCATCACGCCGAAGCAATATCTCGACATGTGGCATAATAAATCGGTATATCGTTTGAATATGAATCTCATAAAATTAAGCGTGATTCTAATTCAAAACAAACTCGTTAGACTCATTGAAAAGAAAATTATGGTAGATATGTAGGCTATCAATAAAATTGAGTGATTTAATAAATTTTATATTTTATTGATGTAATCAGCCCTGAGACTTGTACTGCGATCATTATATATTGAACGATAACTTAGGCTGGTATACCTTCTAAATTGGTATTTCGTAAGACCGGTCCGAAAGTGTCATCTCATTGTTCGATATTTTCATGATCAAATTGATTTCTTCGTTCGAAACCCCATTTGTACAGATTCATCATGCCAACAACATGAGCACCATTAAAGCTTTCGAGTGAAGGGCTAATTACAAATTCGTTGGTCAAGTAAGTAAATGTCATAAGCGTGAAATGATTATCATGAAAGCCTTGTCATCGTTGGATCCTACAACTCTAATAAATGTGAACATATGAACTATAGAACAAAGTTGATCAAAATACATGTGAAATAGTGCTTAAACGCGAAGGATTCGTAGAAATTCTGAAATAAGTATTGTAAGATACAAAGTAGTAATAAAAACAATATTTTTAAAGTTCCCTACATTCTAAAATATTGTTCTCGCAATCTAGCTCTCGTAACTATTTCGCAGGAACTGAGAACTTTCTGGGTTAATAAGAAACTTATAAAACTCAGCAATAACGGTGGAAGAATTCTTGTAATTCAATCAGGACTCCCAGAGGTTCTACGAAGAAAACAATACGGGCTGTGAAGAATTGTTTAGTAAAGACTTACCGTTCCTGTTTCCAGTCCTGGTTACTAAAGAAATGAGGGTAGGTTCTAGTCAGTAAAATTTTGACACTCTTGCCTTTTCACGCTTGCCTTGAATTTACCTATTCGTTCTTGACTTTAAGACCCTTTGGATAACCTATCAGGAACACAGATTCCGGTAGGAAATTCCAGTCCTTAACCATACGCATAATAAATGTGTTCCGAAAACGCTTTGTGCTTAAGTATGGGTGGGATGTCCACTCCGTCCGGATGGCGCAACACCGTACTTCGAATGGTCCGATGATGGACCGACTTGGCGAAATTAAATTGTGCCAATTCACACTCCCCGAAATGTAAACAATATGAACAGATAGTAGAAACTATAGTGATGGGTGTACATTTAGAGAAACTGCGCCATCTAACATCTAACAGTCCGAATGTTATATTAAAATATGAACATCGACTGGTTAAAAAGCGTACAGTGTATGGGTGTATAATGCATTCCGAAGGTGATGCTATCCACGCGGATGCTTTTACTACCGGCGTCAATTTTACGATGATGGGATAGATTACTCTCTGAAAATATAGACATTTTTATGAGAGGTATTAGTGATGACGCAGACGAATCAGAAGATGTCTACACAAGGACGCGCATTACTCTCCTCAAGTAGCAAAATATAAATAAAAGCAAATAATCTAATCTATTATTATAAGCAGGTATTATTGTCTGTAGGAGCCCGAAGCTACTCTTTGGTAGACCTGATACTTTCTTTGGTAGAAAACTTCATCGTTGAATACACTGATATAGATAGAAACGACACGGCTGATCACGTGTTTCGTTGGTTCCAAAAATTAGTGCATTAGTTACTATTTTCGGGAGCTGTCGACAATCTTCGGGAGAAATCGTGCACTTTTTTAAAGAAAAAACCAGGCTAAGCATACAAGTAGTGCGACATAACTTTGCTTGTTGGTTGGTTACGTTTCAAAAGGTGTGACAAAAAGACAAACATTTATCTTTACGTTTTCAGTATTAGTGCAAAGTCAACTTCAACTTCAACTCTTCAAGTCTAATAAATGGCAGTCGCACTGTTGTCACTCTCTCGCATCGCGCTTTTCTGACAGCTTGTACTACATCACTATTTCTCAAAACCTTTTCCCGCATAGTTTTGATAATATTAACAAAATAAAAGGCGGTCATAGTCAATATAGAATTGTCATATAAAAGATCACGTGTTATTTACGTTTTTTTTTTATCATTTGGCTTCGCACGGTTTCTGCATTTAACCATTGTCAAATTTAGAAAGTATTTCGTTTTTGAAACAGAATACAGTCACTTTGTTTGCGATAAGAATAGGGATGTAACACATTCTAATGTTTTTTTACAGTATTTGGCAGCAAATGTATCCAGTCAGCCAACACTACCAAAAAAAACTAATACAGTACGAGCCGTGGTGGCCGAGTGGTAAAGGCCCCGACATACAAGTTGTAGGTCGCAGGTTCAAATCCAGCCCGGCGTATTACTTAGTGTAATTTATTTCATCACCACTGCTCTTTAAACTATGAAGGAAAATATCGTAAGGAAACCGGAATGTCCTAGAACCAAAATTTCGAAGACATGTGACATTCACCAACCTGCACAGGGCCCGCGTGGTGGATTATGGCCCTCTCCTAGAGAGGAGGCTTGAGTCCCGCAGTGGGAGCATTATAAGGATGATGCTATGCTATGCTATGTATATAGTCAGCCTTTTCAAGCTTCGTTGAGGTAGTCAATTTTATTAAGTACTTAATAAAATTCTCAACTTCATCTCACCAAGATCTCGCCTGTTTCATTAATTCCGCATTATTCTACATTTATAATTGTTGTTATGTAGTCACTTGAGATACAAAACTATACCAATTTTACAACTCAATAGCCTCTAGGAATCAATTTGTGAATTATTTAATGGCACATTGAACTTCACTCGAATAAAAATGCTACGAAAAATTCCTAGTTAAGTACCTAGGTACACATCGCCCCTTAAACGAAAATTTGCGTGTGTGAAAATAATGAAAACAATTAATAGTATGAAACACAATATTTTTACTATGATTGTATCGTAATTTACTTTTGCTATTACATAAATATAAGTAAATGTGCTTGCAATTATAATATTAGTTTAGATACCCAATCGTAGTTTATAGATATGGAAATCAATATAGATAAGGGAAATTTCTGTGGATTCACTTATCTCTGAAAACCCCCGAAAATGTTAAATCCTAATCAAACTTGATTCATAAATGGTCCATAATGGAGTAAACATATTTTTTTTTGCAAAATAATGTCATATCCGACTTACTCTTGTATCTCTAAGAAAATTTATAAATTAAACATGTCGAAAGTGTATTCGAAATAATAATATTAAAAAAATATTTCCGTCCTAATATACATAGATACTTTTTTTTAATAGGGCCTTTCCTGACTTTCTTTTTTTTTATCGTTAACGTGAGAATGATTTAAAGGCTCGTTGTTTCATGCAATGTTTGAGAAAGAGACAACCCAAAAAAAAAATAGCCCCTAAACGCTCTTTTGGCATACGGTAACATTCGTATATTTCACAAAACTTATTCCAAGATTATACGTGTTTATTTAAAAGCAAAAACTAAAATTCTTAAAGAATTTCGATTAAATGCGCAAGGTTTACCTATATAAATATATTTTCTTTACTTTTTAATTTATGGTGTAGGTTTTATTGGATTAGTTTTACATAAATTTATGTTTTGATTTCAATAGAAACCTAAACAATAACTCAAGACATAATTCTGTGATTTCAAAATATCTAGAGAAAGGTGTGTAATGACATCATAATCACATATAAGCGGTTATATAGGAATAGTATTACGGGTTGGGCGCTCTTAAGTGAAAAACAAACAAGAAGGAACAAATAAAAGAAAAGCGTATTCTTTTCTTCCGATCTTTTTCTTATACGCGGCCGACAAATGTTAGGAACGTACACAAAGGCATGTAACCGAGCAACACTGTGTACGTTCGTGATTAACACTATTTTTATATCAAACACAAAAGGAACGCTGGCTTCTGTTGTAACATCTAATTATTGTCGACCATTTAATTATAATTAAATCGAATAGCATCATAGATAGATCCGTGAAAACATTTCTTTGAGCAAAAAACATAAATTTATCTTAATCAGTTTTTAGTAAACAGCCATGTTTGTAAGATCGTATCAAAGTGGGTCAAAACTTGCGCTGTTTTGTTTGACAATAATGGCGATAACAACTCAATTCAAGGAAATTTTGCGAATTATTTAAATATTCGAAACTTATTATAAGCGACTTCAAAGACTTGTAATCTTTTCAAGATCAACAGAACAGAGGCTATTGGTTATGCAGGATGGCAACGGAAATTGTATCTCTATTGCCCCTTTTAACGAAGCGGTAAATAATAAGTATATTTAGTTATAAATAATACGAGTACCTACGTAGTTATAGCATGTTTTACCCGACAAAGGTTTTTAAATTCTTTCACAATCACAATTACATTATACTTTTGGGATGTTTGTCTAGATATCTAAGTAAAATTGCAGTGTGCAAAGGTTCACACGGATATTAAACTTTAAACAAGAAAAATGCTGGTAGTCCTATAGCATTCCCTACCGACTTCGTGGCATTTCGACCTACCTGCAATTTACTAAAAATATATCGTTGTTTTGATGTCGGATTGCCATCTTAAAAAAAAAGAACTAAGTCACTTTAAACTTATTTTTGTACCGTATAATTGTAATCACTTTCAAAGCACGTTTTCGTTAATACATATACACGATATAACACAGGAATATTAAATATTACATCGACCAGTTACATGTTTAAAGTAAAAACAAACTAAATTGTCAAGCTTCATGCACAACGCTTTATTTCTTTCTAAATTAAACGGAACATTACACTAAAGGCGATTATTTTCTGCCTTGTTTAATAAATCACTAGTTTTATCAAACGTGTTTTTTATACATTGCACGATAGGTATATATAGCCTGATGTTGAGTGAACGTTTTGATTTGACTTGAAACATATTTCATTCTAATGTGGAGTCCACCCTTAGTTTATAGTTCAACACTAGTTGCAACACAAACCCATTAAACCTGATTACTTTTTAGTTAAAACACTTTGTCATTGGCACTTATCTGAATTTACGTTCAATTGTTTCTTTTGCCGTAATAGGACAAGCTAACAAACAATGATTTATTAGTAGATTGCATCTCATTAACTTTTAATGCAAGTTGATAAGTCAATATTGAAAAAAATAATAATTAATTTGCAGTTTACGTACGAAATTAAAAAAAATAAAATAATAGAAATAAGGTCGCAGCACATCGCAAAGCACAATCACAACAATAAGAATATTTAGCAAGTGATAGTGTCGGACTCACCTCATTGAAGCGGGTACTTGTTGTGTTGTGTTACGAGTGACTTACGCGGGCGGCATGCGCGGAGCGTCGGACGAGCGGGCGTCGCGGGCAACAAGCGGGCAGCGAGTCGCGGCAGCGCCGTGTTGTGACTGCGCGGCCAGCCAGGAACACCACCGCTAATTAGGAAGGCGCGAAGTGCCTCCTACACGGAGGATACGAGTGGCTGAAGGTGTTGTACGGCGGCGGGGAGCGCTCACCTGAGTTGTCGACGGTGGTGTCCAGTCGGCCACTGCTACGTTCTCGACCGCGGTGCGACTGAGTCGCGCGCCCACCCGCCATTCTCTTTTATACACTTCCCCTACTCGGAGGACTCCGCAACATTTTTCTTTTACTGTGAAAGACCTGCAGGTCCTCGGGTACCGTTGACCCGTGACGACAAACGGCATATACACCGAGCCTATCCTTGTAAAAACATTATTGTCTCGAAATTGGCAGGTCAAGTGCGCTCGATGTGCTACATTGCCGTCTATGGCAGATACTGTGCCTACCTACAATATAGAACAATATTGTGCTAATATTTTGTTAAATAGTAGTGAAAACTTTACATGGAATAACTCAGGCTATACAAGATGTGCCTATATTGTTAAATGTTAAATTCAATTCAAACCGTACCTTACCGACAACGTCGAACTGCAAATAGTAGTAACGTAACTCTAAAGTTATAAGTAACATTAATAAATTAATATAAGTTATCTGCTAGAAGCGAAAAGCAGAAGTTATATTCTCTTATAAATGTTCAACGTTCTGAACATTTTATTCAAATGTGGGCCTCACATAACTGCAAGTTCCAATCAAATGTAAGTATCCAAATATCGTAAGAATGTAACTGTCACTTAGGACGGATATTTATGGTGTTTGGCCATATTCAATGTAGATTTTCTTTACGATAAGGTGTAACAGCCTAAGATTTTTTTATAAATAAAATCTAAAAGCTTCGTCTTCAAAATGTTGACTACATTGAACATACCAGTCTGTTGGCCTATTTCTGAGCATTATTTACATTTAAGTAGGTATAGTACGCGGTAAATACCTAAGTTGTACCATTTCCTATGGTAAGACCAGAAAATTGGTTAAGTATTGCGCATTCAAGGTCGACCGTCATGATGGTTCAACTTGTGGGACGAGGATTATAACAGTTAAATTAACGTTACGTTACGTTAAAAATCGAAGTGGGGGGGGCTGCGTGTAACCGTAGCGAATGGTTCAACTTGTTTGCCGCGTACCATATCCACTTTTGTTCCTCCGATGTTCTACCTGACAGTTATCATCATTTTGTTTCTTAATTGCTTATAATTTTATGTAAATCTTACATCGCGTCTCATTTTCTCAGCAAATGACGACTACTTGCACGTTCCGGAAAATCAGCATTTGTTTAAGCTTTATTAATGTCTTCATTTCCATAGACAATTTAGCGAAACAAGGCCACTTTAGGGACCTTTACAGCGATCCTACCTTTTCTTATTTCTGAGCAATTTGAACACGACACAATTTTGCTCCGTATTAATTTGATAAGTCATTTAAATAATGCTTTCTCATACACAATATCTTGTTGAGTGAACATAAGCTTATTTCAAAGTGTTTACTTTTCGATAATATCAAGTTTTCGTTATAAAATTCTGCAATCGACAGTCAAATTAGAATTGTGTGTCACTTTCCGGAATTCTCTAAGAGAATCTAAATACTAAGTAACTGCAAACGTTGAAATAGTTTCAATAGGAACCTAACAAAAAAAAAAAAAAAACAATGTCAGGCCAAAAAATTTAACTACAATAAATCTTAGGAACCATTTTTGGCTATTTTAGTGAAATAATGCCTTTCGTCGACACGGTGTTTAACCAATTGAATGAAGCAATCGAGTAGCCTACAAATAGCAGTATCGAGGTAACAATTATTCGCTAAAGTCACATTGCGTACTTCCTTCCTAAAACGTAAATACAGGTACATGGCAGACATAGTGACGGTCATCGTATATAGTGTCGGTCATCGTACATAGTGTTGCCCAGGTTGCCTGGAAGAGATCGCAGATAGCGATAAGGCCGCCCATTGTCTGTTTTTATTTGTGTCTCAAAATGTATAATCTTTTTATCTTGGTGTACAATAAAGTATATATAAATAAATAAATAAATAAATAGTGTAGATTTTTCGTTGGTGATGTTGTACAGCCCTGAGCCCTTTTTTTTGTAGGTGTGAAAATCTTCCAATGATATTACCAGCCCCCTTTCCCCCCCTTGGGCGGAGCAGGGGATAGTGTCTGACTTTTACTGACCAAAAACCAAATACCACCAATATAATAATAGATTCGTGTAATCTCTTTTTTTTCTTCTTCATTCTAGTTTGAGTGCATATAGATATATTATGTAGGTATATTTGTATTTATAGGATATAGGGATATATTTATATAAGATAATAATATGTAATGCTTAATTTTGCACCTACCACAATTTGCCTCTGCATCACCAAAAGGTTGACTGGTAGAAAATGCCTAAAGGCATAAGTCCGCCTCTGTACCGTTTGTGTGCATAAAGGATTAATAAATAAATAAATAAAACCCAATCCTGCTCCTTCTTTAGGTTCGTTCCAGAGCCCCGGGGTTCATTTTCACATTACCCATTGCCCCAGTAGGCTTCGACCCTGCTGGGCCCCTACGGTTTGCTGACATCTCTTTGAGGCGCGCGTGGAACAATACGCGCCGTCGACGACTTGTGCTCGGGCCGGACGGTTACCGGACGTTCGGATGGCGAGCTACTCATTGCTCGCCGTCCACAAGCCCGCGCCAAGCCCTGAATCCCTACCACGAGCTCTTAACGGGATCCGTTTGACGACCTAAACTGAAATGTTAAAGAGATAGTGCTATGTAGGGTGTATCTGTATAGCCCCGCTCTAACTTGCTCGCACGCTTAATATTTTAACACGTGATGGTTAATACACCTGCCTCCCTAGCCAAGTTACAATCGTTTCGTTTAGCGTGAATGCTTACAGTTGGCCACGCATCCAATTCCTTTGTTCTGACGTCATCTTAACATAAGAATTGGGGGCGTGCCCAACTCTAAGCGTTCAAGCTAAACGAAACGATGGTAACTTGGCTAGGGGGGCTGTTGCTGAATCTCGGATAAATGGAAAGATAGAATAGGTTGGTTATCCACCATGTAGAGTAATATTTAAATGAGGTAACATTGTTTGTTTGTTCATTATGTTAGCATTAGATGTCTCAAATATAATTCACTTTTGTGGATGCTTAAAAAAATAACAGATACATTTATACACATGCATTAATCTACAAAATTAGAATATAATATTTAATAAAACCTTCGGAATTATGTTATGTTTTTTACCTAATTTATTTATTTTTACGAGCCACTATCTAAAAAATTCAAACTATTGAATTACCATGTCGGTAATGTAGGTATTACGCAAATGTAGTTATTAAAAAAATGTCTATTTACAATAAAAACGCGCACATAAATACTTAAGTAATTTAAAATGTTTTAACCATGTTTTAACTAATGTTCGTGGCAAATAATTTGAAACATTTGCTATTTTTACGTCCCCCAACTTCGGTCTCTTCTTATTTCGGTCGGTTCTGGTTTCAATCGAAGTGGGGTCTACACGTAAGCATAGCAAATGATTCAACTTATTTGCCGCATACAATTCGAGTCTGTGTTGGTTTATACTACTTGATACTGACATTAGTATACCGCCATTGAACCCACAGATTTCAATTTCTGTGAAATTGTTGCTATTTAGTCTTACAATAAAGTTTATTGTATTGTGTTGTATTGTATGCTGTTCTATTATATTCTATTCTACTCTATTCTACTCTATTCTACTCTATTCTACTCTATTCTACTCTATTCTACTCTATTCTACTCTATTCTACTCTATTCTACTCTATTCTACTCTATTCTACTCTATTCTACTCTATTCTACTCTATTCTACTCTATTCTACTCTATTCTACTCTATTCTACTCTATTCTACTCTATTCTACTCTATTCTACTCTATTCTACTCTATTCTACTCTATTCTACTCTATTCTACTCTATTCTACTCTATTCTACTCTATTCTACTCTATTCTACTCTATTCTACTCTATTCTACTCTATTCTACTCTATTCTACTCTATTCTACTCTATTCTACTCTATTCTACTCTATTCTACTCTATTCTACTCTATTCTACTCTATTCTACTCTATTCTACTCTATTCTACTCTATTCTACTCTATTCTACTCTATTCTACTCTATTCTACTCTATTCTACTCTATTCTACTCTATTCTACTCTATTCTACTCTATTCTACTCTATTCTACTCTATTCTACTCTATTCTATTCTATTCTATGCTATGCTATTTTATTTTATTCTTTTCTATCAGTAGTGGGTAGGTGGTTAATTTGTCACATATGGTATGAGATACACGATGTTTAAACATACTAAAATTCCCACACTATCTTTAATGTCTCTACGTGAAGAAATATATATTGTGACATCGGGATGTCTAGACCATTTCTTTTTTCATAGTTCCAGACAACACAGCTAATTTATCTTTTTACCTCAACATACAATTTAGTTCTAACTATTCACGTTTCAAGTACACAAAAAAAAGCAAAAAAAAATGTATTGAGATTTTTTTTTTTTTTATTTTTTTTTTTTTATGGTAGGTAAAATCATCCAATGACAAATCCCGCCCTTGGGCGGAGCGGGAAGTAGTGTCAGACTCTTACTGACTAAAAACCTACCCCGTTCCTTCGTAGCCTATCGTGCCGGGGTCGAGCATTCCTTTCGGAACTAACCCATGACCCCAGTAGGCTTCGACCCTGCCTGCCTGCAGTTAGCAGGCTGGGCCTCTTCGGTGTGCTGACAGCTCCTTGAGGCGCGCGGGAACAGAACGCGCCGTCGACGACTTGGGCTTGGTCCGGTCGGTTACCGGACGATCGGACAGCGTGCTACCCATTGCACGCCGTCCGCAAGCCCGCGCCTACGGTGGCCGGAAATCGGGATCGGAATCCCGGCGGCGGCTGGGGCGAGCGCCCCGTTGCCTCTGCCTGATGCGGTCGGCCTCCTCCTTCGCTAGCATTACTGCTTCGCAGAAGGAGGCGACCGCCTGCCATCCCTCCTCACTACGGACCATGGCCTGAACCAAGGCCCGGCGAGAGAGATCGCTGCCGCCGATCGCCCCCACGAGGACACGGCGATGCTCCGCCCAGGCGGGGCACACCTCTACAGTGTGCTCCACCGTGTCCTCCGGATGTTCCGCACAGTGGCGACACCCGGGCGAATCCTCCGCACGAATCCGGAACAGGTACTTAGCGAACTTTCCGTGTTCGGTAAGCACCTGCGTCGTGCGGAAGTTGAGAACGCCGTGAGGTCTTTCCAGCCACGCCCCAAGGATGGGCCTTATCGCCCCAATTGTGGCGCGCCCCGAACGAGGTTGCGAAAGTCGTTGACGCCATTTCGCCATGAGATCCCGCCGGAGCTCTGTCCGCCATGCCTCGACTTGTCGTGGCAGCGGAATTTCGCCCCGGCGTTGCATCTCCATGCGCTTGTCGTGCATGTGTGCAAGGACTGTTGCCTCCAGATCCCACGGCGGTTGGCCAGCAAGGAGGGTCGCCGCCTCGCGGGAGATCGTTCGGTACCCTCGCACCATGCGTATTGCCATGACCCTCTGGCACGCATTCAGCTGGGTCCTCGGTTGCTGTTGCAACGTCGGTGCCCACACCGGAGCCCCGTAGAGAGCCATGGACCGAACGATTCCCGCGTAGAGCTTCCGGCAGGAGGCGTCTGGTCCCCTGAGGTTGGGCAGGAGCCGCCCGAGAGCAGCCCCAGTCCGATTCAGTTTGGGAGCCAGACGTCGGAAGTGCTCCTTGAAGTTCCACCAGCTGTCGAGGACGAGTCCCAGGTACTTCATCGTCGACCCGACGCTGATGTGAACCCCTCCTACCGTTAGCTGGGAACGAGGTGGTGGCGCACCCCGAGGGCCGTGGAAGCACATGGCCTCGGACTTGTGCAGTGCTACCTCGAGTCCCAACTGCTGGATCCTGTCAACGACCATCGCAACCCCGCGTGTCGCTAATTCGACCGCCGTCCGGTACGACTCTCCCCGCGCTAGGACCAACGTGTCGTCCGCGTAGCAGACCACGCTGACCCCGTCGGGGAAGTCGCCGCGCAGCACGTAGTCGTACCCGATGTTCCACAAGGGTGGTCCTAGTACCGATCCCTGCGGAACACCGCACGACATCTCTCGACGTTTCCACTCTCCCTGGTGACCGGGGTAGATGATATACCTCTCCGATAGGTAGGCCTCGATCACACGACAGAGGTAGTCGGGCACCCGGTGGTACCGGAGTGCCGTTCCAATGCAACTCCAGGGAAATGTATTGAGATTCTAAAAAGGTATTAATTATATAAAAAAGATACATAAGCTGTGTTGTCTGGGACTATAAAAAGAAAAATACTCCAGACATTCTAATGTCAGAACGCCTGACCACTTTGCTCACGCGTTTGCTCGCTGTCAACAGAGGTACCAAATATTTGAAGGTTATATTATACATGACAAACATCCAAGACTAGGTCCCTTCATTTTGATGGTCACAATGTTTTCTTTCATCTCGACAATAATGACGACATTTGAATAATGTTATTTTCAAAAATTAGATAATTTTGCCAAGACATGAGTTTTTTGACTTTGTTAATTAATGCATATAATATATTTAAACATTTATACACAAAACTAGTACTACTTTCACAATTCTATTGAACCATGTCGTAACTTTCAATACGGCCACTCAATTTACAGTGCGATGTATACCTAATTGAAATAACATAAAGACAAGTACATATTTTTTTAAATGACTTAATTATAATTTACTTTCAATTATTTCTAACGATCAAAAAAGATTTGAGAAAAACATTTACCATTTTTTCACTGATAAAAATGAAAAATGATAGCTGAATAGCCGGTCGGCCACAGAAACAAAAACAAAATGGCGGGAAAACGGCGATCCGATCTTTATTGGCGTTTTCGAGTTGTAGAACTTTGTTTAGACTTTAGTAAATCTCTGCTGTAAGAAATTTTGTATTACCACCATAAGTTCTTCAGATTCAGTTAAGGATTTAACGCCTGATTCTTAAGAGAAGAGGCTAAAGCATTAGTCGGAAACCCGACCTTAAACAAAAGAAACATACCTAAAATCATACGACAACCTTTGTCGACGACTCAGGTTTTTATTTTTATTTTCCTTTTATTCGTAATGAAAAGCACAGTGTTTATCTCGGGCTAAAGGGTTTGACGTCTGAATTTAGCGAGGCCGCCAATATTCGAGCTACTTTCACCCCTAGGGTAACAATGTACTATTGTTCATTCTAAAACCAAATTCGATTAAACAATCAGTAACTGAATCGATTCCAATCATTATTACACCATCTTATACTTTTTTTCCAAAAATATTTAAAGAGGTCAGAGACAAGTCACGGTACATCATTGAGGGCATTAGGCGCCAGCGCAAAGCTGGGTGCGGAAGCAAAACCACCCCTCAGTCGTTCGGTTAGGTTAGGTTATAAACAAGCTTATATCTTTGTGATTTTTCATGGTTCAGTTATAAAATAGTTTCTTGACATAAAAATACTGGACACGTGTTTCTGGTTTCGCATATACTATAAATATGGTTGTATAAAAATTTAACCCTGTTTCCCTTGGTCACGCTCACTCCATAACTAAAGGACGACTGTACCGATTTCATATATATTTTTTTAATGTTGTGAAATATTTTGTAGAATAATGAATTATAATGACTTTATAAAAATTATATCGACTATGTATCTTTCGCGCTTTGTAACTTTCACACAGATACACTCACAGGCAGAAACTAATTTATCTATATTATTATATATATATGAAAGGGAAATACCACTCACTGATTAATTACGTAGAAACTATACCTACATACTAAAAATTTGACAAGTAGATTTCCTAGGGTGTAGGCATCTTATAATTCGGATTTCACGAAACTCTACCACAAAGGGGCTTTTTTTTTCGCTTTATCGCTTCTCGGCCTTTTGGTTAAGATCAAAGTGTAGTACCACAAAGGGGGTAAAATTAATGGGGTTGCATGTTTGTATGGAGAAGACGACTATCCCGCGGGCGTAGCCGCTGGCAGAACCTAGTATGTTATAAAAGCATCAACCAAAATTAGTTATTTTCACAAACACTTCGCAAAAGGTTATAAAGGCCATCGGGTAACCGTTATTTGGACAGTTGACATCTTTGTTTTTTGTATCGCAGCTTATGATTTCTGCGCCACCTTGACCGCGCAAATGTTAGAAAAATTATTTTTGAAAAAACATTGCTATTTCCACATAACTTTAAAAACCTTTGAAATAAAAAAAACAAGAGAGTTTCCTGCAATGACGATAACGGAGTTTCAGTTACATTTAGTCCAATCGTAACCTAACCTAAAACTTACACCCTAAAATCATTGGTCCATAGCCAATTTTTGCTGCTGCTGCCCGTCGCTTTTTTGTTTACAAATATCTCGCATAGCTCCGTTGCCTATAAAGGCTTCTAGAGATACATGAGCTCTTTGCTGAGCGCTGGCCATTTTGCGCGGATGTGACGCATATCTTATTTATTATGTATTTCTTATTATACCACACAAACACCCACATAATAATACTAAAAGAGCATCCCAAGTAGCAAAATTTGGTACTATAGAAGCTCAGAGAACGATTTAGGACGTGCTAATTAGTATTCACGATTAGTACTATAACGATGTTGTAAACTTTTACAAAACCCCAAAAAGGCCCTAGTTTTATCATTGATTTATTCTATAAACTTTATATAAAAGCTCTCACGGTGATTAATCAGCTCTGTAGTTGAAATGTAAAAGTGTCGAGAACCGCTTTTTAGTACTAAAATACTGCTGTCTGCAACATTTATGTTACAAATTTGCACTATAAAAGTAACCAAAACCTGTTTATAGTGTTATTTTGCACCATAAACGATTCCAGTGATCTTTCATATCACACTTGTTCGTGTTGTAATCGTATCATCTTGAGTGTTCCTCAAGAATACAAAATATATTGATTGGAAGTTATGCTTTATGTCATTGCCATTGTTGCAAAAGGACATACTAAATAAAAAACATTCATAAATCGTAACTTTACCATAGCTTGCACTTGCGAAAATAATTTTGTCGATAAAATCATTATACTGATTTCAAATTTGACAATGCGCCTTCATAATTTTCGTGTTTTAATTAAATTTTAATTAATAAAATAAGGTCTTGTTCCGACAATAGCTGCTATAGTACACATTGACTCCAGCCGTGCTGCTAACGTGCTATCATGGCAGAAAACAGCAGCCATATTTGCATAGAAAACGAATATGTCACACTTTAAGTCTCGTAGCAGAAGTACAAACTCATTTATAGAGCTATTTAAAATTTAAGTTCCTTAAAAACTGCGCCAGGTGTCGCTATGGTACTATTTAGTACCATATAAGAGTTTTCATGACTTATACAGAACTAGCCTCATAGCGATATTCAGGGAGCGTATAAGAAGCTAAAAGGTTACGTATTGGTGGTGCAAGGTACTTTTATAGCACAAATTGATGCTGTAATAGTGTTTACGATACTCCTACAATACTAGTACTGTAAAAGTTATTTTGACACATTATTAGTGCAAAATAAATACACAAAAGTGTCAGTAAGGTCGTCTATAGTACTAAATAGTACCATAATCGCTTTTTTCATATCTATTACAGTGCAATACTTTAAAGATTCTTTTGTATGGTCCTATAAGCATTTTAAGAGCTACATTTTAGAACTTAAATGCTCTTTAATCTTAAAGAACCAAAACACTCTCTTGAAAACCTTTATAGTACAAGGCAGTCACAATGGTTACCATTATAGGCCTACTGTATCACTGTCTGGTGATAAAACGCCTGGGTTATAGAAGCTTTTGTTACTTGGGATGCTTGCACTGCTATTGGTTTAATCTTACGATGTTTGTTTTTTTTTTTCATTCATTTTTTTTATTTTGCCTGTTATGTATATAGGGTGAATGGTAATAAGTGAACGATACTTAAACACGTGATTGTAGTCATGATAACAAACAACTTTTAGTATGGGACCAAACCTGAAATCGTGAAAAGAATCTGCCAAGTTATTATATATTTATGTTCGCCTAACTGGTCAAAATGTACTGAATTTGGCAGATTTTTTTTGGTTAAAGACACTGACTCCTGTAACACAGGTTGCTACCTAGCTCAGGAGTCAGGGCTTAAAAAAATGTTTGTTATCTGTATGATTTTTTTTGTGTCAATAAACAAATGTATTATTTATTATTATTATTATTATATAGAGCCGTTATTGTAGTTGTTATGTTTAAGGTATGCACCATGTTTGTAGCGAATCAACTCTTTTTCTTTCCTTCTTTCTATACTAAAGGCCAGACTTCGGTATTTACATCTACTGCCAACTCGACAAGAATGTACCATCGCACTGACCTACTTTGCCTGGATTTTCTTTCTTTCATACACAGTATATAAATTTTATTATTTATGGAAGAACAAAATAGCTGATATAATTTGTTGCGAATGACTGAACCGTCGCGCCCAATTGAAAAATGAAATACGATATAAACCATAGATGAGTTAAGGCTATAGACTAAACAATAAACATGCAGAGTTTTATCATCTACGAGAAGATAAAACCTTCTTTGAAGAAACGCACAGAAAAATAAAATGACAAAAACTCAAATAAATTATGAAATTAACCACATAAACGAAATAAAAAAGTAGAAACATACAAATATCAATCTTACCAACAATATTACCATGAATTAAGCAAATATAAACTTGTTTTTCGAGCTGAAAAATCAGTAAATAACGCCTTCCGCTCTAGGGGGCGCAAGAGAGGTGTCAGACTTTTGCAGACTGAATCCCACGTGTGTTTTTTCACGCGTGGTAGGGATTCCGATCCTGATTTCCAGCCACCGGAGGTGTGGGCTTGCGGACGGCAAGCAATGGGTAGCTCGCTGTCCGACCGTGCGGAAACCGTCCGGACCAAGCCCAAGTCGTCGACGGCGCGTACTCTAGGAGTTGTCAGCAAGCCGTAGGGACCCAGAAGAGTCGAAGCCTATTGGGGCCAAGGATCTGTTTCTGAAAGCAGGGCTCGGCCTTGCTATGAAAGGCAAAGAAGGAACGGGGTGGGTTTTTAGTCAGAAAAAGTCTGACACTATCCCCCGCTCCACCCAAGAGCGGGAGATGTCATTGGTTGATTTTCACCACCAAAAAAAATCGTGTGTTCTTTAAGTTACACTTTTGCGTGCCAAGTCTACGGTTATTCTTTAGAACATTGGCACAGAGGCAAACATACTTGACTCTGAAATTCTCCTGGATCATTATACAAACATAGTACTATATAAAGTTATAGAACCAAGAAACTGTGTCGACTTGTGCATAAGAATCTTTATAATTCAAGATGCAATATGTAGTGAGGTGACTCGAAAATTATAGCGCACTGCCGCTGAAAGTTTACATTTTCTAGAAAATTCCTTAGACTTTGATCGTCCTCAATTTCCTTATTGATTTCCTCAATTACTTATCCTCTGTCTTTTAATTGTACCAAAGGACGAATTATTTATAATAGGAAACAATGATACAGAACAAATACAAAAAAAGATACAATAACAAATATAATGTGTGGCACGTTTATGTATTGATTAGTTGTAAGATCCTACAGAATGTAGCTATCTTTATAAAAAACCGGATTTCCTTCGTTCGATCAACAGTGCGTCCGCTGAATTGACTCGCTTTCCTGATCAAAACGACTAGGGTGACAACGATATACCGGAAAACCGATAGTTATTGATATCGATGAAACGCGTCTCTAATCTATATATTGAAATTAGCCACCTGTATTAACAAAACAAGAAAAATAAAAACAACTAATTAAAACTATATATACATAAACTAAAGGCCTAGCTTAATATGGAGTCATAAAACTCCTCCGCATCGCCAAAACACATGTAAAATAAATGGAATTAAATGTAATACTGTTCCTGGCAACACGGAATTAAAAAAAACAAAAATGATAGCGTCGAGATCTTAAAAAAATTATATCAAGTTTCTTTTGCTTATTCTCTTAATCCTAAAAATAAATAAAAAAAATACGTAATCAATATTTAAATATCTAAATAGACTGATACAAAGATATCGACGATAAGAATTCGATACATATCGATATTTTTCTAAACCTTGCATCCCTAGAGACCTAGTTTTATGTACTTCTCACAACGTTAATTGACCCCACTTTCCTGGATTTCATAATTCCGTTTACCGGAAATTAATTTTCAACTAACTAATTTAAAAAACTGAATGCTTTCCATTTTTTATTTACTAGAAAAAAGAAATGTACCAAGATTTTATAATTATGAAGCCGTACATTTTAAAAGAAGACCGACATTTTTTTTTTATTGTATTTAGCAAATAATTAGAAACAGACAAGTTATATTAATTTAATTAATTAGGTATATACTTACTTAAAGCTTTTTGCAAAAAATGACGTTTTTTGTTATTCCTTTCAGTAAAATTAAGTGTTAACTTGCTAGAGCTGTAGGATGAGAAACCGAGAACCTGGAACGCCAGATACTGACGGAACACATGTCGGTCTTAATCAGGAAAAGTCTGACAAGCCCTCTCGCTAAACCGAGACCGCGACAAGTTATTTTGTGATGTCTCACCTTAAACAATAACCGAGCAAGTGCGACTCGGACTCGCGCACTGAGGATTCCGTACAAACTTAGGTACTTATGAAAACAGTTCAATTCCCGAATTGATTACGAAGATTTTTCCTAATCACAATTTTTTTTTTTCTATACTCGTACTACTGCTATAAGACCTTGCTTCATGCCAAATTTCAGGATTCTAGGTCAATGAAAAAGTACCCTATGAGTTTTGATTCCCTTGAGAGAGTCGATATACATAATAGCGAAATAAACAGCCTATCTTTTTTTTAATTCTTTCACAGCTTCAAGGGGCCGCAGACTTGAGTAGGTATATGGTTATAATTTCAACTCGATACCTTCATGCGTTCTTATATAAAGGGTCTTGACAATCAGACAGACGGACAACAGAGTGATCCATGAGGGTTCCGTTTTTTCTTTTGTGGTACCTACGGAACTCTAAAAACTGCAACTAATTCATAACATCTTTACAGTTTTTTTTTTTTATGGTAGGTAAAATCATCCAATGACAAATCCCGCCCTTGGGCGGAGCGGGAAGTAATGTCAGACTCTTACTGACTAAGAACCTACCCCGTTCCTTCGTAGCCTATCGAGCCGGGGCCGGGTATTCCTTTCGGAAGCTGACCCATGACCCCATAGTTAACCCATGACCCCATACATCTTTACTGTTTTATCAAAACAAGGTTCCAGCTGTACGTAACATTACACACATGACTCATGCATCAGTGCATAACATTATAATTCGTATATTTTGCTGCAAAAAACCTCATATGATAAAGACAATCTTTCTCAATTTCTAATAATCCGATCCTTCGAATCAGAGATTGTAAAAAAAAGAAGGACTAGAAAGTTCATTAGCCTTCGTAAAAAAACAAAACTTTCTTCATTGCATTTTTATTGGTCTGTTGGTCTAGTGGTTAATGGCCCTGACTGCTAAGTCGAAAGTCGTGGGTTCCATTCCCACCCAGAACAAATGTTTGTGTGATGAGCACGATCATTTGTTCTATGTCTGGGTGTAATTTATCTATAATATATGTATTTCGAATTATATAACTATGTTTATCAGCTATCTAGTACTTATAGCACCAGCTCTGCGTCTCCAGTGCCGGAATCCAGTGATGCTGACGCCAGTTACTGTATCAATGTAAATCAGCCTTTAACTTGTACGGAACCCTCGATGTGCGAGTCCGACTCGCACTTGCCCAGTTTTGTTCACAACAAACATTATTTATTTGTATTATATATTTATTAAGGTGTTCATTATTGTATTACTTTTCTATTTATTTGTTTATCAATATGTTGCACCTGTTATGTTCTATTTTTGCACCGCCCTATAAAGGTCGACTAAGAGAAAATGCCCAAAGCATGTTTACGTAAAGGTTTAATCAAATAAAATAAATAATTGGGTATTGGTTACAAAAGGCCGGGCAATCTAGGTAGCGAGCAACTAGTTGTTCGGTTTTTTTTACGGTAGGTAAAATCATCCAATGACAAATCCCGCCCTTGGGCGGAGCGGGAAGTAGTGTCAGACTCTTACTGCCTATCGTGCCGGGGCCGGGTATTCCTTTCGGAAATTAACCCATGACCCCAGTAGGCTTCGACCCTGCCTGCCTGCAGTTAGCAGGCTGGGCCTCTTCGGTGTGCTGACAGCTCCTTGAGGCGCGCGGGAACAGAATGCGCATCGACGACTTGGGCTCGGTCCGCTCGGTTACCGGACGATCGGACAGCGTGCTACCCATTGCACGCCGTCCGCAAGCCCGCGTAGTTGTTTCGGTTGTCTTTTATCTGGACCACGGTTACAATGATTTTAAACCTTCCCCAGCACGGTCGGACGGGACTGGGATACAAATATGCGTTTTCATTACATGGTCAGAAAGTAGGTCTGAAGTTACCTGAGGAGCGGGTTGAAAGTAATACTTTTAATAATTTGACAGTTGTCAGTTGAAGAATCACATTCAACTGACAACTGTCAAATTATAAAAAAAAAACTAGTTGTATTTTCACATTTCTAATGAACCATGTCCTAACTTTTCTATACATCCACTCAATAGTATAGCGATATATAAATAGCGATCCGATCTTTATTGGATTTTTCGAATTGTAGAGATTTGTTTATGATTTACTAAATCTCTGCTATATGAGATTTTGTAGGTAAGTACACGCACGATAACTTCATCAGATGCAGTTAAGAATTTAACATGAGGGTCGATTCGGTACATGAAACACTATGGATTTGTATAGAGAAAATTAAAAAATAAATTACTTTTTTTTAAACTCGAATTAATTTACGCATGTATGAAATTAATTTCTTTATGTATCTGTGAGAATAATTTACTTGCTTTAGGTGAATGATGTATGAACAACATTCACATAAAGCAAGTCATTCTGTCACTAAGGAGATAATGTAGTATGGGCGATCCCTAGAGAATTTGAAGAAAACAAATATTTGAATTTGGAAAGTCAAACACCATTATTTTGTAAAAAAAAAAAAACTCATAGAATGTACGTGGATCAAGCAAGTTTATTCAAAAATCAAACTGGTTACTATAAAAAAAGAGTAAAACGCGGTCACTAAAGAGTTTATGAAAAAATAATGGAAATGAAAGAGCGGAAACATTATAGAAAATTAAAACTACAGAATCGAGTAGTGAATTTTGTCGGTTTCAAATCTCAAAACATGTCGAGTGATAGTTAAGATTAACTTGTAAATAATACACATTTATATTTGTCTAATACACATTTTTTTAGTAAATCGTCTTTTAATTATTCTCACAGATACCTCTATTATTTTAACCTGAGTTTTAGAAAAAAAGTAATTTATTTTTTAATTTTATATTTACAAATTGATAGTGTTTCATGTACCGAATCGACCCTCCGCGGGATTAAAACGACCAAAATTTAACTGTATATTTTGTACTTTGTACTTATTTTAGAGGAAACTGACATTAGATTCCAATATAAAATAAAAAAATACACGCTTGGACCCAATTTCCAATTCCACATGTTGTCCAATTCCAAGTACTGTTACTATCTTAATTATCTCCAAATTATTTTATAAAGGTACCTATTGTATTGAACTTGTTTTACTGTGTATAAAATTATGATACCTTTATATTGTACGTTATAATATTTCAAAGACAACTTTTTGTGAGTACTTTCTTTCCTATTTAAAGAAGAAAATATTAGGGAAGTATTTAAATCCCTAACACAGAACTGGATCGACAAAGGGTTAGTCATCGGTGACAAAGAGGCTATCGAACCTACGGGTCACCGATGACATCGTACTTTTCTCTTCTTCGGCGGCGGACTTGGGTAACATTCTCGCAGATTTGAACAAGGCAAGCCTCGATATTGGGCTTCGGATGAACATGTCAAAGACTAAACTCATGACCAACAGCATTAAAACGAGACTACATTGACGGTGAGGAGATTGCATATGTCCAGGATTATGTCTATCTTGGCCAAATAGTCTCCTTTCAGGTGTGACGAGATAAAGAAGTTTCTCGAACCGCTGAGAGTACCTGAAGGAGCTTTTGGTTAGAAAAATCTTCTCAAAGGAGATCTCCCGCTATGCCTGAAACGGAAAATTATGGACATGTTCATTCTCCCTACACTTACGTACCGAGCACAAACCTGGTCTTTGACAATTCAACAGAGGTCCAAGCTCGAGGTTTGTCAGCGAGCCATGGAGCGCAGTATCCTGGCTATTCGAATTTCCAACCGTGTAAGGAACACAATGTTGCGCTCCATAACTAAGATACAAAATGTTACCTGAAAAACTGCTCTAGAGTGAGATTGGGCCGGTCATGTCTACCGCATGTCAGATGGGCTGTGGGCTAAAAGAGCCACTTATTGGGTCCTTTATACGCAAGGTGACATCGCAGCAGACCAAGGCGAAGGTGGAAAGATGAGCTGGACAACTACCGGAAAGACTGGCCTGCAGTGGCCGAGGACAGACGTGTGTGGAAAAGGGAAATGGAGGCGTTCACCCAGCAGCGGGAGATTATGTTCCACTGCTGGGCGAAGGCTAACTAACTTACTTTTCTATTAGGTATGTACTCACAGGGTGTCTGCCTATATTTCTGTTTTTCCAACTCTCCTTTCGAAGGTATTCGGAAAGAGATTTCTATAGAAATAAGTAATACCTTTAAAAAATATATGACGAGGTATATTTTTCCTACTTTTGAAGCTGGCCGTACTGTATGTTCTTTGTATATTATTTTATGTCTTAACGCCATGTATTATCGAGATCGGATTCAGAGTTTTCTAAATACGAGTGTATTTGGAGAGAACCCTGTCAATGATCTCACATTTACAATAATATGAGTGGGTATGCTCGCTGTAGGATGCAATACTGAGGTGGGCTGCAGTCTGCACCTTGGACGATTCAATTGCACAGTAATCATTTCATTTGCCGACAGTTAACTCGGTCTATCATTGTCATGATCAGCTCATTAAACTGTCACCGTACATGTCATTGTTCCCGACTTGAGCGTGCTTTTGTGCAAAATATGTTCATCAGAGGCCTTATTATAGCGTGTTAAAATGTCAAGCGTTCAATCTTCTGTTTCTATAATATAATAAAAATGAATCGCTGAATGTGTGCAGCAAATCCCGAGAGCGGCAGGACAGATTTCACTAATTATTTTTTTTGTTGTGTTTATCAGGAGAAGTTTCTTAGGTAGGGTAGGGTAGAGTAGGGTAGATTAGCGTAGGGTAGACCAGGCGAGGGTAGGGTAGAGTAGGGTAGAGTAGGGTAGAGCAGGGTAGAGCAGGGTAGAATAGGGTAGTAGGGTGGCGTATACTCTAGTAGTGCGGGAGCAAAGCCGTGGACAAAAGCTAGTAGGTATATAAAAGCGAAATACCACTCACAGATTAATCTCACAGATTAGTAGCGAGCTCGTGAAAGGGCCTCCCGCCTCAGAAACTCAAAACAGCCTTTCTTGAATCAATTACTGTAAAATCAATAAATCGAAAAGCTTCCTATAATACTAATCTTCCATCTTTTCTGTGTTTTGAATGTAAACAAACACGACAAGGCGACACCGTGCTTATTCTTCACGGTTATTTTAAAACGAATTAGCAAAGCATTATCATTTGGTGACATCGAACTTTGGAAAAAATCTTGGTATCTCGGATGTATAAAGTGAAAATTGATATGATGAAAAATTTTTACCGAGTTTTTTTTTTCATTTTTAACCGACTTCGGAAAGGAGGAGGTTCTATGTTCGGCTGAATGTATTTTCTTCTTTTTTATGTGTGTTCACTGATATCCCGGTCAATTATAGACGGATTACGAAAATTGTTGTTTTGATTGATAGATTATACTTTCAAATTGGTCCCATAAAAATATCGTTTTGATCGTTTTCCCAATTATGGGTTAAGCTCGCCTATGTACATCCACTGACCTTTTATTGTTTTATTAAAACTGTATGTACAATAAAGAATAAGAATAAGAATTAATTTCGAAGATAAAGAAAGAAACTCTTCAAAAAATCATAGCGGAACTGTCGTTGTGCACCAGTTTTGACAATTTTTATTTTCATTGGAAGATTATACTCCCGAGTTGGTCCTTTATAAATATTGTTTTGATCTAATGATTAACGAACGGAACGGAACTCTTCAAAAATATGCTTGCATGCTTTGTTTATACATGCAGTCGGTGACTGACTGAAGGAAGAAGGGGAGGGTCTATACATAGAACTGATCTGATGATGAAGCCGGAAGTTAAGTAAGAACCGGAATTCTGTAATAAATCAGTGTATCCTAGCCGTGTTTGGTATTATTAAAACTATCATGATGATTTGATGATGGAACCGAATGGCGGAAGGTATCTATTTAAATTTGCCTGAGGGGTACTACAACTAAAAGGTGTGAAATAAAAAACATATCCAAAAAAAAAAATATCGCCGACTTCAATGTAAAAAACACAAAACAGTGTAAAATAACTTTAATTTCGAAAGTCGGTGTTTAACAAGTAATTAATACCTATGTAAACACCGACTTAAAGTTATTTTGCACTTTTTACATTAAAATCGGCTGTATTTTTTTTTGGATACAGTTTTTTTTATTATGTTAAATGTAAATTGGCAGTTATAAAAAAAAAACGTTATCTTTTATTTTTACTATGTTTTAACAATTGTTGTTGGTCATTGTTAAAAAATGTCTTTTAATCTAAGACATTTTTGAATAGAGAGAGACAGAGGATTTTGACGTTCTTATGTGCCTACTAGAACCTAAATAACATACATACTGAATATCCAATAGTCTCAAACACTAGAATTAACAATTTATGTGAATGCTTGTGACTTTCGCACTATGTATGTTTACAAAATCAGCCGTGTAGATGAAAGCTAAAATGGAGAATTGCTGTCAATGGTAGTCACAGTCGTTGGCTTACCGAACTGACAGCGACAGCACCGGGATTGCGCGGTCAGGTTATTTTCAATTAAAACTCAACAGTGGAAATACACGATGTACGTAGGTTACGTACTACAACTGTTTCAATTTCAGAACAAATAAATGCAGCGCCACTACAACTGGTTTCCCAGAAACCAATTAATTTCTGTTGACGTCAACTCTGGATCCCACAAGATGTACCTACATTCTATTACGTTATTAATAATTGCTTACAAGATCATCAGGTATATTGGTTATTATGATTAATTGTAATGGATTGAATGTATCTCCGATATTCGTTGTTTTATTATTATTGTCAATACCTATCCTAAGAACCAATAACCCAAAAATGACTTATAATTATGACTTATATATATAAAAGCGAAATACCAGTCACTGATTAATCACGAAATCTCAGTAACTATAACATCTACAAACTTAAAATTTGGCAGGAAGGTTCCTTATAGGATGTAGACGTCCGCTAAGAACGGATTTTACGAAACTTCACCCCTAAGGGGATCCGTAGAGGCCCAGTCTGCTAGCTGCAGGCAGGCAGGGTAGAAGCCTGCTTGGGTCATGGGTCAGTTTCTGAAAGGAAGGCCCGGCCCCGGCACGATAGGCAACGAAGGAATGGGGTAGGTTTTTAGTCAGTAAGAGTCTGACACTATTTCCCGCTACGCTAAAGGTGGGATCTATGATTGAATGATTTAACCTACCATAAAAAAACCCCTAAGGGGATAAACCGACTTTCACGAGGGCAAAGCCAAAACTTAAGCCTAGCCCAGCCTAGCCTGAGCTAGTTCTAATATATAATTTATAACCAATCCATTATTGGGTTTCGTAAAAATATGGTAGGGTTTTTTTTTCTATATATAAAAAGCTTCTGCTAGCAGCTCTGGTCACTTTTCACATCTAAAATTATGCAAAGGGAATTAGTCCAGTGCCTGCGGATATTTACCTTAGCTTTTTTTTATACTGTGGATGAAATTTAAAAAGAAAATTAGATATGTGTGGGTATAAAACAGTAAGTATTCTTACTAAAAAAATATTATGATAATAATTAGTTCAATTAATATATTATCACAGGAACTATTGGTTCGTATTGAAAAAATACTTTTATGGTAAATAGCGAGTAAGGCTATAAGTTATATATGTAGGGTGAGTGGTAATTAGTGACCGATAGTTAAACACGTGATTGTAGTCATGATAACAAACAACTTTTACTATGGAACCAAACCAGAAATCGCAAAAAAAAAATCAGCTAAGTTCAGTACATTTTGACCAGTTAGGTGAACATAAATGTACTGACCAGCAGATTTTTTTGTGTGTGTATGTTAGTTAAGAGTTTGTCATGCTCACTCAAATGTCTCACTGATGGTGGCGCGTGGTTTTGATCATTCGGGTTCCCTTCAAAATGGTTGAGCTGAGTGGTGCTGATATATGAGACTGGTCATCTCTTAACTGCCAGTGCTTTATTTTGATATCTATAATTAGAACTTTTTATTACATATTTTTATATTGTTCTCACACAATAGCAGTGACAAGAAACAAGTAACCGAGATATTTGTTATACATAACATGATTGAAAAGAGTGTCCAATTGTCCATGGAGTTTCTTGCACATTCTTCTCCATAGATATCTATGCTTCTTCTTCTTCTTTTTGGCAACTGAGCCGATGTCGACTATTCTGCTATGCTTTGGAAAGTGCAATTAGCATCATTTTTTCTGACATACCGACTTCTTGACTTATCAAAAGTGCCAGTAAATGGTTTATTTGAAATGAATGCTTTGAGTCTTTTATTAGGATACTATAAACATAAAACTCAATCCAAACTGTGTTTTTACAAACCTCGACAAACAACTACCGATTAGAGTTGAGGATTAATGAATACGGATCCTGTTTATTTAGAACAAATTCGTCGCCAACGAGCAACAGAACTAAATGATCACTTTCGCTTTTTTATTCATTATTATTACTTTCTTTTCTATTAGTTTGAGTCGATTATACACATAAAATTAATGATTTAATGCTGTAGTGTAGCTTGCATTTTATACTTTAGTATAACATGGTATTTAATTTTATGCGGTAACGTGGCTTGCGTTTTATCCTGTAGCATGGGTTAAGTTTTATCCTGTAACGTGTCTTAAGTTTTATCCTGTAGCATGGCTTGTAACTTATCTAGTAAGCATAGCTTGTATTTTTGGATTGTAATTTACCTAGTAAGCATAGCTTGTATTTTTGGCTCGTAATTTACGTAGTACCTAAGCATAGCTTGTATTTTTGGCTCGTAATTTACGTAGTACCTAAGCATAGCTTGTATTTTTGGCTCGTAATTTACGTAGTACCTAAGCATAGCTTGTATTTTTGGATTGTAATTTACGTAGTAAGCATAGCTTTTATTTTTGGCTTGTAATTTACGTAGTAAGCATAGCTTGTATTTTTGTCTTGTAATTTATCTAGTAAGCATTGCTTGAATTTTATCCTGTAGCATGGCTTGAGTTTTATTCAGTAACGTGGCTTGCATTTTATTCTTTAGCATAGCTTGAGTTTTATTTTAACAGCTATGGCTGCTAAACAGCTTAACTGCTAAACTGTGTAGTCGCATATTTAATCTACTTTTCCTTGACATTATCAAAATTATAACAGTTAATAAATTATCAAATGATGGTTATTGCAAAAGAATTTGTACTTAGCGAGCAACATATTTTTTAAGAAGATAACAAAATGATAATTATCCTGATCGATGGTCCTGGTTGCCATTCCTAGATCTTTGACAGTCGTTACAGGTAGTCAGGCGTCAGAATGTCTGACTAAAGCCTCTCCACGAGGTATCTGTTGCCCTGTAACTGGGTTGTGGAGGTCTGATAGGCAGTCACTCCGTGTTAAATAAAGGTATTCAGCGGCATTTGGATAGACTGGTAGTCGATGCCAAGCTAGAAAAAGGCGAGGGAGATGATAAATAAAATGATAATGTTAATGCTGTATATTTCTTAAATTTGAAGCTTTTTTGTTTTTGTGCTCACACCATATATTTATTATTAATATAATATAATACCTATACGTGAGGACTTGTAATTGACTTTCTAATGTTTATGGTTTCTTTTTTGTCTGGTTTTATTAGCTGTAAGTCCTTCATGTATAAATAATATACTACTACGATTAGTCCTATATTATCTTTTTATTTATAAACATAATAATAATAAACAATATTAATAATTATTTAATTTATTGAGCACTCGTTGTCCGGACCGAGTCCGAATCATCGATGGCGTGTTCTATGCAAGCCTCAAAAAGAGGTCAGCAGAACAAAAGCGGCCCAGTAGGGTCGACGCCTAGTGGGGGTATGGGTTGACTTCTAAAAAGGAAACTCGTGGTCCTGGAACGCATATGGTAACTGAAAGAACATAGATAATAAATGTTTTAAATGTCAGTCCCAGGTCAGCTGCTAAACCACCTAAAAAAAAGGTACATCTACGTTTTAGGAGCTCTTTAGGCCCAGTATCCACCAAAGTGGAGAGGAGATTTCTTTGAATAAATCAATCCGATTTCGTTATTTCCACATCTTTTCTCCACTTAGCTTTGGTTGAAATGGATTACGCGGAGAGGAGAGGAGATGTCTCATTTTTCTATAGAATTTTGTGCGGCGAACGAGCAAGCGGTGTGGCAGAGCGGAGAAGTGTTTAGTCGGGCGGCCGAGTGGCGCACGCGCTCGCGTACCCCGCAGCCTTCTGCCTTCACTTCTTTTCTCACAGCTTACATATCTACTACACAAAGCTCATATCTCTTCTCGTCTCCTCTCCTCTCTGCTTTGATGGATACCGAGCCTTAGTCTTGCAACACGTGATGCGTCTACCATCACGTGAATATATTATAATATGTATAAACAAACATCAACAGGTTTTCGAACGGTTCCTTGCTGTGGAAGATGCCGATGAACTGGTTGTGAAACAACAGACTTTTTCCGTTTGAAGGTATCTTTACTAGCATCTAATTGAATATAACTGGGACCGTTATTGCTATTTATAGTATAAAGAGGTTTATTTGATTATTATAATATGTGTAGGTACTGTTAAATTATCCGTTTTTCATATTGCTTAGTATCGAGGTCAATCTGAAATACATAATTATCAGTCTGTGCTTAGAGAAATAATCTAATAAATATTAATAAGAAATAAAACTGTTTGTTTGTAGGAGACAATCTTTCGTACACCTTCCTTTTATATATAACTAGCTTTTGCCCGCGGCTTCGCTCCCGCTCTACCCTACTCTGCCCTATACCAATAGCACACATAAATGAGTAGGTTTTGGATTTATTTATGTTAGGGTATATTATACATGTAAACCTTCCTCTTAAATCACTCTATGTATTAAAAAAAACACATCAAAATCCGTTGCGTAGTTTTAAAGATCTAAGCATACATATATCAGTAAACTAAACGTCAGCTGAGCGAGGCCAATGAACTGTAGGTAGTTAGTACGCAACGATCGACAACTACCTACAAGGTCATTGACTCGTTTACTTAAAGAAATTAAATTCGTACATGCGTATATTAACTCGAGTTTTAGAAAAAAAAAGTACTATATTTTTTAATTTTATCTTTACAAATCAATAGTGTTTCATGTACCGAATCGACCATATGCGGGACTAAAAAGACCAAAATTAAACGGTATATACAAAAGGAGAAACTGATTAACCTACTAACTAAACTACTGGGACTCCGACTTTGAAATTTTTTACAAGGTTTCCTTTTATGACGTAAACGAGAACTAAAAAAAGATTTTTCAAAATTCATACCCTAAAGAAATGAAGCGGGTTTCCTAATTTGGTAAGTAAAAATCTACTTACAGAAGCTATGTTCACATCACGAAAAATACGTTGCAGGATAGGAACAAAGCCGCGGTAAAACACTAGTTACTCTAACCAGCCATAAACTATGATTTACTGCTTATCGAGATGTGTCAGATCGTCTACATTACACAGTTCTATTCTGGTTTTAGAAAGTGTTTAATATATTTATAAAACCGACCTTGTTCTAGTCCTGATTTTGATGTATTTTTAATACAATATATGATTATTTATTTCAACTTCCAAAAGTAATTTAGTTGAGAATCGAAAGTTATTAGTATGCTAATTCAATTTCGATACATTTCTTTTATTTAGATTCAGTCGGTGGCACGGTTAACTTGTTTTTGTTGTGAAAAGTAACAGTTTTCTCTAGACAGTGAAGTGTGCTTCCGATTGTATAGGTAATACGTATTGTTCTGACGATGTGTGACTGCAATCACGACCACGCAGTACCATAATGCAACCTTGTCCATATACGAGTATATAAAAGAAAGTCGTGTTAGTTACACTATTTATAAGTCAAGATCGGCTGAATCGATTTGGCTGAAAATTGGTGGGAAGGTAGCTTAGCACCAGGAGAAGGTAATAGGATAACTTTTATCCCGCCAAGTAAAAAAACAAAACAAACTAAAACCGGCTCATTTATTGGTAGAGTAGGGTAGAGTAGGGTAGATTAGGGTAGAGTAGGGTAGATTAGGGTAGAGTAGGGTAGAGTAGGGCAGAGTAGGGAAGACTAGGGAAGATTAGGGAAGAGTAGGGTAGAGTAGGGTAGAGTATGGTAGAGTAGGGTAGAGTAGGGTAAAGCAGGGTAGAGTAGGGTAGCGTAGGGTAGAGTAGGGTAGAGTAGGGTAGAGTAGGGTAGAGTAGGGTAGAGTAGGGTAGAGTAGGGTAGAGTAGGGTAGAGTAGGGTAGAGTAGGGTAGAGTAGGGTAGAGTAGGGTAGAGTAGGGTAGAGTAGGGTAGAGTAGGGTAGAGTAGGGTAGAGTAGGGCAGAATAGGGCAGAGTAGGGCAGAGTAGGGCAGAGTAGGGTAGAGTAGGGCAGAGTAGGGCAGAGTAGGGTAGAATAGGGTAGCGTAGGGTAGAGTAGGGTAGGGTAGAGCGGGAGCGAAGCCGTGGGCAAAAGCTAGTCTAATTAATGAAAGATAAATACCCATAGAAGTGCTGTCCTTCTTTTTCCGAGAGAATACCCTACTGCTTTGGATTGTTACAGGTTGTTCCAGGCCGGCGCGTGGGTTTGTTCGCTACAGTCAGTGCGCAAACAAAACAAAGCGTATTTTCTTTAACCCGACCTAGTGTCTGGCCCAGACTGACCAATCTCGCGCCGGGCCTTGGTACAGGCCATGTTCCGGAGCGAAGAGGAGTAGCAGGCGGTCGCCTCCTTCTGCGAAGCAGTCATGCTAGCAAAGAAGGAGGCCGACCGCATCAGGCAACGGCCCACATGCCGCCGCCGCCGCTGGGATTCCGATCCCGATTTCCGGCCACCGTAGGCGCGGTCTCGCGAACGCTAGGCAATGGGTAGGTCGCTGTCCGTCCGTCCGGTAACAGACCGGTCCGAGCCCAAGTCGTCTACGGCGCGCACTGTTCCCGCGCGCCTCAAGGGGTTGTCATCTGTTGATCGCATCAGGAATGAAGATATCCGCAAGTTGCTGAAATAATCCGAAGCCCAAACTAAACTGGCAGTAGCACATTACTTGCAGAACAGATAGCCCTTCTCCAATGTCCGATCTCTTATTTCTATACCAAAATCACAAACGGGCAAACACAGAGATAGGCAGAGTGACTCTCGCATTTATAACAGTACCTGGTAATGATATTAGCACTAACATGAATTTAAATTTATGATAAAAGCAACGATACAAAAGTCTGTTTCTGGCACATAAGGATGCAATTGCATGGCAAAGTCAATAGTATTAAACACCAATAACAGGTAAGTGTATCATCGCCTTAAAGGCCTGAATACACATGCCTGTAACTTGCACTACATTATGCAAGAAGCTAGCTTAGTAACACCTACCAATCAGAATATGATATAGCTCTCGCCTTTAAGCGTCAGACTTGGAGCATGATTCAATGTACATTAATTTGTATCTACAGGCTGAGAGGGATTCAGCCTGCAGATACAAATTGGCGATCTGTGGCGTAGCTAGTCCCACATCCACCTGTATCAAAAACCCCACACGACCCCTACGAGACGTTTGTGGACAATATGCTGCTATTTTTTGTGGCTTCGTATCATTGATAGGGCAGATACGGCGGCAGCTATGCCCCTGCTGCAGATATTGTATCTGCAGCAGGGACGTAGCTACCGCCGTCAAGATACATTTGTATGATTCTTGAAGTTTTGAGATTTCATAATATTATAGGCTCGATTATAGTTTATGATTATAAACTATAATCGAGCCTATAATATTATTAGTTTTAAAATTTTGTGCCTTACTTCATCAGCTTTGTATTGTACCCACTGCTGGGTCTCAGGCCGCTTTTAGAAAGAGAGTGAGCGTGGGCCCAGTGCAGGTTGGCAAGTGTGACATATCTTTGAATTGCTTCTAAGACATACCGGTTCCCTCACAATGTTTTCTTTTACCGTTTTGTTTCGAGAAGAGTGATTTCGAAAAAAAATATACAAAATGCGCGTGTCTGGGTTTGGGCCCGCTCCTAAATCAGGGTCGTTACCACTGGTCTAGTAGTGCAAGGAGAACTACTGGACCAGTAGTTTATACGTTTGTAAAAGGTAATCTCTAAAAGTATTGATCAATCGATATACCTACCTGCTTTCGTCAGATCTTTTTTAAACATGAGTATTTTACATAGAGTACAACACAGTAATTGGGTAACACAATATCTATAGCAAGACCGAGGCCTTACCAGGAGCTCTTAATGCGATCCATTTGAAGACCTAATCTGAACTGTTAATGGGTTCGAGACAATTAGGATGTATATTTGTATAGCTTCATCCCTTTTTTGCTCAAACGCTTAAACGCTTGACATTTTAAAAGTCATAGTAAGGCCCCTGGTTTCTGACTGTCAAAGATCTTCAAATGACAGCCGGCACCAATCGCTTAACGTGCTTTCCGAGACGATTTCCATATGTTAAAATGGTCACTGATCCAGATGCTAGGCCCGCCCCAGTACGGTCTTGTGCCCACCCCAGAGATATTGGGCTGCCGAAATTCTATGATGGGTTCCAAAATACTGGTAATTTAAAAATCAGGCACGTAAAGGGCCTGCCACCCCCTGCCCCAATTAAAAATAAACCTGGATACGCCGTAGTCCAAAAGTACTGATGTGATTGTATTTTTTTTCTCTTTAAAGAGAAAGAGACTGTTATACAACTATTCAGTAGGAACTTTTTTAGCCAGGAAGAATTAACATTGCTGGTGGGATATAAGTTACATAAGCAAGATTAAGGCCCAATCTATCATTGACCCGTACCACGGCCTACTTCATAAAAAAAAGTTTGTAAACTAATATGGTACTTATTTGAAGGCGGAATTTAACTGAACTGTGCAATTAAAATTATAAATAAAACCATTACAATAAAAAATAATGTGCTATAAATATTTTTATTGTTGGATGTTTATAGCCGTTCTTAAATTTGTAGTTATATTTGTTTTCATTATGAAACTTAGAAACTTTACTTGACTGATGATGCACTTACTAACAATAGCGCATTTACGATGTCTTGTAGCAACCATTATGCCCTTATAACCATAAATTTAATATGTTTGTGTACATTTAATGGACTGAATAGGTACCTGCGAATTTTAAAAAGTATAACCTCATACGCGTTAACGTAGACAGCCCCCCTGGCCAAGTTACAATCGTTTCGTTTAGCGTGAACGCTTGGAGTTGGCTACGCCTCCAATTCCTTTGTTGAGATGAAGTCAAAACGTAACGTATCTCGATGTTTTAGGCCGTGTTTACGGAGACGCGGCGCGTTGAGCGGTACGTTGGGCGTTTCGTCGTACATTGCAGCAGCGGGCCGCGTCATCGTTCGTTCAAACACAAACATATGGCAATGTACGACGCACCGCCCGACGCGCCGCGCAACGCGCCGCGTCTCTGTAATTGAGCACTAAGGCCTACTCTGTCCTCTTGGACAGAACGTCAGTCTTTTGAACGTGTTCTTACACGTTCATGCGACGAAGCAGACAAAGTCGTACCGTCGTGTCTAAATCAAGAAAAAAAAACGATTGTGATTAAAGTCCCAAGATTATCTCCATTCAATATTATCGAGGTTATCGATTTCGATTCTTGATGATTACTAATTAGCAAATCGTACGTACTTTACTTTATAATCAGATAACACTAGGCTGAGACTGCCAATACATTTAGCATAAACGAGTACCCTTCGAAGGTCTTACTTCTTCGATTATATACCTACCTCTAGATGTAGCCATGAGACTCTATGGAAGTGCGGAAGTGAGAAGCATATATACGAAATAAGTAAGAAAATTGAGACAAAACATAACGTGCTGTCTCAGTCGTCGTGCCGGTTTATTGCTTGGCTCGCTTTTCAAAGTGAGCCGATTTGAGTAAATTTTTATGTTTTTCGAAAAAATTGGCAATTAAATTAATATTTTTAGTGTAAGTACGAGAAATAGACTCCAGTAGTAAAGTTTTTAGTGTATTTCAGTAGGCATTATTTTATAATAATAACAATAATAAATTATTTATTGTTATTATTATAAAATAATGCCTCGATATGATGAGAACCTCGTGAAAGCCGAGAAAGACAAACAAATTAAGTACATTGACTTGGCTCACGAGGTCGACATGTGGGAAGTGGATTCGGCGATCATTGTACCGATAGTCATTTCAGCCAATGACTTAATAGCCAAGAGCCTCGATCAACACCTTAGGAGACTCTCGTTAGGCGGCTGGATCAAAGGCTTGATTCAAAAAGCGGTACTTTTGGACACGGCTCGTATAGTCAGGAGGTTCCTTTCTCTGAAGCCCTGACCGCCGGTAGCTTGGACCCTGTTCCCGAATCCCGATACCGGTGGGCTACTTATCTTATATATTTTTAAATGTTTTTTTTTAATGAAATATTTAACAATATTATTTATATTGAATGAATAACGGAATAATAATTTATTCAACCAATAAAATTTCAATGTTAACATTCATAAAATCATTGGTTTGTAGGTTACAGATAAAAAATAACAAAAACGGATTGGTATTACAACCTGCACCCTCACTGAGTTATAAAATAACTTGTATCAAGGACAGTGGTACAAGCCTATACACAATAAGGTAAAAACATATTGATACATTGCAGGTAGAACAAACGGTTGTTTATACTTTATATTATGCTACTAGAAAATTAAGAATTCCTACATTTGTTTTGAATTCCTATAACTGCAAGTATCAGGACAATAACAATGAGCATTAAGCACTAAAATAAAAAAAATAGTACATTTTGATACAAATGGAGAAAGTTTTTCACTACGACCGACGCGGAATACACCCGCACCGCAAGCGAAGGTGTTATGTAGCCGAGAACTGCACTAAGTTTCCACGTGTATCAAACGACGTTTTTAATACACATAGGAAGTAATAAATAAAAGAGGGTAGACGTACGACTTGTGGGGTCCTGTGAGCTCCAGCACTTTTCCACACTAGACGGAAAAGTGCGCGGGCATGCTCCCGCCATAGTTTATTTTAATTATTTCATCAGGATGGGCGCTAAACGACCCCCATAAGTCGCCCTCATAGTCGCATTAGCCTTAGTTGGCCCTTTATAGCTAGCTAATAAGAACAATAACCTATGCGATGGCCTTCGATATAAATGTACCATTTTTTATTCATTTATATTCACTTTATTGTACACCAAGATTACAATATACTTACGAGTATATAAAAGGAATCCTTATAATAAAGAAAATATACGATCGGCGGCATTTTCGCACTCGGCGATTTCTTCCAGACAACCTGGTATGGATATAAATTGCCAGGACACAAAATGGGGTTGCACTTTGGGGAAGAAGGGAAAAAGAGCATCTTATACAAAAGGAACATGGTCATATTTGCGCAAACCGAATATGAACCTTATACAAAAGTTTTGAAGTCGCTCAAGTTTATCCAGTTGTACTTCTGTGAGGTCAAAACAACCCCCGGGGGAGGTTTGACCGGAGCGGAAGATAGTGTCAGACTCTGACTGACTAAAAACCTACCCCGTTCCTTCATTGCCTTGGTTCGAGGGCACTGGTATGCATTGTCATACCTCCCCAGAGCCCCAGACTAGGCTTCAACCCTGCTGGGCCCCTACAGTTTGCTGACAACTCCTTGAGGCGCTCGGGAACAGTGTGCGGCATCGACGACTTGGGCTCGGTCAGGACTGTTACCGAACAGACAGACAGCGAGCTATCCATTGCTCGCCGTTCGCAAGCGCCTACGGTGGCCGGAAATCGGGGTCGAAATCCCAGCGGCGGCTTCTTTGCTAGCATTACTGCTTCACAAAAGGTACGACCGCCTGCCTCTCCTCCTCGCTCCGGACAATGACCTGTACTAAGAAAACACGAAGCGCATTCTAATAATAAAAAATATCTTGAAGATTAGAATAGTATTCCGTTTATTCGTAGCGGTGCTGAATGAAATTCATAAATATAATATAATAATATGCCGTTATTACTCGTTTGTGTTGCTCCCTCCGAGCAATTCAATTTGCCACAATTGAGTTATCGTCAACTTTTACAGAAATCAATTACTGCTCGAATACGTCAAACAATTTATGAATGATGTTGTTTTTAAAGCCCTGAAATAGATTACAAAGAAAATTATGCTGGCTTGGTATTATACAATTTTATAGTTATTTATAGCAATATCCACTTATGCTAACATTCTGGCATCCATTTGATGGCAAGTGGTCACCGTGGTTATCTGAAATTTGAAAAGTACTTCAGGAATTTAACATTATTGACCAGGATGCATGTCTTTCTCATTAATTCAACCTGATTTCACTGAATTCTAGAGTCGAACTCAAGCGTTTATTTCATTTCAACCATTTTATAAACACTTTCGAATAGTCAAGGCCGGTCAGCCATAAAAAAGAAAATCAAAAGTAGATATTTGCACGTTCCAAAACCGAGGTTTTTTCTATAGAGAAGAAGGTGCAAGAAACTTGACGAACACTCTTTTAAACTAATAATATTAGTGACTTGATTACTGTGACAATGTTGATATTATACATATGTATATAGGTATATATGTATCAGGTCACTGGAACAACTTATGATCCACGGATGCCCCTCAAATTGAAGGGTAAAATCTACAAGTCCGTCATAAGGCCTGTCGTGCTGTATGGATCAGAACGTTGGGCTGTGAAAAAGACGGATGAAAAAAGATTGCACGTAGCGGAGATGAGAATGTGACGAAAATGGATAAAGTGAGAAATTAATATATTAGGGGAAGTTTGAAAGTGGCGCCGGTGACTGAAAAGTTGAGAAGGAATTGTTTGTCTTGGTATATCTTGGTCATGTGAAGAGGAGGGATGAAACGCATGTTACTATAGTACGCGGTAAATAAGTCTAACCATTTGCTATATAAATCCGAAATCTAACTGATTTAGAGACAGCCCGCTTAGTTTATTTCAGTTATTTCCACAGCGTAATGTCGTACGGTATTTTATTGTGGGGTAATGCTGCCGATATTCAGACGATTTTTGTTTTACAGAAAAGGGCTATTCGTTCAATTTATAAATTAAGTCCCAGATGCTCCCTTAGAGATAAATTTAAAACTATTAATATTTTGACTGTGCCATCTCAGTATATCTATGAAAAAATTTTGGTATGTTCACAAAAATAGAAATTTGTTTAAAAAGTACAGTGATATTCACAACGTGAATACTAGGAACAAACACAAATTAGTGGTTCCTGCGACTAGACTCAGAAAAATAGGAGGCTCATTTAGATGCCAATGTATACACTTTTATAATAAGATTCCCAGTCCTATTCAGGAACTTAGCCTTAATAAATTCAAAAAACTTGTAAAACGGAAACTTTGCCAGAAGGCTTTTTATACTGTAAAAGAGTATCTCGAGGACAAAACGGCTTGGGATTGACCTGCTCCAGTACTCACTATATTTGTTGTTATTTCATTTACTTTTTTTTTTTTAATTGCCCTTCTTTATTATTTGTTTTATTTATTATATTTAATTTGACGATTATTGTTATTTTACAATTATGACATTGTTAACTTTTTTAATTTAATTATTTTTTTTTTATTCTTATTTATACAATTATGACATTGTTTATTTTTACAATTTGACATTAACAATTACTTTTATAATTTTTATTTTTTTTATTTTAGCAATATTAACTCTGTAAAATTACATTTTTGTATATTTTATTATTGTGAATTTGGGGACTATGTGGATTTTTTTTTCTCGTTTTTCTCTAATTTTAATTAATGTCTGACAGTTATGAGTACTTTTTGCGGCCTACCCAAATGTCCTTTCTTTGGTATTGTTCGTCAAGTCGTTGAGCTCCTTAGTAGTCCTGAGTTGAGCTTTACGAATACTGACAAATGCTTGCACTGACTGGACAGGTCCACTCAGAACTGTGTGGTTCTTTCTTCAAAAGACCATCCCAGACACTAATCTGCATGGTTCTCATATGTTTTGACCATTACTTGTTTGCTGTATGGACTTTAAAAGAGACTTTGACCCCTGAGTTTGTTTCGGTGTTTCTTCTCAGGGTAGTCAGCTAGGAAACACCGGCCTCATCTAGTTAAAATTGACGAAAAAAAAATAATTGACGTGTAAAAGTGTTTTTGAGAACCTATTTGCAAAAATAAAATATCATATCATTTTATCATTTATGGTTACGCGTAACTCCACGCTTGATTGAGACTGGATATCAGTAATAATCCTCGTCACACAAGTTGAACCATCATGACGGTCGACCTTGAACACGCAGTAACCGAGGTCTCAATCGAAGTGGGGGGACGGCGCGTAACCACAACAAATGGTTCAACTTATTTAGCGCGTACTATAATAGTACATTATGATATAAGTGTGTAATGTTGGAGGTTACCGTCGAGGCGGTATTAAGTCCGAGCCTTGGCGAGGGTCTTAGGAGAACCAAGAAGGGTAACCATTCATTACTCACGTGTATCATACGACGTTTTTCAATACACTTGTGAAGAAAAATAATTTTGCTAACTGATATTACAACGATAAAACTAGTAAAATTTTTCATAACATAGCGTTTATACGCGCTAGGCTATGGCCATCGATATATATGTATAGGTCGATGGCTATGGCCGCTATGGCTATAATTATGGTCTTTTAATCATATTGCCTAGTTGTCGTTTGTTTTCTTATGTGAAAAGTTTTTACGTTAATGTCATTCGTAGTGACAATAGAATACGGATGTAATATTTTATAATGTTTTTGTAGTATTTGATTTTATTTAATTAATACAGCCCATAAACTTCAAACGAAAAAATCACGCCAAAAACCGCACGCATCTTAAAATGACGGCCAAAGACCACAAACAATTTTTATTTTTTAGTGTTCAAAATTGGTTTCGCAAACAATGAGGTTGAACAAAAAGGTTATAGCTACATTACTGCACTAGTGCGTAATGTTAATGAAAATGTCACAGTTTGGTAACAGGTGCCATTATATACCTAAGTGTAGTGCAATAAGAGCCACTTTCTGAGCAAGTGTATTGAAAAAGGGTTTTAAATTTACTTGTGAATGGATGGAAAGGAAGAGAAAAGCCAAAGAAAAGATGGATGGATTGTGCGAGAAGTGATATGAAAGAAAAGGGAGGTAGTAATAGCGTGACGAGTGACAAGACAGATAGGAAGAAAAAAACGTTTTACTCTAACCCCAAATAAAACGGGACAAGGGCAGGAAGATGATGAATTATAAGAAAATATAGTGTGAAGTGATGTGTTACTAACGTACTTCTAAATCATACATATTTACTAACAAAATAACGTAATAAAAGGTATTTGTGATAGATATGGATACCGGTTACCTAAAATAAAATTATTATTATTATCATAATCATAAGAAACAAAGATGTAGAAAGACACACGTTAAAAGCGTCCAGAGCAAAAGTAAAAACCAAGACAGCTGAGAAATGGTCAGTGCCAACTGACGGCGCCCATTAACAAACACGACTCGTACACTAACACCATTTAGCTCAACCATTTTGTAGGGTGCCGAATGATGCAGCATACAGCTACCATCAACAAAACGTTTGAGTGAGCATGACACTTTCTGGTTAAGCTAGGCCTGCTGTTTTATGTCAGGCTTCATTTCCACTTTCCTGCCCACTTTAAGAGGGCCCTTTAATAATAATAATAATTGCACCAACCGGGGGTTGTCCTTGGATGCACTAGCATTGCGCGTACAGGGACAATCGTCCTAAATCGTCGTACCTAAAGGGCCTCTGCGAGTTGGTTTCGGCTCCTGGTATGCCTTCCAAAGGTCCAGGACCTCAGGGTCCTGAGATAAATAAATTCATAAAAATAATAATTGTTTATTTCTCCTCACAGTGATAAACTTATTCTAGGTTTTACATATATCCAATTTTTATAAACCACAATGTGAGGAGCTGGTGTCTGAGATAGGCATAACATGCCTGTGTTACAAATCACCAGGTCCCCACCCCACGGAAGAACAGAGTTTTTAACAGGATTAAGTTAAGTTATATTATCTAAGAGGTTGTAAGTAAGGAGATTCAAAGATAAAAAACAAAAAAATAAATATTTATAATTTTGGGGGTAGAAGTGAAATCGAAGGTAGAGAAAAAAAATATATTAAGAGCGCCTAGATCTGTGTGTTAGATGTGTGTGTCTAATAATAGTGTATTTGTATTAGTGTATATGTGGTGTGTACATGTGAGAGTTTGGGTGTAAGTTACAAACATAAATCGCACCAATTTAATTTGATTGAAGTAGGTTTCCTTTCCCACTCGTCTATCTTCAACTTGAACATGGTTTATAAGCTTGTTAGTTCATCCAATGCAATGCATCGCAATGTTTGATAAAAAGGCAAAGCGAAAACCGAAAGAGATAAAACCTGTAGGTTTAGCCAAGTTGATAATCTACAATCGTTGACGCTCTTAGTAGAAAACTAATCAAATGTATGGGAATGACATCATCGTAACCAAATTCGTAGCCAAGTTCACATCGTTCAAAATGACAGAATGAAATGTAATCGTTTCTGCCATGTTCATCGCTGCATCCTGTAGATCTATAATATAAAAATGAATCGCAAAATGTGTTGGTAAGCGCATAACTCAACAACGCCTGGACCAATTTGGCCAAATCTTTTTTTTAAATGTTCGTTGAAGTTCAAGGATGGTTTTTACGGCGAGAAAAATAGAGTAGGGTAGAGTAGGGTAGAGTAGGGTAGAGTAGGGTAGAGTAAGGTAGAGTAGGGTAGAGTAGGGTAGAGTAGGGTAGAGTAGGGTAGAGTAGGGTAGAGTAGGGTAGAGTAGGGTAGAGTAGGGTAGAGTAGGGTAGAGTAGAGTAGAGTAGAGTAGAGTAGGGTAGAGTAGGGTAGAGTAGGGTAGAGTAGGGTAGAGTAGGGTAGAGTAGGGTAGAGTAGGGTAGAGTAGGGTAGAGTAGGGTAGAGTAGGGTAGAGTAGGGTAGAGTAGGGTAGATTTGGGTAGAGTAGGGTAGAGCGGGAGCGAAGCCGCGGGCAAAAGCTAGTTTATGATATAAATGATACTTACGCTGAGGCGTTTCGATTGTAGAAAGATATTCCACGTACACACGACACGGTCGTAACTTAGCTAGGCCTGGTGAACGCACTGTTGGCACTCGGTAATACCATCATTCACTCGAATATTTCACAAAACTTCTTCCAGAAAATACGTGTTTTTTTTTTTAACTGTAAAAGTTTTTGGATAAAATTTTCATCATTCAGAATCTTGATTAAATTTGAAAGGCGTCTATTGAAATAGCTTTTTGAATTTTTAAATTTATTTATACATTATGAAGTCAAAGTTCACGTAAAATAACAGATTTTCAGAAGTCAATATTGGATTAGTTTTACACAAATTTATAAATTGATTACAATATAATCCTAGATAATATTCACAAGAAACCTGTGTTTTCAAAATATCTGATAAAAAAATGTGTAATAACGTCATTAACGTGAGAGCGGTTGTATGAAAAACAGTGAAAATTTATGTTGGTTTCGGCGTACGTGACCCACGTACGCCAATCAGAGGTGTACCTATACATTGGATTGTTAATTCAATGTATCCTATTTGGATGTTCGTCGTTGCGGCAGCGCTGCGTTTTCTTAGAGAATAGCACCACTGGGCGCATGGGTCTTCATACATTTTATATGGCACCTCGACTTGTAGAGCTACATTAGATCCACGCCACGCGACGCGACTCTACGTACAAATCAGGCGTGGTGCGTCGCGCGTCGGTCTCAGTCATCATCATCATCTTCCTGCCCTTTTCCCATGTTATTTGGGGCCAGCGCATCACGTTTTCTTCTTCCATTCTGCCCTGTCACCCGTCATGCTATCACTAACTTCCTTTTCTTTCATATTACTCTTCTCATAATCCATCCATCTTTTCTTTGGCCTCCCTTTCCCTCTCCATCCATCCACATTTATACTCATAACCCTTTTAGTAACATGTGTCTTTGTGTTTATTGTGTTGCGTCGTCGGTCGTACGTATTAGTAAAATACATACTACCAGAGATTTAATTTAGTTAATAATTTTTTGCTGGTTTTTTTTTAATTTTCATGATAGAGTGTACGGTACATGCCTCCATCACACTTTTGTACTTACTGTTCTATTTTCAATTCTAAACATTTTTATTTCACATAGGCCTGCATGGGCACTTATGAAACGTCAGAAGCTGGTGCACGGTTCCAAATTGGTCGATTCCTATGGAGAGGAATCGGCAAGAAACTCTATGGTTACTCTTTTAAAATCATTGTTTGTCTTACAGTATTTCCATGGTACAATGTTAATAATTATTTAAGGAATTAAAGGACAGTGTAGACCAAACAATATTGTACCCAAAACACAATAAAAATAATCATAATAATAAAAAAGTGAGTCGTAATAGAAAGCCTAGATACGTATTGTAGCAGGTCTCGTTAAGCAGTCTCTGAACTAAAGGTATGTAACCAAGCCAGTGTCAAAGTATCATATTTATCTTGTTTTAAACAGCGATGTTTGAATGGCGGGAAGTTTACATAAAACTTCAATACTTACCTACTTTGAGGCCACGAAGGAAGTGTCGAGTAGATATTGGGTACAAATCTTCAATAATATAACTTGTTTACTATCAGAAAATCGTCTACGCAGGGTGTACACAAGATGCACTCAGCTTCTAATTGTCACCTTCATTTATCTAGTAAGTGATCAAAGCAACAACTTTCTCGAGTTCCCATTTATGAGTCAGACTGCTGAGGGTACCCAGCCTTTCAGTGTTTTACAGGATGCATTTTGGAGAGTATACGCGTGAATTCGATGACTTGATTCCAACAGCTCATTTTTGTCATCGGACAACCCGATGAATGGCGAGTATCCACCCTTACGGTGTTTTTTTTTTTTTATTAAAACCCTTACGGTGTTGAAACCTCTACGGTTCGGACCAAGCTTTTCGCCTCGTTGATTATACCGCGTACATTGAGGGACTGGAACAACTCAGCTGCGATTATAATTTAGGTGTTTTCAAGGCTAGAGTGAATAGGCTCCTAATGAACTAGTGCGCCTCACCATCAACAATTACATCACTACTTACCATCAGGTGGGATCGCAGTCAAGTTTATATCAATTAAAAAATATCCATATAAGAATAGTACATTTTGATACAAGTGAGGAAAGTTTGTCATTGCAGCCGAGGCGAAATTCGCCGAGGTGTTATGGATCCGAGTGCTGCAGTATCTATCTATCTATCTATCTAAATCTCAACGTGTATAAAACGACGTTTTTCAATACACTTACGAAGAAATATGATGAAAAATCCACCAATAATCTATCTTCTATCGGAAAATTACGAGGCATTTTTATTCATTTTGTACTGAAGAAAATTTTCCAAAGTTACTTACCTTTCAATTTAGTTTTGATTTGATGGCAGCAGGCTATCATAGGCAAGTATTTTTTACCTCAATCACATAATCTGGCGGCGTAGCATCTAAAGGATTCTCTTCAAATCTTCTTTTTCACAATAATCACAAATGAATAAGTTAGTTAATATTAGGTGTACTTTTTTTCTCGCGCATAACCTTTGCAGGTTGAAGGAGAAGCAAAGGTATTCTTAAGGATTTCTAATGTTAAAAATATAAAAATTCTAATATATTTTTCTTTTGAACACTGATAATTGTTAATTTGTTGGACGAATTATTGCTTACGTAATCATGTCTATTTATTATATTCTGTTTAAAAACACAATTTAAATTTTCATTTAATATTAAAACCTTAAAAATATCCGCCTCTTTGCTTTTAAAAAAAATAATAATCACTCTTGACCGTGACGAAATAGGAATGAAAAAAACCCTTGTTTTGATAAATTGAAAAAAAAAGCACGCGGGTGATAATCATGCCATATCGAACCTAATCGTAGTGCGATGACAGTTTTCGAGTAGTGTATTGAAAAGATACAATAGGTAATATGCGCATAACCTACGTTGCAACAATTTTAACATGAAAAATGGACCTATGACAAAACTAACCCGTCCATTGTAATGATCACTTAAGTTAATTTAAGTACAAGTTCACCATCACGCCAATCACGTCACGTCCGGTTTTAGCAATTTATTGGTGCATATTAATGTACCTATACGGCCATAACAATGCAGTGACAAACGTATTATGTCGTTAGTGGCTTGCTTCATTATTGTACTATTTAATATGTCACGCTAATGAGGACACTAGTCCTGTACCTCCCTTTATGAAAGAAAGAAAGAAACGCCCATTTATTAAAGCTCCATTGTTATCGCATATAGGTAACTGTTGCATAGACTACTTATGCAACAGTCCTATTCACGTTTATCGGTACTTCCACTCCGATCAACTGAACGGATCAACTGGTTGATCGGAATGGAACTCGGTGAAGGATTTTATTCCAATCTAATCAACTTTGAAACGCATCAACTATTTTCTTTCTTAGCGGAACAACTTTTTAGTTGATCCGACAGGATCTTTTACTTAGATATTTTACTAGTTTACACAACTTTTGTACTAAAATATTTTATACTTTATGAAAACTGGTTGTTTGTCATGGACTGTATGGTAGTTTGTGATCACTAACTAATGTTTAACTATCTTATCACTAGTTCCACTTTATATGTACTTTTATTTCTTTTGGCTTCACACGTTTGTTCATTTATCCAGTGTCGAATTCAGAATGGGTACGCCACTATCGAGGCGCCAGGCCTTTGTAGCCACTCTTCAAAGAGCACTATTTGAAGAGTTGCTACAAAGGCGCCACAGTGGCCTGACTTTCCGCCAGAAGTAGGTCCTTAATGGACACGGTTGTTTATGAAATTTCATGTGTCGAAAAGAGCGGGAAGAAACGCCTGTTGTCACCATTATGCGGATCGCCTTAGGATAAGGTAGCATACGTTGGAGGTCTGTCTGAGCACCGTTGTGTTCTTGTGGAGGCGATCGGCGGTGAGGACATCTCGCGTCTGGCGTTCAGGCCACGATACGGAGTGAGAGGGAATGGAAGGTGGTCACTTTTTTCTGTTAAGCAGTAATGTCAGCAAAGGAAGCAGTCGAAACCATGATGTGCAGACAAGCCTCACACCCTGCCAGCTGCCGGAGACGCCCTCGGCGTCAGGAGTCGTAAGCCAACTACCGGCCACCGTGAGCGCGGGGTTCGCGGACGGTGAACCATAGGTAGCTCGCCGTCCGACTATCAACTAAGGACCAAGGGTCGTATTCCACGCGTGCCTTAATAAGTAGTTAGCAAAATTGACGTGGCCAGTTAGGGCTGACGCCAGCCTCGGCAACCGAAAGAACACTATGTGTTTTTAGTCACTTAAAGTTTCACACTCCCTTGCGCTCCACACAGAGAGGAAAAAGTTATTTAATGCCGAGCTGTCTCAATTTTGTTCCCCAGTCAAGTATAGCCGCATCAGGAGACAACCTTATTCGCTGTACACTGTTGCGCGAGCCCAGTCTCCTGCTCACAGATATGTCACTCCTGTCCCTCGCACTGTTTTCCACACTAATGCTGAAAACTGCGCATGCTCGTCACCATCACAATTTTATTGTAATAAAATTGTTTATCTATCAGAAACGCGACAACCGCACGAGGACAACCGTAGAGGCCCAGCCTGCTAGCTGCAGGCGGGCAGGGTCGAAGCCTGCTGAGGTCATGGGTCAGCTTCCGAAAGGAATACTCGGCCCCGGCACGATAGGCAACGAAGGACCGGGGTAGGTTTTTAGTTCATAAGAGTCTGAAACTACTTCCCGCTCACGAGGAGCGCGTCAACTCCCGCGAGTCGGCTCCATAACACAAGAATCGCAATGACAAAATTTCTGCACTTGTATCAAAATGTATTATTTCATAACAACTAGGTCGCACTCACCTCCTACCAAAAAAACATAATTTATCAATATGACATCCTTTTCTATTTACTTATTTCTTCACTCCCGTTCAGTACTTATAGGATAAACATTACTATGCATACTGCAAAGCGTACTGTTCCAGCTCCTAACTGTAGATAAAAGGCTATAGGTACAGTACGTAACTCTCCGCTCCTTTGTCTAGAACTCAGTTAGTTAAAATCTAGATTAACCTAGTATCTTTTCATTTCCAATGCTGCTGTCGGTTCATTTTAACCGGATTAGTCTACGCTGCGCAGAATTATAATATTCTACGCGAACTACCATTTGCCATGGCTTATCTAATTCTGACTATCCAGGCCATGGTTCGGAGCGAGGAGGAGTGGCAGGCGCTCGCCTCCTCCTGCGAAGCAGTATTGCTAGCAAAGCAGGAGGCCGACCGCATTAAGCAGAGGCAACGGCGCTAATGCCCCAGCCGCCACCGGGATTCCGATCCCGATTTCCGGCCACCGTAGGCGCAGGCTTGCGGACGGTGAGCAATGAGTAGCTCGCTGTCCGTCCGTCCGGCAACAGTCAGTTTCAGTTTTATGGTTTGAAAGCTGACGTAATCGAGATGGTTCTTATCTTTGAAGCTAATTTATGAAGATCTGTGCAGGTGTTCAAGGTCATCAGTTCGTTTGTTAACTGCGGTAGAGTTTTTAAACACTTAATGGGTATTTACTTTATTTTAAACATATGTGTGAAATACTCGTGTACAATCTGGCGCCATTGAACTGGTCTGATGATAAAGCTCGAAAGTAAGAACCCTGGATTGCTTATTAACATAATAAACCTATCGAGTTCAATACAAGGACCTGATGCTAGAACTGGGAGGTGGCTGATGGAAATTTGGAACGCCTACTAGTAAACCCGTCGAGTTTGGACTTATTAGATTCGTCTTGACCAGATCTATAAGTACATTTCATATTGACGATAAGAACTGTCGGGGGTATTTTTAAATTTTATAGTTATTTAACTTTTGAAATATGAAAGTTTTTTTTTTATGGTAGGTAAAATCATCCAATGACAAATCCCGCCCTTGGTTGGGGCGGGAAATAGTGTCAGACTCTTTCTGACTAAAAACCTACCCTGTTCCATTCATTGCCTTTGTCCCAGGGCCCCGGTAACATTTTCACATAACCTTAAACCTAACCTAACCTAACCCAGTAGGCTTCTGCCCTGCTGGGCCCCTACAGTTTGCTGACAACTCCTTGAGGCGCGCGGGAACAGTGCGACCTGAGCTCGGACCGGTCTGTTACCGGACGGACGGACAGCGAGCTACCCATTGCCCGACGTCCGCGAGCCCGCGCCTACGGTGGCCGGAAATCGGGATCGGAATCCCGGCGGCATTTATATGAAAGTAAATTTGTTACAAAAATGCATCGTTTAACATTTTTTCTCGAAACCGTTGGTTTCGGCGGTGACGGTCGTCACAGGTAACCGACCCTGTTCCATTCATTGCCTTCGATCCAGGGCCCCGGGGTAGACGAAGCTTCTTCAGATCCTACCCCTTTAGCAGCTTTCGTGCTACAATACGCGACTTACAACTTGAACCAAAATGGCGATCGACCTTGAATGCCCAGTAATAGATTTCCGGGCCTCAATACTGTGCTTAACCTTAGCAACGGGTTCAATTTGTTTGCTGCGATACCCACTTACTGTTTAGTGGAGGGCAGAGTCACTACCAGTAAGATATGGAATATTTAATTAAAAACTTAGGTGAACCTTATTGGACAGCCGTAAGGCCCAAGTCGTCAAAACGGCTGTAGTAATCCACGCGCGCCTCAAAAACTGAAGCAGAACCGTAGGGGCTGTTAAGGTTGATGCCCAGAGGAATTTTTGAAAGAGATACCATGGTTTGCAACGGGTAACTCCATCCAGGTGAATTTTAGTCAGTACTGTGAAACCCTTGCTGCTGCGGGCGCGACTTCCGATAGATCGATAATTATATAAAAACGACTTTAGACTTTATCTCAATGATATATTACAAATAGGTCGTTACTCTTCAAATAATTGCGCAGCACTGACTCTAACATAATAAAATGTATTTTTTTATAAACATTCAAATACTTTCTAGCATAATAACATCCTACGAACCAGTATGATAGCGCATACGCATGAGTTCGCATATAAAGTCATGCAAACTCATTACTCCGACATTACAGTACCTAATATCTGACACACTCTTACGCTGAACCCAAGAGCGGAAAAAGTCAATGGACGATAAGCCCACTAAACAAAATACTGGCTTTCTCACAGAAAACTCGCATGCTTAGCTTGGGTAGGAACTATTATGATTTACTTATTAATTTGTACATTTAGGACATTTTATAAGACCGTTCTAGTCTAATATAGGGTGACTGGTAATTAGTGAACAATACTTAAACACGTGATTGTAGTCATGATAACAAACAACTTTTACTATGGGACCAAGCCTGAAATCGCAAAAAAATATCTGCTGGTCGGTACATTTGTGTTCGCCTAACTAGTCATAATGTACTGAACTTAGTAGATTTTTTCGCGTTTTCAGTTTTAAAAATGAATAAAATCACGTGTTTAAGTATCGTTCACTAATTACCAGTCACCCTATACACCCCTATTTTTTAATTAGTGCCCAAAAAAATGGGGCTCAATCAGTACCCGCTACTGATCATATTTGTGTAGTTCAAAGTACAAAAAACGAAATCCCAAAATTGTCCAAGAAAATTTGTCATTATTGGTAAATTCATAATTGAATCATCATTCATAGCAACTACTACTAGAAAATACTAAGCCCAGTGTTTTTCTATTTTTATTGACATTATTTCATTCATAAATAAGTACAATGTTTCCATAAATTGAGTGAGATTTTGGGATATAAACAAACGCTCATAACATTTCTGTTTATGAATATTATGCATTGAGACTTTACTTAAATAATAACAAGACCTTTTCTAATAAGCCCTTTAAGTATTTGAAATAATTAAAAAATAGTGGTGTATATATAAGTCGGATTTACTTTTATTCTTTACTGCAACAATAAACGAAAGCAAAAAGAAAACAAGCCAAGAAAAAGACCTTTGCATACTCATCGAATCAAAATCTTGAAGTAAAGAACAAAAGATAAAGGAATTGTTGTCAGAAGCTAGCAATCAGTTTTCTATTAGTAGGTGCCTGGGATCCATCCTTGTTGCTCACAGCATAGTAAACTGTCAGAAAGGTCATTGGTCAGCACGGTCTGTGCATACTGATGAGCGTACCGCTTATGTTTCCGCAAACCACTTCCAGTAACACTATATTATAGTTATAGGTACTCGTACTAGTATGAAGATGAACATAAGACATTCTACGCTAAACTTGAGTGATCCTCATTCCTCACTTCCATGAAAGTATTACCCTACTTCAAATGCATTAGAAGAGATTCCATTTGGATGCAATATTAAGCCGGAAACAGACTGTTGTAGCATAACATGCAAGGCAACATAAAAGACGTATTTCATAAGTGTGGACACAACGCGCTCACCAACCGAACAAGTACTTATTAGGGGTGGGCGTTTCAACAAAGAAGAGTTTTCAAAGACCGTTTTGATGTTCTGCAACGGAAAAACCGTTTTCCGTCCTGCGACTAAACAGTCGTCGTTGCACAAACCAGTATTCGTTTAACAAATCAGTCTTAGAATTACTGTATGCGAATTGTTTTCATACTTTAATATAAATAAGGTCGAGAATCCGTTGATTCAATTATCCCACTCGATTCGTCGTGGTTACAAAACAAGTTATTGCAATGAAAATTGAACTTTATAGCTATGGAATAAAGCAAAAATTTTATTGCCACTCTTAAACCGTATTCAAACTAGTTGCAGCAACGAACGTTTTCTGCAAATAAATTCACTCAACGATAGTTTCGTCTTCAAACCAGTCGCATCGAAATTAATTTCGGAGTCACGTTTTAAATCCCTTGCCACAGCTCATACTACTTATTGTTGTCTATAGTCATTGTGTTAGGTATAGACAGGGATGTCAGGACTTAAAATTGAAAAGCTAGATTTACCAGCTGGTCCAGCTAAACCAGCTAGTTCTTTGTGTAAATCATAAAAACCACCTCTGTAACATATACAATTTCAGTACTCTATGTTCAAAGAGTTAGACTGAGGATTGATAAGTCAAAAATTTAAGACTTTGCCTTTAATATTTACAGAAGATCAGTGGAGGATTAATTTGCTAAGGTGTGTCCAGAACTGGCAAATGCGCCACTTGCGAACTACTTGCGAGCTGCGCACTTGCATTTCATGTTCGTACGATACGAAGCGAAGCCCCTGCGACGCCCGCAAGCTACGCGCCGTACCCGAGCGGTGCAGGAGGTGCGCGTGCCGCCCGCGGTATACGTCCCTCGCTCATACAACTAACTGAGGCTCATAGAGACATAGTTCAAACGGGAAAGAAGCTACGTGCGCATGAGCTAAGCTGTGACATTTTATTTGCCTGGAATACAGCAACGCTTGGCTAAACGGACGAAATTTATAAGTAGTCTAACTATGCCTTCCGCCAAGCAGTGAAGCGAAGAGACTACCCTCGTAATTAACAAAGACGCCAAAACCTGATTAACAACCTCTTATTGAACTAACGAAAATTTTTCCACCTTCAAAATCGAAATAAAAGAGGTTGCAACACTACTTTAAGAAAGGCTTTCGGTCAGTTAAAATCTGACATAACCTTGCGCTTCACTCAGAGCAGGAGTTATTTAATATAATTTTCGACATAAAACAGCCACCACAACGCCACTGCTGAGAACCTTTCGGTTACGAGGTTATTGAAGAGAGATATTGAAAGATATTCTCTTTATTATAGGTACAGTCAGGGCTCAAAAGTGCAGTTGCACTCTACCAACTCTAAAGTATGTAAAATATTTTGTAAAAGAGGGTCAATGGATCATTATCCATTTAGTTTGTAGCATAGAATCTAAAATATTGAATAAACTAGTTGCAGAACACTGGAATTCTACTACAAAGAAATTTTAGACAGTTTAGCGTTGTTAGAGTGCAACTGCACTTTTGACCCCGGACCGAACCTACACCATAAATACAATTAAAGTAGAAGCTTAACTAAATAAGGTGTCACAATGGGCGGTCCTCGCTAAAAGCGATTTTTTACAGACAACCTTTGGACGGATTTGGCAGAGAAGAAAAAGATATACATGTAGTTCGTGGCGTAGTATTTACATAAAGACAATAAATAACTAATGAAATTCATATAATACAAACAAGTTACTAGAAAACTGATAAACGTACTTAATTACTTATATGTTTCTAAATACATACATATTATAGATAAATTACACCCAGACACAAGAACAAATGATCGTGCTCATCACATAAACATTTGTCCTGGGTGGGAATCGAACCCACCCAGATGTACCTGTGTGTTCTACAGAATATCTAAAAATAGCTTTCAACTTCAACCTAAACTCTAAAATCAGATAAAACAAAATTGAATCGAAATTCAATAGTCAGTAAAAGAAAATGAGAAAATGTTTTCGATTTCCTGCACTCTCCATAAGTTCAACGTCATTCCACAGCTTCCTACAACATATGTGAGGAGGATGTGCGGCTGACACCGAGTGCAAGCTTCGTTTCCTGTGACCCTGTTGGCATAAAAGTGTGACATTGGCATTGGAAAAGCCGCTAACCCCTGCAGGTCGGTAGGTATAGTTATGTATTTTGTTTATACAATACGAAGTTCACACAGACTGTTCGTTCCACGAAGCTCTTAATTTCCTCTTGTCATGTCACCTCGCGCTGCACCGCCCACGTGTAGTTTTGAACTTGAATTGTGTATTCGCGCCAGTAGAGGATTTATTTCTACTAATAAAATTATTTCATATCGCATCTTACGCAAAAAGTAATGTAATTAAGGAATAGACTTGTAAGGTGGATGTAGCCTGCCAACTTTAATTCCTTAATTATATTATTTTTTTAATCTAGAAAATCTTTTTTTTGTCTTTGTACAGTTTCTCATTTAGAAAGTGTCATTTTTAGAAAGCATTTTGTTTTGTATACAGTATATCAGTCATTTTGGCTTTAGGTTTTACATCAGAATGCAGATGTAACTAACTCTAATGTTTTGCATTATTTTGCTGCAAATTTCCCGAGTTTGCCTTGAATAGCTTCGCTGAGATAATCAATACTACTTACAAAAAAAAAAGTTTCAGCTCCATTTTCCGGCTTGTAACTTTTTCAATGAATTCACATATTATTCAATTGTGTTGATACTTAAGATACAAAACTACGACAATTAGACATCACAATAACCATTAGGAATCAATTTTTGAATAAGTAATTGAAGTTTCATGTGTTTTTTTTTTATGGTAGGTAAAATCATCCAACGACAAATCCCGAGCGGGAAGTAGTGTCAGACTCTTACTGACTAAAAACCTACACCGTTCCTTCGTAGCCTATAGCCGTACCGTTAGCTGGCTGGGCCTCTTCGGTGTGCTGACAGCTCCTTGAGGCGCGCGGGAACAGAACGCGCCGTCGACGACTTGGGCTGGGTCCGGTCGGTTACCAGACAATCGGACAGCGTGCTACCCATTGCACGCCGTCCGCAAGCCCGCGCCTACGGTGGCCGGAAATCAGGATCGGAATCCCGGCGGCGGCTGGGGCGAGCGCCCCGTTGCCTCTACCTGATGCGGTCGGCCTCCTCCTTTGCTAGCATTACTGCTTCGCAGAAGGAGGCGACCGCCTGCCATCCCTCCTCATTCCGGACCATGGCCTGAACCAACGCCCGGGAATTTCATGTGTGTTATATTTATGAAATACAACATAATTTGAGTTCACTGAGTTCTATATTTTAAATGTAACACCAAGTAACATGCTTTCTATGCAAAACAAGTTAGGACGCCATGACACTAATCAATAGTGTTGTCCCTAGTCTATATTTGTATATCTAATATTAATGTTGTGACTAATCAACATACACAACAATGCGAGTTCACAATTTTCTACCAGCCTGTATACACAAGTTTCGCTACAGCATATAACCATTAGTAACGCACGTATATATAAATACAAAGACACATTGATCGAGGCACGTAAACACTTGTAAATAACAAAATATCCAGTTTCAATTTATCGGGAACACTAATTATGAGGATAGAAAAATAAACATTGTTTATTGGAGTGTACTGTGAAAACAAATACTTGATTGTTTTGATGGTATATCAATTACAAAACGTCTGTAAATTGGTATCTTATATTGAGTCGCTAACTAGACGAGACGGTATCCTTTTTAGGTAGCAGAAGCTGGTCTAAAAGTACGCACTTCAGCTTCAAAGTGTTCGAAAACAAAATCAAATATTTCGATAGAATCAACATGACTATTATTTTGTACTTTACAATCATATCTTTTGATAAGTATCTCGAATAGAACCAAATCCATACTATAATTTTAAAATATATAGTAAATCTAGCTTTTAGCTAGGCTTTCGCGTGTTTCTCTGCATAAGTGCAAAATTTGCAATTTTTTTTACCGTGATCACGGTATTGATACCGGTATTCATGCTAATACCGGTATTGATACCGGTATTGAAAAAAATCCGGTTATTGAAAGCCTTAGTCGCTAGTAAGTATTATACCTATAATACTCGTAAATATATGACGTTTGGTTTCTATTTGGTAATTTCTATATAATAAAATTACCAAATAGATACCAAACGTAAATATGAAGAGAAGGATAAAATCATAAAGGCCTTCAAAAACTTTTGTGTCATTGATATTTCATTTCATATTCAGCCTATAGAGCGGACATCATTGTAATTTATATGTTTTTAGCTATTTTTAGAACTATTTGCGAAAATTATTGAAATCTAATTAATTACAGAGTAAATACGAAAAATATTTACGAAAATAAACTGAAGTTATGTCCAGTCGTCCACACTAGACTGAGCTACTTACTACCTAGGTAACAAGTCTAGGATTACGAACTTTGTTCGCTATGTCCTGTCTATTGGTAGTATATATTTAATGTCCTTGTATTCAGCTAACCGTTGAGTCATTCGAACATAATAGCTGATTGGTTTACGGCAGGGATGGCAAACAGTACCTTAATTATCGTACCATCTGTAATAGCAATATAATCAGCTTTCTAATTTTCCCACTACTGAATCACAGGTGTCCTCTCTAAAAGAGTAATCCATCACGAAAGCCATATACACAGACAGCCATAACACATATACCCAGTGCCGGTAGGTTGATTTTTTACACATTTTTTACAAAAAATAAAGATGTTCCCCTCTGTACGTACATCTGTACGTTATCCTAATCAACCGCGACCACTTTTTTTTTTCACTTAAATATTAGAATAACGATTTTATACAGTTTAAAATTTAAAACGTAAGATAAAGGTAAGATTTTTTTTACATTAGTTAAAGGCCGATGAAAATTTCCACCACTGGGGGATGCGTCGATGTCTGACTAACCCTGTTTAAAAACTTTATTTTTAGTATATCCGAATCTCTAAATATGTGTCTAGTATTTTTATGTAAATAATCTATGTACAAAATTTCATAACGGTATCATGACAAATCACAAAGTTTAAGCTTGTTATGACACCTGATTGTCCACACAAATACATAGTCGCTGGGCCATCCAGGTGATTGTGGGGTTGTTTTGCTCCTGCATCCAGTTGTAGTTGGAGTGCGCTGCCAGCAAATGCCCGCTATGACCTGCCGTGACCTGTGTTGTACTTAGTATCGATGGTGCCCAACTTGTGACCTTATTACCCTTCGAATACCGTAATTAGAGACACAATAGAAAGACAATAGGTGAGCAGACACCGGTGTTAGCTCGGGGCTTGACTGTTTAAATACTAGCTGACCCGGCAAACATAGGGCTGATTTTCAATATAAAGATCATTCAATATAAAAACTTAGTTCAACTAAACTGAGCTCAGCGTAATCTAGTTTAAAGACCCGTGTCGTGGCGACAACAAAAGAATTGAAACTGAGTTTAGCGTAAACTAGGTTCAATTAATCGCGGTGAAACGCAAAATGAAGCTATAATCTCGATTAGTCGCTCAAACTGCGTTTTGTTTAAACGAATCGCGATTAGTTTATTGGTGAATTTGGCTCTTAGTATCGCCTACTAGTAGGATTTTTAAAAAATAATCCATATTTCTTTCTCACCTTTTTAACCTTTCCTGGCGTATCACGAATATTTCAAGACCAAATTGGCCAAATCGGTTCAGCCGTTCTCGAGTTTTAGCGAGACTAACGAACAGCTATTCATTTTTATATATGAGATTTTCGGGAAAAATCTAACATGATGTAAAAGTTATTGGAATTCTGAAAATCTGAACAAACTATATTCAGGTTTCGCATATACTAAAAATGTATATTAAATAAAATCCTAACTCACACACTCATCAACGACCAGCACAAACCCTAAGATCTAGAACGCTGGAATTTTGAACATGGGTTGCTTTCCCCACCGCCTGTGTTCCCACGTTGTCGTCGTGGTGGGGCTTGCGTGTCTCCGTGATCTTGAGGGCTAAGCCGGTAGAGCTACTCATGCCGGAAGGCCTCAAGGGAGAGACCAGACCAAGAGGAACACACCCAGGCGGAGTCCAGTCGGACCGCCACAGAGGGTGCGCAGTCCAGGAGCATCGGCACAACCAGCTGTTGGTGCTCTTGGGCAGCGATTTTGGAGAAGTGGGTTCGCCTCCGGTACGTGTCTGTTCATCAGACATGACCAGGATGGCGAACGTGATAATGGGGACCCCACCCCATTCAAAACAAAAAGGCGAAGCTGTGTTCAGCACCAACATGAGCGCGAGTAGTGAAACAGAAACTACCCCAGGAGGGTACCCCATAGTGGGAGAATCCCTCCCCGAGCAGAGCTCGGGCTGCCCCTCGTATTCTGGGGGGGGCAACTACCGCCTCGGGTCTCCGGACCCCGTTCCGTCCATAGAGGACGCATTGAGCCAGGGTGGCTCACCTGCCCGCGTTGCGGAGTCCCTGGGATCCGTTCCCAGCACGTCCGCGGCGCCGGCAGGTACAGGACAGGCCGGCAGGACTTTCGGCCTTAGGGAGGTGAGCGGAGACTCGGCGTCGGACTCGGATGCCGCGTCTTCGCTCACTTCGGAGAGGATGGAGGTTGGGGAAGAATTCGCTCCCAAGAGGAACGAATTCTTCCTAAAGCGCCCGAAGTCAGGGTGTTGTCCGGGGTCGTCCTCGGACGAAGCGTCGGCCCGCAAAATCTCCTCCTCCGGGCGGGGGGCGGGCCGCAAGTCGGGAAGGGGAAGGGGGCTCTCTGTTCAGGAGTTAGCCACCCAGCGATCCCTGGAAATTGCCAGGGAGGCGCTACCCCTCGGGGCGACCACCGGCCAAGTCGGTCGCTCGGCGCCTGTGCCGTCTGACAACTTGCCAGACGGCATGAAGGAGGCGCTCGCCAAATTTGGCGAAATAGTCACGGCCACTCTAACGGCCGTGTCTAAAAAACGGAAGTTTGCCTCGAAAGAGACGGCCATCTCCCAGGGGGCCGTCTCCATTTCGGAGGCACTTGCCGTAGTCTTCGAGCCGCTCGAGAAAGACTTCAACAGAAGGATTGAGCGGCTCGAGGCGGACCTGGCCGATCGCCAGGGAGGTGGACCCGTCGCCCCAGAAGGGGGACGCAAGCAGCGCCAAGGCGAGTCCCAGTCCCTGCCCGGGCCGGAGAGCGAGCTGCTGACCCTGCTGCGGCAGGAGCTGGCTGCTTCCCAGCAGCAGAACCAGCAGCAACTGCAGCGGTTCCAGGAGCGGATCCAGCGGCAGCTCTCCGTCCTGGAAGGCGTAGTTTTGCGTCCCCCGCTCGCGGCCTCTGGACCGAAGAGGGCGGTGACGTACGCCGCCGCAGCTGCGGCCACGGCTGCTGCGCCCAAGGCGGGCCCATCTGGGCAAGCCGGGCGCGGGGCCATGGCGGCTAAGCAGCAGCAACGGCGGCAGGGAGGGGCTGTCCCTCCCCCGAAGGGCAAGGCGGCGGCTGTTCCCACCGCTAAACCGGCAAGACGTCCTGCCGGGGCGGTTACCAGGCCGCCTCAACCGCCCGAAGAACCTTCGGCTGGCGCCGAGTGGACGGTGGTCGGCGCCAAGAAGAAGGCGGGCAAGGCGGCCAGGGCGGCCAGAAAGCGCGTGAGGCGGCTGGAGCGCAAGAAGCGCGCCATGGCGGCTAGACTTCGCGCCCCTAAATCCGAGGCTGTAGTGATTACGCTACAGCCTGAAGCGGAGAAAAGGGGCGTGACGTACAAGTCCGTCATGGACAAGGCGAGGCGGGCGGTGCTGCCCCATCTCAAGGAGCTCGGAGCCTCTGAGGGCTTCCGCATGCGGCGCACCGTGACCGGTGCCCAAATGCTGGAGGTCCCTGGCGCGTCCAGTGGCCCAGCGGCAGACGCCCTGGCCAAGAGGCTCAGGGAGTCCCTGGACGCGGAGGAGGCCCGAGTGTCCAGGCCCACGAAGTGCATCGACATGCGCATCATGGGCTTGGACGACTCCGTTGGGGTCGACGAGGTGGTGGCCGCCATTGTTGGTGCGGGAGGGTGCACAGCCGACCAGGTTCGGGCGGGCACCATCCGCACTGATGGCACAGGCATGCGAGCCGTGACGGTCAGCTGCCCCGTGTCGGCGGCCAAAACCATCACTGGGGAGGGCCGAAGGCTTCTGGTGGGCTGGGTCTCCGCCCAGGTCAGACTGTTGGAGCCCAGACCTCTGCGGTGCTACCGCTGCCGCGTGGGACACCACGCGGGGGCCTTTTGCGCCGCGGAGGTGGATCGCAGCGACCGTTGCTTCCGATGTGGTCAGCCTGGTCACAAAGCCGCCGAGTGCCGTGAGTCGCCGCACTGTTACGCATGTGCGGCGGCAGGCAAAAAGGCGGACCACCAGGCTGGTTGCAGGTCCTGCGACCCTCCAACGAAGGTGAAGCACAGGGTTCGGCCCATCCCCGGTGACGTCCTCACCGCCGCAGCCGCGTCCGTAGCCGCCGCCGCTATCGCCGCCACAGCCGCCGCGGCAGGACCCTCACAGAGGGCTCAGGAGGAGATCGTAATGGAATGTCAATAACAGCTCCATTACGTCTCCTCCAGGCGAACATCAACCACTGCGCCCCCGCTCAGGATCTGTTGCTCCAGAGCATGGCGCAGTGGTCGATTAATGTCGCCGTAGTCTCCGAGCCGTACTTTGTCCTGCCCAGTGCAGACTGGGTTTCGGACCTAGACGGCTCGGTGTCTTTAATTAGGTCGACCGCCGCCGGTACCCCGCCCCTCGAGCGCGTCACGAGGGGACGAGGTTGCGTGGCAGCACGGTTCGGGGACATTGCAGTGGTAGGCGTCTACCTGTCCCCGAGCAGATCTCTCGGCGATTTCCACATCTCCCTTATGGAGCTGAAAAACGTCGTCGTTGGGTTTAGGGACCTCCCCGTGGTCGTTTGCGGGGACTTCAATGCCTGGAACGAGGCTTGGGGTTCCCGCTACACGAACGGGCGGGGTCGGTCGGTAGAGGCCTGGGCTGAGGAGTCCGGCCTGGCCCTCCTAAACCGGGGCTCTGTTTCCACGTGTGTGCGGATGCGGGGCGAATCAGTGGTGGACCTGTCGTTCGCCAGCCCCGATCTGGCACCACGTGTCATCGACTGGCGTGTTATGGAGGGGGTGGAGACGTTCTCAGACCACCGGTATATCCGGTTTGACGTCTCCGCCCAATCCTCGACCGCGCCGGTACAGCAGAGCCCTTGTGGTCCGCGATGGGCGCTGAGGCAGATGGACCGGGAGCTCCTCCTGGAAGCCGCGACGGTACAGGCCTGGGTGCAAGCACCGGACAGGCCTGTCGACATTGACGTCGAGGCAGAGTGGTTCCGGGAGGGCATGTCGCAAATCTGCGACGCGTCAATGCCCCGAGTCCGTCCAGGACGTGCCAAGCGCCAGGTGTACTGGTGGTCGCCGGAGATTGCGGCATTGCGCAATGCGTGCAACCACGCGCGACGCCGGTACGCCAGGTACTGCAAGCGCCGCAACCGCCCGCCGGATGCGGAGGCTGTTGAGGCGGAGCTGTACGAGGGTTACAGGGTAGCGAAGCGCACCCTCCGAGCGGAGATTAAGCGGTCCAAGATGGAGGCCCGCAACGTCTGGCTGGGGTCTCTGAATGCAGACCCGTGGGGACGCCCATACAAGATGGTACGGGAGAAACTCCGTCCATGGGCTCCCCCACTGACTCAGAGTCTCCGGCCCGAGCTCGTGGAGGGTGTGGTCAGCACTCTGTTCCCTACGCGGGGGGTACACTCCCCCCCGTCTATGGCTCCGCCAACACCGGCAGTACCTGACGCGGACCACGACGACGACGACGATGTTCCAGAGGTGACCGAGGTAGAGATGAGAGTGGCGGTACGAAGGCTGAGTGCCAAGAATACCGCCCCAGGACCTGACGGCCTGCCTGGGAGGGCCTGGGTCCTGGCTATGGAGGCTCTCGGGCCTCGATTGAGGGGGCTCTTTAGCGCATGTCTGGAGAGGGGCCAGTTCCCACTTCGCTGGAAGACGGGGAAACTGGTCCTCATAGCGAAGCCTGGGCGCCCTGCGGACTCTCCGTCCGCGTACCGGCCCATTGTGCTGCTCGACGAGGTGGGCAAGCTCTTTGAAAGAGTCATTGCAAACCGCCTCGTCGCGCGCCTTGCAAGGGTGGGGCCGGACCTGTCGGACGGACAGTTCGGTTTTCGCAGGATGCGCTCCACGGTGGACGCCATCATGCGCGTGCGAGCCCTCACGACGGGGGATGCGGTGTCCCAGGGCAGGTGTGTCGTGGCAGTGTCCTTGGACATTGCCAACGCCTTCAACTCCCTGCCCTGGAGTTGCATTGGAACGGCACTCCGGTACCACCGGGTGCCCGACTACCTCTGTCGTGTGATCGAGGCCTACCTATCGGAGAGGTATATCATCTACCCCGGTCACCAGGGAGAGTGGAAACGTCGAGAGATGTCGTGCGGTGTTCCGCAGGGATCGGTACTAGGACCACCCTTGTGGAACATCGGGTACGACTACGTGCTGCGCGGCGACTTCCCCGACGGGGTCAGCGTGGTCTGCTACGCGGACGACACGTTGGTCCTAGCGCGGGGAGAGTCGTACCGGACGGCGGTCGAATTAGCGACACGCGGGGTTGCGATGGTCGTTGACAGGATCCAGCAATTGGGACTCGAGGTGGCACTGCACAAGTCCGAGGCCATGTGCTTCCACGGCCCTCGGGGTGCGCCACCACCTCGTTCCCAGCTAACGGTAGGAGGGGTTCACATCAGCGTCGGGTCGACGATGAAGTACCTGGGACTCGTCCTCGACAGCTGGTGGAACTTCAGGGAGCACTTCCGACGTCTGGCTCCCAAACTGAATCGGACTGGGGCTGCTCTCGGGCGGCTCCTGCCCAACCTCAGGGGACCAGACGCCTCCTGCCGGAAGCTCTACGCGGGAATCGTTCGGTCCATGGCTCTCTACGGGGCTCCGGTGTGGGCACCGACGTTGCAACAGCAACCGAGGACCCAGCTGAATGCGTGCCAGAGGGTCATGGCAATACGCATGGTGCGAGGGTACCGAACGATCTCCCGCGAGGCGGCGACCCTCCTTGCTGGCCAACCGCCGTGGGATCTGGAGGCAACAGTCCTTGCACACATGCACGACAAGCGCATGGAGATGCAACGCCGGGGCGAAATTCCGCTGCCACGACAAGTCGAGGCATGGCGGACAGAGCTCCGGCGGGATCTCATGGCGAAATGGCGTCAACGACTATCGCAACCTCGTTCGGGGCGCGCCACAATTGGGGCGATAAGGCCCATCCTTGGGGCGTGGCTGGAAAGACCTCACGGCGTTCTCAACTTCCGCACGACGCAGGTGCTTACCGAACACGGAAAGTTCGCTAAGTACCTGTTCCGAATTCGTGCGGAGGATTCGCCCGGGTGTCGCCACTGTGCGGAACATCCGGAGGACACGGTGGAGCACACTGTAGAGGTGTGCCCCGCCTGGGCGGAGCATCGCCGTGTCCTCGTGGGGGCGATCGGCGGCAGCGATCTCTCTCGCCGGGCCTTGGTTCAGGCCATGGTCCGTAGTGAGGAGGGATGGCAGGCGGTCGCCTCCTTCTGCGAAGCAGTAATGCTAGCAAAGGAGGAGGCCGACCGCATCAGGCAGAGGCAACGGGGCGCTCGCCCCAGCCGCCGCCGGGATTCCGATCCCGATTTCCGGCCACCGTAGGCGCGGGCTTGCGGACGGCGTGCAATGGGTAGCACGCTGTCCGATCGTCCGGTAACCGACCGGACCGAGCCCAAGTCGTCGACGGCGCGTTCTGTTCCCGCGCGCCTCAAGGAGCTGTCAGCACACCGAAGAGGCCCAGCCTGCTAACTGCAGGCAGGCAGGGTCGAAGCCTACTGGGGTCATGGGTTAGTTCCGAAAGGAGTGCTCGACCCCGGCACTATAGGCTACGAAGGAACGGGGTAGGTTTTTAGTCAGTAAGAGTCTGACACTACTTCCCGCTCCGCCCAAGGGCGGGATTTGTCATTGGATGATTTTACCTACCATAAAAAAAAAAAACTGTAAAGATGTTATGAATTAGTTGCAGTTTTTAGAGTTCCGTAGGTACCTCAAAAGAAAAAACGGAACCCTGTCAAAAGCAGACCCTTTTCCCCAGAAGACTTCAAACCTGCTGGGCCTCTACGGTTTGCGGACATCTCAGTTTATTTGACGTATTTTATATCTTTGTATATGTGTAGTCAATTGTTGGTTAGCCAAATAAATAAAATAAAATAAAATAAATCTCTCCTTAAGGCTTGCGTGGAACAATACACGCTGGACGGCGAGCTAACTATTGCTGGCTATTCGCAATCCTGCGCCTACGGTACCCCCAAAGGGCATATAACGAAAAAATGAAAATTAAACTAAAATGCACGAAGAAACCAAATTCACGTTGGTGAAGCTGCTGGCAAAAGCTAGTTTGATGTAGGTAAACGAATTACATTATGATTTTTTATTAGATGAAGTAAAGTGACAGCAGTGGACAATGCCCAACTGTCAAATAACAATGACCAACTGTCAAACAACCATTGTTATACAGCTACACTTTACTTCATCTAATAACAAATCATAGTTTAGTTAGGCACTCGTCTCGTTATTGTTTCGCCATCCCTGCCACAACTACCATCAATGGTGACGTTGCATCTTCTGTCAGGGAGCATTGCCCCCCGGTGAGACACCTCTATCTTAAAGATAACACCCACACTGTGCATTGTGATCCCATGGAATTGTCCACTGTGTGATAATTCGGTTTTTATAAACGCTTCCTAAAATAAGATATGTATCTTTGAACCGTTATGTTTGTAGCTAACTGTTAAACCACAGTTTGAATAGATTCTCTTGTATTTATTTAAACAAGATAATTGATTTAGATACTAAGGGTTATTAAGAGCAGCCAACCCGGCATACATTTTCATGCAACCTCTCTTACGTGATTACGATGTTATTACACATCTTTCTTCAGATATTTTGGATCTAAAAATATCTTATGGATATTATCTAGGCTCCTACAGAAATCAAAACATAAATTTGTGTAAAACTAATCCAGTAAAAACCTCTGAAAATCTGCTATTTTACATGAATTTTGGCCCTCTATAATGTACTCATATATTCAAAAAATAAAAAGTAGTTCTACAAAAGTCTTGCACATTTACTCGAGATTCTAAATGATGACAATTTTTGTCAAACACTTTTAAGGGTTTTAATAAAACACATATTTCCTTTTGTGAAATATTCGAGTAAAGCACGGAACTACCGAATGCCAAAAGAGTTTTAATTGGCATTAAACCTAATAATAGTCCCGGAAATACATTTAGATCGCTTTTAATTGGTATTAAATTTAGTAATGATCCCGAAAAGTACATTTATATAGCTTTTAATCGGGATTAAACCTAGTAATAGTCCCGGAACTATTTTAAATCGCGTTCTGGAATAAGGCGGCATCTTTTTTTTCTCCATCAAACATCGCATTGGATTGCTTTAAATAAAAAAACAAGCTTTTACGCCATGCTCGACGTTGACGATAGGCGATTGGGGAAGGGCCACCTTAAATGAGTGTCAGACACGAAGTGTTAGACATGGAGTGTCAGACACGGAGTGTCTAGACCACTTTTGGATCCGGTCACCGGGTTTTTTAACCGAATTTCATATGAATTCAACAACAACTTCACTAAGGTTTTAGTTTTCAAGATAGTGGTCAAGAGCGAACCTATCAGTCAAAGATACTTTGCATTTAAAACGTTTGCTATAATCGTTTTATTTAGACTGTGACTTTTTTGTTTATTCCGGTGTTTCCTTTCAGAGTTGTCAATGACAGATTTAAAAATTTGGGATTCAAATCTGGCTGTCACACCTCATCTAGTGTTAAAACATGTTTCAACCGACTTCCAAAAAAGCGGAGGTTCTCAAGTCATCTGAATGTTTTATTTTTTAACTATTTAATTTGTAGAAGTATTCAATTAATCCAATTGTACGATACATAAATATCACTTATCAATTTTACCACTCCATCAGTTTATGCAGTCAAAAAAGAATACAGTTATAGTCAGATTCTGCCCTAGTCTAATAGACAGCTTCTACGTCAAGAGTTTACAATTGTGGCTACGCCAAGGCGTAGGCTAATTACGAAACGGGCGTCTAAGCTACTTGTTATGGAAGTGCTTATGCTACCGACAACGCTAATGGTTAGATCAGCTGCTAAGCTATCTCCTATCAGCCTACGTACAGCTACGCCAACTGCTACGGGAGCAACTACGCCAGCGGTTACGTCAGCTGCTGCACTATCGACTACGCCAAGGCCTACGGAGACGTACTACGCTCGCTGCTACGCTAACGCTACGCCGGCGGCTACACTAATTTGCTACGGGAGTGACTTCGCCAATTGCTACGGGAATGGCTTTAGGGATGAACTAGATTAGACCGGGGCGTACCGTGTACGTGGCCCGGACGGGACATGGATTCGAAACGTTGTTTACATTTTGTATGAAGCAGTTTAGGTTCGGAACGGCCCGGTCTAATATAATTCATCCCTTAATCTCTACACAGGGTTAAAATTATACTGTACATTATAAAACGAAGACATTATTTATTAAGTCATTGTGGCGGACTGACCGCCGTTAGGGGGTGTTATGCGGTAGCGGGTCGTACCCTGCAAAGCTAACGAGTCCTTGGGACAGTTTAACCCAATGTTGACGTACGCTGCCTGACTGATTCGCTGGTTCACGTGCGCCACCACGCACCCCTGAATGTGTGTCTTCGATAGCTCGAGGACGACGGAGTACTTGCTGATGGCTTCAGAATAGAAGACCGGAGAGAATTAATAAAACAACACCAAACGTTTTCGACATAAAGTCCCTAAGGGTTCGGCTAGAAGCCTTTTTCCTTTTAGATGTTGCCTCTTCGGTGGCACGTTTTCGACTGACGTTGGACCGAGAAACGGCCCGTCTTTTATACTCAGCTAAGTTCCCTTAGCGACGACCGCACGTTTTGCGACACTTTTAACTTTAATTTTTACTTCAACCGAACCCTTTCAGACATTGTTTTTATTTATTTCCTTTCATAAACCATAACAATATGCACATCAAAATTTTCGTAATAATGTCTACTTACTTAACATTAATTAATTACACTTTACATAAATCCACACAAAAAAGTTTCTAGAACATTGATTGCATAAGATACAAGTTTGACTCTACTCGTAAACACAAAACATGTCATATCTTTTCCAATAAGATTCCAATTGGGATCATAACTATTACAATATCATTTTCTAACAAGATCTCGGCTAATTAAACAGTGTTCGTGCTAATTACACCTCAAATAAAAAGTTTCATCTTCAAAATCTAATTACGTAAAGTAACTTGTGAACATTTTAGATTTTCGACTTTTTACAAATCCTTACTAACTGAGATCTATCAACATAAATAGCTTCTATTAGACTAAAAAACACTAATTAACATAATTAGAATGTTATCAGCAAGTAATATCACAAGATAAAACCTTATCACTAACGTAAACATAAATTCAACGAATTCTTCAACAAGATCGAACTTTCTTACAAAATCTTATAAGAAGCTTACACATATTGTCGTTTTAGATCTTACCAATTAATATACGTGCTAATTACAGACAGAAGGTCTCTGACCTTTTCCTATATAATATCTTGTCATTAAAACATAAAAATCTTTAGTAATACGTTAAATTCTACTTATACACAGACTATTCTTAGTAAAAACTCAGTCTTTATGCTTAAACCTAACGAGACCTAAGTTTCAGTTTCCTAAACCGAATTACATGAAATAACATCTTAATAAGTAAAAAACATCCTATTCTAAACTTAAAACATAACATAAAATCGCTTACGTGCTAGGTGGTTCCGACCACTGCCGGCAAGGAACCCTCGTCGCCGACAGTCATGTATTAGCTATTTTTCATAGAGCGAATTAGATACAGGTGAAAGCCAGGAGGAGCACTAGCCTGATGCTGCGTAAGCTTTCCTTTGATGTCTACTCCATCGCGCACATGATGTAGGAAAGTAGCAATTATAAACTAATTTGTGCTTCATTGGTGAAATAATGTAATTGGGTACTTGGTTACCTACATAAGAACTTAACTACTAAATGCTGCGTGGTGCAATTTATGTACTCCGCTCGATTTGAACATTTTTTATTAATCGTATCAAAAAGTATTTTTTTCCAAAATCGCAAAAGGAAAGAATTTTTCAAAAACCAGTCAAAGTTAACCATTATAGAAACCATTCAAATATTTTCAAGGAGAAACTGTGAAGTAAGTAACAAAAAAGGATGCAAACACTACAATGTGACGTAACACCATTAGGTTACACGCGTCGAAAAGAGATAGCAGATGTCCCCACCACGCGCCCACTCTGCCTCATGACAAATATTTGCTGTGCTAATTGCTACTTCATATTATAACCAATTTTAGTGGTTATCAGAAAAAGATTTATTTTTATTTTTTAATAATAAACAAATACCCAATTGCTGCACGGTGCATGCAAGGTTAAACGTATAATTAGTATCGGTAAGGTAATTATGAATTACCTACTACTAAGATATTCAACATAAAACTGATTATCTGAAGCTATCGTAAGATCGTAGTTTCTTTTGCCTTAGATATAAAATGCAAAGGTATGATTTCAGTGCACTAACTCACTATTCATATATTATGAACAGTCAGATAGTTTCACAGGATAGTTTAGATGATTAAGAACTCATGATACAGTAAATTAAAGAAGTAAACGCTCATTTATTTAAAACTAAAGAATTGCGTTAAAGGATATTCAGGAAGACTATCAGGTAGATAATTTAAAAAGCAATTTCTTAGGAATACTGTGAACATTTTTTTATGCCGCCTGCTCGATATTGCTCTTTTATATCGACGATGAAGTGACATGAACTCAATGATTTCGAAAGGATACGCTAGTAATATATATGTCTATGCATGAACTCCTAACTGAAATTTTTGCGATTTTGCTTTTTTTACGTAGATAGACTTTAAATAATCGTTTAACTAATCGGCAAAAGCAGCTAACTATAAATCTAAGGGCTGATTTCATCATTCAATATAAAAACTTAGTTCAACTAAACTGAGCTCAGCGTAATCTAGTTTAAAGAACCGTGTCGTAAATATGGGCGACAACAAAAGAATTGAAACTGAGTTTAGCGTAAACTAGGTTCTATTCATCGCGGTGAAACGCAAAATGAAGCTATAAACTCGATTAGGCGCTCAAACTGCGTTTTGTTTTATATAATCGCGATTAGTTTATTGGTGAATTTGGCCCTTAATAAGATATAAAGTTAGCTGCTTTTGCCGATTAGTTAAACAATTATTTATAGTCTATCAACGTACTCGTAAAAAAAGCAAAATCGCAAAAATGTCAGTTAGGAGTTCTTGTCACTTCATCGTCGATATGTCATAATCAGTGATCGGAGTCGGTAGATTGAATTGGGGTTATTGATCCAAAACATTTATTTATTTATTATATACTTTATTGTACACCATTACACATGCAAAAGGAAACTAGAAACTGAAACACATACATACAATGGGCGGCCTTATCGCATTATGCGATCTCTTCTATGCAACCTGGAATGGACATACCTACACATAAAACAAACAAACATATATATTAATACGGATATTCCTCCGGAATAGGTTGATTATTAATGCTTCGATCGGAATTCGATTGTTTTTATTATTCAATAGATAAATAATAAATTAATTTAGTTTTCACACCTTCCTTTAAATTTGGAATTGTGTAGTAATAATATCACTACCAACATTAATAATATTTAATCGAATCCGGAAATATCGGAATTACTTTCCCGAAAAATGGCTTATCCATGTTATTCTTTGTGTATGCATTTATGGTACAAGTACCAAAAATGAATCTACCTACTCCGATCTTCTTCTTCTTCCTGCCCTTGTCCCATATTACTTGGGGTCGGCGCAACTCGTTTTCACCTACTCCGATAACTGGTCATAATATAACCCTCATCTAATACAAGTCTTTCTGTCCCTAGGTATTTAATGTGGTAGGGACGTTCCTTATAGAATAATGTGATTTGAATTCGGAACTTTAAAACCATTCGTAAAAAAAACTTACTAAGTCAATTAAAATTTACGTACTCGTAAATTTTTCGCTAACCGTTTGTTGCACGTAAATTGTTCAGTAACCAAACAAAAGAATTTTATTCGTGGCTACTGTTGTGTTTCTAAAAAAAGTGAATTTTATAGATTAATTAATTTTGTTTAATCTCAAAACATGTCGAGTTGTAGTTAAAATTAATTGTAAATAATGCTATTTCTCTAATATAATAATTTGTTTAAGTAGGTATTTTGTCTTACCTCATAGGAGGAGAGACAAGAAGGAAGGAACGTGAGGTGTACAATAAAGTATACAATAAATAAGGTATTTAAAGTAGAGTATCACAAACGGGGATAGAGCCGTCTCTGTCTTGCGCGGCTTAAATTTTTATTTAACTCGATGCTCGGGAGTTAACTACGTAGATCTCTCACTGCGTTCGGGATTAAAACTTAGCAACCTTTGTTTCGTTCGGGATTAAACATGCCTAGTCATGTCTAATAAATTACCTCCGATCATCACTAACCTAAGGATATAAAAATCAATAATTTAAATTGTCTTATGAACATGATTGCTATCAGAAAGTAGTACCAAGCGCCACCTGGTGTTAGTTCACGGTACTAGAATGAACGACGTGAAACTATGTAATGTACACTCTGTCGACGACTGTAGAAGTTCGGCCGGTAGAAAATAGATGGCGCAGCCGGCACTTGTTTATCTAGTTTGGTAACCATATGTTGTGGGTACCAATATGAAACTGGGCGTTTCTACCAGATGTCGCTGGCCGCGGAAATCTAATGCGCAGCTTGATATCGTACAAAACGCGTGGTACACAAAGTCACGCTTCCGCCTACACGCCGCCGACTGAGTTAGGTATCGGACGGGCACGATACCGGCGCCGAGTCTCGCTGCGGACGTACGAGCAGTACGCACCGGCCGACCACTATCCACGGAATGTGCACGACCGAGGACTTTAAAACAAAGTGAACCATTAAATTCTGGAAATATTCTCTGTTACTAATACTGTGCAATTAGACTGGGAATGTTTGTTATTCACAATCTTGGAGCGGTATCTGGAAACTGGTAAGTGTTCCATTTCTTGTTGTGATAAGTTGACGATTATTTATGTTTTCAATTTTGTCCTTAATTTGCCTATTTCGACGTTAATACTAATAGAGGATGTTCTTAAATTAAATTTAACAGGTTCCTCTTAATTTGAGAACTCACGCACCGGGCGTTTAATTTAGTAGGTCTATGTACGTATGCTTAATTTGCTAATAGAGCATAAAAACGTGTGTAAAATTCTGCAGTAAGTACGTATCAACCTGTATAATTTATTTTAATTTAATTTTATCATTAAAATTCGTAATCGAATGCATATTATACGTAAAAAAAACGACAGTGCATCTCATAGGTAAATGAATACTTAATTAATTCCAACACAATACAAACCCATCATATATTACCTACTTACCTCTTAAATACAGCTAGGCAGGTTTAAGAAATAGACAGATGCATATTCTCAACATATAAGTAGGTAATAAGTATTACTAAGTAGCACAGGAAGTGTGCAATACATTAGAAATGTCTGTGTGTACTTAGTTATATCCTGTACTGACTAGTGTACCTACTTGTTCCTAGAACTACCTTATCTCGTCCTCGTTATAATCATTTTCAAACATACAGACATAGTTCACGCACCTTACAGAATGTAGCATTCTCCCGGGCTAGCCTTTATTTCGCTATCCAATCACATTTTAACTATTCCGTGGGTGTCTCGTTTATTCAAATGATATTCTTGCAACTCTCTAAGCGTTGGATGCCCGAGGGTGTGGACAAGGCTCGGTATTTGTATTTACTGTTTACAAAATCACCGATGTTATTTAAGGAGTTTCTTTTCCAAGCCTCTAAAGCCGTATGAAACTGCTAAAGCCGGTCGACACGGATATAATAAACATTTTGTAGCTTATGAATAAAACAGCTGTTACAACTAAGATGGCGCAATGTTCTTGCTCAGCTTATATACCTACCTACCTACTACTAGGCCGCGTGACCAATTGACAAGCACGCCAGATGTACCGAATTATTATAAAACACCCGAAGCTCTGTTCAGCAGTACCTACTTACATCATTCAAAATGGCGCAATCCAATAAAATGATTATTCGTACGAAAACAGTTGTTGGTACTTTATATAAGTAGGTATCTAAAGGACCAAAACAGTGGGTGATTTCGTCTAGAACCGTATGGGAAATGCACGAAATCGAATAAAATTATTATTCGTACGAAAACAGTTGTTGGCTTTATAAAGGTAATAAAGGATCAAAACAGTGGGTGCCCAAACCAATTGACGGTTGATAGTTTACATTGCCTAAGTGGTGCTGCACTTTTCACATTTCGTCCAGAACCTTATGGGAAATGCACGACATCGAATAGAATTATTATTCGTCCGAAAATACTGGTTGATTCCTACTTTTTAAAGGTATCTAACAGACCAAAACAACAGTTCCACAACCCAATTGATAGTTGAATAGTATACCTACCTACGTTGCCCGAGCAATGTTGCACTTTTCACATTTCGTCTAGAACCGTTGATACGGGAAATCGAAATGCACGAAATCGAGCAAATTGAGCGATCCAAAAAACACATCGAGAATTTTCCGAATTGTACTAGAAAATGTAAAATAAAAAAAATTGCTAGCTCGAGTGCATTTCGTACGAGTATTACAGATAGGTACGTAAGTGACATTTTGCTGGGTTGTATTTTTGTCGCAGTGTTTAGATTCATAGGACTGTAGGTAAATTATGATGAAGATGGATCCACCTTCATCATCACCATAAGCATACGTATAAATTGTGCACTGCTGGGACACAGGTCACATGCAGCTGCAAGCGGGTTGTTGGATGTCACATATCATCGGTTTTGTTGTTCTAGGTCATATCGGTTTCATTAAAATATCCTATTTTACGGTATTAAAATGAACACTAAGAAAATCGCCTCATTGGGTTCGAACCCGCAATCAACTTGTTCTATATAATTATGTGTTTCGAGCTACTCGAGCTAGACCAAAAAGCTAGTGACATTGCTTTGTTTGTTCAATAAAATATAGAAAACTCGCGAAAGAATTGGCAATAGTGAAGAACTCAAAGGTAAATTAAAACAATGGTCGGTTTTTTTTGCACTATGAACTAAAACTAAAGGGCCCTGCTGCATAGACAATTTTTTCCTGCGAATTTTCTCCTGTTGTACCTATTTAAGAATCAGAATCAGAATAGTTTATTTCAAATAGACCAATTACAGGCACTTTTGAATTGACAAAATGTCGGTCAGTCCAAAAAAAAGTGAAGCTAAATTGCACGTCACGTCACATCAAGATCCTTTGGAGTTAATACATGATTCAAGAATTACATTGTCACTAGTTACAATGTTATGTATTCCGAGCGTAAAAGAACCGAGCGCCTCGCTGAGTGAATGAGGCGATTAATTGTAAATTCTATCAAAATACATGTTTGAGGTACTCGTACATTGGATCTTGTATGAAAATTCGTGAGGTACACATTAAACAACGAAAGCAATGCTACTAGTTTTTTCGGTCTAGCTTGAATGGCCCCGCTGGATCGAAACACATGTTCTCGATAGAATGTCGCTTCTCTAGGAATTCTGATACTTAGAATATAATAAAACAGAAATGATTTAGGAACCAAATACAATGAAATATGAAATGAAAATGTCGATGAATTTGTAATTCACCCGTAAGACTAGAATCGAAAATTCGGTATGAAAATAGTAAACACGTGGTAAACACTAATTTGGCTTAAAAATAAGCGTGAATGTGTAAGCTCTTTTGCGTTAGTTAATGAGCGTATGCTTATTCCAAGGTAGTCAACGAGATTTGATTACACGATAATTGAAGAAAACGGAAATAGATAAAATATTGGAAACATCGAATTGCCAATTCGATGCCATCATTCTCAACCCTTCACTGCTTTGTGTAATATTTTTAAAAACTGAGCCGCCCGTCATCTCAGACTAATATTAAATGAACCCAAGTTTTAGCCAGGTCTATAACTCATTACACTCATGTTTTTTTAGACTCCCTCCTCTCGTACCGTGTAAAGTCTAATTTAAAGTAGAATAATTTGTCGTTTACGTATCGGGGAGTGTGCATCGGAAAACTACAATTTAATTTTGGCAAACCCGTTCCATCATCTAACTACTAGAAATACGGCTTTTCACCACCTGTACATAGTAAGTTCCCCACCATATATCCCACCCATACACCACATACACCCATATACCGTATTAGAAACACATTTATTGTGCGTAGGGACCACTATTGAGTGGAATTCCCTGCCAGAATCGATGTTGTAGTTCAAGTTATGGGTCTTTATGACTAGGTTATAAAGACCCATAGCATATGAGTGAATAGGTTTTTTCTAAACGTGCTTCACGGCCCACCTCATCATCGCTTACCATTAGGGGTGCTAAAAAAGAAACAAATATAAGAATCAAAACAATTTTCCTTACGTCGCATAAAAAACCCGACAAACGCGAATAATAGTTTTCCAAGCTACTTTTTACTTTTTAAATTTTTCATAGGTTCCCTGCAGAATTACCGCCAACAGAATCGAATTTAAATTCAGTCCAAAGTGTTCAACTTGATTTTAGCCAACGAGATTAAATAGAACCGCAGTGTGAAAACCGTCCTACATAGCAGTTTACTCCAGTGGGTAATAGTCTTACCCGTTGTGAGGGTAACTGCATTATCCTTCCTCTCAATGGAAATTCTGAATTCATTATGTATTTTGCTGATGAACTTAAGGATCCCGCTATTGATTAGGTGTACCTGTTACCAGCAATGTGAATTATCCGACATTCTATACAATACCGAATGCGTAGCCGATAACGTGTGTAAAAGACGAGAGCAATGAAGAAGGTGACGTAATTTAGGGCACCCCGACACGTACTTGTTATGTTAGAAGGCTAGATTTGTAAGCAAATTACATTATGTTACTTAGAGACAGAAGAATTTGTAATTTCACGTTTCTTAATATAAATACTTAGGGCCGCGGGGCTTAAAGTAAGGGTCCTATTTCCAGGTGGTTATGTTGAATACGAGTACCTGTCCGTGTTAGAGTGTCAGAGGTCAGTGTCGGAGTGCCCTAAAACTACGTCAATTCCTTCCCTTGACTCGTCTTCTAAACACTTAGATGTCTTCTTGGTTTGACTCAGCTTTCTATATATTGCCACGGGGAGCCACTGGGCATTATATAGAATTCCTGAATTATACAGATTGTCGGTAACATTTATCCAGTTATAGATTTTTGTTACGATAATTATGATTATGCCAAAAAAAAGTAAGCTGATGCAAAAGTAATGTATGATAATCAAGTATTACACTAATAGATATTATAAAGGCAAAGTTTGTACGTCTATACTCCACGCACAAACGGATGAGCAGCTTTAAATGAAATTTTGCATTCGTGTAGACCGTTTCCTGCAATAGAACTATATAATTATAAAGAATACGTTTTATTTCGTTGGTATGTTCCCTTGAGATAATCTTCTACTCTCACACGGCAGAATCTATACTTAATGTTTGTAATAAAGAAAAATAATCAATATTATGATTACTTTGAATTTAAAGTACGAGTATGACTACATTATAACCACCTTGGAAAAATCAGTTGTAAAATAATTGATAATTTTACGGATATAAAATCTTTATAATGTTAGAGTCAAAGTAAAATCACAAAAAAAATCAGAAAATTTTCAGGGCAGTCGGGGCCCCTAAATATATGTTTGAAAAAAGTCTAGGCTAGAACCAGGAGTCTGTGCGCTTCCAAATACCATAATTAAGGACATTAACGTCAAAAAAGTTTAAAATGTATGTGTTGACAGACCTGCAAGTGACCATCAGACATATTTTAGCTAAGATGCTTTTGAAAAATGTTCGTCCCATCGTGGTGAATTGACGTTTCATTTTAAAGAACACGAGGTTAAACTGTCAAGCACCAAGAGAACACCGAAACAGACCGTTTATATTTGCTTTAAAAAAACTGAAGAAGATGTCTACTACTTAATAATAACAATAGTTATTTCATTTCAGATTTCCTTTATCCATAATAATTAATACAAATTTGTTACTGAGTGATTCGTTAGTTTATTTGTGATGGATGCTTTTTAGGCATTTAGTATTTGTAAACGATTTTTGCTTTGAAGGTAAGTACTATTCAAAACACTGTTACTTTCTTAGATCGACTTCCAAGCAGTCAATATTGAAAAACAAAAAACAGATAATCATAACTACCGATTATTATGATTACATTTGTATCAACTTGTTATAATATATCTTTACTAAGTCACGACAATGATGCGATCGTCTATGAAGGAGGATATTATCATACAAGTAGTAAGACCCTAAACTACTCACGCATAACTCAATTGCTAGAAGCATAACATGGTTAGCTATCACAAAATAAACACCCATTGTAATCGTCCTAACTGTGATGTGTTAATAAACTACTAAGTAGTACAAAGGAATACTAGAATACCAAACATAGCTGAAGCAATTACTAGGTTACAACTTACAAACTTCTCCGTACCTTACTCCGGAACTATTTAAAACAAAAAACCATAGACAAAAAGAATAGACTAACTCAGAGGTCAAAGTCTCTTACGGTCAAATCATACAGAAACCATGCAGATTAGGTCTAAGATGGTCTTTTGTATAAAGAACCACACAGTTCAGAGGACCTGTGGGCCTATACAGTACTAATAAAACACTACATAGTATAAAACAAAGTCGCTTCCCGCTGTCTGTCCCTATGTATGCTTAGGTCTTTAAAACTACGCAACGGATTTTGATGCGGTTTTTTTTAATAGGATAGAGTGATTCAAGAGGATGGTTTATATGTATAATACATGCATAATTTATTTAATAATTTATTATCACCATTGCACCTGTGCGAAGCTGAGGCTGGTCGCTAGTAGGTAATATAAACAAATACATACAATGCGATTCAAATAAGAATAGAAAAGTCAATGACTTCTATCTGTCATAATATATGTTACTTGAAAATTCGCTCCTTCTTTCATTCGCCACTACTAGACACTTCACACTATGAAGCGGAATTAAAGAACTAAATTCTGATTAAACTTTATTCGTTGATGATTCGTAAATAAATGTTTTTATATAATTGGCGTTTATTTATAATATATAAAAATAATAAAATTAAAAAAATAATTACACTTTAATATACACCAAAGACAATAATTCCTCCGCATTGCCACGTTGTAAAGCAATGCTTAATCTCTGACTGACCGAGGAAAAAGCAAGCCGTTGTCAACTAGGCGTTTAGATAATTCTTTACAGAGCGTGTGAGCACTTGGACCCCACGGACTAAGAGTTTCAATCTCGAACGGCTCAAAAATATAACAGACAACGAGGTTGTTAGATCTGCCGCTTGAGGTTCTCCGCAGCTGCAGCGGCAGCACCAGCACAGCACGACGAGCTGAGTTAGGATGGCGCAAGACTGTCGAAACAGATAGCGTCCCACACTAAAGGCCTGCCTGTCTTCTACGTAAATAAAGTTAATACCTTCTGGCATCATCGTCGCTTATTACATTCGAAAAAGCATTTTCAATACGCTCACTCGAAAACCCACTCTTATCTCTAAGCGTTTAGGCACGCAATAATCTGTTTTCCGAACTAGTGCGGAAAAGAGCGCGTGTTCGCCCCCGTCCCAAGTTTATTGTAAATCTCATACATAATATTTTTTTATCGATCAGGACAGGCGCGCGTCGACCCCCACGAGGCGTGGGTCATCCCGCACGAGTCGTAAGTGTATTGAAAAACGTCGTTTGATACAGGTGCAAATTTGTCACTGCAGCCCTTGGCTGCATACACACTCGCCTTCATCTCGTGCGAATTTCGCCTCAGTCGCAATGACAAACTATCTGCACTTGTATCAAAATGTACTACATAGTATCCGGCAAATAAGTTGAACCATGTGCTACTATACCTCCGTTCTGTGGCAGACAGACAAAAGACAGAAACATAAATTAAAACATTATTTTATTTAATAAAACGTAGCCATATTCTTGTTATGTAAGATGCATCATCGATTATATCAACAATTGTCTTGGCTCATCAGTTACGCATCATAATTAATATTGTAATGATGGCTGCAGCATTCAAAGGATTAACTGTATGAGATTTATAATAACAAGATATACAATAACTTTTGACTGGTCTAAGGAATTTAATAGGATTTTTTGAGTATTGCGCGGACGTCCACCACAGCTGCCGATCTGGGCGCGTCCGGCTCCATACATTTTTATATGGAAACTACACTCTTAGAACTACACTTGAGGGACGCCCCACGGGCGTCCCGGATTACTTTTGAGATCGCAAGTTAACTAACTCCTCTCGTTCTGTGTGGAGCGAGCGGTAAAGTGTCAGACTTTTACTGAAAAAAATTACCCTTGTTAATTCCGTTTTTGAAACAATCAGCTACTCTGTTTGGAACCTACCTGCAGTTCGGCTGAGTTTAAAACTAGTAAAATTTCGTTTGACGCATTTAGAAATAAAGCCCTACCAATTCCTGGCTTTGTTAGTTAATTACTGAGCTCTATCTGCTGGTCGCCGGTGATGCGGTTAGGGTAGGTCAACTTAGTATGTTTGCCATCGCTGCGCTGAAAAGCTTTTCAAGCCAACAGAAGCGGTGGTCCTTATTTGCATTTTACTAGCCAATATCGACTCGAAATTGCATCACTTTAAGGCTATTTCACATACACAGAAATACCCACGTTATTCATCAGTCTTGCTCGAATTCAGAACATTTAACGTTCAATTTTGTTCGAGATGTTTTCTTTCAACGCCATTTCATTGTCCTTTGAAATGAACAAAAATGATTCCGTGTGGAAACTGCTTAAGATTTAACTATCAACATAAAACGCAACAGGTGTTACAAGGCTATTGTAAATAATTCGGATTTAGTTACGCATACCGAAAGAAAATGTGACATCTCTTTCTTTTGTTATTTGTAAAAAACATGGTATTAACTAAACGGAAAATTAAACCAGAACATGAGCTCGATGCGTATTGTTACGCCTCGAAATAACTAAGTATCGACCCCATCTGTTTTAAAAATAAAAAAGACACGTATCACAAAGTGGTTTCTTATAACGAAAACCCACAATTTCCTCAGGTATAATAGTGATCAATGCTCACTATGCATATAACACATGAACAAAGTGTTTTTATCAATATCAGACTCTAAGAAAGTGCTATGGACTAGTGCTTTACTAAAATAATTACTATATTAATGACAAAAATAATTTAATTAAACATACAACAAAAATGATTAATTTTATCAAACTATGTTATCTTAATATTGAAATAATACTATATAATACTAAAATAATACAACTATTTTTTTTTTCAATAATATATTGGCTAAAAGTGTACTAATTAATAATAAATTTAGACTATTATCTTTTATTAAATTATACTCGTCCTCTATCCTATCAAACAGACTTTGCTGTGCCTGACAGGGTCCATAATTGAATCTGTCGAAAGTGACAGGCGCAGTATTTGTGGACTTGTCGGCTGCCTACGATACCGTCAACATCCGGCGCTTGCTGTGGAAGATTACCAACCTAAAAGAAGACTTAAAGTTTACTCGAATTCTTAGAGAACTGCTTAGTAATCGACGATTTCAAATGAGCCTCCTTGACGATAAAAGCAAGTGGCGATCTCAAAAAAATGGACTGCCACAAGTAGCTGACTGGCTTTCATTACCGGTATTCCGGGATCCCGTAATACCGTGATCCCGGATATATTTTGTTCTTTTTTTTAATCACGGTATTGACGAGCCAATACCGTGATCACGGTATTACAAACATTAGTATATTTTATTGCGATTTGTGGTAATAAGGGTTACACGCATGCCTCTAAGAAATGTCAGCAGAACCGTAGGAGCCCAGCAGGGCCGATGCCTGCTAGGCAACAGAGAATTTCTAAATAGGAAACCTGCAGTCCTAAAACGCAATGGAAGAAACATGTGGTGGGTTTTAGTCAGTAAATGTCTGACACGCCCTCTTGCCCCACCCTAGAGCGGGAGAAGTCCCAGCCCAAAAAGACCTGTTGCGCCTCTTAACCAGGTTCCCGAAATTAAGTCATATTCATAGCAAAATAACGTTTAAGTCTGGAAGTTAGTGTTTTTGGTTTTGTTTTTTCGTTTTTTGACATCTATTTCCAGAAGTTATTTTACAATTGTTGGTTTTCGTTTTTTTTTGCAGTCCAATTTTTGCATTTTTTGTAAAAAGCTATTAATTGTTCACTTTTAGTCAATGTTTCCCACATTGACTAAAAGTTAACAATTAATAGAACAGCTACTCGTAAAATTATATGTGTACTGGTAATTTACCCATGGACACCAAAATACCCATCATTACTTAATTATCTAAAGGATTGTCATGATTTTATAACTTAAACCAGGACAAAAAGAACTATCAAAATAAGTCCTTAAAAAAAAAAAAATAACATAATGAATTGAGGAGTACTAGCATGATGTTACTCGTATGTTATGAAATTGTATTAACAGTTAACATCACAGGCGATTTCAGCATTTGCTGAAGATTTGCTATTTATTGAAGAATTTCATGGTTTATCTCCGAAGTTCTTTGTTTGCACCAAAAAATGTTACACTTTACGGGTAAAACTATTCCAAACAAAAAAAAAAACATGACTTGAGAAATTCCTCTTTTTTTTGGAAATCTGTTATTTTCAGAAAGTAACTGTATTGTAGAAAGTTATAAAAATAAAAATACATATTTTACTGGTTTTATCAATGTCGTAATTGAACTTGTGTTCAATACCGTGATCACGGTATTGGTACCAGTATTAATACTAATACCGGTATTGATACAGGTATTGAAAAAAATCCGGTATTTGAAAGCCCTAGCCACAAGGTAGTGTTCTGGCTCCCTTGCTGTTTAACATTTATACACCAATGACCAACCGGTGAGTCCTAACAAAACGCGCTTTCTGTATGCAGACGACTTGGCATTGACATGCCAAGCTACTGATTTTGAGGAAATTGAAGCCAACCTTACCGCCGCCCTCTCAGATCTTAGCCAGTATTATACTGCTAATGCGTTGAAACCAAATCCCCAAAAACGCAGACTTGCGTCTACCACCTACGTAACAGACAAGCGGGTCAAGTGCTTAATATCTCTTGGCAGGGGCCAATCATCCACAGCCCCATCCAAGATATCTCGACATCATTCTGGACAAGTCTCTTAATTATAGGAAGAATTGCGAGAACGTTAAGCGAAAGGTGTATACAAAAAATAACCTGCTACGTCGCCTAACATGGGTAGCGTCTCCCCAAGTCCTGCGAAGAACTGCAATGACGCTCTGTTTCTCCGCGGTGAATATGCGTGCCCAATATGAAGCTGTTCCTCCCACTTCAATTTGATGGATACAGCACTTAATGAGACGTGCCGAATCGCCACTGGTTGTCTTAAACCGACTCCGGTACGAATGCTGTATCCACTTTGCTCCCCAGAAATTCGCAGGGCTGTAGCTAGTCGCGTAGAAAGGGCCAAACTACAAAACGACCCTCACCATCGAATACACAATTATGGCTCGATGCCCCTGAGACTTAAAAGTGATGATGATGATGATGATGATGCCATCTAGCCGATTTCGGCCACAGCGACCGCAATCTTTGGCTCCTCATGGTTGTTGTGAGCTCTGATGTGCTGCCCTGTCGTGTGCTCTCATGTGACTTGCATATCCAACTTTGGCCGAAAAACTTCGAGCACAAAGCGGACATGTCAGAACACCATTAACAACATTATAAAATATAGTTGCTGGTGGTCTAGCCTTGAGGTTGTCGCGTTTCTGGTCTAATTCTAACCTCCTTAAAAAACTTAAAAGTAATAAAGTTTTGTTGCAAGCGTGAGCCCATCTCAAAACAACACCACCTCGGAGAGATGCGTGAGAATTTCAAACCTTCTGACTATTTTTTCGAGCCGTCGGAGAGCCTCTGTCCTGGACACGAGCTGCCATGGCCAAACTGAAAAACTTTAAACAGACTCCGCACCCAGGTTGGGCGCAGTAAAGACAATCTCCACAGATGGGGGCTCTCGGACGGTTCTGATCTTCAGTGTTTGTGCGGCGTCTCTCCGCAGGCAATATCCCACCTTCCATCCTGCACCACGTGCCCTATTACCTGTTCACGTAGGGACCTAATGACAGCATTAGTGGATGGCATCGCCGTAGCCGAATACTGGGCCAGGCAAGGAATTTAATTAATTTTGCCATTGACACACTAAGAAGATCCAATCTTGATGCAATATGCCAACTCTGTAACAGTAAAATAATAAAGTATTGAGTATTGATTTCATCACGCATGCGGTGATGAAATCCGCACGATATTAAAAACACCCTTAAACATCAGTTTTAATATAGGTGAAACCCAAACTAGTACGTGTTTTGTATTTGTATGTAAAGAATCTATTTTTCATAATTGTACCATGAAAAATCACAAAGTTTACATGCTTGTTATTTTACCTGGTTGTGCGCCCAAATACATGGTCACCGGCCTATCCAGGTGATTGACGGGTTGTATTGCTCCAGCACTGAGCTGTGTGCTAGTACTAATGCCCGCTATGGTCTGCCGTGACCTGATTTACTTAGTGCCGGTGTTTTTTTTTAAAATATTTTTGGGAAAAAGTAAATGCTATAAAAATTATTGGAATCCATTCAGTTACTGATTCTGTACAACTATATTCAGGTTTCGCATGTAATACTAAAAATAATATTGTGTATGCAGGGCAGTAACATTTAATTTAAATATAAAATAACGGGTGTCCGTGAAAAGCCTGTGCTTGTGTTATTCGCTATGTTATTCAATCTGCAACTCGATACGATCGTAGTGCGACGGCGATGCAGACCGCGGCAGCGGCTAGCATTGTTAGTATTTTAGCACACCTATACAACCTATTTCGTTCCTAAGTTATGTGTTTTTAATACATTTCCGGCTCTTGCTTCGCATGTGGCCCAGCCTGGCTTCTGTCGAGGTTCCAAGGAAGGTAAAATAAGTATAACCTAGTCCAAACTATTATTACTAGTCATAATACTATTACTAGTCCTAGTATTTACCAATTAATTTATAATTTTATAATACTGGGTTACATCAATATTGTTATAATAAATGCGGAGTACCCATACTTTTTGTTCTTTTAAGGTAGAAGATCTTTCAGTGAAAACTCAACTGTGGCCTTTAATTGCTCATTTACAGGACCACGGCAACACTTACAAAAATTTGTGTGGTCCTAGCGGGCTGCATCTCTTCGAGGCGCGCGTGGGACAATACGCGCCGTCACGACGACTCAGGGTTTTAAATATCATGCGGATTTCATCACGCATGCAGAAAATTTCAAAATGCAAAAAAACGCATCCTGCGTGCGTATTGCACGCAATAAATACTTGTATGAAAAAAACATTTGCGGAAGTTACGCATGCGGAGAAAATCTTAAAACACCCTCAGACTGGGTCCTTACCGGACGGCGAACTACCCAAAATTTTCGGTTTAACAATAACATAAAGACAAAGATACTGTTCCCTCTTTTTTTTAATCCTGCATCTTGATAACGCGTTATAATTTCCTTTCACTTAGATAATTTGCACAATATTTCCATATCATTTTAAGAGTAATAAAAAAACACATATTTATTAAGTAATATACTAATATCAAATAGATATAACAAAAATGCTAGACCAGAAAAATCGTAAACCTAAAAAAGACCCGTAATGTCAACTCGTCGGAAAAATGTGCAAAGGAACGGTGCGGTAGAAATCAAAAGAACAATGCTTCAGAGTTTTCAAAGCATGACCATTATATTTAAAACAAAAGGAGTAACACCGTTGCCGACACTGATTCAATTCTGAGTGACACTGTGCAGGAAATTGCCTGGAAAATATCCTGGTCACACAATGCAGCCTCGAAGAGAAAAAACCGGGCAAGTGCGAGTCAAACTAGTTCAATTCTCGAATTGAGTCTCGAAGATTTTTCCGAATCGTAAAATAGTTATTTTTTTGTGACGTAACTACAAAATAGTTTTCTGATTTTTCTTATATTTGTGCTGTAAGACCCTGCTTCAGGCCAAATTTCAAGATTCTAGGTCAACGCGCCCTATGAATTTTGATTCACTTGAGAGCTTGGCTGTATCTTTTTTCTTCGTTAAAGTTTGATTTTTTCACAGCTATAAGGGACAACAGACCTGAGTCATCATTTCAGCCATAAGACGTCCACTGTTGGACATAGACCTCCCCCAAGCGTCGCCACAACGACTGATCCTGTGCGTCTCGCATCCATCGGTCCACCTTGTGGGAGGCCTTTCAACGCTGCATCATCTGGTATGCGGTCGCCACTTCAGAACCTTTCGGTCCATCTGTTTTTGCAATGTGCCTTGCCCATTGCCACTTAATTCTTCGTGCTATGTCGGCAACATTGGTTCTCTTGCAAGATCTTCATTTCATGAAACTCCGAGCATAGCCCTTTCCATTGCTCTTTGGGTGAATTAAAGTCTTCTTGTATGGCCCACTGTAAGCGACATCGTTCCGGACACTGTGGTATGTCGGACGAGAAGACACCGCGCAGCTTCCCGAACGCCGCCCGGCCGAGTCAGATTCGACGTTTGACTTCTTTCTCGAAGACCTGATTATATGGTATTAATTTCAACCTCCCCCTCAATTTCCACGTGTTCCCGAAATAAAGAGTCTTGATAGACAGACAGACGGACAACAAAGTGATCTTATTATCATTTTTTCCTTTTGAGGTACAGAACCAAAAGACTTCTTCTTTTCGATGTTATCTACTATATAAAAATAAGTCGGGTTTTCCTTCCTGACGCTATAACTCCAGAACGCACGAACCGATTTCCACGGTTTTGCATTCGTTGGAAAGGTCTCGGGCTCCGTGAGGTTTATAGCAAGAGAATTCGTGAGGTTTATAGAAAGAAAATTCAGGGTAGAGTAGGGTAGAGTAGGGTAGAGCGGGAGCGAAGCCGCGGGCGAAAGCTAGTTACTTATATGTAAGACTATTTTAATGTAAACGTTGTAGAAGCTAGTTACAAAGCTCGGACTTTACCATGACGTGTTAAAATGTCAGGCGTGCGAGCGAGAAAGAGGAGCTATACACCCTATGTAGCTCCATCCCTTTAACAGTTTATCACATTAAGGCCCCTCGCCCACGACGACTTTTTGTAGCGATGCTGTCGCGCACGTATTAAGAGGCGTATTACAAAAAAACACGAAATTGCAAGTTTTCTACGTTGAAATTTTAGGTTTTATGTTCGTTGTATGAAATAACAATTTCTTGGTTAATATAGTTCGTTTTCTCTACTACAATTACCTCAAAACTGATTTTAGATTAATTATTTAATTATTCAGTAATAAGCTTTCTCCCGATACATGTTTCGGCAAAAATTCACGGAGACATCATTTCTGAGCTCTAATTTTGAGATTCTACTAAATATCAGTCAAAAACAAAAATATTATTAGCTCTCAAATATCCTATACTTCAATCATAACAGGTAATATTTTCGTTATATGCCTTTTATGTAAAGAAAAAAAAAAACTACGTAATTCAATTATCTACCGAAAAGGCTTCAAAACAAGCCCCAATATCTCCAAAGTTCTACATTATTTAGACTTCAAATTTATACCAAAATAATCATCAACATTTGCTTAAACTATAGTATTATTTTTATTTTTTAAATCGCTACTATTATTTTTTAATAAAATAAATAAAAACACTTTATATTTCACTGCGCCGGTCATCTGCGATTAGTATCGCGCGAGCGCTTGTCGAGGTCGGACCTATGTCAGTTTCTTTCCCGCGCGCTTTCGTTCCGATACTACCGTGACTACCGTCGTGTGCGCCGACTGTCGCGTAGACGCTGCCGCATTGCTATTGTGTGCGTGTGAACTACGAACGCAGTTTTTGATCTTTGTAAATATTTATTTTCGAACGGTATAATATACCGTTATATTGAAGTTATAATAAAGTGTGAACTTTATACTAATTGAAATAATATTTCAATTAGTATAAAGTTCACACTTTACTAGTATACCAGATAGTGAACTTATTAAAGTTAGACTAGTTAAAGTCATGACTGGTTCTACCAAATTCAAGGACAGCTTTATATATCCAATAAAAATGTCTGCATACTTGCCATATGGACTGGACCAGACTTTCCTGTAAAAACTATAACAATCTACAAAGACGACGAATTTTGGTCGTTAAAAATGTTACCCAAATTAAAAGCTTTTTATGAAAAATGTGTACTGCCAGAAGTTATCGACTCAAGAAAAGATCGATCAATGCCTTTGCGGGAAATATTTTTCTGATGTAAAAATATGATGTCTGACTGTACCAAATAATAAAATAAATAATACATTTTGTTGTTTCATTTATTCGATAAGATTTCAACCATACTACCATAAAATTAAGGCTAGACTGAAAATACACTTAATAAACTAGTTATCAACGATTGCATCACTGCTTACCATCAGGTTGGATCACAGTCGAGCACTAATTTATATGAATTAAAAATAAATATATACAACTTTTAAAATCTATTTTTGCTATGAATAGTATATATTACAATCGATTGTTTATCGAATACTGCAGAATATTAAAAATATTTGTTTGAACATATTTAAATTAAAACGACATTTAAAAAAAATATCCATCTTCTAACCTCTTTCTGAATACTTCAATTACGAAAAATCAAGATCGTTTAGCCGCCGTATACACAATATCATAGTGCGAGCGAGACTGCTAGAAGCATGAATGAAAATATCGCTCACGTAGTTCGCCGCCCGCTCGATGCATAAAATACCTAAATTTGCGTAATGCCGAAATGTGAAAGGGCTCTTAAACATGCGACAGCTTCACTACTAACGCGCGTTGGTCGCTTATCCAACGCGCTATAGGAGAGATGCCAACGCACTACTAACGCGTTACAGCATCGCGACTGTATCGATGCGAACGCGCTACATCATCGCTACATAGTCGCCGTGGGCGAGGGGCCTCAAAGCTCCTGGGGTTTACTCTCGAGTTTAATTCCGATCGGTCGACATTGGAATTGTGACGTTAGGTACTCTTGAATTCGATGCTAGGGCCAAATGGTGTGACCTTTTTGGGAAACTAAGTAAAATCAGGATGGGGCTTGGCGTGTGGTCATGTGGCTTGGCAAATGGGTGGGATGTGGGCATAGTGCTCACATATGTAGGAAGTTACAAAGCGACATCACTTGGTTGCATCTTTTTTAAAAGAAAATCTAAATCAGTAGTTTTGTATGCGTATATCGACTTCTTCAATTGTTGTATCCTATCCTAGATTGTTTTGCGGTAGTCCATTATTTTGATGAGTTTGAGTAATTTCCCTGAAGACAAGCTTGTGGATTTCTAAAAAGTGAATTTTCACCCAAATTTACAGGCTGTTTTAGCTTGTTGTGAAATGATATCTTAGATATTTATCTACGAGAATAGACTTTATACAATTTATTTTATTATTAATATTCGGAATCCAGCAATCTTTATATGAATCATTATTATAATGAAGGTTCATAAAAACTAAAATAGCATAAAAAACTAAGCATAGCATAATCATATATCATAATAAAAACTGTATATTTGGATAATAAATTTTATTATTATTTAAGGATGTGTTCTTTTTCTCAGCTCATGGCTGGTTTCGACTACATTTACGGGCCAAAACCAAGTAAATGTAGAATGTATGGTGTTTTCAGAGTAGGGGTGTATTTTCATCCTCCAACTGCATGAATTTCCTAACTATTCTGCATGTGTTTAATATGGCAGCTTTCTGTAGGTTTATATAAACGTATTCGTCTAAATCTAGTAATTTTAGACTACGGAGAAGATGATTGGGGATTACTCCTGTTGTGGAGAGGACTATAGGAATAACATAGACTTTTTCTTGTCTCCACAGTCTAGTTATTTCGTCCTTAAGTTCAGCGTATTTGCTGATTTTTTCAGATATGGTTTTTTGTAGGTTGTGGGTATTAGGAACTGCAATGTCTATGAGGTAAGTTACTTTTTTAATTTTATCCTGAAGTATTATGTCAGGTCTGTTATAGTGGATAGTCCTGTCTGTAAGTATGGCGCGGTCGTAATAAAGTTTGTAAGTGCCATTCTCTAGAATAGTTTCAGGTTTATATTTGTAGTAAGCGATGCCAGAGTTTTGTATGAGTCTATGTTTGATTGCTAGTTTTTGATGGATGATGTTAGCAAGTTGATTGTGTCGGTGAGTGTAGTCCGACACAATCATTATTATTATTATTTTTTATTATTTTTTTTATCTCAGGACCCTGAGGTCCTGGACCTTTGGGAGGCGTACGAGGAGCCGAAACCAACTCGCAGAGGCCCTTTAGGTACTTTTAATGGAACGTGATGCTAACCGACGATTGTCCCTGTACGCGCAATGCTAGTGCATCCAAGGACAACCCCCGGTTGGTGAAAACTATTGTGACATATGGAAAATAAAGACAATAGGGCTATGGTTTTTGAAGTCTTAAGTGGACTGGTTACCAAGAACTATGTGAAAACTATGGCCCCTGCCTAAACAATGTTATTAATATCCATCGGTAAACAGGCAGGGGGTGACTTGCACACTCAATAAATGGGCCCCCAAAAACGGCCGCTAGCACGAAGTGACGTAGCAACAAGAGGGCAACATATCCTGAGGTGCTTGAGGAGTGGAGAGGTATACCACGGCTATCAGGACAATCCCGGAAGTGCGGTCAAGATCCCTACCAGCACCTTACTGGATTATACATCCTTCTCCCGAGCACGATTGCTCTTGCGAATCTCCACTCAAACCAGCCAATAAAGGCAAGAGAGAGGTGGGAGCTCTGTTCCTCGTCAGTGTTCACTACGGCCGGCCAATAAAGGCAAGCCGGAGATGAAGAACGAGAATTCTCCCGGGAGATCGGGTCCGTGGGATCGCTAATGCCCAACAGTTCGCCACAAAACTGCCCTGCGGATTGTATCTCTCTTAGTCTGGCCCCTTACCCTAGGCGAGTTACAACCTAGGGTTTATTGGAGCACGCAAGCCCCATCACGACGTCAACGTAGAGATACAGCGATGGGGATATTATTATTATTATTTATGATTTTTTTATCTCACGACCCTGAGGTCCTGGACCTTTGGGAGGCGTACGAGGAGCCGAAACCAACTCGCAGAGGCCCTTTAGGTACTTTTAATGGAACGTGATGCCAACCGACGATTGTCCCTGTACGCGCAATGCTAGTGCATCCAAGGACAACCCCCGGTTGGTGAAAACTATTGTGACATATGGAAAATAAAGACAATAGGGCTATGGTTTTTGAAGTCTTAAGTAGACTGGTTACCAAGAACTATGTGAAAACTATGGCCCCTGCCTAAACAATGTTATTAATATCCATCGGTAAACAGGCAGGGGGTGACTTGCACACTCAATAAATGGGCCCCCAAAAACGGCCGCTAGCACGAAGTGACGTAGCAACAAGAGGGCAACATATCCTGAGGTGCTTGAGGAGTGGAGAGGTATACCACGGCTATCAGGACAATCCCGGAAGTGCGGTCAAGATCCCTACCAGCACCTTACTGGATTATACATCCTTCTCCCGAGCACGATTGCTCTTGCGAATCTCCACTCAAACCAGCCAATAAAGGCAAGAGAGAGGTGGGAGCTCTGTTCCTCGTCAGTGTTCACTTCGGCCGGCCAATAAAGGCAAGCCGGAGATGAAGAACGAGAATTCTCCCGGGAGATCGGGTCCGTGGGATCGCTAATTCCCAACAGTTCGCCACAAAACTGCCCTGCGGATTGTATCTCTCTTAGTCTGGCCCCTTACCCTAGGCGAGTTACCACCTAGGGTTTATTGGAGCACGCAAGCCCCATCACGACGTCAACGTAGAGATACAGCGATGGGGTTATTATTATTATTATTATTATTATTATTAATCAGCCTTTTAATGTTCCCACTGTTGGGACTCAGCCCTCTCTAGGAAAGGGAAAGTGCCGTAATCCTCCACGCGGGCCCAGTGCGGGTTGGTGAATATCACATGTCTTCGAATTTGTGGTTCTAGGACATGCCGGTTTCCTCACGATGTTTTTCTTCACCGTTTTGAAACTGAAGTACCTAATGCAATGTAATTAGTTAAAAAGTGTTCAAAAATCTAAAAAAATGGGTCTACCGACGAATGCAGAAAAGATACGACTAAACTTAATTAAATCAATAAGGTACTATAATAAATAAGTGCGTACCGTGCCTAACTTCCTCGTTACTCACGCCGGTTTAAGTACTTTCTCGCAAAAGCCGACGCTGAGTTGAGCCAAACATTGACTCGCAGCACTGCCGAGACTCAAATCAATAACTTACATAATGTGAACAATGGATTATTACATTACATCTTGTTGCAGTATACATTTGATAATATACATTGAAGCTAATTTTAATTAGAACAGGGCTTTTGGTATGTAAAATGGGGATTGATTGTCAAAATGTGCTCGTACAGCTGACATTTAGATGAGTCACTGCCCTGCCCCGCAGGCCGGGCTCGGCTAGGGAGCGCCCCTGGCCCCTCGCCCGCCTCGCTCCGTGCTAAGCCGAAAACAAATAACACTTATGTTACTATAACAACGGCACACTTATTTTAGACTTAGTAACAAAACTGGCTTTTTAACGGAAAACGTGTATTGAGTACAGTTTTTATAATACAGTCTAAAATTTTGCAACTGTGATCTTTCAAAATTTTGTAACTGAAAAGGCTTAGGCTGTTACCATGTTATAGGTTTGACGAATAAAAATAATCGAGCTCGTATTTTAGTCTAATTGTGAGTAACGTTGGCTAAGCATAACTAATATACATAATAGAAATCCGCTGTAAGACGTTCATTCACCTCGAGGGAGATGTCGGGTGCGGCGGGGTCGCGGGGGTGGCGGGCTGCTCGCTCCCAGTATATGGCTCCGAACCACGCGACGAGCTTCCGGCGCCCTGCTATGCCTTACGCATTAGATTAGAGTAGATGTAACGTCCACAGGAAAAACCTGCAATATTTTATATGGGATGCCTCATGTCGTCTAATGAGGATATTGAAAATAGCTTTAAAACTTTCGAAAAAAAAACGAAATTAAAATTAGATCTCTATGTTGATTCTGAAAGCTGAATCCAAAAGCTAAAAACTCAACAATAAAATACACAGTATGTTTTTTGCGAGCGATCAGTTTATTTTGCAACTTTCCATTTTAGTTCCGAGAGTGTAATAGCTTTCAAGCGTAATAGCCTTACATTAGTGATGTGTGTTGACAGCGGCGCCACGCTTATCGATAGCCGAACAATAAAAGGTCAACCCTTGACCTGTGTGTCGACAATCGGAGCAATGCGTCCGCGCACTTCGCCGGAAATGTTCCATTAAACGAGACTTAAAACGTCAGCTCAGATGATGGATCACTGAGTCCGCCATGCCATCACACCGACCACAAGCAGTTAATTTCCGATGGCATGTTAACATGCAAATAAATAAATTGCGTATGCCTACTTAGGGAAGTTCGCTTATCCTAAGCGAACTTACTACTAACTCATATATCCAGGATACGAGTTTCTGCCAGCGGCTTCGCGAGCGCAAAAATTGGTTTCTCCATAAACATTTTGGACCTCCATTTCATCCTCTTAAGAGGTGAATTTTGGAAAATCCCATACTTAGCGGATGTCTACACCCTATAGGGAACCTACCTGTCAAATTTTAAGTTTGTAGGTGTTAGGTATAGTTTCTGAGATTTCGCTTTTAAACACCGTTAAATTTTGATCGTTTCAATCCCGTGGAGGGTCGACCCGGTACATGAAACACTATCGATTTGTAAAGATAAAATAAAAAAAGTACTTTTTTCTAAAACTCGAATTAATTTCTTTAAGTAAACAACAGCTGAGCGAGTTCAATGACCTGTAGGTAGTTAGTACGCAACGACCGACAACTACCTATAGGTCATTGAACTCGCTCATCTGTACTAGATTTCTTTAATTAGATATAATAAACTAGGACTTTACATATAAAAAAAAACAGTTAGGTATTTATCATTATATATACTAAATAAAAATATAAGCCATAAAGAAATAAAAAAATAATCTAAAGTATGGCGTCGAAATAACATCCGCATCGCTATCGACTGATTATCCTTTATCCGAGCTAAAAGCCAGTCCTTGGGTAACGCGATTTTTTTGTAATTTAACATTTAAATCGACACAAAAGTTTGTATGATGTATATCGAAGCTCAACCAATTTTAGTACCTAGTTCCATAAAAAAGGAATCCTTGTACAGGAATCGCAAAAAGTACCGCAATAGTTTTAACCCAGTACTCCAAAAGTTCAGTATTATTAGAGTAACTCACCGTTAATTTCAAGGTTCTTATTTATTAATACTTTCTAACTATTGGCATTATAAAAATAAATGATAAATCTAACTGTATAATCTATTTGAAGCTTTATAGAGTTTCTTTACAATAATAATCTAACCATATGATGACTCTAAAATTATACTAATTAGCTGAAACTATAATAATAATCTCTGATAAAATAAATTTTAAAAAGTAGTTTTTAATATTTTGTAATGCAATTTATTTAATTATGTGATGTACTCGTGTGTTTATTTGACGCACATAATTTTGCTTATTATTACATTAGCTTTACAGAAATGAACTAAAACTGGCTTTGAAAACTTGGCAACGGGTCCCAATCTAGCCGAAGCTCTTTTATCTTGATGACCCAAACATTAATTTTATATTTTCTAAATTATTATTTATTGTAATTTGAGCAGGAATTTCGTCTAGTCTTCAGCATTTTAACTAATGACAAATACTGAAGAAAATGTCAAAAAAAAAAAATACAATATCCATTTCAGTTTTCATTTCAGACAAAACATCAATGTTTTGTTGACAAACACATTTGCCATGCAAATGTATTCGCTATTTCAATTTTATTAGATTTCAAGTGATAAAACCTAATTTTCTGTGAGAACGACTGCTCATGGTTTTATTTTCAAAATTAATAATGTCCCGACTTGGTAAAGGAAACGATTTGAAGACTGACGAAGGTATATACGACTCGAGTATACTAGATGGTGTACGAGACTCGTATTAATGTCGAACAACGACACAACACGTAGTCTTATCGTCACCGTGTAGCGTGTTCATTGCCGGAAGACCCTTCCGGCGCAAACGTCGCGGGCGTGACTCATGCGCCGCTATCCGATCGCCGCGCTCATCAATAGATTTGCTGTGAAATTAAACAGAAATAAGTATGAAAAAATTGTATAAATAAATAATTTAACGTGATAACTTTGGACTGAAACTTTCGAACTTTCGATTTGCGCTTATGAGAGTCGCGACTCTCATTAAGTCTTACTTAATTGATTTGTTGTGGAATGAAATGGAAATTACCTAGAAAATATCAATTACATTTTGTTACATCTACTTTGAAACTATTATTTAATTCAGAAAAGTTTTCTGTAATCTAAAAATATCTGACGATACCGATGTGGACCCTCCTCTGTCTCTCCATAAAAACGAAACTAGTTTTATCAGTAAGGACGGATGTACGCAAAAAATTCGATAAATCGTGAGCCCCTGGCTTTATGCGGAAGTTCCCAGAAGACGTTGTATTTTTATAGGGAACTATTTATAGCGCGGCTCTCGACGAGAAGCCGACTGCCGACGACGCCCGCCGATGGCTCATGCACGTTGCACGCGCCGCGCGCTCGCCGAGAATGCACCGCATTGCTTTGTCACTCACTCGGTTAGTCCTTTTACGAAGGCGCTTCAAACACAACGTACTCGACGCTAAATGAAAAACTCTTACTATTACGTACACAAGATTATTATAGGATACCAAAATACCAATCATTTTCTGTTCAGTTTCTATGCATGTTGTGGGAAAAGAGAAGTATGTAGTATCAGTTTAAAATTCATAGAAGTGCAGTGGAGTGCTATATTATTATGAATTAAAGGTCAAATAGGTACATATGTTACGGCCACCGGCACGGTACGTTACGGTACTGCCACGGCCCCCGTACGTGGAATGTATTAAGCATTATTTTAGTTAATGAAAAAAAAAATAGAAAATAAATATAAGGTGTCGTACAAAAGAAAGTGAGCACTGGCAGACTAGTAAAACATAAGTTAGCTCACCTACAATTACAGCTGTGTTGAACACAAGTTATCATAATATTTGCTGTTTATTTTCACATAATTTGTAGATTTCTAGGCAATCTATATCAATTATAATAATGAATGCATGCGGGGCACACTGCCCAAGGGCGTCGACCGTGGAACGAGGCTAGCCAGACTCCTCGTGGAAGATAACACTGTCTACTTATTCGGTGCCTATATTTACCTAAAGTGGAACAACGTTTACAGTACAGATATAGGGACGACAGTACAATATCAGACGAACGTTAAATTATATGAATATCTTACTTGCATCAAAAACCTATTTGTTTACAAATAGAATACTATGGAAACACAATTGATCGAAAAACGAACAAGATTCATGTCATTTTTTTAGCAAAATTTAAATGTATACACCGTTAAATTTTTGTCGTTTCAATCCCGTGGAGGGTCGATCTGGTACATGAATCACTATCGATTTGTAAAGATAAAATTAAAATAAGGTCCGCTTTTTATAAAACTCGAATTAATATACGCATGTATGAAATTAATATCTTTAAGTAAACAACAGCTGAGCCAGTTCAATAACCTGTAGGTAGCTGTCGGTCGTTGAGTACTAAGTAATAACCACCTACAGGTCATAGGACTCGGTCAGCTGAAGTTTAATGATATTTACATAATAATAATTATTTATCATTATTATTCATTCACCATTTTACGTGATAATATTTATCATAACTACTTTAATAAAGAAAAAAACCCTACCTACAAAAATTACGAACAGTCGGTTCAGATCTTCTTGAAAAGGAAAAGTAAGCGAAAACTTACGTAAAAAAACACGACTAAAATCTAGCATATATTTAGCCAGCAAACAGGTGAAGACTTGGTATATGTTCCATAAAAAAATAAAAAACGTAAATATTATAATTACCAAAAATTTCTCTGGATAAAAAATAGTTTTTGTTTAAAGTTGTATGCATCTGATTTGGCCATCTACCCTGTACAGAGTAGAATAAAATTAGATTTAGAGACCCCAATGAAAAACAGTGTCCTTTGCCAAAAATGACTATTTTGAAAATTATAAAATTAATGTTGGTAAGAACTTTATTTGTAATTTAGAACAACTTTATTTTTAAAATTGCAAATAAATTACCATCCTTAATTTTAGAGAAATATTTTAAGATACGATTTATAGTTAATGATTATCTTTGCTGTAAATAGATAATATAAATATTGATTAATATTGCATAGAGCTAAGTGCTCTCGAACTTAAAGAGTTTTTGATTCATGTCAAAATTTAAAAAAAAACCTAGGCTGCCCACTTCAAATTGATCAGACGCTTTGTAAAAAAAATGAAACCGCATCAAATCTGTAGGAAGGAAATGTTTGAATACCTGCCATTAATTTCTTCTTCTATTTGGAGATTTAACTGTCTGTACGAGGGTAACTAAAGGAACGCAGGTCGGTTAAGTCAGTAAAAGTCTGACACAAATTTAACTGTCTCCCAAAAGTAAGTACCTACAACGAAAGAAAAAATCGTGAAAGTGGAGAATTTATTTTTATAACTTTTCACGATGTCGGCCATATGGCGTGAAGTTTATTATTTACACGAAATTTAGCCGCAAAATATGTGGTTATTGTGTAATTATCCAGTGTAGACGGTTCGCGCAAACTTGCAATATTTCTATTTATAACAACATCCAGGTTATTTGCTTTCAATCAGTGTAAGTCAGCACCCTCTAACTGGCTCCATAGAAATTAGCGGATGAAATGATTTCTCTTTAACGATTTGTAAATATTGATACAAATCGTATCCGGAAATCAGAGGAACAGTCGAAGGAGGCACAGTTTATTTAAGTTCACTTCAATTCAATGTATGACCATTCAATCTATAACAATTCTATTTATAACATTTCAATTTTAAATTTTTTAGATGTATTTTATTTTGTGTAACTTTTTTGGTGTACAATAAAGTTTTATTCTATTCTATTAAATGATAAATTATATTTATTTTACAAATAGGTTTTTTAAAAACACTTTTAATCGTCAGTTTAAGCTAGATGAGGCCGGTGTTTCCTAGCTGAGAAGAAACACCGAAACAAACTCAGGGGTCAAAGTCTCTTTTATAAGTCCAAACAGCAAACATGTAATGGTCTATCTATTAACTATCTAATGATCATTGCGTATTCCGATTAAAAAGGACAAGACTAGATTCAATCTGAAGACACTGAATGAGATGACAAATCGTTGGAAATTCTAAATATCAAAAATCAATACTTAATGATGTCAGACGAACTTCATTTTTTGATTGCAAACAGACAAAACAAAAACAAAAAACTCATGATGAAGCAATTCAAGGTGAATTTGTATTAGTCTAGATACTACAAACCAATAATGGTCGCCTGAGAGAAAACGATATTTTCATACATATTTTTCAATTTGCCAACGCTGTCAAATAATTTAATTTTCAGCCACATGTACTATAACAAAAAGAAATCTGCAATGAGATGAAAAATCGATATCTCATTTGCGGATTTAATTGTCACTCGACACCGGAACAGTTCGAAACGAAGCAGTAAGTCATTTATCATTTCGATTTAAATTTGATTGACTCGTTAGTTATATAATAATAAATATTTATTTCATATAGTATTTGTACATAGCAAGTAGAAATTGGTTAAAGAGAGTTTAATGAAAGGGGTCGCAATATACTCAAGTGCTAAGTGACCGTGCATGTCGCAATACTTGGCTACAATATAGGAAGTGTTTTTATCAGCAATGAGATCTAATAAATGAAAGTTACAGTACGTTCGACGTTTCTTGGCGCGCCTGAAGTTAGGCTCTGCGAACTTTAGCGCTTGTGCACTCGTAAAAAAATAAATGTTTTGAAAAAATAAATGCCAATAGCAGTTGTTATTGCTGTTAACAACTGTTATTGGCATTTATTTTTATAAATCATTTATTTGACGCGTTTATTTTGAGCGCTAAAGTTCACAGAGCCTAACTTCAGGCGCGCCAAGAACCGTCGAACGTACTGTAACAATAATTATTTTTTTTAAAAAAAGGTAACTTTATTGTTGATTTGGTTGCTCTTCCCCACTCCCACTCGCCTGTCGTTAACGTCGAGAATGGTTTAAAATCTTATTGCTTCATCTAAAGCAATCCAACGCCATGTTTGATGGAGAGGCAACGCGAAAAAAGAGAGATAACGCCTGATAACTCTGTTGGCTTTCGATACTTCCGTGATTTACTACGGGGTAGGTTTTTAGTCAGTAAGAGTATGACACTACTTCCCGCTCCATCCCAGGGCGGGATTTGTCATTGGATGATTTTACCTACCATATTACGAGTAGAATCTCGATTAAATGTACAAGGCTATTCGTACTTTTTTACATTTTTAATATATGAGTACCATTATGGAGGGCCAAAGTTCACGTAAAAGAGAAGATTTTCAGAGGTCTTTACTGGATTAGTTTTAAGCAAAATATTTTGATTTCTATACACTCTTAAATTTTGGTCGTTTTAATCCCGCGGAGGGTCGATTCGGTACACGAAACCCTAACGATTTTTAAAGATAAAAATGAAAAATAAAGTACTTTTTTTAAACTGGAATTAATTTACGCATGTACGAAATTGATTTCTAAACGTCAGCTGATCGAGGCCAATGAACTGTAGGTAGTTAGTACGGAACGATCGACAACTCCCTACAAGGTCATTGACTCGTTTACTTAAAGAAATTAATTTCGTTAAATTAAATTCGATCGCTCATATATTGCAAATGCTTGTACTTACATTTTGCTGTTGAGGGAGGAGGGGTGTTATTTTTTGCCAAAAATCTGCTTACGTAATACTTGAACAGCCCCTTGTCACGGAAGCGATGCCACGACCAAAATCGAGTTTGTTAACAATCATTAATATTAATCATTGTGAATAAACAAAAGATTTTAGCAGCTCTGATTACTGTTGTGGGTTGAAATCAAATTAGGTTGATTACAGTTTAAATTAAAACGCTGGAAGCTTAGTTGTGTGGTTGGCACGTGGCGTCAGCTAAAAAGCTTTGTACCTACTTTTGTAAACACGATCCAAAATTACTCATTGTGGTTAGCAGTCCCATAAATACCGTTTTAATTTATTTCAAACTTATTTACCCAACCGTAATAATTAGTAACAACATAGCAAATTGCAATTGCAATATAAACATTATTTTTATTTGTTATTTTGCGGTCAATGCTATTGTTTTGTATTCTCATGACGACTACCTACCAATAATACATCATCATCATCATTATCATTTCAGCCAAAAGACATCCACTGTTGGGCATAGATCTTCCCCAAGTGTCGCCACAATGAACGGTCCTGTGCGTCTCGTATCCATTGGATTCCCGCAACCCTTACCAGGTCTTCGATCCACCTTGTAGGAGGCCTTCTAACGCTACGACACCAGGTACGTGGTTGCCATTCCAGAACCTTTCGGCTCCAACGGTCATCCGTTCTGCGAGCAATGTTCCCTGTCCATTCTTCGTGCTATGTCGCTACCCTTGGTTCTCCTGCGGATATCCTCATTCCTGATTCGATCACGCAAGGAAAGTCCGAGCATAGCCCTTTCCATTGCTCTTTGGGTGACTTAAAGTCTTCCGTTGAGGCCCATTGTAAGCGAACAATAATACATACTATAGTTTTATTAAATACTAACTTTTCCCAGCGGCTTTAGTCGCATCGAAGTCGAAAATTATCCCTAAGAAACATGCACTCGAAATAAAAAGTATCCCATCTCTTAATCCGAGATATAGTCTACCCTTGACCCAGTTTCATCCCAATCCTTAGCCGTTAAGGGCCGAATGTAGTCACTGAGTAGTATTTTGTGTGAACTCCGCCCGGGACTGTGTCAACTTCGCGGCCCCAAAACAGCAGATTTATTTTTATCAAAAAAAAAACAATAACTATTCAAGATTTTTGTTTTCGCTAGGTTTTTGTAACTTTCAAATATTTCCGTAACGTAATCTCGTAAATAAACACGTTTGAAATTGTAAATTAGGATCAGATTCGCGATTTTTTTTTTATCGAGCCAATTAATTGCCGGCGCTTAGTCATATAGTCAATTTTGTTAAAATAATTTTTCATGGTATTCTCTTCTATATCTGTGGATTTCCAGAGGTTTAAACATTTTAAAAGAGTTCAAATGTGTAGAACCTGGCCTTAAGGCTAAAAGAGGTCTTAAGAGGTAACAGTCAGACAGGCAGAATTTCAAAAAAAAATTGTGAATAGAATGAATGAATCAGCGATTTAAGTCGCGTATTTGAAATATTGAATTAAAATTTTAAAACTTTTGTTTTATTGGACGTCATTATAGTTACCACTCCAATTAATCGACCTGGCTTTTCCCAACAATGTCGTTATCCACTTCCATTCTAATTGGATACAGCTGAATACCAGAAACTTCACATGGAGCAATTACCATTTCACCACCAATTCAAATAAAAAAACAAAATGCATATATTTATGACCAATATTTTTGTTAGTGTTAGAACTTTAGCCTTAACATTTTTTCTAATTCAAACAGGTTCCTAATTCAAATATTCGAAATCAGACTGGTGGGATTGCAGTCAAACAGTAGATTTTTTTTTTCTGGCTTCGCAAAAGCATTAGCCAATTAAAAGTTAAGGAAACATAAAAATAATGAAAGGAAAATCGGAAAGGATTAGTAAGGAGTTGTGATAAAAACAGTAGTTTATAACAATTAAAAAAAGACTAAATTGAATTTCGAATTCCTTTAATTTTTGACATTAACTTTGTCAATCAGAAAATTTTTGGTCTTATTGACTACTTTATAGTAATAGTACCTGCGTGAGTACAGAAGAATTGCTGGTAAGTGCAATTACATACAATACGCGACATAGAAATTGAACCAAAATGGCGATCGATCTTCAATGCGCAGTAGATTTTCGGGTCGCAATCCAAGCAGTAGGCTGTGCGTAACCATAACAATGGGTTCAAATTATTTGCCGCGTACTGTACTTAATTACTCAGTGTTTATGGTGTACTGTTTATCAGCAAGACGACAAAATAAAGTAATTAGGTGCTTATCTAAGCAAACCACAATTTCTTATTAGAAACATTCATTCAGCTTCTTTTGCCAAAAATAAACAAATGCACAGGTAGGTACTGCATTAACGAATTAACGTTATATAACTAAACTCTAAAGGAAAGTCAATATTGCTAACAATTACAGAATCCTTGATGCTGGTATTTGATTCGCATTAACTACTTAAATAAACATTGACGTAAGGCAGCCATTGTTTATTCTTGAACGGTTATTTATCAATTAAAAATAAACAACTGCTCGGTTTGTTTGCATTGTTTGTGAATTGCTCCGATTCGATCTAAGGAATATCGCTTGTCAATAGGAAAATTCTTCGGAAATATCGTTTGAGAATGAATTTGTTGTTATTCATTTATTATAGGAATTTATGCTTCCATTTCTCATACCAACGTAATTAATTGGTATTGGGTACTTAAATGTTGCCGTAAATATTGATACAAAATAAGTATTAATTTATACTCGTTTTATTAAAATTTCAAAATGCGACAGTAATAAAAATATGACATTTAATATCGTAATTCAGATTAAAAGCTAAAGTTGTCTGTGATTTGAAAATTTCAAAAAACGAATTACTATTAAAAACAATCTGGCAGTTCACATTGAAACGCATAATAACGTAAAGTAGTGTGATGAAAAATATGCATTTATATTGAAACTGCTTGCTATCACGTTAATGGTTTTAACCATAGATATCGGTTTTAACTCTCGGTATGCACAGCGACAACCAGCAGGGAAATTAAATCGATAGACTTAGAAGTTATACCATCAACCATAGAGTTGTAAATATCTGTGTTTATGTAAATATTGGGCATACATTGTTATACAACTACAAAACTTTTTCTTAGAAAACATGATTAGAGCGTTCGGTCTTGATAAATGGGAGTGAAGCGGCTGCGCTGGTGCACGTGGGCAGTAGTGCACCGAGGCGGCGAGGCGTGGGAGGACTCGCTCCTCGTTCCTCGGGACGGGAGGGTGACTGAGGCGCCAATGGACTTTGACTTAACAGAAAGTTAAACGACAAGAACAAGCGCCATTTATCCCGCTAGATAGTCTCGGACGAGGCTTGCTATCCCACGGCTACGACTGTCGCCGGCAAATGCGACTTTATCCAGTTTAACGATACTCGCAGCCTCTCTTTTAGAGCATGACCCGCTCTCTGCACGCCATAGCTTCGTCTATCGTTATCATAATATAAAAAAGAACACGTAAGCACTTTTGATTTTGACCCAATGCATTGTGCGCACGTTTTTCTCATTTTAAATGAACGAAATCAAAATTGGTTTGCTGACAATTGATCGTAGAAAAAAAGTTATTGGAACATTATTAATATTCTTTATTGAACTTGTTTTTTGCCAAGCGCAGTTGAATACGATAAAAACTATCGCCAAGGTTACTGAATTCGAAAGTTTAGTTTAAAAACTACCCTGTCACTGTGACTTGCTAGACGTTGGTCTAGGAACATAAAAACCTTCTCTCTACTAGTAAAATACAATGTATTACAGGTAAAGAAGGCGTTGGTTTTATAAAACCTTTTAAATTAATCTAGGTATAAAGTAGGCATAGGTATACAGCACAGCTTCCATTGTTACTGAAATGTTTTATGGATAATAATAGTAAACATTTACTGCAAACCACATTGAATCGTATACTTAAGAATATAGTAATTATAATTGAATGTCTCCAATAGAACCACCTCACACTATCCACGCAGTACCTATATAGTAGGTTGGGTATGTGACTAACCTACTATATACTTCATATATGACGTCCGCAAGTATGTACTTGTGGACGTCGTTTGAAGTCTGATCCAGTGACACAGCATTTAAAACCTTTAGTTATACTTTTAAAATTCTTGTTTGATATAAACTAGTGCTTGACTGCGATCCGAATTCCCACCTGATTATAAGCAGTAATGCAATTATATCTATGGATGCTATCGTTGATGGTGAGGCGCACTGAGCCTATTCACTCTAGCTTTAAAGACACCTAAATTGTAATCGGACGAGAAGACCGCAGATTCACACCTTAGGGGTATAAAACAATTGCATGGGGACTCTACTAAACGCCAATTATACCGCTGACAGAAGCTATTTACAAATCACAGAAATCCACGGTTTTTATCTACAACAATAATATGTATTAGTGTTTTCTCTCTCCTAGAGAGCAGGCCTTTGTCCCAGTGGGAACATTATAAGGCTGATGCTATGCTATGCTATACATATGTGTTTTACATGAAAACCTTTCTCATCAACATCAAACACTGTGTATTGGTTTTTTTTTATGGTAGGTAAAATCATCCGATGACAAGTCCCGCCCTTGGGTGGGGCGCGAAATAGTGTCAGACTCTTACTGACTAAATACTTACCCTGTTCCATTCATTGCCTTCGTCCCAGGGCCCCGGGTAACATTTTCACATAACCTTTGGCGAAACACTGTGTATTGGTAAAAAAATCTTGGAAAACCGCACAGTAGTTTTTGAATTTTTCCCGGACAGAGGTGGTACTTTGTTTTATAATATGTTAGGACCACTGGGTTATCAAAGTTACCCCTGGGGCACTGGGACCTGATTTTGTCCTGTATAAAATTACAAATTTTTTTTTCTATGGTTTTTGCAAATTTATTTGGCCACATTTCCGAATAACAACGATGTGGTAGAGTCGTACTTCGAAACCTAAATGTAGGTATTAATCCACTTGTCAAAGCTACACCACTTACACCTACAGTTTGTTATTCGTCACAAATTATCCCGGAACAAAATGCATGGTTTCCATGGGATAGGCCTCTGGAGCGGAACCGCGAGACATAGCTTGTATTTTACGTTTTATTCGAATAGAACTGAGACAAACACATCATTAGGGTACGTCATTATTACTGTTGAGTAGGAAGTAAATGAGGTTTAATTGAGGGCTGTGTTCTAATCAATCAGGCCCTTGAGATTTATTTGCGCGCTTGCTTTTGCTCGTCGCTTTGTTTGCGATAATATAGCGATAATAGCCTTGAAGACACCTACGAGTAAATTATAATCGGACGGGAAGACCGCAGCAGGCAAACTGTTCTAATCCCTCGATGTACGCGCTATATACGACGAAGTAAAACACTTAGTCCGGACCGTAGAGGTTTCAACAAAGTAGGGGTGGATATTCGCTGTACGTCGGGTTGTCCGATGGTAGAACGGAGGTGGCGGAATTAAGTCATACAGTTCCCGCGCACACTCTCCAAAATGTATCCTGTAAATAACCGAAAGGCTGGCTACTCTACGCCTGTGCTCAAGGCTTTGAAGATTGGACTTCACCAAATCTGGATCACCAATTAGCCTCTTCGCACGCCCTTTCCACCGAGTCCACAGCCGCTAGGTGGCATTTTGCAGCACCAGCCCATAAGTGGTTTAGCTCGCTGTCCGTCCGTCCGGTAACAGACCGGTCCGAGCTCAGGTCGTCTACGGCGCGCACTGTTCCCGCGCGCCTCAAGGAGTTGTCAGCAAACTGTAGGGGTCCAGCAGGGCCGAAGCCTACTGGGGCCAAAGGTTATGTGAGAATGTCACCACAGGCCCCGGAACAAAGGCAAGGAACGGAAAGGTAGGTTTTTAGCCCATAAGTGGTTGCAGTACTCCACACACGACCGGACCTGTGCTTTATATAACATTAAAAGCTGCCCCGGTGTGAAGTACCGTCGAACCTTTGCAAGAACGCCGAGTTTCCCAGCAGCTACCTTGGCTTTGGACTCAATGAACCGCCCAAAGTTAAGGTCGGAGGAAATTTCAACTCCCAAGAGCTGAAGGCGGTCGGTGCACTCCAGGGATACATTTCGAAAAGCAGGAGCCAAGGTGAACGGGCTCCTTTTGGCGGTGAACAGACTCGCTTATGGTTTGGCGGCGTTAAATTGTGTGAGTGCTTGACTGCGATCCCACCTGATGGTAATCAGTCATGCAATCGTTGATGGTGAGGCGCACTAGTTTATTAAGAGCCTATTCACGCAGAAAAAAAAGTTATCACCCCACAGTTTGGTAATGAGTGCTATTTCAGTATTATTATTTAATAATTTAGCGTCTGCCAGTGACAGAGTAGAAGATATATGCTTGTCTCTCAGTGATAAAGCCACACTATACTGGTGAAAGAATTTTTAAAAATCGTTCCAGTACTTTTTTATAAACAAAAACTGCAAAGACGTGAATTTTTTAAGTTAGTGTGGATAGCCAAATTAGACTATGTAGATTCGAGCAGTCTAGTACTCGATTTTTATGAAAACTAACACATTAGATTTTTTTTTAATTAAATATATCAAGCCAGGAAATGAACTGTTGACTTTGGAATAAAAGCACACGAAGTGATTACGCCTTCCGCTGAATAACCGCTAATCAGGAAAAAATTATGCTGTTTGAACTTTATCAAAATCGAGCCTGTAAACCTCCTTTTTAATATTTTTAGCTATCCCGCATAGGTTCATCCATACCCATTTGAAAAATTCAGTATGGCGTGTACATATGCAGTAGTGTATATAGTATAGCTAGGATAATATAGGTAGGCATTCAGCCATATTCACGAGCACTAACATATTCAAAATATGCCTCGTCTTCTCGGAGAGTATTCCAAGCGTTATTGTTATGATAATATCGACGTTTTCATCTGACTCACCATAAAGCTTGTCCGAGTAAGGCAACCGGGGCCGTGCGAATCGAAAGAGGAGATTCTTTCAATATTTGGACGTGTCATGTGCGGAATGCAACGCTGGACGCTGTGTCGACATGGCAGCTCGAATGGCATAGATAAATTATTTTATTAGATGCGACCACACGCAGACTGACAGTTCGGCGAACCCACTCGCTCGCGACGCGTGAGTGTTGCATGAGCATAGGGCTACCATAGTGCCTAGTGTGAGTTTGTTTTACGTAAACGCGATCGACACGTTTATGACGTTCGGCGCACTGATTGGCCAACTCGAAGCTCTTAGCCAATCAGAAAGCCAAACGCAGACGTAAAAACATCTCGCACTCAAGCACACATATCTCAGGATTTTTTGACTCTTCTCTGGATTATGGCTGGATTTTGCAAATCTCATTATATTGGAATTCTAAAAATCTCAGGATTTTTAGAATTCCAATATAATACCTACAGTTAACATTTTGAAGATGTTGTTAAGAAATTAAACAAACTAAAAATAATGTTCCTCTGATAATGTTACCGGGGGTGCCGCTTAAAACCCCCTCCCCCGCTTTAAGTGCGATGTGCAACGCGTGAGCGGAATCCGCATTGTAAAGTTTGAGAGCAAAATTTTTCAAAGTGTAAAATTTTTGGAATTTTTAATGAAAGTAAGGCCTTATCTCCGGACTTTTGATTTTTTCATCTGGTAACCCTACATGAACACGAATATCCAGCAAATAGAGGAATTTTGTCGCCACCGATATTGTTTGCTCTCAACAAAACTACACAGACTTAGGTTAGTCTGTTAATAAAGTAAAAGAAATAACACTACTTAGTACTCGTCGTAGTTTTCTAATCTTACCAAAGATGCGAACAAAGTTCGACAAAAAAATTAAACGTTTAAAGAAGCACGGATATAACAAAATACCCCTATTTATAAAAATGTCCACTCAATCAATGTATTCAAGAACAATATGTAAGAAACAATTTGTAAAATATTATAACAGGTATTAATAGAGGCTATACGCACAGTCCTAATTGAGACCCGAAAATCGGTTATGCTAATCCACGTCACACAAGTGTAACCATCATGACGGTCGAACTTGGATTCGCAGTAACCGATTTTCGGGTCTCTTATCAAAGTGGCTGCGCGTAACCATAGACTGCTATTTTAGTTCACCTTATTTGCCGTGTACTTAATAACCTGTCTTATAATCTTGTATAGTCGACGCTCAGTTAACTCGTCAACTAAATAGGTATCGACGTAATAGTATTACTTTTATATGATTTTGCAAATTTTAACTACTTGTATGTTGGAAACTACTAAAATATAAAAATATCGATCTCACTGTGCTTGACAAAGTTGACGAGCTCAACTAAAGATCATAGCCATTGGAAAAAAGGAGGGAAAACAAGTGAAAACATCATAATATGATGATTATAATATATACTGTTAAATTTTGGTCGTTTTAATCCTGTGGAGAGTCGAATCGGTACATGAAATCCCGTATTCCGTACCCTATCGATTTAACAAATTAACCCTAAGCTGATCGAAGCCAATGAACTTTAGGTAGTTAGTACGCAACGACCGATCCTTTCTAGTAAACGAGTCAATGACCCTCATTAGAAATTAATTTTGTACTTGCGTATATTAATTCGAGTTTTAGAAAAAGAGTACTTTATTTTTTGATTTTATCTTTATAAATCGATAGTGTTTCATGTACCGAATCGACCCTCCATGGGATTAAAACGACCAAAATTTAACGGTGCATATAAAAGGAGAAACTGACTGACATATCAAAGTACAACTGAAACTTCAGAGACTAGGATCGTGTAATTTTGTACAAGGTTTCGATTTATGACAAATGCGAGCACTAAAAGAGAACTTTCCAAAATTCGCCTCCTAATGCCCCATTTACACGTGGGCCCAGCCTCGGCCAATCGCTATTGTATAAAAGGTGTTTCCCCGATTACACAATGCCTCGACCAATCAATATTGTGTAGCCACAATATTGATTGGTCGAGGCTGGGCCAAAGTGTAAACCAGGCATAAGGGGATGAAACGATGGTCCAAGGTTTGTATGGAGAAACCTACTTTCACGGAGGTGAAGCTGGCAGAAGCCAGTGCTTTTTTTTTTCTATGTAAAATCATCCAATGACATATCCCGCCCTTGGGCAGAGCGGGAAGTAATGTCAGACTCTTACTGACTAAAAACCTACCCCGTTCCTTCGTTGCCTATCGTGCCGGGGCCGGGCCTTTCGGAAGCTGACCCATGACCTCAGCAGGCTTTGACCCTGCCTGACTGCAGCTAGCAGGCTGGGCCTCTACGGTTTGCTGACAGCTCCTTGAGGCGCGCAGTACGCGCCGTCGACGACTTGGGCTCGGTCCGGTCGGTTACCGGACGATCGGACAGCGTGCTACCCATTGCACGCCGTCCGCAAGCCCGCACCTACGCGGCTACGGTGACAGAAGCTAGTGTTATATCAATCTATAAAATCAATATCCGCCGTTACCAAGAAGTAGGCTTCAGAAAGTCGATGTTATTGTAATAAGAAACTTCAGGATAAAATTGTTTTTGTTTTTATATCCTGTAGCTAACTTGTAACGTATAGTTCTTATCATATGGTAAAAGTAGGTTGCACTCAGCAGGCCTTACTCTCGTAAGTAGACTCGATTGATCCTTATTACCACAGCAGTGATTTACTTAGGTTAGATACAAACTGGGGTAAGTTAAGCAAGTCTTGTTAACACGTCCGTTTTACTTTATTTGGAGTTTATATCCGGGTGAAAAAGTATGGAGATTCGGGTTTTTTTACAAGCTTTTATTTAGTTTCACCTGTCCAGATGTTTGTCTGTGATCAAATCTTGTAAATTGAATTTGATCCACTTTCTGCTTACCAATTGAGCTAAAATTTTGCAAAATTATTATGACGTGGAGTTGATCTGATGATGGAACCGGAAGCTGGCCATAGGAACTCGGTAATTAAACGACACAACCCCATCGAGTTAGGGCTCTTGTGATTCGTCTTGACGAGTACTTTGGTGCTAGATGGTAACCAGGGTCTGATGATGGAACTGGAAGATGGCCATAGAAACTCGCTAATAAGCGCAATAAGATAGCCTTATCGTTTTTGAAAGGGTCTTGATGAGTATTAATTATATAGGTATATACCGCGCTACAAAAGCTTGCTATGAAATAAATATTTTCATTGAAAACTAGCTTTTGCCCGCGGCTTCGCTCCTGTCAACTAACTACTCTACCCTACTCTACCCTACTTTAAATTTCTCTACCATGTACCAATAAATGCGCAGGTTTTGGATTTTTTATTTTTTTATTTAATAGGATAATAAGTATCCTATGTCCTTTTTCTGGTTCTAAGCTACCTTCCCACCAATTTTCAGCCAAATCAATTCTGCCGGTCTTGAGTTATAAATAGTGTAACTAACACGTTTTTCTTTATATATATATAGATTTGATTCACTATACATTTTACCTCTTTATAATTTAAGTTTAAAAATATTAGATTAATATTGTAAATACGAAAATTTGTGAAAGTGTATTTTGTTACTTCTTCGCGCTTCAACTGCTGAACGGTGGCTACATAGGTCGGCCATGTCGTAGAATAGCACATATCATCAGCCTTATAATGTTCCCACTGCTGGGACTCAGGCCTCCTCTCTAGGGTAAATGGGCCGTAATCCACCACGCGGGCCCAGAGCGGGTTGGTGCCTGGTGGACGTCACCTAACTTCGAATTTTTGTTCTAGGACATCCTGGTTTCCTCACGATGTTTTCCTGCACCGTTTTGAGAGCAGTGGTGTTGAAATAAATTACACAAAGTAATGCGCCTGGCTGGGTTTGAAGCTGCGACCTACAGCTCGTAAGTCGGGATATTTCCCACTGGGCCACCACTGCTCAATAGCACATTGATTACTTTTATCTTGGGAATATGTTCCCCGTTGGTGTAATTTTCTATTACAAAGCGGAGAAATTCGCTGTCAAGTGGCAACAGCTAGTTAATTAATAGCTAATAAAATACATCAAAGATTTTTTACTAGTTTAGTTATAGTTTTATATTCAACTGTTTTGTTATCAAATAATTATTAAAAACTACCACAGCTTTTGAATTTTTATGAACCTTCCATCAGAGAGACTCAGTCAGTCTTTTATACACCGTTAAATTTTGATCGTTTTAATCCCGCGGAGGGTCAATTCGATACATGAAACCCTATCGATTTTTAAAGATAAAAATGTAAAATAGTTTTTTTTTAACTCGAATTAATTTAGGCATGTACGAAACTGATTTCTTTAAGTAAACGTAAGCTGGACAAGTTACCTACCTTTAGGTGGTTAGTACTCAACGACCGACATCTACTTCAAAGGTCACTGACTCTTTTACTTAAAGAAATTAATGCCGTACATAAAAAAAAAAAACTTTTTTTTTATTTTATCTTAATAAATCGATAGTGTTTCATGTACCGAATCGATCCTCCACGAGAATAGAATGCCCAAAATTTATACGCCGTTTGCGTTCCAGGACCACGGTAACTTCCTCTGGAATAATCTCTGATCTCTCGGAGGATCATACCTACATAATCTTAGCACTACCTAGTTCCATAGATAGTTTGCACGACGATACAATGTGAGATCGAGATAAGGCATGTTTGCAGCGTGTGCGCCTCTACCTTGGTTCCACATACACATAATATGCAGATGACATTATGACGTGACTGAATTATAAGAGTAGGTAGGTTATGCACATTACTTTTTTTTTAAGTGCGAAACAAAAATTTTTTTGACGGTTTGAATATTAATTCTTTTAGAGTAGAGCACTGGTGACCCAGCGGTAATTTTCCCGTTTTACGAGTTGTAGATCGCAGGTTCAAACCCAGCCAGGTACATTACTTTGTGTAATTTATTTCATCACCTCTGGAACAGAATAAGTTATAGTACAAGCCACTGCTCACAAAACGGTGAAAGAACATCGTGAAGAGACCAGCATGTCTAAGAACCAAAAATTCGAAGACATGAGACATCTACCAAACTGCACTGGGCCTGCGTGGTGGATTACGCCTATTCCTTCTCCTAGAGCTCTCCTCTAGGAGAGAGAATAGGCGTAATCCCAATATCGTGGGGATTTCATCACGCATTTGAAATTGCTTCGCATGCGGGGCTGCTGCCAATATCACGCTTCGCATTCCGCATGTTGATACAGTCAAAACAATAAATACTTGTATAAAAAGGACATTTGCGGGGGCTACGCGTGCGGTACAATCCCGCATGCGTGATGAATTCCGTACGATATTAAAACACACTAGAATGTGTTACATCCGCTTTGTAATAGCAAACAAACTAACTTTTGTATACTGCATCAAAAACTAATTACTTTCTAAACTTGACTGGCTAAATGCAGAAACCGTACAAAACCAAAAGAAGAAAAAAGATCTCAGTAAGCCAACTGTCATGCTGATTACCAATAATTACTGTTTCTTATTTCGTCTTTATACCATCGTCTATATGTTGGTAACTTAATAAAGGGGTTTTATTTTTTATTTTTTTTATAAATGCTACTAGTTTCTGCCATCTGCTTCGCTAGTGTGAAGCACAGAAACTATCTTAAAGGAAACTCCCAGGAAAAAAAACGATTTCTTATATATGTTACCGGCAATCTATACAATCCAGTATTCTATACAATATCTAAGCAATGTAAGTATAGAATATTTTCAGACGGTGATAAAAAAAAAAACATAACCTAACCTGTCCGTGTCAGGGTGACCTAAAATTATATTACCTCCTTCCCTGCTCTCGTCTTTTGCACATGTTACCGGCTCGTACACATTCGGTATTGTATAGAATACCTGAATTATACAGATTGTCGGTAACCTATACACCCCTATTTTTTAATTAGTGCAAAAAAAAATTGGATCTCAATCAGTACACGTTACTGATCATATTTGTGTAGTCAAAAGTACAAAAAACTAAATCCCAAAAATGTCCACGAAAATTTGTCATTATTGGCAAATTCATAATTGAATTCATAACAACTACTTACTACTAGAAAATACTAAGCGTAGTATTTTCCCATTTTTTATTGACATTCTTTCATTCATAAACAATGTCAATAACATGTACAATGTTTCCATTAATTGAGTGAGATTTTGCGATATAAACAAACGCTCAAAACTTTGCTGTTTATGAATATTATTTATTGAGACTTTACTTAAATAATAACAAGACCTTTTCTAATAAGCCATTTAAGTATTTGCACTAATTAAAAAATAGTGGTGTATATAAACATACCAAAGTGACTCGCCCGTCTCCTTATAGGAGTTACAATTATTTTAAAGTTCTCGACTTTTCTCTATGTATGTTCTGTAATATAAAAATGAATCGCTGAATGTGTTGCGCAAATCACGAGAACAGTTTAACCCGATTTCGCTAATTCTTTTTTGTTGTGTTTATTATTGTCGGATGGTAGAATAGAGCGGGAGCGACGACGCGGGCAAAAGCTAGTTAAAAATAAATATAATTTATTAAACCTACCTCGTCACTGTCTAAAACCGTATAAAAATTCGCTTTTTTATATTTACGTGTATAAGGAAGGATAACAGAAATGTATAAAACAGCATTAAATTAGGAGCGATAAGTTTGAAGTAAGTTCTGCAGGTGATTTCATTTATGAGCCTGATGTCATACAATCCTGTTATTTGACTACGGAAGAATATAAATTCGTGATTATTAGTTAGTGCGACTCGTATCGAACTATTGCTAATGAAGGCTCTCACAGAAAGACTCAATGCGACAATGCGACATCGATGCGACGCCATTCTTCACAGAAGTTTTTCTACAATTATAGCATAATCAGCCTAAATGATCCTACTTTTGAGACACAGATCATCTTTCTGTGAGAGGGAGAGGGCTACACCATCATCATAGTATTTTATATCACGTCATTTGTCTCCGAATTTTTCGATCTAAGACATGCTGGTTTCTTTACGATATATTTTGTTTCACCGCATTGATAGCATTAGTGATATGTTTGATACGAAAAATGGTCGTCGCATTGTCAGTCTGTCTGCGGGGGCCTAAGCTCGGCCGTATGCAGCGCACGCGCCGCCTCCTGGGACATCCTTCCGGCGTTGGTTTCGGCGCCCAACAATCACCCGAGACGTGCCTAGACTGTGCGCTACAGCGACCGGGCTATAACAACATGGTCACAGATGTCACCGCTGTACGAGGCACGAACCCGTTGGGAAGACGGAAACAAATGCCCACACGTTGGCACCACTCCTTATTAAAAAAATTAACCACTGCAATAATTTGAGCATAGCATAAGCATAATTTGCTAATGTCAGCTAAATAATGTTCCAACTGGTGGGACTCGGGCCTCCTCTCTATACTATGATTTTTTTGGACTAAAGTGACAGCTATAACAATGGTTGTTTGACAGTTGGGCATTGTTATTTGACAGTTGGGCATTGTCCACTGCTGTCACTTTAGTTCATCTAATTAAAAATCATGGTATAGGACTGTACCGTATTCCACCACGCAGACAAAGTTGGTGGATCACGGTTGGGGTTGGTGGATCATGTATCTTCGAATTGTTGGTTCAATCTAGGACAGACCGGATTTTTTTCTTTCGTCGGTTTTCGTGTTTGAAAACTATTCTTTCTATTCTTTATTGTACATAATTAGTTAAAAATTGGACAGCTGATGTATAAAGGCGAGCTTAACCCACAATTGTGTTTTTTTAGAACAATGGTGATTTAATAAATTGCACAAAATAAAACGTCTCCTCGGGTTTGGAACAGGGATATAAAATTTCCGATCTAGGTACGGATAGAGGGATAATATTACATCACGCGGCAAATAAGTTGAACCCATAGAAATATTAAAAACAGAGAAGCGCCAAGGAGGCGTGTTTGCGTCCGCGGTGCTTGCCTAACAAGGGCATATACCGGCAAACAGCCGTTTGACGGCCGTCAGTTACATCGCGAACGTGATCGTAAATAAATTTAAAATACCGCGTTGTTCTGTGGTTTTATGCAAAAACTAAAGCGAAAAGAAAAGCCTGGGTCACCAAGGAATCTCTTACCATAAATAAGTACAATGTTAATAGTATATTTATCTTTAAAATTAGGAAAAACAACAAATCTAATAATATCCCTTGCTTTTACTACTTTATTTTTGTTTTCAAATATCAAAGCGACTTTATTATTCATAGAATAAATACATTGCTCTTTAACCATTACGTAACTTTGACGCTCAGTAACTGAACAAGCAAAGTAAAAATAACATAACGATACTTTATCAGTGCGGTGTATTTCTTATTACGACCGCAGTCAGTTGAGCCGAGTTAGGGTTGCGCCTGTACACATCCACCAATATAGACTATCGACCACAATATCGATTGGTTGGATATCCGAAGTGAAATAATGTATTATTATTTATTTTGGAGTAGTAGAGAAATACGTAAGCAACTTTCGTAAAGTAAGTTGGTAAAATAGTAGGTCGAAAGTCGGTGGACAAATGGGAATAAATAATAATTAGTGTTTTTATTTTTATGATAAAAATTTTACTGTTCTATTATAAATAAATTATTTTCTAGACATATTTATTTTTATTTAATTAGTTTTTGGAACCTAAACAAATATCATTATAAAAATTAAAAAATCGATAACTTTTCTATTTAGTCAATAACTAGCGTAAATGTAAAATAAATTGCTTTTGCACAGCACATCGATGTTTATGTGTGCGTCAGTTATATGGTGCATGAAAAATATACGCTGTATTTAGGAAGATAAGGTTTATAATTTACTGTGTAGTATGATCTGATTTATAATTTGCGGGTGTGTGCGGGACTGCGTAACAATAGCTGCATATGTAGTAGAGTCAGTGATGGTAGGGATAACTGGAGACATGGTGTTCCGGTACATTTTTCAAAGCGTAACGTATCTTGTCTTTTCTGTTATCTGTGGTTGAACCAGTTGCTAAAGTTGCGCGCAACCCTCCTATCGGCTACTGCGTATTCAAGATCGACCGCCATAATGGTTCAACTTATATTGACGTGATTGTACCTAGGTGCCTACTACATAGTTTCGCATACGGTTACAAATTCGAACTCGCCTAACGAATCAAAAGAGGTTTTTCTTTATGCTGGAATTCTTCCAGATTCGGACGATTCGACGCGGTTAGGTGCGGGGTTTCATAGGATTTCATATACATAAGTACTTATAGAATCCTAGAATTCTTTTCTTTAGATTCATTCGAATCGTTCGGCTCAGATAAGTGTGCGTTCACCTTTATCCGCCAATTTTGGATATTTACGGTTACGAAACAAGATTAATCTTTTATTTCTAGTTTAGATTTATCATTTGTCATTTACATTCCGCATTTATTCGAATCTTTTATATCGGTTATGGCTACGGTCTTAGGGATCTCCATTACATCCCTTATTTGGAATCACGACACGTTAGTGGGGACTATTACTAGCCTATAAGCTTTAGAGGTAGCTTGCCACGTTAATGGTGCCCGGCGCCAGAGCTCGATCAGGGCTGCAGGAGCGCATGACTCCATGGGTGCTCGGGGCTCGCACACTCATTAGAAATAAACAGTGAGTCCCGAGCACCTCTGAGAGTAGACATCAAGGAACAGATCAGTAATCGCTTTTTAGGGATGGCCGTTTTTTCATTACCCGACGACCCGTTTAGCGCCGTGGTTTAGAGCGCCAACACAAATCTAATTATATTTTCATCAAACACAATTAGTAATGAGTACTCAGTATGTAAGTAGGACATTTATTTATTTGTCGATCGATCAGTGTGCATTTCTCTTCTCACACTTCGCCACTTTTTCAAGTCATCAGATGAGCGTGAGCACCCATGAGGTTTTTTAAAAGCCGGCGCCCCTGGTAGCAACATCAGTTTTTACTTTGTAGTGATAATCGCAAGCGCTCGCTCTCAATTGATTCATCGAGCTAGTATTCGTTACAAGGACAACATACACGAAATAATCGTGTAACTACTTTAATTATGTAGTGGGTTCATCTGCACGCCGTCGCCGCCCGGTCGCCGGGCCTCGGTAATTGTCCTCAGGAAAATATAAGAATGGGTTCGAGTAGAGCGCGCATTCAACATACCCATTACCCAACACAGCTGGCGAACTTGAAACTCATATAAGCAATAGAAAAATAAATGTAAAGTGCTATGTATTGGCTTACTTCACTTAAATAATTCTGTGCGTGTGTTTGTCACCTCTATCTCTATCTAAGTCTTAAACAGCTTGACCTATTTGGACGAAATTTAATGTGATATTTGAGCAGGTCACTGGATGGTTTGAAAATGTTTTTTTTTTTTGACGAAAAACCAGCTTTGGAGCAGGACAAAGTCTGTCGGGAGCTAATGCCCCCGACAGACCTTGTGTTTGTTTTGTTTGTATACTAATGTATAGGTATATAATTTTATATCTGTTTACCAATGTATGATTAATTTGTTTGCAGTAAAAACACCGCAGACTACCCCTTTATTATTTCAAGATGTTACGATCCATCCAAAGGTTGTCTCGTAGATCAGATACCGCTTTCAGAGATAAGACCACCATTGTAACCATTGACGTCATTGACTTAAGTTTGTGTTTAAGTTATGTAACCATTTTATTCTATTTTTTTATATTATTGTATCTAGGTTTGAAGACAGTAATTACACTTAAGATTCAAGTGACGTGCAGGCTACAGCCGTGTTCACGTAGTACTCGATGCAATTATAATCGTGCGTTGATTATTTATTTTTAAGCTGCATCTGCATTCTCTTCTTGCACCATTTTTTATGTAGCTAAGCAGCAACTTGGCAATATAAGCGCTGTTGGGTTTTGTTGAAGACAACCATGTCGGGGCGTCACGCCCCGCGCTCCGTGCTCTACGCCGCATTTCGTCACTCAACGAAGTGCGCGTGCGCCGCCCGCACAGTTGCGGTACATTGCTCGCCTAATGAACACAAGTACCTACGTTCTCGTATAATTGAAAACGATCACTGGAGCCTAAAAATAATCCGAACGAAGCTTTGCATTGTTTCAGGCTGCGACAATAGGTATTCAAATCATAACTTACATTCGGTCGTATTTTTATTACGTTTTGTTGTCTCTTTAGAACCCACATGATATAATATATACTACACATACTTAACATCTTCCTAGAGCTATTGTAAAGAGTAGGACGAACCGACTCTCACCACAGGCCATTGAAAAAAGAAACATGCATCTGTTTTAATTTTCTTTCCTGTCATTCGCTTGTCCTATTGAAGCAAGTTAGGATCTTGTTGCCACTGATTCACGCAGACAGTAGACATGCTGCCTGACGTTACACGGACAGCCGCAGAACAGTTAGGCTGATGACAAATAAATTGGCTGCATTCTGCTTGTCATTCCATTTCAAAACATCGAGATGAAACAGGTAAGATCCAAAACATACGCTTTGCTCAGAGCAAGGCGTGTGAAAACAATCACGTCATCGTTATTTACATTACACTCAATTCTATGAACTTATAAATATATAGAGTGAATGCTGTAATATATCATTGAACAATTCCTATTATTAGATGTGGTCTAGTCTCTCAAGCTAGGCTATATAGATCTTAGTAGAACGCATGAAACGCAATCATGTTCTTTCGAAGGCTGCAGCTGTGGTAGATATATCATTTCTGCTAAGTTTTATCGTGAGAAGTCCAAGAACCAGTTCTACTTAGTTACTATAATAAAAGTGAGCAGTTTTAAATAGCCTTTTACGAGAATAATGTCGCAGAAATGATGAAGGTTGCATAGACTTGCTTGCGTATAGTGGCCTCAGGTTCAGATTCAGTTTGCTATTGTGGTGAAAGGATTTGCCAATCGATAAAAGTCGATTGCCGAATGAAGGGTTCTCCGAAGGTATCAGAAGGTCGGGTGGTACGTCGCCGTCGGTCAGAGAAGCTCGTTTCATGCAGCCCGCAAACCATGTCCCACCTTCCATCTTGCGACACTTTTTGTTATTTTTGTAGGGATCTAATGACAGCATCAGCGGACGCATTGCCCAGACCAGACCGACATATGAGTATAATTATATCGATGAATTTGGAAAATAAACTATTTTTGCTATGGACATGCTAAGAAAAACTAGCGGAACTGACCTCGCAAAACAAACATTCAAGTTCAGGACCATTGAATTACCACAAGATTAAAAAGTAGGTAAGTACCTATTCGGTACGTAGTAAATCTGTTTACAACAATTAAGGGGAAAAATTAAAACGTTTCGTATTTTATAGCGAGACAGTTAGGTATTATATTCAGTAGATTTTCCTGTTATTTACTTTCAGTAGCTTTACCTACAGAACTAAACGAATTGTAATATCCTAAAATTACATCTTAAATATTAAACCGGTAGTCGAAGTTAGTAGGTACTAGGAGTTAGATAAGGGCTATTACAGAAACTCATGACGTCTGACTGCAATACAAAGCATTTTTGAATGACATTTATTATTGTTTATAACAGTGTACCTACCTACTTATTAAATGTTTTAATTGGCCATGAAAGCAAGCGACTAGTCGAGTTGCATTTTAATGTAACCTTTACGAATATCTTGACTGAAATCAAAATACAGAACTTGCAAAAAATAAGTTGCTATGATTTCTTTTGAAATATTGGCAAACTGACATGTTTTTAAACGTCCAATTAAATTAGCTATCAAGATACATACAAAAATTCATATTTAAAAAAAAACTCGATACGATATAGGTACAAAATATACTACAACATGATAAATTTAATATTAAAAACAAAGAGCATTTAGGAGAAGACAGCGGTGAATCCAACACCTACATCATACAATTATGTAATTAATTTAATTATGCATCTGACCGGCATGTCCTAGAACCAAAAATTCGAAGCATGTGACATCCACCAACCCGCACTGGGCCCTCGTGGTGGTTTACGGCACATTCCCTCTCCTAGAGAGAAGGCCTGAGTCCTAGCAGTGGGAACATTATATGGCTGATGCTATGCTATGCTATGTATCTGAACGATTATTTTTCAAAGGGTTCCATCATGAGTCCTTTTTAAACACGGAACCCTAAAGTACGACTTATCAGTTGCGGTATCTGAGTCGTGCCGACTAGCATAATGCAAATAGAGGTGTGATCAGAATTTATATCGCGTGTTATTTTGCCGCCATATTATTAGCGATACGCGTATACGCTATCATACAATTTTATGAATAAACGTTAGTACGTAAGCCTTTATCGCAAAATTCACTGCTTATCGTCGATTATATGACGCAGCCCGTTGAGATTTTTATTGAAACTGGGTCATTCGACGGAGTCTATTGTAAATTTCGTTCTTAATATAACAATTCCTGCCTTGACAGATGTTTCCTAACGCTTGGCTTATAGTCTCGTCTGTAGCCAACTTGACCTAGTCTACAGTTTGCACGTTTTTTTACTAAATGTCTTGTTAGTTTTGGTTGTAAGTTTGTAAGATCATTTTCGTGATTTGCCTTAAACGAGCCACAAGGTTGTGTGGAAACTAATTTAAAAATCGCTTTGCGCAACTTACCTATGTTTTAGCTTTTGTCCGTGGATTAGCTTGCGTTAATGTAGATCCTTTGAGACTAGTCTTTTCCTGAATGAAAGGCATGGCAAACATGGACCATATCTTTCATCCAGAGAACCTGTACGACATTCTGTACCTATGACATGTAAGCCAAATATCGTGATGATCGGTCCAGTACAATATTAGCCTAATAGTGTGATTAGTCCACTGTAGGCACGGGCTTGCGGATGGCGAGCAATGGGTAGCTCGCCGTCTAACCATCCGGTAATTGCCCAAGTCGTCGACGGCGCGTAACGTTCCACGCGCACCTCAAGGATTTGTCAGCAAACCGTAGGGCCAACTGGGGCCAAGAATCTTTTTCTGAAAGAAAGGTTCGGCCCCAGTTTGAAAGGCAACGAAGGAACAGGATTGAGTTTTTAGTCTGCAAAAGTCAGACACTACCCGCCCCGCCCAAGGGCACGAATTATGACGGCAGAATTTATCAGATGACATTTCCACCGACAGAAAAAAAAATGTGTGATCAGTGTGATATAAAATGAGGTATTTTTCAAAGAAAGACCACGCATAAAATTTCTATGTATCCATGTCTGTCTAATATACTAACCCCTAAGATAATAATATCCTTATCTCACTACCACGAAGTCATTACTAACATCATACAAGTAATCAGAGCGCTATGAATATTAAATTCTACGTTTCATTTATCTTTGAAGTCGTTAAGTATTTCAAAAAACGGATAGCACTATTTCGTAAAAGGTGGGCGGAAATATGTAGCTAGCCTACGCATTTCCCGATTCCGAAGTTAATAAAACATAGTGCCCAAACGATCTATGTTTCGTATAACTGTGATGCAAGACACCTACGTGGACTGATTAAAATGTCGCTAACCGATAATGTTTGCGATTGCTTGTGCCTATCATCAATCGGTTGCACACATAGCTTGCCCTGATTCTGGGCATATGACGTATAAAAATAATATTCGTGAGATCAAGAAAAAAGGGATAGAACTCTATACTCTGTGTAGCTCCATCTCTTTTACACCTCAGGGCCTTACCATGATGTGTCTGTACCTATGTTAGGCGTGTGAGCGAGATAGAGGAACTCTTTAACAGATCAGTTTAAGAAGTAAAACGGTTCGTATCAAGAGCGGACAACCCGAGGTACACTTTCATACAACCGCTCTTACGTGATTATAATGTTTTTAAATATCTTTCTTCAGATAGGTATTTTTGAATAAACAGATATCTTGTGGATGTTATCTAGGCTTCTATAGAAATCAAAACATATATTTGTGTAAACTAATCCTCTGAAAATCAGCTATTTAACGTGAACTTTGATCCTCTATAATGTACATGTATATTAAAAATATTTAAAAAGAAAACACTTATATAGAAGCCTTGCCCATTTAATTGAGATTCTAAATGATAAAAAAAAAATCTCAAAAACTTTTAAAGGTTTTTAAATAATATGTATTTCCTGGAACAAGTTTTGTGAAATATTCGAGTAAATCACGAAATACTGAATGCCAACAGAGTTTTCAGGCGTTATCCCCTCTGCCGCCGGGAGGTATTATTATTACGTGATTGCGCTCTTTTTAGAAAATCACCATAAAAAAAAAACTATTTCTGGTATTTTACAGAAAAAACGAAGATGTACCTAAAAACCAAAATTTTCGGCCCAATGAATTACGTACACCGTACGTGTACAGTACGACAATTAACGTACAGTTGGTGCTCGAGAGAGTATGGCAGCTATATATTCTAAGCGCTACAAGCGCACAAAACCTTAAAAAAAACAGATTCTATTGCAAAAAAAAATCTCTAACCTACATATTCCTCTTCCCGAAGCAGACAGTCTCTTGATTAGGAAATACCCCTCCTACTCAAAAACAAAAATACAAATGTTCAAACTTACTGTAAAATCAGCAAGAACTGTGACATCCAAGACCTGAAGAAATTTTCGTGTAAAAAATCCGTATTTATCTGGTTTGCTTTTTTAACAACGTACGTATATATAAACAGACAGAAAATTTTAAATAATTAAAAGAAATACAAGTAAACACAATAATTTTGAGTCTGAATACACGCGCACTACCTGCCAATGCATTCAATATACTCGTATCACACGTTAATTACTTACTCCGATAGATGTATCTACATTTCAGTTTATTTACTATGCTTTCAATTTATTTAATTGCAAAATAAAAGGAGCTATAGGAAAAACCTAAGCTATGGTTTAAACCAATTGCTTGAATTGTGTGATCGCGAAATCGAACCGTCAACATTGGGGATGTGGTTTGGTCATGGTTAAAAAGAAACTATCTTTGCCAGTGCACCATCTCTGTGCAGTCTGCTGCAGAATCATTTCGTAATAGAATTCGCGATTGATTTTTTCGATTTCTATTTTAAAAAAAGCTAGGAAGCTACTGGAAAGGTGCATGCACTCATAGTCTCGTAGCCTTCACGTGTATATTACGCGTTATTGTCGGTCAGCCATCTTGTATTCCATGAATCTACATTTTTACGCCGAAACCAAAAATCCTTGTTGTATTTTAATGTGTCAGTCCGGGAATCTAAGCGATCGGAATATTTAAATCGTTGAAATAAGAGCTATTGATAAAATCCTCACGTTTCTTGACTTTTTTTACTGACCCACGAAGTGGGTCAACTGCCATATCATTTGTATACACGAATAAAAGATCGCGTTCACTTGGAAACTTAAGACATTTTAAGGTTATGATTAACTACCGAAAAAAGGTTTTGTTTAATCTTTTCCTCCCCTCCTTGAGTCGTTTATCCTCAATGCTGAGGGTCGTGACCTCGACGAATAACTTTCTTATGGACTATATTTCGGCATGTTGTCCTATCTTCGGCGACATGGATGGTATCGCAGACTGTGGACTCCAATGTAGCATGGATTTGATCTGACCAACGTATCGGACTCCTGCCCCTGGGTCTTTTCCCGTCTACTTTTTCTGTAAGAAGCAACTTTTCCAAGTTGTCACCTCTTTTTATGGCAATGTGAACAAAGAAATCAAAACCTCTTCTCTCGCAAATTGTAGTGAGCCTCATGAGTGACTTGAGTTCGGCTATTATAGAGTCGTTGGTCCCATGCTCAATCCGGCAGCGGTCAGCTTTTTTGAGGGTCCAGGTCTCTGCACCATACAGGAAGATGGAGAAAATAAGGATGGTGACGAGCTTTCCTTTGGTCTTACGCGAGATGTTCCTGTCGGCCCAGACGCTATTCAGCTGAGACGTAGCGCTCTTTGCCATCCCAATACGTCTTCTTATTTGCTGCTCACACGACCCATTGTTAGTTATGGTAAAGCTTAGGTAGACAAACTCGTTTATATATTTTTTTCTGTGTCCAGGTTTAGTGCGCCAGACAAAGTGAGAGACTTGCTTCGGTCCACAACCATGACTTTTGTTTTAGCCCTGTTTATATAGAGCCCCAACTCCTTGCTGATCCGCTCTAGTCTTGCCAACAGCACTGACATCCCAATTTCACTACCCGCAAAAAGTAGTGTCGTCGGCATAGCGCAGGTTTGTAATTTTAACCCTGCCAATCGTGATTCCAGTCTTCGCAAACGCGTCTCATAATCGTAATCTTCACTGATCTATACAAATATCTATGTACCCTTTGAGCTACACAATTAAACTAAATTTAATTAAAGTTTTTTTTTCATTTCCTCCGTTATCTACTTACGAATTTGTTTTGAATCAAATCAATACAAAGTAACTCCTGTATCTCCAACAGTCGGAAATTCTTCCTGGCATGCTGAAAATAATAATATGAGTGACAAAACACGTATCAGAGTATTATGTGTATTTTCTCATATGTAAGTATTTGTCCTCATTTTCTTCACGTTAACTCTACCTCGTCTATTATACAACCTTATTTTTAGTTTAAAATGCGAAACCCCAAACACGGATCTAGTATTCTTATGCAAAGAATCTATGTAGAAAATTTTAAATCTGTATCATGAGAAATCAAAAAGTAATAAGCTTGTTATGTAACCTGGTTGTTCACACCAACACATGATCACCGGGCCATCCGGGCAACTGAGGGGTTTTGCTCCCACACCCAGCTATACCTTGGCGTTTAATGCCCGCTATGACCTGCCGTCACCTGTGTTGTACCTACTTAGTGTCGGTAGAGTCCAACTTGTGACTTTTTATAAATATTTTTGTGAAAAAATTTAACATGGTGTAAAAATTATTGGAATTGATTCAATTATTGATTCTGAACAAACTATATTCAGGTTTCGTAGGTTATTAATTAACTTCAGGACCTTCTTGTTCTTAAACCAAACTGGTGGTAGCATTAAGGAAAGGTTTAGAGTAGTAATTTCATGTCGTATGGCGGTTCATAGTTACAGTTTGATTGTAGTGGCGTTGATTGTTGGATTGACAGGACATCGAATGTAACTGCAGTAGGAACAGGCCACAACGTGGTTACTATGCAGGTTTACAAGAAAGGAACTTCTTCACTTAAAGTTACCTGTTATCCTTATACGTTCTCTTGGTACGACTATTTTGAAGTTGAAAACGTTTCAGTTACGTAAACTGATTAAAATATTTTGCTTACCGAAACCAGAATTAGCGACAAAACGAATTGATTTTTGTAAAACATACAAGAAAATTTTACGAGTTTCGTTTAGTTTTAATGACGTGTTAAAAAAATCCCTTCAAAAAAATCCGTATCTCGTAATTTTTTCCAAGTGAACGCAATCTTTTAATGTATAAATATGTGCTCGGCATAGCGATTGAACCAAAATGGCGATCGACCTTCATTGCGTAGTAACTGATTTTTCGGATATTGAAGGGGGGGCCTGCGCGAAACCATAGCAATGGGTTCAACTTATTAGCCGCCTACTATAACTAGTTTGTTGTCTTGTCTCGTCTCGTGGGTTCCGCGGAACTAGTCCTCAGCGGCCGTGACACACAGCTCTATTGTTTGATACCACACTAACGACCCACGCTCACGAATATCGTTAACGTAACACAATTCGGTAATACTGTGGGCGCATTCACTCATATTTGGAAACTTAACAATTTCTTTTTTATAGCTTCTATGTATAAACTTTTTAAACATGCTGTGCATATTATACCTAAAAATATCAAGTGTAAACTTAAGCAATATTATAACTAAGTATTTTATAGGAATGATTGTTTAATTAAGCTTATAAAGACCTAATCATTTTACGAATTGTTTAATAGCGTACTATTTCGATGTTGGGATAGATTTATGATAGCACAAGTTTAAACCTTCGTGGTTTTTAGTTGCTATTTAATATAGATAATCCTGTATTCTTTGTTTATATGATAAATAAATTTAAAAAAAAAATGTAGTGGCCAGATCATAGAAATTGGTCACTTTATGATATGGCCAACTAAAATTGGCTAGATCGTTTTAACATTTGATGATATGGCAATCCTCGTTTGGCCATATTATTGATTGAGGATTTCTATGTTAAAAAAAGGTCTAAAGAAAATAGACCAAACGAAGATTGAAGTATCATCAAACTTTAACGTTTAAAACGATCTGGCCAGTTTTACTTGGCCATATCATGAAGTGACCAGCATCTTATTATCTCCGTAGACTTCACCGTAGGCGCGGGCTTGCGGACGGCATGCAATGGGTAGCACGCTGTCCGATCGTCCGGTAACCGACCGGACCGAGCCCAATTCGTCGACGGCGCGTTCTGTTCCCACGCGCCTCAAGGAGCTGTCAGCACACCGAAGAGGCCCAGCCTGCTAACTGCAGGCAGGCAGGGTCGAAGCCTACTGGGGTCATGGGTTAACTTCCGAAAGGAATACCCGGTCCCGGCAAGATAGGCTACGAAGGAACGTGGTAGGTTTTTAGTCAGTAAGAGTCTGACACTACTTCCCGCTCCGCCCAAGGGCGGGGTTTGTCATTGGATGATTTTACCTACCATAAAAAAAAAACTCCGTAGACTTTTTCCAACCAACTTGGGGTCGGCTTCTAGTCTATCCGGATGCGGCTATACCTTTGTTTTACATATAGCGACTGTCTATTATACCATTGTCCACAACCCAGATAATGGGCAACACGAAATTAATATATTGCGTATATACACCGTTAAATTTTGATCGTTTTAATCCAGTAGAGGGTCGATCCGGTACATGAAACACTATCGACTTTTAAAGATAAAATTAAAAAATAACGTATCTTTTTTCTAAAACTTGAATATACGAGTCAATGACCTTGTAGGTAGTTGTCGGTCGATGCGTACTAACTACCTACAGGTCATTGAACTCGCCTAGCTGACGTTTATTTAAAGAAATTAATTTCGTACATGCGTAAATTAATTCGAGTTTAAAAAAAAGAAATTCTTTTTTTAACTTCATCTTTACAAATCGATAGTGTTTCATGTACCGAATTGACCCTCCACGGGATTAAAATGATCAAAATTTAACGGTGAATAATTAATTTGTAAAATATTCCACAACGATCACACAACGCCGTCTAGTCTCGTCTCAAGCTAAGTAGAGCTTGTGTTACTAGACAACTGATGAACATACTTATACATTTCTAAATACATTCATATTATAGATAAATTTCACCCAGGCACAAAATAAAAATGTTCGTGCTCATCACACAAATATTTGTATTGGGTGGGAAACAAACCCCGGCCATAGCAGTCAGAGCCACTAACCACTAGACCAACAGGCCATTGACGATATCTACTCCTTTTAGACACTGATGGTCAGACTCTCTGGCATCTGACGACCTGTAACGACTGACAAAGATCTACGAATGACAGCTGCGTGGTGTCAGAATGTCCATAATAAACTTATCAAGAACATTGGTACTTGCCCAGTTTCGAACCCACAATCTCACGTACGAGAGGCGCCACTAAACACATCTACAAGCCACCATTCTATTTTGCCATTTCGATAACGACGATGGAAACATGACTTCGTCTTAACGAGGCACGAATTGATTTCGTTCTGCAAGTTACGATATGACCGCGACGGATCTCTAATCAGCTTAGAAATGTTTGCAAAATCTAGTTATATTGGTTTAACTGTTTTAAATGTATCTAGATTATATTGAAGTCTAGATTATATAATTTTATTGTAGATCGATAGTATCTAGACTATATTATACACCATTAAATTCTGGTCGTTTTAATCCCGTGGAGGATCGATTCGGTACATGAAACACTATCGATTTGTAAAGATGAAATTAAAAAATAAAGTACTTTTTTTCTTAAACACGAATTAATGTACGCATATACGAAAAACGAGCGTACTAACTACCTACAGTTCATTGGCCTCGATCAGCTGACGTTTACTTAAAGAAATCAATTTCGTACATGCGTAAATTAATCCGAGTTTAAAAAAAAGTTAGTAGTTAGTAGTTTTATTTTTCATTTTAATCTTTACAAATCGATAGTGTTTCATGTACCGAACCGACCCACCGCGGGATTAAAACGAACAAAATTTAACGGTGTATAAGAGCCATAGATTGACATCTTGTTGAAGATGTCTTAACTAATATTGTAAGCTAATGCACTGCCCCAGGTTTGCACGTTTGTTAGAAATCTTTGTGATTCGCGGCCTTTAGCAAAATTCGCAATAGACTTAAGGTAGAACTACATTGGGCATAAGTGGAAATGTACGTCGATCTTACATTATATATGGCAACTAGACTTGTAGAGCTACATTAGATCCACGCCACGCGACGCGGTGCTATGTACAAATTAGGCGTGGCTCACGTGTGCGTCGGTCTAAAGTACTTCTCACTTGAGTAATTGCTAAAGAAGATATAGTTGTACTTATAACCTTTGTAAATCACTGACTACTGGTAAAAAGCGCGTGAAAATTAATTCAGTAGTTTTTAAATTTCTCAGAAATGTAGGGGGAACATTGTTTTATAATATTTAAGGGTGAGGGTAGACTTGTTGTCTACAAATCTTACGTATACTGTTACCTAATACTGGCAGTGATAGTAAGTAGGAGGTGGATTTATGCGTAATATCTACATAAGTATTCGCGGGCGCAGGTTGTGTAGGTCTGGCATTTCCGTTCAGTGAGACGACCTCGGGTCTATTGTGAACCGACTCAGATAAACAAGACCTGGCTATCAAGGATACATATACAACTTTATTTTTCGTGTATCCGAAACCTAAATATAGTTTCTTCAGAATCAGTAGATAACTGAATCGATTTCAATATTGTTTACACTATGTTATATTTTTTTCCAAACATATTTAAAAAAAAAGGTCACAAGTTGGCAGGCCATAGCGGGCATTAGAAACCAGAATATCGTGTTTCTCAGTTACTGTGTTGTGAAGGTCTGTCGAGCAGTCCCTTTAATTTATGTAAAATGCTGATTTTCTGCTGAAATTGGTGAAACCAGTACCAACGGGGAAAAGACTAAACGGATTGATTTAGATATCTATGGGTCTGTACCTACTTAAATATCTTTCAATTTTATTCAAATAAATATATCTCCAAGCGGATATGTCATATCACACATGATAGTTTAGCAAACGGATGGTGCACTGTTTTTCGACCTTCAGGATAAACATGCGAATGAATAAATTCATGTCTGCTACGATTTATTATCATAATATATGTACATACCTATCCTAGTATTAAATGATTTAATCATTATTTTTTGCATCGACAGTGGAAAGGTAAAATCGCTTAACCGCCACTTTGGTCGAAATTTTTGGAAGCGAAATACCGCTCACTGATTAATCACGAAATTATATCACCTGCAAACCTAAAATTTGGCAGGTAGGTTTCCCAAAGGGTGTAGACATCCGCTATAAGAATTAATTTTACGAAACTCCACTCCTAAGGGGTTTTTTTTTTTTTTTTATGGTAGGTAAAATCATCCAATGACAAATCCCGCCCTTGGGCGGAGCGGGAAGTAGTGTCAGACTCTTACTGACTAAAAACCTACCCCGTTCCTACGTAGCCTATCGTGCCGGGGCCGAGCATTCCTTTCGGAACTAACCCATGACCCCAGTAGGCTTCGACCCTGCCTGCCTGCAGTTAGCAGGCTGGGCCTCTTCGGTGTGCTGACAGCTCCTTGAGGCGCGCGGGAACAGAACGCGCCGTCGACGACTTGGGCTCGGTCCGGCCGGTTACCGGACGATCGGACAGCGTGCTACCCATTGCACGCCGTCCGCAAGCCCGCGCCTACGGTGGCCGGAAATCGGGATCGGAATCCCGGCGGCGGCTGGGGCGAGCGCCCCGTTGCTTCTGCCTGATGCGGTCGGCCTCCTCCTTTGCTAGCATTACTGCTTCGCAGAAGGAGGCGACCGCCTGCCATCCCTCCTCACTACGGACCATGGCCTGAACCAAGGCCCGGCGAGAGAGATCGCTGCCGCCGATCGCCCCCACGAGGACACGGCGATGCTCCGCCCAGGCGGGGCACACCTCTACAGTGTGCTCCACCGTGTCCTCCGGATGTTCCGCACAGTGGCGACACCCGGGCGAATCCTCCGCACGAATCCGGAACAGGTACTTAGCGAACTTTCCGTGTTCGGTAAGCACCTGCGTCGTGCGGAAGTTGAGAACGCCGTGAGGTCTTTCCAGCCACGCCTCAAGGATGGGCCTTATCGCCCCAATTGTGGCGCGCCCCGAACGAGGTTGCGATAGTCGTTGACGCCATTTCGCCATGAGATCCCGCCGGAGCTCTGTCCGCCATGCCTCGACTTGTCGTGGCAGCGGGCTCCTAAGGGGGTAACACGGCGGTTGGAAGTTTGTATGGAGAAACCGACATTCACGCGGGCAGAGCCGCTGGCAGAAGCTAGTAGGTAAGTTATATAGGTTACTAGTTAATTTCGACCAAAGTGGCGGTAAAGCGATTTTATCTTTCCGCTATCGGTAAAGGTATTATATGTAAAAAAAAAATTAAAAAATAATACCCTCTTTTATTGCGACATCAAAAACGATAACGCGCCCTTTACAGAATATTAAAGTTAGTTTTGTGAAACACTTGTCCCGAAACACAGTGAAGTCTTCCACTACAAAATTGCAACGACGATTTTAATTGGCAGCGTTAATTACGGCTATCTCTACCGGTAAATTGGTATAGGTGAAATGGTAAATGAAAAGGCCGAAGCTGGAACACAGAGAGCCTGTCAAATGTAGGCAAAAGTCAAACTCCTGTTACGAACCGCTCAAAATCAACTGCACAAAATTGAAACAAACAGAAATGTTCGGATGCTACAACTTTCTGCAATGACTGTTTTTTGTTAAAATATATGACTGTATATTAAACAGAGTTATTAGTAAAAACATTTTATTAGGTAGGTACTTATCTTTTTAAAACGATAGAACCTCCCTAATTAGAAAAAAGCTACACAGTACCACGAAAAATGAAAAGATTGTACTGAAAAATACTGTTCGTTAGTCGTGCTATAACTCAAAAAAGATTCGACAGATTTTAACGAATTTTATTTTAGTATATTAATTGCTTTAGGGGGTGGTAAAATTTTAAATTGATCGAAAGATGGGAAGTAATTTCATGGGAGCGGAGCCATAGGTGGTAGCGTATGTAATAATAATAATATGAATCTTTACTGCAGACCGCATCCATAGTTTTAGTCCTGTTTATCTGTTACCTGTAGGATGCTGTTAGTGTTAAAATAAAATATTGTTGATAAATTCATTGACGTTACCCTCGCTAAAATTCCTTTTTTATGCTTTTTTACGATTTTTTTATGTTTGCTCTGATATAGGGGCGGTTCAAAAAAGGGAAAACGAATAAAACAGATGAATAGTTGAAAAAAATCATTTTTTTTTATATGGAAATCGCTTCACTTAGGGAGCCGCGGGCGGTAGAATAAACAAATAATATCAATGGCAGTTTTGTAAAAAAATTGTATTTCGAGTTGTTTGCTTTCAAAACAGAGCAGCCCAATCACAGAGCTTAATGCAGAGGGTTTAGAGCGTATCGTATTCAGTTAGACTGGAAACTAATCGCTACGTGTTCAAAGCCGATCAAGGCGTGTTCCCGAATACATGAATGAGCAATATGCCTCGAATCATATATGTAAGTCATATTTCCAGCTTATGGCGATTCATTTATTACGCAAGACGAATTTTACTTGTCTTTCATTTTGTCTCCCCTTAAATAAGAATACGACTCTTCTCTCCTGTTTAGGTAATATATTTATTACGTAAGAATGTAAAGAAATAAATTAATATAAGCGTCACCTGTATGGCAAACTTGCGAATCTGCCGTTTGCGTAAACGGCATATTCACTACTTTATTTCCTGTATGGTAAAGTTGCGGATCTGCTGTTTGCGTTAATGGCAGATTCAACTTTGCCATACAGGTGACGTAAGTTTTGTTGCTATTTTAGCAATTTTTAGGAACTTTTACAAGTATGGCGTTTATGCAAACAAGTATCATCTAGTTCACAAGCGAGGAGGTGCAGTGACGTTGCCATGGAAATACTTTACACACACGCATCCGAGCGCACATCGGCACTTGCGCTTTTTGAAATCTAAACTTTTCGCACTTTTGTTATCTTGCGTGAAAAACTATCAAGACGGATCCCAGCCTCTTGAAAGAAAAAAATAAACGACGTCTTTCCCCAAATCGTCTTACGTAAATTATAGTATTTATATTATTAAATATCTATATTATTGTGGAAGTTATGTTTTGATGTTTGTTACGCAATTCGCTCAGCTGTTGGACTAGAATGTTTTAGTATAAAATGTATGTTAGCATAAGAGTAGCTCGTGAAATTCAAATTTTTTCACGTTATTTACAATCCGCATTTCAATATCGAATAGTGAAATAAAGAAATATATATTTGCGGTAGTTTTTTTATATTTTTTTATAAAGGGTAGAAATCATCCAATGGAATCATACGTGATAGTGAAAAGTATTTACACAATTATACTCATTAAAACAATTAAAATAACTTTATAACTTCGAGAAGAGCTAAAATGTGCCATTTTAATAAAAAGTTGATATTTTACCTAGTCTCTAGGTTTCATGGTGAAATGGCGAGAGCGATTGTCGCAACCTCGTGCTAGGCACGCCACGATCGAGGCGGTAAGGCCCCTCTTTGAGGCGTGGCTGGAAAGGCCCCACGGCGTCGTCACCTTCCGTTTGGCGCAGGTGCTGACCGAACACGGCAAGTTCGGTCCGTACCTGTACAAGATTCGTGCGGAGACGACGCCCGGGTGTCGCCACTGTGCGGACCGCCCGGTGGACACGGTGGAGCACACAGTCGAGGTGTGCCCCGCTTGGGAAGAGCAGCGCCGTGTCCTCGTGGGGGCGATCGGCGGCGATCTCTCGCGCCGGGGCTTGGTTCAAGCCATGCTCCGGAGCGAGGAGGAGTGGCAGGCGGTCGCCTCCTTCTGCGAAGCAGTAATGCTAGTAAAGGAGGAGGCCGACCGCCTTAGGCAAAGGCGGACACGCCGCCGCCGCCGCCGGGTTTCCGATCCCAATTTCCGGCCACCGTAGGCGCGGGCTCGCGGACGGTGGGCAATGGGTAGCTCGCTGTCCGTCCGTCCGGTAACAGACCGGTCCGAGCTCAGGTCGTCTACGGCGCGCACCGTTCCCGCGCGCCTCAAGGAGTTGTCAGCAAACTGTAGGGGTCCAGCAGGGCCGAAGCCTACTGGGGCCAAAGGTTATGTGAGACTGTCACCAAAGGCCCCAGGATAAAGGCGAGGAATGGAAAGGTAGGTTTTTAGTCAGTAAAAGTCTGACACTGTTTCCCGCCCCACCCAAGGGCGGGATTCGTCATTGGATGATTTTACCTACCCAAAAAAAAAAAAAAAAAAAAAAAACCTAGTCTCTAGGTTGGAGAGGATGGTTTTAATGCGAATAGTACGAGTATAAAAATATTCATGTCGTTCCTTCAAATTTAATATTGACTATCAAAAACTATGTACTGTTAGGCTACTAACAGTACATAGTTTTATTATGTTGAATGCTTCACTTCGCTTCAATTCACCATAATAAATTCTCCTCCAATTAAATATATTGGAAATATTTTTTGTCTACAGTCAAACTGAATTAGGTAATGAAACACTGCATTTGTGATGGCTGTCGATATGAAATAGCGGAAAACAGAAAGATTTTCTAAACTATTAATTTAAACACGGCGGCCATTGACCCCGCGACAGCTGTAATTAATTACTTCATACCCGATTTAACTAGCCTCTAATTTCGCTAACTAATTTAGATTCAAATTAAATAGTTTTATTGAGAAATACTATTATTTTACACAACATTTTTGAAGCCCTTACTGCTGAGCTCAGCAGTACGTAGATACATAGCTATGATATAGTACATAGCCATGTAGAAACATGTATTACCTACAGACGTCAGTGTCTTCTCCCATTAGTGTCGCATAGATATAGTCGAAGTGCCATATTTAAAAACTTTAAAGTGTCAAAAAAGATGCTTGAAAATGAAAAATAAAATAATAATAACATTTACGATCGGACATCGTGCATGTTGAAATCTCCACGGTCCAGACTAAGCGTTTCGCCTCGTCGTTTATACCGCGTACATCGAAGGACTGGTAGAATTTGCCTGCAACGGCCTTCCCGCAGATTATAATTTGCTCGAGTGCTCGTACGCCTCACTCTCAACGATTGCATCACTGCTTACTATCAGGTGGGATCGCAAACAATCACTTATATCAAAAAAAAAACTATACGAAAAAGAAAATAACAGATATAAAACCTTAAGATCATGAATAGGTTCTTAATAAACTAGTGCGCCTCACTATCAACGATCGCATCACTACTTACCATCAGGTGGGATCGCAGTCAAGCACTAGTTTATATCAAATCTCTAAAAAAAAATGAATATAGGTACCAGTGGCGTGTTGACAAAAATTGAACCTGTAATTTTTAAATACCTAAGCAAGATTTTTCACTGCAGTCCTCTTGGTTTCTTGTACTAGATCAAAAACTGGTCGCTCGCTCGGACATTTGTACGAGTTCCCTTTATGGCAGTCTTCACTCGCATTACGATGCCGCCAACGCACAAACCGAGTTTTTATTCATTTTAGACTAGGCTTTGACCGCGTCATCGCTTTTGTTTCCCACGTTAACTTTAATTTATTAACATAACAGGCACTGCCATCGAAGCGGTATTGCACAGTTAGTAACTTTTGACTTATAGGGTGCGCTGCAGTTTCCGCAATATGACCGTGTTTTTTGGTATTATCTTATGTACTACAAATGAACAAAGGTGAAAGGACAAACCAGGCTTTTTCACTGAAGTTTTTAATCCAATCCAGAAAAAGATACGCGCTGCACCTTATTAAGCTGCACCATACTAAGCTTTCGTTGCGTTATGCGTGTAGGCCTATGTAAAATAAACGATTTTGAGTTTTTTTTTTTTTGAGTTTTGATACGGTTGGTTCCTCTCTGAAGCCCTAACCACCGGTAGCTTGGACTCCCAACACTGCTTAACCGGAGGACTACTATTTTTTTATATTTTTAAGAAATATTTTAAAATGTAATTTATGTGTTGGACAAAATAAATAAACGAAATACTCAATAATATGTTTTATTCATTATAATATATATAAGACAACATTGGTCCAATGGTTACTAAAAACTTATCACTTAAAAAACTTAACCTACTGCCGCATCAGCAATCACAACCAGTGAATGAACACTGGCGCATCATGCTTATCGGCTAAGGTTCGAAGAATGCCATTGGAGCTAGTTCTAAATCTACTAGCCTTTTTCCTCATTATAGCGTGGAAATCATCTACACGGTTTTTTTGTTGCATTTTTTAAAAAGAGATTTTTTTTTTGTTTCAGATCCCATTACCTTTTTCTTGAAATGCAGCTTCGATAAATCATCATATAAAAGCGGGTGAGTACCTACCAAACTTTAATGAATTCAAAGCACCAAGACTGCACAGCTTATACATATACCTACATATATGGAAAACTTACCCTGGAAATCCCCTTTAAATTACTTAGAGGACTTATTTGAAGCCTACCTACAATCGTTTGTAATCAAACAGCTTTAAATAAAAGTCGTTTTGTTTTTAATAAACTTAGCAGGTGCCCAATTATAATTGCAGTGACAGTACATCGCGTAACTTGACCCAAAAGGTGAATTGAACTGTAATAAATACGACGCACGCACATTTAAGGTTTCGCAGCCACGTGTTCTGGAATAACGGTAGTATTGGCAATTAGGATTCACAAATAAATACGAGAAAGTCCAGTTAATGACACATTAATGGTATTTGCAAGTCCAATTAGGACACGAGGCTTGTGTGTGCAATGTGAATCAGGAATGTGTTCGAAGATTTTAGAGGGTACGAGATGGGCTCTGTCGCGGGGAACATGGACAGCTGGACTCCAACGCATCCCTCAAAGGGATGTTTGATGGGTCCATTTCACTTTCGATTGGGAACAAACTTTACATGTGTTGCGGTGAAACATGTATATCATAAGTACAATTAGATTTCATTTTAGTTTTTAGCAGCTGATTTAGTTTTCTGGAAAACTTTAGATTTGGGTTTTACTGACCAAACTGTTAAAAAAAAAAACTAAATACTATTTTCGATTGTTTTCCACTGTTACTTTCAAATAGATAAAGTAATATTTGAAGCTGGTATACCTAGGAATTTAAAGTGTTTATGAGAGTAAGTATCCTGTTTCATAATTACCTATAATAGCAGTGATATTTTTAGAAAGCAGTACCTATAAAGTCATGTATTGCAAATATTAAATGTCTTGTATGTAATATCGTAGCTAATCATGAGACATAATAACATACAGCGGCATCTCGGCACCATGGTCAACATAATAAAGGCAATGATGTCAACAGACCTTATAACAGACTATGAATACATAAATTATCCTTGACAGTACACGTACTACAAGAAATATTGACATTCCTGACTTGAAGGTAACTTAATTTATACTGATGATAAATAAGAGCAACAAAAGAATGTCCTTGATTACCACAAGCACATCTTGCGGTAGTCGGTAGTCAGGACATCTTTTCGCAAATCGCTTCTGAATTTTGTACATAATTAGTATGCAATTGGTAACTGTACAAAAACAAACAAAAAAAATTTCTAAGTACACAAATAATTTGTATCCTTATGTATATAATATTTCGACCGACAAATCAATGATGATTAGTTTGGTGCGCAGAACCACGATATTTGAAGTCGATTACAAGTTTAAGCAACTTTTCGCTAACTTGAACCTGTATCCTATCCAGTATAGTGATCCTACTGACTAATGAGTATCTACTAATTATTTAACTAAAGGAAGCGTTTGTGGGCCTGTAGTCATAGACCTCACATAAGGACTTATATTGGTTGCAAGAAGCCTTCCTGATAGCTACAGCCTTTCTTTAAGTCAAGAGTGAATAGATTACTTCTAGGCAAACGTGCTCTCCCGTCGACCACATCGTCACTTAACATCAGTTAAGACAGTGGTCAATCTGAAATTATTTTCCAACTGTTCAATAAACAGTGATATCCAATACGACAACGTTTCGACATGTCACTGTTTGAATACGGCTCTGTTTTTTCAAGTATCGTTTAGGCCGACTAGCGCGCATGAGCGGCCAAATTAACATACTCATTACTGTCGAGACATATTGACTTTCTATAATGCGCTGCACGCTGCCGAATGGTTGCCGGTCGGTACTAGTGAGCAGTGCTGGTGAGAGTCGCCTCGATATGTCATGCGGCGCTGTGTGCTTAACTGTGCAAGCGCAAGCCGTTTGCATCTTACTGCATTAGTCGGCTAACGGTACATTGCCCTTTTAGGTATCGATCGTCCATTTGATTTACTATCTTAGTAATGTTTACGTCTACGACCATATGTGTCGCATGCATTGTGTCATGACAGTCATGATACCCGCACGCCACTCGGCGCTTCCTGATTTAATAGTTTCCAAGCTCTATTCACCTCCCATGAATAGCCCGCTGGCGCTGATGTAACAATCACGTTTAATTTTACCTAATAATATGCAAACGAATCAAGCTTAGCCCGACCCGGACTCGGTGGTCATTGTCTTGCAATAAAGGAGTCAGTCCGTCACACAATTTGGTGCGTTATGCAAACAGAGGGGAGAATCTGTTTCAGTGAGAACTCCGCCATCCGGTCTAAATATAACCGGGCGGAGACAGCTGGCGGGGCGCGGGGGAGGCGCGGGCGCGGGGGGCAGGACGTCGACCCGATCAACCCAGACCTTGTGCGCATTGCCGGAAGGAACGATGCCACCAAATTTGCACCATTGTCCTGCCTTACATTGTGTTTGTCGACACTCGTCGCTCGCTGCTCGCAACCTCCGCTGAGAGAAAAAGTACTTGCACTGGAGAACTCTTGGCCATTATCGTTGGTTCTCTGCTGTCTTGCACTAAACTGAACGCACTTGTTCGACCTCTATTCTCTTTAGCGATTGTTATATAAAATTCAATTGACAAGATTTGCTTTGTGACGCAGGATGTGAAATCATTTAACAGCCAAGCTGACCAGGATAAAGCAATTTAGAACAATATGCGCAGATACCCGAGTGACGAGCCGATAGTCGCGAGTGGCGAGCGACCGAAACGTACCGAGGCGTGAGCTCAGCGTGGCCAGCACATTATTGTGCACCGGTGTGAGTAAACGCCGCAAACGAAGGCACTCGTTAACACCCGATTACGTTCACATGACGTTACAAAATTCATTTGCAGGTCAATAGCACCGCTAGTTGAAGGTCTTGGCCGCCACCTCCTCGCACCTCTTCCCTCTTCCTCCGACAGCCACCCTCCACCTCGTCGTTGCCACGTGAATAATAAACGTACATTCACATTGCGGGATACCTCCAGTTTTAAAGAAAAGTAGGTACTCAATTACCAATTGTTAAAAATCAAAATGGATTCAGTTTTATGGCTTCTGTATCAGAGTATTTTCTAAGAAATTTAAAAACAATGATATGGCAAAACAATAGACTCAGCAATATTATTTGAGTCTCAAGGGCTTCGGAACGGGAAACCTTTCATGGGATACAAAAACATTGATGTTTAAACAAGAAAATGTTGATGTTGAAGTTTAATGATGTTTTTCACCATGTGAAAGAAGAAAGATATCGATTTTGCAATTATACTGCGTGCGATCTAGAGAGTCACAATACTTTATTGCGTGTAAGTACTCTAGTCCGTCTTCAACTACCCGATTCGAACTTGTTGACAGATGATGCACACCAATATATTCAGAATCACACAACCCATGTTTTCACAAAGGCTTTCATAATGCTGTTTTACAGTTGTGTAGGAAATATATAATAGCGCAGTATATGCTATGTAGATTGTGAAAAAATCAATGCGAATATAAACATGTATAACATTTTTATATCTCTATGCAGATAACGAAGCTTTGCCCCAGAGTGCAATAAAGAATTAAGTACTTCTCTGCTGCAGTTCAATACTTTGAACAATACTGGTTCGAACTAATATTAGGACTATAAAATGATGTAGTTCTAGTCTTTACCACATATTAATGAATAAAATGGACGGAAACACTCAATTTGCTACCCATAAACATGTTATGGACATTGCAAATATTAAAGAGGTCGGACAGGTACGGTATTATTTATACTATTAGGGTTTCGTACCTCAAAAGGAAAAAACGGAACCCTTATAGGATTACTTTGTTGTCCGTCTGTCTGTCTGTCAAGACCCTTTATCTCGGGAATGTGTGCAGGTATCGAGTTGATATACGCTGCTGGTATACTCAGGTCTGCGGTCCCTTGAAGCTGTGAAAAAATCAAACTTCTAAGTTAACGAACAAAAAAGATACGGGAGATTATGTCGCAAAAAAACGTATATTTCGACACATAACGGAATCAAAATTCATAGGTACTTCCCGTTGACCTAGAATCCTGAAATTTGACATGAAGCAAGGCTTATAGCAAGTATAGGAAAAAATCTGAAAACTGTAAAAATCTTCGAGAATCCGGCAGTTTCGGGAATTGAACTGTTGTCATAGGTCAGGTTTTGTTTCCATTGATTGGCTCGGGCATGATCACTGTCTCACTTGATGGTAAGTTATAATGCTGTCAACAATGGGGTACGCTTGCCTAGAAATTAACTTTTTCACTTTTGACTTAAAGGTCCCCAGGTTGTAGCAGCTCCGGCAACGAATATTCATTTTTTTAATAAATTATATCCAATCAGATTGCATAGACAGAGTTATAAAAAAAACTCCCTTCCTGATACAAATAAGTTTTACCTGAGTTGGTCTTGGTTTGCTTGTATTTTTCCTCTTACTACTTTTATGTTTTACATCTTATATATATATAAAAGAAAGTCGTGTTAGTTACACTATTTATAACTCGAGAACGGCTGAACCGATTTCGCTGAAAAAACCGATTTGGCGGGAAGGTAGCTTAGAACCAGGAGAAGGACATAGGATAATTTTTATCTCGTTATGTAAAAAAATAAAACCAAATCCTGCTCATTTATTGGTATAAGGTAGAGTAGGGTAGGGTAGAGCGGCATCGAAGTCGCGGGCAAAAGCTAGATAAAAAAAATATAAAAAAAAATATTGAGCCATTGTTCCAAACGAGTGTCATTGTGTAGCTTATACTTACGGTAGTGAAAATGATGAGAATCCATAATCTGCCAAGTGAGGAGGAGGGGCAGGCGGGCGCCTCCTTCTGTGAAGCAGTAAAGCTAGCAAAGGAGGAAGCCGCACGCGTGAGGCAACGACCCTTATGCCTCAGCCGCCACCGGGATTGTGATCTCGATTGTAGGCGCGGACGGCGAGCAAGGGGTAGCTCGCTGTCCGACTGTCCGGTAACCGTCCGGACCGAGCCAAGTCGCCGAAGGCGCGTAGTGTTCTACACGCGCCTCGAGGAGTTGTCAGCAAACCTTAGGGGCCCAGCAGGGTCGAAGCCTACAGGGGCCAAGAATCGATTTCTGAAACGAAGATTCGGCCTCGGTATGAAAAGCAATGCAGGTACAGGAGTGGGTTTTATCATCCATCTTGTGTCCATACTATTGGTCTCAATCAAGTCAGTATCTGCTAGAACGGCTTTTATGTGAGATGTAGAGGCTTAATCACAGTCCCACATCACTATCAGTTATCATACGCTCGATACCCAATACACTCACGTTATGTTAGCTTAAGTGGCAATTAATCTAGATAAAATCTTGTATCCTACCAACAGTTTTAGCGTGATGAATGCACCACGCTGATTTGTAGTTAAATATGTCGAGCTTATTGAATTGCGATTGATGTACCATGTGGCGCGTGGCACGACCTCTGTTCCTGTTACGTATTTTTACTTTTAACTGCGTACTTATACATGGGGAATGTGGAGCGTTTCCTTTCATGTAATGCGCGTAAATTATCTCAGTACGAATGTTCGCGTTTACTGTGCTAACATAACTCTGACGGAAGGGAGGTTGATACTGTTTGTCATTCAAAAGGCTGCCACGTAAAGTAAAAACTTGTTTGTAAAAGATTGCAATCGTGATGCAGTTCAGTTGAAGACGGCCGCGTGTCGCCCACGCACTCCACTAACTTGTTTCTTTGACTTAATGTCGCAGCTTATACGAATGTTGAAATACGATAGGCACAAAACTATTCAAATATAAATCTGTGATTGTATTTTTCTGTTAAGGTTTTGAAGCTTTATAATAATCTCTTCTAAATTTAAATAATAGAAACAGATTGGACCGCACAATAGATCTCAATTGAATTATCGTAAACAAAAGCTTTTCATTCTCAGATTGAAAAATCAAGCAATATTAAAAAATAATTGAGCTTTCTTGTTGAACTGGAATCTATGGATCTGAGTTTAAAGGAAACGAATCGGAGTGCTATTAGCCGTAAGCTTCCTATAATTAAATTAAAAAAGGAGGTAATTGTGAGACGAGAGTCGCTGTAGATTGCGTAGTAATCTAACAAATGGATCGAGTGAGAGGCGCGTAGATATCGGCACTGTCCGAGCGATTGTATTGTGAGAAAAGCGAATTTTCCAAGTTGCAGTGTCAGGTGGTGCAGTGGTCCGGGCGATCAATACCGCTCCCTTCGCCTGCCACCCCTCCCGATGCCAGCCGCCATCGCCGCCAGCGACACACTCGCATGCATCGACCACTCACATTATACCAGCTTTTTATTAATTGTTCATGTACACAAACACATTATCAATTTAACTAATGATTTCTATTATTTTAATTTTTATTACTAATGTGTGTGGGCCATTGTTTTACATACATGGAACTGATGGTCTGGCTATTTAAGTTTTTCAAGGGGCCTGCCCTAATTGGCCACCCTCCCAAATACTTCTCAATGATTTCGTCGAATCGTAGAGCTCATAAGATTGAAGTATTTCTAACTCATATGAGTGCTTACTGCAAGAACAAATTCTATTAAATCTAGGTAATTCTGTCAATAGTACCTTAACAGTCCGTATATGAGCATAATTGACGTACTTATTAATATAAAAGATTAATTTGTAGGTACCAAAAATTGAATTGCAGACCTGAATTATTTTACGCGTGAATTCAACACGCTGCCACAAAATGAACAGAAACAAACATAGTTTTAAAGTCGTCAAAAAATAAAAGGCCCATTTTGACATTTGCAAATTGACTACCTAGCGCCTTGTCAAGGGTAGTGTAGCTACTACTACACCGGACCCCTAATTATTAAGTAGTAGCTACACTACACCGTACAAGCCGCTAGGTAATGTACCTGTGTGTGAAGGTAGTGTAGTGTAAAAGGTCCGATTTGATATTTGTATTTAGGTAAATACAAATATCAAAACGGACCTTCTATTTTTTGACAACTTTATATATAAAATTTAATTTTACATCGTTTAACTTTGAGCTTTAATAAGCAACGCACACCGGAACCGCGTTCAACGGTCAATATTGATCATTGTCATGTTTTTGTCGATTGCAAAAACTAGTGCGCTTTACCATCGACGATTGCATCACTGCTTACCATCAGGTAGGATTGCAGTCAAGTGCTAGTTTATAAAATATATAAAAAAAAAATTGCAATTTATTAAATCTACAAAAATATTATGGCTCTTATTTTCATGAACCTAAAGGTAAAATCTCGAGCTCAAAATCCAATAAGTGAAAAAGATGCAAAAACTGCATGGAGTCGTAGTCATAGTAGCCTTTTTTTTTCATATTTTCTACTTCTTATTCTACTCCGTACTTGATTCGCTCACTATTGGATTAATTATTGTGTAGACAGATATACTAATGGAGAGAGACAAGGGAGGTCCATTTCCACAGAAAAAACAAAAAAACACGTTAAAAACGCGGATGTACCTATACCCGGTTAAAATTCTTTGCTTGCCATCCTATTTCGTACTTCGTTCGCTCACTTCATTGGTATTATTCATGGTGTAGGTATTATACTGATGGAGAGAGAATAGGGAGGTCCATTTTCACAGAAAAAAAATAACTAACAAAGTTATTTGCGTTAGCAACTCGCTGTGATCAATATTTGTCTGCGTCCGTACTAAGTATGGTCTTCATATTCATTCAGTAAGTTTGTTAACCTCGCTGCTAACAAGCCAAAGTAAAAAAGATTAAATAAATCATTTGACGATATTTGAGCACAACTCACTGCGAATGACGAACTCGAAATCAACCATTTTGTGTTAAATATTTAATGTGACGTTTATTCGTCAGCTGTCGACACTCACATAGTACGGAGGAGAATCAAAAAGTAGTCATATTATAGCGAAAACTCGTGTTTTGCGATTTTATATCTAGCTGGTATAATAATAAAATCTATTATTGAAAGTTCTACTGCAACAACACATGTCTGAACACTGTTATTTTGCAATCAAGAGGGGGCTTCAGTGAAGAGGGGCGCCGGCTTTCTTACAATTCCTACATGCCTGAAGGCTGACTATAGAGCCTCCTCGGTAATTAATTTAATGTTTCATATTACGCTTTAAAATGATCGTTTTCCCACGCCTGCAGTTAGTGGAAAGCTTTGACAGCGTCAATTTATCTGTCCTTTAATTACATTTCAGCTAGTTTTTCTGTAAACATATCTATACTCCATTCACTTCTGCTTTAGACAAAAGAGGTGCATAGAAGCAGGTGTGCACAACATTTATTTTTCCAAACAAATTCAAACAATTTTAATAAATTATAGTTTCAATATAAAATGTCAACATTACCTACTTAGATTTTAGATTATTGTAAGATAAGTACTACAACAACACTTAGCTAGGCAAAGGAAATGGATTTTTTTTAAATTAACAATTTACAATTTCCTTTTCTTTGAGGTTTTTAACATGGGCTCTAGTAGTTTATGAAAGAATTAAATAATTTATTTAATTAAATACCTCATAAATTAAGAAGATAGATAGTTCAAGTGAGTCCATTTAAATATAACACTTGTTATATAAGTTGATTATAATGAATTCAGCATCAATCTTAACGATAACTAAACAACATTTAACTTATGTTGTACTTCTATTACATAGTGTACCCTAAAAACAACCTTTTTTAACTTCTGTCTAATGCTATTGCGAAAGAAGTATAGAAGATACATGCAATCGATGACGAGATATCCTCGATGTACATACGAATATCTTACCTTAGTCGGGTAGATTGACGGTGTTAAATCCAAAAAGGAATTTGACAAAACCCCCTCATGAAGATTCTTATGCAATGTACGTTTTAGTGTTAGAACATATTATGTGTGTTATTTTATGATAATCACATTCAGTACGAAATTAATGTTAATTGCTAGGTGTGCGAGTGTGAGTGGCAATACGAGCATAGTTTGGTGCACCAGTATACATAAACTGTAAATTGCCAATTCACAGGTATCACCATTAATTGAAAACGAGCCAGCAACTGAACATGAACAAAAAAAACACGTAAATAGATATTCCGATAATGAGCCTCAGATTGCAATGTTTGTGGAACGTAGGACAGCAAGTAAAGCCGGAAGATCTTAATATCCGAACATGTGATGGAAATAGCTGCAGCGTAAATATCCCATGAGAGTGATACGGATCAAGGAGAGTTAAATATTATGGAATCGCGGCGTATGCTGTTTAAACAATGAATTTCTTTCTTAAACGTTAATAAATGGCTTCCTGATGTCCAGTAAGCCCGCTTGCACCCGCGTGTTCGTTCAATTGTTCTCTGCTAATAGCCACAAATGGCTCGTTGCGCCGCTACTCGCTCCTCGCAGGAATTCATTTTAATTAAGAGCCCACTCTCCCCACGTTATGAAATTCTTTGTTATTTAGCACTCGGAACCATATGGAGCTTACCTCCTTTAGGTACAATGATAAATTTGTTATTTCCTTGGCCAGTATATACCTAATACCTATACTGTATATATATATTGTCAGACTAATTATCAGAATGCGTAACTCCACAAAATATCGAAATAAGACTTTTAATGCTGGCTCTCGTGGAGTATTTTATTAAATATCTAATCAGAAAATCTAAAAATAAATGGTTAAATTAAATTCCTTCCTCATTTCTCATTTCTACTACTAGATTAATTATTGAATTCAAATAATTATCGTGCACTGTAGAAATAAACAGTTTTTACTTGCTCCTGTAAAGTTCATCCAGAAGGACGCATCCTGACAATTAGGCTGACGAAATGAAGTTCATAATTATAGCGAACCCACTTTCTCATAGATTCCTTTTTTTTTAAATTGTGTAGCGGAATCACCAAATATAATTCCAATCGTTCGGGGTGAATCGAGACGGATTGTCATACTTTTATTGACTAAAACCCATCGGTGTTCTTCAGCAGACCTTTGCGTTCATTCATTCTTCTCTCATTCATTCTTTGCGGTTATTGTGACTCGTTCAAACAAGACCCCAGCCCTGCTCATAGGATTTCTTTATAAGTTCTCAGTCAGTTATCTATCTTGTACTCGTCTACTGTAACATTATAGATTCGATTTTGAGCATTAGGTACATTACAATACTACCTCCCTGACTGACGAGCATTCGCGTGTACAAGGTGGTGATTACAAGGTGTGCATTGTAATGCTCGATTCTCCTCCTTCACTGATGCAATGCTCAAATCTGTAATGTTACATTACACGCGAATGCTCCCGGTGAGGGAGCCCTTTAACACCATATGACCGGACCCGCTTAAGAGCTGGTTGTAGTCACAGAGTATTTTGTATGAACTCCGCCCGGGTCCATGTCGACTTCGCAGCCCCGTAACAACGATTTTGATTTTATAAAAAAAAACATAGTTCAAGATTTTTGTATTTGTCAGTCCCTTTTTAAAAACAAGCTTTATTATTTTATGTAACTTTGAAATGTTGTCGTGACGTAATCTCGTAGATATACTAATAATATAATAAATATCGCTAAAGTGCCTCTGCGAGTTGGTTTCGGCTCCTCGTACGCCTTCCAAAGGTCCAGAACCTCAGGGTCCTGAGATAAATAAATTCATAATAAATACACTAATATACGTTTGAAATAAGTATTAAGTAAGTTATGGTCAGATTCGGATTTTTTTTTTTATCAACTCGTCTAATTTATGTATCATCCAGCGTTTGATCGTATGATCAATTTTAATAAAATAATTTTTCATGGTGTTCTCTTTTTATTTGTAGATTTCCAGACGTTCAACAAAAAAATGAGTACAACCTCATAAAAGATCATAAAAGATTTCAGACCTATTAGCTATAAAATCAACCTATTACATATAAGAATTTTGCATTTTTTTTTATCCCAAATTATGTTTTACCTACGCAAGGCTAATCTAGTAGACCGGGAAGTAAATATTGCTGCAACGTAACCTTGTGCAGAAAGTCATCACACATTGTCATTTGCGAGCGAGCTTCGACACTGTGCTGCTGCCAAACTCCACGTACTCATAAGCGCTTCGCTCCAGACATTGGTTTCCGCAATATCAGTGTTCGCGTCCGAGAGGGCGTAATGTTACGTAGGTACACACCAACATGCATTAAGGGACGAGGCGGTTCTCAAGTGTCTAAAATATGCAATGTCACGCGACTGCGGCTGGGGCGAAACGAAGCTAAAAGCTTTCGCACGAACCTATCGCCTATGAGGTACACGCGCCCATTGTCTCGCACCATTAATGTCTTCTAAACTTGTTACATTCGAATGAAATGTTGCGATAATAAATACTTACAATATAAGTACGCCTTTATTCCGTCAAACATTCGGCGGATATTATCAGAGGGTGACGCAATGACGTAAGCTTAAATGCTACAATTCTCCAGTCGCTTTCGATGATAGTCCTGGCTCCTTGAGTGATGCGTGGATCCGCATAACTCTTAGTGAAAATATAATAGTCGTCTGGACATACGGGCTGGAAGTATGTGAGGGATAACGTCCATGCGTCCGCGCGGCGTGTGGTGCGGCCGTGCGGGCTCAGTTTGTACGGAGCACGGTGTATGGCCCCGGAGGGGGAGGAGGGCGATGATAATAGTCGCCTCAACAGGCTGGAATTTGCTCTATATTTGGGCACGGCGAGCACCGCAAGTACGCGTCATGAAACTCTTATGTTTACCTGAGTTGCTGCGGAGCTTACCAATCCTATTTATGAATTCGATGTTTGGATCCATGTTTATTACTTGTTGCTCAGTTAGAAAGAAGAAAGAAAGAAAAATAATTTATTTGCGCGAAAAAACGCAGTCTTAAGATTAGCTTAAAACCATAAAGATAGCTTATCATCGCAGTTGTAGTAGTTGTGGTGGAGCAGTTTGATTTCGGTATTTTTATTAACAGGTAGTGCCGCCGAATGAATTCCAGTTTAGCTTTAAATCACTTTTTATTCCGGAACACCATCAATTCCCTTTTCTTTATCCCACAGACCTGATATACAAACCCTGTAGCGTGCTGACGGTTCGCCAGCTTTTACAAATTATTTCTTCTAAGTACAACTTATGTAGAGAAGTAGACCTACTGGCTATATGTAAACAAAACATGCCATTTATCTTTTATTTCAGTTTTGTACTACTAACTAGTTTTAACAAGACTTGATAGCAAGTATTGTTAAAACGATTTCGTTAAGTACTGTATCATATGAGTTATAATAATAATAATAAACGTTTTTAATGTAAATAAAAATACAAATAAAATGAAAAATAAAAGAACACCATCGCTTTTTTGACTGAACTAGGGTAAACCTGTGCTCCAGGCTAAAAAGTGCTTAAATTAATAGCAATGATAATAAATTAACATTCAATATGACCGTAATTAAGGACGAAACTCGAACCTATTTCTTCTCATTACCTGTACGCTACGGAAAGCACAGCACCAGCACCACACTAAACTATTTTGGAAGTACTAAAAAGGAATTGCGCGAGCGCATAACGAGATATGCAGCCATGCGCGCTATTTAGTGTTTACATTCATGCAGTTTACGGGCAAACTGTGGCCAGTTTACGATGAAAACACATTTTTATTGGAAAAAATAACTGTTTTACTGCATAATTGTAACGTATTTAACCTACATTCATTATGTAATGTAGATACTAATTAACTTGTTGACAAAGTAACTGTTATCACCGGTAAGAGTTTTATATCGTGCGAATATCATCACGCATGCGGAATTGCTCCGCGGGCTGCCGCCCGATATCACACCCCGCAACCCGCATGCGTATTCCATTACAATAAATATATGTATGAGAAAGTCATTTGCGTGGGCTACGCGTGCGGTGCCATCCCGCATGTGTTATGAAATCTGCACGATATTGAATACATAACGATTCTCGAAAAATCAATTCAACTTTGCCTGGTGTGATTTTTTTTAGTTTGGAATTCATCCAATGACCACCGGCTCTAAGGTGGAGCGCTTAGGGCATGTAGACTTTTACTGACTAAAACTAACTCATATGTTCCTTCTTGGCCTTGCGTTCCAGGACCCCGGTTTTCCCTTTTGGGAGTGAACTCATGGCCCCACTAGGCTCCCGAACTTGCCATGTCTGGAGAGGACCTGCATCATGCGAAAGGTGAAGATGCCCTGAGGTCTTTTCAGCCACTTATATGCGCTATTGATCGATAGAATAACCGCAGTCCCGGGATGCAAAGGGCACTGCAGTCCATAGTTCCATACTGTATATTATAATAATACACCGTTAAATTTTGGTCGTTTTAATCCCGTGGAGGATCGATTCAGTACATGAAACACTATCAATTTATAAAGATAAAATTAAGAAATAAAGTAAGTACTTTTTTCTAAAACTCGAATTAATATACGCATGCATGTACGAAATTAATTTCTTTAATTATCATCAGCCTTTTAATGTTCCCACTGCTGGGACAGAGGCCTCCTCTCTAAGAGAGGGAATGGGCCGTAATCCACCACGCGGGCCCAGTGCGGCTTGGTGAATGTCACATGTCTTCGAATTTTTGGTTCTAGGTGCCGGTTTCCTCACGATGTTTTCCTTCAACTTTTTTGAGAGCAGTGGTGATGAAATAAATTACACAAAGTAATGCGCCAGGCTGGGTTTGAACCCACGACCTACGCCTCGTAAGTTAGGGCCGTTACCACTCGGCCACCACTGCTCATGTGTAATATTGATAAATAAATTAATTTTAGTTTATAGCCTCTTATTTTAGCTCTCATCTAGCCGTTAGACTAAAACAAATTATTACTGGTCCATAACCGCGGAAGTCGACTTCGCAGGAAACGTCTGATCTGCCGACGCGACGTCTCGCGGACGTCAGATTTGCTCAGTCCGGTCCTGATCAAATTGCTTCTTGAATTATTGAAGATGCTATTTCAGGATACCTCTATTGATCGTCTATTTTTGACATTAAAATCTTCTTAGTCGTGCACTCTTCACAGTGGTCGTGGTCAAGTTTTAGACGATTCATGCACCTCTGTGTTTGGTGGCTTGGGAGTTGTCATTTATGCTGCACTGTGTCACAGATTTGATGAGGTCCATTCACCGTGTTGAAGAGTGTCCACATGATCTTTTGCCCTCGACTTTCCTTTGGAGCTATGCGGATCAGAGAGTAAAGTCCCATACATCTCCGTTGAAATGGGAGGATCCTCCGACCAGACGGTATATTATGTCTGGTGGGCAACAGCCCGATAAATGATTTCAGGCTGTTCTATATGATCGAATCGCGCGGAGAACTTTAAATGCGCGATGCAGGATATATGCAGGATAGTTTCTTTGTGACGACATAGATGTCGCTACATTCACTTGACACATAAATATGATATCCTGTTAACGAGGTCTAAGGCCGAGGAGGAAGAATACACACCGTTAATTTTTTTTCGTTTTAATCCCGCAGAGGGTAGATTAGGTACATGAAACACTATCGATTTGTAGAGAGAAAATTAAAAAATAAAGTACTTTTTAAACTCGAATTAATTTACGCATGTACGAAATTAATTTCTTTAAGTAAACGTCAGCTGAACGAGGCTAATGAACTGTAGATAGTTAGTACGCAACGACCGAAAACTACCTAGAAGGTCATTGACTCGTTACTTAAAAAAAAAATTTCGTACATGCGTATATCTCGACTTTTAGGAAAAAAGTACTTTATTTTTTAATTTTATCTTTAAAAAACGATAGTGTTTGTACCGAACCGACCCTCCACGGGATTAAAACGACCAGAATTTAACGGTATATAGGTATGATTGTTTTGACTTTGGCAATCAAGTTCTTGAAGGTAGAAAAGCTAAACTTCGTGACTGCCATAAGCATATTAGACGAACACACACAATGATTTTTAAGTCAGCATAAAATAAATTTATTATAACATTACTTACATGTAAGTACGTAGTCTTGACTAGAATTTCGCAGTAGCTGAAATCGATCTATGGCCATGTGGCACTAAGTATAAACATTATACAAAACATTGTACTTACATATGTAGGTAACACGAGTATTTTCACCTGGCAAATAAGTTGAACCATTTGCTATAGTTACGCAGCACAGACCGAAGAAGCGAAATACCACATAAGGACTACGAAGAAATACGAAAATCCTGAATGTGAGTAATCTAAAATTCGTTACTTAGGTACCTACTAAAGATTCGTCCGTACCTCGGAAGACGCCTTTGGTCCCGCATGTTTCATTTATCCAGCTTCGACTGTTGTTACAGATAGAAAATAGTTACTGGATTTTAAAATTGACATGCATAGTTGACCTGACTCGAGTACCAAAGATTCCGTACTTACAAACTTACCATGTCAATATTTGACTCGCCCGCACCGGAGGTCGTGGGTTCGATTCCCACCCAGAACAAATGTTTGTGTGATGAGCACGATCATTTGTTCTGTGTCTGGTTGTTATTTATCTATAATATGTATGTATTTAGAAATATATAAGTATGTTTATCAGCTGTCTGGTACCCATAACACAAGCTCTGCTTAGCTTGGGACTTGACGGTGTGATAGTTGTGGAAATATTATTATTATTATTTCTATTTCAGAACAGAGTCTCGAAGATTTTTCCGTAACTATTTTGTGACGTAACTAACTTACAGGGTCAAAACTTGTGCTATAAGACCTTGCTTCTTGCTAAATTAGTATAGAAGTCCTCTACCTAATTGCAAGTATTCACCTTTATGTTTAGATTTCCTTGCAAATGTCAAAATGTTCGCCATAAACTATCCTTAGATTATGTTGACTTAGAAGTTAATTTTTTTTACTGCTCCACGGGTTAGTTCACTGCTTTTATGGTTAGCAGACCTGACTGCTGAGTATTCGATATTAAATTCAGCTTAATACCTCCACTGAAAATCAAATCTGTATGGTCCTTTGTTCAAAAGATTTATAATTTGATCATTACATGTTTGCTGAATGGACTCTAAAAGAGACTTTGACTCCTGAGTTTGTTTCGGTGTTTCTTCTCAGGGGTAGTCTACGAACCACCGGCCTTATTATAGTTTAAACTGACAAAAAAAAAATTGACATTTAAAAGTGTTTTTGAAAAACCTATTTGTAAAATAAATATAAATAATTTATCACGTGTTTCTGAGAAAAAAAAGGACTTGATGGACAGAATAAAAACGAAACCATAAAAAGAGGTTTAAATAGCGGTCAGCGATAAAATAATAAATCGTCGTAATCAGACCAATAGTTCTAGAAACTACCAATAAATAAAGAAACTATTTTACCTGAATGCAAGTAGGTATTACAATACAATCTACCTATGTATCACTATGGCGGGCGGGCATTGTTGACCTTCAGTGTGAGCACAAAGTTCTACTATAGGTACAGCGTTACATTGCAACATCTCCTGTCCTTGTAAGGGCATGAACATGAATCATGTCTGCTGCTTGCACCGTACACTATACGATATCTCTAGTTAAAACATGTAAACAACTTCTACTGCTCCCGTTCCAAGTAATACGATGAAATTTTTGCTTACAGTAAGTTCGACAATTCATGGCGTGCCTGAAGTTAGGCTCTACGAACTTTAGCGCTTATGCACTCGTAAAAAAAATAAATGGTTTGAAAAAATAAATGCCAATAGCAATTGTTACTGCTCTTAACAACTGTTATTGGCATTTATTTTTATAAATCATTTATTTGACGCGCTTATTTTGAGCGCTAAAGTTCGCAGAGCCTAACTTCAGACGCGCCAAGAACCGTCGAACGTACTGTACATTATTGAACACAGTCAAGTAGAATCATCACCTTCCTGGGTCGACGCAACGGGCCTTATTCTTCCTTTCTGTTCTGTCAACCGTCACGCTATCACTGACTCCATCTCTCTTCCCACAATCCATAAATATAATTATAATATTTTGTTTATCTTCCCTCTTCCTCTAAATACATCGAGGGCTTCATAACATATGGGGGTACAGGCGAAAATGCCATTTTTTGTTTTCAAGGATAGTACAAAACAAGTTGTTTAACCGTAGTGAGAAAGAATCTCAGAAAGATATGTCTATAAATACGGTTAAAAACTAATAACGACGATCTCTTTTAGGATCATGGGTTTCGTCCCTCCTCTTTACTCTCCGACGTCGAGTAGTATCTAAGTACTTTTTTAAACGTCGTACTTAGCCCTTCTTACACACGAATCGTTGATAAGCCCTCACAGTACCTTTTTATCACATACTAACTTCTGCCAGTGGCTTCTTCCAATATATATGCCTATGTATGTCACTCACTGATAAAGTAGCGTTGATGAAAGAATTTTTAAAATCGGCTCAGTAGTTTTTGAGTTAATTAATTATATTATAAATAAAAATACAGTAATACAAAAATACAAATCTTTTGTCTTCCTTATATTTATATAGATATACCTACTACTTTATTCGGCAAACGTTGTTTTGCCATATAAATTATTAAAGATAAAAGTGGAGGTAGCGGGTGGAAGGGTAAAAAATAGTTTAAGTCCTATTCTCAGAACAGTAAGATATTGATAATTCTAAAATAATAATATTAGAATACTAAAAATTTCATAAGAATCAGTCAAGCCGTTTCGGAGCAGTTTTGTTACAAAAGTGGGACGTGAAAACTTTATACACCGGTAAATTTAAGTCGTTTTAATCCCGTGGAGGGTTTTAATTTCGTACATGCCTAAAGTTTGAAAAAAATAGTACTTTTTTTTTATCTTTACAAATCGATAGTGTTTCATGTACCGAATCGACCCTCCGCGGGATTAAAACGGCCAAAATTTAACGGTGTATATGTGTGTGATTGGATGACAGACAAATTATCTCTATGAGTCTCGAAAGGCGATAGAACTGTTCCAGTTGTGTTCAAAAGGGCACAAGCGAATTCAATGTTAGAGGACACACTTTACTTTTAAAGCATAGTCACTAATAATTAAACTTCACTAGGCAAGGCTCACGACTAGTCTCAAAATCCAAAAATAGTCACGCAAACCTGAAATAAGCACGTGAGCAAAACGAACACTACATAAATAAAATTTATATAAATGTAATGTTTTTATTTGGGTTTAGTTGAGAAGTACTCATCACTTGTTTCCGTTTGCGTTGGAAAATAAGAAATCCAGTGCACAAAAATAATACAAAATAGGGACGTTATCCAAATCGTACTATGCACATGCAGTTCTAGGTAAGTACGAGTATACCGGTTACATTGGGAGTAAACTTTAGGGATGGCGATCGAATTGATTTTATAGGTCAAGAAAATCGATATTTTTAAAGATCTTAAACCGATGCATCGTTTATGTGAATCGATCTCAGAAACTTTAAATCGTGAATGCAACTATATTATCAATTAAAAACGTTCAAAGCACCATTTTCCCCAAACTAATTTTTACGTAAACGTTCTAGGTTTACCAGATTATTATGAATATAATGTGCATTATGGGATCATCTATACCTGCCTAAGTGTGAATCAGGTAACCAACGCATCGAACTTTAGAAAATAGATTTTTAGAAATCGATTCTTTAGACATCGATTCGAATCAATTTAAAAATCAAACTTCTTTAGGAAGATTCACCATCCCTGACATTTATTGACAACTAGTGTGTTTTCTGTTATTTAAATTCTGGCTTTGAAATGAGATAAGCCAAGAAGGGAGAGCGAAAATATGAACGTTTTCTGAAAACCGGCAGACAGTATTTGCATTTAACTTTAAACATACAGATATGCGCTTACACCAATCACTGTGAGTTATGCTCGGAAATATAAATTATTATTATGTTTAAAATTACTTATAATTAATAAATTAACAAACGATACTAACAGTACTTATTTTAAAAAAGTAAGTACAATACTCTCAAAACGGTGAAGGTAAACATAGTGAGGAAACCGGATGTCTTAGAACCAAAAATTCGAAGACATGTGACATCCACCAACCCGCACTTGATCTGCGTGATGGATTTCGGCCTCTTCCCTCTCCTAGACTTCTATAAAAGGCCTGAGTCCCAGCAGTGGGAACAATATTAGGCTGATGCTATGCTATGCTATGAGTACAATTAACATATAAACTTGTTCACGGTTGAACAGTTAAACGGATTGGGATGAAATTTGGCACAATTAGACCATGGGAATGTAGCTTAGAACCAGGAGACGGACATAGGAATTTTTATCCCGTTGCATAAAAAAACATCCTAAACCTGCTCATTTATTGGTGTAGAGTAGGGTAGGGTAGAATAGGGTAGAGCAGGGTAGAGTAGGGTGGAATGGCAGGCAAAAGCTAGTATAATTATATAAAAATAAGTACCTACAGTATCTGAATTGTTCAACCAGGATTAAGCCAGAGTAATACTTGACCCTCCTTGATTGTTGACTTAGCTAGTAGCCGAATATTCGGAAACTATTTGACCGAAACCGAAACCTCGGCCAAAACCACATTTTTGGACAAACCCGAAACCGAATCTTCAGTCTCTATTAAGTATTTAGTAATCTAAACAATTCAATAAAATCGGGATGAGGCTACATTGACTGTTCCATATTCATTTGGTTTTTCCATCAGAAGAAGCTGTTAATTCAACCTTGTTTTAGTTTATTCCTGTTTATAAATCGATCCATTCAGAATCAATTTCATTACGTCATTTTTAAGGTAAATGAATAAATGTAGTTTTTTTTTTATGGTAGGTAAAATCATCCAACGACAAATCCCACCCTTGGGCGGAGCGGAAAGTAGTGTCAGACTCTTACAGACTAAAAACCTACCCTTTGACCCTGCCTGCCTGCAGCTAGCAGGCTGGGCCTCTGCGGTTTGCTGACAGCTCCTTGAGGCGCGCGGGAATAGTACGCGCCGTCGACGACTTGGGCTCGGTCCGATCGATTACCGGACGATCGGACACCGTGCTATCCATTGCACGCCGTCTGCAAGCCCGCGCCTACGGTGGCCGGAAATCGGGATCGGAATCCCGGCGGCGGCTGAGGCGAGCGCCCCGAATATATGTAGTTAATTAATAGGATAAATCGAAAACTTCTCGCAGTTTGGGTCGAGCGGGAGAGGTTTTTTAGGGTTCCGTAACCAAATGGCAAAAAACTGAATCTTAATGGATTCTTCATGTCGGTCCGTCCGTATGTCACAGCCACTTTTTTTCGAAACTATACTGTTGAAACTTGGTAAGTAGATGTATTCTGTGAACCGCATTAATATTTTCACACAAAAATAGAAAAAAAAATTATGGTTCCCCATAGTACTTAGAACTGAAACTCAATTTTTTTTTTTTCATAGAACCCATACGTGTGAGGAATCTATGGATAGGTCTTCAAAAACGTTGGTTTCTAATATAATTTTTTTTCTAAACTGAATAGTTTTCGCGAGAGACACTTTCAAAGAGGTAAAATGTGTCCAGGGGCGGCGGACTTTTAAAATAAGAGAATGATAAAATATATATATATACGATGTTCATTACCTTCCACCAAAAATTGGTTTGAACGAGCTCTAGTAGGTAGTTTTTTTTTTTTAATACTTACGTCATAAATCGTAAACCGCAATTCACCCGATTTTTTTAAATGGCCTTACAATGACATGTTTTGTCAGTCGTGCGAGCGAAACAATTGAATGGAGCTGTACACTATAGCTCCATTCCTTTAACATTTCAGTTTAGGTCATCGAATGGATCGCGTGAAGAGATCGTGGTAGGTTTAAAAGCGAGTCTCCAGACCATAGACATAGAGATTTCGTTTTTTTTTTATTCGTCTCGTTTATGCGACGATAAACTAATCCGGTTGTACAAACATTGATTGTGATGCGATATGAGTCATTCATAAGCCAGCTCAACGGAAACAGTCATCGACTCGCCGGCTCTTGTAAACAAGGTGAGACCGTGGGCAGAGATTTTAGCAACACTATAAATAACATATTTGTAAAATGTAAAGTTTTGCAATTTAACCTCATTATTAGAACTAAGAATAGTGCTTCTGACGATAACAATGAATACTGAATTGAAGCTAGCGTCTGTTTATAAAATGTCTGTTGGGTTGATTCCTCTTTACATGTTGTAAAAATAAGTCCTCAATCAGTCTGTTCGCGATAAACTCAAAAACTATTTAACGAATTTTCATGAGGTTTTCACCAATTGTCATAAGGATAATAGTGAGTGATGATGATAGTGATACGTCATTAGAAAGGTTTAAAGGTACCTATAATTCTATGTTAATTATAGGAGAGAAAAGAATTGAATGAGAATGTAACACCCGTAAGCTAGGCCGGGTCGGTAGTATTATTAGGTATAAGTTACAAGAATGATTACAATCCTGTGATTATGACATCTCTATGTTATGGAGCTCCGTATTCGTAACCAAAACTATCGGATATCCGAAAAAACTTTAAAACTGAAATTCTTAAAACTTTCGGACAGTTTCGGCTTCTGGACGACTCCTTCTCCTAGAGAGGAGGCCTGAGTCTCAGCGGCGGGAATATTAAAAGGCTGATTATGCTATGTTATGCTATGCTTTGCTGTGCTAGTTTCGGATAAAAGCGGAGTCTAAATGACAAGTTAAAACAGGTTTATGTTTGTTTTGGCCGGCCAAACAAATGATAATAATCTAGACTACATATGAAAGTTAAATCTTGCTATTTGTATTTTACTTTTATAATTTTAAAATTCAAATATCTGTAACCAAAACTAGCGGATAATCCGAAATCTATATATATATATATATATAAAAGCGTAATACACTCACTGATTAATCACGAAATCTCAGAAACTATAACACCTACAAACTTAATATTTGGCAGATAGCTTCCTTAAAGAGTGTAGACGTCCTCTAAGAACGGATTTTACGAAAATCTACCCCTAATGGGTAAACCGACTTTCACGCGAGCGAAGCCGCTAGCAGAAGCTAATAATTTGGTATACGTAACCGCACCCAAAACCGGCATAATTTTATACCTGTATCCGATTCCGGATCCGATATTTTATATCGATAACATCCTTGGTTACAATCTATCTTTGTTCTGCCAGCAAGTGAAGAATGTTGGCTCGTTTCTTTCAACATCATTGCACTAGTAGCACAACGAGCGTGTATTCATAGCAGGAATGATAACCGATAAGCGATGTGACCGAGAACTTGTTTCTGCGAACTATTTGTTACTTTTCCTTTGAGCGTGTTTGTGTTGATATGAATGACGTAAGGAACATTTATAGTATAATGATCATGGCTCGCGTCACTCACGCGACCTCATACTCATAGAGTATTCATTCATTTAGCAGTGGTCAGCCAGCACGCATATTATACCGCAATATCATTTATGTGGCGCGCACTTTGGACTGCTCGCTCCGGTCGCTCGCTCGGGTCGCTCGCGAACGATTGTGAGCGAAACGAATCCCAGAACGGTTCGCGTTTATTGTGGAACATTATTGTGCAGGCCGGCGACGCTAAGTGCAGCATTGAAGAAATTGGATTGTATTGTTTGTTCACTTTAAAACTTTCCCGGCTAGTACGGCCGGCGTATCGAGGACTTTCCTGCCGTACCAAACCGTGGAACATCGACAAAGGCGTTTGAATGCTTCAAGGTAATTTGTTTCGTCTAGCGCAATCTTCATGTTTTATTAGGCACAGCCTGTATTTGTTACCTTTATTGCATAAGTTTGGTTCCAAGCAATTGTATTTTTGGGCTACTTTGCTGTTTCTCAGCAAATATATTTATACAAATGTATTTCAATGACATATTAATTGATCATTCATAAATCATAACTTGCCCACTACGTGAACGTTTTAAATAACGCAAAGCCAATTGAAGCAAGTCTAGATGATAATGATTATGCAAGTAAACAAGTAAGAATATTAAACACAGTGGCTGTGATAATACATACATAACTGTTTGAATTATATAATATAGGTAAGTAGTTATTGGGTCAAGGTGACAATGATAATAAGTAATCCGAATATCAAGGGAGTTCCGTGTTTAATTCCTTAATAATAACGGCTAGTAGTAGTTCCGAAGCGTTTTAATTATGACATAACATCACGCCTATTTCACCGAAGGGCAATGTGCTAGACGCGGCCCGATGGGGCCGATGCCTGCTTGAGCTACGGGACGGTTCAAAAAAAACTATCAGGGTTACTAGGTGGACGCCAAAGAGAAACATCGCTTTAAGGAATTCAATCATAACTGTGTATTATCCTTTCCTTTTTAGGGGCTTCAGTAATATTACGTGAGCCGTGTCGCTAGGCTAGTGGAATATAGTGACTGTAACCATACTAGGGATTACAGTCAATTGCTGACAAGGGGCTCAGAACAATTAAATACAATATTTAATGGTTAGAAAGAGAAAGACCATAGTTTTGAAGTAGGATGGATCTGTTTTTTTGTACTCCAACAGAAACGTGGTCCAGGAACGCGAAGGGCTACTCAAGGAACACATGGGTTTTTATCAGTAAAAGTCTGACACTACCTCTCGCTTCACCTAGAGTGGGAGCAATTATTCTATGATATTCCACACAAATTAATAAAGAGGGTTAGGCAGAGCTGAATAAATCATTCATCATTCCACTTCAATTCTCGTCTATCTATTCGTTTCCCATTTTCATTTCTATTTTATAACTAGAAATCATAGTTGTAGTCATCACACGATGATGCATTTGTTTATAGATCATGTACCTACACAACTTCCTACATCAACGTTTTTAAACTCCATGAACCATTCCGACATGAATCAGAGGCAGGGTTGTTGCCAAAAATAATTATAAAGGTAGGGCCAGACAAGAAAAATAATTCGCGGTGTTAGGGGTGGCACAGGGGAAGGGTTCAAAGTTCTAGTTATACGAAACGCACGACTCATCCATACGTTTACAAATCCTCTTTTTTGGTAGAAACTGGGGTTGTGATCAAGGGCGTCGCCAGCCGATGATCAAGGGGGGGGCTATTTGAAGTATAGAGAATAATAAAAAAGTTTTTTTTTTTATAATAATAGAAGTTTTCTTCACAATATAACTCATAATTGCTAGCCTTATATCTACGGTAACATATGGGATGATAATTATATTGTGGGAGACTGGTGCCTAAACTAAATAAAGCAAGCCTCTAGGGGGGGGGGCGTACCCCACCCCTGCCCCCCCCCCCTTGGCGACGCCCTTGGTTGTGATGCTCTTAATTCTTCATTATTGGATTAAAAAGTGAAATGTCATGTGAATTCCCAAACGATTTTGTACCATAAGCGTATAGCTAAGGCTCAACTACCTAATTTAATGACAAATATATTTAGACATCTCCACCCGAGATACCTTTAAAATTACAGCCTAGTAACCTAAAATTATGACATAATTAATGAAATGTAATTTTTGAAAATCAATCTTAAAAAAATATCTACCATGAACATATTATTTCAATACATTTTTTGCATCAAATAGTTAACCTTAGTTAAAATAATTTAGCTAAAAACATTAAAATTGTACACTTTTTTACTACACTAAAGTTTTGGGCCGCAACTACTTGGTACTATTTTTAGTACATAGGATCATAATGTATATCGACCTAATTCAGGTTAAGCCTTGCGAGGCTGAGGATATAACAGCAAATGCCAATTTGCCCTGTCACTCATCAAATCTGCACATGCACTGAGGATTGTGGCCGTGCCCCTGGCTCGGTTAGTTACAACAACGAAATTAATCGGTAACCTAATAGTCTGTAGCTTTGAGAGAAGGGTGTCGAACACGACTCCCACCCCCGGGGGCATGACTGACGGTTCTACCGAGCTCCACCCGGCCACACAAAAGAAACTGAACCACCCCTAATGTCTAGCTAAATTCATACTCATTCTATCATGTGTAGTCAAGAAAATTAATAACTTTCGAGACACAGATTTCCGCACTGAGTAATTCTGTCGTAGGTACCTATCAGACAAGCAAAAAAAATAGTTGTAGTTTGAATTTTGAACGTTTAAGACGCAGGTGATGTGACGATCTTTTTGGCCAAAAATCGCCCTAGTCACAGAAATCTGGAAGGAAACTGAGGAGGCTTTTGCCCAGCAGTGAGGCATATTATAGGCCATTAAAGTATATGTATATTCAAGACGTTGATTGATTCAGATTCAAAAAAATCTTTACCCTTATTTTCCTGGGCATGTGATTTAGTAAATTATTGTCTAAATGTTTGGGTCTACTTTTCTTAACATCGATACTGTACTGAATGAATCTGTCTAGGGTGACCATTAGTGAATAGATTTTGTCACAGGAATGACAAGATAAAAAATACCGGTCAAGGGCGTATTAAACCCGCGTACCGACGGTTCTATAAAAATATATTTTGTGTTGTAATTACAAATTTACCGTTTTTAGAATTTTGTCCTTTATATTTGCTATCAGATCTTGTTTTCTGCCTCAGGATTCTAGACCTTACATAACGTTACAGGTTTTGAGAGTGTCAAAATATGCGCCTAAAAGAAACAAACGGTTTTATCTTTAGAATACGCTGTCTTAGTAATTTCGTTTTTTTCACGTCTCTAAAGGGTAGCAAACCTGAGCATTTCATATTAATATCATCTTGACACCTTCAAAATAACGTCTTGACAGACGGACAATACAGTGATTCTAAAAATTATATAAGGTTTACGTTTTTGCCGACTGAGGTACGGATCATAAAAAAACAATTCACTTACGATACCAATTATTACCAGCATAAGTTAAAGTTGTTAGTCCAGTTGCTAAGCAATCTTCTTGCCTGATATTTCTACGAGTATCTTAATCAAAATGACGTTAACAATACTTAGGAGCATATAAAAAAGTTATTCTGTTCCAAGAATTAAAAAAAAACCCGATTGTCAAGCTGTTCAGTCAGCGGTGGAACAACAACAGGTGGAACTTATCTTGAAGGACCCAAAACAAAAAAAAAACAACAAAATACACTGTCGTAACTCGCAACCTCGCAGCAGACGTAATTAAATTCATTCGATGAAACATAATTATTTACTTATTATAAAAAAATAACCTTATTACACAGAATACAGGGGTAATTTTATTTGCGTTATGTATTTGTCTTTGGTGTATTTTGTTTTTAACTGTGTATTTGTATTGTATGTAGAATTGTAGAACTAAGATCTTAACGCTTTCCTTTTGAAGACGTAAACTAAACTATAAAAAGGATTTAGCTATATGTATAAGGTGTATTGCTACGTGCCTTTTTCACGCTTGCACGCTGGACATTTTGACATGTAGGGCCCCTAACGCGTATTTTACATACGAGTGGGACAAGTACGCCATTCGACCTACCCTAGCTCCTCAAAAAAGACTAGCCATGCTCTAGTATTAGTGATCGTCATCGTGAAGTAGGTAACCTCTAATTTTATAATATTGTAAGCAGAGAGTTTTGCGAAAGCTAGTCTCTGGTTGTGCTGATTTGAAAACTGCTTAATATTTATTTTTATTGATTGTAACTCTATTTTGGAATGCCATAAGTTATCGATTTCTTTGCGATACGCAGAGGGAGCGAAACCACATTGAAAAGGTAGTTTTACACACTATTAATATCAGGGAGTTTGACCGACCCGCATGTCTGTTTATTGACCAGTCTCGTCAAATTGACGCGTTAATTTATCTAAACTACTTCACTTTCCCCTAAGTCAGTGCGACTTTATATTTTAGAAGAAAGCTCGCTCGATTCATTACGCCGATACTACGACAGAACTGTAACTGGCTACCAGCGAACCTGATATTTAATCGTTTACATGGCATAAATCCTTAAGCAATAGTCAGGATACTATTGAGATATTTCACAGTTGTGGAAAATATCACCGTCAGAAATCGCGAGAGATTGCAAACCATTTTTTCTAAATTAGACATGGTTATATTGGAAAATTATTAATTTGGTTATTATTTATCGTGTACAAGACGATTTAATCCGTAATTATAACATAATAAAGATTTATTAAAATCATACGGTGTCTACAATTTTCAGATGACATGCTCGTATACAATATGTCACCTGAAAATTTAATGAACAAACATCAGTTGTTTTAAACCTAACCTGTGCTTATATATTATGCAAATATTATGTAATAAAGTCCCTTACTGCGTATGTCTGTCTGTACACAATAAACTCAACTACTGAACGGATTTTCACCAATACACAGAGTGAATCATGAAAAAGATTTGATGACACATGCATATTATAGAAAAGTCGAGAACTTCATAGATTTGTGACATGTGCGAAACTGGGAGCGGTTTGCTAGATCAAAACGAAAAAAAAAAACATTGTTACAATCGTAGAAACAAATAGCTTCGAAAGCTCCAACACGTTATCAAACACTCTTGACTGTTGGAAAACTACACTGTTGACAGGGTAACAGAATATCAAAGGCAACAATTCGTTATATCGGAAACTACACACACACACATATAGATATAAACAATATACTTACTATAATTCATGTAATTGACCAAATAATATTAATGGTGAATATTGACAAAGCAGTGATACGCATAATAGACGTGTACCTAATTAGTAAATAAACAGGGCCGGTCAACGGTCGCCTATATTGATTAATTTGCGCTTGAATTTTGATGATAGGCCGGCCACACGATATTTACATCACATCTACATGGACCAATTTACGGAAAATTGCTATACTAACGATCCCCCTTACACCCCTCCCCCTGGGACTGGAAATCACCCCATGTTTCAATACAGAATAATTAAATTGAAGGAAACTGTACAAGTGAGTGTGTGTTGATACAAGTGGGGAAAGTTTGTCATTGCAGCCGAGGCGAAATTCACCCGAGCTGTACAGGCGAGGGTGTCATGGAGCCGAGTGCTGAAGAAATAGAAGATAGATTATTGAAATCACCAATAATCTATCTTCTATCGGAAAATTACGATGCATTTTTTCGACGAAGAAAATTTTTTCAAGTTGCCTTACAATTTAGTTTTGTTTTGATGGCAGCAGGCTATCGCAAGTATTTTTTACCCCAATCACATAATCTGGCGGCATAGCAACTAAAGGAAAAAAAATCAAATCTTCTTTTTCACAACTATCACAAATGAACAAGTTAGTTAATAATAGGTGCACTTTTTTCCCGCGTTTAACTTTTGCAGGTTGAAGGAGAAGCAAAGGTAGGAAGGAGAACCTATACATCCTAATATTAAAAATGTAAAAATTCAAATATTTTTGAATTTAGAACACAGATAATTGTTAATTTGTTGGTATTAACAAATTATTGCTTACGTAATCATGTCTATTTATTATATTCTGTTCAAAAACGTAATTTAAATCCTTATTACATATTAAAACCTAAAAAATATCCGCCCCTATACATCCTAATATTAAAAATGTAAAAATTCAAATATTTTTGAATTTAGAACACAGATAATTGTTAATTTGTTGGTATTAACAAATTATTGCTTACGTAATCATGTCTATTTATTATATTCTGTTCAAAAACGTAATTTAAATCCTTATTACATATTAAAACCTAAAAAATATCCGCCCCTTTGCTTTAAAAAAAATAATAATCACCCTTGACCGTGATGAAATAGGCCTTGTTTTGATAAATTAAAAAAAAAACACGCGGTTGATAAACATGCCATATCGAACCTAATCGTAGTGCGATAAGAGGCAGTTTTCGAGTAAGTGTATTGAAAAATCTTTTGCAGAAAACTAACTACCTAGAAATATAATGAATCACAGCGACGATGCTTTTCATTTCAGACTTAAGTTTTCTTTATATTGAAGTCTTAAGAATTCGCATTTCTATAGTAAATAGACCTGACGTCGTAAGCGGAGGTTCTTTACAAACATTTTATTTAACAAGATCTTAATGATGTATTTTTTATTTGCGGCAGTGGGTATTGTGGGTAGTGGTACGTATCAATCCGTATAATCACGAGCCATGGCACATTGTAGCAAACTTACGAAAATATCTCTTTTATATTGTTATTGTTGTAAGTATTATTACGTAAAATGTTACATCAATCCAACTTTCTTTCCCGGTTATGGAAGGTAGGACAACAAAAACATAACGCTGACTTAGGGCGCGCACGAGCAGTGCGGCCGCCCGGCCGTGGCCCACGATACTCAGAGAGCGGCGCGGCCCAGCGCTACATTTAAAACTCTTTACGTTACTCTTGATTCACTCCTAGATAATAACCTCGCGTTTACTTACATAAACTTTAATTTCATACCGAGACCATAATATTATACAATCATAACGACCCTAATACTTTCATAATAGGATACCAAATAGGTAATTTAATTACAAAACAGAACATTACATTATTGATTTGATAATTTTTGATCAAATCTTAATAAAATCTATAACCGCAAACTAAATTGTTGTTTACAAAAAAAAAAAAAATATACAGATACATTTTCACACGATTTCATGGTACAATATGGTTTCACTGCGATATAGTGCATTAGTACATTTTGATGCAAATGCAGAAAGTTTTGTCATTGCGACCGATGCGAAATTCGCAGGAGCTGAAGGCGAGTGTGTTATGGAACCGAGGGCTGCAGTGACAAATTTGCATGTGTATCAAATGACATTTTTCAATACACTCACGAAGAAATACTTTCTCTAAAAATTACAACGCATTTTTGCAAACGTATTTGATCTGGCGGCGGCGGCGTAGCCTCTAAAGAATTCTCTTCAAATCTTGAATTCAACATTTTTTTCACAAATAACACAATAGACAGATGTTTTGTACAACTTCAGAATAAAAATGTTTAAATGACAATCATTTGATTCTTGAATAAGAAATTGTTACGTAAAAAAAAATTATGTGGTGTAATGAATCAAGTTTATCTATTTATTAAACTATCCTTAATCCCTTCCTTATATTTACCCGTCAGAAAAGAAGTGTAATCTTTCATTAGTCTCGAAGGCGAGAATATTTTTTTTTATGATTTTACTACTTATAAACCAAATCCCGGGACTCGGGGAATATCCATATTATTCGGACCTATGGCAAGTACACAAAACAGCTCTACCTATTCCGATCTCTGTACATAATTGTTTATTTTCATTACAGCTCAACTTTAAAAAGTAGGTTCAAAGCTTTAGTAAGTAGTCAATGAACTAAAAAGTTTGTATACTACATAGCACCCATTTGCAATACTAAACATTTCGTGCACGATTTTAAATCACTTAGTGCTCTGTATTCAAATGAGCATTGTAAAGTGTGAGAACTTTGCTAATGCTTCAAACAATACAGTAACAACTATGTATTAGTAGCTACTTACTACTTAGCTACTAGTCCTGTGGACTAACTTCTGGCTTAACTTTAATGCGTTGAGTGAAAGCAGTAGCACTTCACACTATACGGTGAACAGGTAGGTAAGGACCGACAAAACTAGCAGGCGGTCGCCTCCTTCTGCGAAGCAGTAATGCTAGCAAAGGAGGAGGCCGACCGCATCAGGCAGAGGCAACGGGGCGCTCGCCCCAGCCGCCGCCGGGATTCCGATCCCGATTTCCGGCCACCGTAGGCGCGGGCTTGCGGACGGCGTGCAATGGGTAGCACGCTGTCCGATCGTCCGGTAACCGACCGGACCGAGCCCAAGTCGTCGACGGCGCGTTCTGTTCCCGCGCGCTTCAAGGAGCTGTCAGCACACCGAAGAGGCCCAGCCTGCTAACTGCAGGCAGGCAGGGTCGCAGCCTACTGGGGTCATGGGTTAACTTCCGAAAGGAATACCCGGCCCCGGCACGATAGGCTACGAAGGAACGGGGTAGGTTTTTAGTCAGTAAGAGTCTGACACTACTTCCCGCTCCGCCCAAGGGCGGGATTTGTCATTGGATGATTTTACCTACCAAAAAAAAAAAACCGACAAAACTAGGAGTAGCTGTTCTGCCGACTGGCCAGCACACGGAATGTTTTTTAGGTAGTAAATCATCCAATGGCTTCTCCCGCTCATGTGCGGAGCGGGAGGGTGTGTTAGATTTTACTGACTAACACTCATTCCTATGTTCCTTCTTTGCTTTGCGTTGTAGGGCCGCCGGTTTTCCTTTCAGAAGCGAACCCATGGTCCCAAAGGCTTCGACCCTGCTGGTCCCCTACGCTGCCGTCCTTTAACTAAAGTGCCGTTAACTGACATTTGGCGGACTTTGTTTTTAAATGCTAAAAATTGTATATCAACAACTCTAAGCAGTAGCTGTCAGCAAACCGTAGAGGCCCAGCCTGCTAGCTGCAGGCAGGCAGGGTCGAAGCCTACTGGGGTCAAGGTCCGCTTTCTGAAAAGAATTTTCAGCCCCGGTATGATAGGCAACGAAGGAACGGGGTAGGTTTTTACTCAATAAGAGTCTGACACTATTTCCCGTTCCGCCCAAGTTCGGGATTTTTCATTGAATGATTTTACCTACCATAAAAAAACCTCTAAGTAGTATTTGCTAATATCAATAGTAAAACCGAGTTTAGACCTACTCGATAAATGGAACATGTTCCAATAAGTAACGATTTATAAAAAAAAAAATCCGTCATTATATTCTGAGCTTAGACAAAATAATTCCACGTATTTTATTTTAAATAATTGAAGAATCGACATTTTGTTGTTGATAGTTAGTTACTGAAACTAGGTAAAAAAGGTGTATTTTTTTATAATACCTATGTGTATCTTGAAAGGAGAGTTCAACTTGTTTTTTTATATTTTTAGAAGTAGTTTGCCAAAGTACCTAAACGACTTGTTGTGTGTTGAATTACTTAACAAATTCAAAAAGATAATCTTAATTAAATCTATGCCAGTGCCAGCTAGACACCAGAAGGTCGATAAAGATTTACAACTGCATAATATACGTTATGTTTACTCAATATTCTTGTAAAAAACGTGCTAAATAATGCATAATTATTTAATGCAATGGGGACAAATGTGAAAAAACAACTAAATAGCTTTATCAATTTGTTTTTTTTTTTTGTTTTTAATCGATTAATACAAAGTTATAAAAATTTATTAATTATTTAATTTAAAAGTTATAAAATTATTTTTAATGATCGCATCAAATTAGTCTACTTTTTCTCTAGTAGGTAATTGTGCCAACTTGTATAGTACGCGGCAAATAAATTGAACTAAAGTGGCCGTCGTCGCTATGGCTACGCGCAGGCCACCGCTGTGTCGCACTTAGACTGAGACCCGAAAATCTGATACTGCGCATTGAAGATCGATCGCCATCTTGGTTCAACTTATACCACGTAGATATAATTAATTGAATTGTCAGTTCCTGGCCCCAACAAATTCAGATACAATGTTATATTTGGTTGCACATTTGGAGAACTTGATTTTAGTGTTTTCAAAATTAAATCAGGAAAGCGCCAAGGCAATGACGACAAAGTTAATTGGTATTTTTCGTGGTTCATTAATGAATATTGTTATTATTTCCAGATGGCGTTGGTAGAGGAACAAGGCGCGGGTGCGGCCGCCGACGACCCCGAGGCCTTGCTCAACGAGTGGCTTGGCGAGCTCACCGTGCTCACTGCGGTAAGCACTTCATACCTATTACCACAGGCTGCGACCTCTATATAATTTCAGCCAAAAACACGTCCACCTTGGGACATATTTTTTTATTGTTGATAGAGGAAAGCCACGATGCGGTCGACGATGGAGCGGGCTTACCTAGAAGTAAACTATTCACTCATGACTTAAAGTTTCCCAAGTTTTAGCCATCAGGAAACAGAGCTGTACGCACAATGAATGTGTTTCCAAAACGTTTTGTGCGTATAGATGGGATGTCCACCATGTACCGGTGGCGCATCACCGTACGCCTGGTGGTCCGATGTTGGAACGGGCTAGGCGGAATTGGGCTATGCAACAGCCGACGTACATTCCCCGAAATGCAACTGGTAGAAAACCGACGAGCTAGCAACTCGGCGCCGATGCTAAAGACTTTGAAGACTCGACGAATGCATCGTTGCCAATGATCCTCCTGGTTCGCCTCTCAATTGTCTCAAATGCATTAAGCTGGTATCGGGCGGATACATCCCAAAGATGAGAGCAGTACTCCATACACGATCGAACTTGTGCTTGATAAAGTTAGGCCTCATAGGTCTCCGCCAAGTGTTGCCACAATAAAAGGTCCTTTGCGTCTTGCTTCCATCGTATTCTCACAACCTTGACCAAAGCCCTCTACTAGCTCTTAACGCGGTCCATTTGACCTATAAACCTGAACTGTTAAAGGGTAGGGTAGGGCTTTAGGTATAGGGTGTATAACTCTATCTCTATTTCACTCTCGCACGCATTTAGACATGTCACAGTAACGTCCCAGCCGGTCTAAGTGAGCTGTTAAACCCGTGCTTCGATTGAATTGACAGTTCACTTGATTACTTCATCTAAGTTTTCAAGTTGTGTTTTTACTTCTGTAACACAATAGGACGCTATAGACAAAGAGCGAAGCTATAATTGACAATCGCTGGTAAAATGTTAGGTTAATTATTTTGGTACATGTTACAAGTATCTCTATACTTGTTAGAATTACACGTAGTCTAAAAGGTGTGCTAGTAGATAGCTCACAGTTTTCTCTGGCAGTAAAAAAAACCAATATGATTTTAATATGCTTATTACAGCTCAACACCAGTAGTAGTCAAGATAACCAACTGTTTAAAAATACCACGCATGCATCCATCCAATTGACACCTCGTCAATTATGAAGGGGGATTAATTTTAAATCTTTACGGAATTGGTTTTTCAGCGCTAACGTGCGGTATCTCGGTAAATAGTCTGACCCATTTCACAGCTACGTCTATTAAAAATGTACATCTTCGCTTCCTAACGTCTCACTACCAACAGGTAATATAATATTTCACCGACACTCTTTGAAAAACGCCACGTTGCCTAACTCAACCCAATCGCGAGCCATAAATAGAGGCATCTGGCCTAAACTCGGAATCGTATGTGAGTCGAAAGATAAGTATACCTTCATTAATTAAATAAATAAAAACGGAGAGGCTGCTTGAGTTTAAAAGGGATGATTGATGCTGGATGTTGTGCGCACGTGTGCTTTGCAGCCGGCGCGGGCGCAGCGCGGGCGACGCCGCAGGACAGGTGCAAGCGCATATGCGCTTTTACCATGATTTTGCATCGCTCGGCGTGTTTGTTGCGCCTTGCGTTAACATCTTAGCCGCGAACACACGATAACTTGATTTTCAACAGACCTTTAGCTGTTTCTTTAATAACCTTTTCGTGACATGATTACTCTTTCTTTTTGCATCACATTTGATAAAGCTCTCCCATTGAATTGTGTCGTCAGAAGGTAATTATTAATAATAATTGCATGTCACTTCGACACAGATTAAGTTGCGAGTCCAGCTCTTCGCTACAATCAATAGTTACTAACGCGACAGATGTGCGTTCGTTGGAAATGCTTCATTTGGGGTGTCCAACTGTGACATCTGTAAAGCTCACATAATTATCTTTTAACTCGTGCCTGTTTTAAAATATACGTAGATTTTTTTATTTTGATAAATTAATTTTGAATGTTTCTGTGTAATATTTTACATGGATGATAGTAATTGTCTATTCACAACCTAGCGTGTCTTAGAGAGAATAAAAACATGCAAATTCAAGACAAATTTAAGCAGTGTGGGATGTAGGCTGAAGTTATTATTCGCATATTTTGTACATCTGAGATGGATAAAAGTGGATCGTGCACATCTGTCGACCACGAGCAGGTGTTTTCAACACAGCACCTGTTTCCCATTTTTTGTCCATCTTTTTCATATAACTTTTGATATAGTCCCGTACAATTCACGAAACTTATTACTACTTCTCCGCCTACAGATATAATTTTGATAAATTTGCTTTAAGCAATTACCGAAATTGTCATTTTAATTGTGTAAGTAGAGTAGTGTGCAATGCAATCACAACGAATTTGTAACATTGTGTTTCACTTAATATACTTACGTAAAATTTACAAATTTTCATGTAAAGCGTATTTTTGGACAAAGTTCCATTTTGCTTAGTACTATGCGGGGTGCGGCCGTTACTTAAACAAAAGTAGGACAAATAAAAGTAGGTCGTACTGCCGATTTCCTCTTTCATTATCACGTGCTCATATTATAGGTGCATGTAGAAAGATAGATCCTTAGGAGATCTACTATTACTTTAAAGAAAACAACATAGAAAGAAAAAGAAGAAAAGAAAAAAGTTTATTTACGACAAACATGGCGCACACCTTAAAAATAAAAACAAATACATAATAAATAGAATGTAACAAGATATGCGACACATCGGCATCCGAATATAATGGTTAATAAACGTTAAATTTGTTAAAATAATATGTACTTAATATTTTTGGGTAAATAAATCTGAAATAAGTATTTAGGTACCATTCTTGAAAAAAATTGATACATACCTACCACATACCTACATATTTTGGAGTGATTATATCAGAAATTTGTGAATATTATTTAGCTGGTAATGCGTGAGTGAGTATAGGCAGAGTGGCAGGCATGGCATGGTGGCGGGACGCGGGGTATGGGGCGCGGGATGAGGGCCCGGGGCTCACGCACACCGCCGCGCCACTCATTCTGGAATCAAACAACAACGTAGCGTAGCGGGCCGCGCACACGTGCGCAAGTCACAAAACACGGTGCCGCTTGTCTACTCGCCTCCCCCCGAGCCTGCCGCAGCCGGCCGACTCAGCGGCTCGGCGACTCAGCGAGCGCTCATGCTTCATTTTGTAATACTACTCACTTCACTGTGCTCTACGCTGCCTAGTCGTGCTGTGTGCCCGCCAGCCCGCGGACGCCGTACACTTTTTCAGTTCCTCGTTAGTGCTCTTTGTTCTGTGATTTTACCAAACACGTATTTTAGCTGGCGCGAAAAGTTTGTTTTGGGTGAAGTGAACGGGCGAGGTCACTAGTCTATGAGAAGTGATACCTAACTGTGGTATTGCAAAGTTGTGCACTCCGCACAGGCTCCGTGTTCTGTGCCCGTTGAAATAACAAACTCGTTTCCATACATACCAATCATTATAAGTGCATACTTACTTGTGACTTGACTTATTACTTATACAAAGTGCAGAATGCCATTAATTGAACAGCGTTTTATTTAAGTCGTACCGTTTGAAAGCTCCATAAGGACGCAGTCGGGAGCATGTCCCGCGTAGCGCCGGCTTTTGGCACGCTTTTCTAATAGTGCAAAGTGTTCGTTTGTGAGTCATAGTGCAGTACATGCTGCCATGTAGACGAAATGATGGATGTGCAACTAAACGAATCGAGTAAGTGGCAGCGCGGAGGGTTTCTGTCCACTCTAAACAGAAGTTTCCGACTGGCGAGCGGGAAATCAAGAAGTGTGCACAACTCTCCCACAGAAAATAAAAGCATCGAACAAAGTTTGAACATGACATCGACGGCGACGACGGTACGTGTGACTAATGAGTCTGTTGATGATAACCAAGTCTTCAATTGTTTACTTGAATGTTTATTTTATGACATAAACTTGGTTCAAAATAGAATTTAAATAGTCATCGTTTTGTTCATTGGTGTTTTGTTTACTTAATGGATGTGTTATTAATTATTGTGTCAGTTTAAATTTAAAATTGACGATCTGTGTTCCCTTCTAATACATCTGCTCACTTGAGGATGAGGACTCTCACGAGATGAGCGCTGTTTTGAAATACTTACACAATACATAATGTGTAATTAAATATTGTATAAATATATCATTGGTATCAGTACTTAATAATGAACTGTTGACACATTAAGACAGACATCGTTCAACTTACCCAAGTTCATTGTTTGAAGACAATGCATTCCCAACTATGTTTTGGGATGTCAACTTGTATGTGAGTTGATAATTAATTACCGGACATATAGGGACTTGTAATAGGGCCCATCATTTGCATTCACTGCGTCCTGTAGTGGCATTTAAGGCATGGAATCAGTTACTATGGCTATACTAGGTGTAGTAGGAATAATTGCGAATATTTTTAATAATGAGTTGGGTATGGTGTATATTTTTATAATAATATAAACTAGTACTTGAATGCGATTCCACCTGATGGTTACTTTAGCAGAGATGCAATCCTTGATGTTGAATCGCATTTTCTCTAGCCCGAAGAAACCTAAGTAATAATTCGCGGGGAAGACTGCTGCAGGCAAATTGTTCCTATTCTTCAATTTACGCAGTATAAACGACGAGGCGAAACGCTTTGTCCGGACCATAGAGATGTTAACTACGTAAGGGACACTCGCCATAATTTAGTTTGTTGTATTTTAATTTCAGGGTTTGAACCCGTCTAGTGATGGCACATCAGCGTTGAGGCCATTGGAGATAGTGGCGCCTCGCATCGACACCTACAGATTCTCGATGGCTAACCTGGAGGAGACACAGGATGCTGATTTGGACGCTATACTGGGCGAACTCTGCGCCCTCGACTCCGAGTATGATGAGGAGATATCCAGGGTATCTTCAGGTAACCTATTTTATCGACACATTGTATAAAGCCAATTGCCAGCGAAACTTCACTGACGTAAGGATACCAGTCGATGGAGTTTTGCTATTTAATTCCTGCCCGTAATATTCTAATATTTACCTGTACGATGATATTACTATATATCCTGATGAAACTTTAATCCCACAGCATTGTCATCAGCATCAAAGTCCAGAGCAGCTGATGGTGCAGCAGAAGGCTCCCAGAGACAAGATAAGGAGTGCGCAGACGGAGCATCCAGCATCGCTCGCACCGACTCCCCCGACAATGACTCTGCATTTAGCGATACTGTAAGTTACTAATAGACATTATGTATTTAGGAAATATAATATCAGAAACATTTTTGTGCCTCGGCATACTGGCAAGAAGTCATTAAGTATGAGGGTTTTGTACAGTACGGCCGACAGATCTTGGTGAGTCTGAAGTTAAGTTCTGCGAACTTTAGCGTTTGTTTACGCGAAAAAAATATAAAAAAAACTAAATGCCAATAACAGTTGTTAACAACAAAACAACTGTTATCGGCATTTTCTTTTACTCGTAAAAGATAAATGGTAAAAAAAATGCCAAAACAAAAGCAATAACAACTGTTATAGTTGTTATTGCTGTTAAAAACTGTTATTGGCATTTATTTTTTTAAACCATTTATTTTTGTACGAGTAAACAAGCGCCAAAGTTCGCTGAGCCTAACTTTCTTTTTAATATAAATTAGGGAGCTTGGTCACTATATAATGACTATGACGCTTCATCAAAGCCAAACTTTGAATTTTAACTTATTTAAAATGATTATAATATATTTTATATAAAATTATTGCCTCGTTTGACGTAGGTTTCGATAGAATACTGTTGCAGATACTGTTGCCTAACTTAAGACTCGCCAAAATCCGTCGGCCGTACTGTAGGGTTCTGTAAGTTGTCAAAAACGGAACCCTTATCACTCAGTAGTCCATCTGTTTGTCTGTAAAGACCAACAAACAGAGTCAAATCTAAAGAATTGATCGTTTGTAAGTTCTCTGTTTAGGCGCATATTTTGATACTTGGTAGAAAATCAGAACCCATAGAGTACTTCCCGTTGATCTAGAATCCTGAAACTTGATAAGAAGCAAGATCTCATAGCAAAAGTATAGAAAAAGTCTCAAGTGTAAATTTGTAGTTGCGTCCGTAAATTTTGCGTAGCAATCGCAAATATGTTCAAGTCTTGATTCTGGATTTCAACTATTTACTTAAGTAATTTTGTACGGAACCCTCGGTGTCCGAGTCCAACTAGCATACCGGTTTTTTTTAATGTTTTATTCAGTTTGGTAGGTTCACGTGACTCAAACCAAAATAACCTAAACAAAGAATGATAAATTATAGGGATTGTAATAAAAAACCATCACACCGAGCCTTCTACTATATCAAATAAATAGATTGACAATCAATTGATTTGTCGTGTTACGAGAAAATTTCCTTTTGTACTGTTATGGATAGGCTCGCGTTGGACCACTATCTGTCCGGAGTGATGATGTGGTCCACCATGGAGCACACTTACTTCGAAATAACCTATTCACTCTTGACTTAAAGCCAAATAGGTTGTACAGAAACACAGAAATCGGCAGGGAATTCTATTTCTTAACTGTACGCACAATGAATGTATTTCTTAAACGGCAATTTGTGGGTTTTTCAGATCATGTGTGTAGCGACATCTATGTCGTCACAAATGAACTAATCCTGCATCGCGCAAGTAAGATTCGCGGCGCGATTGGAACATATAGAACAAACCCGAATTCATCTATCGGGCAGTAGCCCACCAGACATAACACCAAAATAAATTTCTGTTTAAATGTGAATAAAAAAGAAAATCCTCCACATCACGTGAATTTAACTACATGAATTTAAAAAATGAAATGATAAATATTTTATTATATCGTTCCTTAAAAGAAATTGCCTATTTATACCTCTAAAACATCAATTTATTCTAATAACACATAATAAAAAATATTTTAAAATAGTCTTTACTTCTTTTTAGGGTCCGTACCTAGGTAAAGGAAAAACTGAACCCTAATAAGATCACTTTGTTGTCCGTCTGTCTGTCTGTCAAGACCCTTTATCTCGGTAACACGTGGAGGTATCAAGTTGAAATTAAAATGATTTGTCCAAATCTACAGTCCCTTAAAACTGTGAAAAAATCAATCTTCTGAGTTAACGCAAAAAGAAGTTACGGCCGTTTATGTCGCATAAAACGCATATTTTGACACACAAGGGCATCGAATGTACTCGCTAAGTCGATGCTCAAGGGAATCAAAATTCAAAGAATACTTCCCGTTGACCTAGAATCCTGAAAATTGAGAAAGAAAGGTCTCGTAGCACAAATATTGGGAAAGTCTGAAAACTGTTGGTACTTACGACTTTTTTTGCGATTCGGAAAAATATTCGTAACTCAATTCGGGAATTGAACTCTTTTCGTAAGTAGTTTGCAGAGAACCCTCAGTGCGCGAGCCCAACTCGCACTTGCCCGGTTTTTTATTTACTTTTTTTCTACTTTAATCAAAACATCTTTAAAGTGGGATCTGCGGAATTGAGGACTTCAATTCCGCAGGCATCGCAACCGCGATTTTTATTGGATTGAATGTAAAACTTCCTATTTCCTGCTGCAAATTATAATTTTCGATAAGTCTTAAAAAACTGCCCTTAGAAAATTGGGACTTCTGAATCGTCTTATTTTTTGATGAGTACTAATACCGGAATGCCGTTGACGACAAACTCTGCGTCAAAAAATTCGATAGTTTTGATTTTCGAATATTCTAATATTTTTTCGGTGCTATTCGAATATTTTTCGAAAATTTTCCAAAAAAAATCCAATTTTGTGTTAAGTAGAGTTTTTTTTTTATAGTCCATCCCAGTAACCGTCCATCATATTTTACATAGTCCATCCCAGTAACTGTCCATCATATTTTACATAGTCTATCCCAGTAATTGTCCATCATATTTTACATAGTCTATCCCAGTAACCGTCCATCATATTTCACATAGTCCATCCCAGTAATCGCCCATCATATTTTAAATAGTCCATCCCAGTAACCGTCCATCATATTTTACATAGTCCATCCCAGTTATCGTCCATCATATTTTACATAGTCTATCCCAGTAATTGTCCATCATATTTTACATAGTCTATCCCAGTAACCGTCCATCATATTTCTCATAGTCCATCCCAGTAATCGCCCATCATATTTTAAATAGTCCATCCCAGTAACCGTCCATCATATTTTACATAGTCCATCCCAGTTATCGTCCATCATATTTTACATAGTCTATCCCAGTAACTGTCCATCATATTTTACATAGTCCATCCCAGCAACCGTCCATCATATTTTACATAGTCCATCCCAGTAATCGCCCATCATATTTTACATAGTCCATCCCAGTACCGGTCCATCACATTTTACATAGTCCATCCCAGTAATCGTCCATCATATTTTACATAGTCCATCCCAGTAATCGTCCATCATATTTTACACAGTCCATCCCAGTAACCGTCCATCATATTTTACATAGTCCATCCCAGTACCGGTCCATCACATTTTACATAGTCCATCCCAGTAATCGTCCATCATATTTTACATAGTCCATCACATTGTACATAATCCATCCCAGTAATCATCTATCATATTTTACATAGTCCATCCCAGTAATCGTCCATCATATTTTACATAGTCCAGCCATCGTACATACGCACACCCGTACAACCCGGACACTGTAATGAAGCCGAACTGTATTTATGTTCTATTAGGTTTCCATGCTGTCCAGCGAATCTTCTGCATCCAGTAGCACCAGCACAAAATGTAAAGCATTGAAACTAAATCTTCATCAAACTCAGAAGGTAATTTCTAACAGTTATTTGCCTATGAAAGCCCATTATATGTACTCTCTAATTATGTACCCTCTTATTATATACCACCCTACATATTTAAATAAATTAGCTGCCACCTTGGTTTTTCCGTGGCTTTTTTTACTGATAAAGAGTTTATTTTTTTTTAAATTAAACCAGTAGTTCTTTAGATTATTACGTTCAAACAAACTCCAGCTTTATAATATCAGTAATTTATTGTGGCCTTCCCAGGACGCAAGCTTCCAACTAAAAGCTGATAAAATAAAGTTAGCGTTGGAACGAATGCGAGAAGCGAATATCAAGAAACTCTTCATCAAAGCCTTCTCTATGGATGGTTCCTCCAAGAGCCTACTAGTCGACGAAAAAATGACTTGTGGATACGTAGCACGACTGCTTGCTGACAAGAACCACGTCACTATGGAACCGAAGTGGGCCATTGTTGAACATCTGCCCGACCTCCATATGGGTAAGGAGATCACTATCTGAAATTTTTCCTACTTATTTATTTAAACAGGTACCTAATTCTTTTTTATCCATTTTAGAACGAGTTTATGAAGACCACGAGATGCTAGTAGACAACTTAATGCTATGGACAAGAGAATCAAAAAATAAAATCCTATTCGCCGAGCGACCTGACAAAATATCTCTGTTTCAAACTCCCGAAAAGTTCCTGTTGACTGAAGACGACAGAGGTAAATTCACGATGCGACTGCAACCTGATGTAAGCATACTTATTAACATTACAAATGAACAATTGCTAATATTTAATTGCACATATTAAGGTTGGTCCAGCGAACACGACGAGCATTCGAGACAAGTAATCATAGAAGAGTTTTTCGGACAGAGTGGAGGAACTACGAGCACTGTACCGTCCGTGTCAGGCCACCCAGTGCCTCCGATGGAGGGACCACTCTATCTGAAAAACGATGCCAAAAAAGGATGGAAGAAAATATACTGCGTTTTGCGACCGTCTGGTTAGTAACTATCTAAACAAGCTGCGCTGTGTGGCCACACCCCTTACGTCGTTCATAAGCAAAGCGAATAAGCCAAAGCGAATCATAATTATGTCTTTTAGAAGTAGATATCATTTTTCTTTAATTACATTTCAATTTGTTATTATGTAGGACTGTACTACTCGCCAAAGGATAAAGTGAAAACGCTGAAGGAGCTGGTGTGTCTAGCGACTTTCGACAATAATGAGGTTTACATAGGGTTGAACTGGAAGAAGAAGTACAAGTCGCCCACTGACCACTGCTTCGCCATCAAGCACCCGAGGCTGCAGCAACCAAAGAGTGTTAAGTTTATAAAGTTCCTGTGCGCTGATGATCAGCGGACGCTCGAAAGATGGGTGACCGCAATGCGCATAGCGAAGGTACGCACGACTACATATTAAAAAAATTAACCTATTCATAATATAACATAGTATAATCTGCCTACTGGGACTCGAGCCTCCTCTCTGGCAAAGGGAATGGTACGGAATCAACCATGTGATCCCAGTACGGGTTGGTAGATGTCAAATGTTTTCGAATGTTTGGTTCTAGAACCTGATGGTTTGAGAGCAGCGGTGACGAAATACATTACACAAAGCCTGGGTTTGAATCCGCTACTTACAATTCTAAATCAGGGCCATTAGCACTACTCTCATTCGCGATAAAACGTGGACAGTTTAATTCAATCCAATATCACATAATCCGAGAATTAAAAAATAAAGTAATATGTGCGTATAATAGCAATCAATATTTGTATCCACTTAAAAGGTATAGATCGTTATCGAGACATGTAACCAAACCAGGTTCATAGAGGGTGATCCCAGAATCTCCCCAGATTCTGAATAGATAAAACCAATTATATTAAATTAAAAAAAAAAAACAAGGACAACTGTTTTCCGGATTAATAAAATATCACGAGTGAAAAAATCTTATTGGGGCACTATGTATATTAACGTACATAGATTATGCCAGCAGCTTTGCGCACGTAGAGGATTATCCCAAAGGACAAACTCATGGAATAAAAAGTATCGTATGTGTTATTCTAGGACATAATATTATAATACCCGTGTGCAAAATTTCCATAATCGATATTAACATTTAAGCGTAAAGGAGTAATATACATACCTACGAAGATTAATATTTGGGCGTAAAGGAGTAATATACATACGCACCCTAATATTTGGGCGTAAAGGAGTACTATACATACGCACATTAATACTTGGGCGTAAAGGAGTAATATACATACGCACATTAACATTTGAGCGTAAAGGAGTAATATACATATGCACATTAATATTTGGGCGTAAAGGAGTAACACGCACAAACGTTAAAGTGGGTATGTGGGTAAAGAAGTAATGTAATGTATATTACTCCTTTACGCTCAAATGTTAATGTGGGTAAAGTTTGATGTTAGTGTAATTGCTTGGCAATATTCAAGTACATAATTATAGATATTGAATGTGGGGTAATCAATAATAGGTTTTAAATAAATCGATGATTGTTCACTGAATAACAGTGTCGTGATTACTGCATATTCCAATAAAATTTTATGAGATTATATATGATCACGATACAGTGAGCAGAAATAATTTCAAATACAATAAATCCTACCCAAATTCAAGATATGAAAGAAGATATGATTATATGTGCCCTAATAATAATAATAAGATTACATAGGCCCTGTTCCCGATACCGGTGGGACACTATTTTTTATATTTTTAAATGTTTTTTTTATGTTTTTTTTTTTAAAGAAATATTTAAAAATATAATTTATAAGTTTAATCTAATGAATAAAGAGAATAATAAGATTCCACTACTTTCACACAACGCCATCTAGTCCCAAACTAAGCAGAGCTTGTGCTATAAGTACTAGACAACTGATAATAATCATCCTTGTATATTTCTAAATACATACATATTAATCTCGAGAATAAAGTGGCTACACTTACGTGATTTATTACGAATTAATGATGTTTGCATTCACCCAGTGACATTTATATTTTTTATTATATTTTTGCCCAAAAAATTCATATTTATTATATTATAGTATAAATATTATAAAAAAAAAAACTTTATGTGGGAAAAGTGTGACAGCATTGAACTAGTAAAGTTACCTTTTAAGGCACTTTGGAAAAACAAAATAAATGTTGTTACATTAAGTTATATAGGGTGACTGGTAATTAGTGAACGATACTTAAACAAGTGATTGTAGTCATGATAACAAACAACTTTTACTATGGGATCAAACCTGAAATCGCGAAAAAGATCTGCCAAGTTCAGTACATTTTTACCAGTTAACATGAATGGATTGACCAGCAGATTTCAATAAAAGTTGTTTGTTATCATGACTACAATCACGTGTTTAAGTATCGTTCACTAATTACCAGTCACCCTATATCTATAAATTCGGTAACTTACTAACAGATTACACTGCTAGGTCTTGAAACATGACATTGGATAAAATGATTTTTGGTCACTAATTACCAGTCACCCTAAATATTATTGACTTATACTATATCATAATTATGTTAATTTGCACATGTTTTCCAGCATGGGAGGCAGTTGCTAGAGAACTATCGTTCGTTAGTTGAGGAGCTCACCCAAGAAGACTTAGACCATCTCGCCCATGCCCGCTCTTGTTCAGTAAGTAGTCGGTCTTCAACATTACATATCTTTAGACATAAAAAAGAACATCTATTTCTCTTCAAACCGTAGAGGCCCAGCCTGCTAGCTGCAGGCAGACAGGGTCGAAGCCTTCTTGGGTCATGGGTCAGCTTCCGAAAGGAAGGCCCGGCCCCGGCACGATAGGCAACGAAGGAATGGGGTAGGTTTTTAGTCAGTAAGAGTCTGACACTATTTCCCGCTCCGCCTAAGGGCGGGATTTGTCATTGGATGATTTTACCTACCATAAAAAAACCCCTATTTCTCTTGGACGCTATTTTTTTTGTGTTTGTTATTGTCAGGAGAAGGTTCTTGTAAACTTAGAAGGAAGCCTGGTGCAAAATTTAATTCCTAGGCCTGGTAGTTCCGACTGTGCGTTGATTTGTCCTGTCAATCAATTTCTCCTGTATATATAGATTTTCACTAGAAAACTAGCTTATCGCCTATATAAAACACTAGTATATATACCCTCTGCTTCGAACGGTTTTACGACATGTAATTATGTTTTTTTTTTTTCATATCTTCATCTCGTCTCTTTTATAATATTAGTCTTAATATGTGCGTAACTAACGCATCATTTTGTTTATAGATTACTTCAATACCAACAAAGACAAACGGTTTACCGGCACTGGCTATCAACAGCCCGGCACAGTCCACGTCAAGCAATGCTAGCGTGGCCAACTCAGACATCAGCAGCGGCAGGTTGGTATCATGCCCTTGTCTAATTACGCACAAACAAGCTGTAAAATCACATCAGAGTTTTGAGTCGAAAGGTAAAATCGCTTAAGCGCCACTTGGTCGAAAAAGAGTTATATAGCTTAGTGTAAAAGTTATAAAATTTATTTTCGACCAAAGTGGCGATTAATCCTTCCGATTACCCTTTCCACTGTCGAAATATAGTTGATGTATTTCACGAAGGTTTATGAGTTAGTGTATAGGTTCACGTACCTAATTTTTCGTGGCACAGGAGCTTACGCACACAGAGAGTGTGCATGTGAATCTACACACACATACAAATTATTCCTGCCTTCGTGAAACAGAACATCTTATAACTTCCAATGTGACTGTCTCTCTAAAAGACTCGATGTGCGGTCAGGTACTGAATAAAGATTTATAAAAGTTTCAGTATGACCTACCAATATTTTAATTTCACCTTAAATTGTGACGTATCGCTTTACCTTGATGTATTGAATTACTTTTGACTCAGCGACTGAATTAATTATTCTCAATGTTACTTCAGAATATACTATTCTGAAATCGCTTGCGTATCTTTTATTTTATAATTTCCTCAGGTACAAAATGCGAATGCCAATTTTATTTAAGCTGTATGCCATATTGATGTTACTGTTGCCATTACTGTAATGATAGACTCACAGATACAGATTTTATTTTCTTGTTATGTTTGTTTGTAAACAAAATGATTGTAACTTTTGACGTGTGCAGACACTCCCGCGCGTCGTCGTCCAGTTCGAGCGGATGTCTGTCCGACGGCGGCACCGCTTCCGAGAGTGCTTTTGACTGCGAATTTCCCATGGGTAATTAAACATTATTACTAACACCTTCGCGTCTCAAACATAAATAAATTATTGTTTGAGTTTTATGTTATTAAAATACTTGATATATCTTGCCGTAAAATTATATTATTATTCATTTAAACCTATTGAATATTTCAGGTACAATAAAGCGGAAGCCATCGATGAAGCCTAACATACCGTTAACGTGGATGACGCGACAGCTCAAAGAGATGGTAGAGAAAGGCGGTGAGTGTGGTGCGGAGGATGAGGGTGGCGGCGACTCTGGCACGCTGACGCGGCGTCCACGCCCCGCGCGCGCAGACGACTCCACGCTCAAACGACACCACACCATCGGTTAGTTTTCACATACAACCAAAGAATCATGAGATACTCATTTTCTCACGATTTCCAAAAGCAATTCTAATTTTCAATTCTGTTGTATTCAACAGATACCGCAGAGCCAAGTGTATTTAGTAGCACAACAGTCAGTCGGCTGAGCAGCGCAGGCAGCGCGGGTAGTGCCGCCAGCGTGGGCAGTGCCGGCAGCCCGGCGCGCGACCCTCCTTCGCCCACCTATGGCCACTACGAGAGCATCCCCCGCGACAGCCTATACCGCAACAGCTCCGATAGCGGCTCCGCCCTGTACGGATACACCGCCATTTACGACAAGGTGCAGAGACCACTAGCGGTGAGCACCGTAGAGGAACTACCACCACCTCCCCCTCCCACAGAAGACGTTCCCGATGGAATGTTCAGTTCTACCTTGAGTCTCGACTCGCTGCCGCCTCCGCCGCCGCCGCTCGAGCCTATCGAGGACCTCACGGGCTCGCAGCTCAGCTTGCCCCCGCCTCCGCCGGAGCACACGATGGAGGCGCACGCGGCGGCCGGGCGTGTGCACGATATCGTGACGCAGCTGACAGCGCAGCAGGTGGAGCAGGCGGCGCGCGCTGGCCAGGCGCGAGCCGTCGTGCGCACGGATTCCAGCCGCACATTCCCGCGCCAGCCCTCGCTTGATAGTGTGCACTCGGAGGCATCACGGACGTCGTCCCTACATTCGGATAAAAGTATCTATGGTCAACAAAATGTAGCGTACGGCGCTTGTCTTGCTGAACTTCAGACGAAAAAAATAAGCAATGGCAGTCCCTCCATTCAGCGAAAAGTAACCGCCGAAGCTTCTAAGGAACGCACAGGCTCAATGAAAAAAGTTAATTTTGCTGATGACTTACCAACTTGCTCTGATAGTAAAAAGACTAAGAAAATATCGTTTAATTTAAAGGAGCAACCGCCGTTATCACCACGAAAGCCACCACCACCGAAACGAAATGAAAGCACTAGGTTATCGTCACCAAAGAAATTAGCAGATTCGAACAGTAATCCTCCTAAAGAGTTCCTTAGAGACTTGCAGAGGGTTATGAGAAAAAAGTGGCAGGTAGCACAAAAATGTAAACTAGAACCTGCCACTACACCACACGAAGTGCTAGGTTTTAGAGAATATCCTTTATCGGAGGACTACAAAGAGACGAGCGTATCGATGTGGGTGCAGGAGCACTACGGCGGGGGCGTGGAGGACCCGTTCTACGAAAACGTGTTCAGCCGCGCGGAGCCCCCGGTGCGGCGCGAGGAACCCAAGCCCATCAAGAAGCGGCCGCCGCCGGCGCCGCCCCGCCGCAGCGAGTCCACGCACCTGTCCTCGCAGCCGCAGCCCGCCGTCTGAGCGCGCCTCATTGCTTGTGATGTAAGCGCGCGCAAACAACCGCCATGAACCGACCGGAGTTAGATATTTATTGGTATAGATATTATAATTATTTGTACCTACACATTAGGAATTGTATCATTGTAACGAGATCTGTGTCCCACAAATCGCTAAACAGATACACGTAACGAATAGCGATACTAAATGTTATGTAACTTTAAGCCTTTCTAATAATAAAACTAAGCTCTCTGAAGTTAGGTAAATGTGACATATTTACTTGAAACGTAGTTTACAAAACTAAATGTAAAGGCAACTGAAAAAATACATGAAAAAATGTGAAGCGTGTTTCTTGTAAAAAATGACCAATCTCGATAAATTGTTATCATTTTGAATGCAGTTTAAAAAATTATAGTAATCAGAATGGGGTGCTATTTTGGAAGGTATACTAAGGTATGTAGGTTGGCTTTTTGCAAGTTCACTTGCAATGGATGATTATAAAGGAATTTAATTTCCGTAAAATTACTAAGTTAGGCAAGGTATTGTAAAAATAAATATATTTAATTAGAGGTTAGAAAAAATACAAGTTATACAGAATGTATACATGTGTGCGCGAGTGCGCGCGCTGTGCACTCATAGAAAATGGTTACTTGCAGTGAACTTGCAAAATATATTTATTGAGTGTGTTGGAGTTTTGTCAATTTTATATTATGTTCCTAGTTAATTATTGTATAATATGTTTTATTGTAAACTCAGGCAGTCTATATCTAAGAATAAGGAGATTTTTTAACTACGTTTTAACAGAATGTCTTTTGATACGAAATTGTGGTTTCTCGCCCATCTTGAAAAGAATTACTGTTCGAAAGGTCCCTTCGAGTAGGTTCTACCCGAAGAGCTATAGTAACTGCATAGATTTATAGTAGAACGTACGTAGGTATGCCATCATTTTTGATGGGTTTGCGATACAAAAGTTTGGAATGGCCGCATGCCACTCAACATACTATTGTAAGTGAGCTAGTGGTGATGCGAGTAGTCGTAATATACCTCGTGAGTTGGGTGCCATAACGTCTATTTTTATCACTTTGGTCATTTATAAATGCGATTCGAAAATTTCAGTAGTCATTCGTTGTAATCTGCAGTCACGTGCAAAAGATGTACTCATTTATCAACATACAGTAGTTTCTTCAAGTTCCTAAGGCAACCGAGCAAGCATAATTTTGGTATCCTGAAATATTGTGTAGAAACTCAATGAAGAAAAAGTTCTTGAGCCACAAACCTATTTGCTAATTTTACGTAGGTAAAATTATCTACGTAAAGTAATTACATTGACGTGATTACATTCACGTTTTTACACGTGAATGTAATCGATTTGCCTGGTCGATCGTTCCCTGTGGCAAATGCTATCAAAAAGAACGCACAGATAAGTCAATTTTCAGCCTACCGTGACCACTGATTTGGCTGTTTTGAGAATAAGGAAATAGGAAGGGACAAAATGAAAAATATACAGAACTCCAATGTGTCTGATCTCACTGTAACATCAGTAAGCGTTATTATTATGTTTGGGCTGTGATTATATCGTGTCTGATTTATTTTCTGAATTCAGTTTTATACGACGATGGTGGTTAAATAATTATGATTACTTATCCCCAATTTGATAGTAGGTAATGCACAGGGCTATATTAAAAAAGATATATAAAGGTAACATGTAAAGTTGAGAATGTTACGATAAAAGTATTTAAAGTAATTATATTTCCACCGCTGTTCTATAAACTGATAAATATTATGTAAATTGTTTTGTGTATTCTTAACGGAACACATCAGCACTGGAACTCGGTCCTTGTGTAGCAAATTAGCTAATAAATTAAGCTTTGAATACCTGACTAGATTTAATTATTTAACGATAAATTACGTACGAATGTTTTTTTTTTTTTAATTATTTTAGTTCGTTGAAACTATTGAGTCGAGACAGTGTAATATGATTTTTGACTAGCGTTATGAGGCCTTATAATGTAATGAATCACCTAGATTTATTCTTTCCTGGTGTTTAATCATTTGCATTAAGGAAAAAATTAATTATTAAGAATCTAGTTAATAATACGCAAAAACATGCATCGACCTGCAAAACATGCATCGCCCTGTAAAACATGCATCGCCCTGCAAAACATGCATCGCCCTGCAAAACATGTAATAACCTGCAAAACTGAGCAATCGGCGCCAGTTACTGATCATCATAGTTTCAGCAAATTAACTAAACATAGGTATAACGCATATTACTCTGTCTCCACTCGCAGTAGACTTGATATAAACTGCCTTATTTATAGTTGATGAGTGATGCTGTTTCATTACTAGAATTTTGCATTCCTTTATTAATTTCGGAATACGTAAAATTACACCAGTCTATAGGTATCTACGTAATCTATTTAATTACATTGAAGACGATTCGATGATAGCATGAATAAAAGAAAAACAAGCTTGATAAGTTTACGCTCTTTTTAGTCAGCTTATTCACTTTTAAGGATAAGCTATTAGAGGATTTCAACAGAATTTGATATGAAGAAAAGACTACAATAGCGTTTAAACTGATTTTTATTTTACACTTATGACACCAACGGAATTCCATCCAATTTCAAAGTCGGGTTAGGAAGACTGAAAATATGAAATAAAAATCCGATATTGACAATAAACTTACGTCCAATAAATCCGGAGTTGTATTAAATGGAAGGGAGATACTGCACACTGCCTTATTTGTGCTTAGTGTCTACGGTACCACTGTTAAACTATTGTAATCGGAATTTGTTTTTGATCAGTGGTCCTATTCTCTAAGAAAACGCAACGCTGCCGCAACGACGAAAATCCAAATAGTATACATTGAATTAACAATCCAAAGCATAGGTCATTTAGGTAGACAATCCATTGTATCCTATTTGGGTGTTCGTCGTTGAGGCAGCGCTGCGTTTTCTTACAGAATAGCACCACAGGCCCGTTGATCCCTAAGCGAAAGCCGGCTTCTCCGCGCAGCAAAGATTACGCGGTAAATGTGAAACCGAAAAAAAATGGCAGGGCATAGATTATAAAATATTATGCCAAAAACGTAATTATATTATCAAACTTCTTTATAGATACTTAACGAAAATAAGTACAATGCGGTCCAAATGAGAATAGGATCGATTACCATGTTGTGACGTCACGTCGAACTGTCAAATTGAAGAAATTGGGTACGGCGAGCAAAAAAAGAATTTTATTAAATTAAATTTATTTACGAATCGTGAACAAAAAAAATTTTATCAGAATTCAGTTCTTCAATTTTACTCATCTCTGCATCACTGTGTGAAGTGTCTGATTAGTGGCAAATGTAATTTTTTTTTAACTAATTATGACTTAAAACAATATATTTAGCTAATTTATAATAAACAATAACGGTTTTACTTCACCTAGACTTAACTAAGAGTATGTAATACAAAGCAAAAAAAAGTCTTTATTGATATGCAAATAAGTTTTTTTTGCAAACCGTACTTTTCACTCAACATTTGACAGATCGAGGTTATTGGCTTTCCTATTCTTATTTGGTACGCATAGTACAATAAATTAGGAGAAAGTGGAAGCCGGCTTTCGCTGCAAAGAAGACAGCATTCTCTCAATTGTCATCGCAAAACGCACAATCTGAAAACTTTTCAGATATTTTACAGTGTTTTTAAAGCTACATCATCATCAGTGCCGGATTAAACCAACGTGGGGCCTGTAGCAAATTCCACTAAGGGGAATAAGAACTACAAGGATTTAAAACTTCTTTAACGTATTCTTCAAACAGGCCACGGGGCCCATAAGGAGCCATGACTGGACCCACGAGGCAATGAGTCCGTAATCAGTTGCCTACATTCTCTTTAAGGAAAATTCTGAAGTGAATCTTGACTTGTTATCGTTGATTCAACAAACGCTACACACCCCACTGCGCGGGGCCCGTAGCTTTTGTTTCTCTATGTTGGTGATCCGGCACTGATTTATCATTTCATACTAGTCTTGTTATTCCGACGCATCCAATCGTCTTAAGTTCTCGGTTATATCTTGTCGATATTTTCGGCGTAAATAAGAAAATGAATCTTCGTATTTACGAGTATTTTAGATAAGTGGAAGACTGCTGGTTAGTGTAAAATGGATAGAAAATGTACGAAATTTCTCAAAATATCGATTAGATACAACGCTTACAAAGTAGTTTGTCATGATTTTATTAAAAATATTTTATTTTGTTGAATGGAAGGCGAAAATATTAATATTTCGCCTTTTTTGCTATTGATGTTTTTCAATGTACCTAATGTTTAAAACTATTGTACTGTAGTTAATTCAACTACATGATAAATGTTTGTCTGTAAGTAGTTTAAATCTCAGTTATACATACTTATTGTAATACGTAGGGAGATGTGATTTTATTTGAACCTGGTCTTATGTACTAGCAACACGGAGAGAACATAAACAACAATGTCGAGCGTGCAATATGGTGGACTTTATTGAAGAAGTCAACCTTAGTGAAAATAACACGGATGCATAAGTGCGTAGGTATCTGGAATATCCTTATAACTCTGATGTGCCGTAAGTCTCAAACAAGACTTTAAAATATCGAAAATAATCCTAACTAAATAAGCACTCACTGTTCTTTAATGTTGTATATAATATCTGAAATGCTAGTTCTAAATTAAACAATGTTTACAGCTAACTAATAGATAGATACGGGTTGAATTCTCATAATTTTGACGCATACCTAATGATGTAATTGAAAATGGTTTAATAATCACTTTTATATAACGCATTTATTAGTATTTTTAATTAAATATGTTTAAATTGTACAGAACAAATTAATTATAACATTAATTCTTTGTATATTTTTTCAAATATAATGAAATTCCAAGAAACTATGTATTTTATTGTTTTTCTCACCCTTGGATAAATAATCCTAGTTTAAAGAGATTTTCAAATTTTGCGGGCCATAGCCCTGTCTAATTATACTTACATTTTGATAAAAGTGCAGAAAGTTTGTCATTGCGACCGAGGCGGAATTCATGAGACGAGCCGTAGGCGAGTGTGGTATGGAGCCGAGGGCTGCAGTGACTTTGAAGAAATACTTTCTCTGAAAATTACAACGTATTTTTGTTCATTTTTTACAGAACAAAACTTTTCAATGTTGCCATACATTTTAGTTTTGATTTAGATGGCAGCAGGCTATCACAAATTTTTTTTTACCTTAATCACAGTATCTGGCGGCGCGGCGGCTTAGCATCTAAAGAATTCTCTCCAAATCTTAAATTCAACTTTTTTTCACAAATAACACAAATAAATAGGATAGATAATAGTATATAATAGACTTTTTTCCCGCGATAATAGTATATAATACACTTTTAATCTTTGCATATTGAAAAATAGGCAAAGGTATCAAACTTTATTTATCCTAATATTAATGAAAATAGAAATTCAAATATTTTTGAATTTAGAATGCCAATAAATGTTAATTTGTTGGTAATAACAAATTATTGTGTAAGTAATCGTGTTCATTTATTATATTCTGTTCAAAAACACAGTTAAAATTTTCATTAAATATTAAAACCTTACAAATATCCGCCTCTTTGCTTTAAAAAAAATAAAATAATCGCCCTTGACCGTGACGAAATAGGAATGAAAAAAGCCTTGGTTTGATAAATTTAAAAAAAGCACGCGAGTGATATACAATATGCCATAACGAACCTAATTGTAGTGCGATTAACTTATTTAGTTCCGAGAACAAGTTTGGTGTCCGAGCGGAGCGAGGCCGCCAATATTCGAGGGACTAAATAAGTCTTTAACCCGAGGTAAACACTGTGCTTTTCATTACAAATAAAAGGAAAATAAAAATCTGAGTCGTCGTCAAAGGTCGTACTATATTATATATTAAGTAAGTTTCTTTTGATTAAGGCCGTAAAAGGTTTCCGACAACATGTTCCTCCATCCTTAACTGAATCTGATAAACATACTGTGTAATTGCAAAATTTCTTACAGCAGAGATTTAGTAAAGTATAAACAAAATTCTACAACTCAAATGAAGATCGGATCGCCGTTTTCCCGCCATCTAGATTTTTTTTTCTGTGGTCAACCGGCTATTCAGCCGTCATTTTTCATTTCTATGTGTGAAAAATTGTAATATTTTTTTCAAATCCATTTTAGTGTAAAAGAAAGAATTGAAAGTAAATTATAATTAAGTCATTTTAAAAAATATGTACTTATCTTTATGTTATTTCAATTGTACATCGCACTGTAATGAAGGGGCTGTATAGAAAGTTACGAAATGGTTAAATACATACATTCTCTTTGGTTCAATAGATATGTGAAAATAGAACTAGTTGTTTTTTTTAATAATTTTACAGATGTCAGTTGAAAGTGATTATTAGATACTTTCAACCCGCTTCGCAGGCAACTTCAGACCTACTTTCTGACCATGAGTAACTTCAGTGAGTCACTTTCGACTGACAGCTGTCAAATTATTAAAAAAACAACTAGTTCTATCTTCGCATTTCTATTGATTTATGTCTCAACTTTCTATACAGCCAGTCAATTACAGCGCGATGTAAAATTGAAATTAAGAGATAAGTATCAATTTATTCTTTAATTTTTTTAAACTGACATAGATTAGAAATATTTATCATTTTTCACTGATATTAATGAAAAATTATGGCTGAATAGCCGATTGAACACAGACAAAAAAAATAGGCGGGAAAGAGGTGATCCAATCTTTATTGGTTCCGACTACTGCTTTAACCTCTTAGGCGTTGAATCCTTAACTGAATCTGATTATTGTGTAATTACAAAATGTCTTACAGCAGAGATTTAGTAAAGTATAAATAAAATTCTACAAAAAAAATCCCGCCATTTGGTTTTTTTTTTCTGTGGTCAATCGGCTATTCAGCCATCATTTTTCATGTTATCAGTGAAATATGATAAATATCTATGTTAGTTTTATAGAATTAAAGAATTAGTTGAAAGTAAATTATAAATAATTATGTAATAGAAAAAAATTGATTATCTCTTAATTTCAATTTTTCATCGCGCCGTAATTGACTGGCTGTATAGAAAGTTAAGACATAGATCAATAGAAATGCGAAGATAGAACTAGTTTTGTTTTTTTAAATTGTCAGTTGAAAGTGATTCTCCCTAGGGATGAAAAGTATTACTTTCAACCCACTCCTCAGGCAACTTCAGACCTACTTTCAGCGTATGAGTAATGAAAAATCATAAGACGACCTTTGACGACGATTCAGGTTTTTATTTTTATTTTCCTTTTATTCGTAATGAAAAGCGGGTTAAAGACTTATTTAGTCCCCTAGGGTAACAATGTGCTATTTTTTACGCACTAGCGACCCGCCCCAGCTTCTCACGGGTACAATGGTGATAATATAGCACATTATGATAGAAGTGTGTAATGTAGGAGGTTACCGTCGAGGCGGTAGTGTTGGAATCTTATTGTTTGGATAAGGTTTTCAAATGTCAATGACACTTGTTGTCGTGTGTGACAGCTAATATTTTAAAGTTAGAAATAACTGTCGTCTAGATGGCGTTAGTTTTGATATTTGTTTTGTCAAATGACGATTTTACATTTAATGTGGCGCATTAAATAATTCTTGAACTTTATGTGACATTAAATCAAATGTTTCAGACATTTATATTTTTGTAAGGATTTTTCTGGTTGTTTTTATACATACACTGACTTGAATAAATAGTTAACTGTTTCTGCCAAGATGGCGGTAGATCCGGTCCTCACTTTTATTAATAGCGGGTGTTCGAACCCACGAGAGTAGTCGGTTGTCGATTTTAGAAAGGGCAAGTCAAGGAAATAAACGTGCTGTGTGGATAAAGTCAGTAATGTTGAATTAGTGATTCAACAATTCAGAAGCGGGATATTAATAGTTGGTCGGTTATACCAGCCAATTATATCCAGGCCCACATACGTAAGTTTGGTTGTTCTGATTTGACGCTGTCATAGGGTAAGAAAACTAATTTTATTTTCTACCTGTTTTTTTTTTCTTCCTTTTTGTAATGTTCCTGTATTTAAAAGATAACTGTCTTTGTTGTAACGGATTGTGTTGGTTCAGTACCTTACACTGTATTGTAGTATTAAATATTGTGCTAGTAGCATTTGTGAACGCAAATAGGTTTGTTTATCTTTAAACTGACACAATTGTTTGGTACATATTCAAAGAAAAACTGAGTTTGATTATAATTTCCTCATCATTGAAGAGATTCACTGATCCAGTAAGGTCAATATCGATTTTTTTTTTAAGAAACCAATGGGTACCTGTTTATATTTTTCTGATAAGTTTTTATTTCGAGCTGTGGGTTTACAAATTACAAGTTGCTTACTTACAATAATTATATGAATGTACGGGTTCATCATATTGTTTTCAACTATTTGGTTCTATTTGAAAACATTTAGTGGTCTGGTTAAATTTGAATTTTTACGGCCACTAAGCAGTCATTGTTAGTGATTACATTAGTATTAAAAGGCTTGATAATCCAACCTTAAATCCGATTGAACTATAAAGTCGTTTTCCAAACAAGGCCGAGACTAACAGCTAGCACTTTTTATAACATTTGTTGTGTGCAATTATTGTTCTAAAAGCAGTAGCAATGGGTGCAGCGTGATGCGTGAGGCAAGCGCAGCGTGGTGCGCCAGACGAGCGCAGTGTAGTGCACCAAGAGACCGCAGCGTCGTGCGTGAAGCAAGTGCTGCGTATTATGTAAGGTGAGCGCACTGTGGTGCGCCAAGCCGCCGCAGCGTGGTGCGCCAAGCGGCCGCAGCGTGGTGCGCCAAGCGGCCGCAGCGTGGTGCGCCAACTGGCCGCGGCGTGGTGCGCCAAGCGGCCGCGGCGTGGTGTGCCAAGCAACCGCAGCATGGTGCGCGAAAAGAACGCTGCGTGATGCGTAAGGCGAGCGCAGCGTCGTACGCCATGCGAGCGCAGCGTGGTACGCCATGCGAGCGCAGCGTGGTACGCCATGTGAGCGCAGCGTGGTACGCCATGCGAGCGCAGCGTGGTACGCCATGCGAGCGCAGCGTGGTACGCCATGCGAACGCAGCGTGGTACGCCATGCGAGCGCAGCGTGGTGCGCCATGCGAGCGCAGCGTGGTACGCCATGCGAGCGCAGCGTGGTACGCCAGGCGAGCGTATTGTGGTGCGCATGGCGAGCGCAGCGCGGTGCGCATGGCGAGCGCGGTGTGGTACGCCATGCGAATGCATTGTGGTGTGCGTGCAGTGCGCATGGTGGGCACCGCGCAGTGCATAAAGTAGGCGTCGCGCAGTGCGCAAAGTAGGCGTCGCGCAGTGCGCAAAGTAGGCGTCGCGCAGTGCGCAAAGTAGGCGTCGCGCAATGCGCAAAGCATGCGCGGCGCAGTGCACAAGGCGAGCGCGTTGCAGTGTGCAAGGCGGGCGCCAAGCAGTGTGCAAGCCGAGCGCAGCGCGGTGCGCAAGGCGAGCGCAGCGCGGTGCGCAAGGCGAGCGCAGCGCGTTGCGCAATGTGGGCGCCGCGCAGTGCCCTAGGCAGACGCCGCGCAAGGCAAGGTGAGCGCAGTCGAGTGGGAATGTAATCAATGCACAAGGGGTGCAATGCGTAGTTGTTTGATTGCACAATATGTGCAAGGCATAGTTGTTTGATTGCACAATATGTGCAAGGCATAGTTGTTTGATTGCACAATATGTGCAAGGCATAGTTGTTTGATTGCACAATATGTGCAAGGCATAGTTGTTTGATTGCACAATATTTGCAAGGCATAGTTGTTTGATTGCACAATATGTGCAAGGCATAGTTGTTTGATTGCACAATATGTGCAAGGCATAGTTGTTTGATTGCACAATATGTGCAAAGCATAGTTGTCAGAGTGCACAATATGTGCAAAGCATAGTTGTCAGAGTGCACAATATGTGCAAAGCATAGTTGTCAGAGTGCACAATATGTGCAAAGCATAGTTGTCAGAGTGCACAATATGTGCAAAGCATAGTTGTCAGAGTGCACAATATGTGCAAATCATAGTTGTTAGAATCCACAAAATGAGCAAAGCATAGTTGTTAGAATCCACAAAATGAGCAAAGCATAGTAATTAAAATGCACAAGGTGTGTAAAGCATAGTTGTTAGAGTATACAAGGTTTTTAAAGCATAGTTGTTAGATTGTAAAAGGTGTGCAAAGTATAATTATTAGAGCAAATATTTATTTTTTGATTTGTTTGAGCAAATAAACAAATATAAATCTGTATTAGAATGTATAAGGTATGCAAAGCATACTTGTTAGATTGCACAAGGTATGCAAAGCATAGTTGTTAGAATGCACAAGCCGTGCAAAACGTAGTTGTTGGAATGCACAAGCTGTGCAAAGCATAGTTGTTTGAGTGCACAGCGCAATTATGCATAAGGTGTGCAAAGCATAATTATTAGAACAAGTTCTGACGGTTTCAAGGTAGTAGCGACTTGTACCACCCTAGTGGTTTCAAGGTAGTAGCGACTTGTACCACCCTAGTGGTTTCTAGGTAGTAGCGACTAGTACCACTAGTAATACAGTATATAGCGTACAGTTTTATTTTGGCGGCTTCGAGGTAGAAGCGACTTGTACCGCCCCAGTGGTGTTAAGGTAGTAGCGACTTGTACAGCTCCAGTGGTATGGTAGTAGCGACTTGTGCCACTAGTAACGTAATTAGTCAGGATCAGAATCAGAATTTCAATTTGTTAAACATAGGTTTGAAGGCGTATGAATAGTTAAGGACAAAAAAAAGCAAGAAAATAATAATATTAAAAAAAAATTAAACTCATACAAGAGACTAAAATAACTATTTTATATTTAGTTATTTTTATAAAATGTACTATTGAAAACGAACTTAAAAGAAATCTCAAAACAGTCAATATGTAAACCATGTGGTTGCATAATGAGAAATATTACAAATTGTCATAAAAAAAAGTATAGTAACATTTATCCATTAATAGCGAGATAGACTTTTCTTAAATTTTAATAAGGGTAAATTTTTGAATTATTGGGTTTTCGATGCCAAAAAAAAAAAAAGCTTATTTTCACACGATTTGTTCATACATTGAGGACGCACTGCAGTCTCTTTTAAAAAAAAATCTGATAGCTTTTGAAACAGATATAAATTGATTCTAACAAACAAAGCAGTTTCGTAAATGTACATAGCTGGTACAGTCATAAATTTTAAGGATAGTTTTTGAGCCACATATTGACCGAATACATGGTTTATAACGTACAGTTGTATGTTGGCGGCTTCAAGGTAGAAGCGACTTGCACCGCTCTTTAAGTTTCAAGATAGTAACGCCTTGTTCTACAAGTAATGTATGTAGTATATATTATACCATACTATATGTACATACAGTTGTATGTAACTGATTGTTATCGATTAATGGTAGTGTTTCTTTTATGCAATTGTAATTTACAGGTACGTGGACAGGGTGTGAAGTCCCCGTAAACCTTCATCAAAAACCAAGCATCCTCCCAACAGATGGATGTTGTTGTCTCATCCGGGCAGCTGTCTGGTGGTTGATGTCAGATTTTTATGTGGTTAGATCGCACGGAGAACTCTGAACTGCAATGCAGGATTTATAATTTTTTGTCGTTAATTTGTTATGTGGCAACATAAATGATTGTTAAGAGTCTTTCAGGCGTCGTGATGCACGCCAGGTCAGTGGAAGTTTGGTTCCAGTGAGTCAGAACCGGATACCGCATAGATCTCGGTGATTCTGAGCTGTGTGTGGTGATGTTCCAGTGAGTCAGGGTGGTACTGTCCCAATGATTCGGGGATGCCCCAGTGAGATAGTGGTGATGTTCCATGAGTCGAGATAATTCTGCAGATTCCAGTTGGTCGGAGAAGTGCTGCAAGTACCAGAGGGTCGGAGCGATGATGTGTAACTCAATGCAAGCCATTACGTCTGACTGCTGTCGTCAACCAGGAAAGTCTCTTCACATGATGGCCAAAAGTACAGTCTGCTTAGTCAAGGTCACTGATGGGGCTAAGATCAGGTTAGCATGCTTGTGGTGAGGTTACCTTTTAAAGCCGTAGGTGCTGGCTGCATGGCTCAAGAGTTTTAGGAAGTGATATATGACATCACGATGTGGTAGCTGCATGAAGGCTGCGTTAATGTTCGTAGTCGAGGTTCACCAGAGGTTGGTTAGAGGTATGCGGAACAGTGAACAAGAACGAAGTCCCGCAAACTACCATTACCTTCATTTCTTTAAAATTTGATCGTTGAAGTAAAAGACACTCTCGCAATTACGCAGGGACGCGTAAGTTATGCGGATGGCCGAATGTTGGAATCTTATTGTTTGGATAAGGTTTTCAAATGTCAATGACACTTGTTGTCGTGTGTGACAGCTAATATTTTAAAGTTAGAAATAACTGTCGTCTAGATGGCGTTAGTTTTGATATTTGTTTTGTCAAATGACGATTTTACATTTAATGTGGCGCATTAAATAATTCTTGAACTTTATGTGACATTAAATCAAATGTTTCAGACATTTATATTTTTGTAAGGATTTTTCTGGTTGTTTTTATACATACACTGACTTGAATAAATAGTTAACTGTTTCTGCCAAGATGGCGGTAGATCCGGTCCTCACTTTTATTAATAGCGGGTGTTCGAACCCACGAGAGTAGTCGGTTGTCGATTTTAGAAAGGGCAAGTCAAGGAAATAAAAGTGCTGTGTGGATAAAGTCAGTAATGTTGAATTAGTGATTCAACAGTAGTAAGACTCGAGCCTTGGCGAGGGTCTTAAGAGAGCCAAGAACGGTAACTACTCATTACTCACGTGTATCATACGATGTTTTTCAATACACTTGTGAAGAAAAATAATTCAGCTAACTAATATTACAACGGTAAAACTAGTAAAATTTTTCATAACATGGCGGTAAAAAATTAAATTTGTTTTCATAAACACGCGGCAGGCTATGGCTTTAAGGCCTTTTGATCATATTGCCTAGTCGTCGTTTGTTTTCTTGTGTGAAAAGTTTTTACGTTAATGTTATTCGTAGTGACTATAGAATATGACATTAACGGTTAATTTTAAAATGCTTTTGTAGTATTTAATTTAATTTAATTAATACTGCCCATGAACTTCACTCGAAAAAAATCACACCAAAAACCGTGCGCATCTTAAAATGACGGTAATAGACAATTATTTTTTTTCGTATTTTTCAAAATTTGAATCGCAAACAAAGAGGTTGAAGAAAAAGGTTATAGCTACATTACAGCACTAGTGCGTAATGGTAATCAAAATATCACAGTTTGGTAACAGGTGCCATTATATACCTAAGTGTAGTGCAATAAGAGCCACTTTCTGAGCAAGTGTATTGAAAAATACATTATGCATCTATTATACATATAAACCCCTTGAGATCAAAAAAGCTGAAAGTAAATTTTCGTTCAAGCGTAAAATTCGGAACTATCTACTACTTGAAGTCTTTTCAACTTTAGTTTCAGTCTTCGTCATAATAATTGTCATTTTTTAAGTTCTCATAATTACAATTATTTGATAATTATCATTAGTTTATAATATTAGCATATAGAATACGTATTTTATTATTATAAGTAATTTAGTTCATACTATATTCTATACAAAATATCTATTATTTATTTATTGTGCACACCTACCACAGTGTTATCTTTTTTAACCCAAAGGTTGACTGGTAGAGAATGCCCTGTTGCATTAAGTCCGCCTATGTACCACTATTGTACATGAAGTTAAAAAAAAAAAAACCTTCCTCTTAAATCACTACTGATCTATTAAAAGAAACCGCGTCATAATCCGTTGCGTATTTTTAAAGATTTGCGCACATAAGGACAGACAGCGGGAAGCGACTTTGTTTTATACTATGTAGTGATGATGCGGATGTTAACGATCAAGAAATCTAAAAAAATATAAAAGAGAGAAAAATAGCTTACTGTTCTTATTTATAATTTAGAAATATAAATCTTAAAAAGTCGTGGACACCTCATGTGTTGTATTTCTTGTTACATGGGACTTTCAAAGAGCATGAAAGATATTGTAAACAAATGAAAATGCCTTTTGCAGTTCATATATTGGGGCGAAAGCCTTCCAATCACGCGATTGGAATGTTTACATAAATATTGCTACTTTTTAAGCGTCTCTGGATCCTTAAAAAAGGATACAAGGTGGGTGGACCATGGAAGGCCATGCTCCTTCGAAGGCCAATTATTAAAATGTCGTAGTTATTGCCATGTGATGACAAATTCCTTCTACTTACACAAACACCCATCGAACTCAAAATCACAGACGCGGAGGCGAATCGCTCGCGCTATTATTTTGGCAGTACGGTCCCTCGCTTCATTGATTTCGGGAATGGACGACGTTAAAATAAGGTGGGTGTACCATGGAGGGCCACTCTAACAAATAAACAGTTATTATTCGTTTATTTACTGGATAAATGAAACTAACAAATATTTAAGTGATACTTTGTTTCATTATGTAACATATAAACCACTTCTTTTTATTGTAGATTTAATCGCTATTTATTAAACTTTAGTGTTCAATTACTGATTTATTATGATGGCCTTCTAAGGAGCCTTGTTCCTAGCAAAGCCATTTGGAAGAGTTCAATGAAAATTAAGTTCAATTAATATTGATTAAATCTGCATTTTCAAAAAATGGTTTAAATCTTACATAATGAAACAAAGTATTACTTAAATATTTGTTAGTTTCATTTATCCAATAAATAAACGAATAATAACTGTTTATTTGTTAGAGCGGCCTTCCATGGTACACCCACCTCACATGAAATAAAATATTCAAATTAGTCATCAGGACAGTCATCAGCTGGAAGAAAAATTTGTAGGTGTGCAAAAAAGATAATTCATAAAGGATGAATAGTTTACCCAAAAATCAAATAAAAAAGCCTTGCTTCGAGGAGTTGTCAGCAAACCGCAGGGGCCGAGCATGGTCGAAGCCTACTGGGGCCAAGGATCGTTTTCTGAGAGGAAGGTTCGGCCCCGGTATGAAAGGCAACGAAGGAACTGGTGTGGGTTTTTAGTCAGTAAAGGTCTGACACTATCTCACGCCCCGCCCAAGGGCGCGGAGATATCATTGGATGATTTCACCACAGAACAAAAAAAAGGTAGGTATAAAGGCTTTTCTTGGTCTCTCTTTACGCTTTTTTTCCTGGTGTGTACTACACGCCGTTATTTATAGAAACAATTTTTTTTTTTGGCATCATACAGTCATATTACACACTTACAGTACCTTTACATAATAAGTCTAAACGCATTATAAATTAAAAGTATCAATACTATGTACACCTGCTATCGAAAACATTGACCAAAACAAATATTACCACAAAGACTTTATTTTTAATTTACACATATTTGGAGATATACACTGTTAAATTTTAGTCGTTTTAATTATAAATTAATAATTAAAAAATAAAGTATTTTTTTTCAAAAACTCAATTAATATACGCATGTACGAAAGTAATTTATATACATAATAAATTAATTCGAGTTTAAAAAAAAAAACACTTTATTTTTTTTTCTCTTTACAAATCGATAGTATTTCATGTACCGAATCGACCCTCCGCGGGATTAAAACGACTAAAATTTAACGGTGTATACTCGATATGGGCTTTTTTAACTATTTCGTTTTTACTAAACTTTATAATCATATACGAGTATATATAAATGAATATCTGTTCGTTAGTCTCGCTAAAACTCGAGAACGGCTGAATCGATTTGGACATTTTTGATCTTGAAATATTCGTGATACTCCAGGGAAGGTTTAAACAGTGAGAAAATATGGAAAATTACACGAAAAAAAAAATAGACTATTAGGCGGTACGGCACAGCAGTGGCTGAGTGGAAATGGCCCCGACTTACGAGTTGTAGGTCACGGGTTCAAACCCAGCCAGGCGCATTACTTTGTGTAATTTACTTAATCACCACTGCTTTCAAAAATGATGAAGGAAAACATCGTGAAGAAACCGGCATGTCCTAGAACCAAAAATTCGAAGGCATCCATCAATCCGCACTGGGCCCGCGTGGTGGACTACGACCCATTCCCTCTCCTAGAGAGGAGGCCTGAGTCCCAGCAGTAGGAACATTATAAGGCTGAGGCTATGCTATGCTAGGCGGTACAAAGTTTGCTGGGTCAGCTAGTCTTCTTCTTCTTATATATAAAAATGAATAGCTGTTCGTAAGTCTCGCTAAAACTCGAGAACAGCTGAACAGATTTGGCTAATTTTGGTGAGAAAAAATAGTATTCATTGACTATTAGGCGGTACGATGTGTCGCTACAGTCAGCTATTATTAAATATCATCTTTTGTACAGCTATTTGACTGGCCTGTTGGTCTAGTGGTTAGTTGCCCTGACTGTTATGCCAGAGGTCATGGGTTCGATTCCCACCCAGGACAAATGTTTGTGTGATGAGCACGATCATTTTTTCTGTGCATAGATAAAATAAATTCTTTCTGTGACTGGGTGTAATTTATCTATAATATGTATTTATAAATATATAAGTAGGTGTGTCTAGTACCTACTCATCACACAAGCTCTGCTTAGCTTGGGATTAGACTGCGTTGTGTGATAGTTGTGGAATACATAGATATAGTATATTCACGGTTTTGCACTAGACTTATGGCTAGGTTAGATTGACATATAAAAACCTTAATGTTAATTTCACTCAAGGATCTTGTTTACGCTTCACTTTAGGACACAACCTGCATTCTCTTTTCGCACAGAGTCTATTAGAGTTCGTTTGGTGCATTGTCGTTTTTTTTTCATGATTTATGAGCTTTTTTGCTTAAAACCTACGTTACAAGTCGAATATATAAGATCCTTGGTTACTAGATGACACCAAAGAGTGTAATAATAATATAGGGGAAGATGACACTGTGATGACACTCTGTTCCGACAATGACATTTTTGTGGAAAGGGTAGTTGTTGAATGTTTACTTTGTAATTAATGATTTACTTCTATCTTCTTTAGATTTTTCATAGATTTTTTCTTAAACATTTTGTTTTGATAATGCCTATTATTTGAACTGAATTGAAATTGAGTTAAAACCATAATAGAAATGCAAAAGCAAAATAACGCCAGCACACATGTGATTAAAAAGTCGTGGAAAAAAATCCAAACTAACTTAAAACTTTCAAAAGATTTAGCTGACCAGGAAAACAGTCCAGAACTTCTTGCTACAAAAGATGAATGTAAGAGCGTTGTTCAATCAGATATTATGTTTATAAGTAGAATTAGAGAAAACCTGTATACATATATATTAGGCGAAGTATTAGCAAAATATTTTTTAGAAATCACATTGACGAACAGCACATTGCGGAGGCGTACACCGCTTGGGCGGAACGCCGCCGCCCTGCCCTCGTGGAGGTGATCGGCGGCGGCGACCTCTTGCGCCGCGCCCTAATTTTGGCCATAGTTTGGAGTCAGAGGGAATGGGGGGCCGCCACCTCCTTCTACGAAGCAGTAAATCAAGCGAAGGAAATGACCGCAACCGTGATGGAACGGGAATCCTCACACCCCAGCTGCTTCGACAGGAGATGCCCCCGACCACCGTAGGCGCGGGCTTGCGGACGACGAGCAATAGCTAGCTCCACAGGTGAAATATCTGTGATGACCTTCTGACCGTCCGGTAAGAACCAAGCCCGAATCGTCGACGGCGCGTAGTGTTTCACGCGCGCCTCAATTAGATCTCAGCAAACCATTGTGGCCCAGCACGATCGATGCTCGCACGGTCATCATGCATGAAAGGAAAACAGTAGTCCTAGATCGCAAAGTGCAACTGAAGGGCACAGGTGTGGTTTTATTCAGTAAGTCTGACACGCCCTGCTCTCACTCCAACCTAGAGCGGGAGAGGTAAAGGTTTTGCCTGGTCACAAAGAATTTCCTTCTATTTCAATAATGATTTAAATACCGATTTTTCAGTCTTCAACTTAACCGAAAAAACAATATGATTTGTTATACGATATTTTCTTTAATCCGCAATTTTCATTCTTTACATTTTAATTTGCCAATACATCGACTTAGCGTCTTTTTTATTATTTGTGCAGCGGATTGCAAGTGCGTTAAAATTATTGGTCACTTGGAAAGTGTGAAATGGCAGGACCACCGAGAATACCACTACAGGCCGGGGCAGCTAGCCCTGGACGACTGGACTCGAAACCCTTTTATTTGGCTACGTTATGTTGAGAAGTCTGATGGTATACTGGCTGAGGATGATGTTCTCTTGTAAGTAGCATCTGACAGCGGCATTGCCCATATACACCCCTATTTTTTAATTAGTGCACAAAAAAATGGGGCTCAATCAGTACCCGTTATGGATCATATTTGTGTAGTCAAAAGTACAAAAAACTAAATTCCAAAATTGTCCACGAAAATTGGTCATTATTGGTAAATTTATAATTGAATCATTATTCATAACAATTACTACTAGAAAATACTAAGCGCAATGTTTTTCCATTTTTATTGACATTATTTCATTCATAAACAATAACCTGTACAATGTTTCCAGAAATTGAGTGAGATTTTGGGATATAAACAAACGCTCATAACTTTGCTATTTATAAATATTATGCATTGAGACTTTACTTAAATAATAACAAGACCTTTTCTAATAAGCCCTTTAAGTATTTGCCATAATTAAAAAATAGTGGTATATAAAAATCCACTATCACGCGGGCGGTAGATCTATAGATTTTCTAATAAAAAACGTATTGCAGGTCTAAAGAATCTGAGTATTGGGAGATTGACGAGGTGCAACGTTATTTTACTGGTGACCATCATTGTGAAAAAGTGCTGTTTGTTTACCCCTACCCGTACCCGAGGATGACCACTCCCCTCAGCAGTCACCTGTGGCGAGCCAACGCTGCGTTGAAGTTACAATGTCAACTTTATCAACGCGAATTACTCAACAGCATGGAAACTACTCTGAAGGTATTGATATGATATCTATGTGATACCTAGATGCTACCTAGTCATGATATTTCTTTAGCCACCTTCATAACATTCTTTGTCGCACTGTGCATGTCACATTTGGGTCGCATGTCGCATTTCTGTCCAGTTCAGTATTCCGCAGATAGGTAGGATACCCTACTCAGGAAGGCTTAAATATTCTACAGGTATCCTACCAACCTGTAGGATACTTAAGCCTTTCTGAAGAGTGACTCTGTCATTGAACAATAACTGATCTTGGAACTGGTACAGATAACAATCATAAGTAGGTACAGTACGGTCAAAATATGTTGGCGACTCTGAAATCGGCGTTCTGAACTATCGCACATACTCGAAAAAATACTCAATATTTACGCATGAAATTCGTCATATTATTATGATTCTTAAAAAAGAATTTAGTACTAAAAGAATTACTAAAAGAATTACTAAAGAATTACTAAAGACTTGCTAAAAGAATTACTAAAAGAATTACTAAAAGAATTACTAAAGAATTACTAAAAGAATTACTAAAAGAATTACTAAAAGAATTACTAAAAGAATTACTAAAAGAATTACTAAAAGAATTACTAAAAGAATGACTAAAAGAATTACTAAAAGAATGACTAAAAGAATTACTAAAAGAATTACTAAAAGAATTACTAAAAGAATTACTAAAAGAATTACTAAAGAATTACTAAAAGAATTACTAAAAGAATTACTAAAATAATGACTAAAAGAATGACTAAAAGAATTACTAAAAGAATTACTAAAAGAATTACTAAAAGAATTACTAAAAGAATTACTAAAAGAATTACTAAAAGAATTTCTAAAAAAAATAAAAGAATTACTTAAAGTTGCTTGAATCCTAAGGCATATGTTACATTTTATTTGGCATCGATTTCAACTTTGCGTTCGCAATAACCGATATTCACGCGAACGAAGTCGTGAGCAAAAGCTAGTCTTTTATATTTATGCAACAGAAAATGGAAGCGGCAACGGCTCAAATGGATCGGCTGATAGTTCCTGATAGCATCGTCAAGCTGGATCGTCTTGATTATTGCACCAGAAAAGGATTTTTTCGGCACTTGCAAAACATTCTAAGGTAGGTATACAAAATAGATACTCGTTTAATCATTGCTTACATTCAAGATACCTATGCAATAATAACAACTGAGGTAATTGTTTTTTTTTTTTAATTTAAATTCTACCATTTATTAATCTTGTCTGTCTTTTAAACAAAAAACTTTCAGATTCTCTTCTATATCCTGGTTTCGCACTACGTTTATTATGTACTCGGCTCCTAGGTGGTTTTATAATCTTCGTATACATTTTTTTTTCCACAACTATCACACAACGCCATCTAATCTCAAATTAAGCAGAGCTTGTGCTATGACTAAATGAGTATTAGACAACTGATAAAGATACTTATATATTTCTAAATTCATACATATTGTAGATAAATTACACACCCAGACACAGTACAAATGATCGTACACATCACACAAACATTTGTCCTTTGTGGCTTTTTGGGAATCGAATCCACGACTGCCGCCGGCTTAGCAATTTGATTGGCCTGTTGATTTAGTGGTTAGTACTAAATCAACAGGCCAATCAAAGATTGATATTGGCATTCGGTTATTTTTCCAATAACCCCCCGAAAATATATTAATCAGCATAATTAAAGCTGTCCAGGTAGCTAAACATTGGTCGGAGAAAATTTGAGACCAATCGACACGAGTAGAATATTGATATCATAAAGAAATGTATATTTTCTTCTATTTTCAATACTTTTCTTACAGTTACTATACACACATCAAAAAAAGTTTGAAATCACTTTGATAATACGAAATCGTTTTTGTTACGTTAGAATAAAATGTTTTTTCTTTTTTTTTCTAAGATTCTTCATTTAAAAATCAAATCTTCTAATAACACAAGCGTTTTTTCTGACTTTTCGAAGAAAGAGTTCATTCAAAAAGATGTCGAGGGGATTATCAGAAGTTTTACGAGCAAGAATTGTTACTTTGGGGGAAGAAGGACATTCTACGAGAGAAATATCATGCAGTGTGGCTGTATCTCAATCGTGTGTCGTGAACACGTTACGGAGGTATCGCGGCGTGGATAACTTTGCTGATCGACCTCGCAGTGGTCGGCCAACTGTTTTTACTGCTGCTCAGAAGCGTTACATCAGATTGCTGACTGCCCGAGACCTAACAATCAATGCCACTAAAATAAAATCTGAGGCGCGGGCTGCTACTGGACTAGAAATTAGCACTCAGACCATCAGGAATTGCTTACACCAATAAAAAAAAATTGGCGAGCACCCCTGAGCTCACAGCAACAACAGCGACGCAGATTGCAGTGGACTAGACTCCGCCAAAATGAAGAAAACGACTAGGAAAACATTTAGCGGAATTGTCTTTTCGTTGACGAGTCCAGAATTAGCACTTCATCCAAACAACCGATGTCTTCGTGTCTGGAGAAGACGTGGGGACGCTGAAAGACAAAGAACTGCCACCGGAACCGTTCAATAAGGCGGGAAATCGGTATCCTTTTGGGGCGGTATAATGATTGGTGCTAGAACGCCGTTGATCCCGTATCGTGGCTCGATGACTGCAGCTTTATAACAAACCAGTGCTATTAATTGATGGAATTGGTCATTTAGAATAAACCATGGCCCTCGATTCGTAATGGTTGACGATAATGCACCCGTACATCGAGCTCAATTAATCAACACTGCTCTGCGTGAATACGACATTACCAGGTTAGACTGGCCTGCCGGCTCGCCTGACTTAACCCCGATAAGCACGCGTGACATGCTATCAAGCGAGCTGTTTGGAACCGTCAGCCACCTCCCCAGACAGTGCCAGAGATCAGTGAAGCCGTTATACAAGAATGGGACAAGTTATTTTATATTTTATAAAAGTGTATTTTTTTATGAAAAAAAGATGTGTGTCGTAAGCAACGTTCCTTTAAAAAGTAAAATTAAAAAAATATTCCATCTTTTGCTAGTGATCTCAAACTTTTTTTGATGTGTGTAATTTCGAAACATTTTTATTCTACATACCTGGTTCTAGACCACAACACCACTAATAAAACAGAACATTAGCACCGTTGTTTCCTCGTGTGGAAGAATCGGCAAGAAACTACATAGATAATCTTTTACAAAAAAAAAAAAATTACAATATTTTCACGTATGAGAGGACAGCGTGACTATAATGTAACTACATAACCTATCAATCTTTATGTTTCTCTAAATATGAATCGAAAAATGCTTATTTAAAAGGCTGTTTGTTGAATAAAATATTCTCTAGATACCCGTTCGTAAGTAGATTGATACTTTTTTTTATGTGTCAAATCATCCAATTACTTTTCCCGTTCTAAGGTAGAGCGGGATGACGACATGACGTGTCAGACTTTTACTGACTAAAACCTTGTCCTATTTTCCTTCTTTGCCTTGAGTTCCAGGACCTCAAGGTTCCCTGTGGGACAACCCATTCTTAATTTGATGACCATAGTTTTCAGGATAGCCTCCAACTAGTGTCGTTTGAAAACATGTGCTGCAAGAGACTCGAGGGCGTCAGCCTCCTCCAGTATCTCGCTTGCTTCAACGCGAATACTCTCAAGTACCTGTTTCTGTGGAGATTCGTTTTGCCCAACGAAAACCCTCTTCTCATTAACTATTCGTACATCACCGGTGAGTCTTAAGTTCTTATATCAAAGTTAGCATTAAAATAAACTGTATCTTCCTTCGATGTCCGTCTGTCTGTCAGCAGGCCATTTCTCAGGAACTGTAATTGGTGGACTATTGATTTTTTTCACTGTGTATGTATATTTTTATTGCCATTATAACAACAAATGATTATAATAGATTATCAAAATTCTTGTATGATGGTAAGGACTCGCACTTGACTGGTATTTTTATTACTACCACTATGCGATCCCAAAAATGTTGGTTACCCCTCCCTGGTTGAGGGTTGAGTAGATTTGTTATTTTTCTTTATTTTTTCTTTTTAATTTGTATACATTATGTAGGGCTAAAGTTCACACTACACTTTTATTTTAATAGAATCCTTGATAATATTCACATTCACAAATATATGTCCAAAATATCTTGAGAAAGATGTCTTGTCGATGAAAAAAATCAACCATATTTAGATATATTTTCTAGCAAAATGGCGTGAGATGAAAGAAAAGAAAAGACGAAATAAAATTTAAGGTTAATCATCAAACTGTATTACAATCGACGATGTCCAAACATTTTCACAAACGAAAACATTACAAGATAAATCACTCAACAGTAGAAGATTCCTTAGGAGGTGTCGTAGGCTTAGCATGGAACGAATGAGCAAGTGGCATGATCGATGTGGCAGTGGTGTTCGAAATCTTCTTGTACTGGAAATGTGGCAGGTTCTTCTTGGCTGCATCCACAGTGTCTCTAAGCCGGTTAGGACCCACAGCTGGAGCCACGCGCCCTTCATCGTTACACTCCCTCACGAGCTCCTGCATCTCTTGTTCGGCGAGAGGTACAATCACCTGGGATGACTTTTCCAAGTGCCGCTTGAGTTCGCTGTCTACACGAAGCAGCTTCTCTTTGTTTGAATTGGTTCGCCAAGGTCGCTTAGGATCAGTACCAGCTAAAATCTTTTCGGCATTTTCTTTTTTGGCTCTGAAAAAAAGATACCGAATGTCAGATTTTTTGTTCTGGTGTGGTGAATGGATGCTCAAACAGTAACCAGTTGCTAGGTATGAGAGTTAGACAGAGCATAGTTGGTCGTGTTTAGTACTTTGATATGCTCAGTACCTCCAATTTCTTAAATTTCTTGCTTAAACTGGTCATATCCACTGACTTGATTTCGCGCATCAGACCCTTGAGTAGAGGCTTTACTTTAAAACCTCATATATAATCCTCGAAATTCCAGTTGAACCATCATGGCAGTCGACCTTGAATGCGCAGTAATAGATTTTTGGGTCTAAATCGAAGTGGGGGGCTGCGCGTAACTACAGCAACGGGTTCAGGACCTCTAAATAGTAGACGTCAGTGGTGCGCAAAGCTTGATTGCCATTTTGGTTCAACTATGTACACGAGGAGCAAAGCTGACAAATTGTCCAACAACATGTCCGGCGTCGCGTGAATGCATCGTAAAATATTGCACGGCAAGTTGCGGGACACAGAGCAACGTTGCAGCGCCACGTAAATTGCGCGTCATGTTGGAGTATATCCCTTAAAGTATTTGAGGCCAAAACGTTCGTGGGGGACATGAGAAAGGCACCAAGACGTAAATCATAGCTAAATATACGAACCGCATAGTCTCAGCTAACAATGCCTTCAATTTCTTTTCGTTTTCTTCGAGTAAACGTCGATCCACTTTGTACGGGTTCTCACTTAGGTCAGTTTCATCCTCCTCCTGCCGACTTTCAGCCTCAACTTCTCCGCCAAACCTTTGTTGAAAGGCTTTCACAAGATCAGAACATCGTTCCGTTAATTTTACTTCAGGCACTTCCAATCCTTGCAATAGTTTCACAATTTTCGACTTTTCCTCGTCTGTTGCCATTTTCAGGTTAGTATACCAATAACAATTGTTTGCTACCGTGGCAACGCAAGCACTTATCAAAAAAAGGTTGTCTTGGCAACTGGCGAATATCTCTTACGATATTTGTTTCATTAGAATTTTGTTGTGTTAGCGATCGTATTAAGTCTAACGTACGCCATGTCAGAAAAATGTGAAAATAGTCCGCCGAGATATACTCCCAACATGCCAAGCAGCGTTGCGCTCGGTATCAGGAAACAGAACAGTTTGCAACTGGGATACAGTAACATTAAAGGCACAAGTTGGAACATATTTGCTTTTACTGATTTTTTTTTTCAAATAAATATTCTGCGATATTTTATAATTTAGGTTTTTTTTTCAATTTTTTTTCAATAACTACTTCATTAATTTTCTATAAAATTGTTTGACATGTATTTTTTTATCGGTAAGAACATTGAACTACGTCATCATTCAAAACTTTTTGTTTCTTAAAATACTGACACCATGTAGTTTGAATAAAAAGTTTTAATTATTAGATACTGATTTTGTCAGTTTCACAGTGCTACTTGGAATGCATTCATTATGTTTATATATATATTAGACATATAAACAAATAATAAAAACGCTGTCGTAAAAAGACTCAAAGTAAAATGCAAACTGTACGAACATTATAATTATATAGGTTATAGGTAGATGGAGAAGCACTTCTGTCAGTCTGTCGATTGTTACGTCCCGTTATTTCACTGCGAATGAGACTTTGCATATGAGTAGACCATATACTAGAATTTCTATCCTTTAAGATATGTTCCCTTAACATAAGTCATTTCTGACTTTGACGAGATCGAAGCTGCTGCCGGAATGTAGTCCATGCTAATATTATACGTGAAAGTAATTCTGTCTGTCTAGTACGCTTTCACGGTTAAACTGAATAGAACCGATTACGATGAAAAACGGAGTAAAATATTTTGCAATACCCTGGCCCAATATGCATTTGTGGGGCATTTAAAGTTTACCTTAGCATATCAGTTACAAATATATCGTCCTTGGCATGTAAAAATGTAAACTATGTTATGTCTGCAGTTCAAAGACTGACTAAGGTTATCTCATTTCAGGAAGTGGACAATATATACCACGACCGGATTCTAGAAACGCTTTTCTTCGAAGTCTTGGTGAATTAAGGAATCTTCGTATCCTTGCTCTTGAGTATGCGCACATAGCCGATGGTACTGGAGGAGCATTGCTGTCTTTATTGCCAGTGATCAAACGAACACATTTCCGATTGCAGGTATAGATTTTTTATGTATGTGTTCTCGTTGAGGCAATCGGCTGCAGTAACATCGCACTAAGCCTTGGTTCAGGCTATGATCCGAAACGAGGACGCGAGAGAAGTAAGGCAGACGGTCGCCTCCTTCTGCGAAGGAGGAGGGCGCACGCGTGAGGGAAAAACACTATCCTCACGCGCCAGCCGCCTATGCCTGACCCTGACTGTCGGCCGGTTAGCTCACTGTCCGGCCGTCCGGTAATCGACCGGATTAAACCCAAGTCATCGACAGTGCGTAGTGATCTACGCCCTCTTCAAAGAGATATCAGTAAACCGTACGGGCCCAGCTGGGCCGATGCCCACTAGGGCCGTGGAGATTGTCTGAAAAGGAAACCCTTAGTCTTAGAATGCAAAGGGCAACCGAAGGACACAGTTTAGTCACTAAAAGACTAAAACCACACCTGTGGAGGCCGCCGTCCCGCTCCACCTAGAGCGGAGAAAACATTGGACAATTTCCCATCTTAAAAAAAAGTTTGTGAATACCTGAAGCTTGCATCATAATAAACCAGCTGTGTGATCTAGAATAGTTTGTTTATTGCTCGTTACGTCGTTACCCAGTCATCGCGCACAAAATAGGACCTCTGAAAAGGATTTCCAATGTGCCTCCTCAACCGATATATAGATATTTTTACAAAATTCTAGCTAATATGCCGAGAAGACCAGATACCCGGTCGAGCGGACGCCGCACTTGGGGTCGGAGGGTACGACATACCCGACACTGCCTGGCGACGCGTTACCATCGCCTGCCCCGATCTATTCCTGCTCTTCGCTTTCTGTTAGTTTTAATTTTTAACCTTAGTCGTAGTTTAGTAAAACTTGGGTACGCTGCAATCGCGGTGGTAATTCCCTTCTTTGAGAAGTGGTTAGAGAGGCGTCACGGCGTCCCCTTCTGTCTGACACAGGTCCTTACCAGTCATGATCAGTACGACAGGTTTCTGTTTCTGATTTAGGCGGTAGAAACGCCTGAGTGTCACAATTGTGCGGATCGCCCGGAGGACACGGTGGAGCATACCGGGGGAAGGACACAAGGTGTCATTTGATGATTTCCCACCGCAATGAAATAAAAAGATATGGTAAATCGGGACTCGTATAGTAATAAAGATGGCGAAGCCCGTAAAGATATCATATAGAGTACATTTTGATACATGTGCAGAAAGTTTGTCATTGCGACCGAGGCGGAATTCGCACGAGTCGAAGGCGAGTGTGTTATAGAGGAGAGGACTGTAGTGACAAATTTGTATGGCTGTCAAACGACGTACGACTCGTGCGTGAGCGCGCGACGACCCCCACCACGTGCACACCACACCCGCGCCTCGTAGGGGTTGACGCTCGCCCAACCAGTGGCGGGGGAGAGCACGCGCACTTTTCTGTACAAGGGCTGAAAACAGTCTATTGCGTGCCTAAAAGCGGAGAAATATGAGCGGGTTTTCGAGTAAGTGAGAAAAAAATAATATTAATAGACCTACTTTTATAATTAACCTTCTCTTTACGTTCCAATCGAGTCTCGAAGATTTTCCCGAATGCAAAAGAGTAGGTAATTATTTTGTGATGTAGCTTACTAAGTATATAGTTCTGGAATTTGTTCTTTACTTGTGCCAAATTTTATAAATCTAGGTCTCATATCCTAACAGAATCTCTTACGGGCGTCAAAATATGCGCCATAAACAGAGCATACCTAAACCGTCCTTTAAATTGCATTTACTTAGAAGTTTGATGTTTTTCACAGCTTCAAGTTTAACTTTACACTTGATACGAGTATTCTGTTTACAGTTCGTATTCGTGACTATGACAATGTAAGGCGCTTTCTAACCCCAAGTTTACCTCTAAGAGAAGTGCATCTACAATTGGGCATCGATTTGAAAATGCGACAACGACAGGACTCAGACATAAGCTGTTTCGTTCGGCACATAGCATACCGCTACGCCAATACACTAGGTGAGCCTAATAGTTAGAATGCACAGTGAATAACCACGTAGTTATGTAAAAAAGCGACGCAGGTCAGTAGGTACCTATTAAAAAAACAAAGCTTGCGAAGTCAAACTTAGGTAGGTACTAGGGTTGCCAACCGTACTATAATATATAGTATTGTACTATATTTTGGGTCTGTGTACTATATACTGTTGGAAAAATATATAGTACGCAAAAAATAATACTAGGTATATTTTTAACATTTGACCGATGCGGTAGCGTGTAACCTAACTTATCTTACTGCGTTTTGAACTTGTCTATGTCAAACGAATGTTTGGTCATTGGTCTGCTATGTTTATGTTCTTTGATTTTGGTGATTATTTTCAATTAAAAATTGTTCTAAAATACTATATTTTTTTGAGGGAATGTTGGCAACCCTAGTAGGTACTGAGATTCCACCGTGCCACGTAAAGCAAGTTAAATCCGTCGGTACCAGCAAGCGTTTAAAAATTTTTAACAGGTTATGGATAGTATGAAGCCAAAAAATCAGTTATCAGTCTTGTCAGGCGGATCGTGTTACTCAATAACGGGGTGGTGAAGGTCAAATGGGCAGTCACTCCATGCATAATGCTGACCTGCAGCATCCGGATAAACTGGAAGCCTGCGCATCAAAAAAATTGTAATTGAAAAAAGACAAGCAGATTGATAGTGTAGGCACCTATAGGATACATCAGGCGTTTGAAAATAATAAGAGGTTGGAATTACCTAAAAGCTGGACACAAACAACAGTAATACACCGTTTAATTATGGTCGTTTTAATCCCGCGGAGAGTCGATTCGGTACATGAAACCCTATCGATTTGTAAAGATAAAAATGAAAAATAAAGTACTATTTTTTTAAACTCGAATTAATTTACGCATGTATGAAATTAATTTCTTTAAGTAAACGTCAGCTGATCGAGGCGAATGAACTGTAGGTAGTTAGTACGCAACAACCGACAACTCCCTACAAGAAATTAATTTCGTACATGCGTATATTAATTCGAGTTTTAGAAAAAAAGTACTTGATATCTTAATTTTATCTTTATAAATCGATAGTGTTTCATGTATCGAATCGACCCTCCATGGGATTTAAACGACCAAAATTTAACGGTGTATAATTATGTATCATTTGTTAATGGTGTTCTAACATGTCCGCTTTGTAGGTACCTACTCACGAGTTTTTCGGCCAAAGTTGGATATGCAAGTCACATGAGGGCACAACAACATAATAGCATAAAGACAACAACAAGCAAAACAAACAACAACACAAACACATTATGACACAATAACAAAACATAATAACATAATATGCCTCGTGGTGGTTACGAGGAATCAAGGAATGCGGTCATCATCATCATCATTAGCCTTTTAATGTTCCCACTGCTGGGACGCAGGCCTCCTCTCTAAGAGAGGGATTGGGCCGTAATCCACCACGCGGGCCCTCTGCAGGTTGGCTGATGTCACATGTCTTCGAATTTTTGGTTCTAGGACATGCCGGTTTCGTCACGGTTTTCCTTCACCGTTTTGAGAGCAGTGGTGATGAATTAAATTACACAAAGTAATGCACCTGGCTGGGTTTGCGCCCAACAACTCGTAAGCCGGGATCGTTACCGCTCTGCTAGGAATGCGTCCGCTGTGGCTGAAATTCGCTAGATGGCATCATCAGTGTCAAGCATTGTACCGGTGTCAAGATAAATCAAATTTAATGCTTAAGTAGATATCTGGATTTATTCAGTTTTTCTGGTTTTCTGTCTCCGGAGTTTTCAGTTTGCATATCAATTGATACTAAACCTACCTAAGAATAGATAAGTATGCAGATACTCCCAGAACTTATACTTTTTTCATTACAGTAACATTGAGCATTCATCAATGGAGATTCGCCGTATTCCCATTGCGCCGTATCATGGAGCTCATGCCGAGGCTAGTGCGTCTCTTTTACATTGGCAAAGTTCAAGATGAAGTGGATCTTAAGAGATTATTCCAGATGATAGCTTGTGGGGTTTGCAAAAGTAAGTTTTTGTATAGGTAATACCTATACCTTCTCCACATTTGCACTATATTGCCTACCTTTTTGTTCAGTGGAAAAACTTCAGTATTGCAATGCAAAGCCAGAAAGTTGCCAGGTGTCCCAATTTGCGTGGGACGTCTTTATTTGGGTACCCTTGATCGGGACGCCTATTGTCCCGATTTTCACTATCCTTAGTCTATTATTTATACATTTATTATATTTAGGCTGTACTTTCCTACTTTCTTCCATTTCTTCCACTTTTCCCGGATTTGGCCACTTCTTGCCAACTCCTAAAGAAGACGACTAAGTCATACGTAAGTCGCCTTACTTATTTCGTAGGCTGCCGCAACCTCGCTTCGCGCTTTCAGAACCCTTTAGTTTATACTTTTACCAGTTATTTTGTCAAAAAACACGAATAGGTACAAAAACAAAAAATAGGTGCTTGTGCAAACTCTTATTCCAATTCATCATCATCATCATCAGCCTTTTTTAATGTTCCCACTGTTGGGACTCAGGCCTCCTCTCTAGGAGAGGGAATGGGAGGGAATGAAATTTCAAAAACAAAGAAATATATGGGTATAAGTCTATATTTTTTTTTTTTTTTTGCTTTGTCATTTTCGTCTTTTCGCATCAAAATCAGACCCTGGCCTAACCCCACTTATTAAGTTTGCCGGACGCTGCTTTAATTATATTTTTTAACTAGCTTCTGCCAGCAGCATCGCCCGTGTGAAAATAGATTTCTCCATACAAACTTCCAAACGCCTTTAGGGGTGGAGTTTCGCAAAATTCGTTCTTAGCGGATGACTACACCCTACACCCTATAAGACCTACCTGCCAAATTTTAAGTTTGTATAAAATTTCTGAGATTTCGCGATTAATCAGTGAATGGTATTTTGCTTTTATTTACGTATGTGATTATCTAGGTAGTCTACAAAGCAATTCGTCTTATTCTATGAATGGCCAAAAGAAAACATAATGAATTTTTCTTTTTTTGCCAAAGCCTAAACTAGGAGTAGGTAAAAACGAAAAATTCTCATTATAGTAGGTATTTGTTAGTTTGGCTCGATTCAGATATCACTGACTTTTGGAAAAAAAAAGCAACACACGCGCTGTATTATTAAATCATTCGATGTCGTCGTTAATTAGGATATAATTATAGGAACTAATAATGGTCTTGGCAAACGCAAGGACGTGTGAAGGAAGTAGACCTAGTACTAATAGCTTTGAAAACGGTAAAAAGTGAAAGAAAATAGTAGTACTTTTACTTAGCTTTTTACTTATTACAGATTTGAAACAAATAAAAATTCAAATACAAGACGATGACTCGAAAATGGATTATTGGAGAGATGTTGTAGAATCTGTTACTGAAGAATTTGCGGATATAATGCAGTTGTACGACATCAAGTTCTGTATAAGCATCTATAAAACTTAATTACTACCTACATATATTATATTTTTTAGGGGGTGGTTCATGTGGGGTTCCCTCTATTTGGCAGAATCTTAATACTCCGAAATTTGTTTGGCATAACACACTTGGCATAAACTGCTTTAATCGAATATTTTTAAGGCATAAAAAATAATTAGCATAACTATTGTTTGGCAGAATGTTTACGTCTCCGAATTTACGACGGCATACTTTTAACATGGCAGAATTTTATTTGGCATAATTACCTTTGTCATAGTTATAATTACGCATAATTTCGTTTCGCCGATTTATAAAATAACTTTTTGGTATTAGCCAAAGCCTCATTTGAACTTTTTTCAATTGCCAAATGATTTATTTGCCACATTTTCACCACACCGTAATAAAATTTTACGAAATTTTGGTCACAAATATAAAGATGGTTACTTGGTAGTATCGTCATTATGTTATACATTAAATCAAGATAGTGTCATAAAAGTAAAGATGTTGTGCTAGAAAATTTAGTGACAGAAACGAATCGCTGCAAAACCTACTTTACACAGTCTTGTCTGCCCTACCCCTAGAGTGTAATTCAATCCCGCGTAGGCACGGAGGGGTAAGGCGGCCCGCGAGCTGAGCAGCAGGTGATTTAAAAGGGTGCTGCCGCGGCTGAGGCTGGCCGGACAAGCCGAAGCTGCAGTGGTAAACGTTTAAACCATCTGCGACGATAAGCTCGCGTGGGGCCGCCCAAATCCCGCAGCGCCGGAGCCGTGACAGAAACAAATGCTTGCTGCATGTTGCATGCCAGCTTGCATGTTACATGCCTGCTTGCATGCTGCATGCCTACTGCATGTTACATGCCTGCTTGCATGCTGCATGCCTACTGCATGTTACATACCTACTTGCATCCTGCATTCCTACTGCATGTTGCATGCCTGCTTGCATGCTGCATGCCTGCTTGCATGCTGCATGCCTACTGCATGTTGCATGACTGTTTACATGCTGCATGCCTTAATATTGTCGGTTAACATAACAATTACATTTAGCTTTATCGTCGTATGTGCGTAGCGATAAAAAAGTATAGTGTTAAAAAATAGTATAGATGAAACTACTGTAAACTCTTTAAGATATGACAGTTCTGCCTTTAAATGACTGTAGATATGAAATGTATGTCAAAAGAAGAATCTGCCAACGAATTTTGTGTGATATGATGGTTCAGCTTTTTAATTATTATGGACGTGAAGTTTATGTTTTATGACGATTCTGACTAACAAAACAGTCTCGAATGTATAATAAATGAGTGTATGCGAATCGATTTTCTGCGAAATGAAGTTTATGCTATCAGTTATTATGCAAAATAAAATTATGACATAAAAAATTCTGCTGTAAAGGGTAGACCCGTTCATGTGATAAATAAATAAATCTTGAACTTGAAAGCTGCTTTATTATTTATTAGATTTGTTTATGTACTTATTTCTGGAGTCTTATACCAAGAACCTATTCTAAGGTCGATCATTTTCATATTACTATGGGTAATATACATATAGCGTCTGCGCGGCGAACCACAACGATACACTTTTGTATGAAACCGCGCGGGCGACCGCGTAACGCAGTTTCGGCCAATTTAGACGGAACCAAACCAATATTTCTTTTTTTTTATTGGTTATTAACTAGTGCTTGATTGCAATCCCATCTGATAGTAAGCAGTGATGCAATCGTTGATGGTGAGTCGCACTAGTTTATTAAGAGCCTATTCACTCTAGCCTTGAAGACACCCAAATTATAATCGGATGGAAAGACTGCAGAAAGAAAGAAAGAAAGAAATACTTTTATTCGAGACAGACACAGCACAACGGTTACAAACATGAAATAATAATAATAATAAAAAAAACACACAAATGTACAGAGTACGCTGAGCGTGCCCGCACCGAAAGGGTGACCACCTCAGCATTTGCGGGGCGTCAGACACCCAGCGCTGGTTTTCAGTTGGCACCCCGCAGTGACGCACGGACGAGGGTAAACAACGTAAGGGTGGATACTCGCCATACATCGGGTGGTCCGATGGCGGAATCAAGTCATGTAATTCCCGTGCACACTCTCCAAAATGCATCCTATAAAATACCGAAAGGCTGGCTACCTTACGCCTGTGCTCAAGGCTTTGAAGATTGGCCTCAACCAAATCTCGGTCACCAATTAGTCTCTTCGCACGCCTTTTCACCGAGTCCAAAGCTGCTAGGTGGTATTTTACAGCACCAGTCCATATGTGTATATCAGTCTATATCGGACCTGTGCTTTCTATAACAATAAAAGCTGTCCCGGTGTGAAGTACCGCCAGACCTTTGCAAGAACGCCAAGTTTCTGAGCAGCTAACTTGGCTTTGGACTCAATTAACCGCCCAAAATTAAGCCCTGAGGAAATTTCAACTCCCAAGAGCTGTCGAGCTGGCGGTCGGTGCACTCCACGGATACATTTTGAAAAGCAGGAGCCAAGGTGAACGGACTCTTTTTGACGGTGAACAGACACGATTGTGTTTTGGCGGCGTTGAATGCCACCAGATTGACTTCGCTCCACTTGGAGACTGCCTGAAGTGAGACATTCGTACGCTCTACCATAACCCCTCTCTTTCGGATCGGATTATCTCCTTACTAGCCCGAGTACTTAGCAGGTATCTGTCTACAATTGTGCTATCATCTGCATACCTATAGATACCGGGTATCAGCAGATCGTTGATATGCAGCAGGAAGAGAGTTGCAGAGAGAACAGACCCCTGAGGAACTCCGGCATTAGGCGTCATGGGCTCTGATGATCAACAACAACTCGGAGAGAGCATTCACTCAGGAAATCTTTTACCCAGTTAATCAGACCAGGGGAAATGCCGTACGCTGGAAGCTTACTCAATAGGCTAGCGTGCCATACCCTGTCGAAGGCCTTCGAGACGTCTAAGGACACGACAATCGCTTTCCTATTCTTCTCGAGAGCCTCGCCCTACAAGTGGGTAGCCTAAACTGGTAGGTCCCCAGTAGACCGGTTGCGGCGAAATCCGTACTGTCGGTCACTGAGGAGATCGTTACCTTCCAGGTATGCCATGAGGCGCGAGTTCAATACACGCTCCATAATCTTGCAGAGTACGGAGGTTATCGAAATCGGTCGATAGTTGGCAGGATCTTTTTAGGCACGGGTTGCACGTTGGCAAGGTTCCAGGACTTGGGCACTATCCCAGTCTTAAATGAGAGGCGATACAAACGTGTCAATACAGGAGACAACTCTGGCACACAAGCCTTGAGAACAATCGCTAGTATACCATCTGGTCCACTCGCTTTATTCACGTCTAGACGACACAGCGCTCTCAGAACCTCTCTGTTCCTTATACGAACCTCGGGCATCGAAGTGTCGCAGTGAGGAAGAGTCGGTGGAGTACCACTGCTCCCGATTTCCGGCTACAGTAGGCGCAGGCCTGTGGACGGCGTGCAATGGGTAGCACGCTGTCCGATCGTCCGGTAACGGACCGGTAAGACATGTTCACTGTTCAACAACTCAAAGCAGACTGCCAGACTGTCTCTGTCTAAAATGACAGTTACAAACTCAATGTTTCCCCACCACAAACTTTCACAAACAATCTGTCAACTAACCGACCAATCAGGGCAAAGTAAATAGTGCGAAATATCAATTGACTTTGACTAACTAATATACATTAAGACTTCTTAATTTGTATATGATTTTTTTATGTTATGTAATATTATCCAATGACAAATCCAGCCCTTGGGCGGGGCGGGAGATAGTGTCAGACTCTTACTGACTAAAAACCTACCCTGTTCCTTCATTGCCTTCGTTCCAGGGGTTCACTTCCGACAACCCTTGGCCCCGGTAGGCTTCAACCCTGCTGGGCCCCTACATTTTCTACTCCTTAAGGCGCGCGGGAACAGTGCGCGTCGTCGAAGACTTGGGCTCGGTCCGGACTGTCACTGATCTGAGATCCGATAGAAGAAGTACCTTCCCTCATCTGTTATTTGATTAGGATAAGTATTATATGCTAGATGATGCAATTATTGTTCCATTGCGAGTAGGTTGCCTATCTAAATCTGGTGCCAATGATGTTAAACAATTTTTGTTAATATTTTTTTTTCATCAACTACCCTGATAGGTTATTTAAGAAAATCGAGTATCAGCTGAAAGAATATGCTCCAAGGAACTAAAAAAATATAGGTTGCCCACTTTTCCTCGGTGCAACTATGGGGGTTGCCTCGTAAGAAGAGGTAGGTAAATGGTCGTAATATACTCTCATCTGTTATTTAATCGAATTATATATCAAATGAAAGGTTATTTCATTCCTAATCCAACCGTATAAGGTTGCCTTCCTAAAATTGGTGTGAATGAATAGTTGCCTACATTGAAGATTAAAATTTTCTGGGCTAGTTCTGGTATAAGAAATATATTTCCTCATCTGTAATTAAATGATAATAAAGATAAAGCATATATCAATATATCGCGAGTAGATTGCTTAGCTAAATCACATGCTAATGATGTTAAACAATAAAATTTGTTATTATTATTTTTGATCAACTTTCCCGACTAAAGCTTAAGAAAGTCGTGCATCAGCTGAAAGAATGTGCTCTAAAGAACTGGAAAAATATAATATGGGGTTGTCTCGAAGAAACAGGTAAATAAAGGTTCACATGATACTCTCATCAGTTATTTCATTGAATCGTGTATCAAATGAAAGACTATTTTATTCCTAATTCAGCCCTATTAAGTTGCCTCACCAAAAATGGCGTAAATTCATGGTAACCTAGATTTAATAATTATGTAAAATTTTCTGGGCTAGTTCTGGTATTAGAAATATATTCCTTCATCTGTAATTAAATGACGGTAAAGATTATATGCTAGATAAAATTACTTAGCTAAATCACATACCAATGACGTCAAAAATGGTGTAAATCCAGTAAATGTTCATAACGTACCCTCATCCGTCATTAAATCAAATTTTATATCAAGTCAAAGGTTAATTTATTCCTAATCAAACCGTATTAGGTTGCCTTACCAAAACCAGTGTGAATTCATGATTCAGTTCATTTTAAATATGTTAAACATTAATTTGTCAGCCATTAATTTACACAAACTCGATGCGTCTGTCTATCAAATGAAAGATGCATCACACCTCTGTCACAGTGAATTCATGCGCAGAAAATTTTACATATTAAATCTAGGTAACCATGAATTTACACCATTTTTGGTGAGGCAACTTCATACGGTTGGATTAGGAATAAAATAGCCTTTCATTTGATATACGACTCAATGAAATAACAGATACGAGTATCATGTAAACCTTTACATACCAGTTTATACAAGGCAACCCCCATAGTTGCACCGCGGAAAAGTAGGCAACTTAAATTTTTCCTGTTCTTTAGGGCACATTCTTTCAGCTGATGCTCCACTTTCTTAAACACCAACTCAGGGAAGTTGATAAAAAATAATTAATAACAAATTTTATTGTTTAACATCATTGGTATGTGATTTAGCTAAGTAATTTTATCTAGCATATAATCTTTACCGTCATTTAATTACAGATGAGGGAATATATTTCTAATACTAGAACTAGCCCAGAAAAGGAGATCATTTATTTTGGTCCAAATTCAAAAGTATGCCAATAACCAAGAAAAAAAAATATGGCAATCTGTTAGAGTTTGACCCCTTGAGCATTTTTTATTATCGCACCAAAACTGTAGAACCATTGCCCTGGGTTTTATTTAAGTTTTAAAAAATCAGTTTCCGTACATTTTCGGTAACATGAATTGTAAAAACAAAGAGTTAGAGTTTGAATAGAAACTTCCAGGTAGCTGCCGTTTACCACCACACGTCCTCCCCTAGCCACTGAACGCTCGCCCCACCTCGAATATCTTATCTGTTACTTTAGTTGGTACCTAAAGCAAGGTGTGTGATATTGTATCACTCCCGTCCCAATTGATCATGGACGGGAAGACCAAAATCTACGAGTACCATATTGAATCAGTTAGATTCCATCCCCGATTTCTTGAGTCTCAGTCGCTGACATGACAGCAGCGTTCGATTCACTTATGGACCACATACGATCCGTCCTGAATGACTTTTCAGGGGAGATCACAGTGACTGATGACCATCGCTGGAAACTCCTGGGCAAAGTATGTGGTCTGAAAACCGAAAAGAATGCAACTCCCGGCGAAGTAAACAAAGCTCAAGCAACAGAGCAGCGTGCCGCGCGCTGGATGAAATGTGATCAAGAACACATTCACCTCGCCTTCTAGCACCTTCACAGGAAGTAGAGGCTTCTATGTCTGTTCTTATTCGCCCCGATAAGAGCAGACATTTCGCTTTGTCAGTGTTATCGCTTTCGAAAGCGAAATACAACGAGAAAACAAATAAATGCCCTCAACCAATAGACAAAACTCATCTTGATATGAGAGACGCTAAAGTTGTTAACGAAGAGCTTCTCTCGAACTCATCGAAGATCCTAATGATCCTTTGTTCCCCTTTATCTCAGAGGAGGTGGGGAATATCATCAAAAGCTCCAGCCCCGAAAAGACCTCGGCTCTGACGGTGTCATAAATAAGGTATTTAAACTCTTCCCATCCCAACTCATAATACTAATGACCGTCATCTTCAATGGTGCATTAAGGAATAATATGTTCCCCCAAGCGTGGAAAAAGGTTACTAATATCGGTATTCCTAAACCATGCAAGTCCAAGTCAAGTTTGACACCTCTAGCTACATTTTCATCAGTCCATTCAATGTCCTCGATAAAATCTAAAGCGGCGCAGAGATTATGCTGAAGTTACGAGTGTTATTCCCAACGGTAGTTTTTTTTTTTTTTTTTTACGGTAGGTAAAATCATCCAATGACAGATCCCGCCCTTGGGCGGAGCGGGAGATAGTGTCAGACTCTTCCTGACTAAAAACCTACCCTGTTCCTTCCCTGCCTTGATTCCAGGGCCCTGGTATGCATTTTCATACCTTCCCAGAGCCCCAGACTAGGCCTCGACCCTACTGGGCCCCTACGGTTTGCTGACAACTCCTTGAGGCGCACGGGAACAGTGCGCGCCGTAAACGACTTGGGCTCGGTCCGGTCTGTTACCGGACAAACGGACAGCGAGCTACCCATTGCCCGCCGTCCGCAAGCCCGCGTCTACGGTGGCCGGAAATTTGGATCGGAGTTACGGCGGCGGCTGCGGCGTGAACGCCGTTGCCTGATACGGTCAGCCTCCTCCTTTGCTAGCATTACTGCTTCACAGAAGGAGGCGACCGCCTGCCACTCCTCCTCGCTCCTGAGCATGGCTTGAACCAAGCCCCGGCGCGAGAGATCGCCTCCGATTGCCCCCACGAGGACACGGCGATGCTCTTCCCAAGCGGGGCACACCTCTACCGTGTGCTCCACCGTGTCCACCGGGCGTTCCGCACAGTGAAGACACCCGGGCGTCACCTCCGCACGGATCTTGTACAGGTAAGGCCCGAACTTGCCATGTTCGGTTAGTACCTGCGCCATGCGGAAGGTTACGACGCCGTGAGGCCTTTCCAGCCACGCCTCAAAGAGGGGCCTTACCGCCTCGATCGTGGCGTGCCCAGCACAGGGTTGCGACAGTCGTTCTCGCCATTTCACCATGAGATCTCGCCGGAACTCTGTCCGCCAAGCCGCGACTTGTCGCGGCAGCGGGGATTCGCCCCGGCGTTGCATCTCCACGCGCAGATCGTGCATGCGTGCAAGGACTGTTGCCTCCAGATCACATGGTGGCAGGCCAGCAAGGAGGCTCGCCGCTTCGCGGGCCCAACGGTAGTTTGGTTTCCGAATCGAACAAGTCCAGCGAATCGTCGAACACCCATGCAATGGTTTCCAGCATAATGCGATGATGGACGTCTAGTTTTTTGACTCAGCGAAAGCTTTTGACAAAGTGTAACATAATGGTTTATCATTAAAGCTATATCAACTCGGTGTGCCAGATTGTCTAGTACTCATCTTGCGAAACTTTTTGTTGAATCGTACCTTGCACTAGATGGTAGCGCTCCCTCTATGCGATAGTGGGGAGATCTCCACCCATACGAGCAGGAGTTCTTCAAGGGTTCTTCATGGGTCTCCCTCTGATCACCACGTACCTATACCAATCCGATCCCTTGGGAGAAAGCTTGCTTCTCCGGTGCAAGCGGAGCTTGCAGCGCTCCTGCGGTGTGATCCTAGATCAGCATTTGACCTTAGCTGAGTACATAAAGCAAACTTGTACGTACGCGTGCCGCTTTCGCACAAAGCAGGCTCCACTAAATTCTGCCAACCCGTAGGTATAATCGCATTTTTAATACGCTTACTCTGTCTTCGCAGATGCAAAGCCCCACCATCTCCATATATGGCAAATACTTCAAAAGCGAGTCCTAAAAATCCGCGAAGCCTATCATGTCTGAAATGAGAGTTCTTTTTGATCACAAAAGGGGATTTTCAGGGGAGATCATAAAATCCCCATCATCCAGCATTTCATGAAACGCTTTCCAAGCCTTTCTTTAACACTGCTATGAGACACCGCAACCCCGACTTCTGATATTGACCGTCCACTCATTTTCGAAATTCACCGTCATATGCTTTTTATTATTTTTTATTATGTTTTTTGGTTTAGAAAATATTACTGTGGTTCTAAAAGATAAATATATGGCTTGACTTTTCTAAACAATTAAAGCATTGAACATTACATACTTATACCGATATTTTTATTCTTCGAAAATCTCAACTAATACAAAAAAATAAAATAAAAAAAAAACGCAATAAAGACACAACTACAGACTGGCTGTATTTTTTTTTTGTTGCATTGTTTTAAAACTATTGTCATGTATAGGATATTTCATTTTTTGAGAAAGTTTTTCTTTGAAAACTAATCATTTTTGAACTTAAATAATACCGTGGCTAATGCTCTCACAGCATTGTTGCCATAATAAAAAATGTTCGTAAGAACAAGTTCTAACAGAATATTGTATTTTATTTCTTTGGCCGGCACTTTTAAATTAATACGCTTACTCTGTCTTCGCAGATGCAAAGCCCCACCACCTCCATATATGGCAAATACTTCAAAAGCGATTCCTAAAAATCCGCGACCAAAAATGTACCAAAAATGTATGGACCGTGGGTGATCTCCAATACATAATTATTAAATCTAGGTTTGGGTGGCCACTGGTGGCAATTGGGAATGGCCACTTTTTTTGTTCCCAGTTGCCACCAGTGGTGACAAATGGGAAAAATAAAATGATACGCCTCCATATTAGTACGGTACACAAAACGAGAGAAATAAAACATTGCACAGACTAATCAAGGTTTTATTCATAATAATTTACATATTCTCTACTAAGGATGTCACAGATTTACACTTATGTATACAATTACACAATCATTTACTTCGAATTTTCTAATTTACATCAAATCAGACAAGTCCAATTTTTTTTAATACGTAATCCTGTAATTCCTAGGGTTTTATCACAGAGTTACAAGCTTCAATGATCAACTTTCTTATTATTATTTATCACAGATTAGTATATTATTCACAATAATTGACGTTTCATAATATTCTAACTTACCAGCTATTTGACCCTGACATTGTTAGAAATATACTGATAAATGTTACGTCACTGGTCTATGAACTGAGAACAGCAAGTGGAGGGGGTTGTTCGACAGGATAGGAGCGCGAAAGTTACGCTAATTTTTTAAAGTATTACCTTATACCAAAATCAGACAAATATGTGAAGTCAATAATTGTGTGATATTATAAAAAGGAAGTAAGTACCTATATTTTTTTGTAACTTATCGTAATCGTCCATCTTGGAAAACAACTGAGTAAAATAATAGCTGGTAAGTTAGAATATTATAAAACGTCAATTTTATTGTGAATAATATACTAATGTGATAAATAATAATAAGAAAGTTGATCATTGAAGCTTGAACTCTGTGATAAAACCCTAGGAATTACAGGATTACGTATTAAAAAAAATTGAACTTGTCTGATTTATTTGATGTAAATTATAAAATTCGAAGTAAATGATTGTATAATTGTATACATAAGTGTAAATCTGTGACATCCTTAGTAGAGAATATGTAAATTATTGTGAATAAAACCTTGATTAGTCTGTGCAATGTTTTATTTCTCTCGTTTTGTGTACCGTACTAATATGGAGGCGTATCATTTTATTTTTCCCATTTGTCACCACTGGTGGCAACTGGGAACAAAAAAAGTGGCCATTCCCAATTGCCACCAGTGGTGACGGCACCACTGGTGGCAAATGGGACATTTTATGGAGAGAAATCCCATTTGTCACCAGTGGTGGCGTTGACAGTGCGGACAACTGGGAATACACAGTTCTCAGCATCTGTACGCTTCATCCTTTATCGAATGTTTTGACTACGTCGCCCCATGAAAACCGTCAGATTGTTTTTCGTAATCCTGATAGGATTTCCTTCAAAATACGGAGACGCGGCGCGTCGGGCGGTCCGTCGTACTTTGTCATATTATGTTTGTTTGCGCGAGCGATGACGCGGCCCGCTGCTGCAACGTACGACGAAACGCCCAACGCGCCGCGTCTCCGTAAAAACGGCTTAGGGTTCATATGTGGTAGGAGTACATTATAGGGTGCAATGTTTCTCCCCATATGATTTTCTGACGCGCTCGAGTAACGGGCAACCGCCCCTACTATTGGTTTGCTTTAGCTTAGTTTATATTAAGCAATGTCCTAAAATAAAAGTTTGTTACCTAATAAAACAGGTGAAATAATTATAATATCCATTTTATTTATTTTTCATTCATATGACCCCCACACCAACTCGAACATAATACGACTCTACTGAATGCAAATATGCAACGACAGTATGCTAACGGCAATGTATGTATAAAAACGCCTAGGACACAAACACCGGGCGGGCCGCTAGTTAATAATACAATATTCTACTTACTATGGGTTACTTTCATAAATCTCGCTACAAATTAAAACCACGTTTATTTACAAAAACCTCAAACAGAGATTTATTTTATATTTTTTTTTATAAAATTTAATAATAAATAACGTGTGTTGTTACTAATATTTCTTGTTGAATATACATTTCTATGGAATATAAAAGTACTATTTTTTTATTTTTTATAATTATTTTTAAAGGCTGGGAATTTTGCATTTATTGCTTTAATATTAGTTTTACATTGTGGTGTTCATTAATAGGAATACTCAGTAAAGATTAGCTTTTTTTAAAAAGTTTATTTACATAACATACATAGTAACTGACAAGAGTAGCTAATAAGTAATAAAAACTCAGCAGCAGGGACAGTTAAGTTAAAAGAAATAATCATGCAAATGACGGAGTGGAGCGTGCAATCCAAGGCGGACTACTCGCTGCGCATCTCGGGCCAGCCAACACAGTTCACGAAAGATTTGAGACAGATATCACTGCTTACTGAGTCACAGCTAACTATTCAAATTAAAACTAAATAAAAATATCTATTAAATTAAAAGTCCAGGTATAAGAAATTAATTGTAACTTGGGGCTTTTAAATGATAAAAACGAAAATGAAGAAATTATAACTTATTGAATATTAAAAAAGAAATATATGGAAATTAAGATAATTCCATGAGAGCGATGGCTTTTCAAAATGGAGCTAGTAATATAATTAAACGAAATTCAGAAAATATGCCAGTAGAGGCAATGTGGAAATTAAAGTAATTGAGACTTAAATGGGACTGTAATTAAATCCAAATTCTTCAAATATTCCAATACTAATAAATGTGGAAATGAAAATAATTGAGATTTAAATGAAGCTAATCATGTAATTAAACTTTCATAAAATTCTTAAAATATGCCAATAGAAGCAATGTGTAAATATTTGCTCTTTCTACTATTCGGATGCTTAATTAAGTATCATTATTAACAATTTCATTGAGTTTGGGATTGGCGTTGTGTTTAGTATATAAATCTACCGTTTGCAGTGGCGAATTGCATTACAGACGAATCCAACAACCCAATCGCCATAACATGATATTCACAAAATAACGTTCATGATTAACAAGACACCAATAATCTGACGTCTGGGACGCCCAGTACACAATTATGCCACTGCATTTAACTCTTTCAACGCCAAAATTAGCTATTTTATTACCTATAGAATTATATGATTTATGTAAACAAGATATATATTAACTATTAGTTTTATGTTCAAAAACATTAACAGTTAACTGCATATTATAATTCTCTAAACAGTGACTTCACTAGTAGTAAGACTATTATAAGCTTTAACCCAATGAAAGCATCCAAAAGTATATTTATATTAGTTCAGAAAAACAGTCAAAACCTTTTAAATAAATCATTATTAAAAATCTTGACAACAGAGAATGATGTTTGCACTTGCGTAATAATACAAATATTTGTTAATACATACATATTTAAATTAGATGAAATAATTACTTTATTTGGGTACATGTAAAGGATTAAAAAGCATAATTAATTATGTGATTACATTGTCGTAAACAACGTCAGCGTCGCGCATTTCATCAATTTACTGTAGGTACGACATCGAATCACGCATTCATAATTTTGAAGCTAATTCAATTTAAAAACTTGATAAATAACTATCGCATTTAAAAATATTATACAACTTTTTTCTAGCTTCTGTTAGGTTAAGCATTGTCATAATAATAATAATATAATCTATGAGTTCCATTTAGGATGATTCTAATATATAAAAATATAGAAGACATTAAATGACGATGTAGCGGTCGGCGTGGCTGCTATGAGCACGGGCGCGACCACCGGCGCGAACAGCGGCGGCAGCGCGGCCGCGTGGCGCGACGCTCGTCAGTCCTCGCTGCACGAGTCCTCGTTGTCGGCTTCCTTGATGTTCGTGAAGAACGAAACCAACGCCTTCATCATTACACCTGTAACAATTCACCAGTATTAAAGTCATCCATCACATTTTATTTCTTCAAGTAATTTCTTCAACAAATAAAGAAATCAAATTATACCTTTTCCCTCTGGCTCCTTTTCGGACTCCTCCCATGCAATAAATCCATCTAATGAAATTATATATTGTTCATGCAGATATTGGAATATCTCTAAAGTTAAACCTGTAACAGAAATATTTCAATTATTTACGACCTAAGTTGTTTTGGTTAACGAGTGTTTTCCCATATTGTTACTTAATACAGACACAATCTTAGTCAGTCCAATGTACACCTACTATTTACTTCTACATCAGACCAATAACCCTTAGTAGTCGGATCGTAGTGAAGAAACCCTGTTAGCCAGTTCAATCAGATTTTTTTTGGTGATTTATTAGAGATATATATCATTTATTAGAGATATATATCTACAAGTTATAGATGCGATAATCGTTGTTGTCGTTTATACGTTATAGTAGTTTATTGTGAAAGCATCTGTGCTAGAAAAAAAAAAACGCCAAAAATACAGAACGGAATTGGCAGTCTGAAACTGTCCTACCATGGATGACACAAATTGTCAATGAAAAATGTGTCTAGTTAAGCTGCGCCTCACATGCACAAATCTATTAAAATATATTAACTATATTAACCTTGCGGATGTTCGAGCCTACGTATAAGCTGCTGTATGCCGAACAAACAGCTCGCCTCCCTCGACTGTTTTGTCTCGCCAAAGTCATGTATGAGACTTGCGTATTTATTCATGCGGTCTTGGTTGAAGTGTGGTACATCGCGTCCTTCTGGCCCGAAAAGTGCATGTTCGCATATCGCTTGAATAAGTGCTCGCATAAACCAATCTTCATTCGTAGAGCTACTAATCTTATCCTGTGGAATGATGACAAAGAGAAATTAAATTAACCATAACATATAAAAATGTTACAATATAACCGTCCTTTGCCTTAGCCGTAGTTAGGTAAAAAACTGTTAAGCGATCAAAGCCAGTTTAGATCAGTTTCAGTTTAAACCATTTTTTTAATGGTTTTTAGTATTATAATTATAATGAGTTAATTCTATTTAAAATCTGTTTTTGCGAAAAACCCTTGTCACCTATATGTAAAATCAAAAAGGGTCACATATAAAAACCTTCCAGCTTAACCAATAAAAAAGGGAATTTGTTCAGAGGTGAATGTAAGTTAAAGTTGCATACTACCAAACATTCAAAATATCTTACCTGTATCCATCCTTTTATACATTCACAAGACTCATCAGCATTCATAAGTTGAATTAATTTGCTTTGAGTTTGAGCGGGCGACAAGATTTTATTCGCTTCTTCGCTAACCTTGGAATCACCTTCCAAGAATTCGAACTTATTATCTTCTAACCACGTTGCCACCTGATAAAAATTAATTTTATATTAGAATAATACAGATACAATCAAATAATAGTTTGTGGTAAATAAAAAAAAACAAAGTGCTTACAAGTTTTTCGTCCATCCATTGCTTAATTTCAAGGCCAGACTCTTGCCATTTGCTTTTTACAAAGGAAGGTCCCATGCTTTCTTTTAGGTCTCTAATCACTGCCTTCAAAAACAGATGTCCATGATTCGCAGAAATTATACTTTCAGAAATTCTAAATATCTGTACAAATGTGATATGCTGAAAATAAATAGAATGATTAGGTATTTAGTTAAATATATGTACATTATGTTTTTAAATTATATGTATTACTCAATTTACCTTCTTTTCGATTTGCGGCGCAATTATCTTTCCTAAATTATCGTATAACATAGGAATATCAATATAAAGATCAGGTGCGAATTCTAATATTTCTTTGATACCGGCCACAAAATTGTCAGGGGAGATGGTATTAGTGGCAACTAAACTAAGCAACGCCTTTGAAATGAGCGCAATTTCTTTTGCCGACCTAAAACAAAAGTAAGATTTATTTGTTTTTGTTTTTAAATAGCTTAAGTATTTAAAAAAGTTTTCATTTATATGGTCCTTACTTTTCAACAGCAATATTGAGTATTTCATTAACAATGGCAGCATGGTACTGGGATGTGTACAGTTGCTTGACTTCAGATACCATTTCAACATCGTCAGAGTTGACAGAGATACAGAGGTCTACCATAGATTTGACAGACTTCTTCTTAGGCTCTGGGAGTGGTTCCTGGGGAACTGGAGCTGGTGCAGGCGCGGGTGCGGGGGCCTCGTTGGCGATCGGCGGCGTGATCGGCGCAGCACTTGTGCTGCGGGTGCCAGAGTTGGAGCGAGCCACGCCCACTGAACCGGAGCGACTGCTACTTCCACTTGCTGCTGTAATTGAAATTTTATTTTAAGTCCTATTTTACGTACATGGGGACACTTAATGAGACAAACTAATTTAATAAGTATCACATTCATAGTGAGTTTAGGCCCAGTAAGTGTCAAATAAATGAGTACATAGTACTTAATTAAAAAAAAAAAACAAAACATTGTTAATTTTATATAGGCCTGCCTACATGGGCACTTATAAAGTGTCAGAAGCTGGTGCACGGTTCCAAATTGTTCGTTTCCTATGGAGAAGAACCGGCAAGTAATTCTTTAAAAAAAATGGTTTATCTTACAATATTTCCATATTACAGTATTCATAATTATATAAGGACAGTGTAGACCGGTCAATATTGTATGCAAAAGCACAATAAAAATAATCATAATAAAAAAGTGGGTCGTAATAGAAAGTACTCTAAGAATTCGCGGAGTCTACAGTGTTCTCAAAAGAGAGATGTTAAGAATTTATTAACAAATATAAAGTGGTTGAGGTCAAAATAATATAAAAAATAATGCAAAAGCAATATGTCAATATAATGATGTCATGTCGAAATTTTTAGAATCACAACAGTGAAATCATTATATAACAACATAAACTGAATACCTAACAATAATTGTAACTGTCAAAAAGAATAAAATATCATAACTTACTGAAGTCACCCCTGGAGTTGAATGTGGACCTTTCAATTGAAGCTCCCTTGGAATAATTAGGGGTCATGTCTCTGTTAGCTGGAAAAAAAAACAATATTTTCAGAAACATCTTTACATTTTAGTATTAAATTATCATCTATATATTTTAAATTAAAGAAGAAAGCAGTAATAATTGTATAAAAATATTTCAATTTATATTAATGTACAATATTTAGTTTAGTTAACAGTACTTACCTCTAAGTGATGTAGGATCAGTTTGTACATTCTCTAGAACACTGTACATATTTTTGCTGATACTGATCATGGAATTGCTACTTGCTTGTGCAGTATTCTTCGTACCTGAACCATGGTTCCATGCTGAATTATGTGGAGCCAATTTGATATTGTTCAGATTCTAAAACAAAGTAATGCATTATATGAAAAACATAAGGCACGCTAGTCTGTCATAGGTTTCAAATATGTCATTTTTGGTTTTGTTTTTCAATAATTACATTTTTATGAATATTTTTCAATCTTCTGGTCAATATTTATTTTTTATTAATATATTTATAAAATGGAAAAACATGCAACACTTGAATTGTCAAATCATTATCACTGATTAAAAACAGACTACGAACGTTTATTGTTACATCCTTAATTTCAGTCCCATCCATAACCATAATCATCTTATATACATACTTAGTAGCTTTAATTAATGATACACATACCTTTTGTGTTACAGCCTTAAGTTTTAGTGTGTCCACTGGGTAGTTAGTGGTTCGAGAAGATTTCCAAGTGTTATCAATAAATGAATTATTTTGGTTTTGTCTACGACTGTCGCCACGTTTACCACGGCCGCCCTCGTCGCGACGGTATCCACCCATAGGATTATTCATCAACTAAAATAAAATGTATAATAGGTCATTAATATTTAGACTAGGATTTCAAACTTTTCTGAAAGTATTGTGTGAATTTGGCGTGACTCTTATATGCAACATTATTTTTAGTACGTATATGCGAAACCTGAATATATTTTGTTTAGAATCTATAACTAAATCGATTCCAATAATGTTTACCATGGTATATTTATACCCAAAAATATTTAAAAAAGGTCACAGGTTGGACACCACCATCACTCAAGCACAAAACAGGTCACAGCAGATCATAGCAAACATTAGGAGCCAGTGCATAGGTGGGTGTGGGAGCAGAATAACCCCTCAGTCACCCACATGGCCCAGTGACTATGTATTTTTGCGGACAACTAGGTAACATAACGAGCTTATAACTTTATGATTTATCATGATAGTTACGAAATTTTGTACATAGATTATTTACATAAAAATACAAGAAATGTTTCGGATTTCGCACGTACTAGAACTAATGAACTTATTGTATGTTTAACCTCCTTTTTTATAATTTTGTATTTTATGCTTTCTTTAATTGAAATTACCTCAATATTACGCTGCTGGAGATCAGCTTCTTTTTGAATTTGATCCATCATTTTAGGTTGGGAATCAATCACAGTTTTAGCCACCCATTTACGTTTTCTAAGCTCAATAACGTCTTGAAGCATGAACCTGTTGAAAAAAACAGCGAGTTAAACAATGAAAAACTTCCTTTTGTTGGTTATACCACACTAACCACATATTTTTAATGCATAACACCACAAATTATATTATTACAAGTTAAACCACTTTTTAATTATTCGTTCAGAAGGTTGCAACTTAATATAAGATTGTCTATTATAAGAATCACCAGAGAGCTGTTCCAGCTTCGAATGTTTCGAGTTTTCTCTACTATAATATGCATGGAAGTATAGTACGCGGCAAATAAGTCGAGACCCGAAAATCGGTTACTGCGTATTCAAGGTCAACTGCCATGATGGAGCAACTTATTTTGACATGATTTTACTGACTTTTACTGCAAATTAAGCCTTATTATAGGCCACTATTAGTGAAAACCGCATGAAAAGTACATCAGATTACTTTTTTTACTAACCGAACGCGACTGCTTATTTTATTGGATTTGCGATCTACAATATCCTGCATTTTCTTGAAAATATTATCAAGTTGACCATTGACTTCATTTTCCACTTGTTCACCAATCGTAGTAAGTAACTTGCAGAGACACTCCAGCTTTTCTTCTTCAACTTTTTCGATTAGATACTTCATGCAATAATCCATGATTTTGGATGTTAACATTTTTAATTTATACAGCTCACCTGCAACAATCAGGTATAGAAATGTAATTGCATGAATATAACATTTAAAAATAGGCAAAAACCAAAAAAAAAATTAAACAAAATTATAAATACATTGCAGTGCCTTATCTCTAAATATAAATAAAAAATATGTCGCACTAGCATAATAATATTAGTTATTATCACATATAACTCAAATACAAATTAAAAGTTTTATTACAATTTGATAATTAGCTATTTTTTTTTTGTCAATAATGATTCACTCAATTAAAATATTTAAATACATGTAAACTCATAGTTTATTTAAAACGTGGAAGAAGACATGCACTCATGCACTGCATAAAGTTGTGCCACTCAGGTGTAATACTTCTGCCTTATCTATCAAATAATACAGCCGCAATGGTATGTATATAATGGATATTCGCCAATAGAAACATGAAATAAATATTTTCGCTGATGCTGTTGAGCAGAATTTTAGCAATATATTTTTACGTAGAAAATAGGGTACAATTACGCAGAAGTATTTTTTATAAACTACGTTATTAATTACGGAAGAAAAGTACATAAAATATGTGCATCCAAAATTATAAAATAAACAACATTCAAATCTATATATTAGACAATAACCCTCTTTTGGCTTTGCTGTAGTTGAGTAAAACTAAGGAATGATTAAAATGTAACTTACCAATAAATCTAACATTTCCAACAGACCTCATTCTTACACGTCTGTTTTCTTCATCGATCATAAGAGTCAGTTCCTTTTTCCTAGCCTGAAATGTTTAAATTTATTAATACAAGAATAGTCAGGTTAACTGTGGTAAATTTAATACAAATCTATTCAGTTATTAGATCGTAAAATGGTAATAGCCAGCCCGACAGACTTTTGCATTTATAATATTGTTAGTTTGACTTGTTGTTGTACTCACAGGGTCAGTGGTGGCAGCAAGCTCACTTTCTAGTTTCAATATTTGCTCATCAACTTTATGAGTTTCAAACTGATTTTGGCATTTGTTGATAATAAGCGCTCTGAAATTGACACACTTGTCAGGTGATGTTGGATTGTCAGCAGGTACCTGTGGAAAAATTTATAGTTTAAATATAAACCCTGAACCAGGTAACAGTTTTCATTAAATGATCAGTGCGCAATCAGAATGATTTATAGTACCTTTAGTACAGACAACTTGTTGCACATCGCGGCATAGGCTTCAGAAAAATTGGGCTCATCAATGGCTTTCTCAAATACTAAATCAATTACACCTTCTAGACGTTTCTGATTGTTAATATCCAATGTTTTTACTCTGTCCAAAAGAGTATCAAACTTCTGTGGAGTTAACTTGTTCAAAATACCCCTGAACTTCTTGTACAGTTCCTGAAAATCCAAAATTCATATGAAAAACAAAGCAGAATATGTACAATACACAATGCCTACAACACCACATTTGTAACAATGATAGATAAATAAACTTCAAAATATGATTAACCACTTCCTTTATCCTAATTAGCCTGCTGCTGATGTAGGATCAGTAAAAAAAACTCAATGAGATGGGAATCAAAAAAGGTAAAGCTTCATACAGGTTTAATAGATATTTGCCCAAACACAAATTAAATGGAAGTTACTACACATAATGTTAGTTCTATAACAGTTATCTTCAAACTTAAGTTGAGAACATGTAACAACTCAAAAATAATAAACTTTTACCTGTGTCCTGTGTTCCTCTTCATTGATAGTATCTTTACGGAATCTGGTAGGCTTCCATGCAGAATCCACTTCATTAAGTTTGACTTCCTCCCTCAGTGACAATGATACATGAATAACCGGTTTATGTGGGCTGTTACCACTTGGACTTGGGGTTAGTTTACCACTTCCTCCTTTGCCTATATGAAAATAATGTCATTAAAAATATAATTCAAAGTCAAATTTGCAATAAAAAAAACGAAAATGTTGCCTACCAGTAGGTGCTGTATTTCTTGTATCTTTCTTTGTTTCTCTAGGTGTGTTATTCCTGGATCCCATACCAGGGGTCTTGGCAAATGGAGGAAATAGAGAATCATTCATAGGTCTTGAAATAGGCGTGAATGGTTGTGGCTCCTGCATTGGTGTGGTCTAAAAATAATCAATAAGAGTAAAATGGTATTCCATTCTTATTTATAAATATATAACTGAATACATAGATAAAAGAGCATACCCTGATGACATTGCAATGTTCCAACAAAGGAGCATTAGGCTTGTTCTTTGAAAGTGGATCTTCCTTTATCTGCTTCAGCAAATCAATATCATAGCACTTCTTGCCAGCCGTATTAAGTGGTGACCATTGATCTGAAAATGTAATGACATTAAAAACTGCTGAAGTATACTATCAAAAGTACTTACTACTTAAAACTTGACAAACCTTCACTATATTTGTATTTAGGTACAAACAACTGTGGCGTTGCTGGTTGCTCATCCTTTGAAGTCTCCGCTGGCACAAGCTTTGGAGGTGCAGCCATTTCATCAGCAGGCTCGGTTTTATCTTGTTCTAGAATAACTACTTTATCAGTCTCATTTTTGCCATTTTCATATGACTCGGCTTCTTTAACAGTGGGCTCATTGTTAGCCATTTTATTTGCAGATTTTTTGTTGGAATTCTTAGTGTTCTTTACAACCTTGTCATTTTTATTGATATCTTCCTTAACAGACTCTGTTTTAGTCACATCAGTAGTGTTTCCATTGGCAGTATCTGGATCTAATAGAGAAAATCAAAGAATGAAGAGGTTTCCAATAAAAGCTTCACAATTCATATCTAAATATCTACAAGACTATGCAAGCAAGATTTCAGAAAATGCTATTAATTATATTGTCACTATGGCACATCTTTTTTTTTTGGTTTTTATATTACAGTATAAGTCATTATCCAAAACAAATCTGAATTCTCATGATCCCAAACACAAAGCCTTCTGATAATTTACAGACAAATATTATAAACCAGAATCATGCCAAGTTATTAAGTCTATTCTTTTGAATCTGTGGGTTTTGACAAAACATCTTTTAAATTTGTTTTCTAGCTCCAGATAAGGCCACTTTGTGAGTCAGCTTAATGCTCCAGACCAAAGACTTGTGCCAATACACAAAGTCAAGCCACTAGTACTGTTTTAAAATTATTTTCAAATGTATTCATACACAAGGCCAGTGAAAGGCCACCAGTGACTAAGGCTAGTGACTAACCTGGCCGTGTATAATGTCTGCCTTAACCTGCCTAAAGATCACTGATCACTGGCACCACTCATAAACTTAGGAGTAGGTTACATGTCTGAAGTGGGATTGAGCAAGTCATACTGTAATACATTTTAACAGAAAAGCAAGAAGATGGACTCTTTAAGATGGAAGTAGTGAAAACCCAGTGAATATCATTTCACAAAAAACAATTGAACATGTTTACCATGCAGAAATTATCAAATGTTTTTAAGACTGTCTAAGCCCTAGGGTTAAAGAAACAAGAAGTAAAAACAAACAATTAATAATGTCATTGTTGCTTTAAATGTAACTGAAGATTTCATCAATAACTTTCTAGAATAGTATAGTACACTATATTATTCTAGAAAGTTATTAATGAACAAACCTTTTTGCTACAAGTATATCACTGAGTCTGAATAGCACAAGTTGATTTTATTCAGCACCTCCCTGGCACTTTCTAACATCCATGAAAATTATGATGACTGTGTAATTTAATAGTGAATATTATCAAGTAAAACTGACAACCATTTATCTCAGTTATCAATACTATAGTATTTATTGATTGATAAAAGATTTAAAATCACACTACCACTACTCAAACAATACTGAATAAAGAAAAATCTGAATATTATATAAAGAAATTGTGATTTTTTTTTAGTTCAGTTTTAAAAAACATGACTTATATACACAAAAAAAAAACTCGTCCAGTTGATAAGACCATCAACTGAAAAGTCCAGAAGGGTTATACAGAGTGATTGGTTAACTGGACTTAACAATGCTTCATTAACAAAGGTATGAGTATAACACACATAGATGGTAAGAGCTACCAAGAAATGTATCAATTTAGTATCAAGATCGGAGTAGACATATCACACAATCTACCTACCTGGTTCCTAAACTTATCAGGGTCAGAATCAAAACAAATTAGCTGTAGTATAATCCATTTCAAGGAACACACTTAATTACCAGTATGTTAAGATAATAGAGAACAAACCTGTAGTCTTATTATTAAGGTTGAAATCTTTCATTTTCAATTCAGATTGATTAGTGCGCAATACACTAGATATACTCTGTGTTAATTTTTCTTGGGCTTCTATCGCACTTGATCCTTCTTTTAGTTCAGGTGCCTTTGAAAGCTGTTCCTTGGCAACTTTTTCAATACTAGCTGATAAAAGTTGTGTGGCAGTGGGTGGAGTTTCAACAACAGCTTCACTCTTGGTAGCAAATTCAACATTTAATGCTACAGCAGCAGGAGTTTCAGCCTCTGGGGCTGGTGAAAATTGCTTTACTGGTTTCTTTGTTGTTGTCTCCACACTGGATCCTTGATTACTTTGACTAGTTGGTAGAGGGATTGCTTCCGCCAAGCTATCAACTGAACTAATCACTGGAAAAGACAAAATAGTAAGTATTAATATCAATTCACACCTATAATTCATACATACAATTTAATCATTCATTATTATTCAATGAGATAGTTGTATGTGTTGGCATGGTAATAATTTGATAATGAACCTGGCATGGATTTGTGTCTGACCCAAGTTTCAGTTGTAGCCATAAAGTAGCCAAAATTATGCAGCATAACCAAAACTACTGTTGTTGAGCTGTAGATATGTAAAGATAACTAAGATACTGTCGTGAATTAAGTGAGTAATCATGTGAGTTGAATCCTCAACCCAAGCGTTAACCTGGAGATGAGATTTCTGCATGGTAATTTAAAGTTGCAATAATTTTCTAGAGCTTAAACACAACTGGCTATATATTGCCACATGGTCAGTTATGTTTAGTAGTAGTTGTTGTTCCTCCTACCCTTAACCATTAGATCAGTGTAGCTCTACAGGAAATTTATTGTGAAATTACACTAGATTATGATTTTCAATTAATTTCTCTGATAGCAATTTTTTAACAGTTTACTCAGTCTTCTATGAAACTAAAGGCTGATTTTTAAATGACTAGAATAGCTGAATATTCGGTTACGATGTAGCGGTCGGGCACTTATTTAGATATTTGGAATAGTTGCTTTGGAATAAGTTACTAAAATCAAGGCCATCGCTGCGAAATTTAACACGAGACAACAAGCCCGTGAAAATTATAAGTAGAAGGATGTAACGTACCAACACATCACATAAAATATGGAAGGACAATCGAATTTGTCTGGTCAGTGTAATTTTAATCTCTGTGTTTTATACAGTACGAATATAATGTAATTAATGATTACGGAACAAATTACAAGCACTAAAATACCGTAATATAATGAATTTTAATCTATCCTATCACTTTTTATGAAACCAAGTTCGTAGTCTATAAATAGAGACGTGAGATATTTCCACGTGGGAGTTCTTGCACAGTACCTGAATATCAGACTTTATGTGGCACTGATACCTAAATTATATCACAGTAATCCGTTAAACTTTCTAGTTAATCTTCACACAATTGAATTAAGACACAATAATGTAACAATATGGTAAAAGAAAGTCTTGAACAAAAGGTCACTCAAGGATCTAGAATATTGTCCGACTTTTTGCACTTTGCACTTGAAACACATTACTTATTAGTAAAACTTAAATAAATATTTTATACTAAAATCGATAAATTTTTGAATTAATTGGTTAAAAAGATAAGATTATAAAAGTTAAAAATATTTAAAACGCGGCCATGCTCAAAGTGACTGTAAGGTAAAAGCCGCCATCTTGGATCGTTCCATGCGGACAGGCGGTTCGGAGCCGCTAGTGTTGTGCGCAAGTGCACAGTTAATCGATTAAACGTAGTTCACTAAAAATGATGTTACGTAAAATTTATAGTAGAAATGAAATTAAGCTTAGCAAATACTACTATAACCTTATGCAAGTAATAACAGTAAAATATTCTTTTCTGCTCTTTAGTAAAACGGTCATTTTGTGACCGATTCGACTTTAGTTTTTATCTGTACTAAGAAATGGATTGACAACGATCGGGGTATACGTGGAGCCGTACTGTATCTGTTTCACATAAATATACACAAGCGCCTGTTAACAATAACTACCAGCTGATCTGTCTTGATTAAATATATCAATTTTGATTCATGTATAAACACGAATCAAAATTGTATTTATAATGACTTACAAAGAAGTTGGCTACCACATAACATAAATATATAATATACCGGTCGTGCAACATTAGTACAGTGGGCCTAGTATTTATCTGCCTTAACAGAATACGCAATAAAATTATACACTAATTTGCTTCTAGAGGTACACACGATTGAAATATGTAGGGTTATTATAAATATAGCTATGATCTGAAAGAGTCAATCTACAATGCCTATTTCTAAGTCTCGTGAATGACCAACAAGGCGGTAAAGGTAAAAATATTATAGCTTGTGTTGATCTCATTGAGATAAAAATAATTCTAAGTAATCGATTTAATAATCGATTCTTACAAACACGACCATCATCACCACTACGGACTTTTTCCAAGTCCGACTCAATTAGATACTTTTTAGTATGACCTTTGGCCAACATACATGAAGTCGTACTAATTTATACAAAGAATATTACACTAGGGTTCTGTAAAAGCTGACTTTTTTAAATAATAGTCATAGATGTACTAAATGAAATCTACAAGTAGATAAAACGTGGATATTGTTATTGATCGGAAACGGATAATCGGTCGGAGAAGAATGGTCACGGCCCTTATCCTGACCGTATTCAGACATTTCATAGTTTCTTTGGTGTAAGCGATTCTGATGACTAATCAATAAAAATATAGTATTTTGAGTATTCCTTCAAGCGTAGTATAGAAAAGTAGCCTATAGTATTTGGGCTCATTTGAATTGTACGGATGGGTACCTAATATTCATTGTAGGTACCTAGTTTGCCAACAAGGGCCGTTTAACAAGGCTTAGACCTAAAAATCCAAGACCAGACCAGGGGGTTTACTGTCGAGTTTAATTCCGATCGGTCGACATTGGAATTGTTACGTTTTGTGCTAAAACCAATTTGGCCCTAGCATCGAATTCAAGAGTACCTAAACGTCACAATTCCAATGTCGACCGATCGGAATTAAACTCGAGAGTAAGCCCCCAGACCAAGATCAGAAAAAGGTGGATAACAGATCTTTGAACTGGCTACTACAACTGGTCTGAAAGAAATGAGCCCCAAACACGGTGGTATTACTAATTGGAGTGGATGAAAAATAGCTTTTCTACACTTACTGTTTTAGGAACACTTAGGACGGTTTGTTTTATCTTGTTCTACTAATGAAAAACACGATAGGTCTTAATATAATGTCGGTTTCTGAGTGTCAAATGACTACTTTTCAATTCAAATGAGGTCAACCAGGACAGCTACGCTTGTAGCTTGTAAGTGTATGAAAAATATTCAATCATTCGTCTGAAGATATACTCAAGGTCGAATATATTTCTAGCATGGCCAGTGACATGAAAAAAAAACCTATTTTTCTTCTACTCCACACGACACATAAACTATGATAGGTCTCAATTCTGTCTGGGTCTGAAATGACCAATCTTCTTTAATTCCAATGCAAAGTTAGGAATTAGATGAATGAATTAATTAATTAGGAATTAGGTTTGAACCTTGTGAAAATTCTTCCTGACGAAATCACGAAAATGAATCTTGCTAAAATGAAACATTTTCCAGATGTCAGAGTAAAAACTACCTATCAAAATAAAAAATGCGTGTCAAATTGTGACTCGTGAAAAATTTTACACTATTTACACCCTTGGAAATATCAACAAAAAATTGTATGAGTTTTTGAATATTATTTTAAGAAAAAAGCCTGCGACTTTCTTTAAAAATAATCACTTAATTAATATCATCATAATTTACTGTTAAAAAATTATAATTACTGCTAGCGCAGATTAAGATTTTATTGCATTAGCTATTCAAATATAACTTAAATAAGTTTTACTTCAGTAATACATATAATATAATATAGGTCATGTTTTGGCTTAATTACAAGGAAAATGAACGCATCTTTTTTTAAATAATGTTTTTCGTCTGATCTGTTCAATTTTCTGGACATAAATAAATACATATGTTGATTACCATTTAGTACTATTTTTGTAAAGTAATCTTTATTGTTTGAAGCACAAAGTCAAATAATATGATTCTGAAACATTTCTCCGACATTCGTTTCGCCCTTTGACGGTTCACCAACAGAACGTTTCATTTTTAATTTTTTCACCGATAGAAAGTTTCAACAGTGAACGATTCGCCGACAGAACGATTCACGTTTAAAAATTTCATCGACAGGACCTATCACTGGCGAACGATTGGCCGACTCAACTGTTCGTCTGCCCCTGGGGTATAAAACATAGATTTGATATGACCTGTTTCCGACCTCTAATTTTTTGAGTTATAAGCAGTTAAATGATAATCTAGCCGGAAATTATAAATTCTTTCGCAATGATTATGTACGCCAAGTTTAATTTTATGTGTTTAGTATTATATTGTATTGTTGATCGTATTTTGTGTTTTTTTTTTAATTATAAAATCAAACAGGTCATTTTGAATACCTATGTTTTATACCCCAGGGGCAGAAGAACAGGGGCCCAAGTTTGCTATTTTTGTAAATTCGACATTCCAACACAATCCCATTGTCATTTTGCTAAAAGTTCTTAATCTGCTAAATCCTAATGGTTGATCATTGGTCGGTTATTGGTCTCGTAAACGATTAGTGGTAGAATGACTTTTTCGTATTCAGACAAATCTAATGGCAAGTCACTAATCAAAGGAACTGGCAAAATTTTAGCAGATTACCCCATACGTCACAAATTCATTTGTAATTATTTACGAGATTACCATTTCTTTCAATGGTGTGTCAGTGATTAACTATTGGAAAGTCATAATGAGGCTATTGTATTAGTAGATTACCAAACTTGTCAAAATCAACAATTACGAAACCAATGATAGACGATTCTGACACTATTGTAATAGCAGGCTTGAGGCCCTGTTGTGTCGGCGAATCGTTCGCTGTTGAAACGTTCTATCGGTGAACCGTTAAACGGCGAAACGAATGTCGGAGAAATGTTTCAGAATCAAATAATATTCTTTAGGCAATGGTGCGCACGCAGGCTGCAAATATTTTATTTACTGATTACTTGTAAATCTCAATGTTTTCTACAAATTCACCAAGAAACATGTCAGAACATATATAAGCAAGCAAAGAAAATGCTATGAAATTCGTCGTTAACAAGGTAGTTTTTACTCAAAATAAATGCTAGCAAAGGCACTTGACGTACAAGCTACCGAGTATCTCTTGTAATTTGTACATACGTTCAATATTTAATAAGGTAGCGACTAGCTAAGTAAGGGAGCATTTGGTGGTAACGAGTATCCCAGTTAGGCGCTTTATTTTGTATAATTACTTTCATCACCTCAGCTCTCAAAACGGTGAAGAAAAACATCGTGAGGGAACTGGCATGTCGTACAACCAAAAATTGATATATTATGTGTGACATTCACTAACCCGCACTAGGACCGCTTAATGGATTACGACCCATTCCCTCTTTTAGATGCCCGAGTCCAGGTGTAAGAACATTAGAAGACTACTTATGCTTAGCAAACTAAATATTTACAAGGTAGCCACATATTTTGCCAAATGTAATCGACTAGAACTTGTCGCTGAAGTCGAATAGGTAGCATTATATACCGGTACTAGCTTCTGCCGGCGGTTTTATTCAGTGAAAGTCTGTCACGCCCTTGCGCACCGTCCTTGAGCGAGAGAAGTCATTAAATGAAATAAAAAGTGGCACGCCGCCGCCGACAAAATTGTAGTCGGCGCACATGTCTACACGGAACACGGTCGTGTGGTTGATAGAACTCAGTTTAACACGGTGTTGTGTGTAGATACCTAGCTTGCTTTGACAGGGACTCAACACTATCTCAATCACTAAACATTTTCTCGTATTTGTTCATCAGGAATCTTCGGAGTTTATGTAGGTTCAAAGCTATAACTTAACCCAGAACAAAAATAATCATCAGTATCGGTCAGAACATAAAGATGTCACGGCTATACTGATAACTCTATTAAACATAGAGTTCGAACATACCATGATTTGTGAATCCAGCGTGTACCAAGGTGAACAGTACCTAAACATTTGCGTAACCTTTACAAAGCGTAAGTAGCAACATAATATCGTTATGGTGTAAACGATAAAAATGCATACAAAGCAGCAATATCGGATTTGCTGTCATTTGGAGAGTCGCGTCTATTCCGCCTGGGTCACACATCCACACGACCGAAGATCATGATCTCGTCAGCTTTTCTGTCACCTATGGGGATTAAAGGGCTAAACGAATTGTAGTATCCAGTCGCAAACACACGGCCTCTGGCGAATAAGACACGAAAACACTTGTCGGACTAATCCGAAGCAAGCGGTCAAATAAATAAATGAACGTGTTCGAAAAGGGTTAATTTAAACAGGGCCATCTTCGGAAACTCTTCCAAACAAAAAAGTTATCAAAAATATTGATACATAAAACATTCAGTCGTGAATTTCTCTTGTTTTTGAAGTACGAAATACTCACGATGTGCCGCCATTTTATATAGGGTGCCATGTATATTTTATATAGGGGCCACAGACAGTATAGAAACGTAGATAGTTAAAAAAAATAATTATTCACTAATTTTGGATTAGCCGAAATATTTGTTTTTTATTTAATTACCTATTTTTCAATTAAAATAACTTTGTTGATAAAGAGAAGATAGACATACAAATTGGACGACACGAAAACCACACGTGGTAAAAAATCAATACTACAACATTTCAGATTTCTGTCAATCTTTAACGTAATTAAAATGCGACTTTGTCTACACCCACATCTGTCTGAAAAAAATGTCTGTTTCAAAAAGTAAACTGATAACTAGGAAATCTAGTCATCAATTTATTTTTTTGACCCTATCTTGCTTAAGCGTATCAAGTTTCGTTAAATACCGAAGTACCTATTTTATACGAACTTGCGACGGTAAAACTCATAAATACATACAAACAATAAGTGGAATAACAGTCAAAGGGCAAAAAACTGACGTTTATGATTTTTAGGTTTTATCATTAGACAACAGGAAAATAAGATATTTTTTACCAACAAAAAAAATCGTAGAGGACCACCAGCATTTTCCTTAGCTAACTTGTTTAGTAAAAAAGAATTGACTGTCAAAAGTCTCGAAGATCTGCTAATATTTTACTATCATTATACGATTATGTTGATTAGAATAAGTTTATTCCTTACTTAGTTTTGCACTAAGATACTTTCGGCAAGCATTATTTGGGTTACTACAGCTACCTGCAAAGGTACGCAGGTAACAGGTGCAATGTTTTGTTTTCGCACCACCTCGAAAATAACACGTCAACCCTGGTTGTTTCAAAGTACCACGTGTCATTACGCAAAATCAGAAATTTCTCCAAATGTTACAAAACACTAAAATGAATGATGAACGTAAAACATATTTACAAATTTCCTAATTCTGAGTACAAATTAAAAAAAAAATGGCAAGAAAACTTTTAAAACAGAGTTGGCTGACTGCCTTCCTCATGGTGTTATTTCTTAACCAACTTAATGGATTCTAAAAATGGTATATTTAGCAATGCGTAAAAAAATGATAATACCTAGAATGTCTTATAATACCAGGGATAAGACTTTCTTTTTTGACGCCCCATGGGCGGAATCACTGACATCGGTAGTGAATAAACTGCATGAACTAATCAGCCCATAGTGCAAAATAAAAATGGTTTTCGTAAACTATAACCACCAATATGTATATATAAATTATATATGTACATTTTTGTCTGATTAAAAGTTGAACATTTATGATCTCTTCAATGACATCATCTTTTAGTAGGTAGACATTTGGACCAAACACCATAAATTTTAACCAAATAACTTTTGGACAAAATACCATACATTTTTTCGGTTCGAGACAATAAAACAGTCACATCTACATACTTTAGGAATTAAAACTTACATGGCGATGTGGATTATCTCATTTTGGGATAACATGGACATAGTTTTCAGAGCACAACATTACACATTCACTTAAAAATAGTCCGTGCAATTTACGATTAAAATTGGTATTTATAAGGCACTTATTCATTCAGAAGAAGTGTCACAATTCTATAGTAAAAAAAAACACACTTACTAAAATCTGGCACTTCCTTTGATTTTACACAAAACGCTCCTTTGCAATATTAATTCTTATCAATACTATAGCTTACTGGGTAAGCGCCCACTTGAGACTAAAGCCCGGACGCGGAGCAGGAAGAATTTCGTACGTTCACCTATTATTACCTGTCTCTGTCACTCCCGCGTAAATATAATGCGTCTCGCCCGCACAGATACAATGGCCTCCGTCGTCAGGGATTGTAAACCCTCTACTGTAAACTTGACAAGACAAGTCTCAAAACGAAAACGAAACTGTTTTGTCTACGACACGGCGCACACCTAAAACGAAACAGTTTTGTCTAGGAATGAAACGATACCATTGAAGTATCGATACTTTTAGTCGATAAGGTATCGGTCATCACGTATGGATACTTACTCAAAAAAGTTTAAAGTGTATATATATAATATATAGAATATTTTAATTTAGTTTAAGTTATCATAAATTAAAATAATGTACATTTTGTATAAAAATTACTATTAGATTACCTATTATTGACCTAGACTGAACTAAATAAACTATTATATTCAGACCGAAAATCTTAAGGCAAGTTTGACCGATATATCGATATCTTTTCCCAGAGATACATCGATATATCGACTTTTTTCATCACTCCAGACATACGTCGTTAGACAGAATTGTCCCTGTGCAGTTTCTGTTTGTATTAGACAATTTTGTCTATGATACGTTTTGTCACAAGTGAATGCGTCTTCATATGTTTTGTAAAGCAATAGTCTAAAGAGGTCTTGTTTTAAGTGGGCGCTCAATACAGGCCCCTTTTACGTCAAAAGGGTCAAGCAGGCATCATTATATCCGCTTCCGCGTTGTGTATCGATATCTAATTACGATAAATAAAAATTTTCAACATTAGATATAAAACCCATCACTTCTGTGGAGTTTTGATAGTTCATTTAATATAACCCTGCATTTTCTCCTAAAACATTTTGAGTGCATGTGGCGTTTGTAGGTAGAGAATATACAAGTTTGTATTGGTGAGATAATAATTATGACCGATACAATAAAGTAAGAAACGTCTTTTTTTAAATTATTAACAAAGGATCTTGGAATGTTTCGTGGTATTTTAGCCAAGCCTAATTGTGAAGCAGCATTTTTTTTTTTCAATTTTTATTATTTAGCATTCAAGGACTCATTCAAATATTCACATTAACTTTAATCCAAATCGGTCTAGCTGTTTAGGAGGAGTTAGGTGAACACACGTACAAAAGAATTATACATATATCACACACACTATTACACAACATCGTCTAGTCCTTATATATAAATATATACATATTATAAAAGATTATGTTGAATATTGAAATTGTTAATTCTCTTACAAACGTACTGATAACAAATGTCCTATTTAAAAAGAGACGATGTGAAGACACTTCTGGAGTCTCCTTTTAAATGGGGGATATAAATAATCCTCCGCACACCATTGGGCGTCTTCCAATTAGGTGATAACGATAACGACACGATAACGAGGTAGAGTTTCATACATTGTTTCAGAAACTTACATGTTCCTGGTACGATTAGGAGTGCTCAGTGGCAAACAAGCTGTACTGTCAACTCGACATGTTCAGATAAATGAAACTACCAGCCCCATGCTATCGTATCTTTATCGCCTAATGTTGAAAACGGTCATTGCTTGTGGACCAATAGCGATACGATTACGATTTCGGTAATAATATTAAAATTACCAGGTCAGACTTCAACACCCCTTTGAAAAAGGGATAGAAGAAATATTCATACATATGAAAACAGTATGCTTATTGTTCATAGACCTCATAGACAAATTTGTCCAGTCTCCTTTATAAGAAATCACAAAATTAAAATTTTGTGATTCGTAATTAGGTTTGCTTCTTGACTCCGAACATAAAAACGAGCATTAAAAATTATAAAAACCAGTGAAGGTTAAAAAGTCTGTACATTTTTTTTTTTCATTTCCTCTGTGTCTTACCTTATCACACGAGAACGGCTGGAAGGAGTTCAATCAAATTGACTTTGTAGCATCAAGTTATGAATAATCGTAATAGCTGAACTTACTCGACTGGGTTTTTCGATAGCGTTTGGAATATTGTATGGAACTCTATCGGTGTATTTTACTTAGTAGGTACCTTTTTCCTGAACAATAACACTCTAGTTCGTAGGGTATCAAGCACAGGAAAACAAAGTTAGTTTATGATTGATTAATATTTTTTTCGTGTAGGGGGCAAAACATGTTAGTGACAAAATAGAATGTTGCAGTGGTGCTGGCATCACGAAAATGTTTTGAATTTGTTGGAAACAATTATGCACAAGTAATAGTTGAATTGTTTTCTAAAGAACACTTTCGTTCTCTTTTTTCTATACCACTGACCATTATAAAATTACATTATTCGTCTTTGGCTTCACTTTGCTGTAGCAAACTTCAACAAACTTTAGATATACCCTGTATATAGCTGTACTTACTTAGTTCTAATTTACAACAAAAAAGGAAAATTTAAGAATGTTCATAAACTCCCCATGAATATTGCGATTTGTGATATAAAAAAAAGATACTTTATCACTTCTTATGTATAAATCGAAAAAGCATTAAAATTAGCTAAACTGTAGTATCCTATGTCTAGCGAGTTAGAAAGTTTTCTGCAAGTCTTAATTTTTACTATAATGCCAGTTTTCGAAGGCAGGTTTAAGTCTTCTAATTAAAAAAATAATGTAGTGATTTATTATATTCTATCGAACGAACCTAAGCGTAAGCAATTGCAATGATTGGCACAATAAATTCGTGAAAAGAAAGCATTTCACAGTTGTCAAAGTACCGCAAATGGAATGCCTTCACGTGATTTTTCCTAAAAATTAAACAAATATCTACTCTAAATTGTGCAACACACTCATTTCCAAATGATTGTATTGCGCAGTGGGGGTGCGGTTCAACAGGTTGAGGCATCGTCTGGCAGAAGGTGTACGAGATATCCATCTCTGAATATTCAAAATTCGGTAATAAAAACAGTATCCAGGTGTTGCTAGTTCAATTGCATTGTGTTCTATTGTCACAAAATACGATCAGCGCTTTCGCGAACACAATCAACAAAGTTAGCGTGTAAGTGTACAAAACAGACCCGCATTACTCAAACATAACCATAATAAATTGTGCAGTTCCAATCCTCAAATAACACCGAACCTTGTTTTTATTGGTGAATCGATACTACTTCACATCAAAAGCGGTAGATTTATCTGTGCAACAGAACAAAGCGTATGTAATAAATGAATAAATAAGTGCTCTACTGGCGGCGCCGCGGCGATGGAAGCAACGAAACTATAGTTTTTTATTCAACATGATAGCCAAGAAGGTGTTCCCTCTCTGGTGCACATGTTGTTAGGTTAAATAAGACAGTTTTACTTACCTACAGGTGTCGGACCATTAGGTTTATTGGATGCAGATACAATTTCTTTTTCTTGTGATTCCCTCTCTTTTACTTTTTCTTTATCTTCTGATTTGACTCTTTCTCTGGGCTCTCGTATCCTCTGGGGCTGAGGGGCAGGCGTAGGAATAGGGACAGGTGTTGGACCCGCGGTAGAGGAAGTGGGTTGTGTTGAAGCAGGCACTGGTGTGACGGTAGACGTTATCGCTGTCGAGGTTGTAATTGGAGCTACTGTTGCGTTTGCTACTTGTGCAACATTTATATTCTCTGTGGGCTTTTCTAATTCTTCGGCTTGAGGCACATTTTTGCTTTGTTTAAATTGCTTATTAGGTGGTATATTCTTATTCGTATCTAGGACTAAAGACTGAACTGTCGGTTCACTATTTTTTTGTAGTTGCTTAATATTCATAGGCATTTTAGGCACTATAACAGGACTGTCTGATATTGCTGATACTATTGGCGTTTCGTTTGATTCCACAGCAACATCAGGTCCTAAATGTTTACTTTCGTTTACAGTTAATATTTCAGACTTTACTAAATTATTATTAATAGAGCTTATTGAATTTGGTTGAGTTTGGACAGAGCTTGTCGTAGATGCCACAGGTACATCTACATTCTTTGATACATAATTCGATTTCATAGAATTATCACAAGAGGGTTGATTGGCGACTTCATTGACCATTCTATTGAATTCTGCTGCGATACTGTGTGTTGGTTCCTGAATAAAATAAATTGAAAATAGTTTATTAATTATATAATAACATTGTTTCCGTAATGGTTAAAATAACTTGAAATCCCTTTAAAAACATGCCAGCCCGGCGCAAATGGACCGCTCAGCAGACAAAGGAGGATGGACGTTTTGGCCCACCCTTCTAACTCAACGAATATTTTTAGCAAGTTTACTAACTGTTAAGCCCCAAGAGGACACCGGTGTCTTTCTATTGTGTCTCTAATTACGGTATTCAAAAGGTTAAATAGATCATCAATAGTCGCATTACAATTAAAACAATGTCGATCACACATAAACATAAAGTAGCAATAAGATATTTAATATTAGCCGACTTAACTCGTTTAAACCAAAAATCTCGGGAAATATTCTAAACGCAATAATAAATATTGATCATTTACAACCTCAAGTATATTATTTATTCTGAATTTGCAAGGTTTGCTTATAATTTTACACATAATATTGTATGATTTATAGACATGTTTTTTTAAATCTCAGTTTCATCGATGTAGTGTTAAGACCAATAATTTCATGAAAGGATATTATTTGTTTGAGTTATCGTGTTCAATGTTTTACCGTATTTTAGTGAATCTTATCAGTCTTTTAAGTTTTCAAACCGTTGGCTTAGGGCGGTTTCGCACTACGTCCGATCCGAATCCGATCCGTCAAAAACCCGCTCTTATCCAACCGCTTTTAAGCACGCAATTGACAGTTTTGCGCACTAGTGCAGTAAAGTGCGCGTGCTCACCCCCGCCACAATTATTGTAATGAAATAGCTCTACGGTTACGAAAGTATGGTCCGTAATCATACTTTCACGGGTTCGGATCGGATTCGGATCGGACGTAGTGCAAAACCGTTCTTAGGTTTAAAATGCCGTTTGTTTGATTTTATCGTAAAGCCAAAAGTTGAATTAAACGTATCCTTTCATTTAATATATTTTAATTTTGTATGGCTCTCTTTTAATATTATCGTTTTATTTAGGTATCAAAAATATTGATCAACCCTGTAACTTTGCGACATTTTAATCAAGTAAATCAATTCTACTAAATATCAGTCATTAATATTATCTATACTGTTAGGATTTCGTAATACAGGTTTTTTCTATTTGACTTAAAATGACGAATAATGGATCTACATTGTGCTCAAGTTTAAAAAAATGTCATGCATTACTTTATTCATTATACAGTAAATTTATAAAAATCAATTTTTCCCCTTGGTTTTATTCGAATCTGTTTAACCTTCAAGTGATCGCGCGGCGTCGAATCGACCACACTCGATCCTTTTTCGTTCATAATTGTGATATATCTTATCACAAGTATTTCTCATTTCTAGTAGGTACTTCCCTACGCATGAAAACAATTGTATTCCCACTTTCTTTATGTCTTCCGATGGGCAAGAAAACAACTATGATTTGGTCGCGACCAAAAGATCTACGTGCGCCTACCAATTATTTTTATGGCTTATTGAAAAAAAAAGAAATTAAAATACAAAAGACTTACAAGAATAAAATTCTTGTTTGATCGTGCAAAGTTGTTTCGAACTGAAGTCAGCAAGTGCAAGATGAAGAAAGAAGAGTAGGGGAGGAAGTGAAGTTAGTGTGCAATCGTTTAATTTATTTAAATTTTCATTACCTATATTTAAACAAAAAGGTTTTTTTTAATAAAAGATAGCCCGACGGTATATACACCGTTAAATTATGATCGTTTTGATCCCGTTGAGGGTCGATTCGGTACATGAAAAACTATCGATTTGTAAAGACAAAATTAAAAAATAAAGTACATTTTTTAATCTAATTAATTTACGCATGTACCAAATTAATTTTAACTATATTATTTTAATTATATTATTTATATTTTTTGATTATATATTTATAAATCGATAGTGTTTCATGTACCGAATCGATCCTCCATGGGATTAAAACGACCAAAATTTAACGATGTATATTATTTAAATTATCAGTGTACTAAGTCTCTGAAATAGTCTAAGTGTAATGTTTTGCGCGACTGCTATATTAAATAAACGTGCGCTTGTTTAAAAGCTAACAAATGCTTAGACGGATGAGTTCTACCCGAATATAACAATGTATTTCTTACATAATTTGTATTTCACATTTTGTTCCAAAATTCATGAAACTGCTTGATATCCATTCGCAGGTCAACAATTAAGAAAGAAAACGGTTGTCAGCTACGTATTGCGATTTTGATCAGCTCCAACATTATTTCTATCGACATCAGTGAGTGCTAAAATTTTTTGTCTCCAGCCTAACTATATATTCTGATCTAAGATCCGGTAGAAGAAATATCTTCCCTAATTTATTTATTATTATTTATTTATTTATTTTATACTTCTCGCACATTATGTACAGAGGCGGACTTAAAGCCTTTTATTATAATAAATATTATTATGCTAGATAATGCATTTATTGATACATTGCGGCTATTGAGAGTAACCATGAATTTGTTATTAATTTTTTTTCATCAACCATCCTGATTTGTTATTTAAGAAAGTCGAGCATCAGCTGAAAGAATGTGCCCCAAGGCCACAAAAAAAATAATTAAGTTACCTACTTTTCTTCAGTGCAACTATGAGAGTTGCCTCGTATAAAGAGGTAGGTAAATGGTCATAATATACCCTCATCTGTTATTTAATGGAATTATATACCTATCAAATGAAAGGTTATTTTATTCCTAATCCAACCGTATTAGGTTAGCAACCCTTAACAAAAATGGTGCGAATACATTGTTGCCTGGATTTAAGATGAAAAATTTTCTGCGCTAGATTTATTAGAAATATATTTCCTCATCTGTTATTAAATGAAAAATAAAGATATACGCCAGATGAAGTATGTCTAAATATCGCGTGTAGGTTGCTTGGTTAAATCACATGCCAATGATGTTAAACAATAAAAATTATAATTTTTATTTTATCAATTTCCTTGACAATATTTAAGAAAGTCGAGCATCAGCTAAAAGTCCTAAAGAAATGGAAAAATATATGTTGTCTACTTTTCTTCGGTGCAACTTTGGGGGTTGCCTAGGTAATTATACGGTTGGATTAGGAATAAAGTTAAGATTATATAACAGATGAGGGTATATTATGCCGTTTACCTACCTCTTTATACGAGGCAACCCCCTTAGTTGCACCGAGGAAAAGCAGACAACTTACAGATTTTTAGTTGCTTGGGGCACAATTTTTCAGCTGTTATTCGACTTTCTTAAATAACAAATCAGGGTAGTTGATGAAAAAATGTAATAATTATCCAGCATGTAATATTTATAATAATCAAACAACAGATGAGGGAAGATACTTCTTCTATTGGATCTCGTATTATTCAGACATGCTTGGATCAACTCATAAAAAATTATGTGTGTCCATTATGTTTTTGTTGTCATTAATAGAAAAAATAAATTAATAACAAATTTTATTGTTGTGTATTGTTGTATGTTAAATATTATCGTTTAGGACGACAAAGACATCAAGTTGAAACCTCTGTATAAAAATCTGACGCGCTCAAGTATCTCAAGGTCACATTTGTTTTTTACATCTCATTATCAGTCATGACTTTTTACCATGTCCAAATCATCTGTCATTTAAATAGGACACTTTTTTGAGTTCACTTCATTCACTCTGGATATCTGACACGCTTGAATAACTTTTTTTTTCGTATTTTTTCCTCCTTTTTACGGTCACCCACTAGTTAATCATCAGATTAATACGTATCGGTTATCAGAAAGACAAAGTCTGACGCGCTCGAGTATTTCCATGTGGCTGTTTTTTTTTTAAATTCTTGTATATTCTTACACGCTCACCTCCCCACTAAAATGAAAAGTTTTCATAGACTTTTTTTCGTTTTAGAACCTAATCTTCACAATCCAATAGGTCCCCATGACGCTTTAGTAACTGCTAATTTAGCATCCATGCCTTCCCTACTATAAGGCGGTTTGCCGAAATTCTAGCCATTTGAATACCGTAATTAGAGACACAATAGAAAGACAATAGATGTGCAGACACCGGTGTCCGCTTGGGGCTTGAGTAATACTTAGTGCTGTGCTTCAAATTCATGCGCTGAAAAATCAAAAAGTCACTATCTTATCAAACGTAATTCATTGTTAGAAGAAGGGTAGATCAAATTCCATAGTTTTTTTGGCCATCTTCCTTTGTAGCTCTTGACCGCCACATGGTACATTTTATGACAAATTATTTTAAAATTACATACAATAACGGGTTTAAAGCTGGGCCCGTAGATGTCATGACTGATAGTGCAATAGCCATGTTAAGTGGCCACGACTGGTGGCTTAATCTTTAGATATTGAATTTCGATTGGATTTACAAGCAGACTTCGCTTTTACGTCCGATGACTAACCAACTCAATGCACTTGTCCCAACGCCAATAAAAGATGAGTTTGTTGAGCTAGAATCTGGTATGGAGTCGGCAGACAAAAGAAAACAATTGTTTTCGTTATAACGAGGGTTGACGGACTGCCGAAATGCCGACTGATACCAAGAAAATATCTCTAATTGAGTTATTTTCGATACTTTTTTGTTCTTATAGCTGCAACACTAAACCTATACCACCGCTGGATATTAGAGAAGAGCTTGGTCAACAAGGCACCAAGGTTCAACATTTAATCGTATACAGTTTAAACTTTTCAGTTGAAAGCCTAATAATGCCACACTAAAACTAAATAGCAAAACTAGTTGACCCCTACACTATTCACTGGGCAGTTCGTGTGTGTTAATTTGATAAAATAATTAATAAGTAGTAAATAAATTTTAATTTTAAAATATTGTTTGTACCATGGAGTCATGGAATTTATTATTTTACCGGTGTTGAAGCAAGCTTGTTAGCAGTTATGCTCGCGTGACAGTAAGTTTCTCCATACAAACTCTGCACCCCTGTTTCATACCCTTATGGGCTGAATTTTGGAAAAGCCTCCCTTAGTGCTTGCCTACGTAGGCTACTAAGAGAGGCGTTTCCTTTTATGACGTCGAAATTTTGCACAAGGAAAGGAAACCTTGTGCAAAATTCACTTAGACGCAATAGTTTTCCCCAGCATTGAAATATTAGTCAGTCAGTTTCTCCTTTTATAGATATAGATGCTTTTATTTTTAACTTTATATAATCAGTTGGTTCAGCTTTGAAAAAAAATATATCTAATTGTCTGTTATTAACAAAAGTATGTATAACGGTTTTTAAGTGATATTATGAAATTAAAACTACGCTAAACTCAAAGAACATATAATTATCAGGATTTTGCAAAGCAAAACCTAATCCGTTAAAGACAACGAATATAACCTTATTATATATAACTTTTAACGGTTACGTCTTAAGGTAGCTGCCACAAAGTAAATAAACCTGGTAGACAAAATGTAACAGGAACTAAATTTTAAATGATTTGAAAAATTGTGGGGTGAAAAGTTCTCGGCCTGAACCAGAAATAGTAACTTCAATCGGCAAAATTTTGTGGTTCCTACCTGGGTGTACTTTCAACTTGTTCACATGAGAAGTATCAACTTGTTCTCTCAAGTAGTTTCTGTGCAGGAATTGTTACAGTAAAGGTCTTGCGTGTAATTTGTAAAAAATAATAAACTAGAATATCGTGCGGAAATCAAATTCTCCGTTTTAGATGTATTAACCCCAACTGAAATGTATCCAAAGTTGACACAAGTTTACGGGGACTCTGTTCCTTCTATATCAATCGTTAAAAAGTGGTCAGTTGAATATAAACGTAGCAGCACAACCCTCAAAGATGATCCATGTGAAGGAAGACCGAAACTGCTGCCACACCGGAAACTATCGACAAAGTGCCTCTTGTCGTGTTGGATGACAGACAAATGAAGGTGAGTGAGATAGCTGAGAGCGTAGGTATCTCGGAGGAATGGGTGCGAAATATTTTGCAAAAAGAATTTGCTGAAAGCTGACCAAAAACAAATGCGAAAACGATTTTCGCTTCATTCTTTGGACCGTTTCAAAAGGGATGTGACCGATTTTGTCCGGCGTTTTTTAACAGTGATTAAGACATGGGTCCATCACTATACGCCAAAATTGAAACAGCAGTCCAAGCAGTGGGTGGAAGCCGGTGGTGCAGCACCAAAGAAAGCGAAGACGATCGCACTTGCTTGAAAGGTCATTGCCAGTGATTTATGGAATTCGAAAGGGATGCTTCCTTGTTAATTGCCTCCAGTTGATCCATTACCTTGCAAAAGCGAGAACGATTACACGAATATTTTTGCGACTTTCTTGACCTACTGGGTGCCAAAATTCGCCAGAAAAGACCTGGGGGCTTATTCTCGAGTTTAATTCCAATTGATCGACATTGGAATTGTGACGTTAGGTACTCTTGAATTCGATGCTAGGGCCAAATTGCGTGACCTTTTTGGGAAACGTAAGTAAAATGGGGGTTGGGCTTGGCGTGTGGTCACGTAATTTTAAAACAAATTGGTGCTAGCATCGAATTCAAGAGTACCTAAAGTCACAATTCCAATGTCGACCGATCGGAATTAAACTCGAGAGTAAGCCCCCTGGCTTGAAGAAGAAAATCATCTTTCATCAGGACAGCGCACCAGTGCGCAAAGGAGCGTTGGGATTGAGAAAACTGCTGGAATTGGGGGTACAATTTGCTCACCCATCCTCCTGATTTGACCTGACGTCTTCAGACTTATATCTGTTCCTAAATATAAAGAAAGAAAAGAAATTTCTTCCTGGGAAGCGCTTCTCATCGAATGAAAAAAATAAGAGGGCCGTAAATGACTATTTTCATGATCTTCCAGACTCACACTTCCGGGAAGGACTGGTGACGTTGGAGAAATGCTGACCAAGTTTATTGAAGTTAAGAGAGATTACGTAGAAAAAAATAAATTTAACTGAAATTTGTAGTTGTTCACTATCAGGCCGAGAACTTTTTACCCCGTCCTCGTATTTGAATGAAAAATACATTCAGAAAGGTTTTAAAAAAAAGGGCAAGTTGACATGAGTTTGGAATAAACTGTAGAGATGAATTTAAAAACAATATGAACAAATGGATTAGGAATTTCCATAAAAATCTTACCATATTTGGTACCTGACAAGTTTCCTGAGAGTTATAGCTCTCAACTTTCTCTTTTCTAATTTCCACTGTGCCACCTTGTATCTTCGCCGCTTGTACGGTTTTATTGGAAAAATTTCGAACAAAATTTGTTTTTTTACAACATTTCCTTTCCGACTCATTTTGCGACTAGAGAAAATTTCCTATATTTATGTCGTAACATTATTATCTAGTTTTAGCGTACCAGCGCACCGTCCAACATATTTTGGCATAAAAATGGCACCAAATTACCTGCATCATGGTGGTGGGTATGTTACTCGAAAACTGGCTCTTATTGCCCCTGCCGTTAGGATCAGAGCCCAGTCTTCGACACACAAGTAGTTTTTTGTTTACCTTTTTCTCTTTAAGTTTTGTTTTGGCCTCTGATAGTTATTATAAATGTAGTCAAAACTGAATTTCTTTTTTTTTATACCAGTAAGTCTCAGACATATCTTCAAAAAATGAATACGGCCCACGACAAAATATTCTGCTCGCTGTCATTGCATGTCATAGCAAAATAATACAATATTTATGAAATTTTGTTTTTGATTTTTATTCTAGTAAATCTGTTGGAAAAACGTCGTTTGAGACATGTGGTGACGTCGCTTTATCATTGCAGTCTCTGGGGTCGGGTGTCTATTTCGCCTCGACAAAGTTTGCCCACTTGTATCAAAATACTACTTTAGCTAAAACGTGTTGGAGAAGACTTTGTTGAGCTCGTTCGCTAAAACTATCTAGGCTAATGTATTTTATATTTTAGCTGTTTTTATTATTGACTGGCCTGTTGGTCTAGTCGTTAGTGCTCCTGACTGCTATGTCAGCGTGGATTAGATTCTCACCCATGACAAATGTTTGTGGCGATGAGCACAATCATTTGTTCTATGTCTACTACTCTACATATGGTATGTTTATCAGTTGTCTAGTACTCATAGCACAAGCTCTGCTTAGTTTGGGACAATATGGCGTCGTTTGAGTTGTGGAATATTATATTTATTTAAGTAGCTTTTTTTCATCAGAAAATAAGATATTGAAGAAAGGATAATAAGCAGATTTCTGGCGCATTTATCTGATATGGCGGCACGAGTAGCAATGATACGAGGTGGCAAAGTTAAAATGAGAAAATACCACGTCAACATCTATAAAATTATCAATTCTTAAAATTCCGAAATTTTAAAATAAAAATTGTGACAAAACACCAAGTACCCTCAACGCACATTGGTATGTGTGATTGTTTTTAATCAGTGAGATGATTTTTTGATTATTTGTCGTGTTTAAAGTGTTATAAGCAGCGTGTTAATAAAATTATAATTATAATGGCAAATGTCATCAATATGAACACGGATTGGTTGAACGCAAATGCGTTGCACTAAAATCCTGATATAAGCTCGTATATTTACGAAAATATTTTTTTCTTTCTAATCAACCAATTGCAAAAAAAAATTTTTGTTTCCTATATCCTGCGACAAAAGTCAAATGTTAATTAACTCTTGTTCTTTTTCACTCAACTTTTTTTAAATAGACTACAGTCTATTCGTGTAAAGAAAATAGTGACTCATCAGTTTTAAAACAATCTTTTTATTACTAGGTATCTTTAAATATTAATATAATTATTTTAAAGCCAATGCAAACTTTTGGCATGATTTGAGAGAAATGAAGACTATGAGAAATGAAACCTAGGTTATACATATGTTAGGAGACAATACGAGAAATCAATAGCAAAAAAAAATCAGGTGCCCAACTCTGCTATTTTTGTAAATTCGATATTCCAACACAATCCCATTGTCATTTTGCTAAAAGTTCTTAATCTGCTAAATTATAATGGTCGATCATTGGTCGGTTATTGGTCTCGTAAACGATTGATGGAAGAATGACTTTGTCGTATTCAGACAAATCTAATGGTAAGTCACTAATCAAAGGAATTGCCAAAATTTTAGCAGATTACCCCATACGTCAGAAATTCATTTGTAATTATGTACGAGAATACCATTTCTTTCAATGGTGTGTCAGTGATTGACTATTGGAAAGTCACAATCTTGCCAAAATCAACAATTATGAAACCAATGATAGACACTATTGTAATAGCAGACTTGAGGCCCAGGTCCATAAACCGTAACCGAACGAAGATACGTTTAAAAGCGCTACTAGTTTAATACGTAATATTTTGAAGTTTCTATTGATTGTATAGATTAAGTTGGTTAGTACTGTTATATTTTTTCTTACTCGCATATAAATAAAAAAAATAAGTGTTACACGAATTGAAAAGACAGGCGTTAGTATTGCGATAGCGATTGACACTATTTAAAAATATTTGACACTATTTTCCGTGTAAATAAACTGTTTTTCTTTCATTTAATGCGTACACACCATAAATACCAAAACCAAAATAAAAAGAACGCGTGGTAAAAACCTATACCAGTCTACTAAATGGTCTCTTACTTCGTTTGGTTATAGTTGGTAGACGTAATTCTTTTTGCTATTGATTTCTCCTACAGTCCTTTAAGAAACTGCCTAGGTTTCACTTTTGCCGAAAAGTAAAAAATTAAATACCAGCAATGTATGGCAAAACTTTCCCTTTAATCACGATTGTCAAAATTTGTATTAATAGGTGAGTTGAGCACCTTTTTTAAATTGACAAAAGAACAGAACAGGGCAATGTGAACACGGCTTGCTTATTTACTATGATATAATTGGTCAAGGCGCGTGGCTATTCTGAATGACAACGATGACTTACTATTTTCTTATCGCGAATACACCATTGTATCATTTTGTCAAGTTACTGAATACGAAAACCTCACTTAGTGATCACAGTGCTTAACCATATTTTCGTTGAATGACGGTTTGGAGCTAGTTAGCTGCAACATACGTATATTTCGCAGCTTATCATTACTGACTAGTATAATTCGTCATTCAATAAACCACCTAGTCTTTTTGGTAAGCTTATTATTCAGCCATCCAATCAAACTGCTAGGCAAATGACTTGGATCGATAACGTTTAATTACTTCCTTAGACCAGACATTTAAAAAAGGTTGTGGCAAGTGGTAAAATTAATATATTGATTTGCGTTCAAACTGTAATGTGCTGACCACAAGCATAGTAAGTAAAATAAGCTGTTACAGCCCAGGATAATATGAAAGAGATGACTAAGGTTTCATTCACTCGCTCACTCTAGCCTCCGTCGAATTGAACCAGTTAGTGTCGATCCCGACTCCGGTCACAATCATGATGACCCTATTGTATGAATGACCTAAATATAAGTAAGATTGTTAATTATATTGTACCTATTAGATGCTTCGGGTGAATATTATTCAGGCTGCAAGTCGATTGGTGGCGTTAAGTTATCAGACTGGGTTATTAACTGAATGGCGAAATAAGCAAGTTGGCTTCGTCATACACATTAAGTAGCGCTTCGCTAATCGTCTGCGGTAGGTAGGAAAATTGCTTCAAATTGACTTTTCTCGAACAAAAATACAGCTAGCAGTCAGTCGACTCCTCATCAATGTGGCGACGATGTAACAATTACCGTGAGTAGACCATAACTAAATAAATCAATATTTATTTATTTATTGATGGTAATAGTCGGCAACTATACTATTTCAGTCATCATAAACGAAAGATACGCGTATTCCATCGTCATTTTCTTACAAACAGCAACCAAGATGTTTCAATAATATTTCCTACTATAGTCGATTCGCGTTAAGAAAATGAACTACAAGTATAGTAGCATAGTAAAGGTTTATTTATACCGAGGTAAAATTTAAACCACAAAAAAAATAATTAAAATAACTTTTTGCTACACAGTGTGTTCAGATATAATTTTTAAATAATTTATCTTATTACTTAATCATATAATCGTCATTTTTGTTGTTACGAATACGTGTTGTAGGTATTCAATTTTAAAACTGATAAAAGACGCGTCCGGACTGTCTGAAGGGCTTACATTAACTGGTAAATGTGAACAGAGCTTTTTAAATTTTATTGATCTAATTGGTCAAGGGGCGTGGCGAAGCTGAGTGACAATGACAAGTCACTATTTTCTTAATGCGATTCGACTATAGTATTAATAAATCTCATATAGGATTATCATGGCAGCTGTGCTAACCTAGATACATATGGGTGCTTTCCACCAAAGACATGCCAAAGCCTGAGCGAAGATGTGTAGTGTGTGGCAGGTCGAGGTGTGATTATTAATTTAAAAAGTCTGTGATTTGAGGTCATTTCTTTTATTAAGCATTAATAATAATGATGCCAAAAGATTCCGTCACTACATGACACGGTGCTCTTGCCACAGGTTAGTTTAACGATATTAATAAATAGTGTTATTTTTTGTTTACGATTTTATTCTATTTAGTTTGAAAAAAAAAAGACAAGTTTATTTAGATTTTAGGATTTTTTTGGTAATTTTATAATATTTCTATGGATTAGTAATAAGAGTGTTTTAATTTATTATCGTTTTATCAGCGCCACGTTGTATAGTATCTAACTAGCTTTGAATAAAGTAATAACAAAATTGTAGTTCTTTTTGTCCAACTACGCTATAGCAAAAATAATTGGTTTTTACACATTTCTTGGTATGCATGTGATATTCTTTATACTTTTCAAGCATCCCAATCGCTGGAAGAAGTTTAACTGTGTGACTATCGTCTTAACCGTGCGATGATTATTGGTAGGATTTGGATTTTATAAAACAAAAATGGCGGACATTAAATACCAACTGGCGGTAAAGAACAAAAAAAAATAAGATTCAAATCACTGGATAGGTAGGCCATCGTAACAGATATGCACCACTAAAAGTACAAAAAAAAAATTGAGCTGATATGGCGTTGTATACGTCAACTAAACTGTAAAACAAAGACTAGAAAAAAAATCGATGTCAAGTTATGTGCGTAAGTGAAAACACTAACATGATTATATTATAACTTTCCAATGACTTATTCAACTTGATACAGCACTTGATAGACTTGCAAAACATTCATTATCTTTTAGTGAGCTAATCATCGAGTCGTTTTTAAGCAAAGTCTGCTTTAACAGTTGATAATTATTACTGTTCCTACATTTAATATTGTACCAGCTTTTTCCTTTGATAAAAGTAGATAATGGTATTCTATGGCGTATTGGGACTTCAAGAGAAACCTCGAAACACAAAGAAAATAATAAATAGATATACTCACAGGCGGTTGTGGGGTGTGTCGATCGCTAGCTTCGCTGCTTAAAAAATTATTATCGTTGGTTATATACCAATCTGATAAAACTTCTTGTTCTGTAATAAATAAAATAAAATAGTGAATAGTAGTTGCTTAATTAAAATAATGCAATAATTTTTATACTTTCTTTTTTACTCACGTGTTTTAGGGTCGATGATAGGTACTCTATGACTTCTTTTTGGAGCAGATTGTCGTATACCTAAGAGCAAAATTAATTTAAGACCGTTTTAATTTTTCTTTCTAATAGATTATAATCTCGAACAAAATCAATATTAATCTGTATGAGGTAAGTTTAACTAACTACATGAATAGCACAATTTACATAATTTAATGAACAGCAATTCCACATTGGAAATACAAATTATCAAAATGATAAAGGATTTTTTCTTCCTTCATAATTTAATTTTATTAGATACTGTAACCATTTTGAGTGTTAGTTGAGTTTATTATTATTATTATATTAGTCATTTCAACGAGGTGATGCAAGTCATCATTACTCAATACAAAATTAATTCGCAAAACACACGCACTTTATTTTTAATCGAACGCTATTAATATTAAATATTATAACGAATTTAATTAATTTTTTAAATGATTGCGTTACGTGTTGACCTCTCGCACTACGTAACCACGTGGAACGTGGCCTTGATCGCGGTAATCCGACCGAGATGCGGATTTGGCCGCAACTAGTCGACAGTATACCGTGCGAAAGGCTGGACACGGCCAAGTATTTTACTTGGATACTGACCACAAGTCGTGGCCGCGTAGTGCGTGAAAGTCAAAAAGCCGAAATACAGCTAGACCCAATTTTCGCCAGTTGCAGTGGATTAGAAATAAGAGCAACCGGTAGCATCGAAGAACAACTAAGTCAAAATTTCACTAAACACTATCAATATGTAAAACAAAAGCATTCCGTTGAGCTGACACTGCATAGTTTGTAAAAAAAAACTTAGGTATATAAGTAAGGACATCATTCATTTTGTAACCAAAAATAAAACAGAAAATAAAATATCATGCTATTATATACGGGGACTAACATCCTAAACATGCACTACGTTTTATGACAGTGCCCACGACTCTGCCCGCGTGGAAGTCTGAAACCAGCACAAATACCATAATATACAGACAGTTGTGCAACCAAACAGCGGTTGATCAACCTGGACTCTAGCTTTCATGATAAATCATAATACATGTCTCAAATGTTACAATCTCGTCGATCGACCACGGTCCGATTGCACCAAAAACAACATTGAATTAACTGTAGCTAATCAAATTTTCCACATTGACAAAATAAAAACTTAATAAATGTACTGTACTAAACCTTTCCGTGTAACGAAACCTTAACTCGTTTATGACTTCTGTTTAATATGGTATACACGTTATAGCCTGTTAAAGCTGTTTCTCAGAACCCGCGCATCCGATACATATAAAATATGTCTGTTTTAATGATAATATGCCAGAAGCTATACAAGAATAAATCTGTCCAGCCATTTTCGTGATGCCAACAGACAGAGTTCAATTAATTTGTGCATGATTCTTTCTTCCTAGTTTTCCTCATTTTTGAGAAAAAAAATTCCATGTACAGACTTTTAACCTCGACGACAATAATACTTATTTTTATTTGTAATTTAACAAACTATTGTTAAATGTCCAGTGTCCAGTGTCAATCGGAGTTATTAATGTGTACGCACAGGGATGTTCGAAATTGCCATATCAGGGACGATGGCGCTATTTTTATGAGAACTGCGTGTAAACGTCTATTTTTACATCACAAGGACTTTCGGACTTCGTGCCAACCGGGTTCTGTCACGTAAGACACGGGACAATGATTGGTTGCATATAAAATGCATGTACTTGTTTACACTTTTATTTCATGGAACTGTGTAAATAGAGAAAGATCTTTTGTTTAACCGATCGATGTATTAAAAACTAGCTTTTGCCCACGACTTCGACCGCGTCTAATATTAACAGCTAGTGTATATCTTTCAAAATTAAATATATATGAAATTTTAAGAAACAAAGAGAATATTTAGCATTTTGTTGTATTCTAAATCACATCAACACAATTTATTGCAAGTTGAAATTTTTTTGGAATAAATCGTAAAACAAAACTACGAAGAGGAAAACGGAGTATTTATGATATCAAACTGTCGAAACAGTATAATAGAACGACATCTAATTTTAATCATTTTTAACAATCAATTACCAACATAAAATAAGAAGAAGGAAGGTCATCAAACCCCGGAAGATGTGTGTAAATAATTATATTCTATGAGGAATTTTTGTAAGATTTGATCAGACAATAATTGTGATAACTTGTTTCTCAAGAATAGTGTAGCTTACGACCAGTCAAAAAATATATTAGAATTGGATTCTTAGATTCCCTACATACACCCTTACAAAGAAATTTTACCTCTTTATATTTTTTATATAGCGCTTGCTAGCTGTCTCGGATGACTACGCGGTAATCGTATTCAATCAGAAATCGTTCGTTTGATACGAATAAGGATAATATTGGTATGAAGCGCGGCTCCTAAAACTCGTTCTATAAAATTTGATCTGAATCCTGCCTCGCCTCAAGAATAGAGAGTGAAAAATTGTTGTTGTGCATATAAGTCGACTTGATCCGCGATCGAACTATGTGGTAAATATCATAATTTTATTTCAGTTGCCCAATCATGGAATAATTACTACTATAAAAACGAGCAAGTCCAGAGTTTCTCGGAATACGGCCAAGCCACTGTAGATGAGGATCGGTAGTTTGGTACTACACAGTCCTATAAAGCTCTCCTGAGAATCCCGCCAGTGAAATATAATTCCTCCAGACAAAGTAATCGCCCCTAGAAAAACAACGCATAAGTAAATTGAAAAAAAAAAATCAGTTACCAATATTAGTGTCCACCCTAGGATCTATATTGTTTTCAAATTCTATCTCGATATTTAACAATAGTCGTGGTAACTAATAGTTCATATTACATTTTGGATGCTATTTCAAATAAGGACATGATTATTACATTTTCTGCTTTCTTTGACTAAAATTTTTGGATACAAAATGTATGAAGTCACTATGATAACCTTTTTGTCTAGCATCAGAGAGAACAAACCGAGCCTTACTTATTTAGCATCACTGGCACAGGCACAGCACAATGTGTAATAAGCACAAGATATCCCAAAGTATGTGATAAAAGACTCGGTAGTAGCTTGTTTACATTATATTGTAGAATGTTTTGCTGGTTATCTTGCTAAGATTTTATTATGAAAGTTGTAGCTAAAACCGACTGACATCCATGCTTCATGAAAGAAAGTAATGAGTGATTGTTCATTAAATTCATTTAGGGCGAGTTTATTAACAGACTTCATCTAGGCAGCCAGCTACGCTAACTATTACATATGACAATTAAGTTAATGTAGCTTCATACAACGATTTTTATAGGATGCGTCAAGTGCCAAAATGGTGGTAGCTGTTTTTACAAAATATAGATCTTTATAGACGTATATAATATGCGGAAGATGGCCAAAACAGAAGGTACATACATAATTTCAAATAAAGAAAGTATAAGTAATTCTTATACGGTGTTTTACCAATTGCGTTACCAACGCAATTCACCATCCAAAACCGTTCGTGTTAATTTATTCGCGAACGTGTAAACATAGATTACTTGGCAAGCGCACGAGTGGCTCGAATGGCAATCGAACCGATTACATGTTTGCCTCGCTAATCGCACCAATCTCTAAATATAGTATAAAAATACTGATCATCCATTCAATAATTATTTTAATCCTGCTTTTATTTTTTAATCAATATTGAATGTTGCAAGCATACGGGCTAAGTACCTCTTATCTACTTCTAAGCCGACATAAACTATTACGTTAAAGTATGACCATCAATTTGTAGTTAGTTTGTCCATACCACTTAAGTTCGTGATCAATTTAAATTATTTTTGTGTTTTATTAATCACCGACAGTGTAATTTGCAAAAAAAATGCTATAACAAATCCATATACAAGTACTAGAAGCATAGTAAATGCTTGTAGAACTTGTATGTGAATTTGTAAAGCGTAATTTTCCTAATTCTAAGTGTAACTTAGCTGCCATAAAGATTCCTGTTAAAAACTCCACCTCGCAAAAATAGCTATCTAGAGAATTAATATTAAAAAAAACAAACAATGTTATATTAAAATAAAATTTGTATAGAGGGATATAATTCTTAAGGTTACACCTATTTGATGGAGAACACGAACATCTATACATCTTTATAGGGAAAATTCTTGAAGTTCGCAGCACCGTGAAGTATTGTTAGTTTTGTGACAAATTAAAGGATTGCAATTTGTCTGCTTTACTTTAACAATCTCACTTCAGCTGAATTGTGTCAATTCAGTCAAAACATCACATATGGAATAAGCCAGGTGGTAAATTATTACATAATTATGACAAAGCTGAGTGATATAGTTGGTGTCATAGATTCACCTTCTCAATTCACCCTGGATTTGGAGTAAAATATTTCATTAATAATAGAAGTCAATGATTACCAGGCATAGTTTGGTGCATAAGTGTAGAAGCTTGTGGGTGAGGAAGCGTGGCAGTGGGCGCAGTGGGGGTTGCGGGTGTACCCTGTGGCCCCACCAATGTAGTGGGATTACTTCTACCACCTTGGGCGTTGGCTTGTAAGTTTGGCGTTGGCAGCTGGGGACTATTTGAAGTGTAGTAATCTGCGGGATAAAACAAAATCATATTATAATTATGTAAAGTCTACCAATAAAATAAACTATAAAAAATTGTTACGCTACAAAGAAAAACTATAATACTGTCAGTCCGACATTTTACTTAAAAAGTGTTTTAGTTACACTGCTATCTAATTCTACATTTCATTACTTATTCTCTTGTAACGCTAACAACTGTAAAACAAATAGCTCATCACCATTAGCTGTTTTTTATTCCAATTTATTAGACGTTGGCGCAAATTTCTCCGTCATCATACATATAATATGCATTAGTCGTCACGTTAGTAGTTGGCTTCATTAATCTTTGGTCTTGCACCACAGCCATTTAAACCATCCACTTTCATACTCAAAACTATCCTCAAGACATTCCCCTTATTCCTCAGCATCACATGCTTTTACCACCACAACCTAATTCTACATAACATCTTGACCACTAGTGTAACTTACACAATATAATATTGATTATAATAACATTATTCTCCCCAGGTTTGTCAACCTCAGCTACATTGAATTGCCTTTAATCAATTAATATATTGTGAGAAGATGTTTATTTGTTAACTTTTAACCGCCTACGTCGGATATATCTGACAAACACTCTCGTGTTTATTCGGGTCGCACATCCACGACCAAATACTCGAACTCGTTAGCTCTTCTGTTACCTATGGGGATCACAGAGTTAAACGAGATGGAGTACCTAGATGCAAACACCTCACCCTGGCGTCGTAACACTCATCGGACTAATCCGGCGCGCTAACGGGTTAAAGATGTTTTTTACATTCTATCTACAAAATAGTTTCATTTTATTACACATTACCAAATCGGTGATGTTGAATAATTGTGTTTAAAAAAAAAATATTATTTACATTTTTCAATACATAATATCTTTCCATATGTGTAACTACTGGTTCCAGACAACAAAATAGGTTGTATATCTAAAACACTTTCTATAGTAAAACCAAGTATTTTTGAAGGAAAAGATAGGTGAAGTAATGGTGCTAACATTATTTGGTAAATTATAAACAAAATTAAGGTTTGCTTCAATTGTAAAAATTACATGGGAATTCTTTATAAATACGTGTATTCAAGCTAGGTTAAAGAAAAATAAAATTGTAAATTACTATAACGGTTCTCGTACCAAACCAAACAAAAAACGTTTAATAATATAAAATAAAAGAGATGTACATTTTTCATAATAAAATGCAATATACATAATTTTAGGACTGCACTGCACTCTTAGATCTGGTAGTGTTCATTCTAGGCAGTAAGAGCCGAAACACATAACCGCGTTGCGTCGCCGCGTGGCTACGCAACGCCATTTGTGAGCGTTGCGTTGCGTCGTCGCGAAAATAAGCGTTCTGTAGGGTGACTAGTTCCTCGTGATTTTTTAGAGTGGATCTTCAATGAAACATGTACTAGATTACTGTTTCGAAAACGGCCCGACAAATATCACAACAAATAATTGTGGGGTGATATTTGAAGTCAGTGTGGTCCAATAGTAGTCAACATAAAAATTGTAGGAATATCTTCTTTGGGTAATTTTATGCTAACATATACTTATTTTCATAGTAAAAAAATATAACTAATTATGCGATTTAAATAATTTTATCTATTTTGGTTTTTTGCACCATGGGTGATTTTGCTTAGTTTGAAATAAATTAAATTGTTAATAAATAATTGTATATCTTATGATAAAATAAAAACCAGCCAAGAGCGTCTCGGGCTCACAATAAGTGTACCACTTAAGAGTTAAATACCGGACAATAAGTAATTATACACAAGTGTTCAATGTAACTATATACTGTACAGGCAACACTGTATTCTAACAAACTTGCCTATAATACGGCCGACGGATCTTGGCTCCCCCGAACTTTGCGCAGAAGGCTGCGCACAAACGTTTTAGGAACAAAATGGTTGCATGAGGCGACGTGCGCGGGGTGGAGATGTAGGCTAGAGTTTGACACTATGAAAACACAATCGACTGTTTATCGAATGAAACATCGTAATCGATTTTATCGATTTGGAATTTATTGACTTTTGTTTTTAGGAGATATTGAACGAAATAGATATACAAACATAGTGAAATCTCTGGTTAGTAAACGAAATTGTAACTTAAATAATAAAAAGAAAACTAATGTGTTCTCTGTCACACTTCAGCATTCCTGTCGGCTATCTCAGTCTTGAGTACAAGCGGTTAAAAAAGTTTTATTTGATTGTTCATGTTGATAATTGTTTGGTTGATTGTTGTTTTTATTATTAAGATGCTTCTATTGCCTTTTTGGAGGAGTGTGGAACAGAGAGTAAAGTCCCACATACCTCCGTTTGAAAAGGGAGGATCCTCCGACCAGACAGGTGTAATGTCTGGTGGGCTATTGCCCGATAGATGATTTCGGGTTGTTCTATATGTTCCAATCGCGCGGAGAATGTTACTTGCGCCATGCAGGATTAGTTCTTTTGTGACGACATAGATGTCGCTACACCTTATTATTAAGATTTCTGTGGATCTAATGGACCCACGGCTACAGTTAAGGGTTAAATAATAAGAGTAAACATGTAGAAGTATATAAAAAGTAACTAAAAGTATTAGGAAACTTATTCGTATCTCGGTAAAAAAAAATATGCCACTTACAATTCTTTTTACGAGTGTGTATGTTCACAGAGCCTAACTTCAGGCGCGCCAAGATCCGTCGGTCGTATTGTACTTCAAATCATAATTAACTAGTAATTAGTTGTACGGATCAAGGAACTGCGTACATACAAATTAATATGAACAATATCCACAAAGAAGTTAAATTTTACCCACAATGTTATTTATACTGTCAAACCCCAAGAGGACACCAGTGTCCGCACACCTATTGTCTCTAATTACGGTATTCAAAAGGTTAATTAAACCCACAATCAAAATTTCTCACAATGTAACAGAACCCTTAAACTACGAAAACTATCAACCAAATTTTTCCACGTACAAGTTAAAGAAATTAACGATCGTATCACGGAGGGTCATGAAAGTTCGGAGAATCTTAACATCGACTTCTAGAAAGATGACATAATTGCACAACGGTATCTATTGAACAAGTTAAGAACTAATTAAACAAGCCCAAAGTACAGCGCAATCTCTCGGGAAATTGGATTACAAACTAGACGGGTTATGTATGTTGGGTTTTCGGTGGTAATTTTGGATTGGGTGAACCGATTTTAATACTTCTTTTTTTTATTTGAAAGAAGATACGTTCAAGATAGTAAAATATATAAACTAAGTAAAAAAAAAGTGCTTGCATATACGGTGAAATTACAAACTCAGCTCAGAAATTATTTTGTACAACTTTACAAAAACTGTTAAACCCATTCATCTATTAAGTTCAAAATATTTTTCCTAGAAAGTTTTTATAAAGTTCTACTTTAGATTTTTTTTTCATATTTTCTAAACCTATGGTTCAAAAGTTAGATCCTTCTAACTTTTTAACACACACACTTTTTTTTTGCTTTTGGAGTGATTTTCCGTAAATATTGATATTATCAAAAAATGATTTAAGTAAACCCCTAATACTTTTTAAATACCTATCCAACAATATATCACACGTTAGAGTAGAAATGAAAAAATAGTCACTCCCCACTTTACGTAATAAAACCTTTTTATCCACTTTTTATTTTACCAATTTGTCGGCGTGATTTATTTACATATTGGTATCAAATTTCAGCTTTCTAGTGCTAACACACAGACATGGCGAAACTATAAGGGTTCCTAGTTGACTACGGAACCCTAATAAAAAGAACAAACGTTCGTATTGATGGCCTAGAAACAAACTGCATCATTGTCACCAAGTATGACATCATAACGCTGGTATTTGCGTCGTCGTGCGCAAAATTCTGCATTACGTCAGGCGGCACTGCCGATTTTAGCGTTGCGGCGACGCAACGCGTTTATATGTTTCAGCCCTTAAACATTGTAAATAATTTGTAGGCAATATACATACAACTGTAGAAGTTTTATACTCCAGCTCATGAATCTTCGTTTCTAAAAATGTTTGACTTAGTAGACTGTCAAAAATAGTAATGGTAAACGGGATTACAAGTAAAATTAAAAAAAAGTGTATGTAGCGTATTTTGGTTGTAAAATCAATTCTGGAGTAACTTTCACATGAAATTCTTTAAATTTCCCATATTACCTTCATCGTACGTACGAACAGTACAGTACGAAAATAATCGACCAATTAATTAACGTGTTTCAATTTGATCTCTACACGGATGCAATATAAGCGTTTGATAAATTCATGATCACAACACACAAACTGATCTTTCCTGAACATGCTGTGTACTGTAGTATCTGTGTATATTTTAGTCGAAGCTTTCTATTCAATCTGTCTGTTTTGTTTTATTTATTAGTGAGGGAGGTCACCCACGATGACTTTCTGCTTAGATGCAATACCGTGTTTTGGTAACACGTCTTTCCACCTTTTGTGGTATTTACAATGCGCAACTGTAATCTTGCTGGATTGCTTCTAAAGCCGGGTATTCACTATGTTCGCGAACCTCTTGCGCTCTGCAACTGCTCCTTATAGTGGATACGTTCGTGCTACTGGAGCGAGCAAAGATGCGCACTTCTCGCTCAGTGCTCCTATGGTGGCGGCTTTTGGGTGAACATAAAGAGGAGCTCAGACTGTTCGTGGACGCGAGCAAAATACCACCCACGTTTAGTGCGTACGTGTCGTGTAGTCACGCTCCACGTTCGGATAAATGGAGTGGTCGGATGAAAAATGTTCGCTAAGGGACTTTGGAGTATGCGTTTTTCTTATGGAGATCCGCGTACCGTTTCCAATAGAGCGGTTGGAGATACGCAGAACACAGTTTCTTCGCGAAGATAATGAATACCCGGCTTAAGGTGCGCCCGCACCAATACAAACGTCATCAGTTGGCGACTCGAAGTAGTGACTATAAAACACGACTGTATTGATGCTGCGGGCATCTGAGGGCGTCTCGTGGTTGCGTGGGCAAAGTGGTATACGATCCGGGTCCGTGGGCGACCTCCCTTAAATATAGAATTATGTTATTTAGTATAGAAGTGCACAGCAAAGCATCATCTATACCGACACATCATATTATATTCCCAGACACTATAGTACCAATCTTGTGTAAAAACATACTCTACTAAAAAAATAATATTTAACTGTACTACATACATGGTGGGGTGTGGCTCGGGGGCGTGTTATAACCTATGTAATGTCCCATATATGGATAGTACCTGTAACAAAGAGATATTATAGCATTATTAAAAGTAAACATCCATAATTACATAGCCCTGTTTCTGAAACCGAAAAAGGTTCTTTTTCGAGGAATTATACTAAACCAGTCAAAACCCTATACAAAAAAATAATTGAAAACTTTGGAATAAATCGATATTTGATGAGCTTTTAATTTCATTTTCATAATTTTCACATAGACACTTTAAACATCTTGGATTTCAGTGACAAACATAAAGATGTAATCAAAGTTTGACATTCAACGAAGATATCAATATAAGATTACAGACAACGACAACGAATTCAGTAATAGCAGACTATTGTAGGTTCTAAAGCAAGATGATCCACGAATTTCCAGAGGACTCACAATTAAGTTTAGGTAAAACAAACAAGGCACCAAATATGTGATCAGTGGTATTCATTGATTTTTGTTGTTTTATGTATTTTTGGTTTTAATCTATATAAATAAAAGAAAGTTAGACTATTTATAACACAAGAAGTAGCTTAGAACCAGGAGACGGACACAGGATAATTTTCATCCCATTAAATAAATAAAAAATGATTCAAAACCTGCTCATTTATTAGTATGGGGTAGAGTAGGGTAGAGCGGGAGCGAAGCCGCAAAAGCTAGTAAAATAATAAAAAAAAGACTGATTATCGCAATCAACACATAAAATACAGCCAGATCAGTCATCAAATACAAAAAGGGACGACAATTATAAGCACCTAGCACATTGCCGGCGATTTCGATCGTGAGAGTGGTTTCGTTAAAAACTGTAAGCTCTTTAAACCCTATTTTGAGGGTAATTTTAAAAAACTAATAATGACAGAATTAATACTCAAGCTTCAAGTCTATTAATCCAAGGAAAGAATCCTCGATATAATCTGTAAAACCCCCTAAATTGTACTATTGGGGGGTAGTTCTGAAAACAAATAATGACAACTTTATTATTTACTTAGTAGTCCAGTCAAATAAGACCAAAAAATAGGGGTAAGGTTACAATAATTAGCACCCAGCTGAAAATTGGTAGGATTGTACAAAATATTATTATAAATGAAAATCGATCCGACACCTGGAATAAAAATACTCGGGGGTCAAAGGTCACAAAAACGAGTTTTAAATTTTTGCGATTTTCAGCAAAACGGTAAGTTTTGTCACTAAATAGCATAGAAAATAATTGTAGATCAGATAATTATCTACAAAAATGTCTAAATACTCTTTTCCCTAAGAGCCACCGTTTTGCTGTTTTCCGTTCAAAAAGTTGAAAGAGGTAATCGTCATAATATGCACACGTTTTCACGCCACCTTTGAGGTAGTGTACTTAGCGCGTTTTTAGGGTTCTGCACCTCAAAAAGAGAAAATGAAACCCTTATAAGATCACTTTGTTGACCGTCTGTTTATTTGTCTGTCGTGTCTGTCTATCAAGACCCTTTATCTCGGGAACGCGTGGAGGTATCGAGGTGAAATTAAAACCATATATTCAGGTCTACAGTTTTTTGAAGCTGTGAAAAAATATAACCTGTAAATTATCGAAAAAAAGGTACGGCCGTTTATGTTGCAACAAACCGCACATTCGACACTTTCAAGGGAATCAAAATTCATAGGGTACTGCCCATTGTCCTAGAATCTTGTTTGGCAAGACATTTTTGTAGTGAAAAATTATCAGGATACGCCAATCGACCTTTCGTGTTCAGGAAAGGTCGGGTGGTTGTGTAAAAAAAATCCTTTGTAATTCAAAACCCGCCTTGATTTTATAACTTCTGATATATTTCTAGTAATAACTTGCTAGTTATTTAATTTTATAGGAAATCGTGAGCATTGTTATGAAGCCTTATGCTGATATTATAAACACTCACCCTGGTGTACTGGACCGTGGCTGCTGATAAGTTTGCATTCCCATGGGCGAGGGCTGGAACACTAACGTCGGATACATGACTGGTCCGGTAGCTGTGGCAGCAGCACTAGGAATGTACGACTGTTGTTGTCTGTGAAAGTAAATCGTACAACATTGTATGATATTGATCTTATAAAAACATTTGCGTAATGATAAAAACATATCAAAACTTTATACAACATCAAGAAGCTAAAATTAGAAACGTTTAAATATTTAATTTTATAGTTTAATTTGTATTCCAGTGTTGCGCAATTTTGCCCATAATCTGCCTAAAATGTTGGAGCACAGGCCTTTTTGTGGACTTCTTTCCAGTTTTCAGTAAAGTCTCCTAGTCCCAGAATGATCTTTTAAGAGGTATCGGCGCCCCTTCTATGTACTGACGGTGATCACCGGGGTGATTTGAGTAAGGTTAAAATCTCACAATCCCCGAACTTATCCTCAAAATCCGGGCGCATTTCGAAGCTCTCCCTTCGAAAAAAAAAAAATAATTTCTGTGAAAGGAGGTGAACCTTAATGCTCCGTTGATAGCAATATACTGGCCCGCTATGTGCATGCGACTGAAATATTTCTGGAAAAATACTATGAACCACTTGTGCCAATCCGGTTGTGTTGTGAATTATTGCTGAAATGGAAAATAAGATGCTTTGGGCTCTCGCATTTACTTTACCGATAACATAGCTTTTTAATCAAAAACGAAATAAAGAACTGCGCAAGAAAGAACTTTTTTTTATGGTAGGTAAAATCAAAAACCTACCCCATTCCTTCGTAGCCTATCGTGCCGGGGCCGGGTATTCCTTCCGTTAACACAGAGGAGCTATATATTTTCCTTACATTCAAAGCTAGATATCACCTTTTCTTTAGCGCTTGTGTCGGGAAAGAAGCTCGTCGAATGTCACACTCAGTTATATTGAACGGTAATATTTTAAAAAACCACGTGAGTTGTAAACTGTCGGTAATTGTGGGCATACTGTTATTTGAGGAGCACAGCACTCAGAAAGGCGTTTTACTGAAGCACGATCATACAAAAGTTATCTACACTACTGTAATCATCATTATCAATATCCTATAGGAGCAAAAAAGGATCTTTGTTTTTAAGCCCGTTTTGTCTGTATTTCCTAGTACCATAAGACGGTCTCCGTGTACATCACCATGAACGTTACTAATTAAATTCAATATCAAGATCGACTTGCAGTGAATGACATGTATTGTGAGGGGGAGGAGACAATTGCGCATGTTCTCCTGGACCGCTCAGGGGTCACTGATACTTGCACACGAACCTTAGGATCCCCGAACTCCCTTATTGACGCCCTTAAAAACCTGAGAATTAGGCCTGATCAGTTTTTGGTGAAAGGTGGGCTGGTTGGAATAAGCCCCCCAAAGATCCGCCATGACCCACGTACAATGGTCCGCATAGGACTAAGTGCGGAAACATACCATAACATATCAAGATCGACTTGCAGCGAATGACGTGTGCTGTGGCTGCGCCAGTTCCGCACAGCTCTATACAACTTAACTCAAATTCATTCTTTGACCGACTGATATTCCCGTAACAATATTTTACTGACCACAGTCGAATGTTTTAGTTTTCATGGACAAAATAAAATGGCAATATAGTCCTCGGGACACAAGTTGACCATTAGACCGATTTTCGGGTCTCAATCGAAGTGGTGGCTGCGCGTAACTATAGAAAAGGGTTCAAATTATTAGCCGCGTACTATACTTACACTCTGCATTGTATTGTCAGTCTCGAGTTGAATTTTTAAGGTGGAGTCCTGACAAGTCAAGGTAGTCTTTTTATTTATATTTAGAGTAATTTTTAAGAAATAACTTTCTTGACATTTCGCTTCTTTGTATTTCGGGGTTGACTCTTGGCTTAACCGAATACAGCTACAGAACTTTTTACACGACTGTTTTTAGTCCATCATAACTTAATTATGGAACTCTGGGGTTTGAGGGGTCGACCGTTCTACGCGCTTCCAAGCCTCCCGACAGGTCACCAATCCATGGGTCGACCGCGCCGTGCATAGTTAAGCCTTGATCGATCTACTAGTGTGGATTTGAAACGATTTGCTGGTAGTATTTGAACATATTAATCAAATACCTGGGAAGTGTATTGGGTCTCGTTCCGTGCTGCGCCGCCCTATATTGGTTGTAGTTGGCGAACTGCGTTGAGTGAGGTCGAGGCTGCGGCGTCTGGTTCTGTGATACATAACTATGCCCAGCCTGGAAATAATCACACACCAAACATGAAAACCCATTTTATCAACATCCATATGTATCAAGTGCTTTCAATTAAAAATTAATATTGTCGCCGGGAGCGGGCGCGCAATGTGCAGTGAGCCACACTACCAATATCTCAAGTGATCGTACTATGAGTGATAAATCCTTCAAATCCGTTCAGTCATTGAGACATGATTGATCAGCAAATAGACTTCTATATTTATAATATAAGAAGGATTGTCATTACCATAGTAGTCTTAGACATGTCCTGCTGAGGTGCCGGCGGTGCCGATGGCTGTGGTGTCGGCTGAACTCTCAGCGAAGATTGCGCCGAGGGCTGCGCGCCACCGGCTGTACTCGGCATGTATGCGGCCCCGGCGGCGCCTGAAGGGTGGTAACATTCCACCGGTCCTGTAAACACATTTACATATATTATAAGTCACAAGATTGAACTCATTATCACTTTAGTAACGGCTGCCGCTTTTGTTGACTTCCGTCTTCTTCCGTACTCACTGTGTGGTGTTGACGCCCGTGGATAACTGTTTTGCGCTAAGGAAATATTTTGGTAGTTTTAAGCTCAAATTATGTCTTAATTATATTTTTTTTATATAAATTGCTAGAGGAGTGCTTTTTCGATAAATAAAATTTAAAGGAAAATTATAATACGTACGTCCCATGTATTTTAAAAATATAGCAAGTAATTCAAAGCAACAGTAATGAATGGTTAACGATATAATAATAGCATATAAAAAAACATAAAACGTCAATCAATTTGAAAGAGTAACCAAAAAGAAAATAAGCGAATATTTTCATGTATGTCATATGTTAATGATAGCGTCGTTAGTGCACACTTACTCGTTTGACTTAACAGTCGATAATGATGCGAAGGCAGCATGCAATTTGAGTTGGAATACCGAGAAGACGATTGTTCATGTTTCATAGAGTTAGCATTCGTATGCTGCGGCATAAACTGCATTGAAACATTATTCAGGGGTTGCAAATTGATTTGATTCGCATTGATGTGCTGTGCCACTGCCGATTGTGGCATATTCAATGATGTTTGTAAACTTTGCGCCACATCAATCGCACTCTGTTGTGACTGATTTCCATGGTTGACACACGCGTGAGACAAAGTATTTAATGAACTATTTGTTCCCCTTAATGCCACCATTTTAATTTCATGATATAAATCTTTTAGAAATTGATTAAGCCAAATGTTGAACCATTCCCAAAACAATGGAGACACGATCATCGGCATATGGTAATATTATAAATTAATGTATCATTTCGTAACTCAACGACAAGAGATATGTCAGATTAAAGTTTTATTGTATGCAAGAGTATCGCTTTCTGTCGGTGTTGTTGTGATTAGTCAATCAAATGTTACGCCAGCTGTGATCTCAATCATATATTAATCACTGCACCAATTCAGTACTTCATTTTTAGTTAACATAGGCACAACGCATTTTCATTTATTATTTAATGCAGTCCGCATTCACAATTTAAATAGTAATTTAATGCAGCATAGAGAAAATCGATAAGCAAACGGCGCGCTACATGCTACATCGCTCTTCACTCGCACTCAAATATATGTCAAAGTGACACTTTTACGCTAACTTCAATGATTTACGAAAATCCGAACGAAATAAACTTTGGTTTAACTTAATAAAACGTGTCTATTAATATTTGTAACAATCAATTTCGCAAAAATCTTAGATGAGGTATCGCACCAATGAACATTTTATAAGTGTATCATGACACAAGAAAGAAAGAGACAAGAGTATCTACAACCCCTGCTAAAAATTTGGGGCGTTCCCAGACGCCCCTAGTTACTCCGTAATATGTTCAGTGTAAAGCTAGCGACAAAACGAATCAAACGGCATCCATTGCAGTTCATATTACTAAACGACGCGAGGGTTGAACATGAACTGAGGCAGTAATGAAAGAGCAACTAAAAAGATTCTACTAAACTCGCCCTTTGCGAGAAAGAGACGGCCAAGTGACGGGGGTTGGTGTTTTTGTTAGGGGTTGGTCGGGGTTGTCATACCAAATATTACTCGATCTAGTGATGTGGCGTTAAGAATCGCCAAACTATAGAATCGATTTAAATATTCCGAGACACGATAGCGTAGTCTCAGTATTTTGTCCAGGCATGTCTCGAAACTAAACTCGGTTGCAGACAAAGAGGTGAACTAAGTTAGTTCAGCTAATTTTAGCTTCTAGTTTACATTGTTTGTGACCTGTACACCATTATTAAAAAATGTGTCAGAATTGCGAAGCTCGCGTTGTGGTCGAGGGTTCGATTCTCACCGAAGACAAAAGTTTGTGTGATGAGCTCATCATTTGTTGTGTCTGGGTGTAATTTATCTATAGTAATATATGTATGAATTTAGAAATATATAAGTATGTTCATCAGTTGTTTAGTACTGGAAACACAAGCTCTGGTTAGTTTGGGAATATTACGAGTATTATTATTTCTTTATTGCTCTATCTTCTTCTTCTTCCTGCCCTTGTCCCATATTACTTGGGGTCGGCGCAACACGTTTTTTTCTTCCACTCTATCCTATCAGCCGTCACACTATCACTAACTTCCTTTTCTTTCATATCACTCCTCACACAATCCATCCATCTCTTCTTCGGCCTCCCTCTCCCTCTCCATCCATCTACTTGTAAACTCAGAACTCTTTTAGTAACATGTGTTTCATCCCTCCTCTTCACATGACCATACCAAGACAAACGACTTCCTTTCAACTTTTCAGTCACTGGCGCCACTTTCAAACTTCCTCTAATATACTCATTTCTCACTTTATCCATTCTCGTCACACCACACATCCATCTCAACATTCTCATCTCCGCTACATGCAGTCTTTTTTCATCCATCTTTTTCACAGCCCAACATTCTGATCCATACAATATGACAGGTCTTATCACGGACTTGTAAATTTTACCCTTCAACTTGAGTGGCATCCGTGGGTCACAAGTTGTTCCCGTGACCTGTCGCCATTTCATCCATCCGGCGTTGATCCGATGTGTTACGTCTCGGTCTACCTCACCATCTCCTTGAACGAGCGACCCAAGGTACCGAAAGTCGGAGCAGATTGGTATGGGCGTTCCGGCGAGAGCTAAGGGCACAGAACCGGAAAGACCGCCGAAATCGCAGAACAAGTACTCCGTTTTGGTTCTACTTAATTTCAGGCCAACACTCTCCAGTCTGTGCCACCACACCTCTAATCTATTCTGGACCTCTAGGCCACTCTCGGCAACCAGCACAATGTCATCGGCGAAAAGCATACACCAGGGAGCCTCTTCCTGAATGTCCGACGTCAGAGCGTCCATTATCATCAGGAAAAGGTAAGGGCTGAGTGCCGACCCTTGGTGTAAGCCGACAGCCACATTGAAGCTGCTAGTGGTGCCCACTGTAGACCGAACTTGGGTACGGCATCGACTGTACATCGCTCGGATCAACTGCACATACTTCCCAGGCACACCTTTCTCTTTAAGGGCCCACCACAGAACCTCACGAGGTACCCGGTCGTATGCCTTCTCGAGGTCAACGAATACCATGTGCAAGTTTTTATGCGCACCTCTGTATTTCTCGCACAGCTGGCGTATAGCGAAAATGGCATCCGTTGAACCTCGACCAGGCATAAAACCGAATTGGTTCTGTGAAATTTCACTCTCTTCTCTCAACCTCCTTTCAATAACTTTCTCCCAGGCTTTCATGGTATGTGACATTAGCTTTATTCCTCTATAATTGTTGCACTCAAGAACATCACCTTTGTTTTTAAAGATGGGCACCAAAGAACTGTTGCACCAATCATCAGGTATGGCTTCTTCCCGCAACAACTTATTGAAGAACAAAGCTAACCACATCCATCCATCCACTCGCAATAACTTCCACACTTCAACTGGAATTCCATCGGGACCAATGGCCTTACCATTTTTCATACCATTTACTGCTATTCTGACTTCATCCATACTAACCATTCTCACTAACCCTACATTCACTGGTTTACCCTCTAAAGACCCACTCCAATTATTTTCCTCGTTCATCAGTCTTTCAAAATAGTCCTTCCACCTGTCCTTGATTTCTTCATCATCCGATAGGACCATTCCAGCTTCATTCCTTACACATCTTATCTGACAAACATCCCTCGTCCTTCTCTCTCTTATTCTAGCAAGCCGGTACAGCTCTTTTTGGCCTGCAGGACTGTCCAGTGTATCGTACAATTTGTCTTGGGCCTTTGCTTTCGCTAAAGCTACGGCTTTCTTAGCTTTTTTCTTCAAATTATCATACTCCCTCTTTTTTTCAGCTTTCAAACTACCGTTTTCCGCTTCTACACGCTGCCATTCCTTGAATTTGCTTTTCTTTTCTTTCAATACATTCTTTATTGCTCTATCGATCTTTTAAATATTTCACAAAAAAACAATGAAAAAAACACATTAAAAAAAATAAAAAATAGTATTCCACCGGTATTGGGAACAGAGTATCAAGCTACCGGCGGGCGATTACGGGCAACCTCCTAACTTTACGAACCGTGTTCAGGATTACCGCCTTCTGAATCAAGCCTTTGATCCAACCGCCTAACGCTTTAGCTTCCTATAATGATCACTACATCAGGTTTATTGGTTACAATAGTCCTGTCCGTTATGATGGACCGATGCCAGTACCAAGTGAGTATGGCCATTTTCAAGAATTGGTTCGGGCACATACCTGTAGTACTGCACTTCCGATTCCACAAGAGAGTATTTCAAAGCAAGGTGCTGATGGATAACCCTGGCTACAAGATTATGCCTATGCAAGGACTCGCCGACAGACGTCAACCGTGCAATACTTCACAATAAATCTCCAAGAGTTATTGGTCATGATGACTTCGTCCATAATTGCAAAGACAAAACCTTCGGTTTCCCCAAAGAGGTCACCGAAACGCAGCCAGGCTACGGTGACGCCATTTGGTCTAAATCAAGCTCATGATGGGCACGGAAAAAGCGTTAAGTTCCTTGCTCTGACAAACTTCCCTGCGATGCAGACAAGTTCGATATATCGGACCCCCTCTTCTTTCAGTCAGTCTTCGACTACATGTAAAAACAAAGCAATTTTACTTTTTACGATAGTTCTGCTGTGATCCTATGAGGAGTTCCGTTCCATATCTTTGAAGTTCATCATCATATCATAACAATATTTTTTAGGGACCAACTTGTAAGCATAACATAAGTTAGGAGGTTCCTTTCTCTGGACCCTGTTCCCGATACCGGTGGCATACTATTTTTTAATTCTTTCTTATTGTTTTTTTAAGAAATATTTCAAAATGCATTAAATAAGATAAAATTACGAATATAGAAAAATTAATAGCAAAAAATATTTTTTAAAACTATAATGGTTTTAGAATCTGCTATATTACAAGCTTTATATTAGTTTTTAAGATATATTGGATTTGGAATGTCGTCACTTAGCTAATCATCAACTAAATACTAAATGATCATGCCTGTAAAATTTCAGCTTCTGATAGGAGAAACCGTTTCAAAATTCATTTGCGAGACTTTCCCTATACAAACATTACAAAACCGTAAGCTTAATATAACACAGTTTGGCTTTTTGATTCGCAATTGGCTTAAATTTGTTCGAATATATTCAAAAAACTTAAAAAAAATCATTTAAAATATCAGCTTTTTTTGCTATAGGAACTATATTTTTATGCAGATAAGTAAACCAAGGACAATAATTATTTACCTATTCAACAAAATGTAAAACAATTACTAAATTCTTATACAAATTAGAAAGTTTTAAAGTTATTAAAAGCTGACTAGGCCGATATTAAAAGTAAAAAAAAAAATGTAAATAAAAACTCAAACGTGTGTTCGATAACCCATTTAACGACAAAGGGTATATTTCTTTATTTAAAACTTTATGCACTAATGAAACACCTCATGGCAGGTGCAACTTAAAAGAATACAGACGGAAAGAAAAAGGACAATAATAAATAATACTTATATATATACTCGTACTTACAAATAAATAATGATATTGTGAAAAAACGAATACAACAAATCAAGAGTGTGATGATTTTACCAATTTCTTGCGAATGTGCTCACCTGCTTTTACTTTAAAGGACAAGCGACTAGTTGTCGTCCTGATATTCAAAGGGAGCGCATTCCAGAGGGAGATCGCCTGGACAAAGAAAGAGGAATGGAAAAACCCTGAGCGGTGTGAGGGACATCGTAGAAGACGATTATTTGTGGATCGGAGATTTTTACTGTGTGCAGAGTAAAGAAATTGAAATTCTGAGGTCAGATAAGAAGAAGAAGGTTATCTAGAAAAGAAAATAGGATGGTCAAGGCCCTTTACGCTCTAAGCTGGAGAATGGGTAACCATTTTAAAAGTGATCGATGCGTTGAGATATGGTCATGCTTACGTAGATTGAAGACGAATCGAATGCAGTTATACAGAAGGCGGTCCAGTTTATTGAGGAGATCTGCATTCAGGTCATAGTAGCACAAAGCAACATAGTCAATTATAGGAAAGAAAAGACTGTACAAGCATTGCCTTTATGTGAGCTGGAAGAAGATTCTTCAGTCGATAGAGCGAGCGTAATGTTTCGGTGACTTTCCGACTGACACTTGCGACCTGCTTCCACCAATCAAAATAGCTGTCGACATTCAGTCCAAGATCCTTAACCTCGGAGCCAAGCGGGATTACTGTGCTGTTGAAAATAATGGCGGTACGGTGAGGTCATCTAGCTTCCTCAGACTTTGGGGGTTACCAACTATAATAGCCTGACACTTTGTAGGGTTAATCGCCACCCTGAAAGTATCTGCCCACTTTTAATTACTATTAAATCCCGGTTTAGCTCCTTGATTGTATCTGCAATGTTTTTAATATCTGACTGACAGTATAGGTGCAAACCATCAGCGTAGAGATGATACGCAAACTGAAATTTAGAAGAAGATTTATAAAAACGGAGAACAAAAGTAAGGATAAAATGCCGTCTTGAGGAACGCCAGCTACAAGGTCGAACCACCTTGACACACAGTCACCAACACGAACTTACTGCTGACGTCCCTGAAGATATGACGAAAACCATTCCAGTACCTCGTGAGAGACCATAAGATAATCTTATCTCTTACGCAACAACCCACGGGAGCGGAGCAGTAACTAAAGCCGCGGGTGAAACCGCGGGTACAGCTAGTACTCAATACTTACATAAAACCAGAATAAAATCACTTCACAAAAGACAATATGCACCGCTTTGAGTTTGCAAATAAGTAACAAAGTGTAAGTGACAAAATGGCTACAAATCAAGTTTAGATTTAAAAATATTATTTTTTTGGTAATATTCGAATATATATTTATTTACTATTCGAATATAAATTTGGAAAGTGAATTCACATAGTGAAAAGTGGACATTATGCGACCGGTTGATATTTTGAGAAGTGGACAATTCCGGACGATACGCGGTAATGGACAATCCCGGACGATACGCGGTAATCGACCGGACCGAGCCCTAGTGGACAGCGCGTAGTGATCCAAGAGCTCCTCAAAGAACATCTCTCAGCAAAAGGGACTCAGCAGGGCCAATACCCGCTAGAGGATTTTATGAAAATAAAACCTTACCTCCTTTATGCACAGCAATCACAGCAATTCTGATGATGATGTTGCTCTATTGGCCAGTTTCCATACGCCTTGTCCAGTCTACTCTATTTTCCGATGTCGAATTATTTAGTTTTTTTTTTAATCTGCTATTGAAATGGGTGTTGCTAGCGTATCATTCAGAGCTGCGGTTAATTGTAGCGTAAACTGCGACGATTCCTTTAAAAGAGAACTCTGAAGAAGTTATTCTTTTGATTTATTGTGAATTTGGGCCTACCAGATCTTTTTCCAACTTTATTATTCCCAGTTTCTTGTTTTTTAGCTAACGCGTAGTGGACACCTTGAAAGAAATATCGAGCCTGTATCCCTTCTAGCGTAGAATATCGTTCTACGCTATCTTCGTTGTTCAAGTGAGATTTACTTGTGTTTTGTTTAAAATACAATATACCTTCGAATACAGATAGTAAGTACGAAATTAGAATCTTCGCTCACTTATAAATTTAAGAGCGAGAGCGACATTGTCCTAAAAAGTTAAAATCACCAAAAAAATTACAATCAATAAAAACCATTTTATAAAAAAAATGTTCTCCGACACATAAAGGTAAAAAATCAGGGACTTTGTTAAAACTTTATGAATGTAGAATAATAATTAATTAATTTGTTTTTGTGTAAACAATCGTACAAGTTGTAAAACTTAATTTAGCCGAAAATTATCGGATACATTTTTTCTATAAAAAATATGTGCTTCCATACTTTTGGACGGTATTAGACGGTAGGTAAGTATTTCGATAATTTTATTGTCGGGATTGAGTAGTGTCAACGTGCACTTTGAACTTATACGAATTTGCAGGCTAGCTTAGGTAAATAGCTCCTGAGTTCATTTGAGACACAGCAGTAAAGAGTCGGCCCTGTGTAACAAGCATATGAAATGAAAATTTCATCATTATACATATGAAAGACAGAAAATTGCATTTATTGGCATAATGCAAAACAGAAACACCTTAAAACTAAATAACGACAATGAGTAATGCCAAAAGGGCATCAGCTCAGCATTATGCTAGATGGCAACACAAGGCAAACACCTGAAGCTGATTTTCAGCTGATAGACAAGTTATTCCGGGTCTCCTGTGCATGTCAATTTCCGGAATTTCGATGGTTGTGAATGATCCCAAGATACTGGAGTAATTTCCAGTGTGGAGACAACATTAAAAAAAAAACGAAATAATAAAAAGTAGATAACATTGCACATATCTGACTGTTAATATCTGAAATCTCATGACCTTTGAAATGGCATTTGAAATGGCATTTTAGTATGGACCCCGAACCAAGTGGAGTAGTAAAACTTGTACAACAAAGTTGTTGAAAATTATAATTAGCTTTTAATAAACAACAATTGTCTGCCGCCATGACACGTCACAAAAACAGTGAAATCAGCTCCGCCTAAGGGCGGGATTTGTCATTGGATGATTTTACCTACCATAAAAAAAAAACCTCTACTGTTGGAAAACATACCTATTTTAAGATAAAGATCAGATGATGTTTTACCATATAGTGAAATAATCGTGTTAACATATTAATATCGTTAAGCGCCGAGTGTTCATTGATTTGGCTACCATAAATCATGATATGGCCAGCGGGCAAGGATCTATATCATGAAATACAGCCAATTCATGAAATGGTTGAACATATTATACTATCGTGAATTGTGCAATTCTAAAACTTGGCCATGACGTATTAACTAACTAGCTTTTTCCAGCGACTTCGCCCGCATGAAAGTAGGTTTCTCCATATAAACTTTGGACTCCCGTTTCATGCCTTTAGGGGGCGAATTTTGGAAATTCCTCTATTAGTTTTCGCCTTTACATTCCTAGTCCCATTAGTTTTGGCTGCGCGTTGATATGTCAGTCAGTCAGTTTTTCGTTTTATATAAGTACTTATAATATATTGATAAGTATAAAAAGTAAAAAAAAAACCCGACTACGACAAAAAAATCGATGCTGAAAATGTATCAAACAACATTTTCAGGATGCTGAAATAAACAAGGTTATTAGAGACACAAGAACAGAACAAAAAAAAATGCCGTAGACACGATATATACGTTACGTACCAACCGTAACACTTTAATAACACATGACTTTCTATCACCTAGAGAGCGTCACTTCAAATATGAACAATATTTTGGAAATGTACAAGTGAAGCCCTTTCAAATGATATGGCGCCACATTGCATTGCAACGCCAAATTTTGATGATATTTTTGATAAGCACAGGTGAAGCTTTTTGAAATGATATCAAACACGGTGTATTTATCTTAATAATTTTTTTTAACACAGAACTTATTGTCCGCTAGAGGGCGTCATTTTAAAGAACAATATTTTGGAAATGTACAATTAAAGCCATCTCAAATGATACCATACCCGGCCTATTTGTCTAATTTTTTATATTTTTTATCACATTTATATTTGCCCGCTAGAGGGCGCCACATCGATTTTTGTTCAGTGGATGATTAAGACAGTTCTAACGATACCTCATATTTCGAGTTCCGATAAGTAGATTAGGAGCTATGAGGGGGATAGATGAACATACACACACACACACATACATACTTAGTCAATCAAAATTATAACCCTCCTCTGGCTTTGCCATAGTTGGGTAAAAAATGAAGTGTCTGTTTGCAATGTTAGACACTCACTACTAGAGATGGGTTTCTACCCGGTAAATACCGGGTAAATACCCAATCTACCCAAATGCAGGGTTTTTACCCGGGTAAATACCCAAATGGTGGGTATTTACTTTTTACACTTTAAAGACACTCTCGCAACGAAAACGACATCGCTACCAAGGGTTTATAGTAAGGCCCCAGGTCTTAAAGTATTATAGTACGAACAATAGCAAGTCCGCTTACGCAAATTGCCAAATTTCTTAAAAAAAATAAAACATTTTGTACAGAATTCAATATCAATTCAAGATATTTACAATCATACACACAAATTACAATTATACGACATCATCATCATCATTTCAGCCCAAAGACGTCCACTGTTAGACATAGGCCTTCCCCAAATGTCATCACAATGAACGGCCCTGTGCGTCTCGCATCCATCGGAATTCCGCAATCTTTCTTAGGTCATAAGTCCACCTTGTCTTAATGCCTTCCAGCGCTGCGTCTTCCGGTACGCAAGCAATGTGCCCTGCCCATTGCCACATTAAGTCGGCGATTCTTTGTGCTATGTCGGCAACCTTGGTTCTCCTGCAGATATCTTCATTTCTGATTCGATCACGCAAGGAAAACGAACCCCGAGCATAGCTCTTTCCATTGCCCTTTGGGTGACTTTAAAGTTTCTGATGAGGCCCATTATAAGCGACCATGTTTCAGAGCCTTATGAATCATCACCAGCAAAACGCACTGGTCTTAGAATTTTGTCTTAAGACACTCTTATGTTAGATTAGAAGATGCCGCACAGCTTTTCAAACGCCACCCAGCCGAGTCGGATTCGACGGTTGACTTCATACGATTATACGACAAATGATAAATAATTGTATGATATATGAAAACGACAAGTACACCCTAATGAAACATTGTACAAAAGCGGACCTAATGCCTAAAGGAAAATACCAAATACTAAATGTGCTAAGTAGCATAGGATAGCATCAGCCGTATACTGTTCTCACCGCCCGAGTCCCACTCAGGCCTCCAGAAGAGGGAATGGACTGTAATCCACCATGAGGGCCCAATGCGGGTTGGTGGATGTCACATGTCTTCGAGTTCGAATGTTTGGTTTTAAGACATGCCGGTTTCCTCACAAAGTGTTTTTTTCAACATTGTGAGAGTAGGGGTTGTAAGTCGGGGCTGTTACCACTTGGTCACCACTGCAATCTAGAAAGTGCCAAGTGCCTGACTATGCCAAGACACTGCAAAGTAAAATAAATAAATAAAGTGCGAAATGACGAGGTGTGTCAAGTGACAAGTGATTTGTGGCGGTGAGTGGAGGTGAGCATCAACACTTTTCCGTTCTAGTACGACAAACAGTAAATTGCGGGGCGGTGTCTTTGAGTAGGTATGTTCAAAAAAAATTATGAATCTAGTCAAACATAAAATATGGGTCTATTTAGTCGAATTTTAGATCCCTTAGATAGTTCTCTATCTAAGCGCCTAAGTTTTCTAACGAACTTTAGTTCGCTTAGATAGTTTTAAATCTATGCAAACAAAAATTATTCTTCTATTGATTTATTTCTAAACATTGAGTAAATATAATATTACACAATGTTTAGAAATAAAGCAATTACTGTTTATTGTTTTTACCCATGCTTTTGGGTATTTACCGGGTAAAAACCCTGTTTATACCCAAATTGGGTATTTACCGGGTAAATACCCAATGGGTTTTTACCCACGTCCCATCTCTACTCACTACTAAATCCTATGATAATATTATATATGGTACCTACATAATGTTTTTTATAGGCAGACAAATGTTTTGTATTTCTGTCAATCTGTCTTTCCCAGCTGATTGCCAAAACTACTGAACTTCTGTGGGAAAATTCTTTCTTGTGGCAGCTAGCTGACGTTTTTATGAACTTGGCATAATTTTTATTTTAAAAAGGTGATACACAAAAAAAAATATTTGTTTTCGTTTTAATTTTACGAGTTTGACGCGGAAAAATTCGCAGGCTACACTATCACCACCAAGAACAATGATAGTAAAATTATTATAAAGAGATAAAATTTGGTAAGTTTGTATGTAAGGGGTAATTCTCTGCCTACTGGACCGATTTCGAAAATTCATTCACTAAATATGTAGGTGCACTAACACTACATGCTTTAGGTTATAAATTATCATCTAGAAGTTCTGAACATATTACAAAAACTATTTTACTTGTAGGAAGCTAATAATAATATTAATGCTTATAATGTTATTTTATTATTATTAATAATTTAGAATATTATTTTATTTTTAAAGGCTTACACAAGTGTTTGTGCAAGCATAGTATTATTTAGAGATGGTAGTGAGTACAAGAATGAGTTTATATTTCAAAAAATATACTGTAATTATATTAAAATAAACTATGTGAAGTCCTTCATAAAAATATTATTTATATAGAGGAAGGAGAGACACACTCATTCTGCTTGTTTTCCATGTAAAAAGTTAGACTATCATTTACTGCATTTCATTCCTAAAATCGTTTTATTTTTTGGTCTTACTTCTTTGCTTTTTCTCTTCCTATCAACATGTATCTTCAAAAGTTACTAAGTTACTAAAACAACATTTTATTTTTATTATTAGAATCCAACAATATATCACATGTTTTAATGACCATTTATTTTTTTCAATTTACAAATTCTTAAAAATCAATGTTGTGAAGTCCTTGATTAAAATGACTGTTTAGCAACTGGACTACTGGACAAGTGGACTAGCAGGGTGTCCATCAACAAACCTGAAATGTATTTTTGTTATAAAAGAAATATAAAACCTGATTAAGAAACTACTTTATATCTGCAGTTTTGCTCCCTGGCACAGGCAGTTTAGTATTCAAAGGTAAAAAGTGGCATATGAACTCAGAGAACCTTTTAATGGGAAAATAATTTTATTATGTAGTACTATTAGTCAAAACTGCTTTAAAATTGATAACTAAACCTTTTTTGTATTAAACTGTCAAGTCCCAAGAGGACAACGGTGTCTGGACACCTATTGTCTTTCTGTTGTCTCTAATTACAGTATTCAAAGGGATAACATTAAAAACCATATTTGTAGTGATTTCTAGGTACTTAGAAATACACATTTTGATTTAGTAACAGTTTTGACTGAAGCCAATCAAAACTAGACTAATTAACAGTATTGACTGATTCTTATACAAACAAACTAACAACTTTACCTCTTTATATAATTAGTTTAGATAACTATAGTAAATAACTTATCTTGCAGCGTGATAAATAGCATTTAATGAGCCAAATATCTACATTAAATAATAGATATTAAGGTATTTACCCGAAACAGATAGACCTAAGTTAAACACAAATAATTGGAATTGAAAATTATTGAATATTACTCAGACACAATTTATTATAGTTTGTATTTATAATTATTTTGGGTAAATGAAATATTCATCATCATTGCATTTTTTCAGATATTTGTCATTCTAATTCTGTACCTACTTTTATTTTAAGTTAATTGCAGTAAAAGTTAAGTAATTTTCCCTTCATACATTCATTCACTGAAATGATATAAAGTTAGTCATACATAGATACATAAAAAGTAAACTAAATGAACAAAGAAGTTAGCTGTTGATTGGGATTTTTTGTATGTGTAAGAAATATTTTAAATTATTTGATGAAAGGGGTTTAAAGATACTTGAAGATGTACTTTCAAAACATGCATTAACCAGGTATTGCCTGTTGGTCTAGTGGTTAGTGGCCCTGACTGCTATGCCGGAGGTCGTGGGTTCGATTCCCACCCAGAACAAATGTTTGTGTGATGTGCATGATCATTTGTTCTGTGTCTGGGTGTTATTTATCTATAATATGTATGTATTTAGAATTATATAAGTATGTTTATCAGCTGTCTGGTACCCATAACACAAGCTCTGCTTAGCTTGGGACTAGACGGTGTTGTGTTATAGTTGTGGAATATTATTATTATTATATTATTTATTTTCAATAGGAATAACCTAATAACTTACAGCAACCCAGTATAAAATTTTGACCATTTCTCACATAAATACACATATAAAAGATTGATTATTTATAGTACACACTAGAACAATCAAAGTATGTTCCAAGAATTGTTACAAATTGATTCTATGTTCAGTATGGGAAATGTTACTGTAAAATAAACTTTTGAATTACTTTTTTTTTACTTTTGCGTTTTGCTTTACTTTCCCATTCAACAGCAGTTAATATCATTCTATAATAGAAACAAAAATGTAGAGCAAAGTGATTACACTTATCAATAAGTAAAAACAATAAGACATCCCATTTCGCACAAAGATGATATAAATAAAGGGACATTCGCTTTGCTCTACAAATAACTAAACATAACTAATGTGGTTTAGTAAGTAATTTATGGTAATTGGTTATTTACAACATTTGAATGTCCACACTTCACTTAAACTAAGTTTTGAATGTGAAAAAATAACAGACAGGTAGCTACTTTTAAATTAAAGCAACAAATGAAGTGCAACATCACCTTATGACATGAATGTAAGACAGCATTAAATAACATTCATGCACAATTGTCACAAACAATGGTTACTACAAGTCATGTTGCAGCAAAACAAATAAAACCTGCCAGACAGAATTCAATATAAACTACTTTTAAGTTAGTTCATAAACAAATTGGAACTAACTGCAGCTATGTTATTAGGTTCATAACTTACTTACATGAGTGGCAATAATAACAACATTTGTAATTATTCGCAATTGCGGCACTACCGACTGCTGAAGTGGCATATATTACGTAAATAAAATGATACAAACTTTAATAAACAATATTGAAAAAGGATACGGTCCGGGTCCTCGCTGACTCGGCGCCAACGGCACCTGATTCCCGTTGCTACTCATATTCTTGGCAGCATAGGTATCGGGACACGTACACCACTCAAGGTGGCACGTAAAATCGCCCTAACCGATTGTAGGACACATCCGGCACATAGGTAGATGTACCGACGTCAGTTGACAAGTCACACGATTTAATTTTTACCCTTTGAAAGCAACGTTTCTAATAAAAACATTGTACACCACTTGTGAAATCACAATATATATTTCCTGGATAATGCTATTGGCATCACTAGGATAGAGCCCCAGTCACTAAACAAACGACTGTACAAAATGGCGGATGTTAACCAATAAACAAACGTGACTGTCAGTGACTCTATCAATAAGAGAGTCAAAAAATATGGCTAATCACTTAATTTTAGCGGTTTTGCCGAAGTATTATTTCGTTTAAATAAAGATAAAAAATGTAAAAATATTTCTTTGCAATATGAATATTATCACGTATTTTTGAAATCTTAAAACTGTCATTCGATCGTTCACGTCTACTCACGTCACGCATGCAATGCTTCGCTAGCATGTCATTTTTTTTTTATCTTTTGATTGTAGGCAGCAGCATGACACAGTGCCGAGAAAAACATACGAAAAAAAGTTTTAGTAGAGTAGCCACGAGGCTAAAAAGGCACGTTACTACTCTACTAAACGTTCGAGTCACATTTAGGTGTTAGGCCGGGTACAAACTAGAGAATGTAATCTCAAACCATGATCGCAATTTTGAGATATCGCTGGATTAAGAAGAAGGTCAATCTCGCAAGATAACAGCACTGTAATAATTTAGTTTTTAAGCATAGTGACTTCTAAAGAGTAGACATAGTGTAGCTTTAAAAAAAATCGCATGCTAAAAGATACCTTATAATAAAAAGTTATTTTATGCAAATTGTAATAATAATTGATTCCTGTTCCGCCATATGTACTCAAATATCAATATCATTCTTTCTACTTTCGGTCAAACTCGTGAAATCAATCAAATAATTCTTTGACATTAGGTTTTACAAAGGCAAAGCTGTGGTGTGGAGGAGATGGCTATGAATTATAAGGAAAAATTATATTGATATGATGCGTGAGAACGCAAAATTAAATATTTTTAGCACAATATTGAACTTTACGTCTTTAATTTTTTTTTTTGTTATGTATGTTCACCGATATCTCAGGCAATTGGTGACCGATTTCGAAAATTTTTGTTTTGATTGAAAGATTATACTTCCGATTGGTCCCATAAAAATATCTTTTTGATCTGATCTTGAACTTTGTAGTTAAAGAAGGAAACTCTTCAACAGCCGAACATAGAGCTTCCTTTTCGAAGTTGATTAAAAATAGGGTAATTTGGAGAACGGATATACAAATCTCGCAACGGAAAACGAAGACCCGCACCATCTTTCTTCGTCAAGTTCAGATTCGCAATGTTTTGTAATGGCTCGCGCTGGCATGTTCCAGCTCACTCCGACCGTCGTAGTGAGATATCGCTGCGTACTACACCTTCCGACGCCCAGCACAACACGGCCTGCCTCAGGCAGCGCTAGCCATCGTGTAACAGCGTGGTATAGCGGTGGATATCTTTCGGTTTCATATATATCATATCACTGGTAATCATACCTTAGCAATTTTACGATAGTGCTGCCTCTTTTGAACGATCTATTAACTACGATGTTTATAAATGTCCTCTAGTGGTCATATGATGATTGCGATTATTTCTTATTACACATAGTTATTGACAACGGAGCGATGCCATATACAAGCAATTTTGGCAGTCTTATACCCGATAACCGTTTACCTTATTGTTAATCGATTGTTGATCAGTGAGTATAAATCCTAGGGTACACTACATAAATACGAAAAACTTTATTCCGACAGTCACAAATACTAATTTCAAAATACCGATTTTCATAACACCGAATGCTTCAAAATTCCTAATATAACAACTCCGAACTATCATTACTCCTATTTTTATAATTCCTAAATTTCAATATTTCTGACGTTTTTAAATACTATTCTCAAAATACTGAGTTTCAATAGATCGAAGTACGATATAATGATAATTCGAAACATCAAAAATACGAATTCCGATTATTAAAATACCGAAATAAAAACTCCTTGTAAAACTGAATAGCAAGACAAACACATAAGTGTGCAAGCATAAATGCAGCATGCAAGCAAGCATGCAACATGCAAACAGGCATGCAACATGCAAGCAGGCATGCAGCATGCAAGCGGTCATGCAACATGCAAGCGGGCATGCAACATGCAGCAAGCATTGTTTCTGTCACGGCTCCGGCGCTGCACATCGAAATTCGGAATAAAATATTTCGGAGTATTTGGGTGTTCCCAAAAATCCTAACTTTATTTATCATACTTTTTTTAATTAGGAAATTATCACATTAATATTATTAGTTCGCCATCTGGTAAGGCTTCCATCGAGAGGAGGCCTGAGTCCCAATAGTGGGAACATAAAAAGGCTGATAATGATAATGCTGGTAAGGCTTGAGCCCAGAACAACGGCGCGTTGTATTTTACGCGCATCTCGAAGAGATCTCAGCAAAACCGTAGGGGCCTTGTCCAACCAATATAGTATAACCAATATATATAGTAGGACCAATGCCCCCAGGACCAGGAGGAATTTACGCTAATATTATAAAGGCAAACTTTTTTGAGGGTTTTTTTTTTTTTTTTTGGGTAGGTAAAATCGTCCAATGACAAATCCCGCCCTTGGGTGGGGCGGGAAATAGTGTCAGACTTTTACTGACTAAAAACCTACCTTTCCATTCCTTGCCTCTATCCCGGGGCCCGTGGTGACAGTCTTACATAACCTTTGGCCCCAGTAGGCTTCGGCCCTGCTGGACCCCTACAGTTTGCTGACAACTCCTTGAGGCGCGCGGGAACGGTGCGCGCCGTAGACGACCTGAGCTCGGACCGGTCTGTTACCGGACGGACGGACAGCGAGCTACCCATTGCCCACCGTCCGCGAGCCCGCGCCTACGGTGGCCGGAAATCGGGATCGGAAACCCGGCGGCGGCGGCGGCGTGTGCGCCTTTGCCTAATGCGGTCGGCCTCCTCCTTTGCTAGCATTACTGCTTCGCAAAAGGAGGCGACCGCCTGCCACTCCTCCTCGCTCCGGAGCATGGCTTGAACCAAGCCCCGGCGCGAGAGATCGCCACCGATCGCCCCCACGAGGACACGGCGATGCTCTTCCCAAGCGGGGCACACCTCAACTGTGTGCTCCACCGTGTCCACCGGGCGGTCCGCACAGTGGCGACACCCGGGCGTCGTCTCCGCACGAATCTTGTACAGGTACGGACCGAACTTGCCGTGTTCGGTCAGCACCTGCGCCAAACGGAAGGTGACGACGCCGTGGGGCCTTTCCAGCCACGCCTCAAAGAGGGGCCTTACCGCTTCGATCGTGGCGTGCCCAGCACGAGGTTGCGACAGTCGCTCTCGCCATTTCACCATGAGATCCCGCCGGAGCTCTGTCCGCCATGCCGCGACTTGTCGCGGCAGCGGAGTTTCGCCCCGACGTTGCATCTCCACGCGTAAATCATGCATGTGTGCAAGGACTGTTGCCTCCAAATCCCATGGTGGTAGGCCAGCAAGGAGGCTCGCCGCTTCACAGGACACCGTACGGTATCCGCGAATCATACGGATGGCCATGACCCTCTGGCAGGCGGTTAGCCGGGCCGCCACTCGCTTTCGTAGCGATGGCGCCCACACCGGCGCACCGTAAAGGGCCATGGACCGAACGATGCCTTTGTAGAGCTTCCGGCAGGAGGCGTCTGGACCCCCCAGGTTCGGCAGGAGCCGCTTGAGCGCAGCCCCAGTCGCATTCAATCTGGGAGCCAGACGTCGGAAATGCTCCTTGAAGTTCCACCGGCTGTCGAGGACGAGTCCCAGGTACTTCATCGTCGACCCGACGCCGATGTGAACTCCTCCTTCCGTTAATTGGGAGCCCGGAGGTGGCGCGCTCCGAGGGCCGTGAAAACACATGGCCTCGGACTTGTGCAATGCCACCTCGAGTCCCAACTGCTCTATCCTCTCCACGACTGTCGCAACCCCGCGCGTCGCTAGTTCGACCGCCGCCTGGTACGACCGTCCCCGCGCCAGGACCAGCGTGTCGTCTGCGTAACAGACCACGCTGACCCCGTCGGGGAGGTCGGCGCGCAGCACGTAGTCGTACCCGATGTTCCACAAGGGCGGCCCTAGTACCGATCCCTGCGGAACACCGCACGACATCTCTCGCCGTTTCAACTCCCCCTGATGACCGGGGTAGATGATGAACCTGTCCGACAGGTAGGCCTCGATCACCCGACAGAGGTAGTCGGGCACCCGGTGGTACCGGAGTGCCCTACCAATGCAACTCCAGGGCAGGGAGTTGAAGGCGTTGGCGATGTCCAGAGGTGTTGTGCTCTCTAGCAACGCCACCTTATATTTTTTTATTATGATATAATCCATTTCTATGTACGGCCAACGTACATGATGTACATGTATTGTTTGTGAATGTACGACTTTTAATTTAAAAGAAAAAAGTAAATGAATGTGGCGTTGCTGCGGAAAATTCTCTGTAGCAACGCCACCTGTAATCAATATTTGTAGATACAATTTCAGCTATTTCTCTGCAGTTATCTATTGTACGAACGCTGTGTATTATGTACACGTGATAAGTATAAAAAAATATGTTAATTCTATACTCACAAATTGTATTTTAGCGATTACTTCAGATTGACAGGGAAAACTGATTTCATAAATAGAAGTTAGGTTTACGTCTCTTGTATCTCCACGTACACAATCGGAAACGGCTTTTTAACCGATTTCGAAAAGGAGGGGTTTGGGGTTTTTTTTTTTGGGATATTCTATGTTCGACTGTATGTATTTTTCTCGGACAATTGTAGACCGATTTCCTAGTCCTATAAAAATATATTTTTGATCTGATGATGAACTTTGAAGAAATAGAACGAAACTCTTAAAAATTTCTTAGCAGAACTGTCGTTTTTATATGTATGTTCACCGATATCTCGGTCAATTGTGAACCAATTTTGTTTTTTTTTTTATTTTGGTTAAAAAGTTATAGTCTCGAGTTGGTCCCATAAAAATATTGATTTGATCTGGGGGCTTACTCTCGAGTTTAATTCCGATCGGTCGACATTGGAATTGTGACGATAGGTACTCTTATCTCTCTCTATAGAACGGACCTCTTCAAAAAATCATAGCAGAACTGTCGTAACAAGTAAAGTTCTTTATTTGTACTTGTTGTCGGTGACTGACTGAAGAAAGAAGCATGCTGATTTGATGATGGAACCGAATGGCGGAAGGTATTTATTTAAATTTGGCTGACGGGTACTTTCTACAAGTACTACAACTAAAAAGTGTGAAATAAAAAACTTAAAAAAAAAAGTTATAACCAACTTCAATGTAAAAAAAAAAGTGCAAAATAACTTTAATTTCGGAAGTCGGTGTTAAGTAACGAAGAGACCAAACTATGTATTATAGAAACACCGACTTACGAAGTTAAAGTTTTTGTGGTTTTTTTTTATATTGAAGTAGTTTATATTGAAGTTATAATTTTTTTTTTTTTTTTGATATTCAGACTGCGGCGACCTGCTTCGAAGAGCGGCGAACACTCGGGAAACCGGTAGTTCCGTCTCGTTTTTCACAGTCGCCACTACGTACGCTCGCGATACTTAACTTTCGTTCATATACAACGGCTAAACTGTTACGTTCCGATATTATTCGATTTCAAAAAAGGAATCCTGATAATTATATTTTTTTTTATTACACACATTAAAAGATACCATATAGATATCTTTAAAGCTAAGTTTAAAACCGAAATAAAAAAAGAAATATAAATCAGATTCGAGAGTTATTCTACTCTAGGTATAGAGACAGTCGAAATAACTTCTATTTATGAAACTTATTTTGTTTAAATTTTCCTGTCAATTTGAAGTAACCGCTAAAATACAGTAGTTCAATACAGTTTATGGGACAATTTGTGAGTTGAGAATTAAACTTTAGAATTAACATATTTTTTCGGGTCCGTAACGATGGGTACCTACTTCGAGAGTCACATGGTCGATTAACGTAAGTCGACTGAACGTTTGATCGAATAGAATATATTGTGAAACAACGTTTTATCTCCAAACGCTACTTCGACTGAACGATTCATTGAATATTTATCAATCGACAGACTGATCTTTCGAATAAGTGTAAGTTGTTATGTAAAATTACTTTTAGTATATGCGAAACCTGAACATAGTTTGTTCTGAATCAGTAGCTGAATCGATTCCAAGAATTTTTAGACCAACCCATATTTTTTTCCCAAACAGGTATTTAAAAAAATCAAATAATTAAAAAAAGAAACACGACTGCTATGTCAAATAATTTAACTAAAAATAAAAAATCTGATGTTTCTTAATTTATAGAAAAGTGAATAAAGTAGTCTCTCGTTGATTAAACACGGAATCTCGGAAACTACTTGATCTACAAAACTGTAATTTTCATCGCAGTCGGAGGACTACTCTAAAATACTTTCTAATAGTATAAAAAGTCCCCAATCTGCTCCGACTTTCGGTATCTCGGGCCGTTTATCAAAGCAGATGGAGAGGTATACCGAGACGTAACACATCGGATCAACTCATGGCGACAGGCCACTGGAACAACTTGTGACCCACGGATGCCCCTCAAGTTGAAGGGTAAAATCTACAAGTCCGTTATAAGACCTGTCATACTGTATGGATCAGAATGTTTGGCTGTGAAAAAGACTGACGAAAAAAGAATGCATGTAGCGGAGATAAGAATGTTGAGATAGATGTATGGTGTGACAAAAAAGGTAAAGTGACGAATGAGTATATTAGAGGAAGTTTGAAAGTGGCGCCTGTGACAGAAAAGTTGAAGGGGAATCGTTTGTCTTGGTATGGTCATGTAAAGAGGAGGGATGAAATACATGTTAGTAAAAGGGTCAAGAGTATACATATGGATGGATGGAGAGGGTGCCCAAAGAAAAGATGGATGGATTGTGAGAAGAGTGATATGAAAGAGAAGGAAGTTATTGACAGCATGACGGGTGACAGGGCAGAATGGAAGAAGAAAACGTGTAGCGCCGACCACAACTAACATAGAAAAAGGGCAGGAAGAAGACGAGTCATAAATATAATATATAACACCCAATTTGCTTTGAACCTGCAATGCCGTTTTGGTGGTTGAAATTTAGTTTTAATATACCATAGCAAAAATTCGTCCTACCCCTTCTGGTAAAGAAACTAAAAAAAAACAATTTGCTTACTGGCGTACTGTATGTGTATCGTCACATCAACTGATAGAGCAAATTAAATAGTCACGGTCTCTTAAAAATGCACATTATCACTTTATAGTGAATATTAGGCTCATCAAAGGCAACAAACGAATACAATATTCATGTAATGTCTAACTGTTTTGGCTTTTCTCGTCACGATCTTTGTACTTGGCTCATCTTTGTTTTTGATATTATTAGTTGGGGTTTCATAATAATAAGGTAAATAAAAACAAAATATTTATACTTTTGAAATCCACTCGTCAAATCCTAGACGATAATCACATGCATAAACAGAATAAAAAAAAAAAAATGGGTGGGTTTTTCATTTATTTACCACTTACCCACCACATTGCATTTCCATATTTTTTCAATGCCACTGTTACTCGGGACGATACAAGTATTCTAACGATACCTCAAAGACGTCCACTGTTGGACATAGGCCTCCCCCAAGCGTCGCCACAATGGCCGGTCCTGTGCGCCTCGCATCCATCGGACTCCAGCGACCCTGACCAGGTCATCGGTCCACCTTGTGGGAGGCCTTCCAACGCTGCGTCTTCCGGTACGCGGCCGCTACTCAAGAACCTTTCGGCCCCAACGGCCATCTGTTCTGCGTGCAATGTGCCCAGCCCATTGCCACTTAAATTTGGCAAACCTACGTGCTATGTCGGCAACCCTGGTTCTCTTGCGGATATCTTCATTTCTGATTCAATCGCGCAAGGAAACTCCGAGCATAGCCCTTTCCATTGCCCTTTGGATGACTTTGAGTCTTCTTATGAGGCCCATTGTAAGCGACCACGTTTCAGAGCCCTATGTCATCACTGGCAATCATCATAGACTTTCGTCTTGAGACACTGTAGTATGTTGGACGAGAATACATCGCGCATCCTCCCGAACGCCGCCCAGCCGAGTCGGATTCGACGATTGACCTCTTTCTCGAAGTTAGACCTACCCAACTGGACACGTACATACATGAACCCTGAAAACATAACAGTCCTTTTTTGGGGCATTCATGTAAAAAAATATTATATAAGGTTAATAGATTTGGGATCTTTTGTTTTAGTTTAATTTTAATTATTAAACTACTATCACAACTAAAACTCATTCGAAAGAACAGTCTATCGATTAATAAATATTCGATAAATCGTTTAATCGAAGTACCGTTAAAAGGTTAAAGGCGATAAAAGGTTGTTTCGCAAATATATTGTATTCGATCAAACGTTCAGTCGACTTTTCGTTAATCGACCATGTGACTCTCGAAGTATCGTTACGGACCCTATTTTTTCATACTTATCACGTGTACATAATACACAGCGTTCGTACAATAGATAACTTCAAAGAAATTGCTGAAATTGTATCTACAAATATTGATTACAGGTGGCGTTGCTACAGAGAATTTTCCGCAGCAACGCCACATTAATTTACTTTTTTCTTTTAAATTAAAAGTCGTACATTCACAAACAATGCATGTACGTCATGTACGTTGGCCGTACATAGAAATGGATTATATCATAATAAAAAAATATAAGGTGGCGTTGCTAGAGAGCACAACACTGTCCAGAGACACCGCCAAGACACACCTACCCCGGGACACCGCATCCCCCGTCGTGAGGGCTCGCACGCGCATGATGGCGTCCACAGTGGAGCGCCTCCTGCGAAATCCGAACTGGCCGTCCGCAAGATCCGGCCCCTTCCGTGCCAGATGCACGACGAGGCGGTCTGCAATTACTCTTTCAAAGAGCTTGCCCACCTCGTCGAGCAGCACAATGGGCCGATACGCGGACGGAGAGTCCGCGGGGCGCCCCGGCTTCGCGATAAGGACCAGTTTCCCCGTCTTCCAGCGAAGCGGGAACTGGCCCCTCTCCATGCATGCGCTGAAGAGCCCTCTCAGTCGAGACCCGAGTTCCTCCATGGCCAGGACCCAGGCTTTTCCAGGCAAGCCATCGGGTCCTGGGGCGGTGTTCTTGGCACTCAGCCTTCGCACCGCCACTCTCATCTCCACAAACTTTTTTGAGGGTGTATTTTTGACTAGACTATCTATGTGAGTTTGTTTGTTTGTTATGCTCTCACGCTTTAAGTCACTTTAAGTAATCTTGGCCCTCTTGACCGTAGATCATTTCCTGAAATAGGACAGTCATGGAATACTCAGTTCCCATGTGTACGTTCTCATGGGACAATTTTCTACGATCGCGATGGCGAAAATGCTAGCAGCAGCTTGAAAATGCCGGTTTATAATTTGAATTCGAATCCAAAACTCGTGTGCGTTGAACCACGTCGTGTTTTTATTAGAATAAATCATGAGACTACTTGACAGATAAGTTTCTTCAGAAATCGTAAGATCTTCCAGCATAATTATGCATTTAAATTTTTATTAATTAATTGTTATTATCATTCACAGTAGCTCTGATGCGTCATGCGATAACTTCGTCCAAATTGCACAGACTAAACCTTCGGTTTCCCCGAAGAGGTCATCAACACGCAGCCAGGCTACGGATGCTATGTCCACATCGGGGCCATGAAGGAAGGGCCTTGCCATACTACCTAGCGATCGTTAGTGTGAAGCACTATAGGTTTGCGCCAGTTCTCGCTTGCCAAGAAGAGCGGGGTGAGTTCCTTGTCCACTGCCACTAAATCTCGATGTCTACCGACACATCGCCGTCAGCGACTAGGAAATATTCATTGAGACTGCATGGAGCTATTATGGAGAGTCTTAGCTTTTAATAAGCCTCAGCCTCTTCTCTCTAGTCTTATAACTAAAGAACGTGGGTGATGCAATCGTCACGCAGTCAGAAATATACGGACTGGGCCGTCAAGTTCCGTTTGAGTCCGTTTCAGTGCATCGTATGATGCCCAGACGCCAGCACGTCAATCTACCCTAATCTGTCAAATTTTACCAATCAAACATTAATCTTCCGATATTGTGTTAAGGTTGAAAATCTATTAGAGAAATTTGACAGATTGAGGTAGGTTGATGTGCTGGCGTATGTACTTTACATTGATATAAATACCGGCATAACCCAACCCAATATTACTGTTATTATTTGAATTGTAACGAATAAGGTGTAAACCGTATTAATTAAATCTAAAAAATATTTGAATATTTTTTAAATTGTAATTCGCTCAATTTTTCAGTATTTTTATAAAAAGTACGTCTTTATACTAAATCGCAACGATAGTCCGCGCAAGATAACTTTGCTCGTCGCTGTGGACGTGCTTTAATGTTGCTAGCCAAACCAATCTATTATCCCTAAAATAATTAAAAACATTAATTCTTAACACAAATTGTAATAGAATTTATTAGCCTACAGACAGTCAGGCAGGCAGTCTTCAAGTGGGGCGAAGCCGACCAAACACAAGCATGTTTGTTCACCACCAAAAGGAGCCCATTCACCTTGGCTCCTGCTTATTTTTTTACAGAATGTTCCCTGGAGTGCACCGACCGCCTTCAGCTCTTGGGAGTTGAAGAAAAGTTCAGTCCTTAACTTTGGTGGTTTATTGAGTCCAAAACTTAGGTAGCTGATAGGAAACTCGGCATTCTTGCAAATGTCCGGCGTTACTTCACACTGGGACAGCTTCTAATGTTATACAAAGCATAGGTTCGATCGTTTAAGGAGTACTGCGGCCACAAATGGGCTGGTGCTTCAAAATGCAAATCTAGCAGCTTTGGACTCGGTGAAAAGGCATGCGAAGAGGCTAATTGGTAATCCAGATCCAGTCTAATTTACAAAGCCAGCACAGGTGTTGACTAGCCAGCCTTTTGGTTTTTTATAGGTTGCATTTCAGAAAATGTGCGAGGAAATTGCATTAATTGATTCCGCCATCTCCTTTCTACCATCTGAAAACCCGACTCATCTGAAAATCCGATCATCGGTCATCTTATTCCTGCCAAAATACACCCTGAAAAATACCAAAATGCTATGGCTGCCTTAAGCCTGTGCTACAGGTTTTATAGATTGGTATTAACCAAAGCTGGATCACCAATTAGCTTCTTTGCACACTTTTCCAATGAGTCCAAATCAGCTAAATGGCACTTCGCAGCAGTACTAAGTGTGGCTATTGTACTCCACAGTCCACACATGTTCGGACATTTGCTTTGTATAACCATAGAAACAGTCCCGGTGTAAGGCATCGACCGACTTTTGTAAGACTGCCGAGTTTTTTAGCAGTTTTTGGCTTTGGATTTAATGAACTGCTCAAAATTAATGTTTGAGGAAATTTCAACTCATAAGAGCTGAAGACGGTCGGTGCACTTCAAAGATCCATTCTGAAAGCAGGAGTCATGATGAATGGGGTCTTTTTGAAATTGAACAGTCACGCTTGTGTTTTGTATTTATCTCTCTATAACTGTGCTGTCATCTCGTTGATATGCAGCACAAAAAGTTGCAGAGAGAGAGCAGACCCTGGAGAAACTCCGGTATTAGTCCTCATGGGCTCCAATGAGCATCCGTCGACGAAAAGAACTCGGAGAGACCTTTCACTCAGGAAGTCTCGCCCCATACACTTATGGACCTACTAGTGCATACAACTCACTAGTTGTATACACTAGTAGGTCCCCAGTAGACTGATTGCGGTGAAATCCGTATTGTCAATCACAGAAGAGACTGTTACCTTCCTGGTATACCATGAGGCGTGAGTTCAATACATGCTCCATAATCTTGCAGAATATATAGGGTGACTGGTAATTAGTGAACGATACTTAAACACCTGATTTTAGTCATGATAACTAACAACTTCTACAATGGGATCAAACCTGAAATCGCGATAGAAAAATCTACTGGTCACTACATTTGTGGTCGCCTAACTGGTCAAAATGTACTGAACTTGGCTGACCTTTATCACGATTTCAGGTTTGGTTCCATAGTAAAACTTGTTTGTTATCATGACTACAATCACGTGTTTAAGTATAATTTACTAATTACCAGTCACCGTATATATAGTAGTTACCGAAATCGGCTTGTAGCCCAAAAAGGGCAGTCATCCCGATCTTGGCAGGATCCACCTGGCACCACTTAAACTAGTCTGATGCCGTTGATGGCATCAAATCTATGGTTCTACCTGACAAACTAAATTCCACCAACTGCATCAGCCTGCTTAAAGTGACTTGTTGCGAACTTTATAGTAATTTTTTACGGTCGGTTTAATGACACACGAGTTATTTAACAGCCACGAGCGGGCGCCCAGCGTCCCCTAGGATTCGGCGCCCGTGTGCACCGGTTACTTATCATAAGATCGAAAAACGTTTGACCGAAATTCATTTCACCTAAAGCTTTTAAACTATATTCATTTGGGTTCTTTTTTTATTTCATCGAAGTCACGTCTGCCACTGTATCAGTTGACCTATTCTCAATTCGAATTTTTTCGTTACACCAACGTTTCATTTGGTCGAAAAACTTTTTACCGATGTTACACTCAGCCGAAATAACATTTGTTCGAAGTATTATATTTCCGAACTTTCATTATACCACCATGGAAGGTCTTCTATCATGGCTCCGGCGCTGCGGGGTTTGGGCGGTCCCACGCGAGCTTATCGTCGCAGATGGTTTAAACGCTAACCACCGTAGCTTCGGCTTGCTGGCCGGGCCGGCCTCAGCCGCGGCGGCGGGCCTTCAAATCACCTGCTCTTCGGCTTACGGGCCGCCCTACCCCTCCGTGCCTACGCGGGTTCAAATTACACTCTAAGGGTGGGGCAGACAAGACTGTGTGAAGTCGGATTTGCAGCAATTCGTTTGTCACTAAATTTTGTAGCACAAAATATTGACTTTTGTGACAGTATTTTAATTTAACATTGAAAGTGCTATTATAGTACGCGGCAAATAAGTTGAACTAGCCGCCGCGGCTATGCGAGCATCCCTCGACTGAGACCCGAAATCGGTTATAATCCTCAATAATGCATAGTAACCGATTTTCGGGTCCCATTCGAAGTGGAGGGTTGCACGCAACCATAGCAAATGGTTCAAGTTAATTACCGAGTACAAAATTCTGTAAACTGTTGTTTCGGTGTGATGAAAATATGGCAAATAAATCATTTGGCAAAAAAAAAGTTCAAGAGAGGCTTTGGCCAATAGCAAATGGGTAAAATGATACCTATGAAACATGATACTTCGGTGATATAAAAATATGTCAAATAAAGCATATAGCAAAAAAGTCATCGGTCAATAGTTTTCGGTCACATGAAATTTGAATTAAAAAAATCGGAAAAGTGATCGGTTCCCGTGTGCACCGCATATTCTGCACTATACACCGCCGCCACGCCGTGTCCTCATGGAGGCAATCAGTGGCAGCAACCATTCGCGCTGGGCCCCTGTTCAGGCTACGGTCGGAAGCCAGGAGGAATGGCAGGCAGTCGCCACCTTCCGCTAGCAGTAATGCTAGAGGAGGACGCACGCGTGAGGGAACGAATATCCGTACGCCCCAGTCGCCGAGATTCCGACCCACACTTCCAGCAACGGTAGACAAGGACTTGCGGACGTCAAGCAATGGGTAGTTCGTTTTCCAATCATTCGGTAATTGACCGGACCGAGCCCCATCGTCAGCATTGCGTAGTCATGTACAAGCTCCTCAAGGAGATTTCAGCTAACTGTAGGAGCCTAGCAGGGCCGATGCCCGCTAGCTAGGACCGCGGGGAATTTCTGAAAAGGAAACCTAGCACGCAAAGGGCGATTGAAGGACACAGGTGTGATTTAAACCAATAAAAGTATGACACGCCCTTCCACTCCATCCAGAGCGGAAGAAGTTATTGAATGATTTCAGCCATTAAAAAAGAAGGCTGATATTGCATCATTCCTCTCACTTCCAAGATAATGTCCCGCCTGCCAGCACTTTTTTTATAATGATGATGATTAGGTAGCTACTCATTCTAATAAGATCTACAAATGAAAGTCAAAATAGCGGCAAATGATTAGTTCCGATTTCGACCGCGCACAGATGTATCTTGCGCGGAGTCTAGAACAATTGTTCTGAAAACCCATAAAAATATATTTTTTTAAATCCGTGCTTTAGTAAATAAGTTATAAAGTTTACAAATCTGATATAAAAGGGGAAACTGTTAACTACTTAAAATAATATAGGTAAAAAGTTTCTTGGAATAAGGAAATATAATTATACGTCCGTCCTCGCCATTAGGTTACTTACGTGCGCGTGTTTACAAAAGTGATGTTCCCACGCCACGCCCACAATCTTTCTTTTGAGGCTAGTTTTGTAAAAGATTTCTATTTAGTGTTGTTTGTTGTATAAAAATACTGTACAAAAATAAACGGAAACAATACCCAATGTCGCATCGAAGTGAAGTCTATTATCTAGGTACTTACTTACTAATTACATGTCATTTAGTGCAGTCAAGGAACCTTAGGAACTTTAATGCAGAGCGATAGAAATTAGTGATGAGTCGAATGTGGTTTTGTACCGAATTTCGGCCGAAAATTCAGTAAAATTTTAAAATTCGGCTGAACTTCGGTTATTTTTGGCGCGCTTTGGGAGCGATAGGTCAGGACAAGTCGAAGCTCACTTACTCACATTCACCCCACCCGCACCTTCCGCACCTCAGCCGGTAGGTCGTACAGGGTCGTTTCGAGTTTTTGTAAAACAAAAACCAGTTTAAAAAAAAGGACAGTTCTAAGAAACGACAAAACACTACTTTAAGATACGCGGCATATAAGTTGAACCATAATGGCGATCGAAGTACCAGATTTTCGGGTCACAATTGAAGTTGGGGGAATCTGTATGTAACCATAGCAACGACGACCATTTTCGTTCTACTTATTTGCAAACGAATACGAGCGCGCATTTTTGATATAAATTCATTTTAAATTTCAAAACAAATAAAACGAACGCTTGACCTTCATCAATCGACTGAAGCTACAAAAAAACCAGTTCTTATTGATTTATTATCACTCGAGTATCTTATTTGATTACTAAGCAGCTCAAAATAAGATTTCGCGGGCTACCCTAGAGCATTAGTCTTAAAGTAATACTTGCTATTAGTTACTACAGTTACTTTTAAAAGGATAGTTAGTAAGTAGACCTTAATTATTTTATTGTCCATGTAAGAGGTCCATTTCGTTTATAATAATAATAATCAGCTTGGACCCGGTTCCCGATACCGGTGGGCTACTATTTTTTATGTTTTTAAATATTTTTTTATTTGTTTTTTTTTCTTTTTGTTAAGAAATATTTAAAAATGTAATTGATAAGTTTGTAATTAAATAAAGATAGTTATATTTTCGTTTATTTGATTAAAAGTGTATTTGATTTTATAAATAAGATTGTGGGCTTGTGGAGTGGTAACTAATTACAAAGATTAATAAATTACTGATTTTCATTATTAATTTTACTGGTTTAATTTCTTTTTTTTTTTTGTAAAAAATAGATGAGTTAAATCTTATCTCGGACCGAATGTTCCGCATTTGAACCGAAAGTTGGCTGTATGTCGAAGTTCGGTTCAAGCCACCGAAGTTCGGTTAAACCGAATGTGAAACGAATTTCAGCCCATCCTTAATAGAAATTCTATTATCTTAAAGAATTCATTTATAAAGTCGATGAATAAAGAATACAGAATGGTACTTAATCAAAGTGATTGCGTTAGTTCCAATTATAACCACCTGGCTACATCATTAACCGACTTCGAAAAGTAGGAGGTTCTATGTTCAGCTGTATGCATTTTTTTTTAATGTATGTTCACCGATATCTCGGTCAATTGTGGACCGATTTCGAAAATTTTTAGTTTTGATTGAAGGATTATACTTCCAAATTGGTCCCATAAAAATATCTTTTTGATCTGATGATGAACTTGGAAGATATACAACGAAACTCTTCGAAAAATCATAGCAGAATTGTCGTTTTAATACGTATGGTCACCGATATCTCGGTCAATAGTGGACCGCTTTTGAAATTTTTTGTTTTGTTTTAAAAACTATACTTCCGAGTTAGTTCCATAGAAATATTTTTTTGATTTGATGATGAACTACAAAGATATAGAACGGAACTCTTCAAAAAACCATAGCAGAACTGTCGTAACAAGTAAAATTGCTTTGCTTATACATGTAGTCGGTGGCTGACTAAAGAAGGTAAGTAAGAGCCGGAACTTTGTAATAAATCAGTGTATCCTAACCGTGTTTGGTATTATTAGAGTTGTCATGATGATTTGAGGATGGAATCGAATGGCGGAAGGTACCTATCTATTTAAGTTTGGCTGAGGGGTACTACAACTAAAAAATGTGAAATAAAAAACTTTTTACACAAAAAAAAAAACAACCGACTTCAAAAAAAACACCAAAAAGTGCGAAATAAATTTAATTTCAGAAGTCGTTGTTTCTATAACAGTTTGGTGGGGAACATCCAAATACTCCGAAATATTTTATTCCGAATTTCGATGTTGCGATTTTCAAAAGTCCGAATTTCATTATACCTTAGAATTATAATGTCTATTATTAAAACATCACGAAATTTATTTTACCGAAAGTCGTAAATACGATTTGTTAGTTTTCCAATTTTCATACGTTCGAAGAATCAAATGCTTGAAGGGTTCGCTGTCCGAAAAACGGCATTCCAATTTGCAATACTTCGAATAAACTAAAAACATACCACACATACCACAACAACATGTTGTGCTACAAAATTTAGTGACAAAAACGAATCGCTGCAAAGCGACTTCACGCAGTTTTGTCTGCCTTACCCCTAGGGTGTAATTTAAGTCCGCGTTGGCGCGGAGGGGTGGGACTGCTCGCGAGCTGACGAGCAGGTGGTTTGAAGGCCCGTCGTTTTCTTCTTCCACTTCTGATCTGCGTTAAAACCATCTGCGACTATAATCTCGCGTGGGGCCGCCCAAACCCTGCAGCGCCGGAGCCGTGACAGAAACAATGCTCGCTGCGTGTTGCATACCTGCATTCATTTTTGCATGCCTGCTTGCATGTTGCTTGCCTGCTTGCATGTTGCATGCCTGTTTGCTTGCTGCTTGCCTACCTGGATACTGCATGCGTGCTTCCATGTTGCATGCCTGCTTGCATGTTACATGCCTGCTTGCACACTTATGTATTTATTTGCCTTGCTATTCAGTTTTACAGGCGTGGGGCCGCCCAAACCCTGCAGCACCGGAGCCGTGACAGAAACAATGCTTACTGCATGTTGCATGCCTGCTTGCATGCTGCATACCTGCTTGCATGTTGCATGCCTGTTTGCATGTTGCTTGCCTGCTTGCATGCTGCTTGCCTACCTGCATGCTGCATGCGTGCTTCCATGTTGCATGCCTGCTTGCATGTTATATGCTTGCTTGAATGTTACATGCTTGCTTGCATGCTGCATGCCTGCTTGCACACTTGTGTTTATTTGTCTTGCTATTCAGTTTTACACGAAGTTTTTATTTCGGAATTGAATTAAACGGTATTTTAATAATCAGAATTCGTATTTTTGATGTTTAGAATTATCATTAAGTCGGACTTCTTGTCATTGGATCTATTGAAACTCGGTATTTTGAGAATCGTAATCATAAACGTTAGGAATATTGAAATTTAGGAATTATAAAAATAGGAGTGATGGTAAGTCAGATTAGTTATATTCGGAATTTTGATCCATTCGGAATTATGAAAATCGGTATTTTGAAATTCGTATTTGTGACTCTTGGAATAAAGATTTTGGTATTTATGTAGTGTACCCTATGAGAGGAACACCCAAATACTCAGGAATATTTTATTCCGGTTTCCAAAATTCCGAAAGTCATAATACCTAAAAATTATAATTTCGTGATTTTTAATAATAGACATTATTAAAAATCACGAATATATTTTGCCGAAAGTCGTAAATGCAATTTGTTAGTTTTCCGATTTTGATACGTTTGAAGAATCAAATGCTCGAAGGGAATGCATCCTTACTTGCATGTTGCATGCTTGATTGCATATTGCATACCTGCTTACATGTTGCATGCTTGTTTCATACATGCCTGCTTGCATGTTGCATGCCCGCTTGCATGTTGCATGCCTGCTTGCTTGCTGCTTGCCTGCTTGCATGCTGCATGCCTGCTTGCATGTTGCATGCGTGCTTGCATGTTACATGCTTGCATGCTGCATGCCTGCTTGCATGTTGCATGCGTGCTTGCATGTTACATGCTTGCAAATGCTGCATGTCTGCTGCACACTTGTGTTTATTTGTCTCGATATTCAGTTTTACAAGGAGGTTTTATTTCGGAATTGTATTAATCGGTATTTTAATAATCGGAATTCGTATTTTTGATGTTTTCAATTATGAAATTCGGTATTTTGAGAACGGTAATTTTCCTAAATTTCAATATTCCTAACTTTTATACGTTAAGAATATTGAAATTTAGGAATTATAAAAATATGAGTAATGATAAGTCGGATTTGATATATTAGGAATTTTGAACTATTAGGAATTATGCAAACCGGTATTTTGAAATTCGTATTTGTGACTAACGGAATAAAGTTTTTCTTATTTATGTAGTGTACCCGTGTATGAGTAAGTTTGTCATACTCATACACACATGCCACACACACACATACTTTACTTTTTACTCATTGATTTTTTTAGGGTTAGGGAGGCGCCGGTTCTTTAGGCTGAGGCTACAGAGTGGTCAGCGATTTGCGATGTAGTGTGTAAATGTGGTATAGCTACATTATAAGCAAAAATCCGGAGTGATGCTTAACAACGAATGAGATGAGCAATTCATACGGCTGCACTATATGAGGAAGACAGCGATTTCACTGGGAATTCGCATCACTACTAATTACGTCAATTTCCAGAAAATATCGGACACTTTATTTTGTACACAAAGAATTCTAAGTCTATTAGTAAAGACAAATTTTCTTTCGACAATCGATCAAAACAAACTACGAGTATAAACTTTGAATGCGTCGCCCTGTTATAGAGATTGCAGAGTGAATAAGCGTCTTTAGTGCTAATCAGCGAACCCACCATAATTGTTATTTTGAACTTCTCGCAACAAAATCACTCCTTGCTTTAAATTCGCTAAAGAAGTGTAGACACTTACAAATTAGTTAGGTACTGACGAACATTTTTTTTTGCGTTTTATAATGCAGTCTGTTGTTATTCTAGCCACTAACGATAAATGTAATGTACCACAGTGCCACAGAATTATTGAAGTTGTCGTACCTACATGTGAGTAATTATCTTATAAATCCACTTATCCAAAATCAGTTATAATGTAAATACGAGGGATATTATTTCGATACACCGGGTTCCTCATGCACACCAGAGTAATAGGAAACCTAAAAACATTGTGGTAAAATTATCCTCACGTATATTGCGTGACAATGTTCTCAGCGCCTTCCGTTTATGTAAGGGACTGACGTCCGATCAATTAGATATCTCAGGAACATCATCTCGTATATATATGCACGAACATATCACATTGAAAAGAAAACAATTATTTCGTGAATGTAAGAATGTCGCTACAACACACAATTACAAATTTGTGTGGGTTAAACATGGCACCATACTCGTCCGTGAAAAGGAACAATCGAAGTCATTTGCCATTCGGTCACACCATGATCTCAGTAAAATTAAGCCTGGGTATGCTACAACCCGAGAGGCCACCAGTGTCGATTCTACCGATTTGGGCGAATAATGAAATCTGTGATATATCATCTACGTGTATTTCCGTTTTTTGTTCCACTACTTTATCCATGATCAGCGTCGATGAAGTTGATATATCTTGGCTGAATTGCTTGTCTAATGGATATTATGGCTATATATATGTTGCATTTGATGGGTATGCTGTTTTTGTTTTTGTTATTTCAGTAACTTGTATTGTTTTTTCTTATATATTATGTAACGTGTATGTGTTATTCCATGTAAAAGAGAGAGTCAATATCTTAATTTTATTGTTATTTTTGATCATTTTAGCGATTCTTGACTTCAAATTGTACATCTTTAGATCTTTTTTTTCTTTTTGTCATGATGTTTTTATACTAGATCATACTAATGTATTAATACTGTTTCATACGTATAAATTCAACAATGGGTGATAAATTAACAATATATTATCAAAACTGCAGGGGGCTTCGCACTAAACTGCATGTTCTATTCATGAATATCTTGTCTAATTGCTACGACATCATAATACTTACGGAGACTTGGCTAACGCCAGAAATACTCGACTCTGAGTTTATTGATCAGCGGTACTCTGTTTATAGATGTGACCGCGATCGCAAAGCTACTCAAAAGAAGGATGGTGGTGGCACTCTTATTGCGGTTCTTAAGGGACTGGGATCTAGTACATTTGAATGTACTACTTTTTTAAACAAATACATTGAGCATATTATTTTACGAATGCCGAGTGCGACTAAAGGAAAATATGACATTATATGTTCGGCATATATTCCACCTAAAACCCCCGAAAGCGTCTATGCTGCATATTTGGAGCTTTTGCAAGAAGTGGTTGTGAATGGAAGTGTTCAAAATTTCTATCTCTTTGGTGACTACAATCTCCCCGACATAGTTTGGCTAGCTATCAGTAATGGAAGTTCTACTAAACAACTATTAAATAGTAGTATTTCTCCAATTGGTGAACATCTAAATGTATTTATGTCCGTCCTCAACGCCTACCAGTATAATAATTTAAAAAATTCGACTGGTAAGATTTTGGATTTGGTGATCAGTAACAATGACTGTTCTGTTGTAACACCCACTGACACACTATTGACTTCAGACCCCTATCATCCACCCTTAAGTGTAATGGTTTCTTTTGCACTTAGTAAACGAGCCATGACACGTAAACCTGCACAGAGGTATAATTATTATAAGGCGAATTATGAGGAAATTAATTGTGATTTGGGGAAAATTGATTGGAATGAATTATTGCATGGGCAATCTGCAGAGGAAGCGGTAAATACATTTTATGAAATTATTTTCAGAATCATTAAAGCTCACGTTCCCTTTACATCCGCCAAGCCTTCCAAATATCCGGCATGGTTTTCACCTTCTTTGATACATATATTTAAAAATAAAACTAAAGCTTGGTATAAATGGAAGGTATATCATAACCTATCAGATTATGAACAATTTTCACTATTTAGGTCAAGATTTCAAGTCGAATCTAAATCTTGTTATTCCCTATACATAAAGTCAGTTGAGGATAGCATAAAAGTAAATACTAAGTATTTCTGGACTTTTGTTTCTAACCGTAAATCCACAGCTTCCATTCCTTCAACTATGCATTACGAGGGACAATCATCTAATGATCCAGAAGAAATATGTAACCTCTTTTTGAACTTCTTCCATTCGGTATATGAGCCTTCCACTCTAGACAATATGCAGCATCAGACCTTCGACGATGCTATGAATAGTTGTCTGTTTAGCAATCTTGAGCTCAGTATTGATCAGGTTCACAGTGCCCTGAAATCTTTGGATTGTTCCAAGGGTCCTGGGCCTGATGGTATATCACCACTCTTCCTTAAAAATACCGCTGATACTTTGAGTCTCCCTCTGTATGTTATTTATAATAGATGTTTGAGCGAAGGGACTTTCCCCGAAATATGGAAACGAGCCAATATTACCCCTATTTATAAATCTGGCCCAAAACAAGAAATTGAGAACTACCGGCCTATTTCTATTTTATCGATCTTGTCAAAACTTTTCGAGAGACTTGTCCACAATCAGCTATATCCGATTATTCATAATCAGATTATTAAGCAACAGCATGGGTTCGTCAAGAAAAGATCAACGACTACTAATTTGGTTGAATATATGGATTACTTATTCAATAATTTAGATGGACGAGTACAAGTGGACTCTATATACACTGATTTCCGTAAAGCCTTTGACAAGGTCGATCATAAATTACTTTTAGGGAAAATAGCATTTAATGGCATTCGTGGGAATTTGTTCCGTTGGTTTTCATCTTATATTTCCAATAGAACACAAAAAGTGGTAGTTAATGGTTACCATTCTAACTCAATTACGGTTTCATCAGGAGTTCCTCAAGGCTCAATACTCGGCCCTTTATTATTTATTATATTTATAAATGATATTGACATGTGCTTCCTTAATTCCAATTTCTTACTCTACGCGGATGACCTTAAAATCTTTAGACCTATTAAAACTGTGTTTGACTGTGAATTACTTCAACAAGACCTCAATCGTCTTGCAGATTATTGCACTAAAAACAAACTTCAACTCAGTATTTCAAAATGTTGTTGTATTAGTTTCACAAAAAACAGAAATATATTTCGGTATACCTATGCAATACATAGTGAAACTTTGAAGAGGGAGAGTTTGATTCGTGACTTGGGCATATTACTCGACGATAAACTGCATTTGGAAGCGCATGTTAGTAAAATTGTTAATAGTGCTTTTCGTATGTACGGCTTTGTGCTGAGATCAGCCACAGAATTTAAGCATGCTAGTACGTATATATATCTGTACAAATCTTTAATTAGGCCTCAACTAGAATATGCAGTACCCGTGTGGAACCCCTACTACAACAAATATATTGATTATATAGAAAGTGTACAGAGTAAATTTTTGAAGTCTGTGCATTATCGCTGTTTTAAAAGTTGTTACCTTTCTTATGGTGAACTGCTTGATAAGTTTAACCTGATCTCTTTGAATTCAAGGCGTACTTTTCTTGAGACTATATTTCTGTACGATTTATGTAATAACTTGTATGATTGTATAAATATTTGTAACAAGTTGTGCTATATAGTGCCCAGAACATGCCAGGGACGCGAGGTGCGCGCAAGACCTGTATTTGCCACTACTATCACTCGAACAAATGCTGGCTTGCGCGCCCCTCTTCGTCGCCTTACGAGCAATTATAATAAAAAATTTAGTGATTTTGATTTATTTTCTGTACCTAAAAGAAGATTTAAAATAATGTTGCTTGACTTCTTAAAAGATCAGTATGGCTTACAGTGATAAAACTTAGCAATATATTAAGCCAGCTATATTGTTTGCATACAACATTGTAATTTATTTGCTTTTTATTTAAATTAATAGTAATTACTTTTCGCTTTAAAACAAAAAAAAAATAAAAAAAAATAACAACATTTGTCATACCATATTAATGTCTCACGTTTTTATCTGTGGAAAACGTTATTGATATCACATTTGTTAAACTATTTTAAATTCTTTCTTTATGTAATATTCTATGTGTTATTGTTTGTTTTCCCCAATAAATAAAATAAAATAAAATAAAAATAAAAATAAAATATTTCGCTGATGGTTACCGTTCTTGGCTCTCTTAAGACCCTCGCCACGGTCACCACACACCACCGCCTCGACGGTAATCACCTACGTATACACTTGTATAATAATAATAATAATACAAGGGTAATCGTCGGTTGATATCACGTTCCATTAAATTGTTTAAAGGGCCTCTGCGAGTTGGTTTCGGCTCCTCGTACGCCTCCCAAAGGCCCAGGACCTCAGGGTCCTGAGATATATCAAAATCAAAATCAAAATATTTTTATTTTACATAGGCCTACATGGACACTTATAAACGCATAATAATAATAATGGGAGGATTTCTGCCATAATCCACTACTGGTTATTAACCCTTGTCCACACCAGACGTATCTGCGAATGGCCCATAAGCAATCACTTTACCTACATGCTGAAACACTTTTACCAAGCTTCTAAACTCTGGAATGAGAAATATAAGATTTTCTGAAAGATGTGTACCTGATAGGTATGTGTTGGTACAGACGCCAGCACATCAACCTACCTAAATCTGTCAAATTTATTTAATAGATTTTCAACCTTATTACAATAAAGGAAGGTTAATGTTCGATTGGTAAAATTTTACAGATTGGAGTAGATTGACGTTCTGGCGTCTGTACAAATAAAAATCGCAGACTTTTACTCATTGCTAAATAGTATGTATTATCATCTACTATCGTATTATCTACTAGTTGATGTCCGTGCTAACTAATAATTCTATGCTCACGATTAATACTATCTAATTCATTTATTTTACTTTTAAATAAAGTAGCTAAATGCAAAAACATAAATTGTCTTCAGTTAAAGTATTTTTCATTACTCATGCTCAGAAAGTAGGTGTGAAGTTGCCTGAGGAGCGGGGTGAAAGTAATACTTTTCATCCCTAGGCAGAATCACTTTCAACTGACAGCTGTCAATTTATTAAAAAAAATAAACAAAACTAGTTCTATTTTCACATCTCTATTAAACCATGTCCTAATTTTCTATACCGCCACACAGTTATAGTGATGTTACAGTGATGTACAGAAACATTAAGATAGTACATATTTTTTTAAATGACTTATAAAATAAATAAAGTAATAATGACTTATAATTATAAAAAAAATTTTCAGTAATTTCTTTCATAACATGTACATGTAATATGTACGTAGTAACATGTTCGTAGATTTGAGAAAAATATTTACCATATTTTTACTGATACAAATGAAAAATGATGACTGAATAGCCGGTTGACCACAGAAAAAAAAACTAATGGTGGAAAAACGGCGATCCGATCTTTATTGGCTTTTTCGAGTTGTAGAATTTTGATTACACTTTACTAAATCTCTGCTTTACGATTTTGTAATTAAAAATATAACAAAATCATACGATGACCTTTGAGGACGGCTTATGTTTTTATTTTTATTTTCCTTATAATTGTAATAAAAAGCAAAATGTTTACCTTGGGTTTAATACTTATTTGGAGCCTCGAATAATGGTGACCTCGCTACGCTCGGACGCCAAACTCCTTCTCGGGACTAAATAAGTTACTTTCACCCCTAGGGTAATAATAGTCCCATTAAAATCAGTTTATCATTTTCGATGTTATCACACCCCCGCGTACCCTGGCAATGAAGTGCCGTTACCACAGGAAAAATAAAGTAGCTTAAGTTACTTATTGTAACGATATTTATATCCCAAAGAAAGTCCCATAAAATTTTGTTCCACCGTTTCAAAGGCGTATTCTGTAATTTGAAATCTCGTTCCCAGAGGATAATGAAAAGTAGCCTAACTTACTCCTTATAATATCAGCTATCCGTCAGTCAAATTTTCATCAAAATCAATCTAGCCATTTTGTGATTAGGTGAAACAAATTGCCAATCGAAGAGAAATCAAGAGTACTCTTCCAAACACACACACACAGTACAATTCCAAGTCGGCCGATCTCCTCCTGCCCCCTGGACTACACAGGCAAGACAGCTGCAGCGTGTAGACGGGTCATAATATCCCTACACCAAGGATTTTATATATTATCCTAGCTTATACAAGGATCTTGTATACCCTACGGACTACCCTAACATGAAACATCACTAGATTTTTGACATGAGTATGACAGCTAACAATGACATCGCAAAAAAATAATTCAAAACGTATTTTACCTATCTGTTGGGTTGGTGGTATGCTTATATTCTCTTGGAAATTACAGAATTTTACAGAATTTGATAGCGCCGAGCATATCAACGGTCATCGGCCCAATTGTACATGTAGTATAGTTTCGGCTCGCGATCTGTCTACGCCTAGGCACGCCTGGTGCTGGAGTGAAGCTATCGACAGCATCGGGCACCATGGCCTAACCTGCTGTAAGAGCACTGGCCGCATAGCACAGCACGCCAGCATTTACGATATTAATTAATCGTCATTGCCGGCGTACTTGCAGTATGGGAACCTACCGGTTTGACACCTATGTGACGATGGGAAGATCCCATATGGCACGCCGTTGGTATCGAGAAAAACGGGTAGCCCTCTGGTATGGATGCAACCTGTGTCGACTCCCTTGACCCATTTCACTTTTCAAGTAAGGTGGGATATGCTTGCGTTGCCGCTGCGGCTGCTGACATCTTCAAGTGGTGTAAATAACTACCTAATGTAACCTAAATGGTAATTTTAGTCTACCCTATTAGGATCCTAATGCCATGAGGTCTGAGTCTCAAGGATATTTTTTGCAGATTTATTGATACTGTGTGGCCAGAAGGCTGGTTTGATCTTTCCCCCAAGACTAAGTATTGCCATCCAATGTAGCAATGCTGCCACTGACCACATTTTGGGTAACATCCATGTGGAGGCAGATGCCTAAATATATTTTTAACCCCCCATGGAAAAGAGGGTTGTTATAAGTTTGACATATCTGTCTGTGTGTCTGTCGGTGGCACCGTAGCTCGTACACAAATAACTGTTTTTGATACAGTTTTTTTTGTTTGAAAGCTGACGTAACCGAGATGCTTCTTAGCTACAATTAATGATGATCTGTGTAGGTGTTCAAGGTCATCAGCTTGTTTGCTAACTGCGGTAGGGTTTTTAAACACTTAATGGGTATTTAATTTATTTTAAACATATGCATGACCTAATATTTGAAATAATCGTGTGCAATCTTGTACCATTGAGCTGGTCTGATGATGGAGCTCAAAGGTAAGAACCCTGGATTGCTTATTGACATAGTACACCTATCGAGTTTGGGCTCATTAGATTCGCCTTAACCAGTGCCATACGTTTCTCATGATGACAAGACTGGCACTAGAACTGGGAGGTGGCTGATGGAACTTTGGAATGCCTATTAGTAAACCCATCAAGTTTGGGCTCATTAGATTCGTCTAGACCAGTTCTATACATTTCATATTGATGTCAAGGACTGTCGGGGGTTTTTTTTTAATTCACAGGAATTTCACAGGGATATAAAATATTATAAGTAATTTAAGCTACTTTTATGCTATAATGCTAAAATATCATAACTATAGATATTTTTTGGATGCCCTTGGGAAGGTTTAGCTTAAATAGTTATTATTAAGATATTTGTGTACACACAGATTTCTGAGTATGTCGTTAAAATGGGATATATCAAGTGGGTAGACATGTACAATAAAATTTTGTGTAGTTTCTCACCCACAAGCACTAATGACTACATCAGAAATATTTTAAACTAGCTGTTAACCACAACTTCTTTTACATGGAGTTTAAAAACATTTTGTCTTCCCTCCCAGGAATAAAGGTTCCAATGAGAAAAAGCATAAAAGTAGCTTAAATTACTTATAATATTTTATATCCCTGTGAAATTCCTATCAAAATCAGTCCAGCCACTGTGGAGATTAGCCAGAGCAGACACACAGACACAAACATAAAAAATTGCATTTTTGTTATAGTTATGCTATTATCTATACTTTCCTATTATATAAAATATTCATACATTTAATTTTTATTACATATTAGATATATAGATAGATTAATGTAATGGGATTGCTACAAGTAAAATATACCCATTTCTACATACTCTGGTACCTAACCTGCTAGGGATTCAGAAGAAACTTTATATCAGGTTCTGTCAGGGGATCTGGCAACAATAACCACATCCCGAGCCCAGCATCTCGAAGTGAATGTATTCAATGCTGATTTTGATTTCCTGCTCCGATATAAGATGCAGGGACATGTGTAATGGCTAACACAAAAGCTTTGCAATCCTCTTTGTATGCTTCGTCAAATCCAGAGAAATAATAACTGTCCAATGAGTATGTCTCTAAACGGTCAACTAGTTTAAAGCACTCCATGACCTGGTTCTGAAGAACCCACGGTATACTGAACAGAAGCTCTCTGATTGTTTGATGTCCATTTTGGATCCAGCACATTGGATATGTGCCTAATGTTCAACAAGAAAACATTTAGAAGAATGTTTTCTTCAAGAACCTAGAAAGGTTCTTGACCGATTAGACACCCTCCAGTTGAGATGTCATGTAGCAATAAAAGTGAGATCTTTTTGTGACTGTAACAGCACTTGTGTAGTTTTATGTGATATCTTACATTGACTGTTTTCCTAACGTTTGTACATGTGTTTCATAATTAGTGTCCAAAATCATTAAAAGCGCTTATTGAAATTGTATTTTTATCTTTATTTTTATGGATACATATAAAAATATTACTACACGGTCGGGTACGGCCAAATGTGGTTGAGCCAACCTTTGGTTAAAAGGCCGTCAATTCATTTGTGTTTATTTGTTACTAGCTTTTGCCCGCGGCTTCGCTCCCGTTCTACCCTACCCTACCCTACCTAAAAACCTTCTCCTGACAATAACAAACACAACAAAAAAAGAATTAGCGAAATCGTTCCAGCTGTTCTCGAGATTTGCGCTTAGCAACACATTCAGCGATTCATTTTTATATTATAGATTGTTTGTTTTAATTGTTTGCCTGTTCTCGCTAAGTCTGAACCCGGCATTATAATATCTAATGGCCAATGGCACAAAAAACACATTAGTAATATTCTTATCAATACTTTGAAGATGACAAAACAAAATGATGTTCTATTTGTTAGTCATGGTTTAGCGATATAAGCATAATATATGGTTGGTGACTATGATATTATTTGCGGAGCTGTTAAAATAAATTAACTTTACATTTTTCATCGATTTGTGTTAAACGGTAAACAGATAGGTACCTACATGTTTATGAATGTAGGTGCTTACATTCTTCGAAGGCACTAGTACCCACTTGGAATAGACACTTTCAACTCGTATATCTACTATAGAATTTGAGAACAAATTGAGAGTAATGAATTTTAAACTTACCTGGTTCAAAGATAGAGTAGAGCTGTTGAAGAGATATTGGTACCGCGCATTCGTGGCAAGTGCAACTTTGTGGATGATTCCATTCTTTAGATGGCGTTTGATCCGAACTGTTTAATGATGGGGTATGATATTCCCCTGGTTTTAAATTCCAATCAGCAAGCAATGGTATGGGACTAGAACCAAATCTATCATAATCCAGTGTTTGTTTCGTAGAAGATCTACTTCGTCTTGTAGGTATGGCATTATTGTAATCAATTGTATTCATGATAAATTCGATTTAATTAAATTGAAATCTTCGCTAAAACTGTGTCTATGACTGCGACTTTGATACAACAATCACTATGTTGTACTATACCATCAGTTAAAAGTACAATTTATGAGCAGAAGGTAGAATATCTGCGAGAAGAATGTTTTTTTTTTTGAATACCTTCAATATTATATCGTGAGCAGATCGCAGAAAGCAGTTTCGCTAAAGGGCGCTAATTCATGATCATGGCTAGGTAGGATTATTCCTAGACTAGTTTTTGTACCTACCTTTCTAAAAAAGTTGGAGTAATTAGGAGAGAGAGACCTATCTTTCAGTGGCGTAGCTAGCCCCACAGGGGCCACGTATAAAAAAAAATTGTTTTTTTTCAAATGCTTGGTTAAGAGATGATTGTGGATAACATGTTGCGAATTTTTGCCTACCTCGAGGCCCCTGTAGCGCGAGGGCTCCTTATCATTGATACGGCAGAACATACGGCGGTAGCTACGCCACTGCTACCTTTCTAAAAAACTTGGAGCAATTAAGAGAGAGAGGTTACTTTTTTTAAATGGCTTACCATCAAATAACACCTCCCGCTCTGACTGGAGTTTTTATTGACTAAAATCTCACCCTTCAGTTGCCCTTTGTCTCTTTTGAACAACCCCGCACAAGGATATGTGAGCTGGGTCCTGAACAAGCAGTAGGTAGATTAAAATCGACTCATGCTAGTGACGAGTGTGGAACATCCGGAGGTAGGTTGGGGTACCTCAGCGGTAGTTACCTCCTACGGACGTTCCATACTCGTTACTGGCAGGAGTTGATTTTAACGAAAAACTACCAACGACGTTATTATATTTCTGCCGCTTGAGGTTCTTCGCAGCCGCAGCGGCAGCATTTGTACCGCTGACCCACCATCGCCAATCGCTTCTATTTGGAACCAGTTTAGTGTCCCATTTTGTGTACTTGCTTTAATATAATTATTTATGATAGAATAAGTACCTACAGTTGGCACTTTTCTTTTAATTAATCGTACCAATTAATAATTAATATAGGAGGATTGAAAAAAAATGAGTAGAAAATATTTTGGACAAAAAGATTAAGTACCTACCTATACTTAGTATTCATGCTGACCCTAAACTGGCTTGAAAAACTGGAAGTAGCAAGTCACTGATATATTTTAAGGGAAAATACGTAACGCACTAAAATTGCAATCAGAAAACCTGGACTCGAAAAGTGTCATCACAGTCGCAAACGTACATTCACTGATAGAGAAGGACAGAGATAAGAACCGGCGCTGTAATATCATAAGTTTAAGTTTACGTGTACTCCTAGGTACTTACGAGTGAAATGTGATTCCATGTGACTTTTTTTTAATTTGAATAATATGTACAACGCATATAAAAGCACACGAAGGCATTTTGATAACCGTTATCCCACTTAAAACAAAAATTCTGTTTTTGAACAGAATAAAATAAATAGATATGATTACTTAAGCAATAATTTGTTAATACCAACAAATTAAAAATTATCTGTGTTCTAAGTTCAAAAATATTTGAATTATTATATTTTTAATATTAGGATGTATACGGTTTGATACCTTTGCTTCTTCTTCAACCTGCAAAGGTTATGCGCGGGAAAAAAATACACCTAATATTAACTAACTTATTCATTTGTGATAGTTGTGAAAAAGAAGATTTGAAGAGAATCCTTTAGATGCTACGCTACCAGATTATGTGATTTTCTGATTTCTGATAACTTTGGAAAATTTTCTTCAGTACAAAATGAACAAAAATGCGTCGTAATTTTCCGATAGAAGATAGATTATTAGTGGATTTTTCATCGTATTTCTTCGAAAGTGTATTGAAAAACGTCGTTTGATACACGTGGAGATTTGTCACTGCAGCACTCGGCTTCATAACACCCTCGCCTGTACGGCTCGGGTGAATTTCGCCTCGGCTGCAATGACAAACTTTCCCCACTTGTATCAAAATGTACTATTTCAATACACTTACTCGAAAACTGCCTCTTATCGCACTACGATTAGGTTCGATTTGGCATGTTTATCACCCGCGTGCTTTTTTTCAATTTATCAAAACAAGGGCTTTTTTCATTCCTATTTCATCACGGTCAAGGGTGATTATAATTTTTTTTAAAGCAAAGAGGCGGATATTTTTAAGGTTTTAATATTTCATGAAAATTAAAATTGTTTTTTTGAACAGAATATAATAAAGAGAAATGATTACGGAAGCAATAATTTGTTAATACCAACAAATTAACAATTATCTGTGTTCTAAATTCAAAAATATTTGAATTATAATATAATAATATTAAGATGTATAAGATTTGATACCTTTGCTTCTCCTTCGACCTGCAAAGGATATGCGCGGGAAAAAAAGTACACTATTAACTATTATACTACTTACTTATTAATTTGTGATAGTTGTGAAAAAGAAGCTTTGACGAGAATTCTTTAGATGCTACGCCGCCAGATTATGTGATTGAGGTAAAAAATACTTGCGACAGCCTGCTGCCATCAAATCAAAACTAAATTGTAAGGTAACTTTGGAAAATTTTCTTCAGTACAAAATGAACAACAATGCGTCGTAATTTTCCGATAGAAGATAGATTATTGGTGGAATTTTCATCGTATTTCTTCGTAAGTGTATTGAAAAACGTCGTTTGATACACGTGGAGATTTGTCACTGCAGCACTCGGCTCCATACCACCCTCGCCTGTACGGCTCGGGTGAATTTCACCTCGGCTGCAATGACAAACTTTCCCCACTTGTATCAAAATGTACTATTTATGTATTCCAGCGTGGGCCCGTATGGATGAGGCGATTTATTAAATTTTCTATCAAAATAGTTGAGGTAGGTCTAGGTACATTGGATCTTGTTAGTAAATTTGTACATTTTACAGACAGCATTACCACTAATTTTTTCGGCTAAGCTCGAGTGGCCCTGGTAGATCGATGCACATTTTTGTGAATTCAATTACTTACATTTTTATTTAAAACTAGCTGGTCCGGCGAACTCCGTACCGCGTCTATAATATGAATATTGTGATAACGGATTATTTTTTCGTGAATTTTTCCGTATTTTCTCACCGTTTAAACCTTCCCTGGAGTATCACGAATATTTCAAGACCAAAATTGGCCGAATCGGTTCAGTCGTTCTCGAGTTTTAGCGAGACTAACGAACAGCTATTCATTTTTATTTAAAACAAGAAGAAGATATGCCTCTTATAAATATATTTTAAAGAACCAGGCCCTTTTTTCCACAGCAAGGTGGTATAATCCATTTAATACAATTTATTCTGTTCCACTGCTGGGCAAAGGCCTCACCCATATATACTTCGTCATAACAAGTTCCAGTAGTTTAAACTTGCATTGAGGTGACTCAAAGCAAGTCGCACTCGCCATTGGTAAGGTACGGACAGGTCTACCTATGTATGTCGTACCAAGTTCGAATGTGTGTTAGGACTATATTAGAATCAGTTGCTACTGTGGTCGCTACGCATCTGATTCAATAATTTATTTATTAACACATACAATTCTTTTAACAGGTACCTACATAGAATCATTCGCTTGCTCTGGTCATGTACCTAAATCAACACTCGCAGCAAAAAATAACTTAGCCCTCTTGTTGCAAAAATAAATATGTGAAAAAAAAAACAATTTATAAAATTTATCGTATAGAACTTACCTTCCAATAAATGCTCCATTTTTTTCACAATTGTTTCAATCCGGATTGATAAACACTTAGTTTATAGAACTCATAAAAATGATATCGCTCTTCGATGCAAAATTTTCAAATAATAACAATGTTACTCAGCTTATATAGGGTTCTACCCTCATTAACTAGTTATTATGATAAGGGTGTAGATCATTACCAAATGTGATAATGAAGTCAAGAGTTATCTGAAAATGATTAAGATTACCTACCAAAAAGAGCATAATTAGTTATTGGATTTCGGTGACCTCTCGCGCCGGGCCCTGGTTCTGGCTATGGTTCGGAGCGAGGGGGAATTAGCGGCGGTCGTCGACATCCTCTCGCCCCAGCCGCCGAAACAACGGCCGCGAATACCAGCCACCGCAGGCGTGGGCTAGCGGACTACAATCAATGGCAAGCTCGTAGTCCGTAAGCCGTCCGGCCGGCCGGTAACCGATCCCGAGTCGTCGACAGCAAGTAGTGTACCACGTGCGCCTCAAAGAGATGTCTGCAACACCTTAGGGGCCCAAAGCATTAGATGGTTTCCTACCTTAATCTTTTGAATACCGTAATTAGAGACACAATAGAAAGAATAGGTATGCGAACGCCGGCTTGATTATTTAAACGTTCGCTTGGGGCTTGATTATTTAAACAAGTTTTCAATGAAAATATTTTTTTCATAGAAATCTTTTATAGCGCGGTATATACTTATATAATTAATACTCATTAAGACCACTCCGAAAAGTTCAAACACGATGTGGTTATCTTATTGGGCTTATTACAGAGTTTCTATGGCCATCTTCCATTTCCATCATCAGATTCTGATTACCATCTAGCACCTAAATACTAGTCAATATAAATCAAACGAGCCCAAACTCGAAGGGGTTGTGTCGTTTACGACCGAGTTCCTATATATATGGCCAAATTCCTGCTCCATCATCAAATCAGCTCCTTGTCATCATAATATTGCACTGCTACGCGATTTATTTACACAAGCATGCAAAATTTCAGCACAATTGGTATCCGGGAAGTGGATCAAATTTAATTTTCAAGATTTGATCACAGACAAACATCGGTCGGGTGAAACTAAATAAAAGCTTGTAAAAACAAAAAAAACGAGTCGTTAGTCAACCCCCGTTTATTTATCTACTTCTTTGTAAGTGTATTGAAAAACGTCGTTTGGCATTCGGCTATCGAACCCAATTCTATCAAAATGTTCTAGGTATTATAAAACCTATGAAGACGTATAGCCACATGAATGATTTTATTTTTCTTTATTTATTTTGGGCTTTTTATCTGACCAGATATGCCAACCCTATCGTAAGTACCCTTTAACATTATTATTGCTTAAACTAAAATAATTAACATTTTATGTATATACACTTTACAATAATAAAGATGGAAGTTACAATTGAAGGGCTGCAACCAAATGACATAATTTCCTGGCATCATCCGCAGCTGGCTGAGACAAAATTGACTGTATTAGTCCCACATCAAGTCTATTCAGATTTAATTCCCTCAAAAGTGACTTCCTCTCACTCCTGTTCCGGACACAATCCGCCAATGTTGCACGTTCTCAATGTGATTGCATTCTCTGCAATTCGGCGAATCAGCTTTCTTCATAAGGAATGCAAATTTTGCCGATGGGTAGTGTCCGGAACGAAGCCAACTTTTTAATTTAACAAACTAATAATTTTGAGTAAGCCGACCATCATCAAACCAAGGCACGCAAGGGGGCTCACTTTTTATAATTCTATACCAAATTAATACCCTTATTTTGACTGACATTATCAAAGTATTGTTTCCAGGAGTTATAACATATTACTTTGCATTTAGGTATGTGTTCCCAATAATCAGGCAAATAGTCAATTGTTGTAGATACCCTCTATTGCTGCTAATTTAGACACCCGGTCAGTCTCCTCATTTCCATGTAATCCAATATGCGCAGAAACCCATTGCAACTTAATTTCTATATTATTCTTAAATAATAAAATAATATTTTTAAGAATATCATATGCTACCCATGCACCTCTGACACCAGAGGCGCATCGAGCAATATGTTGTAGAGCCACATGAATGACGAGACTCCGTATTTCGATGTAGGGATTGTCGACAACACCAGTTCAAATTTAGCCTAGCAGAGGTGAGTTAATTTACCTACAACTTAGTAATTAAGGCGCCACGCTAACGCAGATCAATTTTTACCGATTTCCTAAAAAGGGATTCTTTTTTGTTTCTTATGATTTGTTTGACAAGTGATTCCATTTTTTAACAGATTTTGAAAAGGAGGAGGTTTTATGTTCGCCTGCATGTATTTTTTTTTTTGCAATTGTGGACCGTTTTTATATAAAACGACATTTCTGCTATGATTTTTTGAAGAGTATCGTTCTATATCTTCATCATCAGATCAAAACGATATTTTTATGGAACCTATTCGGACATAATCTTTCAATCATAAAAAATTTCGATATCGGTCCACAATTGCAAAGAAATATGTATGTTCACCGATATCTTCGCCAATTGTGGACCGATTTGAAAATGTTTGTTTTGTTTGAAAGATTATTCTCCCGAGTTGGTCCCATAGAAATATTGTTTTGATCTGATGATGAACTTTGAAGACATAGAACGGAACTCTTCCAAAAATAGCAGAACTGTCGTAACAAGTATAATTGCTTTGTTTATACATGTAGCCTGTGACACTGAAGGAAGAAAGGGACGGGGTACATAGAACTGATCTGTTGATGAAGCTGGAATTCTGAATCCTAGCCGTGTTTGGTATTATTAGAATTGTCATGATGATTTGATAATGGAGCCGAATGGCGGAAGGTATCTATGAGGGGTACTACAACTAAAAAGTAGGAAATAAAAAACTTTCATTAAAGTCGGTTTTTTTATGGTAGGTAAAATCATCCAATGACAAATCCCGCCCTTGGACGGGGCGGGAAGTAGTGTCAGACTCTTAATGACTAAAAACCTACCCCGTTCCTTCGTTGCCTATCGTGCCGAGGCCGGGTATTCCTTTTGGAAGCTGACCCATGACCCCAGCAGGCTTCGACCCTGCCTGCCTGCAGCTAGCAGGCTGGGCCTCTACGGTTTGCTGATAGCTCCTTGAGGCGCGATACGGTTGTATTTTTTTTGTAAAAAGTTTTTTATTGACGAATAACTTCCGAAGATAGACCAGGAACACATCAATAAATTATAGTAAATCTTCTAAGATTGCTGCAATCGCATATCTGTTTACCTATTGTTAACACCATTTCATAACATATCATCACCAGTAGATGAAAGAGATGTGTAAAGTTGACAACCTAGGGTTCATTTCACCAATTTCCATTTGTGTTTGATGAAGGTCTAATGAAGACCTTCGGACATAAAACACTTGCAAGTTCCAACACGTTCAACAGCATCGCGGTTGCGTTCAATCACGTATGTCCAATCGCGTCTATCCAATTGGATAGACGCCTATTCGACGTAGAGTACTTATTTGTGACAAATTTGTCACAGACTATAAAACGCACACAAATTGTGTTAAGGGCGCGTCGTGATGTTGCAACTTTATATATTTGTATTTGTCACCTTATTTTTTGTTATTATTTTATTTAGGACTTATTTGTACTTTTTATTTCCTTTTTTATTTATTCATTTTATTTAAATCTTTGGACATTCTGCACCGTTCGGCGTCTTTATGTCGACACCGCCACCGGCCTTCGCTGAAAATCAGCGCTGTGAGCTCATCGCTCTAAGCATGAGGCCACAGCTTTATGCTGAGCGTTCGGCCGTTTTGCGCAGATGTGACGCATATCTTCCTTATATAGTACCTACCTATTTGTGTTCGTTAATTAGTTTTAAGCTTTGCGTCAAATTCGCGTAACTAAACTGTTTTTATTTCTTTCTTCCATAATGACAGTAAATCTTCTGAGTTTGCTGCCATCGCATGTCTGTTTACTGTAACACATTCTATTTTCTTTTATGTTACTAGGTTAATCCGCGCATAACAAATTTTTTTTTTTTTAATTGGCTAATGCTTTTGCGAAGCCAGAAAGAGAAAAAAAAACTAAATTTTTGATTTATTGGAACGATGTTGATGATTCTTTATGTGTTGGGTTAAGTTATAACTCTTTAGTGATCCCATTACTAAAGGAACATTAGGTGGGTTTTAGTCAGTAACCGCCTTATTCCAAAACGCGATCTAAAATAGTTCCGGGACTATCACTAGTTTTAATTGGCATTAAACCTAATAATAGTCCCGGAAATACATTTAGATCGCATTTAATTGGTATTTTTAGTAATAATCCCGAAAACTACATTTAGATAGCGATTAATCGGGATTAAACCTAGTAATAGTCCCGGAACTATTTTAGATCGTGTTTTGGAATAGGTAAGGCGGGATAAGTCTGACATGGTCTCTCACTTCCATCCTAGAGCGGGAGAAGTCATTTAATGGTTTTTTTATCACAAAAAGGTAAGGTTACCTTACCTTAGAACTTGCTCGCTATTTAGTTTTAGTTGTGGAATACCTAACGTAAGTTAAAACTAAAAATTAAAGTTTCAAAATCTTAGGTACCTGCAACTGTTGTTATATTAAAAAGAAAGATACGTTATAGGCTAACATCGCAATCAGAAAACCTGGGACTCGAAACTCACACATCTAGGTACACTACCTGTAGTCACTGATAAACATGGCATTGTACCTACCCAAAGATAAAAGTTTCTGTGAAACTGTTACTATTTTGGTGTACAATAAAGTTTATTTCTGTTCTATAAACAAGGACAGAGATAAGAGGCGGCGCTGTCATGCCGAATTCGAATGTCAAGAGATCGTTGCGACTCGCGATTGGGAACAATTTCCGAGGGTCGCACGCTACAGGCGAGTCACCTATTTTCCGCCGAAGAACTCAAAAATGCAAAAAAATATTTAGGTATATCTCAGTTTTTTGCTACATAAACAATGCACAATCACAAGAAACCGTATTTGCTGTGTCCGATAGCGACAATCGGACTGAGTTGCCCGTTGCTTGTCACCCACACGGCACACAACAGGAACCATATTTACAGGCAACGATTGCAACTCGTCTGTTTACGCAGTGTCGTACAGTTGTTTGGAAAGTTAATGTTGCTTGTCTTCAACTGTCAATTTTTGGTTTCCAGTTATCTTCACCTGATACTTTTTAACTGGCAACCCAAGCAGCACGCAAGCGTATCAAACATCAATAAAGCAGCCGATATACAGCTTAGAGCTGTATAAGGGCTGTACAAGGGTGTAAAACACAGCTTTAGGCTGCATAAAGGTATCCGCGTACGCTTATGGTTCTATATCAGAGTATTTTTACTCAATTAAACAGTTTTAAGAGTTTTTTGACACTTAAGGCTGCGTTTTACACTTAAAGCTGTATATAGGCTGTATATTGCACGTCACCACTTCCTTTATACAGGTCTAAGTGTTATATTAGTGTAAAATGATACTTATTGCTGTATATTGGTGTAAACGAACTCCATTATACCTCTTATTCGTTTGGTGTAATTGTACACTCTTATAACTATTGTGGTGTTATAACTACTGCCTACAAGGGTGATATACAGCTATAAGAGTAAATGAACGCTATAATACAGCGTTAGGCTGTATTACTAATGGAATCACTCGGATTGTGTTTTTGTGAACATCAATATGGAGGAAAACACCGGTCAAGTGCGAGTTGGACTCGCGCACCAAGGATTCCGTAAAAACTTACTCGCACCGTGTCCGTTCTATGGGCCCTATGATTAAAAAAAAAGAAATTCAATTATCTCGAAAACGGTGCGTCCTAGGTCAAAAATAACCAAAATTTTAACCCCCCTGTGACACCTCCGTGCAAGTACCAATAGAATACAAAAACGTAAAAAAAAAAAAAAAAAATTATCGTGATCGAATCAGAGCAAGAACTCATTCCAGAAAAAAAAATATCCGAGCAATTGGTGAATATTTTAATATAAAATAAAACTAAAGGCACATAACTCATAAGGCCATGAAACTTGGAACCTAAATAGTTTCTATGGTTGAGGTTAACCCAAAACTACAAAAAACAAAATGCTGTAGGTATTCTGTACCAATCAACTAAGGGTGGTGAAGAGAAAACATTGAATTAAGAGGAAGATCAAACGGAAATATTTAAATATTACAAATACAGATAATTTATTTAAATACAACAGACAGTAGAGATAGTAAAGTATAATTTATTGGAGAAGATAAAGTAATAGATCACAATCTGCTTCTTCAATGATGATAATAATAGACTTTATACGCAGCATTTTGATGTAATCCCTCGATGATCTGGAGGGTTAGAACTGTCATCCTTCACGAATGCGTCCGACGTCTAATCACTCGCTTAGTAATTTTAGATCGCCTTCTGATTCTCGTGACCTTGATATTAGACCAAGTCAAAGGCCTTATTGTACCTTTTCTGAAAAATAGATTAAAGATCGGTTACAAATCTTACTCACTACTTCACAATAAGTATATAAATTGTTAAATTGTATTCGGACATATGAGATTTAGTCGTAGGTAGCTGAGGATTTTTTATTCCTTATACGTATCTCTAAAGATGGTTAGAAATGTACGTACTTGTTATGAACAATTACACAGATTATGGAGTAAAAATACTCTATTATACAGCCTAAGTCGTAAAAATACTCTATTATACAGCCTAAGTCGTAAAAATACTCTATTATACAGCCTAGGTCGTAAAAATACTCTATTATGCAAGCTGTCGCCATTTTGCAATGTACATAATGATTTTATAAACATAATAAAAGGCTTATTTGGCAAAAGCCTAAAGTCATATCATGATTATCAGCTTGAATTACGGTTGATTTGCATTTATATCTATTATTTCAACATATTTTTTTAATATAACCTAAAAAAATAATAACATTACTTACCGTATTTACTATTTTCCTTGATGTTAAAATTGATTATTTCGCTGGCGCGTTAATATTTTCACCGAAAATATACACACTTTTACAATGAAATTAAATCGGCACTATAAATTCACCATATTAATAAGGTCAACAAGTCCAATTTAACATATTATATTTAAAATTAAATGTATATGGCGTAGTCGCCATTAGTAAAATATTATAAAAAATAATCTTTAAGTTTGGATTCTTTCGTATTCTTACACCAATTAACAGCTTTTTGCTGTATATGATAGTTATAATTGAATATCTGTAGAGTTAAAGTGTAATTGTACACCGATATACAGCTTAGGGTGTACAAAAACGCCTTTATACAGTCGATATACAGCCAACACGCAGCCAATATACAGCTTTTATTCTCCACTTACACTTAACGCTGTATATAGGCTGTATATGTGGGCCCTTTTTGGAGTTACAAGGGCTGTATATAGGCTTATACAGCCTATATACAGCTTACTATACAGCTTAGAGTGTAAACCTGAACCTATATACAGCCCTTGTACAGCCTTTTGTGCTGCTTGGGAATCCGTGTGTGTTAACATGACGCTGTCACGTGGAAGCAACTGCACATTTTGTAAATTGTGCCTACGTCTACGTAGGGATTGATTTTGTAAGGATTAGATAGGTACCAAAGATATTATATATTGACTACCAAATAATTAGTATCTCTTTAAATCTCTTTGGTAGGTACCTATATTACGATGATTCCACTTTTTATACCTCAAGAACGGCTGAACCGATTTGGCTGAAAATTGGCAGGAAGGTAGCTTGAAACCAGGAGAAGGATACACGATAATTTTTATTTCGTTAAATAATAAAAAAAAACAATTCCAACACCTGCCCATTTATTTGTGTAGGGTAGAGAAGGGTAGAGTAGGGTAGGGTAGGGTAGGGTAGGGTAGGGTAGGGTAGGGTAGAGTAGGGTACAGTAGGGTAGAGTAGGGTAGGGTAGGGTAGAATAGGGTAGGATAGGGTAGAGCGGGAGCGAAGCCGCGGGCAAAAGCTAGTTATCTATTAAAGAAAATTATGTTAGTTACACTTTTTATAAATCAAGACCGGCTGAACCGATTTCGCTGGGAATTGGTGGGAACATAGCTTAGAACCAGGAGAAGCACATAAGATGATTTTTATCTCGTTAAAAAATCCTGCTTATTTATTGGCAATGGCATAGGGTATAGTAGGGTAGAGTAGGATAGAATAGAGTACAGCAGGAGTAAAGCCGCGGGCAAAAGCTAGTTCTCTAATAAAACTATATTTGTTTGTAGTAGTAGTTTCACTTATGAGTAATCTCTTTGTCTTCTGTTAAATCTGGAAATAAACGATTAATAAATAATACAACAACAAACACCTAAGTATATTTCTATAGGTAGATATTTATTTATTTGCGAAGGTGGTGAACACGTGATGTGCAGTCACGTGTACAACTGTGGTAACATTTGTTCAATGGAATCATCCTTACTGAGTGGTATAACATAAAGGCGCTGTCAATAACAAATTGTTAACACAGTTGTAAAGTTGGCTTTACAAAAGGTGAAAGTTACGGGCCCGAGACTACAGTGGCCTATGGCAAAATAATATGGCCGGTTTCCGCAGATAACATATCCTTGCCTTAATAATGCTTTCGTACACTAAAAAGAAAATATACTAAAATGTTGCATCCAGCGCCATCTAGCGAGAACATGGCCGCGCTCGGGTCCGTAGTTACACCTCAAAGTTTTATTTCTGCCCAGTCCTTACTCTAACTGTACCTTTACAATAAACTTAAAAATATAATTATTAATCACAGATATTTCTTGGTATATTCCTACTCGACACAAGAACACACAACACACATAGCGCACGACACACAACAGGACGTGCAGCCCATAAAATCGAACTTCAGTTTAAAAAAAATAAGTACTAATCAATGTTAATCGCATAAAAAATCGTAAAGTGGAATTTAGTCACAGATAACAATAGACAACCGTACAATTCACTACAATTATTATGCGGCGGTGATTTTTTTTACAGCCTATTTGCGTTCATATAGTTAATGCAAATTTTAATTGTATTTTTGAACAGAATTTATAGGTATGTATAAAAATGATTATTTCACATTATAAATTACTTTTACCAATAAGTTAATATTTCTCTCTGCTATATGTATTAAAAAATATTTAATTTATTTATCTATTATTGGGATGTATACCTACTTGTACAGCGGTTTCATACATTCCGCCTTGGTCGCAATAACAGTTTCTCCATTTGTATCAAAATGTACTATTATGTCATAAGTCCCCACTAGCAACGGATGGGATGTTTTCTCCATTTGAGTTGTAAACAAATGACGGAAGTAGATAAAATTGAGTATTCGACTGAAATTGAGCAACACGCGTAGTACATATATATCGATGAGCAATACCTATAAGTACTAGAATTATGATTAAATTTGGCTTATAGTGTTAATAGGTATGGCTTAGAGTTATTTCGTCATAATAGGACCACCACGGTCCTTTTATTGAAAATTTTGGATTTAAGTTTGGCAAATAAATATGGAACTCGAGGACCACTACAGGTAATATCGTTGCTGCGTGGTATCTGAGCGTTGGCCGTCGCCGTCGTTCTAAACACTGATAGGTAACTGCAGTCACAACAATATATTGACAGGAAGCGAGTAAAAATTTAAGTTTTTACTTCAACTATAATTTTGAAGTGTCGCCTTCGAATGCAGGATTTGTAGCGCCTTTCAGATCATTCATCCTCGTAACGTCTTTCTTCGGGTTTTTCTGCAAGTAAATAATTAACGGTTAGTTTATTATCCTATACAATTACTACTCTTTACTTGACTAATTGACTATTTTCAAAACAAGGTAATTTGAATCAATGAGTCTTGGTCAGTAATCCTTCAAAAAACTAATTTTCAATACGCCTAGTTGTTATAAAAGTCTATTGTAGTGATGTTATTCTAGTTTAATTGACTAATGGCCTAGGTATCCCGCGGTGTTTAATGAATGGCCTAGGCATTCATTTAGTTGGCTCATTTAACGAGATGGCTGCGACAAGTAAGTAAACGTATATTTAATACTATGGCATACTCTAAAGCCTATAAAGCTTTATTGGATTTTAGTTTGAGAGATGTTATATTCGTGTAAGTCGTGAGAGTGATATTGGGTCAACATCAAAATTATAAAAAAGTAAATTGGTAGGTAAATGTTCGGCACCAATTTTTTTTTTTTTTTTTACGTAGTCATGCACCATATGAGGATGAAGGGCTCGAGGAAACGATTTCACTAAAGAAAAGTAACACTCATTAAAATGTAGGAAATTAAAAATTAAATCTTCTTCTCTTCTTAGTCGGGCACTCCTGTCAGAGTGGTCGTGGGTGTTGATGATGGACAGGGTTGCGGCACGCCGTTGCCATTTCCCTCCAAGGCTGCGGCATGTCGAGAGATTTCTCTCCATTTCTGGCGGTTGTTGGCATTACGCGCACACTGTACTGCGGTTGATTGCGTAGCTCTGGTATAGGTCGCTCCAACGAGTCGGGGATCGACCGCGGGCTCTTTTGCCTACAACGCGGCCGTGAACCACAAGTCTTTCTATCGAATCCTCATTTCTGGAGATGTGCCCAAATAACTTCAGTATTCGTAGATGCACAATCAATGAAAGTCGTCAATGAAAGAGCTTCACATGCGGAACACCGTATGTGAAGCTCTTTGAGGATGGAGTTATTGGTGCGGAATACTGTCCACGGTATTTTCAACATCCGTCTCCAATACTACATCTCCAAGGCATTGATTTTTCGGCGATCTTGTAGCCTTAACGTCCTCGTCTCGGCCCCGTCGAGAAAGATTGAAAAAACTAAACACTGCAATAACCGAACTTTGGTATTCTGTGTAATTCGGCTGTCTCTCCAAATCTTTCCCAGACGCTCTACTGCCATCCTGGTAATAGTTGATCGGCGCTTGATCTCATCTTCACTTCCTCCAGCGTACGAGATAGAGGAACCGAAGTAGATGTAGCTCTGAACTACTTCGCAGTTAGCGATAGTCCGTACTCCTTTGGTGTGATGTTCGGCCCGGTCCACTATCATAATTTTCGTCTTGGCCCTATTAAAAGCCAGTCCGAATTGAAGGCTTATCGTTTCCAGACGAGTCAAGAGCTCTTCCAAATCCTCTTAAGTTGTTGCAAGTAGGGTCGTATCATCAGCATATCTCAAGTTATTTATCACCCGCCCACCTAGTGACACACCCCTCCCCCAAACATCCAAGACGATGCGCATGATGTATTCTGTGTAGGTGTTAAATAATAAAGGCGCCAAAATACATCCCTGCCGAACACTGGACTCCGTCTTAAAAGTCTCCGAAAAGGAAATCATCCACTCGTACTGCTGCAGTGCCATCTTCATATAGACCCTTCAGTAAGAGTATTAAGTGCTTTGGTACTCCCATCTCTTACAGGACTTTCCAAAGGCATTCCCATATGACAGTATCGAAAGCCTTGCGGAAATCAACAAAGCAAATGAAGAGTGGTGTGTTAAATTCCCTGGCTTTTTCAATAATCTGTCGCAGTATAAGTATTTATTCGCGCGTGCCTCTCCCTTTTACAAATCCAGCTTGTTCAGGAGCAATTTGGCGAGCAAGATAAGCCTGCAATGAGCTAGTTATTGCACTTCTTGGTGGAACCTTTTTTGGGCAATGGAATAAATATTGATTGGGACCAATCTTAAGGCCATTTTCCAGATTCCCACGTCTTGCAACAGATAGTGTACAGAAAGTCCACTCCTGTCTCTACAATAGCCTTGAAAACTTTGATTGGGATCTCATCCACTCCAAAAGCTTTATCGCTATTCAGATGTTGAATAGCTGCTCGCATTTTATCTCACAATATATCAGGCTCCCGGTCAGGCCACCGATGCGATCAAAAGAACATAGTTTGTCTGCAGTGATGTGATTAGCGAAGAGAGATTTACAATAGTTCTTCCAAACATTCACTATGTCTTTAATCTCCGTGACCGTTACACCAGCGGTGTTTTCTATTGCCCATGTTTTGAATTGGCGAGTTATGAGTCGGACCTTATCATGAAGGTCCTTGGTTTGCAGATTTTCAGAATGCAGTTCCAGTTCTACACATATCTTTGCCAAAGCTTTATTGCGGTCTCTTCTGCATGCAGCCGGTATGACGGATTTTTTGGAATACAGCTTAGCACTATTGGCACCCCTACTCTTTAGCATTCTACGCTTTTCAACTAGTTGCCAGTTATTTGCTGTCATCCATTGCTGTTTTTTGGCTGATATTTGCTTGGGCTGAGATTCCGTTATTGCCTGCGTAACAAATTTCTTTGCAGTAATCCACAAAAGATTTGGACTCGAATTTCCAATTTCTGCGCGCCTAGAACTATGTTTTCTCTCGATGGAAGTGGTGAGAGAGTTCTTGTCTACTACTTGCATCCTTCGAGGTGTTTTGGTATGTCTTGCCTTTTGTAACCTTAATCTCAGCTTCCCAATTAACAGTTCATGGTCAGATTCACAGTTTGCACTGGGCAAGGTGTGTGCATTGGTAAAAGAGCTTCTCTATCTGGATCCGACCAGAATGTAGTGGATTTGGTTCCTACATCTGTCACCGGGGGATGTCCTAATGTAGTATTTATAATGGTCAAGTTGTTGTTGGTAGCGAATTCGATCAAACGTTCCCCCCTCTTGTTTCTAACTCCAAGACCGTACTTTCCAACGATGTTCCTAATTCCATCATCCGTAACATTAACAGTGGCCCCCACTTTGGCGTTAAAGTCTACCATGATGATTAATAGCTCACGTTTAGGTATATTAGCTATAAAGGACTCGAGTTGTTTGTAGAATTCTTCTATTATCTCATCACTGGCAGCATAAATCTGTACGACATTCAATAGTGTTGTTGATGCGCTGAGTTTTATAGTTATTATCCTATCACTTACAGGGTTATAACCTAGTAAAAAATTAAATATGTTGTCAAAAAAGCCGACCACACAAAAAAAAAATACTAAAATGTTTGGAGGGATTTTTTAAAATTCAATTATTTGCTGTCGGGTTTTTTATTTATATTATTGAAATGGTTTAACAGAAACTAAAAGCTGAAACCCGCACGAATTGACCTACTTCCATAGCTAGAATGGTAGATATTAGGTAAGTAGGTAGGTACGAACCTGGGATTTAAAGACTTGATTGGTGAGTTTTACTTTACCGGCATAATGGTTTTCAATATCGTTCAATTTCTTGCCTTCAGTCTCAGGTAAAATGAAGTAAAATACGATGACACCAACAAAACTGAAAAAAAAAATGCGACGGGTCTCATTGCAGCCATTATGGAAATTAGATACAATTACAAGTGCTCATGAATGTGAATCAAACTGCTTCCTTCAAAACAAGCACAGTACAATTATTTAAAAAACAGTTTTTGTAGATTTTAATTTATTTAATCTGATTTTAATTGATTTAGATTAACTTTGATTTTAATTTATGTAATTTGACTTTAATTTATTGACTTTGATTTTGTTTCTAATGTGATTGGATTTGGTTTTATTGACTAATGTGATTGGTTTTGATTTGGTTTTATTTTTTTATTGTTTAGTTGTCGTCGTGATACAATGGCAATGGGTATATGTGACCTGAATAAAAAATATTATTATTATTCTGAAAGAAAAAATATAAAGAAACATATACTGTTTGCAAGTATTTTTTTTCGAGCGCAGTATTTAATTAATGTGGTTTTTTTAAAAGCAAAAATGTCTATATTTTTATAATTAATATAGAATGAAAAAAATGTGTTTATGAACAGAATCACATAGATTTTACCAATTTTGTCACTGTAGCACACAGCCATAACAGCCTCGCTTGTGGTTCTAGCGAATTCCGCCTCGATCGCGATGACAAAGATTGCCCACTTGTATCAAAATGGACTATATTTTTAAATAGTTCTCTAACAGAAACTGGACGTACTCGTAGGTATCTTTTACTAGCTTTATAAATAACTTTGTTTCGTTGTTGGTGTTAAATAAAATAATAAACGGGTATTACTAGCATCGGTTCTGAGTGTTGGGAATTCAGGATTGAACGCTTACCAAACAATGCCGTAGAAACCGTAGGTGCCCCATATGGATAATGAATCGACCATGTTTATGTACATTTTATTCGTTAGGAACCCGAATATGTAACCGATTCCACTGGACAAGCCTGCACCACCCGACCGAGTCTTGGCACTGAACACCTGAAAACAAAATGAGGAATAAACCAACAATCAACATAGCCTTTCCACAGTTATGCTAGAGTCTAGCCGGATATAGGTGATGCGGTTTAATGCCAGTATTTTACAAGGTGCGCCTAGTCAGAAGCATCTAACTTCCACAGCATAAAAACTAGTTTTCACTATAACAACCAATGTTAATATCAGCCGGGACCATCACAGAGAACAGACTGTCGTGTTTTATGAGGCTCGAAGGAGACTTGGTAAGTGTTGAATGTTCACTCACCCATAAACGGACTTATCTTTGAAGACTGACGAGCTTTGCCAGAAGTAGGTGAACCTGTTTTATTTATTTGTGATCAATCTCTGAAGTCAACGAACAAGGAGTTTTTAGCGAGATTTCTTCGAGTGAAGTTTAGTCACTGTTTTAATTATTCGTATATTGGTTCCTAGTGTGGATATTGTTATATAAAGTTGGTGTAGTCTTGTATCTCAAGTGTCTGCGCACCTGGACACAAAGCCTGGACAATATGTGAAATCTAATACCTAAGCGAAATCTGGAGGCAACAGTCCTTGCACACATGCACGACAAGCGCATGGAGATGCAACGCCGGGGCGAAATTCCGCTGCCACGACAAGTCGAGGCATGGCGGACAGAGCTCCGGCGGGATCTCATGGCGAAATGGCGTCAACGACTATCGCAACCTCGTTCGGGGCGCGCCACAATTGGGGCGATAAGGCCCATCCTTGGGGCGTGGCTGGAAAGACCTCACGGCGTTCTCAACTTCCGCACGACGCAGGTGCTTACCGAACACGGAAAGTTCGCTAAGTACCTGTTCCGGATTCGTGCGGAGGATTCGCCCGGGTGTCGCCACTGTGCGGAACATCCGGAGGACACGGTGGAGCACACTGTAGAGGTGTGCCCCGCCTGGGCGGAGCATCGCCGTGTCCTCGTGGGGGCGATCGGCGGCAGCGATCTCTCTCGCCGGGCCTTGGTTCAGGCCATGGTCCGTAGTGAGGAGGGATGGCAGGCGGTCGCCTCCTTCTGCGAAGCAGTAATGCTAGCAAAGGAGGAGGCCGACCGCATCAGGCAGAGGCAACGGGGCGCTCGCCCCAGCCGCCGCCGGGATTCTGATCCCGATTTCCGGCCACCGTAGGCGCGGGCTTGCGGACGGCGTGCAATGGGTAGCACGCTGTCCGATCGTCCGGTAACCGACCGGACCGAGCCCAAGTCGTCGACGGCGCGTTCTGTTCCCGCGCGCCTCAAGGAGCTGTCAGCACACCGAAGAGGCCCAGCCTGCTGACTGCAGGCAGGCAGGGTCGAAGCCTACTGGGGTCATGGGTTAGTTCCGAAAGGAATGCTCGACCCCGGCACGATAGGCTACGAAGGAACGGGGTAGGTTTTTAGTCAGTAAGAGTCTGACACTACTTCCCGCTCCGCCCAAGGGCGGGATTTGTCATTGGATGATTTTACCTACCATAAAAAAAAAAAAAAAAAAATACCTAAGCGAAGATTACCGAGAAGGTTGACCTGACAGATTTGCTGCCAAATACTACAAAAATATTAGAATGTGTACTTAAATCCATATTTTAATGGTAAACATATAAACTATTCAAACGAAGACAAAAGGGCCGGTATCCAAATCAAAAATAACCGTTTAAAAAAATAAGAGTAAAAAAAATTGGAGGTATTTTTCAAGTGAAGTCCAGTGGCTGTTAAAATTATTCACAAATTGTTTCCTAGTAATTATTGTGATGTATAAGATGTTGTTTTGTATGTTTATTTAAGTGTATATACAGTTGTACAATATGTGCAAACATTGGAACAGTTAGAATTATGCCCGTGACTTCGTCCACGTAGAAGTCGATTTTATTTCTATTAGGTCTTTTGCCTGATTTTTTAATTACAATTAATAGCTTTTGTCCGGGATTTATTGCCCTTTGATCATAGCCTTTGACACATCTACTGGTAGATGGTAGTCTTTATTTTCCATACAATGAATACAATGATAGTAGCTTTCCCACCTAAATCACGATCACTATAGATATGTTCAGTTTGGGAGTAGTAGGTACTACTCCCAAACAGAACACTTGTCAAGTTTTTTTTGCCATACATACCCTCCCTAAAATGCACACACAGCAAGCTCTATTCAATTCTGTATTGGAATTGTGTAGGTAAGTTACCTTTGTAAGTACCTACTTATAAGCTCAGACAAGCTCTACTCTATAATTATTTCAGCAAACTTTTATATACCTACCCGTCAAGATAACTTCTGGCTAAACTGTACTATACTGGACAGCGAGTTTTGAGCTCGTAATTTTTTATTGAAAAAGATTATGTCTAAAAAGTAATTATGCAAAATTTAAATGTTAGAAAATATATAGTTTTTGAGAAAAAAAAATTAACATCGATAATTTTTGTATTACTTCATGCCATTTTGACAGGTTTCATTCACTTTTTACTTTATTTGTTGTATCTATGATATGTATTTATTAGTGTACCAACCACTTCTTATATAGTTTTTAAAGTAAAAAAGTAGTAAGAATTAATAAAAATGAGATGAGATAATTTGCTTGCGTACCGAATATAGGGCACCCCGACTCGGATAGATTTAGGTTCATTAGGATCACCTTCGTGGTTATTTTTTTTCAAACCACCGAGAAAACTATTTTAGTACTCAAATATTTTTATTCAATGGTAGAGCTCTCGCTGACAACAACATTTTTTTTTCATTTTTAAATACCTGAAAGTATACATTTGCTACTGTGGGGGGATGGTGCGAGGGGTTGAGAGTGACCCCCTCCCCTGAACCCCCAAGAATGACCCAAAAATGCATAAAATGTACAATTTTTTGATTCCTAACCTCAAAAGTTTAATCTTGAATATCTCCAAAAATATGCGTTTCCTAGATTTGGGAAAGGTTTTGGTGTGGAAGGGGACACACCCCTCCCCGCTTCACCCCAAAAAACCCATTATTTCGCTGTCCAGTATAGTACAGTTTTACCTAACTTCTTTAAAAAGCACTTTTTCGAGAGCAAAAACATTACTGCTTGTAAATATATATAGGTAAATGTGGCTCGTTATATTCGTTATATCCATGTCTTTATTTCCATATTATCGTCGAAAACTGGTATAAGCATTTGAACTCGATCCAATTGTACTTAGGAATTGTTATCAAATCGTACCTAAGTAAAACTGCTGTGCTGTTCCTAAGTACCTAGTTATACTTACAGGTTGAGATTCTTTCAAATGGGTTGTATCTAGAGCTAATTCACAACGATTTTGACCTCGATTAAAGAAAATATTCTAATTCGGAACCCATTCGGTTCTAAATTGGAATAGGTAGGTATTTTAAAATTTAACGAACTTATTAATTTCTAATATACGTCAAGCACGTTCACTCCAAGCTGCTCGTAGACACCATGTTGCTTCAGTTACATCACGATTCACGGGTCTTGACCAAAACGCCTGTATTTTAGTTGTTTGAACCTACTGACAAAGCTGATGCTATTTAAAATAATTAAATTGATATTTTACCTCGCCAATGAGAATCCACGGCATCAATCTCAAGCCGGTGTGTGATATAAGGGCTAAAAGCATGAGCAGGGTCGTGGGTATCCATGAGTACGGGTTCCGCTGTAAAAAAGTGTTTTATCTAATAAACTGTAAGTAAAAAATAAAACGAGCTAGGCTAAATGAAGCGCGGAGTCGTGTGAGAATCGCCTAAGTAGGTATACCGTTTATATAGCTAGATAAACCATTTATTTGTCACAACACAAGGCACACGAAATCACAATTAAATTAGAAATATTAAGTTTACAAATATAAATAACATCAACAAAGAAAAATTTATAAAACACACATGCAGGGACAAGGTGGCCCGAGAGAAAAATACTTGGAAGGAATTGGAAGAGGCCTTTGCCCAGCTGTGAAAAAGTATAGGCTAATTAAAAAAAAAGAACATTCAGGGACTTAGAAAAAAAAGAAATAAGTACAAAGAAGAGATCCATAGTGCGGGGCGCATCTAATGCCTTTACCAAGTAAAAGGGCGAGACAGTACAATGTTGCTCGGCTGAGACAGTGATGTAAGCGAGTTGTAGAGACAAGTGTTCGGCCGAGCACTCCGCGCTATGTTCATACGTACTGAGTATTCGGCCGAGAGCACTGCCTCGCTTGTTTACTGGGTACGTATGAAAATAGCTAGACCGAGCGCTTATTAACAACAATTTACTATCTCACCTTTACTGTTTTACTCGGTACGTGTGCTCAAGGCATTAGTGTTGTACCAAATGGGAGTCCAATTCAGCATGTGTCAGGAAAATATACCTGACGCTCATAATCTGCTTGATACTTGCGGTAACATTCGGAAGCTCAGCTGGTTTTGTGAGAGAAGTTATATGGACCTAATAAGTAGGTACTATGTAGTTTGTAGGTACTTACCATTTCCTCTTGCATGTCCGCTGAAGTAGCGTTTATCGCAGTCAAAGTAGCGTTTGTTACTTCCATTTTTTCAGTGAAACCGTTCTGTAAATATTAAAAAAAACAAGTGAGATATACATATTTTGTGGTAGATACGAGTACCTCTCATACCTTTATGGTCATTTTAGTTAGGTAACTATAGTGTTTAGGTCTTCATCAGTCTTTTTTCTGTGTAAGTAAGCCTGGAGCGCTCGGTGTCATGAAAAATAATTTACACACAAAGATACGGCGTTTTACACACGTACATCTCCTCACATTTAGGGCTCGGTGCAAACGGGCGCGCGCTACCGTCACATTTGTAATAGTGTAGCCCGCGTGAAAATAGGTAACTCCATTTTTTTATTATTGGTAGGTTCGCACTTGACCGCTATCTCACCGGATGGAAAGAGACGATACGGTCGACGATGGAGCGCACTTACCTAGAAGAAACCTATTCACTCTTGGCTTAAAGATTCCCGGGTTGTAGCCATCAGGAAACACAGACTCCGGCAGGGAATTCCACTCCTTAGCTGTACGCATAATGAAAGTGTTCGCAAAACGCTTTGTGCGTATAGGTTTTTTTTTTTTTGGTAGGTAAAATCATCAAATGACAAATCCCGCCCTTGGGTGGGGCGGGAAATAGTGTCAGACTCTTACTGACTAAAAACCTACCCTTCCATTCATTGCCTTTGTGCGTATAGGTGGGATTTCCACCATGTACTGTCTGGTAGTCCGAATTAGGCTATGCAATTCCGACGCACACTCCCCGAAATACATACATATTTTGGACCCTCTTTGATCCTCTTACGGAGTGATTTTAAGACAATCCGGTCTAAGTGCTCGCTTGTGTCATAAAAGGAAATTTTGTGCAAAATTGTCACACTCCTAGTCCCAGTAGTCTCGGCGGTGCGTTGATATGTCAGTCAGTCAGTTTCTTTTTTTATATAGATTTATATACGTACCTACACAGATATATATATATATATAGGTATCCGTGCGTACCTAAGTCATTCTCAACATAATATAACGGCGATCTTAGAGATTGTCATTGTTTTTCGATGTGTTTGGTTAGTAGTATCACAGATTATGTAATAGTAGTAAAAGGTTGTTTTTAACCGACTTCAAAAAGGAGGAGGTTTTATGTTCAGCTGTATGTTTTTTTTTTTTATATATGTTCACCGATATCTCAGTCAATTGTGGACCGATTTCAAATTTTTTTTGAAATCGGTCCACAATTGACTGAAAGTTTTGGTTGAAAGAATATACTTCCGAATTGGTTCCATAAAAATATCTTTTTGATCTGATGATGGACTTCGAAGATATACACCAATACTTCTCAAAAAATCATAGCAGAACTGTCGTTTTTATATGTATGTTCACCGATATCTCAGTCAATGGTGGACAGATTTTGAAATTTTCGGGTGGTCCTTCTACATAATTAACTTAAATTAACGTATTGTATTATATGGCTATAATCTTACCATTTTGATATAAATGTCGTAGCTAGCGACGAAGAAGCAGCAGACGCCCGCGCCCGCTGTAGAGAACAGAGTCAGGGGTCGCTTGCCAGTGTAGTGTATCAGAAACACGCATATGCACGCACCCACTATTTGCAGCACGCCGAGGATCAACGTCGCGTAGTACTTGTCGATAGGTGCCCTCAGCATTTGGAATATAGATACCGCGTAGGTCTGTAATATTAAGTATTTCCTTATTAATAAGTATTGAACGCCAACCCGCAATGGGCCCGCGTGGTGGATGATGGCCCATTCCCTGTCCTCGAAACGAGGCCTGAGTCCCAGCAGGGGGAACATTAAAAAGGGTGATTATAAGTATTGAACTATCTCTTCTATGCTAAGTACCCTTTCTGCCATGCTTCTCTTCACCACTCTTGGTTGACTGGTAGACAGTACTTTTGTGTTTCAAGAAGTTTTAATAAATCAATAAACATCGCCATAATTTGTGTAAAAAATAATAGATCTAGTAAAAAACACGCTCCAAGTTTTATTTTTCGGTGGAAATCTCTAACGCTCTGGGTGGAGCGAGAGGGAGTGTCAGTGTCACACTTTTACTGACTAAAGTTCTCCTGTGTTCCTTCAGTTGCACAGTTACCCTTACCAGCAATCTCGCAGCCCTTCAAGCTGATGTCTGAAAAGCCTGTGCCATAAGGGGCCATTAGGCCCGAAGCCCTAGTGGGCTCCTCTGATTGCTGACAATACATTTCTTCAAAGACCTATCATCTGTCGACCTTGGTCAGGTTCATATCGGACGGTGAGCTACACATTGATCTTTATTATTCAACATCTCTAAGGTCGCAATAAACGTGACCACTTACTGTGCCCAAACAGAATAATTAGAAGCGATAAGACAAGAAGAAAATGATTTGTTCTTCCTTCAGCAGTGCAGTAACTAGTCTTGTATACGTCCGGTGCGAGTTTTATAAATGATATTAAAAAGAAAATCTCGAACAAAATATTAGACGCGTGACCTGATGCTTGAAACACACCACCTACAATTTACCTCTGGGTGCTGGAACACTATAAATAATAGGCATTGTATGTACATCGTGACTGCTATATACCAAGTATGATCCAAAATTTGGCCCTGGTTTGATAATTTTCCCTCGTAATGGCACTGCTAATCGGGACTATACTTAGTGTTATGGTTCATTTTAAGTATATTAAGCGGCAAATAACTTGAACCCGTTGTTATGGTTACGCGCAGCTCCCCACCTCGATTGAGACCCGAATATCTGTTACTGTACATTCAAGTCGATCGTCATTTTGGATCAACTTATATTTTGCATTATAGTAATAAACCTTTAAAAGTTAGTGATAGTGTGACGGGTGACAGGATAGAGTGGAAGAAAAAAACGTGTTGCGCCAACCCCAAGTAATATGGGATAAGGGCAGGAAGAAGAAGAAAGAGTAATAAACTTTAAATATACCTGTAAGGTCGTCATGCCACTAAAATGGCCCACGAAAAAAGTGAACGACACCAGGAAGAACGGCAACAGGAAACTTTTTCTCAGGTAATATGAAATTTTTTCAGAAATTGTCTCATCAACGTCATTTAGATCTGCAATAAATCAATTAGGTACTTTAGATTCATGCCTCTCAACTCGATACACAATATATTAAATGTGAGATAAGTAATGTTACTAACCTTTCTTCTCTCGTTCAAATAGAACTTGTATGTCTTTTAGTTCTTGTTCCACAGCGCTAGCAGTTGTCCAACCACGGAGCCATTGCAAACTCTGAAAAGTTATTCTAACTATATTATAATAGTCGATATTGTCTGACAACTGGGCAAAAACCAGGGGCGCCGACACCGTGGGTGCTCGGGGGCTAAAGCACTCATGAAAAAAATAAACAGTGGGTGCCGAAGACACCTAAGAATAGACATCAAGAAATAGATCAGTAATCGCCTTTTAGGGGAGGGCGCTTTTTCTTTACCCAACGACCCGTTTAGTGCAGTGGATTGCGCGTGTGCGCTGGTTGAGCCGCAAGTGTCGCCGGGTCGATTTTCACATCGGCACAAATGTTTGTTGATGAAACGGATTTTCTGTAATCTTATTCTACCTTCATTAGGGTAGTATCGTACAGTGTACTGTATAATACATATTGTGTTGTGTTCATATGGTAGGTACAGGTAGGTTACGAATAAATTATAATATTTCTTGATAATAAAAACTATTTTCATCTTTATTATAATAGTCTCTGGTTTTATTATATATTTATTATAATGGGTTATTTTATGTTTTTATCAAACATAACTAGTGGAGTACGTATTATGTAAGTAGGACATTTATTTATTGCTCATTTTTCTTCTCACTTTTCGCTACTTTTTCGAGTCATCAAATGAGCATGAGCACCCATGAGGTTTTCTAAAAATCGGCACCACTGGCAGAAAACTTCTTCCATTGTGTCCTTTTTTACCGGCTCTGAGCCACTTCTTGCTATTTCAAGAAGACATCGCAATCTCCTTGGTTTGCCGCGACTCCAGCGATCTCAGAGAACCAATTTTGTGTTTTATAGGCCCATCGCTCAATCGGCATGCGGAAGACATATCTAGCCCAGTCCTACTTAAGCTGGTATTTTGAGCAACGTTAATGATCCAGATCATTGACGTTAGTCATTGTTTTAGGCGTTTCGAACCCTTTGTTTCAACACACTGCGCTCCATAGTACGTTTGCAAAATTTAAGTTTGTACTTTGGTATGTTAGTCAAAGAATGAATAATTTAAAGCTTGTATAATATATGAGTATGAGTGATGGCCTAGAGGTAGATAACGGTCCCGGATTAGTTAAATTAGGAACTTCGGAATCTTTACACAAAGCGACATTCCAAACAATCGAGTTGATACAATTTGATTAATATAACATTAGCAATAGCATAGTGGGTAACTCAGCCCATTATTTAATACTTACAAGCTTTTGCCCCCGAATTTGTCCGGGTGAATGTCGGTTTTTACGCACACGGAATCAAAGCCAGATAAAAAGTAGACCTTCCTTGGGTTTCGAGCTTATTTCGAACCAAATTTCATCAAAACCGGTTCAGTAGTTTAAGCATGTAGCGGTAATCGAATCTGTTACCGCTTATTAGTATTTTTTACATTTATATATTAAAAAAAAGGAATATCGATTTTGTAAGATTTATTAACACTATACCTTCTTACTCATTGTCAGCTCAGAGTCATGATGGAGTCAGCTTGTACCTACCTTCCTAGCATCATCGTTGCGTTTCTTCGACACCAGCCAGTGTGGCGACTCCGGTACGAAGCACAAGGCGATTACTGCTAGTATCTGCAAAAAAATGTAAATATAATTGTTTGCGCAGTAATTATAATAACTATGCTTATAATTAAGTTATGGTAATTAATGCACATAAGGATTTGGGTTGATTCCTTTTTGATGTGGGAAATTATCAAATAACTCTGGGTGGAGTATCCCAGCTGTGTTTCTTTATGCACCCTTTGCGTTTCAGGACCACGGACTCTTTGGAAAAATCTCGCAGACCAAGGATTTATAACTCTGACGTGGCTGCTTACACAGAACATTAAAAATTTAAGGTTTTGTGTTTTACGTCACATTTTCTTGTTCTGTTGTGCATCTATAAAACACCACGATACATGACATGAACATCGGGATCATGGCTTCAATCCGACCGATGGCCATGCGTTCCATGACAATAACGTATCGTTTGGATATTCGTATTGTAATAATTTTGATTGAGTACTGAGGGCAGTTAGCTATAGGTACCTACCTAATTGCTACCCACTATTCAGCAGATAGTTCGAGTAATTAGGTAGACTTATTAAATAGTCCATTTATAAGGTGTTTGAAAGTTGTTCTTGTTGGTTGGAACTAAAGTTATACACTCAAAATTAAAAATCATATAACAATGTAGTATGCCATACTTGTTTAATTACGAGTGAACAGTAAACAGAACTAACCGTGAATGCGATGTTGACTAACGCCACAGTTCTCCAGTACATGAATATTCCGAATAGGAACTGCGTGAACACACCAAGAATGATGCAGAGAGAACTGGTGGCAGTGAACGCCCCTCGTAGGTGAGGCTGCGTTATCTCCGCCACGTACGTCAGCACCTGGAACGAATAGCCTGAATGTCAGTGTAACTAATGGTAGTAAATCTTTCAGTCAGGGTATAGAACCAATTTGGGGTTTATTGATTAATAAATAATACTTATAAGTATTAGAGACTAGCTTGTGACAGCGGCTACGCTTGCATGAAAGTAAGTTTCTTGACACAAGCTTTGTAAACCACTTAGGGGGTGAATTTTTAAAAAAAATCTCTTAGTGTTCGCCTACGTCATAAAAGGAAATCTTGGGCAAAATTTCACGTTGCTTGGCCATGTAGTTTCGGTTGTGCGTTGATATGACAGTCAGTCAGTGTCTCGTTAAATTTTGATCGTTTTAATGCCGTGGAGGGCCTTGCGTAATAACTACCTGCAGGTCATAGAACTCGCCCAGCAAAAAAAGCTGACGTTTACTAAAAGAAATTAATTTCGTACATGCGTATATTAATTCGAGTTTTAGAAAAAAGTACTTTATTTTTTTATTTTATCTTTACAAATCAAGTGTTTCATGTACCGAATCGACCCTCCACGGGATTAAAACGATCAAAATTAACCGGTGTATACCGTTAAATTTTGGTCATTTAAGATTGAAAAAAATACGGCTACCAGTCTAACCAGATGCAACTGAATACCAGGATTTACAACAATTTTTTATAGATAATAATAATTGTCGGTGTTACCTATACACCGTTAAATTTTGATCGTTTTAATCTTGTTTTAAATTTTTACTTCGCTTTTAAAATCCTTTTCCTTTTTTAAAGTCGGTTAATAATAATGCGTTGCAGTTATGATTATTATACCTACGCAATTTATAGGTTGATGATAAATTACTTCAAGCTCATAAATTCCTTTCTCGATGTTTACTTGTTCTCATATTGAAGTAAAACATGTAAGTAAAAGAATGAGGACAAGTTCATGACATTTGACCATTGGACATCAATCTGGGTCAATATACACGTAATTTCTCTTTTATTCCAGTAATCGTTTGCAATTCTGCCTACCTAGTTCCTAAGACGTACGTATATACGTACCTACATAGAAACTTATGTTAACTACGTATTCTGTAGAATAATCGTATAGTGATAAAATATTTCTTTACTATTTATTAACCAACATATTCTAACTACATTGTACCTACATATTTCAAAGTCGTGTTAGTTATACTCAAGAACGGCTGGACTGGTTTTAATTATCTTTGCTTTATTAGATTCGTCTCCGTTCCGAATAGCAGAATAGGTAACTATTGTTGAAAAAAATATACAAATAAATCGTTAATTGATAGCAACTGTCAAATACGTTGTTCTCAATCAACGTTCGTTCGTTTCGTTTTTGTTATTGTTATTCATTCCGTCAACAAACTAAAATGTAAGCGGTATGAAGTTCGCCGGGACAGCTTATTGATTGACCAACAAGTGTGTAAAGCATTTAAAATTATAATTAGCTAACGCTTAACTAACTATAACTACGAGTAGATAAACTGTTTAGAACATTCTACACTAAAACAAAAAAGTGTTTTGAACTTAGGCCTGATTTATTAATAGTCGGATAATTTAGGTACATAAATAATGAATATGGCGGCTTAACATAATATTTTCTATACTTACAAATTACAAAAATTGATAAACCAAAAAGGTCTCGGTTTTGAAAAATTAACCTTTAGTAGTAGTTCGTTGTAAATTAACATTTTTTGGCTAGAAGTAACTTTTTCATAAAATAAAACTATACTATGATTTTTTATTAGATGAAGTAAAGTGACAGCTATAAGAATTGGTTGTTTGACAGTTGGGCATTGCTATTTGACAGTTGGGTAATTGTCCACTGCTGTCATTTTACTTCATCTAATAAAAAATCATAGTATAGGGAACACCCTAGTTGATAAAAATTCAGTTTATTTGTGGGATTCTTTTAGTCTTAGAACGCACACGTTTCCATCACCTTCGAATCTCTGTTATATTTATTACTAGCTTCTGCCAGCGGCTTCGCCCGCGTGGAAGTCGGTTTCTCCATACAAACTTCCAAACCAGGTTTTACCCCCTTAGGGATGGAGTTTCCTAAAATCCATTCTTGGCGGATGTCAAAATCTGTTCTTAACGGATGTCTACACCCTATAAGAAATCTACCTGGCAAATTTTAATTTTGTAGGTGTTATAGTTTCTGAGATTTCGTGATTAATCAATGAGTGGTAATTTCGATTTTACATAATATGTATTGTACTCCTAAACGTTCTTTATAAATGATTAAGTCTATTGGTAAAAGCCGCAAGAAAATTCGTTGAGTAATTTTTGAGTTTATCGCGAACAGGCAGACAGACAGAGAGACGCGATAGGATAGATCATGATCACTACCAACATTTTTCTGCGGTTTTGACAGCTCATCTTTCTTCAATATTATTATTATGAATTTCCAAAATGTAATAAGCTTGATCAACTTACAGGTGCTTCTAGTAATCCTCCAGACAACCCAGTTAAGAAGAGAGCTCCGTACAAGTGTCCCGTCGTAGTCGAAAAGTGGAAAATGAGCCAGGCTACGAAGAAAGGCACGTTAACCATCTGCATTGCTCTCCGACGGCCTACAGGAGCCGCCACTACCCCAGAAAAGGCACAACCCAGAGGCACCATGATGAGGTTAATAGAACCTGTAAAAAAAAAGAAACACGATATAATAGTACATTATGATATAAGTGTGTAATGTAGGAGGTTACCGTCGAGGCGGTATTAATCGGTCTTATGAGAGCCAAGAACGGTAACCATTCATTACTCACGTGTATCATCAATTAAATCTGTTAAAATCTGTTTTCATATGCACGCGATAGGCTATGGCTATATGGTCTTTTGATCATATTGCCTAGTCGTCGTTTGTTTTCTTGTGTAAAAAGTTTTTACGTTAATGTCATTCGTAGCGACAATAGAATATGGATGTAACATTTTAGAATGTTGTTAATTAATACAGCCCATGAAAAAAAACACTCACTTCACTCGAAAAAATCACGTCAAAAATCGCGCGCATCTTAAAATGATAGCCATAGACCATAAACAATATTTATTTTTTCGTGTTCAACATTTGTTTCGCAAACAAAGAGGTTGAACAAAAAGGTTATAGCTACATTACATAACAAAATGTCACTGTTTGGTAACAGGTGCCATTATGGTATACTTACCTAAGTGTAGTGCAATAAGAGCCACTTTCTAAGCAAGTGTATTGAAGAGATATTTATATGACAGTTTCGAAGGAACCTTTGTTGCAAAGATATTGAATTCGGCGAAATGTAGACCGTTGTATCATGCTCGGTAAGAGAGCATATTGCATGCTTCATTGTTTTTACACAAATAAGTCATGTTGGTTTTGACAACATAAAATAGCATAAGTGAATCGTAGCTTTACAAACTTAAACAGCTATATAAGTATATCAATACTATCTTACGGAATTCGAAAGGTCAGCAACTGAGAGGTAAAATAATAGGCGTATGAAATCAAATATCTAATATTACCAGCTATTTTTAGAACGACTTCCTAATTAAGTTTAAAAACCTGCTTCTATACCTAAAAAAAACGGGCAAGTGCGAGTCGGACTCGCGCATTGAGGGATTCGTTCCGTACAAACTTGGTAATTTTTTTTAAATTTTGTGCGAAAATCTTAATGCTATTCACAGAATACATCTATTTATCAAGTTTCAACAGTATAGTTCTTATAGTTTCGGAAAAAAAGTGGCTGTGTCATACGGACGGACAGATAAACAGACGGAAATTACGAATCCATAAGGGTTCCGTTTTTTTGCCATTTGGCTACGGATTCCTAAAAACCCGTCTCATTGAGTTTTATTACTTGTTTAGATTTAGATAACTTGTATGGAAACCAATACAAACACTTTGCTTTTTCCTTTGAGGCTACTCATAATACAGTTAGCAGTAGATAAGTAGTATTCACAAAACATCAAACAAGGCATGACAAACGCAACATTATGCAAAAAACATCATGAATAGAAGAATGATGTCAGTGTCCTTGCTTGGCTAATTGGTGTAAAACTGCAGAGTAAGTACATTCATGTGTAAATATTATAAATATCATCTACTTACTGATCCATGAAATCTCTGACTTGTTTAAATGCAGTACTTCACCATCTGTAGGATTTTGAACAGCTGGCATAAGAATAGTGGAGATTCCAAGTGTCATTCCATATCCTGAAAAAAAAAAACAGGGTCAATGATTGGTCATGGTCAGATATTTGATGGGGGGTTGTGTTTAACAGCTGTTTTTGACAACTATCACGGTGGGCACTTTGATTGGATGCTGCACTTACAAAATCGTAATTGACATATTTCCTGTTTAGTGTTGACGAAATCCTTGAAAGTCTTGCTGTAGCTTGCAAGGTGAAGCCGTAATTATATTGACATTATCACCAATTTAATTGATCCCAACTAGGAATAAATTAAATTCGTGACAATACTTACATTGCTTAGAAGAAACTTACCACGCGGGTGCAATAAAAAGATCTTGATTGATTCTGTGACACCGATGAGAACGTGCCATTCATCTGCAGCTAGGCTTTCGTACCTAGCTATTGTCTTGTCGCGACTGGGTGCAAATGAGTGCCTTTGATACATTTAGCGATCGGGGAAAACTAAGATGGAAATAAAAATATCAAATTGTAAAGAAAAAACTAGGCCAGACAAATGAGACGCTCTCTCGGTTTCAAAGGATCACCCAAGTATCAAGTCAAGTATCTAGATATGGGCAGTGGGATTGTTTAAAAGAGTTACTGAAGTCCTTGGAACGTAAAGGAAACTGAAGGGTTACATATACCCTCACGCTCCACAAGAGCCCGACAAGTTATTCGATGACTTGTGCCAGCAGATTCACCCGCGTGAAATCCGGTTCACCCCCAAGGGGGTAGTTTTATAAAATCCATTCTTAGCGGACGTCTACACCCTTTAAGGAACCTACCTGCCAAATTTTAAGTTTGTAGGTGTTATAGTTTCTGAGATTTCGTGATTAATCAGTGAGTGGTATTTCGCTTTTATTTAAATAGATTTTGTACCTCAAAAAATAGCTGCAGTAAAGTAAACCAGTTGCGATGTTAAACGAGATTACCTAAAAGAAGCAGGTTCTTTGCGCTGACAGCCAGAAACTGTGGTAAAGCGGTCCGAAAATCTTTCTTGTAAGTATACTCGTCACCGATCTTGTTCTCTTCATCAGCAAATACCATGGCTTTTTCACCCGACATCTGAAGCAATTACAAATAAAATTTAAGCTCTCAGTATATTTGCAAGATAAACAAACTAAATATAATAAAAAGGTAAGATAAGACGAGTATTGATGTCAATACGGTTATAATTGAGACTTTGTTTCTTGTTACTGTTGAAACAGGGTTTTAATCTTCATCGTATTTGGGTTTGCTTAATTACATGATAAAAAATATACCAACAAAAAGACAGTAAATTCAAGAGTTCCGTACCTTGGGAAAATCATATTTTCTATTTTAAAATTTTCTGTTTTACGATCAAAAACTAAAAGGAAGTAAAGGAAATAAAGTAAAGGAATCGAAACTTTTTTTTATTAATATAATTTAGTAAGTACAGTCAGATCAGAAAAGTTTTATAATATAATATCTACTAAAAGTAATTCGAGTAGTACCGAAATTACCACCTTAAATCCAGACTAAAATAGTTTTAGTAACGCTTTTTCCCCATTTATTATTATTTATTTTCAAACAGTGTGTCGTCTATGAAAAAAGTATAGAAATAAATATTTGTCAATTCGGGCACTGTGCCCGAACATATTGTGTCCGTATCGTCAGTAACTCATGGGTATCTAGATTTCAATTTAAATCCTTAGCTTAAAATGTCAAAGTCATATCTAATATGTATTTCAATATGTTTAATTTCGGTTGTTTATGGAGCAATGCACGGCTTGCTTCTGCTTTACCGGCCGATCGACGTCAGCAACGACTGCGCATTCTCCGGCCATTTGCGTTACGACCTATCGTTCGGTATGGGGATGTCAGACACCATAACTATGGTATGTCAATAAGCATTCTTAATTATAATTCTTCTTTCTTACGAAGGTGCATTAGTCTTAAGTATGTGTGGAGGTACACTTACACTTTCTTCTATGTGTGTAAACTCGGTACGCTCGGTGTCAAATCGTCTTGAAAATAGCATAATTATGCTCACATTAAAAATACGTGCATGTGTTTAACACACGTCCAAAATTAACCTGCCTTCTTGAAATATTATCAAATATCCATACTAGGTACTAAATCGTGAGGTACCTTACTTAGTAGTACTTAGGTACTAAAATAAGTCCTAAGATTAAAGTTTCCTTGTTTGAAAGATATTTAGTTATTCGATTGTGAGGCAGCTTAGTACATACAATTCAATTATATGTTTGACGTAGCCATTACTAATCCTTAATTAAGTATTATTTACCACTGAAAATGTGCGCCATTATGATGCAGATAAGGGGCTATAAACATTCTTACCCACTAAGTTATTCATGAACATACAGCGAACTTATGTACCTATGCATGAATGACCAAATATTATGTTTGACATGAGAACGTAGGAAGGACGTGTATAATCTGACGTACTCAGCGATGCGAACACTTTAAACAACCAGAAAAGTACATGTTTACACAATTTGCCTGTAAGCTACTTATAATTACCTACTCTTCGTGATGAATGGTGCTGATATATGCGTCATGTACGTGAACGGGTGCTGTCAGTTGAAACTGGTCATCTCTGGCTGTCAGTGGTTTATTTTAATATCTATGTTTAGAATTGTTTTTTTTTTTACTTAGTTACATTGTTCTCATATAATAGCACTGACAATAAACATGTAACCGAGATATCTATAAGTAACATGATTGAAAAGAGTTTCACGGCGTTTCTTGCATATTTTTCTCCATAGAGACATACACATAAAAGTGCCTGTAAATGGTTTATTTGAAATAAAATGATTTGAATCTTTGAAACAGTTACAACTAAGTACGTAAATTAAAATATTCTTTTATATTTACCCGACTGCGCCAGAAGGAGGGTTATGTTTTTCGAGAGTATGTATGTATGTATGTATAATTGTTTGGCACGCTCTGCAGCCTGAACGGGTCGATGGATTTTAGCTTAAGAGGTGTCGTTAGATTCGTATTTACTGTGAGAGTGACACTGGGTATATCAAAATAAAAAAAAACAAAATGTCGGATTTTTGGCGCCAAATTCAAATGTTTGGCACGCTTTGCGGCCTGAACGGCTCGACGGATTTTAGTTTGCGAGGTGTCGTTAGATTCGTAATTACTGTGAAAGTGATATCGTAATAAAAAAAAAATAAAAAACGGTAATTTAAAAAAACTAAAAAACCCGACTGCTTTTCAGAGTAGAAAATTCCCTAAACAAGAAAGTCGTTGTACCCGATTGCACTTAACTATATAATATTTTAAATACAAGATAAATTGTAGCAGTCGGGACCCATTCTAGAAAGTCAGCAGTCTAGTCAGTAGATTGGAGTAATCTGCAATGTTATATAGGTATGTCCTCTCAATTCACTAAGCCTCCATTTCTAGAATGGGTCCCGACTGCTACCATTTATCTTGTATTTAAAATATTATATAGTTAAGTGCAATCGGGTACAACGACTTTCTTGTTTAGGGAATTTTCTACTCTGAAAAGCAGTCGGGTTTTTTAGTTTTTTAAATTACCGTTTTTTTTTATATAAGTGTTCACAAAAGAATATAAAATTTAAATATGTCATGGGTCCTCTCTGAGTCACAAAATAATTAATCGGCGGGTGCATGTACCCGTCAATTTCACTTGCTTCCTACTAATTAATTTTTATAACATTTTTCATTATGTATAATGAAAAATGTTATTTACAATTTTGCGAGTTTGTCATAATTGAACTTACTAAAGATATCATTTATAACATTTTACAGACATTGCTTCGCACTTTTAACTTTTAAAAGCAGATTTGCCATATTGTGGTTTCACAAGACACCCAGAACCGGAAAAAATACCTGTACCAGTGACGCGCAGTACCTACAGCAGCCAAATGCTGAAATACTGCGCCAAAAGTCCATTTATTTTTCTTATCAATATCTTCGCAAGAAGCCGGTTTTATCCAGTCGTCATGCCAGTTTTATTAAGAGTTTTTCTTAGTTCAGCGAACTCTCATCATATCTGATAAGAAACTTTTAGAAAACCAATATAGTACCTATGGTGTTTTCTGAAAGTTACACTCATACTCAGAATGATTTTCTGAATCAAATCCATAAAGTTGCCATACCATAGCTACATTTCTGTAAAAATTCGTAGACTAAAACTACAATTTGCAGGTCTTTCGCACGATAAATGAGGTTGACTACGCATGCAATATTGAAATAGTCACTCAACACGAACTCGACGTATTCCTCGTGGTGGTTATAAAGTACCCCACAAGCATCGCAAGGAACTGCCATGCCAATGGGGATGCCTTCAATGTGATGAAGAAGAACAGATGCCTCCGTCTCTGCGACTTGATTGGTTCCAGAGACATGTTATCATCCTACTACGTCATTACTGTCAAAGGGAGAATTCGATTTAGATTTTTGAGTAATAGCAGCATCAACTCGGATATAGATGTGAGTACCTTAATACTTTCTGGTATATAATTACTTATAAACAACTAAACTAATAATAAAAACTAATAATAATATGAAAAAATAATAATATGTACAAACGGGTGGAAAGAGAAGTTATTGGGGATCAAAAAATTCATCCACATCGATATCAATGGGAAAAGTGCCAAGAACGCTGGCAGCATTGCCACGTTGGATAGCAATGCTGATTCATTGTCCGAAGAAAAGCCCAGCCCTCTGGTCACACGAAGAGTCGACTAGCTGTAGGCTGATATCACGAACAATTCGATTGGCGCTTGGACCCATACCCAAGTAGCACAGAACAGCTGAATGTATTCTAAAAAATATTTTTTTATTTTATTTTTCCTTTGTAATTTGACAATAAGCGGTTTACGTATAAAACCATTGAATTTTTAATTTAAATCCTGTTGTTATTTTCGATGACTAAACAAAAACAAATTGTTAATTTATTGTATTACATAGGTTAGCACCTAAAAAATGACAGAAAAGCAAAGTGTACTTTATTGACCACAATGGGCTGCTTAAGTATCCACTCGTAGTACATAAATCAGTAAGGAGCTGATATGAGTAGTTCTTGTGTGATACAAGGCAGCCACAGGCTTGATAGTGGGTAACATGTACCTACACAAATATTGTATCAATCATCTGGTGGAAAATAACTGCTAATGCCTAGGAGGCGTTGAATAAATAAGTTTTCAGGGTGTCATATAACTGCACTAGTAGTTTAATTAACGACAGCAATACACAGCTCTGACCGAAATCATGGGTAACATGTGAACTAATATATGTATAGCAGTTTGCCGTAATTTAGCATTATATAAGTTCACCCACAACACCATGGGTGAACATGTGGTCTTAATAAGAGCTATTATAAGATTGCGTTTAACAAGCTAACATTACACAAATTCCACTTTGTGCAGTAAAACGCATTATATCATTGTTAATTGAACTCACAAAATAACTGATTACATTACAGGAGCCTACGTCGGGGGTACACTTGTGGTCTTCAATTCAGAATATAGTTTAAGTCCACAAAAATCGTTCATTGCAGTTTACATTACTATTAATTGCTAAAAGCTGTATAATACTGAACTTGTTACCTATATTAACGCTGCAAGCGTTACAGTGTGGTCTCGTACGTAGTACATATATATCAATGGTGGTCTCCGTGACGCATAATAATGTTCATATACAGGCGAAAGCGCACTTTTCACGCGCAGGTCAAGTGTACTTTAATAACTCTTCATTAATGCTAAAGTTACCGATTTTACCCTTTGTGACATCTTATAATGCAGTTTGGTGCTACTTGGGTAGCTCCAGTGTTTCATGATTTTTCCACCGACAAAAAATCCTAAAATGGCTCAAACATATGACTTCATTTATATTTATGCCGTTTGAGGGTTCGGTCTTGCTGCAGCCGCCTCTACACAGTCTGCCGTACTTAGATGGGATGGCGCAAGTGTGACAAGCATCCTACAACAAAGACCTACCCAATTTTCAGGGCAATTGAAATCCTTTCTGCGAGGTCAAAATTAAATAATAATTATTGACTACAATCTTCTGCTGGTGCCCAAGAGAACATATTACTCCTGGAAAAAAAGATGTCCCAAGTACTATTCTAGGATATGGTCTAACCGTGTACCTTGCAGACAATACCATTTAGCCGTTAGAGCTTGAAGAAATAACAAACATACTTGTAAACTTTCACTTATAATTTGTGATTTCTTTCCGACGCCAAGTTTACCTGTAAACCTTTATGGTACATTAACCGCATTATTCCAAAACGCGATCTAAAATAGTTCCGGGACTATTACTAGTTTTAATTGGCATTAAACCTAATTATAGTTCCGGAAATACATTTAGATCGCTTTTAATTGGTATTAAATTTAGTAATAATCCCGAAAACTACATTTAGATAGCGTTTAATCGGGATTAAACCTAGTAATAGTCTTGGAACTATTTTAGATCGCGTTTTGGAATAAGGCGGTATATGTCTATATCAAGATTTGTAGATAAAATCAAACGTCTAACCAAATTATTAAGTTTTCAAATGATTTGATTATTTATCTGTTTACCTATTCTATGAATTTATAATTGGAACCTGATCACTGAGCTGGTTTCGGTGTTCCTTCTCAGAGTAGCTAGGAAATACCGGTCTCATCTAATTTAGTTTGAGCTATTTATAACCAATTTGCAAAATAACCATAAGAATCATTTGGTGAATGTGATAATGAAAGTAAATTTAAAGTAAATTTTAATAAAAAATCGGCACAATAAAAGCGGGACACACTTCTATCGTATGCTTATCGTGATTTTACCTACCATAAAAAACCTCCGGGTCGCCCCAAGGATACGATGGAGCGTTTCTTTCGCCTGAATACGACACAAGAACCTCCCGAACTGGCCCTGGCCGGTGAGGACCTGTGTCAGGCGGAAGAGGAGCACGCTGTGGTGCCTCTACAGCTACTCCTCAAAGAGGGGGGGGGGGGGAGTGACTGTCTCCATACAAGCCTGCGAATCTATATAAACTCTGTCCAAAAAGTACTACTATAACACTCAACTATACTATAACTATCTACCAACTTACTTGATATGTATGCGGCAAGTCAGAGTCACTCGTCAGCACTTGGTAGTCAGTACTAAGTATTAAAATCTCTGGTTCCACTGCGGATTAATATGTACATAATACAAAAACAATTAAATAGGTAGCACCACAACCGGTATTTCAGGTCTACGTTTTATTTATGATCCCTAGTTATTTTAAAATAAAATTTCACGGTAAGCCTTATCGGTTTTTATAGGTAGGCACTTATACAGTGTAAATTTTGGTGCTATTTCATATTGTATCACGTATCACGCACGACTCACATTCTTATACCCGTAGATGTTATTTGCATCTGTTCTCGTCAGATATTTCGTAATAATGTCTTGTTTAACTTTCTATGCCGCGAAAACTTCCTATCGCCAGGGTCATAAATACCGGTTCGCTCGGTAAATAGACGGCACGTGTTCGGTTTCGTTACGTTTTGGTTCCCGGTTACAATGATGCTTAATTTTCTTCTTATATCAGGTAATTATCAGTTTATGAAACTGCACATATTATTATCTTCAGATTGTGTTTGAATTATAAAATCAAATAAACTACTCTTTTACGATATTTACTTATGATTCCTATTCATTTATATCCCATGGTTATGTTTGTTGAAAATGTGCATTTTCATAAACTAAACTAAAAAAGGTAACCCAACATAAAAAGCATAGTTTTGGGTGTTTAGTAAACGGCACGAAGTAAGATCATATATATGATCTTATATACATGATTTAGTACGAGATACAAATAACATGATTTACGTCTCTTAGAGCGTCATCATAAGTCTTTCAAAGATAAAAAGTTGCAAACTTGCTTGCAGGCGGATCTGTACCAAGTGACTGCAACCTCTGCCAGGCTTCAACCGGTGACAAGATGCAATTTAAGGAACGAAACACTTTGTGTGATAGATGAACAAAATTTTTGCTTCACCAGTGGCGTTGTGTGCGATGGCATCAAGAACTGCGGCGTCACTGACTGGTTAGTCAACTTTATTGTAAGGCGTGATTTCTCAACTTAAAGAAAAAAGGGTTTGGTCTTTTTTTAAGCAAATTATACTAGTCACTCATTTTGAAAGTAGCGGCACAAGATGAAACTGTAAATCCCATATAAATAATTTTACACAAGGATGTTAGTAACAATTTTAGCGTACGCTATCCGGCCTATGTTATTAACATTAACTTAGACACTACTAATGACAATGTTGTTTTGATAAGATGCCTCACTATGTGCTCTCATCATCTTTCAGTAATCACTTTCAGAAGGTTGTTGCTACTTCCATGCAATATGAGTCAACTAGTAATTTACTCAAAGAGAGTGCGTCTCTTCTCGCCAGATTCACACTTTCTCAGATTCACAAGAAGAGATGCACTCTTTTTGAGTAACACCCGTATTTACAAACAAGTATACCTAACTACTTAAGTAGTTACTTTTACTCAAGTAAAAGTAACTACTTACACTCATTCAAAAATCTGACCAACTTGATTCAAGCGTTTTTTTCTGATTTTTCGAAGAAGGAATTCATTCGAAAAGATGCCGAGGGGATTATCAGAAGTTTTACTTTGGGGGAAGAAGGACATTCTACGAGAGATATATTGCGCAGAGTGGCTGTATCCCAATCCTGTGTCGTGTCGTGTTACGGAGGTATCGCGGCGTGGATAAATTTGCTGATCGACCTCGCAGTGGTCGGCCAACTGATTTTACTGCTGCTCAGAAGTGTTACATCAAATTGCAGACTGGCCGAGACCTAACAAACAATGTCACTAAAATAAAAGTTGAGTTGCGGGCTGCTACTGTACTAGAAATTAGTACTCAGACCATAACGAATTGCTTACACCAGGTTGGATTACGAACGAGGAGATCCTGGCTAGCACCCCTGAACTCACAGCAACGACAGAAACGCAGATTGCAGTGGGCTAGATTCCGCCAAAATGAAGAAAACGACGAGGAAAACATTTGGCAGAATTGTCTCTTCGTTGACGAGTCCAGAATTAGCAATCATCCAGACAACCGACGTCTTTGTGTCTAGAGAAGACTTGGGGTCGCTGAAAGATAAAGAACTGCCACCGAAACCGTTCAACAAGGCGGGAAATCGGTATCCTTTTGGGGCGTTATAATGGTTGGTGCTAGAACGCCGTTGATCTCGTATCGTGGCTCGATGACTACATCCTTGTACTAATCCATTGCTATTATGGAATTGTCAGGTCATTTGGAATAAACCATGGCCCTCGATTCGTAATGGTTGACGATAATGCACCCGCACATCGAGCTCAACGAATCAACGCAGCTCTGCGTGAATACGACATTACCAGGTTAGACTGTCAGCCGACTCGCCTGACTTAAACCCGATAGAGCACGCGTAGGATGCTGTCAAACGAGCTGTTTGGAAACGTCAGCCACCTACCCAGACAGTGCCAGAGATCAGGGAAGCTGTTAATCAAGAATGGGACAAGTTACCGCAAGAAATGCTGGATAACTTAATTCTCAGCCGGCCAAGAAGGATTGCCGCATGTGTTCGAACCAGGGGAGGAGTTATTTTGTAATAAATAAAAACAATTTTATAATAAATGTTGACAATATTTAGTTAAACCTCTTTTTCTTCCAATTATTTATTAGTCGAATTTGCATTAGGACTTTTAAATTCTATTTTTGTTAATAAAAAAAAAGTTTAAAATGTGTATCTTTTTTATAAAAAAGAAGTTACGTAAGCAACATTCCTTTAAAAAGTTAAATTTAAAAAATATTAAAATCTTTTGTTATAATCATATCTGTAGGTACTATGGTTATAAAATGGAACAATTTGCCTGCTGCGGTCTTCCCGTACGATTATAATTTAGGTGTCTTCAAGGCTAGAGTGAATAGGCTCATAATAAGCTAGTGCGCCTCACCATCTACGATTGCATCACTGCTTACCTGGGATCGCAGTCAAGCTTTAGTTTATATTAATTAAAAATTAATCTATTCTATCTACATTATAATAGATTTGTACACTATGTATGCTTAGCCAGATATATCTTGAGACATCTGTGGCTGAGACGTACCACAGCCAAAGTGTAAAATTAACAGGTACATAACAGTACCATCGTACGCCGCCACTTTAAAATCCAATTGTTTGTTTACAATATTCTTTTCAATTCGACTAACAAGTTCAATGATATTTGAAGGTAAACGAGAATTATAACATTGGACGAACTTTGGGCGCGCCACAGTTGAGGCGATACCTAAGTCCCATCTTTGAGGCGTGCCTGGAAAGACTTCACGGCGTTCTCAACTACCGCACGACGCAGGTCCTTACCGAATATGGCAAGTTCGGTAAGTATCTGTTCCGGATTCACGCGGAGAAGTCGCCACTGAGCGGAACACCCGGAGGACACGGTGGAGCATACTGTAGAGGTGTACCCCGCCTGGGCAGAGCATCGCCGTGTCCTCGTAGCGGCGATCGGTGGCAGCGATCTCTCTCGACGGGCCTTGGTTCGGGCCATGGTCCGGAGTGAGGAGGGACAGCAGGTGGTCGCCTCCTTCTGCGAAGCAGTAATGCTAGCAAAGGAGGAGGCCGACCGCATCAGGCAAAGGCAATGGGGCGCACGCCCCAGCCGCGACCGGGATTCCGATCCCGATTTCCGACCACCGCAGGCGCGGGCTTGTGGATGGCGAGCCATGGGTAGCTCGCTGTCTGATTGTCCGGTAACCGATCGGACCGAGCCCAAGTCGTCGACGGCGCGTACTGTTCCCGTGCGCCTAAAGGAGCTGTCAGCAAACTGTAGGGGCCCAGCAGGGCCGAAGCCTACTGGGGCCAAAGGTTATGTGCCAATGTATGCGCTAACAATTTCGTAAACTTGATTTCGTCGACTATCCTTGCGCACTCAACACCTAAAACTATTCCTCACCGTCAGAGAACAATCAAGCCTTGGTTGACACCGGGCTTGTTACGGTGCATCAGACATAGAGACAGGTTGCACAAGAAAGCAAACCTAAATAAAAACAATGCAATAACGCAAGTCACCAAATTTGTCAACCAAATTTTTGTATCAGAATAACGTTATTGCAAAAAACCAATTTGGCTTTGTGAAAGGTAAGTCAACAGAGGATGCTACTTTATTGCTTTCAGAGATTATAGCTCGTCACTTAGACAATAAAGAGAAAGTAATAGGTATTTTCCTCGATATGTCGAAAGCTTTCGACACTGTTTCTGTTCCAATGCTGCTCTCAAAAATGGAGTCGATTGGTATTCGTGGGATCGCACTGGAAATTTTTAGCTCTTACCTCTCCAACAGAACTCAATGCGTTGGGATAGGTGATTGCATGAGTTCAAAGGTTTCTCTCTCTTTTGGCGTGCCTCAAGGCAGTGTTCTCGGACCCACTCTCTTCCTGTTGTACATCAACACCTTGTGTTTAATGAACTTACCTAACTGTAGTATTATTACATATGCTGATGACACTGCGTTGATTGTGCATGGAAGAGACTGGAAAGGTACTCGATGCTATGCAGAGCGAGCTCTTCAAGATATATTGACTTGGCTTAATGACAATCTATTGACGCTTAATGTCGAAAAGACCAAATATATGACCTTTTCTCACCGCTCTATTACCCAACCTCCGTCGGATTTCACAATTGCTGCACATACGTGTGACCCTTCAGAGAACTGTAGTTGTCCCATACTAACTCGCACTACCAATATTAAGTATCTGGGTCTTATAATAGACAGTTCTCTGAAATGGTCAGCACATATAGAACAATTGACTGCCCGCATAAGAAAATTAATGCCGACTTTCAGAAAGCTCAGAAATTCTGCTGATAGGGAAACTTTGCTGTGCGTCTACTTTGCCCTTGCTCAAAGCTTGTTGCAGTACTGCGTTGTTGTTTGGGGTGGGGTTGGTAGGACTGTCCTGCTTCCCCTGGAGCGTGCGCAAAGGGCAGTCTTGAAAGTCATGCTTGGTCGCCCCCGTAGATACAGCACTGAATCGTTGTATAATGACTGTCCTGTTTTGACTGTCAGACAACTTTTTGTACTGTCAACCACTCTCCGGAAGCACAGAAGCATGGTATTTAAACCAATCCAAAAGCGTAATAAATCTAGAGTTTGCTCATCAACGCCACACAGAACGACTCTTGCTAGACAACAGTATTATGTTATAAGTAACCATATATATAACAAAGCGAACCAAGTACATAACATCTTTCCTCTACCTATCAGCAGGTGCAAGGATGTAATACGTCGCTGGCTTCTACGGTTAAACTATTCCGAAACAGAAGAGATATTAAATAGTAGAACTTCATAATTACAATCACACTCTCACCAACACATTACACTACACACTTCACCAAACTCAAGGGTACTTGTACAAGATTTTGTTATTTTTTATTTTTTAAGTAGTTTATAAATAACCATTATCAGTATTTTTTGTTTTTGTCTTGACGCTATGTATCGCATGCATTGTAATTATTATTAATCATTCATTTTGAGTTACAAAGTTATATCACAAATAAATTAGAATTGTATTAAATTACACAAATTTAAATCAAATTATATTAAATCATAAAATTTATATTTAATTGTATTAAATTATAATATAGGGAGGAGGATGCTGTCGACTGTGTCACAGTTCATACTAGTACAGTCGTCAACGTTATCTCTTAAACAGTTTGCTATGAAAAATAAAAAAATAAAAATTATCTGTGAAAAATTATAGATTAAGAGAAATTTGTGAAATTGAAATATTAAATAAATAAATATAAAAATATAAAAATATAAATATAAATATGTGGAAATGTCACCCGGGGCACTGGGACGAAGGCAATGAATGGAACAGGGTAGGTTTTTAGTCAGTAAAAGTCTGATACTATTTCCCGCCCCACCCAAGGGCGGGATTTGTCATTGGATGATTTTACCTATGATAAAAAATATCATAGAAATTCTACATCCAAGGCCAAACGAGGATTGACATATCATCAAGTGTCAGCGTTTAAGCGATCTGTAATGTTTAAACGTACCTACTTCTCATAAGATTTTAGGATAGGTACATGTAGTAGAGGCGGTTTAGTATTTAGAATTGTCTTGACATTGGTATGACGTGACTTTGACCGTAATTAATTTATTGTGTGGTTTCCTTTACTGTTAGTTTAATAAAACCATGTGTAAATACTTCTCAGTTTTGCACAAAAAATCTGTCTGTCTTTAGGACGGAAAAAATCCACGATTTATATCAGTATAATGTAACTATGTATAATTGGTAAAGCGAAGTTTTTTATGGTAGGTAAAATCATCCAATGACATTCCCCGCCCTTGGGCGGAGCGGGAAATAGTGTTAGACTCTTATTGACTAAAAACCTACCCCGTTCCTTCGTTGCCTTTCATACTTGGGCCGAGCCTTCTTTTCAGAAGCCGTCCCTTGGCCCCAGTAGGTTTCGGCCCTGCTTGCCTGCTAGCAGACTAGGCCTTCACGGTTTACTGACAGCTCCTTGAGGCGCGCGGGAAATGTACGCGCCGTCGACGACTCGGGCTCGGTCCGGTCTGTTACCGGATGGTCGGACAGCGAGTTACCCATTGCTCGCCGTCCGCAAGCTCGAGCCTACGGTGATGGTAAAGCGAGGTAGAGTGTTTTTTTAGTATTATTTGATATTCTAAGTCATGTCGTAATAGTTATATTACGACATGACTTAGAATATCAAATAATTCCTTCCGCTCTGGGTGGAGCGCCAGGGAGTGTCACACTTTTACTGAATCAAACTCTGTTCTCTGTTGAAACTGTGTTCCTTCAGTTGCCCTTTGCGATCTACGGTCTAGCTAACTCTTTCAAACAAACCTGCAGATTTTCATGACCCAAACTTAACATTTAGAGAAGGGATGGCGAACCTTTAGTAACGACGGTGACATTACCTATTATAAAAAAAAATATAAACCAAAACATGCCGCAAATATTACTTTTTTGGAGACTTAAAAAAAAAAAAAAATTGGGCAAATGCGAGGCGGACTCGCACACCGAGGGTTCCTCTAAAGTAACTTATGTTAGAAATTCAATTCCCGATTTGAACCTCGAAGATTTTTACGAATCTAAAATAGGTTTTTTTTTGGGGCGAAAATTACATTTTACAGATTGACTCCTATACTTGTATTATGTATGTGCTAGAAGTACCCTAAGAATTATGATTCTCTTGAGAGTGTCGAAATATAAGTTTTATGTGACATAAATGGTCGTATCTTCTTTTTTACTTAGAAGTTTTACTTTTTCATGGCATCAAGGGACCGCAGACCTGAGTATAATTATGGTTTTAATTTCCACTATCTTTACGCGAACCCAAGATAAAGGCTCTTGACAGACAGACAGACGGACAACAAGGTGATCCTAAAAGGGCTCTGTTTATTCCTTTTGAGGTACAGAACCCATAAAAAAAACAAAAGTAGAGACACATTTAACGATTCATTGAACTTTGTTGTTTTATTGTTGCAAATTATCTAGATCATCACCATCATCATCTGACTGTTAATGTTCCTATTGCTGGGACACAGGCCTCGTCTCTAAGAGAGGGAATGGGCCGTGATTCACCGCGCGGCCCCAGTGCAGATTGGTGAATGGCACATGTCTTCGAATTTTTGGTTTTAGCACATGCCGGTTTCCTGTTTGTCACGATGTTTTCCTTCACCATTTTGAGAGCAGTGGTGATGAAATAAATTACACAAAGTAATGCGCTTGGCTGGGTTCGAACCCACGACCAACAACTCGTAACTCGGGGCCGTTACAACTCGGCCACCATTGCTCTACTCGGCCATCATTGTCTAGATGCTAAGTAAGTATTGGTGGGCCCAAATTTTACTGCCACGTGCCACTAATTGGCATGCGTGCCATAAGTTCGCCATCCCTCATCTAAAGCGATGGTTAGGATCCGTTTCTATTCAGTTGGCATGTTTGCAATTAGGTTAAGTATCTACGATGCATGACAATTGGGCTATCATTCAATCATGAAATGTGCCAAACCTATTACTTTTGTAGTACCATGCCGCGGTTTTAGGTCTACCGAACAGACTCAGAAATGATTCTTTAGGAAATTATATTTATGATAAATAGCTAGCTAGATCATTCTTGCTTTTGATACAAAGACAAAAACTCACGCTTATTAACGATTTTCAACACACTTGCGAGTCAAAAAAACTGATAATTATGATAAGAGTAAAAACCTAATATTAAAATACAATAACAAAGTTTTGTACCATCAATGATTTATTTTTATAACCCTATATAATGTTTGTTTATAATACTCAAGACAAAGGCACTTTGTGAAGATTAAAAATAATGTCATATTTGGATCAATAAGTTCTTTGGGGTCATTTCTCATATTGCATGGTTAACCGAAACGCTGATTCAATTAAAGCTATTTCTCCAATGGGTTCAAATAGTTATATAATATCTCACAGTAATCCATCCTGATCGTGTTCACACGTGGTTTTTGACCAGCAAAAAGATAAGATGACGTTGAAATCGCGTACTAGCTGCATTGGCGCATACCCGCATCGTCGTCTAGGTGTGTAGTAGTGTAGTAGTGTGGTAGTGCATACAGGTGATCACTTAAATAGGAGTTTCATTTTTTGGGAGATGTTCGCGTCCGTAGGAACTTTTTCCTATGTCCACCCTGCACGTGTTACCTGTGTGGTGCTAAATCTACAGGCGAACCAAAGATTCTAACCCGGATCTACTTGATTTTTTAGAGCTTTCAAACATGCATCTCAAAATAGAATCGTTTTTTGCTACGTTGTCGGTCGGATCACTTAAAAGTTGGTTGCGCGAATTTGCTGTGTGGACTGTAGGTTTAAAAAGCGATCTAAGGTTTGTTAACAATATGCAGATACTGTGCCTGGATGGGACGGAAACTAGGAAGGAACACTGACCTTTTGACTTCGAAGGTTCCACGTGGCACCGGCCGGCGATTTTCGACTTCGCACATTTAAATCACTGCCAGGTCCTGTTTTGCACTACACTGCACTGTTGTTGAGTTTGAATGGTTGGATCACGAAAATAGTCAATTTTCTTGTAATTTCGAGCGGGCGCGGTTAGCGGTGCGGTCACATTCACAATCGATGCACACACGTCAAATGTCAAATCATTTCTAGAGGTCGTGCGGGTGAAGGAAAACGGAAGGGATAGGATTGCTAGGCCAAAAAAATAAATTACAAAAACAAAATCGCGGAACATAGCAAATTGGCGCAACCATTCCCCCCGGGTTTGAAGGGTTACCTTCAAAGAAAAGAAAAAAAACAAAAGCGAAACTAAACCCTATTACTAATCTAAACTATCAATACTAGGTAGCGAAACAACTTATAACTAACTATGCCACTACTACTGATTAGGCAGAGGGCAGAGGCGAATAACCGGACGCAGGCACGATCCAGTTGCGGTTTTAACCTTTACGACTCGCGCCACTCCGTTCGAACCCGGAAAAACTTCTTCCACTACACCAAGAGGCCAGTGCAGAGGAGGCGCACTCTCAGTCTTCAGTATCACCACAGTACCGACTGTGACTGGCTCTGAAGGAGTGTTCCACTTTTGACGCGACTGCAGCGTATGCAGATAATCTGTCCTCCATCGCTTCCAAAAGGACTGAACTAAGCTATCTAGCAGAGCGTGACGCGGGTGAAGCTGCAGTTTGTCAGTCTCGACATCTAAAGCGGGCAAATATTTAAGAGGAGTCGTCGTCAAGAAGTGAGCCGGCGTCAACGCTAGTGGCTCCGATGGATCACTAGACAAAGTCCGACACAACGGACGCGTATTCATCAACGCCTCTACCTGAGCGAGTACGGTGCTCAACTCCTCGTACGAGAGAATCTGTTCGCCTATGACCCGAAACAGGTGCGACTTAAGGCTTTTAATATTCGCCTCCCAATTGCCACCAAAATGACTAGCCGCTGGCGTATTAAAACACCAATCAATGCGATTCTCAGCTAAGACATGGGCGAATTCACTTTGGTAGTACTTGGAGCGTAAGAATGTATGTAATTCCGAAATATTGCGTCGCGCTCCAACATAATTTGTGCCGTTGTCAGAGTATAAGCGCTTAACGGGACCACGGCGAGATAAAAATCGTTTAAATGCAGACATAAAACCCTGCGTACTCAAATCACTGGTTAACTCTATGTGAACTGCACGAGTTGTCATACAAACGAATAGGCAAATGTATGCCTTTGTGGAACGTATGCCACGACCACGGGCAATAGTGACTTTAAACGGTCCAGCATAGTCCGTCCCAGTATGTATGAAAGGTTTCACCGTCTGTACAACACGACAAGAACGATGGTCGGCCATTTCCGGCGCGTTGAAACGCGGGCGGAGCTTAAAGCAGGGCACACATCTGTGCACTCTAGCGCGTATCAAATTGCGAGCGGAAAGTATCCAGTACTTCTGTCGAAGAATGGACATTAATAAATCGGGACCAGCGTGACAATTCACCTTATGGTGATAGTCCACCAACAAATCCAAAACGTGATCCCTGCGTGGTAGAACTACTGGATGCATTTGTTCAAACTCTAACTTAGCATTTCGCAGACGGCCACCGACACGAATGAGTCCGTCTTGCAAAAATGGTTTCAAATGTTGAAGTGCGCGACTACAAGGTTTACGTGATTCTAAACTACGAAATTCTATTGAAAAATAAAATTTCTGCAACTCTCGAAGTACAACTGATTCAGCTCTATCCAAATCAGCTGCGATTATAGCACCACGCGATGGTAATAATCTCAAAAATCTTAGGACATAAACTACACAGCGTAATAGTCTCGACCAAGACGAGACTCGATTAGACAACAACAAAACAACTGACTCTTCACGCGGAACTGATACTACAAGCGTATGTTTCCTCTCCTCGGGTGGCTCTGAAACAGTAGCGGGGTTAAACGGAGCATTTGGCCACTCGTTAGGAGTGGTATGAAGCCAGGGAGGGCCACAAAACCAAAGCGGATGATTTAAAATTTGCGCAGGAAGCAAACCACGTGAGAGACAATCAGCTGGGTTTTCTGTTCCAGCGACATGGAATATATTTTCCGGTGACAATTCAGCTTGAATCTTAGCCACCCTATTTGCGACAAACGTGCCCCATCGATGGGGTGACGATTGAATTCGACGATTGAATTCGTAAACCTTCAAAGGTTCCTGCGGAGAAAATCTATACAAGAAGCGTTTTTCTGCGGAGGCACGGGAGCCACCGAGCGAAAAAATATCACCCTTGAAAGGGAGCGCGACAACATAACGACCATCTTTATCACGAGTAGTCGTGCGGGTATAAATCTCCTCAGTGACCTGATCCTCAGGGCTGAGAATAGGCGGGACATTGACCTCTTCAATCTCCCAGAACTTGCGGATGGTAGACTCAAGCGGCGGCTCGACGGTGCAACAGTGCGACACAGTCGAGTAACTATTTAAATAAGCGGGTGCGGAACCAACTATAACAAACCCGAGAACTGTTTCCAGTGCGTGCGGAGCGGGGTACATCGGAAGACCTTGAATTTTACGTGATAACTGGAGATGCGGGAGAATCGAAGCACCGATCAATAGATCGATATCTCCAGGGAAAGCGTAATTTCCGTCGGCTAACTGCAAGTTCTTAAACTCCGTCAGCATGGACGTGTCAACCGGTACCGTGGGCAACCGTTCCGTAATCTTATCTGCGACTAGCGAATCCATTTCAAACGAAATATTACGATTAAAACGTGAACTAAATATTATTTTAATGGAACCGTGAATGGTTGCCTTTAAACCTCCAAAACCTTTCACTTCTGAGCGGGATGACCAATTATTAAAACTAAAACCAAGGCGTTGACAACAATCCCGAGTAATAAAATTACTCTGGGAAGCGCCATCTAGTAGCGCTCGAACGGTGCGCGGTTTGCCAAAGGCATCTACAATGACAACTTGCGCGGTCGCAAGTAAAACGGTAGTGATTTGAGTACCAGCGGCGGAAAGCGAACACAATGTTACGTCGTTTGCACTTGCAGCAGGCCGCGCGTCACAAGCGTCGCGCGTCTGCGCAGGCTGCGGCTGCGATGGCAGCTTACTACTCTCAAAATGTAAGAAGGTATGATGTCTAGCTAGACATTTACGACAGCTAACACCACTGTTACATGACGTAACCAGATGTTTGTCACTTAGACAATTAAAACACAAATTATTAGTGCGGACAAACTTGTAACGATCACTAGGCGATAATCTCTGAAATCCCGAACACTTGTACAGCTGTGTATGGCTACCCTTACACAGAGAACAGTCAGGTGTTGAGACGGTATTAACTAGCGTATGTGCAGTCTTGACTGACTTCGATGACGCGTCTATACGGCGATCGGAACCTGTCCTATTCGTGACTTCATGACGTGCCGACGTGCGCTGCAATACCTTAATATGGTCGCGAATAAAAGATTCTAAATCTTCGAACTTAGGTATTTCTTTGCCGCGCTGAGTCGTTTCAAACAGACGAACAGTTTCAGGATCTAATTTATTTAAACCGATATACAAAAACAAAAAGTCACAGAGGTCATTGACCTTTAGGTTCTTTACTGCACGAACAGATGATGCGAAAATATTTAAAAACTTCTCTAAATTATGATCGTTACAAACGGAAAAACTTTTCAAATCGAATAATTGATCTAAATATGCGGTGGCTACTAATCGCTTATCTTCGTATTTTGTTTTTAAAGTGTCCAAAACTAAAGTGTAATTTTCAGCGCTAAACGTAATTCCAGCACAGACAGCCTTTGCCTTACCGGTCAATTTTTCTACGAGATAATGCAATCTCTCGTGATCTGTCAGCGATGTGTTCCTATGTATTATATTTTCGAAACTATCTATAAATAAATTCCAATTTCGAATGTCACCATCAAATTCAGGTATTTGAATTGGCGGCAATCGTGGGCGTTCGCGAGGAGGGTTGGATAAACCACTCGCGGGGGGGGAGTCTCTAAACTCCTAGCAATACGTTTGATACGACAATACAAGTCATCAAAGGACGACAATGCCTGATAACTCACACAGTAATCAGGATTTAACTCCAACTCTAAAATGTTTATATCCTTAATTGTAGATTTAAAATCCGCGCGCAAACTATCTAAAGTTTCCAACGAACACAAGAAAGCATCTCTAATCGCCAGATCCGAGGTTTGCAAAGATTTATCACAAATTGATTGAACACGTGAAAACTGTGAGTCCCTTTCAGCGTATAAAAGCTTTAACTGAACCTTTAAATCAGTACTAACCTTGGTTCCCTTAAGAGACATCTTGTTTTGATATATTCACACTATACACTCAAACAAACACTTAACGAATTATTAAGTAAGCGATAATTATCAGATAACAATATGGTAGTATTGTAAACAACAAAGCGAACGGCGAACGAACGGAATAACCTGTCTATATAATCTATGGTTTATCCGTTTCCTACAATTATTCACTCAACAATGAACGGGTATTTTTGAAATGCGTCTACCTACATGCAATTTGTAGGACTTCCGAATGAATTTTGGCAAGAAAAAGAATGCGATCGATTTATATCTACGCTGATATTTACGTAGCTAACTATAATTATGCGGTGCGGTTGACGGCGTAGGTACCGTAATTATCAATGACTCTTTAACTATACGAGCGAAATAACGTATAGTTGCCTAAATGCCTAGATGCGGGTTTTCTACTATTATATCTAGGTAAACAGGCGCGTTGCGTTTATTCCCTATGGAACAAATACTATATTGCGAAATTACAAGAAAATGATTCACGATCCTGCTCGTAGGACCAAAAAGTAATGGTTGCGCGAATTTGCTGTGTGGACTGTAGGTTTAAAAAGCGATCTAAGGTTTGTTAACAATATGCAGATACTGTGCCTGGATGGGACGGAAACTAGGAAGGAACACTGACCTTTTGACTTCGAAGGTTCCACGTGGCACCGGCCGGCGATTTTCGACTTCGCACATTTAAATCACTGCCAGGTCCTGTTTTGCACTACACTGCACTGTTGTTGAGTTTGAATGGTTGGATCACGAAAATAGTCAATTTTCTTGTAATTTCGAGCGGGCGCGGTTAGCGGTGCGGTCACATTCACAATCGATGCACACACGTCAAATGTCAAATCATTTCTAGAGGTCGTGCGGGTGAAGGAAAACGGAAGGGATAGGATTGCTAGGCCAAAAAAATAAATTACAAAAACAAAATCGCGGAACATAGCAAATTGGCGCAACCAAAAGTGATAACCCTAATTAAGTACATAAAGTACAAAATCATAAATTAAGTAATCGTAAAACAGACTGGAATGTATATAATGAATACCTAGAAGAGGAAACAGATCTAAGAGTAAATTTTAAAACAAAAGCAGAAATAGACGATAAAACATTCTACATTACATACCTTATGCAGGGGGTAACATTGTGTATTACTTTGGCTGAAATAAATACCTACTCTTAAAACGTAAATGAAGGAGGCAGTTTTAGTCAATCACAATAATAGAAGAGAAATTTATGAGATTTTATGGAGAATTGAAAGATATTATAACGAAGGCAATACTACTAGTCTATATGGTAAATTACCGAATTACCGCAATACGAACATATTGTACGACATTTATGCCAGTGTTTGGTCCAGTACTACAAAGCCATCTGATCTGGTGATTTGATTCATTTCTAAGTATTCGTCTTAGTCGTAACTCTTGAGAGAGTTCGTGGTCATGTCTCGGTCGAGTCTTGCACCACCGTCTCTTTCGTGATGCAGGTATATATGGCTTTTCCTTGCACCATCAATACCTAGGTATATATGGCTTTTCCTTGCACCATCCATACCTAGGTATATATGGCTTATATATATCAGATCTATCAAATACCAGCATATCTTCTGCATGGAAAAGTCCTAGACGGTACTTCGCAAAAACTTCAACCACAAATTAGTGAAGTAGAACTATCTATGACTCCATTAATACTGAATTAAGTCAAGTGGTTGCAAATCTATTTAGATTAGATAATCTTTACTCTCAGAAAATAACAATGCATGTATGTGAGCAAAACAATTACGTGCGAGTAACTGTCTCAAATACACAGTAACTACATATTATATAGATCCAATTAATATGTAGATCTACTTATATATTATAGACCGGAGATTACTATGTGCCAACCAAATCAAGGGAAAGAATAAAGACAATAAATTACAGCAGACATTCTCTTGCCTATTAAGAGGTTGCAAGTCACCGTTATTTCCGAATAGTAAAATACTGATCTATAGAGCCATCATAAAACCGGTGCGGATTTATGGTAAAGGACTATAACGTTTCCTCTGCCGCGGCGGCCGCGGGAGAAAACCGCTTCGTGAGTTGCGTACCTGTCTCTTCTTTAATATAATATAGAAAGGCCAAATTTTTATTCATATAGTATTTCTATTGTCTTTCTGTGTGTGCATATACGTACACCGTTAAATTTCGATCGTTTTAATCCCGTGGAGGGTCGACTCGCCCAGCTGATGTTTAAGTACTTAATTAAAGAAATTATTTTCGTTCATGTATAAATTAATTCGAGTTAAAAAAAGTACTTTATATTATGATTTTATCTTTATCTTTAAAAAATAGTGTTTCATGTACCGGATTGACCCTCCAGAGGATTAAAAATTTCAACATTTAACGGTGTATATAATTATAAGTTTATTGGAGCGTAACAATATTGTCACCCTTGTCTTGTTTGATACCTACGCACCATGGAGCACAAGAACCAATTTATCACACAATCACATCACGCGAAGCTGAACTCGCCCTCCGCCTTTGTTTAATGACTTTGATTTAGAACAAAAGGTTAAAAACTCACGAAGCGGTTTTCACCCGCGCCCTCCGCGACCGCAAGCCTGGCAACCGATTATCGCCAGCCACTGCGTGGTCGCCCTCCAACTGACCGCAAAGCGTGCGGGGCACGTGGGGGCACAAACCGCCGAGGTGGCGGCAAAACGCGTCGTGAAATGTGCTTTAATTTTTTACATATATTTGCATAAGCTGCGGGCCCGCAATCGCTGCGGCCGCGGGTGAATCTCTCCCAAAACGTACCGATAATGCTCTTTTCACTGAACCAGTGAAAAGAGCATTATCGGTACGTATCATTACGGTACACTCCATGCTACGCACGCATTAGTTATAAATTGTTTATCACTCCACTTCTTCTTTTACATAGAATACCTAAATTTACACTTAGGGATAAAAGCGTATTTTTGTTGCACAGAGGCCACCGATATCCGTGGAGGCCACCGATCTACGTCTTGGAAGTAATACAAAGTTATTAATGTTAAACCTTTTGCTTTGTAGGTTTGATGAACGGAAATCCGAGTGTAGTTTACCCATAGAATACATGGGCTATGCTTCTGTCGTGGCCGTGATCGCTGCAGTCGTGTGTGCATTACTGGCCGGTGGGCACATCCTCATGCGGTGCCTCCCACCCTTGGCTAACTCATTCTTCATATTTAATGCCAACGAGGACAACAGACTGTGCATGGATTCCGTGTTCAAATCACCGGCACATGTACCATTCGAAGTAGACAGAGCTAAGAAGACTTCGCTCATTCCGGTTGGTTAATTTTAATCATTTTATGTCGACTATACACAATGGTATAGACATTTTGATTGTATATGTCCACAGGTTTCCAGTACTTCCTCTAGTGAGCACTCGGAAGGCACCCAAAACTGTGACTCGACAGAGCCATCGTCAAGCCTATCTACAAACGTGAGTATGTTTTTATGTTATCGCCTCCCCTACTACTGCAATTATAGGCGATGATGTATTTCTTCACACCCAATTTTTGTTGGGTATATTGTATAGTAGTTATACGTTGCAATGAACATGAGGTATGTGTGTGAGACATGTCCTTTGTCCTGTTTACGTAACGCACTTCGCTTTACGAATGGTAATTGCGAAAGTCAAGTCAATTGTAAAACTTAACTATTTTTAACCCCTGAACAATTTTAGGCACCCCTTTCGTACCACCACATTAGAAGATATTAACCTACACAAAAACAAAATTAACTAAATTATTGATTATTTATTACTTTGAGGCGATATCAATATGAATAAGATCACACATAGTAGTTTGCTACCATTTTAATAATAATATAATTTTAGGGCACGCAGCAAGGTCTGAAAAGGCAGTCTACAATGAAATCAATGACAGCGAAACTCACAAAAACGATACGCACTGTGACTGGGCGAGGGAAGACCCGACGTGCGTCAGGAGTCCCCAGTGGCGAGGCGGCTACTGATGATGTCGAGACCCCATTGAAGATACACAATTATTAAGCACAGATATTCTGTCGTAATCAACACAATGTGCAGGTTCACGTAAATAACCTATCCTTTACTTTTCGTCTTCACACATATTTTGAAAATCATCTCCCCAAAGTGAGACAAAAAAAAAAAGAAAGAACAAAGAAATAACCCGTTGAATAGATCTGAGAGAACTTGACCAAACTATTGAAAACTTTTTTGATGTAGTTACTGTTTATGGTTCCGTACCCAAAGGCTAAAAACGGGAACCTATTACTAAGACTTTACTTTCTGTCACTAGGCTGTATCTAAAGAACCGCGATAGCTAGACAGTTGAAATTTTCACAAATTATGTATTTTTGTTACCGCTAGAAGAACAAATACTATAAACAAAATAAAATAAATATTTAAGGGGCGCTCCCATACAACAAACGCGATTTTTTTTTGCCGTTTTTTGCTCTTTTTAGAATAGAATAGAATAAACTTTATTGTACACCAAAATAATTTCAAAAACTTTTAAACAAACTTAAATCTATGGGTACAATGGATGGCTGGCTTTATCAATACTGGCAACAGGTAGGCACTTGAAATATTCACAAAATACTCAGTTGTACTTTGTGAATATTTACAAAATACTCAGTTGTATTTTAATAATAAATAATTAAAATAAAATAAATAGTTAAGGGGGGCTCCCACACAAAAAACGCCATTTATTTGCCTATTTCGTTGTTGTTTACCTAGTCAATGGAACGGAACCCTTTGTGTGCGAGTCCGACTCGCATTCGGTCGCTTTTCTTTACGAAGTTCCGAGAACTGATTATAAAGGACCTGGTCATCATCAGACCTTCAAGATGTATCATGCAATAGCGTCGGTGCTAAATAAGATAAACTTTGAAACCTAGGTCTTTCTAGCTGTCCTCCACACTAAGAACCGATTATAACGAACCTGGTCATCATCAGACCTTCAAGATGTATCGTGCAGTAGCGTCCGTACCAAATAAGATAAATGTTGAAAACTATATAGGTCTTTCTAGCTGTCCTCCACACTAAGAACCGATTATAACGGACCTGGTCATCATCAGACCTTCAAGATGTATCGTGCAGTAGCGTCAGTGCTAAATAAGATAAATGTTGAAAACTAGATCTTTCTAGTTGTCCTCCACACTAAGAACCGATTATAACGGACCTGGTCATCATCAGACCTTCAAGATGTATCGTGCAGTAGCGTCAGTGCTAAATAAGATAAATGTTGAAAACTAGATCTTTCTAGTTGTCCTCCACACTAAGAACCGATTATAACGGACCTGGTCATCATCAGACCTTCAAGATGTATCGTGCAGTAGCGTCAGTGCTAAATAAGATAAATGTTGAAAACTAGATCTTTCTAGTTGTCCTCCACACTAAGAACCGATTATAACGGACCTGGTCATCATCAGACCTTCAAGATGTATCGTGCAGTAGCGTCAGTGCTAAATAAGATAAATGTTGAAAACTAGATCTTTCTAGTTGTCCTCCACACTAAGAACCGATTATAACGGACCTGGTCATCATCAGACCTTCAAGATGTATCGTGCAGTAGCGTCAGTGCTAAATAAGATAAATGTTGAAAACTAGATCTTTCTAGTTGTCCTCCACACTAAGAACCGATTATAACGGACCTGGTCATCATCAGACCTTCAAGATGTATCGTGCAGTAGCGTCAGTGCTAAATAAGATAAATGTTGAAAACTAGATCTTTCTAGTTGTCCTCCACACTAAGAACCGATTATAACGGACCTGGTCATCATCAGACCATCAAGATGTATCGTGCAGTAGCGTCCGTGCTAAATAAGATAAATGTTGAAAACTAGATCTTTCTAGTTGTCCTCCACACTAAGAACCGATTATAACGGACCTGGTCATCATCAGACCTTCAAGATGTATCGTGCAGTAGCGTCAGTGCTAAATAAGATAAATGTTGAAAACTAGATCTTTCTAGTTGTCCTCCACACTAAGAACCGATTATAACGGACCTGGTCATCATCAGACCTTCAAGATGTATCGTGCAGTAGCGTCAGTGCTAAATAAGATAAATGTTGAAAACTAGATCTTTCTAGTTGTCCTCCACACTAAGAACCGATTATAACGGACCTGGTCATCATCAGACCTTCAAGATGTATCGTGCAGTAGCGTCCGTGCTAAATAAGATAAATGTTGAAAACTAGATCTTTCTAGTTGTCCTCCACACTAAGAACCGATTATAACGGACCTGGTCATCATCAGACCTTCAAGATGTATCGTGCAGTAGCGTCCGTGCTAAATAAGATAAATGTTGAAAACTAGATCTTTCTAGTTGTCCTCCACACTAAGAACCGATTATAACGGACCTGGTCATCATCAGACCTTCAAGATGTATCGTGCAGTAGCGTCAGTGCTAAATAAGATAAATGTTGAAAACTAGATCTTTCTAGTTGTCCTCCACACTAAGAACCGATTATAACGGACCTGGTCATCATCAGACCTTCAAGATGTATCGTGCAGTAGCGTCCGTGCTAAATAAGATAAATGTTGAAAACTAGATCTTTCTAGTTGTCCTCCACACTAAGAACCGATTATAACGAACCCGGTCATCATCAGACCTTCAAGATGTATCGTTCAGTAGCGTCCGCGCTAAATAAGATAAACGTCGAATGCTAGGTTTTCCTAAATCTGAATTATGACACAATCACAATGCCTACATGAACAAAATGTATTAAAATGTGGCCCTCTGAGAGAAAGCATAAATTAGGCAAAAACGATGACTACATTACGAAACCATTCTATACTTCCATAATCTTTAGTGTCTTTTACTTTAATAATTATGTATATCGGTAGATGGCGCCCAAGTTAGAAATACTAGTGTAGAGGTCAATTCTTCAAGGTCATTGAGCAATGTAATACCCTTAAAAACAAAACAATTCAACACCGAAATTTCAGAAACAAGTTCATAACATAACAGAAATGAAAATCCAAATTTCAATCTTCCAACATTTCAAGTTTGAACTATAGTATTTAAGCACTTGCATCGCAACTAGCCAGTTTCCAGTGCGAGTACTCAGACCTCTTCTCGCGCCTTTATCCGGCAAATAAAAAGTTTTTCTTTCTTTCTTCTCTCTAGGAACATTACAAGGCCCATTATGTTAGGTACTTACGTTATGTGTCGCGACTGGAGAAATGTAATATTTGAGAGTTAAATGCTTTACTGCGACTTGGTTTATGTTGGATGATGACCAATTCACATTGTTTTTGCTAGATGCCACAGATTTTTTTTTTTGGTGTTTAGTTTTTTTGTGTATTAAGTCATTGAAGCCATAAATGACAGATTCACTCCTTAAAGATTAGATTTATTGTTCGTTTAATGAATTCATAATAAATATATAAGTACACTGTTAAATTTTGGTCGTTTTACTCCTGTGGAGGGTCGATTCGGTACATGAAATACTATCGATATGTAAAGTTTTTTCAAGAACTTCTAATTAATATACGCATGTACGAAATTATTTTCTTAAAACGACTAAAATTTAACGGTGTATATCCAGAATTTAAATTCTCACAAGATTTATAAGAATCTTACGGTGTTTGCAATTTGCCGGTGATACAAATTCACTTTACAGGATGGATTTTAGAGGTGAGTTAATAAGGATTTTACTACTGGAAACCAGGTTGCCCTAAAATTTTTAATAATTTCTAAATCATATTCACAAACAATCTGCAAAAAAAAATCGATCTTATTTCCAATAGGTCCATAAGATCAATAAACTGATGTTTGAATTCTTGAAAAGTTACAAATCGCATGAAAGCTTTTCACATAATATGACCGTCAACGACTATCCATACTCATGGGACTGTGGGGTTGACAATTGCAGATGACCACGTGATACAAAATTATTCGCTGCCAGATTTGTAACTGGAGCAAGAAGGCATCAGCTACTTCTTTGGTAATGCTCTCAAGGTTGATCAAGATTATTTAACCCAAGATTAAGTTTAACTTGGGTCTTATGCTGGCTGGTAGGCCTGGGGTAACGGCATGATGAGAGTTGCCGAGAATCGAGACGAATGACCTGATGTTGGAGACGACTATGTCCAGAGGTGGACTGATGTAGGCAGTGGACCTTTTTATCGTTGGCCCATTACACAAAGCAAGCAAAGACATCAACAATAATATACATTGATAACCCTGGTCGACAAAAATCGCAAAAAAAATAAGGAGAAAGGGCCTGCTCCCATGTGGTTTTAGTTCGCTGAACTAAAACCGATAGGTTCAAACCTTGAGATTGACATTGTCTGGTCTAGATTTTGGGACATTGCAATTAAAAATATCTTGTAAAATAAATTCTAAATAATCCTGTCACTGAAGAGCTTGTCTTTTTCTACGTACTAAGCCTACTTTACCTACTTAGATTAGTATGTAGAGCAAGAACACACCGTTATTGACATAAACACCTATTATTACTATAATTTCAACATGACCATTTATCAGCATTGCCATTCAATGTGGCAATGCTGCCAGTTTTCTGGGTACGTTTCCGGATGACAGCGATGTGGAGGAGTACTTCGACGCCTGAGTGTATGTTGTGCTTTTGTTTTATATGTACATAGGTTTATAAATACTTAGTTAATATTTAAGTTTCTTATTTATTTATTTAGTAAATGGAGGACTTGCAACTAATAAAATCAGTCAAAAAAGAAACCATAAACATTTGAAAGACAACAAACAATTACAAGTCCAATCAGATATGGTGTGAGCACAAAAACAAAAAACTTCGCATTAAGGAAGATATTGTTAATCCTTTTTGCAATCAAATAACTATTCACCTTCATTAATTAAACCTAATGCTACTTGAAAAATTTGATGCTTAAACACCTTCTGGCCGAGTTCACACTAATTGTGAATGGATCCAAATCATACTCCTTGCATATGTCATTGAAATTACTGCTTTCACGCACGATATAACTGTTCCGCCTGTAATTTGAAGACGTGTGAGGAACACGTAAGTGCTCGATTACGGCGAAGCGGTGCGTTGCGCGGCGCGTCGGGTAGTCCGTCGTACATTGCCATATGTTTGTGTTGCGCGAGCGATGACGTGGCCCGCTGCTGCAATGTACGACGAAACGCCCAACGCGCCGCGCAACGTGCCGCGTCTCCGTAAACTCGGCTTAAGGGTGGAATAAAGTGAAATGTTTTGTTTGGCACATTCAAATAAAATTTGGACAAAAGGTCAGGGCTATCAATATTGTTATTGAGGATTAGCAAGCAAGAATAGACAGTCTGCAATTCTACGTCGATCTACCAGTGGTAACAGATGATACTTCTTACAGAGTCCGAGATAATTAGTAGACCGATATGGAATCTTTTAATGGAAGCAAATATATTTAATAAAACGGCTTTAGATGTTTTCAAACTATAACGTGGATTCCATATCTGTACATATTTTGTTAATAAAACAAAGTAGTAAGCGCTCGGCCGAGCATTCGGCGCTATGTTTATACATACCGATTATTCGGCCGAGAGCACTGTCTCGCCCGTTTGCTTGGTATGTGTCATCAAGGCATAACAAGCAACGTACAGCGACCGATAGGCCAGCTAGGATATTATAACGAATGTCGGCACGAAGAAAGGATACAAGTAGGTACGTATAAAGATAAACATAAACATTCATCCACCCGTTAAGCTCCTTTTAGTAGTTCTGAGTTGAGCTACACGAATACTGACAAATGCTTGCACTGACTGATCAAATCTGTGTGGTTCTTTCCTCAAAAGACTATCTCAGCCTCCAATCTGCATGGTTCTTATAATGATGACTTGCCCTTTACCTATTATATGGATTTTGAAAGTGACTTTGACCCTTGAGTTTGTTTTGGTGTTTATTTTCAGGGTAGTCTAGGAACCACCGGCCTCATCTAGTTTAAATTGACGAATCAAATTGAGGTATAAAAGTGTTTTTTAAAAACCAATTTACAAAATGAATATCATTTATTTATCACTAGTAATACGTGTGTAAAATTTTTCATGTTTTTAAGTGGGATGTGTTAATTGGACTTCTGTAAATAAAATATTATATTGGAAAAAATTATCAACCAATCAATCAAAGGAGGAAGAATGTGAATGAAATTGTGAAATCTGTGGAGGAAGAATGTGAAAAAAAAAATCGTGAAAGATCATTGGGAACACAACTCATTATAAGAACGACACTAAAATAGCAACTAATTAAATTTTTATCATGACCTTGATCTTGATTCATAGTTTACCATGCTGAGACGTTTAAAAAAACAGGTAGATGTAGTTCCGTGTGTTATGGCAAACGAATATAAAGCAAAGCTTATTACTAAATGCATGAATGAAAATTGCTACCGATAATGCGGATAAATCGTAACATAACGAAACGCAGTTAAATGTTTCATAAAACATTTAAGTGTTCGTTAAATATTTGTGCAATATTAATAACGGTACTAGTACTCAACCGGTTATTGCAGTGGACTTGCAGTCTGATCTTGAAGACATCAGAACATGATATGATTGACTTTGCAATGTAGTTATCAATCAATCAAGATGTATAAACGCTCCTTTTTAAGAACTACAAGATAGAATTATAAGGAACTCTTAACTTCCGTGCTTACTTCTATAAACTATTTATTCTTGTGGAATTACAGTAAAATATTTACTGTAACCATCTCACTTATTCATCCATTCTCTAAGAGAAAATGCACAGGCGGAACCGGAAGAGTTACTTATAGAACAAAGGTGAGCAACATATAAAATTTTGAAACTTTAACCCTCTATTTAACGGAGATGTCAGTTTGCATGAAAATTCGTAATTTTACTGAATGGACATTATCAAATTTCCTGCTCCATCGTTAGTTTTCTATGTTTTAGTAGGGCAAGGGCGAACAATTAAACCAACCTACTATGTTTCCGGTAAATCAAATGCATTGCTTTTATTAGTATTAGAAACTGTTCATAGCATGATACCCACACTACACTAGTCTACACTATAATATGGAACCGTAAACAGTGAACGTGATTTGTATCAAGCCCGTCACATTATTCCAAACTAGTAGGTACATCCTGGTCATGGAAACCAGAATCAACATTGGCGAATTGGCGACTAAGCACAATCGAAGGCGTCGGGGTAATGAAGCCTGTACTAGTGCCGGAGCAACATTTATCTGTCTTGGTAAGAAAACAGCGGCATAGATATGAAACCTTAAACGTTTAAATCATAATCATTATCCTAATGACATAATTATTCAACAGTATTCCACACAATAACCGCGTTCAATACGAAGTTTCTACACAGCGAGTATCGAAGTACCCAACCATTGGTAAACACAAAATATAATTAAACACGTATGTTTTTACTCTTGAATATAATAAGCTATATTTTCTTATGTGGAGACAGCTGTGCTTACACAATATCATGAATTTATAAACCATATGAATAAAATTCAAATTAATCAACCGTACGAGCATCGAAAAATATGATTACAAAATTGATTTATTGGTAACTACTATTCCTATTTAGAGATATATCGCAAATATACGGGTGCACAGCAGCAATATCGCAGAGCAGACAACAATACAAGTTCACCATTACTATTAAATATATCACAAGACTTACTTGAACGGTATTCACAACTGATGTTTGGCGAATATCGGAGGATTTTGCTCGGCGGCGCGACGTGCGCTGCAACACTGGCTAGTGGTTGACACTATACTGAGTAACTGAGTTTACATCCGCAGTCGTAGCACGAGTAGCGCTTACCACCACTATTGTGTCAAGGCACCTCTCGCTGCAGTCCGGTGAGAGGCACGGCACCAAGCGCTTCGACCCATCTCAACTACTTTTGCTGTTTTGTTATTCTGACCTCAAACATTCTGAATGAGTATCTGGACACGGATATCATTCCATTACGTGGAAATTTTAATATTATTTAAAGTCGCTGATGTAATCATTCAAATGAAACCACTCAATAGGACTTATTGACAGTTATCTAACGATTGAAATTACCAAAAACATCAACATGCATCTTTTCTAAAATGAGCATCACATGAGACATGAGAAAATTGTAAGTGATATTGTCTAAGTCCATCTTTAGTTTGATCTTGACATTTTGATGTTGACATTGAGATAGTCATGTGACTATGAACATGATCTTGTCAAATATTTATGAGGGACAAAAAGTTTATTGACCTTATCTTATATGAATTTATGGGAATTAATTCTATTTACAGTCACCAACTTACCTAGTTATGTAGGCATACCTTGGAATTCTGGATGATTAAAAAGTAATTTTCTACTCAGAATCGATTATAAAATTTATAATTGTGAATAAAGATAAATAAATAAAAAATATGTAGATTAATTTCTAAAATACAATGGACGATATTGTTGTAGTAATAATCTTCTACACTAATATTATGAATAGTAGATTTGTATTTTTGTTTGTAATGAATAAACTCAAAAAATATTGGACTGATTTAATCGTAGTAAGCTACTCGTACTTTAACACTGATTAGTATAGGTATTTTCTACTGTCACGCAGGCAAAGCCGCTGGCAGAAGCTTGTTTGAGATAATTTGAATCCATCTTTCATTTACCAACACAAGTATCGACTTGTATTGTTGTGTACTATAAGTCGATGTATTTTTATGGTGGGTTTTGTGTATTTAAAAAGATTCTACAACAAATGTAGGTTGCAATGAAATTTAAACTTTTTGCTGTATGTTATAGAGATTTTGGTTCCGAGATTGGATATTTATCTTGAAGTCGTAATTCAAATTTAATTATTTTCTTAGCATCATAAAATTTCTATTATAAGTCAATTAGATATTATGAGTATCAGACACGATTTGTGTTGTGATTTGAGGTCGCAGGTACAACTGTAACATTGAAATTATCTCGTCAGTAATTGCTATTGCAATAAAACTCGACTAAATGTACGTTTTTGTTCTACAATGTAATCACATTTTTACGAGTATTTCTTTTGTTACGTTTTAGTTAAACTTTTTTCGTGTCAAAGATTATGATACACGGTAAAACTTTAATGAATGTATGATTTGCATCATCTGTAATGTAGATATTACTAGCAAAAATTAAGCAATAAAAAAAAATTGCCATTCAGCAAAAGACTTTTATTTCTTGTCGTTTTCATCAAATTCTTTTTGGTGTCCATGCTGCGATTGATTCACTTATTATACCTTCAAGTTTTCTTTAATGTTATTTGATACAAGTGAGCAAAGCTTTGCCATAGCAATGTGATGATTATATTTGCTTCGAACGAATGTGTTGAAAAATATTGTCAACTAGCTGTCCATCCTTGGTTATTGCTCCACTACTATTAGTTTTGACCAAGAGTGATGTCATATGTAATATAAACACTAAAATATTCTTATAATTCGTACCTGAGATTAGGCCGTTCAACCAAACAAACTTTTCAACTCCATACCTAATATTGCTACCGACCCGTCGTACCTTCTCCCGAGCGTTATATGTTTTTTGAATTTTCGTCTTTTCTTTACTGTATTAAGCATCTATCATATAATAAGTAAGCTTACCAATAGACTAAGGTACTCGTATATTATAAACCTACCTCCGTCTATTGGTAAAAACAGCACGAAATTGAGCTTATCACGAACATATAAACATATTGACGTGGTGCAGGAGTTTGGTTTTATAACATGTTAGGACAAGGAAAAAGGAAGTGTAGATAGATTTAAGTATACATTTAGCTTCGTTGCATTTTGAAGCGAAATGAGAGAGTACAAATTTTAAGTATCTGTACTACTGATATGAAATGAACTATTCATTACTAATATGAAATGAACTATTCATTACTAATATGAAATGAACTATTCATTTCATATTTTCATCGTTTTAAAAAGTGAAAATGATGAAACAGAAATAGATCTAATTAGTAAAATTATTTTAACTCTTTTTTTCTCATTTAAGTGCACGCTGTCTTACATGGGCTATGACTTAAAGAACGAAAACTTTTTATACTGCCTCCCAAGATACAGGTTTTAGCCTAGTTTGGGAGACAGAAGACTATGTACTTTGTTTAATTAATTGTCCTTGTATTAGTTACTAAGACTGTAATTTATGGTTGTGTGCCAAATAAATTATTATTATTTCCTTTATTTATTCTCATCACATATTGTTTTATATTCTAAATATTTCTTATTAAAAATATATATATAAAAAAAACACTTAAAAATATAAAAAAGGTGACATCGTTTTTTATTATTATTATAAAGGTTTACCTAAATACGTATTACGAGAAAAAAAATCTAGGCAAGTGCGAGTCGGACTCGCGCACTGAGGGTGCCGTACAAACTTACCAATGAAAACAGTTCGATTGCCGAATTGAGTTACGAAGATTTTTCCAATTCGCATTTTTTTTTTTTTGTGGCGTAACTACAAATTTATAGTTTTCAGACTTTTTTCCTATATTTGTGCAATGAGACGCTACTTCATGCCAAAGATAATAGGTCAACGGGAAGTACCCTATGAATTTTGATTCCTTTGATAGTGTCGAAATATACGTTTTTTGTGACATAAACGGCCGTATCTCATTTTTATTTCATTAACTCAGAAATTTGTTTTTTTCACAGCTTAAAAGGACTGTAGACCTGAGTATATGGTTTATATTTTAAATCGATACCTCGACGCGTTCTCGAGATAAAGGGTCTTGACAGACTGACAGTCAGATGGACCGACAGACAGAGAGACGGACATCAAATTGATCTTATAAGGGTTCCATGTTTTTCCTTTTGAGGTACGGAACCCTCAAAACAATTCTAGTTTTTACTAAAACCGTTACAACATGGAACTTATTACATTCGAAGTTAAATTTTAAGTACGCGAAACCTGAATATATTTGCTGAATATATATAAGTAACTGAATTGATTCCAATACTTTTTACACCATGTTATATTTTTATCCAAAAATATTTCAAAAATGTCACACAACACAGGTTACTGCAGGCCAAAGCGGGCATTAGGAACCAGTATACAGCTGGGTTCGGGAGCAAAACCACCCCTCAGTCGGCAGGATAGCCCGGTGACCATCTATTTGTGCGGACAACCAGGTAGCATAACAACCTTATAACTTTGTGATTTTTCATTACAGTTACGAAATTTTGTATATTATAGATTCTTTACATAAAAATAGTAGACACATGTTTTAGGTATTGCATTATACTAAAACTAACGTTGTATATCACATGTAAAATAATAAAGTAGGTAATTTTTTTATCCTAAAAATTTTTTGATTATTTTACGATAAAAATTGATTATTTAGGATACATTTTTGATAAATCTTTACTGGAGTGTATGTGTGTGCGTGCGTAGATACCAATACCCGTACATTGGCAGTGTAGTCCATCGATTCCCACAATATTTTGTAAGTTTTCTTAACAAAAAACTATAGAGTTCATTTAATAGTACTCGTACATTGTTACCCTAGGGGTGAAAGTAACTTATTTAGTCCCGAGAAGGAGTTAGTTCGAGGGACTTAATAAGTCCTTAACCCGAGGTAAACACTGTGCTTTTCATTACGAATAAAAGGAAAATAAAAACCTGAGTCGTCGTATGATCTATATAGTCGTCGTATGATCGATAAATAAGTCTTTAACTCGAGGTAAACACTGTGCTTTTCATTACGAATAAAAGGAAAATAATAATAAAAACCAGAGTCGTCGTCAAAGGTCTTCGTATGATTTTAGGTATGTTTCTTTTGATTTAGGCCGTAAAAGGTCGTCGACTACTGCTTTAACCTCTTCTCTTAAGAATCAGGCGTTGAATCCTTAACTGAATCTGATTATTGTGTAATTACAAAATGTCTTACACCAGAGATTTAGTAAAGTTACTAAATTCTACAAAAAAAATCCCGCCATTTTGTTTCTTTTTTTCTGTGGTCAATCGGCTATTCAGCCATCATTTTTCATTTTTATCAGTGAAAAATGGTAAATATTTCTCTTATCTATGTTAGTTTTATAGAATTAAGGAATTAATTGAAATTAATTAAAAAAAGAAATAGATTATCTCTTAATGTCAATTTTACATCGCGCTGTAATTGACTGACTGTATAGAAAGTTGAGACATAGTTTTTTTTTTTTTTTTTTTTCTGGTAGGTAAAATCATCCAATGACGAATCCCGCCCTTGGGTGGGGCGGGAAACAGTGTCAGACTTTTACTGACTAAAAACCTACCTTTCCATTCCTCGCCTTTGTCCCGGGGCCCGTGGTGACACTCTCGCATGACCTTTGGCCCCAGTAGGCTTCGGCCCTGCTGGACCCCTACAGTTTGCTGACAACTCCTTGAGGCGCGCGGGAACGGTGCGCGCCGTAGACGACCTGAGCTCGGACCGGTCTGTTACCGGACGGACGGACAGCGAGCTACCCATTGCCCACCGTCCGCGAGCCCGCGCCTACGGTGGCCGGAAATTGGGATCGGAAACCCGGCGGCGGCGGCGGCGTGTCCGCCTTTGCCTAAGGCGGTCGGCCTCCTCCTTTACTAGCATTACTGCTTCGCAGAAGGAGGCGACCGCCTGCCATTCCTCCTCGCTCCGGAGCATGGCTTGAACCAAGCCCCGGCGCGAGAGATCGCCGCCGATCGCCCCCACGAGGACACGGCGCTGCTCTTCCCAAGCGGGGCACACCTCGACTGTGTGCTCCACCGTGTCCACCGGGCGGTCCGCACAGTGGCGACACCCGGGCGTCGTCTCCGCACGAATCTTGTACAGGTACGGACCGAACTTGCCGTGCTCGGTCAGCACCTGCGCCAAACGGAAGGTGACGACGCCGTGGGGCCTTTCCAGCCACGCCTCAAAGAGGGGCCTTACCGCCTCGATCGTGGCGTGCCCAGCACGAGGTTGCGACAATCGCTCTCGCCATTTCACCATGAGATCCCGCCGGAGCTCTGTCCGCCATGCCGCGACTTGTCGCGGCAGCGGAGTTTCGCCCCGACGTTGCATCTCCACGCGTAGGTCATGCATGTGTGCAAGGACTGTTGCCTCCAAATCCCATGGTGGTAGGCCAGCAAGGAGGCTCGCCGCTTCGCAGGACACCGTACGGTATCCGCGGATCATCCGGATGGCCATGACCCTCTGGCAGGCTGTTAGCCGGGCCGCCACTCGCTTCCGTAGCGATGGCGCCCACACCGGCGCACCGTAAAGGGCCATGGACCGAACGATGCCTGCGTAGAGACATAGTTAGATCAATAGAAATGCGAAGATATAACTAGTTTTTTTTTTTTTTAATAATTTGATAGCTGTCAGTTGAAAGTGATTCTCCCTAGGGATGAAAAGTATTACTTTCAACCCGCTCCTCAGGCAACTTCAGACCTACTTTCAGCGTCATGAGTAATGAAAAATAACATTTCAGTGCTTTTATTATTATTATAACGTAATTTTGTAATTAGGGTGTATATAGGTGTGCATTCTTTCAGTTACATTTGTAATTATATGTATATGCTTTTAATGAATAGCTTAAAAGCTAACAATTAAAATTTAATCAATTTATTTTTCCCAATACAGGTATGTAATAGGTGTTGCTAAAATAATAAAAGTGCATTCTACTAAAGAATTTTATAAATACGTTTTGTATATTTCTTTGAAATGTCAATACCTAAAATATAATTAAAATGTCAAGCTTTTGAATGAATACAAAAAAAAAGATAATAATGTCAAAATATACAAATGTCAATTACCAACCTTTACCTTTTTATTATAAATTCTTTCATTTTTTTTTTTTAATAACATTAAGATAAACACTAAGAATGTTAACAAATATTATGAGTCCTACCAAGTTGCGGGAATCTTGGTGGGTGAGACCAATAAACTCTACCGGTTTTTATTTCGTAATTACTAATGTTCTTTTTTCCTCAACCAGAAATACATTTCCATACAACCGCTCTTACCTGATTATGACGTTCTTACACCTCTTTCTCTGATGCCAATAGAGCGTTCAGGCGTTATCTCTCTTTTTTCACGTTGCCTCTTGAACTATGATCACGTTGATGATTATCTAACCTATTTATTTGTGTTATTTGTGAAAAAAATATTGAATTTATGATTTGAAGAGAATTCTTTAGATGCTACGCCGCCGCCGCCAGATATTGTGATTAAGGTAAACAAATACTTATGATAGCCTGCCGCCATCTAAATCAAAACTAAAATGTATGACAACTTTGAAAATTTTTCTTCAGTACAAAATGAACAAAAATGCGTTGTAATTTTCAGAGAAAGTATTTCTTAAAAAGTGTATTGAAAAACGTCGTTTGATACACGTGCAAATTTGTCACTGCAGCCCTCGGCTCCATAACCATAGCCTTCGGCTCGTGACAATTCCGCCTCGGTCGCAATGACAAACTTTCTGCACTTGTATCAAGATGTAGAATAGAATAACTTTATTGTACACCAAAATAGTAACAATTCACAGAAACTTAAATGTATGGGTACAATGGCGGTCTTATCGCTGACAGCGATATCTACCAGACAACCTTAGGATGGATTATAAGGGCTTAAACTGGCGTAGTCTGCGGTGTACTTCTAGCAAATAAAAACAAAGAAATAAAAATAAAAATACGATAGATAGATAAAATAAACCTATAGAAAAATAATATATAAGCTTAATATATATATATCAGTACGTGTATATAAAATAAATATATAATATACATATACGAGTATATAATTGTGTTGCACAATTAAATGGAAGCGAACAAAGAAAAGTCAAGAAATGAATGAAGGATAGTGATAGACAAAACGAAATTAGGTAGAAGCAAAATCATATTAGAGAGAAAGGTAATGTTCTTTGACAAGATTTTAAAAGAACCTAGCGATTGGGCTTGCCTAACTGCCATTGGCAACGCGTTCCATAAAGCGATGCGCGCACTGGTGACTTTTGTCACCGTGACTTTTTTGTCACCCTTATCAAGTCCATGGATATGTATGGAGGTGCGCGCACGTAGCGACGTGACAACTGGGTGACATTTTTGTTCGCTGACCATGGAGCGGACAAGCCCGTGACATTTTTGTCACCGCGCTGCAATCAGTGGCGTAGCATGGGGGGCGGTGGGGGGCATGGCCCCAGGCGCCACACGAAAGGGGGCGGCAGGAAGCGCCAATTTAATAATTTGGAAAATGTAAAAATATGAGTATTTATTTATTTATTTATATATACTTTATTGTACACCAAGATAAAAAGATTATACAATTTTGAGACTTAAATTAAAACATACAATGGGCGGCCTTATCGCTATCTGCGAACTCTTCCTGGCAACCTGGGATGGAAAGAGATTGTATGGACATAAAGTGGGGTTGCACTTGGTGCGTAACAAAACAAGTTAAACAAACGAAAAAACAAAGTACATCATCATCATCATCATCATCATCAAACTAAATAGATACATAAATACATACATACTAAAATATAGGCAAGAAACAAGTGACGACTACAATTGATACAGATAGAAACGAAACATAACTACAAAGACAAGTAATATTCCTTCACAAGCGTTTTGAAAATATGAAGTGATTGCGCGCGTTTAATTGAGACAGACAATGCATTCTACAGACGAGAAGCTTGGACAGCAAAGGATTTATCTAAAAACGTAGTGGAATGCATCGGCACTTTGAGCCGATTTTGAGAAGCAGTGTTATATCTTGACTTTCAATAAGTGGTACTAATTACTGATTACGTCTATTAAACCAAATGTTTAATCGATTAATAACAAAAAACAAAGGGCGGCCCCATGCAGCGAAAACCCACGCTACGCCACTAACACAAATGACGCTTCGATTTAGAGTTGTGACTGATATATTAGTATTCGCTAAGATATTAGTGATATTCAATGGATTCATGTATTACTTAGTAATCCGACTAAATCTGATATGCTAATATTTAATATTCACATAATTATGTCAGGGCCATTCAACACAGGTCGAATAATATTAAATATAATGAAAAAATATTTTGTGAATATAATATCACTCGGGATTCATTCGATAACCGCGGATCATATTCACTCACTAATATGGCAACAAATGTACGAATGAAAATAAATGTATCACTCATAGGCATTAACATTAATATCTACGTAGCAATATCAAATAGTACCTAAATACTATCTCAAAAATAATATCGGTTTATTGAATACAAATACAGCAGTAATATCTATGTATTCCATCATACGCAGATATCACTAATACTCAAATATTAGTTTTAATATTACGATATTACTAGACGAATATATTCATATTAGCTAATACTGACAAATATCGGTCCCATCTTTACTTCAATTTCAAGAAAGTTTCGTCACTGTCGCTCGTCGTGCGCGCACTCCACCTTGGATACGTGACGTGACAGTGACAAACACATAAAAGTCACCGTGACTAAAGTCACCGGTGCGCGCATCGCTTAATTGCACCGCTTGGACCGTGAATGACTTGTCGCAGAATTTGGAAGAATGCGAGGGCATCAAAAGCTTCAAGTTCTCCGATGATCTAAAATGTCTAGTATGTGTGTCATGAAGGAACTTAAAACGTTCTTTGAGATAAGAGGGGGTTGTTGGAATAAACAGGACATTGTAAAGTAACGATAAGATATGGGTATTCCGGTGAAGGCGGATTGGCAGCCACTTGAGCTTAATACGGAATTCAGAAACATGGTCATACTTGCGTAAACCAAATACGTACCTAATACAAAAGTTCTGGAGTCGTTCAAGCTTATCTAGCTGCGTTTCAGTTAGGTCTAAATAACTGACATCGGCATAATCAAGGATTGGGAGAAGGAGGGATTGGGCGAGCGCAGTTTTGGTGGCAGTTGGCAGAAAATTGCGCAGCCTTCGCAACGACCCCGCAGACGCAAACAACTTGCGGCTAACTTCCTGCAACTGAGGACCCCACGTAAAGTCTTTTTCAATAAAAACACCAAGATCTTTCACTGTATCACTATATGCAATAGTTGAGCCATCAAAAATTATCGGTGGTAGCCGCGTCCAGTTGCGTCTATTTCTCGCTTAGGGAGTGAGAACGTCCATATATGTACCGCAACACCGCATACTTAAAGTTGAACCTATGGTTACGACTGTGGCCCGAAAGTCTGTTACTGCGCATTCATGGTCGATCGCCATTTTGGTTCAACTTATAGATTGCGTATTGTATACCTAAGTAGTGTGATTGCGTCTTTTTCCGGTTTTTGGTCTACCTGTTTCTTAATGACCATTTTAACATTGTAACAAAATCGATTCCACGACATTAGTCCCTCATCGATTTTTTAGAAATGACGTAAGTACCTGTGTATAAATTGCCCAGAGATTGCTTTCACTGTCTGTCTAAATTATAAAATGTTCATAACTAAATTAAATGAAACTATGTAGGTACACAATTGTGTACCTCATCATCATCATCAGCCTTTTAATGTTCCCACTGCTTGGACTCAGGCCTCCTCTCTAAGAGAGGGAATGGGCCGTAATCCACCACGCCGGCCCGCGTTGAAAGTCTCGCGCCGGGGCTTGGTTCAAGCCATGCTCCGGAGCAAGGAGTGGCAGGCGGTCGCCTCCCTTTGCGAAGCAGTAATGCTAGCAAAAGAGGAGGCCGATCGCATCAGGCAACGGCGCACACGCCGTCGCCGCCGCCGTGATTCCAATCCCGATTTCCGGCCACCGTAGGCGCGGGCTCGTGAACGGTGGGCAATGCGTAGTTTGCTGTCCGTCCGTCCGGTAACAGACCGGTCCGAGCTCAAGTCGTCTACGGCGCGCACTGTTCCCTCGCGCCTCAAGGAGTTGTCAGCAAACTGTAGGGGCCCAGCAGAGCCAAAGCCTACTGGGGCCAAAGGTTATGTGAAAATGTCACCCGGAGCCCTGGGCCGAAGACAATAAATTGAACAGGGTAGGTATTTAGTCAGTAAGAGTCTGACACTATTTCCCGTCCCACCCAAGGGCGGGACTTGTCATTAGATGATTTTACCTACCATAAAAAAAAACCACGCCGGCCCAGTGCGGGTTGGTAGATGTCACATGTCTTCAAATTTTTGGTTGTAGGACATGCCGGTTTCCTCACGATGTTTTCCTTCACCGTTTTGAGAGCAGTGGTGATGAAATAAATTACACAAAGTAATGCGCCTGGCTGGGTTTGAACCCGCGACCTACAACTCGTAAGTCAGGGCCATTACCACTCGGCCACCACTGCTCTACCTAGTTTCACTTAAATCTGTACATTCATTTTTTGGGAATAAGAAGTTGGCAGTTTCTATGAAGTAGATACCTTGAGGAGTTGACTCTCATATGTCTTCAAATCTAATCTACAGCAGATATGTTTATTATAATCTGCTGATAAACCCTGACTTTTAACCGCACTAAGGTATCTAGTACGCTCTTAGTTCAATAGGTACATTTACTACACACATTTATTACATTTAGTTATATGATTATAATGTGTACGTACCTACATGGAAAAGATAACTAATTGGATCGTACAGTTAGCGACATAAACCGATTAACGGTGCTTCTTTACATGATATAATTAACCCAGCCCAACTGTGTTGGGCCAATTTCGAATCAAACCAGGGGGCTTACTCTCGAGTTTAATTCCGATTGATCGAAATTGGAATTGTGACGTTAGGTACTCTTGAATTCGATCCTAGGGCCAAATTGCGTGACCTTTTTGATAAACTTAGTAAAGTGAGGGTTGGGCTTGGCGTGTGGTCACGCAATTTTAAACCAATTTGGCGCTAGCATCGAATTCAAGAGTACCTAAAGTCACAATTCCAATGTCGACCGATCGGAATTAAACTCGAGAGTATGCCCCCTGATGCAGTTGCGTATAGCACGCGCCAAATAAGTTGAACTAAAATGGCCGTCGTTGACTCGTTTACTTAAAGAAATTAATTTCGTACTAATTCGAGTTTTAGAAAAAAAAGTAAGTACTTTATTTTTTTATTTTATCCTCCCTCCTGACCCTCCACGAAATTAAAACGATCATTTAACGGTGTATATGTAAAAAAAATATAGTACATTTCAGGACACGTTTTACGGCCGCGGTGTGCGTGGCTCCCGTTGCACACGCGGGCAACTTGTAAAATCACGCTGGCCGCGGTCGCCCGCCACCTCGGGCGATTTTTAAAATCGGTCTACAATTGACCGAGATATCGGTGAACATACAAATAAAAGTAAAAACGACAGTTCTGCTATGAATTTTTATTTATTTATTTGAAACTTTATGCACTAATAATACAGTGTGCAAAAGTGGACGTAATGCCTTAGGCATTTTCTACCAGTCGGCTTTAGGGTGGTGCAGAGACATAACATGGCAGGTGCAACTTAAAAGAAGACAGACAGAAAGGACAAAAGAATAATAATAAATATATACTTAGATACATATGTACATACAAATAAAGAACGATATTGTGATATAAAAAAATCAAGAGTGTGATGACAACTTCTTGCGAATGTGATCTCGTACTTTTACTTTAAAGGACAACCGACTGGTTGCCGATCTGATATTCAGAGGGAGCGCATTCCAAAGGGAGATCGCCTGGACCAAGAAAGAGGAATGGACAAACCCTGAGCGGTTTTTGAGGAGTTTCGGTCTAAATCTTCGAACTTCATCATCTGATCAAAAAGATATTTTTATGGGTTCAATTCGAAAGTATAATCTTTTAAGGAAAAATAAAATTTTCGACATCGGTCCACAATTGACCGAGTTATCGGTGAACATACATAAAAAAAATAAAAATACATACAGCCGAACATAGAACCTCCTCCTTATCGAAGTCTGTTAAAAATACATAGCAGTGTTGATATTGCGACTGCTTTACGAATTTTGGAAAAGTTAAATAGTTACATGCGTGTGACTTTATTTTTTCAAAAAATCACCAACAAAATATTGGGTTGATTAGGTTTTTTTTAGCACGATCATCAATAAAAGTTCGCCATCTCTGGCCTGAACATAGGAGTTCCGGGTCTGGGTATCTTATACATGTTAGTTTATATGTTTGTGAATCCACCCACAATACAGGAATAATTCTCAGTGTGGTTTTTTTTTTTGTTGGTGGGTAAAATCATCTAATGACATCTCCCGCCCTTGGGCGGAGCGGGAGATAGTGACTAAAAACCCACCCCGTTCCTTCGTGGCCTTAGATACCAGGGCCGGGCTTTCCTTTCGGAAGCAAACCCTTGGCCCCTGTAGGCTTCGACCCTGCCTGCCTGCAGCTAGCAGGCTGGGTCTCTACGGTTTGCTGACAACTCCTTGAGGCGCGCGGAAACAGTGCGCGCCGTTGACGACCTGGGCTTGGTCCGGATGTTTACCGGACGGTCGGACAGCGAGCTACCCATAGCTCGCCGTCCGCAAGCCCGCGCCTACGTTGGCTGGAAATTAGGATCGGAATCGGAATCCCCGCGGCGGCTGGGCCGTGTGGGCCGTTGTCTCTCGCGTGCGGCCTCCTCCTTTGCTAGCATTACTGCTTCGCAAAAGGAGGCGACCGCCTACCATCCTTCCTCGCTTCGGACCATGGCCCGTACCAGGGCCTGGCGCGAGAGATCGCCGCTGCCGATCGCACTCACGAGAACAAGGCAATGCTCTGCCCAAGCGGGGCACACTTCGACCGTGTGCTCCACCGTGTCCTCCGGGCAGTCCACGCAGTGGTGGCACCCGGGCTTCGGTTCCGCACGAATCCGGAACAGGAACCGCCCGAACTTACCGTGTCCGGTGAGAACCTGGGTCATGCGGAAGGTTAGGACGCCGTGAGGTCTTTCCAGCCACGCCTCAAAGAGGGGCGTTACCGCCATAATTAAAGCCTTAGCGCCATAATTAATAGTGTGGGTACAGAATAAATAATAGTACGTATGGGGAATTTATAAAAAAAAAAGTTTTCATTATTTCTGCCCAAAAATAGCCACGGCTGGGGTCGCTCCCGAGTGTTGACACAATGATCGGTCCCATGCGTCTCGCATCCATTGGACTCCTACGACCCTCACCACGCTACGTCTAACAGTATGCGATCGCTACTGTAGGACAGCCTCTGGCCCTAGTCAGCCGACGCAGCGGAGCATACGGTGGAGGTTTGTCCCGCTTGAGTGGAGCATTATCGTGTCCTTAAGAAGGCGATTCGCTTCCGGCTGTTGTTAAGGTCGCGGTACTGAGGGAGCTGGAATGAGAGGAGGTTACGTACTTCTGCAAAGCAGTAGTAGTAGTAGTGCAAGCAAAGTAGGCGGTCAAAATCGTGAAAGACAATTAAGCCTCGCGACCCGACACCAGACGCTCCAGGCGTCGGGAATCGCAGGACAATTACCAGTCACCAAAGGACTGAAACTTGAACTGGACTGAAACTAGCCATGGGTAGCTAGCTGTCCAGCCGTCCAGTAATGACCAAGCCCGAGTCGACAGAGCGTTGTGTTGCACCAGCGCCTTATAGAGATATCAGTGAATTGACGTGGCCAGTTTGATGGCTGCCAGGGATGCGGATTGTTTCGATAGAAGTTACTGTAGCCCGCGTATAAAAGGGCATCTTAAGGAACGATAAATTTTAGTTAGTAAAATTCTGATATTCCCTCTGGCTCCAAACAGAGCGTGAGTGACGTTTACGAAGTTGACGATTTCGCACGTAAAAAAAAAACCTTTCAGCTCCCCTATTGCCACCAAGGTATGAAGATTCTTCGGACTTTGTCGGTAACCTTGATTTTAATATTTCGTCACAGTCGGGCAATAACGATAGACTTCTGTGAAATATAGCTTCTTGTATTATGCGAAGAAAATAAATTATCAAAAAAGTTTGCGGTATGTCTCGTACATAATTATATCGCATACTTTTTTGTTAAAATTTATTTATCTTCTTAAATGACGGAAAATAAGTCTAAAGCGGTATTGTCTCCCAAACCGTTTGGATAACTTGGTGGAGTAGTCGTAACGCATAGTGCAAGTTCTAAGTGGTAGATAACTATCGTGCCGTATTTAAGCTGGTTAGGGATTTCAGGAAATGCGTGGGATCATCTTTGTCATAAAAGTGCCAACCTAGATTATGAAAAACCTATCTTACACTCTCACTTATCTTAAAAATATCTTGTAATGCTTAGGTTCATATGATGTCAAGCTGATACGGTGGCGGTTTTAACCGGTTGGTACCTACTAGTAATTGAGATAGAAGATATTGCATCTCAAATGATATCGTCAATTCGTATTGCCACTCAAAGATGTCTAAATAAGTAACTACCTAAGTGTATAACATTATTAGAGGGCCTTAAAGGCCGTTGTCTTGTAGACAACTTGGCATGTTTGCTTGTCTTGGCTAGGCCTTTTTTTAAATGGAAAAACATCAACTAAATCTTCCCTCTCTGGGTGGAGTAAGTGGGAGTGTCAGACACTTCTAACCTAATGAAAATGATTCACCAACAATAGGGGGCACCCTGGCGCTTGGCGGCCGCTGCTGTCCTGGCCCACACGCTATGATCCCCAAATGCCCAAATGGTTAACCAACATACAGGAGATCCTGGCAGTTGGCACTCACTCGCTTTCGCGCTTTCATGGTCACAGTTCTAACCTAAAGTAATCCAAAAGATTTAATCACATTAAATGGTATTACACACAGCTATCTCAAGCTGGATAGGAGAAGAAAACGCGAAAAATATTAGTGGGTACACAAATATTAGTAACAAAGTAGACGCGTCTTAATAACATTAACGTTATTTACATATTATCTAGGTATACATATAGAACAGTAAAAATGTACTAGAATGCTAAACTTGGTACAAAAACTACAGAACCGATCCTGTTCAAATTTTACACACATGTATAATCCTTATAAACCAGGCCACCTTATAGGCTATAAATTATCACGCTATTTGGTATGGAGGGTGAGCAATATTGCATTTTGTCGACATTGAACGACACAACGGCAAGTTCAATTCTCAACTTCAGTTATATTGTACCGAAACTTATTAAAAGCTTACACTCAAAATTAAATTAAATATTACACCTAAAAATATCAAGTGTAAACTTAAGCAATATTACGTAAGTATTTTAAAGGGATGATTTTGCAAAGCGAGATAGATGGAGCTCACGACATTTATAATCGTAAACATTCGGTGGCTAACACTCGCAAGACAGCGCCGGCTCTAATCTCTGTCCTTGTCTATCGGTGAATGTACGTTTGCGATTGTGATGACACTGATCATAGAAAACTGTAATGATTCGCTTTTAGGGTTCCGCATACCTCACAAGAAAAAAAGGAACCCTTATAGGATCAGTTTTTTGTCCGTCCATCTGTCTGTCAAGACCCTTTATCTTGGGAATGCGTGAAGGTATCGAGTTGAAATTAAAACCATAGACTCAGATCTGCGGTCCCTTGAAACTGTGAAAAAATCAACCTTCTAAGTTAACGGAAAAAAGGCAGCCTTTTATATCGCATAAAACGTTTATTTCGGAATTCTCAAGGGAATAAAAATTCATAGGGTACTTTACCGTTGACCTAGAAAATTGAAATTTGGCATGAAGTAAGGTCTCCTAGCACAAGTATAGGGAAATATCTGAAAACTGTAAATTTGTAGTTACGTCACAAAAAAAATGCTATTCGGCAAAATCTTCGTAACTCAAATTGGGAATTGAATTGTTTTCATAGGTAATTTTGTAGGGAACCCTCAGTACGCGAGTCTGAGACGCACTTGCCCGGTTTTTTCAAACTGCCCTCAAAAGACAGTTTAAAGGGCGTTAAAGAATTATGAAAACGAAGTTACTGGCAAAATGCTAGTTGCATAGTTGTACGTACCTACTTATACACCGTTAAATTTTGGTCGTTTTAATCCTGTCGAGGACAGATTCGGTACATGAAACACTATCGATTTATAAAGATAAAATTAAAAAATAAAGTACTTTTTTTAAACTCGAATTAATATACGCATATACGTAATTAATTTCTTTAAGTAAACGAGTCAATGACCTAGTACGGAGTTGTCGGTCGTTACGTACTAAATACCTACAGTTCATTGGCCTCGCTCAGTTGATGTTTACTTAAAGAAATTAATTTCGTACATGCGTAAATTAATTCGAGTTAAAAAAAATACTTTGTTTTTCATTTTTATCTTTACAAATCGATAGGGTTTCATGTACCGAATCGACCTTTCGCGGGATTAAAACGACCAAAATTTTACGGTAACGGTGGAAGTCCTGGTCAATGAAGAGCGTGGATTATTAGATTAGTGTAGACGTAGATTATATTGAGTAGTGTACCTTGGGCCGAGGGTCAAGTTAACGGTATCAGGTGCAAAACTTGCCTACGTGATAAACATTCACTTTTCTCTAGACTTGTCTAACGTCTTGCAGCGGCTCTAAGGTTTGCGACAGACGCGTAAACTCCGTGAAAGCAATGGCGCCATCTGTTGTTTGTAAATAAAAGTAGAATTATTTGTAATTATTAAAAAAGCATCATTTCCATCCGACCTCGTGGGATCTCCTATTTGCAATTCCTAATGCACATAAAGTTGTAACATATTTTTTGAGTTCTGTATTATTTAATTATTATTATTTTTCCTTATTAACTGACACCAATCCTTCGCCAACGATATAGTAGAGTTATCACCTAGGGGTATAAAAAAGTTTAAGGTCTATTCTCAGACCTACCAACTAATAATAATAAAGCCTTTTATTTATAAACGTCATAATGGCGGGACCAAGTCTTGTATTCCAGGGAGGAGATTTATTAATTATAATAACCTTGGGGACTATCGGGGGTAATCAGAGCTACATCTCCCTGATTAATGAACCTTTATTATAAGAAATCAATATAAACTAGTAAGATTACACCCGAGCCATCCCTACAACACGTGCATGCGAATATGACCTCTATTTCAAAGAAAATAGCGTTCTGAACAGAATGAATTGGTTACAGCGCCATCTAGCGTTGAGTAGCTGAACTCGTCGTTAATTAGTCTATATAAGGTTTTTAGACGAAAGACGTCTTCATTATTTATGTCAAGTCAAAATAATAACAACTTTCGCTCAATAATGATTTATAAAAGTGGTGTCCGTAATTTGTAGCCAATCATATCACTGCTTTTATGAGTGTAATAGACGATTTTATATGCAATTGTATGAGTTCGGCGACACTGCTTCCCGTGCTTAGCCAGTGTAGGGGCACTTCTACCTGTATTCTTTGTTCTGTGACCAATACATCATGATCATGATAAATGATATTTATTTTGCAAATAGGTTTTTTACAAACACTTACACGTCAATTTTTTCGTCTGTTTGTATTAAATGAGGCCGGTGTTTTCTAGCTCACTACCCTGAGAAGGATCACCGAAACAAAGTCAAGGGTCAAAGTCTCTTTTAAAAGTCCATACAGCAAACATGTAATGGTCAACTCATATGAGAACTATGCAGATTAGTGTGTCTGAGATGGTCTTTTGAGATTCAGACAGATTTGAGTGGACCTGTCCAGTCAGCAAAAGCATTTATCAGTATTCCTATAGCTCATCTTAAGACTACTAAGGAGCTCAACGATTTGACGAAAAATACCAAGGAAAGCACATTTGGGTCAGATGTACTACCCGTTTTGAATAACTGTATTATCTTACTATTTTCATAAAGACAGGAAACTCACCGCGATCGATAGAAAATAAAAGCTAAAGAAGGGGCTACAATGTGGTAATAGACTTTACAATGTCCACAGAATCACCACATAAATCTGTAGTCTTTTTTACATTCAAGGAGTTAAAAGTCTTAATATATCTACATAAGTTGCATGTTCAAAATTAAAATCTAAATCGCAAACATTTTCTTTAAGCAGAAACTGCAGCAGTAGGTGAAGTGTGCAGAGATTTTGTTGTTGATATAGAGATCTCTAAAAAGAAGTCCTCAAAAACCCGCAACAACCTGTGAGTCTGAAATGATCACATTATCATCAATTGCAAGTTTATAGTTACTTGCGACCCTACCAGTTTCACTATTTATGATATTGCGAGTCAGTTTAATTACATTATTACTGTTTTTAATTTTTGAACTATAATTATGCGATTTTTCTAATGAACAAACTTTTTCAAACAATTTCGAATAATTTCTAACATATTAACTAAATTCAGCAGTGTAAACATGAATCTTTTCATCATACAATTCGTAAAGCCAAGTTCTACTTTTATGAATACCAGAAGTAACTCATTCTCTGAACGATACGTTACTTTTAACCGAAATAGTCTTAGGTATAGAAGTAGAATTAAATGGATTACAGTACAAAATTGAAGTGTAAAGATTTTTTCCAACTTTCTTATCGTTACAACCTTTTTTTTTTATTTTATAAACAATAAAAAGTATCATCAATTCTTTACACCTAAACTAATTTCTGAGCAGAAATATCTTTACTAACATGCTTAGGAGTGGTATAGTATAGGACTGGCCTGTTGTTCTAGTGGTTAGTAGCCCTGACTACTATGCCGAAGTCGTGGGTTCGATTCCCACTCAGGACAAATGTTTGTGTGAAGAGTGATCATTTGTTCTGTGTCTGGGTGTAAGTTATCTACAATATGTATGTATTTAGAAAGATATAAGTGTGTTTATCAGTTGTCTAGTACCCATAACTCAAGCTCTGCTTAGCTTGGGACTAGACGACGTTGTGTGATAGTTGTGGAATATTATATTATATATTATATAGTATTTTTAAAAGTGGTCAAGATCTGATGAAAGATTTGCCACGGTCTGGTAGGCCATCAATGTCTTCAACGGTACTGTTAACATAGCAAAAGTGAAGGAAATAGGAAATCCTCATTCGCTGAGGACGACTTGATTCCGACCCAACTATCATTAAAAATGTTTCGATGGTTGGATTATTTATTGGCCCAGGTGTATATTTTTTGAATGAGCATAATTGAAAGCAATTAAATAAATTCGGATGAAAAACTAACATTTTGTGTTATTTACCTTTTCCCGGTACTTTCCTGATAGAGCAGTATAATGTAATATACCAATAAATAAACCTTTATTCGTTCTTGTATTGTATTGGTAGGCTTCCCTCCACTCTTTTCGACGATCACAATTCTTTGCTTTTTCATTTCATTTAAGTAAGACATCCACGTCGTCCCACCATCTCCTTCGCGGTCTGCCGCAGCCCCACGTTGCTGTGTCTGGACATCGATCCTGTGTTTTACGTGCCCATAGCTCGTTAGGCATGTGGCAGATATATCCTGCCCTCTTCCATATATGTATGTTTGGCAGCCGTTTGAACAACATCAAGAATTTGCGGTTTTGGAGTGCAGTATAGTATTCGTTTTTACAATTCACGTATTTACAAAAAATACTCTAGTATCAAAACGTTTTCATCCTACTATATCAGTTTCAATATTTTTTTGATTTGACCTATTTTCTCTTGGCGCGTTTTTATTAGACAAACTTTATACAGTGTATTAAAACGTATAATAATTATTATGATTAAATAACATGGTGTTATATAATAATATAAATAAAACCATTAATAATAAAGCGCCTGCACGAAATGTAGTTGCTACTTTTTACTTGAAGTATTTTTGCTCGTCAAACTATTCAGGCGTAGCAAATGTCAAAAATTAAAAATTATATTTGTATAAGATCTCCGTCACCTACTGTTGATTTTTGAAGATACTAAATCAGGTACAAAATACTAGTTAGATCAGAATGATGAAAGTCGTAATGGTTTTGGAGTACAAGCATGGTCCCACCATTACAACGCGTTATGGATCCATAAACGTCATAATGGTGGGACCAAGTCTTGTATTGGAATGATTCTACCACGTACATTTAGTACGCTTTTGTACTATTTTTTACCCGTCTTGAAAGTTTTGTACCTCACACGGTATAAACGGAATTTCACGATAACAATGACCCCGCCATTATAACGCGTTATAATGGCATATAAGCATGTTAGTAAAGATATTTCTTCTCAGAAATTAGTTTAAGTGTAAAAATTTGATGATACTTTTTATTATGTTTATAAATAAAAAAAATAGAAAGGTTGGAACGAACAGAAAGTTGGAAAAAATCTTTACCCTTAAATTTTGTACTGTAATCCATGTAATTCTACTTTTATACCTAAGACTTTTTCGGTTAATAGTAACGTATCGTTCAGAGAATGGGCTACTTCTGGTTTTCATAAAAGTAGAACTTGGCTTTACGAATTGTATGATGAAGAGATTCATGTTTACACTGCTGAATTTAGTTAATATGTTAGAAATTATTCGAATTGTTTGAAAAAGTTTGTTCATTAGAAAAATCGCGTAATTTTAGTTTAAAAATTAAAAACAGTTCAGAACAGCAAACGACTTGTCGGTCGTTGCGTACTACCTACTTACAGTTCATTGACCTCGATCAGATGACTTATACTTAAAGAAATCAATTTCGCACATGCGTAAATTAATTCGAGTTTAAATAAAAGAGCTTTATTTTTTATTTTTATCTTTACGAATGGATAGGGTTTCATGTACTGAATCGACCCTCCGCGGGATTAAAACGACCATAATTTATCAGTGTATACATATATCCACGAGGTTATGTCACGGAAATATTTGAAAGTTAGATAAAATAATAAAGAGTTTACTTTTTAAAGTCTGGTAAAAACAAAAAAAAATACTACTATATTTTTACACTAATATTATAAAAAGGTAAAATTTGTTTCTTTTTTTTTGTTTGTAGGAGGTAATCTCCGAAAATACTGCTCCAATCGCAAAAACTTTTTCACCAATAGAAAACAGCTTTGTTTTTTAGTGGCATAAACTATACCTTATTTATGCTAGCGAAACCGTGGGAAAGAATTCCCATGGATTCGTCGTAGGTATGTCCAAAAATCCAAACTTCAAAAGAACAAAAACGGCGGTTAATTTTATCAATGGTTAAAAAAATTTTTATGACTTTTGCCTCATGTTTTGAATGATAAAAAGGACCTATTTATGTTATAACCAATGCCGTACTTAAATATATTAGGTATGCCAGAGAAGTTACATATTAAGAAGTTTTCTATCCCTGCACAAAAATAAAATTTTCGACATACGAGGTATTCATTCTACAGCGACGATATATACTCATAACTATTCTAGTAACATGCGTTTTATCCCTCCTCTTTATTAGCGATTATTTCCGAAAATATTAATAATAATTCCGATAATATTTTCGGAAATAATCGCTCCAAAAGTTAAAAAAAATGTGTGTGTGTGTCCGCTCTAACTTTTGAACCATAAGTTTAGAAAATATGAAAATAACTCAAAAGTAGAACTTTTAAAGACTTTCTAGGAAAATTATTTTGAACTTGATGGTTTGAACAGTTTTTAAAAAGTTGTTCATTATAAAAAAATGATATTAGTAAACCCCTATTCATTTTTAAATACCTTTCCAATTATATATCATACGTGTAGGGCGGTACCTTAATAAAACATTTTTTTTTCCACTTATTATTTTACCTCTTTATCGGCGTGATTGATATACATATTGGTACCCAATTTCAGCTTTCTAGTGCTAACGGTAACTGAGATTATCCACGGACGGACAGACAGACATATACTGAATCTTTGACTACGGAACCCTAAAAACGGCTCTCATAAAATATGCACTTTTTGCCTTATGCGTGGAAGGCGTCAAAAGCTACACTTTTATACAATTTAATAAACATCATATATTTATTAAAATAAAATATAACTTACATGCAAAAAAATACATTATAAACAAGAACCAGTCCCAGACCCAAAAAAAAATTCAGCGCCTTGAGATGACTCCTGACGGCAAATGTGTTCACTGTTCACGTGCCTTCAACTGATTGCCGATTGGTTGCAGTCAGCATGTGCAGAGAAAACGCATCTCGAAGGGAGATCGACTGCAAAAAGAAGAATGAGTAATCATTCTCGGGGGATGCTCAAAGTTAGAGGAAGTAAAATTATCTGATTTTGCATTTTAGAAGTCAAAAACATGATTGACGGGCGTAACACGTATTTATTTACGGAATCATAATAAAATCATCAATCCAACACTCTCATTCATGCACTGACAGAACCTTTAAATGAAGTCTGGATGGGTCTCTCACTCCATCATGTTCTTGATAGAAATAGAATAGAATAGTGGTTCATCATGTTCTTGTTGTTCTAGGAACTCACATTATTTAAAAAAATTGCTTAACATTTATTACAAAACGCGACATTCTGAAGACAAAAGGTTTTCTGCCTCATCTTAAAAATCTACCCGGTTTATGTATGTACGATGTTTTATCAGTTTAGTACTTATTCTTCTTCTTCTTTGCGGGTCGATGAACTAAAGTTTAAAGTTTTTCTGACCAATATTTGGCAACCTTTACCGCTGCTTCATTGACCTCGTACAAATCGTGTAAAGTGCAGGCTGTTGAAGCTGTTGTGCAGGATGGGCAGCACAGCAGGTGACGCATGTCTTGTGTAGCGGCTCCACACTGACGCTGTGTCAGAGATGGGGTGAGGAAGCCCCATTAGGCCAGATTATTTTTGCAGCAGCCAACCTGGGTCCGCAGTCGGTTAAGAGATTTCCAGTTTAGTACTTACTCGTGATTGTCATGCTTTTTCTACGGTACATGTGGTTGCGTTAACCTTGTTAAATAGTGTTCAACTCTAGTCGCATTATTATTCCTATTTTATCTTCGTCGCCACTTGCAGACACTAAGCATAGCAGCACATCAGACCACCGCTCACCTCGATCCTCGAGCTATGCTCGATCGCCTATAAAGACTGCTATCGTCCCGCTCTGACACACACTATATCTAAAAATAATTTTATTTTGGTTAATAATTCTATTATCTTGTTTAAAAACTACCGATTAATAATTCAAACATACTTGTGGAATGATAGAAGCACATACAAAAGGCAACAGTACTTTAAAAAGTGTTGTCTTGGAGTTCCTTCAAAGTGTTTTTATACAAATAGAAAATCCAAATAATGAAGATGCAAATAACACTAAGCCCGATGAGACCCGAAAAAACAAGAAATAAAGTATAAAAAATATGTATCGTTTCCATGATAAGTACAAAGTGAATAGATAAAGTAACTTCAACTTCAACTCTTCATTAATGGCCTTTGTGGAAGAGACATCACAATTTTGCCAATAACACGTACGAACTGTTAATATACCATCAAATGCTGGAGAGTATTTAGCGAGACATAACAGTAAAATTAATATAAATATATTTTTAAATTAAAGTACAAAATAAAAGAATTTCTTCGCAGACGGAAACCGTCCGTCAGTCAGTCAATATTATGACCACAGATTATGACTAAGTAAATTATAAACAAGACAGAAACTCGAAAGACTGGAAAAAAAAGTATTTACAATAGTTACAATTTAATTTTGTTAATTTCAATGAATTTACATAGTTTAAATATAAAAGGTGTAAACACAAAAGGAAGAAGACATTTGATCGAAGTTGGACGAGGGATATGAGAAGGAATGATTTCATGAAAAGAGAAGCGCAATTTAGGACAGAGAAAAATAAATGGTCCACGTTTCCTTCATCCAAACCGCATTCGCCAAGCGAGTTATCCTTAATCCTAAGTTTGGCCAAGAAATGAGGAGAGCAACAATGATTTAAACGTAAACGAAAGATAGTTGACACAGTATAATTAAGGGAACAGTACGGAAAATACATAAAAACGTTTGAAACGGCACACTCACACAAACATATGCATCGACGAGACCACTAAGCGGTTGTCGCGGTGCTCTCAGTAGCGAGTGCCGCGTCAAACGAGTGGTCACGTTTAAGTTTACTTCCACAATCTTTTAAAAAATGCCACGAACTTATTGCGTAGTATACGGCTGCTTGAACTCGGTTACATTAGAATCGGAGCTATCTTTTTTTAAACTTCCGATTGATTGTGAAAGGTAAGAATAATTTATTATTATAATATTGTATCTCTGTCTAATAAAATTATGAGTTTGTGTAATCGACAAAAAATTTTTTTTTTTCTTGTTTATTGTTTTTCATCATGATTGGTGTCTTTTTTTTTTTATCTTTATTTAAAGAGCTTTTTCGCTGATGCGAATATGACACTCTGTAGGTAAACATAATCTATATAAAAATATATAACTAGGTCCTCGGACGGTTTTTCAGAGCAAACTTAACCATATTAATTATAAGGACTATTTTGTCTGATAAAGGGTTCGATAAATTAATGTTATGTACGCCAATTTGTGTTCTGAGCGATTGATTCCGAACACATCTCATCAAAATATGATATGTGTCTTCGTCTTCGTTACATGTACTACAAACAGGTGATGTTAACTTTTTCATCATAAAACCAAATTTATTGAGAGGCATATGACCTGAACGGAGTCTTAATAATATGGTTAAGTCTGCCCTGGTAAAAAAACACTTATCAATCCATGGTGAATAAGAAGGTTGTGAATGGATTGTTCTATACCAAATGCCTTTTTCCCTTGAACGAAGATCAAAGTAATCTTTCCAATTTTGAAGACATATCTTTTTAAGAATGGGAACATAGTCCATGTAGTGAGGAACAGCTATGAAATCAGTGCCATCCGAACATGCTTGCTTTGCCAGATAATCTGCCTTGTCATTGCCATCTATACCTATATGAGACGGGATCCACTGAATTATTATTTGTTTACCTTGAGAATTAAGTCTTAAAATGGATTTAATAATTGAGTAGGCTATCGGTCTACCTCGAAAAGATGCGGTGCATCGAGCCAGGTGTTGAATGGAGCTCTTTGAGTCAGTGAAAACAACATATTTGCCCTGGTCTAGGGATTCAATATATGATAACGCCTCTGAAATAGCAATGAGTTCGACAAACATGATAGACAAATTGGTGGAGATTTTAAATTTCATAAAACATTCAGTTTGTTCGTCATAGAAAGCGCAGCCTACATAATCACCATCTTTTGATCCGTCCGTATAAATTTTATAAAATTCTGAATATATGGATAAACATTTTAATGTTTCTTCTTTTATTTTAGAAATACTGTATTTATTCTTTGCTTTATTAACACTTCGATCCACAACTACCCAACTTGTTCATACAAAAGTAGACTCTAAACATCGGAATTAAGGCCCGATCCACAACTACCCAACTTGTTCATACAAAAGTAGACTCTAAACATCGGAATTAAGGCCTATAGTGGCGTGGATGTGAGAGGACACCGGTGTCCTCTGAGCTAGGACAGATTAATTAAATCTAGGTTAGTTTTTAATACATCATTTAAGTTTATATCAGACATCCACGTATCAAAAGAGATCATTTCTAATTGTGTACAAGAGCTGATTGGGAAATTTTTAAAATTATTATTAATTGTGACAAGAAGCGGCACTTTTTTAGTTCTTTCATTCAGACACGTATTGCTTAAATTTTCCAAAGTTGGCTTTACTGTATTAGTATTATAAGAATGTATTTTTAACCAAAATTTCCCGCACAGAAACCATCTTCTGATCTCCAATGGCGGTAAACTGAGCTCGCATTCCATGACGTGCGTAGGTGTAGTCCTAATAAATCCTCCTATTATCCTCATACATTGATTTTGTGTGACATCTAACTTATTTAAATATTTTTTGGCACTAGTTTCGTACAAAAAACTAGCATAATCTAAACGACTACGAATAACTGATATGTATAGCCTTCTTAAGTGTTTTTGATGTACGCCCCAAGCAGATCCGGACAAAACTTTGAAAACATTAAGGAATTTGTGTATTTTTTCAACAATTTCATTAATATGTTTCCCCCACCTTAATGAACGATCCATCCACAGACCCAAATACTTAACACAGTCTACTACGGGTAAACGAGAACTATTTACATTAATATCAATTGGATATCTGGAAAATTTACGACCTTTATAAAAGAGACATAATTTACTTTTGGAAGAAGATATTTCTAGACCTAAGCCTGCTAAAATTGAAGTAGTATTGTTCAGCATGTGCTGAATATCTGCTACAGCGTCAATTATGTTTTTGCCGGTTACATACATAACAATATCATCTGCATATTGAGACACAGTCACGTCATGATATACTTGTTTACAGATCTGAATAGTAGCCACATTAAAAAGTAACGGTGATAACGGATCACCCTGCGCTATTCCTATTCCCGTACTTCTGTGCATAGATATAGAGTCACACTTAATTAGTAATGACCTCTCTTTCAAAAAATTATGTAAATACAAACATATTTTAGAACCTACACCTAAATTGTCTAGAATAATCAATAAATTACGAACATCTACATTATTGTAAGCACTATTTATGTCTATAAAGCAAGCTAAAGTAAAAGAATTCATGGCAAAGCCATGCTGTATTTTAGACACAAGACTAGAAAGACTATCCAAACAAGAGCGTGTTTTCCTAAATCCCACCATGTTATTCGAGAAAAAGTTGTTTTTTTCCATGAACCACTCCAATCGTTTATTAAGAATTGCATGGAATGTCTTGCATAAGCAAGACATCAAGGATATTGGCCTTAGTGAATCTAAGGAGTCAGGGTTTCGTCCAGGTTTTGAAATGGGGAATATACGGATATCACGCCACTGTTTCGGGACAAAACCATTTTGTAAAAACAAATTGTACAAATTAATTAATATAAGTTTAGCATTAGATGGTAGGTTTTTTAACATCGAAAATGATACACCGTCACAACCTGGAGCTGTAACTGATGATTTTATACTTTTCTCTAATTCATGAAGGGAAATACATTTTTCTAAATCATCATTATTGGATTTAAAGATTGGCTGATCATTACAAACAAAATCAGGAGTTAGACTTTGTAACAATTTCGATGCTTGAGTTTCACTTACATACTGGTTGCGGTGATTATGATAACCTTTATACCATTTCATTTTTCTCCACATATCACTAGAAGAGGTTAAACAATCAATTGATGTACAAAAGTTTTGAAATGACTCACTTTTCGCTCTTCTCAATTCCTTTTGTGCGATACTAATTTTAGATTGTAAAAACGACAAATTATTGGGTGTTGGGTTAGCACGAAACTGAGCCAATGCAAGTCTTCGTTCTGCCACAATTTTGGACAGCGCAGGAGTCCAGTAGGTTTTAGATCGGTGGATCATGATTGGTGTCGTTTTCATGGTTTTCGAGGGTGTTGTACCCGATAGTGCTGTCAAAATAGAAATTCAAGATGGCGGCTGCTAGAAATTATCAATTTTTTCATCATAGGTGTGGTTTTCATGGTTTTCGAGGGTGTTCAATCCGATAGAGCTGTTAAAATCTAAATCCAAGATGGCGGATGCAAGAAATTATCAACTTTTTCATCATGGGTGTCGTTTTCATGGTTTTCGAGGGTGTTGAATCCGATAGTGCTGTCAAAATAGAAAACCAAAATGGCGGCTGTAAGAAATTTTCAACTTTTTCATCATTGGTGTCATTTTCATGGTTTTCGAGGGTGTTTAATCCGATAGTAGTAGAATTCATTTTGAAAATATCCCGAAAATTCTTTCTCCTTAATAATCCACGTCATCGTAATACTCTGGTCTCTCACATTGGTAAAAGCAGATTTAACCGACTACCTTATGCCAGAACTTACAAAAAGTACAAACTGCCTCATCACCATTTCCTAGTGGATTAACGTTAGCTCACTTACCACCTTACAGCATGTCTGCTGTCACTTATTCACTAATATCACTAGTTACTAAGTAATCTGTGTGAAAAGTGTTCTATTCTATTTTTTATATATATTATAAGTACATATTTACATATACATATTTATATGCATTCTACGTGCATTGAATTTAAGAACCCAAATTATATAAATATATATAATTTGGTTAGTAAAATGGGGGATTGGGAAACATAAATTTTAAAAATGTGGGTCTGCAAACCTTACAAAATGTCAATCAGTTTCGTGTACAATAAATTAGTAGTCGATAAATAATTATTATTATTTAAAGTGTGTGTTAAAAGAGGCGATGTAGCCTACTTAACATTCTTGTTTTTTTAGGTTAGTTTACATTTTAGAATAAGATATATTTTTGTTTACTACTTTTGTTTTACCTTATGTTAATAAAGAACTTTAAAATCAAATCAAATCAATCCGATAGTGCTGTTAAAATAAAAATCCAAGATGGCGGCTGCAAGAAATTATCAACTTTTTCATCATGGGTGTCGTTTTCATGGTTTTCGAGGGTGTTGAATCCGATAGTGCTGTCAAAATCTAAGTCCAAGATGGCGGCTGCAAGAAATTATCAACTTTTTCATCATGGTTTCTGGACATCGCCAACGCCTTCAACTCTCTGCCCTGAAGTTGCATTGGTAGGGCACTCCGGTACCACCGGGTGCCCGACTACCTCTGTCGGGTGATCGAGGCCAGGTTCATCATCTACCCCGGTCATCAGGGGGAGTTGAAACGGCGAGAGATGTCGTGCGGTGTTCCGCGGAGATCGGTACTAGGGCCGCCCTTGTGGAACATAGGGTACGACCACGTGCTGCGCGCCGACCTCCCCGACGGGGTCAACGTGGTCTGATACGCAGACGACACGCTGGTCCTGGCGCGGGGACGGTCGTACCAGGCGGCGGTCGAACTAGCGACGCGCGGGGTTGCTACAGTAGTGGAGAGGATCGAGCAGTTGGGACTCGAGGTGGCACAAGTCCGAGGCCATGTGTTTTCACGGGCCTCGGAGCGCGTCACCTCCGGGCTTCCAATTAACGGTAGGAGGAGTTCACATCTGCGTCGGGTCGACGATGAAGTACCTGGTACTCGTCCTCGACAGCCGGTGGAACTTCGAGGAGCATTTCCGACGTCTGGCTCCTAGATTGAATCGGAATGGGGCTGCTTTCAAGCGGCTCCTGCCGAACCTAGGGGGTCCAGACGCCTCCTGCCGGAGGCTCTATGCAGGCATCGTTAACGAAAAAATCGGTTACATACAATTTGTACGAAAATTGTAGGTACGTAACCTATTTTTTCTCCGTGCCTGACGGAACACGTCAGAGGGCCGGGTCCCCGGAAATGTATGGATTGCGCATACATTGAATACAAATTCACAAATTCATAATATAACCGCGCCATCTTATCTCATCGTCCCTTTTTGTGACAGGAAGCTAGCTAGCTTCTGTCACTCTTTAAGACTTTAATAACTGAACGGATTTAGGCGAAACGCAGGTAGACTTCTTTTTAGTGTTTTTCACCGAATACCGAATAATATTCGGTTTAGTTCTTACCGACCCAAATACAGCCGGATAATTCGGTTTCCAGTTCCATAGATTTAGCGCGCAATCAACATTTGTTCTCCGAAGCAGCAAAAGGTATATGAGGAGAAAAGAATTAGCATTTTGCCAGATGCCAGAGAGGTGAAAGCTTGATCTTCTTTCACCATAATCTACTGCTGCTACATTATAAATATTAAATTTTATTTACAAACTAGCTTTTGCCCTTGGCTTCGCTCCCGTCCTACCCTATTCCACCCTACTCTACCCTATTCTAACCTAACCTACTCTACTTTACTCTACCCTACTCTACCCCACTCTACCCTACTCTACCCTACTCTACCCTACCCTACCTACGAACCTTCTCCTGACAATAACAAACGCAACAAAAAAATAATTAGCGAAATCAGTCCAGTCGTTTTCGAGATTTGCACTTAATCGCTTAACACATTCAGCGATTCATTTTTATATTATAAAAGATATTCTTTAACTATCTATGTTCAAAATCAGTGTCATATTTGAGAAAACATCATAGTTGAATCATTATGCTTATGTAAACATTTCTTATTACAATATGATTGTTAGAATATGGGATTTCTTTATTTTACCCTAAAGGCTGATTTACAATGATCCATTAAACCGAATGCATTCGTCATTTTAACCGAATGATTCGGCCGAATATGAATACCTCAACATTCTGCCGAATACGCCGATTACTACCGAATATAAAAAGAATTTCTACTTAGGATTAGGACCCATGAGTATTACCTACGAGGCTTTGAGGGTTGATTTTCGACTTTCATGAGGGTGAAGTCGCAGACGCTAATAGGTGCTTAGATAAAATAAAACATAAAATTATTTCTAATATTTAATATGCAAATTGTAATTTAGAATAGAAAATACATGGATAAACGATTAAGAACCAGTCTTAGTCAAACATCTAGCATTATTCTTCGTCTTATTTCATTTACGATTATCTCGTTTAATAATTACTGAGATAAATAATCTAAATATTGATTGTTCTTAGCTTAAACACAAACATAATATCATGGTTGAACAATTTTTTTCTGCATTTTGAACAGAGGACCGTGAGTGTGCCCCTGTGCTAACACTACTTGTTGGCCCAACTGAATAATTAAACTGTCAAGCCCCGAGAGGACACCGGTGTCCGCACACCTATTGTCTTTCTATTTAAATAAATTACAATTATTAAAAACCTTTTACTATTTTACGAAAAACAGAAAAAAGTGCTTGTCAAATCAGGGCCAGCTTTACCTATAGTGCAGTGCAGGGTGTGCGGTTTAAGGAGCGCCAAGCGCCGCTCGAGACAGTCAAACAACTATAAAGTTGTGTTTTAATATTGTGTGTTCTTCCTAAAACTAATTCTTCAAATTGCACCACTCGCACCCGAAGTTCGGTTTAAAAAAAAAGTTGACGGTGTTAAAAACCTAATCGTAAAAATCTAAGTAGGTACTTACTAAAAAGTTCGGTATAAGTCACTTAGTCTGAAATAGTAGGTGGAATTCATTTTAGTTCAGTCATAGATTTAAATATACCTACAACATATTTTGGGTGCCAAAAAACCACCACTTTATGATGTACCCAGTATCACTCTCACACCTAAGATTAATCTAACAACACCTCTTAACTTAAAATACAACAAGCCATTTTGGCTCTTGGGTGTGCCAAGGAAATATAGGTACATGCATTCAAACAGACCTTCGAAAAACATAACCTTCCTTCTGAAACAGCGAAACTCCGCTGCCGCGACAAGTCACATCATGGCGAACAGAGTTCTAGCAGGGATCTCATGGTGATTATGGGGTCAGCGACTGTCGTAACCCAGCGCTGAACACGCCACGATTGCGGCAGTAACGATTGTCTCTTTGAGGAGTGGCTGGAGAGGCGCCCCAGTATCCTCACCTTATATGTGTGAGGTCATGTGACACAGGTCCTCACAGGACATGGTAATTTCAAGAAGCTCATGTTCTAGATTAATGTGGAAGAAACGCCCTGGGGTGTGACCATTGCGCGGATCGCACAGAGGACACGATGGAGCACACATTAGAAGTATACCTATACCTACCTAGCTTTGGCGGAGCACCGTCGTATCCTATTCGAAGTGATCGGTGGCGCGACCTCTCGCGTCAGGCCCTGGTTCAAGTCATGATCCCGAGCAAGAAGGAATGGGATGCGGTTGCCTCCTTCTGTGAAGCAGTAATGTTAGCGAAGAAAGCGGTCGCAGGAATGAGGGAACGTACATACATCCTCACGCCTTAGCCACCGCGGCAGAAGACGCCCCTGACGTCGGGAATCGCAGACCGATCTCCGGCCACCGTAGGTACGGGGGGCTTGCGGACGATGAGTAATGGGTAGTTCGCCGCCCGCTTGTTCTATAAAGATTGAGCCCGAGTCGTCGATGGCGCATAGTGTTCCACGCGCGCCTCAAAAAGTGTCAGCAAACCGTAGGAGCCCGGCAGGGCCTTTACCTGCTAGGACCCTGGAGAAAAGTATGAAAGGCATACTTGTGGTCCTAGAACGCAAAAGGCAACTGAAACAACAAAAGTATGATTTAGTAAGTACAAGTCACGTGACACGCCCTCTCATTAGACGAGAAAGTCATTAGACGATTTGCCTACCTTAAAAAACCCTCCTTCTGGCGCAGTCGGGTAAATAAACACTGTAAGTATTCTATTTTGTCCGCATGTCTACCAGGGAACGCCAAGGTATTGATTGCACACGGCCGCTCTGAAGGCTAGAGCCGCCTCTGTTGTGTGTTTATAATTATATTATATTACTCTTAGGCTACCTTTAAATTAGCCGCAAGGGGTCGCGCTGTAGTCGCGCGGTACGCGCTACTTGCGCGCTGCGGCCGTGCGGCATTTAGGTATTTATATATGGATTTAGTGTCCCCGCAGACGGCCTTAAAAAAGCGCCACAATAAAAAAAAGCCGCTTCTAGCTTCTTTTTGTGACTGCCTTTTTTTGTGGCCCGTGTGCGGCGGTGGCGGCATCTTTTTGCGGTGGCCTTTTTTATGGCGGCGCTTTTTTGAGGCCCATTTGCGGCGACACTAAGGGCCTAAACAGATAACAAACATAAATAGCGCTGCAGTCGCGCGGACGCGCGACAAATTCCGGCTAATTTGTTGGCGCCCTAAACCTAATTTTGCCGATTTTTTGTGTTGAAGGTGGAAATCATGAGATAGCTCGCTAGTCGAGATAACTAAAACTTCACTATCAAACAATTCCTCAGCTCTGGCAGAACCTTATTTTTGCGTGATTTTCTTCTTAGAGGATCAATGGAAAATGTACCTACCAAGGGAAACCGTTCACTTTTCCAACTTTTTTTGTTCGTATTTCATTTGACCGAAAACTATTCACCGAAGTCTTTTTTTTTGACATATGGATTATTTGACATATTTTTATATCATCGAAGTATCATTTGTCATAGGTATCATTTTATCGGATTGCTATTGGCCGAAGCCTCTCTTGTACTGTTTTTCACAAATGCGTTATTTGCCATATTTGCATCACACCGAAACAACAGTTTACAGAATTTGGTCACAAATATACCGATGGACGGTATGCGGTAAATAACTAGAACCATTTGCTATGGTTGCGCGTAACCCTCCACTTCAATTGGGACCCGAAAATCGGTAACTGCGCATTCAAGGTCAACCGCCATGGTTCAACTTGTGTGACGATGATCATAACCGATTTAGGATCTCAGTCGAGGAATTGAGAAGGTTTAACTTACTTGCCGCGTACTATAATTGGTAGCATTTTCAATATTAGATTACAATAGTGTCATATAAGCATAGATATTTAATGTCTTTGCATAAAAGTCAATATGTTGTGTTACAAAATTTTGTGACAGAAACGAGTCGCTCCAACTTCACAGTCTTGTCTGCCCTACTTCTAGAGTGTAATTTCAACCCGCGTAGGCGCGGAGCGGTAGGGCGGCCCGCGAGCTGAGGAGTAGGTGATTTGAAGACCCGCCGCCGTGGCTGAGGTTGGCCGGTGAAGCCGACCAGCAAGCCGAGGCTGCGGTGATGAGCGTTGAAACCATCTGCGACGATAAGTTCGCGTGGGATCGCCCAAAACCCCGCAGCGCCGGAGCCGTGACAGAAGACCTTCCATGGTGGTATAATGAAGGTTCGGAAACATAATACTTCGAACAAATGTTATTTCGGCTGAGTGTAACATCGGTGAAAAGTTTTTCGACCAAATTAAACGTTGGAGTAATGAAAAAAATCAACTAGTACAGTGGCAGAAGTGACTTCGATGAAATAAAAAAACAACGAAACGATAATGGTTGAAAAGTTTTAGGTGAAATGAAATTCGGTCAAACGTTTTTGAATTTATGATAGGTAACCCCTACCAAGATATTATATACTCATAGGTATGGCCTGATCTTTTATCATCATCCTGCATGTTACCAGGGGTTTTCCACTAAAACAAAAAACAAAACTTCATCTGAAATGTGGTTATTTTTAATTTCGAGTAGGGTTATCTACTCTAATAATGACATTTTGGACGTAAGTATAGGTAAAGGTATCGAACTTGCTGCTGTATCTACAAAATGGAGGAGATTCGAAAATATTTTAACAATCCAAAAATAAAATACTCAAGGATGCTGTATAATTAGGTACCTACACTGGTACAAAAGAAACAGCGACCTTCAGCGTGACCTTACGTGGAATTCATCACCAACTGTTGTAAAAGCGGCCCACTCAAGCTGTAGGTATATTTACTTCTCGATGACTCCATTTGTCAATGCTCCAAGAATATGCCGAACAGCCGAAGATTCTGGTCGACCCCCCATTTCTCCATTTCCTTAGCCATTCGCATCTTAAATCCCTCCTCATCGTAAATACATTGAAGCATTATCAGTTTTTAGCGAAAAGCACTAAGTTATCTGCAAATCTCAAGTACGACAAACAACTCTAATCACCATGTTATCTGCAAATCTGAAGTGCGACAGGTTTTTACGGCAGGTCATAGTGGTAGGTACCGTTTATTTTAAAACGGCTTGTGTTTAAACACCGCCCAATAAAGTACCTATTTTAATACCAAAAAAATTCTAAACGGTTACCAAAATGGATAAATGGTCACCAAATTACGTTTCCTAAAATATTATAAAATAAATCAATTTTTTTGTGTTATTGTCTGCCATAAAAATATATGGACGCCTTTAAAATACACTTTAGACTAAATATTATATATTGTCACTACTTATATGTTACCAATTATGTTATACCATGAGTTCTAATTTAGTAATTTTTGCTAGGCTAAAAAAGCTAACGATCTCTAGAATATTTCTCAAATACCAATTAATATACTGGGGTTCCCAAACGTACGTCGCTTATTTATTGTTATATGAAATTCACTATATATACTGGGGTTCCCAAACGTACGTCGCTTATTTATTGTTATATGAAATTCACTATATATACTGGGGTTCCCAAACAAACGTTACGCGCAGCGCAGACCAGAGCAGATTTTGTAAAGCATGGAACATCATTGAGCTACGTATGCTGCAGCGCAGACACGTGCGGCTCAGATGTGCACAGTTACTGCCCTGCTCTGCGCTGTGCGGTCTGCGCTGCGTCGCCTGCTTCTCAGCATACGCCAACCCTTATTGTTGTATGAAGTTAATTAAATATTGGCCTGTGGCTCACGCACCGGTGGCGGTTCTGCAGGAGCGGGGTGCGGACTGCGGGGTTAAGAAATAAAGGGAAGCAATTGTAATTTTAGTCTTACATTAAAGTAGTCTGGGATCAAATAATGTATTTTGGGTGACGTCAAACTATTTTGGAGTAAGATTTTTGGTAGTAATATTAATATTTGAGTTAGACAGAATTTGGCGACCGTTAATCCATTTTAGGACCCAAAAACTAATATTTGTGCATACCTTGCGATTTTTCTGATGTTATTTTATTTATTTTGGATCATGATATTATATACTTTAGTGCCCTTTTAATAAGGTCAATTGATTTTTTTGGAGTTGTTTATTTTATTTGGTGCCTAGGCTTAGAGTCTTAAAAATATTTTTGGTGACCGTCTAAATTATACCCATTTTTGCTAGGCTAAAAAAGCTAACGATCGCTAGAATATTTATCAAATACCAATTAATATACTGGGGTTCCCAAAGGTGTGTCGCTTATTTATTGTTATATGAAATTCACTATATATACTGGGGTTCCCAAACAAACGTTACGCGCAGCGCAGACCAGAGCAGATTTTGTAAAGCATGGAACATCATTGAGCTACGTGTGCTGCAGCGCAGGCACGTGCGGCTCAGATGTGCACAGTAACTGCCCTGCTCTGCGCTGTGCGGTCTGCGCTGCGTCGCCTTCCTCTCAGCAAACGCCAACCCTTATTGTTGTATGAAGTTAATTAAATATTGGCCTGTGGCTCACGCACCGGTGGCGGTTCTGCAGGGTGCGGGGTGCGGACTGCGGGGTTAAGAAATAAAGGGAAGCAATTGTAATTTTAGTCTTACAGTAAAGTAGTCTGGGATCAAATAATGTATTTTGGGTGACGTCAAACTATTTTGGAGTAAGATTTTTGGCAGTAATATTAATATTTGAGTTAGACAGAATTTGGCGACCGTTAATCCATTTTAGGACCCAAAAATAATATTTGTGCAAGGCTTGCGATTTTTCTGATGTTATTTCATTTATTTTGGATCATAATATTATATACTTTACGGCCCTTTTAATAAGGTCAATTGATTTTTTTTGGAGTTGTTTATTTTATTTGGTGCCTAGGCTTAGAGTCTTAAAAATATTTTTGGTGACCGTCTAAATTATACCCTTTTAAAACCACAATGTTTTCAATTTTGAAAACATCACTAAAATAAGAACATCACTGAAGTAATTAAATAACACAATTCTTCGATACTCAACTGCCAGCATATCTACTTTTGTATTGACTATTTTCGACTTTTACACAAAAATCTCTCAGGCAAATCCTAAGATTATGAGATAATCCTAAGATTACAATCCTAAGATACTGAGATTGTGGAAAAAAATACCGGGGGCAGCGATTTTCACATAACAGTTAGGATTTTTCCCAGTAAGGCTTGGTAAATCTTAGGTTTTACTGATAAAATCTAGCTTTTATTTGGGATTTATAGTAAAATAGATCGTTACTTTGATTCTTACTAGCCAATAACAATTAGAAACGATTAAAAAGAGCCTAAGTACACTCACTGAAAGTTCAATATCACAATTGAAATTAGAACATTTATCGTCCATGTGGTCGGGCAAACTCAGCCAGGCAATCCCGGGCGCTCCAAGTGCCCAGTTGTGCGTGGCTGGTTTTCGAGTTCTTGGTTTGCCATTAGTATAAACCTTCGACCATCAGTGTCGATCTGTGGAAAAGAATAATGTGAGCAACATAAGTGAAAGTTATGTCTCCTGACATAATACTCGTATATAATAATATATAATATTTCCACAACTATCACACAACACCCCGTCTAGTCCCAAGCTAAGCAGAGCTTGTGTTATGGGTACCAGACAGCTGATAAACATACTTATATATTTCTAAATACATACATATTATAGATAAATAACACCCAGACACAGAACAAATGATCGTGCTCATCACATAAACATTTGTCCTGCGTGGGAATCGAACCCACGACCTCCGGAATAGCAGTCACGGCCACTAACTACTAGACCAACAGGCTAGTCTAAACATACACTACTGACATACACTTATATGGGCAGAGAGGTCCGATCAGACCTCTCTGCCCACGTTTTAAGGGCGCCTTCAAATTAGCCGTAAAGTGCCGCGCGACGGCAGCGCGGTTGCAGCGCTGCCGCTGCGCTGCTTTGGTTTTTCATATACCTAAATAAATGACCCACGGCCACAAGCGCTGTTGTAGCGCGGCAGTCGAACGTTTTTCAGTCGCAACCGCACTGCCACGCTGCTATCACGCAGCACGTTGTGGCTAATTTGAAGGCCTAAAGGTAAACTTAATACTATATTAACTTGCTTCAGGTAGCCCTTCCCCACTCGCCTATCGTCAACGTCGAGCATGGTTTAAAAGCTTGTTGCTTCATCTAAAGCAATCCAATACGATTTGTGAATTATTATTATTATGAGCCTGTAGTGTCCCACTGCAGGGCAAAGGCCTCCCTTCCATTCTTCCACTCTTTTCTATCTTTTGCCACTTCCGGCCAGTCCTTTAGAAAGGAGTATAAATCGTCACGCCATCTCCTTCTGAGCCTACCGCATCGCCGGCTCCTGCTGTTCGGGATGAAGTCGTTGGTTGCTTTCACCCAATTCTGTTGCGACATGCGGCAGATGTGGCCTGCCCAGTCCCATTTTAGTTTAGCGGCTGAGTATCCTACATCTGCAATTTGTGTTTTGGAACGAAGTATACTGTTCCTTATGCGGTCTATTCTTTTGACCCCGAAAATACTTCGTTCCATTGCTCGCTGGCAGACCCCGAGTGCGGACTTCTGACGTTTCGTTAATGACCACGTTTGCACTCCATAAGTGAGGGTGGGAAGAATGCACATGTCCATGAGTTTCCTTTTAAGGGAAAGTGGAAGTGATCCTTTCATTAGGTTTTTCATCAACCAATAGTTCTTCCAGGCGCTTTCGGTGCGTCTAGCAACTTCTTTATCTTGCATTGCCTGGAAATAGTCTCTTATTTGGCCGAGGTATATGTACTCATGGACATATTCAACCTCCACGCCCTCGATGTCTATTCTACGTTTCGTGCTGTTCGTCATTAACTTTGTCTTCGTCATGTTCATTTTGAGTCCGACCTCGAGGCTAGCATGGCTCAGTTGTTCGAGCATAAGAGGTAACTCAGCCGCTGAAGAAGAGAAAAGGACAATGTCGTCAGCAAAGCGTAGATTAGTTGATCTTCTTTCCCCGACGACAATGCCCTTGTATCTCCAGTGTTCATCTAGATTTTTAAACACTTCTTGAAGCGTTGCTGTGAAGAGTTTTGGAGATAGCGGATCACCTTGTTTGACTCTTTTTCGAATTGGAAAAGATTGGCCAGTAGTGTCCAAATGTATAGCAACTGTACTGTTTAGTTAAATTTTTTTTCAATAATTGAATTTAGGTGGGTTCTATTCCTTGTTTATTTAGCGTTGTGAATATGGCTTTGTGTGAATTGTGATAGACTATCAAAAGCTTTGGAGTAGTCTACGAACGCGAGGTATAATGGTAAGTTAAATTCTTCGTGTTTTTCTAACAGTTGCTTCAAAGAGTGAAGGTGGTTGGTAGTGGATAGGCCGCGGCGGAAACCAGCCTTTTTAGGAGGTTGGTGGAGGTCTAGCTGGCTTGAAATACGGTTTTCTAGGATTTTGATGAAAGCCTTGTACAAATGTGAGACGAGGCTAATAGGTCGATAGTTGCCTATTTCCGATTTGTCTCCCTTTTTGTGCGGCAGAATAATGTTGGAATGACAGAAGTAACTTGGGAATACGCCTGTTTTCAAAATTGAATTGAATAAATTGCAAATATGTGGTAATAAAAATTGTTCCCCCACTCGTAGTTAGTCCGTTGTGATGCCATCTCCCCCTGGGCTTTTGTTGTACTTCATGCCACTTAGAGCCCTATGAACTTCATAGCCAGTTATCATAGGTATATCCTCAGGACATGAGTAAACCTCATCTGCGAGCTGGAAATTGATGTTGCCGTCTGAATATAAAGCTTTGTAAAATTGCGTGCAAATTTTAATCAATTTGGCCTTATCTCCTTGTCTCACACCGTTATTGTCCTTCAAGTGTGTTATTGTAGATCTGCCTGCATCTATCCCACGCATAGCCAACCTCAAGGAACGGTTATTCGCTAAAGCGGAGTGAGCCAGATCAGTGTTGTAAATTCTGATATCTTTTCGTATACTCCGCTTGACTTTTCGGTCTAGCTCTCGGTTCTCGAAAGACTGGGAGGGCAGATTTTGTCTCTCGTCTATAAGACGGACAGTGTTATCTGTCTGCAAGTTTTTTCTGTTTGTTTTTGGTACACTTCATATGCTGACTATTTGAAATACTTCTTTTTCTCTTCTTTTAATCTTGACTTTTAAATTTCGACCAAAATAAATTATCTCCTTTAGGCTACGTTTACCTCATTTGCCCATGCATAACAAGAATAGGGCGCTGGTGGCTGCTCTGGATTCGCAGTTGTCTCGCTATTTTGATGACTGCGAAGATCTCGCCGATACACACTCGATAATGTACTGCGCGGCCGTAGCGGCATGTCGTGTAGCTCACGTCAAATTCCCAACCAGTGACGTAGCTACACGACCGAAACCAGCTGTACCGGCCTGGCAGCGCAGGATCGAGCACATCGTCACAGAGCGCATCGACTTCCTGAAGCAAAAAGTGTATGCATGGGCAAACCGTATCCGCAGGTATAAGCGGCGAGTGGAGCGATACACCCAGAATTGCACATTCCGGAGCAACGAAAGGTGGGTATATAGGGCTTGGGAGCGACCGGACCAAGGTGTGACTGACGCACGCCTCCCGGATGATGACGCCTTGAGTTCATTCTGGCGCAGCATCTGATCGGTGCCTGTCAGTCACACCGAGGGTGATTGGATCCGGGCGGTGGAGCGCGCGTGTGATCCAATACCACAAATGGGGGCAATTTACATCAGCCCCCAAAATGTAGCTCGTGTAGTCCGTCCGTTGCCTAAGTGGAAATCTCCAGGGCCTGATGGACTGCACAACTTCTGGACAAGATCGCACGCTCGTTTGGCGTCTCAATTCCAATCTGCCCTAGAGTCAAGGTCGCTGCCCGAGTTTTTTACGACAGGAATAACCCACCTGCTCCATAAATCAGGCAGTACTGTGGAACCTAAAAATTATAAACCAATCACGTGTTTGCCGACGGTCTATAAAGTTCTTACATCCATACTGAGAAGCAAAATTAACAGCCAAAATTGACAAAAATTTGATAATGTCACCTTCTCAGAATGGATGTTGGAATGGGTCCCGCGGTACTAAGGAGCTGCTCCTCATTGATATGACCATTAGCGAACAGGTTCGTCGTTCCCGAAAGGATCTGTCGACATGTTGGATAGATTTAAGAAGGCCTATGACTCTGTTCCTCATACATGGCTCATGCATGAGGGTGCTAGAGTTGTATAAAATTGATACAACACTAGGCACCTTCCTGATTTCGTGTATGATGAAATGGAGTACGGTCCTTCGCTATCCAGGATGTCGACATATCCAGAGGAATAGCGAACAAGTAAGGATGTAAAGTGTAAGGATAGAGCGAGGTATATTCCAGGGTGGGTGATATATTCCTTGACTCCTCTAAGCACACTGCTGGAGAATTCAGGTCTAGGCTATCGGTTGAAAAGAGTTGGTCAGCTTATATTTCACCTTATTTACATGGATGACCTTTTTGCCCCCAACAACCTGCAACTGATGGAGCTACTGAAGGTAACTGAAACCTTCAGTAGTGCCATCAGGATGGAGTTTGGTGTGGATAAATGTGCGGTCATGCATGTAAAGCGAGGGGAGGTTGTGGAATCTGTGGGCACTCAACTCACGGATTCCATAAACCTAAGATCTCTCTCTCCAACCGAAACCTATAAGTATTTGGGTATGTCGGAAGCCCTAGGCATCAATATCACTAACATGAAGCAATCGTTGAAGGAGCGTTTCTTTGGACGCCTGAAGAAGGTTTTCAATAGCCTCATAGTGCCTTCAATGGTTTTTTTTTATGGTAGGTAAAATCATCCAATGACAAATCCCGCCCTTGGGTGGGGCGGGAAATAGTGTCAGACTCTATAGAAATAGTGCTTTTGTCCCGGGGCCCGTGGTGACATTCTCACATAACCTTTGGCCCCAGTAGGCTTCGGCCCTGCTGGACCCCTACAGTTTGCTGACAACTCCTTGAGGCGCGCGGGAACAGTGCGCGCCGTAGACGGCTTGAGCTCGGACCGGTCTGTTACCGGACGGACGGACAGCGAGCTACCCATTGCCCACTGTCCGCGAGCCCGCGCCTACGGTGGCCGGAAATCGGGATCGGAATCCCGGCGGCGGCGGCGGCGTGTGCGCCTTTGCCTAATGCGGTCGGCCTCCTCCTTTGCTAGCATTACTGCTTCGAGCTTCGCAAAAGGAGGCGACCGCCTGCCACTCCTCCTCGCTCCGGAGCATGGCTTGAACCAAGCCCCGGCGCGAGAGATCGCCGCCGATCGCTGCTCTTCCCAAGCGGGGCACACCTCGACTCTGTGCTCCACCGTGTCCTCCGGGCGGTCCGCACAGTGGCGACACCCGGGCGTCGTCTCCGCACGAATCTTGTACAGGTACGGCCCGAACTTGCCGTGTTCGGTTAGTACCTGCGCCAAACGGAAGGTGACGACGCCAGGGGGCCTTTCCAGCCACGCCTCAAAAAGGGGCCTTACCGCCTCGATCGTGGCGTCGGAAATGCTCCTCGAAGTTCCACCAGCTGTCGAGGACAAGTCCCAGGTACTTCATCGTCGACCCGACGCCGATGTGAACTCCTCCTACCGATAATTGGGAGCCCGGAGATGGCGCGCTCCGAGGTCCGTGAAAACACATGGCCTCGGACTTGTGCAATGTCACCTCAAATCCCAAATGCTCGATCCTCTCCACTACTTTCGCAACCCCGCGCGTCGCTAGTTCGAACGCCGCCTGGTACGACCGTCCCCGCTCCAGGACCAGCGTGTCGTCTGCGTAACAGACCACGCTGACCCCGTCGGGGAGGACAGCGCGCAGTACGTAGTCGTACCTGCCTTCAATGGTTGGGTCATGCCGGTATTGATGACTCAAACGGAACTTGACGCCCTGTGTAGGCCGATCCGAACACTGCTGACTGCATACCGAATGCATCACCCACGATCGTCGGTGATGAGACTGTATATCCCGCGGAAGTGTGGCGGTCGAGGTTTTTTAAATGCTAAGACCCTACACAACCGCGAGGTATGCAGTCTCAGAGAATATTTCCTAGCTGCCGACGTGGGTATGCATCGAGATGTAGTGACAGTGGACAAAAGACTCACCCCGCTCTCCTTGGCTAACGAGAACTGGCGCAAACCGGTAGTGCTTGACAATGACGATTGCAGGGAAGTATGGCAGAGCAAGGCACTTCACGGACGCTTTTTCCGGGCCCTTCACGGGCCCGATGTAGACCAATTGGCGTCCGTAGCTTGGCTGCGTTTCGGTGACCTCTTTGGGGAAACCGAAGGTTTTATCTGTACAATTATGGACGAAGTTATCATGACAAATAACTACCGGAGATTTATTGTGAAGGACGGCACGGTTGACATCTGTCGGGCTTGTCACCGTCCGGGAGAATCAATTCGCCACATTATCTCCGGTTGTTCTCGTCTGGCTAATGGCGAGTATTTGCATAGGCACAACCTTGTAACCAAGGTTAGCCATCAGCAACTTGCTTATACTCTCTAGTGGGATCGGAAGTGCCGTACTACAGGTATGAGCCCGACCCAGTTCTTGATAATAGTCATATCACTTTGTACTGGGATCGGTCCATCATCACTGATAGGACTATTGTACCCAATAAGCCTGATATAGTGGTGGTGGACCGAAACGAGAGGCGTGCAATGATTGTTGACATATCCGTTCCGCAAGGCGAGAACCTCGTGAAAGCCGAGAAAGATAAACAAATCAAGTATATTGACTTGGCTCGCGAGGTTGTCGACATGTGGGAAGTGGATTCGGCGATCATTGTACCGATAGTCGTGTCGGGTAATGGCTTAATAGCCAGGAGCCTCGACCAACACCTTAGGAGGCTCTCGTTAGGCGGCTGGATCAAGGGCTTGATTCAGAAAGCGGTACTTCTGGACAGGGCTCGTATTGTTAGGAGGTTCCTTTCTCTGGAGCCCTGACCGCCAGTAGCTTGGACCCTGTTCCCGATACCGGTGGGACACTATTTTTTATATTTTTAAATGGTTTTATTTGTGATTTTTTTTTTAATATTTATAATATAATTTATATGTATAATAAATGAATAAAGATAATAATAATATATTCGACAACTACTACACACAATATGTTCGATTTCAAACGTGACTGGCAGAACGCCGCTTGCTTGTATTGAAATATAGGCGGTGCCTGCGGCAGCGACCGCGGCGGCAGAAGAGGCGGGCACCGCCTATATTTGAATACAAGCAAGCGGCAGTTCTGCCAGTCCCGATGTGATTTGCCGACAACCATGGAGGATAACATGATCGAAGACCTTTTCTTAGAAGATAGTTCTGTTTTAAAAAGTGAGTCTCCGTAAACATTATCAAACATTGCCATATGTTTGTGTTTGCGCGTGCGATGGCGCGGGCCGCTGCACGCGCCGCTTCTCTGTAAACAGTAATAACGCCCGACGCGCCGCAATACGCGCCGCCCAACGGGCCGCGTGTCCGTAAACGGGCACTTAGGTTTGTGTTTGCGCGGGCGATGACTCGGCCCGCTGCTGCAATGTACGACGAAACGCCCAACGCGCCGCGTGTCCGTAAACACGGCCTTAGGTACATAATAATACTACATACCTACTTCTCCATGTTTCCAGTTGGGGTATTAGGTGTATACAATCCGCTATAGCCATTCTAATCTTCTTTATCACTATTTAATGTTATCAATAGTCTCCAAAGTTTCTTTATAAATTATATAAATCCAAATACAGAAGGCAACAATTATAGTTAATCCAACGCAGCACCCACATAAAATAATCGTAATTATACAAATATCAACAAATTCCATAACAATTTCAAAATAAATAAGTAAAATAATATAAAAAAATTAAACGTCTATAGATAGTCAACCATCGGCCACAGAGTATAATAATCGCTTCGTTCACGTTCTCGAAGAATTTAAAAAAGTTCCCTCTCTATTTTTTGTTTGCTTCTCGAAGGCGACAAAGCCGCAGGGGCAGCAGGCGGAAGTAAAGCAATCTTGTATACGCCGTGATTACAAAACAATATTAATATTAAAACTCTAACGAGCACTTTATTTTCATTAACATTAAGTTTATATTTTTTATTGAAAGCAAAACAGGCAAAATGTTTAAATCAAGCAAAACAACGAGAAAAAGGTAGTGTGCCCTTTTCTTAGATCTATCTAGATAACTAGGGTAACCATAAAGAGTGATGGCAGACTCTCGGACAAAACGCTGACTAAACAATTTTATCTTGGATATTACTATTAATAGACACCTCTGTGTCTATGTCTTTCTGTGTACTAAAGATATACCAGGGGGGCTAAAAAGGCCACTTTAGCACATCTTCATTCAGATAATAATATGGATCATGTTAAAAATTGCAAAATGGTCACGAATTGGTAGTTAATATTGTTACATGTACAAACAATATTCATATTATGAGATATTATGATTCTGCAATGCATCTATTTGACAGTTTTTTTGACAGGCGGGTCTAATTGACAGCACATTCGTAAAATGGTATACACTTATTATGAATCGCTTTAGAATTCATTAGCAGAATCATAAAAATATTCTGCGGAGCAGTATCTTAAAATTGATTTCACGGATTATTATTTATTAAACTGAAAAATGGCAGATTTAGGACTTTACGCGAATTTCCTAGGACACATATGCACTACGGAGAACCTTTTATATCGCTGACGAAATGTAATGCTTCGGAAAATGGAATTGGCTTATGAAATGCCGGATTCCGAGTTTATCAGACTATTTAGTACGCGGCTAAATAAGTTGAATCCGTTACTATAATTACGCGTAGCCCCGTGCTTTAATTTAGATCTATTTTCTTTCTTTAGAATATTATAAAGACAGGTATATAATCAAAGATTATAAACAAGTTTAGGTAAAGTATTACCAAAATAAAGCCATATATATGGATAAAATAATATATTGAACTCATTTTAGTGACTCTAATTTACATGTAAAATAATAAATCTAATATCTGCAAGGCGTTTCATATATTGTATTAGGCGTACTTGAGCAACAGTATTGGCATCAGCTGCATTATGTTGCATCTTCACTAATCTCAACCTGAGACAGAATCAAGAAAAAAGCGTGCAACCCGAAACAATTAAATTATCATTAGTATACCTACTAGTTGCGCAGGTATAAAATTTATTAATATCGAAATAATGTGGGTACCTATCCATTTACTTTGATGTAAACAGTCCAACTCACAAGAAATACACAAGTAGATGGTGAATTAGTATCACTTTCTGGAAACGCAGTGATAAAGTTTACAATTGGATGGTTTGCTTCAGGGTATTAAAAAAAAACTAGTATTTTTGGGTATCTGCACTTGAAATTACGAATATGCAATTTATTGCAGTAACTGAGGATGTTCTAGAATATGATGATAGATGTTTTCTAACATTCAGACCAAGGTCTAATAACTTTAAATATCTATATATATTTATAGAGAATACAATAATTACGTAAGAATAAATTGTTTCCAACCGATGTATGCAAAGAGAATACAATAACTATTGTACAACGTGTTGTTTTACCCTATATAAAAAATGTACTCTGTGGTGTTGACATATGATTGACACAAGACGTAGTTATTGTATACTCTTTAATATTTATTATTTCCATAGATTGAGGTATTTCTAACTTCGTTTTTAATGGCTTAAATGCTTTTTTTTTTAATCAATATTTACTCTAAAATATTGACTATTTTAATATACTATTCTAAGGGTCGATTTTACAATCGCCAGATAACTTTTATCTGAAGAATATGTTGGACATTTTGACAGCTTTTGTATAGAAAATATGTCAAACTGCCGTATTTATTCCTCAGATACAAGTTAACTGATGATTGAAAAATCGTCTCTAAAACTAATTATCCGACAAATAAAAAAAGAAAATTAATATTATAATTTTTTACATGTGGCAATATTGACACTACACGATTCTGATCGAGACCTGGGCTGTACTGCAGTCTCTCCAACGGTGCCAGATTGACTGATGTTATGATGTACAGATGCCAGCACATCAACCTACCTCAAGCTGTCAAATTTGTTTAATAGATTTTCAACCTTATCACAATAGTGGAAGGTTGATGTTCGATTGGTAAAATTTTACAGCTTGGGGTAGATTGACGTGCTGGCGGCTGTGTGTGTCTTTTGGTTTGTCGACATGTAGACTACATTCAGTCAATTTTCTGATGTTAGAGTGTTAAATGCCGCTTTGGTGATTGAGGCTATTTCACTAGGAGCTTTTGTATTGCCTTTTCTTCTTCTTTGTTTTTGTATTGCTTTTTGTAGGGGCTTTATTATTTATGTGCAGTGGTATAAGTGGTATAACAACGTTTGGTGACCAAATTCGTGACAACTGGTTCGGTAAACAACCAACCAACACCCTTACGTCAAAGGAACGCCAGATCGGCCTAGAACATCGCTGATGTCCATGAGAGTGTGCAGGAGACTACGAGGCAGGAGACTACGAGGCAGTCGATTTCTCGCCGTGCACAAGAACTCGGCCATTCGCAGACTTCAACTTGGCGAATTTTGTGTCGGGACTCGGGCCTACACCCGTACAAGATCAAACTGACCCAGGAGCTCAAAGTGAATGACCATAGACAACGCCGTTTGTTCGCTGACTGTGCTATAGAACGTTTGGAAGAGAACCCCGATTTTAGCCAAAAAATCATCTTTAGCGACGAGGCGCATTTTTGGAAGAATGGTTTTGTTAATAAGCCTTATATGGGACGACCACAACCCACATGAGGTTCACCAGGTGGTAATGCATCCACATAAAGTTACTGTTTGGTGCGGATTTTGGTTCGGCGGCGTCATTGGTCCGTACTTCTTCGAAAACGATGATCGCGAGGCCATTACTGTAAACGGCGAGCGCTACAGATCAATGATTAACAAATTTTTTCGGCCTGAATTGAACGCTAAGGACGTGGACAACATGTGGTCCCAACAAGACGGCGCTACGTGCCACACAGCAAGCGACACAATGGACATTCGGCATGAACGGTTCGAGGGTAGGGTTATCTCTCGCAGACGTGACGTGAATTGGCCACCAAGATCGTGCGATTTGACCCCGCTAGACCTTTTCTTGTGGGGTTTTCTCAAGTCGCAGGTCTATGCCAATAATCCGCAATCAACCGATGCTCTAAAAGTCAACATAACGAACGCCATCGCTCAGATTCAGCCGGATCTATGCAGTAGAGTAATTGAAAATTGGACCTCTCGGATCCGTGCCACCGTTCGAAGCCGCGGTGGACATTTAAACGATGTCATATTTCATAAATAATGGCATAAATGGGCCTTTCAAATTAAAAAAAAAATTAATACCTCACATACAGCTTGTTTTATTTAATTTCAACATCGACCCGTCCTTGTTGAAAGACCCTTTAGATAGTAAGCGTTTTTTTTTAAATAAGTACCTACTGGGTTAACCATACAATTGGAAACATTGGAACTGCAATTCACACTTGACTTGGACTTTGGACTTTTTCCTGCCTTAATAAAAAGCGAGTGAAAACCAGCCTTATTATCACCAAATACATTCATTGTTCTATTAATAAAAAAAAAACAGTATTAGAATAACTCTGATATATGAATAGTGTTTGAATAAGTCTGAAAGGCTACAGTTTGGAACTTGGTGCTATAGTAACTTTTATTTAGCTCAAAAATACATACATACTCAATGAAATAACGAACCCTGACATAATTCTTTATTATCATCTAGTATCTTCAACATTCTGACCCAGAACTTTCACTTTTTGTACCTAATATACAATTCTATCGATTTAATATCTGTTTTCTAGATTGATATGTTTACGCATTCTTTTACATACCTCATTTCACTATCTGTTTAAAAATTTTCTTCAGTTTTGATGATGGTTATGAGTATTTCTCAAAATACATGTACATCTTTGAAAAAAAAAGTGTGCTTTGAAACAGTTCAAAAGTTTTATATTTATAAATCATCACACAAAAAAAACACACACTCAATTTTGTAGGATGAATATTAATCTTTAAGATAACGAAGAATTATAGCTATAATCATACTTATTATCAAATATTTCGATATTTTAAAAATAGCTTTTTTTACCTTTCATACAAAAACCTGTTTGCCACTCTACCTTTTTCATGTGTTTTTGTTTCATAAAATGCGATACGTAACTAAATTATTGTAAATTTCTTTGTATCATCGTTCTACAGTAATCGCAGTTTCTGTATCAAATTGATTTTCTATGGGGTGTCATAGTGAATTGGCAATTTAAAGCAAAAAAACAAAATGAGTCGCTCTCATTTACTATTTAGTTTTTTTTTTTTTTTTTTTTTTTTTTTTCTCCAATCCATCGACAGGAGATTATGGCTGGCACTCTTGTGCATCCGCCAGTGTCAAGTTGTTTTGATGTTTATTTTGGACGGGGTTTGAAGAGGAAGGTAGGGAAACATAATTATAATGCGAAAATTAACGGAATTTGGAATAACATGGATATAGGATCAGGAATGTGTAAAAAACCTATTGTATATTTAGTTATTGAAAATATTACGTAAATAAAAGGGACAAAAATCTATTAAAATACTAATAAATATTTATACATTTTACAAACGGATATTGTTGTCATAAATATAATCAGAAAGAACACTATATATGGAGGGGTTGAAAGAAAAAAGAAGAGTTTTCACTGATGTAGGGAAAGGGACACGGAGGGATATCAAACAATTTAAAAAGGAAGTACGGTCATGAATCGGGCAGGAAAAGAATATATGGTTCAGATCCCCAAAGTCATGTCCACATTCACATTGAGGACTATCTATAATACGGAAGCGTGCAAGGTGCGCTGGGCAAGTAGTATGACCTAAACGCATTCTTATTAAAATGGTTGTCGCAATTTTGCCAAGTTTGAGGACAGAGAACCAAGGTTTACATGGAATTTCTGACTGTATGCTAAAGTAGTATTTTCCTTTTGAACGGCTACTTTCTGCCCAAACTCTATCCCAGGAATCCCTAAGATAATGTCTAGGAAGAGTAGCCAAGTCTTGAGTATAATTTTTGAATGGAACAGTATCCCCACACACCACAGCCTCATTAGCAAGTCTATCAGCTTTTTCGTTACCTTTTATACCACAATGACTTGGTATCCAGACAAAAACAACAGAAAAGCCCTTCACAACACAGTCAAAAAGTTTTCTCCTAATATGTGTTATAAGAGGAGACGGTGTTTTAGACTTAAAAGGATATCTTAAGAGCGCCTGAAGGGCACTCATGGAATCAGTTAAAATTAAACTATTTCTAAGCTTTAAAAGTAAAATATATTCTACAGCTTTAAGGATACCAAGACATTCACCAGTAAAAACAGTTGCTTCAGGTGGGCACTTTACTTTCTGGACAATATTGTACTGCGCGTGATATATTCCTACCCCCACACAATCATTAGATTTATGTTTGGAAGCATCAGTGAAAATATGATGCCGCTCAGGCCAATTTTGTTGAACGATAGAATTAAAATGTGTATTAGCGTTATTTTTATCAATATCTGCAATGTACTTAACAGATGGAGTGTTAGTCAAGGCTTCGTATTCAATGTTAAACAAATCAAGTTTTGGAGACCGGTGTGTCGGTGCATTAAATGATTTAAATCGGATATAACTTTTAACTAAACAAGGAATAGATTTGTGATTCCAATAATTTGACGAGTCAATGAGATCAGCAAGCATTTGAAGTTTTTGAATTAAAAGGCTATTTGTAAACTGTAAAACACGAAAGAACAATCGGTCCGCTAAAAATTGACGTCTTAGACTAAGTGGAGGTTCATTACACTCAATTTGTAATGCGTTAATGGGACTAGATTTCATGGCTCCTGTGATTATTCTCAAGGCCCTTGATTGGATGGAATCCAGTTTCCCAAGGGCAGCTACGTTACAAGGCTCCAATAAGAAGATTCCATAATCAAGAACACTTCGAACTAAAGCATTGTAAAGAAGCTTTAAGGAAAACGGATGCGCACCCCACCAAACACCTGATAGACATCTCATCAAATTTAGAAGTTTTTGACATTTGTTTAGAACATAATCGCAGTGAGGAATACCTGAAAGTTTAGAATCCAAAACGATTCCCAAAAACTTGGCTTGATTTTTAACTGGTATTTTATTATTGTCATACTCTACAGATATCGGAGGTTGAATACGTTGGCGAGTAAATAAGACTAAAGAACTCTTACTCGCTGATATGTTCAGGCCATTTTTGTCCATCCAAATTCTTAAACCAACAAGAGAGTTAGATAGCAGAGTACAAAGAGAATTTGATGAACTTCCCGTAGCGTACAAAACTAAGTCATCTGCATATTGTAGGATGCTTGTTGAATTTTGAAGTGAGGAAGCCAAATCAAACGTATACAAATTAAATAATATAGGGCTGAGTACTGAACCCTGTGGGAGTCCTTTCCATACCAGCCTACTGTCATCCTGTGTTTGATCTAAGTTAATTTTCCTGCCTGAGAGGAGGTTAATTATAAAACGACACAACATTTCAGGAATGTGAAGCATCTCTAATTTTTTTTTAAGAACATTCAGGAGGACACTGTCATACGCTGATTCGAGATCTAAAAATACTGCAAGTACCGATTGATTTCGTGAAAACGCAACTCTTATATCTGTTACCAATGTAGCCACACTATCCAATGTACTTTTGCCTTTCCTAAATCCAAACTGAGACTCTGGTATAATTCCACGGTTTTCAATAATCCATTCAAGGCGGTTTTTAACTAAATTTTCAGCTACTTTTGCAATTACGGGCGACAAAGCTATTGGGCGGTAAGATGAAGGTTCTAATGGTGTTTTACCTGGTTTCAAAATAGGAATAATAGATTGAGATTTCCATGATGGAGGGATATTACCTGATAACATAACTTTGTTAATTAGGTCCAAGTACAGTTCAAGTGAAGATTTATTTAAATTAGCTAGGAATGAGTAAGGAATACCGTCTTCACCTGGAGCGGAATCTTTAACTGAGGATAGAACGCCCTGTAACTCCTGCATTGTGAAAGGAGAATTTAGTAGACTTTGGTTATGAGAGATAGAAGGAGGAATGTTATCATAAATAATATCTTGCTCTGGAACCGATGGTGGAGCTAGGCGATTAAGGAAAGAGTTTCTTAAATTTGGTGGAATGCTAGAAACATTAGAAAGTGTAACTCCGTTTCTAAATTTTCTGATATTTTGCCAGACAATAGACGCGCTGACATTAGGAGAGATCGAAAGGCAAAACTTTTTCCATCCTTCAATTTTTTTTTCTTTGAATAATTTTCGTGCTTTCTCCATAGCATCACATAAAATTTTGAAATTACTTTCTGTCATGTTATTTTTGTAATTTTTTTCGGCTTTCTTTCTGACTTTCACTACTTGGGAACATTCCTTATCCCACCAAGGAGGGGAAGGAATACGACCATTGGCTGAATTCTTTAAAGGAAAAGTTTCATCTGCAGCTTGTATAAGTGCGTTTGTGAAATTATTATTACAATCAATAGGATCCTCTAATAAATTATTTTGTAAATTAGAAAGCTTACTTTCTACAAGAGTTTTAAATTTATCCCATAACCCATCCTCACCAAGTTTATATTTTAACCGTGGTTGCCTCGGCAGACTAGGAGACCTGCAAGGATGTGTAGGAGATATATGAATTGGAAAGTGGTCGCTTCCATAAGAAGATGGCAAAGTGCACCATAAAAGAGATGAAGATAAATTAGGAGTACAGATGGAAAGATCTATTGCGCTTAAGTTTTCTTTTGGCCCTGTATGTCGAGTGGGAGACCCGGAATTTAATAGACAAATATTATGTTGGTCAAATATATCTAATAATATGTTACCACAATATGATGAAATAGTACACCCCCAAGAAATATGGTGACAATTGAAGTCACCTAAAATTAAGAAAGGACGAGGAAGAATAGATACAAGATTGTTGAATTGTTGAAGAGTTGACAAAGAAGGAGAAGGAATGTATATAGAGACAACACAAGTATTATTAATCTGTGCAGCTACCACAGAAAAATCATTATATACAGGAAGGGATAGAGGACAGTAAGAGACAGTATTTCTGATGAGTATAGCGGCCCCACCGTACCCATCAGACCTATCATCTCTGAGGCAAGAAAAGCCATTGATTTTGAAAATCGAGTCTGGTTTTAACCAGGTTTCCGAAATTGCAAACAAAGAAGCATTATACTTATTTAACAAGTAAATGATTTCATTTTTTTTTGAAACTGCACTTCTACAGTTCCATTGTAGTATGTTCTGAATTTGTACTGACATTATTAACAGCAGGTTTTTTATAGATATTGACTAAAGGGGCAACGTTGGACGGTATTTCTATGTTATATTGAGTAAGGGTTTGAATGAGAGTTTGTATTATTTCTGACATTGACATCATTGTAGTTGTTGTATTTGTATTTAAGGCACAGCCGTTTTGTGGGCTCGGTAAGTTATATTCATTAACAATCTTTTGGTGTTTTTCTCGGTCGTACCCTTTACCTGGTTTAGAAGGAGGCCGACGTTGTATGTAAACTGTTTTTTTATTAGAGCTTTGTGAAAGAGAATATTGTGTATTAGAAGAGTTTGGATGAGCGTGAGTAGTAACAGGAGAGCTAGTTACATTTGCGTACGATTTAGAAATAGGTGCAATCAATTTAGTAACTTCACCATATGAAATACATTTTTCAGCCATAACAGTTTTAATCTCCTTTTGCCGTAAAAATTCAGGGCATATTTTTGAGGTAGCGAAATGTTTGCCAGAGCAATGACAGCAAGATAGATTTTCGTCTTCAACATTACAAGTATCACCAGTATGTTCCTGGCCACACTTGTAACATTTAGGTTTGGACCTACATTGAATTTTGGTATGCCCAAAACGACAGCAATTGTAACACTGGATAGTGGGAAACACATACAGCTCTACAGGTAGTGAGTTGTAACACATAAATATTCGTGGAGGAAGAACCTGACCGTCAATCGTTACCACAACGTTCTGCGTTGGTTTCCAGACAGGTGAACCTTCTACAACAGTTTTGTAATTTATTCTCCTAACTTTAAGTATTTTTCCACAATTATCCGGCACTGAAGCATTTTCAATTATTTCTTCAGGCGACCAATCAGCTGGAACACCACGTATAAGGCCCATTCTTGTTATGTGGAAACTCGGTATAAATGCTTTTAAATTGCTTTTTGGTAACTCTGGATTGTAAATAAATGAATTAGCATTGTTAAAGTTTGAGAATGCTAAACAAATTCTATTCCTGCCTATCCTCTTAAGAGATCCATCTACAATGTTTTGAATGGCATGGCTCTTTAAAAACTTGCCAAATGTGACCGGGTGTAAGGTGGTATTATCGTTGGGTGATTTAATCTCTTTAATGATGTGTACTATATAAGGGCCGATGTCAGAGACCTCATATTTATTTCTAGCGATACCAGATTCTGAAACCTTGGGACTCGGACCACTAGTCGGTGTGACAGTGTTGAGTGAGGTGTTAACAACAGGGGCAGAGTCACTATTTTCACTCTCTGTACTAGCACAACAACATCCTGTCTTACCATCAACCGCCTGACTGTGCTTCCTTTTTTTTTTATTACAGACTCTGCATATTTTATGCAGTCTATTCCTTTTAAGACCACGTTGAACATTAGAACCATCCGTCTCCATTCCAGATTCATTCGATAACGTTGACGAAGGAACTGTTACAAAATTTGTAGCCGGGGGTACAAAGACCCCCGGGTCCGCCAAGTCAGGCGGCTCGTTCATTGAAAAATATCAAAAAACTTACCGAAATCGGCAAACTATACACTAAAACTAATATATGTACACTAAATATTAATATAATTTACAATATAATACAAAACTGATCCTTAAATAGAAAAAAAATAAAATTGAAATTTTTAACAAGAAAAAATGCACCGATCCGCTCAAAGTTTCCCGCGCTTTTTTTTCTACTATTTAGTTATTACTCTTTAGTTACGATTTATTTCTACTTTCCCATGATTTCTGAACGATTCCGTAATTTTTTTACACGGACAACACTAGCTTCACTCTGATTGGCTATTGGTTTGACGTCTCCGCCATTACATCTATCGTGAAAATCAGTGAGAACGTGTGTGTTTTGTGGGGTTACTTTTTCGAGACAGGAAGTAAAATCAGCGATTTTTCATAGAACGGTAAGTCTTCATTTACCCATTTTTTGTAATACGTGTTGTACGAATATTTAATAAGCTTTTATATTTGCTGTAACAGCTTTTATCAATAAATATATTTTTTCTGACCTCAATTTGTCTAATATTTCGTAACGTTTTTTACGAATTTCGTTACGTAACGAAAAAGTACAACATAAAGCTGAGTGTATACTGTTATAACCTGACTAAGCATAGTAATATTCACTACTTAATTTATGAAAAAAAAATATATAGAGCGTCAATAACTAAAGGATTGGATATTATCTGCTATATAGAAGTGCCACCAGCAAAAAATAATGAAATAATTTAAATTACGTTTTTATGTGATTTAACAACTTTTTACCCCTGATATTACTTACATGAAGTTCTATTGAGAACTTCCTCCTTTTCGTCGGTTAAAAAACCTCGCGGCTTTGTTTCAATTCGCTTGAGAATAGAATTATACCGATTGTTACAAATACTTAACTCTTGCTAATGACACTTCTGTAGAGATGCCCACTATACTTGTTGGTTTGACTTATCAAATTGGTTATTACTTACAACTGCTTATATACAACTGCATTACTTCTTTTGTTTTTTAAGGAATGCCGCCAAAAACCAATGCCGAAAGGCAAAAAGCTTACAGAGAACGACTCAAAAAGGATAAACCAAATAAATATGAGGAAATCCGTGTCAAACATTTGGAAAAAGTTAAAGAAAATATCAAAAAGAAAAAAGAAATTCTTACAGAAGAAGAAAAACAAGAGCTACGAGCAAAGTGGAGACAAGCCAATGCTATAAGAGCTGAAAGAAAAAAAAAGGCCTACTCTACGACAAAACAAAACAACACATTGGAAGTAAGAAAAAATGCTAAAAATAATACAAATATCCTAAAGGAGAGACTACAAAAGCTTACTGAAGAAAATACTCAATTAAAACGACGAAATAAAAATTTAAGACAGGCCTGCAATCGGATGAAAAAGCGAGTGGAAATTCTGAAGATTGGGAAAAAAAAATAATTTGATTAAAATAGTATGAATGATTACTCCCTTATTTTATTTCTAACCCCTTAAGTATTTGGGTACATACTTACAAATATTTCGTATTGAATAAATGAAGAGCATTCACAATATTTCGCCAATGTGTAACCAGCCTTATGGTTACTATTTAGTTACATCTAAGGACTATTTCGTAACAATATTTCGTTACTACCATTTCGTTACGTACATTTATTTTGAGAAATACTCTTATCTTTTTTATGTAGGATATCGCTATTTTCTAAGCCAATATCAGAAAATTTCAAGTTTTTCATGATGCCGTCGCTTGCTAAGGCGGTTCGCGAAGCTAGCTTCGATGTCGTAGGTATCGCATTTTTCTCCTCTTTACGAGCAACTTCGCTTCAAATGTGCGCGGATACAGGGGTGCGCGTCATCACGATTGTGATGCAACTGGTCTGGTCTGGTCCCTGTTCCGAAAATCGTTCTTTAGATAGATAATTTTTGTTTTTTAAATAACTTACATGACGACTCTGTCTGAGCAATATATCCATTCTGCTGGTACCAAAGAAGAAAGGTAGTATGATGTGCCATGAAGGGCATTTAGACCTACTGCGTAGCAAACCGACACTTGGACAGACGAGGGATAAAATTGTAATATTTTTTTCTAAACTACGAAAGTTACATACCTATTAACGACTAAATAATTATTTACCGACTTTGTTTTAGAATTACCTGTGAAATGGTATTCTGAGATTACTTAACCTACTTTACGAAGACCTACGCTCTCAAGAACTATGAAAAAGTAAACAAAAAGAATAAAAGAGCGCATGCAATTGTAAGTGCTATTAATAAGAACCCCATAACAATTAGAACTGTAGCAGTTTTAGTGTATTCTCCTTGTGTAGCAGTATCCATGTCAATTTCAAAGTAGGGTGTTTGCGCTGGTTTACCGTCCAGCTCCACTATTCGTCCTGATTCGTGACTAACCTGCTACAAAACACAAGCAATAGTACATTTTGATACATTTCCAGAAAGTTTGTCATTGCGACCGAGCCGGAATTTGCACAAGCCGTAGGCGACTGTGTTATGGTGCCGATGCCTGCAGTGACAAATTTTCACGTGTGTTAAACAACGTTTTTCAGTACACTAACGACTCGTGGGGGTTGACCCACGCCTCGTCGACGCGTGCCCAGCCTGATACGATAAACAATTACATTACAATAAAATTGTGGCGGGGGAGGGCACGCTCACTGTTCCGCAACAGTGCGGAAAAACAGTCCTTGCGTGCCTAAAAGCGGTAGGATAAAAGTGGGTTTCTCGCACTAGTGCGGAAAAGGGCAGGGGCGACTATTTAATTCTTATTCTAATTCTTTTAAATATGACGCAAACCAGTTGTGTAGTTCCTCAAATTCCTATTCCATAGAGTTTGTCAAGTAAAATATTAAACTGTACTTTTCCATAATTATGCCTTAACATATCTAAAAGTGGTCCTACTGCATATTTTTTATCCTCTAAGATATTAATTACCTCTTGCATATAAACAGTAGGGTGGAGGGAAAAAAACATTTTTTTAAATTTCGATTCTCCTGGGTTATCAATGAATGACCCATAGTCTAAAAACTGTTCGTGCAACGTTTCAGCTTTGTGAGTTAATATCTTCAGGTGGCGCATTGGATACGAATTTAAAGAAAAATCAAATTTCAGCTGGTAAAAAGAACTGTGTTTCATCAAGTAATGTCTGTGGTAATATCGACCACCGGGGTGGTAGACGCCACCCATAGTGCCTACCAACACCCTGGTGGCAAGCTCATTTGTGGCAGATGGAAATAAAGGAGTGCCAACCACCACCCCAGTGGCGAGCTAGGGTTGGCAGATGGGAATAAAGGCCGTTTAGTTATTATTTCTGTTTTAAGGTAAAACTAACTGTACCCCGCGGTTTCACCTTTTATTTACTAATATACTTCCTTGAGTCGTAGCGAGACGTTATGTAGCTTATACTATTCGTCATGATCCTGGCTATCATATAAAGAAAGATCTTTTAAATCCAGCTGGTAGTTCCAGAGATCAGCTAGTTGCACAATAAAGGCTCTAAAACTGATCCAATAATTACCGACCCATAGCTCTTCTACCCACGGCTTCAAAATATTTTGGAAATGTACAAGTGAATCCCTTTCAAATGATACCAAACACGACGTATTTATCTCATTTTTTATTTTTTACACATTCCTTTTTGTTCGCTAGAGGGCGCCATATCGAGTTTTGTGACACGTCACACAGCCTATGTTCAGCGGACAATTAAGACGGTTCTAACGATACCTCATATGTCGAGTTCCGATAAATAGATTAGGAGCTATGAGGGAACAGATAAACATACTCACATACATACATACATACTTACATACATAGCCTGTCAAAATCATAACCTTCCTTTGGCTTTGCCGTAGTCGGGTAAAAAAGTCGGGTTACTTATCTTAAGTTCGAAAACCGTTTTATCTGTGCGTTTGACCGAATTTCATTCACCTTTATAAGTACTCCATTCACTTCGCCATTAGACAAAAAGGTTCATAGAAGCAGGTGTGCACAACATTTATTTTCCAGATTATTTTAAACAATTTTAATAAATAATGGTTTTTTATAAAATTTTAACATTACCTACTTAGATAAATTTGATTATTGTAAGCTAAGTACTAAATGCTTGGATAAGTAAATGAAATGGATTTTTTTTATTAAACATAATTTTGTTTCAAACAATTTTATAATCAAGGCAACAAGATAATTATTAGTATAATGAAAAACCGTTCCATGTACTGACAATCCCACCTTCTTTAGGTTTTTAATAAAAATAAGAATTATTAATTTATTTAAATAAATGCCTCATAAATTCAGAAGATAGATAGTTCAAATGAATTCATTTAAGTATAACAGTTGGTATATAATTAAGTTGATTATAATAAGTTCAGCATCAATCTTAACGGTAATAAAGCACAATATACATGTATTGTACTTTTATTACAAAGTGTACCCTAAAAAAACTTTTCAACTATTATATCGTTTCGTATTTTTTATTTTATCGAAGTCATGTATCAGTTAACCTATTCACAATTCGACTTTTTTCGATACTCGAACGTTTCATTTGATCGAAAAACTTTTCACCGATGTTACACTCATCCGAAATAATATGTTCGAAGTATTACGTTTCCGAACCTTCATTATACTACACTACACGAAATATACATGGATGCAGGCATGCAACATGCAGCTAGCATGGTTTCTCTCACGGCTCCGGCGTTGCGGGGTTACGCGAGCCTATCGTCGCAAATGGTTTCAACGCTCACCGCCGCGGGTGAGGCTAGCCGGCCCCGCCAGCCAGCAAGCCGAAGCTGCGGAAAGAGAGAGAATGCTCAGAAACTATTAACTACTATTATACCTAATTGGTTTTTTTTAATAAATAATTCGCCTTGCTCATTTTTAGGGTTCCGTACCCAAAGGGTATAAACGGGACTCTATTACTAAGACTTCGCTGTCTGTCCGTCTGGCTGGCACCAGGCTGTATTTCAAGAACTAGAAGCTAGATAACTGTTTTATGTAACCCTGTTGCCGCTAAGTTATAGCGGCAACAGGGTTACATAATTTTTGTTGTAAATACTAAAAACAAAATAAAATATTTTTTTAACTATTTTTACTATACAATAAACGTCATTTTTATGCCCTTTTTTGCTCGATATCAATAATGGCAACAGGCAGGCACTTGAAATATTTACAAAATACTCAGTTGTATGTTTACTATAATAACAAATAATAAAATTAAAATGTTATAAATATTTAAGGTTGGCTCCCATACAAAAATCGCCATTTTTTGCTTACTTTGTTGTTGTTCTGTTGTTTACCTAATCAATGATACGGAACCATTCGTTTTTCCGGTTTTTCTAGACTGAGGTCTAGCTTGTATTGTATTTCGGGCTGGTATCCGCAACTCCACGACTAAAGCGCGTATTTTGCGTACGGGAGGTCTAGCTTTCATTCGGACAAAAACAATTTGTTTTGACGAAAACTAGCGAAAACCCTACTTTTACAAATAAAAATATAAAAAGCCGTTAAAGTAATTTATTGTCGTTTAATATTTGTCTAAAGAAGACTACATAAGCATATAAAGAAAAATGATATATTTATTCAAGGGCTTCAAGATATTTCGCATCATAAAACGGACAACTCCGATAATAATATAATTGAAGGAAAACCAGCGCAACCACCCTATTTTATGTATTAAAACCACAGATTAAAACTATAAATGAGCCCACCATCTTCCATAGACTATAATAATCGCTACGTTCGGATAAATATTTTTTTGTGTTTATTTTATTTATGTAAAAAGGTAGCTCGAGTTCAGTAGGTACATTTATTGTTATATAGTTCTAGAACTTTTTTTATAACAAAAGGTAATCTAAAAGTGAGTGGAGCTTTACGTAGGTACCTAACTTTATTACCTGGTTCTGGAAAATAGTCCGTCAAGCTAACACGGATACTTATTTTTCAATACACTTGCTCAGAAAGTGGCTCTTATCGCACCATACTTAGGTATATAATGGAACATGTTTCCAAACTATGACATTTTGATTACCATTACGCACTAGTGCTGTAATCTAGCTATAACCTTTTTGTTCAACCTTTTTTTCGCAAAACAAATTTTTTAATACGGAAAAAATTACACATTGGGATATTGCGTTCAATAGTATAACTTAGGGCTGATTTCATCATTCAATATAAAAACTTAGTTCAACTAAACTGAGCTCAGCGTAATCTAGTTTAAGACCCGTGTCGTAAACATGAATGACAACAAAAGAATTAAAACTGAGTTTAGCGTAAACTAGGTTCAATTCATAGCGGTGAAACGCAAAATGAAGCTATAATCTCGATTAGGTGCTCAACTGCGGTTTTTTTAATATAATCGCGATTAGTTTATTGGTGCAATTGGCCCTTAGGGCCAAATTCACCAATAAACTAATCGCGATTATATAATTGGCCCTTAGGGCCAAATTCACGAATAAACTAATCGCGAAATAATCACGTCTTACTTACTTATTTCATGCAATTTCGGCCGTTTTAACTTGTAAAAACGATTTATATAATTAAAAAAAAATCGTTCGTACAAATAAATAAAAATTGTGTTTTCTTTGTGGTCTATGGCCGACATTTTAAAATGTTATATTAATTAAATTAACTATTACAAAAACCATTAGAAAATGTAACATCCGTATTCTATTGTCACTACGAATGACATCATCGTAAAAACTTTTCACGCAAGGAAACAAACGGCGACTAAGCAAGTAAGCAATATGATCAAAAGACTATATAACCATAGCCTTCACTTATGGGTACCTAAAATTTTAAAAAACTTTGATGAGCGCGCGCCGAAAACAGATTTAAAGTTATGAAAAATTTTACTAGTTGTACTGTTGTAATATTAGTTAGCTAAATTATATAGGTATATTAGCTGCATAACTGCTGTATGAAATCTGCATAACAGCTGCATAAAGGCGTTATTATACATTCTAAGTTGTATAGAAGCTGTATATCGGTGTGTAAAAAAGGGTCTTGATAAACGGACAACAAAGTGATCCGTATAAGGGTTCTGTTTTGCCGCCTTAGGTTAAAAAAAAACAACTCTGGTACCTAGGTACGTAGTTCGAATTGTCCCAAACATGTCATGCCTAATTTAGAACATAAATTGGTGGCATCCCGACGACGGAGAGTGGATCAATTTATTCAATTGAATGCACTGGCATTCTGCGCACAAGCGCACTGCGCAATTCTACTCGCGTGAATATTATATCATCACTACATAGTATTAAACAAAGTCGCTTCCCGCTGTCTGTCCCTATGTATGCTTAGATATTTAAAACGGATTTTGATGTAGTTTTTTTATTGATAGAGTGATTCAAGAGGAAGGTTTATACGTATAATACATGCATAATATATTTAATATTACCATTGCACCCGTGCGAAGCTGGAGTGGGTTGCTAGTACCTAGAAAGACAATAGGTGTTTTTTTTTTTTTTTTAACGTAGGTAAAATCATCCAATGACAAATCCCGCCCTTGGGTGGGGCGGGAAATAGTGTCAGACTTTTACTGACTAAAAACCTACCTTTCCATTCCTTGCCTTTATCCTGGGGCCTTTGGTGACAGTCTCACATAACCTTTGGCCCCAGTAGGCTTCGGCCCTGCTGGACCCCTAGTTTGCTGACAACTCCTTGAGGCGCGCGGGAACAGTGCGCGCCGTAGACGACCTGAGCTCGGACCGGTCTGTTACCGGACGGACGATAGGTGTGCGGACGCCGGCGTCCTCTTGGGAATTAATGAATTGTTACAGGCAGCTGAAACGATTTGGCTAAAAATTGGTGGGAATCTCACTTCTGAGCCATGTCTACAAGATGTTTTCCAGAGTCATCACGAATCGTCTCGCGCGCAGGTTCGACGACTTCCATCCTCCCGAACAAGCCGGATTCCGTAAAGGCTTCAGCACCGTGGACCACGATACGCTGCGGCAGGTTATACAGAAGACTGAGGATATATAATCAGCCTCTCAGCTTAGCGTTTGTGGACTACGAGAAAGCCTTTGATTCGATCGAGACTTGGGCCTTACTGCAGTCTCTCCAACGGTGCCAAATTGACTATCGGTACATCGAAGTGCTGAAGTGTTTGTACTAAAACGCCACCATGTCAGTCCGACTACAAGAACAGACCTCGAAACCTATGCTCCTGCTGCGGGATGTGGGGCATGGAGACGTTATTTCTCCAAAACTGTTCACGGCAGCAATGGAGGCTGTCTTCAAGATTCTGGAATGGAGAGGGCTAGGCATTAATGTCAATGGCGAGTATCACTCACCTTCTGTTTTCCAACGACATAGTAGTCATGGCTGAGACTACAGTCCATTGCGTGCCTAAAAGCGGTGGTATAAGGGCGGGTTTTCGAGTAAATGTATTGAAAAGGTATTTATTATTACTTTTTGTTTAATAAATTCGTTAAACCTTTAAAAGATGGCGGTAAGTCCCCTCATTGAGAAGTGGTTGAAGCGGCAACACGGCGTCCTCATCTTCCCCATGATGCAGGTCCTCACCGGACATGGCAAGTTCAGGAGGTTCCTGCATCGGATACAGGCGGAAGAAACGCCCAGGTGTCACCATTGCGATGACGCCTGGTATAGGAATAGCCCAAGCAGCACAACAAACTGTACATGGGCTGTATATTGGTTCAGGATTACACTCTAAGCTATATAGTAAGCTGTATATAGGCTGTATAAGCCCATCGAGCAGAACAGCCCATCGAGGCGGAAGGCGGAAGGCCCCTCTTTGAGACGTGGCTGGAAAGGCCCCACGGCGTCGTCACCTTCCGTTTGGCGCAGGTGCTGACCGAACACGGCAAGTTCGGACCGTACCTGTACAAGATTCGTGCGGAGACGACGCCCGGGTGTCGCCACTGTGCGGACCGCCCGGTGGACACGGTGGAGCACACAGTCGAGGTGTGCCCCGCTTGGGAAGAGCATCGCTGTGTCCTCGTGGGGATGATCGGCGGCGGTCTTTCGCGCCGGGGCTTGGTTCAAGCCAGGCTCCGGAGCGAGGAGGAATGGCAGGCGGTCGCCTCCTTTTGCGAAGCAGTAATGCTAGCAAAGGAGGAGGCCGACCGCATTAGGCAAAGGCGCACACGCCGCCGCCGCCGCCGGGATTCTGATCCCGATTTCCGGCCACCGTAGGCGCGGGCTCGCGGACGGTGGGCAATGGGTAGCTCGCTGTCCGTCCATCCGGTAACAGACCGGTCCGAGCTCAGGTCGTCTACGGCGCGCACTGTTCCCGCGCACCTCAAGGAGTTGTCAGTAAACTGTACGGGTCCAGCAGGGCCGAAGCCTACTGGGGCCAAAGGTTATGTGAGAATGTCACCACGGGCCCCAGGGCAAAGGCAATGAATGGAAGGGTAGGTTTTTAGTCAGTAAGAGTCTGACACTATTTCCCGCCCTACCTAAGGGCGGGATTTGTCATTGGATGACTTTACCTACCTAAAATATATATATATATATATACAGCCCATGTAACTCCAAAAAGGGCCCACATATACAGCCTACATACAGCCTTAAATGTAAGTGGAGAATAAAAGCTGTATATTAGCTGCATATTAGCTGTATGTCGGCTGCATAAAGGCGTTTCTGTACACTCTAAGCTATTTATCGTTGTACAATGATACTTTAACTCTACAGATACTCACTTATAACTATCATATTCAGCAAAATGCTGTTAATTGGTGTAAGAATACGAAAGAATCCAAAACTTAAAGACTATTTTTTATAATATTTTACTAAATGGCGACTACGCCATATACATTTAATTGTAAATATAATATGTTAAATTGGACTTGTTGACCTCAGTAATATGGTGAATGTATAGTGCCGATTTAATTTCATTATAAATGTGTTTATATTTTCGATGAAAATATTAACGCGCCAGCGAAATAATCAATTTTAACATCAAGGAAAATATTAAATACAGTAAGTAATGTTATTATTTTTTAAGGTTATATTAAAAAAATATGTTGAAATAATAGGTATAAATGCATTAATCATTCAAGCTGATAATCATGATACGACTTTAGCCTTTTGCCAAATAAGCCTTTTATTATGTTTATAAAATCATTATACATTGGAAAATGGCTACAGTTTGCTAAAGCAGCCTAAATTCTTTTAGGAAGGTGATATAACACTTATATCTGTATATCAGCTGCATAATAGAGTATTTTTACGACCTAGGCTGTATAATAGAGTATTTTTACGACTTAGGCTGTATAATAGAGTACTTTACTCCTTAATCTGTGTAATTGTTCATAACAAGTACGTACATTTCTAACCATCTTTAGAGATACGTATAAGGAATAAAAAATCCTCAGCTACCTACGACTAAATCTCATATGTCCGAATACAAGTTATATACTTATTGTGAAGTAGTAAGCAAGATTTGTAACCGATCTTTCATTTATTTTTCAGAAAAAGTACAATAAGGGCTTTGACTTGGAGTATCATATAATATAATACTTAAGTGAAGGATGACAGTTCTAACCCTCCAGGTCATCATGGGGTTACATCAAAATGCTGCATATAAAGGCTATTATTATCATCATTGAAGAAGCAGATTAGTATTAAATAACTGTTAAAAGTTTTCATAACAGAACTCTGTTCATTGGACTTCAGTTACTTTATCTTCCCCAATAAATTATACTTTACTATCTCTACTGATTGTGGTATTTAAATAAATTATCTATATTTGTAATATTTAAATATTTCCTTCTGATCTTCCTCTTAATTCCATGTTTTCTCTTCACCACCCTTAATTGATTGGTACAGAATACTGATATGTAGCAAGCTAATACCTAAAGCATTTTGTTTTTTGTTGTTTTGGTTTAACCTCAACCATACTAAACTATTTAGGTTCCAAATTACATGGCCCTATAACGTACCGTTCCCGAGTTATGTGTCTTCGGTTTTATTTTATATTAAAATATTCCCCAATTGCTCGGATATTTTTATCTGGAATGAATTCTTGCTCTGATCGAAAACCACGAGTTTTTTTTTTTTACATTTTTGTATTCTATTGTTACTTGCACGGGGGTCTCACAGGGGGGTTCCAATTTTGGTTATTTTTTACCTAGGACGCACAGTTTTCGAGACATATTGATGTTCACAAAAACACAATTCGAGTGATACCATTAGTAATACAGCCTAACGCTGTACTATAGCGTTCATTTACTCTTATAGCTGTATATCACCGTTGTAGGCAGTAGGTAGTTATAACACCATAATAGTTATAAGACTGTACAATTACACCGAACGAATAAGAGGTATAATGGAGTTCGTTTACACCAATATACAGCAATAAGTATAATTTTTAACCGACTTCGAAAAGGAGGAGGTTCTATGTTCTGTATGTATTTTTTTTTAATGTATGTTCACCGATATCTCGGTCAATTGTGGACCGATTTCGAAATTTTTTGTTTTGATTGAAAGATTATACTCTCGAGTTGATCCCATAGAAATATTGTTTTGATCGAATAGAACGGAACTCTTCAAAAAACCTTAGCAGAACTGTCGTAACAAGTAAAATTGCTTTGTTTACACATGTAGTCGGTGGCTGACTAAAGGAAAAAGGGGAGAGGGTACATAGAACTGATCTGATGATGAAGACGGGTAAGATTCGGAACTTTGTAATAAATCAGTGTATTCTAGCCGTGTTTGGTATTAGAATAAAGAAAAGTACCTATCTATTTAAGTTTGGCTGAGGGGTACTACCACTAAAAAGTGTGAAATAAAAAACTTTTTACAAAAAAAATACAACCGACTTCAAAAACCACCAAAATGTGCAAAATAACTTTTAATTACGGAAGTCGGTGTTAAATAACGAAGAGACCAAACTATTAAAGAAACACCGACTTCCGAAATTAAAAGTTATTTTGCACTTTTTGGTGGTTTTTGAATTCGGTAGTATTTTTTTTGTAAAAAGTTTTTTATACACTGTTATAACACTTAGACCTGTATAAAGGAAGTGGTGACGTGCAATATACAGCCTATATACAGCTTTAAGTGTAAAAAGCAGCTTTAAGTGTCAAAAAACTTTTAAAGCTGTGTAGCGCGGGAATAATAATTTGAGCAGGCTGTGGCTTCGCTACACTGTGGTTGCAACGCCTCGCAGCCTATCAAGCGCGCGCGGCCCCCCTCCGCCGCCCGCATACCCCGCGCGCCAGCGCAGGCCGGGATGCGAGCGGCGCGGCGGCGCCAGAGAGAGCGCCCGCCCCGACCATCGCCGCGTACGGACGCAACGCAGCTAACCTCCGCGACACCATTTTGTTTTACGAATTTGTAAAAATGAGTCTCAATAGAATTAAGAAACATATGTAACTTTGTGAAGCCCAATAAACATTAAAGTTTTAAAGAAGTAGGTACCTTTAAAGCTGTTTAATTGAGTAAAAATACTTTGATATATAACTATAAGCGTCGGCGGATACCTTTATGCAGCCTAAAGCTGTGTTTTACACCCTTGTACAGCCATTATACAGCTCTAAGCTGTAAATCGGCTGCTTTATTGGTGTTTGATACGCTTGCATGCTGCTTGGGCAGGACGGTGGGATTGCAGTTAAGCACTAGTTTATATCAATAAAAAAAATAACAGAAAAATAAAGTCTCCTTATCCAGCGGGGCTTTTGTAATTTGAGTTCATACATACAAAAAAAAAAACACCAGTGTTATATATTACGTATATTACCAATAGGTACATTGAAACCTTTGAGTACCTACCTACGCGAGTTTTCTAAATTTTAGTTTTAAATACCTACACAATTGTAATCGTAAAATTTTGGTAATAGTGAAGAACTCAACATGTAATGGACATTAGGTACATTAGTACCAATACATTTTTGCACGTATGAACTAAAATTACTAAGGGTCCCTGGACAGACAAATTTTTCCTGTTGAATTTCTCCTGTTCTGTTTAAGATCCCTTGGAGTTTATACATGACATGAATAGAGAGGTACATTGGTACAAATTACGATCAGTACCTACCTACCTATGATTTTTTATTATTAGAAGGGCCAACTACAGCCAACGCTACGTAAAGCGGGCGCACGCGCGGTCCCATACAAAGTACCCCGTCGCGGGTCGCCGCGCAGGGACCCGTCGCTGGCAGCCGTGATCCACGCCCCTTTTACAACGTAATGATACATTAAAGTTTTCGACCGATACGACCACATACACAGTTATAGTTGAAAAAGCTACACTGCGCAGGTAATAACCCGGAATCCGCTTCGTGGACCACCGGACAAGACGCGAACGTCACGCGACGGGTGCCCGCGCGTGCTCCCACAATGCAGCGTTGACCGTTATAGAACCGAGGGCCCCCCGCTATATAGATGTGTAACGAGCTGATTTGTAATTTCTGTTAAAGCAATGCCACTTGTTTTTTCAGTCTAGCTCGTGTGGACCCGCCGGATTGAGTTTAGAAATAAACAGCAGTTTCGTCCACCGCGGCGGGTAACCGCTTCACGAGTTCTTAGCGTAAGGGCTCGTATACACGATGCCGCCGCCGCACCGTCACCGCGCCGCTATGCTGTGTATACGATCGCCACAGCGCCGCCGCCGCGAGTGCTCTTCGCAGCTAGCAATGTATTAAGTATGGTAAAATCAAGCGACGTAACGACCGTATACACAGCATAGCGGCGCGGCAGCGGCATCGTATACAATGCACGTGTGCGTGTGGTGTGAGGCATGCTACATATCAGAAATCTGTGGTGTGGGGGCCCAGTTATAAAAATTCGTTCAAAATATATGCTTAAGATTTAGTTAACATTCCCAAAAGTGTGAAGCTTGAAATCTCAAACTGAGAGATTTTTCTATAGAATTTTGTGCGGCGAGCGAGCAAGCGGTGCGGCAGAGCGGAGAAGCGGGCGGCCGGGCAGTGCACGCACTCGCGCAACGTGCACACCCCGCTGCCATCATCACCCCATAACGCCTAGTCTCTAACAGCTCACATCTCTGCTACACAAAGCTCACATCTCTCTGCTAAACTTCTGTTTGTGGAAGAAATAACCAGCCAGCTTCGCAAAATGTCTCCTCTGGTCTCTTCTCTTCTCCGCTTTGGTGGAAACTGGCCATAAAAATAGGGCAGGCTAGCAAGGATTTCAAACATTAAAATAAAATTATTTCACACAGGTAAAAAGAAGTTTTATTTCTGAGAGTGTTTAGAACTAATGATTTCATTACAAATAAGACTTGTTAAAACATACATCATTATAAATTTATAATAAAATAATCATCATTCTTTTTAAAATACACAATCAATTGGGGCGTAGGAACCTGCATATCATTTCCTTTTTATAAACATTAAATTGCACATTTTTATTAAATCTTGGGTATCCAAATTGTATAAGTTATTAGTTTAAAAATACAATACACAATCATGTTGTAGGAACAACCAAAAAAATCATAAAACAATACATTATTTAGAATAATCAAAATATCACATTTTTGATCTATGATACTATGCAGTTCCAATAAAACCATCCCCTGAATATTACATTCCAATGAAGATGACAAAAGTGCAGGCTCTCTTAGATGGAATAGCTTCTGCAACAACAATTAAAACAAAACACTCTTCAGTTGTACAGACAAGACAAAGTTGTGATGGATATGTGGCACAGCTAGAATTAACATGCACTACGTAAGGGTGTGCCACACAGTGCAGCTGCCGGGTGTTTAGGCCTGGCTCTCATTGGTAGTGGTCTCGATGGTGGTACCAGCAGGCTTGGTGGTGGGTTTTGGCTTGGCCTGTTGCTGTTGAGTTGGTGACGCAGCGGTGGCTGGGGCCTCTGCCTCCTGCCCATTCTGACGTGGAAGCACCACATTAGGCTGTCCACCAGCTTGGGGTTGGCCCTGACCCTGTTGGAAGTTACGTGGGCGCACACGACGGTAACCGCCACGGTTCATGGGTCCTGGGCCACCACCACGGCGTCCACCACGGAAATTGCGGCGGAAGTAGCTGAAAATTTAAATATACATCAACATTGCATCACATTTGAATTATCATCATCTTTCATTATATCCATTAGTATTTTCCATCATTGACCCCTACCTGCGCTGAGGTGGTGCTCCGCCTCCCTCCTGACCTTCATCCCCCTGTGCACCCCCCTGGTTGGGCGGGGGCCCACGACGTCCCATTCCACCTCTACGTGGAGCGCCCTCCCCGCCACGTCCGCCACCTTGACGGGGATAATACCTGAAAATTTGTCTAATTAAAACACAAGAACAGAGAATAATTCAGGCTCTAAAGATTCAACTGAACATCCACATACTGGCGATGGAAGCCGCGGCGTTTATCAGCTGCGTAGGGCGAGCCCTTTACCGGCTCACCGCCGGGACCAGTCACTCCGGCTGCTTCATAGCCTTTCTCCCCGGCAACCACGGCAAACTCCACCGCCTCCCCGTCGCCGACCGAGCGCACAGCCTTGCGAGGGTTGTTCCGGGCGATTGCAGTTTGATGCACAAACACATCCTCCTTGGTGTCATTCCTTTCAGGGACAGAGATACAGTATTAGTTACACCTCATTTAGTTAGATATTATGAAAATCATAAACAAAGCTATGCTTACCTATTGATGAAACCATATCCACTCTTCACATTAAACCATTTGACGGTTCCCGAAACTTTCTCAGCTGAAAAAAAATAAATTAAGGTAATTTACTACTCTTTTACGACACTCTAGAAAGCAAAAATTGAACTGACTTTTACATTACATTTGTGTTCCATATTTATCTTACAAGATCCCTAACATTGGGCATATTACCTCACTTACTTTCAAGCCCCAAGAGGACATCGGTGTCCACACGCCTATTGTCTTTCTATTGTGTGTCTAATTACGGGTATTCAAATGGTTAAAATTAGCTGGTTTCGGTACATTAATATGATGGAAATATCTAGCCCTACTATAAAATTAGAATTTAAGTTGAGTTTGTAAACCTTAGAGATATTGAGAGTTAATAAGCCGGCTAAAGCCTACCTGCGGTTCAGTGCCAACAACAATGCATACCAGCAACATTTTATTTTGTGTATTAGCACAAAACTAGGTTGTTTTAATCAGTTACAGTAGCAGGTGTACAAAAATTATTTATAATTCTTCTAAATTTCAAGTCAACAGCACCAATTACTGAAGTAATTAAATCAACTCCTAATCTCCTCCTTTTTTTTTCTATGGAGCTCAACACTAAATCCGAAGTTATACATTAAATTTCAACAAGATGTAGAGCTATGTAACAAAAAAATGGAATTCCATTCACAACTATAATTCTATTTTTTGTAAACTAATGTGCCTCACCATCAATGATTGCATCACTGCTTATCATCAGGTGAGATTGCAGTCAAGCACTGCTTTATATCAATAAAAATAGAAGAGAAAAATACAATTTTGACTTGTACTAAATGATTAGCACAGCATTTATATAGTACTTATAGTTTACATTTAAATAGCAAAAAATATCTCTAAATTGAAACTCACAAACCACAATAATAATAATGTTGATACTTGGGAAATTTAATAATATTTATATTGGCATCATATAAATTTTGTCAACTTTAATAAGTAATTATCAATATTGACAGGATTTTCCTTTCAAATATAAAAGGGTTAAATCATTAAATAAATCATTAGGTACTAATTTATCAAGCTTACAGGCTTAATAACCACGCCTTACAAAAATACAAATTAACCGAGATAAAAAGTCAATGATGCTGAGATGCGATGCTGGTACACATAATTTCTTGTTTCTTATTTCCCAATTTTATTTGATAGAGGTTTCATTATAAAAGCATTCTTTTGGTTATCTTTCATACATGGAACCCTAAAAAAACGTTTTTTTCACATAAACTTGTACTTTAATTGGCTTGGATTGAATTTTAGACTTGATTTTTTTGTCCTTTCATCTGCAGCGGAGCAATTCAAAGATGGCTGTTGATCAGTTATTAAACTGTTATCCATTACTTTACAAAGCCAAACAACTTGGGGCAGTTTTAACCATTAGTTATTGGTTTGTGGAAACTGCCCCAAAATTATCTGAACTGTATTTAGTATTATGATCTCAATGTATTGAATTTACAGTTCTCCCAAGACATAGCTGTTTGGCATTATTATTAATGGAATTATGATAACATTATTATCAGTATAATATTAACAATATAGTGCTATGGAAAGTAAAATAGTCCTAAAATAGGATCCATCTACCAGCAACAGGATAACTACATCAGAGTTACAGTATGCACAGCTGAACCCATTCGTAATATACTACAAAACGGCTTAAAATATGTGCGTTATGTTTAGGATGAATGGCGTTCAACGCCGCCATCGATTAATTTAGACACAGACTTGCAAAATTGGTAAATAATTACACCCACACGCAAAAAAAGAAAAAATGGATGGAGATGATGTCAATATTATTTATAAAGTAAATTGGAATAGGAACATCATAATCATAACGTACATTCGCATAAAAATGAATAAGAAAAATAAATAGATAAGTGGCCAAGCAACAAATTACACAACTACAACATTCCAATAGGAAAATGCGGAGACGAAAGTGATTTATTTCATACAAAATGGTTGAGGCCCAGTCCTCGACGCCACGCCATCCTCCATTTCGCCGGCGATATTATTGATTCGTTCGTTGTTGCGCGTAGTTATGTAGTTCTACAGTGGGGTCAACACACGATCAATAACGCCGCCGACTAAACGCCTACTTTTGAAACTAATGTTATTTTAATGGATTATTTATATTTTAACGCTTCGATCTAATATTTTTATACATTGCATGGATAATATGGCAAAAAAAAATAAGATTCCGCAATATAGTGAACATGTGCTTTTGATAAATTTGATGTCGGACACGCAAAAACTAAGATGGCGTAGCGGCACTTACCAATGACCTGCTTTTGTTTAGCCGCTTTAGCTTGTTGCGGTTGCTGTGGGGGTTGTTGCTCTTGTTGCTGCTGCTGTTGGGGCTGCGGCTGCGGCGCCTTTTCGGTATCAGCCATGGTGTAATTGGCGAACGGCGATGGTGGCTAGATGGTAAATTCCTCCACGACCTCTCCTCGATGTTCACCGGTCTTAGTCGTCGTTACAATTGACTATCTGTTGATACGGTGTTGCCAACTAGGTATCAGGGTTTACGGCTATAGAAAAAGTAAAAAAGGCTAAATTAACTTAAAAATAAAGAATAGTAGATCTCATTCAAATTTGTGTAATAATGAAAATCTGAAATAAAGAGAATATTATTATTATTTTTATGAATTTATTTATCTGAGGCCCTGGACCTTTGGAAGGCGTACGCGGAGCCGAAACCAATTGACAGAGGCCCTTTGGACACTATTAATGGAACGTGATAGAAACCGACGGTTGTCCCTGTACGCGCTATGCTAATGCACTCAAGAACATGATTTTACCTACTACAAAAAATAAAATAAAAAAAGCCCCGTTGGTTAAAAACTATTGTAACGTATGGAAAACAATGACAATAGGGCTATGGTTTTTGGAGTCCTAAGTGGATTGGTTACCAAGAACTATGTTACGACTATGGCCCCTGCCTGTTATTAATACCCATCGATAAAAAGGCAGGGGGTGACTGGCACACTTAATAAATGGGCCCGCAAAAACGGCCGCTATCACGAAGTGACGTAGCAACAAGAGGGCAACATATTCTGAGGTGATTGAGGAGTGGAGAGTTATACCACGGCAATCAGGACAATTCCGGAAGTACGGTCAAGATCCCTACCAGCACCTTACTGGATTATACATCCTTCCTTCCCTTCCATCCCGGAAGATCGGGTCCGTGGGTTTATTATTATTATTTTCTTTATTCATGGTTTAGACATATAAATTACATTTTTAAATAATTAAAAAAAAATCGACTTCTTTTCGAATCGATGGTAAACTCATTAAATTATTTGGGCCCAGTAAGTTGCCACGTTAACTGCAGCATCGGTGGCACTCATTAAATCCTCCAAAGTGCAGGTGTAAGTGCACCTGGGGCATTCCAACATGTAAGTCATGTTTTGAACAGCACCGCACTCACATTGAGTATCCGATGGGCCTATAAACCCCCATTTCGCTAAGTTGTGTTTGCAGCGGCCTACTACCTCGGTGCGCAGCCGATTTAGTGCTTTCCACACAGACCACTGCAATTCACGTCCAGGTGGGAGACATTCTTGGGGTTTCAAGAAGTCGGATGGTGGCAGGTTATGTTCTTCCCAAAGCTTGATTCTATCTTTAGGTGGTCATCTAAAAAAAAAATACAAAAAACATTTAAAAATAAAAATAATACTATCCCACCGGTATCGGGAACAGGGTCCAAGCTACCGGCGGTCAGGGCTAAAAAAGAAAGGAACCCTGACCTGTATTATTATTATTTAATTATCAATATATCACAGGACCCTAAAGTCCTGGTCCTTTGGAAGGCTTACGAGGAACGAAACCAACTCACAGAGGCCGTTTAGATACTTTTAATGGAACGTGATGCCAGCCGACGATTGTTCCTGTACACGCAATGCTAGTGCATCCAAGGACAACCCCCGGCTGGTAAAAACTTTTGTGACATCTGGAAAATAAAGACAATAGGGCTATGGTTTTTTGAGTCTTAAGTGGACTGGTTACTATGAACTATGTGAAAACTATGGCCCCTGCCTGAACAATGTTATTAATGTCCGTCGGTAAACCGGCAGGGGGTGACTTGCACACTCAATAAATGGGCCCCCAAAAACGGCTGCTAGCACGAAGTGACGTAGCAACAAGAGGGCAATATTCTTGAAGTGCTTGAGGAGTGGAGAGGTATACCACGGCTATCAGGACAATCCCGAAAGTTACGGTCAAGATCCCTACCAGCACCTTACTGGATTATAAATCCTGCGATTCTCCACTCAAACCAGCCAATAAAGGCAAGAGAGAGGTGGGAGCTCTGTTCCTCGTCAGTATTCACCACGGCCAACCAATAAAGGCAAGTCGGAATTGAAGAACGAGAATTCTCTTGGGAGATCGGGTCCATGCGGTCGCTAATGCTCAATAATTCGCCACAAAACTGCCTTAGTCTGGCCCCTTACCCTAGGCATGTTACGACCTAGGGTTTATTGGAGCGCGCAAGCCTCACCACGACGTCAACGTAGAGATACAGCGATGGGGTTATTATTATTATTATTAAAGCTAAATCAGATAATATTTTGTAATGTTTCTTAACTCATACAAAGAAATCATACATAGATGTTGGAAAATAGGGCCATATTATTGGTAGTATTATAAAATAAGATAACACCCAATAAACTGAAATCTTGTTAAAAGCATCTTGCTCAAACGTGTTTTAATTATTGGACTATTTGTGTAAGATTTTAACTTATTAAACTTGTTTTGTTCATGATTCTTAAATAAATTTAATTAAAAATATATGGTTTTGCTCACCCTACCTAACCGATTCGATATGACAGCTTGGACTTCTTAACATGACGCTGAGTCGATCATGTTCTTATTTGAATCACATAGCACAGTGACATCTCTCAATCCGGCGTGCCAATTTGTAATACGACGTTATTATACGCAGTGGCGGATTAGCTATATAGCCAAAGTAGCAAATGCTACGGGCCCCGCACATTCGGGGATCCCGCGCCTACAAAGCCCCACGCCACCTGATCGTTACAAAAATTAGTAAATGTATCTACGTTACATGAAATCTAAATACAGCTTACACATAAAATATTTTATTTAATCTATCTTAATAAAAAAAGGTCTACCTAGGGGGCCCCCTTATCGAATTGCTACAGTCCGCCACTGACTATACGGCTGCGACATACCTGTTTTAAATTGCGCACATCTACAACATTACATAAAACATAATTATTAATACAAAAATTGTAAACATTTATAACTTAAATGAAGCTCATAATAGGCACGTGCCAAAAGGCTGAATGCTAAATACAATTTTTGAGCTAGGCAGTGTTGCCAATTTTGCAACTTTGCCGCTAAAAATGGCGACTTTAGCTTAAGTTGTAGACATGGGCGTTTTTGGTTTTGAACGCAAGCGGATATATATCCGATTTCTGATTTTACAATCGATATCAGTATCCAATTTTAGATATCCGATTCCTGTATCACTTAACTTCACCAATTCGTTCCTTACAATACACGGAATATAAGTTGAACTAAAATGGCGATTGACCTTGAATGCGCTCTAAGTAACCGATTTTCTGGACTAAATCGAAGTAGACTGCTGCGCACAACCATAGCAACGACGGCCATTTTGGTTCAACTTACTTGCCGTGTAATAGGTATACTTTTCGATTTATCCTGTTGTGTGAATTTCATTACAAATAAATTTTAAAAAATGTGAGCCAAAACATTTTAGTAAGTACTTAACTATTTACATTTCGACGGTCCCTACGTATATAAAGACATGTCGAAAATAGCATTTTTTTTATTGTATCATTGGCTTTAGATTATCTATGCGCACATACTGACATACGATTTTTTTTTTAATTTTATTTATTTACCTTGTCTTACAAATCGTGTAAGAGAACAAGTATTTTATTAAACGTAGTGCTTACATACTCTTTGGTATTTTATAGACAACGAATAAGTGTCGTAGATGCGGACATCTGTCATTTGTATTTGAATTAATTATTCTTGAAATAAAAAGGTATCGATAAGTATTTACAATGTCTAGGTCTGTGATTTGATTATTATAATAGTTACAGTGAATAGTTCAAATAAGTCTGTGATTTGATAATGACACAGGCTGGAAATTATTACATTATAGAGATTAAGACTTTTCTGAAACGATTTTGTAAAAGTTATTTTATTAAGATTGATGATTATGTGCCCGACAAAAGAAAAATCATAAGAACTCTCGACATGTTTTATTTATTTTCATTATTCCTCCCCGTCGCGGTATTAGTTATTTACGACTGCTCTTGTTGAAAAATTAGCACTAAACTGACGTACTACAAAACCACGGGCACTAAAGATGGCGGATGGCAAGCGAGGTACAGTACGTTCGACTGTTCTTGGCGCGCCTGAAGTTAGGCTCAGCGAACTTTAGCGCTCAAAATAAGCGCGTCAAATAAATGATTTATAAAAATAAATGCCAATAACAGTTGTTAACAGCAATAACAACTGCTATTGGCATTTATTTTTTCAAATCATTTATTTTTTTACGAGTGCACAAGCGCTAAAGTTCGTAGAGCCTAACTTCAGGCGCACCAAGAACCGTCGAACGTACTGTAAGTATGTTGACGAGAATGTAAAAATGCTGCCAGAGAGAGAAAAAACAAACAGCATGACATCTCTTTCTTCAAACGACATTACACATTAGTTAAAAAGAGATAAAATGTAGTTTTTTTTTATATCTACATCGATTTAATAGATAAGCAAGGAATGTATAGAATATTAAGGGCGTCTCTATATATTCTATTCTCTCATTGAGAATTCTATATGGACTGCCTCCCGATGCTGCCTCCGAAGTTTTTTTGAAAATTTCTATAAGTACAATGTTTTTTTTTTTATCTCATAAACTATTTGCATTATATGAAATACTAATTAAAACTATATATATACACTTAAACCTACTCCTAACTAAAAAATGGCGTCATTAAAACTCATCTCACTCATTCTATTCACTAAGATGTAAGCACTACGTTTCTCTTTGAATTGCTGGATAGCAAAATTCATTAGGTATTCACGGTGCTCTCTGGGCCCACTCTAAAATTTTATCGACTATTACACAGCTAAGTTGAATATCGCATCTTGCGCGTTACATTCCTGCACTCTAGAGAACATTTTATTTTATACGGCTTTTAAAATGCTTTTGGACATTTTAGGTAAATAAAACAAAACTGAAACTATGTTCTAATTTGTTTAAATTTGCAAATCTAGTGTGTTTTGTGAAACAAAAACATAAAATAAAGGGTAAATGACACCACGGAATACATAGATATATAAGAATGAGTTTAAAATATGTAATTTCGTGTACCCTAACCTAAATTATTTAATTTCAAGATGCCTGGCCGAAGAAGGGTTCCCGCAAGGCAGTTGAAATTACTAGTAGTTTGTGGAGACCCATTTGTGGATTCCCATTCCAAAGTAGCAATAGAACGCCCTCCGGTAATGCCACAGGCTGTTCGGATTTCTCGGAAGCGTGGAACTCCGTAGCATTCCAACTAAATTCATTTGCAGAAGGAACACCCAAAATCTCAGATATCCTTCCAATGTCGAAGGGTAAGTCGAGTTTACACATCTTACTTTCTATCAACTTAAATTATTCACTTCTTTACTAGAATGAATGTATTATATTCAAATCATGGTTTTTCAAGGATTTATGTCACATAATGTTACAAAAAATGCCTTAACAATTTAAATGTACTTACACACATAAAGTCTTAATACTTCGACCACTTACAAATATTCATCCCTCTAAAAATAGCATGCATTTTAATTGAATTTTGTAGTTAATATTCTAAGTAGTTTTACATGGTTTAGGATTGTATTTAATCTGGATGTTACATAATAGCCATTAGATGAAAGTATATTTTCAGTTACAAAATGATTTTTCTTCTTTCTAGTATATGGGGGTTTATGACTAAAACAAAAGACAAAGCTGTAGACTTACAGGAGAAACGCAGCCCTAACTGATGGAGAGCGTACCAAGCTCTCCTCTGAATGAGTTGGAGAACAAAGTGCTGGCAATTATTAGATCGAGCAGCAGAGGAGCGGTGGAGGAATTTCCTAAAGTGCGCCTACCAAATAATGTTAGTTCAATAATTGTTCATCATTATAAAAAAAAATTATGAGTAGAAATGTGTGTAACATTTCTACTCATAATTCTTTCACATGGAAGTATATCTAACAAAGACTATTTTTGGTGTGTGGTGTTGTATTTAGGATCTTTTTAAATGTTACAGGTATCATCAGTAGATGACGTTGCATACCCTGTTTATTCTGAAAATGCAGCACTCAATCCTCCAGTACATCAATACTGGTTCCTCAGTCCGGTGCTCCTTTATTTGTGTCTTTAAATCCCATAATGAATCTGGAATGGCTTGATGACTGATGTGTTTACATTATTGATTTATGTAACTAAAAGTAAATCATACCTAAATTCTCTGTAGTGTTTGTGATTCTCTAACCCCCCAAGTTCTAAGTTTCTCAAAGCTTGTTTTATTGATGTGTTGTATAAGTGTGAAACTAGACATTTAATAGTTTTAAGGTTAATTACTGTGATTTTATTGACCGTTAAAGCTATGATTTTCAAAGATAATTTAGTATGTGTTTCAAGTACCTACTGTGATTGTTATCATATCCCGAAGCACTGATACATTTTATGTATATTATAATAAAAATGTGATAAATAGTCTATATGATGTGTTTATTTACAATTTTTCTGAGCTAAAGAATTACTTGTTGGATGCCTCCAATACAACCAAAGATCTTTCTAATTAACTCTTTCTTTCTCCTACAACATTTTTCCCCTGAACTACCTGTTAACTTATTATTTATCCAAACCCTAACACAAGTTGTATAATATAAAAAGAGCAAATAAAATAACCATGGATACTTTATCATAATTAAGTTTATTATATCTTTAACAAAAACTATTTCTAGAAAATATTTTAATTATAACTAGTTTCTGCCAGCGGCTTTACCCATCATGTGATTGTAGAAAATTATTCTAAGGGATATACTATATGATAATTATCATTTTATTTTCTTTACTCTTCAAAAAAAAGTATTGATTGGTTGTGCATTTCCAGGACATGGTCTATTTTAGTCAGTAAGTCTGACACTATTTCCCGCCCCACCCAAGGGCGGGATTTGTCATTGGATGATTTTACATACAATAAAAAAAAAAAACTCCGACACGAGTATGCATGGTTCTCATATGATTTGACCATATACATGTTTGCTGTATGGACTTTTAAAAGAGACTGACCCCTGAGTTTGTTTCGGTGTTTCTTCTCAGTGCAGTGTAGTCAGCTAGGAAGCACCGGTCTCATCTAGCTTAAACTGTCAAAAAAAATATTTGCGCTAAAAGTGTTTGTAAAAGACCTATTTGCAAAAAAATATCATTTATCATAAGGACGTGTTATTTTGGCTAACTAGGCTAGACGGTTGTGCCAAAGAGAAACGATAGAGAGGTAATTTGCAGATGACCTTTGATTTTAACTTTATTTTGTTGTATGTATGTGTTTAATAGATAGTGTATGATTTGTGTGATTCCAAACAGTTAGTAAAAAACTTAAAATTAAATTGTATAAAAATAAAATAACATGCAGGTTTTTAAAAGTTGTGGGAATAATTAGTTTATCACTTATTTTTTTATTAAAAGTTATGTTAATCTGATATAGGAATGTACAAGTGGTACAGATGGAAGATCTAAGATAGTCATCCTTCGAAGTGTAGGTATATGATGTTGCTTAGCGCCATCTCTTTGCGCAGGTAGATTTTCCCATTTGTAGACCAGCAAAATTTAAATGAGTTCTTTTTTGCGAACACTAGGCTCTAGCTTGATAAAATAGATTTTTTACTGATTTATTCAGGTACCTATTCTGTTACATGAATTGGTACGCGCACGGAACACAGAAAGAACCGATCTTCCATCCGTCCAACAATGTTGTTTAATTTTACGAAATTGATATTACATTACACTTGGTTCATATTGCTTTAAACCCATGTTTATCAACAAGTTTTTGATATCTAAACAACAAGTAATATCGACTTCTTCGGAAAAATAACGCCGCAATTCTTTTTCACTTTCACGGTAAAAAGTAATTTTAGTAGGTACCTGGCTTTTGATTATATACCTGTCTAGATGCCACATTGACCGTACAAAACGGCCACAATAAAGTCTACCATATTTGGTAGACTCGCTTCTCCCTTACCTACGTCAGTGTCATTCTAAAGACCTAAGGATAACGTGCTCGCGAGAAATAAGTACCTGGTAAAAGTATTTTTTTTTCTTTCAGTCTTGATGCCAACAATTCTGAAGCTGGTTTAGAAAGATTCAAATCTCTTACAAGATCATCTAACTAATTTTATGAGAAGCATTTTGGGTCATGTGATGCAATTACAAAATCAGTATCATGTTTTGATCAACTTGGCCCTTGACTGTCTTGTATTAAGTCTGATGACCTTGATCCTTGACTGTCTTGTGTGAAAGGCTCAGATGTATTTTCAGATACTGAAAAGTCAGGTGACTGTCACTGGACGCTAAACACAGGTAGTAGTAGGGTATTGCCATATAGGTCGATTTTTAGAATATATGCCATTAATGTTGACACTGCAAAAGTAATAGTCATCTATATGATCGACCGTGGTTCTCGCCAAATAGTTGGTGTTCTAATTTTTAAACTACTTCTTCTATCACTTTTCCATAACCTTAAATATTCAATATATAATTTACAAACACAATCGGGAGCCCAATACTTGTCATTTTTATTCAACTTTGGGATGTCTATCCCAAAGTACAGTAAATGGGTGTCTTTAACGCACTCTGATACAGCTTTTCTGTACTCTTTAAATACTCGTACATATTCTCCACACATGTAGCAAAAATGGTTAGGATCATTTAAACAACTTATTTTTGACCCAATCATGTCGTAAAAACTTATGAAATTTAACTTAACACACTGAAATACCCGTTACTAACGAATAAATACGTAAAGATTATAAAGTCAACAACAAAGAAACTCGAGCTGTACAAAAATTTTTGAGGGTAGATTTGTTAAGATCATGTCATCAGTGAATAATATCACACACAAAAAGTAGAATTTTATAAACTAGTGTTATTCGTCAACCCTCATCCCAAATTGGAATCAAACACTTTTATCTCTTGTCACTTTTTATACATGATAACATAGCAAGCGCCTACTACTTTTAACATTGCAATAATGATTATTATACGTTGAGAATACGATGATATTATATGTTGATTTTCCAGACCAGTTCCGTCTATGTTCTAACAGTAGTTGTAGTAATGTGGAACATCGAACTGTCATTGATAACATGTATCAGTCTATCGTAGCTGTTTTGTGTGAGGCGGCCTGTAGTAAAAGAAAACCTGTGGAAAGGGGGCTATGTTAGCGGGTGGGATAAACATCTTAGTGAGTCGCACAGGAAAGCTAGACTCAGTTTTCATTTGTGGCGGGAAGCAGGTAAACCATTGGGTGGCCAGCTTCATAACGATATGGTACAAACAAGAAAACAATTTAAATCTAAATTGAAATGGTCCCAAGACTATCAGGAACAAATAGTGATGGACAAGATATTAGCTTGCCTTCATAGTGATAATAATTTTAAGAGCTTCTGGAAGAGTACCAACAACTTAAATCATAGATCTAGCTTTCCTGTCAGCGTTGATGGTCTAACTGACACTGCCGGGATCTCAAACCTATTTAAAGATTTGTTTACTGTGAAATCACCACTGGGCCCGTCCTCTGTTGATGGTGATTTTATGCGTCCTCTGTCACAAGACTTTACAATCAGGTTCTCAGCAAAGGAAGTAAAGAACGTAATAGTACATATGAAGCATGGAAAGTCCCCGGGGCATGACGGGCTCAGTGTGGAACACCTAAAGCACGCAGGTATTCATCTGCCCAGGGTTCTAGCTTTGTTCTTTAACTGTTGTATGTCGCATGCTTATCTGCCTAGGGATATGATGAGAACTGTTGTCGTTCCAATTGTGAAAAACAAGACCAGTGACATATCTGATAAGGGGAACTATAGGCCGATTTCTTTAGCCACGATTGTAGCTAAAGTATTTGATTGTCTGTTGAATAAAGTTTTAAAAACTATATTAAGTTGCACGATGCACAACATGGCTTTAGAAAGGGCCTGTCTACTGAGACGGCAGTTTTGTGTTTAAAAAAGACTAAATTATTATACAGGCAATCACACTCCTGTTTTTGCCTGTTTCTTAGATATGTCAAGGGCATTTGACATGGTGTCTTATGACAAGTTGTGGTCTAAGCTCTGTGACGCTAATGTATTTTAGCGAGGTAATACGTATTTTTGGTATTTTTAAATATTGGTACTCACATCAAGTTAATTGTGTTAGGTGGGCAAACGTCCTATCGGATGAGTATGTCATGGAATGTGGAGTTAGGCAGGGTGGGGTAACATCCCCTACCCTGTTTAATTTATATATAAATGACCTCATTGTTGAGCTCAGCAGTTTGCATGCTGGTGTTACATAGATGGGTTTGCATTTAATAACATTAGTTACGCCGATGACAGGCGCTGCTGAGTCCGTCAATGGCTGGCCTTAAAAACTATTAAGAGTTTATGAGTGTTATGCTGAGGGACACGGTTTGAGATATAACACGAGTAAGAGTGAGTTACTCATCTTTAAAGCGGCTAATAAGTCCGCTGAGAGCTACCCAACTGTCTACTTGAATGGTGGTGTCTTAAACCGTGTTCGTCACTTTAGATACCTTGGGCATATTGTGACAGAGGATTTGAAGAAGCATTGGCGGTAAGGTGTAATAAATGTTGATACCAAGGTTCTCACGTTGCTCAGATTCCGTTAAAATCACCCTTTTCAGAGCATACTGTCAAGTATTTTACACGTGTAGTCTGAGGACTAATTATACTCTAAAAGCCGTCAATGCTCTTCGCGTCCAATACAACAATGCATTCAGGATGCTGTTGGGGCTGCCACGCTTCTGTAGTGCCTCAGGGATGTTCGCGGATGCCCAGACAGACAGCTTTGCTGCGGTCAGGCGCCAACGTGCAGCATCCTTGTTGCGCAGGGTGCGTGCCAGTACAAACGTTCACCCGAGTGCATCGATATATATGTACTACGCACTTTTTATAAGTTATTATGATACTAACAACAACTATAGTTATGGATAATTAATTGAATATCTGAAATAAAGAGAATATTATTATTAATAATAAGTGGCATTGTCTCTAAACAAATCGCTAAGGGTCTGACTGAATACGAAATGCCAAAAGTTCAAAGATCACCTACTCAGACTCCGGAGTGCAAATAGGTCTCATGCACAGCCAGAACCAGACAAAACAACTCCGGCTTTTGGCGTGTCTGGCAGATCAAGAAAGCGTCCATATAATAATATGAAAGAGTGCGCCATGCAATGATTTCAGCGCATTCAAGCAAGAGATAATGGACCTTCTGTCTGAATGTCGGTATGAAACTAACAAAAATTGTAGCGGATACGTCGAAACTTAAGCAACAAAATAAGGAGATTAGGAAAACATACCAGGGGATTGAAAAATCAATGAATTTCTTGAGCTCAAAATACTCGTATGATGAGGTTAAACTAAAACTAGACTTTATGGATAAGGAACGGAAAAAGCAAAAACAATACATAGTGTCTCTTGAGATGAAAGTTAAAGAGTATGAACAAAGCTCACGTTCAGCTTGTATTGAAGTTAGAAATGTCCCGGTTTTGGGAAAAGACGACAGGGCTATTATCACTAGTACTGTTACCAAGATTGGCAAAACTATTGGGATTAACTTTCAGTAAACGACTTGAGGGATGTATACCGAATTCCCGGCAAACCTGGTACCAGCGGGCCAATTGTTGCCAATTTTAAGTCTGTAAATATGAAGTTCGAATTTCTTTCAGATGTCAGATCTTTTAATAAAGACAAACTTTCTATGGAGAAACTTAATTCAAGCTTAATTCACACACACTAGGAATATCAGGCCAACGCGTACCCGGAAGATCAAAAAACCATTTTTATTTTTGAAGTATGTCAATACCTTTGAATAATCAAAGGTCAATACTACTTCCAATAGTTAAATACGAAAGAGTATGTAACATTTCTCCCCCTTTTACTAAAGTTACATCTCCTCTATATGGTCTGGTCGATCGCCGAGGACGGTGCAAAATTTCTGGTTCCACGTTAATGGCAGAATGTGGTGTCCCGTAAGGATTTCCGTGTATAGACGATGGTTGGTCGTCTGAAACTGGGCTCGAAGGATCTGAAGAGTTACTGGCTGTAACAGTCTCTTCTCGTAGTCGAGCACGCCGGTGTTGTTGTCGATGAATTTTCCGTTATAGTAGAATCATCTCTTGTAACTGCGCAGGGAGTCAGAGACGATTGTCCAGACACAGGTGGATGTTCTGTTGAATAAGTCCCTTCAAAAGGACCCGCAAAATCAACATGAATTCTTTCCCAAACTATCTCGGGAATTGACCAGGAGAACACAGGCAATTCCGGATTAGAAGGTCTGTTTTCCTGGCTTCTACGACATTGCTTGACATATGTATATATATCGTCATATGGCAACCAAAATTTGCTGTAAATTTTATGGTGAGGCCGTCTCGAAAAAATTTCAGCCCCTGCAGCTAGGTTTCGGCTCCAAAGGGGGCTGAAGGTTTCATCCTGAAGGTTGACATTAAAAATGCATTCAATTCGGTTAATAGGGACACCTTGCTGGCAGAATCTAAAAAAGAAGTACCCCAAATTTTTAGTTTTCTTTGGCAGTGTTACAGACAACCTTCCAAATTATTATATCGGGACAACCTATTGGAATCCGCTGTTGGCTGTCAACAAGGCGATCCCCTCGGGCCAGTGATATTCAGCTTAGCCATTCACCCTATTATTCGTCAATTAAATTCCAAATTTAACGTTTGGTATCTCGATGATGGTACCCTGGGAGGCGATGCTGACACAGTTTTGAATGATTTACATCTCTTAAAAAATTAACTTCACTCAATAGGACTTGAAGACAACTTTTTTAAATGTGAGTTATTCTTATCTGACAGTACTGACAGACAACTGACTCTTTCCAAATTTAACTCAATAGCCCCTGATATTAAAATTATAGAAAGAAGCTCTCTTCGTCTCCTTGGGTCTCTTATTTTCAAGGATTCCTTTCCCAATTTTGTTGAGGAAAAGTTTCAAAATTTTAATGATATTTCGGAAAGATTGTTGGAAATTAACATGCATTCGGTCATCACCATAATACTGCTGTTTCGGCCCTAAATTAGCATATTTTCTCCGCGCTTCTCATTTATGGAAACACCCCGATCTTCTGGAAAAAATGGACCAAATTATCAGGCGTACCCTTACATCAATTTTAAACGTAGCCATGGATGACCGAGCTTGGGCTCAAGCTACCCTTCCCATCCGTATGGGAGGCCTCAGCGTCCGCAAAATTTCTAGTATTAGTTTACCAGCTTTTATATCCTCGGTTCACGGCACTGAGAAATTAATCACGAATATCCTATCATACTCACTGATTAATTTCAATGTGCCGTGCTTCATCGAGGCTATAGATGCTTGGAAAATCGCTTGCCCGAATATACATAAATCCGCCCGACAACCCGGCTTCCCAGAGACGGTGGGATGAGCCGCTCTGCAAAGTAGTCTAGGAAAACCTAATAGTAACATCTGCTACTACTGCGGAGCGTGTGCGCCTACTGGCTGTGGGAAATTGGGAGTCAGGTCTTTGGCTTCACGCACTGCCGTCGTCGAATATTGGCACCTTGTTCGATGATAATACTTTCCGCCTAGCTGTTGCCCTACGCCTTGGCGCTCCTTGCTATTCTCCTCATCGCTGCCACTGTGGCGAAGTTGTCAACAGCCTCGGTCACCACGGCCTGTCATAATGTCGAAGCGCGGGACGCATACCGCGGGACGCGAATATTAACGACATTATCCGACGAGCCCTTGTCACCGTCGGCGTCCCCGGCTGTTTTGGAACCTCATGGCCTGGCACGCGACGATGGTAAGAGACCGGATGGTATGTCTTTATTTCCGTGGAAGATGGGTAGACCTTTAGTGTGGGACGCTACCTGTGTCGACACTCTTGCGCCATCCCATCTTCCTAGCTCATCGTGCTGTGCTGGTGCTGCCGCTGCGGCAGCGGAGAACCTCAAGCGGCGGAAATATAACAACCTCGTCGGCAGTTATATTTTTAAGCCATTTGGGGTTGAAACTCTTGGGCCGTGGGGTCCGAGTGCACATACACTTTTTAAAGAACTTTTCAAACGTTTAGTTGACACTTCGCGTGACCCAAGGGCTGGCTTTTACCTTGGTCAGAGATTAAGCATTGCCATACAACGTGGCAATGCCACCAGTCTTTTGGGCACACTTCCAGTCGACAGCGATGCGGAGGAGTTTTTTGACGCTATATTCTAGTTAGGAGTAGCCTTTAGTGTATATATTTTATGTGTAATGTTTATAGTGATATTATTTAGCTTATTGATAGTATAATTTAAACGTTAAATTCATTGACATATGTATCAATGTCTTCTTCAATAGACGGCTACCAAACATAAAACCTTGCTAAGGCTCTCATTGCAGATATGCCTGGCTGTCCTCTGTGTAGGTATTTTAATGTTAGCCTTCTCAAAGAAAACGGTATGACGATTCTACCTTGCCATAATAGAATTTTATTTTCGACGGACAGTTCATTCCGCTTTTTTAAAATAAGGCTGTATACAGTTATCACCGTAATTATGAGAACTCCAATTTTAAAACGTAACCATAAGTACTCATATGTTGTCACTACTCCTAATGGGGAAGATAAACGAAGACGCTGATCACATTTGGCCTCGTATAGTTACAGTAGAACAGCCACCTGTATCTGGACAATCGTCTCTGACTCCCTGCGCAGTTACAAGAGATGATTCTACTATAACGGAAAATTCATCGACAACAACACCAGCATGCTCGACGGCGAGAAGAGACTGTTACAGCCAGTAACTCTTCAGATCCTTCGAGCCCAGTATCAGACGACCAACCATCGTCTATACACGGAACGCCCTACGGGACACCACATTCTGCCATTAACATGGAACCAGAAATTTTGCACCTCATGTTGGTGTTAATTTTGTATATACTCGCGTCCTCATCACTTTCCTCGGAAGACGTGCTACTAGAAGCTCTGTTTATTGAAAAAATTTTACTCTTTGATATGCTCTGTATTCTCATGTTGTATGTCATTCCTTGTCTAAATGGTATGTATGCTCTTCCTGATTTTAAACAACAGCTTTCTTAATGACCTTTTGCTTGGCAAGCTTTACAGGTATGCTTAGCAGCGGCGCAGTTATTAATATCATGTTTTTCAGTACTTCCACATCGTAGGCACTGATTTTTCGTAAGTAGGCGTTGTTTATAAGAGTCATTCTATTGAATTTCATTGTATTGTTGTATTGTAATTTTGTTCTCCGTTTGATGCGTTGTACTGTAAACTCATTCGTTGCGTTATCATTTTCTGCACATTCTCTTGACTGAGCGATAGCAAATATTTGTTCGAATGTAATTTCGGTTAATTTTCCGTCACTGTTTCGTTCCTGGAGGCCTGGCCACTTTTGTTTAAGATCTATTTCTAGTATTTCATGATTAAGGCCTGTGGCGAAGCGATCACGTAATTGACGCTCTAGCAAGTCGCCCTTGTAGCCACAGTCCTGACAACGTTCTTTTAATTTGTTGGCATATATTTCCATGGATTCGTTATCTTTTCTCGTGCAGTTCCAGAACTCAGTTAGAGCTTTGTATCTGGTAGTTTTCTTATGGTAAAAACTGTAAAGTTTGTCTTTTATTTCTTCGTACGTTCGTGATGCGAATGTGTCCATGAAAGCAGTTTTAATTTTGTGGAAGACATCCGGTGGTAGACATGTTATAAAATAGTACATTGTTACCCTAGGGGTGAAAGTAACTTATTTAGTCCCGAGAAGAAATAGCGAAGCGAGGTCGCTAATATTCGAGGGACTAAATAAGCCTTTCACCCGAGGTAAACACTGTGCTTTTCATTACGAATAAAAGGAAAATAAAAATAAAAACCTGAGTCGTCGTCAAAGGTCGTCGTATGATTTTAGGTATGTTTCTTTTGATTTAGGCCGTAAAAAGTTTCCGACTACTGCTTTAACCTCTTCTCTTAGGAATCAGGCGTTGAATCCTTAACTGAATCTGATTATTGTGTAATTACAAAATTTCTTAGAGCAAAGATTTAGTAAAGTACCTATAAACAAAATTCTACAACAAGTTTCCCGCCATTTTGTTTTTTTTCTGTGGTCAATCGGCTATTCAGCCATCATTTTTCATTTTTATCAGTGAAAAATGGTAACTATTTCTCATATCTATGTTAGTTTTAAAGAATTAATTGAAAGTAAATTATAAATAATTATGTAATTAAAAAAAATATGTATAGATACTTAGAGTCTGTCTAACGAAAGCGCGACCTGAGAAAATGAGGTCAAATCAAAAAATATTGAATATGGTATTACTGTCATACAAGGAGAAAAAATTTTTGATACTTGAGTATTTTTTTTGTATTTGCGACAATCGTATAATTCTTTTTGACGAACTATATTCTTAATATGAGGAACACAAAATGTTTAGAAATAAATATACTCAACCAATACGCTTTTAACACCATCACACACTCAATATTCAATTCCCTTACAAAACAGAAAATAGAATCCACACATACTTCTTCCAGCGAGTTAGAGAGATTAGATCCTATGTTTCAAACAGAAATGAGTCAAACAGGGCGTCCCGTTGTCCCCAAACTTATTCACCACTTCTTTCAGACATTAGCAGTCGAATGGGAAGAGAAAGGCATTGTTATCAGCGAAGCTAAGTTAAGTAATTTGCGTTTCTCTGATAATATTGTCCTGTTCTCTCCTACAGCCACAGGACTAGAGAAAATGCTGGTTGGTCTACATATAAAAATTTTGAAGACCAAAATCATAACCAGCAGCTCCAAAAGGAACGTACACGTTGGCGGACAGAATATACAATACGTCTTAAAATATATTATTGTCCACTTGGGCCAAGTAGTCTCTTTCTGGGCCAGGTAAGACAAAGAAATAACGTGTCGAACAGATAATACCTGAAAAAGTTACTGGTCCATCAAGGAACTATTTAAGGGCACTTTGCCCATATTACTAAAGCGTAAGCTTATGGACATGACGTGTAATCTCCTCATTTGACCTATGGTGTATACAGACTTGGTCTTTGACTAACATCCAAAAGTCTAAACTCAAGGTTTGCCAACCGACCTGGATATCTTTCTTAAGAAATGGAATGTGAGTAAGGGACTGAGACCATTAGAAAGAGTGGAAGATAGAACTAGTTTTTAATAATTGGCAGCTGTCTGTTGAAAGTGATTCTCCCTAGGGACGAAAAGTATTACTTTCAACCCGCTCCTCAGGCAACTTTAGACCTACTTTCAGCGTATGAGTAATGAAAAGATCTTTTTGTATTGATTTGTAATCAGTTCCATAAATGTTGCATTTTGTTTCAAAATAAAAATTTTCCACAGATGTAGTGTCTGGGTTAAATTTGTCGTGAGAAAAATGTTGGATTCGAACACTTACGTCACTTTTCTTGGCCGCTTCTGGCTCTGGTATTGTTGAAAAAAATTTACATCAATTAACAAAATTCTACAACAAGTTTCCCGCCATTTTGTTTTTTTTTCTGTGGTCAATCGGCTATTCAGCCATTATTTTTCATTTTTATCAGTGAAAAATGGTAACTATTTCTCATATATATGTTAGTTTTAAAGAATTAATTGAAAGTATGCCTGCCTACCTTCAAACACAACCCATGAATTACAGCCCCTCGACAAAGCCGTATATCGATCATTCGAGCACCACTGGGATTCTGAATTGTTATCATTTTTGGACCAAAACAGAGACAAAAAACTCACAAAAGCACGCTTTAATATCATTCTTTCAAGCGTTTGGTCTAAATGTATGACACACAGCAATATCACGAGTGGCTTTAAAGCGACTGGCTTGTTTGCCTTCAACCCACAGGCCATACCAGAAACAGCTTTTGCCCCTTCCATTTTAACGGAAGCTCCTGCACCAGATGGTGCACAAGAAAACGCACCAGCTCTCGAATATCCTTATGCACAAGCTTCAGAATCCGGAGATACAACACCGTCTATTTTATCGGAAGCCTCAACGCCTGATCGTGATCAAGAAAATATACCACCTATTAATAGTAATCAACAGAAGAGTTCAGAATCTGCTGCTAGTTCACCATGAATTTTGACACCGATTCCGAGGCCCGATGTCTCGCTTGGAAATATTTTACCTGTTGATTGTCTTCGACCAGCGACTCCAGAACAAACTAAGCAATCACCAGCTATACCATCGACATCCACAGGTCTGGTGTCAAGAGAATCAATCGTGCAACGCAGCTATTATCGCACAGTTTATGGAACAAGCTCTAGCTCAGATGAATCTGATGATTTACCACTCAATTGGTTGAAAAAAAATGATTTTTATGATCTTCTGCCTGCGCCTGTTAAAGTTCAAACATGCACACCGACTGTTAGACGAAAAGCCATTAATTATCGAGGTACTCCAGTCACAAAAGATCTTTTTGATAAATATAATCAAGAGAAAATAAATAGTAAAGAAGTGAAAGGTAATAAAAGAAAGAAAAATAAACAAGACGAAAACTTTACTGATGTTAAAACAGGTAGAAATGAAAAAACGAAGTTTAAAAAGACTTTAAATCCTAAGAAAGCTAAAATCGTATCTGCAAAAAAGTCTACTACCGTCAAAGGTAAATCACAAAAACTAGCGAGTTGGTACTGTCATGCCTGCAAAGAAGATAGAATGGACGATGCAATGAGGCAGTGCTCGCGATGCTCCAAGTGGTACCACGAAGAGTGTGTCGGTTTGACTGCAGAAGATACTGATGACTTTCAATGTCCTGATGGATGCGAATAAAGGCAATTTATTTAATTTTCTAAGATCACTATGCCTCCTATTGCTTTATGTTAATGATTATTGATCTCAAGAATACCAATTTACGTATAAGTTGATTTTTTGATAGTTTAAAGTATAGGCCTTTTTACCCTACCCTAGTATAATAAGGCCTACAGACTGCGTTTTTTAAAAAGTAATATATTGTTTTGGTTTTAAGCTAGAGAAGCTATTTTTTGTTTAAACTCTGTAGTAATTTAAGTACATGACTGATTAATTATATTTGTTGATTATGTTGGATATTTTTCATTTTATTACAAATTTCCCTTAGCTAGGCCTTAATACCCTCAGGTACCTTATTATAAATAATTATGTAATAAAAAAAATGTAGATACTTATCTCTTAATTTCAATTTTACATCGCGCTGTAATTGACTGGCTGTATAGAAAGTTGAGACATAGATCAATAGAAATGCGAAGATAGAACTAGTATTGTTTGTTAAATAATTTGACAGCTGTTAGTAGAAAGTGATCCTCCCTAGGGATGAAAAGTATTACTTTCAACCCGCTTCTCGGGCAACTTCAGACCTACTTTCAGCGTATGAGTAATGAAAAATAAATAAAAATATAATTTAAACAAAAAACACTTTAGCATCCAGCTTGCCCAAACAAATAACTGCTCCAAGCATTTTGGGCACAATTTGTCCCTTGCTTGCAGGCAGCATTTTTGCTCCAGCTTTGGAAAATAAGCACTCGCGTATGCTCCACTGTGTCCAAACGATGGTAACACCCAGGCGTTTCTTCCGCACGGATCCGGCGCAGGAACCTCTCGAACTTACCAGGTCCGGTGAGGTCTTGCGTCATGTGGATGTCATGATCATGTCTAAAGGTGATCTACCTATCTTAAGAGTTTTATCATTTTTCAGCTTTAAAGTAGGTACCTATTTTTTGCAGTTAACAGGTTAAATACTTTAATCTCATATTGTTCTAAAAAGAGAAATAAAGTAATCAAAAACTACCGGCCAAGTGCAAGTCGGACTCGCGCACGAAAGGTTTCGTACCATTGTATTTTCAACTTTTTTTTACACAATTTTTATTTAAGTAGGTACTTTATTGTTATACCGACGACAGAAATACATCATCTGTGAACATTGATACTGTCTAGCTATCACGTTTCATGAGATACAGCTCGACGCAAACGGACAATGGAGACTTAGTTACCTATAGGGTTCCGTTTTTACCTTTTGGGTACGGTACCTTAAAATGGTCAAATCGATTAGATTCGAAAGTAATTACCTATTGTTTTTTTACGACATGCCACCGGTTTATCAAAATTTCACGCCTTGTTCATCATAATCAGTATCGATATTTGAGGCTATTGCAGACATTATGCTCTGTAGGTATATTTTGGTAACGACTTTGGCATTAATATGCTTTTAAAAATCCTTTTGGTCTACGCGATGAACATTGTCTATCTTACGAGTACAGTGCCGACATTAACTGGTGAAAAAGCCGATAACGTACCCTGTAAGTGTCATCTAGGTGTGATAACATATAATATTACCTGTTTAACCCTCCAATATAAAGACAATAGATGTGCGGACACCGGTGTCCGCTTGGGGCTTGATAGTTAAAAATAAAATGTTAGTGAATTTAAGAGTAAAAACTGTAATTTTGATCATAATTATGAGAGTTGTTATATATACTGTCATTAAATACAGATTATACCTACATACTGTGATTAAATATTAATTATACATAGACGCATGAGTAGGTTTTGACAAAGTTTTGTAAAAAAAATAACTATTAAGGTAACCTAATACTAGGGTTGCCAACATTTCTTCGACGAAATATAGTATTTTTCAAACTAAGCTATAAAAAATATAGTACACTTCAAAAAAATATAGTATTTTATGGAAAAGCAAAAAATAAACAAAGATATTATTTGTTATTTAGATTTTATTTTTAAGTAAATTGGTTCGCACTTCTTGCAATTTTTTAACTATTTAAATTCTAAAATAAAAGTTTCATACTTTTATCACAATCAATATTTAAATTAATACAAATAAAAAATCTATATTTTTGTTACAGGTTTGTATTTTTAAGTTCTTTTTTGGTTTTTCCTTTTTGCGACACTTTCGCTATCGCTACTATATATATCTGTAACTAATTTATTTAGGACTTTAATTCTAATAGAAAAGAACAATTTTCAATTGAAAATAATCACCAAAATCAAAGAACATAAACTTAGCAGACCAATGACCAAACATTCGTTTGACATAGACAAGTTCAAAACGCAGTAAGATGGAAAAGTTAGGTTACACACTACCACATCGGTCAAATGTTGAAAATTATAATGTTTTTGCGTACTAAGTACATATTTTCCAACAGTATATAGTACACACGTCCAAAATATAGTTAATACTATATTTTTTAGTACGGTTGGCAACCCTACCTAATACCTACTTCAAGCACTTTAGAAACTTTTTTTTACTGAAATGAATTAGTTCACGTGAATATCAGCGAAAATGAAGACATTGCATAGTATTTATCGATATCTTAAGTATTGTGTCCTTATACTTATTTATAGCGAGAAAAAGTATAGCAAATGGTATCAGAGTGTTCTAAATTATTAATTAGCTGCCTGTCCTATTATTACAGGTAATAAAATAGGCGAAAAATGCGTTGTTTCATTTATCTGTATGCAATATAGTATTCATTTTCTTTCAGATCACTTAAGAAAAGTTAATTACGACTTAATCTGTAGACTGCAGCCAAACGGTTATCGCTGTGATGAAAACTACACTCAATCAAAGTAAAGTATCAATTTGTTACCAATAAATTGGAAGTCAGTTTTACTGTTGACCGTGTACGGGACTCTCAAGGTTCTCTCTATGTTAATGATCTTACTCATTCTCAGGAAGGGTCAAGTGATAGGTCTGTCAAAGAAACATAGATACAACGGGGGTTCGCTTGTGTGTGATTCATCGACGGTAGATGATTGGTTCTTTGAGCGGAAACAAAATTAAAAGAGCGTAACGGGGTTTTCCGAAAAGCGGCTAGTCATATAATACTACTGTGGGGGCTTGGCATAATTCAAAAGGAAAGATAACTCAAAGAAAAAAAACTACCTTATTTCAAATTTCGAATCATCTCTCCTGTATTTTTTGTTTTTAGAGTACTGGCGCACTCTACATTATGTAGTACCTAGCGTATGAGGGTCTACCTATAATTAAACTTCTTGGGTTGTTTCAAAAGGGAACATTTCTAACGGGTCTGGCTTGTCTTCCCCTCCCCCCAGAAATAAAACTAGTGGTGCTATTCTCTAAGAAAACGCAGCGCTGCCGCAACGAGGAACATCCAAATAGGATACATTGGATTAACAATCCAATGGATAGACACATTAGGTTGACAATCCACAGGACCCGCCCTGGCCTTGGTGGTGGTAGATCTACTTACATTGATTTCCTTCACAAAGAGTTAGGTACTAAAAGGTATATTATGCAACTAAAACACTAATTATTTTTTTAATTTTTATAGATTCTATTTCGACGTAGCTATGAAAACATGTATGACGTTCTTTTACAGCGACTGTAAATTTTCTCATAATCAGTTTGATATGCTTAATGAATGTAATTCAATATGCTATGGTAAGTTTACAGTAGCTACAAGGGATTTTTTATATATTTATAGTATCTTTGTATCAACGAAAATGTAACAGCCTTTATTTAAAAAAAAATTGTTAATTTATTGGGGATTAACAACTTTTTTTTAAATAAAGGCTGTTAAATTTTTTGACCTTTGTGCTAAAGGACACAAAGACTCGAACTCAAATCGAATCTTCGACTCGACTCGAGTCGAAGATTTCGACTTCTCTGCGCAGATGCAGAATAACGAATGTGTGTTGATTTGTTGATGAAACCTCAAATATTTTAAATCTGTTTTAATGTTACGAAAAACTTTTGTTACTGCTGCATAGAACCCAATGACAGAGTAGCAATAATGCAGTTGAGACCCTTTCCGGAGACATGACCATATAGGTAACAGTCACAGTAACAGTTGATAAGTGCTCATGGTTCATGATGCTCATGAAGGACGGTCATGACGATGATCCACGGACGCACGGTCCAACCGCGGCAGCCGGCAAGCATAATTATCTTTCATTGCTGTCTATCACGCTATAGAGGCGCAAATGCTATACCACTAGCTCTATTACTTTGGAATTGTCGATGAAATTCAAAACGCAAATATTAGGTATATAAACGTTTAGCTAATATGGTTTTGGTGATTACGCCCCATGCAGGCACTACTTAGTAGAAAACAAAGTCGCTTCCCGCTGTCTGTCCCTATGTATGCTTAGATGTTTAAAACTACGCAACGGATTTTGATGCAGTCGTTTTTTTAATAGATAGAGTGATTCAAGAGGAAGTTTTATATCTATAATACATGCATAATATTGCATTGCACCCGTGCAAAGCTGGGGACGGGTCGCTAGTTAAAAATATATTTGATCCAATAGTAAAAAAATTACATAAGTACTTATTTTTAATTAAAATACGAGTAATGTAAGATTTTTTGTGGCACTATAAACAATGAATACAATAGGTGTGTCTTCAATAATCCAGTGACGTCACACCTACATGAAAAATGTAGGCACCAAGTTTTAATTAGAAGTGACGTAGTGGGTAAGGTGTAGTGTAGATACTCCTGAACTTTGATGAGTTTTGTCTTTGTAGGCACATTTTTATTGATCTGATAAAGCAAAAAATACGATGTCTATGTGTAGTAAATAGCCTTTTAATTTTTTTCCCCATATTTCCTTGCGCAATGCTTTACTTGTAAGTCACAGTTGTCATGATTTTATATTGTATATTAACTAGGTAATTGGTTTTAGAGTCCATGCTTCTAGAGAATAAGGTCTTACAAAACTTAACCAGGGACGTGATCTGTCGTTTACAACCAGACTCTGGATCTTGTAATAAATACTTCCCAATGTGAGTTGGCTTTGATATTTTTGGTTGGTGTTTTTCTCTCTCTTTTAACTACTACCGAGTTTTCATTCTTAATTATTTATTGTAAACAACAGTTTAGAAGCTGAATTTTACAAGAAAGTGTGAACATAATATGTCACTACGTTCGTTGGGTCAGAATAGTGGCAGATTAAGCTAGCGCGGGGCCCCTGTCATATTGTACCAAGGAGCCACGTAAACTGATAAATGATAACAAATTAAAACTTCTTAACTTATTTTTCTAAAAGGCCGCGGGGCTCCTAAATAGCGACGGGACCATAGGCAGATTCCTGCGATGTTTTTATGGAAATTGTGGAATTGGTTTGATTTCCTGTCCCAAGATACAAATACCTTGAGTTCTGTTTGTTGAGCCCTTTGAGAAGCATTAAGCAGACAGGTATCCACTGAAATCTCCCTGAGATGAAAAAGATCACTTAAACATGCTTGATTTAATACGCTCATGCGGTGTTCACAACCTACCTATTTGTAATTGTAATACAATGATATTAATCAAATTCAATTGAATATAGATACTTTACTTGTTTTCGCAGGTATTATTTCGACATTTCTACTCGGCTCTGCAAAGGTTTCTCGTACAGTGGCTGTGAAGGCAATTATAACAGATTTGAGACTGAACTCGAATGCAAAACCATTTGTAATGAAGCTGTCCCGATTCCTGGAACTATTCTATATCAACAGTTATAAGAAAAATGAATTGTTTTTATTTTAGCTCTATACAGGTCACAGGTTGTAAATGAGGACATTATTCTAAGTGAATCTGTTATAGTGATACTAAAACCGTGATTAGTCTTTTGCATCAGCTTTAGTTTACGAGACAGAAAAATAATAGTTATCTATTTGTTGTACAAGAGTGCAAAGTTGCTTTGTCGAGGTGTAAATGTGTAATTTTTGCACTCGATGCACTCGAGTGCAAAAATTTTACACACGTAACTTTTCATCTTACCTCAGCGAGGAAATGACTAAATGCAAAAAAAAGAAAACATTTACAATCACAAGATAAGTACTTTTATTTCAGTTTGTATCTACTAGGCAAAAGTAGAAAAGGGTTACAGTATTCAATTCTAAGGTTGTACACATGCGCCGATTGCCCCCACTTGCTTCATTGAGCGATCACCGCGCGACCATTATGATAGGTAAGTACTCGTATTTCATGACCTGAAAAACTGAAAAGAAAATGGCGCGCGCAAAGAAAATTAAAAAACACCAAGTAGATTCCGAGTTTGAATTTTTAACAAACCATGGAGGTAGAAGTAAATAGGAGGTTTCATGATGTTTTGAATTCACAAACTTAGTGCACACGATGTTTCACATTCAATTTAATTTATCTAGTATAGTCTCCAGTTGGGGATCTAAGGAATAAAGGATACACCAGTCGCCTATTCGAGCACGCCACGCATGTATCAATGATGTCAATTCAAGCCTCTCCGTGGGTTGCAGTGGACACACCACACGACTACATTTTCTTACAAAGCGAAGCTTAATACGCGTGCGTTTAAACTATGAAGCTTGTTTAATGATGGGCTGAGGAGTAGCTACAAAGGCTACGGCACCCTCAAATTCCCTGACGCAGGTCCTCATTCGGACATAGGAGTTACGGAAGCAGTCTGTTTCGGATTCAGCGGAAAGAAACGCTCGGATGTCGTCATTGTGCGGATCGCTCGGGGGACAGGGTGGAGGAAGTCTGTCACTGGGAGTAGGAAGCGGAATAGAGTCGAACGGCGAGTAACATGCTTTAAAAAGAATAATAGCACAATGGACGACACGCTACAGGCCGATGCCTGCTAGGGCTGCGGGACTACTCGAAGGAGTTGCTCGTTGCTCTGGAACACAAACGGCACCTGACTGACTAACACTCCGTGAGTTTTAGTCAGTAGTAGTGTGATACACTACCTCTCCCCCCGCTCAGACCGGAAGAAGTAATTTAATTATTACCCACCTCAAAAAAAAAAAACAAAAATGCAGATAACTGCGGCACAGCGACTCCTAAATTAGATAGCAATATCGTATCGGTTCTACTTGGATATTTATTGCTAAGAGATATTGCACTAAGTAGATGATGGTGCCCAGGGTTTGATGATGGAGACGGGAGGTGGCCAAATAAAACTCCTCAAACAGGTTCGCTTCTGCTATAGAGTTTTAGATGTATGTGGACCTCTATAAATATTAATGTTAATTTAATACTAGCGACCCGCCCCAGCTTCGCACGGGAGCAATGATCATGGTGATGTTAAATATATTATGCATGAATTATACACATAAACCTTCTTCTTGAATCACTCTATATATTAAACAAACCGCATCAAAATCCGTTGCGTAGTTTTAAAGATCTAAGGATACATAGGGACAGACATCGGGAAGTGACTTCGTTTTATACTATGTCGGTTTATCCACAAGCTGTGCCTCAACTGCGCAACAGATTTTGATGCGGTTTGTACATTTGTATTTTTTTAATTGTCAAATTACAGTGTAATATATTTTTTTATACAATAAATAATAAAGGTGTGTGTACCTATACACTGTTAAATTTTGGTGGTTTTAATCTCGTGGAGGATCGATTCGGTACATGAAACACCATCGATTTATTAAAATAAAATTAAAAAATAAAGTACTTTTTTTCTAAAACTCGAATTAATATACGCATGTATGAAATTAATTTCTTTAAGTAAACGAGTCAATGACCTTGTAGGGAGTTGTCGGTCGTTACATAACTAACTACCTATAGTTTTTTGGCTTCGATCAGCTGACGTTTCATCCATGCGTAAATTAATTCGAGTTTAAAAAAAAGTACTTTAATTTTAATTTTTATCTTTACAAATCGATAGGGTTTCATGTATCGAATCGACACTCCGCGGGATTAAAACGACCAAAATTTAACGGTGTATAATTTGCACCCGTGGGGAACCTGGCGGGTCAGTAGTAATCAAAAATTATAATGAATTTTATTAATTTAAGATAACAGTTGGAGTAGCCTTTTTTGGGTAAAATAGGTACGGTTCATAAATAAATAATAAACTAAATAAAAAATAGGTATAGTCCCTAATTTTAGAAAATTCACAAAAAATACGTAGGTAGATATTTATGTACCTAAATGAATAGAATAACCCAGATAACACACGGTTTATACCAGGCATGATAATGCTAAGAACTTGTGGAAACAATAAACATACGATGCTATCAATAATTGAGAGTTCCCTTTTCTATCTCCAACGTCCTGTATTGAATTTAAAAAGAAACCATTTCAGGAAAATAATTGTCAAAATCTAAATAACAAATTGGTAAAATTGTCACTGAACAAGTACCTAAACCTACCTACCTAGCCAAAATAAAATAACATTTAATCGAGTTTATTAATATTTTTTTTGTTCAATTATAACTATATTAGGTTTGTGTATGGGTAAGATACTAATATATAATTATTATTAATTGAGCGTTATGCAGTTCAATGATAGACTACAAACTACTGCCATCTACCGATACAATTTGGTGTTTTATTGAAACGTATCATCTTCGTTTCCACAAACTCTAGTCCAAAACATTCCATTTACTACTACCAGATGTCGCTAAACATGTTTAACATTATAAATTATAACATCCATCACGATAATATTGGGCAGACGCAATGGTAATTTCGTTAGGTTAGTATTTTTCAATACACTTGCTCAGAAAGTGGCTCTTATTGCACTACACTTAGGTACATAATGGCACCTGTTACCAAACTGTGACATTTTGATAACCATTACGCACTAGTGCTATAAGTAGCTATAACCTTTTTGTTCAACCTCTTTGTTCGCAAATCAAATTTTGAATATGAAAAAAAATCATTTTAGGTTATTGCGTTTGTTCAATAGTACGAGTATCTAGGTAAACTAGTGTCTTACTTACTTATTTCATACAATTTCAGCCACTTTTAACAGACTTCAAAAAAAGGAGGTTTCTCAATTCGACCGTAGGTATATAATCATGCTTTTTTCTTTGTTTCTTTTTTGTTTGTTCGCGCATATCTCCGTGGTTTATGGACCGATTTGCAATTTTTTTCCCTCGTATAGGGTATGCTTCCAGATTGGTCCCATGAAACAAATAATACCGAGAAACACAGACTTCCGAAATTAAAGTTATTTTAATCCTTTTAGTGTTTTTTTTTAATGATGTCGGTTATTTTTTTTTTTGTAAAAAATCATGTTAGGTTATTGCGTTCGTTCGATAGTATCTAGGTAAGTTAGGGTCTTACTTATTTCATGCAATTTCGGCCATTTTAACTTGTAAAAAAGATTTATTTAATAACAAAACATATAATGTACAAATCGTTCGTTCAAATAAAAATTGTTTATTCCTTGTGGTTTTTTTTTATGGTAGGTAAAATCATCCAAAGACAAATCCCGCCCTTGGGCGGAGTGGAAAGTAGTGTCAGACTCTTACTGACTAAAAACCTACCCCGTTCCTTCGTAGCCTATCGTGCCGGGGCCGGGCATTCCTTTCGGAAGTTAACCCATGACCCCAGTAGGTTTCGACCCTGCCTGCCTTATGGTCGTCATTTTAAGCACCATTTTACGCCATTTTAAGATGCGCGCGGTATTTGGTGTGATTTTTTCGAGTGAAGTTCATTGTCTGTATTAATTAAATAAAATCAAATACTACAAAAACATTAGAAAATATTACATCCTATTGTCACTAAAAATGACATTATCGTAAAATCTTTTCACGCAAGAAAACAAACAACGACTAGGCAGGGCGATCGGCGGCAGCGATCTCTCTCGCCGGGCCTTGGTTCAGGCCATGGTCCGTAGTGAGGAGGGATGGCAGGCGGTCTCCTCCTTCTGCGAAGCAGTAATGCTAGCAAAGGAGGAGGCCGACCGCATCACGCAGAGGCAACGGGGCGCTCGCCCCAGCCGCCGCCGGGATTCCGATCCCGATTTCCGGCCACCGTAGGCGCGGGCTTGCGGACGGCGTGCAATGGGTAGCACGCTGTCCGATCGTCCGGTAACCGACCGGACCGAGCCCAAGTCGTCGACGGCGCGTTCTGTTCCCGCGCGCCTCAAGGAGCTGTCAGCACACCGAAGAGCCCCAGCCTGCTAACTGCAGGCAGGCAGGGTCGAAGCCTACTGGGGTCATGGGTTAGTTCCGAAAGGAATGCTCGGCCCCGGCACGATAGGCTACGAAGGAACGGGGTAGGTTTTTAGTCAGTAAGAGTCTGACACTACTTCCCGCTCCGCCCAAGGGCGGGATTTGTCATTGGATGATTTTACGTACCATAAAAAAAAAAAACAACGGCTAGGCAATTTGATCAAAAGACTATGTAGCCATAGCCTTCAGCTATGGGTCTATTAAAAAAAAATTAAATGCGTACCTATGAATGTTACCGCCATATTATGAAATTTTTTCCTAGTTTTGCTGTTGTAATAATAGTTAGCTAAATTATTTTTCTTCACAAGTGTATTGAAAAACGTCGTATGAAACACGTGAGTAATATATGGTTATCGTTCTTGGCTCTCTTAAGACCCTCGCCACGGCTCGGGTCTTAATACTGCCTCGACGGTAACCATGTACATTACACACTTGTATCATAATGTACTATTACGTAAGGTGCTAGTTAGGTACTCATGTGGTTGGTAAGAAATATAAGAACTCATTAACAAGTTCCTGACCTAGAAGAAGACACATATGAGTAGCAGTCGAACAATACTTATAGTACGCGGCAAATAAGTAGAACCATTTGCTATGGTTATGCATAGTCCCCACGGTGATTGAGACCCGAAAATCGGTTTAAACTGATTGATTGATTGATTTCTGAATCAAGCACTAGTTTATAAACATTTAAAAAAAACTGGTGTGACAAGGATTTTAACCAATTTTCGCAATGGTGTGCAGCAAATGGTTCCACTTATTTGCTGCGTTCAGTAGTTACCTAAGTAGTAAGCAAAAACTAAAAATGCCAAGAGTTTGATGGGTAATCACGGGTAAAGGAAGCTCGCGCCTTTTAGCACCCAAATCCTCACTGTCCTTGCCATTTACCTAAATCATAAACGACATGGGTTGACATACTATGGGTTCACCTGCTACACTATTATAAAATCGTTGGATTCTTTTTACCTGACTGTTACGGAAGGGTTATGTTTTTCTATTAATTTTCTCTTTGTTCAACCAAATATTTTGAAAACAAGCGGAGCATTTCGAGTGTTAGTCTTACAATGACATTTGTGAGAACAGTAGTCGTAAAGCAATGGATCAATGGAATTGAGGTCATTCACGATCTAATTTAGCTATATCCCTTTCGAAATTCACTTTGCATCAATTTATTGGTGTTTCAGAAACATTGCATTGATACACTAGGTTCACTGTCCTAAAATATAAACCCAAGCGACTGAAGTCGTAAAGCTCCACAAAAACTTACAAAATGACATTCTTCAAAATAAAAACATTTAGTTTATTTGACATTTTTTTTATATTTGTGGAGTTTAATTATTATTAAAATTTCTAACCATTGAATTTATAGTACCTAAGAGTAAACAATAATAATGTGCGGTTAATATACTTAAATGTAATAATAATTTAGTTAACAATTAGTAAATTACAGCTGTTGCCGTAAGTGATATAGGTTTTTAACCAATTCTGATCAATAAAATATTTAGGTGCAATTCTTATGTATAATACATTTGCATAACGAGTTCATAAAGTTTGTCGTGTTATATTCTAGTATCTGGTCGCACATTGAGAAGCCATCGATTGCTACGTCTAATTCTCCATCCGATTGTTGAATAAAACGGGCAGGTATCTGTTTTTTTCCAAACGAAAAATAAAGGTTCCCATGAATATTTACGACATCTGATGGAACAATTTTGTCAATGTTAGAATTTAGCAAATCAGGGTTAGAGATTGCTTCGGTTGTTGACGCAATATAGTGATCTTGATTAGTTAAAACGAAATCGGAATTAGGAACTTGTTCATAACCATCCACTACACTCACGACGGTGCCATTTGATAGTTCCTTCGTTATAATTCGCGGTATTATCATATCCTTTTCACTGAACAGTATACGGTCAGTTTTACTTGAGATCCCTAGGCTTCCGTAATCTGTTGTATCGGTAGTAGCTGCCAGATTTATTTTGTCATAAACTGTCGAGTCCTCATATGAGGATGAAGTCAAAGTAATATCATTGTTACTCTCAACTAGCAGGTTATGACCCGAAAAATTATAATGAAATTGTACGTTATCGGTTTTTCTAACTGTATCAGCAGTGTCAGTGACATCATTGTTGTTATTACCATCTGTTGGATGATTCGATAGCCTGTCAGGATTCATATAACTGGCTTTAACATTTTCAATTTCTTTTGTTGTGGGCTTTTCTGATCTTATATCGCTATAAGAATTTGTAGTGTGAACTGTATCTTGCTCATCTTGATTAATCTCACTAGTTTGATCTTCCCGTGACAATAATTGATTTATTTGATAAATGCTTTGTTTTATGATACTAGCTGGCTGATCACACTTACTTTGAATCTCTGTTAGCTCTTGAAAATTTGATAAGTTATCGTGTTTAACTTTTCGACCCCAATTCATATTTGTTTTGTTAACGTTATCAATATATTTTGAAAATATATAAATATGGATATTTATGCATTCTGATAAGTTCTTTTCAGCGTTCTTAAAGTTCTCGAACATATTTTTTAACTCTTCAAGTTGTGGTTTATTATCGTTTTCTGAAAGAATGTCTATATCCAAATAAAGCTGAAGTGGAAGTTCTCTGGCCTCATCGATTAGTTTTTGAAAATATGTGTCACTTCTTTTGGACTGATTAGAAGACTTACTGATATTTTCATCATACTTATCTTGTTCTGCAAAAGGTTTAACTGCAGTTATGAGATCTATTTTTGTGTTTTGTTTCGACTTGAATATTGAATTAATACTTAACATGTGCAATGTTTGTTCATCAAACGATGTATTCTGGATTAAAAATGGCGTCAATTGCTCATAATTCATTCCACTATCACTTATCTCTGGAAGCTTCGTGATGTGATTTACATTTACATTCTGGTGAGAACAGTTGCATATAGGCGAGATTGAAGATTTTTCAGGTGGACTGTAATAAAACAATTTTCAAAATTATTTTAAAATAGGGCCATTCTAAGCTGCCATGTTGGATTTGCTAGCTGTGCGTTATAAAACTCATTCAAATGGAAGTTTTCAAATTAATACAAAAAACAAAAGAGCGTACTGCTACCTAGCTGATCAATTTAAATATTGACCTGTAAATTATGTATAAACCTATGATGCACTATAAAGATATTGAAGTTGAAGTACTTCTATGTACATGTATTTACCTACTTAATACAAAAAAAATTAGACGCTACGTTTATTTTCTTGCTAAATCAAAAGGATCTATTTTGCAGCAGCAACATAGAAATTTAGGTATATAAAATATTTATATATAATAATTATATGTATAATAGAGTGAACTTTAAACTCGACTTACAAATTGCAGTAATGAAGGCAACTTTTTGGTAATCCTAGAGTAGTCATCAGTGTTACTGTGGTGATCAGGTACACTTCCACTGCGCGCATCATTAGAGGAGCAAAGTACTAGTATTACGTCCCACAAACTCATTAGGTGTGTTAACCACGGCCGTTGTTGGAGCGTGCCCGTGTCTACGCGATCCGTCACATTAACACTCATTAGAACGACAATTTTAATTTACTGCATAAAGCGTGTCTCAGCCTTTTGTCGTCACTTTTGTGTCGCAAGCCGTAACCGCTTTTCAATTAAATTCGAAGAACTCTTCGTCGCTCGTCTGCAATCGAAGACGCATTGTATTTTCATTTGATTGAATCGTGGGTACATACTTTCTTATATTTTTCGAGAGCACAATGAATTGAGAGTAATGAACGGACTTCGGACCTACCTAAGTAAGTAACAACTACTCCGAGAGTTGATGACGTAGAGAGGTTACCGAGTCGAACTAATAGGTTAATTGCGAAAGCACACGAAATTATGTTCTTCAAGTTTTCTAAGCTACCTACCAATATTTACCTACGTATATGAAGTTTTATCACCCTAACCTACCTGAATATAAGTAGATAATCAATACAAAAGTTTTTATAATGAAACGGCTTGCCTATAAGTTAACAATCTGTGTCAACCTACCTATTATTTCACACGCGTGCATATTGCTCTGCATTGTATGTTGCGATCAGAGTGATAAAAACGTTAAATGCCTATCTATTAATACAATATAGTACGGTTAGTAACCGTAGTATTTGAAACTTTGATAAATATTGTGGATACAGTACAGAGTGGAACTGCTAGGGCTGTGAGAATGCCTTTAGAATGCAAACGACAACGCAAGACACAAGTGGGTTTAATTCAGTAAAAGTCTGTCACGCTCTCTTGCTCTACTTCCCGTTAACCTACCTCAAAAATAAAAAGAGATGAAATCTTTAAGACGGGGCGGAAGATAAGGGCCAATTGCCGTAACCGTATTCATACGGAGAACCGATCACATTTCCGAATTTCTTTTGTTCGAATTTCATTTGACCGAAAACTATTGACCGACTTTTTTTTTTTACCCGACAACGGCAAAGCCAAAGGAGGGTTATGATTTTGACCGGCTATGTATGTATGTATGTGAGTAAGTTCATCTGTTCCCTCATAGCTCCTAATCTACTTATCGGAACTGGACTTATGGGGTATCGTTAGAACCGTCTTATTCGTCCGCTGAACATAGGCGTTATTAATTAATTAATGAATTCATTAGAAAGGGCTTGACTCGTAGATTTCCAAAATATTATTCAAATTTAAACTAACGCCCTCTAGCGGACAAAAAGGCAGTCACAGTGTTTGATATCATTTGAAAGGGCTTCACTGCTTATCAAAAATATGATCATCAAAATACAATGTGGCGCCCTCAAGCGGTCAAAAAATTCGATGTCAAAGACAGTGTAGAAGCACGTTGTTTTAACAACAAAATATGCAGTTTAAATAAAAAAAAAGTAAAAAAAACTAAAACCCGACTACGACAAAAAAGAACACTAAAAAAGTATAAAACAAGATTTTTGGGATACTGAAATAAACAAGATTACTGGAGAAACAAGAACAAAAGAAAAGCCGTAGTCACACGTTATATACGTATATGTACCAACCATAACACTTTAATAACGCGTGACTACGACTTTTCTTTTGTTCTTGTTTCTCCAGTAACCTTGTTTATTTCAGTATCCCAAAAATCTTGTTTCATACTTTTTTAGCGTTCTTTTTTTGCTTTATGCATTATTTGACATATTTTTATATCATCGAAGTATCATGTGTCATAGGCAGAGGTCGGAGTAGGTAGATTGATTTAACATCGTTGACGTCAAACGTAGAGGATAGTATGGATATCCCTCCAAAATACCGGAACTTCATATTTATTGTGATATTTGTTCCGGAATTTTGAAATTAGTACGAATCTATGTTTAAATTGAAAAACATATCAATAATATCAATCTACGCTGCCAGTGTTAGCTAATGGTGAAAGAAATCAGTATTTTATTTTATACAAAAATACGGTTTAAGCGCATTAGGGCTAATTCTCATTTTGGCAACCGACTCGCTAATGGACTACTTCTCATTATGGCCACTTCTCATTTTGGCTACTTCTGATTAGGGCGACTTCTCACTTGGGCTACTTCTCACTCGGGCTACTTCTCACTTGGGCTACTTCTCATTAGGGCTATTACTCATTAGGGCTACTTCTCAAAATTTGGGAATGTTTATTGAAATAAGTACTGTCTTTATGTATATAAACATGTTTATTCATTCATAAGAGATCAATTACATTATTTTAAGAATGAATCAACATTAGTTGAACCAATGTAATAGATAAGTAGAACTTACCATTGTTTGAAACTTTTTTTAAATACTTTGCAAAACAGTGGTATCCAAGAATGAACCCTGCGCTTCTTAGTTGCTCTGGACAACGCCACCGCACTAACAACGCTCTTGAGGGGTGGCACCATCGGATAAATGTTAAAATTCCCAAGCACCCAAGTTTATTTTTATTCTTACAGAAGCTCCGAAAAGAAGCCAAGCATTTTGACTCCAAAATCAAGAACAACCACTATCTATTACATTGGTTCAACCAATGTTGATTCATTCTTAAAATAATGTAATTGATCTCTTATGAATGAATAAACATGTTTATATACATAAAGACAGTACTTATTTCAATAAACATTCCCAAATTTTGAGAAGTAGCCCTAATGAGTAATAGCCCTAATGAGAAGTAGCCCAAGTGAGAAGTAGCCCGAGTGAGAAGTAGCCCAAGTGAGAAGTCGCCCTAATCAGAAGTAGCCAAAATGAGAAGTGGCCATAATGAGAAGTAGTCCATTAGCGAGTCGGTTGCCAAAATGAGAATTAGCCCTAATGCGCCTAAACCAAAAATACCTTGGAATAGTTACACCGTATTTTGTCCCTTACAGTTGAATTAGAAATGACGCTTGACAGTATGACGCTTTATTTTATTTTAGTCCATAATTCCAATCCCGGAACTTTTTCCGGTACTTCCCGCATATTATGGATGAAATGGCATATCCATATTATAATATCTTGACGCAAGTATATAAAATCAACCTACCTACTCCGACTTCTGGTCATAGGTATCATTTTACAGAATTGTTATTGGCCGAAGCAAGAGGCTACGCTGAACTTTTTTCATTTGCCAAATTATTTATTTGCTATATTTTCATCACGCCGAAACAACAGTTTACAGAATTTTGGTTACATATATAGACGGTTATAGTACGCGGTAAATAACTTGTACCATTTGCTATGGTTGCGTGCAACCCTCCACTTTGATTGGGACCTGAAAATCGGTTACTGCGCATTAAAGGTCGACCGCCATAATGGTTCAACATGTGTGACGAGGATTATAATCGATTTCGTATCTCAGTCGAGGAGGGGAGCTGCGCGTAGACGTGGCGGATGTTCAACTTATTTGCCGCGTATTATACTAGGTAGCATTAAAATAGTAACGTACTCGTAAAAGTCAATATGTTGTGCTACAAAATTTTGTGACAGAAACGAATCGCTGCAAATCCGACTTCACAAAGTCTTGTCTGCCCTACCCCTAGCGTGTAATTTAAATCCGCGTAGTCACGGAGGGGTAGGGCGGCCCGCAAGCTGAGGAGCAGATGATTTGAAGGCCCGCCACCGTGGCTGAGGCTGACCGGCCAAGCCAGCCAGCAAGCCGAAGCTGCGGTGGTGAGCGTTGAAACCATCTTCGACGATGAGCTTGCGCCCACGCAAGCGCGAAGCACGCAAGCGTCACGGCTCCGGCGCTGCGAAGTTTGATCGGTCCCAACCGATCAAACTTCGCAGCGCCGGAGCCGTGACAGAAGACCTTCCATGGTGGTATAATGAAGGTTCGGAAACATAATACTTCGAACAAATGTTATTTCGGCTGAGTCGGTGAAAAGTTTTTCGACCAAATGAAACATTGGAGTAAACAAAAAATCCAATTGAGAATAGATCAACTGATACAGTGGCAGACGTGACTTCTAAAAAATAAAAAAAAGCGAAACTACAATAGTTGAAAAGTTTTAGGTGAAACGAAATTCGGTCAAACGTTTTTCGAACTTATGATAGGTAGGTAACCATTCATAGGGGATTGCTAACGGAATTCGCAGAGTCATTATGAAAATGGTCAATTTTGACAGACAAGAAACTAAAGTTTTCCTGATCTAATAAGTTATAGTACCTAGTAGATAAACTTCAGTGTCGAGTTAGGTACAGGTACAGAATAAGTAATGGTACAGTACAGGAAAGCAACTTCGACCTATGAGATTGCCGTTTTTTAATAGGGATTGCTTTGAAGTATTCTACCTATCTTTGATTTGACTCGGAATTATAAGTGAAATTAGGTATTTATTGTTTTCTTTGTGTTTAGAATAAATTGGTAAAGACCATAGATATCCGGAGATATGCCTTCATTGTAAATTAATAAGAAATCCTTGCGCAACCGCTTATCTCCCACCAAAATAATTACAACATTCACAAATAGTGTATTTACGACACACACTCAAAATTTATACACGCACACTAAGAAGAAAGCAGCTACACTAAATCAATTTCTAATAGCACACATAAATAGAATGGGCGGGGCATTCGCTTGTAAGCACAGAAAAATTCAATGCACACGCATGCAATTAGAGCATCGAACCGATTGTCGATAATTGTTATCGATATTTAATTTCAGCATATTCTTGTAATATAATTACTTCGTCTAATTTTCTTTAAATAATTTCTTTTTTATATACTTATCCGAAAAGTGAGTAATGATTATAAAATAAAATAGGAATTAGTTTTTTTATATCGAATTACCGGTTCAAGGGAACGTTCTCTGTTAAATATCATGCTGTTATTATTAAACAATATATTACTTAATCTTAGTAACGGTCACAGGCGTCTAGTATAGCTAAAGTAATACGACGGTACGCCTGTCGACGTCCGAGTTTTTACTTGCATAAAATCAGTACGCCATATGACGAGCGATTTTCCATACTATCATAAAGAACGGCATTTTGTAGTGTCACCATAGGTATAATTAAGACTTTAGTACTGTCACTACACAATTCTCAAAAATTCGTCAAAGAAAGTACCAGTTCAAGTTTTTTATGGCCTCCTTCCTACGCACACTACGTTCGTGGGCGTCGTAGTTACATACAATCGGTCGAGTAGTGCCTCGCTGCGGTGTTCGTGCGTTTTGCAACGTGTTTTCACCTTTTAACCGCCTTACGACGTTTATGCCTAGAATAGTGCCATCATACACATATTTTTTACAATGCATTGTGACACTACGGCCGTGGGCAATGTATGAAAATAAGTAGTGTCATAGTCGCCGCATTCAGTGAGATAGTACTGTCCACGAACGTGTTAACTATATGATTTTAATCTTATGGGACTACCTACATTCAGAGTTGGTTTAAACATTTAGGTAAATTTTATACACGTATTCAAACTAGCTAGCGTTAACATAAATTTCTATGGAATCAAAATAGCGTCATCTAGCAAACTCGTTTTCATTTTAAACAAATTGTGATTGTGAAAAATAAATAACTGTATAAAATTATACTTGTTTATCATGCTACTTATCATATAGTACTATAATTTTTGATCATCTCAATCTTTAGATATAATGTCAATTTAAGTTCACGGGTATTGAAATAACAATACCTTAATTTCGTTCCAAACAACATTCATTCAATAACTAATTTAACTCGTACTATACATGTAATACGACAATATTCATAGAAATGTAAAAAAATATATTGAACTGCGAATAATACGCATATCGATAAAATCAGCCTCACGCACTCGATTGCACCTCTCTAAATCTTGAACGGTCATTGCGGTCATTGCGTTCGGGAAGATTCGGGCTAGTTCGGTCTAGTTCGTGTCGTTCCGAACATGAGTTCGTGAAATATTTAAAAATTGATTTAAAATATAAAACAGTGACTTAATTGTTTAATTACCGGTGGCAGGATACGCCATTTGTCTTCAGGTTGATGATATGTGACCTATTTTTGCATATAATTACTGCACAACTCGGCATTTTGGTTTTTTACGCATCAGTAGTACCCTGTACGCAATTGCAAAGCGAATGAATGAAGCGTACAGCCGTTGTTCGATTATAAGGGTCGTTTGCCCAGATCGAGGCGCCACGTGCCACGCCCCCAAGGCATATCCCTCGATATCCGTGGTAAAGACCTATTATAAACCAAGGTTTTCCAGAGCAAGACAATGGTCTATCTTCTATTTCTCTCCGTAGTCCGTATAACAACTTCTCCCTTTCTAAGGTGGAGCGAGAAGGCGTGTCAGAGTCATGCTGACTAAATCCCTATTTTCCTTCAGTTGCCCTTCGCGTTGCAGGATCACGGTAACAGAACATTCTTGCTAGGTACTTCGCATGGTACTCGGTGGTTGTGCGCCTGTTCCTTGTTCATCTGGCATTCGGCAGATGTATTCAGAGTGCCTAGTGTGACTTTTTTTTTACGCTAACGCGATCGACACGTTTATGAAATTCGGTGCTCTGTGTGCTGAGTGCGAGATGTTTTTACGTTAACACAATCGAAACGTTTACCGCGTTTGGTTCTCTAATTGGCTAAGAGCTTCGAGTTGGCCAATCAGTGCGCCGAACGTCATAAACGTGTCGATCGCGTTTACGTAAAACAAACTCACACTAGGAACTCTGATTGGCCCGCTCCAAGCTCTTAACCAATCAGAGAGCCAAACGCGGCAAACTTTTGGATCTCGTTGACGTAAAAACAACTCACACTCAACGCACAGTTTCAGTTCGAGCCGAGCAAATTTCCAAAGGCTCATAAAAATTGGCCAATGTATACGGGTACCTGTATGATATAAGCGGAGATTCCAGAACCTTCTTCAACTGTTCATCGTGCAAAACATTTATCAGTATTATGTTAATTTGCTGTGCCCTAATAGGGACATATATATACACATGTGTACATTATTTGCGATCACACAAATATTATAAAGGCAGGAGTAACGTGTGTGTACGTTTGTAGACTGTTGTTTCTGAACTCGATAAGTGGGTATTTTGGTGCAATCGTGAGGCACACAATTGTATTTTTGCTTGTTTTGTTTCGCATTTACATATACTCGTATGTTATTTAAAATGTGCCTTGTGTTAAGGCAAATTAATTCATTTTCTGGTTCATTCTTTATTACTCCTTCACGGGCTAATGGCTTAACTGATTTAGATGAAATTTGGCACACGAGTAGATAATTTCCTGAAATAGCACATAGAGTTGAGAAACAAGCGGGCGGTGCCGCTGTCATAAGCTAGTCAATTAATAAATTCCTATCTCAATTATCTCGTTGACGGTGGAAAATTCTTAACGGAATTCATTATTACATTCGTCGATATGGATGCTTTTGTAAATTCAAAGAAAATAATTTCAACACAAAAAAAAACATTCTCGATAAAATCGGTAGGTACCTATAAGTAAAGTCGGTAAATATCGTCGACAATGAGTAGGTAAAAATATGGAAATGTATGCTGTGCCACACAATAACAAACTCAACCTTATTGAAGGTCACTGCTAATTGACTCTCGACTATATTACATAGGTATAATAACATATATAACTAACTATATAACATTTACACTTCGGTAAGTGAGGTAACATCAGCGCGAGTATTTGACAGATAAAGAATGGCATTCATAACATTCATATGTAAGTATATTTAATGCCGTGTTATCAATCATTCGATTATTTAGTTATCGGATTATTTTCTAGTTATCTTACTTTGTACTCAAACTCTCAAGTAGGTAATAGGTATTTATATATAGATTAATCAGAAAAATAATAAGTATGGCGAAGTCTTAATGTATGATCTACGCAGCGAAAAACCATAAAAGTAGACGATGACGTGTCCAGTAGTAGGTATCTTTCCAGGCGAGGCAAGACTAAGATATTGCAACCTATAAGCAATATAGCATACTCAGCCTTACAATGTCTCTTGCGGACGGCGAGCAACGGGTAACTCACCGTCCGACTGTCAGGTAACCGTCCGGACCCGTTCCAAGACGTCGACGGATGGTTCTACGCGCGCCTCAAGATATCAGCAAACCGTGGGGACCCAGCAGGCTCAGGAGCTGGGTCGAGTAATGGAGTAGTGTGAAAGTGTACCCCGGGACCCTGGAACGAAGGCAAATAAGGAAAAGTTTTAAATCCTGACACTAACCCCGCTCCGCCCAAGGGCGGGAGATGTCATTGGATGATTTTTCGACCATAAAAAAGCCGTTGTTCTGGTGCCCCGCGGTTCACTTTCACGTAACCCATGGCTCCAGTAAATTATAACATACTCGTGTGAAATACACTGCGTTATGAACCTAAACGCAGTGTTTTATAAATCATGCGAAATATCATTTAAATAATGTTTTTGCTATCTAAAAGCCCAAGGTTTCCTCACTTGTGTCCTCGACTCCATGTGATAATACATGATGAAGTCTATGAAAAATCTTATGCAATTTTGAGAACGGATTTAAGTTATGTGTTAAAATAGCCATTATCATGTAGGTAATCAAACCATACAGAGATCGCAGTTCAACGGTTAAACTAATAAAAAGTTTTGATATCAATGTCAATGTTAGGTTAAACATTTTGGACCTAAATAATAATATATGTTATTACATACTCATTATAATGAATGTTAAACACAGTGATTAAGAACTATAATTAAGATATTAGGGTAATTAACTGTCAAATATCGATAAAATAGTTATTATTTTTCTTCGATAAATCTAAGAAAGAATATTTTATTAGGTACAGAATACAACTATAATATACTTATAAAAAATTATACTTTTACCTCGGACAGGAGGTAAGCATGGTCATGCAGCGTGGCAATGCCGCTTTGGGAAAATTTGCATATTTTAGTTGGTTTTTAATTAGTTGAATTTAGTGTAGTTTTTTCTATTAATATTTTTTCAATTTACTGTAATTATAGTTAGTTAAGTATTTTTTAAATGTAAATTATCCGTGTAAATAAAAAGTACTAAACTTTATCAAACACTTAAAACAAGAACTTCTTACTAAATATGGCGTTCAAAGAGTTACTGTGGTCCTGGATAGCAAAGGGCAACTGAAGGACACAGGTAGCTTTTGGTCAGCAAAACTCTGACACGGCCTCTCACCCCACTTTAGAGCAGAAAAAGTAATTTGGTGATATTCCCACCAAAAAAAAAAACGCTGTGGACTCGAACTGTGTCTAAAAGATTGACAGCATTGCCACGTTGTATACCAATTTTTAATCTTCAAGCCCAGTCACGCGAAGAGTCAACTAGAAACAACAAAATACTTCAAAAGTATAATAGGAAGGGAAATAAGACAGAAAAGTTGTCATAAATTCATAAATCATTGTTATTTATGAGTTCCTTATCTACTAACTACTTACGCAGAAATTATAGGATGCCATCAATACGATCCTTACATCGGTATCTTTTAGATATTACTTCAGTTTCAATAAACAGAATGAAAAGTTAGTCATTGAACAGCTATTTAAGTACATTACACATTGTACAGCTGTATTTGGGTAAATAGAGTTTTAAATAAAAAATTGTATCGAGTCATGCGAAAACAAGTTAACTGAACAGCCGACTAATGGCTAAAATGAAGGATACTATTGTACCACCGCCGATCCTAAATCATTTAGGATAAGCCTCTTGGCTTTATTTTTTAGGTGACGGCTAATGACGTCTTCATTATATTTGTTGTACATTAATGAAACGAAATTGACCATTTGATACTTACTTGACTTGCCTTGGTATAATATTTTGAACAAGATAGCTTATACGTATTTTGCAAAACATAAATATTTTCAGAATTGCTTGATACCGTATGCTACTGACGTTTTATAAGTGCCCATGTAGATATGAAATGAAAATAATTTTAATTTTGATTTTGACCGTAATCAGTCCTTTCCTGTATCCCGGTGAAAGCCCCTACCAACCCAAAATTGAGCGTAGCGGATAACGTACCAAGTGTCGCGGATAGCTTAGCATAGAGCACCACACAAGCTCTGCTTAGCTTGGGTGGGACTAGACGGCGTTGTGCGATAGTTGTGAAATATTATTATTATGCGTTTATATATCTCAGGACCCTGAGGTCCTGGGCCTTTGGAAGGCGTACGAGGGGCCGAAGCCAACTCGTAGAGGCCCCTTAAACAATTTAATAGAACATGATACCATCCCACGATTACCCCTGTACGCGCTTTGCTAGTATACCCAAGGACAACCCCCGGTTAATGAAAAACTATTGAAACATATTGAAAACCAAAATAATAGGGCTATGGTTTTTGGAGTCTTAAGTGAACTGGTAACCTGAAACTATGTTGAGACTATGGCCCTTTCCTAAACAATGTTATATATCCATCGATAAAAGGCAGGGGGTGACTTGCACACTCAATAAATGGGCCCCCTAAAACGGTCGCTAGCACAAAGTGACGTTGCAAAAAGAGGGCAACATATCCTGAGGTGCTTGTGGAGTGGAGAGGTATACCACGGCTATCAAGACAATCCCGGAAGTACGATCAAGATCCCTACCAGCACCTTACTGGATTATATATCCTTCTCCCGAGTATGTTTGCTCTTGCGAATCTCCACTCAAGCCAGCCAATAAAGGCAAGAGAGAGGTGGGAGCTCTGTTCCTCGTCAGTGTTCACTACGGCCGGCCAATAAAGGTAAGCTACAAGAATTCGGAGATGAAGTACAAGAATTCCCCCGGGAGATCGGGTCCGTGGGGTCACTAATGCCCAACAGTTCGCCATAAAACTGCCCTGCGGAATGTATCTCTCTTAGTCTGGCCCCTCACAATACACATGTTACGGCAAAGCAGATGTTATCGTAACAGACCTAGGGTTTATTGGAGCGCACAAGCCCCATCACGACGACAACGTGTGAAGAGATATGGCGATGGGGTTATTATTATTATTATTATAGAGCGTAACGGACAACGTAGCATCGAGCGTAGCGGATAGCGTAGTACTGAGCGTAGCATTGCACGTAGTGGGTATTGTAGCATCGAGCGTAGCCGAAAACGTAGCACTGTGCGTAGCGGACAGCGTAGCGTAGAGCGTAGCGCATGACGTAGCGCATGACGTAGCACCAAACGTAGCGGGTAAGCAAGTATTGAGCGTAGTGGATAACGTAGCAAGGAGCGTAGCCGATAACGTAGCACTGTGCGTAGCGGACAGCGTAGCGTAGAGCGTAGCGCATGACGTAGCACCAAACGTAGCGGGTAAGCAAGTCTTGAGCGTAGTGGATAACGTAGCAAGGAGCGTAGTCGATAACGTAGCACTGAGCGTAGCGGACATCGTAGCATACAACGTAGCGTATAGCGTAGCAGCGTTGTTGCCACTGTCACAGTGAGCCTATCACCAAACGTAGCATTGAAGTACGACAATTATACTTTTACAATGAGATTCCACCATCTTGCGGTGGATGGTAATATCTGTTGGAAAATACAATAGTATCTACAATACGTGTTTACTGAAAGAATTTATCAATTAGTGTTTTGTGATCTGCGGTTGTAAATAGTATAATATAAAATTTAAAAATTTAGAAAACCCCCGACAGTCCTTGTCATCAATATGAAAAGTATAGAACTGGTCAAGACGAATCTAATGAGCCCAAACTCGATTGGTTTACTAGTAGGTATTCTAAAGTTCCATCAGCCACCTCCCAGTTCTAGCATCACGTACTTGTAATAATGAGAAATGTATAGAACTGGTCAAGTCGAATCTAATGAGCCCAAACTTGATGGGTTTACTAGTAGGCATTCCAAAGTTCCATCAGCTACCTCCCAGTTCTAGCATCAGGTCTTTGACATCAATAGAAATGTATGACACTGGTTAAGGCGAATCTAACGAGCCCAAACTCGATACCTTTACTCTGTTATAAAGCAATCCAGGGTTCCTAACTTCGAGCTCCATCATCAGACCAGTTCATTGGCACCAGATTGTACACGAGTATTTCAAATATTAGGTCACACATATGTTTGAAATAAAGTAAATACCCATTAAGTGTTTAAAAACACTACCGCAGTTAAAAAATGAGCTTGTAGCTAAGAACTATCTCGTTTATGTCAGCTTTCTAACAAGAAAAAGCCGCATCAAAACGGTCCAATTCTGGAGGAGCTACGGTGCGACGGACAGACACACAGACAGACAGACACGTCAAACTTATAACCTCTTTTCCGTCAGAGGTTAAAAATAATCAAATCATGCCGGTTATCATAAGTTTGGTATAATCCATTACCCTGTTTAACTACAATGGGGCCTCCGAAATAGAATTTGTAATAAACTGAGTTTGACACGCAAACAATGTACCATTTATTGTGACGCAAATTCATGTAATTAAGAATTTAACAAAATACTTCATCTAGTTTTTAGGTTTCAGTTTTATTTATTTATTTGTTTAGGTTAACCAGCAATTGTTTACACTTTTTAAATTTCTGATTTAACGACTAGAGTAACATTTACAAGTGCAACAATTAATTATAGGTTAACACCACCATGCACAAAAAACGGATTTACATAACTTATATAATAAACTTTTAATAACTTATGTTAATGTTTTTTAAATGATTTTGTGTATTATCACTATTTATTAATGAGTGCCTATAATTTATATGTGTGGTGTGAACTGTAAGTACAAGTTGGCAATAAAAAAGAATATATTTATACATGCAAAAATAAAAAAAATATATACTTATTAAAAATAATAATAAAGAAAATGTAGTGCTTATACACGATTCACGTACTCGTGCTTTACTAGTAATTCTTAAACATACAGTGATGCAATGGAATTTGACTGTACACTAAATACTTATTAACAAACTAGTCGCGCACTATTTGTCGCGTATTTTAAGACGCGCTGCCAATTCACAATAACGCAAAAATATCTTTAATTATTTGACAAAGTTTAAAGCTGCGAAAAAATATATGTTAATCTTGACTATATTTTTGACATTATTCTGAAACAAGAAACCAGTTAAAAAAACATCTGGATAGAATTTCCTTCTAGCTTTGATTTTTTAAATTATTTCTCTTTATTATCTCAGAAAACGTAAATCGTTGAAAAGAAATTCAATAATAAATCGAATCTTGATATAAACTTTGCTAGTATTGCATGATCTGATTAATATTGTTCTCAGTGCAGGACTCAGGCGAGAGGCCTTGGTCCCGCGAGCCACATGTCTGCGAATTTTTGATTCTAGGACATGACGGGGTTTCTCACGCATGATGTTTTTTTTCACCGTTTGTTTTTTTCGTAGTGCCTTTCGGATTTGGAACCCACTCTCAAGTCGAAGCCCTTACGATTGGGTCGCCACTGCTGCACTAGTCACAAGGATAGGTCTCGAGAACTTATCGAGAACTAACGCAAGACGAATTCGCAAAAATGCTTCATATTTTGCAATAAATTGCAAGTATTTTTTTTTTAAAATGTTTACGAATATTTACATACAATTTATTGTAAGCATTGTGTTGTAATTCTCTCTTTTCTTTTCTCTGTATTCCGACAGTGACCGCGTTCAAGGTCATTTATTGATAACGTCTGCATGGATTTTGTACATACTTCTGCGTCGTTCGACATTCTTTTCAAAGGCTGGTTTTGGAAAATTGAATAATACATTCTTTGTTTTTATTTTACCTTGACAAAATATATGTTTTTGAAACAAACCTTCCCTATTTTCATTACTTTAAATCTAATCTAGTAAAATCAAAATGCGGCATTTTTTGTTTTAAAAAGTCTATTTAAGTCCCTAGTTGCATTAATATAACTTCCATTATCCATACAAAGTGGTCAAATAAGATTTAAAACCGTATTCTACTAAACCAACTACTCTACTAAACCTCCGCTGCCCGTCAGTCTGTTCGTTTGTTTACCAGCACAACCTGAGACCCGCAAAACCGCATCTTTAACAGTCGCAAAATATAATATACATGACGTACACTCCAAAATTCGAACAAAACCAGGTATTAGAGAACCTGTTTTGTTCGAAATTCTCAGCATGCGAGTCCATCTTGAACATGACCGTCCAAAAAAAAAGAAAACAAATTTTCCTAAAAACACAACCATTAAAATATAATAGAATAAATAATATTATACACTAACAATAACAACATTTTACCCATTGGTTTTTTCACCCGTTTTTTTTTTTGTTGTTAGAGATCATCAAATAACTTTGCCCGCTTCGGGAGTAGCGAGGGAGTGCCACATTTTTTTTTTATTATAACAACCTGTGTTCCTTCAGTTGCCCTTTACGTTCCAGTGCTGGGGTAACTCTTTTGAACAATTTCGCAATCCATTGGTACCTCCATGAGGATTTGCTCCACATGCGTAACCTCCTCTAATGTCCTTTTCATACAAGTATTTATTGTAAAGCGTGCAATACTCACGCGGGACGCGTTTTTTTTTGTCTTTGGGAGTTTTCTGCACGCGGGCAAATCCGCATGCGTGATGAAATCCGCATGATATTGGAAACACCCTTTGATATTTCAAAGAATCCTTTCATCCTTCTACGCATCAATCCTCCAAATGTCTACCTGTAATAATCGCGTGTGAATATTTTACCATTATGAAGGCCAAAATGTTATGCAATAACGAATGACGAACTTAGAACGGATGCCGTACAATTGCGTCGCATGCAAAACTCGACAAAATATAACTTTACGGGTGTTGGGCGGTCACAAAACAAGCTAGTGACCATAGTCTCATATGTTTCAATACAAATCATATTTTGCCTGAACGTTCCTAGCACGGTGATGTATCATGGTATGATATGGTCAGTCTCCTTAAAATATCGCTTTAACGCACAGGCCGCTCATAGATGCCCCAACGAAATACTACAATTGTATTTTCTGTCTATAAAATGATGTAATTGCATAAAAAAGTATTCTATCTTGATAATCTATCCATACGACTAGTGTTAGACTAATAACGATTTATCGGCGCACTTTTTTGAGCATATACGAGGGCAGGGTGAAAAGTTCTCGGCCGGATAGTGAAATAGTGATTTTATTTTTTATATAATCTCTCTTAACTTTAATAAACTTCGTTAGGCGTTTCTCTAACGCCCATATTCCTTCCCGGAAGTGTGAGTCTGGAAGGAGTTATGAAAATGGTCATCTACGGGCCTCTCAACTTTTTCATTCGATGTGAAGCACTCCATAAAAAGGTTTTTTTTTCAAGTTTGGGAATAGATAGAAGTTTTTCTGATAGCAAATCAGGAGAATATGGGGGATGGCCGAGTAATTCATACCCCGAATCCCGTAGTTTTCCGATCGCCAACAGACCCTTGCGCACAGGTGCGCTGTCTTGATGAAAGATGATTTTCTTCTTCTTCAAGCGAGATCTTTTGGCGAATTTTATCAGTGGATCAAGAAGGTGGAGTATATTCATCTGTGTTCTCTCTTTTGCAAGGTCAATTAACCGGATTTAATTAACAGGGAAGCATCCCTTTCGAATCCCATAACACACTGACAATGACCTTTCAAGCAAGAGCAATCGTCTTCGCTTTCTTTGCTGCTGCACCACCTGCTTCCACCCACTGCTTGGACTGCTGTTTCAATTTTAGCGTATAGTGGTGGACCCATGTCTCATCCGCTGTTACAAATCGCCGCACAAAATCGGCCAGATCCCTTTAAAAACGGTCCAGAAGTTGTTGCAATTGAAAAATCAATTTCGCATTTGTTTTTTGTCGGCATTCAACAAATGCAGCACTCATTTTGCGCAAAGGTTTCGCATATCTAATTCTTTTTTCGAAATATTTAGTACCCATTCCTCCGAGATCCCCACACTCTCAGCTATCTCACTCACCTTCATTTGTCAGTCATCCAACAAGATATGATGTATTTTGTCGATAATTGCCGGTGTGGTAGCAGTTTTCGGCCTTCCTTCACATGGGTCATCTTTGAGGGATGTGCGACCACCATAAAATCCAGTTGGCCACTTTTTAACGAATGACATAGAAGCAGCAGAGTCACAGTATAATTGTGTCAACTTTGGATATCTCTGTTTGAGTTAATCCATCAAAAACGAAAAATTTGACTATCACACGATATTCAAGTTTTAAATCCATTTTCACAAATAACGCGCAAGACCTTTACTATAATAATTCCTTCAGACAAACTAATTGAGAGATGAAGCTTTATCATATTAACAACTCAAAAGCCTACTTAGGCAGGAACAACAAAATTTTCCTGATTGGAGTACCATGTCTTGGTCAGGCCAAGAACTTTTCACCCCACCCTAGTATGTGTTGAAATATTAGATAAATACTTGCTAATGTCTCCTGCTGATATAAAAATATCAAATGTGACGTAATCATCGGCGATTCTAGAGTTATCTACGGTCAAAACTTGTTTTACTGGTTTGGCGTAAATGTAGGTTTAATATAAAGCCAACTTTAGTACTCTTATATCAAGATAGGACACAGATATTTTACCACAGCATGGTCTATGCATTTAAATGAAAAAATCCCATTCATTTAAATTGCAAAGATGTGATATTAATAGTGATACTAATTATAGTTAATAGTTGTGGAGGTTGTTGCACCGCACCGTAGTGCTGGACAGAGCAGGTTGTTCCACCACGATTATGAAATATCCCAGATTTGAATCAATACTCTCACAAGTATTTTCTAGCGTACCTTTTTAGAGGTGAGTAACTAATAATAACAATATAAATTCTTCCACTCTGGGTGGAACAAAAGGGCGTGTTTGATTTTTATTGACTAAAACTCACATATGTTCCTTCAATTGACCTTTGCGGTCCAGGGCTACGTTAATTCTTTCGAACATTCCAGAAAAACATACCTACTTAGGTATAACATTCTAATTCGTTAACTAGGCAGGTCTCTTGTTTCTTCTTAGCAATTTTCTTTTATCCGTTTTAGTAAAGCCATCATGATATTCGATGAAAAAGGTGATTTAAACAAGGAGTCTGGAGGTCTGAACGACTGTTTTGAAATTGGAACATTGCTCAACATTATGATATGTGCTTGTTCACGTGTCTCGTCATGAACCATTACCGTACCTACTAATAGTAAGGTCAGTGACTTTATTAGAAAAGTGGAACTGGTTTGTCCACCTATCAACTCTCAAGTTATTATGTATTTTTGTCTTGAGGACACACCTCTTAGATAGAGTGTAAGTAAATTTACATTAAAATATTCTAGGGGTCATGGTGAAGTTAAATACTACAATACGTACAAACATTTTTATTTAAATAAGTGAGTAATTGTATGTCTGTGTTGCTTTTAGGAAAAGGTAAAAGACAAAAATTATTTTAACACTAAAAAAATTAAACTAATAAGAAGAATGGAACTGAAATTACCTGTATGAGTTAATTATGTTTTAAGTTTTAACACGTCGATCCACAACTACCCAACTTGTTCATACAAAAGTAGACTCTAAACATCGGAATTAAGGCCTATAGTGGCGTGGATGTGAGAGGACACCGGTGTCCTCTGAGCTAGGACAGATTAAGATTCATACAGCGTTGGTCAATAGTGGCCACTATTGACCAACACTATTTTACTATTTCTAAGACAGTTATCGCTAATTTTTGGTATCTGGGGTTTTTATCGTTTGCATAAATGAGATAAAGATGGAAACCTGGTTTATCTTGGTCTTATAGAAATAAATAGAACTCAGGTTCACGCCGTGAAAAAAATATTGGTGTCTGTATTTTATGGGGACCGAATACCGCACAAGTAGAAGAAATTAGTCGTAGGATGAAATACGTACGCTGTCGTTGTATAGTTGCATGTACTTTTATTAACAGAGTTTAAAATAATCCGCCACTAGAGCCGGGCACGAAAATGTCCCCTCGTATAATGAGCACTCGATGCTTGACCACTTACCTACACTTGACATGTTATTTAACCTTGCAAATCGACCAGATTGCACGATCACCATGCGGCAGAACACTGGACCCCTCCACAAATGAGTCTTAATTTACAAGAAATTCAAAAAGGTCATTGTAGGGATAGGGTCAATAAGAAGAAATTGACAACATAGTCAATAAATCATTGAAGAAATGATCGTACTTTGATGTACAAAGTGCATCTGGTCGCTAGTTTCTGCAGTAAAAACTTCATATAGGACAATAATGGGGTGATTTGATTTATTAATTTTATTATTCACCTACCTAATCAACTCTGATTACGGAGTCTATCAAATATACGTCGTCGTCGTTTGTCCCTTTTTTGTTTTTTCCAACATTTTTATGAACTGGAAACTTGACACAAATATTTATTTAAATAAATAAAAAAGATCGGCATTATAGAATATAAATTATAGTTTTTCAAAACTACTCTCAAATACGTTTTAGAGTCCCTAAACCATAATTATTTCATATACCTACCGTCATACACACATCAAAAAAAGTTTGATATCACTAGCAAAAGATGGAATATTTTTTAAATTATACTTTTTAAAGGAATGTTGCTTACGTAACATCTTTTTTATAAAAAAGATGTACTTTTTTAAAATTAAAAAAATAATATATTTTTTATATTTTTCGACTAATCAGTAACTGAAAGAAAAAGAGGTTAAATTAACTAAATATTTTCAACATTTATTATGAAATTGTTTTTATTTCGTACGAGATAACTCCTCCCCAGGCTCGAACACATACGGCAATCCTTCTTGGCATGCTGAGAATTAAGTTATCCAGCATTTCTTGCTGTAACTTGTCCCATTCTTGAATAACGGCTTCCCTGATCTCTGGCACTGTCTGGGGAGGTGGCTGACGATTCCAAACAGCTCGCTTGACAGCATCCTCAGGTTCTCCCTCCCTCATCAGGTTTAAGTCAGGCGAGCCGGCGGGCCAGTCTAACCTGGTAATGTCGTATTCACGCAGAGCAGCGTTGATTCGTTGAGCTCGATGTGCGGGTGCATTATCGTCAACCATTACGAATCGAGGGCCATGGTTTATTCTAAATGACCTGACAATTCCATCAATAGCAATGGTTTGGTACAAAGCTGCAGTCATCGAGCCACGATACGAGATCAACGGCGTTCTAGCACCAACCATTATACCGCCCCAAAAGGATACTAATTTCCCGCCTTGTTGAACGGTTCCGGTGGAAATTCTTTTTCTTTCAGCATTCCCACGGCCAGACACGAAGACGTCGATTGTCTTGAGGAGTGCTAATTCTGGACTCGTCAACAAAAGAGACAATTCCGCCAAATGTTTTCCTCATCGTTTTCTTCATTTTGGCGGAGTCCAGCCCACTGCAATCTGCGGCACTTTTGTTGCTATAAGTTCAGGGGTGCTCACCAAGATCTCCTCGCTCGTAATCCAACCTGGTGTAAGCAATTCCTGATGGTCTGAGTGCTAATTTCTAATCCAGTAGCAGCCCGCAACTCAGCTTTTATTTTAGTGGCATTGATTGTTAGGTCTCGGGCAGTCAGCAATCTGATGTAACGCTTCTGAGCAGCAGTAAAAACAGTTGGCCGACCAGTGCGGGGTCGATCAGCAAAGTTATCCACGCCGCGATACCTCCGTAACGTGTTCAGACACGGGATACAGCCACTCTGTGTACTATTTCTCTCATAGAATGTCCTTCTTCCCCTAAAACTTCTGATAATCCCCTCGGCATCTTTTTGAATTAATTCCTTCTTCGAAAAGTCAGAAAAAACGCTTAAATCATGTTGGTTAGATTTCTGAATGAATGTAAACAAGGATTTAATCTCTTTTTATGCAGAAAAGCAATTGATATTTTAAATTCTTTTCTTTTTAAAAGATTTGATTTTTAAATGATCTTAATGAATCTTAGAAAAGAAAGAAAAAACGATTTATTCTAACGTAACAAACACGATTTCATATTTACAAAGTGATCTCAAACTTTTTTGATGTGTGTACACAACTAAATAAACTAATAACTACTAAACGACATTTTTCAATACACTTACGAAGAAACATATACGATGAAAAATCCACCAATAATCTATCTTTTATCGGAAAGTTACGACGCATTTTCGTTCATTTTTTACTGAAGAAAAATTTCCAAAATTACCTCACAATTTACATGTATTAATAACTATATATACATCTAATCTAACAAATATTACAACTTAACATGTATATATACAAACCAAAAATAATAATATGTACAAACGGGTAGAAAAATAACTCATAGGGCATGAAAAAATTAATCCGCATCGATGTCAATGGGACAAGTGCCTTACAATTTAGTTTTGATTTAATGGCAGCAGGCTATCGCAAGTATTTTTTACCTCGATCACATAATCTGGCGGCGTAGCATCTAAAGGATCCTCTTCAAATCTTCTTTTTCACAACTATCACAAATGAATAAGTTCGTTAATGTACTTTTACCGTGTAATTTTTTCCCGCGCATGACCTTTGCAGGTTGAAGAAGAAGCAAAGGTATCAAACCGTATACATCCTAATATTAAAAATATAAAAATTCAAATAATTTTGGATTTAGAACACAGATAATTGTTAATTTGTTGGTATTAACAAATTATTGCTTACGTAATCATGTCTATTTATTATATTCTGTTCAAAAACACAATTTAAATTATCATTAAATATTAAAACCCTGAAAACATCCGCCTCTTTGCTTTAAAAACATAATATTCACCCTTGACCGTGAAAGAAGAATGAAAAAGCCCTTGTTTTGATGTGAGACGTGGATCCACGTCTCACACGGAAACAGGAAATCGAACGTTTCGAAAATTCTGGTTCTTTTAAAACTATCACCAAAGATCTGAAACGCCACCTGGAATTCGGATCAGTTAAGTTTGTTAGAATGAACCTTAACGCACAGGCAAATTAAAAGCGTTATAATTTAAAACTGAAAAGAGTGATTAACAAATTCAAAATGGGGTTAAAATTGGTTTGTTTAAAAAATTAACACTCAATGGCCTTTCGGGCAACTAAGGGGTTGTTTTGCTCTCGCACCCAGCTGTGTTGTGACCTGTGTTGTACTCAGTGTCGCGCGGTGTCCAACTTGTGGCCATTTTAAATTATTTATGGGAAAAAATATAATATGATGTAAAAATTATTGAAATCAATTCGGTTACTGATGCTCGACATCCTTTATTCAGGCATCGTATATACGAAAAATAATTTTGTATAGATATTAGATTATTATGGGGTAGAAATGGATGACTCATTGTCCCGTAATGAGTCATCTCAATCTTCACGTCACGGACCAGAATAGACCTATTATGTGAATTAAAATTAACAACACACAAATTATTTGTTTTATGTTGATGTAAACTTGCCTAGAACTGCTATCAATGAGATAACAGACGGCCGGTGGAAACTATACCCCGATTATTACGACATTATCGATTGCTTATATAAACATACATAATTCATTAGTAGGTAAGCGTTCTCCATGTTTCTGGTCGCATGCCAACTTTATATTATCCATCTTTTATCAAAAAGGAGATAATCCCCATATCCCAGTGATTAGGTAGCAAATTACGAGTCCATACTTACATTCAAAGAATTGTATCGCTATTGACAAGAGGTTTTGTTGAAAATACCCAAGTAATGCATAGGCATTTCAACTACTTTCCTGTCAAGAACTCTTGTCTCGGTATATAATAGACCTATGCATAACCTTGAACAAGGCTTTTTGATCAGTTTTAGGTACTTACTCTATAAAAGTACATTATTATTTAAATGCTAACTGGCAACAATGCAATCAGTATATCTTAGATAGTACCAAGATATTCTAATAAGTTAAGTGTCATTATCATATTAGAATATCGACTGATAAAAAGTGGAAGTATTTGTGTCAAAAAGTTATACACCTTTTAATTTTGGGCTTTTTAATCCCGCGGAGAGTCGATTCGGTACATGAAATACTATCGATTTGTAAAGAGAAAATTTAAAAATAAAGTACTTTTTTTAAACTCGAATTAATTTACGCAAGTACGAAATTAATTTCTTTAAGTAAACGTTAGCTGAGCGAGGCTAATGAACTGTAGCTAGTTAGTACGCAACGACCGACAACTACTTACAAGGTCATTGACTCGTTTACAAAACTTAAAGAAATTAAATTCATACATGCGTATATTACTTCGAGTTTTTGAAAAAAATACTTAATTTTTTATTTACAAATTGATAGTATTTCATGTACCGAATCGACTTTCCGCGGGATTAAAACGGCTAAAATTTAACGGTGTATAATATGCTAGCTTCTGCCAACGGCTTCGCTCACGTGAAATTCGGTTTCTCCACACAAACTTTCAACCCCCGTTTCGCCCCCGCGAATGTCTACACCCTGTAAGGAACCTACCTGCCAAATTTAAGTTTGTAGGTGTTATAGTTTCTGAGATTTTGTGATTAATCAGTGAAGGGTATTTCGCTTTTAAAAAAACATGAAAGGCCAATTACTATAACGAGACTATGATATAAATAATTAATTCGGATATCTTCGGTTGATTCGCGTTCAATTTCATAATATTTGTTCCATTGCATTCTAGCAGATTGCCTACTCTCAAGCATATTACGTCGTTGTGCTCAAGTAACACCTTGTTATACTTACATGAATAATTGTCACAATAATCAAGTTGCATTTATTTATTCGCGCGAGTAGCAAGTAGTGCTTCTACGCATCGTAAACGCGCTCTTTGTGTTATTACAGTACGGTCAAAATCGGCTGCTCTGAATTTGGCGTTTCGTACTATAAGTAGCACATACTTACTAAAAAAAAATACACAATACGCATTCGCCATACGTTAAATAAAAAATTTATGGGTATTACGCAAGAATTTGTTCCAAATACAGAGTGGTATCAAAAGATATTTCGGCCGTTCATTCTGTGAAATATTTCGTCGAACGACGAGGCGCGGGCGTGGTGACTGGTGATGCGAATGGCGAGCATGTGTAAACGTGGTATCACAATAAACCTTTAATTTTTATATCAAATAAAAGTGCCGAACTAATTTACACGACATGAAATGGGAGCGTCCTTTAACATTGTTATCACCTCTATAAGTAGCGGCTGAGTTGAGCCTAAACTCTTCCTCTCTTTCGAACATTAAGTAATGAGTAGCATGATGTAGGTATGTGTGTGTGTGCTTGATCACATAGCACGCTAAACAAATCACACATAATGTTCAACCCTAGAGCACAGCAGGATACCATTAATGTTGTTGTATCATTATGACAGATTGACGTCAGTAATAAATGAAACGAAATTAAACAAAATAATGATAACCCAGATAACACGAAGCAGCCGTAGATACGTAACACTACAGTGAATTGGTTGAAATTGTTTACTTTTCTAATTGCCATACCATGTTGCCATTACCCGTTGGTCTTGCTTAGTCAAGCTGGTAAGTAGCCACATAGTCATGTGGGTACCTAGATGGTTTTCTACAATTAATGTGCGAGGCAGCGAAGGGGTCTGGGATGTGTGCAAGAGATATAAGACGTAATTGAGGGACTCGACTCCGATCTCAGGAGGGCCCACCTTTCCAATTTATAATTTATCTACACACTCGAAAACAGGATCATTTGCACCACTAATCTACTAGATTTTGAATTTGTTTAATTTCACACAAAAGGTTTTCTTCCTTTTCATTCCAAGTCTTTCCAATACCTAGTCAAGGCGCTGATCGTTTTTTAGGATTCTGTACCACAAAAGGGAAAAATGAAGCCTGGACTTGCACTTTGTTGTCTGTCTGCAAGCAAGCAAGACCCGTTTGCTCGGAAACGCGTGGAGGTATCGACTTAATTAAAGGACTTATTGCACAAATATAGAAAACTGTAAATTCCAATCGATTGGCACTTGCGATTTACATTAGTTACTTTGTACGGAACCCTTGGAGTCCGACTCGCACTTGTTTTTAATACAAGCCGAAAGGTGCAACCCGTTTGAGGCCTTAGGTATAGTTTCGTAAATATTTAAAGTTGGCTAATAAATTGAATATCATAAATAAATATAGTTACATAAACTTATTTACTTTTTCATTTAGTGATCAACAAATTAATATTTATTTGTGCTCTAAATACAAAAATTACTTAGTTTTGTATGTTTTTAATATTAGGCTGTTTGGCAGCTTGCATTTTCATCAACAAATTTTGGACGGGTAGAAGTCGGGCTACTACCACTAATTTTGTTTTCATGAATTCGATAAAACAAAGAAATTTCTACTGAACCTTTCCAGCGCGACCCATCATTTTCAATGCTCTCTTCACTTCCACGGTTTATGACATCATAATTGGGGCGCGACCCTATGGGGAGGGTTAAACATTATTTCTTGTGTTGCTGCTGATCTTCACGACGATTTACCTAACTATAGTTTTTGTAGTTTGTTACGATGTTTCTTCTCAGAACCTATCAAAACCTATTTCTTATTATAAAAGTTTCAAAAGTAAACAGATTTTTTACGTAGATACATGATATGTTTTATTTGGAAAATCTGTTGGACAACGAGATTGTACGTTGCTCGGACTGCGAGCAAGATCTGCAAATCATAAAGTCAATCCAAACGGGAGATTAACCAAGTAGGTGTACGCAAGAGATAATATGTGTAGTGCACAAGTGTGTGTGCGCACAAGTGTGTGGGCAAACACCGGTATAGTATGCGGTGAATTAGTTGAACCCGTTACTATGGTTACACGCAGCCTCCCGCTTCGATTGAAACCCGAAGTCTGTTACTGCGCATTGAAGGTCGATCGTCATTTTGGTTCGACTTCTCTTTGTCCTTAATTTACTCGTATAGAGAAATAGATCAGACGCTGGACCAACGGCTTTTATGTGCTTTCCAAGATAGTAGATAGGGCCAGGCTCAAACAGTATCAATTTACCCCAGCTGCGAGTCCAATACGTAATGTATTTGACTCGCAGCTCACAGTCGGACTTACGGTCACGACGCATTACAAAAAAGCCTAAATTTTATAAACCTACACAAAGCAAAGATAATCGCATTGTGTAATATTTTTACTGATAAAAAAATAATGAATTATCATAGCAATTATTGTGAGTCGAATCAAAGTCCAATCAAATTCGAATATCAATGATATATTTTATAAAGACACTAGCCGTGTGGTGGGCCGATAAGATTGCCTATCGGAAAAATAACAAGATTATCTACTTACAAACTTTCATCGCCTACCCCATTTAGGAGCAAACTTTTTTTGTTCATTCATATTTCTTTAAAAGCGACCATCACTTACAATAAAGGTTATGGAGGGGAGGGATATGCTTGGAGTTTTCGTGATCGGATCTGAAATGAAAAAAAAACCGGGCAAGTGTAAGTCTGATTCGCTCACTGAGGGTTCCGTACAAACCTAGCTATGAAAATAATTCAGTTCCCGAATCGAGTCTCGAAGATTTTTCCGATTTTTGAGAGAATTTCAGATTTTTCCCTATATTTGTGCTATAGTTGAAACCTTGCTTCATGCCAAATTTCAGGATTCTAGGTTAACAGGAAGTACCCTATAAATTTTGATTCCCTTGAGAGTGTTGAAATATACGTATCTTTTTTTTCGTTATCTTAGAAGTTTGATTTTTTCACAGCTTTAAAGGACCGCAGACCTGAGTATACGGTTTTAATTTCTACTCGATACCTCCAGGCGTTCCCGAGATCAAAGATCTTGACAGACAGACAGGCGGACAAAAAGTCATATTCTAAGGGCGGTACCCTTAGAGGATTACTTTTTTTCCTTTTGAGATACGGAACCCTATAAATCGCAGGAGTAGTAAAACCTTAGCACTGCTACATAACCAAACGATCTTCCAATAAGAGGCAGTGCGCAGGGCAAATGTATAAGCCCTCAAACAATGGCTTGCAGAAGATGGTCGATAGGGTTGCGTGGTTTTTGAGTGGAGACCGCCTACCCACACGGTGGACTGATGCGGGACGCACAGAACCAGTCGTTACGGCTACATTTGGGGGAGACCTGATGTATATCCAACAGTAAAATTCTTTCGGCTGAAATGTTGAATATTATTAAATTCATCAGGTAGGTAGGTTAATCAAGCATGAGGTTATATTTTTTTTTAATGATAAAAACTAGAGCTCGTTTGCGATCCCCCCTGACGATAAGCAGTGATGCAATTTTTGATGGTGATACGCAATATTTCATTAAGAGTCCATTGTCTCTAGCCTTGAAGACACCGAAATTATATAATCGGATGGGAAGACCGCAGCAGGCAAATTGTTCCAGTCCTTCGAAGTACACAGTACAAACGATAAGGCGAAACGCTTAGTCCGGATCAACAATGTAAGCGCGAACGTCACTCGCCGACTTGCTGTACGTTGGTTTGCCTGATGGTAGAAAGGTGACGGCGGAATCTATTCGTGTAGATAATTCCCACGCATACTCTCTAAATTGCGTCTTGTAAAATACCGAAGGGCTGGCTACCCTACATCTGTGCTGTCCGAATCTGGATGACCAATTTGCCAATTATTATTATTTTTGTTTGTGTCTCAGAACAATAGTAGGTACTCCATTAGCTTAAAAACCGAATGTTTAGGTTTTACATCACAATATTTACTAGAGCATCGCGTGTTTGCGGTAGTGCGGGCGTGGTTATAAATAAATAGCTGATGGCGACTCCGCGATTACGGTGACATGTTTTTAGCGTACCTATCTATCATGCCCACCTGAATCGAACAGCGCAATAATGTAATATAATATAATAATATAATATTCCACAACACTGTCACACAACGCCGTCTAGTCCCAAGCTAAGCAGAGCTTGTGTTATGAGTATTAAACAACTGATAAACATACTTATATATTTCTAAATACATACATATTATAGATAAATTACATCCAGACACAGAACAAATCATTGTGCTCATCACACAAACATTTGTCCTGAGTGGGAATCGAATCCACGACCTCTGGCATAGCAGTCAGGGCCACTAACCACTAGACCAAAAGGCCTATCAATGTGCACTTTTATAATAATTATTACTAATTACGATTATTGAAAGGAATGAAGTCACAGTTCTTCAAATGTATGAGCGGTATATTTAAGTCATTGAGTTTTTAAGCTTATCTGAAGAACTAAAAAAAACTAAATTTATATCAGTAGATTATCTGCACAAGTAAATTCTTTGCTGAGCTTAGATTAGGCACAGATAATTTGTGGCAGATGGACATAGCCGAGGAGTTCATTCGATAATGGCTATCTTAACACATTTAAGTAAACTCAATAAACTCTTAATTACTTACAACGTCTATAGGATCTGTAATTCTGTACATTCTGTACCTATGTCAACTTCAGCTTGACCGTGGCAGAAACAATCTGGCTAAATCTCCTTAACCCATCCTAAACACAGTGCCAGTTTGGAGCCTCTTCATTGGATAAGCGTCACCTCCTTTCCAGCTCCGCATGCACCACTAACTTCACCTTCTACGACTTCAACGAAGGCAAGGACAGAACTACTGGCCTAACCAAGTTACGACCGTTTCATTTCGATTCTCTCGCGTCGAACGCCTCGTTTCGGCCACACCTCCAAATCCTTTGTTTTGTCGTCATCTCAACGCTCATTGTCGTGAGATGGTCGAGTTCGTATCCTGAGCCATACAGGTTGGAGTGCGGGGTGAGGCGGGTTAGTCTCGCCCAGGCTCTTCAACCTGTATGTGAACTTGCTGATAGAAGAGCTCAGCAGTGCTTGTGTCGGATGCCATATTTATGATGTCTGTCTTAACAATATCAGTTATGCTGACGACATGGTGCTGCTGAGTGAATGGGTATGTGGTCTGTCGAAGCTATTGGGAATCTGTGAGAAGTATGCTCACTGGCATGGCCTAATGTACAAAATTAGGAAAACTGAATCCGTCCGTCCAACGTACTGGACATTAAGTTATACGGTACCCCTATCAAAAGAGTTGAATATTTTAAATATCTGGGACATACTCGTATATTGTCCTCTGACCTAAGAGATGATGCTGACATAAGTCGGGAGCGCAGGGCGTTGTCTGTTAGGACGAATAGGTTTTTTTTTTTTTTTTTTTTTGTGGTAGGTAAAATCATCCAATGACGAATCCCGCCCTTGGGTGGGGCGGGAAACAGTGTCAGACTTTTACTGACTAAAAACCTACCTTTCCATTCCTTGCCTTTATCCTGGGGCCTTTGGTGACAGTCTCACATAACCTTTGGCCCCAGTAGGCTTCGGCCCTGCTGGACCCCTACAGTTTGCTGACAACTCCTTGAGGCGCGCGGGAACGGTGCGCGCCGTAGACGACCTGAGCTCGGACCGGTCTGTTACCGGACGGACGGACAGCGAGCTACCCATTGCCCACCGTCCGCGAGCCCGCGCCTACGGTGGCCGGAAATTGGGATCGGAAACCCGGCGGCGGCGGCGGCGTGTCCGCCTTTGCCTAAGGCGGTCAGCCTCCTCCTTTACTAGCATTACTGCTTCGCAGAAGGAGGCGACCGCCTGCCACTCCTCCTCGCTCCGGAGCATGGCTTGAACCAAGCCCCGGCGCGAGAGATCGCCGCCGATCGCCCCCACGAGGACACGGCGCTGCTCTTCCCAAGCGGGGCACACCTCGACTGTGTGCTCCACCGTGTCCACCGGGCGGTCCGCACAGTGGCGACACCCGGGCGTCGTCTCCGCACGAATCTTGTACAGGTACGGACCGAACTTGCCGTGCTCGGTCAGCACCTGCGCCAAACGGAAGGTGACGACGCCGTGGGGCCAGGACGAATATGTTGGCTCGCAGGTTTGCTCGTTGTACTACTAAAGTGAAAGCCACATTGTTCGGAGCATATTGTATTTCGTTTTACACGAGCAGCCTGTGGGTCTCATACACGCGCAGACAAAACGACGCCCTGCTTGTAAAATATTATAATGCGTTCAGGATGCTGATGAGACTACCCCGATTCTGTAACGCATCGGGGATACTCGCAGAATCGCAAGTTAATTGTTTTTATACTACTATGTGTAAACGGTGCACATCCTTGGTGCGCAGGGTTCGTGCCAGCGCCAACGGCATCCTGAGGGCATTCGCGCAGAGGTTCGATTGCTGGTACCTGAACCTGAATTGCTGTATGGTGCATGTGCTGAGAAATCGGAACTTGTAAGTGTGAGCTGTGTGAAGTGTGTGTATTTGTTCTATAATATTATGTGTGTGTGTATTGCTTCAAAATGTGTGGGCATTGTTTGTATACGTGGTGTGTGTTTTTATTATTGAAATTGTGCCTATGATCCATGTTGGTTGAATTAAATTATATTACTATAAAGGAATTGGAGGCGTTGCCGACTTGAGGTGTTCGATGCAAAAGTATCGAAACGAAACGCTAATATTTTGAGTCAGATCGACATGAAAGAAGATATTAAAAGTAAATTGTAATAATGGTAAAAGAAAAAATACCTATAATCGTATTGGTACAATTATTATAATTTTTTTACATATATACTTTATTATTACACCTTCTAACACAAACAGGAAAATCATTTATAAAAGTACCTAAGTGTGCAATAGGAAGTCTTATCGCACAGTAATCTCTTACAGAATATTTTTGATGGACTGAATGAGAGGAAATAATTAGATTTAGGGCTATCAGTGTACACCTTAAACTAATTAAAAAATAATAGAATTTATAAATACAATATCACTTTATCAAAATACATAATATATAGCTGAGAAAGGAGATAAAGAACTAAAGTGCCTAATACTCCTTCACCACTTTTTTAATGTCGAAGTGGGGCGTTTAGGCACGCCCCACTTCTATGGTTATTCCACAAATGAGCAGCTTGAATTGTGAAAGACTTGTTTGAGAACGAAGTGGAATACTTACTAAGTTTTCGATTTTTCAATGTTCTCGAGGACTCAGAATTTGTATCACAGAGGAACTGACTGCGTTCTTTAAAATAAAAAATTGTGAAACTTGAAGGTGATATTGTAAAAGAGCAGAAGATGTTAAAAAAATTCTTGAAGTCAACGTTCGTTGAACTAGACCAAGTATAGTACCTACGCGGCCAATAAGTTGAACCATTTGTCATGGTTACGCGCCGTTCCCCACTTCTATTGAGACCCGAAAATTAATTATAATCTTTGTCACACAAGTTGAACCATCATGACGGTCGACCTTGAATGCGCAGTAACCGATTTTCGGGTCGCGTGCCTACTATGCCTTTAACTTCATAATTATTATTGAAACAAATTTTTCATACCTACTTAACGCATTTTATAGTTTGGTATAAAAAATATAAAAATAATGGGTAGGTATTTAAAATGAACGACTAAAATTAGATATACAATTATTATAAGTTTTATTCGCCACATGTGTAATTGTGAGTTTAATTAGTAATTTTTAATCACCATTGTCATGATAATTTTAGGTAAAATACGCCAAGCTTCGTTATTTCAACCGGTTCTGGGCCTTATCATTGGTAGTAAAACTCACAATAGCAGCAGGCATTAAAAAGAAAACACCCGGACTATTTCAGTATCGTAGGTTACACACCTACCCACATTGTGATTCCAGTTACCCTACTGTATTTTTAGTTTTAGAGTCTTCAAATGATTACAAAATTATGTGATTCATTTTTTCTAGACAGAGTAATTATAAATTCACGTTAAATATGTCATACAGAATCACACATATTTGTCGCATTTAGGTATTAATTACTTACTCAAGCCCCAAGCGAACGCCGGTGTTCGGACGCCTATTGTCTTTCTCTTGTGCCTATATTTACGGCAGTATTCAAAATATAAAAACAACGTAGTTACCTACTGCAGAAATAGTGGGTGTCAGTGAACTATGCAAACTAAAAATGCTAAAAAGAAAAGATAGGTACCTACCTATATACCTACTTTTTTTTGTTTTTATTCGATGGGCATCACCAAACAACTTCTCCTGTTTTGGGTGGAGAGGGGAGTGTGAGTCTTTTTCTGTCCTTTACTTCCAGGTCCCATACATCAGTCTTCAATGAAAAACTGGAGAAAGAGAAACGACAAAGCAGAGGCTGATATTGTTCGGGGAAGGTATAACTCGTTGTAAACCTAAACGAATTCCGATATTAGCTAAATTACAGCCATTTTATTGGACCAAATTTGATGCGATGAATGCCTAGAAAATATTTATTAAAATACATCATTTAGGAGCTGGGGTGGTTCCTGGAGGTGGATATTATATCTCGCAAATAACTTTATAAATATGTTCCAATAATAGATTATAATTATTATAGGTAAGTGGCGTAAAGCCGACAACAATGCAAAAAGTTTTAGTTGAACGGCGATAAAATAGATTAAAAACACTATAAGTACCTACACATACATACGTTAAACAGAATTGCAGAATCGCGCTCCTAAGATTGGCCAACTAGGACACGTATTTTTCGGTAGAGGAACCTCAGGTGGGAAGAAACGCCCGGTGGTATGCGGCAGTAGTGAGGATGGCTCGCAGGACACAGTGGAGCATACGGTGGAAGTCTGCCCACTTGGGCGCTGTAGCTCTGTGCGGGCGATCGGCAGCGGCGCCTGTTGCGTCTTTTGGCTGTTCCAGGCCATGGTGCGGAGCACGAGGGAATGGGAAGCAGTCACCTCGAAGCAGTAATGCGAGTGAAGGTGGCGGGAAAGTTTAAGGTGAAGACGAGGGATTGCTCGAAATAGTTAACCTGGTCTTACACCGTAAACGGCTACTGAAGGAACACAAGTGGGTTCTAGTCAGTAAAAGTCTGTCTCTTTCTCCACTGAAAATAATTGACGGACTTATTTATGCACTTACCTACTTCAAGATTTTCAGTAGGTAAGTACCTAAATACCACGGCCGGTTTCCTTACCACTCTGAGCATTTAGCTCAGCAATTAGCTGTAGAGAAAATAAGGTTTTTTGAAAAACTTTTTTGTAATATTAAATAGATATATATTTATTTAACTGGTAGGCCCGTAAAGTATACAATATACTTATAAAATTTTGTATGATATGTGTTACCGCTACCCTTTATCTACCCTGCCGAGTCAATGTACAATGCACAATGTATAGGTTATACCTAATAGGTATCTACAATGTCTCTGATAATGTAAGGGATGCCACGACGAAAACCTTCTTACAATAAAAATAACAAAAACAAAGGATCAAAATAACCTTAATTTCGAAAGTCGGTGTTTCTCGGTAGGTAGGTACCTATTGTTTGTTTCTTATTTAACACTGAATTTCGTAGTTAAAGTTATTTTGATTCTTTTAGTGTTTTTACTATAGTGAAACCGGTTATTTCTTTTTGTAGGTAATAAGGTTTTTCTTTCAGATTTTTTAGTTGCATAACACTTATAACCTAAGTGCCTATTTCTCTTGACAATTTCAATGAACCCAAACACTGTTAGGATACATCGTTTTAATAGGAAGTTCCGGTGTCTCCCTTCCACGTTCATCCTTCCGGCTCCATCATCATATCAGTTCGATGGTACCTTATAGCCAAAGTGTATCTCATGAAAATTCTGATAAACCCAAACACGACTTGGTTACTTTGATTCATTACGGAGTTCCGGTGCCTGTCTTCCGGCTCTATCCTCATCACCAGGTCACTTCGATGATAACATTTTCAACATAACTATTCACAACCATTAATTATATTTGGTATTTTTATTATATAATTATTATAATATAAATACCAAAATCACCATATGGTTGCTTAGGATATTTGAGGAGTTTCTTTGATTCCCTCATGGATCCCATCATAAGGACTGGATTTTGAAAAATATGGCAAATTGTCATTATGTATCAAAAAATAAAAAATTACAAATCGGTCCATAAAAAAACAAACATAAAAAAAACCATCAGAATTGAGAAAATCCTCCGGTTTTGAAGTCATCAAAACAGAAAAAACAGGCAGTGTCAAAATGTCTAAATTTTAGCAAAATCCCTATAGCAATATTAAAATTATCATATATGTACTTTAGAATATAATCTAGAGATTCACTTTATTTCTACATGATGTCAACATTAAAAAAGTACGATCTACAAGTAGGCTATGCAATGTCGTAGCATTATTTTATCGGACAAACTCCTAATTAACCTGACGCAAATAACACAAATAGCACAAAATAGTCTATTCCAGCTATTTAGCTTCCCTCAAAAGATACATTATCCGTCAGTACCTACATTTTTTTCGATATATCGATTTCTTAAAAAAAAACTTTTTACAAAAAAGAAAATAAACGGCTTCACTAGAAAAATAAACCAATCTTTCCAACAAAGAAATAATTTTTCAAATCGGTTGGTAAGCGACGAAGTTATGCGCAAACAAACATAAAAAAAATACAGACATCTGAATTGAGAACCTCCTCCTTTTTTAGAAGTTGGTTAAAAAATAACTTAAGATTTCAGTGAAGAAGAAGGAGAATGTTTCAAGCCATAAAAATTAGGGAAAACAGGTATCAAGGGAGATGGGACATTTATACTCGTAATTTTCGTAAACTACCTGCTGGAGAGTTGGAGACCTATGCAAGATAAACCACATTAATTCATTGATGATAATCGTTCAAAATAAGTGTAAATTATTTGTGTATCTACATAATATGTACCAAAATACCTATTTTATTTTACTAAAAAAACTGTTAGTTTAACGTAGGTTTTCCGGTGTATTAAAAAGAAAGGGTAAGCTATATAAGAGTTCAACTAAAGGCGTCGCCAACCGATGATCAAGGGCTATTGGAAGTATAGAGAATAATGAAAACAGTATTTTTTAAATAATAATAAAAAAAATCTCCACAATATAACTCTTTTAAAATAATAAAGCTATAAGCACCAAGGCACACCAAGGATACGGAAAGATAGACCACTTAAACTTTTCTGGGGCTTCAAAGGGGATGAAAGTGTTTGTATGGTAATAGTGAGTAGTGCATAGTGTTTGCCTTTGGGAAATCTCATCAGGTGTTCCTGATACCGGAAACCATGTACGGTTTCCGGTTTCTCTTTGCATAATATATAGCTTTCAATTGGCAAGAACTTGTGCTGTGTATGGGGTTAGTCTGTACTTCTAAATACCTAAAAGTTTAAATTATTTTCTGACCTGTGCATACATTCTAAGGACTATTATTAAAAAAACTACAAAATGTGACAGGCACTGAATGTCATCCTTGATGTCATGTAGTTAAACTGTCAAAACGTACTTTTTTAACCATTACTTTTTCTATTAATTATATAAATCGTGAAGTACTTAAAATATAGTTTTAAGATTTTATCATTCTTAGCCGGTAGAGATGGAACACAGAGTAACTACTGTTTTATCTATGATAGGAAAGTGGGACACTTTAAAAGTTATAAAATTTGTAAAATTTTGCAAATGGGAGATTGAAAAACAAATCTTGCACGGGAATAATAACACAGTAATAGGTACCTACAATATTTTTTAGCTTATACGTATACAGTGTATTGGTCACCAGTCGCACTTGTTTGGCATGATAGTCGTTTATCGCTGGAAATTCTATATAAGAGGGACGAACGCAGTCTGAGCGGTATTTGCGCTCACGGTACGCGTCCAGTGCGCCGCTCCGTTCCATTGACAACAAACGCATAAAACCAATCCAAAATGGCTTCAAGAGATCCTGCCACCGACCAGCTTGTTGATTTCAAGAAAAATCTTAAAGTAAGTTCTAGTTTTACTGTTAAAGTGATAATTTAGGCAGTGGACAACATTGTAATTTAGTGCTACATTATCGCGTACTGTGTTTAACTTGTGAGCTAATTCGACGAATGTACTTTAAACTTAAGAATATTAATTTTGACATTAGCTGTTTGCATTAACTTTTACTGTGTAATGCTGAGCATTGTGTGTATATTAGTAAAACTTGTGCCCCACATACTCATTATTACATTGATCTTTGTCCCCTGAGTTGATTATCAAGAATTTAGTGTAAACATTGTATTTAAGTACTTACACTTTACACTTTTTAATAAATACCTAATAACTAATTTATCACTCTGATAAACCTTTTTATGAGTTTGGTGTTTAAAACATAGCACTTGTAACTAGTGAATGAATTTGTGTCAATGTCTGCATCTAGAACCTGATCATTTTAACTTCAATTATACACCTCTTGGTGTTCACCTTGTAATGCATTGCGAATTAACATATTACTTAATCTAGTGAACTTGTGTGACAAGTTGATCTCTTTAAGATTTATTTGACAATTCATTTACATAATAGGTGTGTGTTTCACTAGTTACCTGTATATATTTTATTTAATATTTTTTTATCACATTTCAGGATTCTCCCGGCTACATCACTACCAAAAGTGGAGCACCTGTTGGAGTTGCGACAGCTATACAAACTGTTGGAAAGAATGGACCAGCTCTGCTGCAAGATGTTAACTTCCTCGACCAGATCTCCTCTTTTGACCGAGAGCGTATCCCAGAGCGTGTCGTGCACGCTAAAGGTGCCGGAGCATTCGGTCACTTTGAAGTGACTCATGACATCACAAAATACTGCGCTGCCAAAATTTTTGAAACAGTTGGAAAGGTTACCCCAATAGCGGTGAGATTCTCTACTGTTGGTGGTGAAAGTGGCTCTGCTGACACAGTCCGTGATCCTAGAGGTTTTGCTGTAAAGTTTTACACTGATGATGGTAACTGGGACCTTGTTGGTAATAACACACCTGTTTTCTTCATCAGGGATCCCACTTTGTTCCCTAGTTTTATTCATACTCAGAAGAGGAACCCTGCCACTCATCTTAAGGATCCTGACATGTTTTGGGACTTTATCACTTTGAGACCAGAGGTAACACATCAGGTATTGTACATGTTTGGTGATCGTGGTATTCCTGATGGTTACAGGCATATGAATGGATATGGTTCTCACACCTTCAAGCTTATTAATGCTCAAGGAGTGGCACATTGGGTGAAATTCCATTACAAGACCAACCAGGGAATCAAGAATTTGCCAGTTGACAAGGCTGGTGAACTGGCATCTACAGACCCTGACTATTCTATTAGAGACCTTTATAATGCTATTGCCAAGGGTGAATATCCATCATGGACAATGTACATCCAAGTCATGACAATGGCTCAAGCAGAAAGCTGCAAGTTCAATCCATTTGATTTGACCAAGATTTGGCCCCATTCTGATTACCCACTGATTCAAGTTGGCAAACTTGTCTTAAATAGAAACCCCAAAAACTACTTTGCTGAAGTTGAACAACTTGCATTCAGTCCTGCTAATTTGGTGCCAGGTATTGAGCCATCTCCTGACAAGATGTTGCAGGGTCGTTTATTCTCATACAGCGACACTCACCGTCACCGCCTGGGAGCTAACTACTTGCAAATCCCAGTGAACTGTCCCTACCGTGTCACAGTGTCTAACTACCAGCGTGATGGACCACAAACTATCCAGAACCAGGATGGATACCCCAACTACTTCCCCAACTCGTTCTCAGGCCCGCAAGAGTGCCCACGAGCACAGCGCCTGCAGCCCAGGTACAACGTCACTGGAGACGTTGACAGGTTCGACTCTGGACAGACTGAGGACAACTTCACTCAAGCTACAGAGCTCTACAAGAAGGTGTTTGATGATGGTGCCAAACAGCGTGTTGTTGAGAACATTGTTGGTCACTTGAAGGATGCCGCTGGCTTTATTCAAGAAAGAGCCATCAAGATGTTCACTCAGGTACATCCTGATCTAGGCAGCAAGATTGCTGCTGGTTTGGCTCCATACAAGAAATATCATGCCAATCTGTAATTGAATACTTATAAGGAACTTATGGGTGCTATTTTAATATTAGATACTAAGCAACAAGATTATTATTATCTTTTGGGTACACTTGGGTCTGTATGAAATCTGAACATCACGGTACATGATTTACATAATTCCAATTTCTAAAATACTTTTAAAGTGATTATACTGAATATTGCACTTTGAAGGTGATTTACACTGAATTTTGCATAATAAAACTGACTGTTGAACTTATAATGTTGTTTAAAATAAACTACTTTGTAAATATAATATCTACCATTTTGTTTTATTGAATTCCAAAAATCACATATCTCTCATATGGCCCTCAATAGTTAATAATGACAATCTTATCACAAGGTTATCATTAATAACAATAAATTCATTGATAGGTACAAGAAACCTTAATAACAATATTAAAAGACATAATAGGAACATTTATTTAATGTGCCTTAAATTATAGAGAAATCCTAAACTAGGTGGAACATAAATTCAAAAGGCTTAAGCTTAAGCGTTTGAATGTAGGAACAAAATAGATAATTATAATACACTGTTAAATTTTAGTCGTTTTAATCCCGCGGTGGGTCGATTCGGTACATGAAATACTATCGATTTGTAAAGAAAAAAAAAGTATTTTTTTTTTTCAAAAACTTCAATTATTAAATGCATGTACGAAATTAATTTCTTTAATTAAACGATTCAATGACCTTGTAGGTAGTTGTCGGTCCTTGCGTACTAACTACCTACAGTTCATTGGCCTCGCTCAGCTGACGAATTAATTTCATACATGCATAAATTAATTCGAGTTTAAAAAAAAGTACTTTATTTTTTAATTTTCTCTTTACAAATCGATAGTTTTTCATGTACCGAATAGACCCTCCGTGGGATAACGACCAAAATTTAACGGTGTATATGTTCAGTAAATATAATCTATACCTAATATAAAAATAAATCGCTGAATATGTTGCTAAGTGCAACGAGAACGGCTGGAAAGATTTTTTTTTTTTGTTGTCCTTTGCCCTGCAGTGAAACATTTAAAAAGCCTTAGAATGCAAGTAAAAAAAAACAAAGAAAATTAGTAACATAAGTAGCAATTTGATCAGTAGGATATCGCACACAAGTGCCTTTTAATTATTTTTTCAAAACGAAAGGCACGAAAAGTTACTCTAGCTAGATTGTCTACTTTCAAGATAGCTGAAAAAAAATCTATAGGTACTTAAGGTAAAGCTCGAGAAAAGTCAGTGAAATCGAGGGGAAACCTGGAAGGTCTGGGAAAATGGAGAGCTTACACTGTTTGCGTCCTAAAATTTCCTAGTAAGTACTTTTATGAGATATTTAGGTAATAGGTCCATATCACTATTTATTATATATAATTATATTAAATTATATATTTTGTCCCAGATTTGGAGTATCTTATCTTATGTCATTGATTTCGATCGTAGATAACATCTGTTTAGGATTCCGTAGAAAAATGAGTTTCACCAAGTCCATTTGTATGCTGTCTTTATATTAATCGTCGTTTCTATCGTGTGGGTGGGGTATTTTAAGATTTAGGATAGATATATAGGGTGACTGGTAATTGGCGAAAGATACTTACACCCGTATTTATAAACAAGTAAAACTAAATACTTGAGTAAAAGTAACTAAGTACTATTTGTTGTGAAAAATTTGAATTTTGTATGCTGATGTCCAACGTCAAGTAATGACTTAATAAGATTTTACTTATTAATCTTTATTAACAAGTAAATAGTTCTTTATAAATACGGGTGTTAAACATGTGTTTGTAGTCATGGTAACAAACAACTTTTATTATGGAATTAAACCTGAAATCGCGTAAAAAATCTGCCTAAAAATAGTTCAGTAGGTACATTTATGTTCGCCTAACTGGTCAAAATGCAGTGAACTCGGCAGATTTTTTTAAGTATCGTTCACTAATTAGGACCAGTCACCCTATATAAACTTTAAACTGGTCATTTTTGTTAGTCGTAGTTTATGAAAATTATATACCTAATTATTATGCTACTCATAAACAGAGAGGATACATAATCAAAAAATCCAAGATGACCACTGACCATTTTCACATTTTTCATTCGCGGCGGAATTTCATGGTTACTAGGGTTGTGCAATCAAAGATGGCACCAATGAAAATTCGTTATTTTTATCATGATTTTTGGGTCGAGTAACTAGGCAGGGCAGGGATCTACACCAGATCACCAGACCTGTTACTTTTAAAAAACAGTATAAAGTTAGTTCAGGGAAATGTAGTAAACTGGTTCGGAGAAGTCAAGGAGTTTTTTGACCATTAGGTAGCAGTGAACGAACACCCCTTTTAATGATCTTTCTTTCTATTTAGGAGTAAGGAAGTACCTAGGTACTCATAGTACGTACCTAAATTAGATAGGTAGGTATACTTGAGCTCAGTAATGGTTTATTGTCGAAGATAAAAAAAACCCATTCGAATAAAAAAATCAATATCGATCATAATACGTGCATATCGTGGTAATGCTTCGATCAAAATAAAATTGCATTGCAGTGTTATCTCATTGTTACAGTATGACAATAAAATACTTCATAGTGTCCTATTTAGTGTAAAGGTAAGTAGGTACTTTACTTCCATTTATTACGCAATGTTCTCATGCAATGGGGCGGGCAGAGTTGGCAAGCAAAGACCATGCTCAGTTGCTCAACGTTTTCTTTTTTTTTGTTGGGGAATTATAAATTAACTTCTTCCACTTTGATCAACTTTTTTGCATCTATATATATAAAAGAAAGTCGTTTTAGTTACACTATTTATAACTCAAGAACGGCTAAACCGATTTGGCTGAAAATTGGTAGGAAGGTAGCTTGAAATCAGGAAAAGGATATTGGGTAATTTTTATCCTGTTAAATAATAAAAATAAAATTCAAAACCTGCCCATTTATTGGTATAGGGTAGAGTAGTGTAGACTAGGGTAGGGTAGAATAGGGAGCGGGAGCGAAGCCGCGGGAAAAAGCTAGTTAAATATAAAGGTAGGTACTTAAATCTCTTTGAGTGGGTTTAAGGGCCGACGTTGCGTTAAGCGGGCGCTCGCGACGGGCACCCGACGTGTGACGTCGCGCGTGTGTCGTGTGCTCAGGTCCCTGTCACGGAAATACCTGCGCGGTCTCACTGGTTCAACTTTAAAGGTGTGCATGTAGTCGTGTCGATGGAGAACTTTAATGTATTATTACGTAGCAAAACGGGCGCGGGGTGCGGCTCCCCGCGACGGAGCACTTTGTATCGGACCTCGCGGGCGCCCGCTTAACGCAGCATTGGCCCTTAGTGTTCCTTTTAGATGCCCTTTGAATTCCAGTGCCGCGAAGGCTTGTTCAAACGATCCGACAGCCCTGGCAGGCCCCCCCTCCCCCAGCCCTTAGCCCCGTCATGAGTTCTTAGTGCTGCTGCTGCTGACACTTCATAAATGGAATAATAGTACATTTTAATACAAGTGGGGAAAGTTTATCATAGTTACGGAGGTGTTACGGAGCCCAGTGCTGTGAAATTTCAACATGTGTACATTTTTCAATACACTAAGGGAGGGAATTCACGAAGCGGTTTTCTCCCGCTGCCGCCATGGTAGCGGGCCCGCAGCTTCTGTAGAGAAAATATATACGTAATTTGTTTTCACGACGTAGTTTACGGCCGCGGTGCGCGCGGTTGTTCGCAGCCGCTTTGATGGTTTGCGCCCGCACGCTCTGCGGTCGGTTGGCGGCGACCGCGCCCTATCGCCCGACGGCTTGCGGTCGAAAATCGCAGCCGTCACGGCGTCGGCGGCGGCGAATCAACCGCCTCGTGAGTTTTGAAATAAAATAGCCGTTTCCTCTGCCGTGGCGGCCGCGGAAAAAAACAGCTTCGTGAGTTCTCTCCCTTACGAAGAAATTGTAGTGTGAAAAAGTGTTACATTGATTATACCTACACCGTTAAATTTTGATCGTTTTAATCCCGTGGACGGTATATTAATTCGAGTTTTAGAAAAAAAATACTTTGTTTTTAATTTTATCTTTACAAATCGATAGTGTTTCATGTACCGAATCGACCCTCCACGTGATTAAAACGCATAAAATTTTAAACATACAGGTAGGTGTTCCAAGTAGCGATACCTACGTGCAAGAGTTTATTTACTAACCTATGCAGGTATATATCCTGTTTATCTATGTTCAATTTTCGACAACATCTCGTAGGAATAAAAATTATACTTTATAGATAACTTACAAAGTATTATGTTGGATTTGATTGACCTTCACTGGTATTTATTAAAGCAGTTAAGTAAGAAAGTGTTTTTGTTGCGTTTTATTTTATCAGTATTGTGTATCGATAAACCTAATTAAAGTGAGTGCCAAACTTATTCTTTATCTTTGGGTACCTAGACCTACTTTATATAGGCGTCAACATTAAGATTTTTTGAGGCTGAGGCGTGAGGATGTCCATTCCCACACGCTTGCAGATGTCTCCTTAGTTAGCATTAGTGCTTCGCAGAAGGCGATCGTCTCCCATCCCCTCTCGCTCCTGACCATGGACTGCTTTGTATAATATAACTACTTAAAACAAATATCTATTTTAAAAATCCCAATCCCGTAAATTTGCAGGCTTGTGAGATCGCAATTTTGATGCGGAATTGGATTCCCTAATCACATTTTGGCCTTCCATGACGGGCAAGCCCATAGAAATATTATATCTATTGGCAAGCACAACGACAACGAGTAGGTACTCGTAAACACCCTCGGTACGGCTATTACTCGTACCTAAGAGATCTATTTGTTTCACGCCGTTCGGTCGTCCGGTAATCGTCCGGAACGAGCCCGGTTCGTCAACGGGTGGCGCGTAGTATCAAAGAATGTTAGCAAAACCGTAGCCCAGGGTTCTAGCAAATCCGGCACCCGCTAGGGCCCGGATGATGTGGCTACGATAATTAGTCAATTTCATAAATACTGGAATCATTCGCACAAGAAGATACAAAATGATGTCGTTATGCTACCTATTACGATTTACTAACAACTGGAATCTTCTATCTACCTAATGGTCTAATGGTTGTTAATAACCATATACCTATTTATCTATGACTATCTAGATACCTACATACTTGCACATATGTCACAGAATATATAAAAGTAGATTACATACTGTACCTACTATATACTTAGTAGAGAGCGGCGCGTGCTTCGTAGGTAGGTACAGTTAGCAATCAAATTAGATTATCATTAACAGTTGATGTATTAAAAACCCGCGTTTTACATCGATGATATTATAAACTAACAATTTTGAAATAATAATCATCCATATTTAGCTGAGAGAGGTTCTCTGCTAGCTGCTACACACAAGCCTTCCCCAAGCCAAGCACAGATTAGTGTAGTGTAGACCGGAGGAGTCGAGCACAAGCGACAGAGTGCACTTTATTGTTAGCGATACATTGCTCGCAAAACTTATGGTCGACAGGAATTTCTGGAGCGTCATGAATTAGTCCACTTTTGCTGCCGACCTTACACCTATTCTTTCTTATCTTATCTAGAAAGCAGTGTCATCTGGCAGATGAGGTGACGTACTTAGGTTTGTTGGTGTGATTAACTAAGTGGGCAATTACTGTCTAGTCTAAGTATTTCTTTTGTGACTTGCCACCAATTCGTTTTCAAAATGGAATTCTGAAGAGATATCTAGACCCTATTCTACACATCACACCACTGATTAATTGTTAATCGTGCGTGTAGGTATTCAAAAGTACAGCTTTTTTGGTTCTGCCCCTTTTTTACTCAAGTCAGCTTTATACTCACGATAGAAGCCAAAAACTAATCCGCATTCATCCTTACTATACCTACGAGCTGCTATAACCATAATCTACTTCTGAAAGGAGATGGGCTGGTTGGAATGAAGCCCGCCGAATGGTGGCCGTCATGACCCACGTACAATGGTCCATTTATAAACAATTGTAGAAACTGAACTCCAATAGATAGATACTCGTAGCTTTAATTTTGTAAATAATTACCCTGACCTCTGTTACTATAATAACTGTTTCAAATAAAGTTCTATTTTCTTCCGCTGTGAGTTGACTTTTAGTTAGACAATCTCCAAACATATAATCGCGTTCAGTGAAGTTCGCGGTATGATTAGTGGCTTTGTATCATTGTACCTAACATCACGCTTTTAAACTCCTATGTATACAGAGATGACTCCTATGTACACAGATAAACTCTACCTTATCAAAAACGTTAATTTGCAGACTAAGCTAAATCTAAACCGGTTGGTCTTGAAGTATGAAATTTTAAACAAATTGAAAATATGATAATAAATTGAGCACAATAAATTCAGAAAAGGTCTACGACATGCACTGAAGCCTGAGGTGTCTGTCTAAGCGGTAGAAGGCTAAGCTGTGAAGAGGCCCAGATAGTAAGAAACCTTTATCAAAAAAACCTGTGTCTTGCCTCGACCATTCTGCTGCCTAGTAGACAGGGTTTCTAGAGATCTGTCCTGACCATTCTATGTAAAACAGTTGGAACCCAATACCCAGACGGCGCTGAAAGAAACAAGAAAATTTACCAAACCAAATATAAGCTAATTATGAGAATATATGAAGAATATATTCGTGAAGAGTGGATAGACAACTAAAGGCATTGTGCAAAGGCCTTCTGATATGTATTTCTGAATACCGGGCTACATGGATGCAGTCAGTATGTATCTCTGTAGACCCAAAAACGCAGAAAGATTGCCACAAATAGACTAGGAGAAAGTTAGCACTGCGTGAGTAGAACAATCATTCAGTCAAATATTATAAAGAAAAATATTTGTATTTTTGCTTGTAGTGAACAATCACAGAAACTACTGGACCGATTTCAAAAATTCTTTAACTTTTTTCATAAAGTAGTTTTGTGTGGGATGTAGTTTGGCGTAATAGCAACACTAGTTTTTCCTCAACATTTTTTAGTAAATAAAACCCTAAATCGTTGCCAGAATTGATAAACGTTAAACGTGACCAACCGCAATATTCTTGACAAACCACAAATGAATAAATAAAACGGCGTTCTTCACTTTATAAATATAATTTTAGTACCAAGCATAAACTATAATACAGGTTCAGAACAGCAATGTACGCTTTATTCATAACTTCTTTTCCAAATGGAATAAAAAGAATACTAAATCTATGTTCTTTGCTATTTTACAAGCGCCTACTTGATTGTATGTTGCAATGACTGACTAGTCAATGTAATGCAATTAGTTTAAAATAAGTAGATATTCAAAAAATATGATACAGCAGGGACTGATTTCAATCTACCTACATCTAGGAAAATACAAATATTACGCACCTATCTACTAGCTAATGGCAGTGAGAGCAGTGGTCGGGATTTGTACACATACAACCCGTGCGCATTTATTTAGACACAGTTTTGTTTTTGGCATTTTTTTTTGTCCTGGGCGCACGGGTTGTACACCGTGTGTTCAAATACAGGCAGGCGCTTTATTTAGTGCACCTCATCACTTTTATTCTCAAAACGGTGACCGAGAACACTGTGGAGAAACATGTGTAAACACACCCTGAATCACAGTAGATAGTGATTATGCCTATTTATTATGGTAGCATATAAGATAAGCCACAGAGCTATTACCACTGTGTAAACTCAACTTGCTATATAATGTAGGTATGTTCATCATCATCACAATCCTATGGGTACCTAGACCGCTTTTGGAATTCCGCAACAAAGAAACATGAACATGTTACTTTTGGTCGAGAAAAAGCTGTAGCGAGATTGTTGCCTCGGTTGTCTTTTTATGTGGCCATAAGAACGGCGGAACCATAGAAAATATGGTTCTAAACAAAGAGTCGTTTTAGAAAGGATCACAGAATCTACCGACTTAGATTCTGTGATACCGCTGCGCCAGCTTGCCCGGGTGCACCGGACGTTTAAAATCCCAGGACAATTTAGATTAAAGTCAATCGAGGAAAGGAATCGTATGAGGATTTAATCAAATTCCAATTTAAAAATGAAACATAATTTAATGTTTATTATATTTATTTAAATTATATACATATTTCATACATTTTTAAATATTTCTTAACAAAAAAAAACACATTAAAAAAAACATTTATAAATATAAAAAATAGTAGCCCACCGGTATCGGGAACAGGGTCCAAGCTACCGGCGGTCAGGGCTCCAGGGAAAGGAACCTCCTAACAATACGAGCCGTGTCTAGGAGTACCGCTTTCTGAATCAAGCCCTTGACCCAGCCGCCTAACGAGAGCCTCCTCAGGTGTTGGTCGAGGCTCTTGGCTATTAAGCCATTACCCGACACGACTATCGGTACAATGATCGCCGAATCCACTTCCCACATGTCGACAACCTCGCGAGCCAAGTCAATATACTTAATTTGTTTATCTTTCTCGGCTTTCACAAGGTTCTCGTCATGCGGAACGGATATGTCAACAATCATTGCACGCCTCTCGTTTCGGTCCACCACCACTATATCAGGCTTATTGGCTACAATAGTCCTGTCAGCGATGATGGACCGGTCCCAGTACAAAGTGATATGACCATTATCAAGAACTGGGTCGGGCTCATACCTGTAGTACGCCACTTCTGATCCTACAAGAGAGTATTTTAAAGCAAGTTGCTGATGGATAATCTTGGCTACAAGATTGTGCCTGTGCAAGTACTCGCCGTTAGCCAGACGAGAACAACCGGAGATAATGTGACGAATTGATTCTCCCGGACGGTGACATGCCCGACAGATGTCAACCGTGCCGTCCTTCACAATAAATCTCCAGTAGTTATTCGTCATGATAACTTCGTCCATAATTGCACAGATAAAACCTTCGGTTTCCCCAAAGAGGTCACCGAAACGCAGCCAAGCTACGGACGCCAATTGGTCTACATCGGGCCTGTGAAGGGCCCGGAAAAAGCGTCCGTGAAGTTCCTTGCTCTGCCATACTTCCCTGCGATCGTTAGTGTCAAGCACTACCGGTTTGCGCCAGTTCTCATTAGCCAAGGAGAGCGGGGTGAGTCCCTTGTCCACTGCCACTACAATTCGATGCATACCCACGTCGGCAGCTAGGAAATATTCCCTGAGACTGCATACCTCGCGGTTGTGTAGGGTCTTAGCATTTAAAAAACCTCGACCGCCGATATACAGTCTCATCACCGACGATCGTGGGTGATGCATTCGGTATGCAGTCAGCAATGTTCGGACCCGCCTATCCAGGGCGCCAAGTTCCGTTTGAGTCCATTTGAGTACGCCGAAAGAGTACATCAATACCGGCATGACCCAACCATTGAAGGCGCGCACCTTGTTTCCGCCTGAAAGAAGGCTATTGAAAACCTTCTTCAGGCGTCCAAAGAAACGCTCCTTCAACGATTGCTTCATGTCAGTGATATTGATGCCTAGGGCTTCCGACATACCCAAATACTTATAGGTTTCGGTTGAAGAGAGAGATCTCAGGTTTATGGAATCCGTGAGTTGAGTGCCCACAGATTCCACAATCTCCCCTCGCTTTACATGCATGACCGCACATTTGTCCACACCAAACTCCATCCTGATGGCACTACTGAAGGTTTCAGTTACCTGCAGTAGCTCCATCAGTTGCAGGTTGTTGGGGGCAAAAAGCTTCAAGTCATCCATGTAAAGAAGGTGAGATATAACCTGACCACCTCTCTTCAACCGATAGCCTAGACCTGAATTCTCCAGTAGTGTGCTTAGAGGATTCAAGGCTAGGCAAAACCAAAGCGGACTCAAACTATCACCCTGGAATATACCTCGCTCTATCCTTACAGGTTCGCTATTCCTCTGGATATGTCGACATCCTGGATAGCGAAGGACCGTACTCCATTTCCTCATACACGACATCAGGAAGGTGCGTAGTGTTGTATCAATTTTATACAACTCTAGCACCCTCATGAGCCATGTATGAGGAACGGAGTCATAGGCCTTCTTATAATCTATCCAACATGTCGACAGATCCTTTCGGGAACGTCGAACCTGTTGGCTAATGGTCATATCAATGAGGAGCAGCTCCTTAGTACCGCGGGACCCATTCCTACATCCATTCTGAGAAGGTGATAATGTTTATTATTATTATACATGTATTCTTTGTTATTATTATTCATTCTTTCCTGGCTACAGAAAAATAAACGTCTATGTATATTTTTCAATCCGCACGATATCTCTATACGCAACTTCTATACGATACTTCTGGACGCAACAGAGCACACATGCACAAATTTCGCATGGAGCTGAAAAAAAACTGCTATTTTTCAGTGTATAGAAATGATTCGTGTGGAAGGTTTAGGTGTACAATAAATGCTGAAATAATATTAATAACAAGCAAGCTTATCTGCTTCAGGGCAACACTTGCCCTAGGGTGATGTGCTTTTTGAGGCGGGCGTTCTCGGGAACTGACATACCAGTAATTTATACCTATGAAATAATAATAATAAATCAATTTTTAAAAATGTAATTGGTATGTGTATTAGATGAATAAATGATATAATAATAATTATAATTAATGATTCGGCGATCATTGTACCGATAGTCACTTCAGCCAATGGCTTAATAGCAAAGAGCATCGACCAACACCTTAGGAGGCTCTCGTTAGGCGGTTGGATTGATCCAACCGCAGTTGGATCAAGGGCTTGATTCAGAAAGCAGTACTTATGGACACGGCTCGTATAGTCATGAGGTTCCTTTCTCTGGAGCCCTGACCGCCGGTAGCTTGGATCCTGCTCCCGATACCGGTGGCCTACTTCTTTTATATTTTTAAATATATTTTTTTTTGTTCTTTTTTTTTATTAAGATATATTTAAAAATTAAATTTATTAATAAGTTTTTGTAAGTGGACTAAAGAGATAATAATAAATGTTGATTTGATCTTCACGTTGACGTCGTGGTGGGGCTTGTGCGCTCCAATAAACCCTAGGTCAGTTACGGTAACGTTTGCTTTGCCGTAATATGTCTAGAGTGGGGACCAGACTAAGTGAGATACAGTCCGCAGGGCAGTTCTGTTGCCAACTGTTGGGCACTAGCGACCCTTCGGACCCGATCTCTTAGGAGAATTCTTGTTCTTCATCTCCGGCTTGCCTTCATTGGCCAGCCGTAGTGAACACTGACGAGGAACAGGGCTCCCACCTCTCTCTTGCCTTTATTGGCTGGTTTGAGTGGAGATTCGCAATAGCTAACGTGCTCGGGAGAAGGATGTATAATCCAGTAAGGTGCTGGTAGGGGTCTTGACAGTACTTCCGGGATTGTCCTGATAGCCGCGGTATATCTCTCCACTCCTCAAGCACCTTAGAATATGTTACCCTCCTGTTGCTACGTCACTTTGTGCTAGCAGCCGTTTTTGGGGGCCCATTTATTGAGTGTGCGAGTCACCCCCTGCCTTTTTATCGATGGATATTAACATTATTCAGGCAGGGGCCATAGTCTGAACATAGTTCTTAGCAACCAGTCCACTTAAGACTAAAAAACCATAGCCCTAGATCTTAGTTTTCCATATGTCGCAATAGTTTCCCACCAACCAGGGTTTCGGCGGCGATCTCTCGCGCCGTGGCTTGGTTCAAGCCATGCTCCGGAGCGAGGAGGAGTGGCAGGCGGTCGCCTCCTTTTGCGAAGCAGTAATGCTAGCAAAGGAGGAGGCCGACCGCATTAGGCAAAGGCGCACACGCCGCCGCCGCCGCCGGGTTTCCGATCCCGATTTCCGGCCACCGTAGGCGCGGGATCGCGGACGGTGGGCAATGGGTAGCTCGCTGTCCGTCCGTCCGGTAACAGACCGGTCCGAGCTCAGGTCGTCTACGGCGCGCACTATTCCCGCGCGCCTCAAGGAGTTGTCAGCAAACTGTAGGGGTCCAGCGGGGCCGAAGCCTACTGGGGCCAAAAGGTTATGTGAGAATGTCACCACAGGCCCCGGGACAAAGGCAAGGAACGGAAAGGTAGGTTTTTAGTCAGTAAAAGTCTGACACTATTTCCCGCCCCACCCAAGGGCGGGATTTGTCATTGGATGATTTTACCTACAAAAAAAAAAAAAACAACCGGGGTTTGTCCTTGGATGCACTAGCATAGCGCGTAAGGGGATAATCACCGGTTGGTATCACGTTCCAGTAGAGAAAAGCTGGGAATATCAAAGATTTGGAACAAAATGTAAATCAATAAATAAATGTTTTCCGATTTACGTTTGTCTTCAGAGTTTTATCTATGTAGAAGTTAATAAATTCTCATTTTAATCTATAGTTTCTCCTGCGAATCATAAAAAATATATTATGTCATGTGACACAAGTTATTGTATTCTCTTTGAAGCTTTGATGTGACATTATACCAACGTTGACGGGTTTACAATGTTTTGAAGTATTTTATGTAGATTTTTACTATTTTTTATTTTATTTTATAATGCTCTACAACTTGTGCTTATTTACAAATTGTTTTTATGTAGGTTTCGGCACAAGTAATATCAAAGAAAACTAAACCAAATGTGATTTGTTTAAAAATTGTATTCAGTTATTCGCAACCCGAAGGTCTTCTATTTTAGATCCGTGGTTTCCAAATAGGTCTACGGAAATAAAACAAAGGTATGATATCATTATTATTTGTACTGTCACCAAATATATTCAAACCATTGCCTAAGTTTTTTTTTTTTTTGTAGTAGGTATATGTATAATATACTTATAGTTAGGTTTAGTTTATAAGTATTTACTGGTTAGTTATTACTAGCTTTTGCCCGCGGCTTCGCTCTCGCTCTACCTTACTCTACTCTACCCTACCCTACTCTAACCTATACTAATAAATGAGCAGTAATTAAAATGAGCGTAATTATTCTTTATTTCAGGATGATATGTAAACGGTGTCAGCGGTCACTGCGAAGTGGCGAAGGTCTCAAATGTGGAATATGTGAGTCCTGTTTCCATATGAGATGTATCAATGATTCTGTGAAGGATCACCGTGATGGTGGAGACAGAGGCTATCAATGGAAATGTTCTCTGTGTCAGAATTATGTCTGTACCGGCACTAGTGGTTCAGACATACATAAAGAAAAAGACAAGGAAAAAAATAACCTAATGCAGGCCGTTAACGCAATAAGCGAAAAGTTTGAGCTTGTCAATAAAATTCAATTACCAAAATTGAACAGCGATTTGGCGCAAATAAAAACTGTGGCAGATCGCATTGTCCAACAGAATAACGATATATTACGAAAAATAGATGAAATTGAAGGCAAACGAAAGAATGATACGCAATGCTATAATTCAACCAGTAGGTACCGAAGAAGGAATCTAAACCTCATCCCAAAATCAACGATCACTCTTGAGAAAAAGGAAGAGCCTATAACACTGAACGACAAGAATTTAAGATACAGGCCACGAAGACGGTCATATCTTTTGAACAGAATATTTATTATTTTAAACAGAAAAATGAACAGAACTTAGACTCCTAAAAGATGACAGCTGTAGTAAGCGTTCTAATAAAAACAATATCTTTAACTTTATTGCTATTTTTCTTCACCGCATAAGTACCGATAACTTGTTATTAATTTCAAAAATAGGTAGGTAGTACGGGATCTTGATATTTCTTACCTACGTCTGTATAAGCTTCTTAAACTTTCGACAAATCAGTCGATTGTACCTACTTTGTAGTATCGTTTATAGCGGAGATCGTTCTAAAGCAAGAAGAAATTGGAGACAGGTAATTAAATAATTAAAATAATAATATATCGATGATGAGAGTTGGATCTGTATGTTCGTATATCCCGCGGAAGTGTGGTGACCGAGGCTTCTTTTCTTAACCACAGAAATAGTTTGGTTCGCATACTAATTGGACCCTAGAGCCCGACACCCGCTGGCTGATCGTTACTGGTACCAATTGTACCTCAGAGTAACGTTTTTTTTTAAAATCATATAAACTAGTGTTGACTGGTTATCCCATTATGATGTTAAGCAGTGATGCAATCGATGACGTCATACACAGTCCTAAATTAATAATGTTACTTTTTTAACCCCCGACGGAAAAGACGGGTGCTATAAGTTTGACGTGTCAGTCTGTCTGTGTGTCTGTCCGTGACACCGTAGCTCCTACACGAATGGACCGATTTTGATGCGGTTTTTTGTTTGAAAGCTGACGTAATCGAGATGGATGATAATTCTTAGCTACAATTTATGAAGATTCGTGCAGGTGTTCAAGGTCATCAGCTCGTTTGTTAACTGCGGTAGGGTTTTTAAACACGTCTTAATGGGTATTTAATTTACTTTATTTTAAACATATGAGTGACCTAATATTGAAATACTCGTGTACAATCTGGAGCCATTGAGCTGGTCTGATGATGGAACTCGAAGGTAAGAACCCTGGATTGCTTTTTAACATGTAAACCTATCGAGTTTGGGCTCATTAGATTCGCCTTAACCAGTGCTATACATTTCTCATGATGACAAGGACCTGATGCTAGAACTGGGAGGTGACTGTTAGAACTTTGGAATGCCTATTAGTAAACTCGTCAAGTTTGGGCTTATTAGATTCGTCTTGACCAGTTCTATACATTTCATATTGATGCCAAGGACTGTCGTGGGTATTTTTAAATTTAAAGTTATTTTGCTTTAGATATCAAATGTTATGAGTGGGAATGAATAAAAGTAGTAGTCAAAAATCTTACTCGTATATAAAAAAAAAAACAGTAATTTAAAAAATAAAAAACCCAACTGCTTTTCTGAGTATTCATGAAAAAACCCTAAAACAAGAAAGTGATTGCACTTAACTATAATTATAATATTTTAATATACAAGATAAATTGTAGCAGTCGGGACCCATTCTAGTTAGTAGATTGGAGTAATGTAGTAAGTGGTACGGGCCACAAATAAGTCAGTATATCCGTATGGCAGTGCAAGTATATGCTAGGTCCAAACTGGGGTATTAGCTCAAAAGTCACTCACTGATAGCTATACACCGTTAAATTTTGGTCGTTTTAATCCCGCGGAGGGTCGATTCGGTACCTGAAACCCTATCTATTTGTAAAGATAAAAATGAAAAATAAAGTACTTTTTTTTAAAACTCGAATTAGTTTATGCTTGTATGAAATTAATTTCTTTAAGTAAAAGCCAGCTGATCGAGGTCATTGAACTGTAGGTAGTTAGTACGCAACGACCGACAACTCCCTACAAGTTCAATTTTATCTTTATAAATCGATAGTGTTCATGTACCGAATCGACCCTCCACGGGATAAAAACGACCAAAATTTAACGGTGTATACTATAGTCATCGGACCTATATCCATCACATACGGTGCTCTAGTCTGGTTACCCAATATCGTCGTGAGTACAGCTCAAAAAGACCTTGAAAAACTGTTACCTGGTTAGAACTGCATTTGCTGCAGCCCAGCAAGAGATGCTGGGGCTGCCATCACGCTTCATCTCGTAGTGTGCGAGAGAGCAGATCTAGGAGCAGATATTAGGTACGCATTGGCCCTGGGGTATAACTGTGGTACGAGCTTATAACCAATAGGAACTTAAGAAACTGTCTTTACTGTATTTCTATTGGTTAATAAGCTGCCAAAGTTCCACCCCAGAGCCAAAGTTACGCCAATTTACTCAGTGCTTCGAAAAAGCTGCGCATTTACACTGATGGATCAAAACTAGAACCGGAGTCGGAGTTTTACGGCATCTTACAAGCGGTTCACACCACAGAAGTCAAGAGACTTACGAATATTCACATACCTACCAGATACACGATTCTACAAAACGTTACTCCAGCAGGAAATGCAATATCTCTTAAAACCGAAAACGTGCGTAATGTAGAATCAGAATCAGAATCAGAATCAGAATCAACGTACTCTGGATGCCTGCTGCAGAAGCACTAGCTTCGCACTACTGTAATTCTAAGCTCAAAGTTCCTGGTTTCGACGATCCTCAGGTCACGCAGGGTGTTATTAGAACTCTTCATTACGAAAACCTAGCAGAAGCGTTCTTCGAAGTGTCGAACTTTGAATAAATTATTCACCGCTAAATAATAAAACGCGATCATTTTCGCAATTTTATCTTGTGCAGTTATCACCAAAATGAATCGAGCTAAACGATTGCAATCCAATGCCATCTTTGATTGTCCTAGTTTCCCAAATACTGAGGAAACGTTCATGTTTCTACATATTTATTACCCATTTATGGTATTATGTCTATAAGAAGTCATTTAAAATACCTAAACTAAACAAGATTATAAAGGCAGCTTGCATAATTCTTTTATGGCGCTTTAAAGTTAACTTTTACGTAACTAGAACAGTTAGGTACGTTATAAAGCAGATGGAATTAACTGCTGCAGGACAAAACACAAGCGATCAAAATGTTGTTTTTATTTATTTTTAAAAGAACTGTAACTCCTGAACGAAGTTTTGCTAGCGACCCGTCCCAGCTTCATGTTTTTAAACATCTCGATCTTTGAAGATCGTGAATTTCCTCTAGAATACTGTTCATTTAAGGTAGTATACGGGTATACAGGGTGGCGCCGATGACAACAATATAAGATGACGATGGCAACAATAAATAAAACTGCGTATGCGGTTTACCTCATGATGTTCCCAGTGGTTTAGTCACAGGATATTATTTTTCATTTTCATCATTTTCTACATGATGGACTTATATATTAAGATCACGATTTAAAAAAAATAAATCTTTGGCAACTGAGAAAAAAAAAACAAATTTGATGATTAAAACCCAAGAATCTTATATCCTAAGGACAACCTGGATTGATTGCGGAGCAGCAATATTACAAACTCTAAATTGTACTTTATTTTTATTTGCATGAGGTTTATAATGTTTAATTTTATTTAATTGACAAGCAAAAGGTGGAAAACGTTCCGAGCAAGACAACGAGAAAGAGGTGGTGTGTCCATTTCTTACCCCCATTTTTAACAATTGGGTAACCGTAAATTTACTATCTATGTAAATTATTAATATTTTTGTCATTCCAGCATTTTAATATTAATTTATGCTGTAGAATTCTATTTATGGACGGTAAAGGGGCCATTTAAGTATTACGTAAGCACTACAGGGGGGTGGGCGGGTCTTTGCTTTGCTTATTTTTGATGACATGGGGGATGAGGTTTTTTTTTTTTTATGGTAGGTAAAATCATCCAATGACAAATCCCGCCCTTGGGCGGAGCGGGAAGTAGTGTCAGACTTTTACTGACTAAAAACCTACCCCGTTCCTTCGTTGCCTATAGTGCCGGGGCTGAGCCTTCCTCTCAGAAAACGGCCCTTGACCCCAGCAGGCTTCAACCCTGCCTGCCTGCAGTTAGCAGGCTGGGCCTCTTCGGTTTGCTGACAGCTCCTTGAGGCGCGCGGGAACAGAACGCGCCGTCGACGACTTGGGCTCGGTCCGGCCGGTTACCGGACGATCGGACAGCGTGCTACCCATTGCACGCCGTCCGCAAGCCCGCGCCATGGGGGATGGGGTTGGGGAGAACTGGTTTTTTTTTAAGAGAACAATCTCTATATTCCAAAATTACATGAAAATAAGTAGACAGACATCTATCACTGAGCAATGTTTACATAAGCATCTAGCCCTCCCCGGGTTAGATCTTTTGCTTACTTTTGCTGATGAGGGGGAGAGGGGGGTTAATATTTGAGAAAAATCTGCTTACGTAATACTTAAACGGCCCCAAAGTACCAGTGATTCCTAACTGTCTGTGAAACCTGAAAAAATAGTTTAATTTACTAAGAAGACAAAAGTAATTTTTTTTTTTTTTATTAGTATTTTTATTTTTTATTTTTGTTATAAGCAGATTTTAGTAGGCTTACTTAAGACTCCTCAGTTAAGAACACATTTTGGGACCCATTACATAAAGAGAGACCACGAAATTCATGGTATTAAAGTTTACACCGTAACCTTTTCAAGGATCAGTATTCGTCGCTACTCGATATCGACGCCGTAAATATTTTGTATAGCAAATTTTTGTTCTGCAAGTGACCGCTAGAGGCACTGCAAAATTTGCCATACAAAATATTTACGGCGTCGATATCGAGTAGCGACGAATACTATTGCTTAAAACTCATTGTAGAGGTACAGTTCTTTAGTAAAATTAGTTCAGATTGACGACTTTTTTTTAATGAAATCGCTCCTTGCCCTTCAACGTTGCGTCTTCGGCGGCCTTCCAACGCTGCGTCTTCAGGTATGCGGTTACCACCTTTCGGACCCAACTGCCATCTGTTCTGCGAGCAATGTGTCCTGCCCATGGCAATTCTTCGTGCTATGTCGACAACCTTAGTTCTTCTGCTGATATCTTTGCCCAATTAAAATGCAGTTAAAAACAAAAAACACATGTAGGTATTTAGTAATTTGTTTAATTAAACTTATTTGCAACTTACTTACTATAATAACATCTTGAACTTCTTTAGAATAGAATTGTCCCTTAGTACGAACTAGTCTCTAGACTTCTTCTTTGTCGGTATCATTCTTGACGTAGTGGTCGTGGTCATCACTTCAGGTGTTGGTGGCAAGCTTCACAATTCGCCGCCACTCTTCTCTGATGGCCGCCTTCCTTGTGCATTCAAGCAGTGATGATGAGCCATTTACTGCCACTCTTATCTGGTCAGTCTACCTCATGGCGACCTCCCTCGTGGCCTGGTACCCTCAACATTTCCCTGGACCACAAGTCGCTCGATAGCCACCTCCTCTCAGCAGCATACATGACCATAAAAGGTGAGGATACGAGATTGTACCAAAGTGTGATAAATGCTGCTTGATACCGGGTTCTCGAAGCATAGACTCTTTGGTACGGTTGTGTAATACAGTCCACGATGCTCCGAGCATTCTTCTCCAGCACCACAACTCTAGGGCATCTATATTCTTCTTCTCTACTTCCCGCAGGGTCCACGTTTCTGCAGCCGGACTTAAGTGCCAACTAGCCGGATTTTTTCTTCAACTTGTCCATTGCAGACCTTGAAATTGCCATACGCCTCTTCACTTCATCGATACATCCACCGTTGTTCGTAATTAAGGCTCCCAGAAATGTATAATTCCACTACATCACAATTAGCAATTGGTGTAGTTTCTGGAGAGTTGTAAAAGGAAGCTTTGTGCATAATTTCACCCTCCTAGTCCTTGTAGTTTCGGCAGTGCGTGGATATGTCAATCAGTCAATTTCTCCTTTTATACGAGTATTATACATATATTTATGTAAGATCCGGCGTTGATTTGTTGACAACAAAACAAGGCACGCCATCTAGTGGTGACTAGAAGAAATAGAGGTGGCGCGCCTAGACAGAGTCAGCCGTTTCCGCTTTGGCTACGAGCTTGGGGAGGGAGAATCCGCCGTCCGCCGAGTACAGCAGACACTCTCAGCCAGGTCGTCGCAGAGTCAAGACGTTCTGAAACTGTCCGTTTTGTGGTTTGTACCTACCTAATAACAGTGCACTGTACCGAAATGTATTGAGAAGTAAACTGATTCAGTTCCTAACCGTTTTTATTCATTGCACGATACCCACGTAGGCCCACCTGGTAGAAGATCAGAGCTCGAACCATCCTGAACTATATATAGATAATGACGAAAACCACTAGAACGTAGTCACGGGTGTCCGGGCGCACTAATACAATACATATTTGGGCGTCTATACGACGATAACGATGAAACGCCAGGGTAATATTAATAATACTAAACCAAAAGTTAATTACACATTTATATGTCAAACATGTATAATAGCCTACGACCTCATATATTCAGCAGCTCGGCTCACACAAACACCCATTGTTTTACATAACAATACATATATACTTAGCATATATGTATAGAATATCATTTGGGTTAAGCTATCGTTTTGTTTTGCCTGTCGACGGTAATATTATTCTTTCAATGAAAGAATCGCATATACTCAGGAAGCAATTGAAGGAACATTGTTGGGTTTTAGGGCCGAAACACATAACCGGTTAAGAAGACATTACTCTATTTTAAATATACGATAAAGAAGGTACTGGTTATATGCATTTAATAAAGCTATGGTATTCGCACCGCGGTGCACACCGCAATATTCTGCGTTGCGGCGGGCGGCACTGCTGATTTTAGAAACGCGGCGTCGCAACGCGGTTATGTGTCTCGGCCCTATGTCAGTAAAAGTCTCACACTCCCTCTCGCTCCACATAGAGCGGGAGAAGTTATTTCGTCGTCATGATGGCTGAAAAAATAGATACTGTCATAAAGTGCTGCACGAGTGTTGTGATGAAATAAGTAGGTACGGCGTGTTTGAGGCCAAAAAAACCCCAGCGAGGAATTATAATTATTCATCATCATCATCAGCCATTTTAATATTCCCACTGCTGGGACTCAGGCCTCCTCTCTAGGAGAGGGAATGGGCCGTAATCCACCACGCGGGCCCAGTGCGGATTGGTGGATGTCACATGTCTTCGAGTTTTTGGTTCTAAGACATACCCGTTTCCTCACGATGTTTTACTTCACCGTTTTGATAGCAGTGGTGATAAATTAAATTAGACAAAGTAATTCGCCTGGCTCGATTTGAACCCGCGTCCTACAAGTCTTAAATCGGCGCTGTTACCACTCGGCCACCACTGCTCTCACACATAATTATTATCTATAAGTTATATTGGTACGATCGATTTGGTAAGATAAATAATTTTTAGTTTTGCTAATTTATTAAAAACGAAACACTTTTCTCCCATAATGTATATTTCGTTCTTGATGGTTGAACATGGGTTGAACCCCCATAACGAACGGACTCTGATGGTCTTAGACAAGCAGCCCTTGCTTGTTTGTCAAACCTCACAAAATAAAAAAAAGTCTTTTATTTCAGACAATACATTATATAAAAGTTGTTAGTAACAAGAGTTCGTTGCCTTTCATACCGGGGTCGAATTTTCTTTACAGAAACTGACCTTGGCCCCAGTAGGCTTCGACCCAGCTGGGCCTTGACGCGCTGTCGACGACCTGGGCTCGGTCCGGACGGACACCAGGTGGTCGGACGGCGAGTTATCAATTGGTAGCCCGCGTAGCCCGCGCCTAAAGTGGCCGGAAATCGGGATTGGAATTCCGGCGTTGGCTGGGACGTGGTCTCCTCCTTTGCTTGCAGAAGGAGGCGACCGCCTGCCACTCCTCCTCGCTTCGGACCATGGCACAAGACCCGGCGCGAGAGATTGCCGCCGCCGATCGCCCCCACGAGGACACGGGGGTGCTTTGCCCAAGTGAAGGCACATCTCTACCGTGTGCTTCACCATGTCCTCCGGGCGTTCCACACAGTGGTAACACCCGGGCGTCGCATCCGCTCAACACGATGTGGTAAGGTCCCTGATCTAGCGCTATTCTCTAACAAAACAGCGTTGAGCGCAGCGACGAAATCTAATTAAGTACATTGGATTAACAATCTTATGGACCAATACATAGGATTGTTATTGATGTAAAGGTGAATAGAACGGCTGTTTGTAGACGAGCGATGAGCTGTCTGTGTGAGCGATTTTGTGAGCGATGCTAGTTGGTTGTTCGTGCCGTGTTTGGAGTGAGAAGCTCCGTTTAAATATTCAGCTCACGACTCTGAATACGACGACTAAATGCCGCCACGTTTTAAATAGGCGGTCTATGACTAAATCTTCTTTAAATGTTCTATGACGCAGTTGTCCATGCCAAAACGTGTGGGCACCCTAAAAAAAAAACTGGCCATGTGCAAGTCGACTCGCGCACGAAAAGTTCCATGCTACAATGTATATATTTATAAAAGCGAAATAACACTTACGACCTTAAAATTTGGCAAATAGGTTCCTTGTAGGGTGTAGACATCCGCTAAGAACGGCTTTTTCAAAACTCCATCCTTAAAGGGGTAAAACGGGGTTTGGAAGTTTGTTTGGAGAAACCGACTATCACGCGGGCGAAGCCCCTGGCAAAAGCTAGTATTAAAATAAAGCAATATTGACTAAATAATGTTTCATTTAAGGGAACCCCCTGTAATTTTTAATTTTATTGTTTATTGTGATAGTGGCAATAAAAATACACACTGTATCTCATAAACCTCTTACGGTTTAAATACTTATAGCCCGCTGGCAAATGGAATCCCGTTGGCAGCGTTTGGGTTTGGAACCCTAAAAACTCTTGCTAATTTTATTTTTGAACTAGCGACCCACCCCTGCTTCGGAAGGGTGTTATAATTCTTTAAAATTGACAAAATTTCTCTACTGTGAAATGCATTAATTCACCTAAACCTCTCATGAATCACCCGATAGGTGAAAACCAAATAAAAAAACGTTTAGTATTTTTTTGACTTTATTCCAGACAGATAAACGCGATGGGGGCTTTGTTTTAGAATAATATGATTACATATAATTATATGTAAATAATAACAGTAATTTATGTCAAATATTATAGACTCATTTAAAAAAATAATCAAATGTTGAATCTTATTGTTTGGATAAGGTTTTCAAATGACAATGACACTTGTTGTCGTGTGTGACAGCTGATATTTTAAAGTTAGAAATAACTGTCGTCTAGATGGCGTTAGTTTTGATATCTATTTGTTTTGTCAAATGACGATTTTACATGTAAAGTGGTACATTAAATAATTCTTGAACTTTATGTGACATTAAATCAAATGTTTCAGATATTTATATTTTTTGTAAGGATTTTTCTGGTTGTCTTTATACATACACTGACTTGAATAAATAGTTAAATGTTTCTGCCAAGATGGCGGTATACCCGGTCCTCACTTTTATTAATAGCGGGTGCTCGCACCCACTAGAGCAGTCGGTTGTCAATTTTAGAAAGGGCAAGTCAGGGAAATAAGAGTGCTGTGTGGATAAAGTCAGTAATGTTCAATTAGTGATCCAGCACAAAATATAATAGTCACAATTATAACGGGCATAAGTGTGCTCGCTGTCCGGACCGAGCCCGAGTCATCGACGGCTCTTAGTGTTCCACGCGCGCCTCAAAGTCATCATCATAAATGTCAGCTAAACCGTAGGGGCCCAGCAGGGTCGAAGCCTATTAACTGGGGTCATGGGTTGACTCCTGAAACGGAATTGGGGTCTTGGAACGCAAGGTAAAGATAGAACTGAAGTATGGTTTCAAGTAAGTGCTTGCCACAGCTGTGTACGAAAGAGAGCAACTCCGGACGGAGGATGAAAAAAAAAAACATTGGTGATATTACTCCATTTATTAATATTTTTATAGCTGAACAGGCCCATACTGCGCTGATAGACACTGGAGCATCAATTTCGTGTATATCAGAGCAAGTAGCAACGGATCTCAAGTTGAAATGTACCAGTGATGTTACGGATCATTTTGTGAAGTCAATATCGGGTTCATTCCTAAAAGTCGTCGGGAGGATGAAGATCAATTATATGATAATTATGACTTATTGTTTACCCTGACTTAGGCTCGCTTTCGAAAGACGTACGCCATAAATAAAGTTTCTTCCACACAAAGGTAGGGATCTAAGGGGGGGAGGGGTAGGGGGTGATTAGGTAGGTCATACTAATATCCTTCGAAAGTTTCTAGAATATAACTGTGTGTTATACACACATTTATATTCATATGGGCGTAGCTGATGTAATGTCGGAGTAATGAGTTTGCATGACTTTATAAGCGAACTCATGCTTATCATACCTGTACTATTTCTTATTCTGTGATACTGGTTAGTTAGTGTATCGAAGGATGTTAGTATTCTAGAAGTATTTGAATATTTATAAGAAAAGAATATATTATTGTTTTAGAGGAGTGCCGCCCGATTATTTGAAGTGTAATGAACTAATTTGTAATATATCATTGAGTAAAAGTCTAAAGTCGTTTTTATATAATTATCGATCCCGGAAGTCGAGCCCGCGGCAGCAAGGGTTCGACAGTACATACACTTGATATGTAACAAATAATGTATTTTGTTTGACAAAAAATAATTTATTATTATTACATTATTTATGTGTCTATATATCTCAGAACCCTGAGTTCCTGGACATTTGGAAGACGTACTAGGAGCCGAGATACTTTTAATGGAACGTGATGCCAAACGATGATGATTCCTGTACGCGCAATGCTAGTGCATCCAAGGACAGCCCCCGTTTGGTGAAAACTATTGTGAAAACAAAGACAATAGGGCTACGGTTTTTGAGATCTTAAGTGGACTGGTTACTAGGAACTAAGTTAAAACTATGGCCCCTGCCTAAACAATGTTATTAATATCCATCGGTAAAAAGGCAGGGGTAACTTGCACACTCAATAAATGGGCCCCCATAAACGACCGCTTTAGCACAAAGTGACGTAGCAAAAAGGGGGCAACATATCCTGAGCTACTTGAGGAATGGAGAGGTATACCACAGCTATCAGAACAATCCCGGAAGTACGGTCAACATCCCTACCAGCATTTTACTAGATTGTACAATATACATCCTTTTCCCGAGCACGTTTGCTCTTGCGTATCTCCACTCAAGCCAGCCAATAAAGGCAAGACAGAGGTGGGAGCTCTGTTCCTCGTCAGTGTTGACTATGGCCGGCCAATAAAGACAAGCCGGAGATGAAGAACAAGAATTTTCTTGGGAGATCGGGTCCGTAGGGTCGCCAATGCCCAACAGTTCGCCACAAAACTGCCCTGCGGATTGTATCTCTCTAAGTCTGGCCCCTCACCCCAGGCATGTTACGGCGAAGCAAGCGCTACCGGTACAGACCTAGGGTTTATTGTAGCGCGCAAACCCCACCACGACGTCAACGTAGAGATACGGCGATGGAGTTATTATTATTATTAAATATAAGAAATAGTCACAATAACAATTTGTAAAATTAAATTTAATTGAAATCATGTACGAACAAAAAATGTGAAAATTCCTTACGTTCGATACTTACTAATAGTCATAGTAAACAATGAGGTGGAGGCGTAAGTAAACTAATAAAAACAAAACCTATCGTGTTAATAATAATATAGGCATAAACTGAAAGCGTAGTGTATTGTGTTCAATTGTGAGAACCGATACAATACCGATAATAACACTTACTTAATTTCATAGCATTGTTATGTGCACTGTTTACGAACTACGTAATTATGGGTAATATTTAGCACGCACGTAATCTAGATGATTCAAAACTTAAAAATTCAAAATGTTTTTATTCCGCTTACACCGGCACCTAGAAAACGTCAGAATCTAAGTATGCCGTTTCCGATAGCGAAAACCGGCAAGAAACTCCATGGTTACTCTTTAAAGAAAATGTTTATTCTTACAGTATTTCCTTCTTACATTATTAATAGAAATGTGAAAACAGTGTAGACCATTCAATATTGTACCCATAAACACAATAAAAATAACCATAATATTATTCCGTGGAGTCTATAGTGTTCGTTCACACATTCACATTTTTAAAAAGAGGCTACATAATAAAACAAAAGAAGAAAAATAAACCTATCTAAAAGGGAGCTAAGGAATTGTTCAGTTATTTATTTTTTTGTTTTTATCCAGCTGAAAGGCAAATCGGCAATTCAATAATTTAAGTACTACTTAATTTGTCAAGGTCTCGGAAATCTGCGGAAACATTTCAAAGAGTTACAGTGGCTCTTGAACACAAGGAAAATTTAAGGAACAGTGTGGGTTTTGGTCAGCAAAAGTCTGACACGCCCTCTCACTCCACCCCAGAGCGGGAAAAAAAAAACCCCAGAGCGGGAAATGTCATTTAATGATTTCCCACCTAAAAGAAAAGGTTCGAAAGAGGTACCACAGCCCTGGAAAGCAACTGAAGGAACATAGGTCAGTTTCAATCAGTAAAACTCTGACGCAAGGCGGACTTGCTTCGCCCAGAGGAGAAAAGAATACTTGTTTGATGATTTCCCTTTAAAAAAGTATTGAATTAATCACTCCACTGATTACAACTTTAGTGTAGTAATTAAATAGCAACCTGACATCTATCATACTTGAATAGACTTACGACAATATTTTGTTTGAAGTTTCTTCTAATTTCATTCTCCTCGCTCCGGACTATGACCTGTATCAGGGCCCGGCCTTGTACTATTGTATATTCTGTGGTCATTGCGAGAAGTCGTTGCCGCCGATCGTCCTTACGGTGACACGGCGGTGCTCATTTTAAGGGGAGCACACCTCCACCGTATGCTCCACCATGTCCTCCGGGCTGTTCACCCAAGGGTGACATCCGGGCGTTTTTTCCGCATGAATTCGATGCAGAAACCACCCGAACTTACCATATCCGGTGAGGACCTATGTCATGCGGAAGATGAGAACACCGTGACGTCTTTCTGGCCACTCAGAGATGGGACTTACCGCCATAAGGCGTGCCCAAGTACTTAGGCCTAACTGCATAAATAATGAAAGTGGTAAAACCATTTTGATTTGATTGGTGAAAAAATAATATTATCAAATGACGTCAAAGACGCAATGTGTAATGTGTGTACATTATGGAGCGTTACCCCATGGTAACACTCCGAATGAACAAGCCTTCGGAAAAAAAAGAAACCGCATTAAAGTTGAACTATCTTTCTAGAAGTACATACAACAGTTTCGCCATCAACATGTAAAAAACTTAAATTACATTGGTTAAAATTAGTCGTATTCGTCGTTCTCTTGTCCCAATGTCATTAATGGCATCCAGTCTCGGTAGACCAGCCATCACAGTGGAAGTTATTGTAATAGCGCACAAGTGTGTAGATACTCAAACAAGTCAAACACACGTAGTTGTTAGTGTTAAAGACCAATGGGTCGACAATCCAATAAGACCAGGGAGAGGTTAGACGCAGACCAATTGCTAAACGTGAGTTCAATAACTCAAGGGTCGCCGTGAAACCTCTAGCTGACCCAAGAATTAGTCATAGGATATGCCTTCACCCAGCAGTTTTGTTCGAAGCACGTTCTTCGATTGTTGTAGTTAAAAAAATTATCCAAGTGCCCTTTAAATTAGTTTAGAGTAATTCAATTCAATTCCTCTCAACTAATTTAAAGAGCATTTGGATGTTCAAATGTGTACAGAAAAGTATCTACTAGATCTGCACGGAAGTCGCCAACAAAGTACTAGCCTTTGACAGAAATGAGTCGAATTGTAATTAGTGTGTCCTAGGTACTTAATAACTCATCCCACCCACATGGTCAAAGCGTTTTGGGAACACATTCATTATGCGTACAGTTAGCTGCTGGAATGGAGTGCCCTGCCGGAGTCTGTGTTTCCTGATAGCTATAACCTAGCGGTCTTTAAGTCAAAAGTAGGTTACTTCTAGGCAAGCGTGCTCCTTCGTCGGCCCCATCATCACTTACCATCAGGTGAGATAGTAATATTATCAAAATGCATTATAAAAAAAGTACCTTCCTCAATCATTTTAGATTTTTGAGCACGTCAAATAATCTCGCAAATACACTTAAAAGCTATTGATTGGACAAAGTTCCCTGTTTTGAAGACCTTTCTTTTTTTTTTTTTTTTTTTTTTTTTTGGTGACAGTCTCACATAACCTTTGGCCCCAGTAGGCTTCGGCCCTGCTGGACCCCTACAGTTTGCTGACAACTCCTTGAGGCGCACGGGAACGGTGCGCGCCGTAGACGACCTGAGCTCGGACCGGTCTGTTACCGGACGGACGGACAGCGAGCTACCCATTGTCCACCGTCCGCGAGCAGACCTTTCTTGTTCGAGAAGTGTTCAAAGTTGCAAAAAATCAAGTGTCAATATAGTGTTTATGCAAAAAGATAGTAGTTAAACCAGGGACCGTTTTCGGTTAAGGTATACGGTTACATTACCGGTATTAAAATACGGTACCACTTTATTTTAAAGGTAGACCGAAACCGGTTAAGATTTGCGGTTACGCTACCGGTATAAAATAACGACAGCGCTATTTTTTTTAGGTACCGCTATACCTTTATTTAACCTTTACTCAACCGAAATAATTCCGGTACCGAAATTATTTCTCGTGCGAGTACCTACGATAAATGCGACGTTGCCAGCTATCACGACAAGTGTATTGCGATTGGCACGACGAAAAAGCGCGGGAGTAGGGGTTTCAAAGGATACCTTAATGTTAGAGGTTTAGGTACCTACCGTAAAAAATAACGGTACCGTTATTTTTCGGTAGTGAAAAATTTATTAATCGTAATTTTTCGGTAATGAAAAACAACGGTACCGTTATTTTTAGGTATTGAAATAAAAAGGTATGACGTCATACCGTTAACCCTTATAACCGATATTTTTTCGGTTTGCAGTCCCTGAATTAAACTATCCACTAGATTAGAAACAGGTTAGGAACACTCAAGGATCCCACTGTGACTGCGAGATTGCTCAAAAGAGTCATGCTAGAACTACAGTAGATCGATGCGCACGTGTAACACGTCTGATTTGTACGTAGAACGGCGTCGCGTGGCTTGGCGTGGCGTATATCAAGTGTAGCTCTAGAAGTCTAAGTTTCCATATAAAATGTATGGAGAACGACGCGCCCTGATCAGCGTGTGTGGCACACCCTTTAACGTGGCCCTGGAATGCAAAAGGCAACAGAAGGAATATAAGATGACCTGTAATCAACTACTATACTTTAGCGTATAAACAATTGTAGCTTCACATACCTAGTTAATTTATTTCTTGAAACTGATGTTTCGTTTTGCTACATTTTTTTTAATGAGAAAAACGTTAAACTTTACTTGTAGAGTGGATTTTTTCCTAACACTATGATCTCAGAAAAACGAACCGCATTAAGACAAAGAATCAAATCTTCCTGCTTTTTTTTCAGGAGGTTAGAAATTACTTAATGGTTTCTTCCGCTCTAGGGTGGAGCAAAAAAGCGTGTCAGACGTTTGCTAACTAAAACCCGCCTATGTTCCTTCAGTTACCCTTTCCGTTTTAGGCCCATGCGGGTATCAGCCCTGTTGTACCCTTACGGTTTTGTTGCCATCTCTTTGAGGTGGGCGTGCAATACTACGTGCCGTTAACGACTGGGTACGGCCGTAGGACGAGCTGCCCATTGCTCGTCGTCCGTAAAAGCCTGCCCGGCTTGATACTTTATCGATCGCATTTGGCTACAGTCTTTGCCATAACTTGTTTATCTAAGAAGTTACAGGGTGGTTTTTGGGATGCATTGCATTCAGCATCAGCCTTATAATGTTCCCACTGCTGGGACTCAGATCTCCTCTCTAGGAGAGCGAATGGGCCGTAATCTAAAACGCGGGCCCAGCGCAGATTGGTGAATGTCACATGTTTTCGAATTTTTAGTTCTAGGACATGCCGATGATGTTTTCCTTCACCGTTTTGGAGAGCAGTGGTGATGAATTAAATTACAAAAAGTAATGCGGCTGCCTGGGTTTGAACCCTCGACCTACAACTCGTAAGTCTGAGTTAATTTCGGAAGTCGGTGTTAAATAAGAAACAAACAATACCGCGAAACACCGACTTCCGAAATCTTCAGTTGGTAAACCTTCTCAATTCATCTAAACCTATTGTTTTGCTATTTCATGAAAAAATTATTCAATAGGGTTACTGCCTACCATGGAGCATTCTTAAATAAACAACCAAAATGTACTAAAATATACTCAGTAGAAGATTGTTAAAGTTGTCAAAAATAAAAGGCCCGTTTTGACATTTGATGTTTTTTTATTTACATTATGTAAATGTCTTTGTAACCATTATGTAATTACATTAAAACACTTTATGTAATTAATTATTATTTTATTGTTTCTTTCAGTTTCGTTCCAATTTACATTCTAGGGTCTTTCTTAAATGTCAAAACGGACCTTTTATTTTTCAACGACTTTAGCTGTTGTAATAACGGCTAAAACTATCCACGTGCTCTACTCGTAATATCATCGTTAGCCATTGTAATTTATCACAGCTTACCTGGTTATTATGGAAATATCCCACATGACCACACCATCAGTCCGAACGAGATGTTGAATTGAACTCATTTTAACAAAGTGGTCTTGCATAATTACGAGTATAAGTAACAATTATGTCATGAGACTGCAGGGATTAAGGTGTTTGTTTATTTTATGATTGATTGTTTAAAAGAATCAGAAAAAATCCCTACTCTTTAGGTTAAAAACGTACTTCGTGTCGTTTCTCGTTTTCCTTCCTAACAAAATGAGTAAGAGAAAAGCCACAGGCCACAACGTAACGTGATACAAACAACAGTGAGTACTTTAGCTACGGATCGCTATATAATAAAAACTCGAGACACACCGGCGTTTGTTATCATTTCGTGTTTGCTTTCGAAGCGGCACGATCATCTGCATGTGATCATACCAAACAGGTTCCATTTATTTGGCGACTTAAGAAAAATGTCGAAGTCCACAGTGACGTTTTTAATTTTAAGTATAGTTTTAACGTTGTACGCTAGTGATGGGAACGGCGAGAAGCAGCCTGTGGTGCAGACCCCGCTCGGGGAAGTAGCGGGTTATTACATGCAGACCAGAGGAGGACGCCAAGTAGCCGCATTCACCGCCATCCCGTTCGCTGTCCCGCCGATTGGAGATCTAAGATTTAAGGTAGGTACCTACTTTATGTACCTACCTATATATAAATATATAATTCACGTACCGCACTGCGAAATAAGATAACATGATAACCTGCTTCATTTATTTTTTTAGTTTCTAATCGTATTTATCATACTAATACGTTGATGATAAACACGGTTTGATTTATTGTAGGTATAATGTATTTAAAGAAATATTTTTTAATTATAAAGAGTAGAGTGTAAATTATTGTATGTGTTGTGAGTGTGATAAATAGTTAGAGAATTTATTTATTTACTTTGTTTGTGCTGTGATTTTATATTCTAATCTAAGTGCTAAGTATACTAGTTGCAGTTTACAATCTCAATATTTTTATAGATTTAATCTTTCAACAAACAATTCCATTCTAATAACGAAGTCCGATATCTAACAATGTATTATTCGAGGGACATACGTCCCAACACACACAAGTAGGTTGTGTACTACCGGTGCACAACTTTAATAACAGGTTTGTTATTATAGAAAAACACAGATCAACACACGTCATCAACGGTTTCGGGCACTATTAATATTGATGTAGAGAATTAAGTTATTTAATAATTACACACAAACCTATACCTCAAGAGATAAGATTATTATCATCAAGATTCCTATCTGCTTTGTTAATGTTTTGCGAAAGTGTATGCTTATGTGTTTTTTAACCTATGTTAATGAGGTTTATGGATAGCTATTATTATTGGATTGCTGGCAGATTGGATTGCCCTTATATCGAATATTGCTGTAGCAGACATGTTGCTGGCTGTGTCCCATAATATTATGATTGTTTATTTTTGTATCTTGTGTTTTGTGTTTTTTTTTTATGGGATTATTGCCTGAAATAAATTTTAACTTTTCTTTTTTTTATTACTATCTATAAACCTCACTTAGGTACATAAACTAACTCAGAGAAAGGTCATAGGAATAACAAGATGCATACTTCTAAAAAATTTGATGAAAATTATGCCTCAAAATCATTTAATCCAAGTATCTACTTAGTCTTCTACAGTTACTAGTCTTCGTTGCTTCTTAGTAACAGTTTAACCTCTAAATACATATTCGCTGTGTTTTTTTTTCAATTTGGTATGACTCTAGTGGCATAGCAATTTTTTATTAAGCGTGTAATGAATGACTAAAACATATTTTGGTACGGAGCTGTTTTGTACGTCAAATGCAACCTCGCCGTACCTACTTGATAAATAATTCATACATATTAAGCTACGGGTTTTTAAGTTCATAGTATTATTTAAATAATATCTAACCAATGCTACAGAGGTATAATGAATTAAAATTAAAATTTTGACAAATTGACAGGCTCCTGTTCCAATAGGACCATGGGAAGGGACATTAGATGCGACTACCGTCAGCCCAGTATGTGTGCAGAAAAACCCGTACATTCGTCAAAAAGACATCGTTGGCCAAGAAGACTGCTTGTATCTCAACGTTTACACACCGGTCACAAGTAATGTGCGTATTAAAATCGTTTAGCTGTTCTTTTATTTTAACAGGAAGGACAGAACCAACGAAGTAAAACGAACCGTAATTAAAAGGTCGGTTTAATTTTTTTTAATACTGTCCACACGGATTCTGGTTTTGTGAGTTCAAAGTTGTTTAAACTTGAATTGAAGTATTATGAAATAATCTAACTTAGTGTGTATAAGCCTCCTTCCTTCTTTTTCAGGGATGGAGCTATAGCTGTATAGCTCTTGCTGTATAGCATGTATAGCTCCATTTCTCTTTTTCATTCGCACGACCAACTTTAAACGGCCCTTGGTAATTTATTTAAAAATCCGCAGGATGTCGAGAAACGACTTTTACCGGTGATGGTGTTCTTGCATGGTGGTGGATGGATGTGTGGAGACGCCACCACAGAGATGTATGGGCCACAGTTTATACTGGATAGAGATGTCATACTAGTAACTACGAATTACAGATTAGGTGAGTAATTAAAGAGAACGACTACTTACATATTTAAAACAAAGTTTTCTTGAGAGTTGTTACCAAAATACTTCGATTCACAGTACAAAACTTAAATGATTTTGGACTACACTTAAATAACATAACAATTTGTTAAAATTACAGGTCCATTAGGTTTTCTATCTACTCAAGATGAACACTGTCCTGGTAACAATGGGTTGAAGGACCAACAAGAGGCTCTACGGTTTATACAGAAGAACATTGAGAGCTTTGGTGGCGACAAGAACTCCGTTACAATATTCGGAGAAAGCGCTGGTGGGGCCAGTGTGCACTATCACATGATATCAGAAACTAGTGCTGGTAAACCATGTTGATTATTACTATAGTTAATTAACGAATACAGCTGACAAGAAACGTCTAAGAAGTGTCTTATCACTGAAACTAAGTAATGATCTACATACGAATATCTTATTAGGTTTTTTTTTATGTTGCTTACTGAATATTTGTGAACACCGTTAGTTTGAGATAAACTAACATCCTATTGGTGAAAGAATTTTTACAATTGGTCTAGCAGTTTTTGAATTTCTTCATTACAAACCAAAATACAAACATAGGTACATAAATACAAATCTTACTTCTTTGTAATATTAGTAGGTAGAGAAATCGTAATATTGTAAACTTTTTATTTTCAATAAGACTCGGATACATTGCAAATGATTAAATTTCGGACAGATTTTTTGCATTTAAAATTATCTAGGAGAGTTTACACTGTTGTAAGATTTGTATTTTTTATGGTGTTTGCCATTAGGTATTCTAGGACGTAATACAAAACAAGTAAATACTTTCTTAAGACTAGATAATACCCTTGCTAGATGAGCAAGCAATCTCATCGTTTTAACAGAATCTCTACAGTGATAAGATCCCCTCGTGCCCTCGTAGTTGTGTAGATTTTGAAGCTGTGAACCACATCTGATAGCGAATTTAATGAAAGGTTATAAATCTGCAGGTCGAACTGGATCATACAGGGATCCTTTAGTCAGCGACTCAAAGGATGGGATGACTGAGGTCTCTTGTAGATACCAATTCATTAAAGTACCAGTACCGTACCGGTACCAGTAAGGTTTACTACCTACAAGCCTGGGCTTGTACCTACAAGCCTGGGCTTGTACCTACAAGCCTGGGCTTGTAGGTAGTAAACCTTACTGGTACCGGTCTCATCTAGTTTAAAATGACGAAAAAATTGACCTGTAGAAGTATTTTTTAAAGCCTATTTGCAAAATAAATACCATTTGTCATTTTTATTTTCATTTGATACAATACAATACTAATTTTATCTACAATCAATTTTTGAATACGTTTCCTCCTAAATATTTTAATTTGTAAGCTAACAGCTTAGCAACGGCTGGATTGATTTGTCATAAAAAGGTGCACGCAAACATTGGCGCTAAACATTGTGAGAGTTCAAAGAACTTTTAACTATTGTGTTGCGGTTGAGTGGGAAGTGTGAAAGTGTAAGCAATATAGGGGACAAAGTTTACTCTTGGAGCCAGTATCTTACGTACTTACTATCACTACAAAGAACTAAATTAAATTCGTGTTGAGATAGTGCCTGAGAATTAGTTTATATCACTGTGTATGATTCAAATTAAATCTTAGACATAAAACGTAACATAAGTCTAATGATAATGCGCTCTACTCAACAGTCGAGTTTCGATTGATATAGAAACTGAGTAATATGATTATATCAGAATTCCAGATTACCACTATACCACTTTAGAAAAAAATTAGGTTTCTCTATAGGTACAAACTTTTGGACACGCGTTGGGAAAATCCTTTTTTATCCTTTGCATACATTATAAAGGGCATCACTGTTCTAAATTTCAATGCTTTAGGTTCAAGAGTTTGGGATGGGCGTTGAGGAGTTTTTGAGTGATACAGAAGTAACGGATTTACATAAAATTAAAAATATTTTCAGGACTATTTCACAAAGGAATATCAGAGTCGGGTACGGCTCTAGTGCCATGGGCTGAGGCACCTCCAGGTGAAGCTCTTCGCAACGCGTTTCGGCTGGCTAAGTTTATGGACTGCCCACAATCGCCTTCAGAAAAAATGATCAACTGTCTTCGGACCAAGGACAGCTATGACATCATTAACACAGAGTTTCGTTTTTATGTACGTCCACTTTGCCTTTTTATACCCACACATAGATAGGTACATATATTACGCACTTAGAACTCTTTTTCATCTGTTATTGTTTTAATCTTGAATAGTATTAAAATCACATTTGTCAAGTCATAATAAATATGTCTACCTATTATGTGATAATTAAGTTTATGGTACCTACCTTTGCGACTTCTCATTCACCGCATAATTTAATTTTGTAATATTGCGTTTTAAGGAGTGGGACTATGAGCCAATGACCCCATTCAAAGCGGTGGCAGAACCAGACCTCCCTGGGGCATTCCTGAAGAGGAGTCCTCGTAAAATACCTAACGTACCAGCAGTGCCATGGATGACAGGTCTAACCACACATGAAGGGTGCTTGAAATCAGTTTGTAAGTTTCTTTGTTCTTAGTGTAGATAAAGCAAGCTTTTGTACAGTACGTGCACCTACTCGGTACTTTACAGTACTGTATTTCTGTTAGTAGAAAGTTTGCTCGTATATTGCAGTACCTATAAGGGAATGCATCCAATTCACAGCCCGATTTTAAATTCTATTTATTGGTTTTACGTTCCATAGTCACAATACATAGTAAAGAGTTCCATTACCTCTATAGGATACTTATAAGAGATCTTTAGAAGAGAATACTTACTCAGTTGTTACGTAATAAAATTAAGATACCAAAGGTCCAAGCATACCTTGCTTGGTTTAAGTATATAAAATTGGTTTTGTTTTATAGGGATTACAGCAAATAATTCCAGATATGAAGAATTCATTTCGGCTTTTGATACTATCGCACCAGTTACATTCTACTATGAGAATTCACCGTACGTTGACGAGATTACTGAGAGCATACGTCAAAAATACCTGAAGGAAAACGACCTAAAGGCAACACAGCAAGGACTTCTTGATGTAAGTTACTAGCATTTGTTGGAAACAGGATGAAACGTGACAGAAAGTAGAAAGCAGAAACGTTTATTTCAAAATTTACAGGTATGTAAGAGTTGTCAAAAGGTCGGTCAGTCAGAAAAATGACACTAAATTGCACGTTCCAAAGCTTAGATTTCTACGGAGAAGAACGTGCAAGAAACTCGCATCATATCAGCTATCACGCATTTATAAGTCAGAAAAAAGTGACAAATCGTTATCAAAGCCTTTATTAACATATAGAGTTACATTCTATTAATATCACTACTAATTGTATTGCACTTGCACTGTCTCTTTTACTTCCTATCCTTGACTACGCTGATATCAGCTATTGCGATCTCACTAGGTTAACTATATCGAATTATCGAGAGACTTCGAAATCTTTGCATAAGATTTAGATATATAGTATTTGGCGTGCACAAATGTTATCACTAAATTTTCATACAAAACTCAACTGGGCGGCCTATACTCGTAGGTCATCAGAAAAGTTGAAGCTAGAAATGCCAAGCTATTGCATAAATGTTTTTAAGTCATTCACAGTTCTAGTAGCGCACCTATGGAGTGTTTTGCTTAGCCAATGAAACAAGCACATTTACCATCTTTCAAAAATTTCCTTCACACCTCTGTTCTTGGACGTCTTTAAACTATATACATATTTCTCTGGAACATTGTAGGTAAAATAATATGTACATATTTTTCTGCTTTCGTATATGTATTTAGGTATATTAGTGTAAATAGTACGCCACGAACTACCTGCCTATTTTTTCTCCTTCCCTGTCAAATCCATCTAACGATGGTCTGTATATAATCGCTTTTAGTGATCTAAGGTCAGTTGAGGTGTTAGATAGACTCCCACTAATTATAAGCTAAAGAAATCGTTCGAAGATTTCCCAAATAAATAAAAATATCAGCGGGATTGTACGAGAGAGTTACCGTGGCTGCGGCAAAAGGGAATTGAAGGAACAGAGATGAAGTTTTAAACAGTAAAACTCTCAAAGATTCAAAAGAATTACAGGTACTTTTGAAAGGTCAAGGAGTCAGTCTGTCAGAAAAAAATGATGCTAATTGCAAATTTCAAAGCGTAGATCTCTATGGACAAGAATGTGCAAGAAACTCCATGGACACTCTTTTCAATCATTTTATGTATAACGATGTAATCTCGATTACATGTTTCTTGTCGCTGAGAGTGAATAATGTTCTGTGGTGGCCACAATAACTTTGAGAAAATTTTTTTTGCGGAGCCGGAAGTAGTGTCAGACTCTTACTGACTAAAAAGCTACCCCGTTCCTTCGTAGCCTATCGTGCCGGGGCCGGGTATTCCTTTCGGAAGTTAACCCATGACCCCAGTAGGCTTCGACCCTGCCTGCCTGCAGTTAGCAGGCTGGGCCTCTTCGGTGTGCTGACAGCTCCTTGAGGCGCGCGGGAACAGAACACGCCGTCGACGACTTGGGCTCGGTCCGGTCGGTTACCGGACGTTCGGACAGCGTGCTACCCATTGCTCGCTGTCCGCAAGCCCGCGCCTACGGTGGCCGGAAATCGGGATCGGAATCCCGGCGGCGGCTGGGGCGAGCGCCCCGTTGCCTCTGCCTGATGCGGTCGGCCTCCTCCTTTGCTAGCATTACTGCTTCGCAGAAGGAGGCGACCGCCTGCCATTCCTCCTCACTACGGACCATGGCCTGAACCAAGGCCCGGCGAGAGAGATCGCTGCCGCCGATCGCCCCCATGAGGACACGGCGATGCTCCGCCCAGGCGGGGCACACCTCTACAGTGTGCTCCACCGTGTCCTCCGGGTGTTCCGCACAGTGGCGACACCCGGGCGAATCCTTCGCGCGAATCCGGAACAGGTACTTAGCGAACTTTCCTTGTTCGGTAAGCACCTGCGTCGTGCGGAAGTTGAAAACGCCGTGAGGTCTTTCCAACCACGCCTTAAGGATGGGCCTTATCGCCCTAATTGTGACGCGGCCCGAACGAGGTTGCGATAGTCGCTGACGACATTTCGCCATCAGATCCGCCGGAGCTCTGTCCGCCATGCCTCGACTGGTCGTGGCAGCGGAATTTCGCCCCGGCGTTGCATCTCCATGCGCTTGTCGTGCATGTGTGCAAGGACTGTTGCCTCCAGATCCCACGGCGGTTGATCAGCATGGAGGGTCGCCGCCTCGCGCGAAATCGTTCGGTACCCTCGCACCATGCGGACATAACTTTGCGGATTCATAATGATTATTGTTTTATTATTTACAGATTTACACAGACTCGTATTTCGCATATCCAGCCGTCGAGGCTATTGAGCTGGTTTTCAATTACACGAAGAATCCAGTTTACTTGTATGAATTGGCTTATAGAGCCACAAACAGCTTTTCACAGATTTTTGGTGATCCGGAAGGAAATTACGGTGAGTTATTTGTAGATAATATTAAGCTGCTCTGCTTTCAGAGGAGCTCAGGCTGTAAATAAGTAGTAGCGTCAAGTGGTTTTATAATATGTACAAATATGACTGTACGCAATTGTATACCTTTCGACGACACTATCATGTTGATTACAGATTTGATAGGGAAATCCTGAGTACGTATGAATTTTCTGATATCATCATGCCATTATCATCATGCCGACTCTTTCGTATCTCGAAAACGCTCACGATTAATAGAAGACGAAATAAAAGACGCATGGTCCAAAATAAAATGATAAGTTATTATTCAAAACTGGAGTAGCATAAGCATAGCATAGTATAATCAGCCTTATAATGTTCCACTTTAAAAGAGTAACCATGGAATTTCTTGCCGGATGGAGAGGAATCCATGAGAAACGACCGTTTGGAACCGTGAACTAGCTTTTGACGTTTTTTATGTGTCCATATAGGCCTGCGTGAAATAAAAAGTTTTTTATTTTAATTTTGATCTATTTCTGACTTTCATGATAACTCTACCTGGAATAAGGAATAAGTTAATCTACACAAACCAACCCTTGGTTGGTTTACCGTGAATGTTGATAAGGAAAATAATGATGTTTGTCTTTTTCAGGAGTATGTCACGCTGATGACCTGATGCATCTGTTCCCAATTGGGTTCCTCGAAAAACCAATTTCTCCTGAAGATATCAAGATCAGCGAAACTATTGTAACGCTGTTTACTAACTTTGCTACTTCTGGGTAAGTATAAAGGTTCTTGCGTTAAATTTATATTTTCCGGAAACCTCGATAAAAAGTTTAAGTAGTTTTTTTTTTATTATAATCAGGGAAGTCAACTCGGCCTCTAAGTGTATACTTACTTATTGAACACACTTGAGTGATAAGGTTTATTAATGTCCATTTTACTCGGTGCTGCGCTAATTTCTTTGTGGGTTAAAACATTCTTCTTTAAATTGTCCTTTTTTTTCTCTTTCTGTATAAATTTTATTTTTGTGGTGATAGTCAGTATACTTATATTATGTTTCTCCAAAAATACCTTTCTTGTCTTATCTTTACATGCTATATTTTAAAATGGACATAATAGATGTCCGTAAAAAGGCTAACAAAACAAATGGGATTGGTTGGATCCCGCTAGCTGCATCCACGGCGAGTGCTGTGCATATGACTCTAAGCAGTTGGCTCCTGCAGATGGAAAGCATCGTCTTGGGACGAATTTGGTGGAGAACTTTGCCCAGCGGAGAAACTGAAATGGCTTGAAAAAGTCACTTTACATATATCTGAAAACCTGATATTTTGCGATTTCAAGGGATATTCCAATGGTCCAAGAAATCATGATCATCAAATAATTAATTTAATTATTTATGACATTTCCAGAAACCCCAATAAACCCGTGCCTGTGCCTCTAAAATGGGAGGCAGCGACATCAGGACGCAATATGGAGTACCTAGAAATAGCAAGTCAATCGACGATGAAGAAAGATCTTGCGTCGCGGTCGCGGTACTGGGGCACCTTGCCTCTCTGGTATAACGTTCGCAACCGCAGGTTTAATGACGAGCTTTAAAACAAGCAACTTGTAAATAAATCAAATGTTTTCTTATACATATTATGTTTTATTTGGTCATATTTATCTTGATAAAAATTACTCTTAGTTGTCACCAGTTGTCGCACTACACTTCATAGTAGATTAGCTATCTTAGGCAAGTCACACAGTAACAGATTCAAGATTATATCTTGGTCGTTGAATGTTTCCATCATTGGTTTCAATAACTGTCAACATTAGGTAGGTATAGTATAGATATGGTAATTTAACAAAGAAGCTTTTAAATCACAACGAAAAGATTGATATTCTAATAAGCTAAGCCTTAGGTCAAGTAGATCTCGACGAAAATATCACTGCCAATCATGGAATCTTTGCATAATCAAGACAATTGATTACTAAACTCGTTAGCTATTTGCTCTTTGTACATATTCCAGCAGGGGTCCACCAAGAACTGAAGTTTTTATAAATGGTTTTTTCTGCCATTAAATCTTCATCATTAATCATGGCACAGAACCTGCAATATTCATCAGTTTTCGGGCTCTCATGTCTGCGACGAAGTATATAATACTTTCGCCATCTAAAAAATCGATAATAAATTTCACGATTTTCTAGAATGTCGTATATTTCACTGGCTAAATTTTTTGCTCCCAATTGATAAGCATTTAGATATGAACCAGGTGGCAAATATCTGAAATTAAAATATGAAATGAATTAGATATGTCCATTTAATAAACTTTTAGTAAAGTGTAGTTACAGTTACAGTACCAAGTTATTTTATTTATACTTGCCTTGAATAATCAGCTCCACCATAGACTACTGGTACGGTATAGTGATCTAGGGCGTACAATATCTTTTCTGTTACATAATCTTCGCTAATAGCATTTTCAAATGCAAAATAAAAATAGTAACTTCTTTCCAACTCTTCAAGGCATCGAGGCATTATAGATTTCGGACATTGAAAAGTACCGCATGAGCCGTACACGTCAATTTTTAAATCAAAATCCTTTAAGTATGCTTGAAGTTCATTAACAAATTCTTCTCTTTTACTCAATGTGTTGCAATTAGAAACGAACCAAGCTCCCGCTTTGTTTTTGGACGCCAGTTTTTGTTTTAAATCTTTATCAATAGGAGACATATCGTCCACACTCATCCAATCCATATCTGTGCTGGGTCCGATAATGTGATTACTTGAATTTAATACAGCGATATATCCCCAGATGGCATCAGAATCTAGTTTATAAGTCCACGTCCAGTTGAAGAAATTGTCCCAGTTGTTTTTGCAGATGGGATAGTTAGCTGCTGCTTCAACATTTGCGTACACATATTTTTGGCGAAACGTTCGCACTCTTGGAAGGTCGTCACTGCTGATAATTTCTACAAGTTGAGGTCCGTTAAATGCGATGACGTCGTATTCAGTGTAGTCTCTTAAAAGTTGTCTGTTACTAGTAACATAACAATTGACATATTCACATTTTTTATTTTTGAAAACACTATTTCCTTCCCCGAAGTAAACAAATGGGTATGAGTTAGGGTTAGTCCACAGCAAGATATATTTGGTTTTAGTTCTCGGTTTAATATTATATGCTATCTCTTCAGTTGTTGTTTTATAGAAAGGCCTGTTTGTAACACGAGGAATTTCGATTTCCGTTTTCTTTAAATAACTGGTATTATTTAAATAAAATATCACGAATATTAACGTCACAGTAACAAAACAGTATACTGATTTACTCTTTAGGTTGACGTGCATCATTCAAGTCTGTGCAAACATTATGCGTGTATTTTACGTCTCTCGTTTACAAGTCGATTTTGTTTACAGACAACTTTGTCGTATCTGTTTTTCGCCAGAATTGTTAAAGATTCAATAGGCCACATTCTTCATTCTTCGGTTTCACACCTCGAATTCCATAGTATTGAATGTTTGCGTGTTTTGACGATTGCGACTGGTAATAATACAAACATATTTTGTAATTATTAGTTAGGTATAATAACGAAAAGTAAAGCAGAACATCGAGAAAACTTTAATTAATTACGGTCCAAAAGTGAATTACTGGAGACCAATAAATTTTATTGCTTTATCTCCATCTGATCAAACTTTTTTCTTTTCATTAACCCCGACGGAAAAGAGGGGTGTTATAAGTTTGATTAGATTCGTCTTAACCAGCGCTATACATTTCTCATGATGTCGAGAAATGGATGCTGGAACTGGGAGGCGACTGATGAAAACCTGGAATGCCTACTATTACAGGCCTATATAATGTATATTTTCGGTTATGAAGCACGTTATCATAGCACAAAATTACAGAAAACTTTTTTTGTCGGGTTTTTTTTTAATTTTATTAATAATTAGTTAATAGGAATAAATAATAATAATAAACCGGGGGTTGTCCTTGGATGCACTAGCATTGCGCGTACAGGGACAATCGTCGGTTGGCATCATGTTCCATTAAAAGTACCTAAAGGGCCTCTGCGAGATGGTTTCGACTCCTCGTACGCCTTCCAAAGGACCTCAGGGTCCTGAGATAAATAAATTCATTAAAATTATAATAATAAAAACTTTATTAAAAGGCGAAGCCAATTAGATACGAAATGACTGATCTATAGAGTATCATTAAAGTGATTGTAAGTGTCATGGTTAAATAAATAAATAAATGGTTCGAACACAAAAACACGGTATTCTAAGATTTTAAAATGTCATAAAGTAATTAAGTTAATGGTTCATTAAACGTATGATATCCTCGTTTGCCACGCTCCAACCACGCACTCCCCATCAGTACACATTATTATATATGTAGGTACCTGTGCCAGATTATTATTAGGATTTGATAGGTGTTTGCATGATGATAAATAACATGTTTGATAAAATGCTTTCTAACAGTCTTGATATATCAAGCAAACATCAAAAAGATGTGTTCATACGAATGCTAATAGAAAGACACGATATCAATGTTTTCTCATTGCTAGATACTTAAGAAACTGATTAGGAAATCTACTTTGTAAGAGGCAAATATGTACCTTCATTATTATAGCTCTGAGTTGATCTCATTTTAATCTTTTGAAGTACACGCGTAATTAATAAACTTATTGAATAGCCTTACTATTATTATTATGCTACGGTTAGGTAGCTGTAGAAGCAATAACAATTGCGGTAGACGTGATATAGAGTGAAGATAGCGAATCGGCAATTTGAAGGTACCTCTTCTTAGGTAGCTCTTTGGCTAGAACGACAGTATTCACATGGAGCCTGGTAGCGGTGGAATCACTTGTAGACTTGCCTGGAATCGCGGTATTGGGGTTAGGAAGTGCGGCTGATGTCGGCTGATGATGATAATGACAGTAGAAGGCTACCTCGAGCTGCAAGTATAATGCTAAGGCTATAGGTAGGAGAAGATACTTGTAGAAGAAGGCGGGACGACCACAACTCCTACAAAAAGGGCACGCACGCGTATAATCAAAAGTTGACAAAAAAAATGAGGAGGCAATAGTTAAATTTAATTAGAAACTTGTACAACCAAACAGCTTACCGACCTAAATGTATGAAGTTCGAGAATCATCCATAATTATAAAACTGTTTTGTGTGTTATTAAACGTCGGCAAAAATTAACCAGTTTAAAGAAACCTCCGTTTGTATTTATGAATACGGAATAAGGTATGTCTTATTTTGCCAGTCGCCAAGGTCATCATCACTAAGCACGTCAACTAGCTATAATATATTATCACATTTATCACGTATGATTGTCATGGTTAACTAGTTCCATTGGTTTTGGTCTTAATCGTGATGTAATCTATCTGATCGTGACCTATGTTATTTTGGAAGGTTTATTATGAAAAAATACGAGTACATACCTACGTCACTCTGAGTCTGAGTATTGAAGGTTTTCCTGTTCGCTAGTTATTGGAAGGTAACCTTTCCAATAACTAGCGACCCGTCCCAGTTTCACATGGATGCTAGAAATCTTTGAAATCTCTAATATAATGTGCGTCTAAACCTTCCTCATCAGTTTTTTTTTTTTATGGTAGGTAAAATCATCGAATGAAAAATCCCTTGGGCGGAGCGGGAAGTAGTGTCAGACTCTTCCTGGCAGCTAGCAGGTTGAGCCTCTATGGTTTGCTGACAGCTCCTTGAGGCGCGCGAGAACAGTACGCACCGTCGACGACTTGGGCTTGGTCCGGTCGGTTACCGGACGATCGTACAGCGTGCTATCCATTGCACGCCATCCGCAAGCCCGTGCCTACGGTTGGCGGAAATCGGGATCGGAATCCCGGCGGCGGCTGGGGCGAGCGTCCCGTTGCCTCTGCCTGATGCGGTCGGCCGCCTCCTTTGTTAGCATTACTGCTTCGCAGAAGGAGGCGCCCGCTCCGGACCGTGGCCTGAACCAAGGCCCGGCGAGAGAGATCGTTGCCGCCGAACCTTCCTCATAAGTCGTGAATCAACTGTTTATACTCCATCTGTTTAGGTACTTAACTAAACGTAAACAATCTTGATATATCTATTTATTTTTAAAAAATCGAGTAAAATATATAATAATTATTTTAATTTAGCTAATTACCTAATATCAGTTTAGGTGAATAACTAATTGTAAACATTTTTAGATGAAAATTTAAGACATTTTTTTTAAATTAAAAGACATGAAGATTGTTTACATATACTTAAGTACCTAAACAAATAAAGTATGATCGTTTTTGTGTATAGAGTGAACAGAAATACAAACGTGGTGGAGGCAATTTTATTATAAATAGGTATGTAAATCATAGACTTGTACTGATCAAAGTTATATTCCATTTCGTAAAGTTGTATTACACAACAGTTCAATACCCAGTGTGTACGTACGTACCTAAAGAGCATACAAACACGATCCAAATGTGTAAATTTTCTATCGCTAAAGGGCCATGCTACTGATATGATAATCATAAAAATAAAATTGATATTATATATTGAAATTGGTACTTCGTGTATAAATGTACTATAGCGAGACGCGCGAAGATTTAATTTCTGAAATTTTTCAATCAGGTACCTGCGCAGTTTTCATAATTTTCCCTTCTGTAAAAACACATAAAAAAATTGTAAAAAAAAATTAAAAGATGATTGGAATCTATAAAGTCTTTCTCAAGTTATAGAAGGATTAAGGAAAATAGGGATTCATGTTGAGGCCAGATCATAGAAATTGATAATAATGTAATATTCCACAACTATCACAAAACGCCGTCTAGTCCCAAGCTAAGCAGAGCTTGTGTTATGGGTACTAGACAACTGATAGACATACTTATATATTTCTAAATACATAGGTACATATTAAGTATTATTGATAAATGATCACTTCATGGTAAGGCCAGCTAAAAGTAATAATAATAATGTGATAATAATATAAGTATGTCAATCCTTGTTTGGCCATAATATCATTGATGTAGGATTTTTATGATAATAAAAAGGTTAAATAAAAAATAAATAATAATGAGGAAAAATCATCAAACTTTAACGCTTAAAATGACCTGGCCAGTTTTACTTGGCTATATCATGAAATTATCAATTTATAAGATCTTACCACGAAAGATAGACTATCTAAACTACCTAATGTGCTAATAAAAGAAGTACATTTTGTTTAATAAAAAGGAAATTTACATGTTCGTTTTACTGCCTTCCTAGTTAAACCATTTTGGAGCACACTTGTTGGATAGTATTAAAGTCTATAATGGACATAGGTAGAAAGATTTTTTAACCCCTTAGGGGTTTCGTAAAATCCGTTCTTAGCGGATGTCAACATTCTATAAGGAACCTACCTGCCAAATTTTAAGTTTGTTGGTGTTAGTTTCTAAGATCTCGTGATAAATGAGTGAGTGGTATTTCGCTTATAAATGTATAGAAGCAGATGTACTAAGAGGCTTCAATGAAAAAGAACTATAATAATAAAGCTTTAATCAATAGGAAGTGACAGCATATTCAATGGGATATGAATGCTAAAAACCAGATGATATATTACGAATATTAGTTTTGGCGTAGAAAGGGATTTCAAGTTGGGTCCTGTTCTAACCCCAGACCCGGACGCTGTTGTCCCAGGAGCAACTAGCCAGTGCCACGCCATTCGGAGACATGGAGATGGAAGTCACACGATTGTCGTGACCATGAAGAGTACCTGAAATCAATAAATATTTTTTTTATTGATTCAGTATGATAGATCTAAACAGGTTTTTTGTGGCTACTAGCGTCTGCCAGTGGCTTGAGCCGCAGCAATGTCGGTTATTGCGGATGTGAAGTCGTAGTCAAAGTTAGATAAAAAGTAACCAAGTTCTTCCTTGGAGTTCAAGCTCACTTCGTTCAAAATTTTACCAAAAGCTCAAGTTGTTTATCCGTGTATGCGTAACAGACAGACAGAGTAACTTTCACATTTATAATATTAGACTAATCTATAGATTAGTTTTTTTAAGTATAACAACACGAATCAAAAGAAAAACCTAATAAGTCAATTTGGTGTACCACCGGATATCTATGGGTACAACATTAGGTATATAAGTTTTTCATAAAGAGCCCAAAGCAGTACGCAAGCGTTTTAAATATCAATACACCAGCTCATTTAAAACTTAGTGTTATATTAGAGCCGTATTACCGTGTTCAATTCAGCTTTTGGTTTTATAATGGTTATTTATTGCGGTATTAAACAGTACCAGCTGGCTGTATAAAGGACGCGGATAGTTGCCTCATGGTTCTAAAACAGCTTAATAAAACTTTACTCAACGACTTGAAGTATTTTGAGACACTTTTTCGGCAGTACTTTTTTTAGCTCCTAGTGTTATTCATATAACTTATTGTTGTAAAATTGATATTTTTGGTACACTATTTTAGGTACAGTGGTGTTATAACCACTCATTATAAGTCTGTATTACTGACACAGTGACTTTTTTTATCGGGATACACCCGCATTAGAATTTTGCCTTCACGTCTATCAATCCCGGAGTTTTCATAGCCAGTTATGATGGCAAAAAACCTCGACAAATCAACTTCTAAAACTGTTTCGTGTAGTTCATTGGCCTATACACCGTTAAATTTTGGTCGTTTTAATCCCGAGGAGGGTCGATTCGGTACATAAAACATTATCGATTTGTTGCACCAATGCGAGCTCAGTCAGGAAGCGTTTAGCAAAGTCATTCTTTGTATAAAAAGCACCTACCTGCACCAAATCCATATGTTATTATTGTTAATGTTTATTTAAAATGATTAAAAGTTTTAGCTATTGTTCCAACTTTGAGCTATTTTATACTGGGAGCAACAATTTTGTCACTATCTGTGTAAGCTTATAATTAGCAATTTAGTAATTTATTAGTGTAGTTATAACGTTAGTAGTCAGTAAGCTTTCTTAAAATGTAAAAAATATAATATAGAGAAAATTAAAAAATAAAGTAAGTACTTTTTTAAAACTCGAATTAATTTACGCTTGTACGAAATTAATTTCTCTAGGTAAACGTCAGCTGAGCGAGGCCAATGAACTGTAGATAATTAGTATGCAACGACCGACAACTGCCTACAAGGTCATTGACACGTTTACTTAAAAAAATTAATGTCGTAATACATGCGTATATTAATTCGAGTTTTAGAAAAAAAGTACTTTATTTTTTAATTTTATCTTTAGAAATTGATAGTGTTTCATGTACTGAATCGACCCTCCACGGGATTAAAACGACCAAAATTTTACGGTGTATAGATTGCTATGATTGTTTTATTTTCTCGTATTAGATAAAAGCTCACAGTCTTTAGATTACTTATGTACTAAAGACTATGTGTACTAAAGACTATGTAAACCTATTGTGTCATTTATCTCAAAGTATCTACTTATTATGCCTGTGGCTGTTTTTACTTTCGTAGTGAATTGACTCATACCCCCGATTTCTGATTTAAGTATTTGAAGTTGAGAATTACTCAAACCCTACTTTAGCCTGTAAATGTGTCAAAATTTAGCACTTAAGTATGGTTTGAGACGTTCTTAGTTCAAAATACTCAATTCAGAAACCCACCCTTAGTCATTAAAAGTATTTTTTAGGAAATTGTGATTGTGAAATAAACAGTAGGTACTTGAAACGTAATCCCCTTCTCTGAAGATTTAAATATTTGCCCTTCAGGTAACGTTAGGAAAACCTTTAGACGTCCAACCTTCATGACGGTTTTTAAATAAATGACGAAATATTTGTTCGTTGTAAACACGGTTGTAAAGTAACGTCTTCATGACATATCAGAGATACTGAACGAGTATATAAATGCGTTGTTTTAATTAAAACAGTGCAAGATAGGTAACTCGCGTGAACCGCTGAAATCAGGATAATTTGTCCTAAATTAACTCAGTCGCAATCAGTTGCAATCGGCTGACAACTAGGGCAATGCCGGATTAAGGAAGTGCGGGGCCTGTATCAAATTCTACCACGGATATTTGACATAAACTAGTGCTTGACAACGATCTCACCTGATGGTAAGTACTGATGCAAAAATCTTTTTAAAATGAAATTATTTTTCTCATAAGCTATAGCCCAGGCAGTTGCTTACATTGTCTTTATTCTTTATGGGTAATGTGGAGTTGATTCGGTTTTATGGTACCCTGTTTTTTTTTGTCCCTATAAGCGGGGCTCCCTGATGCGCGAGGCCTATAGCAGTTGCTACTTTTGCTATGAGGGTAATCCGGCACTGAACTAGGGTGTTACGCAAAAATATTATAGTTTTGTTTAAAATGGGATAAAGGTTATCAAAATTCGTGTGGTTTTTCCATTGTACAAATTATTCAAATAAAAAAAACAAATCACATGGAATCACATTTCACTCGTAAGTACATGAAAACTTAAAATTCCTTATGATATACATAATTTGTTTTGTTTTGGTAGCCATTTTGCAAATCGAGATAGATGGAGCTTACTTAATTCATAATCGTAAACATTTGACGGCTAATGCGATTTCCCTCGCACAACAGCGCTGGCTTTTATGTCTGTCCTTGTCTATCTGTGAATGTACGTTAGCGACTGTGATTCCCTATTCATAGATGTGTGAGTTTCGAGTCCAGGTTTTCTGATTGTGATGTTAACGCGTAACTTATCTTACCTTATAATAATTATATCAATGTCAATAAGTCAGATATCCGATTTGACGTTCGTGTTTTTTGATTTTTTTTTTACTATGTTTAGCTTATTTTTGTTTTGAATTACTCCTGGTTAATCTAACATAGTCTGCTTCCTCGATACAAAAGATATGCGGCGAAGTTCGAGATGTCACATGCGGCATTCTGTTCAACTTCGGTTTCTTCAAGAAGTTTTAGTTAAGTAATGGGATAAAAATAAAATCCAGTTTACCAGTGTGGTTGACTTTGAGGGTGTCCCAGGAATGTACGTCGTTGTCGTCTGACCCGGCCAGCAAATATCTGCCGCTTAGGGATAGTGCTAATGATAAAAAAAAATACATACTTTTAAAACACCTGAATGATATAGGTACCGGGAAAAAAAAAGAAATGTTTGTTCATGTCTCAATATAGATTTGAATTTAAAGTACATAACAAAGATGAAAAATCATAACTATGCTTAAAAATATGTATATAAAAAGTGTTTGGCAGTTCAAGTAAGTAAGATCGGTGTTAAATAAGTTCTGTGTTATTTTTAGAGAGTAGAGGTAGATGTAAGTGGCCACATACCGCAGCTGGTGAATCCGCCGGCACCCGGCGGCGTGTAGTGACCCAACTGTTGGTCGCTGCGGATGTCGAACAGGCGAGCTGTCTTATCTTCAGATGCTGTAGCGAATGCTTGACCACTGTTATGGTACTGCGAGCAATTCAACATTTTAAGATCATTTTAGATGACGTGTAGTTATGGGCTAAAACGAGTAGCAAGCAGATCACTAAAAATAACATCAATTCCTGTATCTATGTAAATCATAGTAATACCGCCAAAAACGTCACTTCCTTCAATGATGGACTAGCAGTTTTTACGCAAACATTTTGTATAGAATCTTTTAGTTTATAGCTGAGGTGAGATTCAATGTTAGGTATAGATGCGACAGCTCTATCAAGTCCTTGAATTACTATTATCCTGATCCTCAATGATCTCTAATGTCAAATATACATCAACGATAAATATGAGTCAGAAAACTCGTCCGCAATGATGTCAAAGGAAAAAGTAAGTATTTCAAAGGCTGCCCCCCTTCACAATGGCAATGCTGACTATTTCTTATTTATTTATTTATTATATACCTTCTTTATTGTACACCATTACAAGCGAAAAAAGAAATTAAAAGTAAAACAGATATTCATATATACAATGGGCGACGCAGTCCACGACCTCTTCCAGGCAACCTGGAATGGACAGTAATTGTCTGGACAAGAAATAGGGCTGCCATTGGTGTGACAATACCAGTATTATACATATGTATATTATAATAGATACACAGATATATACATACGCTATTTATGCATATGCTTAGTGTTTACTACCCATGGTTCGATCATGATGCAGATAAATTAGTGCCATGTTTTATGCAGCTGCAGCAGTCGACACGTACATCTTGTTGGGAAAGTGGGAAAACAGAATGACGCATCCAGGGTGTCGATGATTTAGTGAGAGTCATAATCACGTGGTACTCACACAAACGCTGTTGACGTCGGCGTCATGCCCGAAGAAAGTTTGCTTCGCTTTCTCATCCCGAATGTCCCAGAGTTTGCACGTCTTGTCCACCGATCCAGTCACATATGTTTTCATATCTGATAAAAAAATTGTGGATATTTTAGAGAACGGCTGTAGGCTGTAGTAAGACTGGAAAATAATAAGTAAGTGTTTTCATGTGATTGATTGATGAGCGTTTTTAAATAAATAATTAGCAATAGAATAGAATAAACTTTATTGTGTAACACCAAAATAGCAACAAATACAAACAAATGTGTATAAAAACAAAAAAATACACGTTACATTAATAATTCTATGCGTGATATACTCCCATAACTGTAGGTTCCATGGAACAAAGCCAAGTACCTCCACAAATGATATCATTATCATCATCATTTAAGCCGAAAGACGTTCACTGTCACAGGACACAGGCCTCCCCCATGTGTCGCCATAACGACCGATCCTGTGCTTCTCGAATCCATCGGTAGTTTTGCGGTTACTATTTTGATCAACGACAGAAGTTATGTGCAAAATCTCATGTTTTTATCATGCTTATATAAAATATGCAAACATGTAATGTTTTATTAATTCAAAATGGGTAAATAGTTATTAATCGTACAATTTGTGTCTAAAGCCAAGAAGTCACGACGCGGTTTTCACACGCGGCCTCCGCGGTTGCGGGCCCGCAGCTTTTGTAGAAAGCAGTTATAATATGTAAAAAAATAATAGTACATTATGATACAATTGTGTAAAGTAGGAGGTTACCGTCGAGGCGGTATTAAGACCCGAGCCTTGGCGAGGGTCTTAAGAGAGCCAAGAACGGTAACATTTATTACTCACGTGTATCATACGACGTTTTTTCGAAATAATTAAGTTAACTAATATTACAACGGTAAAACTAGTAAAATTTTTCATAACATGGCGGTAAAAAAATTAAATCTGTTACCTATGAGCACGCGCTAGGCTATGGCTATATGGTCTTTTGATCATATTGCCTAGTCGTCGTTTGTTTTCTTGTGTGAAAAGTTTTTACGTTAATGTCATTCGTAGTGACAATAGAATATGGATGTAACATTTTAAAATGTACTATTTGAATTGATTTTATTAATACAGACCATGAATTTCACTCGAAAAAATTACGCCGAAAACCGCGCGTGTCTTTAAATGACGACCATAGACCACAATCAATTTTTATTTTTACGTATTCAAAATTTGTTTTGCGAACAAAGAGGTTGAACAAAAAGGTTATAGCTGCATTACAGCACTAGTGCGTAATGGTAATCAAAATGTCACAGTTTGATAACAGGTGCCATTATATACCTAAGTGTAGTGCAATAAAAGTCACTTTCTGAGCAAGTGTATTGAAAAGTACATTTCACGACACGTTTTATGCCCGCGGTGTGCGCGGTTGATCGCGGTTCTCGTTGCACCGGCCGGCAGGCGTGGCGGGCCGGCTTGCAAAATATCTTGCGATATTCACCCGCCAGGTTTGCGGGCGAAAATCACAACCGCGACGGCTGCGTAACCGCAAAAAACTCTCTTCCTTCTTTTAGGTCTTGTGAGTTTAGAAATAAAGCAGAGGTTTCCTTCCAGCGGTTGAAAACTGCTTCGTGAGTTCTTAGTTTTAAAGAAGCGTAATTTAATTCACACTTAAACGTAATTACTAATTAGGGATATTTCCACAGATATTTCGTACTTAAATGCCAGCATTGCTCATACAATTTTATCGTTTTCTTATTAGATGTTAAGTTCATTTATTACGTCCCCTAATTAAAAACTTAAATAGAACCTACGAATTCCTTCAATATCTATCTATCTATATTTGAAATTTACATTTTCGCGAAATTCTCTTATTCTTAGCAACTATAGTTTTAAGCGCAATATATAAAATGTTTTTTTTTCTCCTTTACATTTCAGGTTGATATTTCAGCGATCTAACTTTTTGGGGTTCCGTACCCAAAGGGTAAAAACGGAACACTATTATTAAGACTTCGCTATCTGTCCGTCTGTCAGTCACCAGGCTGTATCTCAAGAACCACGATAGCTAGACAGTTGAAATTTTCACAAATTAAGTATGTAGTTTTGTTGCTGCTATAACAATTCTTAATTCTTAATTCTTTATTGTACACAAAAGAAAAAAAAAAACATAACATATCATATAGGGATACAAACAGTTCATGTACAAAGGCGAGCTTAACTCAGCAATGAGTTTTCTCCCAGCAAACCTTTGAGTTATAGAGAGAAAACATATTCGAGGGTAGGATCCAATATCATTCTAAATAACTAAGTCTAACTAATATAGCAAATAAAGTATTTGTTGTAATTTGTTATAGCACAACACAAAATTAAATAAATATGGGGGGCTTTCATACAACAAACGCGATTTTTTTTGCCCTTTTTTGCTCGATATCAATAATGGCAACAGGTAGGCACTTGAAATATTCACAATATACTCAATTGTATTTTTACTTTAATATTATATAATAAAATAAATATTTAACACTCATACAAAATAATAATAATAATAAGTCGATGATAGTCGATGTCACCATCCCACATGACGAGAATCTCGTAAAAGCTGAGAAAGAGAAACAAATCAAATATCTCGACTTAGCACACGAGGTTGTCGACATGTGGAATGTGGACTCGGCTGTCATTGTCCCGATTGTTGTAACTGCCAACGGCCTTATAGCCAAAAGCTTCGACGACCACCTGTCGAAGCTTTCGTTGCGCGGTTGGATCAAGGGCCTGATACAGAAGGCAGTACTCCTCGATACGGCTCGCATTGTGAGGAGGTTCCTTTCTCTGGAGCCCTAACCACCGGTAGCTTGGACCCTGCTCCCGACACCGGCGGACTACTATTTTTATATTTTTAAATGTTTTTTTATATATATTTGTATTCATAAATATTTAAAAATAGAAAAATATGTTTAGAAAAAAAATAAAGGAAATAATAATAATAATATTCCACAACTATCACACAACACCGTCTAGTCCCAAGCTAAGCAGAGCTTGTGTTATGGGTACTAGACAGCTGATAAACATACTTATTATATTTCTAAATACATACATATTATAGATAAATAACACCCAGACACAGAACAAATGATCGTGCTCATCACACAAACATTTGTCCTGGGTGGGAATCGAACCCACGACCTCCGGCATAGCAGTCAGGGCCACTAACCACTAGACCAACATTATTTGCATATTTTGTTGTTGTTCTGTTGTTTACCTAGTCAATGGTACGGAACCCTTCGAGCGTGAGTTCGACTCGCACTTGAACGGTTTTTTAAAGAGATTACGAAAGCTGGCCCCATTTAACGGATGGGGTAAGATTGTGAAGTAACCATCTTAATGTACATTTACAATAGGTATATGAAAGGAAGTATTTACCTGGTCCCAGTGAAATAGTGACGACATCACCAGCGTGAGCATCAAACTCCATCTCCCGTTTGCCTACCTCCAAATCCCAAACGCATCTGCGGCGAAAAATAGGTTATAGTTTATATCATATCTATGTTTAAAGGATGATTCCTTGATAAGTGGCAGTATGGACAAATATCAAACTATATAATGAAGAATCAATTTTTTTTTTTTCAGAAAAGATATATTTTAGAATAATCGTGAGTATCGCTCACATCTTCATGTCTCCAGAGCCTGTGAGGATATGGGTGTCGTCGAGGAAGCGGCAACTACTCAGGAAACCCTCGTAGCCAGCCAGCTCACGGACCATCTTAGCAGCGCCAGTGGAGTCGCGGTTGTTCACATCATACACGGTACACATGTTGTCCATCCCGCCACACGCTTCAAACATAATAAGTACAAAGTCATGTTGCTAAAATTTTGACTTTTTGTGTGTCGACATCCTGTGGATTTCAGTCAAAATAAATTACAACAAACACATAGGTAGCCCTCGCCTCTTCTACGAGCATATTGCTATCGCGTCTGAAACTGAAATAGACATATAAATACGCGGAAAATAAGTTGAACCATTTGCTATGATTACGCGCTACCCCACTTTGATTGAGACCCGAAAATTTAAAAAGGCATGTGGACGAGGGATTAATGTCTCACGATCCTCCGTACGTTGAAAAGGGAGCATCCTTCGACCAGACGGAGAGGCTATGCGTTATAGGCCTATGAATTAAAAATGTTTTTAAGATTTTTATTGCTAACTTTATGTCTTACCAACAAAGTTCCCGGAAGGGGCGAATGCGACGCTCATGACCCAGGCCGAGCGCAGCGGTATCACTTGCACCTTGTTCCCGCTCCAGGTGTCCCAGATGATCAGCTTCCCGTCTAGTGAACCCGTGACGCAGTGCCTGTACGTGACAGTTTTACTCAGTACCCTCGCAAACTAAAAGCTATACTATTGCTAGCTATACAAGTTTTTTATAGTTTTTGTTTGTAAAGACCTAAACCATGAGTACCAATAAATTGGGATAAATTAAGCTTTGTAAAATTAAGTGGCCATTTTACACATTTAACATTAGTTACTATAGTAACAAACATCTGCAGTAGACAGTGCATCAGTGGTTACAAAATCAGTATAAGTAAGCCTCTTATTCTATTGGTAGGTCAGGTCGAGGTCAGTCTACCTCTATGGGTTCGGAGCAGAGGTATCTATTCTTATAATTGAGACGCACGGTTGGCGCAGAAGTTTTGTGGTCGGCTGCTGCGCTGAACACATATTTGTTTAGCCTGCAGTTAGTTATTCCTGGTTAGGTGTTTTGTGTACGAGTATATGAGTGTATGTGTTTGGAAACGCATTATGTATAACACTGGACTCATTATAATATCATCTTTATGTGCGATAATGTTTAATAATAGTACATTATAATATAAGTGCGTAATGTAGGAGGTTACCGTCGAGGCGGTATTAAGACCCGAGCCGTGGCGAGGGTCTTAAGAGAGCCAAGAACGGTAACCATTCATTACTCACGTGTATCATACGACGTTTTTCAATACACTTGTGAAGAAAAATAATTTAGCTAACTATTATTACAACAGCAAAACTAGATTTTTTTTTTCATAATGTGGCGGTAAAATATTATATCTGTTTTCATAGATGCACATCTAATTTTTAAATGTACTATTATTTAAATCTATAAGAGAAGCTATTCATTTGTTATATTTATGTCGCGGGGATTATAAAAGAAAATTAATTACTACAAGTCACGTTCTTCAAAGTTTTCATTTTCTGCCTCTGAATCGTAATGCTCCCAATACGACAAAACCCTAAAAGCGTTTACATAAACTATCTTAAAAAGAAATAAATAAGTATTTTTATGTTTTCAGCAGTATTTACTGCGGAGGGCCACATCACCATAGTAATGATATTGAAACCCTGTATAAGACAGGTAGAAAAGTTTACATGACTAGTGAATGTTAACTTTTCTACCTATCTACCAATACCTACTTAATACTAGCTGATGCATCAGACTCGTAAAACTGCACAATGCGATTTGGTCAGAATTTCAGAAAATATTTGTTTGCGTGAAACCCAAATTCTTCTTCTAGCATAAAAGTTTTCTAAGGTACTCGCTATAATATCAGCTATCTACCAGTGAAAGTCCCGTCAAGATAGGTCCAGCAATTTTCATGTTGTTTTCTTCTATATTTGTGGATTTTCAAAGGTTTAAAAAAGTTCAATATGAGCAGAACCTGGCCTTAATAAATGACACGCGGCCGCAGCGCGGTTGTAGCGCGGCAGTCACTCGCACGTATTTATTTATATATGGAATAACAAAGCAGCGAACCAGCGAACTAAGTGACGAAGCTATTTAGGCTCCTCTAACCTCCTTCTCGCTCGCACTACACGACTGACATTTTAACAAGTTATGGTAAGCCGCCTGGACGTAGCTTGCCTTAGACCTTTAGACCTTACACAGGTTTACAGCAGGTACATTAATTATAGTACCTGGGATTTTGGTTTTAATTGTAATGTAGAGTTATACTTTCAATTAATTAATCATAATTTAATTATATCGGTGGCGGCGATCTCTCGCGACGGTCTTTGGTACAGGCCATGGTCCAGAGCGAGGAGGGATGGCAGGCGGTCGCCTCCTTCTGCCAAGCAGTAATGCTAGCAAAGGCGCTCACACCCCAACCACCGCCGGGATTCCGATCCCGATTTCCGGCCATCGTAGGCGCAGGCTTGCGTACGGCGAGAAATGGGTGGCTCGCTGTCCGACTGTCCGGTAACCGACCGGACCGAACCCAAGTCGTCGACGGCACGTATCTACTGTTCGCGCGCCTCTAGGAGCTGTCAACACACCGTAGAGGCCCAGTCTACTGGGGCCAAGGGTCGGCTTCTGAAAAGAAGGCTCGGCCCCAGTATGAAAGGCAACGAAGGAACGGGATGGGTTTTTTAGTCAGTAAGAATCTGACAGTAACTCCCGCTCCGCCCAAGGGCGGGGGATGTCATTTGATGATTAACACCTACTATACAAAAATACGAGAATAAAAAATGTTAGTAGTTACAAACAAAGATCTACAACTACAATGTAATCAAACTTCGTTATGTAATTTATAGTTTAGTCACTAGGTACGTATCTACGTGTTAGGGGAAATACCAAATAAATACACAGACGTTATAATTATTATAGGTACAATAACAGCAAAATGTGTAAAACGTCAAGCTTAGCAAGCTAAATAGTACAATCGCAATATATATTTACTCATTTATATCTTCGCACAGCTCATGACCGAGATTATTGTTTACGAACATCGTGAAAGTTGTCTATTTCGTGTTTATTCAAGACGTTATAATGCGTCTGTTCACGACGAAATCGATAAAAGACAGATGCAAAATGTCCGACATCTGATAGTGACAGTATTTTGATTGCATAAAATTACATTGAACCTGTCGTATTAAAGTCCTTAACATCATGTACGAGTATATGTATTTATTTCGTACTCAAATTACTTACCTGGAGTCTCCACTATAATGCACCGAATTGACCTTATTGATGTGTCCTTTCAAAGTCTTCTTAGTCACCAATCTGATCTTGGTCACGTCTCCTAAATCACCACATTTTTCAGCTAATTTCGCGTCAGCTAACTTTTCTTGATCGGCCTGTTGAAGGGCACATTAGACACTATTATCGACTATCAGGTACATTATATTCTTCAAACATCACCCGACCGTGAAGTACGTGAAAAAAACGTGCTAATACAGGTTATAAATGATAATTATTTCGCAAATTAGTTTTCAAAAAACACTTACAAGTCAATTTAAACTAGATGAGGCCAGCATTTCCTAGCTTGAGAACTACCTTGAGAAGAAATACCATAACAAACTCAGGACTCAAAGTCGCTTTTAAAGTCCATACAGCAAACAAGTAATGGTCAATAAATATGAGAACCATGCAGATTGGTATCTGAGATGGTATTTTGAGGAAAAAACCACACACAGTAGATATGTCTGAATATTTCACATGAATATACCTTTACTTTGGCGATCAAGTCTGTCAGCTCTTTTTTAAGGGCCGTAGTCTCCGGGTCTTCCTTCGGCATGATTCCCGCTGTCCACTACCAAGGAATAGTTGTACGTCGTACTGCTACAACTGGTATGAGCCACTAACAGAACCGAGCCCCAGTCTCTAATCCCATTTACGTAAATTGGATTTCAATTTACTGCTCAACCGAAGCTTTATATGTGCCAACTAATGTGCTGCTTACCACAATTTATTATGTTGCTGGTTGAAGTTATATGGGGGGCTAAATTATCCAAGAACTTGTTTATTAAAAAAGCAGGAAGCGAATGAACTAAGACAAGAACTATGAAATGTTGGTGGTCTCGGTCTCAAACAATCAAATCATTGGTTAACTTTGGATTTCTAGGTCAAAGTTATATAACATGTAACATAATAAATGCACTATACTGATAGTACTATTTTCAGATTCGACTATTGAATATATTTCATCTGTTTTACATAAACGACACCCACGGGAAGAGGATAGGATGGTGCTATTCTTTATATACGTCCGACAATGTCCGACACAATGACATACAGTAGCAGGTGGATAGGTAGATGGAGAGGGAGGCAGGCCAAAGAAAAAATGGATGGATTGTGTGAGAGAAAAGGGAGTTAGTGACAGTGATAGGACAGAATAGAAGAAAAAAGGTGTTGCGCCGACCCCAAATAAAACGGGACAAGGGCAGGAAGATGAGATGTTTCATCTGTCGAGAGGAAACCGGTGTCCGCACACCTATTGTCTTTTTATTGTGTCTCTAATTACGGTAATCAAAAAATCATTCTGTCTAATATGAGTACTCAATACATAAACATATATAGAGATTTATTTTATTCTGTTACAGTAAAAAGAGAACATGAGGAAACCTTAGGCATACCTACTTAGCAGGCCATCGAATGCATTCTTTTCATTGACGGTCGGCTATTAGCGAATGCTGCACTGCGTTTTAGCGCCCCTTTTTTGTGGTAGGTAAGTATATCATAACCATATCGAACATCGCAGCGTACTGTGTATTGCCGCAACTTCGTCAAAATCGGTGGTGGTAGCTATAATAATAATATAATAAAAATAATACCCTACACACTATCACACAACGTCGTCTAGTCCCAAGCTAAGCAGAGCTTGTGTTATGGGTACTAGACAACTGATAAACATACTTATATTTTTCTAAATACATACATATTATAGATAAATTACACACAGACACAGATCAAATGATCGTGCTCATCACACAAACATTTGTCCTGGGTGGGAATCGAACCCACGACCTCCGGCATAGCAGTCAGGGCCACTAACCACTAGACCAAGAGGCCAGTCAACCAACTTTCAGCTGACAGATCAGATGCTAAAAGTCACGGTGTCGTTACTATCAAAGGCAACTAAAACCATCAATAAAATGCAAAAACAAATCCTATCTGTCATCCAAGAAATAGAGGAACCCAAAAAATCACCTTGCCAGTTTTAACGCCTGCTCATTTTTACATTTCTGAATTACTTGAACGTTCAACGGTTTGCTATTTTTTTATAAACCATTGTATTCAAACTTGTTTTTTTTTTAATTTTCTTTTTATGTCTAAAGTTTTAAGTGCCTGTAGGAGCTTTATTTACGGGGAAAGAGCATGTGTTTGTGCAAATAATAAAACTCACGAGGACAGGGGTGTTACTATACCATCTGAGGCCCGTGGCAAAATCATTGGATGGGGCCCGAGGAAAATCGTCTACTTTGTAATAGAATAGAATAAACTTTATTTTACACCTAAATATGTAGTAGCAATTCACAGGAACTTAAATTTTTGGGTACAATGGCGGTAATTTAATTTGGATCAATCACTGAAGTACATACCTAAAATATTCTTAATTATTAAGTAATCGGCAGGTTTTCTAATATAGTAGCGGTTCTATAAGGAGGTAAGGCTGACAAAATACCACGGAATATTGATCCTCTTCTTGTGAGTTAATTTATTTGAAGTTGTATATTTACTCCTGAGCTCAAGGCCTCTTGGACCGGGGGCCCGACCAGGCCAGGCGCCCGTGGCATTTTGCCAGTCTTGCTATCCTATAGTTACGCCACTGCATGGGGACGTAGTACCATTTGCAAAGATGTGGAAGCAGTGTTAAACGTATTATCGAATAGCACATAGCATGATACCCTTGTTGCATTTGCTATACCAGAAAAATAGGCGTATGAAATTTAAAAACAAAATATAATCGTTTTGTTTTTGTTTTTATATTAAACGCACTTTGTGTAAGTATCAAAAATACATAATTCATATAGTACCTATTCTTTACTACATTTATACAATAAATGGGTATTTTTGATCAATAGGATTAGTTAGTTGTTTTACCTAATATAAAAAAAAAACTTTTTTACACAAAAGTAAACCACTCATTTCATGGATAAAAAAAACCGGGCAAGTGCGAGTCGGATTCGCGTATGGAGGGTTCCGTACAAACTTACCTATGAATAACCCTTCTTGTGGTCAGTTAAAAAAATTCAATTCCCGAAACCAGTTTCTAAGATTTTTCAGAATCGCAAAAAAGGTTTTTTTTTGACGACTTGTATTATGAGACCTTGCTTCATATCAAATTTCAGGATTCTAGGTCAACGGGAGGTATCACTAGTAAAACTACTTCTTGGTCTCTTCTAAGAAATTAGTGCTTTTTTATGGTCTTAGGGCTCTATATACATCCACACTTATCAAACGACACATAAGGCCGCAATACTGTTAATTAAAGGAAAATTAAGTCCTGTATACTACATCCCTAACCTATCAATATCTAGTATGTGATAAATAAATAAATATATGTATAAATAAATGCACCATGTGACCTAAGGCTACAGAAGGATGGTAGACAGGAATACCAGGTTTAGGAAGGGTACACTCACCGCCAGTCCCGCAGTCCGCAGATCAATGATGGCTAAGGCGTCATCGCCACAGTGAGGGGTAATGAGCAGAGGTCGGAGTAGGTAAATTGATTTTATATACTTGCGTCAAGATATTATAATATGGGCATGCCATTTTATCCATAATGTGCGGGAAGTACCGAAAAAAGTTCCGGGATTGGAATTATGGACTAAAATAAAATAAAGCGTCTTACTGTCAAGCGTCATTTCTAATTCAACAGTAAGGGACAAAATAAGGTGTAACTATTCCAAGGTATTTTTGTATAAAATAAAATACTGATTTCTTTCACCATTAGCTAACACTGGCAGCGTAGATTGATATTATTAATACATTTTTCACCTTAAACACAAATTCGTGCTAATTTCAAAATTCCGGAACAAATATCACAATAAATATGAAGTTCCTGTATTTTGGAGGCATATCCATATTATCCTCTACGTTTGACGTCAACGACCTTAAATCAATCTACCTACTCCGACCTCTGGTAATAAGACAAGAATATAAAATTCAAATATGATTTATTTACAATATGTTCTGCTTATGTACTGCTTTTTACATATTATATGTTTAGCTTACTCTTCACGTGGTCCCATAAGCTCTAATATCGAAGTAGCCCAAGAGTTTGTGAATTTTTTCACCGATATACCCCTTAACAAAACGGAAGCTTTGAATTCCTCGCCCGAGGGCTCAATTGCTTTATTGAAAGAAAACTTGCCACGCTGTCCAGCTGACTTTCAATTCCATCATATAAACCCCACGACATTTATAAGGTTTTCAGGCAAATCAAAATTAAATTAACCGAAGACCTATGGGGAATGTCTATTAAAGTGTGTACATCTATAATCGAGACCGTAGAACCATACTAATATATAGCCTTAATTTTTTATTTGTGTGTGGACCAAGGAGTTTTTCCAGATGTAATGAAATTTAGAAAACTTATACCTCTTTTTAAATCTGGTGACCACTAGGACAACAATAATTATAGACCTGTATTCGTGTTGCCAGTTTTCAGTAAGGTGTTTGAAAAAGTTATACTCGATCAAATGCTTATTCATTTTAATAGTAATAAAATCTTACACGATCAGCAGTATGGTTTCACCAAAGGGCGTTGTACGACTGACTGAAAAATAAAATATGAACTTGATTTTTTTTTTAAATATCTCTGCAGGAACTAGGTACTAGATGAAAAAATCATTTCAATTCAGAATCAGCCAAAGTTTTTTAAGGTATGTAAACATTTTTATTCAAATTATTAGCCAAACAAACATTCTTTTAGTTTATTAAATTGCATCCACAGTAGATCCAGTAATCCGAGGTTTTGTGGAGGTCAGATTAGAACTAGTCAGTTCCATTTAAAATATTTTTTCTTCTTTTCGTGGCGATGGACTCAAATTATATTTCTGACCAGTTTTTAGCAACCTGTTCAGCTCTGTTATAGGCCTCATAAAAATCCTGAAATATACAGGTGGTTGTACATGACGGCCAGAATAGCTGGTTTAACTTACCTACTAGTAATGTACTTACTATAAAGGTGCATCCGGGTAACCGCTTTTATTAGGTAAGAAATAATGAAAGTAACTTCTGTCTTCCCGAGTGTAGCAAGAGAGCGTGTCAGACTTTTACTGACTAAATCCCAACTGCGTTCCTACAGTTGCTCTTTGTATTCTAAAGCCACAGTAATACCAACTCATTAAGGAAATGGCTAAACAGATTGAATTAACGTAAATAGCATTTAAGAAAATAGAGAAACTCTTATAACAAACTCGCCAAGTGCAAGTAGGACTTGCACACGAAGGGTTCCGTGATATAATATCAGAAATCGAGTAAAAACGCCGACTATAGTACATTATGATACAAGTGTGTAATGTAGGTGATTACCGTCGAGGCAGTATTTTGTTAACTAATAATTTAATTAACTATTTATTCAACAGCAAAACTAGTAATTATGTTTTTTTTTTTTGTGATAAGGTGATATATAATAGGTTTTCTTATGCACGCGCATCGTATTTTTTTTAATTCACCCCATTTGGGCCTACCCAATAAAAATAGGTCTTAGACCATACCGTCTCGAAATCAGTAACAAATAAAAAAAAAACTAGTTACATTAGAATGCGGGTGCAGTGCAACACATTCTAATGTTTTTGCAGTATACTCAAATTCATTTTGCCACTGGGAATAAATTTGTAAATAATTAAAAAAGTGACTGAAATTCATGAAAGAATCACGACAACAAACGCGCGCGTCTTAAAATGGCGGCCATAGAGAAGCTAGACTATTTTATATTTTAATAAAAATAAGAATGAAGAGGTTGCTTATCTACAAGGAAAAACAAATTTAATTAGAATGAACAATTTATTTATTACGCATGTACAAGTTAAAATGGTTTATTTAAACACGAAATTGCATAAAATTAACAAGTAGCGTACTAATTTTTACTATTGAATGCCAAAACCTAATGTGATTTTTTTCATATTATTTTGTTTTGAGAACAAAGAGGTTTAACAAAAAGGTTTTAACTACATAACCGCACTAGTGCACAATGGCAATCAAAAAGATATCTTGTTGTTTTGCGTTACAAGAATCCTGATGATGAACCTGCAGACATACGGACGGACGAACAGCAGATTAGGGTTCAGTTGGCTCGTTGTCGGCCCGATATTGTCTGGAACCCTAAAAGCATCGTTTATTCTTTGGCGATTTAAGTGAAGCGCGAAAACGGTGTTCTAGAAACGATCACTTTCACTAAATCATTTTACTTTTTTTGATCAATTTTAAAATAACTGTTAGCAAAAGTCGTTGATGAAAAACGGAGGCCAGGCATTGATCGAACATATTATTTAGGTACAGTAACTGTACTCACTGAGTGGCTGTGAAATGTATATAAAGCGAAGCATCTAAGATGGACGATTCTGTTAATTAAGACGATATTAAGCGTCTCATGGCGCTTCATGATTATTATATTAACCTACCAATAATTATGCTTACAGAACAGTTTGAGTAAGTAGGTACTTATGGTTTAGTTTTCATTACATTTTTTTTTTTTACCAAATTTGAATAAAACTTGCTTGGCAAAAATTTCATTCCAAAAAATATATCTAAATCGGTTAACAATTAATAAAAAAGCGGTTAAGTGTTAGTCAGACTCGCGCACGGAGGGTTCCGTACAAACTTACCTATGTAAATAGTTCAATTCCCGAAAGATTTTTCCAGTCCGTTTATAAAAATATTATTTTGTGATGTAACTACGGTTTTCAGAATTTTCCCTTAATTTTTAATACAAATTAAGGGAAATTCTGAAAACCGTGAAAGCTATCATTTTGATAAATTTCCAGATTCTAGGGAAACGTGTTGGAATTTGAATTTGCTTGCGAGGGTCAAAATATGCGCCATAAACGGAGCCTATGAAACGACGTCTTTTAGAGTTTCGTACCTCAAAAGGGAAAATCGGAACCCTTATAGGATCACTTTGTTGTCCGTCTGTCTGTCTGTCTGGACAAGGCCCTTTATTTTGGAACCGCGAGGAGGTATCGAGTTGAAATTAAAACCATGTACATAAATGTAAATGTAATAATTCGATACTCTGAAGAGAATCAGAATTGATAGAATACTTCCCGTTGACCCTCAAATTTCGGATGAACAAAGGTAATAGCACAAGTATAGGAATAAATCTGAAAACCGTTAATTTTGTAGTTACGTCAGAAAAACATATATTTTTTTAGTTCGGATAAATCCTTGAGACTCATAAGTTATATAGTTTGTACGGAACCCTCAGTGTGAGAGTGCGACTCACACTTACCCAGTTTTTTTCACTTTTCTAACGGGTAACAGATCTGAGTATTTGATATACGTATTCCGGGGAAAACGGATCTTGACAGACGGACAGCAAAGTGATCCTTTCCGGGGTTCTGTTTTTGCCGATTGAGATACGAAACCCTAAAAACAATGCATTATAAGTGACACTGCGATTGCCAACCGTACTATAATAAAGAGTATTTTACTATTTTGCCAAGGAAGTAACTACTTTATATTCTAGAATACGAACGCAATAGATTACTTTAAAATACTCTAATATTTTAAGTTTAATTTGATTTAAACTTAATGAAATCCTTCTGATTTTCGGCTTCTTGATCATACATTGCAAAGTGGCTGCAAGAAAAATCAATGGTTTTTTTTTTATTTCATTTTTGTTCAGTTAGTATCTACCTACTTAATTTTATTTCAGAACAACGAAAAAGTGGCTTCATAAAAAGTAAAACAGTTATGGGTCCCGTTTTTTTCTAATAATGTACATTTCAAAATCAGATTTTATAGTTTTTTTTTTTAAAATGTTGCCCAAATTGAAAACGTCCTCTTTTTTAGGGTTGCATGATCCGAATGAAAAAACGAAAAGTTGTAGGACAACTCGTGTCTGTCTCAGTCAATTTGCTTGGTACTGACCTATATAATAGTCCGATCAACATACTTTAGTATAAACACCGTTAAATTTTGGTCGTTTTAATCCCGCGGAGGGTCGATTCGGCACATGAAACACTATCGATTTGTAAAGAGAAAATTAAAAAATAAAGCACTTTTTTTTAGAACTCGAATTAATTTACGCATGTACGAAATTAATTTCTTTAAACTTCAGCCGAGCGAGGCCAATGAGCTGTAGGTAGTTAGTACGCATCGACTGACAACTACCTACAAGGTCATTGACTCGTTTACTTAAAGAAATTATTTTCGTCCATGCATTATAATTTATTCGATTTTTAGAAAAACAGTACTTAATTTTTTAATTTTATCTTCACAAATCGATAGTGTTTCATGTACCGAATCGACCCTCCGCGGGATTAAAACGACCAAAATTTAACGGTGTATATAACTTATTTTACAATTGCGTACTTTTACAACTCTACCGTAGTAGTGATCGATATCGATTTTGATTATTGAGTCCTAATTTTTTACATATCAATTAAAAAAAAGAAAAAACATATATTTGGAAAAAACATTAAATTATAAGATTCGATTGGAACGATTCGGACTTTTACTTGGTCGATGTTTTACTTTTTGTTTTTAAATCGTTTGTAAAAGCACAAAATGCAAATAAAGAACTTTATTTTGTACACCATAGATTAAAATTTAAATAAAGCGTCTGACGCCTTAAAATGCCCATAATCATAGACATAGGTCTTTGACATAGGACTTGGTGCCCATAATTATAGACGTAGGTCCTCCAAGTTCAGTGGTGGTACCTATCTAGAAAAAATAGACCACGTAGAGGATCACTCTGACTCTGACCCCATACCCCATGTTTCACTGACTCAAACATGTAACTCCCAACTGTGAACTCACATAGGTACGAGTATACATGATACCCGGCAAAATCATCTGTACAAATCATACAAATAAGTATTTGCTCCATGCGGGAATCAAACCCGCTACACTGTTCTAGCCTTACTTATTCGTCGTTAATTCAGTGAATAATAATTTAGTTTACCTCGTGCCTTTCAACCTGCACATCTTTTGTTGATCGATACTATTCAAATCCGTGGCTACGTAATCTATATTACCGGTACAGTTACTCAAGTTTTCTTTTTAACGTTTGTCGTCCGCCGCTTTCATTTCACGGTATAATAAGTTTTTCTGAAAGCAATAAAAATAGAGAACAACTCTCACCTTTCCGTTGTAATCAATTTGATAGGTTCCGTTGGCAGTGTGATTGCAGTCGCTCGTCGGGGGCTTTGAGGAAAACATGGTTCCTAAGCGTCGCCGATTTCCTTTTAAATGTTGCTGGCTCGTTGCAATATTTATTGCGCTCAGACAAGGCACATTGTCCCAAGAATTCTGCGAGAAAGATGCCGAAGAGGACAACTGCAAACAGCAATTCCTGTATTCCAAAGGTACATAAATCTTTTTTTTTCTATTGGGACTCTGCATAGCAATGCGAATTTGTAAATGTCAACGAATTTAGGTTAAGTGCCGATTACAGATTATATAATATTTGTACAGTTAGTTATATTACCTAATAATAACATAGGTGAACCTTATCGATTTATAACAATCCTAATATAATAGTTTTTATTAAAAACAATGTATCGATGGTACATTTTAGGTACCTTTCTATTTATTTTAAATATTTTTGTAACGAATTACGTAATACGTGCCTCGTGCAAAGACACCAAAAACCTTACTGTGTCTAAAAATATTTTTTTTACTGATTCACGGAAAGGCATGAGGTTTCTAAACCACTAATGATTTTATGGTTTATTGTACCTATTAGATATTTACTTCTTATTACTCATAAAAAGTCCGCGAAATTTATGTTTGATTGTAATGAAGAATTTCGAAAATTGAGAAGGAAGACAATGTATGACAGCTAAATCAACCGCGAATGTTGCAATAAAAATCTGTGTAATCATCACTGGGTAGGTACTATCTTATTTATTTACTTATACGTGTATACTACAGTTGAAACCTACACAATGCTTCCAATAATAATTAAGGTAACTAATAATTATCTACATTATATATAAGTATTATTTAATTAGAATTTGGAAATTTAAAATCAAAAACTATCCAATTTCCAAAAAAAACCGGTATTTTCGTTTTGTCATTCTCATTTTCTTCATTTTTCTTTGTCTTACCTGTACACATCATACATCTTTACAGGATTTTTTCTCAAAATATCTACACCGTTAAAACACGACCAAAATTTAACGGTGTATAATAATAAATTAATGCATTCCTTGTGAATTCACACCGGGTCCAACAGAATAACCTAAGTCAGTTTCTTATCTGCATGCACGCATAAAGGTCTATAAGTAAACAGATAATCGGTCGACTTGTATGTTTACTCTCAGTAATACAAGTGTATGTTTACTCGCTAAGTCATATTGCTATGACTCAGCGCATCCCCTCGTACCAGCTCTGCTCAAACAAAAATATGTTTTTATTATTGAACTTGGAATCGGTACTTTTCTCTCCAATAATAAGTGGCCCCTGCCTATACGTAAACTTCCTCAAAGGTACTGGATTTAATTAAAAATAATAATAAGTTAGCTTTTTGAATTATATTATTATTCAATTCCTATTCCTAATCCTAATGCTGTGGCTACTTTATCGGGATTTCGGTGGCGGTGCGGTGAGCGGCGTTGCAACGCAGACTCAGTCACGAAGCCAGCGGATAGTTCGCGCGATGCTATATAGAGCGGCGCGGCCGGCGTAGTGTTGGTAAAGACAGATTTGTGTGGTTGTTCGCGAATAAAATATCTGAAAAGCGCGGCACAAATAAGGGGCTGTCCATTAATCACGTGATGTTTTTTTTTTTGCATTTTTAACCCTCTTGGTGATACATGGTGAGGTTTAAGACTACCTCACCCCCCTCCTATATTACGTGCGTTTTTTAGTACCTATAAAGAATCTTATTTCTTTTTTAAATATTTATAAAATACAGGTGTAAGTATCATCTAATTTATTATAGAAAATTAAAGACTACAATAATAGCGTTAAGAGGTAGACAGAAATGTTGCAGGTTGTTTTTGACTGACATAAAAATAATGAAAGAAATGCGAAAAACTCGAAATCGCGAAATCAAGGTCACACTACAAGCAGCTTTCGATTTTGTACGCATTTGACGAAAAAAAAATACACGTAACGCCGCTTTTCGGTTCAGTAACGTGCTTTTGCCGAAAAAATTAATACACGTGATATATTACTACACACCCCTCCCCCCTTGTGATATTTTGTGATTTTTTATGGACACCTCCCCTCCTTTTCGAGCCTCACGTGATCAATGGACAGCCCATAACCTACAAGCACAGCGGCAACTTCTCTATGATACGAATTTCTTCGTACTGTTAGATTTATTATGGGCATAAGAGGTTTATCCCTACAACCTGGCTAGGAAACAAAAAGGCGAGTTTCATTGGAATCTCACCACGGCCACAGAATGTGCCGTCGCGCCGCGCCGACGCTCCGCTGCCCGCTGACTTCATGTCCGTCCTCTCAGATCCACATAGAACATGGCAAGAATATTCGCACGGTAATGTAGCCACAGCATTATGGATTATCGCTGATCCAGATATACAATATGTAACGGATATTCTTTGGATGTACTGAAAGTCGTTTAAAAACTAATTAGGTACCTACCTTACCTATCTAAAGTAAATATGTTTTGTATGGGGTCCAATTCCTTTACTCAGCGGGTGAAACATCACAACATATTTACGTTCGAAATAAGAATAGGAAAGCCAATAACCTCGATTGTCAAAAGTTGATTGAAAAGTACGGTTTGCAAAGAAATAGTACATTTTGATAGAAGTGCAGAAACTGTCATTGCGATCAAGGCGAAATTCGCACGAGCCGTAGGCGAGTGTGTTATGGAGCCGAGAGCTGCAGTGATGAATTAGCACGTGTGTCAAATGACGTTTTTCAATACACTTACGACCATAGAAATATAAAAAAAACTACGACTCGTAGGGGTTACCCTGCGCCTCGTGGCGTCCGACGCGCACCCAGCCTGATTCGATAAACAATTTTATTAGAATGGAGCAAGCACGTGCACTTTTCTGCAGTAGTGCGGAAAACAGTTTTTTTGCGTGCCTAAAAGCGATGGGATTAGAACGGGTTTTCGAGAAAGTGTATTGAAAAGTTTTTGTGTATCAATAAGGGTTTTTTTTGCTTTTTATTACTGAGTCTTTGCAAGGTGAAATAAAAACGTTATTGCTTTATCTAAATTAGCTAAATATATTATTTAAGTCATAATTAGTTTAAAAAAACTACATATTATGTTCTTTCTTATTTTCAATGTTAGGAACAAATCGCCTTCGTCCATTCGCGACCACTCAGACACTTAACCCAGTGACGAAGAGATAAGCAAAATTGAACAACTGAATTTTGATTAAACTTTTTCCTTTTCGTTCACGGTTCGTAAATTAATTAAATTAAAAAAAAAAATCTCTTCACAATTTCTTAGATGGTTTGACGTCACAACATAACGTAAAACTCGATCCTATTTTTACATCGAAGGACTGGAACAATTTGCCTGCTGCGGTCTTCCTATCCGATTATAATTTGGGTGTCTTCAAACAGGCTAGAGTGAATATGCTCTTAATAAACTAGTGCGCTTCGCCATCAACGATTGCATCACTGCTTAGTTACCATCAGGTGGGATCGAAGTCAAGCACTAGTGTATATAAAAATAATAGTTGAAACGCATTGTACTATGCGATTTAAATAAGGATAGAGCCATGCTGTGACGTCATAGATGTCAAATTGAATCAGTTAAGTAGGGTGAACAAAACAAGATAGATATTTATTTTAATTTTTTCGTTCCTGATTATGAAAAAAGTTTAATCAAATTTTTTTCCTCCAATTTTGTTTATCTCTGCATCACTGTGTGCAGTGTCTGATTAATATCGAAGAATGAAAAAGGACTACTTATTGATTTGTTGACTTGAATAATTTATACTTGAATAAGTCTAAACTAATCTAGATTAAGCAATAACGTCTTTCCATCACTTAGATTTTACTAAGACTCGGTTAAAGAAAATAAAAAAAAATTCTTTGCAGACCGTACTTCTCAAGTAACATTGCCAGATAGAGGTCATTGACATGCCTATTCTTATTTGAAACGCATTGTATAGTAGGTATATTAGCGGCCATTGACCCCAATCTGTTGAACAGGCCGAGTTACTTGCGTTAAATAACATCGAAATTGATTATTAAATGAAACATCAACCTAGCGTTACAAATATTGATATGAGGAAGACTGGGAACGTGGTAGGGATATCTGTTATCTCTTTTGTACGGACACGTAACCCTATGCCAGTGGCTTTATATATCAGTGTTGCATTTTTTCCACTAACGTGGAACTGGATGCAGTGGAGAGGAGCGCACCGTGAATTTGCCAATCACATTGCTCGAAAACTTCACTCCGCATCAGTGGAAAAAATGTTAGTCTAGCAGAGTGTAATAGAGCGGACTTTGAAATAAAACAAATCAACATGTGGTCTCGAAACGAGCAGAACCGCGGAGTCGGGTGCCGATAGGAGCGCACGATGCGGAGGCTAGCTCAACTCTACTCTTATCCGTGACTCCGCTTCAATGGAAGCACGTACCACTTTTCCCTGCTCATCTCCGCTCCACACCACCCAGTGGAAACGCACCCTTATGCTGTTACTTGACAGTTTCCCCTTACACGCACCAGATTTGAAAGGTGTTTTTTTTTCTATTTGCTATTTTTTAATTTACATAATTACTTTTTTATAGAAATAATACAAAAATTAGTACTATATACAATGAAGAATTCATGAAGGTGACACACATAGGTTTCGTAGCTTAGCTTCGTCGTCGAGCCGCTCTAGTGAAACCGTAGCCTAAATTATATAAGGTTACACAAACTGAAAAGCGATTATCTACATAGGTAACACTCAATAACTAGTAAATACCTATCGTCTAACATAAACCACAGAATAAGAAATAGCATAAACGTAAATTGGATGAAATACCTAGGTACCTACTGAGGAAAATTGCAATCATTATTTCAGTTTCTTTGACCACAAAACCAGCACGTACCGCCATTATAAGTAAGAAATCCACTCTACTGGACTAAACATTGCACATCCATACCATAATCTAAGTAAGTAAGTCCATTACATAATCCGCTTTGACTGAGGAGTTTATAAGGCAACCTTCCAGCTGACAACAACAAGGTCAATTTTATTAGGATTGTTCCAAACAGTTACCGTGACCATTGAGCTCAAAGTAGTTGCTGAAGGAACATAAGTGGGCTTTAGTCCGTAAAAGTCTGACATTTCCTCTCGCTCGACGCAGAGCGGAAGAAGCTATTTGATGATTCCCTCCACCAAAAGAAACCTTCCAGCTCTATCATCATGAGCCTTACCATGACGTGTTAAACTGTCAGGTGTACAAGCGATAGAGAGGGAAGGAACTATACACCCGATATAGCATAACAGTTCAGTTTAGGTCGGAAAATGGATCATGTTAAGAACTCGTGGTAGGGTCTTACGCCGCCATTATCATCTTTGCCCTACATCATTTTCATGAGAGTCGTAATCGCCGATCTACCTAAAAGTTTGCCCGATAGTAAAATTGTGTCTTTTCGTCGTAACTTATCAAAGGACTTTACCCGAAGCTTTAATTTCGCGGCGGGCCGGTACAAGCCGTCATGATGGTCCATAGCAAGGAGGAATGGCAGGAATGGAGGTTGCCTACTACAACGAAGCAGTAATGCTAGCGAAAGAGGCGCCTGCACGCGCGGGGTAACGGCCCTCACACCCCAGCCGCCGAGCCCACGATCCTGCTTTCCAGCCACTGTAGGCGCGGGGTTGCGAATAGCGAGCAATGGGTAGCTCGCCGTCCCTCCATTCGGTAACCGTCAGAACCGGCTCCAAGTCGTCGACGTCGCGTAGTGTTTTACGCGCGCCTCAAGGAGATGTCAGCAAAACCGTAGGAGCTCAGCAGGGTCGAAGCCTCTGGGGCCATAGGTTGGCTTCTGAAAGCAAAACCCGGGGCCTTAGAATGCGAGGCAACGAAGCAAAATAGGAGTGAGTTTTAGTCAGTAAAAGTTTGACACGCCCTCTCGCTCCGCCCAAGAGCGGGAGATCACATTGGATGATTTCCCACCAAACATCCTGAAGCTTTAATTATTGTCAAGACATAATCAGCGAGCTCAAATAACATAGGCAGTGTTTTCTTGTTTGATTGAATACCTCTGACGGTGACCTTACAGCTACATTATCTAATCCTGGCCCAAAAACCTGGACATAAAGTTTGGATTCGGGCATGCTTCGTGGGTCGAAGTCTCGTGGCTTTCTTTAAATTTTGGTAAAAGATTGAATAACAGTAGGGAGGTAATAAAAGTTCTGAGCGTTTAAATGACGTCAGAAGAAAGGAAATGGAGGCGTGGCCGACTCGATGCGTTCGACGCAAGAGAATCGAAACGAAACGGTCGTAACTTGGTTATGCCTGCAACTCAACTGGGGGATAGACAAATAGTTTTCTGTTAGCGTTCCCGTGAAACGCTAAGTACAAATGCAATGATTTCGATCAAAACTAACAATATATTTTGATGGAAGAGCAATAATATTATAGTACGCGGCAAATAAGTTGAACCCGCTGATATGGTTACGCGCAGCACCACCTCGATTGAGACCCGAAAATCGGTTACCTGCTGCGCATTCAAAAGGTCGATCGCCATCAAAGAGATTTAAAGAGATGCTATAGAGTGGCTTTCAGAAGAAATTTCTAATGCCTAGTTTACGTGTTGGTCCAGCCTCGGCCAATCGCCATTTTGTAGCCATTGTATAATCGGGGAAACCCCGTTAACACAAGGGCGATTGGCCGAGGCTGGGACCACGTGTAAACTAGGCATATAACTGTCATCCAAATGTCTCAATGACGCCATCTAGCTTTGAATAGCAAACACATGAATAAAATTTGTCAAAATTTATAAACCGTTTGGTCGTTTTAATCCCGTGGAGGGTCGATTCGATGCATGAAATCCTATCGATTTATAAAGATAAAAATGAAAAATAAAGTCCTTTTTTTAAAACTCGAATTAATTTACGCATGTACTAAATAGATTTATAATATTATAAACGTCAGCTGATCGAGGCCAATGAACTGTAGGTAGTTAGTACGCATCGACCGACAACTCCCTACAAGGTAATCCCGTGGAGGGTCGATTCGATGCATGAAACCCTATCGATTTGTAAAGATAAAAATGAAAAATGAAGTCCTTTTTTTAAACTCGAATTTATTTACGCATGTACTAAATAGATTTATAATATTGTAAACGTCAGCTGATCGAGGCCAATGAACTGTAGGTAGTTAGTATGCATCGACCGAAAACTCCCTACAAGGTCATTGACTCGTTTACTTATAGAAATTAATTTCGTACAGGCGTATATTAATTCGAGTTTTAGAAAAAAAGTATTTTATTTTTTAATTTCATTTTTACATCATTTCATTTTTCATTACATCGAATATACAAGGACATCGATTGATAGAACGGAATATAAAAATACGAAGGAGTCTCCGAAAAAAATAGGACTGACGTCAAACAGTATGTTTGTAAAGCTAACGTTTTACAGACTTGAATATGCACAGCAACACATGATAGCGAACTTTTGTGTTGTGTCCGTGGCAAGTTCTCTGCGGACATTTTATTCAAGACTCAGGAATTTTTGTTTTCTGCAGGCAAAAGCTCTTCAGAACAGAGATGCATCAGGTATAACCAATAAAAGTTCACCCTACAAACTTAGATAGGTTATTGTACCTATTTTCTATATAATTTTTTTCCCAGAATCTCATTCATCCCTGTCATCTTTATTTTAATCTAAATTATAATATAGATCATTTCAACAGTTCAAGAAGTTGCACGTGCACGCAAGTCGGAGGAGCTGCACGCTGTGCATGTGTGCGTACTACAGAGTAGGGATGTACCAATGTCGAAAAAATCGATAGTTGAATGGTTTGCAACTCTATCGATTAATCAGGTGTCGAATAATCGTTGAGCCAAAAGAAATATTGTTTGTAAAATGAACTCCAAATGGTTTTAACAGTGCAATATAATTGTACAAGTACCTACTATAGTGTATAATAAAAAAAAAATATGTCCATTTCATAATACTTTCAACAACAAAATAATGTTCACAAAAACGGTTTATTGACATTATTAAAACCTCGTCTATGTTATGTCTATTAATCGGATAAAAAATATAAAATTTAGTACTAACTGTTAATAATAATAGATTCTGATAGAAAAAGATACGATTCTGTTCTAAAAAATGCGATATTTAATAAATTTATTGGACAACAATATGCACACTATATAGTTTGCACTGGGTTTAGTAAATTACACATGAAAATTATAATAATTATAATAATCGTAATAATTATATCATTTGACGTTGTGTATAGTTGTGGAATATTATTATTATTGTGTTTATTCCTTAATACACACATATGAATTATATTTTAAACATTTAAATACAAAAAAAAACATTTATAAATATAAAAAATAGTATCCAACCGGTATCGGGACTGTTTTTCTGACTATTTTTTTTGGACCCTGTGGTCCCAGCTACCGGCGGTCAGGGCTCCAGAGAAAGGAACCTCCTAACAATACGAGCTGTGTGCAAGAGTACTGCTTTCTGAATCAAGCCCTTGATCCAATCGCTTAACGAGAGCCTCCTAAGGTGTTGGTCGAGGCTCTTTGCTTATAAGCCATTACCCGACACAACTATCGGTACAATGATCGCCGAATCCACTTCCCACATGTCATGTGGAATGTTATTATTATTATTATTTTCATGTGTCTGTACAACTCGAAACCCTGAGGTCCTGGACCTTTGGAAGGCGTACGAGGAGCTGAAACCAATTCGCAGATGCTTTTAATAGAACGTGATGCCAACCGACGATTATCCTTGTACGAGCAATGCTACAACCCCCGTTTGGTGAAAACTATTGTGATATATGGAAAACAAAGACAATAGGGCTATGGTGTTTAGAATCCTATGTGGACTGGTTATTAGGAACTATGTTAAAACTATGGCCCCTGCCTATACAATGTTATTAATCCATTGATAAAAAGGCAGGGGGTGACTTGCGAACTCAATAACCCCCAAAACCGGCCGCTAGAACGAAGTAACGTAGCAACAAGAAGGCAACATATCCTGAGGTGCTTGAGAAGTGGAGAGGGATACCACAGTTATCAGGACAATCCCGGAAGTACGGTTAAGATCCCTATCAGCACCTTACTGGATTATACATCCTTCTCCCGAGCACGTTTGCTCTTGTGAATGTCTATTCAAGCCAGCCGATAAAGGCAAGAGAGAGGTGGGAGATCTGTTCCTCGTCAGTGTTCACTATGGCTGGCCAATAAAGCCAAGCCGGAGATGAAGAACAAGAATTCTCCCGGGAGGTCGGGTCCGTGGGGTTGCTAATGCCCAACATTTCGCCACAAAACTGCCCTGCGGATTGTATCTTTCTCAGTCTGGCCCCTCACCCTAGGCATGTTACAGCGAAGCAAACACTACCGATACAGACCTAGGGTTTATTGGAGTGCGCAAGCCCCATCACGACGTCAACGTAGAGATATTGCGATGGGGTTATTATTATTATTTAAGGGATTACATCGCCCAAATCCAAAAAAACACCTAGGTTGATTGAAGTTTCCTTATGTACGATTACCATATAAAAAATGAAGGGGATACTTAAGGACATAACTAATAAATAGTATTGATTACGTTTCTCAAAAAAATACCCTAACTCTAGAAAAAAAAACTGGTAAATAGGCCTTTTTTGAACATTAATTCCATATTTTCTCGAAAACGGCTCTATATTTATACATTAAATTTATACCAAAATATATGTTACGATAAATTGAATAACTTGTATTGATTTTTTTTCGAATTTCATTGAATATCGATAAGTAATCAAGAAAAAACTCGAATCAGCTAACACCCCGCGCGCAGCACCCTCTGCAATGCCTGTTTAGAGGTCAATTCTTCTCTACTAGTGTAGAGGTAAATTCTTGAAGGTCATTGAGTGATGTAATACCCTTAAAAAGCTAATGAATTGAAAATTACTCATACCCATATTAAGAAGTTTTAAGTAAGGTGAGGTTTCAAGATGGGTAAAATTGTTATATGCGATATTTCAATGAAGCAAACTATTGCTTTGGTTTCATTTTATTTATGAAGTTAGGTATTTATCATGAATTCGTTCAGTAAATTCGTATACTTCTCCAGCACTGTAATTTATTTATAGCGTCCGCGTCCGTGAATTAGTATAGCATCATTATTTCTGAGATCATTTATATCTGTCAAGTTACAAACTGTTGCTTTATGATTAAATCACTCGGTCTTTACAAAAAACAATTTACTTGTTATAATCGGGGCAAACTTGGCCAGAGTTTGCCCTAGACAGAGAACTTTTGAATGAGAAAGGGGAGGCCTTTTCCCAGCAGTCGGACACAAAATGCCATTAAAAATAATATAAATTATTTAATGCTGTAGTTTTTTTTTTATTTACTCGATTAGTAACAAAACTAACCAAATGGGAATCGATTGTTTTACTAATCGAATCGAACCCACATCACTAGAGAGTAAATATTAAAAATCACACTGTCAACTGTCACAGAAACATCACAGACAGAGTTTATACAGATAGTGCATCGGACGCTTTCAGTAAATTATAAATGCTGGAATGTGTGTGTAATAGATATAATAATCGCTGAAATATATAGCCATATGCTTGTCTGGAATGATCTCATACGATACCGCGGCGTCGTCGTGAACTGGAGTCGGCCGGACACAGTGCATATTATTATCTCAGTTTCGCTGTAGTATTTCCATACCTACTGAAACTTATCGCTTCGGAAGCGGGAACTCGTATCTGGAACAAGAGTAACGTTATGCGAGTGTTTATTTAGCCGAGTTTTATTTAACGACTACTGTTTAATGCGCTTGCCGACGGAAGTCCAGTGAACTCAGTCGTCATGCACCGAACTGGGAAGTTAGCAATGTTCTTACAAGCTTTTTGTTGCCTATTGCTGCTTGGTGATCTAGTTGCGGCTAAAAGTGAGTAGTCAACTATTCATTATTATAAAGCTAGCGTAAAAAAGCTGAGCTGTTGTCATAATTCTATCATTTGTGCTGTTTGTGTAACTTGAAATGCATTTTTGTAAATTGTTTCATAGGTTTACATGTTTTAGTCATTAGGCTCTGCGTTCATAGTCTGTTTAACTAATAAAAAGTTTTGAGGAGGATGCTGAATCACTATACTGTTTATGTTATGATTTTTATTACATTGGTGATATTTTATTACCGACTTGTAGATCACTGTTATTTTTAGGTCTATGGATGGATCCGAAACATCAAGTTCTTGTGTGTTTTTTAAAATGCTTCTGTATTTTATTACCTAGCGTAGTATATGTGATATTATTTTATTATGAATGTTACTATTGCAAGTACCTAAATAAATCTATTATCAAAAAACTTAAAAATCTGTTTGTTACAGATGATGTAAAAGTATTAACTGTCGCAACTGAGGAAAATCATGGCCTGGAGAGGTTTCTAAGATCAGCCAAAATTTATGGAATTGACGTTGAAGTGCTGGGCAAAGGAACAAAATGGACTGGAGGTGACATGAACCTCCCTGGTGGAGGGCAAAAAATTAATTTGCTGAAAGAGAAGTTAAATGAATTGATGAATTCGGGTGACAAGGAAAAAATTATATTATTTACTGATAGGTATGGGGAAAATACATAAAATAGTTCTCAAAAAAAATATTGGTGTGATCTGGTAAGAACTTTCTTGACCTGCTGCTTTTGTTTTAGCTATGATGTTTTGTTCTTGTCAAGTCTGGACGATATTGTGAAGAAGTTCCGGTCATTCCCTGACACTCGTGTGTTATTTGCTGCTGAACAATTTTGTTGGCCAGATACCAAACTGGCAACACAATATCCCAAGACAGAGGTTGCAAATCCATATCTGAACTCTGGTGGCTTTATAGGTAATTACTAACTTAAACTTTGCATACTTATATGATTCTTGTGTAAGTGTGTTTGTTTCCTAACCCCTCCTAAACGGCTTGACTGATTTGGATGAAATGTTGTGTATATATTTGAGTGGGTCCTTGGATGGTTTAAATACATTGAAGCCACTATGTGGCATTGCAATCGGGCTCTCAAGTCTCTAATGCCTCTATCCTTTTGATGAAACATTATGTGAAATAATGTATAGAAGTTGATGTATTATTTAAACTAATTATTTATAATACTAGTGTAGTAGTTACATTTCTATTACCTACCATTCAAAGCATATAACTCACTCATCATCCAGTGATGACTATTTCATCACCTTATGATGACCTTATGATGTCACAAGGTTTGGTCCAACTATCAATAACAAACATTGTGATTTAAACTTTTTAGTACACATGTTGATTAGTAACAATCATTGTTTTGTAATTTCTTATGTCATGTGAATACCTAACACAATGCTCTTCTCATAATAATAGGTGATGTGTACAAATGGCAATCAAAATATTTACAGACATTAATTTATTATTAATTATCTCTGCAGGTTACTTGCCTGAGATATATGAAATAGTTAATTATAAACCTGTCAGCGACAAAGATGATGACCAGCTCTTTTACACCAAAATCTATTTAGAGAAGAAATTAAGAGAATCACTTAAAATTAGTTTGGACCACAATTCTGCTATATTCCAAAATCTTAATGGGGCATTATGTAAGTATTGTTTTACCGGAATATTAATATCTGCATTTTATTTATGGTACAATAGTTTCTAATTTAATGTGTTTTTCTCAGCTGATGTTCAATTAAGGGCCAACTCAAGTACAGAGACCTGGCCATACATAGAGAATGTAGTAACTCAAGAACGACCTCTTATCGTTCACGGAAATGGGCCATCTAAGATGACTTTAAACCACTTTGGCAATTATATTGCTAAAGCTTGGTCAGCATCTGAGGGCTGTGCTTTATGTGCAGAAAAGAGGATTGTACTCAAGGTAAATGCGAATTTAATGATTTTAGGCAAAATGTGTCTATGTAACTCAATTATTCTGGTATCTTAAAATTCGAGTTGGAATGTCTTTTAGGATGAGAAGCTGCCTACTGTTATGATGGCAGTGTTTATAGAACAAGCTACACCGTTCCTTGAAGATTTCTTAGATCAAGTTCTAACAACGGACTACCCAAAAGAAAAGATTCATTTGTTGTTAAGAAATAATGTAGAGTACCATGAGACTGAAGTTGATGACTTTTTCCAAGAACATTCAAAGAAGTATGCTACTGCAAAGCGTATTAAACCTAGTGATTTTATCTCGGAATCTGAAGCTAGGAATATTGCCAAGTGAGTACAACTTTGTTTTTCCTACCTATTTCTCTACTAACCTAATTATTTTATTAGAAATTGTAAACAAATCTCATTAATGGTCAAAAGCTCGAACGAAAACGCCGCGTAGGCCCACGCAACTAATGTGTTTCAAAGTTTGATTTAAAACAGGCTGGATGAACTGTAAGAAGAGCAGGATTAAAAAGAATATAATAATCTTTGCGTAGGCTGACTGCCATATAGGAACTTCATCGTTAGAACGCGTGCTCCGTCGTCTCAAGGCTGTTTGTTGAATTAATTTTATAAAAATACTGTACTGGTTTTCCCACTTCACCGTCTTTTTGCACTATCCCTATCCGCTTCGTCGCTCTGGACCCTTAACCGGTGCGCGTAGTTGCCGTCGTCGCACGCTCTTTCCTCATGTCGTTCTGTCTACGTAGAACAACGCAGCGTTTACGTTTATTCATTGCAACGCCAATGCTACGTTTCGTGTGGTATCGCTCTTAGTTTTGAAGCAAAAAGGTGTGAAAAACCGGGAAACTGCCTATTTTACCTATACAACCTAGTATAGGTAAAATAGGCAACGGATTGGCGTGCTTTTTGAAGCACAGAGGAGTAAGAATATTATAGATGTCCAACTACAGCAAGTATTGCTGAAACAACCCTATGCAACTTCAACAAGCTCCTTAAGTGTCCCCGCACACGGGCCACAAAAAAAAACGCCGCCACAAAAAGAAGCTAGAAGCGGTTTTTTCTTTTGTGGCCCGCGTGCGGCGGTGGCAGCTTTTATTTGTGGCGGCGCTTTTTTGAGGCCCATATGCGGTGACACTAAAATAGACTTAAAATTCCGATGACTGTTTCAGTTACTGTGTATAAGTCAATCAATTGTTTTTGTTTCAGGGATCGCTGCATAAACAGTGCTTGCGACTATCTATTTTCTATAGACAGCTTGTCCCGTCTAGAAGCGAACACGCTACGTCATTTATTATCTTCGGGTTTTGACATCATCGCTCCCATGCTGGTGCGGCCTGGTCACGCTTGGTCCAACTTTTGGGGATCCATCAACACAGCCGGCTTTTACGCTAGATCTTCTGATTACATGGATATAGTCTTCGAAAATATCAAGTAAGTATAACAATTCAGTATAAGTGGTTTAACGTTAGACTTATTGTAGGACATGATTACTCTAGCCATTCAAGCGACGAAAAATATTAATAAAAAGCGATTAGCTTCTGCGACTCAATTAGGGTTCCGTTAGGGTTTTTTTATGATATGATGTGTAAAACTAGAATGTAAATCTAGAACCAAACGCGAATGAAAATTGTTAGCTTTTAGAAATATATAAGATATCTAATTCTACATCCTTTGAATTCCTAAAAGTAAACCATACTTTACATACTTACCAAAAAATAAGTCGGTTTGAAGAATGTAGGACAAAACTTGACTTTGTAGATGAAGAAAATGTATTAGTAAAATTATATAATAGGTAATGTGTTAGTAAAATAATACAATAGGTACATAATAGGTACTTTTTAGGGTTCCGTACTTCAAAAGGAAAAAAGGGAACCCTTATAGGATCACTTTGTTGTTCGCCTGTCTGTCTGTCTATCAAGACTCTTTATCTTGAGAACGCGTGTTGAAATTAAAACCATATACTCAGGTCTGCGGTCTCTTGAAGGTTTGTAAAAATCAAACTTCTGAGTTTACGCAAAAAAGATACATATAATTATAATTTTTATTTTTTCGAAATTTGTTTTGCGAACAAAGAGGTTGAACAAAAAGGTTATAGCTACATTACAGTACTAGTGCGTAATGGTAATCAAAATGTCACAGTTTGGTAACAGGTGCCATTATATACCAAAGTGTAGTGCAATAAAAGCCACTTTCTGAGCAAGTGTATTGAAAAGTATATTTCGTCACTCAAAGGAATCAAAATTCTTAAGGTACTTCCCTTTGACCTAGAACCCTGAAATTATGCATTAAGCAAGGTCGTATAGCACAAGTATAGGAATAAATCTGAAAACGGTAAATTACATCCATCAAAAAAAAAATCGTTTCGGAAAAAACTTCGGGAATTTAAATATTTACTTAGGTTAGTTTGTATGTGTGCGATTCCGACTTACACTTGCCCAGTATTTTTTTATTCTTCTGACCCTAAAAACTATAATAACATTAAGTTTTCATGTGCCAAGCATGGATGGGTTGTAATAATGTATTTACTACAGCCTTTGAAAAAGCCGGACTTTGAGCAGGCAACAATAAGAATCTCCGCAACTGATGTAATTCATTGAATAGAAATTCAAATACAAATGAATCTAATTAATGTCAATAGGTGTATCCAATTAAATAACACGGATAGTAAAATTATTTAATAGATAAATTCATAAACAGTACTTATTTATTAAAGTTATTTTCTTATTCATAAACTTAATGTCGACTGGAGGACAAATTTATTTTCTAAATTATTTGTTTTTATTAGACAAAAGCTTGTCTGCAATGAATTAATAATAGATTCATTTTTAAAAACAAAGCAATAATTGACGTCACCATCAAAAACAATCTTGTCAATCAAAGATGTAACATGTAGCATCGCACTCTCAGTGATCGCTTAACTAAAACAATGATTCATTTATTGACACGTGGTTTATTTCACTACGGCTAATTGTAAATTGAAAAAGAATTGATGTAAAGCGAATGTTCAGTCGAAGGCAATGGAAAAGTCGGTTTTGAATGAGCGTCGATCGATGGAATACATGTTGTCTGCCGTGCACTCGTACACGCCGGCGTCCATCTGAGTCGCCGGGTCGATCTCGATCTTTGATTTCACACGGTCGTCGCCGATCGGCCACTCGTGGATCTATTATACAATAAAAATGGACACTTGTTATTTCAGTGATGCAAATTGTTGTCTAACAACGCTGAGATCCTAAAAGACGGTGCAAATATTATTTTTTATTAGTACTTACTTATAAAATTTAATGTAGAAAAAAATTGATTCTTGAATTCATTGGACAAGTAGTTTTTGAAGAAACATTAATTGGAGAATGTAATTTAAATAAAAAGACCGAATGGTTTGTACGTACTGGTTAGGTTAATTTGAACTCAAAGACAGAAATAGAAGTGCGAGCTCTTATCCTACTTACGACAGTGGTCGACAGTACGTTCTGGCTATACTAAATCAAAATAAATTCTAAAGCATGCCAAAATTTGAATCAATCTAATATTAAGAATTTCTTCAGATATATTTAATTTCCTGTGGCATTACTTTTAAGACTGCCCAATATCATATTACTTCCTGATCAATTTAGCTATTTGTACGGACTACTAGAAGCAGCTCAATTCACTTTATTTGCTGACAAATAATTTTGGAGCTGATTAATAGCTAAACAGTAAAAAATGGATAGGTACGTCTATGAAATTATCTGCGCATGCGCATCAAACCGAACTTTGCCGACCTATTCAACGAATCTAATAACGAATACATTCTCCAATTGAACATTTTCGCCTCGTGCCTCTGATAAATTTTAATGATGTAAATAGGACAGTGACCAGTTTAAGACATTTTAATGGACACAAAATACGTACCAATGAATGCAGTGCATATATTATAGGAATTATATCTGTTGTTATGAAAGGCCTCAATAAATTATTCATGCGGAAAAAAACAAGTAAACCGTCACTGATAAAGTTTTATCTAAATAGGTACATTGCGCCTTTGGTTATTTTTTTGCTTTGTCGGTCACACAATAATTTATTAAATTTTTTACGAATAAGTTTTTGTTAGTTATAATATAGGGCATTAATTCAAGGGAAATCCTTTAGAAAATAAAAATACTCATGAATTTGAACACCTTTTGTTATGAGATCAATACATCCTACATTTTGTGAAAACAATCAACCATAAAAGTTCAAGCTAAAAATCGTGTCATATTTCTTACACAGAAGCCTTCAGTCAAAGTTCAATGATTGTGAAGATACATTTTTGTTCAATCAGTCTTAAAAATAGTCTCCTGCATTATCATATTTTATGAGTTATGTCATCATTGTCGCTTATGAACAATAACTTAAATCACTTATCATTGCACATTTTATAACAATGCCATGGTAACTATATATTATTATTATTTTAATGCGATAACATAGATTATAACTCTGCTTCCGTTCAGGGAGGAGAAAAAGTATCAGGACTTTTACTGACACTGAAACCCTTCAGTTACCTTTAGCGTTCCAGTGGCGTAATATCTTTTTCGAATTAGCTCACAGCCCTAGAATTACAAGTTATGCTTATTTTTAACCACTTGACACACATTCGTGAGTACTTATATCCTCAAATAACCTATGAAACAGCGAGCGAGTAACATGGTTCAGATGACAGTAATGAAATCATTATTGTATGTAGATTAATATTGTTTGTTTAGTTTTTTTAAGCAATATTGTTTGACCACATTGTTAGATGAATGATTGTTCCCATTAGCACTGGTCCCTGCGAGGGCCCCGGGCTTGTTCGAAAGATTTATCACGGCCCTGGAACGCAGAGTAACTGATGGCTTTCAGTCGGGTAACGTTTGTTAAAGTAGGTACGGTTGAAATATCTTGAGCGCGCTGAACTTCGAACGATTGGCTGCGCAGTAATTCTTTTCAAGAATTATAATTATGGCGAATGCGTATTTTTTAGAGTTTGTGCAATAGTTAGGAATGCCAACTTCAAAGTGACCAACATAATTATTTTGACCGTACTCTACTCCTTTTCGATTTTCATTTGACGATTACTTATTAAAAAATAACCAATGATTAATTAAGTTATGAGCCTAGCCAGGCTATGCTATTGACAGTAGACTGTATGATTGCTATGCAGCTTAAGCTTAGCCTATAATTGTGGAGTAGATACTTACATGCAGGTAATGATGAGCAAATATTTCAACTCCATCTTTAAACCATGTGATGTGTGGTCTTGGTGAACCTTTGGCGATACACAGAAAAGCAATCTTGTGTCCCAGAACGTACTCAAGGTCAAAGTGCGAAGCGAGTAAGATTTTTGCTCCCTGAAAAACAAAAAATATACCTTTGCATCTGTACCTTACAGTTTTTAAACACGTATGAAAATAAAATTTGCACACGTTGTTTATTAAACTTACGTCATTATTGTTGTAATACTGATCAGATTCAGGGTCTCTGTATTTTCCGGTGATGGGTAATCCAATTTGTACCTAGAATTATTCATACTATATTATAATATTATAAATGTGAAAGTAACTGTCCGTCAGTTACGCTTTCACGGTCAACTGAACTGATTTGAATGAAATTAGGCAACGCTTGCTAGGCAAAGCTTGAACCCCAAGAACGGACATCGGCTACTTTTATCTAGATTCAACTTCGCGTCCGCAATAACCGACTTTCACACGGACAATGTCGCGGGCAAGAGCTAATGTTGAATATAACGACATATTCTCCATAAATATTATCGCACTTTAAAGAATACATACAAGTACTTAGGTACTTAGCAGATGGATGCAAGTCCAAAATGCAAACAAAAAATATAATAGAGCACTGGACAGATTTAAGCACATACTATTATCTATTGCTTTAAACTTTTACTTCACCAGCACTTAAACACTACAATTTATTGATCGAATAACTAATGCGAAGCTATGTAGCGGTTGTTAACTCCAACTTTATACCTACTTCAAAATATGATTACCTTGGATTTAGTTCTACTCCTGGTGCGTCCGCGTCTTGCGTCGGTTGAGCCAATGAAAAACGAGTACAGTAGGAGCAAACACAAAAAGACGTTAGCTTTCATGACCAACATTTGCGTGGCAAGTTGTTACCGTGTAAATGACACAGTTGTAGTAATCCAATACGAAACGGCGACACGTGCGTGCTAGTACTATGCTGGTATGTTCTTGCGCGGTGCTCTGAGTGCAACTGGTGGTGGCGGCGATTCCTGTTGCGCCAATCTCTCAATTGGCTAATGACGAGGTGCTAGCAGGAGGGCCCTTGTCTCCCCTACGTGATGTACGGCACTCGTCATTTCCTTTCGCATTTCATACGACCGTACTTTAAAATGTGATATTAATAAATTTAAACTTGGGTCAATGGATCATGATAACATGTGACCTCAAAATTTCATTTAGAATAAGTTTTCCTATATATTCACAAAAACTTAAATGGTTACCGAAGATAAGTTAAAACTGTAGGTGGTCATTAAAAATATTTGAGATAATGGGTTATCAAAGTGAGTTCACGTCTAAACAGTATTATTATTAACATGATACTTGTATTTTTTTTTTATGTGTAAAGTGCCAACTTTTAACATGTTATCTTACAAAAATTACTTGTAATATTTTCAGAGGCGTGTGGAACGTGCCGTTCATCACGAACTGCTACCTAGTAAAGATGTCCGTGTTCAGGACACCAGCTACGAAGTCGGTGACTTACACTAAAGAAGGGATCGACCCTGACATGGCTTTCTGTGCTAGTCTTAGAGATGTTGTAAGTAATTGTTAAACCAAGCAAAATCTTTACGACTTTGGCCTCTATACCACTGGCGTTTTACCAGCGTTGGCTCTTCTGCAACGTCTGCGCAGCGATAACGTTGCGTAAACTCGACGTTGACGTCGCGAGTTTCTAGTGGTAAAGCGCCAACGTCGAGTAGACGCGACGGTAACGTTGCGTTCAGAGATGTAAAGCTAGCCACTCGCTTGCTTGCTCGTAAAACGTCAGTGGGATAGCGGCCTTTCCTATTTTGTTTTAAAAGCGACACCAATGTTATGTTAATTATTTCAGGGTGTCCACATGCATGTCAGCAATGAAATAGACTTTGGACATTTGGTTAATCCAGAGACATATGATATAAGTCGCACAAATCCCGATATGTATCAGCTTTTTGAAAACAAAATTGAATGGACCACGCGTTATTTGCATGAAGAATATCATCATAATTTCGATGAAGATAGAAAGCATTTGATGGTTTGTACTTTGCATCGTTTGATTTTACTTCTTATTACAATCTAGAAAGGGTGAAATAAGCTAATATTTTATATACTTTCGTTATAGCCGTGCCCCGATGTCTACTGGTTCCCGTTGATGTCTACAAGATTTTGCTCTGAATGGATTCAAATTATGGAGGCATTTGGGCAATGGAGCGATGGGACCAATAATGTAATTATACAAGTTATTTTTTTAAATAAGCTGGTAGTGTAATATTAAAATCGATGAAAATTACGTATTTTCATGACATTTTTTTTCGATCGTCACATGTCAACACTTTTTTATAAGAATAATTATAGCATAAGGGTCGTTCTTCTTTTTTACCGACGGTAACTTGTTCGCTGGAAAAATAATGTAAATATCGTACTTGAAATTTTCTTTACTTTGTTTTCTTTTTTCAGGCATAAGTGTACCGAATTCGGTACACCTCAGTACAAGCTAACTTAAATCATATTTTTACGCAATAAGGTTTAAATTAGCTGGTATGAAGTGTACTATATTTAGTACAGTGGTGCTTGAGAGGTTAAAAGCGAATTTTTGTGCGAGTGTAGACTATGTCCTAAAATAGCACGTAGGATTTTAATCTCGGAAGTATGTTCCTAATTTCCTACTATCACGCGGGCAGAACCGTTGGCAGCAGCTAGTTAGATATCATTAATTTACTCTTTTTTAATTTTGCATGACTGAGTGGACAAAATACGCCTTCGTCACACTTAGTACATGGCCTTAAGTTTGCTATTACAATAGTGTCTATCATTGATTTCATAATTGTTGATTTTGACAAGTTTAGTAGTCAACTAATATAATGGTTACATTATAACTTTTCAATGCTCAACCACTGCCACTCCATTGAAAGAAATGGCATACTAGAATGGTAATCTCGTACATATTGACAAATTAATGTTTGATTTATCCGCTGATCTGTTAAAATTTTAACCTATCCTTTGATCAGTGACCTACCATTAGTACGTCATTGCGCAGTCATGGCTTTTAATTCGTTACAAGACAGCTTACCACAATTATTCTATTACAAGACTACTGACCGACCGACGGTCGGCCATTATGAATAACAGCTTACGAAATTTTAGCAAAATGACGATGGGATCGTGTTGGGATGACGAATTTATAAAAATAGCAGACTAGGGCCCCTTAGCGATTGTCGGTATAAAAGTACGTCCCATAAGCGTTATAGAGATTACTCTTAATTTTGGTCTTATTTGAGTCTCACGCTGGTTTCATCTATGCAGGATAAACGTTTGGAGAGCGGATATGAAGCAGTCCCCACTCGCGATATACACATGAACCAAGTTGGCTTGGACCGACACTGGCTGCAAATACTCAAGGACTACGTTCGTCCATTACAAGAGATGGTCTTCACTGGTTACTATCACAATGTAAGATTTATTGTTATTTATTTGTTAATACCTAAGAACCAAAACATTCTGTCGTGGGATTCTAACCAACTGTTTTATTTTTTAAAGTATTATCAAAAATAACCCTACCCTGTTAGATTTCAAGGTGGGTTAGGCTAGAAAGGAGATCAAAAAACACCTTGTTGGTGTTTTTTGCGCTATGCTTATTTTTTTTTAATGGGTTACATTATGAGAACTTGTTACAGAAATGAACAAAATTAAACCCATTTGAATTATTTGTTTCCAAGAGAGGATAAATTGACATCATCTTTGTAACGATATTTGAAAAAGGTTCCGTCCTAGAGGCGTTACCATGACGTGTTAAAATGTCAGGCGTGCGAGCGAGAAAGAGCGATGGAGCATACGCCCTATATAGCTCTATCCTTTTAACACATCAGTTTAGGTCGTCAAATGGATCGCGCAAAAAGCTCTTAGCCTACTACGAGCGTAAATAAAAATGTCGATAGGACCTAGCCTGTCATTTTTATTTATACACAAAAGTAGGTTGTATAAATTTTCTTAATCTTCAGGGAAATACGCTTATTTGAAGACAGTAACTTGGGTATTCCAACGAGGTCCACTTAAGTGAAGTGTTGGCCTAGTATCATTCTTTTTAAAAATAAGGCCCATTTGTGTTAAGATTTACAGAAAAAAAAATGTAAATGCTATCGAATACTATTTGTACATATTATATTAATATTATTTTTCTTTTGTAGCCGCCGGCGTCGATCATGAACTTTGTGGTACGCTACAGACCCGATGAACAGCCATCACTTCGTCCACATCACGATTCCTCCACATACACCATCAATTTGGCACTAAACAGACCTAGTAAGTCCTTTAATTATATTTAATAATAAGAACAGTAAATAGAAGGAAAGGCAACTTTGCTTGTATTTTTTTTTATTAGGGATATTTTGATAAATGTTACCTGACTAGTGAAATGAGCATATTAATGTTTTTTTTTTTTCGTGGGGTCGAGAATAAATCTATGACTAAGGATCATAGGTCGGGAAAATAGGTCATTTTAGATTCTTAACTATTTTTATAATTGAACTAGTATCCTAATAACATCAAACACTTAAACATTTTGAGAACCGCGTATTGCTAAAATGCTACAAATACGCGTATATTTTAACAAAACCTACGAAAAATTGTAAATTCATTTTTTTTGTTTAAAGATTTATATACCTACAACTAATTTGTTTTGTGATCTTTTTCATAAAACTATCAATCACGTGATTAAAAAAAAAAAACAGTTTCTGTTGGCGCAAGTTATTTATTAAATACAGTTTTATTTGCCACACAGAAAAAAGTCAACTAAACCAGGCACATGCGTGTCGGACCACACAGAATAAAGGATTCCTTAGTAGGGATGATAATACTTATCTCATATATTAATGCGCTTCTAGACGCGCATTTACCCAGTTTGATCAAAATAAAAAACCGGCCAAGTGCGAGTCGGACTCGCGCATGAAGGGATCCGTACCATCCGTAGCAAAAAACGACAAAAAACCACTTTTGTTCTATGAGAGCCCCCCCTCCCCTAACTAGTTATTATATTTTATTATTTATTTACCGTCTAGCTATCGTGGTTCTTGAGATACAGCCTGGTGACAGACAGCGAAGTCTTAGTATTAGGGTCCCATTTTTGCCCTTCGGGTAAAGAACCATAAAAAGGTATCTAAAAAATTTACAGGATACGTAATTTGTGAAAATTTTTAACTGTCTAGCTATCGAGTTTCTTGAGTTAAAGCCTGGTGACCGACAGACAGGATAAAAGATCGCGTTTGTTGTATGGGAGCCCCCCTTAATATTTATTTTATGTTGTTTTTAGTATTTGTTGTTATAGCGGCAACAATAATACATAATTTGTGAAAATTTTAACTGTCTAGCTGTCGCGGCCCAGGCTATATATCTCAAGATATAGCCTGGCTTGAGATAAAATCTAAAGTAAAAAGTATCAATTTTTAGGAACGTTTACAAGTGCATCGTTTACGCAAACAAGTAAAGTCTAGTTCGCAAGCGGGGGGCGCAGTGACGTTGCCACTGAAATACTTTACCTATACACACGCTATCCGAGCGCATAACGGCACTCACGCTCTTACATAAGAATACTCCCTGTCACCCCCTTGTAAGAATATTAAGACATGGTCGACCCCCCTTCACCTTCTAAATCGTCTTAAATAATAAATGAATAGCCCCTTATGATATTAAAGCATATTTTTTGCCGGAATTAGCGTTGGTATCCAGTATTTCAAGATAAAGACAGCCACCAGCCTTATGGGTTCTATTTTAATCATTGACAGCGAATTTGAAGAATTAGCTTTTCCTACCTTATTCATTCTTACTGGTACCATTTATAATAATATGTTAATAGAAACTAATCTCATAGATAAATAGTTGTATAACTAACGAATCAATTTTTTTTTAGAAAGGTCTTTAACCTCTCAGGCACCAGTGTACTAAAAATAGTACACCTCATACCAGCTAATTTAAACCCTATTACGTAAAAATAAAATTTAAGTTAGCTTGTACCGAGGTGTACCGAATTCGGTACACCTGTGTCTGAGAGTACTTCTTTATTAAGGAAGAGATGGGTTTTCCATTATTAAAAAAAAACACATAATGTTACTTACGATGCTGTTTTTAAAAAGGTTCGATATAATATTATTAATGAATTGTATGTGACATTAATTTACATGTTAAACTTGTAGATGTGGACTTTGAAGGCGGCGGCTGTCGTTTCATTCGGTACAACTGCTCCGTGCGCGACACCAAGCCTGGGTGGCTGCTGATGCATCCTGGCCGCCTGACGCACTTCCACGAGGGCTTGCTCGTCACCAAGGGCACAAGATACATCATGATCTCTTTTGTGGATCCGTGAACTGCACTTTAATATACTTAGCGAAAACACTCAAAATAAGCAATCAACTATACATTTTTAAGTGCAAAGAAGTAAAACGATATGTTTTAAGTTAAATAAGCAAAATGAACAAAAATATACACTTATGTTCTTTTTTAGGTTGTAAGCAACAGAATTTTGTATTTTTTAATCTTTTGTACAAATATATTGCAGTAATAACTATGAAATACGTTAAAATATACAGAATCTCATATTAGCTAGGCGCCAGATAGGCGAACTGTTTTCTTGCAACTAACACACTTTGACTATAGACGAAAACTAGATGGTGATCATTTAAATTTTGTTAAAGTGATTATTATCAAATGTTATTTAATCAGTTTATGTTGTATTTGTTTGTGGAAAATTCCATCTGGTTGTAATACTATTAATTTAATAACAAATAATTTAAACCAAAGAATCATTGTGTTAGTGGAAATAAAAATGTAATACCATGAATGATAAAAAATGCAAGTAAAGTTATATCTCCATTTACTCGATTTTATTATACAATACCACATTACACGATAATTCCCTTGAACAAAAAAAAAAAAAATCTATATATTTGTAGAAACAAATTGGTTCCACGCACGCAATGGGTTAATACTTACGAAAAAGCTATCTATTAGAAACACTTAGCGTTTGGAACGGAATATGCCTTATAATATTCGAGAAGTACATAGTCTCATGAATAGTTTGTCGTTTAAAATGAAAACCATTTTGTTACGCACAGCACATGTTTCGTGCAAGGATCCAGTTTGTTTCTAATGGGCCGCTACATCCCGATTCCATACAAGATATTTTATTTCACATAGGCACTTATAATATGCCAGAAGCTAGTGGATGGTTTCAATTATACTTTTCCTGTGGAGAAGAACTGGCATGATACTATATTATTTAACTTTATTCGTTCTTTTAACCGACTACAAGACAGTGTTCGTCGGGTATATCCGAAAATGAAAACTAAGGAGTGTTTGTCGGATAGGTAAGTATATCTGACATCTGGATGTTGCCGCTGATTGGTTACACTGAATATTGATGCCAACAGGCTACATTCGATTCACATTCGATTTCATCAACAATGATATTCCCGCTTCAAAATAAAGAAAAAAGTTAGTTAATGTCATTACAAAGTTGGAAAAACCCAATTTTAAGTAGGTACTGTCTTACATATTCTGTGGCTATTAGTGAGTTTAGATTAAAAATCTTTAAAAAGGTCGTAAATGGTTTTGATTGTATGCATATTTATGTCGCAGGCCATTTCTGATGCGTCTACCTACGTCGGATATTTTGAATACTTCTACCTACGTCGGATATATTGAATATATTCACAAACACTCGCGTTTATGCACCAGGGTCGCACATCTACGACCAAATACTCCACCTCATCAACTCTTCTATCACCTATGGGAATCGGAGAGCTAAAAGATATGAAGAACTCAGTCACAAAGACACGATCCTGGCGAATAGGACACATAAACACTAGTCGGACCAAACTGACGCAAGCGGTTAAAGTGATAAAAAAGATTCTATAGTTTGACCATTACACCAATCGAGATCGCGATGAATCGCTATTTGTGTCCCCAAAAAATTGAATATATGTGTACCTATCTCCGGACTTGGATTACAATAGTACATTATGATATAAGTGTGTAATGTAGGAGGTTACCGTCGAGCGGTATTGACACCCGAGCCGAGGGTCTTAAGAGAGCCAAGAACGGTAACCATTCATACGACGTTTTTCAATATACTTGTGAAACAAAAGTAATTTAGCTAGCTAATATTACAACGGTAGTAAATTTTTTCATAACATGGCGGTAAAAACTTTTTTTTTTGTAATAGGCACGCGCTAGGCTATGGTTATATGGTCTTTTGATCATATTGTCTAGTCTTCGTTTTGGTCATTCGTAGTGACAATAGAACATGGAGGTAAAATTTTATAATGTTTTTGTAGTATTTGGTTTTATTTAATTAATACAGCCCATAAACTTCACTGAACACAAAGGTTATAGCTACATTACAGCACTAGTGCGTAATGGTAATCAAAATGTTGCAGTTTGGTAACAGGTGCCATTATATACCTTAGTGTAGTGCAATAAGAGCCACTTTCTGAGCTAGTTTATTGAAAAAGGTTTTAAGTGAAACTTCAAAAATAAACACTGGGGTGAATAGGAACAAAACTGATTTTCACTTCGATATTGATTTATATTATTGACTAGCTTCTGCCAGCAGCTTCGCTCGCGTGTAAGTCGATTTCTCCATACAAACTTCCAACTCTCGTTTTACCCCATTACCGACTTTTTCGGGAACTAAGTTCACTAGAGCTAGTGCGTTATAATAGACATTACCTATAGACTATTGTAGATACTTATTCTTGTGCCTATAGTGGGATTTATGATGAAGATTTTCGAAGGTAGACATTATGGCTGCAGCCAAGGAGACTGACGCTAGCGGAGCAGCGGTTCGTGAGCAAGCAGGACGAGTGGCAGTTTGATAGCAACGGGCAGGATGTGCCCAACCATGCCATTGGTAAAATTAAAATAAAGAAGAAATTGAGTAAAAAGTATAAGTAACAGCTATTGGATCCGCTATTGCAGTGATAGTATTCGTATGTCTATTATAAATTTTGAAAATTTATATCTAGGAAATAACCAATACAAATTTCAATATTGAGTAGACAATTATTTACTTTCCATCGTAACATCGATTCTTTTTAATGTGGGAAAAGCCGAAAAAAAAATAGCTTATCCTATGGCTGGATAGCTCATTGTTACTAAGCATCACGGTGTGTCAGTTTTCACTAGTAACTAAATAAATGTTTTTCTTTCTTTAACTTAATTTATGTTAGTATTGACAAGTGTTGTATGCGTGGCCGTAAATTAATCTTCAAATAGGTGTTCATTTGAATGCTTTCTACTCGACATGCTTGTGAAAATGTGCAATTACATTATCTATTAAAATGACATAGAAGTTGGAATGTCGACGGCTGCAGTTACCTTTGCTGTTGGCAACATGCTGTTCGTGTGTATGAGCTCTTATTAGTTTTTTTTTTTTAATTGGATTAGAGGGAAGTAACCAAATTTGGAATTAAGTATATCCTAGTAATCGATTCTTTGAAATCGAGTCAATGTTAGTACAGGTAAAGTCCTGATCCGGTCCCAAAATCAAAATGATTGTATTGTGATGGTTTTTTTTCTGAGGAAGTTTGTGGAGAGAAATAGTGTAATCCAATGTGCATCTTGTAGGCATGGGCTCATGAAGAGTATGCTGGCATAGATGTGAATGACTTCTGTGTGCGAATTGTGCACCAATGATTAGTATAGCCCTAATAGTTAACTGATTTAATTTTAGGCAACACGACTGTCTTATTTTAATTATAATTTTGAACCAAATTGACCATGGTCCATATTTGAAACCATGTAGTCCATATTATATTCAGTTTTTGCAAATTCGTTAATATGACATCTTTTAGAAAATTTTGATTATTTCTAAGATTTTGATGTTTGTTAAGAATTTTATGAATTGTATTTCATACCAAATAATTATTGAACCATTTAAAATAAATAAGGCTGATCATACTTTAAAATTCAGAGTTTTATATGAGAAAATCCTTATGGTGGTCCATATATGGCGCACTTACTCTAAGTACCTAAATGTATTGAAAAACTTCGTTTGATACACGTGGAGACTGCAGCACTCGGCTCCATAACACCCCTATACGACTCGGGTGAATTTTGCCTCGGTTGCAATTGCAAAATTTCTTCACTTGTATCAAAACGTATCTACTATTTTTTAGAGATTCGTCAATAACCACGTTTTATTTTTTGTGTTAACGTCAAAAACCAAATTTAAATCTCATTATTACCTAGGGATCGCCCTTACTACTTTATCTCCCTAGGGGCCTAGGGACAGAATTACTTGCTTTAAGTGCTGGGTGTATTACATATAAAAGGGCATTATCGAGCAGGCTGTGTAAAAACATAATTATATGCATAAACATAAGTTTCTAGTACATACTTATTATTATAAATAGAAATGAATACATGTTAATAAGCTCGTTGAAATTAAATAATCGAAAGCTCAGAAACCTCATGCGGGTTCTCTATTGTTTCAGCAGTCAATTGCGATTTAAACTTATTGAAAATTTTAGTCGGGAATCGGTAATGTTTACCGAATGCCGGCTCAGCGAATTTTTTGAATCTTTTAAATTCTAGTTCTTCTTTAGCCCATTCTTCTTTTTTCACATAAAAGATAGCAGATTGTAACCAAGCTGGCACAAACTCATCCATATAGTAATATCGCCTTTTCCAAACTCTGGTAGTCTCACAGTAGTTACCACCATTACCGCCGATCCAAAATGGAAGACTGTGGAACAAATAAAAAATAAAGTAAATGTTAAAACATTATTCTAAAGCGATAGGGTAGTCTGACTATCATGGGCGTAGCTACCACATGAGTAGATAAACCGTACAGAGACAAATCTTCCTAAGAACGTGCAATATTGTTACCTATTTTGGAAGGAACAACCCTATCACAATAGGTGAAAAAAAATGAAATAAAACATTTGTTAAATAGATTTAGTGTTATCTACATATATTATGTATATTTTACATTCAACACACATACCTTCTAGGTATATGTACGTACCCTATTCACTTACGTTAATAGCTTTTTAATCTGTAAAATTTGAATTGCGAATTAAAAAAATAAATCGCATTCTCAAGTCAACAAATGTTTATTAAAAATTTGTAATAACATTAAAAAGGCAAAAACACACCGAGCGCACTACTCTTCTTATTAAAAAAGGTACTTCTGTACTTAAAAAAGTAACAATTAAATATTTACTTACCTACTCGTATTGTAGGTACTCCTTGCGATAGTTAAAGTATATATATATTTTTATTTATGTCAGTGTCAGTGTACTACCACAGTGTTGTCTTTTTGACCGACTTTGAAAAGGAGGAGGTTCTATGTTCGGCTGTATGTATTATTTTTTTTTTTAACCCAAAGTTTGACTGGTAGAGAATGCCTTGTTGCTTTAAGTCCGCCTATGTACCACTATTGTGCATGAAATTTAAATAAATAAATACAGCGCTTTCTTGCTTAAATTCATAAACATACGCTGTCGCTGCGTTCGGTGCCGTCATTCAGTTCGGTTTCGGTCGGAGTGGGTCAGAGTTACTATTATAGGATATATTAATTTTTATGAAAGTGAAGGAGTGTATGTGTCCGCTAAGGGGTATATATCCGAAAATATAGATGCTTACTGCGTGCTTATAGTAGTGCAACCGATTCGCGCGGTTGTATGAAGCTTTGTCTCTGTTCCGTTTATTTACTCATGTGGTAGCTACCGCCGTATCAACGATACGGGGCCCCTGTATGCGAAAATGTTATCCACAACTGTCTCGTAGGGTAAATCAAGCATTTGTAAAAATACCATTTTTTATACCCCTTTGGGACTTTCGATACGGGGACCCTGTGTGGGACTGCTGACTATGTAATAACTACATAATTATTATGTAATGTGCGCTTGCGGGCCACTTGCGGTCATTTTGGCGCATTGACCGCGGATACGATTTCGTATTTCACTCATACCTACACTAATACATATTATAATTTATAAATGTGAAAGCAACTCTGTTACGCTTTCATGGTTAAGCTATTGAACCGATTTTGATGAAATTTGGTTTGATAAGCTTGAACCACTAGGGGAACAGGGGCCAGGCTACTTTTATCTGCTTTCTACGTCGCTTCCGCAATAACCGATATTCATGCGAATGAATTTGCTGAAAATGCAAGTAGCCTAGGTACTTACTTTACAATATAGTTCATTGATGAGAACTATAGCACAAAGTATTTCAATTAGGTTTTCTTTTTATTTTTCGTACTGTTTAAAAAAAAAATTGCCTTCGTTTGTTGCGATAGTTTGCTTTATTACAAATGTTGTATCTTCTTATTTCTTTGTCAAAATAATGTGTCATGTTAGTGCAGACTACATCCCCACTACACTATTTACTTTGCGACAGGCTTCATTTCGTCAAAGTAAATCCTAATTAGAGCCATTAATTACCAATCCCGATTTCAGATCACTAGTTTGTTCTAGGTACTAGGCTAGCCCAGAACAATTTACTGGTTGAATAGCTGAAAGTTTCAAAATGAACTCATTGGCACCGCAAGAGACCGACAGCGCGATCATTGTCTTATTATTTACGCTTTAATATAACTTACAGACTGATGTATCTTAGCGCCCATCTGTAGAAATTGGTGTAGAAATAAGCTGACATCGGATCAAAATGTGGATATGTTTTTGCACTGGATAAACCAGCAGCGAGGGCTATCACAGCGATACCTGCTTTATAGCCATCGATCAGGACACATGTACCTTCTAGAATGTTTTCTTTAGTACGCAAGGCAATTCTCAACTGGACCTCTGAAAGTATAACAAAAATAAAATTTTAATATCGCAAAAGAAAAAAGTTGCTGCCGCCTGGAGTCCTAGCTGCATGCGGAACCAAAACATCTTAATGTAGCGTGGAAGGTACTTTGAGGGTATTTTAGGCGATCGCAAAAGGTTATTACACCACTTTCTCATGTTATTAGTAGGAATAAAAGTTTCTTACCGGTTGTAGGAATAGCTAAATCGAGACCCAAGCGAGGTTTCCAAAAATATGTGCCTGGTATAGAACCCTGCAATCAATCAAGTTCGTGTAAAAAAATATTTATTTAGAAAGTAGAGCTTCCGACAAACCAACTTTAACCGAAGTGTACACTGTGGTTTTGTTAAAACGGCGTGCTAAAGCCATTTATACGCGGCCGGGCGGAGCTAAAGTGACTAGAGTTGCCTGGCAGGTATTATTTTCAGAAATTTCGGCAATACAAATTTTTTGTTTTAGTTCTCTTTTGACTTTTTAAATACCTAATTAGATATTCGATTTTACCCCCTCAATGATTAATTCTTAAATTCAGTGAAAGATTATTTTTTTATTAATTTGTTCCAGTAGCTTCTGTCCGAAGAATTAGTAGTTCTCCATTATACTATTTTGATGTTGCTATAAACCTATATAATTTCATCAAAATGTATACAGCCGTTTGAGCGTGGAGGAGTAACGAACATATACACATACATTCAAACTTTCACGTTTATTATATAATATTAGTGGGATTATCTTACGGAAAAATATAATAAAACTGGACATAATTGTACCTACTTGTTCCGGTGGTGGGACATTCAAAGAATTACTTAGTTGTTTCACGAGATGTCCTGCCCAAATCGTAATGGTAGCCACACAAGTTCCAGTATACTTGCGCAAGTTAAGACTTGCACAAGTATACTGAAACGTGTGTTGGAAGATATTTGCGCAAGTTTCTGCACAACACACGTTTCAGTATACTTGTGCAAGTCTTAACTTGAGCAAGTATACTGTAACGTGTGTGGCTACCATAACACCTAGTAACCTATAGGTACTCTCGAAACTTACAGATTGAGGTGGGTGAGGTTGACGACTAAATCTGAAACCTTGGGCTCCCTACAATCGTAACGGTAGGTAAGTCCCCTCTTTGAGCAGGCCCTCAAAGAGGGGACTAAAGTAATTTCTTCTTAATGAACCCCCTCGTGAGTCCTGGGGCCCTAATCTGCTATTTTTATAAATTCGTCATTCCAACACGATCCCTGATTCCATTACTGATCAACTTGTATTATAACCGATTTTCGGGTCCTGCTGCGCGTAACCATAGCAAATGGTTTAACTTGTTTGTCGCGTACTAAGTATACCTAATTTATGACTTAATTCAGAAGCTGCAATTTCTATTCCTTATAGTGTAGTAAAAATCTTTATGTATATATAATATAGATAATACCTATGTGTATAATAATTCCTGACTCTTTCACTGATTCATCAACGCCCAGCCCAAACACATGGACCTAGAGGGCTGCAATTTTGCACAAAGGTTACTAAGAGGATATAACGGGGTTCCAAAGTTTGCGTGGAGAAACCTATTTTTACGCGGGCGAAGCCGCCGGCAAAAGCTTGTAGGTGTATAATTTGTGTAAATAGAGAATAAGGTACAATGGAGTTGACGTTGCCGTGTGCATCAAAAGCCCTTTATTAAAAAAGATTAAAAAAATAAATTGACACATGTACAAAGATGTTCATTCAATTAAAAATTATTCGAACAAAGCTGCTTAGTATGCTCTCACCATAAATACATGGGGCCGTACCATGACGTGTTCAAATGTCAGGCGAGCGAGCGAGAAAGAGGGAAGGAGCTATATAGCTCCGGCGGCAAGGATCTCTCGCGCCGGACCTTGGTACAGGCCATGGTCAGGAGCGAGGAGGAGTAGCGGGCGGTCGCCTTCTTCTACGAAGCAGTAATGCTAGGGAGGCCGACCGCATCAAGCAATGGCGCTCACGCCCCAGCCGCCGCCGTAATTCCGATTCCGATTTCCGGCCACCGTAGGGACGGGCTTCCGGATGGCGGGCAATGGATAGCTCGCAGTCCGTCCGTACGGTAACAGACCGGACCGAGCCCATGTCGTTTACGGCACTGTTCCCGTGAATTATTCCCGTGAACAGTGCGTAAGTGCGTAGTTAAGGAGTTGTCAGCAAACTGTAGGGGTCCAGTAGGGTCGAAGCCTAATCTGGGGCTCTGGGGAGGTATGAAAATGCATACCAGGGCCCTGGAAACTGTAGGGGCCCAGTAGGGTCGAAGCCTAATCTGGGGCTCTGGGGAGGTATGAAAATGCATACCAGGGCTCTGGAACCAAGGCGAAGAAGGAACAGGGTAGGTTTTTAATCAGTAAGAGTCTGACACTATCTCCCGCTCCGCCCAAGGGCGGGATTTGTCATTGGATGATTTTACCTACTATAAAAAAAACCCTATATAACTCCATCCCTTTAAAAGGTCGTGAAGAGTTTATGGTAGGGCCTCAGTTTAGAATACAGGTGCTGTAAATACAACGAAACCTGAATATAGTTTGCTCAGAATCAGTAACTGAATCAATACCAATGATTTTTACACCATGTTATATTTTTTCCCAAAAAATTTAGAAAAGGTTGGACATCACCGATACTAATTACAACACAGGTCACGGCAGGTTAGGCAGGTCGCAGGTACATAGCGGGCATTAGGTGCCAGGGTACAGCTGGGTCCGGGAGCAAAACAACCCTTCAGTCCTGATGACCATGTGTTTGTGTGGACAACCAGGTCACATAACAAGTTTATAACTTTGTGATTTTTCATGATACAGTTATGAAATGTTTTAAGTAAGTACATAGATTCTTTGCATAAAAATACTAGGCCCGTGTTTCGTTGTAAATCTGTATTATTCAAAATTCACTTACCTTAACCATCGGAATAAAATATATGAACGTTACGAAAATCAACATGATTGTCATTTTATTAATCTTGAAGCGAGAACAATACATCGTTACTGAGCGAGATTTCGCACGGTTCTGACTCTATTTGCGCTATGAAAATTGTTTCACCAAATGTTGTTATGATGACAATAAATTCCTACCAATCGATGGAACTTGCTTGAAAACACTAATTACTGTTACTGTTTTGGTAAATCGAAATATTTCAAATGTTGAATATTCAGTATTTTGGGGTTCCATAGTGTTTGATTTGTAACTAGAATAGTGATCTTGCAATATTTCATACCATCTAAGTATGTACAATTGTACATAATATGGAATGCAATAAAGTATTGAGTATTGAGTAAGGTGTTTCGTACTTTTTAGGGTTTTGTATCCAGTTAACCCACAGAACAGAGAATATTTACCGAAGGAACACTAAACAGAAACACCCCCTGTTCGCAGTGCCGGATCCAGGAAGTGTGGGGCCTGTAGTAATTTCTTCCAGAGGCCTACTATTTTTTTTTATTTGATATAAACTAGTGCTTGACATGATGGTCAGGGCACATTGCTCGCAGAACGTGTGGCCGTTGGGGCCGGAAGGTTCTGGAATGGCGACCACGTACCGGAAGACCGTAGCGTTGGAAGGCCTCCTACAAGGTGGACCGATGACCTGGTAAAGGTTGCGGGAATTCGGTGGATGCAAGACGCACAGGACCGTTAATTGTGGTGACACTTGGGGGAGGCCAATCTCCAACAGTGGATGTCTTTCGGCTGAAATGATGATGATGATGATGATGAGTGCTTGACTACGATCCCACCTGATGGTAAGTACTGATGCAAAAGTCTTTTTAAAATAAAATTAATTTTTCTCACAAGCTATAAGTAGCCCAGGCAGTTGCTTACATTGTCTTTATTCTTTATGGATAATTCGGAGTTAATTCGGTTTTATGGTACCCTGTTTTTTTTTGTCCCTATAAGCGGGGCCCCCTGATGCGCCAGGTCTACAACTTTTGCTACTCTTGCTATGAGGCTAATCTGGCAATGCCTATTCGTCCGTCCAGTGATAGTTTTAGCATTTGGTAATCATCCTAGACGAATTTTTTATTGTCACCCCTGCTCAAGTGACAAACAAGTTTTTGTATTTTTAGTCGGTAAACTATTTTAAAGAGGTCTCGATGACGACATCTTCTGCTATGTTATTATCACAACGATGGGAAATATTAAAGGACACTCAAATGAGAATCAGCTCATTTTTAATGAAAACTAAAATTTTATCACTCTATGGCTCACCGACTTCAAAAAGAAGGTACCATGTTCAGTTGTATGTTTTTTTATGTAGTTCGTCGATATCTCGGTCAATTCTGTTAATAATAAACTTTGATGATATGGAACTCCTCATAGGATCACAGCAGAACTGTTGTAGCAAGTAAAATTGCTTTGTTTACACGTGTAGTCGATGACTGACTGAAGGAAGAGGGTGAAGGGATATATCAAACAGACCTGGTGATGAAGCCGGAAGGTAAGCACCAGACTCCCTGTGACATATCAATATAACCCAAGTGTGATAGTGATTATTGCACACTATTAGAAGTTAAAGTAAAGTTAAAGTTAATTAAAAAGTATAAATTAAAAATAATACAATAAAAATATAACACTTAGTATATAATAACTGTATCTATTAACTCCATATATTATTATTGGGTTCCCTCTATTTGGCAGAAACTTGATACTCCGAAATTTATTTGGCATAACAAACTTGACATAATCTTCTTTGATCGAATATTTTTAAGGCAGATAAATTATTTAGCATAAGTATTGTTAGGCAGAATCTTTAATTGTTCGAATTTACAGAACATGGCAGAATTTTATTTGACATAATTACCTTTGCCATATTTAATATTACGCATAATATCGTTTAGCATAATTTTTATTTAGAGCTAAATTCACCAATAAACTAATCGCGATTATTTAAAATAAAACGCAGTTTGAGCGCCTAATCGAGATTATAGCTTCTTTTTTCGTTTCACCGCTATGAATTGAACCTAGTTTAAGCTAAACTCAGTTTCAATTCTTTTGTTGTCACCCATGTCTACGACACGGGTCTTTAAACTAGATTACAGTGAGCTTAGTTTAGTTAACTAAGTTTTTATATTGAATGATGAAATCAGACCTTAGAGAGATGATTATTTGGGGAACCGATCACTTTTCCGAAGCGGTTTTGTTCGTATTTTATTTTATCGAAAACTATTTACCGACGTCTTTATTGTTATACCGACTTATACCTATGCATTATTTGACATATTTTTAGATCATCGAAGTATCATTGTATCATAGGTATTATTTTACCGAACTATATTTCGTCGATTTACAAAATTACTTTTTGTGAATGTTTTATTTGCCATATTTTCATCCAAACAAAACAAAATTTTACCACAAATATAAAATCTTGGTAGCATTTTTGATACTAAATTAAAATAGTGTCATAAAAAGTCAATATTTTGTGCTACAAAATTTAGTGACAGAAACGAATCGCTGGAAAACCGACTTCACGCAGTCTTGTCTGCCCTACCCCTAGGCGCCGCGTAGGCGCGGAGGGGTAGGGCGACCCGCGCGCTGAGGAGCAGGTGGTTTGAAGGCCCACCGCCGCGGCTGAGGTAAGCCGAAGTTGAGGTGGTGAGCGTTAAAACAATCTGCGACGATAAGCTCGCGTGGGGCCGCCCAAACCCCGCAGCGCCGGAGCCGTGACAGAAGCAATGCTTGCTGCATGGTGTATGCTTGCTTACATGCTGCATGCCTGCCTGCATGCACGTCTGCTAGCATGCTTGCATGCATGCCTGCTTATATGCCTGCTAGCATGTCAGCTTGCAGGCCTGCCTGCGTGCCTACTTTCATGCCTGCTTGCATGCCTGCTTGCATGCCTGCTTGCATTACTGCTTGCATGCCTGCTTGCATACTGCATGCCTGCTTGCATACTGCATGCCTTCTTGCATGCTGCAAGACAGCTTGCCTGCTTGCATGCTACATGCCTTCTTGCATGCTTCATGCCTGTTAGCCGCCATAGTTATTTTTTTATAGCCACCGCAGGCCACCGCAGGGGGCTTCAAACCAACAGTGTTTTGTAATTAATTTTAGGTACTTATCGTTTTGATATTACGAGTACTTCCACTAACTAAGCAACTAATGACTATCGATATAAAATAATATGCCAAAAGACGTTTCTGACTATGAATTTTCTGCAATGTGATGGTTCTGCTTTTTAATTATTATGGATATGAAATTTATGCCTAAAGACGATTCTGACTAACAAAATTATGACTTTTGAATGTATGACAAATGAGTGTATGCGAAACGATTTTCTTCGAAAGGAAGATTGTGCTATCTGTTGTTATGCAAATTAATATTATGAATTAAAAAAAATTGCTGTAAAAGGTAGACCCATTAGGTATACTTCCGAAATTTTACACGTATTAGTGTTTTTTGAGGTTTCCGTACCTTAAAAGGAAAAAACGGACTCCTTATAGGATCACTTTGTTGTGTGTCTGTGTGTCTGTCAAAAACCTTTATCTCGGGAACATGTGAAAGTATCTAGTTAGAATTTAAACCATATACTTAAGACAGTGGACCCTTGAAGTTGTGTAAAAATTAAACTTCTAAAAAGAATATTTCGCTCTCAAGGGAAACAAAACAACAGTATTCAGTGGCATAAAGTAAGGTCTTCATCACGGATATAGGAATAAATCTGAAAACTGTTTTGTTGTTATGTCATAAAAAAAAAACTTTATTTGCGATTTGGAAAAATCTTCAAGACTCCATTCGGGAATTGAACTATTTACATAAGTAAGTTTACGGAACTCTCATTGCGCGAATCCGACTCTTACATTGAAGTTGGTTGTGTTTTTTTGTTAGTAGAGACTGTACAATTTGAATTTAAAATGATATTTAAATTAATATATCACATCCTTTTATCCTTTAAAAGTAAATTATTACCCTATAAATAATTATATCCCAAAAAGTAGTAAATTATACCCCAATGTTGCCGGAGGACCAGTCGACGGAACCCCGTATTGCGGGCCGCCTACTTACGGTTGGTTTAAAAAAAAATAACCACGAAGGAGATAGTGGGGTCTGTGTCCTTGATGTTATGACAGTTACAATTCTTTCAACTTTTTAAATCGTTATATCTCAAAAACGGTGGCTCTTAAGAAAAAAGTATTGAGACATTTTTATAGATAATTATCTGATCTACAAGTTTTATCTGAGCTATTTTATGATAAATACGCGGGGCAGTGTCCCGGAGCCCCTAAGTCTCCAGGACACTGCCCCGCTCAGTCAGGGGGCCTGAAACCTTATTAACAAACCTCTTATTGAACTAGCGACGACTTCTCCCACCTTCGAAATCTAAATAAAATACGTTGTAACACTAATTATGGCAACTCGTTTTAGTCAGTAAGTAAGTCTGACACTCCCTCCCGCTTCACCCGGAGCAAAAGATGTTATTTGATGATTTCCCACGTAAAAAAGGGGCCCCACTTTTTTTTGGCATAGAGCCATTATCTACGCCGCTGATGGACGCCCATGCTTGCTGATGTCCTGTATTGCGGAACTGTCGTGGTCACCAAGAATTTAGATCCTCAACGACAATCCGCCGCCACTTGATCGGATGAGCCGCCTTGCAGCTCTGGTCGGATTTACTAGTTCAACTTCTTACCCTGGTAAGAAGTTTAGCTGTTTAGAAGGACCATGATTGTAGTTTTCCAAAAATTTTGACGTGTGCTTTTGTTATATTCAAATTAATATTCTATTACAAATGTGAAAGTAGCTCTCTCTGTCTGTCACCTCCATGGTTAAACTACTGGACCGATTTTGAAGAAATTTGGTACCTACACAGTAAGCTTGAACTCCAAGGAAGGAGACAGCTGGCCATAGTTGTAAATAGTGTTGTTAGTTCAAACTTCTGCAATAAATAATAATATTATTATTATTTCCTTTATTTCTTTTATCACATATTTTTGACATTTTTAAATATTTTTAACATACATTTAAAAATAAAACATTAAAAAAAAACATTTAAATTATTATTTATTATTATTCCCTTTATTAATTATTTATACATGTCTTTTATAATTTTTAAATATTTCCTAAAAAACGTATAAAAAAACATTTAAAAATATAAAAAAACAGTAGTCCGCCGGTGTCGGGAGCAGGGTCCAAGCTACCGGTGGTTAGGGCTCCAGAGACAGGAACCTCCTCACAATGCGAGCCGTATCGAGGAGTACTGCCTTCTGTATCAGGCCCTTGATCCAACCACGCAACGATAGCTTCGACAGATGGTCGTCGAAGCTTTTGGCTATAAGGCCGTTGGCAGTCACGACAATCGGCACAATGACAGCCGTGTCCACATTCCACATGTCGACAACCTCGTGTGCTAAGTCGAGATATTTGATTTGTTTCTCTTTCTCAGCTTTCACGAGATTCTCGTCATGTGGGATGGTGACATCGACTATCATTGCGCGGCGCGCTAATCGGTCTACCACCACTATATCCGGCTTATTGGCTACAATAGTCCGGTCAGTGATGATAGACCGATCCCAGTACAACGTGGCATGGTCATTTTCGAGAACTGGGTCGGGCACATACCTGTAATACGGTACCTCAGAATCCACTAGGTTGTACTTCAAAGCAAGTTGCTGGTGAATAATCCTGGCTACTTGGTTATGTCTGTGCAAATACTCGCCGTTAGCCAGACGAGAACAACCAGAGATAATATGTCTGATGGACTCACCCGGTCGATGGCATGCCCGACACACGTCAACCGTCCCGTCCTTCATAATATGTCTCCGGTAGTTGTTCGTTAGAATAACTTCGTCCATAATCGCACATACAAAACCTTCAGTTTCTCCGAAGAGGTCACTGAAACGTAACCAGGCCACGGACGCCGTGAAATCTACATCGGGCTCATGAAGAGTCCGGTAAAAGCGTCCATGGAGCTCCTTGCCTTTCCATACTTCCTTGCGGTCATCAGTAGTAAGTACCACAGGTTTGCGCCAGTTCTCTTTAGCCATGGACAACGGGGTGAGTCCCTTATCCACTGTGACCACATCGCGGTGCATACCCACGTCGGTCTTGAGAAAATATTCTCTGAGGTTGCACACCTCACGGTTGTGTAGAGTCTTTGCGTTCAAAAAGCCCCGACCTCCACACTTCCGCGGGATGTACAGTCTCATCACCGATGATCGTGGGTGATGCATCCGATTTGCGGTCAGCAATGTACGGACCCGCCTATCCAGGGCGTCTAGCTCGGTCTGAGTCCATTTGAGTATGCCGAAAGAGTACATTAAAATCGGCATGACCCAACCGTTGAAGGCGCGCACCTTATTTCCCCCTGATAGAAGGCTGTTTAAAACCTTCCTCAGGCGTCCAAAGAAACGCTCCTTCAACGTTTGCTTCATGTCAATGACGTTAATGCCTAACGCTTCCGACATACCCAAATACTTATAAGTTTCGGTCGAGGGGAGGGACCTAAGGTGTATGGAATCCGAGAGTTGAATTCCCTCGGATTCCACAATCTCACCTCGCTTTACATGCATGACTGCACATTTATCCACACCAAATTCCATCCTGATGGCACTACTGAAAGTTTCAGTTACTTTCAGTAGTTCCATCAGTTGCAGATTGCCGTGGGCAAAGAGTTTCAGATCATCCATGTAAAGCAGGTGAGATAGGACCTGACCCCCTCTTCTCAATCGATAGCCCAGGCCTGAATCCTCCAGCAGCGTGCTTAGAGGATTCAAAGCTAAGCAGAACCAAAGTGGACTCAAACTGTCGCCCTGAAATATTCCCCGTTTAATCCATATTGGTTCATCATTTGCCTGGATCGGTCGACATCCTGGATAGCAAAGGACAGTTTTCCATTGCCTCATACATGACTCAAGGAAGGTGCGTAGAGTTGCATCTATTTTATACAACTCCAACACCCTTAAGAGCCATGTATGTGGAACGGAGTCATAGGCCTTTTTATAATCTATCCAACATGTCGACAGATCCCTGCGGGATCGACGAACTTGTTGGCTTATGGCCATGTCAATGAGAAGTAGCTCCTTTGTACCACGGGACCCATTCCTACATCCGTTCTGAGAGGCAGACATAATCGAGTTTTTGTCTATATGTACATTAATTTTTACTCTCAGAATAGATGTAAGAAGTTTATAAACCGTAGACAAACATGTAATCGGTCTATAATTCTTGGGTTCCGTGGGACAACCTGTCTTATGGAGCAGATGGGTGATACCAGTTGTTAGAAACTGAGGTAGCGACCCAGATTCTAAAGATGACTGGAATTGAGATGCCAGGGGCGCGTGTGAGCTGCTGTACCATTTTAACCAGAAATTGTGCAGTCCGTCCGGTCCTGGAGACTTCCAATTCGGTAACGGACGGACTGCTCTGGCAACATCAGATGGGCTAATGACAACTTTTTCCATTTCTGGTACAGCTACGCACATGCTCTCGACATCACGCATCCAGTCATCCTCAGTGTGACAAACGGGCACGGACCAGATGCTGCGCCAGAAAGCATTCGTGGCGGCATCATCCAGCCGGAGCACGTCAGTCACATTTTGATCAGGTCGCTCCCAAGCCCTGTACACCCACCTTTCATCGCTCTGGAACATGCGATTCTGCGAGTATCGATCAACCCGCCGCTTATACCGCCGGATACGGTTGGCCCATGCACAAACTTTCTGCTTCAGGAAGTCGATGCGCTCCGTGACACGGGACATGTATTCTCGGGGGGTAATTCCCGTTCCAAAGAATGCCCGCCTCACGAATCGCATCACACGTGGTCGTGTATTACCCTCCCTGAAGCAGTACAGTTTGCCAATGAGTGCTCTGGCCTCATCAATGCGCCTCTCAATCCTACATTGCCAGGCTGGTACAGCAGGCTTCGGTCGATTAGTTGCATCTATATTTGGGAACTTGACTTTGGCTAATCGACATGCCGCAACAGCCCCACAATACAGGATTGAGTGCGTATCACCAAGGCTCTCGCTACTCTCAAAAATGTTTTTGAGAAGCGAGTCCAAAGCACACACTAGCGCCCTATTTTTTTTATGCATGGGTAACCTTGGCAGACGGGGTCTAAGTTCGGCTGGAGTGGATCTATACTCACGAAGCGCATCCTCCATTGCACTCCTCAGTCGATCGTTGCACTGGCTACTTACTGTGTCAACCCTATCATCTAACTCATTATCAACATCATTGGACCGCGGTGAGATTGCGTCTGTGGCCGGCAGCACCAAGGTCTGTGTCGGAGTCGGGACGATACGGTTGTTCAGTACCTCTGAGCGCAGCCTATCAAGTGCGGCGTCGTTCAACCTATGACTGCGTTGAATTACCCGCACCTGATCCGACAATCGTTGCGCCGAGACGTCTACGGTTGGCTCTAGGTCCTGGAACAGAGACAGCATCCTAACACGGTACGCAGTGAGGTTAGTTCCCCCCTCTGTAGCACCGTAATATGCGCGCATGACGTTCTCGTTCATAGATTGAGTCCATCTCATGCGCTGCACACAACCACCGGCAGCGGGGACCCGGCTCGGGGCCGGTTGGCCCCTAGATCCCAAGCCGATCGGTGGCCGGCCTCTCCCCGGCCGACGTACAGGTGTTGGCGACGTTGGCGGGGAAAAATACTCGTCGCTCGAGCTCGACGCAACTGCAGCCGCCGGTAAAGCTGGTGATCTGAAGTCCGGCGGTGGCGAGGCGGAGCTGAGCGGCGAGCCCGGGGGTGGAAGGCGTGCGCGTCTGGCAGCTGCTCTCGTCAACATCTTCTTAATTGTTTTTTCATTCCTGTTTCATTAAATTCATCGTATATGTTTTTATTGTAAATGACATATGACATCTGTCTGTCTAACATTTTTTTTCGATCTTGATGATTTTCACTATTGTTGGTTCTGATGTTGGTTTTGGTGAGTTTTTATTGTTTATATATTTCTTGTGGCTTTATTGTTGTAAAATTTGGGTAAATATGAGCTCAGAAATTATTTTTTTAAGATTTAAAACACCATGAATGAAAAAACAGAACTTCCGTTGACATCAAGTATATTATTATTATTATTACTTTTATCTGGCTTCGAATTCTACTTCGCATCTGCAATAATCAATATTCACGCGGACGAAGCTGCATGCTGAAGCTAGTATTTAATTATTTGTATGGGAATCTAGTGACCACATATTTTTGAAGCGCCATCTTGAGGCACAGGGAGTAACTAGTTCCTACGTTGCTTAGTATATCGCATGTGAACAGACAACTAGTACTATTTCAAGTTCACAGTCGATACATCACACGCCGTGAACAAAATTTTTACACCATAAGGCAGATGGCGGTGATGTTAACATTAGTACGAATTTTTAATAAGATATTGTTTCTCTCAACAGTATGCTTACAACTAAAATAACCTAAAAGGCTCTCAATTTTCATAATATAGATATACTTAGTTAGGTCTAGTGTCATAATTTAAAGACAACTTAAGTATAGGCTTGAGAAATTTAGTTAGAGTCATGTACTTACGGCCAGAATTTGAAATAAAAAAATACAGTTTTTTTTTTTAATTTTACGACACCTTGTACCTCGGAATGCACTTAAAGCCGTAGGTCCCGGTTGTAATCCTACAGGCGTTACAGGTAGCCGCCAGAAAGTCTGAATGACAGGGAATTCAGGTATATATCCTATTGCCTAGTAACTGGGCTGAAAAGGTCTGACAAGCAGTCGCTCCATGTAAAACATTTAGCCACATTAGGTAAAACCGGAAGCCGACCCCGATACAGCGGGGAAAACGCTAGGAGGATAAATTTCCTTGACATAATACCTAAAAAAAGAAAGAAAGAAAAACAATTTATTTACGGGAAATGACGTAGTCTTAAGACTAGCTTACAAGTTATAAAATAGATATTTTTTTACTATGCATAAGCTCGCGTTGGACTACACATTGTAGATTCTTATTTTACAATTTGACATTTTCTTTTTTTATTAATGTTTGACATAAATACTTACCTTGATAAGTATTCCATTTTGTAAACTATATGTTTCCTAAATGTGAGGACTATTTGGAATAGTTTTTATTATATAATTTTTAGCGTATGTCTGTCGATTTGAGTATTTTCTGCGGCTTACCCAAAAGTCCTCCCCATCGTATTGTTCGTCAAGTCGTTGAGCTCCTTATTAATCCTGAGTTTAGCTTTGTGAATGCTGACAAATGCTTGCACTGACTGGACAGGTCCACTCAAATCTATATGGTTCTGTCTTCAAAAAACCATTTCAGGAAAATCTGCATGGTCCTCATGTGATTTGACCACAGATATGTCAAACAGGTAGATTTGACCAATACATATTTATTGTATGGACTTTAAAAGATACCCTGAGTTTGTTTCGGTGTTTCTTCTCAGGGTAGTCTGATAGGAAACACCGGCCTCATCTAGTTTAAACTAAAGGAAAAAAATGACGAGAAAAAGAAAAAAAAAAGTAAAGTAATAAATAAATAAAAGTGTTTTAAAACCTACTTGCATAATCAATATCTTTTATCATTTATCTCACCTGTTGATATAGACATAAGCGATGTTGTGGCCGACAATGGGGCCCACTTGACTAGAAGTAACTTATTCACTCTTGACTTAAAGGCCCCTAGGTTTTAGCTGTGTGGAAACACAGACTGCATTAGGGAATTTCCTTCCTTAGCTCAGCATAATGCCGTGGCATTTGGCAATAATGGTCAGATATCCTAAATACAGAAATAAAATAAAAATGTCGGTTTTCAGCGCCATTCATTGAGGATAAAGCCACATTCATGCCTGTAGCTTTCACCTTAAAATCTTTTGTTAATGATTGATTTGCCTTGTAAGTTATACCTTTGAGGGATTACATTTTAAATCAGATATTCAGGGAGTAGAAGAGGTTTCGAGGTTACGGATCCTTTTCGCTCTTTAAGATGCAAATGTAGGTACGTTCTACGAGAATCTATTTGTCCCGCTTGATTCCGTAACTGGTTGGTAAGGTTGGCACCTATAAGAATGACAAAACATCCATAATTACTCAATTTACACATTACTTTGAGATGATCATATGAAAAATAAGTAATAGGTTTATCATGGAGTTCTAATTTATGTGGCAGGGTATATTCTTGCAGAACAGATGGTCTATGGGGACGAAAGGTTCTGGAGTGACGACCACGTATTATAAGGTGGGAGGCCTATAAAAGGTGAGCCCGATGATTTGGTGATGGTCGGGGTGTCCGACAGATGCGAGACGCACATGACCGGTCGGAGAACACCCAAATAAGTACTCCGAAATATTTTATTCCGAATTTCGACGTTCCGATTTTTAAATTCCGAATTTCATAATACCTACGATTATGTCTATTATTAAAAATGACGAAATTTATTTTACCGAAAGTCGTAAATGCGATTTTTTAGTTTTACGATTTTCATACGCTCGAAGGGTTTTCGTTCCGAAAAACGACATTCCGATTTTCAATACTCCGAATAAACTAAATGTCAACATGTTGTGCTACCAAATTTAGTGACAGAAACGAATCACTGTAAAACCGACATCACGCAGTCTTGTCTGCCCTACCCCTAGAGTGTAAATTAAGTCCGCGTAGGCGCGGTGGGGTAGGACGGTCCGCGAGCTAAGAAGCAGGTGGTTTGAAGGCCCGGAATTCGTATTTTTGATGTTTCGAATTATCAGAGGAATTGTCGGACTTTTTGTTATTCGATCTATTGAAACTCGATATTTTGAGAATAGTAATTATAAACGTTAGTATTTTGAACACTGGTGAAATGAGAGTATACTAGTATACTCTCATTTCACACATCTGTAGTGGATTTCTACCCTTTCAGAGCTTATTGGCGTGATAACATGTTATAAAATAGTATTTACAACAAACAAACATGCGATCGCAGCAATACCGGAAGATTTGCTTTCATAAATTGAGGTGGTGCATGGCACAACACCGAAATTCTTCATCTTAATAAATTTTAAATGGCGCACCTTGCAGAAACACTCTTCTAAACTAAAAAAGAATGATCAAAATCGGTTGACATTTGGTGAAGATAGCGTTGAACAAGATGCAAAAAAAAGACATTCAGACGTCTTGAGAATCTCCTTCTTTTTTGGAAGTCAGTAAAAAATAAAGTTAGCTACTTAATATTGTAGCATCAGAATTACAATAAACTTAATGGCAACTCGAGAAACATAGTAGGCGTGTGAATATGTAAATATTTCATATCGATTGGAAAACACAAAACCTTTCAACAGCATTGTCATTTATTATTCATATCAACATTACTCAGGTCGCTTTAGCTATGATTTTGTTCACCTGAGCAGTCATGGCTTGCAGTCGTAACTAATTCAAGCAAGCCATTAAAGCTTTGAATGGTTTTGTTTGTTTTCAATCTATAGGATTTGCTCATGTAACTCTGGGTTTTTTAAGTAACCACATAAAAGCGATAACATTTTGAGCACACCTTCCTTTTTAATGTGTTCCCTAAAACGGCGTTGTCAGCTCTTACCTTCCAGTTTCTATATAAAGTTTAGGATTGCATTGCATTGCATCAGCCTTATAATGTTCCCCCTGCTGAGACTCAGGCCTCCTCTCTAGGAGAGGGAATGGGCCGTAATCCACCACGCGGGCCCAGTGCGAATTGGTGGATTTCGAATTTTTGGTTCTAGGCCATGCCGGTTTCCTCACGATGTTTTCCTTCACCGTTTTTGAGAGCAGTGGTGATGAAATTAATTACACAAAGTAATGCGCGTGGCTGGGTTTGAACCCGCGACCTACAACTTGTAAGTCGGGGCCGTTACCACTCGGCCACCACTGCTCTCAGTGCTGCTGCTCAGTGAAGATTAGGATAATAAACTTTTATAATTGAAATCCTTAAAACGTACAATACTCTTGGTAAATACTCTTCGGTCGACTTGATGAACAATATCGCTATAGCAAACTATTTATCTGATCTAAATATAATTCACTCAAAAATATAATATAGTTAAACTCATGATTAAAACACTTAAACTTAGTTAAGTTAGGGTGTCCCTGTTCTCTTATGTGTGTGCAAAGTAAGAACATGTCTTTACATAATGAGGTAAAAGTACTATATGGATTGGTGTTACGAAAGGAGAATGTGCATAGTATATTTAACTATAGAAATATCAATGACAAAAGGCATGACAGAGAAATTGTGTATAAAATCGCAGTGTCGTGTAACAACCGATATAAGACAGTTATAATGTAATCGGTATTATTATATATGGGCTGGGACACAATAGCGCTGCGGCGGCGGCAAGTCGTACTACGATCGTGCGGCGTGGTGGCGGCATCGATCCGCCCCGCCCGGCCTCCTCTAGGGCGCACTTCACTCCAGTAGTTCCATGCCTTGCTCACTTCACGACAACCAGCTTATGTATGAAACGTAGTACCTATACGCTTTATTGTTTAGCCACCCCCATTAACAAAACCTGATATCTACGGCTTGGCGGCATAAAGGTCACTAGTCGAAGAGTGCAGGGGACGTTGGATTAAGGCCATGGTATTCTTGACCACTGGTTGACGTTATTCTTTTGATCCGAATTATTAAGCCTAGTGATGGGTCAAAACTCAAGAAATGCGGTACGACACATTATGAGATTGTGAGAACTGTGGACGTTTGTTGTGATCGACTGGTTGGTTGCGGTAAATTTAAAATCGTACCAGTACTATTATAATTCACGTATTACGACGTTGTTCCTTGTCTTACAAATTACCAGAGTGCGAACTCGTATTTTAGTGTAAAAAGTGGAATGAAATATATCGGTGCAAAACATATCAGAAAAATATAAAATTATTTTAGTGACTTATAGCTAAAACGTCCGTGTGTTATTGTTATTTATTGAATACGACGAAATAAAGCTTCACCACGTTTCGTCACAGCAAATTACGTTATTCAAATCATTTTCCCTCTCGAGGTTCGCCATTAAATATACGAGGACAATCAGTAAAAGCGGCGTCATTGAGTCGAATCGAAGCTTCGCCGAGGCTGGCTGCAGGGCCGGAGTGTGTCCGCAGCGCGGGCGGCGCAGCCGGCGGCGCCGCCGCTGGCGTCCGCCCTGGGTACGGCTATGAGGCGCTCTCGGCGGCGAGCGACGGCAGTGACGGAGAGCCTGACGAAGCACCCGAGTACGCCGCTTTTGAAATGGAACTCTCTGGAGGTGGTGAATCTGTAGAAGGGCCTTCTTCACGCGGCTCAACTAAAGTCAATTTTCCACCTGAAGTTGAGCTGGAGCGACGACCTACAGTCACCGCAGTGGCAACTGCAGCCTACCATAAAGGTCGTGGAAGATCCATGAGTGCCTGGAGCGACATTAGCCGGTCCAGTATACGCTTCGAAGAAAGGTCAGTGCTAATAGTGTTTACTATTTTAAGATATTTTATAAAGTCACATTAAAATAAGTTGTACTTTAAAGATTATCTCAATCGACTATTCTATCAGTGTCTTAAATCAGCTGTAGTTGAAAAGACCATTATCTAGGAGTAATGCATCATGCGGAGGAGGAAAGTGCGTAAATTCTCAAGTGCTCATACAGGAATAACGAATTCATGCTATTAACAAATTTTAGTCTTCTGGAAAGACGGTTTTTATCATAAAATCATCGGAACAGGGAACTCTACATCCACTCACCAATTTTAACATTAATAAAAACAAAATCAACGAGCACCTTTAGCATCATGCTTGACGCATTCTGGTGTCGGCTCATTTTGTCATGCGCGAAGCAGGCCGAACCACTAGCTGAGATTTCAGATCGAAAAAGGCTTTTGTGCAACGTGATGGGTTTTTGAATATGAAATCTGTTACGATAGCAAAATTTCGTTGTTTTATTGCTATTGTAATAAACATAAGACATTGATTGAATTTAAAAAATCTGGAATAGTATATTTATACGTAGATGGTATATTTGTATGATCTTTGATCTACGTTAGTAAGTAAAAGTACATTCGTAATTTATGTTTAAAAATAAGATTCCTACTAAATAATGACATCACTGTAACAATAGATTTTGGTAAAGTTACTGCTATTTTATCTGTTTGATATATTTCGAGATTTCCAGGTAATATTTAGACAATATCATTATCGGCGCCGCGTTATGTCCTCGGTGTGTTACAACTTTAGTAGCATCCGTTGATATCACTCGCATCATTTACTTGTCCTTGTGGCGAAGGGTAGCCTCTTGTGTGGTTCACTTCAAAAGTACCCAGATAGAATACATCCTGATAATAAGGTTCTTAAAAAAAAAAAAACTAATCCGTGATCGTTTAGAAAACAAAGTAAAGAAAAAAACTAAATCCAAAGAAGTAAACTAAATGCAAACTTGAAAGTTTACCTTGATTTTTTCGCTTGGAATACCGCGATTTGAAATTATATGAGTATGTCACCGGAAAATGGCAGACTCCGTATAATTGTAATAAATCTTTTGTAGACTATAATTTCTCGATATATTATGAAAAAATCGTTTTGTATACGACAAATCCAGGTGGAACTTCCGACGTCTGGCTCCCCAACTAAATCGGACTGGGGCTGCCCTCAAGCGGCTCCTGCCGTACCTGGAGGGTCCAGACGCCTCCAGCCGGAGGCTATACGCTGGCGTCGTTTAGTCTATGGCCCTTTACGGGGCGCTGGTGTGGGCGCCGTCGCTGCGAAAGCGACCGGCGGCCCAGCTGAACGCCTGCCAGAGGGTCATGGAATACGTATGATTCGGGGATACCGCACAATGTCCCGTGAAGCGGCGAGCCTCCTTGCTGACCTGCCACCATGGGATCTGGAGGCAAAAGTCCTTGCACGCATGCACGATCTGCGCGTGGAGATGCAACGCCGGGGCGAAACTCCGCTGCCGCGACAAGTAGCGGCATGGCGGACAGAGTTTCGGCGGGATCTCATGGTGAAATGGCGAGAGCGACTTACGCAACCTAGTGCTGGGCACGCCACGATTGAGGTGGTAAGGTGCATTGAGCCGTGGCTGAAAAGGCCTCACGGCGTCGTCACCTTCCGCTTGGTGCAGGTACTATCCGAACACGGCAAGTTCGGGACGTACCTGTACAAGATTTGTGCGGAGACGTCGCCACTGTGCGGACCACCCGGAGGACACGGTGGAGCACACGGTAGAGGTGTGCCCCGTTTGGGAAGAGCATCGCCGTGTCTTCGTGGGGGCGATTGGTAGCGATGATCTCTCGCGTCGGGCTTTGGTTCAGCCCATGGTCCGGAGCGAGGAGGAGTGGCAGGCGGTCGCCTCCTTCTGCGAAGCAATAATTCTAGTAAAGGAGGAGGCCGACCGCATCAGGCAACGGCACTCACGCCGCAGCCGTCACCGTAACTCCGATCCCAATTTCCAGCCACCGTAGGCGCAGGCTTGTGGACGGCGGGCAATGGGTAGCTCGCTGTCCGTCCGTCCGGTAACAAACCGGAACGAGCCCAAGTCCTTTACGGCGCGCACTGTTCCCGCGCGCCTCAAGGCGTCGTCAGTAAGAGTCTGACACTATCTTCCGCTCCGCCCAAGGGCGGGGATGCCATTGGATAATTTTAACAACTTAAAAAAAATCCTTTTAACAGAACCATGTCTTATTTAGAAAAAATAGTTTACAATTTCTCGCGATATTATAAAATCATATGGCGTTTGCAATTTTCCAGTGACATATAGATTAGAATAGCTAAATAGTAGATTTGGTTTTACAACGTGATTTAACTTTTTAATTGATTAGGCTATAAACTATATTTGTATTACACACAGAACAGAAGAATACAGTGTATTACTTAAAACTTACTTAAAATTTAAAAGATAGACACCTAATACACATGGCTGTGTAAATGGTTTTATTCTGATATACTTCGGTTTATTATTGGTTGTCAAAACAGCTTATTAGAACAAGTACCTATAAAATTAAAAATAAACCCGACTGTCCTTGAAATCAATATGAAGTGTTTATAACTGGTCAAGACGAATCTATTGAGCCCAAACTTGATGGGTTTACAAATAGGAATTCAAAAGTTCCATCAGCCACTTCCCAATTCTAGCATCAGGTCCTTGTCATCATGTGAAATGTACCTATAGCACTGGTTAAGGTGAATCTAATGAACCAAACTCGTTAGGTTTACTATGTTAATAAGCAATCCAGGGTTCTTACCTTTGAGCTCTATCATCAGTCCAGCTCAATGGCACCAGATTGTACATGAGTATTTCAAATATTAAGACATACATATGTTTAAAATAAAGTAAATGCCCATTAAATGATTAAAAACCCTACCGCACCTAACAAACGAGCCGATGAACTTGAACACCTGTACTGATCTTCATTAAGTGTAGCTAAAAACCATCTCGATTAAGCAAGTTTTCGAACAAAAAAAACCGCGTCAAAATCGGTTCATGCGTTTGGGCGCTACGATGCCACGGACAGACACGCAAGCAGACAGACAGGTCAAACTTATAACACCGGGTCTTTTCCGTCAGGGGTCAAAAAGATGTTTTCAATCAAAATCTTATTTAAATTATAGAAGTTCTTATAAGACTTACACCCGTATTTATAATCAAGTAAAATTAAATACTTGAGTAAAAGTAACTGGGACGTTCTTTTCTATCGACAATCTGACCGGCAAATTTTTATTTTTGATAAAAAAATAAACTTGTGATTTATTTAGTGAAATGTGATTTAAACTACTGCCTCATTATTGTAGATTACAAAAACATATAATGCAGCGAAGTATTACATGTAATTTTCATTTTATTTCAAATTTCGTAGGAATAGTATGAAAAAAATAACACCTCAGTCACAAAAGAATCTATTTTTTTTATGTCTCATTTTAAATCAGAACTTCAGTTTCTTATTACTTTCTTATCAAGAATATAAACATTTACTATTGTCTAGCTCCGTTGGACGGAATTTTTAAATAATATTTTTTTTTTAATTATCCAATACCACTCTGTCACATTTTTGCTTCATAAGACATAAAACTTTTTAATATTATGAAAGTCGCCCAATAAAGTCGCTTAAAAATCTAGTGAACACCTTTATTATTTAGCATATAATACTAGAAAACGTTATTTTTGTAAATACTAACAATGAAGTGGTTCATAACTTACTTTGAACGAAAATTTTAAGGGGGACAAAATTGTGACAGAGTTGTTAACGTAGTGACGGAGTGGTAAACAATGTTTACGTCCGCCGAACAAAACCAAACTTATAACAATTTTTAATTTTAGAAAACAATAAAAAACATAGTATATACTTAAAATGTACAAGTCTTGATGATTGGTGTCCATTCTTTGGTAGATATTAATTTAGTCTTACAATATCTTTTCACTAACTCTACTTTTCAAAAACTTCTATTGGTTGATCGTATTCGTAAAACACGCGTTTTCCTCTTTTAATTATCTTAGGAGGTGGAATAATTTGTAACAAATTTTCATACATCACATCTGACACATCAGTCTCTACCAATTTAAACAATTTCTCAGTATCATCAACAGATTTATAAAACATCACTCGAACATCTCCATCTTCAACCACTCCACTTTTTGCTACTCCTAAGTAAGTGTACTCAATTTTTCTTTCACTTAGTACTTTGACTAAAAGATGTATTCCATTTTTTATTAATAATGGATGGATCTTATCCACTAGTAGATCGTGTGATGTACTTGGTTTTGTATCTACAGATTTTCTCAAATTAAGAAGAGGCTGGTCATCTTCGTCTTCTGAAGTAGAGGTATACACAGACTTATAAAATCCCTTAGTAGAACCAATTATATTAGTTATATCAGTCAGTGGTTCTTCTATATCCGAGGTTGAAATGAGTACGAATATTTTGTCTATAAAGGCGTGATCTATCTCGTCGCACTTGTTTTTTTTCCCCTGCTACTGGCAAAAGACGAATCTGGTGTCAGTGAACGAGATCTGGGACTTAATGAAAGTAGTCTGGGACTTGAAGGAGGCGGTGTAGAAGCCGAAGTGTTAATCAAAACGTTCTGCAAAGTTTTCTGTCTTTCTCTTCTCTTTTTATTTCTAATCTGCCATTGTCTTTTTATTTTTTTATGTTCTTTTGGTGTCATATCCTTAAGTAACGTTTTGCGAGCATGATATCTTTCTAAATCTTTACGTTTTACTTCTGCAACAAGTTCAGGGTTAAGCTTTATTTTTTCACGACACCGTCGCTATCTTTCGGCCGCAGATAATGCCATTTTTTCATTTACTTGATGGTAATACCTTAAATTAACAAAATAGTTGACGATAGAATAACCAACATAAAAAAAACTAGCAATCATCTATTATGGATATTAACTAAGGCTCTAAGTTCCATACAAAAATGACCACTCCGTCACGAGTTATACCACTCCGTCACACATTTTCGTGACAAAGGGGCTACGTGACAGAGGTGTAAAATAGTAGTGTTCGAGATATTCAGCATTTTCCTAATTATAATTTACGCATAAAACTGGGTATATATGAAATATTTATCATAAATTAATCAAATAATATTAAAACCCCGAAATTAGAATAACATTTGAAAGTCGTAACTTACGTGACAGAGCGGTCGCTAAATAAACACACGCCCCTCCTTTTACTGTTTGCGAGCTGCTGACTGGTATTGCCGGGGCGTAGGAACGTTTAGCGCGAGTGTGGGGTGGAGGGGGACTATTCTCGAACCTAGTGACCAAGGTCAAAGTTTCTAACGCACACAATTTTTTACCATAAAATGAGTGACAGAAGGTAGCAACTAAAATCATATACATCGGGAGACAGCCAATAAAATATTTTTTTATTTAATAATATAAACATTAAAAATTATTTCTTCTTATTAATGTAATAAAAAAGGTTAAGTAGTTCAGTAAATGTTCTTGGATAGAAACTTTCAATGTGATTTTTTTTTACGAGAGCAGTTTGTTTACATTACTAGTCATAGAGGGACACACTTTATTTGTATGTATAACACCTCCGTCACGCTTTTTGTATACTATGTCACACTGATTTTGTAAAAAATTATTATGAATAAAATCTAGTTTTGAGGATATTAAAATTATTGCATTGTCAAGTGTATTTTTATATAAAAAAATTAAGTAATTTAGTATTTATGAGCAAAATATATTTTTTTTTTGCGGAGAAGACAAGTCATTGTCGATAAAAAAGAAGAACGACCCAACTACTTAAGTAATAATTTGTATTCTATAGTAAAGATATTTTTTATTTTGAATGAAGATTTCAAACGCCAAGACTTAATAAGATTTTACTTAGTAACAAGTAATTACTTCTTTATAAATACGGGTGTAAGACTGTGCATGAGCTAACAGAATGGGACCAAGGTTAGCGACGGCAATTCTCAGCGACATTTTTGGCGGACGCGCAATAAAATGCTCGTTTTGTTTAGGTACCTATTCTGTAAGGAGATACAATCATAGTTAGGGTTTCACATTTCTCGACTTATTTTTGTCTCGAGTGTCGCAAATTGCTAACAAGAATTTCTCGAGTTGTTCAGGTATTTTTTATCTTTTTAGGTAAAAGAAGTTACAAAACTGTCGGTATATGTAACAGACAATTTTATAAATTCTTTGAAAAAGGTAACCGATATAAAATTACGTTTGAAGTAACATCTTGAATTAAAGACCGCTACGTAGCTATCAGAAACACAGACTTCGGCAGGGAATTCCTCTCCTTAACGGAAGTTTTTGAGTACTTAGTTCAAGGACTAATATAATATAGGTATAAAACGATAAATTCAATCAAACTATAGACTCCATGATAACTATAATAAGAACTAAGGTACTTTATTAACATAATAATCAACATAATATATATTAACTTAACCAGGACTAAAAACTTGATAATATATAGCAAGTATTTTGTCCTGCTGTTTGTGTTTTGATAGCTACAACCTGGGGGTCTTTATGTCAAGAGAAAATTCAAGTTACATCGTCGCTCAACATCAGGTGAGGTAGTGTATGGTCAATCTCGAACCGACCAATAAAATAAAACATTGATATATTTTAATTCATGTTGTTAAAGAATAAATTGTTAAAATACAATTATATTTTTTTGACAGAATTTTGAAATCGAAATAACAAAATAAACAGTATAATCAAGCTCAAAATCAGTTTCCTCTAACTAAATGGAGACTGGACTTTGATTTACACACATCACATTAAAAACCAAGAATAAACATTTCAATAATACCTAAGCAATTTTTTTTCCATTAACTGAGTAGAAATTTGTTCACAAAGCAAAACAACAATAAACATTTAGAAAATAATCACTTAAATAATTAGGAGTCACTAATAAGTTTGGACTAATCAGACTCTTAATTAAGGTACGAGAAATCACCTACACAAAAAACTTGGTAGCTCAATACATCGTATTTATTTATTTAAGGACTAAAAGTTCCTACTACAGTTCCAATATCACAATAAATATTTAGTGCTAATAGCATTTGCCAATCAAGATGCGATATCTCGAGTTCGCGACCACGGTTTTCTCGTCTCGAAAAGCCCAAATAGCTTTTACCGAGCATTCACGGATCAAGAAATCTCAGTACGATAAACACTTTAGACTGGTAGAATGTTATTCTATTCATCAAATATAGGTTGTAGAGAAGGCTGATCTATGAGTACCTACGCATTCGAAAAGACTACGCAATGCCAATAGGCCTTATCGCATGCTCTACAAACCTACATAAAAAGGACAATGTGCCAAATACAGACACTTGTATTATATAGGATATTCTTCTACAAGATTCTTTGTATTACCTACAGTACCACAATGTTTTTAAGCCAACGCAAATATTTGTACTTTCGTATTTAAACATTTAGAGCGCATTCGACGAAATCATTCGAATTAATCTCGAATAATTATTTTATAACTTTACCAATCTGCAGTCTATTTAAGTTGGTACCGGTTTTATTTTCATACTTAAGGACTGGTATATAAATTGTATTTATTAAACTTCTTTCCTTATTTTATTTGAATAATTTACAGCTACATTGCACAGGAAGGTTATAGTTTTTATAAGTCATTAAATTCAGCAAGTGGCTTATCTGACTTAAATAAAATTAACGCGAATGTCTACATTATGCTTACTTGAGGATTCAACTGGATTTATATTTTAAATCATATTCGCAAAAAATAATCGTAAAGCCTCAAAATTTCTGCAGCACTGAAATCTATTCAAGCTTGAATAGCAACTGGATTGGAATATCAGTAAATGCACACATTTATTGACTGCAGCAGATAGGTACTTACTATACAGCTTATTGGTCTTTAGACTTTAAATGCTTTACATTCTATGAGGCTCTAAATAAACGACATTCTACCAGATATAGCGATACTCAAAAAGTGTAAAAGAAATAAACTAAGTCAGTTCATACTTATTGCGCTACTGGAATTTCCCGAGATTTTTTAATCACTCAGGTGTTTTGCTTTGAGTAATCACTCAAATCAAAACATTTACTTTGAGTGGTTGACAATCATTATCGTTTTAAAATTAGCACTAACTCATAATAATATCAGTTGTAGAGTGTTTTAAAAATGTAATAATATGGAAAAATACGAAACCAATTAAGTATAGGTACTTATAGGAAACGAAACCAATAGCTTTTTTTGTTTAAAAACAATTGTGTTATTGTATGGTTAAGTGCGTTTTGTTTATTAAAAACGGAAAAGCGGAATTTCAATTGGAAACTTTTAGGCGGTAATTCGGGCCAGTTTACTGTTAAAAATTATATTATTAGATATTTGTCCAAATGAAAACAATGTCCCGATAGAAATGTTTTTTATAGCTTATCCTGGATTTTATTCATATCTTCATGCTCAGAATGTGGACATAAGAGTACCTATTACAAGTAGACATTAATAATCGGGTGTGATCGATAAGATTGATAGTTGTTATTGAATTAACCATACAATATTATACTTTTAGTCACACTGTTAGGAATGGACTGAATTTAAAAAATCAATAAACGCGTTTTTGTACGAACAACAAGATGTCATGTCATAATATCATGTTATTTTTATAAGGATATATATGATCCCTGTATGTATGTCATTAGGCCGGATGAAAATTGAAATGTCTTTATTCTGGTGATTTTGATATACTAGAATTGTAATACGATGTCATATGTGTTATTATATCCACTATATTCTAAGCACAAACAGTTATTTTTATTGTTATGCTTATTAATGCGGAAATGTATTTTCTATGTATAATAATGCAACACAGAAAGCAAAGCATGTTACTTGACTGTGATTTATATTAGTGACAACATTAAAAGTTCAGTTTAGCAAAAAGTCATGAAGTCAAGCCAGCAAAAAAAACTAAGCTATAATTATACGTACGTTGCCATGATTATACGTTAATACGTTAAAAATCTAGCCTACTCAGTTTTCAATTATGATGATTTTTTGCGATACTAAGACTGGCCATTAACTTGATTTGATAAAAGTAGTAAATTAATTTGCCGGTATATACATAAATCATGGTAAAATATGTAGACGCTTAATAATTTTACCGACAATTTCCTCGTCGTTGTTCTTTAATCTCTTAATCCACATGTGTGCCTACCTACCTGCACAGAATAAGAAATAGTACACTATACAATGAATTTTAATTCGATGAACCAAAGTGACAGCAGTGGACAATGCCCAACTGTCAAACAACCATTGTTATAGCTGTCACTTTACTTCATCTAATAAAAAATCATAGTATACCTGTAACTCGCACACGTGCATGTTATAACAAGTCCTGATTGGTGTATATCACTGTGGTGTTTAAGTGACAACCATGAGTATTAGCCTAAAGTGATTAATTGACGTATGTACGAGCCAATACTGCGGTTTTATAGAACGTCACCGTCGGTTTTACTCGCGGCTCGTTGGTGCTGATCAACTGGCGAGTAAAACAGTTTTGAATGACGAGCCGAGTAGAAAATGAAGGAAAACACGACGAGCCGTGAGGCAGGCTCGTCGTTCGTATTGCAATGATTTACCGGCTAGCTTTACCGACGAGCCATAAGACCGCGGTTTTACTCTCTCATCGATCACGGCCTTATGAAGGAGTCGTTTTGACCCTATAAACTGTATTTTTGCATCGTCCTTTATCAAACTATACGTGACGTATTATATGATGGTGTATAAGTTTGCAAGCTATAAGTTTTCCTTTATTCCTAAAGTTTCATTTTTCTTAAGAGTGTTACTCGAGAGAGCAGATGAGGAAGACTGGTGCGAAAGATGTATTCATAAATTTAAAAACTATGGATATACCTATCATCATCATCATCATCATCATCAGCCTTTTAATGTTCCCACTGCTGGGACACAGGCCTCCTCTCTAAGAGAGGGAACGGGCCGTAATCCACCACGCGGGCCCAGTGCGGGTTGGTGGATGGTGATATACCTATAACGATTAAAATTATTATAGGTACATTTAAATGAGATTCTGAATTCCGAATTTTATTACCGGCCCGACTCACCCTACCCACAAAAACTTCAAAAGATTTTTAAAAAAGGGCAGGTCAGGTGTTCTCTCTTTTTTCGCGCTGCTTCTTTATCAGACATTGCGTTGGATAGCGTTGGATGAAACATTAAGCTTTGATCATCAGCTATGGCTCGGGTTGAAAGGCACACTCAGTCTCAATAAAGGCACACTCAGTCTCAATCACAGAGACAGTCTTTGCAGATTATTGTACAAGTAGGTCACGGTTAAAATAAAAGCCACTCAGTGAATATAAATATCAAAGCCAACTAGCTTAATTCGCCATCAATAATTTAACAGCCTTACGGGCAGGCTCAGACCAATGACTTCACATGTCACGACACGTTTTTTTTTTTTAACGACAGTCGACTTCTCCGCAGGTAACGTTATTTCCATACATTTGTGACGATTCGGACACAGTGTCCGAACCTACACATTTTATTTTCAATTGTTTTTCACTGACGGTTCGCAGACCACCAAATTTATTGAAAGTACTACTAAAAAAGTAAAATATAATATTTAAAAAAAATATATATTACCTACCCGAAGCTGCCGCCTTAAATTCAGCCTAAAATAGTTTTGGTAACTTTTTCTTTTTATCTGACTGTACTAATAGCATGTGTCCGAATCGTCAGAGGAAAAAATATTAAAATAAAAATGTGTCAATTCGGTCAGTGCCCGAATATATTGTGTCTGTATCGTCAGTAAGTATTACAGCGTTTGGCGTGAACGCTAAAAAAAACTAAAAGGAAGATAAGACATTTGTATAAGCCTGCTGATAACTAAACAGCAGCGTTCAACTGGCCGCCTGAATTTTATTCAACAGATGCGTTTGCGTTTACGTCGGCTTGATCCGACGAGTGATTTCGTGTCCTATTCGCCAAAATCGTGTGTTTGCGACTGGTTACTCCATCTCGTTTAGCTCTCCAATCCGAATATTTGATTGAAAAAGTAACGGAGTATTTGGTCGTGGATGTGCGACCCTGGCGGAATAAACGCGAGTGTTTGTCGGGTATTTCCGACGGAGGCAGCTTAAAGGCATTTCATGCTTAGGCCATTCGTGCAATAGGTTATTCATCATCATCATCATCAGCCTTTTAATGTTCCCACTGCTGGGATTTAGGCCTCCTCTCTAAGAGAGTGAATGGGCCGTAATCCACCACGCGGACCCAGTGCGGATTGGTGGATGTCAAATGTCTTCGAATTTTTGGTTCTAGGACAAGCCGGTTTCCTCACGATGTTTTCCTTCACCGTTTTGAGAGCAGTGGTGATGAAATAAATTATACAAAGTAATGCGCCTGACTAGGTTTGAACCCGCGACCTACAACTCGTAAGTCGGGGCCGTTACCACTCGGCCACCACTGCTCTCAGGTTATAGGTTATTCATTTGATGGAAAAATCTCCTTCAAGTTAGGCTCCTTTAAACCTTGCAGATAGAAATTATAGCTTCTCTTACTACGGTCGTCGGCACAATGTCGGCTGAAAGCAAATGAAAATTAATTTTACGACTTGCCACAGCCTTTCTCAAATGTCTGGGTTAGGCAAGTAATTAAACGTTATCGATCCAAGTCATTGCCTAGCTGTTTGAATTGAATGGCGGAATATAATTCGGAGGGTTAGTTCAAGGGTGTCGTTAAGAAAAGGGCTAAGCTAACTGAATGGCAATATTATGTTAGTCTGCTTCGACGTTTACCGGAGTAATGGAGTATATGTCGCAACACCGAGTTGCATTGTCAAGTGTCACGAATTTCGAACCGAATCGAATTTTAGTTAAGGGGGCCCTTCCCCACTCGCCTATCGTCGAAGTCGACCATGGTTTAAAACCTTGTTGCTTCATCTAAAGAAATCCAACGCGATGATTGATAAAGAGGCCTGAGAGTTCTGTTGGTATTCTGTAATTTCGTGATTTACTCGAATGTTTGTCAAAACTTTTTCCAGGAAATACGTGTTATTTTTTAAATCCTTTTAATCTCGATTAAATGAGCAAAGCTTCTATAGAAGTCCTTTGTATATTTTTAATACATGAGTACATTATGGAGGGCCAGAGTTCACATAAAATAGCAGATTTTCACAAGTCTTTACTAGATAAGTTTTACACAAAATTATGTTTTGATTTCTATAGTAGACTAGATAATATCCACAAGATATCTGTGTATCCAAAATATCTGGAAAAACATGAGTAATAACATCATAATCACGTAAGAGCGGTTGTTTGAAAATGTACCGGGTTGGCCGCTCTTAAATCCTAACATTGATTAATGTTTCCGACGAACGTTACCACCTGCAATGCCTAGTCAGCACCTAAATCAGTAAATATCAGCTAAATAGATTATTACTCAGATTCATCATCATCTTTCATCATTATCATTTGGTTATGCGCCTTCCGCAAGCGTTGCCGTGACGATCGATCTTGTGCGTTTCACTAATGTGGGCGGACGAAGTCTCTGTCTTATACCTTTCATGATAGGCCTAGTAGTATAGTTACAGGAGCCCTGCGCAGCGTGACCCGTCAGCTTGTCTTAAGGCACGAATAGACTACGAGTCTACAACACTATACACGGTACACTCAGTGTATACATCGAGTGTCTCTGTATGAACACGAGTGTACTGTATAAAGTGTCATAGTCTAAACGTACCTTTACTTACAACTGTCATCAATAAGTTACCGGCATTGTATAGAATGCCTAGGCGTATTATGAATTAATTAATAACACAGGTCGGCATCAAAATAAGAGTAAAATAATTTCATGTGGACCTACGACATATGTTTGAACACGGTAAATCACAATATTTAATCATAATTTTCCTGGCACATTTGCAATTCTCGCTTATAAATGAGGCCCAACTAAAGTCAACCAAATTTTTTTAATTCTCAAAAACGAAAATTCAAATACATATTACGAATATACGACTTTACGTCAACATGGCTGACCCAGTCAAAGATGGCAGGACGAGCTCAGAGCTTACAAGCACACTAACGCAAAAAAAAGATTTTTACAAGGATAACTTTTGGAAGAGACCTTTTTCCTGCAATGGGACTAAAATAAATATTAAACTATCTTAATTAGATGGCCAAAGTACATTGTAGAATCCCCGTGGACTTTTTTCCGCAAAGTCTTATGGTTATAATTTTACAAAATGGCAAACTAGAATTGCACGTCATAGATAGCTGTGCATTAAATCTGTGACAAATTTTGAATTTTGCGGACAATCCCATGGCAGGATTGCCATGTTAGCATTCTAATAGGTATAGTACGCAGCAAAGAAGATGAACCATTTGCTATGATAACACACAGTTCGATTGAGACCCGAGAATCGGTTACGGCGCATTCATGGTACACCTCCGTAAAAAGGATTGTAATAAATAAATAAAATATTGGATTACCTGATAAAAAAGTAAAAAAAAAATTGTTCGAAATCCGAATTACGATTAGCTGCTGTATTAATAACATTGCTTTCGATATATTTAATTGCTTATGACATTAATTTTAGGGCTGCCCAGTATCACATTACTTGCTAATCAATTAACTTATTTTTTTTCGATCAGAAGCAATCAATTCACTTTGATGACTGACGGTATACCTACAATAGGAACGGACTTCTTTCATTAGCCGACTGATTAAATGATAGCCATAGTTTATAGGATTTATGTTTTTATAGGAGTTGATTAGGGATTATTGCACAAAAGAATTAAGGATATTAGACTACAGCACCATAAAATAGCCGTTGTATATTCTTAGTGGCAAATCCGGTTATAATATTAGAAATGGGAGATCTCTGGGTGAATATTGTGACGACGTTGGTGAGTTTTGAAGCGTATAGGTTTTCGGAAAGTGTTGGTGATGAAAATAAACGCAAGGCACAATATTTCAAGACTGTACTTTTGGCACACCTATTACAAAAAAAAAAACATGAAAACATGATATAAAAAGCAATCCAATTGGGTATTTGCCTGTTCTTATTTTTGTACAATATTTTATACTAAACAACAAATAACAGTAAAAATAAACCTTTTTCTGAAAACAGCATCTAAATTGGTTATTAAATGAAGTAGCAATTAGTTTTCCAAATATTGGTTTGATTTCTTCAGGAAGAATGGGGGCGCGGTGGGAATTTCTCTCTATCTCTTTTGAACACATGTAACTTAATGGCTGTGACGTCACATTTCAGTATGCTATACTGTTATGTGAATTTCCTCTTTTCCCCAGTTTCTAACTTAGCAAATATTAAACTAATTTGATAATTTCAGATAAAGGCGGAGTCTAAATAATAGGCTACGATAGGTTTTTGTTTGTTTCTCCCAGCAAAACAAATAATAATCTAGTCTATAAAGTAAAAATTTACTTTTTGTATTTTGCCTTTAGAATTTGAAAATTCTTACCTATATATTCGTAAAAATCCGAAACTAGCAGAAAATCCGAAAATGGGAAAATATTATTCCTGTATCCGTATTCTTATCCAGACAGTATCCATAACATCTCTGTTCTCAACGATGTTTTTCCGCGCCTTAACGTAGAAAATGATAGCTCAGACGTCGCCATACTTAAAAGAAAGCTTGCCAAAACTTAGGTCTTTCTATTTTGGTAGAGAGAACGTCGTTCCTATGGTCTAGCAAATAGAAATAAAATTCGTCGAAAGAGCGTGTACGGATTTAGTGTTGCCAGGTCCAATTGAATTAAAATTGGGGCAGATGGTAAAATAAATCGGGATTTTTAGATTGTGATAAATAAAAATTACTTTTTTTAGGTGGGAAATCATTCAATGATTTCCACTCTAGGGTGCAACGAGAGGGCGTTACAGACTTTTTCTGACTAAAAATTACCTATGACCTCTAGTTGCCCTTCGCATTTCAGGGATATGGTTGCTCGTTCAAACATAAGCAGCCCTATTAGGCATCAGCCCCAGTGTGATTTTGAACGCATTATCACACTCGGTCTAGTGATGGGAACGCGACTGATGGATGATGTTTTGTACAATAGTTTTTCATTTTTTTTTCTATTTATCAGGATTTTTTTTTTGGCAACACATTCATTGTACGCACAGATAAGGAGTGGAATTTCCTATCGGAGTCTGTGTTTCCTGATGGCTACAACCCGGGAATCTTTAAGTCAAGAGTGAATAGGTTACTAGGTAATTGCGCTCCATTGTTGCTCCATCAGGAGAAATAGCGGTCAAGCGTGAAGATATAAACAAAAAAAAAATTGCATCCCGATTAGGCGCAAATTAAGTCGCGTCTCCAGACCCCTGAAAATCGGAACGTCCCGCGCAAATCGGGAGACCTGGCAATCCTAGTCTTAACCACCAACATAATTCTCCCTTTCAGACCGCTCCTGAGTCAGTAACTACACTTGACCCGGGACACTCGATGCAGAAGTGTGGATGCAATCGACACTACTCTCAACATTTGTGTCGAGGGTCAGTGTTGTCGTGTATCCCGAGCATAGGGGCCCTTGTTAGCTTCATTCACGATAGAATCTGTTATATTTCTTAATAATAACAAGTACAACAACAAACTAATAAAACGACCAACAGTTAATTGTTTTATTGATTAGTTAATATTAACAAATCAATAAAATAGTTTTATTAAATATTGAATAAGTGGCTTACGTCCGTGGTTTCGCTCGGTTTAAACCTGCTTTAACCTTCTTAGGGCTGATTGCATCAATCACTATAAAAAACTCAGTTCAACTAAACTGAGCTCAGCGTAATCTAGTTTAAAGACCCGAGTCCAATATGGGCGAAAACAAAAGAACTGAAACTGAGTTAGCGTAAACTAGATTCAATTCATTGCGGTGAAACGCAAAATGAAGCTATAATCTCGATTAGATGATCAAACTGTGTTTTGTTTTAAATAATCACGATTAGTTTTATTGGTGAATTTGGCCCTTAAAGGTCGAATTTCGAAATATCCGGTTTTAGTCTTCGATAAAAAAATAGCGATGATGATGAACATTGATGAGTTAGTGAGTTAGGCCTTTTTTACCCGATTGCGCAACACAAGGGAAGGTTATGTGTTTTTATTAGTCTATGTATGTTTATTTCTTTGTGGCGGTCTAATGACTAAATGCGTGGGCCGTTTTCGTTGATTCTTACGTTAATCGATTTGTCTTAGTCACGCAAGTGTCTCTAAAGACATGCCAGTAATCACAATTCAATATAGTGGCAAGTGGACGCCATATTGTTAAAATGAAAATATAATCAATGAAATGTGTTAAAACGTGTGTCGTTGAGGGATAGGGATTTGAAAATTATAAAGTTTACTCACCATTTTTCATTCGAAATGACCATTTATAATCTGTAACAATTTTAAATTGATTATTATCAACTATTTCCAATTTTTTTTATTTTAGTGACTTTGGAGGTATGAGAGTAAACTCTCGCAAATCTCATTTGAAAATTGAGAATCCTCCGACCAGACGGGTGTTATGTCTGGTGGGCTACTGCCCGACAGATAATTTCGGGCTGTTCTATATGTTTAAATCGCGCGGAGAACTTTACTTGCACGATGCAGGATTAATTCTTATGTGACGCCATATATCATAGATACATGGGTATCAAAGTAAGATTATTTTATGTGAGATCAGTAAGGATCTCAAAGACAGTTGTGATATAGGGAGGGAACGTAGGTCGGTGGTTGTCCGCTGGCTGCTACATTCCAGCCCGCTGGTTTGCACGATGTACAAAACCAGTGAAAAGCTTACTATCAGTCCTTCTACACGTGTGGCCAGTGGGTTAGTTTTACTCAGCGGACATACAGCGATCTACGTGACCAGTATAATAATAACGCGCTGTAGACTGTAGTGTGTCAGGAATGAATACGGACAGTAATATTGACGGTTTTGCTGCCATTATCAGAAAAAGATGCGACTCACTATTGAAGCGTATCCGTGACAGTTCCAACGCTATTCTTAGGGTGTTCGCCGATCGCTGGGACAAAATATATAAGATAAAAACTTGCATAATGTTACTGTAGAAATAAGCACCTTTGTACTTAGATGTATTATCTATTACTTTTTTCCTTGAGTGAGCCTCCCAGTATAGTGTACGTCACACGTATCTGATCGCACTAATAAAAGCGAAAGTTTGTGAATGCGTTTGTCTGTTACTTCTTCAAGCTGATATCGCTAAACTGCTAAAGGGATTACAATTAAACTTGACTAACGGGTAGATGAAAAATCTTTATCTATTTAAATAAAAGAAAGTCGTGTTAGATACACTATTTATAACTCAAGAACGACTGAAGCAGTTTGTCTGAAAATTGGTGGGAAGGTAGCTTAGAACCAGGAGAAGGACATAGGACAATTTTTATCCCGTTAAATAAAAACGAAAATCCAAAACCTGTTCGTTTGTTGGTATAAGGTAGAGTAGTGTAGAGTAGTGTAGAGTAAGGTAGAGTAGAGTAGGGTAGAGTAGGGTAGAGTAGGGTAGAGTAGGGTAGAGTAGGGTAGAGTAGGGTAGAGTAGGGTAGAGTAGGGTAGAGTAGGGTAGAGTAGGAAAGAGTAGTCAGTTGACGGTAGCGAAGCCGCGGGCAAAAGCTAGTTATAATTATATAAAAGGAGAAACTGACTGACATATCAATGCTCAGCTGATACTATAGGGCCTCGGACCGTGAAATTTTGCAGTTTTTTTATGACATAGGCTAGCACTATTTTAAACTCTAAAAAAACTAAGATTTTCTAAAATCCACTCCCTGAGAAGACGAAACGAGGTTCTAAAGTTTGTATGGAGAAATCTACTTTCACGTGGACGAAGCCGCTATCAGAATCCTATAAAAATGAGAAGTATCCTATGTGATATTTCAGGAATATCTTGGATTATCAAATCATAGGATATGTTTTTGTCTCGAGAGTATATACTCAAATCCCAAAGGAACATTTCTTCGGGAATAATTTATATTTTCACACAGGCGAAGCCATCGGTTTTAGCTGGTAAATAATAAAATAAACAAAGGCAGTTACAACTGTCTCGACTGTACGTAAATTTTTAGTTAGTATGGTTTTATGTTTCACCAACTGTTTTAAAATTTAAAGAAGCGAGGACAGTTGGTCACAAAGAACTGTCTGTTTATATTAGCTTCGTAGCTAAGTAACAGTCGCACGAGCCGATCGATCAAGGTTAAGTTGTGGTTGTTGAGGATAGCCCGCGGATGGATGACCAAATGAAGGACAAAGGTTTAAAAATATTAAAAAAAAATGGTCGATTTTGATAAAAACTGGCGAAAGTTTGTCATTATGACCGAGGCGGCATTCACCCGAGCCGTGAGTGAGAGTGTCATGGAGCCGAGAGCCGCAGTGACGATTTTCTATGTGTATCAAACGACGTTTTTCAATACAATTACAAACACATAAATAAACGGGTGTTGACACTCGACTCGTGGGGGTCGCTTAGCGCCCGACGTGAACGCGCACTTTCTCGCACTTGTGTGAAAAAGAGTACATTGCGTGCCTAAAAACGGTAGGGAAGTGCGGGTTTTTGAGTAAATAATATCGAAAAATATTTTTCAATAGTGCTTTGTTCCTTACCTTTTTGTTTTTGTACATGTGCACATTTTTAGATACAATCGAAAAGGTTTCCCGAAAATCAGGCTCCGAGAATGTAAAGTTTTTGTATCTTACGACTCTCCATTTGATGTGTCTTTCGTGAGAGTTTCGTGGCAAAAAAAGAAAAACAAAACATGTCGGGTTAAATTCAGATACTCTACATGTTTGTGAATAATAAATTTAAAAAGATATACCTACATATTATTTTTAGTTACCATTACCACAGGTAGGTATAGTACAATAAATTATAAAGTGGGAACTTCTATACCTTTTTAGAAATAAATTGAAACAGCCTTTATCACCGGCCTTTGTCCTTAATATTCATTTGTCTATAACTATATAACTAATTAGCGACGCGCCCCAGCTTCGCAAGGGTATAATGGTGATATTACGATAGACATGTGATATTAAATATATTGTGTATGTATTATATATATAAACCTTCCTCTTGAATAAAAAACCGCATCAAAATCCGTTGCGTAGTTTTAAAGATCTAAGCATACATAGGGACAGACAGCGGGAAGCGACTTTGTTTTAGACTACCTATCTATTGATTTAACGACCACAGCAGTGAATATGAGCTTTGGTCTATAGACGACAATAAAAATTCTACACAAACTTTAATAATTCCAACGCTAGGTCGAAGTTGGGAAGGTATCCCCAGTTAACGGGGTCAAAATTTAATTTCATGAATCTGATTACTAACTAATCTGGCCATTTAGAAGTTTGATCACTTTCGTAGAAGAACCCAATCAGTGGTGCTATTCTCTAAGAAAACGCAGCGCTGCTTCAAAGACGAACACCCAAATAGGATACATTGGATTGTCAACCTAATGTACCTATACATTGGATTGTTAATTCAATGTATCCTATTTCGTCGTTGCGGCAGCGCTGCGTTTTCTTAGAGAATAGCACCATAGCATCTATAGAGCAGAATCGAAAGATTTCAAAGAGTAAAGAGGATTACACAAACTCCCAAACATCACAGTCCGGTGGGTAGGTCCTGAGATATAAATAAAACTTTGACTGCTCTAACAACGAAAGAACCAGTTCAGCCATACCATATTGTCAGACTTAGAAAACCACAGCCAGTTAGTAGAACCTATCCTTTACGACTCTGACTGTCTGTTTCTTCGGTCTTCTTTCTAAATCAGTCTCACATATAAATATGTTTAATTTCATCATTAATGATGCAACCATAATTTTAAAATTATTCATAAGATGGGGCAGGTCGCTGGTATCAATAATTATAAGTATATTACTTTCTGCCAGCGGCGTTGCCCACACAAAAGTAGGTTTCTCCATACAAACATTGGAAGTCCGTTATATCCTTTAGGAGGTGAATTTCGGAAAAACCTCTCTTGATTCTCGCCTACATTTTCAAATTTCACGTTCCTAGTCCGAGTAGTTTCGGCTGTGCATTTATATGTCAGTCACTTTCTCCTTTTAATACATACACTAGCTTCTGTGAGCGGCTTCGCGCGCGTGAATGTATTTTCCATACAAACTTTGGACAACCGATTCATCCCCTTAGGGGGTGAATTTCAGAAAACCCTTTCTTATTGAATATCTACGAAATACAAAGAACATACCCTCCAAGTTTCAGGTCTCTGTGCGTTGATCCATCACAGCCATTCAAAGACAAAGCATTTTATAAGTATAGATAACATTGCTTCAACAAATCAACCTTGACGTATGTACGGGTACCTCGTCGAGGCCTTGTAAGGTCAGAAAGCACATAGTAGTACTTTTGCAGGCAGAAGTTCTCGTACGAATCTCGGGTAATTTGCTCCTTTATATAGATTGGCGATCACGTCCGATACAGTCCGTAGCAACGAAGATATTGACATCTTTTTTGACTCTCTTGCTCAATCTGAGTCAATAGTCAATCAGATTGATCTAAAGTGTCACCTGCTCTGTTTGCTCACAATAATATTATTCTCTCTAATATTATTGTTAGATACTTAAACGAGACGTAATGACTGTGTACCTAATTAAATTACTTTAATTTCAAATGTAATTGTTTTAATACTTATCTTAAATAGTTGTAATTTGTGTTAGTTGACGTCTTACAATAATTCGTAAAAGTATAAACTTGAAGTCGTCTTGAAGTGAAAATAAACTGAGCCATGTATTTCCTATGAAATCAGATTATGTTATTCCTATCACAGTCATTACTTTTTATTATCAGCTTTCATCAAGGCATTGGCAGTTTTAAAGTGATCTTCGGTAGCTTGACTCGCTTGAACACCCTACATTTCCCTAAATTACTATTCGTGTCAAGTATCAAGTATATTGGTCCCAGGAATAAGATTTTTCATGTAAACGAAATTACTCCCTTTCAGCTTCTTCAAGGTTATATTTCCAAAAACACCTTAGCGCTCGCCTGTATAATAAAAAGAAATAGTTGATAAGCCGTATTCTTCTATAGAAACAAAGTCATATAAATTCAACAATAGAAACTTATATTTACCTTCAAGAGGGCGATTGAGTTAAAAAAGTCAGCAACTGGCGTGCAAGGAATTATTAAATGCTAGCTACACAATATTACTTAGCCAGCTGTACCACCGATTAGTAGTTATACCGTGACCTGGGACTTCCGTGCTCTTCAAAGTAACAAACACCTGTTTGTAAGTATAAAATATAATCCATCAAGCGCTAAGTGTTGAGTTTATCGTTACTTTTATTCGTTCAAATATGTCACCACAACATAAAATATAATCGTCATACTACTCAAAATAAAGTTGACGAGGTTTCGAATAAGCCGTTCAATGATAATAAATGGTATGAGCATAATAAAACGAATGAGTGATCGTCGTAAAGGTTGCATCTTGTCAATCCATCGCCGTTTTTACGGCAATGTTCTTTCATTTTTGTTGGATCAGACAAATGTAACAAAACAAGGTTTGTTATCCCCAGTTTTGTGACCGTAAATAGTATATATAGTGATAGTAAATATATAAATAGAAATTTTACCTCATCAATCTGGTTTTTATGTATTATGTAGGTACATATGTTGGTGGGATTTAGGATATCACAAAGACCTAAGTGGATCAACCAAGAGTATTGCCTAGTAATACACGTGTAAAATTCGTTTATCCATTCAGTTAATAAAATGATGCAACTCTCTACAGCTGTAGTTGCACTCACGCGCAATCCGAACACACAACGATATTCGTTTTCATGCTTTTAATAAGGAGTAAGAACTTTAAATTCAGGTTTGGATCATTAGATCGTTTAATTTAATATGTTTGTAATAATTTATTACAAAAATCTTTTCAATACTCGAAAACTGCCTCTTATTGCACTACGGACGGTTAGGTTCAACAAGGCATGTACCTGATGTACCTGTATCACACGCGTGCTTTTTTTTAATTTATGAACAAGAGCTTTTTTAATTCCTATTTCGTCACGTTCAAGGGTGACAGCACTCGGCTCCATAACACCCTAGCCTGTACGGCTCGGGTGAATTCCGCCTCGGCTGCAATAACATACTTTCCCCACTTGTATCAAAATGTACTATTTCAATACACTTACTCGAAAACTGCCTCTTGTCGCACTACAATTAGGTTCGACATGGCATATCAACTGCGTGCATTTTTTTTTAATTTATCACGCCAAGCGCTTTTTTAATTCCTATTTCGTCACGGTCAAGGGTGATTTTTTTTTATTTAAAAGCAAAGAGGCAGAAATTTTTAAGGTTTTAATATTTAATGAAAATCTAAATTGTGTTTTTGAACAGAATATAGTAAATAAACATGATTAGGTGCTTACGCAATAGTTTGCAATTATTGGTGTTCTAAATTCAAACATGTTTTAATTTTTATATTTTTAATATTAGGATGTATACGGTTTGATATCTTTGCTTCTACATCAACCTGGAAATGTTATGTGCGGTAAAAAAGTATACCTAGTATAAACTAACTTATTCATTTGTGATAGTTGTGAAAAAAATGACGAAGATTTGAAGAGAATCCTTTAGATACTGCGCCGCCAGATTATGTGATTAAAGAAAAAAAAAATCTTGCGATAGCCTGCTGCCATCAAATCAAAACTAAATTGTAGGGCAACTTTCGAAAAATTTCTTCAGTACAAAACTGAACATAAATGCGTCGTAATTTTGCTGATAGAAGATAGATTATATTGGTGGATTTTTCATCGTATTTCTTCGTAAGTGTATTGAAAAAAGTCGTTTGATACAAGTGGAGATTTGTCACTGCAGCACTCGGCTCCATAACACCCTCGCCTGTATGGCACGGGTGAATTTTGCCGCAGTTGCAATGGCAAACTTTCTCCACTTATATCAAAATGTACCATTTCAGTGTCTCACGCGATTTATCTTCACTTATGAAGAATTTGAAGAAACATACCTTCATAAGTGAAGAAATCGCGTGACCCTCAGGTTTTCCACAAGATCCTCTCAAGATTCCTCTGAGGTTGTAAGGCAGCGGCCGTGGAGTATGACGGGGTTACCTTGAAGAATACCTTGCTGGAGGTGTTTAATATACTTATATCTTTCTGTATGTATAAAAATAAATCCCTATTTCCCTTAGTCACGTCATTACGCGTGAACGGCTGAACCGATTTAGCTAGTTCTTTTTTTGTTGTCTTTAACTGCCAGGAGAAGGCTTTTTGAAAAAAAATAGGGTAGAGTAGGGTAGAGTAGGGCAGAGTAGGGCAGAGTAGGGCAGAGTAGGGCAGAGTAGGGTAGATTCTTTTTGTGGCGGCCCTTTTTTGAGCATCGTGTGCGGCGATGACAGTTCTTTTTTGAGGCGGCTTTTTTTTTATGGTGGCGCTTTTTTGAGGCCCATGTGCGGGGACACTTACGCCCGTTTTCAATAAGCTATCTATCTACAGTTGTTGCTACTAAAGATAAACAAATCTATCCTTTTGTCCTTACTTGCTTTCCTATATCCTACCGACGGATAGCATTTCCAACCAAAGTTATCAATCTATCGTCGGGAGGTTGGATAGTCTACTAGAGATAGGACCGCTCATACAATTCGTTCTTCCTTGCATTTCAATAAAAGTTTGAAGTTACTCTCCGGTAGGCGGAGCTAACTCCAGTAAAGACATCTCGCCGCCGCCGGGTTTCCGATCCCAATTTCCGGCCACCGTAGGCGCGGGCTCGCGGACGGTGGGCAATGGGTAGCTCGCTGTCCGTCCGTCCGGTAACAGACCGGTCCGAGCTCAGGTCGTCTATGGCGCGCACCGTTCCAGCGCGCCGCGCCTCAAGGAGTTGTCAGCATACTGTAGGGGTCCAGCAGGGCCGAAGCCTACTGGGGCCAAAGGTTATGTGAGACTGTCACCAAAGGCCCCAGGATAAAGGCAAGGAATGGAAAGGTAGGTTTTTTAGTCAGTAAAAGTCTGACACTGTTTCCCGCCCCACCCAAGGGCGGGATTCGTCATTGGATGATTTTTACCTACCACAAAAAAAAAAAAAAAAAAAAAAAAAAAAGTAAAGACATCTGGCTATCCGTCATTGTCGACCGGTAACGGCGATAACCGTTTGAAAATTATTATTTGTTGCGTTGTAGAAGTGTTTGTTTTATTGTAATAATGGAATATTTTAGTAGTGATGACAGTAATGATAGTGCAACTACACTTAATTTAACATATAAAGAAACCCAAGTTTAATTCTATTTCCTTTTCTACATGAATACAACAATTAAACTTAATTTGACATGCAAAGAAACCCAAGTTTAATTCTATTCCCTTTTTTACATCACTACAAGAAAAAACACTAACACTGCACAAACAATATCCAAAAGGGCGCGAATGGATAGCTGACATGTGCGTCGGTGCCGATTGTCTGTCCGTGGCAAAACGTTTCGTTTTAGGTATCAGTTTTACTAAAAGCACAATAATTAAAGCGAAAAATCCGATAAAATGCTTTAATTATTCTTTTTTTTTATTAAATTAACTGTTAACAAATTTAATACGTTTATCAATGTTAAACAAATTAACAATATTTCATTTTGAGCGTGATTTTTTTTAATGGTTAGCATAGAACGAAACGTTTGGTACGGCTTAGATAGATGAGAGGGAAAAAGCTATCTGTCGTTGGTTGAAGATAGATAGCACTTATCTTTGATTGTGAAACGCAGACTATGGATAGATAGAATCTTACCGCTTATCGGGGATAGCTATCTATCTATGAACTTTGGTTGATTATTGGAAACGGGCGTTAGAGTTCCCCTTAAGTGCCGAAACACATAACCGCGTTGCGGCGCCGCGCCGCTAAAATCGGCAAAGGAGTCCGCCCCAACGCAGAATTCTGCGGTGTGCACCGAGGCGCGAATACCATAGCCTTATTAAATGGATATCACCAGTATCTTCTTTGTCGTTTATAGAGTACATGTCTTCTTAGTAACAAATAAGCATAAGTTTGTTACGTATTAGTGTACGTGTAATAGTTTACGTAAGTTTACGTGTTACACTCACACTCAATAATCTGGACAAACTGGTTATCCCTGTAAGATACGAAAATAAACGCTAAAAGTTGCGTTGCGGCGACGCAAAAAATAGCGGCGGGTGCCATTGCCAATTACAGCGTCGCGGCGCCGCAACGCGGTTATGTGTTTCGGCCCTTATGACCCATTTAGCCGGAGCGAGTTTCTTGAACCAAACCTTTCTCGCCAGAGTGAACGAGTGAGAGGTAAATCATACCTCTCGCTCCTCCACTGTGGCGAGAATCGTATGTTCGAGACGAGAAAATCGCACCGTCTAGGTATGAATGTTTAGACAAATAAACTTTTTCTATGTTCTTACGATTATCGAACGTTCGAGACGAAAAACTCGCATCGTCTAAGTTGGCCTTTATCCGAAACCTTCCGAAACTTTTATATATTTTTTTCTTTAAAACCAAGAGGAAATCCAAGTCCAAATCTTGGTTTACCTTTTGAATGATATTTCGGAATCATCCGGGAGTTGCGCTACATAAATCAATATGGAGTATAAATAAATACATATTACAATTTTCTCGCAATGTGCTCGCTCACCAGCACTTGTTCGATATACTTGCTGGCAAAAGTGATTGTTTACGCCCCGCACGATTCTGTATTTACTCTTCTGGGAACTATAAACAAATCCTGTTGCAAAAATCAGGACAGCCATAAGCTTTTATTCCAAAGGTCGTAAACGAGCATGGTCTCTAGAATATTCGTCGACCAACAAGGCTCAGAAGTTTGTATTTTCTCAGCAAGTCATAAGACGCAGCCGAATGAAAGCATCTGTAATTCATGGACCTTATGAATTTCTTTTGTACCCTTTCTAAACACTCGGAATGTTTAATATAGAGGGGGTTCCACCTCACAACTGCATACTCCAATTAAGACGTAATTAAGGCTTTATATATAAATAAGTAGGTTTAGGGGAAACTTAATTTAGCGGTTGACCGCATCACGAAACCATACATACACTATGATATACCTTGATTAGATAGGAGGTTTTTTTTTTTTTTTTTTTTTTTTTTTTTTTTTTTTTTGGTAGGTAAAATCATCCAATGACAAATCCCGCCCTTGGGCGGAGCGGGAAGTAGTGTCAGACTCTTACTGACTAAAAACCTACCCCGTTCCTTCGTTGCCTATAGTGCCGGGGCTGAGCCTTCCTCTCAGAAAACGGCCCTTGGCCCCAGCAGGCTTCGGCCCTGCCTGCCTGCAGCTAGCAGGCTGGGCCTCTACGGTTTGCTGACAGCTCCTTGAGGCGCGCGGGAACAGAACGCGCCGTCGACGACTTGGGCTCGGTCCGGTCGGTTACCGGACGATCGGACAGCGTGCTACCCATTGCACGCCGTCCGCAAGCCCGCGCCTACGGTGGCCGGAAATCGGGATCGGAATCCCGGCGGCGGCTGGGGCGAGCGCCCCGTTGCCTCTGCCTGATGCGGTCGGCCTCCTCCTTTGCTAGCATTACTGCTTCGCAGAAGGAGGCGACCGCCTGCCATCCCTCGTCGCTACGGACCATGGCCTGAACCAAGGCCCGGCGAGAGAGATCGCTGCCGCCGATCGCCCCCACGAGGACACGGCGATGCTCCGCCCAGGCAGGGCACACCTCAACAGTATGCTCCACCGTGTCCTCCGGGTGTTCCGCACAGTGACGACACCCGGGCGAATCCTCCGCACGAATCCGGAACAGGAACTTAGCGAACTTGCCGTGTTCGGTAAGAACCTGCGTCGTGCGGAAGTTTAGAACGCCGTGAGGTCTTTCCAGCCACTCCTCAAGGATGGGCCTTATCGCCTCGATTGTGGCGCGCCCCGAACGAGGTTGCGATAGTCGCTGACGCCATTTCACCATGAGATCCCGCCGAAGCTCTGTCCGCCAAGCCTCGACTTGTCGCGGCAGCGGAATTTCGCCCCGGCGTTGATTAGATAGGAGGTGAGTTTTGAGATGGGGCCATTGATATATTATAAGGGAAGAAACGTTCACGCTAACATCACAATCAGAAAACCTGGACTCGAAACTCACACATCTACACTACCTATTGTCACTGATAAACAAGGATAGAGATAAGAGTCGGCGCCGTAAATAGCATTAGCCGCAATGTGTGATCGCGACCGATGTAAAATCGTGACCATTGTCACAATTTCAGCGGTCCACGCGCTGGAAGAGAGTCACCTATCTTCCGCTGCACTGTTTTGATTTAATCTAAGGCTACTTGCTTAGGAGACTTTCCTTCATGATGCTTTAAGTAGCCCGCGAAATTAAAATGCCTTCCATAAAATAACCATTCAATGGTGAGCTGAACTCAGAGGGTTGTATTGAAGATATTAATGATACCGTAAATAGATACGTTTTACGGTTGCAAATTACATCTTAATCTACATACAACTTGACACTGACCTGCAAAATTAAACAAATTGTTATTATTAGACTATGTACTAAGGCGAGACTCTCGCTAGTTAGGCGCTTCTGATGGAAGAGTTCTGACTTACTTTGCTCGGATTGCTTTTAGCCTCATTTCATAATCTTTTTCAAATTCATGAGACCTACATAGCCTTTATCTTTTTCGTATTTCGGCTACATAGCGAAACGTTTGTTTTTTTTCTAAAAACCAATAAACCATATAAACTCAAAAGTGTTTTAAAAAATAGGACCCTTTGTTCGTCTCGCGACAAATCGAATCAAACAACACAGACTTTCGAAAGACACTATTCAAACTACGAAGTAAATAAAACTACTTACTTGATTCATTTAAAGTATTTTCAAGCAGAATCTTTACTTCGTACTTCAAATTAAATACTTAACTAACAGTTCGATATCAATTTAAACAATTTCGAACAGAAAAACCAACTGTCTTCAAACATCCGTGAGGATGAATTAAAAATTTGACGTAAAATCATCAATGCTTAAAATGCACAACGCTATCTATTGAATATTGAGTTTCACTGTCAACAATAATTCTATTTTGACTCTTTATGTGGCATTGCGAGTATGTGAATTGAGTCTGTTGTTTTTATTTTATTATTGTGAATGTGGGGACTATGTGGATTACTTTTTCTTTTCTTTTAATTTTAAGATAATGTCTGGCAGTTATGAGTACTTTATGCGGCCTACCTAAATGTCCTTTCTTTGGTATTGTTCGTCAAGTCGTTGAGCTCCTTAGTAGTCCTGAGTTGAGCTACACGACAAATGTTTGGACTGACTGGACAGGTCCACTCAGAACTGTGTGATTCTTTCTTCAAAATACCATCTCAGACTCCAATCTGCATGGTTCTCATATGATTTGACTATTACATGTTTGTGTATGGACTTTTAAAGAGACTTTGATCTCTGAGTTTGTTTCGGTGTTTCTTCTTAGGGTAGTCAGCTAGGAAACACCGGCCTCATCTAGATTAAAATGGTAAAAACATTATTGATGTGTAATAGTGTTTTTAAAAACCTGTTTGCAAAATAAATATCGTTTATCATTTACCGTTATTGGCTCTCAGAGGAGCTCTCATAGGAGCTCTCATAGGGCTCTCATAGGAGGAGGATTAATATCGCCTCGACGGTAACCTCCTACATTACACACTTATATCATAATGTACAATTTTCAGTGTGCATGATGAGCTGCGCAAGTAGGTACTCCAGCGCTCCGACCTGACGTAGGTAGTAGAAAAACACCGAGTGGTTTCAGCCAGCAATATACCTAATGTAACTACGGCTAATTTGGTCGTAAGAGTGGAGGAAATTGATAAATATTTCTTGGGGCAGAAACTACGTTTCAAATACTGCATTTATTGCTGTGGTGACAGATATACCTACCTGTAGATGTTTTTCTTTTGTCTTTGCACTGTGACTTCATATAATGTGTTTTAACAATCAAATTTTATTCCACTTGTTCTGATTGTAATTAGTGTAGGTACCCACCTAGACTCTAACTTGATTTATTTGTTATTAGTTGGCGACGTTTTTCAATCCGGCGCGCCAACATGTAAAATGGCGTGTTGTAGAATACGGCTGCTACATATATTGATAGGTCTTAAGGTAAAATTCCGAAACGGGCTGTTTGCGGACTGCAACCGCAGACGACACTGCGGCTAGCGGCTGCGGTTGACCGCAGTGCTGCCTGCGGTCGCAGTTGCTTCTATTCCAAGCGCGGTGGCATGTCGCGGCTGCACAATGCAGTCGCTCCAGTACCTTCGTGCGAGACAGAATATCAAACAATGCTATTGATACTTGTACCTTACTTTTGTTAGAAGAGGAAGATGATGATGACTAGTGTGAATGTCCAGCAACAAAGTTAATTATTTTTTCTTCATTATTTTGAAAAAAAAAAGTTGTCATTTTTGTACGTGTGAACTCTGCTGTTTGCGACACCAATGGTGTTGCAGTCTGCGGTCGCTTCGTATCGCGGACGCAGGCTGCGCGCTGCGGCTGCAGGTGACGTCGACGACGACGATTCAATAGAAACTAGTAGTGTCGCTTGCAGTTTGCGGTTGTAGTTTGCAGTCTGCAGTCTGTCTCGGAATTCTACCTTTATAGTTGCTACTCGCCTTCAGTAATCATGGTAATTAACGCTCGTACCTTCAATGTATGATAAGCTGCTTTTATTGGCATAGCATACCATCAGCCTTACAATGTTCCCACTGCTAGGACACAGGTTTCCTCTCTAGGAGAGGGAATGGGCCGTAATCCACCACGCGGGCCCAGTGCGGATTGGTGGATGTCACATGTCTTCGAATATTTTGGTTCTAGGACATGCCGGTTTCCTCACGATGTTTTCCTTCACCGTTTTGAGAGCAGTGGTGATGAAATAAGTTACACAAAGTAAGGCTGAGTTTGAATCCGCGACCTACAGCTCGCAAGTCCGCCGTTACCACTCGGCCACCACTGCTCATCTGGTGATGATTTTATTATTTACCAGAAACCCACCCTTGCTTGGCACGGGTACAAATTAATATCCGACGAAAACAACAAAAACAGCAACCAGTTCTATCGAGCCGTTCTGAAGTAACGAAAAAAATACATGTGGCAAATGTTTTTTATTCCAATAATTTTATTCAGCTTTCTCGGTGGACGAAGTCACTTGATGTCTTTTGTTCGAATAAAAATCTCACGGAAATAAGCGCTTTCAGTTGTGTTGTGTTTTAAGTTTATGAATATTTTAATGCGTTATTATGTGCTATACTTACCTGCACTACTTTATGTAATTTTTATAAATGTGTTGCCAAAGTCTATCTCGCGATGTGATGACGAGCCACCACATACGCTATACATGAGATGTCTCAGAGGCGCCGACTCCATGGGTGCTCGGTAGCTCGTGCACCCATGAGAAATAAACAGTGGCTGCCGAACACCCCTGAGAATAGAAATAGATCAATGATCACTCATTAGGGATGGGCGCTTTTTCTTTGCCCAGTTTTTTTTTATAATTTGTACTTTACGAAATAAAAATAAATCACACTACACTTATTAATGGCTGAACGGATTTCAATGTTTCTTGGTATGCGGGTAGAATAGCACAAAGGATACTTTTTATCTCGAGAGAACATTCTCTCGAGGGTACATACCCTTGGTAATAATTTACTACTATCACACGGGCAAAGCCTCTGGCACACCTAGATATTCTGGTCGACTGGTCTAGTGGTTAGTGGCCCTGACTGCTATGCCGGAGGTCGTGGTTCGATTCCCATCCAAGACAAATGTTTGTGTGATGAGCACGATCACTTGTTCTGTGTCTGGGTGTAATTTATCTATAATATATGTATGTATTTAGAAATATATAAGTATGTTTATCAGTTGTCTAGTATTCTTATATAACACAAGCTCTGCTTAGCTTGAGACTAGACAGCGTTGTGTGATAGTTGTGGAATATTATATTATATTATATTTACCAAATCAGTCCAGCCGTTCTCAAGTGATCCGCTTTCCAGCGAAAAGCAACTTATTTTTATATTAAAATTTCAGTTTTCATGAAAATCGAGCTCGAGGATAGCGAAAAAATACGGAGAGAACACGAATCTTTCTTTGAAACATTTACTCGTTATATGTGTAAGACGCTAATTTCAGGCGTTTAAAAACAGTCTCTCGAATATAAATATATATATATATATACCGAGATAGTGTTTTCTTAGGTTTTACTTAAGAGACCCCCGTAAACCAATACCGGGATTTATGCGTGAGGCAACGGCACTCAGGTTCCAGCCGCCGCAGGGATTCCGATCTCGATTTCCGGCCACCGCAGGCGCGGGCTTGCGGACAGCGAGTAATGGGTAGCTCTCTGTCCGACCGTCCGGTAACCGTCCAGACCGAGCCCAAGTCGTCGACGGCGAGTACTGTTCCACACGCACCTCAAGGAGTTGTCAGTAAACCGTAGGGGTCCCGCAGGGACGACGTCTACTGGGGCCAAGGGTCTGCTTCTGAAAGGAAGGCTGGACCCTAGTGTGAAGCTCAACGAAAGAACGGGGTGGGTTTTTTAGTCAGTAAAAGTTTCACACTAACTCCCGTTCCGCCCAAGGGCGGGAGATGTCATTGGTCGACTTTTCCCACCAAACAAAAAAATCCCGGAGCCATTTTTGTTCTAAAGATTTTCTTTGTTTTGTTTTAAAGATATATTCGAAGCTAGCCGGTTGGTCCGGTTGTTATTTGTAGATCTTTGACAGACGTTATAGGCAGTCAGATACCAGAAAGTCTGACCATCAAACTATCCAAGGCCGAGTTGGGGAGGTCAGACCGGCAGGTCCATGGGACACCTGTGCCCCTTGAAGCTTACTCCTAGCTAGTTGGGAAAAGGCTAAGGCACTTTCGAATGTTCCCGCAGTGGATTATATAAGAAAATTAAAATTATATTCATTACATTACGTATCATTACGTGAAATTCGATTTCTCCATACAAAATTCCAACCCCTATTTTACCCCCATAGGGGTGGAGTTTTGTAAAATCCGTTCTTAGCGGATGTCTACACCTAAGGAACCTACCTGCTAAATTTTAAGTTTGTAGGTGTTATAATTTCTGAGATTTTGTAATTAATCAGTGAGTGGTATATTTCGCTTTTATATATGTCGCAGGAATATAATAAAAACAGAGATTTGATCAATTCCCTAAGTGATTTGATCAAATCACGGAGGATGTTAAAATAATAACACTATTTTATCATTTCCCTGAATAAACCTAGAGATTTGAACAAAAAGCTTTTCTATGGTATACATACGTATTTATAATAATTAGTAGGTGTAGTATGATATAACATTGATGTAGTATGAAGAATTTTTTGTTGATTCACTTCAAATCTATGTTCTAGTGGTGATTATTGAGATCAATGTTACATCACACGTAGTAATATAATTACACCATAATTATGGCGGTAAGTTCACTCTTTGAGAAATATCTCACGGCGTCCGTACCTTCCGCGGCTCTCACCAGAAATTGTAAGTTCGGGAGATTGCTTCATCAGATTCGTGTAGAAGAAACGCCCATGCGTCACCATGTGCGCCCAGAGGACATGGTAGAGCATACGCAAGAGGTGTGTCCCGCTTGGGCAGAAAACCGCCGTATTCTCGTGGGGATTATCGGCGGCAATGATCTCTCGCGCCGGGCATGTGATTTGATCAAATCACTTAGGGAATTGACCAAATCTCTGTTTTTATCATATCCCAGCGACATATATATTTGGTATGTCTGCGGATAGCAAAAATCCCATTTATTTATTTGAGAATTTCTATATCAGAGCAACGTTTGCCAAGTCGCTATAGTGTAATAACATAATAACAACTCATCAATAAGCTAATTTTGTGTAAGTACAGTGCGGGCTGTCATCGATAATAATGATTTCATATTATTAAAATAATTACAAACACTTTTGTCTACATTGCGGGCTCTTATCGATAAATCATTTCATAATTATATTAAAAGCTTACGTTCATTAGTTTTAACTTTGTGTTGTGTTTATAGGTTCGGTCTTTTACCTATGGAATTGCCATTTTTTTTAAAGGGTTCAAATCAAGTCAATCCAAAGAAAACACTTCAAAGTTATCTTTGGATTGACTTGGAATTATGTTTAGTTCAAAAAAACTTTATAGTTTTGTTTTTTTTTGTGGGTAAAAATCCTCCAATGACATCTCCCACCCTTGGACGGAGCGGGAGATAGTATCCGACTTTTACTGACTAAAAAACCCACCACGTTCCTTTTTTTACCTTTAACTTTCACATTACCCATGGCCCCAGTAGGCTTCGACCCTGCTGAGCCCCTACGGTTTATGGATTTGGGGTCGGTCCGGACGATTACTGGACGGTCGGACAGCGTGCTACCCATTGCTCGCCGTCCTTGAGCCCGCGCCTACGGTGGCCGGAAATCGGGATCGGAATCCCGGCGGCGGCTGAGGCGGCTGGGGCGTGAGCGCCGTTGCCTCATGCGGTCGGCCTCCTTTGCTAGCATTACTGCTTCGCAGAAGGAGGCGGTCGCCTGCCACTCCTTCTCGCTCCCGACTAGGGCCAGTACAAAGGCGCGAGAGATCGCCGCCAACGATAGCCTGCTGTTCTCCGGGCGGTCCACACAGTGGCGACACCCGGGCGTCATTTCCGCACGAATCCGGTGCAGGTACCTCTCGAACTTACCATGTCCGGTGAGAACCTGCTGTGTCATGCGGAAGGTAACGACGCCGTGAGGTCTTTCCAGCCACGCCTTAAAAAGACTTACCGCCATAATTATGGCGTGCCGATTTATATTAAAGGTACGATATTCTTTTTCCGAAATTAGGTATCTATTAACTTCTTTGTGTTTTGTATTTTCTCTAATATCGCTGTGTTTATAACCATTTTTGTACGAAATTTAAGAAAACTCGCTTTATTTTGTAATATGCGTTCTACCGTGGAAACAATGTGTCTCAAGCAGTATGCAATATTAATGAAGTATACGGACTTAAAACTGCTAATGAATGGGATATCTATTTTTTTAATCACTTCTACGCAAGAAATTTGTTTTCGCCAATAAAATTTCTTTTCAGGGCAGCTACAAGACAAATTTCTAAAACGAAAGCTATTAAACCAAGAACACAGAGTCCTTTTGTTAGAAAAAAGTCGTAAGTATACGCCATTGATATTGCTTGCCCTTTGAAATGCATAGTTTTTACGTTGAAAACTTTTTTTATTAGCTTCCATGGTTATAAATACTACAATATTATAGAAAACCATCGATCACTAAGAAAACACAAAGAAACCAATGAATACTTAATTTCTAAAAAAAGAATAAGTAACTTACCTAATTTAATTTGTACGTATAACCCCAAGTGAGCCCAAAGATACTTCAAAGAAACCCGTTTTAAAAAATGACAATAGATAGATAGATAAACTCCTAGAAATCAAAAAAGAAAAGGAACTTAAAATTAATAGGGTGTCACAATGGACATTTTCATTGGTAGTAAGACTTCGATTACATGAAAACTATTTTTATCTCAAGGACTCAGGTCTACTACCAGAATAGAAACCCCGTATATTATTTACTAGCTGCTACTAGCGACTTCGCTTGGATCATACCTCTGGATTAAAAAGCCCTTCTATTCACTATTCCAGTGGTGCTATTCTCTAAGAAAACGCAGCGCTGCCGTAACGACGAACATCCAAGTCGGATACATTGAATTAACAATCCAATGTATAGATTCATTAGGTTGACAATCCAATGTATCCTATTTGGGTGTTCGTCGTTGAGGTAGCGCTCCGTTTTCTTAGAGAATAGAACCACTGGACATATTTTCGTTCTAGCGTGAAGAAGTAATAAACATACACACACACACTTTTGTATTTAAATATTAGTGGGATGTCCTTATCTCGACTATGATCAATCCGTTGTCGGCAATTCGGATTTATCCGTATATACCACTAATCATACATACAGACTTCTATATTTCTAACTCTCCGAGTACCAGCGTAGTCGTGCTTGGGCCTGAATTGGTCGGCGTCGTTGAGTGGTGCCTGCTGAAGTACAATCGTGATATTAAACTTGTTTTACAACACAAGCATTGAAAGTTACTTTGCTGAAACTCAGAGGTTCAATTACTTTTTCTATTCCAGTATCCAATTTCCTCCTACTATAAAGATCACTATCGCCTGCTCAGGATTGACGTAAAAGCCATTTGGTCTGTCTGTGGCGTTACAAATCGGTCACCCGAAATTGCCGAGTAAACTTCATGGTCTCTAATTACAAGCTGTGGTTTGTTCGTTAATTAAAGGAATATTTTACGTCTAGCTGAGTACAAATCACTTTACAGTTTTCGTATCTAGAATTTAGGTGATAATCATATTGCCGTTCATGAAATGCTTAGATAGCTACTTTACAATGTTTACTATTAATCCCCTGAAGTGATCTTATAGCTAGCCTACACAGGAAACATTGATATACTGTTAATAACAGCTAGTGTGTGAAGGATTAAAGAGGAGTAAAGATACGTATAGGTTGGGTCAGGAAGGACGCGGGGGTGCGCGTAGAGCGCGGCGGGAGGCAGTCGTTCAGAGGGCGGCCGGCTGGCGGCGGGCAGTATCTCGCCCGCGACGCCGACTCAAATCACAAATAGTCTTACAGGCGGAGTGATACGCACGGCGCACACGTCACGCCCGCGTGCTCGCGCCGTGCCGCGGTCGCATGTAAACACGGCGCGTGTACCGTGTTACCTTGTACCAAATGTGAATAGAAGCAGTGATAAAAAAAAGATTTTCATTTATTAAACAAATCAACACATTCCAAAAAAAAATCCTAATTGTGTTTCGAAAAGCTCGTTTCATGTACTATTTGATTAATTATCGCTACGAATTTATACCTTTTCTTCTTTGAGATATTTCGTCGAAAAACTTCTCACTTACATTTACGCGCTAACTAGTTTTAATTAGTTGGATGGAGAGTAGCGGTTATGGAATTAGGAGATGATCTTTTTTTCATGAATGGACGCAGTGGGTTTGTATTTTATATTTCGGCACTTAAAAAGGCACGTAATGAAAATAAAGAAAAACGTAGAAATAGAGTGGTGGCAATAAGCACATTCTAAGTAAGTACCTACCTACGCTTATAAAAAAACACAATTTAACAAAAATGAAAGATATTTGTTTATGAATCATGATAGAATCGAAAAAACTCGAAATCTATTTTTTATTAATGAAATAAAACCGAATTACCGTAGTTTTAGAGTGTCTATCAACTTTTGAGGTCAACTAGAGCGGAAAATAGTTCGCGAACGGCGAAAATAAACAATTGTGAAGCGAAACAGCACTCTAGACGCTAACTCTCATCTTCCTTTCCCTTCCACATCTTGTCGCTCTTCAGTACAACATATTGCTACCTGTACATACACTGTACCGCGAATATCCAGTAGTGTGCAATGTACATACCTAAAGTTCGAGCACTGTAATATAGATTCAATAGGTACGTGTTTGAGTAGGTTCGTATTGAACAAATATCCTTTGGTGCGCTTATGTATTTAAATGTTAAATTTCTAATTTTACAGGACGCACAGGGTTCACGTTATTTGATTGTTTTGTTCCGCTGTGAAGAGTCAACGAATGGACTATTATATTTTCGATATGATTCGGATATATCACAGATAGCACTGATCAAGGAAATCCAAATCTAAAAAGGATACGCTAAAACTATTTTAGGACTCATTCAATTTTTTTATAAAAACATTTTTAGTTTATTTTTATTTTTTTATGGGCAGCTTGTGAACTCCACATAAAAAATATGCCTGTTGTACTTTCATGTAGACTGTACCAGCTGACATATTGAATGCCTTTGCCGTGCCTTTTTAAGTCACTGATATTTTCATTCAAGTGAATAAAACTTATTTTTTAATGTCAGGTTGACTCAGCACTAGAGCTTTCAAATACCGGATTTTTCCAATACCGGAATTAATACTGGTAATAGTATGAATACCGGTATCAATACCGTGATCACGGTATTGACCACAAGTTCAATTACGATAACCAGATTTTATTTTCAAATCCGTCTTTAATAAAGTTATTCTCTGAAAAATGACCGATTTACAAAAAAAGAGGAGGGTCTCAAGTCGTCTAATTGTTCTTTTTTATCTTTATCGCTCCGAATAATGTTCAGTGTAATGCTTAATCAAATATCTACCGGTTTTGATGATTTTTTTTGTTTGGAATAGTTTTACCCCTAAAGTATGCCATATGAGTTAAACCATGAAATTCTTCAATATCTAAGAGTAGCATCAATCCGGTACGCTCTGATCGGGTACCGAAGATATGTATAGTTCACTCTAGTCTATCCTCAATTCACTAATTATGTTCATATTTAATTGATATCAATTTGCGCATAACTTTTTTAATGACCAATTTTGATGATTCTTTTTGTGCTGGTTTAAGTAATAACACCATGATAATCCTTTAGATAATTCAACTATCGGTATTTTGTTGATCCCGTAGGTAACTTACCAGTTAACATGATCGCCATTTAACTTGTAAGTTAAATGGCGAGTAAGTAAACTAAAAAGTGAAAAATTAAAAGCTTTTTACAAAAAATAAAATTTAACTTCAAAAAAACGAAAGCAATTGTAAAATAAATTTCGAAAGTCGATATCTAAAAACGTAAAAAGCAAAACCAGAAACAACGTTATTTTGCAATTTTTTTTTGTTTCAGTACAACAATTTAGTATTGAATACGGCTTAATTTCGGGAATCGACTTAAGAGGAGCAAAAGGTCTTTATGGGTTGGGATTTCTCCCGCTCTAGGGTAGAGCTAGAGGGCATGTCAGACATTTACTGACTAAAACCCACCTGTGTTTCTTCCGTTGCGTTCTAGGTCTGCAGGTTTCCTATTTGGAAATTCTCTGTTGCTCTAGCAGGCATCGGCCCTGTTAGGCCCTTAAGGTTTTTCTGACATCTTTATGAAGCATGCATAGAACCCTACACGCCCTCGAAGACTTGGGCCTGGTCCTTACAGCGTGGGAGAACGGTGCGCTCGTCAATCGCAAGCCCATGTCTTCAGTAGTCGGGAATTGCCTTACTACTCTCGACGCCCAGGGCATCTCTTGTTGCGGCTTCTAGGGTATGAAGATGTACGTTCTCTTACGCTTGCAGCCATCTTCTTCTCTAGCATTACTGCTTCACAGAAGGAGGCGACCGCATCCCATTCCCTCTCGCATCGGACCATGGCCCAAACCAGGGCCCAGCGCAAGAGATTGCACACCTACACCGTATGCTCCACCGTGTTCTCCGGGTGATACCTGACACCTGGGCGTTTCTTTCGCCTGAATTCCAAACAAGAACCTCCCAAACTCGCCATACCCGGTGAGGACCTGTATAAAGTGAAAAGGAAAGACACCATGACACCTCTCCAATCGCTTTTCAAAGAAGGGACTTATCGTCGCAATTATGGCGTGCTCGATGGAGAGGAGAGAGAGACGAGGCGGAAAAGGAGAGCCAAATATGAGAGTAAATACTTGCGCTTGCAAAAATAAGTGTGAGAGTAACATCACATCGTAATTATTAACACATAATACAATTTCCTACTACTTATTATAACCAACCGTAATAAAATATACTAATGTTTGTAATACCATAATCACGGTATTGAGTCGTCGATACCGTGATAGACCAATATATATTCGGGATCACGGTATTACGAGATCCCGGAATACCGGTATTGAAAGCCCTACTCAGCACGCAGTATTTCATCATACATTTCGAACTACAATCGGAACTATAGTTGGTCAAAGAGAATTTCCAAAGTTATGTGAAAGCTAGTCTATGAACCAATAACAATTTCCAAAACAGTCTAGAGCTGTTTATCGTACTGTAATGTCGAGTATTGTACTAAAATTGGCGGAGAAGTAATTTAGAGTACAAAAAATATTTTATTTATTTAGGGAGACGATGATTTTAAATAAAACTAAATGAAATCCTGCTATTTCAGCATATTACTGAAACAGTTTTAAGATCATAAATTATACAGTTGCGGTAAACGAAAATCTGCGGTTTCATTAAAACGGTTGTAGTCATACAATTATTTAAAAAAAATGAAATATTTGTTTCACAAAAAGTAAAACAATAACCCACATTTTTTTTTCTTTACCTTATTTACGCAAAACAAAGGCGGGTTCTATAACAACGTTTTTTTTTTAATTTCATCCTTCTAAGATCAGATATAGATACTTCATTTTTTCTCATGGCAACTTTTAGTTACGATTGACCTTCCCAGGTCTCTCTTTCTAACAACTCTCACTCACTCTTTTCAAACAAGAATTTGGTTTGTTAAGTATGGTTTTGTAAATACATACCCCCGCATAGGTACATACGTTACCGGTAAGACATTTTTTTCCGATACTGATCTGCAAATGGCCAAAGTTAGTTTTTATTAAATAAACTTTTGTATTGACGCCAGAGTTCCTTTAACAGTTCTCGAAAAATGTTGTATGTAAGTAAGATTTTTTTCACTTTTTACACGTTTGTCCACCCGAGGAAAAACCATCGAAAGACAATCTCTGCCAGGCAGCCAATAATAAAAGCCAATGCAAGCTTTGGCGTGATTTACTTTTATTTTTTCGCCAGAAACGAAGCCTATGTTAGAGGACAATACGAGAAATCAATAGCAACAAAAACCAGCTCTATAATTTATAATCCGTACCCGAACGAAGATTCGTTTAAAAGCGTTGCTAGTGTAATACGTAATATTTTGAAGTTAATAATGATAAAAAAAAAAACACAAAAAAGTGCGAAATAATTTCGGATGTCGGTGTTTCTGTAATAGTTTAGTCTCTTCGTTATTTAACACCGACTTCAAAATTAAGATTATTTCGCACTTTTTTGTGTTTTTTTTTTATATTGATGTAGATTGAATTTTTTTTTTGTAAAAATTTTTTGTTTCCTACTTTTTAGTTGTAGTAGGTACCAGTCAGCCAAACTTAAATAGATACCTTGCGCCATTCGGTTCCATCATCAAATCATCATGACAATTCTATTAATACCAAAGATGGCTAAAAGACGCTGATTTATTAAAGAATTCCGTTTCTTACCTACCTTCCGGCTTCATCGTGACATTAGTTTTATGTATCCCGTCCCCTTCTTCCTTCAGTCAGTTACCGACAACATGTATATAAGCAAAGCAAAACTTGTTACGACAGTTCTGCTAAGATTTTTTGAAGAGTTTCGTTCTATATCTTCGAAGTTCATCATCAGATCAAAACGACATTTTTATGGGACCAATTCCTAAGTATAATCTTTCAATCAAAATAAAAATTTTCAAAATCGGTCCCCAATTGATCGAGATATCATACATAAAAAAAATTCAATGCATACACACCATAAATACCGAAGCCAAAACTAAAAATCTATAGCAATGTTCGTTCAACTTCGTTTAGTTACGGTTGGTAGACATAATTCTTTTTGCTATTGATTTCTCATACAGTCCTTTAGGAAGTCGCCTAGGTTTCACTTTTGGCGAAAAGAAATAAAATTATATGCCAGCAATGTATAGCAAAAGTTTTATTCCCCTTTAGAAGATTATTTGATTTGATTGAAAAAGAATAACCAGACTCTTTTCTAGTTGAAGTAGGTATGCTGCACCAGCTTCTTCGAAGGATGTGGTTTGTAGCATGCAATCATTAAGAAGGAAGATGCAATAAAACATCCAGAGACCCATGGAAGGTTCAGAGCATGTTAGGCATGGCCAAATTGCACATCTGTCATTTCCTCACGAAGTCGTTAACTTAGAGAGCGGTCTGTTTTATACATAGACTAAAATATAGGTACTATAATAGCACAAGACAGTCATAAAAGACTATAAATAACAAACAGAACATTTATCTGGTCATATCTCATCAACTCGTTGATGTTCTGTTACGTTAAGGGGAATAAAGAGAAAGCATTTTTATTTCTATTAAGCTTTTGCCCGAGGCTTCGCTCCCGCTCTATCCTACTCTGCCCTACTCTTCCCTAATCTACCGTAATCTACTCTACTCTACCCTACTCTACTCTACTCTACCCTACTCTACCCTACTCTACCCTACTCTACCCTACTCTACCCTACTCTACCCTACTCTACCCTACTCTACCCTACTCTACCCTACTTTACCCTACTCTACCCTACTCTACCCTACTCTACCGTGCTCTAAGTACCACAATTCTATTACGAGACCTCTGGTCCCCCAATGATCGATCATTGTAAATTAACAGGGCCTCAAGTCTGCTATTACAATAGTGTCAGAATCGTCTATCATAGATTTCATCATATTGATTTTGACAAGTTTGGTAATCTACTAATACAATAGCGTCACTATGACTTTCCAACAGTCAATCACTAACACACCATTGAAAGAAATCGTAATCTCGTACATAATGACAAATGAATTTCTGACATATGGGGTAATCTACTAAAAATTGTTCAGTTCCTTTGGTTAGTGACTTACCATTAGATTTGTCTGAATAAGACAAAGTCATTCTACCGTTACGTACGACCATTATGATTTTGTAGATTGCTTTTACCAAAATTACAATGGGATTGTAATGGAATGTCGAATTTACAAAAATAGCAGACTTGGGCCCCTGATTGCGAACTTTTAGCAAAATGACAGTGGGATTGTGTTAGAATGACGATATTATGAAAATAGCAGACTTAGGGCTCCTGATCCTAGCTTTGGTCTTTGGATACTTTAATCATGTTCCATTTTATGTCTGGTTATTTCATTGTTATACTTATTATCTATTGAGTTTACATGGGAAACGAGTCTTTTAGCTTATATAAGCTAAAAGGCTCGTTTCCCATGTAAAATTCATAGACAATACGTGTCGATATACTTCTAAAAGCCCGTGAAAATATAGAAAGTTGATAAATGATAAATTATGATAAATTTTAATTATTTTGCAAATAGGTTTTAAAAAACATTTTTACACGTCAATTTTTTTTTTCGTCTGTTTAAACTAGATGAGGCCGGTGTTTCCTAGCTGACTACTCTGAGAAGATAAACCGAAACAAACTCAGGGGAACACACAACACAATTTACTGTATGGACTCAGGGGAACAAAGTCCATACAGTAAATTTTTAATGGTCAAATCACATGAGAACTATGCAGATTTGTCTGAGATGATCTTTTGAAGACAGAACCATACATATTTGAGTGGACCTGTTCAGTCAGTGCAAGCATTTGTCAGTATTCGTGAAGCTCAATTCAGGACTACTAAGGAGCTCAACAACTTGACGAACAATACCAAAGACAGGACATTTGGATAGGCCGCAGAAAATACTCAAATTGCCAGACATAAATACATTAAATTAACAGAAAAGAAAAGAAAAAATGCAATGCACATAGTCCTCACATTCACAATAATGAATGGAAAATGTCAAACATTAATTAAAAGTAAAAAAAATAAAATAGAAAAATATATGACCAACTGTAAAATAAAAATAATTTACAACGTCCAATTGTAAAATAAAAACTAATTTACAACATCAAATTGTAAAAAAAAAAACAAAAAAGTATATAAAATATAAATATAAAAAAATATAAGTATACAAAAAATTATATATATTTAATGTTAGATTTGATTCCAAAATAATGTTTATGTCGTGTTAGTTTTAAGAAGACCAAGTGTGCGAATAATCACTCACAGTTTCGAGTAGGTATCAAATATTGCTGTCCGGAGTTTTTGGGTACATACTTAAAGTGGTCCAACAAATTTCGGCTTCCTTCGACAGTTATACATTTTTACGTTTATGATAACTTTAAAAATGTGTTTGGATATTTTAAAGTGCAAATATCTCACAACTCCAATCACACAGAACTAAAGTCACACAAGCTTAAAAATAATGTCTTTCATGCATTATACGTTTGGTAAGGTTAAGTTAGTTGTTGTTACCGACATTTTGTAAAATCCGGCATTTTATAATCTGATTCTGTTTGTATGATTTTAAGGGATGTAACCTGTCTGTGTTGGATGCCCTAAGTTTCCGAGATGGCGTCGCTCGCTCTTGGATTAATTACTTTAGTATTTGCAGGGGTCGAGTAGTCTGCCACTCAGCTTTTATAATTTAACATAAGATATTTTGTCTGATACTCTCGAGGCAGGGTAAATATAGGTAAATAATAGATAAAATATTTTGTCCATGGACTTGAACGAGCTGAGCGTTTTGGTTTTTAATCGGATGGTTAAAACGATGACTATGACTAATTTATGAGCTATTAAGGTTCATACTCTCAATACGAGTTACGCACGAGTTTAATAAATGTCGGCCTCCAACGACAGCTAAGCATTTTTACGTTTGTGATAACCTTAAAAATGTTTGTTTTTCATCAACAGAGTTTCAATATTTGTCTGGGGTTTGTGCAATTAATTTAATTTCCTGCAGAAAATTCCTTCAAAGTTTCTCTTGAGTCTCGAGATACAACAGTTTACACTTTTTCAAATTTATACTTCTTGATACTATTGTTGTTGATTTTATAAGCCTATAAATTGGCCCAGGCATTTTGCGTAAGACGTTTTTTTTACCTATTTTATAATGTCATGGCATTTTACATATTTCCATCGGCATTACACATGAAATGGAGCGTGTGTATACGGACGACGCCATATTATGTACAAAGACGAATAATTTAATATGCCGTTGACTTGACCACCGAGTTTGGACTCGACGGAAGCCTCATTTAAGGTTTGTCACATATTTGAACATAATAATTTATTAAAACATTCAACACATGAGTTAAAAATGTCACCGCGGACAGGAAGGCAAAGGGCCACTTAACGAAGATAGGTGGGTTTTGGTTAGTGAAATTTTTGAATATAGGCAATATGAAACTTATAATCAGAGATTTCGATACAAATCTGCAGTCACAAACACGATCATTTGCGTTGAAAGCGTGGTGAACAAACAATTTAGGCACCAGTAGTTCATTTGGCATAGCACCAATCTGCGAGCTCTGAGCGAGTAGCGAGAGAACTACAACTACACATACGTTGCCAAACAGACAGTGGTAGGGGTAAAACTTGTATGCTCCCGAATTCAAGCTCGCACATCAGTGGCTTTCAACGAACTACTCTTCTACTTTACCGATACATACCCAGTGATTTTTCAAAGATGACTATGTGCGTAAAAATACTATATTTAGTAAACTCGGTGACCATAAAAACAGATCTTGACACATTCGATTTTCTCCTATCACAATAATCTACACATCAACCAAAAGTCAAAAAAATGACAGACTAACCGCTAGAATGCCACAAAAACGACGAATTTATATTTTGAAGGAATGGTTATAAATCAGTTCTGGCTTGAATTCATAACGCAATTCAATTTGAACACTAACCTCATATGAACTTAAGCTAGAGAAGTTACATTTTTTTAATTAATATATACTAGTGCGACCCACTTGTAACTTTTTTCATAATTTATTCATATTTGTTTTTATGCGACATTCTTAAATTCTGCCAAACTAAAACAGTTTGTCGACAGAAAAAAAACTGGACAAGTGCGAGTCGGATTCGCACTCTGCGGGTTCCATGTAAACTAACTTATGTAAATAGTTCAATTCTCGAATTGAGACTCGAAGATTTTTCTGAATCGAAAAAACCTTTTTTTTGTGATGTAACTACAAATGTATAGTTTTCAGATTTATTTCTTTACTGGTGCTATAGGACCTTGCTTCATGCCAAATATCAGGATTCTGGGTCAACGGGAAGTACCTATGAATTTTGATTCACCTATGAGTGTCGAAATGTCGTTTTTTACGACATAAACGTTAACTTAGAAGTTTAATTTTTTCACAGCTTCAAGGAACCGTAGACTTGAGTATATGTATTTAATTTCAACTCGATACCTCCACGCGTCTTTAAGATCTTGATAGACAGACAGACGCACAACAAAGTGATCCTACAGGGGTTCCGTTTTTTTCCTTTTGTGGTACGGAACCCTGAAAAGTATATATATACCTATAATAACTTTAATTCACAAGTTCACGTTTAGGGCTGGGCCACATTTATAGCCTCTGATAGATAAATATATAAAAAATATATTCCACAATTATCATGCAACACCGTCTAGTCCTAAGCTTATATATTGCAGATTATAATTAGACAAATTATTATTATTCTCACTGCGGTGATTCTGTGTTCTCCGATTACGGAAAAGCTTATTAGAATAAGTTAAAAGACATTCTTAAAATTATTTCCGTCCCTTTTTTAAATCCCTGATAAGTGACAGCTTGAGGTTTGCATCGCATTTAAAGAAGAGGGTTTAAAAGACAAAAACTGGGCAAGTGCGAGCTGGACTCGCGCTCCGAGGGTTCCGTACGAACTTAACTATGACTAACTATGACTGGCCTATTGGTCTAGTAGTTAGTGGCCCTGACTGCTATGCCGGAGCAACGAACCCACGACGGTTCGATTCCCACCCAGGACAAATGTTTTTGTGATGAGCACGTTCATTTGTTCTGTGTCTGGGTCTAATTTATCTATGATATGTATGTATTTAAAAATATATAACTATGTTTATCAGTTGTCTAGTACCCATAACACAAGCTCTGCTTGGCTTGGGACTAGACGGCTTTGTGTGTGATAGTTGTGGAATATATGTATATATGTATGTATATGTGAACTATGAAAACAGTTCAATTCCCGAATTGAATCTCGAAGATGTTTCCGAAACGCATTTTTTTGTGACTTTAGATACTAAAAATTTTTTCCTATACCTGTGCTATGAGACCTTGCTTCAAGCATTCTAGGTCAACGGGAAGTACCCTATGAATTGATTCCTTTGAGAGTGACGAAATATACGTTACTTGTGACATAAACGGCAGTATCTTTTTTTTCGTTAACTAAGACGTTTGATATTTGCACAGCTTCAAGGAACTGCAGACCTGAGTATATGTGTGTATATACCGCGTTCGCGAGATAAAAGGTCTTGACAGACAGACGGACAACAAAGTGATCCTATAAGGTTCTGTTTTTCCTTCTGAAGTACGGAACCATAAAAATACCGACGAATCTTTAAATCTTGAGCTTAACAGAACTTACAAGTTTTGATGAAAGACCAGCGCCGCGACTTAACTTCTGTCTTACTTAATAAAGAAAGATAAGGATTGATGACAGATCTTTTGGAAGTTTCTTACTCGGACCTAATAAATAGAGTTTTAGAACTGGAACAGTGTGTTTAATGTCATTGTGGAAAATTCTTTTCGTATTCGTGTTAGCCAACTTAATTAGAAATACGTAACAGTCTCAAATGTGGTGTTGTGAGAACTAGGTAAAATTAACATTAGGTGCACATCTTCGCACATGTAAACTATTTTAATTTATATTAAATCGCCGATTGTACAGTCAGGGCGCAAAAGTGCCGGTGCACGCTACCGATACTAAAGTATGTAAAATTTTTTTGTAAAAGAGGGTCAATGGATCGTTACCCATTTAGTTTGTAGCATATAATCTAAAATATTGAATAAACTAGTTGCAGAACACTGGACTTCTACTACATAGAAATTTTAGACAGTTTAGCTTTGTTAGAGTGCAACTGCACTTTTGACCCCTGACCGTACAAACGTAACTTGAATGACTTTGAAAAACGATAATTGTCGTACTGTCCACACGGTTGTATGAAATTCATTCGGTCGAAAATTTTGGATTCTATATCTTCGTTTTTCCTGGGAAAAACCAGAAAAAGTTTTTTTTTTAATAAGACATAGTAACCATTACACAAAGGTGGACTTAATGCCTTAGGGATTTTCTACCAGTTGACATTAGAGTGGTTCAGAGACATAACATTGTAGGTGCAACTTAATGTTAAACAAATAGTAGAGAAATAAATAATATATTTAAATAAATACTTACAAATGAACAATGTTATTATGAAAAATGAATCCAACAAATCAACGCTGTGATGATTCAACTAACTTCTTGCAAGTTTTGAGAATTTTTTTAAAAAGTATACTCGTGTTTCTAGAACGCAAAGGAAACTTAATGACACAAGTGTGGTTTTAGTGAGTAAAAGTCTGACATGAAAAAGAAGATAAAAAAAACATATGCAAAAACGTGCTTTCACTTTGACATCATAGGCAACTATGTTGAATGTGATACATTTTTTCGAAATTATTTCCAAAAATAAATCAGTGACTTGAATTTTCCTCTGAGCTCATATATGTAGTTATGGCATTTAACTGATAGTGTTTTGATAAATACATATTATACATTTGACGTTCTTCTTTTCACTGTCAATCGATCTGTATAAAAAAAAAAACATGACGAAAGCGTATTTCATCCACTTTGTAACAGAAATTAAAAAATATATATACAAAAACCCGACTGCGTAAAAAATAACTTTAAATAAAAACTGAAAAGAAAAAAAAAAACAATTTCAGTCGAGTAGTGTAGAAACTAATTCAAATTATATTGTGCTATGCTATATACTATATACAGGACATATTGACTGCAAAACCCATGTAACATATATATAATAATAATAATAATAAAGAGAGCGTCGCACAATGATTATTGATATAGCGGTCCCTCATGACGAGAACCTCGTGAAAGCTGAGAAGGATAAAAAAACTAAATATCTTGACTTGGCTCGCGAGGTTGTCGACATGTGGGAAGTGGACACAGCAGTCATTGTGCCGATAGTCGTGACGGCCAATGGCTTAATAGCCAAGAGCCTCGACCAACACCTGCGGAGGCTCTCGTTAGGCAGTTGGATCAAGGGTCTGATTCAGAAGGCAGTACTCTTGGACACGGCGCGTATTGTCCGGAGGTTTCTCTCCCAGGAGCCCTGACCACCGGTAGCTTGGACCCTGTTCCCGATGCCGGTGGGCTACTATTTTTTATATTTTTAAATGTTTTTTTTTTTTGTATTACCTTCTATAAAAAAATATTTAAAAATGTAATTTATATGTATATACAAAGAATAAAAGGAAATATAATAATAATATATATAATATATTTCCACAACTATCACACAACACCGTCTAGTCCCAAGCTAAGCAGAGCTTGTGTCATGGGTACCAGACAGCTGATAAACATACTTATATGGAATGATTTTAGTCAAAATTATTTTAATGGGTACCACATTAGCTGCTGCAAGCGGCTACGCGCGCGTTTTAGTAGAACATTTTCGTGAGGAAACATAATCCCAGATAACAAGTTACCTATGGTTATTATAGCACACAGTCCGCCCGTGTACCAAGTCACATCGAGCGCGAAACAGTAACAAATAAAAACAATTGACACAGACACAAACTTTCGCCTTTAAATTATTAGTGTGATTATAAATTTGTTATAGGAGTCGGCAAATAAGTCGAACCAGTTGCTATGGTTACGCGAAGCCGCATGGATTGAGACCCGAAAATCTGCTAATGCTCATTGAAGGTCGATCGCCATTTTGGTTCAAGTTCTATGCCACGTATTGTACATACTGGGTATCGGTATACAGCTAAAGCATTTCAAACTACTCTTAATAGATAGATCATCTGGCTGCAGCTGTTGGCTTTACATAAACCTCGTAAATCCCTCAGAAAGTGGCTCAGACAATCCTTAATACACGAAACTTAAATTGGTACTGGATAAAAATTGTATTTTGGTCTCTCCTCTTTGCTGAGAAGTCCTGAATGCTACTCGTAGTTACATGTAGATATATTTTGCCATTCTGTTCACGTAGCCCGTTTCTATTTTACCCATGATGTTAACCGAGCGGATAGAAAATAAAAAAAGCTTTTAACAACGCACCGAATTGGAAGGTTCCTCTTACAATATTAAATAAATACACAACCCAGTTACAGCCAAAACCAAACATGAAGTTTGCGTGCGTTGTTTATTTGTCAGTTTTACAGTATACGTACGTATTTAGTATTCTGACAGGTTAGTGTTAAAACATTTTTAGTTTAATATGAGCAGCGATGGCAAGTTACGGGCGTAAGTACAAATTTTAGGTCACGTGTTCCAAAACAGCCATACATATTAATTTGTCACATTTATTTATTTATATTTTTGACTGGCCTGTTGGTCTAGTGGTTAGTGGCTTTGACAACAACGCCGAAGGTCGTGGGTTCGTTTCCCACTCAGAACAAATGTTTGTGTGATGAGCACGATCATTTTTTCTGCGACTGGGTGTAATATTTATCTATAATGTGTATGTATTTAGAAAAATATAAGTATGTTTATCAGTTGTCTAGTACTCATAACACAAGCTCTGCTTAGCTTGAGACTAGACGGCGTTGTGTGATAGTTGTGGAATATTATTATTATTTCATCACCATTGCTCTCAAACCTGTGAAGGAAAACATCGGTGAAGAAACAAATATTAAAGAAATATGATATCAACCAATCCGCACTGAGTGCTGCTTGGTTTTTTTTTTTTTTTTTTTTTTTGTGGTAGGTAAAATCATCCAATGACGAATCCCGCCCTTGGGTGGGGCGGGAAACAGTGTCAGACTTTTACTGACTAAAAACCTACCTTTCCATTCCTTGCCTTTATCCTGGGGCCTTTGGTGACAGTCTCACATAACCTTTGGCCCCAGTAGGCTTCGGCCCTGCTGGACCCCTACAGTTTGCTGACAACTCCTTGAGGCGCGCGGGAACGGTGCGCGCCGTAGACGACCTGAGCTCGGACCGGTCTGTTACCGGACGGACGGACAGCGAGCTACCCATTGCCCACCGTCCGCGAGCCCGCGCCTACGGTGGCCGGAAATTGGGATCGGAAACCCGGCGGCGGCGGCGGCGTGTCCGCCTTTGCCTAAGGCGGTCGGCCTCCTCCTTTACTAGCATTACTGCTTCGCAGAAGGAGGCGACCGCCTGCCATTCCTCCTCGCTCCGGAGCATGGCTTGAACCAAGCCCCGGCGCGAGAGATCGCCGCCGATCGCCCCCACGAGGACACGGCGCTGCTCTTCCCAAGCGGGGCACACCTCGACTGTGTGCTCCACCGTGTCCACCGGGCGGTCCGCACAGTGGCGACACCCGGGCGTCGTCTCCGCACGAATCTTGTACAGGTACGGACCGAACTTGCCGTGTTCGGTCAGCACCTGCGCCAAACGGAAGGTGACGACGCCGTGGGGCCTTTCCAGCCACGCCTCAAAGAGGGGCCTTACCGCCTCGATCGTGGCGTGCCCAGCACGAGGTTGCGACAATCGCTCTCGCCATTTCACCATGAGATCCCGCCGGAGCTCTGTCCGCCATGCCGCGACTTGTCGCGGCAGCGGGGTTTCGCCCCGACGTTGCATCTCCACGCGTAAGTCATGCATGTGTGCAAGGACTGTTGCCTCCAAATCCCACGGTGGTAGGCCAGCAAGGAGGCTCGCCGCTTCGCAGGACACCGTACGGTATCCGCGGATCATCCGGATGGCCATGACCCTCTGGCAGGCGGTTAGCCGGGCCGCCACTCGCTTCCGTAGCGATGGCGCCCACACCGGCGCACCGTAAAGGGCCATGGACCGAACGATGCCTGCGTAGAGCCTCCGGCAGGAGGCGTCTGGACCCCCTAGGTTCGGCAGGAGCCGCTTGAGCGCAGCCCCAGTCGCATTCAACCTGGGAGCCAGACGTCGGAAGTGCTCCTTGAAGTTCCACCGGCTGTCGAGGACGAGTCCCAGGTACTTCATCGTCGACCCGACGCCGATGTGAACTCCTCCTACCGTTAATTGGGAGCCCGGAGGTGGCGCGCTCCGAGGGCCGTGAAAACACATGGCCTCGGACTTGTGCAATGCCACCTCGAGTCCCAACTGCTGTATCCTCTCCACGACTGTCGCAACCCCGCGCGTCGCTAGTTCGACCGCCGCCTGGTACGACCGTCCCCGCGCCAGGACCAGCGTGTCGTCTGCGTAACAGACCACGCTGACCCCGTCGGGGAGGTCGGCGCGCAGCACGTAGTCGTACCCGATGTTCCACAAGGGCGGCCCTAGTACCGATCCCTGCGGAACACCGCACGACATCTCTCGCCGTTTCAACTCCCCCTGATGACCGGGGTAGATGATGAACCTGTCCGACAGGTAGGCCTCGATCACCCGACAGAGGTAGTCGGGCACCCGGTGGTACCGGAGTGCCCTACCAATGCAGCTCCAGGGCAAGGAGTTGAAGGCGTTGGCGATGTCCAGAGACACCGCCAAGACACACCTGCCCCGGGACACCGCATCCCCCGTCGTGAGGGCTCGCACGCGCATGATGGCGTCCACAGTGGAGCGCCTCCTGCGAAATCCGAACTGGCCGTCCGCAAGATCCGGCCCCTTCCGTGCCAGATGCACGACGAGGCGGTCTGCAATTACTCTTTCAAAGAGCTTGCCCACCTCGTCGAGCAGCACAATGGGCCGATACGCGGACGGAGAGTCCGCGGGGCGCCCCGGCTTCGCGATAAGGACCAGTTTCCCCGTCTTCCAGCGAAGCGGGAACTGGCCCCTCTCCATGCATGCGCTGAAGAGCCCTCTCAGTCGAGACCCGAGTTCCTCCATGGCCAGGACCCAGGCTTTTCCAGGCAAGCCATCGGGTCCTGGGGCGGTGTTCTTGGCACTCAGCCTTCGCACCGCCACTCTCATCTCCACCTCGGTCACCTCTGGAGTATTGTTGCCGTCGTTGCCGTCGTGGTCCGCGTCGGACACCGCTGCTGGTGGCGGAGCCATAGGCGGGGGAGTATGCTCCCCTCGCGTAGGGAACAGAGCGCTCACCACACCCTCCACGAGCTGGGGCCGGAGACTCTGAGTCAGCGGGGGAGCCCATGGGCGGAGTTTCTCCATCACCATTTTGTATGGGCGTCCCCACGGATCGACGTTCAGAGACTCCAGCCACACGTTGCGGGCCTCGAGTTTGGCCCGCTTTATCTCCGCTCGGAGGGTGCGCTTTGCCGCCCTGTATCCCTCATACAGCTCCGCCTCTATGGCCTCCGCACCCGGTGGACGGGTGCGGCGCCTGCGGTGTCTAGTATACCGGCGTCGCGCAGCATTGCACGCATCGCGCAGTGCCGCAATCTCTGGCGACCACCAGTGTACTTGGCGCCGGGCACGTCCTGGCCGGACTCGGGGCATGGCCGTGTCGCAGATTTGCGACATGGCCACCTGGAACCAGTCCGCCTCGACGTCGATGTCGACAGGCCTGTCCGGTGCTTGCACCCAGGCCTGTACTATCGCGTCTTCCTGGAGCAGGTCCCTGTCCAGCTGCCTCAGCGCCCAACGCGGACCACACGGGGTCTGTCGGACCGGCGCGGTCGAGGTCTGGGCGGAGACGTCAAACCGGATGTACCGGTGGTCGGAGAACGTCTCCACCTCCTCTATGACGCGCCAGTCGACGACGCGCGGTGCCAGTGCAGGGCTGGCGAACGTAACGTCCACCACCGACTCGCCCTGCATCCGCACACACGTGGGGACAGAACCCCGGTTTTGTACGACTAGGCCCTGTCCTAGGGCCCATTCCTCCACCCTGCGACCTCGTTGGTTCGTGAACCGGGAACCCCAAGCCTCGTTCCAGGCGTTGAAGTCCCCGCAAACGACCACGGGGAGGCTGGAGTCAAACCCAGCAACGACGGCATCCAGCTCCAAAAGGGAGCTATCCAATTCGGCGAGAGATCTGTTCGGGGACAGGTAGACGCCTACCACCACTATGTCCCCGAACCGTGCTGCCACGCAACCCCGGCCTTTCTTGACGGCCTCGAGTGCCGGGGTACCGGCGGCGGCCGACGAAATGAGTGTCACCGAGCCGCTCAGGTCCTGAACCCAGTCGGCTCTGGGCAGGACAAAGTGCGGCTCGGAGACAACGGCGATGTTGATCGACCACTGCGCCATGCTCTGGAGCAACAGATCCTGAGCGGGGGCGCAGTGGTTGATATTCGCCTGGAGGAGACGCAATGGAGCCGTTATTGGCAGTCCATTACAGTCTCCTCCCGGGCCCTCCGTGAGGGTCCTGCCGCGGTGGTAGCGGCGGCGGCGTCTGCGGAGGCGATGGCGGCGGCAGCCAACGGGGCAGCCGCGGCGGTGAGCACCTTCGCGGGGATGGGCCCTGGGACCTTGCCCTTGGCCTTGGCGGGGGGATCGCAGGTCCTGCTCCCAGCCCGGTGGTCGGCCGACTTGCCTGCCGCCGCACATGCGTAGCAGTGCGGCGCTGCACCGCAGGTATCGGCCTTGTGGCCGGGCTGACCGCACTGGAAGCAGCGGTCGCTGCGATCTTCCTCCGCTGCGCAACAGACCCCCACGTGGTGACCCACGTGGCAGCGATAGCAGCGCAGCGGTCTGGGCTCCAGCAGCTTGACTCGCGCGGAGACCCAGCCCACCAGGAGTCGCTTACCCTTCCCGGTGATGCTCCTGGCCGCTGACAGGGGGCAGTTTACAGTAACCGCCCCCATGCCAGTGCCGTCAACACGGATGGTGCCTGCCCGGACCTGATCGGCAGGGCACCCACCCGTCCTGGCGACAGCGGCCACGACCTCCTCGACCTCGACGGAATCGTCCAGGCCCATAATGCGCATGTCGACGCATCTTGTGGGCCTGGACACCCGGACCTCCTCCGCATCCAAGGACGCCCTGATTTTTTCAGCCAGGGCGTCTGCGGTGGGGCCGCTGTTGGCTCCGGGGACCTCCAACATCAGGGCACCAGTTGCGGTATGCCGCATCTGGAAGCCCCCGGTGATCCCGAGGTCGGTGAGGTTCACCGCCCGCTTCGCCTTACGGAGGACCTCGCCGTAGGTCGCACCCTTTTTCGCTGCCTCCGGCTGCAGTGTGATAACTGCAGCCGTGGAGCGCGGGGTGCGAATCCTGGCCGCGAGGGCCGTCCGCTTCCGCAGCTTTTGCCGCTCACGCCTCCTGGCAGCCCGAGCCGCCTTGCCAGCCTGCTTTTTGGCTCCGGCCACGTGCCATCCGGCTTCGGCCGGAGGATCTGCAGGTTGGGGAGGCGGCCTAGGCCGCCTGCTTGCCGCCACAGCAGGGGCTCCCGCCGCCTTTGTGGCCGGTGCCGACTTGCCCTTCTTAGGGGCAGCAGCAGGGGTTGGCCTCACCTGCTGCTGTTTCTTGGCCTGTGGGGCCGCTCCGGCGGGGTTCGCGACCGTGGCCACGCGCCTGGTCTGCCCTGACGGGCCCGCCTTGGGCGCAGCCGCCGAGGCCGCGGCGGCAGCGTATGACGCCGCCCTTCGATGGCCGGAGGCCGCTAGTGGGGGGCGCAACACGATGCCCTCCAGCAGGGACAGCTGCTGCTGGATCCGCAGCTGGAACTGCTGCTGCTGCTCCTGCAGCTGCTTTTGCAGCTGCTGCTGAAAAGCAGCCAGTTCCTGCTGCACCAGCGTCAGCAGCTGGCTTCCCGACTCGGCCTGGGGCTGGGGCTGGGGCCGAGGCCGGGGCTGAGGCTGGGGCTGGGGCCGACTTTGCCCCTGCCCTTGCTTGCGCCCCCCTTCCACGGGCTCCTGGCTGCGGGCCCCATGGACCCCAGCGAGCTCGGCCTGGATCTCGGCCCGGAGCCCGGCTTTGAGCTCAGCCCGGAGCTTCGCCACGCCTTTCCGGAGGGCGACGTCGAAGGCCTCCTGCATTGAGGCGGCATGGCGGAGGACCGTCCTCTCCTTCGACGTCCTCTCTCGCTTGCGGCCCATATCCCGCAAAGCGGCGACGACGAGCTCGCCGAAGGAACGGCGTGACTCCTCGGCGGAGTCTTCCCGCTCGCTGCCAGATGGCCCCGAGGGGTCCATCGCAGCGGGGTGGCGCCCTTCCGCGGCGAGCCTATCGGCTCGCTCGGCCGCCTCCTGGGAGGTGACTCCCCGTCCTCTTCCCGGTGCTCGGCCCGCTCCCCGCCCACTGGTAGGGATTTTTCGGGCCGAGCCCTTTTCACCGTCGGTGGACGACTTGTCCCTCGACAGGGAGCGTTTCCGGAAGAAACTTGCGTTTCTTCCGGTGTCGCCTCCCGACTCCACCACTTCTTCCAACTCCGAGCCTGAGCTCCTTCCGGATGCCGCGTCGGACTCCGACCGCGCATCACTCTCCATAGGGTTTTTAAAAAATTTGCTTTTTTGTTCCATATGATTCCCACGAGTAAAAACTTCGGGTACTTGCTCAAAATCTGTGGTCCGCACTAGAGACTAATTTAGCTACCCATTAGTCAAGCTAACAACCTCCCTCACGGTGCGCCGCCGCTTGGAGGTTTGGGGTAATTTTTTATAGAGGTTGTCTTCCTCGCGGCCCGGGCGGTTAAGCCAAGACCCTCGACCCCCATCAAAAGTCAGAAACATGACCTTGGACAATCTCTGGGGCTACGAGAACAACGGTGGCAGAAGGAGGAGAAAGCCTTCCTCCTGCCTGCCCGGTGGCAGGGTGAGTGCACGCCGAGCCCGCTCTTGCTTCGCCACTGTGCCCTCTGCTAAAGCAGAGGGACACGCGTTGAAGCGTACTCCCGACAGAACATTCGCAGACGGCCATCGAGGCCCCTTAGGCAGGAGTGCCCAAGGGGTGGTTGGCCGCCTCCCAGGGTGCACCGTCCCGCAGACTAGCCTTCGCTCCGGACGTATCCGCAAGGGAACTATAGCCTGCGGGCACTCGTGGAGGTTTTCTGTCACGGCACCCCGAGTGCTGCTTGGTGGATATCATACCAGAGAGGAGGCTTGAGTCACAGTGGGAACATTATAAGGCTGATTATGTTTTTATTATACATATAATATGTTGCTAACTAAAAATATAAATTAATATTCCGATACTTTGACAACTAAATGTGTAAAATAACAGTATTTAAGTTAATAGTATGCTTGACGAGTATTTTTTTCCAAATGAATGACCGTGTAAATAGAAGATGATTAACTTATAACTTACATATATCTATAACTGAATTATGAAACATTTTTATCTTACTTGATATCAATATATAAATCAAAACTAGTAATTACTTGTGAATAGAAATAAAATCGTTAATTATAGGTACAATAGAATAAAGTTTATAGTACACCAAAATTCAGTACCATTACTTTTACACAAAATAAATCTATGGGTACAATTTGTATAGCTACACATACTACAAATAAGATTATAAAATACACATTAACGACCGGTTGCCAAATTTCTGAAATAATTTCAAAGAAATCCTTAATGCGGCTATCCAATGCGGCTGGAGCCTTGAACAAGATATATATCTGTTGTTGTCGAAATATCTCGTTCAAGGCCTTTGCCGCATTTGATTCTTATTCCTACTCGAAGGAACTTGAGATACGAGGAGTCCAAGTTCATGCCAGTGATTTTATTTGGAGTATTTTTAACTGTGTTACTAATTGTACACCAAATATTAGTGGACTTTTTACAATTTTAGGGAACTTGAGGCACCCTAACTCGGACAGGTTAGTACTTTGTTTCCATTTTTTTTAAACCACCCATATTTCAGATCAAATTATTAATACTACCTATTTTATTTATTTATAGCTCTAGAATCTGTACGGTCGCTGTCCAGAATAAATAGCGCTAGCCGAGACGAGTCAACTTGACAAGCACGTTCAGTTTCCATTTCCAAGGATAAGACCGTGTCTTCACAAGGAGCAATAAGCACAGTTCATCACAACATTGAGTAATATCACAAACTAAATATTTAAGTGAATAAAAGTAAATTAGATTTCTACTTGATATGGCACCTAAGTATTGTATATTTGTGTCTTAAATAAATTGGCCGATGTGGATTCAGTGACATTTGCCTCGACAGACGTTTAAAACAAAGACGTTTTTGATTATTTGGCATGATTAAAACAAGTTTTTTTTAAAACACAAGTTTCAAGCGTTATATAATTAAAAAAACAAGCTTTAAAATAAATTAATACTTAGGAGTCTAAATAGCTTGACACAGACACAGATTTAACTCCGTACATACGAGTACATAGCTAAATAACTTCATTAATTAATTAAGTTAATTAACTTCTTGTGATTTTAATATTTTCAATATCTCGCGACAAGCTTTTGTATCATAGACATTTTGTAATGCCGTTATTAACTGATAGTAAAAGTTTTAAAGGAAAAGTTTATTTTCTTCTTTTTAGCCCATTTAATTGAAAGCTTGTTTTTAAAAAAAGTTTTTAATTGTAATTTATTTTTTTTCCAACTCTGGATAGACTAATTAAAAATATTAAATATTTAAATAGCTATCTATTCCTTTTTAACTGGGAACGTCCACAAACATCCATCATCATCTACAAAGAAATATACTTTTTGGATACCTGATCCGTATGTGATCCCATTGAGCATATTTATCTTAAAGAGCATATTATATATGCAAAAATACTTCGTCGGTGGAATGGTGAAATAATTATAATCGTATTAGATAGATGATTGCAGCGTAATAAAAAGATATAAAAAATTATAAAATTCATACTCTGGGAGAGTAAAAAGAAGAGAGTCCCTCTTTCTTATCTATCTCACTTTCAATATCTATATTCTTCGCACACTTACACCCGTGTTTATACAGAAGTAATTACTTGTTGCTAAGTAATTTCTCATTAAGTCCTTACTTTTTTCTTTATTTTATGTTAGGTAAAATCATCAAATGACAAATCCCGCCCTTGGATGGGGCGGGAGATAGTGTCAGACTATTATTGACTAAAAACCTACCCTGCTCCTTTCATTGCCTTCGTCCCAAGGCCTCGGGTTTCATTTTCACATAACCTTTGGCCCCAATAGGCTTCGGCCCTGCTGGGCCCCTACAGTTTGCAGACAACTCTTTGAGGCGCGCGGGAACAGTGCGCGCAAATTAAGTCCTTACTTGAGGATAGAAATCTTCATGAAAAATTAAATTGTTTCTTTACTAGGTGTAGAATACAAATTGTTAATTAAGTAGTTACTTTTACTCAAGTAATTAGTATTACTTGTTTATAAACATGGGAGTAAGACTAGAATCTCCAGGACTACTTTCTTCACAAATAGAATAGTCGTCTCGAAAACCCCTTTCCATTGCTATAGATAAATCACGTTAATATTATAAAGGCAAAACTTTGTATGTATGTGTGTATGTGTTACCCCTTCATGCTCAAACAACTGAACGGAAAATTGGCACACGCCTTTTTTATCCCGGGAGTTTTTTCCCTTGGGATAATTTCCTACTTTCGAAGTCGATGGCAGAGGCTAGTATCATCTTTAATATACAGGTATAACGAGTATACGCGTATATCGAGTATACAGGTATATCGAGCATACAGGTATATCGATTTTGCAGGCATGATAGTATAGCTAGGATACATTTAATATAGAACGAAATTTCAAGGTGGACGTGGGTAACGTATATCATGTATGATTGCATGACATTGCATCAGCCTTATAATGTTCCCACTGCTGGGACTCAGGCCTCCTCTCTAGGAGAGGGATTGGGCCGTAAACCACAACGCAGGCCCAGTAATGATTGGTGCATGTTTGATTATTTTAACTTACACAGGTACTACAAAATACTGCAATCTTTCGTATAAAATGATCTATTAAATACAGCAAAACATTTTCGTTGTTAAAACCTCAAAAAGCTTTTAAAAATATAATATATATATATATATACAGGTATAAACGTTTGTATCTTTTTGCTACTTGTATCCTTGTATGTTGTACCTGCCATGTTATCATCCATCAACCTAGGTAGACTGGAAGAGAATGCTTAAGCCATTAAGTCTGTCTTTGCACCTTTGTCTTGCATAAGGTATTTTTTAATTAATAATTAAACCGTGAAAAAATAAAAACTCAATGTGCTATTTCTGGTTAGTCTTATTGACTGGTGGCCGTCTCGAAGTCGAGAGGAAGCGCGTCCCAGATGAAGAGTCGCCTGAATATGAAAGAAAACCGGAACAAAATTAAAAGTATGAATATGACAGTAAGAGAAGATTGTTGGAATCTACCCTACCTGACTTGTTACTATAATAAGCATATATGATCTTGGGCGGGTCGAATCAGTACTACGGTAATTTATTTACTAGAAAATATTCAACCTATGGTGTAAGTATTTCTTTGTACCTTTATCTTTTTTCCAGTTACACGATATTTTATATTTATTAAGGTTTGAATAAACCTACAATTGTAATTATAATTGTAATAAACATACCTTAAAACAGGGTGGTCAATGAGATATGCAAGACGTATGGAATGCATCGACGGTAGGCCAGAGTGGCTAGCGTGAGTTTACGTTAATGCAGTTGGTTTACGTTAATGCAATCGACACATTTATGACGTTCGGTGCTCCGATTGGACCACTCCGAGCTCTTAACCAAACAGAGAGCCGAACGCGGTAAAAGTTTTAATCAAGTTTATGTAAAAAGAATTCGCACTCAGCTCATAAATCCAGTGAGCATTCTTTGGCGTGGTTTTAGTCAGTAAAAGTCTGGCAAGCTCTCCCCCCCCCCCCCGCTCTACCGAGAAGTCATTGGATGACACACAATAAAAAAGCACAATTCTGAATATTTTTGTTTTTTGAATAGCCCGACATATACATAAATAACGTTCTCACTCGGTGAGATTGAAGTCATTAAGAAGTACAATAGCAAATTTTGAGTCGCCCTCTAGGCTCACCGTAGTCGACCAACTTGCTATAAGGAAAGAGATAAGCGGGACGAAAGAGCTTAAATTAGGGAGCACCCGGAAGGTCTGCCTACACTCCTGCCTATTTGGCAAACGTGTGCGTAGGTAGTCGTTCCGCTACTTGCTCAAAGTTCACAGATTGGTGCGCCAAATGAACTACTGGCGCCTTAAGTAGTTATTATCATGCTTTTAAAGCGCACGATCTTGTATTCTTGTCCGTGACTACAGATTTGGATCAATTTCTACGATTATGAGGTCCATATTGTTCTGCGTGTCAACTTGAAATGTTTCATTTATTTTCTCTTCGTTCATCTGTATCCGTACATCTTTGTGTGTATTCTGTTCGACGCAATCAGTGGCCTTCCAAGCGCGCCCAACGCTTCAAATCTATGGCTTTCAATAAGGCACCTCATTTGTTCTGTTGATAACTTCCCTCGTTGCGAATTGGTCTGAAAGCCCAAACCCTTTTCCGTTGTCTGGGGTGCTAAAGCGACATTAACTGAAATTAAGTGATTTTAGAACTTCTTGCGAGCAAGCTTTCTATTTATGGTTGATGTGCTTTTAACCCTGCGGTGCTCGCTTGTGGTTTTCGCCACGTTAATCACAAAGACATCATTGCTTTTGATTGAATTCAATACTATTTACTTCTTTTTCGATATTATGAAGTCCCTCTCATTCTCTCATTACTTGCACAATCGGTTCTTTGCCAGGTCCACTTTCTGTGCTCACAAACTTCCTGAAGAAGTGATTCCTCTTCATGTAGAGATCATCCGTCTCTATAAAAGGTTGTAGAATCCGCGGTGGTTACGCCGTTCAAATTCAAGTTGCTCCACTCGTGCTCAAGCTCGTCCCCATCAAGATTGTCCAGTGTTGAAGGGGGACTTGAACTCAAACTGACTTCCCCGTGGTAAAGGAAGACCATGGCCACAGTGTGGTGAGTTTTTAACCACGCATTGCTCTCGATATACCTCCATACATAGCGTTTATTAGCGCCTACTTTGGCGTTTGGGTGTGTCGCAATCATGGCATAAACCTGTATGACCTTCAGCGAATATCTATAAATTATTATATTCTTAGTAAAAGGTAGATACGCCGCCCTGGTTGATATGCTCTCGATAAATGACAAAATCGACTCCACTTCCGCGTTAAACATAAACTGCTGGTCTATTATCGTGTTCATCCCTTTTTTTCGGACTTTAGTATTATGAAATTCCATCGTAATTCCTGCTCAGTTCTTTCTTGAATTCAGTGATCAGCTCGGAGTGTCGGTGTGTTGTGTTCACTTGTTATGCTGCCAGGTCTAGCCGTGGGGTTAATTTGCAGTAATCGAATCTCATCCGGGGTTCCTTCGCACCCCTTACCTTACCGCCACCTTTGCTGCTAACGTGACTTTACAAGTACTTGGTTAGTTTCTTGCCAGTCATTTTATTTCAATTTTTTGCGGATTTAATTTTCAAAGACCATGTGATTGAAGCCGGTATAGTTAGGCACAGCTTCGAGACAGGACCCAAAGCGTGAGCTCATTGGGGTGTTTTTGTTTTTCCACTCTTTAGGAGCCACTTAGTTATTCACTATGAGAATATTATTCGTGAAATATTTCAATGCTATCAGAAGGGATTTGAATCACGTGTAAAGATCCGTTACATTACATTGTTCCAACGAACAATATGAAATCATGCATTATTAATGATTTTGCTTGTACCGTATGTATGGCTTGTTAGATGTGAAATAAAGGCCCCTATTAAACGTTATAAATTGGTACATTCAACCAACATCTGGTGGCCATTTATAAATCACATTTTAAATAAAATCGTATTCTATGTATGCTTTCGTTTAGATTTACTCAACAATTTGTTACTAATAGTAGCAGGTATAGCTCAATCAATGTTAACAAAGCTGTTCAGTTTCTCACGCAATCGCTCACTAATAGGAATTATGTACCTAGTTCCCGAAAAACACATAATATCAGCATAACGATCGAAGTATTTTAATATTGTTCGAACAACATAATGAATATTAATAACATTATTATATTATTACTATGGGACCAAACCTGAATTTGTAATCGCTAAATAGCAAACTAACATTTTTTGGATATTGTAAAATACAGCTTTATTTTACTGATTTACTTAGCTATTGACATAATCAATGGAGTCATTGAAATACTCAGAAGCATAATAGAGTATGCGAAGATATACATACACACGTATACCTTTCAAGTACAATAACCGGCAAACTTCTTGAAAATTAAACTGATTTTACAGGTTTCCTTCTCTGACTTAAATGGAAACGCGGCCCTTATGTTACTCAAATAATACTTTACTTTAGATTGTCGCGCATGTTCAAGACGAGTTTTGCATACTCATAGATGCAACTGCAAAAATGTTCAAGATGAGTTTTGCACACTCATAGATGCAACTGCAAAAATTTTGAATATAATTCGCCAAAAAAAAATTGTAATCAGGTTTGAAACCACAAAAATCATCGATTACAAGGGGTGGTCCAAAAGTAAAAATATACAATAATTGGTAACTATATATTAAAAAAAAACCGGCTAAGTGCTTGTCGCACCATTCGCAGTGTAATAATGATATATTTTTAAGAAATATTTGAAATGTAAATTATATATAAATAAGAGTAATAAAGAGAAGTAACAATAATATTCATTCCATAGACAGATTTTACATATCTAATTACATATCTAATGATTTTTGGTGGTGTTAGTACCTTTTTGCTTATCCTATTTTGTTAATATTATCTTCTAGTAACCGCTATGGCGATGAAAGCCTCCTTCATTTCTCTCCATTGGTCACTATCCCTTGCCAGTCACAGAGTCACAGAGTCTGGCGATCCAGACTGATGACAAAATGTGTCGATACACATTTTAGTTTTCAATATTTTTTTCACTGGTGATTCGGACTACCAAATTTATTGATTCTGTTTAGTACATTCAGACAAACAATTTTTAAAATATAGCATTTATTAGTTTTATAATAAAGAAAATAACCCGAAGATGACTGTCGCCTTAAATCCAGCCAAAAGTTTTCTCTTTTTCTCCATTATATATATACACATTATATTAGTCGTTTGATTAGTAGAAATTAATTTCGTACACGCGTAAATTAACTCGAGATTAAAAAAAATACTTTATTTTTTATTTTTAAACCACCGAACCGGCCCTCCGCGGGATTAAAACGACCAAAATTTAACGGTGTATATTATATTTTAAAACTTTTTATCTGACTGTACTAAACAGTGTGTGCGAATCGTCAGTGGAAAAAAAAATGAAACAACAAAAATGTGTCAATTCGGCAGCAACACAAATCATCAGCACTACAAGTACAGGCTTATTTTAAGTTTACATAATAGTTCATTATAATTGAAGGCTAAGTAAGTCTAAATGCATACAAATAAAACGGTAGTACCAACCCTATGCAAAAGAAAATACATAAAAAGATGCAGAACGCGACGAGCCTTGACGCTAATGAGAGATAAAGTTGAGTGCTGTCTTCCACTGCCTCGCTAGAGAATCTAGAGACGCGTGGGGCTGTGACAAGACAACGGTCTTATAATAGACTACCTCCATAATAAATGAGAATGATATTAACGTGAGATTTAAACGTACTCGACTTTAAACTTTACTGTTCCATTGCGAAAATACTTTTATTTTTATTCGGAGCTACGGCCTACTGTTATAGTGAATTTCAATATATCTAATAAGTATTTAAACTCTTTCAAGTAAGTCAAATATAAAAACTATCAAACTGTAATAATCATATTAGACAAATTTCATTTCTTAAAATTTAACATAATTATTTTTGTATGGCCTAAATATTTTTTATAATCTGTAATAATAAACGTGGTTTTGATTAGTAGGTCGGTCAAATAGCTGAAAAAAACTAATGGCTAGGTTAGATTTTTATATATCTTGTTAGGACCACTACTAATAGTGTATATTAAAATTTGCAGCTTCGAATTACCTGTGCTAAGGCACTCGTACCTGGTAGCACGAAAAACTGAGTATATTTTCCTGTTTTTCCGGATTTTTTTCACTATAGTCTTCTAAATAATGCGATTTTTACCAGCAAAAATTTTACGTATTCCAAAAAAATTAAAATTAAAAAAAAAATACCCCGAAATCGAGAAAATACTCATTTTATGTTTAAAAACATGACTCTGATATAATGTTATGTAGTAAATGAATTAAATACACTCACACTGAGTGAGCTGTCAGGTTGACTGAGGTGTAAGCTACATGGAGAAATCCATTAGTGCCATCGAAATTGTTGTTATCTAAACACATACGATTACCAATAAAGGACAGGTGGGCGTCTCAGAATAGATCAGGATCATAAATTATGTACCTGCAAGCTGCCGGTCTCGAATGGAATGTAGGTCACGAACGTAGAAAAAAGCTTCTTACTATAGATAATTTATAAATCTTATTATATGAGCTATCTTTTTAACTTATTATTTTTAATTTCCTTCAATATCATTACCCCCATATTTTAATAAAAAACAAAATAGAAGACGACTGAGATATTAGAATTGATGGTAGAAAAATAATTCCAACTGTTTCCTCGTGAACGCAAAAACTTTGAACAAGCGCAGATTAATGTATTACTTTAAATCAGTGTAAAAGTGAAGTTTTTTTATGTGAAGACAGCAGTGACTTACACATTACTGAGAGTGAGAGTAGAGCCACATGCACAAGTGCACCCTACTGAAATATAATGTCGATTTTCTTCTTCCGATTCCACAATCTACAACGCGCCGAGGAAATACGAAAGAAGAACAACAGAAACACCAATACTAGACGAAACATGAACTCAGACGTGCTTACAGCCCCATCCCGACTGCTCGAGCGACCGCTCAGCGAACCGGTCGACAGCCTCGACGAAATCGCCCTACAGATACCCAGGTTTATTAGAATTGTTATCATTTCGCTTTAGCTTTGTGTCATAACTGGGCCCCGCGTGCTTGCCTATCTTTGTGCCGACTGCCCCAATTTCCAACGCTTGTCTCCCAATGAGCATCTTTTATGTATTTCAACTTTTACTGATTTTAGTATTAGAACTGCTAGTAAGTTTTTACGGAATGGAGAAAGTGCCTTCTTTCTAAACGTATCGCCAAGGAAGAACTTTAAAACGGTTACAACCTTAAGGCTATTATTTAGATTGTTTCAGGAATTCAATGTATTTCGTAATTAATTGAGTTTTCAACAATCGGATATGAATAAACGATCAATATTCAATATCGGTGCCGGAGCTGCCTTTGTCCGAAGTTACCGTGTTGCAAAAGATTAACGATTGAATATTACTTTTTCATGGGAATTAGATTCTGGAACCCTTCTCAACTGATTCATAGTTCTTTGTTTACGATTGAAGAGCCATTCTATAATTGAACTCTGCATAATTTCTGATTTTCTTTGTCGAATTCCTTTAACTTCATGTTAATGTACATTAGATGTGTAGTATATATTTATAGCCTGAATACTTAAACTAAAAATTCATTGTTAAAAAAAGCTTCACTTTATCTATATTTAAATAAATATTGCAGCACGTAGTAAAGTAAGTGCATGTTGCACCTAGCAAGCGAATTTAGACTACAAATTAATCTCCGTACACATTTAGGTACTATTTTTACTTATCAAAACCAATGTGAAGACTTTGTCTTATTAGTTGAAACCAAATTGCTCCTTCTTGCTTGCGTAGTTAAATTTAGGGGCAATGGATCCAAGTTCCAAACAAAACAGTTTAATCCAGTGTTTTGCTCACGTAAGTGACACCTACCCTCCACGGGGCACCTGAGTAAGTAAAATACTCCCTTATCTGCAAAACCTCCGTTCTAAGTATATGTTTATAATATCCCGACCCAAATAGTCGAACTAATAATACTTTCTATACCAATTTGACTCTTTCCTTCATAAAGGTTATGGGCAAAGCAATATATCTTCATCACATTATTATTCAATATCTATCTCTCGTTCAATGTATTTTTATAAATAAATGGCTAAATGTGTTTCTATGGGGAAAACTTGAGAATTACTGGATCAATACCGGATGAGCTTTTCTTAAACTGTTTGTTGAAGTCTACAGATTTACTTCTTGATTGCGTAGTTAAATTTAAAGATTCCATTTCCAGCCAACATAATTTAATCGAAGGTTCTTATGATGAGAAACCATTGTTTTTTATGTTTCTATGACAGCTAGAAACACTTTGAATATTAAGGCCCGGTTCTACTCATTTTGACATTTTTTAAACCTATGGAAATCCACAAATATAAAAGAGAACACCATGAAAATTTATTTTATTAAAATTTACTATATAGCCAAGGGCTTGGCAATAATGAAAACACGATATAAATTAGTTGGCTCGATAAAAAAAAAATCGCGAATCTGACCCTAATTTACGATTTCAAACGTATTTATCTACAAGATTACGTTACGGAACTATGTATTTGAAAGTTACAAAAAACAATGAAGTGTTTGTTATTTAAAAGCGCTTCGCAAGAACAGAAATCTTGAATAGTTGTTGTTTTTTTTTTATATAAAAATAAAACCGCTGTTTTGGGGCCGCGAAGACGACATAATCCCGAGCGAAATTCATACAAAAAAAAAAAACAGTGACTAGAACCGGTCCTTAAATTCAATATATTTCCACCTAAATAAAAATGATTGAAAAAGAATTAAGCATTTTTGTATTTAAAATAAGCATAAAAACGCGTCTTTAACAAAATTATCTTCTTATAAAATATTGATTACTGATTAAACGAGTTTACAAATAAATGTAGCAAAGCCTAACATAGATAGGCGGCATAGCATTTAAAACAGCGTGTTGTGTTAAAGTCCTGAAACAACTTTTTCACTAATGAGAATGACTCATGCCATATTTGTAACTGCTTTAAAAACTGAGAATTTTTACATGAATTATTTAATAGGTCAGGTACCTAGTGTATGAAATGATGGTCTGTGTATGTGTTCTGAAACTGGTGAAGATTCATAAAATTAAAATTAATGCAATTGGCGTCAATTTATTGTTAACAAGACTTTTTTTCAAGAATGTTGCCATAAACTATTAACAATTACCTACTTTTATTTAAGGTAATGTAAGTAATTTGCTGCTATTTTTCTCTAACGTACCTTCTAATATATCTTGGATTTTATTATTTCAACCCCGTTGGTAACGATAGTCTTATTTTCAACATGTGATTTATGCTGTCCTTATTTAGGGCCCTGTCCTGTTTCGCATTATTTAGAAATATTGTCGTTGAACGCCAATATTGATACATTTTAGTGCTAGGTACTTCGGGGCTATGTTTTCAAGCGTTAAATATCGAAGCAGTGATGCAAGCTTATCGATGTTACGGTGGATGCATGTGGGGAGTGTATGTGAAATTTCACAATATAATTCCCCAAAGCCGATCATCGTGAGTAGAGGGACGATGCAGCGTTATAATGTGAAGTACTCACTTATACACACGAAGCGTTTTGATAACATATTACCTACCATGTAGATATGAGTATACCTAACATTTTGTTGAAGTGAAAATTTCTGTAAGTACTTATTTCTATGCCCATTTTCTATACGCTTATTTTAAGGTATTTATAATAACCGCAGGTTTACTAAACTGTAAACTTTTAGTTGAAAAACCTAACTCACATGCAGGAAAACCAAGGTTACCGACATAGCTCGAACAATCGCGAAACAGTTTACGTGGCTGTGGTCAGGGCACATTACTCGCAGGACAAATGGCCGATGGGGACGGAATGTTTTAGAATGTGGAGTCGTATCGGAAGACGCAGCTTTCAAAGGTCTCCCACAAGGTGGACCGATGACCTGGTGAGGGTCGCGGAATGCCGATGGATGCGAGACGCACAGGACCGGTCGTTATAGCGACACTTAGAGGAGGCCTATGTCCAACAGTGAATGTCTTTCGGCTGAAATGATTATGATGATGATAATCTCCCATGTTCTCACTGGAGTACCTATAATTAAGTTACGGTAGGATTTTAGGAAGCAAATTATAATTGCATCTACTGTTTTTAAACGTCGCTATTTTCTTCTCCCCTAAATACTTGAATATTGAGTCTGTCAAAAATTAATATCCTGTTTCCAAACCACTACTTACAGTTACACGTCCTTACGATATTATGAGAGGCAGTTTATTATGCTCGAGCTGCGAGAGCTTTGCTCCCGAAAACGAGATAAACCTGTCAAAATAATAAGCCTCTCATCTGTATTACATAATCTCATACATCATATACCAAGCAAAATGTGCTTGTTGAAAATATACGAGTGTGTAATTGTACACGTTGTCCTACTGTAATAGCCCGAACCTTGGTTCCCTGCCACTTACAAAGCCGGCTACCATGGTAACCGGTTTTGTAAGCGGCTTCATACGTGTGATTGTCATAAATTATGCCAAGGGAACATTTCCCAGGATAAAAAGTTATTAGATATTCCAGGACGTTAACTACCCGTCTGCCTAAATTTCAACCCAATCAGTTCAGCCCTTTAAGCGTGAAGGAGTAAGAAACTTGACGCATATGTTAAAACTTTCCTTCATACTGTAGCGAAATAAAATAAAAAATCACTTTTCCGCCAGTAATACCTAGCGTATTACTGACGGAAAAGTGATTTTTTTAGAAGAACATATTATATACTGAAGCGGTCCTATTTATTCTGGCATACATATTAGGTTATAGATTTTTTATACTTACTTTTATTTCTATTGTTGTTTTTGTATTTACCTATGTTGTTTATATATGATTTCTTATTTTATTTCGCTACAATATGAAGGAAAGTTTTAACATTGATAAGAGAATACATATAATATTGCATGTTATACAGATCATAAAAGTTGAATAAGAAAAAAACAGGTTTGATCATCATAATTTAGGTAGATACTTAATACAACTCGGCATAGTAAAAACCCGGTACTACAAGTAAGTACCTACGCATAAAAACAAATTTTATCAAAACGATATAGTACAGACAGCATCATGAACCGGTTTCTAATGCATTTTAATGTGAGAGGGGTACCCAATAGATGCAAGCTCTCTGTACGTTGGTAGATAGGTACTAATTTATTATTCTTTCAGTGGATTTGCCCTTGTTTTATAATACCAAATGATTAGGAAAATGAGTGACTGAATCATTTGCTCGACCAAGCAGTATTCTACTAAGAAACATTTATACCTACTTATACGATGACCTTTCAACTTTTAAGTATTTCTCAGATAAAACTTAAGAATTACCGAGTGCTAGTTACAGTTCCAAATCATAGACTATTCTATTCTATTCTTTATTAACGGCAAGTAGAGTTGACTATTCTGCCAATGTCTAAAGTTAATTGGAAAAGCAAGTGTGCATAATATTATAATTTCGGAAAATGGAAAGAGAATTAAAGACTATTTATTACATACTATAAAACTGAGGCCGGGCCGTGACATATTAGACATCCTATATAGCTCCAACCCATGAAAAAAAAAGTATTAATTACACCTTAGAAATACTTAAAATAGGTGAAGTGTTTATTTGAGGAGTTAGATTGGAAAAAAATGTCTTCGTGGCTTACTCGCTTGGATGGAATTTAACGCGAACATGACCGATCATAGCTTGACAAACCCCGAAGCAGTGTCGGTTTCGGTCGTAGTTTCGGCAGGTTTGCCGCCGAAACCGAAACTAAATATAAACTCGTATCTTTGCCGAAACTCGACCGAAACTGATACCAAACTTTCGGTCGGACACAACATAAATTATCTGTAGGTACTTATATATAAAAGGTAAAGTCCTGTCTCACTCACAACTAATCAATACCCAGCTCAAACCCTTCAGCATAAAACACTAAAACTTTGCACAGAGGTTTCTTTTATGATGTTACAATTCACTCCCTAAGGGGATGAAAAGAGGGTCCATAGTTCGTATGAAAATACCTACTTTCACGCGAGTGAAACCGTTGGCAGAAGCTCGTATACGAATAATGGAACATTGTTTCCGACGCAAGTTAAAGTTTTAGGTCGATTAGGAATTAGACTAAGAACTTGCATGTCATCTTGCATATTATATATATTTCTGTCCGGGTTTAAGTAATAAACAATTTTTGAAAATGGAATTGGGTTGTAACCGATGTTTATTTAGATATAATACACCAAACAACAAATTAATAACACAAAAAAACGGTAATTTAAAAAATTAAAAAACCCGACTGCTTTTCTGAGTATTCATGAAAAAGCCCTAAAACAAGAAAGTCGTTGTACCCGATTGTACTTAACTATATAATATTTTAAATACAAGATAAATTTTTGCAGTCGGGAGTATTCTAGAAATGGAGGCTTAGTGAATTGAGAGCACATACCTATATTACATTGCAGATTACTCCAATCTACTGACTAGACGGCATCGTGGGTTTGCTAAAAAAATCCTGGCCAGGCTATCGCTAATAAAAAATTTAAAAATTACTTTTTTTTAAATGCACCGGTGTATTTAATGAATAAATTTAATACTAACCTATAGTATGGAGTCTATAAAATATAAAAAAAAAAAACGTTGGGTTGCCTACTTGCTTCCTGGCATAGCTCTGGAGTCTGGGTTGCTAGATAAAAGGTATGATGATACTAGTTGTCTTCACCCATTTGTTTAATAAATCAATTTTATATCAAAATATGTGCTGTTTCATTGCAAATAAGGTGATATAAGGTTGTTTGTAAAAAAAACCCGGCTTTAATAACAGTTGTTGAATTTTGAAAAGTGTTTTGATGCGAATAGAAACTTGCGACAAAGAGATGCGAGCAAAGTCCTTATCTCATGCGTTTGTATTCTACAACCGACTCCAAAAAAGGAGATTCTTAATCCGGTTGTCTGCATATCTTTTTTTTTTCAAGTTTGTCACCTCAAAACTCCGTCCTTTATGGATCGATTTGCAATTTTTTTACCTAAATGGATATGCTTTCAGATTGCTCAATTTCTTTTCAAAATCAAGTTTTGATGACGGGTTTCATGAGGAATCGAGGGAACTCTTCAAATATTATAGCGAACTATACAGTTATTTTCGTATTTTTAATGGAGAACTCGAGTATTTATATTCATAAAGTAACATTTGATGAAGTGAAACTGATAAAGAATTGTATAATAAATACATTTTATATGAAAATAAGTGCTGTTTCATTGCGAATATAATACGGGATTGTTAGCTTGGACCACTTAGTCGTAAGTTTCGATTCGCAGCACTTTTTTTTTGGGGTGTCGATTTCCGGCCACCGTAGGCGCGGGCTTGCGGACGGCGGTAACAGACCGTTCCGAGCCCAAGTCGTTTACGGCACGCACTGTTCCCGCGCGCCTTAAGGAATTGTCAGCAAACTGTAAGGGCCCAGTAGGGCCGAAGCTTACTGGAGCCAAAGGTTAAGTGAAAATGAACCCTGGATCGAAGGCAATGAATGGAACAGACTAGGTTTTTAGTTAGTAAGTGTCTGAGACTATCTCCCGCCCCACCCAAGGGCGGGATTTGTCATTTGATGATTTTACCTACCATAAAAAAACTCTTAATACTTTTGAAGGAGATTGTTCACAAGTTCAACATAATTTTCATTTCTCTTATTACCCAAAAAGTCATGAACGACCGCTATAGAAGATTCCCATACTTCTTTTGGTGTCGCTTAGTTAATAAATATAATAAAATTTGCTTCGCAGATATTTGGATGCTGTACCATCCTTGGTGAGAGCCTTCACAAAGTTTTTCATTGGACTCAACGCAATACGTAAAAAAAAGTAGAAAACTAAAACCCGACTACGACAAAAGACAAACAACGCTGTAAAAAAGTATGAAACAAGATTTTCAGGATGCCGAAATAAACAAGGCTAACTCACACTTCACACACTTGTGCTATTGCATGAAATAATTTGGAATTTTTTGAATTTATTTATTCAAGACCCTGGTTTCGGTCTGTTGGATGACGTACGAGGGGCCGAAGCCAACTCTCTCTTGTCCCTTAGACACTTTTCATAGAACGTACAACCGACGATTACCCCTGTACGTGCTACGTTAATGCACCCTTGGGCCTTTATCTCCTGGCTGGTGGGAAACTACTACGACATAGAAAACAATAAATAAAGATTAGGACTATGGTTTTGGGACGCTTGAGTTGACTGGTTACCGAGAACTACAGGTAGGATCGAGTGCAATGAGTAGATAGTAGATAGTTAGTACGCAGCTACTGACAACTACAGGTCATTGGACTCGCTCAGCTGTTGTTTACTTGAATAAATTAATTTTGTACATGCGTATATTAAATCGATTTTTAATGATGATGACGATGATTTTACCTACCATAAAAAAAACGGTTTTAAAAAAAAAGTACTTTACAAATGGATAGTATTTCATGTACCGGATCGACCCTCCACGGGATTAAAACGATCAAAATTTAGCCATGTATACGAGTATAGATATTGTATATTGGTAGATGCAGATGTAAATAATTCACTATAGTCGTATAATTTAGATGCTGTCTAATCATTTATGAACACGAATTTATTCATGTGTTCATTCTGATTCACTCATTCCATTTGGATCCAACTGATTGTAAATGTCAAGCCTATCAGAAGACTGGGTTGACTGAGCAAGGACAACTAACTAATGTGGAAGATAAATTGTGTACCGGATAGTACAGATATTGTTTAGTACATATATTGGAGATTTGTCACTGAACTGTAACGGTTAATTAAATCACTGACTAGCAGCGTATGACTGAACGTAAAATATATCAAAACTTTAAGGCGTGTAGTCCCATGCCGCCTTATTTCAAAACGCGATCTAAAATAGTTCCGGGACTAATTGGCATTAAACCCTAAAATAGTCCTGGAAATACATTTAGATCGCTTTTAATTGGTACAAAAAGTAATAATCCCGAAAACTACATTTAGATAGCTTAAACCTAGTAATAGTCCCAGAATTATTTTAGTTCGCGTTTTGGAACAAGGCGGTTGAACATTTGGCTGAGTTAAATGTACCTACACATACTCGTACTGCCACCTGCGCCCGCATATTGCCCCGCCGACCCTTAAAACCATTTTCTTTGCGAAATAATAATTGATTTACATATGCTATGTACATTCTTATATTATAATGATAAGGTTATATTATATTATAATATATACTTATCATTATGCCTTAAGGCCCTTGGTCCCATTTAGTGCCATAAAACAGTTATCATCTGAAACCTACTACTATAGATTCATACATAATATTATGAACATAATTATGAATAATTCGTATGACTATACTTTTGCCAAAATAAAATTTTTAACATGATGATTTTTCGCTTATTTCCCTACTCCTTTCAGAATGCCTTTAGAAATATCTTTACTCAAATAAAATTGCTGGTTAAGTGTTCTTCAGAATGTAAATCAATCAATGTTTTGCAAAGAAAATTAGTTTTAAAGGTCAGCAGGGCTCTATGCGGGCGCAGGCTGTTCAAGGGACAATACTCGTTAATCTTCAGCTATAACGAAGTATGTTTGTTGAGTTTAACATCTCATTGTTATCATTTTCCGCTGCGGGATAAGTCGAAAGAGCGTTAAAAGCAGCTGAAGCACAGGTGGGTTTTAATCAGTAAACTTAAAATGGTGTTTTTTAAAAACCATTTTGAGTTTACTGATTAAAACACATTCCACATGTGTAAAAAGAATATACCTATAATAGTATAGAAGTCATTATCAAAAATTATTCACCGAAATAGGGTCTTTTATGGTAGGTAGTCATCCAATGACTTCCCCGTTCCTTCTTTGCCTTTCATACCGGGGCTGAGCCTTCTTTTCAGAAGCCGACCCTTGGCCCCGGTAGGCTTCGGCCCTGCCTGCCTACTAGCAGGCCGTATATATATGTGTTATGAAGTTATAACTAGCAAGAAATTTCAAATCTCATATATAATTATATGGGCACCAATGTAAAGTTTTGTTAAAGGGTAGTTTGAATTTAAAGAAAAGTAGTGGGAGGAAAATAACAAAGGTTTTTTGTTAGGTACTTATATAATAATATTATGTACTTAGAAAAATAGGACTAATAATATAATTATAAAAAAAGTCAATTAATAGTACGCCTTTTTGTAATCTATCCAACAGGTCGACCTTTATTGTTCCAGATGAACCTGTTGGCTAATGGCAATTTCAATAAGGAGCAGCTCCTTAATACCGCGAGACACGTTTCTACGTCCGTTCTGACAAGCAGACATGATAGAATTTTGTCAATATGGCTATTAATTTTGAGTGTCAGGATGAATAGGTATGCAAGAACTTTTTAGAACGTCGGTAAGCTCATGATTGATTTATAATTCGCTGGCATCGCCTTACTACTTGATTGGTCGAGTGGGTGGCTTATTCCTGTTGTTAGAAGCTCGGGTAGCGACCCTGACTCTAAGGCAGACTGAAATTGAGATAACAAGCGATCGTAAGACTTTGTGAACCATATAATCCAAAAGTTGTGCAGCTCGTCCGGTTCAGGAGATTTCCAGTTCGTCAACGAACGGATTACACTGTACACTGAAGGGAAGTGGCACTCAGGATGTATCTCCTACACATCTTGAGTGCCGATGCAAATATGCCTCGACCATTCCTGGAATGGGATCGCAAGCGTGCTCGTCCTCTTTACAATATACAATAAACACTATAATATTTCTGTATTATCATTATTTCTGTACGCAAATTTTAAAAATTACCTGTACGTAACTTCTTCGTTTAAGATGACGAATGACAATGAGATCTTGAACTTCTTCTTGAACTTGAAAAACGAAGGTAACGACGGTGGCTGCTTCATTTGGTATTCGCACTAACTAGCCCCGTCAACTCCTTTGAATCATCGTCTGATTTTTAGTGTGTTCAAAAACTTGCTTTGAAAAATATGTACTTGTTTTTAGATGAAACATCTGCAAATAAATCCTATTTAAAAACTTAGTACTTCGACGCATGAGTGTACTGTCTTTTTGTATTATATGTAGATACATAGGTAGGTTTTAGTATAAATAGTTTACTTAATATTTAAGGTTTTGTACATGTGTAATAAGATGATTTTGTAATGTGTCCTGTATAATTTGAAGATCAAAGAAATTATTTATTTATGCGATCAAGTAAAAAAATAAATTAAAAACCCTAACCCAAATTATGTTTGTTACTATAATAGTAACAATATCTACTACTTAATAAAATAAACGGCGCTCTAAAGTTTTGTTTTTAAAATCAGTTTTTGTGTATTTCTCCTTTTATTTTAAATGCAATTTATGTTAGGGTATCATTATCGTTATAAATAAAAATGGTCGCCGTCTAAATGTATTAACAAGCGAAAAATATTTAGAATGCCAGAATTAATTTAGGATTATTTTTTTCAAAACTAATGTATTTCTTGAAGTGTCGAGAACGTTGTTATGACGAGAATCTTGGAAACATACCAACGAAAATCGGAAAACAACACCTTTTTTTTATTATACTTCCAATTCTAACTTTTGTCACCATGACGTGTTCCGGTTCAACTGGTTCTTTATACAATTGTTCAAAAATGGTCCTACAAAAGATTAACTGTAATTATTTTTCGAGATATAAAGTTACAATTTTGTACTAAATCTGTGCGACAGAAAGTTTGACCTAATATTTTCTACTGGTATTACTGTAGAATGACCGATCTAAAACATTGAAATATGAGAAGAAATAAGGCAACGACCTTCCTTTAGGTTTGACAAATACGGCATCAAACAAAAAATTTAACACACTTTTTACTCTGAGGGTGGTTTGAAACAAAAGTTTCATAACCTCTGACCTTTTACAGCCGTATAATATACGTCTCTATGTTATATGTGTAAAGTAACGTTTTCTGCATGAGGAATAATGTTTTTGTAATATAAATTATCGTAATAAATTTATAATAACCAATTTTACAAATTATTTACAGACGTTATCCTGAGCGATTTCAGTGCCACCGTATTCACAAATCACAACAATTGCCACTATAATTTTATCTTGACCATTCAGGGATACACTCGAACACACGTAGAAAATTTCATCAAATCGACCCAGCCGTTTAGGAGGAGTTGAATAACAAACACACATTCAGGATTATACCTATATGCATAAAATATTAAAAGTAAACTGGTTTACACTACACACTGGTTTACTTATTGGGTTACTGGTTTGACAGTTATTTATTTATCTCACATTGTCTATTTATTTCTAATGCTCATATTTAAAGATAGATTTCTTCATACAAACTTTGGATCCTATTCATCCCCATAGGCGAATATTGGAAAATTTATTTTATTGAAGGCATACTGACTAATTACAAAAATTATATAAAAATTTAATGTTACCAAAGCTAATTACACACATAGATAAAAAGAAATTGATAAAAAAAGTACACAAAGTCAATTAATCATAACGAGAAAAATTACTTAATCAACGAAAACATTCTCTGCCGTTTGTAGTCGCTAGGTCACTACACTTGTGCAGAACAAGTTGATATCAAGATTTCTAGACAGTCTATTAAAGTCATTTGCACTCCTTATTGAAAAACCGGCCAAGAGCGTGTCGAGCCACGCTCAGTGTAGGGTTCCGTAGTTTCCCGTCCGTCACAATAACTGTCCCCACTAAAGAGTTAAATACCGGACAATAAGTAATTATACACCAGTGTTCAATGTAACTATATACTGCACAGGCAACATTATGTATTCTTACAAACTTGTCTACTTCAAATCGTAATTAGCTAGTAGTTGTACGTATTTACGTATCAGTAACTGCGTGCATACAAATTATATGAACAATATCCCCAAGAAGTTAAATTTTATCCACAATGTAATTTAATTAAACGCAATTTCTTACAATATAACAGAGCCCTTAAACTACGACGACAATCAACTAATTTTTTCCCCGTACAAATTAAAGAAATTAACGATCATATCACGGAGTGTCATGAGGGAATTTTAACATCGACTTCTAGAAAGAGGACGTAATTGCACAACGCCACCTTTGGAACAAATTAAGAACTAATTAAACAAGCTCAAAGTACAGCGCCATCTCTCGGAAAATTGGGTTACAAACTAGACGGGTCATGTGTGTTGGGTTTTCGGTGGTAATTTTGGATAGGGTGAACCAATTTTAATAATTCTTTTTTTATTTGAAAGAAAATGCGTTCAGGATAATAAAATAGGTAAACCAAGTTAAAAAAAATGCTTGCATATACGGTTAAATTACAAATTTAGTTCAGAAATTATTTTGTACAACTTTTCAAAAACTATTCAACCCATTAAGTTCAAAATAATTTCTTATAAAGTTTCTTGTCTTTATAAAGTTCTACTTTTGACATTTTTTTCAAATTTTCTAAACTTATGGTTCAAAAGTGAAAAGGGAGACACATTTTTTTTTTACTTTTGAAGCTATTATTTCTGAAAATCAAAAACCTTATCAAAACATGATTTTAGTAAACCACTATTCATTTTTCCTTCTCCTAGAGAGGAGGTCCGAGTCCCAGCAGAGGAGAGAACATTAAATTTTTAATATGCTATTTATTTTTAAATACCTATCCAACAATACGTCACACGTTAGGGTTGAAATGAAACAAAAATCACTCCCCACTTTACGTGTTAGTGTTACTCTAATAACACATTTTTTTTTTCACTTTTTATTTCACCTCGACAGACATGGCGAAACTATAAGGGTTCCTAGTAGACTACGGAACCCTAAAAACATTTCTCGTATAATTGGTCAATGCGAAAGGTACACTTAATATTGGTCGCTGACGTAATTCCATTGGGTTCGTGCGTAATACTAAATTAGTAACGAGTTCAGGACAGTCAATGTGACCATTTGCGGTACCCATCAGCATTCTTATGTCTCCAATATGTCGCCTCATCTCTAAAGGATGGACGTGGTACCTTTTATAGCGGTGCTCATAGTCAATTGATTAATTGCTGTGCCCTATAATTTAGGTAATGTAGAACTTTTTTCTTTGGACGCCTTCAAAACGGGTCTTATAAATTTCATACTGCGGATTCCAAACCTAAGAGTCTGACACTATCTCCCGCTCCGCCCAAGGGCGGGAGATGTCATTGGATGATTTTGCCCACCACCAAAAAAAAAAGAAAAAAAAAAACCTAACATGCTAAGATGCTTATTCTAAGTGGCAACATACGAATACACAATATAACTTCCGATCTTCCATTTTAACTGGTTTAAGAGATCGGAAACAGGCCGTGGTGCGTAGCATAAATCCCAGAGCTTTTGATGCCTTTGTAACTACACTTCTGTTAAGAAGACAAGATTCTGTTTGATCACATATTGATCAAACAGAATGTTATTGTCTACGATTACCCCTAAATCCCTTATCCTATTTAGTTTGATAATTAATTCATTGTTTATGGTTTAATTAATCATAGACGTGCAACGTGAAAATGTTAGAACGAAACATTTGGAGACATTTAATTGGAGTTTGTTACTAATCTAAATCTGTGCAGGTCGTCTTGCAACTGATATGCATCAGACATGTCTTTTACAAGTTTGTGAATCTTCATGTCGCCAGCATAGAGTAAAATATACAAATGATGGTCTGATGGAGCACTGTTTGCTATGTGCTATGGACAATATGAATAACAAAGGACCCAGAATGGAGCCTTGACGCACTCTTAAAGAGACAGAACCTCTCTTAGTGCTCATCTACGTCATAAATGGAAGCCTTGTGCAAAATTTCACCCTCCTAGTCCCAGCAGTTTCAGGTGTGCGTTGATATGTTAGTCAATCAATTTCTCCTTTTATATAATAGCCAAATAGTAGAACTGATCACTTCATGATGTGACCGGCCATATCACAAAATGTAACCATTTCATGATAAGGCCGGTCACATCATGAAGTGATCAACTACAACTGGACAGATCGTCGGCGTCACTGTTTCATGATATTTCAACCAACGTGTGGCCATATCATAATATAGAGTTTCCATGACATCAAGGGTTTAATGAAAATTCCAAATTAAGAAGAAACTTTATATATTTTTCTTGTTAGTACAAAAAAATGTTGCTGATGGCTTGCTTGAACGGTCAACATAAAACTAAAAATATTTTAACTAATCATAATCTTTAAAAGTAACAACAGAATACAATAATTTATCACAAAAATAGAAGGTCTTAAAACTTAACCTGTGAAATACATTCCAAACTCCAAGGATGTTTTACGTTGCGCTCGTTTTACTTTCGTAAAATTCAAGTATTTTTCATCGCAATATATTTCACTATATCATTATTATCACAAAACACAAGAATAAGTGTCCACCTATTTAAAAATGAGATTTGAATTTCGAAATATTTCGAATGTCATTTTTTTCATTTATTGATTTTACGTACTATTATTATTATTATTATTATTATTATTATACACTTTATTGTACACCACACATACAAAAAGGAAACTAAAAACTAAAACACATACATACAATGGGCGGCCTTATCGCATTCAGCGATCTCTTCCAGGCAACCTGGAATGGACAGTAATTGCCTGGACAAAAGATGGGGCTGTCAATGGTGTGACAAAACTAGTATCAAATATATAAACTATAATACATACACAGATATATATATATTCTATATAATAGATACATATATATATATACACACTGAAAATTGTAGACAGAAATATAAATGATATTCACAGTGACAAGTAATATTCTCTAACAAGCCTTTTAAAAACAGGCAACGATTGAGCGCGTTTGATTGTGTCTGGTAATTCATTCCACAGCCGAGAGGCCTGGACAGTAAAAGATTTATCATAAAAAGTCGTGGTATGGATTGGCATTTTAAGTCGCAAGTTTTCTGATGACCTTAGCAATTTTGTATGCGAGTTGCAAAGAAACTCGAAACGTTTTTTAAGATAAAGAGGCGTGAAGGGGGAAAAGAGGATATTATATAGAAGGGAAAGAATATGAGCATTCCGGCGAAGGCGAATTGGCAACCACTTGAGCTTTACACGGAATTCGGAAACGTGATCATATTTGCGCAAACCAAATATGAATCTTATACAAAAATTTTGAAGCCGCTCAAGTTTATCCAGTTGTTCTTGAGTAAGGTCAAGATAGCTAGCATCAGCATAATCAAGGATGGGAAGAAGAAGTGACTGTACAAGCGCAATTTTGGTGGCAGTCGGCAGAAAATTACGGAGTCTTCTCAAAGATGCAGCAGAAGCGAATAGCTTACGGCTGACTTCTTGTAGCTGGGCAGTCCAGGAAAAGTTCTTGTCAATAAATATCCCCAAGTTCTTAACTTTATCACTAAAAGGAATTACAGAGTTGTCAAAAAAGACTTGGGGAAGAGTCGTCCAGTCGATCCTAGAAACCATCCTAGAACTGCCCACCACTATAACCTGCGTCTTTATGGGGTTAACCGTAAGTCCATACTTCTTGCTCCAGTCGCATATGCGGGCCAGATCACGGTTGATAGTGATAATAGCCTCAGACAGATTTTTAAGAGGTGCTCGCGAGTAAATTTGTATGCTATGTAATGATAGAAGGTCTTAAATACAAATATAATGCAAACAATATTATACTTCGATATTATAGTTTATTTCTATGCGTTAAGGTTTATAATTAACTGAACTTCATGTTATTTTCTAATTTCTGTCTTGCAGAAATATGAATGTAGCAATTCTGGGCCACTTATGCGTTATGATTTTGTTCTTAATCCTCTATCTAGTACATGTTTCATCGAAGTGTCCATCGCTATAATTCATAACAAAAACAAAACCACATATCAGCGCCTCGAACGGTGGATAATGTAACAATTTTACGATATGATCAGCTATTTTACGTTTGGCCGTATCATGAAATAATCATGCGTTTAGCCTTTCATATCGTTAAACGCAGAGTGTTCATTGACTTGCCCATATCACGATGTGGCCAGCGGACGAGGTTCTATATTATGAAATGCCACCATTTTATGATATGGCTGGTTACAACATGAAGTGATCAATTCTACGATCTGGCCACGACATATATATAAATAACCACAATAAAAATCTTTTGTAGAGCTTATTCCATTGATTACTTATTGGTTGCGCAAATAAGCTTGATGTTTTAATGGACTGTATGTTTGAAAAAGCGATCTAAGGTTTGTTAACAATATGCAGGTACTGTGCCTGGCGTTTATTAATGGGATAAATGTATTAGGGAGGAACACTGACCTTTTGACCTCGAAGGTTCCACGTGGCGCCGGCCGGCGAACCTCGACTTCGCACATTTAACCACTGCCAGGTCCTGTATTGCACTACACTGCACTATTGTTGAGTCTTTGAATGGTTGGATCACGAAATAGTCAATTTTCTTGTAATTTCGAGCGGGCGATGTTAGCGGAGCGGTCACAATCACAATCGATGCACAAAACGTCAATGTCATTCCAATTCTTGAGGTCGTGCGGGGAAGGGAAGTGGAAGGGATAGGATTGCTAGGCCAAAAAAATAAATTACAAAAAACAAAATCGCGGATCATAGCAAATTGGCGCAACCACTTATTTTCCTGGGCCCTATGCTCGTGCATCCTGTACAGTAGGTAGTGCGCAACTTAGGTGCGGTTTGTGTGTAAACTATAACCTTACAATAACTTTTTCACTTAGAAATATATACATTCGTCGATATTTTTAACACCTTTCCTCCTCTCTCAACGGTTAAATAAAAATTTGAAATTATATACTTCGTTGACCTCGTTCAGGTTGTCGAAATGAGTTTCAAATTATTATATTATATTTGGAAAGAATTCACCCGCTTTTATATAATTGAGCTTTAGGCATGATTACCCTAACTTGATTTTTGTAGCTGTAATGTAAATGTTAAATGTGAAAACACTATTCATAAGCACGACACAGATAGAAGCCAGAATGCTACTCGTATGAAGCAGTAAAAAGGCTCGTGACGAAGTAATAATATTATTATTAAAAATATATTTAAAAAAATATAGTAGTATTATTGTAAATTAATAACAATTTATAAAAAAAAACTATTTTTATAAGCAAAAAATAATATTAACTGTTAGAAAACGGATAAACGGAATGATAATTAATTAGTCTAAACCGGCCAAACCGCTGTACATTTTCATAAAACTCTTACGTGATTATGATGTTATTACACATCTTTATCCAAATATTTTGGATTCACAGATATTTTGTGGGTATTATCTAGGCTTCTATAGAAATAAAAACATAAATTTGTGTAAAACTAATCCAGTAAAGACCTCAGAAAATCTGCTATGTTACGTGAAATTCCGCCCTCCATTATGTATTCATATATTACAAATTATAAAAAAATACTTCTATAGAAGCCTTGCACATTTAGTCGAGATTCTGAATGACGATAATTTTTTGTCAAAAACTTTTAAAGGTTTTAAAAAAAACACGTATTAGCTGGGACAAGGTTTTGTGGAATATTCTAGTAAATTATGAAATTGCCGAATGCCAACAAAGTTTTCAGGCGTTATCTCTCTTTTTTCGCGTTGCCTTTCAATCAAACATTGTGTTGGACAGCGTTAAATGAAGCAACAAGATTTTAAACCGTGCTCGACGTTGAGGACAGGCGAGTGAGAAAGGCGCCCCTTAAGTAATACCAGCCTCATGGATAAAAGCTTTTATTTCATGTTTTTCAGGATTGATTTACTTTTCGCGCAGTCTGGCTCGCATAGCCGTATTCCTCAAACTCATGATAGGTAGCTTTTAGACACAAATGGCAAGGAACATTGTTCATGACAATATAGGACCGAAATAGCATGTTTTAAAAAAAACTATTGGTTCCATCAGATATAATTTATAAATAAAAAATATTACTAGTAGATTTTTTTTAAAATTTATTACATGAAGAAGAATAAAGACAATACTTACGTACATATATCGCAACGCGTGATGTCACGATTTGATACATTTTTACCTACAAGTGATGTCACAAAAACCCATTCCACTTTAGAGCGTTTTATCTGAGATTTGAACACCTGACACACCTGTCTTTTTTTTAAGTTTCCATGTTTTCATTTACATGTATTAATAACTATATATACATCTAATCTAACAAATATTACAACTTTTAACATGTATATATACAAACCAAATATAATAATATGTAAAAACGGGTACAAAAAGAACTCATAGGGCATCAAAAATTCATCCGCATCGATGTCAATGGGACAAGTGCCCAGAACGCTGGTAGCATTGCCACGTTGGATGGCAATGCTGATTCGTTGACTGAAGAAAATCCCAGCCCTCTGGTCACGCGAAGAGTCAACCAACCGTTTGCTGATATCCCGAAAAACTTGATGAGCGCTCGGACCCCATGGCCCTAGCGTTTCAACCCCAAACGGCTCAAACATATAACTTCCGATGAGTTTATTATATTTACGCCGTTTGAGGTGTTCTGCACCTGCAGCAGCCGCCTCAGCACAGCCCGCCGTACTCAGAAGATGGGATGGCGCAAGGGTGTCGACGCATGTTGCATCCCACACCAAAGGTCTTCCCAACTTCCAAGGCATTATGCCTTGGAAGCCTTATGCTAGGAAGCCTTGTGCAAAATTTCTCCTAGTCCCAGCAGTTTCAGCTGTGCGTTGATATGTCAGTCAGTCAATTTCTCCTTTTATATAGAAAGATTTCGTGGCCAAATAGTAGAACTGATCACTTCATGATGTGACCGGCCATATCACAAAATGTAACCATTTCATGATAAGGCCGGTCACATCATGAAGTGATCAACTACAACTGGACAGATCGTCGGCGTCACTGTTTCATGATATTTCAATCAACGTGTGGCCATATCATAATATAGAGTTTCCATGACATCAAGGGTTTAATGAAAATTCCAAATTAAGAAGAAACTTTATATATTTTTCTTGTTAGTACAAAAAAATGTTGCTGATGGCTTGCTTGAACGGTCAACATAAAACTAAAAATATTTTAACTAATCATAATCTTTAAAAGTAACAACAGAATACAATAATTTATCACAAAAATAGAAGGTCTTAAAACTTAACCTGTGAAATACATTCCAAACTCCAAGGATGTTTTACGTTGCGCTCGTTTTTCTTTCGTAAGATTCAAGTATTTTTCATCGCAATATATTTCACTATATCATTATTATCACAAGACTCACAAGAATAAGTGTCCACATATTTAAAAATGAGATTTGAATTTCGAATGTCATTTTTTTTTTCATTTATTGATTTTACGTACTATATAATGATAGAAGGTCTTAAATACAAATATAATGCAAACAATATTATACTTCGATATTATAGTTTATTTCTATGTGTTAAGGTTTATAATTAACTGAACTTCATGTTATTTTCTAACTTCTGTCTTGCAGAAATATGAATGTAGCAATTCTGGGCCACTTATGCGTTATGATTTTGTTCTTAATCCTCTATCTAGTACATGTTTCATCGAAGTGTCCATCGCTATAATTCATAACAAAAACAAAACCACATATCAGCGCCTCGAACGGTGGATAATGTAACAATTTTACGATATGATCAGCTATTTTACGTTTGGCCGTATCATGAAATAATCATGCGTTTAGCCGTTCATATCGTTAAACGCAGAGTGTTCATTGACTTGCCCATATCACGATGTGGCAAGCAGACGAGGTTCTATATCATGAAATGCCACCATTTTATGATATGGCTGGTTACAACACGAAGTGATCAATTCTACGATCTGGCCACGACATATATATAAATAACCACAATAAAAAATCTTTTGTAGAGCTTATTCCATTGATTACTTATTTTCCTGGGCCCTATGCTCGTGCATCCTGTACAGTAGGTAGTGCGCAACTTAGGTGCGGTTTGTGTGTAAACTATAACCTTACAATAACTTTTTCACTTAGAAATATATACATTCGTAGATATTTTTAACACCTTTCCTCCTCTCTCAACGGTTAAATAAAAATTTGAAATTATATACTTCGTTGACCTCGTTCAGGTTGTCGAAATGAGTTTCAAATTATTATATTATATTTGGAAAGAATTCACCCGCTTTTATATAATTGAGCTTTAGGCATAATTACCCTAACTTGATTTTTGTAGCTGTAATGTAAATGTTAAATGTGAAAACACTATTCATAAGCACGACACAGATAGAAGCCAGAATGCTACTCGTATGAAGCAGTAAAAAGGCTCGTGACGAAGTAATAATATTATTATTAAAAATATATTTAAAAAAATATAGTAGTATTATTGTAAATTAATAACAATTTATAAAAAAAAAACTATTTTTATAAGCAAAAAATAATATTAACTGTTAGAAAACGGATAAACGGAATGATAATTAATTAGCCTAAACCGGCCAAACCGCTGTACATTTTCATAAAACTCTTACGTGATTATGATGTTATTACACATCTTTATCCAAATATTTTGGATTCACAGATATTTTGTGGGTATTATCTAGGCTTCTATAGAAATAAAAACATAAATTTATGTAAAACTAATCCAGTAAAGACCTCAGAAAATCTGCTATTTTACGTGAAATTCCGCCCTCCATAATGTATTCATATATTACAAATTATAAAAATACTTCAATAGAAGCCTTGCACATTTAATCGAGATTCTGAATGACGATAATTTTTTATCAAAAACTTTTAAAGGTTTTAAAAAAACACGTATTTCCTGGGACAAGGTTTTGTGGAATATTCTAGTAAATTATGAAATTACCGAATGCCAACAAAGTTTTCAGGCGTTATCTCTCTTTTTTCGCGTTGCCTTTTAATCAAACATTGTGTTGGACTGCGTTAAATGAAGCAACAATATTTTAAACCGTGCTCGACGTTGAGGACAGGCGAGTGAGAAAGGCGCCCCTTAAGTAATACCAGCCTCATGGATAAAAGCTTTTATTTCATGTTTTTCAGGATTGATTTACTTTTCGCGCAGTCTGGCTCGCATAGCCGTATTCCTCAAACTCATGATAGGTAGCTTTTAGACACAAATGGCAAGGAACATTGTTCATGACAATATAGGACCGAAATAGCATGTTTTAATAAAAACTATTGGTTCCATCAGATATAATTTATAAATAAAAAATATTACTAGTAGATTTTTTTTTTAATTTATTACATGAAGAAGAATAAAGACAATACTTACGTACATATATCGCAACGCGTGATGTCACGATTTGATACATTTTTACCTACAAGTGATGTCACAAAAACCCATTCCACTTTAGAGCGTTTTATCTGAGATTTGAACACCTGACACACCTGTCTTTTTTTTAAGTTTCCATGTTTTTATTTACATGTATTAATAACTATAAATACATCTAATCTAACAAATATTACAACTTTTAACATGTATATATACAAACCAAAAATAATCATATGTAAAAACGGGTACAAAAAAAACTCATAGGGCATCAAAAATTCATCCGCATCGATGTCAATGGGACAAGTGCCCAGAACGCTGGTAGCATTGCCACGTTGGATGGCAATGCTGATTCTTTGACTGAAGAAAATCCCAGCCCTCTGGTCACCCGAAGAGTCAACCAACCGTTTGCTGATATCCCGAAAGACTTGATGAGCGCTCGGACCCCATGGCCCTAGCGTTTCAACCCCAAACGGCTCAAACATATAACTTCCGATGAGTTTATTATATTTACGCCGTTTGAGGTCTTCTGCACCTGCAGCAGCCGCCCCAGCACAGCCCGCCGTACTCAGAAGATGGGATGGCGCAAGGGTGTCCACGCATGTTGCATCCCACACCAAAGGTCTTCCCAACTTCCAAGGCATTATAGATATCTCGTCTGGCCTCTTCCCATCGTCATGTGCCAAGCCATTGGATTCTAAAACAGCTGGTACCCCGGCGGTGACAAGAGCTCGTCGGATGATGTCATTAATGCTGGCATGCCGTGCTATCCGACCAGCGCTTCTACTGAAGGATAGACCATGGTGTCCGAGGCGGTGGACTGCTTCGCCGCACTGACATCGATGTGAAGCTCCACTAGGAGCACCCAGACTGAGATTTGGTTTATAAAGATTAATACTACATTTCCCTAAGCGTTCTTTCACGGCATATGCTCGTAATAAACTAATGCGTCTCACCGTCACCAATTGTATCACTGCGTACCATAGCACTTGTTTATATTATTAAAAAAAAGATCAACCGCAATTCTGGATACATTTTAAGACCTGTATAAATATTATTTTCAGCAATTAAAAGTGTTCTAAATGTGTTTTGTGTAACGTTTCATTTCGTTTCGGTGATCTTAATGAGACCCGGTAACAAAAAACACTGGGGGAAGTACAACCTTGGCTTCTACGAGTAGGGTACACACAAGAATCCTAAAACCACTTCGAGTTTGTAATTAGTTGAAGTAATGGTACTATTTTCCCTGTTACATGAGCTGTTTAAGAGGTCATATAACAGGTGCTTCTGTAACTGTTACAGTGTTACTGTCGACCGATAGTTTATCGTTTTTGATACGTGACTATAATATAAGTTATAGCTTCGAAAGTCATAGTTGCGATACACGAATGGAAGATTTTTTTTAGGCTTTTCTTAGGATTCCGAACGACCGAATATAAAAACGGAACCCTTATAAGACCACTAAATTAATTATCTGTCTGTCCGACTGTCACAGCTAAGTGACTCCGAAACTACTACACTGAGTTAAAATTTATTAGGTACACACTGAATATCTGTGATTTGGGTCACAAATATTCGGACGTGTAACATAAATAATGAATTCGGAATTTAGGGGTCACTTAAGGCATATAAAATAAAATAAAAAATATTTTCCTACTGTATCGAGCGCCATATCAAATGAAAGGATTTATTGTGAGGGTCTCCATTCATGTCATGATTCGTTCGGAACTATTGTGCGACTCGCACTTGACCGGTGTTTTTCTATGGAGAATGGAAGACTGCTGTGTCGTAACGTTATCAAGTTTGAAAACTAAAAACATTTCTATTATAAATGTATTTTGATGAAATTAGAATACTTGTTTTATCGTGTTTTTGGCAGATAAAAGGTGCTTTTAGAGCGTTTATTTTGCGGATGAATTTGACGATCGCATCGGTCGTTCATTAAGCCCGAGTTGTCGACGGTGCGTAATTATTCCACACGGGCCTTGAAGAGATGTCAGCAAAACTGTAATAGCCTAGCAGGGCCGAATACCACTGGACCCATGGGTCGACTTCTGAAAGTTTTCCTTTCAAAAGTCTATTCTAGGACCACGGGACTACCGTGGTCCTAGAATGGAAGAACCATGAAAAAACCAGTTGTTTTTTGCTAGAAAAATAATTAAACAAAATCACTTAGTTCAACAATATTTCAGAATAATCAATTGAAAACTATTTAAGTACCTGATGATTAAAATGCCGCGAATTAGGACACAGCCACTGTAATGCTTGATTTAGAAGCTTGATTTATCAAGGTGAGCCTTACTTTGAAAATAACCGCAATATATTTGCGTGAAAAGCTATAAGTCACCATTCTATAATATTGGTAAACAAGTACAGAACACAATACAAAACACACAAACCGTTGAAAATGCCGAGTCGTCGGTACAAGAAGAAACACACATTGAGAAACTGCGTGTGCTAACAACAGTCAGCGGTTGTTAACAAGATGGCGACAACGTAGCGACAACTTTGTAAAAATAGAGACATTTTTGAGGAACATTTTCCAACGTCTTTTCCCGCTCTAGGATGGAATGAGAGACGATTCATTTAACTTAAGATATACAATCCGATATATCATGAAAGTAAATTGTCGGACTGTCATCTGAATCAGCACAATACATACTTCCCTCGTTAACTGAAATAGTGTTTTTTTTTTCTCATCGACATTATAACAATTCTCATCAGATATTCTAAGTTCGTGAAAATAACGGTATCTTGAAAAGTTATAAAATAAACATATGTTACCGGCAATCTATATAATTCAGGTATTCTATATTATACCGAATGCGCAGCCGGTAATGTGTCTAAAAGACGAGAGTGGGAAGGAGGTAATGTAATTTTAGGGCACCCCAACACGGACAGGTTAGGTTAAGGTTATTTTTTTATTACCACCTTTGATTACTTTAAACTGTATTCTATACATTGCCTAGGTATTTTGTAGAATACCAGATTATATCGATTGCCGGTAACACATACATACTATCGAAAACCAATACACTCCTTCAACGACAGTCGAGGCACATGTGTAATCTCTTAATTGTTTTATAATTTATAACATTATCTCTGTTTTAATACAAACCAAAGTAATAGTTCAACAATGATCGTGAACAAAACGTAAGTGAGAGTGTAATTATAGCACTTAATATGACTCAAATTACCATCTATCTACTTAATAAGTGCGACCTGCTTTTAGTAACATCAGTTTTAATTGCTCTAATGCATCCCATAGACGTGCGGTGCGGAAGATTCGATTGAAACCGCTAATATTTTAAAGTTACCGGGTTATTTTGACTGAAACATATTCATGTACTTATATAAATTTACTTAAATTCTATGACCAAAGAGATACAAGAATGAAACTACATAAGGTAAATAGGTGAGCCAAAACACGACATATGAAATCATTCTAAACCTCAACGAGTTGACGTGTCGAAGGAAAATAGATTTATTTACAATTTAGTAACGCCACGATGAGCTCCGAAATTCACGTGTAAAACAAATCTACGTCAACAAGGAAATGGGGAATGGGTTCCGGGGAACAATTCCGCTATGCATATGCGGAAATCCGCGTCGAAGTCGACGTGGGACCTATTTCCGTACGTTTGAGCCGTTCCGAAATGAAGCTTGGAAGTTGCCCATATTTTTTTTTTCACAGTAGTTCAAAATTCATATTTATATCCTAAAAAAAACCCTTGTATAAAACAGGTACAGCAATATCCCTAATAAATCAGGTGGTAATTTCTAGACGTTTATTGCTTCTCGCGAAGTTGTGAACGAGACTTGAACCGGTCTCTTCCACCAAAGAAATCGTCGCGAAAAAATGTCAATAAACCTAAGTTGTCCTAATACAAAGTAATCAATGCTGGCATACCTATACCTACCTAATACTTTCTTGTTCGGAAAACACAAACGTATCGTCGCCCGTCGGAAGCAGATTTTGAAGCAGCATATAAATGCATGATAGTTGCTTTCTGTAAAGACGACACCAAAAGGTGCACATTGTTCGTGCATCGAAGCATTCGAGTTTGCCGAACGATATTAAAGCACCAGTTACAGGAAACCTCCTAATAAAAAGTGATTTTCGCGTTCATTTTTGTTCGGCAAACTCGAGCTCATCGTCACACCGACATATTGGATGTTTTCCGAATTTGACGACCAAGTTAACGTGGCGATCTCGTATTCGTGTAAGCTTCGCTTTCTATTAAAAAAAAATAGGATGTTTTTAACATCGCTCTGAGCGATTCATTTCCAACCGAACACAATTTCGTGATAAATGTAGTGTTTCGCATGACAGCAGAAATCTTGATTCTGCGAAGTAATGAAAAAATCTTTTAGAGCTACACTCACACCACATCTTAAGAATGCTCTTACCCTTTGGTTTTAAGATAATTAAAACCATTGTAGTTGTTGGGACACCGCATGATGTGTTGTCGTTTTTGACGTGAATTCGAGTAAACCCGTACGTGCCTATATCACTGTTTTGCACTTATTTTCTCTGTGTGTAAAATACAAATAAAAGAGGGACCAACGTCGCCACCGGTCTGGTTGAGCGAATATACAACACATGACAAGTCTGAAAGCAAATACCACGAGCTTTGTGTTCCCAAATACCTATATACTCGTACTCACCCCGAGCGTTGAACAAATAAAAATGTACGACAAAGGTACTGGTCGAACCAAAGTTCAAGGCTTGTGTGAATTTAGCTGCAAGTGCTTCGAAAAGTACATTGAACCGTTAATCCAGCGCCAGATCTTTCTCCGGTCATGTCGGATTATCGCTACCAACCCATCAGATTATGAGAGTGATGGGAGAGGGAGTGCAACTATGTTTGCACTTGTCATTTTGATTTTGATTTTATGGTAAAGGTTTTATTCCAGACATCTATATTCATCTTCTTCTCTGTCGTTTCGCTCTTGGCAGAGCGGTCGTGGTCACGTTGAGGCGTCCACATTGGTGATAGAGGCGGACACAGCTTTCTTAACGATCTCCCGCCATCTCTCTCTGTTGGAAGTCTGTCGGGCGCAGTCTGACACGCAGTTACCCACTGCGGATTTCACCTGATCAGTCCATCGCATAGGTGATCGGCCGCGCAATCTTTATTCATAGGAAGAATCTATTCATGGGAATGCCACTTCCATAGTTTTATTTCTCTTAATATTGGATCTTAGATAAGGTCACGTTTGACTACTATCTCATCTGATGATAAGCGACGATGTTGCTGACGATAGAGTACACTTACCTAGAAATAACTCTAGTAGCTCTCTGGAAACGCAGTATCCGCTAGGGGACTGTATTCCTAAACATTTTGTGCGTATGGTTGGGATGTGCACCGTATATCGCTAGCACATCGCCATTCGTGTGGTGGTCAGATGATACAAACTGATTTTTGCAATTTCGGTGACTCTTCCAATAACGTAAACAATAGAAAATCGAAGGTTACCAACTCGGCGTAAATGATCAAGATTTTGGAGTTTTGACTCGACGAGTACATGTAATCGCCGATGGTCTTTTTGTAAAATTGTAGTAAAGAGAACCCTTTCATCAGTGTCGGATTCATCGTCACTGACATGAATAATAATCTGATCCGTCACTCTGTCAATGACTACTTCATTTTTAGGGTTCCGTATCTCAAAAGGAATATGGAACCCTTATAGGATCACTTTTTTGTTCGACTGTCTGTGTGTTTGTCAAGACTCTTTATTTTGGGAACGCGGAATTAAACATATATTCAGGTCTTTTTTCGGTGGGAAAATTATCCAATGACATCTCCGCGCCCTTAGGCAGGAAACCATATATGCAGGTTTTTTTATTCGGTGGGAAAATCATCCAATGATATTTCTGCGCACTTGAGCGGGGCGGGAAATAGTGTCAGACTTTTATTGGCTAAAAACTCACTCCTGTTCCTTCTTTGCTTTTCATACCGGGGCCGAATCTTCCTTTCACTGAAACGATCCTTGGCCCCAGCCCCAAAGGCTTCGACCCTGCCGGGCCCCTACGGTTTGACAACCTCCTTGAGTTGCGCGAGAAACACTACGCGCCGTCGACTACTTGGGCTCGGTCCGGACGGTTAACGTGCGGTCGGACGGTGAGCTACCCAGAGTTTGCCGTCCGCAAGCCCGCGCCTACGATGGCTGGAAATCGGGATCGGAATCCCAGCGGTGGGGTGACAGCACCGTTTTCTCACGCGTGCAGCCTCCACCTTTGCTAACATTACTGCTTCGCAGAAGGATTCGCCTGCTACTCCTCCTCGCTTCGAACCATCGCCTGTACCAAGGCTGGCACGAGAGATCGCTGGCGCCTATCGTCCCCACGAGGACACGGTGGTGCTATGCCCAAGAGGGGCACACCTCTACTGTGTGCTCCACCGTGTCCTCCGCACGGTCCACACAATGGTGACACCAAAGCGTCACTTCCGCACGAATCCGGTGCAGGAACTTCCCGTACTGACCTTGTTGAGTGAGAACCTGCGTCATGCGGAAGGTGAGGACGCCTTGAGGTCTTTCCAGCCACTCCTCAAAGAGGAGATTTACCGCCATAATTATGGCGTGCCCAATATATTCAAGTCTGCGGTACCTTAAAGTTGTGAAAAATACAAACTCCTAAGTTAACAGAAAAAAAAGATACGGCTGTTTATGTCGTAAAAAACGTATAGGTACTTCGACATTCTCAAGGGAATCAAAATTGGTAGGGTAATTCCTGTTGACCCACAACATTTGGCATAAAGCAAGGTCTTATAACACAGATATAAGAATAAAACTGTAAACAGCAAAGTTGTGGTCAAGTATAGAAAAAAGTTTTTTTTTTCGTTTCGATAAAATCTTTGAGACCCCATTCGGGAATTCTACTACTTACATAGGTAAGTTTATACGGAACCTCAGCGCGCGAGTCCGACTTGCACATGCCCAGCTATTTTATTGTATTCTTCTATCTTTATGACTTTTCGGCTCAATGCCATTATTTTTTCGGGTGATAAGGGGCCATAATACAAAGCGTAGGTATCCTTCTAGGATTTGGTCGATATTAAAGTTCTTAGAGCAATCTTTATGTCGCGAATTCAGTTTGTACAGCGGTGGTTTCAACAATGTATCGTTAATATCATTTTTTTTTTTTTTAAGTTAAGATTACGTTTCCTTTTTTATAGAATTACATAATGGTTTTTCAACTAAAAGGTTAAGTGTGTCTATTAACCCTACTTATTTATGTCACAATTGTCATTTTTATGCTTTTTGGGAGGTGCAAGAACGAAATCCTAATCTGTGCGTAACCTGATATGCCAATGACAATTTTATGTTTTAAATATCAACAATTTGTAAACAAACTAAAACATGTCATCGAAAAATACCTCCACATCGTTCTCCTTTGGTAATGTCCCCAATAAGACCCAAGCCCAAGCTACGTCTTATTTGGGCCTATTTGTTGCAAATAGGTCACACTATCACGTCCTGCCAGAAATACTTCGAGTTACCAGTAATCCAGTACATGTATAAAAAAGATTAGGACGTTAAATTTTAAGCTTCTTATTGCATTGTCGAATATGGACCCCAACGGGATTTAAGGAAGAACTGTGTAGAGTGTAACTCTAACGTTTTATGCCAAGACTAGCTTCTGCTAACGGCTTCACCCGCGTGATAGTAGAAAATTGTCCCAAGAAAACATACTCTCTGGATAAATAGTATCCTATGAGCTATTCCCTGGCATAGTTCACCCGTGTGACAAATTTCATACAAATTCGTTCAGCCGTTCGAGCGTAATAAAGCCAAAAATATACACACACCATGACAACTATCGCCTACTAATATTATAAAAAATATTAATGTGATTTCACTGTATGATCTTGATCTCGCAAAGTTATCAAAATAAAAGTCAAATAAGTCATGAAAATAATATATTAGTTTTTCAACTAGTTTGTCTTTGCCCTTCGGGACCACTCTGTACGTGGAATTTTCAAACCAAGCCCCGAGCACTTATTATTATTTATATAAGCCACATACAATATTATGGACACCTAACCTACATTTCCCTTACCGAACTTCAATAAATTCAGATTATAAGTGTAATCGAAAATTTTATTTGTGATATTTAGGTAATAGATCGACTATTACCTAAATACCTTAAATCAAAATTTATTTACAGATCAAACCCCAGAATTATCTGCAAGAAAATCTCAGGAAAAGAAATATCATGTTCTTAAAATTTATTTCTTATTGCAGTCTTTTAAAAGTGAGGTAGATAAAATTCAATAATTCATACGAAATTAACCATGCGTTAGTGTAATTTTGTGAAGAATTGTGGAGATCAGGCTGGCTTTGCGGAATAAAAAAGAAGTCGGCGTGTATGCTATTAGTAATTTATTAATGAAAAGGGAAGCGGGACTCTTCCCTCTCCCAGTTCCTTTGCCCAAAATGATGACCCCGACATTAGGCCGGCAAGCATTCGACGGAGAAAATCGATATGTCACATTTATCGGTGGAAAATTCATGAACTCTACTATCATTTAGTTAACGTTTTTTATATCGTAAGGACCTAGTTTCCGAGCCAGGTGTTGTTTCAATTAATATTGGAAGCAAATTAGGTATAGCTGGTATACTCAGCTTTAAATTTCTCTACGTGTATCTATACCAGTAAAGTTGGTATCGAATTGCAGAACAACACTAAGTCAGAGAAATAGTTTTGTTTATTAGTAGCGGGTTATGTTGGAGTGGAAGGCTTGTGGGTGCAGTGGTCGGGCGGGATCGTGAGAGCGAGCGCGGGCAGCGGCCGCCCGACGAGCGCGCCGCGCCGGCCGCCGCCCGCCGCGCGTCCCGCCAGTCGGTCGAGCACGGTCGCGCGTAGCGGTGCCCTCTGCTGCTCAACGCAATACCAACACACATTGCCTCTACACAAACAGAAAGTTAACTTGCACGCATTTTACGCTCACATTAATCATCACCGATCCACATTAGATAAGAGTACACGTATAGCCAACATGCCAATGTAGATATTAAAAATAGGTACTCAGACACTTATGAACATTCGTACAAATTAACATTATTACTTTATAACTAACAAAAGTTCACGTCTAGTTTTTGCTGTGTGAAATTTTAAGTGTTTTCTCGAAACGTATTTAATTTTAATCAACTAATAAGTTCTTTTATTTTGTAATTGTTAATGACTTTTATTAAATACCTATGAATTAATCGAAGAAAATTTATTTATTTGTTTTTTGTTTTTAAATAATGTGCTAAAACGGTAAAACACCATTTTATTTTCGTAATATAGAAAACACAGTTGTGATCACAATATTGAGTATGTAACTAATAGCATTAAGTATGTCTTATTTATTTTACCTCGAGGTGTCGCATACATTGACTTTGAAGCTTTTAAGTAAATTAGCATCTAATTGAATATAACAAAATTACCACGTCGCGAAACATGCGATCCAATGTGGGTTAATTTTATAATTATTCTAATACGCATATGTACATAATAATTATGAAATAAAAGAATTCAGGAAGTGTACATTTTACCGTTACTATAAAACACTGTTTCAATATTAATAATTTCATGCTGGAGGAAACAAAAATACAATTTTAAAATAAGTTTTGAAAGTGCCAAGTTTTTATTTATCTGTATCAGTACATCTTCTGCCTTCTCTACAGCACCCGCAGCAGGGGCCGACAAGCCGAGTTGCTATGACTACCGCGGAGCATTAAATTGCTTTGTTTTTAAATTAGTGTTGTGACGCGGACACGTAAATATTTTACAAAATTGTGCGGACTTCTTTCGTGATGGCAGCCGTCAGCAGATATAGCTCGTACAATTGCTTGACTGGCTGGGATAGCTATGACAAGATACCGAGGTAAATATTAAACATTCATTTACACAACTACTCTAGTATTTCATTTTAAGATTCAATTATCGCTTTATACAGTAATAAAGATGTAATTGCGTATCCCAAGACAGTGGTCTACTTGTAAAGTGTCTACTTTACAAGTATTTATTGTGAAGTTTGCAGATACTTGTACTGCGCGGCATCAAGCAAAACGGAGAATGAATTGGTAACAGTGAAGAAAACTCATCTAAAAACACAAAATATTTTTTTCAAAATATAGGAAATATTTTGTACTTATATTTTTGGCATTTCTTAATCATGATGTGAAGGGTTTTTGACAGATAAAGACCTGAGAATATTTAAATGCGAACGTTCCTCTTCGGTGTAGATACATAAGTATTTAGGGATATTGCAAAACAAGTTTGCAATTTATGACCAAAAGAACACCTTGTTTAAAGCAATTATAACAAATAATATCACAAATCACAATGACATTATGTATGAAATAAACAAGCTGTTGACCAGTAACGCTGTCTTGGACACAAATAAAAAGTAAATTAATAAAAGGGTCATCATAAGAAACAAAATGAAATAAAAATATCAATAACACAGAGCCTATGCACACCAAGTTTTTCGTTGACGCGCGTTTGAAGCGATACAGACGCGATACGCACGCGAGTCCGACGCACTCTAGCACGTCACCGGCGCGTTTACTTTACTTACTTTATTTACTTTTATTGCACCGTTTGATAACATACTTGTACATAGTAAGAGTCTTTGGGACTTATCTTCTCTCATATCATAAATTTCCTATTATTATAATAGTATATTTTGATACAAGTGAAAAAAGTTTGGCGAAATTCACCCGATCCCTACAGACGAGGGTGTTATCGAGCCGAATGCTGCTGTGACAATTCTCCACGTGTATTAAACGACGTTTTTCAATACACTTAGGAAAAAATACTTTCTCTGAAAATTTGGACGCATTTTTGTTTATTTTGGGCTGAAGAAAATTTGCCAAAGTTGTCATACATTTTAGTTTTGATTTAGTTTGCAGCAGGCTATCGTAAGTATTTTTTACTTCAATCACAATATCTGGCGGCGTAGCATCTAAAGAATTCTCTTCAAATCTTAAATTCAACTTTTTTTCACAAATCGAAAAAAAACCACTTACAAACTTTTTTCCCGCGCTTAACCTTTGGAGGTTAAAGGAGAAGCAAAGGTATCAAACCGCTATACATCCTAATATTATAAATAAAATATCAAATATATTTTATAATTAATAGAACACAAAAAACGAATTAAAAGGGTTTATTTAAACTAAAAATTGCATGGAATGAAAAGTAAGACACTAATTTCTGAACGCAATAAATTAATGTGATGCTTTTTCCTACCAAAAGTATTTTTGAAAACATAGAACTAAAAGGTTTTAGGTACATGATAATCGAAATGTCACAGTTTGGTTAAACTTGCCATTATACACCGTTAAATTTTGGTCGTTTTAATCCCGTGGAGGGTCGATTCGGGACATGAAACACTATCGATTTGTAAAGATAAAATTCAAAAATAAAGTAATTTTTTTCTAAAACTCGAATAACTATACGCATGTACGAAATTAATTTCTTTAACTAAACAAGTCAATGACCTTGTAGGTAGCTGTCGGTCGTTGCGTACTAACTACCTACAGATCATTGGTCTCGCTCAGCTGACGTGTACTTATAGAAATTAATTTCGTATATGCGTGAATTGATTCGAGTTTGAAAAAAAGTACTTTAAGTTACAAATCGATAGTGTTTCATGTACCGAATCAACCCTCCGTCGGATTAAAACGACCAAAATTTAACGGTGTATACCTATGTGCTGCGTTTAGGTTACACCTACAAGTGCCATTATTTAGTATAATGGCACTTGTAACCACAGTGCAATTAGAGTCACTTTCTGAGCAAGTAGAAAATAACTATTCCCATAGAATAATTAAAAAAAATAAAATAAAAAAAAACAACTCAATAGATTAATAGTTGTAACAAACAATACATATTTTCGATATGCATAGATGAAATAAATAAAACTACAATTTTGTTGTGATACCGAAAGATCGCATGCTGCTATAGCTCTAATTTTCTTGGTGCTTTATATAGCATATGAAGGAAGAAAATAAGATTGCTTTTAAAATGTCAGTGAAGTCAAATCAACTGTCAAATCGCTAAGCGCCGATAAAGTTTTTTCAAAAATAGTTCTTCGACGTTCTATATCTATAGCTTATAAGAATAAACCTAATAAATTGAAATACACGAAGCGGAAATGTAATGAAGTTTGCAAGTTAATAAAAGCAAGGAGCATGCGACCTCTTTCGATATCACATTTGCTACGCATGAGTGCTACTCAGTAAATCAGCACTGGCTGATACCGACTTTGCTGACATGGTATTAGTCTCTGCAAAGGGTGTCTGGTTGTTTGGGTATCTGGTTGGTTGGTAGTTGGTGGAACAGCTAATGATTGACAGTTGACAGTTCAGTCAAGAGGGACTGATACATTCTAGATTAGTTACGTTCTGACACTGGAGCATATTCAATTTTTAGCGATGGTAGAAACAAGCACAGTTCTGTCTTTTTCTTAAAACCATTACTGTTGCCGCCTTATTCCAAAACACGATCTAAAATAGTTCCGGGACTATCACTAGATTTAATCCCGATTGAACGCTATCTAAATGTAGTTTTTGGGATTATTACTAAATTTAATACCAATTAAAAACGTTCTAAATGTATTTCCGGGACTATTATTATGTTTAATGCCAATTAAAACTTTTTTTTAAGCGTTTTAGAATAAGGCGGTAAGTGTTTAAGTTTATTTGTTAAACCCGTTCAGGGTATTGACATCTGTCAATTATGACAATAAGACGCTGTGCTGTCGCTTTTAAGTTGGTTTAGCCACATTGGGGTTTAAATAAGGCATTGTTAATTAGCGCGCAGATTTGCGCATAATAATTGTACCTATAGAAATGATGTGATAGTAGTTTAACGTTCGTCATGAGTTAAGCCCGTTCTCAAGAGACATATAATATGCTTATGTCAAATCTTGTTAATTCATTCCCATTATAAGTTTTTTATGGTGGGTAAAATCATCCAATGACATCTCCCGCCCTTGGGCGGAGAGGAAGATAGGAAGATAGAAAGTGAGAAACTGACTGACATATTATTATTATAATATATTCTAACTTTTATGACACAGGCAAGTACTAAGAACTTTTGAAAATCCAACTTTTAAGGGGGTGAAAAGAAAAACTTCGTTTGTATGCAAAATCTCATTCTGTGTACTTGAAAGTTTGCATAAATAGAAACCTAGGTAAATAATAAAGGTGATCATTATTCGTTTTTCAAAACAATCCATAATAATTGATTTAAGGGTTGTTAAATGTTGTTGTAAGAATCTTATATCTTGGGTCAATCATTTGGAAACCGTAATTAGAGACACAATAGAAAGACAATAGGTGACACCGGTGTCCGCTTGGGGCTTGAGTAATCAGTCGCCCGGATGGCCCAGTGACTATGTGTTCGTGTGAACAACCAGGTAGCGTAACAAGCTTATAACTTTGTGATTTTTCATGATACAGTTATAAAATTTAATACATAGATTCTTTGAATAAAAATACTAAACACGTGTTTAGAGTTTCACATATACTAAAAATAAGGTTGTATAAAGCAGTGTATGAAGCTACACACAATTATTTTGAAACATTTGCATAATACTAAATTATTAAGTTTGCGGCATGGTGAACTCACGATTTTTCAGTTTTACTAGCGAGTAGGTACCTACTCATTCAGCGAGTAAAATTCTGAGTGGTCGTAATTTAGTACTTGAAAACATTATTGGCCCACTGAAGATTGTAAGACTACAAAACCTCTTTAGCTTTTTTGGTCCATTCTAGCTGAAAACGGAATTGAGTGAAAAAGGGGCAATATAAGGGCTAACTAAATATAATCTATCTAGCCTAGCTTTATATAATTTCATGCATTATCAGCTCATGACTGAATACGAAAACAAACAGCTTCTAGTTCTATACTATTTATTTCACTTGAATTATGCTTTGACGCCATATCTTTTTATAATCGACACACTTTGACATCCTCACGCCAGTGTCTCGTTAATGGTTGCGCATGTTTTATTTTATTCGCATTACTTTGCAAATATTTATTGATTTTTTAAAGACTACGTGAAGTTTCTTGCACTTTCTTCTACGGAAACCTACTTACCCTTTGCAGTTACCCATTTTTGACTGCCGGACCTTGACAATAAAAAAATTTATGTGAGAGTACAGAGTTGTTGCAGGAAATGGTTTACATAATACAGTTTTTTAGAGACGCTTGAGGATTGTACGTAGAGTTCTTCAAGATTTAAGGCTATTTTAGCTTAATTAAAGCCGTTCTTCCTTACCATGCAATGTAGTCAACAAATTTTATATTTGGTAAAGGAAATGCGTAAGCGCAGGCACAAATTCGGCTGCCAGCGCCGCCATCAGCACCGTTTATGCGAAATGCTCCGCTTAACGGTTTATCATTGATATTTCTACTTGAGTTAATATCTTCTTAAGAAACCTCTTCGACCCTTGTCACTGCCCATTCTCTACATCACCCATTTTATGTTTATTTTCTAAATTTTAAGATCACTAATGAGATCTTTACACTAATATGTCTCGGTCAAAACACTTTTTAAAGGCATATAGCTTTAGACTGCATAGTGATCCGCGTAGCCGCCCGCGGCCGACGTAGCTTCTCTACTGCGCGCCGTGGAGAAGCTACGTAAACTCATTCCGCAGTAAATTTTCTCTACGCGTGCTGAATGACTATTTTTTTAAAGGGTCATTTTAACCGTGCATCAAAAATCTTAGTATTCTAAAAATAGGTACTAATTGTACACCAAATGTCACTGAACTTTTTACAATTTGCGACTACAACCGACGTTATTTAAAACACCCAGAGGAGTAAATTTCAGTGCAGGAACAAAGGCAAATTTTGTAGTAGAAAACAGGAATCAATTGAGGATCAGTCAAATACTACTCTTTCATAAATAACTGCTATAGCATACCATAGCATCAGCCTTATAATGTTCCCACTGCTGGGACTCAGGCCTCCTCTCGAGAAGAGGGAATGGGCCGTAATCCACCACGCGGGCCCAGTGTGGGTTGGTGGATGTCACATGTCTTCGAATTTTTGATTCTAGGGCATGCCGGTGTCCTTACGATGTTTGCCTTCACCGTTTTGAGAGCAGTGGTGATGAAATAAATAACTGCTATATCTACGCTGTTTCTTACTATTTATTTCTGGAGTGTAATGGAGCTATATAACGATTAGTCATAAACACTTCTGTTATTATGTTCGCCAGTACCTACGATTACTCATTCCGAATACCTGAATAACAAGCTTAGCATCAATTTATATGTCTAGGGTCTTCATAATTGACAAAGTAATGACATTTTCATGTAAATACGTTGTTCATGACCAGATAATCTCGTGCCTCGGATCACCTTATATTGTTAAATATTACATGGTTTTTCATGTTCGCCACGTTTATAAATAAAATGGTATGTCCCCTTTGTGATTCAATAATTTTTTAGTCCATTAAAATTAGGTTTTATTTCGGAACGCAGTTATAAAGAAAAGTTTTAATGAAATAATTATGATGGCAATATTTTTTGTTAACCTTTTCTACATTAGGAATGACTCCTGCATCGTGGGTTCGTTCACAAACATATAAACTCACATACTCGTTTTTTTTGTGGATACTTAATATAGATACCATAAAAAATAAAGTTTATATTTTTAAATATTCCTTTTAAAAAGCTTTATTCAAACGTGTACTATTAGTATTTGAGTCCGATTACAAATTAACCGTATTATTGCATTGTGTTCAAAAATGGATAAGATATTTAAGTCGTGATTAGTCCTACAGTACCAATTGTAGGACTTATCTAAATGTTTTAGAACTCATGGCACATACTCGTAGTAAATAAAAGAAGTCAACACAAATAAAAGTCGAGTTTTAAAATAAATAATATTGTCAGATAGCTTTTAGGACGGCTGTCGGGCCGAAAGGCGTGAGTGATTTTTTAGAGGAAACGTGTTGAGATGTTTGTTCGCCCAAATTGTGGTTCAGGCTTTTGTTACGGAGCTAAAAAGTGCGCAAAGAAACTGAAACAAAGATTGAAGTTTTCCTCAGTTTGACATGATATTTTTATCGGATCACTATTGCATTTTGCGTAAAAGTTTAGGGAATTTTTAAAACCAGATATTTCACGTCTAAATGCCCGTTTATGGATACGCGACGCGTTGGGCGGCGCGTCGGGCGTTTTTACTGTTTACAGAGAAGCGGCGCGTGCAGCAAACAAACATATGGCAATGTTCGATAATGTTTACGGAGACTTTTTAAAACAGAACTACCTTCTAAGAAAATGTCGTCGATCATGTCATCCTCCATGGCTGTCGGCAAATCAAACATATTATTATTCAACTTATTGTCCTATAAGAACAGAGTTGCATAATTATACCCCAAACTCCTGATGTTCGGTTGCTATAAACACTGGGCCAATAATTTTTAAAACAAAATTATCTTCTAAAAAAATGTCGATCATGTCATCGTCCAAACGAGACTGGGTTCTCGTTTGAAAATCGAAAAAAAAGATGTCGCGTGCTTGTATTGAAATATAGACGATGCCCGCGGCGGCAGACGCGGAGGACTCCGCCGCTGTAGTTTTAACCTGAACAAAAAACGCAGCGTGCGACGCCGAGTGCGCCGCCTTATTCGACGCTGCGGACACCGCCTATTTTCTAGTAAGAGCGCGTAAAAACGCGTGTCCGTAAACAGTCTCATACAACTTCATATGTTTGAATTTAGTGCGGGCCACGCCGCCCGACGCGCCGCGCAACGCGCTGCGTCTACGTAAACACGGCCTAAAGAAAACGCCTCAAGTTTTAAAGAACCTTATGTTACATTTCTAAGTAACTATTTAATAATAATTGGGTCGTTAATAGCTTTTCTTAAAGAGATTTTAATAACATTTCATTTTTGTAGGGTCTATCGTGACAGTAGAACTCCTCAAAATGAATTGTGACTTCATGTTATCGATGTAACGAAGTCTAAATTAAGTTGTTTATTGAATTTGGTGTTTTATTCGACCAGTAAACTGGAACGGTAGAGTTAATATTTTAGTAGACTATGTAATTATGTATACACTTAAATACATATGTTCCACCATAGCGCTTAAACTACTAAACCGTTTTTTATGAGTAAGGTGTAAATCAATTTTTTAATATGTTCCGGGTGATATAGACTATATTATATAAAAATAAAATCAATATGGTGGATGTTATATCCAAATAATAGGGGACTATTGGTCTAAAAAAAGTCTATTACGGAACCAATTTTGAGATCAAAATATAAGTTACATTTATGGTCATATTAAACTTTTGCATGTCTTTTTGTATCTCTCTCAATATCGCGAAATTGTTCCACAATGGCACACAGTTACATAAAACATGATTATAATTAATTCAATAATATTATAGATAAACGTTTCACATTAAACCTTTAACATATTTAATGCAAATTTAATGGCTGGCCACATAAAGAACGCTGGATAGTTCTTTTTTTTTATTCAAATTTAAATAGAGAACACTCTGTAACTAAGCCATTATTCGCGTAATTTTAGCGCCCTTTAGTGCTGTAAAAGTCAAGAAGTTGATTAATTTACATAAAAACAATGAGAAAACATAAAATTTGCGATGAATTTACAAGGGAAGTGATATTAAAACTTCGCGATAAGAATTGGTCATATAAAAGGATAGCCTGCAGTACTCAAAAACGGTGATATTCCACGCTGTGAAGCATTTTAAGACATATCAAGCAACTTCAAATATTCCACTTGTACCTAAACAGAGATATTCATCTCGGTGAGAAGATAGAAATATCTTGCGATTGGCAAAACAATACCCTTGAATTAAGAAAAGAATATTTAGATGAAAACAACTCTTCAGCGATCTCAGCGCGCACTATCCGAAGGCGTTTGGGAGAAGCTAAGTTGAACGGAAGGATAGCAAGAAAGGTACTCATGTTGAAACGGTGTCACAAGCAAGCCCGGCTTGCATTTGCTAGGGGATATGAAAGCTGGACAGTAAGACAGTGGAAAAATGTTCTTTTCTCTGACGAGACAAAAATTAAGAAAGTATGTTCTGCTGGGAAACGATATACTCGACTCCCTCCCAATACAGCATTCGACTCCAAGTACCTATACAAACGTGCAAACGTGACATTAAAGCATTGTAGTGGAAGTGTGATAAGGTAAATAGTAAGTGATTTTAATATTTACTCTTAATCCCGTTTACTCTATGCATGTAGCTATTTCATAACATAATTAATTACTTTATAGAAGGAACACCGTTCCGTTTTAGAAAAAATGTACTTTATTTTTTAATTTTATCTTTAATAAAATTTGATATTATTAAAAAAAAGATAGTATTGCATATATATAAATAAAAAGATAGTATTGCATGTACCGAATCGACCCTCCACGGGATTAAAACGACCAACATTTAACGGTGTATATTGATACTATACACATTTATACTATTGAACGAACGCAATAACTTGTGAAATTTTTTCGTAGTTATTCAAAATTTGTTTTGCGAACCAAGAGGTTGAACAAATAGGTTATAGCTACATACATTTGGTAACATGTGCCATTATATACCTAAGTGTAGTGCAATAAGAGCCACTTTCTGAGCAAGTGTATTGAAAAAAAATCTTATCAATACCCTTCGTACAATATACAATTTAACCATTTCACGAGCCTGTCATCTGCACATAGCTGCTCACCTTTTAAGTAACAATCAATAATAGTGAATCTTTTTTTAACCATGTCAAGAAAATTGAAACTAATCGATGCAGGTATCGCTAATAGAATATTAGGTATGTCTCTTGCTTTGTATCAGGAGTTGTGGACTCGCATGCTAGTTTAGTTACATTTTTGGTGTGCGATCGAGTTATTGCTATTTGTCTTTGGTAGCATGCTATGCAACTTGCAAGCACGCTGGTTGTTGATGGATCGTACTCAACACTTTACTTCAACCCAATCCCCGTGTGTGCGCTGATGAATGGAAAGATATATTGTCTGACCGTCCGAGAACACCGAGTTTATTTCTAAGTATATATTTGTGTAATTTTATCTTAAATGAGCTTTACATAACTTGTGTCCGATCAGTGTACCTAATTGAGCATCTATTGTTTTGATTAAAACTAAAAAAGAAGCAAATGGCGAAATTTGTTATTTGCAATATACTGTATAATAACTGGAATGTGAGTAGAATTTCTTCGATTTGACCCCTTTCCTCAAATAAGATAAATTGAATTTATTAGAATAGGTACTTATTTATATATTATATAAATAAGGTACGTTGCATGAATTTTAGATTACGTTCAAGTTTATGGATTTCTTACTGCTTAACACATCACACGAGTAGATAGAGAAGTCTTACAGCGTTTTCCACGCTTTTACACATAAATCACGATAGAATTCTCAACTGTTAAGGGCTGATTTCACCATTCAATATAAAAACTCAGTTCAACTAAACTGAGCTCAGCGTAATCTAGTTTAAAGATCCGTGTCGTAAACATGGGCGACAACAAAAGAATTGAAACTGAGTTTATGGTAAACTAGGTTTAATTCATAGCGGTGAAACGCAAAATGAAGCTATAATCTCGATTAGGAGCTCAAACTGCGTTTTGTTTATATAATCGCGATTAGTTTCTTGGTGAATTTGGCCCTAAGTCGAATTATAGTGATTATAAAATTATGTTAACATGTTATTATAAATTTTGTTTCTATTTTCTGGCAAATAAATAAATTACATTTAATTTCAGCCACGGTTGCTTTTGGGTGGCAAAATCGGATGTACTTTATTGTCTTACGTGGTCACAATATTGTTAAATGGTCAAAACCTTTATAAAGTAATGAATGTCTTTCTTCATTAAAATAAATACCGTTTTAATAACACAAATCATTACAAACAAATATTTCACAAACTCCCAAAAAAGTAACAGACTTACAGACTTTTGATTAAATGATAGTAATTTTGAAGTTATTTTGACTGCTTAAAAGTATTTCTTGCCAATTTTTACCATAGTTATACGACTCTTCGACTATTGATTCTTACGAGTAATTTAAAGAGGTGGAATATAGTATTGAATAGTTTTCAAGACGATGGCCACTGCATTAATTTTCTACTTCAACATGTTACTCTGAAGTTTCAAAGTTGATTGAAAAGCGGCCAAAGTATTGGCCACAATTTTTTTTTAGTTAGACGGCACGTAGGTATATCTTTTTTGAATACACTTACTCGGAAAACTGCCCTTTATCGCACTACGATTAGGTTCAACATGGCATGTATATCACCCGAGTGCTTTTTTTTAAATTTAACAATACAAGGGTTTTTTATATTCCTATTTCGTCACAGTCAAGGGTGTTTTTTTTTAAAGCAAGGAGGTGGATATTATTAATATTTTAATAATAAATTATGTGTTTTATAATAAGTTGTGTTTTTGAACAGAATATAATAAATAAACATGATTACTTATGCAATAATTAGTTAATATCAACAAATTAACAAATATCTGTGTTCTAAATGATTTTTTATATTTTTAGTATTAGGATGTACATATATGGTTTGATACCTTTGCTTCTCCTTCAACCTGCAAAGGTTATGCTTGGGAAAAAAAATACGCTATAATAGGAGTTAGAGAAAAAAAAAGCTATATTATAGGATTGCGGTAAAAAATACTTCCGATAGCCTGCTGCCATCAAATCAAAACTAAATTGTAGGCCAACTTTGGAAAATTTTGCAAATTGCAAGCATAGCAAATTGTGTTGAGCAATTGAATTGCTCAACACAATTTACTAACCTCAAATTATTTTGTAGTTTTTGGGAACTTTAAAAGTGAGAAAGCTGTATTCTGAACGCCAAGTTTAATGATATAACTTTGAGCAATGCGGCACGGGAGAAGAATGTCTGGAAGTACTTGGGAGAGGTTTTTGTCTAGGAGTGGGTCACTAAAACAAAGTGAGCTTGTAAAAAAAAAGTATATATATCAGAAAATGTATTACTTTAAATTTAAATAAAACGACGGATGTCAAACATACACAACATAGACGTACAATAAAATAAAAAAGGGTAAAACTAAAATGTATGTAAAATTAAACATATTGAAAGTCTATACTGCGATGAAAATGTAGTTTTTACACTTATTTTAAGGTACAATACCATGAAAGGGATATTATTAAAATACGTAACATCAATATTAAAATATCGATACATGGCTACATCTCTAATTGAGTAGCAAAAGAGATTTGATGTGCATGCAAATATGACATCTATTTCAAAGGTTCGTTCTGAATAGAATGAATTGGTTACAGCGCCATCTAGCGTTGAGTAGCTGAACTCGTTATAAATTGGTCTATGTAGAAAGACGTCTTTATTGTTTGTGCCATGTCTAATAATAACAACGGTCGTTGTAATAAGACTTAATTTTTGAAATCAATAAGAAGATGATTCGTAAAAGTGGTGTCCATAATTTGGAGCCAATCATATCACTGTTTTCTATGAGTATAGTAGACGATATGATATGCAAATGTGTGAGTTTGGCGACACTGGTTCCCGTGCTTAGCCAGTGTAGGGGCACTTCTACCTGTACCTATTCTCTGTTCTGTGTACAAAATATATTAATAAGGCACAATAACACAAAATTATATTACTGATATTAATTTTAAATTCGGTTTAATAAGCGTTGATACTTATTTGTATAATTTTTGTTTCGCCTATGTTTTGAAGAACTAAACTCACAAGCAGAGAATCTACAAAGTTATACAACCTAGAGGTATCCCTTCGTTGAAACTAAGCGTAGGTCAGATGCGGAAATTCAGCCTGCATCCGTTTCCGCTTCAGCAAGTCACCATCGCTACGGCCTCACATGATTTACGAATTAATAGGTCATATAAATATTATTACTTTCGAATCGATTTAAAAAGTTCGGTGTGATGAGTGTGTGTGTGTGTGTGGGTATTTTTTGTTAATTCAACTATTGACTTAGTTCCATATTTAATTTAATCGAAATATGTATCGAATTATTGTGGTGTTTTATTATTGAAATTCTTCAGGTAGCGCGAGCTTTAATGTAGTGATACAAATTAAGTAGACGAGCTACCTATTTTGTACTAGATATATATATAACAGAGTCATCTACATATTTTTCAAATTCAGATGTTTGCAGAATTGCAACAATTTATGATACAAGTCTAAGCAAACGCTTAGACGTGTATGACGTTAAAAACCCGCGTTAATTTGAAAATGCTTTTATTTTTTATAATAAAAATATTTGTATTTTTTTTTTCGGGCATTGGTTTTTAGTTTACTCCAGACTTAAAAAGGAGAAGGTCCTCAATCCAGCTTTTTTATCACATAACTCCGTATCGTATATTACCGACGCGTCCCACCCGTGGTCATTCCCCTTTAAATTGGAGAAACCAGGTCAAATTTAGTCTAAAAGTACACAATCGATCCCAACGAATAATTAAATATTCGTCGTATACGGAGTATGGACTTATATATTTGGATCAGCGCAACTTTAAATAAAAGCCTATGCAAAAAAACGGGCAAGTGCGAGTCGGACTCGCACTGAGGGTTCCGTACAATATATGAAAACAGTTCAATTCCCATTTCAATTGTCAAGTTTACAGTTTTCAGATATTTTCCTCTACTTATCGGTATATTCAACCGAAGACATAAGTATATGGTTTTAATTTCAACTCGATACTTTCACACGTTCCTAAGGTAAAGGGTCTTGACAGATAGACAGACGAACAACAAAGTGATCCTATAAGGAAGGGTATTTTTCTTCTTTAGGTACGAAACCCTAAAAATAATGTAACTGTTAATATTGGCGATCAGTGATTTGGTGACTAAACATTGTCGATGCTTTTAATATCGTGAAATAATAATAAGGCATTGACGATAGGTAGTAAATAATAATAAAGCATCGACGGTCGCCTTCAGGTACAACAATCCAACGCAATGCAGTCGCAAAGCGAAGCGGCCCAACGGTCAAACAATTGATACTCTATTGCGGTGGCCTACGTGACCAACCGCGAGTTAAATGTGGCATGGCGACAAACGAAGCGAAGTGCCGATATTTTTTTGCGAACTCTTCCCTTGTGCTAGCTTATTTTAAATAAATTGCGATTTCGCACTCACATAGGAAGATTCCGCCCGCATCGCATTGTATACCGAACCTGAACCGCATGAGAGGCTCTACCACCAGCTTTTAACGCCACCCCTTTTTCTCGCTCGTATGACTGACATTTTTAGTAAATAAGGCCTTAGATTGTTTTGCGATCGCGATCGCATTAAATCGCCTACGCTGGACATCGCGTTAATGATTCATGAAAATGCGGATCGTATAGTATGCGACAAATAAGTTGAAGCCATTGCTATGATTACGCGCAGCTCTTCCATCTCGATTGAGACCCAAAAATCTGTTACTGGTTCAACTCATATTGACGTGATTGTAATTTCATGTTAAGCTTTGGTCACCATTAGCTATGTGTGTCATGTCGGAAAAGGTAAGAGGATATACTCGGCACGTATTTCATACTTTTCAAGTCAGAAATCTTAGAAATTATTCAACTGTTTCCCGAAAAAAACCCCTGAAAATACATTTTTTTTTTAAACCTGTGCTTGACTGCAATCCCACCTGATGGTAAGCAGTGATGCAATCGTTGATGGTGATGCGCACTAGTTTATTAAGAGCCTATTCACTATAGCCTTGTAGACACCTATACTACACCGCTTTCTAGTAACGTGTTGTACTTAAAACTCAATTGCACAGTTTTCAGTTCTAGACAAATCTGACGTTAGCTATCTTGATTTGAAATAGAAAAAACTTAATCAACATGTCTTTTTTTTGCTAGAAAATCATCAAATGAATACTCCCCGCTCTGAACGAAGAGATACGGATTGTCAGATTTTCTGAATAAAACCCATCTGTGTTTTTTCAGTTGCCTATTTCGGTCCCGGGTAACATTTTTGAACAATCCTACACCGTGCGCGATTGTTCGTAAATGTTACCCTGGCAGGAAATCCCTGGCGCGTCCAGTGGCCCAGAGACAGACGCCCTGGCCAAGAGTCTTAGGGAGTCACTGGACGCGGAGGAGGCCCGAGTGTTCAGGCCCACGAAGTGCATCGACATGCGCATTCATCGACGTGCCAAGCGCCAGGTGTACTGGCGGTCGCCGGAGATTGCGGCATTGCGCAATGCTGCTGTAGGTTTTTAGTCAGTAAGAATCTGACACTATTTCTCGCTTCGCCCAAGGGCGGGATCTGTCATTGAATGATTTTACCTACCATAAAAAACCCTGGCAGGAAAACATATCGTAAAATTTAGTGAAAAAGAGAAGTATAAAAAATGGTTCTCTAAACGCTTACCGAGTAGCAAGTCAATGAGTGGAATCAATATAATATTTATGGCACAATATATTTTCGGAAGTCTAGTCTATTTTCGATTCGTGTTCATTTTGATATCTCAAGCTTTTGGAACTGATAATCGGTATTTGAATTGTTACACTTTGGAACTGAAGATATAATTATGATGAAGACATATGTCATAAGATATCTATTTAAAATATTTGAGATATCTAAAAATTAACACTGTTATTGATAATCAATACGTATTAAAACTAGTCAACAACACTTCCAAACAAACAATGCTATCGTTAAGTAAAACATCTACACAACTACAGTACGGCCGACGGATCTTGGCGAGTCTGAAATTAGGCTCTGCGAACTTTAGCGCTTGTACAGTACACTCGTAATAAATGATTTAAAAAAAAATACAATAGCAGTTTTTAACAGCAATAACAACTGTTATTGTCAAAAATAAATGCCAATAGCAGTTGTTAACCACAGCAAAAATAAATGACAATAGCAGTTGTTAACAGCTGCAAAAATAAATGCCAATAGCAGTTGTTTGTGTGATCATGAGTACCTCAAGACCTGACCCAATTGCTTATAACTAATTCGCTAACCTCTACGAACGGGCGAAATACGATCTTAAAATAGATAATGATGGCACTTGAAAGACTGGATTAGATTGTCAGTGAGTGGAAAAATTGCCATAAGTGCCTTTAGATTTATTTACTGGTACACTTACTCAAAATGTAGAATACTTGTGTGCGGCGTGGTTTATGAACAATATGAAATAAAAAACCTTCTGATTCCATTAATTATTATGTTTAGTAAGGCTGGAAATTACGCGTTTTTAAATTGTATATACCTATACCTACTTTGCAGGCAGGTATTATAATAATAATATATATATGTCATCGCTGACAGGACTATTGCTGCCAATACGCCTGACATAGTGGTGATAGATCGACTAGAGCGTCGCACAATAATTCTTGATATAGCGGTCCCTCATGACGAGAACCTCGTGAAAGCTGAGATGGATAAACAGACTAAATATCTTGACTTGGCTTTCGAGGTTGTCGACATGTGGGAAGTGGACACAGCAGTCATTGTGCCGATTGTCGTGACGGCCAATGGCTTATTAGCCAAGAGCTTCGACCAACATCTCAGGAAGCTCTCGTTAGGCAGTTGGATCAAGGGCCTGATTCAGAAAGCAGTACTCTTGGACACGGCGCGCATTGTCCGGAGGTTCCTCTCTCAGGAACCCTGACCACCGGCAGCTTGGACCCTGTTCCCGATGCCGGTGGGCTACTATTTTTTATATTTTTAAATGTTTCTTTTTTCATAATTTTTTTGCAAAGAAATATTTAAAAATGTATGAAATATGTATGTATAATTAAAATAAATGGAATATATATAATACCTGCCTGCAAAGTAGGTATTGGTATATTTATTTTTTCATATATATAAATGCATGAAAAAAAACGTACTTTTGTTTTTACCAAGTTTTTTGTGAACATTATTTTAGACCATACATACAATAACTACGTTGAAGTACATTATGTTTACATAAAAATGTAACCCTGCTTCGCACGGTTTTTACAACACGATAGATTACTTCACAATAAACCAATATTAATATATACCTACTCATAACCCCTCCCAAAATAAATTCACTAAACCGTGGTGAAGATCGCTTCTAAGTCTGTTGTAGATTGATATAACCACGCGGTCATACAATACTAAAAGCGACTTTATTTCATAACGTACTTCTAAAAGTCGGAAAATAGTTCATGAGACATGGAAAAAATAGCTATGCCTCCAAGATAGATAGATAGATAGATATATTCTTTACTGTATACCAAAAATAAAAAATACAACACAAAATAATAATTTTAAGCGATTCACGCTTAAAACGCCAAAATAATAATCTATCTCTAAAACCAAAATTTGTCAAAATTAGTTTGGCGTTTTAAGCGATTCACGCTTAAAACGCCAAAATAATAATCTATCTCTAAAACCAAAATTTGTTTTGGCGTTTTAAGCGATTCACGCTTAAAACGCCAAAATAATAATCTATCTCTAAACCAAAATTTGTCCAAATTTGTTTATTTTATGCGTGAATGCGTGACAATAAAAATGACAGATAGTTACTTTCGAATTTAGCAAGGTAACAAAATGGTATTCTTTTTAATTTAATTGGTCAGTTCTACAAAATTATTATTTTGGTCATCAAACAGACAAAGAGCAGCGATTGTGGGTTTAAACACAGCTAGGCGCATTACTTTGCGTGATTTATTTCATCATCACCGCTTTTATAACGGTGAAGTAAAACATCGTGAGGAAACCGACATGTCCTAAAAACAAAATATCAAAGACATGTGAAATCCACCAACAATTCGGGCGTGGTGGATTACAGCACAGTGCTTCTCCTAGAGAAGAGGCGTGAGTCCCAGCAGTGAGAACATTATATATGGCTGATTATGATATTATTATTATTGAGTCACACAACATAATTATGCGGACAAAAAATCCGTCAATTCACTGAATTCTACAACTCTATTGTAGAGACTTTCATAGTAAAAAAATAATATAATGTCTTAGAGATGAGTCTATTTTATATTATAATAGAAATGTAGATTGTAAGCCGCTATACTTATCCTTCTTGCCAAAAATGTAGAATGAGCAAGCTGAAAGTACATTTTCTTTCATGCATAAAATTTGGAACTACTACTTGAAGTCCTCTCAACTTCAGTTAGGTTAGGTTAGGTTAGGTTGATATGGTAGGATTTGATATTTATCATCAGTATTAGTTTATTATTTTAGCATACAATGTATTTTATCATTATAAGCATCATTAATTTCAATAATACTTCAATCTATCTTTAAATATCTAGTATTTATTGTACATACCTACCACAGTTGACGGTTTTTTAACCCAAAGGTTGACTGATAGAGAATGCCTTGTTGTATTAAGTCCGCCTATGCACCACTACTGTACATTAAGTTGAAATAAATAAATAAATGAGGGGCCCCATGACTGTAACCTTGCGTAGAGATAATAGTGATGATAAAATATGCCTAGAACTAGGTGAGCTAGTTCACTCTGTATAAGTTTAATAATGACCCATTTGCCGTAGAAGCTTAGGTATCAACTCATTGGCATACATCTAGAAAAACAAGGTTTTATGTATATTTCTTATTTTTTTTCATTTGTCTTTATGTATAATTTAATGTTCTTCACTGCTCTTTAAAATGGCAATTTAAGAAGATAACTACATTGTAAATCATGAAAATTAACCAACTCTCCAAAGCTCCAAAATCATCATTAACCCTTAACGTACTAATAACGGCCAATTCACTAGCTAGCGTGATGGATGTTAACAATCAGCAGACATTGTAAAATACACTGCGATTCTTATTTAACTGAAGATGCAAAATTACTACCATTATAAGTTTCAAGATTTATTTCTTGAAAATGATAAAGATACTTTATGAAAGTGTTGCGAAAGGCTCCTCGAGTGGTCTAACGAGACGCTGAAGTTTGTGTTAGGTCGCAACGACGACGCAGCGTCCTGTAAAAAGTTACTATTATGATTTTAAGTGCACCTACATTATTATAAGTTCCCAAAATACTCGTAACTAACAATGTATTGTAAACATTTGACATCAACAATGTATTGTATTCATTTTTATTTTTTATTTATTTACCAATCTTACGTATATTCGTGACCTTTGCATTGTTTTTCTGCCCTTGTCCCATGTCACTTGGGGTCGTCACAACCCTTTTTTTTTCTTCCATTCTGTCTTGTCAAACGTCACAATATTACTGACTTTATTTTTCTTTCATATCACTCCTCATACAATCTATTCATCTTTTCTTTAGCCTCCCTCTTCATCCTTAACCTTTGCTAATACTAAAAATTGATTCAAGTTATTTGCAGCAAATGGCCACGTAACCATGCAGGTGTTGTTGTTATATCACGGAAACACGTTGTCATTAGTCCGAATAAGTACGTCATACACATTAAAAAATAATGAGCGTCGGTGTTGGTTTTTCTTGCCATATAATCTGCGTGATTTAATACTATAAAGTCAAAGTCAAAGTGTTTTTATTTCATATAGGCCTACATGGGCACTTATAAAACGTCAGAAGCTAGTGCACGGTTCCAAATTGGTCGTTTCCAATGGAGAAGAACCGGCAAGAAACTCCATGGTTACTCTGTTAAAAAAAAAATGATTTGTCGTACAATATTTCCAAATTACAGTATTAATAATTATGTAAGGACAGTGTAGACCAGTCAATATTGTGCCCAAGAGCACAGTAAAAATAATCATAATAATAAAGATAAAGTGACTCGTAATAGGAATTCGAAGTCTACAGTGTTCTCACATTCACATTGTAAAGAAAAGCTATATAAAGAAACGAAAACAAAACAGGAAAAAAAAATAATTACAACTATCACCAATTACACTATGAGATGCTAATAAAATAAATTACTAATGGATTTTTGATAGCTGAGGTCTAAATAATATTGCAAAAGCAATGTGTCAAAAAATAAAATAAAATAAAAAAACAATGATGTAATGAAACAAAGATGGAGCAGTTAATAGACACAATATGAATGAGTTACCAGGGGGCCACATGTGCAGAAGCAGTCATTGCCAAACAAGCGTATCTTCGAAATAGTCCTTAACCTTATAATATGCTTTTTTGGTTAGGACACGCTTAATATCAGTTTTGAACTTTCCCTCACTAAGTTCAGTTACTGCTTTTGGCAGCTTGTTATAGAAGCGTATACTGTTTACTAAAAATGACTTGCTGGTCTTAGCTAACCTCCATTTGAGTAAAACAATTTCGTGTTTAATGCGCGTATTTTTGTTATGAAGATCGCTTCTAATTTTAAAAAGTCCTAAATTTTAACGGACGTACAGAATACTTTCTAAGATGTAAAGAGAAGGCAGAGTCAGTATATCGATTTCTTTAAATTTATCTCTGAGGAACTCGCGAGGACCCATTTTATAAATAGCCCGGATCGCTCTCTTTTGTAATATGAAAATTGAGTCTACATCAGCTGCAGATCCCCACAATAAAATGCCATAAGACATAATACTGTGGAAATAAGCATAGTAGACTAACCTAGCTGTGGCTACGTCTGTCAATTGTCTTATTTTTCTTACTGCATATGCAGCTGAGCTTAGTCTAGCTGAGAGAGTTCTTATATGAGCGCCCCATTGCAATTTAGAATCAATAAAGATAGTTCTACCATTCGACACCATGACATAAACCAACGTTATTGGCATGTCTACTCTTGATATATTGACGATTAATTAATCAATACGGACAAGTATTGATATCACCGCCTCGTATAAAATTTTCACGACAGATGACGATATATTTTAACAATGTTTTGCAATATTCTTTGGTTCCAAGATTGTTGTAACATCTGTTAACTATTTGAAAGTTTTAAATTCGATTTCAGACTTCGTACGTAAATGGTTTTTCCTCAAATCTTTTATAGTCCTTTAATTGTGGTTTTTCCTAATTTCAATGTTTAATTGTAACTAGGTATGAGTATTATTGCATGAGTCGTATATTACTTAAAAACTAAGACCGTTACAGTGGAGTCACAAAATTATTATTTTGTTTACGATAACTTTGTAAGATCTCTATTCTTTTTGTTTCAGGGTCCGTGTGGAGTATTACGTAAACGAGAACACTTTCAAAGAAAGACTGCAACTATATTTTATAAAAAATCAACGATCGAGTAAGTATGTCAAGGCATGGGAACTAATTACAAGATATCGATAGGTCTTCAGACTAGACTAAGGCATCTTTTATGCAGACGTCCTCGTTAGCTTTAATAAGTACGAGTATTACGCACCGCTTTATAAAATTAATGTGATAGAACTCGCCATGTAGTGCAGACTTGCGCCGCGCGCACACATAGAATTCTGATTATTTTTCCAGCGCCCCTTTTTTGTTAGCGTTCCCGCCAAACAATTTATCTAACTAACCCCTCAGTTGTTAAAAACTGATTTATCTAGCTAACCCCCTAGTTGCATTACATATAATCCGTGTAGTTCCAATACTCAAATACGTGAATTGAAAAATATTCCGTGAGCCCACTCTAATTCAAACAATACGCAAAACCTCGAAAATACTCGTACTTAGAGCCGAAACACTTAACCGCGTTGCGGCCCCGCGCTGCAACGCAACGCCTTTTTGAGCTTTGCGTTGCGGCGGCGCGAAAAAGAGCGTTCTGTAGTGTAACCAGTTTCTCGTGATTTTTTAGAGTGGATCTTCGATAAAACATGTACTAGATTACTGTTTCGAAAACGGCCCGACAAATATCACAACAAATAATTGTGGGGTGATATTTGAAGTCAGTGTGGTCAAGTAGTAGCCAACATTAGCGCGCGAAAATGGCGCACTGCGCGTTCAAAACTTGTACAAATAACCAGCGCAATATAAGAATTTCGAATGGAATATCTTTATTCGGTAATTTTATGCTAATATTTGCTTATGCTATATTTTCATAGTAAAAATATATCTAATTGTGCGATTTAAATAATTTTATCAATTTTGTTTTTTTGCACCAATGGATACAGGGGTGATTTTGCAATATTGTTTGAAATATTTTACAATAAGTTGTTAATGAAAAAATGTATATCTTGTGATAAAATAAAAAGAGCAAATGATAGATTTGATGGCCTAGAAACAAATTGCATCATTGTGACCAAGTATGACGTCATAACGCTGGAATTTGCGTCGGGCGGCACTGCCGATTTTAGCGTTGCGACGACGCAACGCGTTTATGTATTTCGGTCCTTAAAGTGTAAGGCAAAATGAACGTAATTTTGTAGTGATGAGTCGCGGTTTTTGAGTCACATAAAGTGCATTGGAACATAAGCAAGACATTTTTAACCAACGCCGCGACGATGCGTCAGAAAGTTACCTAGCGATTATAGTACCAATATTTATTTTTTACATAGTAAACCGATTCTGATGATTGTTTATTGGATAGAGTAAGTATACTTCGAAGTTTTATTTTTATTACAATCTAGGTATAAGTTCGGGTTTGACCGCTATCTCACCTTACAGAAAACGATGATGTGGTCGCCGATGGAGATTGCCTAGAAGTAACCTATTCACTAGACCTCAAGATTTTAGCTATCAGTAAAGTCTTCGGCAGGGAATCCCACATCGTAGCTGTACACGAGATGAAAGTATACCCAAAAGATGTTGTGCGTATAGGTAGAATGTTGACCATGTATCGGTGGTGCATTTCGGTACGGTAATTTGGTACCAAACCACATAAAGGACAATGGGCGTCGTACTATGCGAAATTGCCCCAAAGCTCAGCTATAAAGCTATTACCGATGGCAAGAACTTTTATAAGAGAACCAACAAATTTACTACTAACTCGACTTCTAATTGTTTTTATCTTCGGAGTTGAGACACGAAGTTAAGAGTTTTTTAAGATATTTAAGTTAAGATATTTTCAAAAACACTTTTGCCAAATGTAAGTCCATTTGGATTTATAACTTGGTGAATAATAATAATTGGATAGCGAAGCAAAGAATTAATTGATGTAGACACATTAGTGGAAAGTGGTTTGCATCTAAGTAAAAATCTCATCCAATTAAGAAACTACCGTAATGCAAAGGTTTCTTGTAAAGGTTTCTTAATTGTAAAATATTTCTCAGTTTAGAGTTAAATTTGAAAAGAGCGATAATTGAACGTACGCAAGTAACGTAATTGAGGATTTTTCGACGCCCGATGGCGTATACACTAATGGAAAGAGCTTTTTATGAAAACCTATATTTTTAGAAACACAATTATAGCAAATTAGTTCTTTTGGAATTAACTAAAACTGGTAATTTTGACAGGGTAAATCAAATTAAAAACATATAGGATAGGGCACCAAATTATTGGACTGTTTCTGCGTTGCACTCAGCTGCATTTTTAGAATATTTTTCGGATAAACACTAATAGGGTTAAACGAAGTTTGCAGCTTCAAACGACCTGTGCAGTTGGCACAGCTCGTTCGAAGCTGCAAATTTAGTTTTAAGCTAATGGTATCTATGCTAATTTATCATGTTTAATCTGTCTACGGTAACTGGTCAAATAAAACATAGGGTTGGATAGAGAGGGGTATATCTGCTAACTTTATACGAAAAAAATCAACTGCCCCATTCATATACGAACATACGAGTATATAGGTATTTATGTAACTGGACAAAATGTACTAAATAGTCGATTTAATTTAGCGATTTCACAGTTAAACCCGTTGTAAAAGTTGTTCCTAATAATGAGTAATGCCACTGTCCACCACCGTCTTATGTCTTGTTAGATATCGTCTCAACATTGAAACACAATCTACTCGTACTAATATTGTCTAAAAGAAATGCTCCACCTTCAATCAATTGCTTAATGCTACGTTCAATCTATATTCAAGATGACATTCGTTAGCAATCCATCAGGGGGTGAAAGTACTCTTCATTATGAACAACTTTCTTTTAGAAGAATCACAAAGTTCGGTTCGATTAGTTTGAAACTTGCTGTTTATGATCTTGGCGACAAAAAACTACGTATTTTTAGATTTGTCGAAATCAACGCGTAACTGGGTGAAAAGGGATAATCAAGTTTGTTGGGCAGAAATTACTGTTTGCTTCGATTAACACAAAAATTCGGGTCGAATGGAGTGATAGAAACGAATTTCCAAAACTTAACCTCTGCAGCTAGGTTTAAAAAGGAGAAATAGAACAGATTACATTAATTTTTTAATTCTCATTGTTGAAACTTAACATAAATACTTTCAAATAATATTTTTCAGTTAGGTTACTTTGACCGAACCTTATTAATCAATACCTATTGGTTAACGAGCTTGGGCCAAAGTTATACCTTAGGGCCAAAGTAACCCGTAAAGTTTAACGGTTATTAATAATTTGTATACCCCAGTGATGGTAGTGTTAAAGTTCGAAAACGAATATACGAATTTCGAAATTCGCGAAGTTGCGGCCGTAGTCCTAAAAATTTGAATATGCTTTTCTTTGTTTCAGGTTTACGCATTAGAATAGCTAACTTATTTTTCAAACTTTTGACCTGTGTGTTGTATATATGCCGAGTTTGCGCTGATGGAGATCCCATTACTGCTTCCTGGTAAGTCAACTTTATACAAATAAAGTAATGGTTTATTTTATGCTTGTATATTAAAGCCGGGTATAGACTGTTGTAACGTAACATGCAATGCAACAGGTAGGTAATGAAAGAATTTGCCATCTACGTTGCCGTCATGTGTTGTCACAGTATATTATGCATGTATAATAGGTACGTGTTCTGTTCATACGCGTGCTGCATCCACACTTGTGAAATGCTCCTATCATGTTACCGTTCATGTTACGTAACAACAATCTATACCCAGCATAACATTGTTTTGATTCAATTTTCCAGATTTTTTTTTTTAACGGTGCGGCTCAATTTCATTTGTGGATCCTAACAGTATTATGGATTCAAAACACTGGTCGATGGGAGCATAGGGTTCAAATTCCCACCGCTGATTTTTGTTTACATTCCAATGTGAACTCTATTTTTTTATTTGAACGTACAAACGCAATAAACAAAATGGACATTTTTCTAAATCTTTCCTAGGAATAGGATAAATTTATTCATACTCTTAATTTTACGTACTTTTACATAAATAGGAATGCAACTATGCCGGAGGTCGTGGGTTCGATTCCCACCCAGGACAAATGTTTGTGTGATGAGCACGATCATTTGTTGTGTGTCTGGGTGTAATTTATCTATAATATTTATACATTTAATTTTGAAACATATAAGTATGTTTATCAGTGGTCTAGTTTCCATAACACAAGCTCTGCTTAACTTGGGACTTGCGTTGTGTGATAGTTGTAGGTTGTGATGTTATTAACATATAATAACTGTTATATTAGCTACTAATGTAAGGTTAGTTGATATTAAAAACAAAAAAAAAATAGATATGTCATATCCCATGAAATTTCAAGCGACGCACCCAAGACCAAGAGCAGTGGTGGCCAAGTGATAACGGCCCCGACTTACGAGTTGTAGGTCGCGGGTTCAAACCCGGCAAGGCACATTACTTTGTGTAATTTATTTCATCACCACTGCTCTCAAAAGGGTGAAAGAAAACATCGTGAGGAAACCGGCATGTCCTAAAACCAAAAATTCGAAGACATGTGACTTCCACCCACCCGCACCGTGCCCGCGTAGAGGATTACGGCCCGTTCCGTCTTCTAGAGAGGGGGCCTGAGTTCCAGCAGTGGGAATATTATAAGGCTGAAGCTACGCTATGCTAACTAATACCATACAATCCAAGAAAAATCCTTAGTAAGAGCATAAGAGCCAAGTAAGTGAACATGACGTGAATAAAAAATGGGTTTTATTACAAAGTTTTCAGACTGACTTCTGTCTGATCTAGTTATGCTCAATTAGTTTTTCGTGAATCTATTTGAGTTTATCTTTACTTTTTTTGATAGACCGACCAGACATTTTGACAATTCAAAAGTGACTGTAAATATTGGATATTTAAACTTTTCTGATTTCAATTGTCCTTATGCTCCCATTTCTGCTTTTCTCTGTTAACTTAGGGTGGGTTTCTGAATTGAGTATTTTGAATTAAGAACGTCTCAAACTACTTATACTTAAATGCCAAATTTTGAAAGGTTTACAGGCTAAAGTAGAATTTGAGTAATTCTCAACTTCAAATGCGTGGGAATCCGCTTGTAGTTAAATCTATTAGGCAACAAAAAATAACTGACGTTTGTTTCTTTACAGCTACGGCTGCAGGCCTGGGAATAAGACTGAATTCGAATATTCGGCTAACTTGACGGAGGAGGAATTTCAGGAGCACCCGATTATTAATTGGGACGGAATAATATGGGTCAATAGGCCCCTATATTTGTGGGTTGTGCAAGTCATATTAGCTATGATATCTTTTACCGAAGCCATACTACTCGCTTATTTAGGCTACAAGGTAAATTAATTATGTCATCAACTAAATTGAAAATACCGTAAGGGACCATCTATTAATTACGTCACACTGTTGCTGTCTTTTACAGGGTGATACTAGGTTGGGTGGCACACTTATGAAAACAACAAATATTAAATAAATACATTTTAGCTAAAGTTTTGGAAATTTTCTTGAGATTAATTTTATGATGATGGCAAATATTTATTTTGTATTAACAAAATTTAAATACATTTTTATAGTTACATTTAGGCAATGAAGGCACCGGTAACTCGGTGACATGAAATAAAAGGGTAGTCAACTCCATTATTATATTGATGTATATATTTTTTTTTATCATCAATTCTATTTTCAGTCAAATTTCGCAATCATTTTCTATGTATTTTAAAAAAAAAGCTCTTAAAATATAAATGTTTAAAAAACTGCATTTTTTGGGTAATTCTGAGACCTGCATTCACTTAATGAAGTATCTTCTAATAATTCTAAATCTATTTATTAATCCTAAAGTCTCATGTATCCTACTTCGATTACCTAGGAAGAATCACTTTAGGGGGAAGAGCAACCTTTGTTGACCCTCGTAAAACCCCAAGTCCGCTTCGACTGATTAATTAGGTGGAGTAATTGCACTATCATTCTTTATATAGCCCACATAGTGCTGCTGTTACTGTGACTGGTGGGCGCTAGTGTGTGACAAATCACGGTTTTCTCTTCATTAAATAAATCAGTTGAGCCAAGAAAACTAATGGTTCCAATAAGCCGCGCAACTCGATACATAAATGGAAGTTTGAGCGGAAGGTTTTCTAGACAATTGGGTATTTGCCTGTGTTTATTTTTATACAATATTTTATACTAAGCAACAAAAAAAACGAAACAGAAATCTTATTCTGAAAACAGCTTCAAACTTGGTTACCTACTAAATGAAGCAGCTATTAGCGTTTCAAATATTGATTTGAGGAAGAATGGCGGCGTGGTAGGAATATCTCGCTATCTCGTTTGAGCAATGTAATCGTCGTAATGGCGTTGACGTCACATTTCAGTATGTGCATTCATTTACTGTTAATTGACAGTTTCCCCTTCCACCAGATTTGAAAGACCTCTATCGTGATTAATATTGATCGAATACACGAAACAATAAAAAAAATGAGTCAAGTACCCAATTAATCGCAAGGACACTATTCAGGGTTTGCCCTGGCTCTCCTACATTCTTGAATACTTAAAAAATGAGGATACTTAAAAAATCTGTAATAAAAACGACTAACAGTTACTAATTTTGGTTCAAAAACGAAGACTTGGCAAGTCTTATTATGCATAAAATTTACTAAGCCACGTAGATAGTAATTTAATCTAGTAATTTTCGTGTGACAAAAAAAAAAACTTAATTAAAAGTGGTTTGCCGAGCTAGCCACCGTATATAACCCTCTCAGAAAAACTAATTATAACAGGTAGTTATGTCTACATTTGTGTAGCAAGATATCCATTAATGTAGTAACGTAATGATAAAGTAATAATTACATTTTTCAGGGTAATATATGGCAGCAAGTTTTATCGTTTCACTTCATCCTGGAAATGGTGAATACTATACCTTTTGCATTGACGGTAAGATTTTTTATTAAACATTGTACCTTTATACTTATTTTTTTTTTATGATTACACGTTTATTCAAATTAAAATTTTTATCTTAATCTAGTATGAACACTAACAAATAAATAAAATGTTGACGACTGAACCGGTATGATCTGTGTTACAGTTGACAGTATCTTTCTCCCTATTTACTACTATATATATAATCTGCTAATTAATGAAGCAAGCAATATATATATATATATATATATTTGTAAAACTACTTACTCTTCACTGTTTCATTTCTTATTGTATTTTAGAACCACACACCCAAAATTGTCTTATTTAATTTTGAGTTATATAGGTTCCGTGGGTTAGATACGTGTTACCTATTATATCATATTTTAATATTGATAAGGTACGTAACAATTCTTTAAAATCACAAAAATAATAATAGTTATAATAATCGTTTATTTCAGGCATTAAACCCATAGTAACAAATAGTATTACTCATACATCATAATATAATAAACAGATTAAAATAAATACATTGGAATTATATAAACTAAATTAAAATTAATAAAAAAGAAAATTAAAATTTAATTAATTAATTAATCATTGTTAATGACTACTGATTTATAGAAGACCTACGTCACGTAGATTATCTCACTAGGGACTGTTCCACAAAACAGCTGTGTTATAAAGACTTTTTTTTTAATAAATTGATGTTGAAGATAAGCACATTCTGATTTCAGTTGCCGTTTCCACCTCTCAGAAACCTTTTCATACCAGTGTTTCTGAACTGTTGGCTGGCGAAAAGGTCACTAGAAAACATGTTTGTAAGTAATTTTAATTCTTAAATCACAATCACATACGAATAAAATTTAAAGAGTATAAAAAGACGTTTAACCAAGTAGAATATTTGTTCATCAACGATTAGGTTCAACATGCCATAAATGTACATATAGGTAAGTATGTATATCACCCTAATGTTTTTTTTTTAAATGGCTTGGATAACTGCTCCTTTAAGCCATATCTTCGTAATAAATTGTTCATTTGTTTACCATTAGAATAGTATATAGATGTACACATTCTAATGTTTTTTTAGTATTTGGCAGCAACTGTATCCAGTCAATCTTTTCAGCAAACTTTGCTGAGGTAATCAACACTACAATAAAATTCCGCATATTGTCCAGTTGCGCAGACATTTGAGATATAAAACAACATCAAATTTACATCACAATATCCACTAAAAATCCATTTGCGAATAATTAAAACGGCCACTGAACTTCACTCGAAAAAATTTCCGCCTAAAACGCAAAGGCTTTTCTTTTTGATTTCGTCACAGGTAACAATAAACAACGGTGATTTTTTATTAAACACAGATCATGCGCATATTTATAGTCTTAATATTTAATGAAAATTTAAATTGTGTTTATTAACAGAATGTCATAAATAAACATGATTATTTACATTTTAATTGGCTATTACCAACAAATTAACGTTTATCTGTGTAAAAATATTTGTGTTTCTTTTTAATTTTAGGATGTATAGCGGTTTCATACCTTTGTTTCTCTTTCAACCTGCAAAGACTAAAAAGAAAATGAAATCCTATAAACATAATCATTTGTGTGTTTTGCGAAAAAATGTCGAATTTACCATTAGAATTTAATTAAATTAGAGTTTTGAAGAGAATCGATTGAGGCAGAAAATGCTTGCGATACCCTCTTACCATCAAAATCCAAACTAAAATGTATGGCAACTTTAGAAAAGTTTCTTCAGTGGAAAATGAACAAAAAGGCGTCGTCATTTTCAAAGAAAGTATGTCTTCGTAAGTGGATTGAAGAACGTCGTTTGATACACGTGGAATTTTGTCACTGCAGCACTCAGGGGAGCTGAGTGCTGCAGTGACAAATTTCCACGGGTGAATTATGCCTCGGTTTCAATAACAAAGTATCTACACACTAATTATCGCATTGACATATATATTACTAGCTTAAGGACCAGGCCAACCGCGCGGCTAAATGGCACTAGCGCGCTGGCCCTAAAATTATAGTTTAGGGTTAACGCGTCTGACAGTGGTCTGTGTGCGAGAGTGAACGAACCTTGTCATAAAAATAACTAGTTGTGTGACGAAGGCTGCAAAAATTACAGTGCGGCAGTCACGTAGTTCGGATGAGTTATCACAGATGTCGCTATTTTTTCTTGTCTTATGAAGGTTTGTAAGAAAATGTTCAATTGGGCGCATCCTTCCTTTCGAAGTCATTGAGGAATCGCCTCTCAAAGATGGGAAGTAGGTACCTACTAAGTCACGAGGTCGCAGACGCGGGGCAGTAGCTAGTTTTTAAATATAACACATCAAAGTCACTAATTGGAGTCAACTGGCAACAACGTGCGACTCCAATATGCTACCATCCTCAAACCATAATGCCGTTATCTGAAAAAATCATATTTTGAGTTACGCACAAAAAATAGTGTAGAATCTATAATATGTATATAAAAGGAGAAGCTGACTGACATCTCAGCACACAGCCGAAACTATTGGGTCTAGAACCGTGAAATTTTGCACATAGTTTCCTCTTATGACATAGGCGAGCACACAGAGAGGATTTTCCAAAATTCAGTCCGTAAACTGATGAAACGGTGGTCCAAACTTTGTATGGAAAAACTTACTATCACGCGGGCGAAGCCGCTGGCAGAAGCTAATTATCTATAAATTATTCCATAGAGAGATCGGTATAAAATTTTTAGCATCTAAAAATTAAAATGGGATTGGATGGGTCACATCAGCCGTATACTCACTGGCCGTTGGGCAAGAATGTCTACAAAGTGGGTACCTGAGGAAGGACTACACCGCCGAGGTCGACCTGGGAAGGGGTGGCAAGATGACCTGAACGCCTACCGCAAGGGCTGGTTCGAGGTGGCTCAAGAAAAGAATACCAGGAAGAATTTGGAGGAGGCTTTTGCCCTGCAATGGGAAAGTATAGGCTAAATAAAAAAGTAATAAAAACATAAACCCGCCAAATATCAGTTAACAGCATTTTAGCTTAGGGGCGGCAGTAGGTAGGCTTGAACGTGCAGGTGGTTGGGTGCGCAGCTCGGGCACGGTTTACCTATACAGTATTCCAACTTCATACAAACGGATGAAGCGCGAACTATACCTACGTGCCTCGATCTCGGCATGTGACCAACTTATAATATATTAGTCTATGGTCGTGAGTGTGCCGCAGTGACGAACGGACAGTCTGTTGTTTTTTTAACAATAACTGCGAGATATTTTCGCTAAAAATAAATTCAAGTACATATTTACATATTTAATATGACGAGTAGGATATATTGTGCTGTTTTTGGTTTGTTTTAATTGAGCTTTACATAAGAATGAGGATTTTTTATGCTTAAAAATTTAATAATAAAGCATTTCGTACACGTCTCAATCGAGGCGCAAATATTATAAGACCGATTTGTTATTCAAACATAAACATGGTTTTTTTAATTAAGTCTACCAATCAAAAACAAAGCGCATTTTTATTGAACGCTTCTCACAAAGTATTTTATTTGTTATAAAAAAGTATATTTAGTAACATTTCAAAGATATGGCCGAGTTACAACACTGTATATATAATATTACCGTGGCTCCGGGCACCAATGCACCACGACGCGACGCCGCGGTTGAAAATAAAAGATGAAAGACTGTTTTCGAGTTTCGCTATCCTGCAAAGTGCGCGCCACCAGCAGTAATTGGGATCAATTGATTGAATTTTAACATTCTGAGCAAGTTGAAACTAATTATGACTCTTGTTTTTTGACCTTTTGGAGACACTCGACATTAAATATGCTACGGACCGGAGCATGGCTCGCTAGATGGCGCTGAAATTATTTTTTATGGTACTGTACCTTAAAAACAAATGGAATAAATGAAAACCTTATAGGATCACATTGTTGTCCGTCTGTCTGTCTGTCAAGATCTTTTATCTCGGGAACGCGTGGAGGTACTGAGTTGAAATTAAAGCCATATAGCTACTTAAGTCTGCGGTCCCTCGAAGCTATGCAAAAATCAAACATTTAAAGTAACGAAAAAAATACGCCCGTGTAGGTATATCGATCGCAAAAAACGTATATTTCCACACTCCCGTAACATACGTAAACGTACTTCCCGTTGATCTAGAACCCTGAAATTTGGAATGGAGCTCTTAAATAACACAGATATAAGAATAAATCTTAAAACTGAAAATTTGTAGTTACGTCACTAAAATTGAAGTTTGTCATTGCAGCCGAATCGAAATTCACCCGAGCCGTATAGGCGAGGGTGTTATGGAACCGAGTGCTGCAGTGACAAATCTCCACGTGTATCAAACGACATTTTTCAATACACTTACGAAGAAATACGATTAAAAATCCACCAATAATCTATCTTCTATCGGAAAACTACTTATGTTACTTTATTTATGATTACTACTTACGACGCATTTTTGTTAATTTTGTACTAAAGAAAATTTACCAAAATTACCTTACAATTTAGTTTTGATTTGATGGCAGCAGGTTATCGCAAGTATTTTTTTACCTCAATCTCTTAATCTGGCAGCGTAGCATCTAAAGGATTCTCTTCAAATCTTCTTTTTCAGAACTATCACAAATGAATAAGTTTATTAATATTAAGTATACCTTTTTTTCCCGCGTATAACCTTTGCAGGTTGAAGTAAAAGTATCAACCCGTACACATCCTAATATTAAAAACATAAAAATCCAAATATTTTTGAATTTAGAACACAGACAATTGTTAATTTGTTGGTATTAACCAATTATTGCTTACGTAATCGTGTCTATTTATCATATTCTGTTCAAAAACACAATTTAAAATTTAATTAAATATTAAAACCTTAAAAATATCCGCCGCTTTGCTTTAAAAAAATATAATTATCACCCTTGACCGTGACGAAATAGGAATGAAAAAAACCCTTGTTTTGATAAATTAAAGAAAAGCACGCGGGTGATAAACATGCCATATCGAACCTAATCGTAGTGAAAAAACTTTGTCGATTCGGAAAAATCTTCTATACTCGATTCAGGAATTAAGCTATTTACATAAGTTAGTTTGTACGGAATCCTCATTGCGCGAGTCCGACTCGCATTTGCCCAGTCTTTTTTAGTTGCTTTTTGTTTTTAAGGCATTAAGTATTAAGCCAGGAAAATGGTATTTAATCGAAAATTCCACTTTATTGAACTTATTTAAATTATTACCTAAAAACCACCTAATTCAGACTCATATAATACAGCTATAGTAGTTACGTATAGCGCTATAATCCTCCCGACCGAATTTCGATCTCGGTAGATAATCTCAAGGAGATGCACACACAGGTATGTACGCAAACACAGATGTGCTCTCTGTTCCCATAGTCTCATAATCCAACAGGACTGTAATCTGACAGGACCGGAGAAGTACCGGGCGCATGACCAACGTCTTTACGTGCTTTCCGAGGCACAGGGGTGTCACACTCGTACCACCAACTTCCAAATTCCGGACCGCTACAGAATAATAATTCGTAATGGAAAAACCCAGTAGCACTTTTTACTCGACCGGGGAATCGAACCCAGGACCCCATGCTATGCAAGATTTATAGTTAGAGTCGTGAACATGCGCCATGTAACATAGCCATACTCGGGCCCACAATTTAGCTCAGCATAGGATGGAATGATATAAAAATAAAATGTAGGCGAGATTAATACCTACGTATATATATAATTAAAATTATTAAAAGCATCAGCATAACCCTTCAAGTTAAAACTATCTTTCAATGTATATTTACTAAAAACATGACGTTTGAGACCAACAATAACTTAGAAACTTCATCATCTAAGCCGAAAAACGTCCACTGTTGGACATAGGCCTCCCCCAAGTGTCGCCACAATAAACGGTCCTGTGAATCTCGCATCTATCGAATTCCTGCAACTCTTGCCAGGTCATCGGTCCACCTTATAAGAGGCATTCCAACACTGCGTCTTCCAGAACCTTGCGGCCCCAACGGCTCAACGGCTGTTTTGCGAGCAATGTGCCCTGCCCATTGCCATTTATACGCGACATAGCGCTATCGTCGGCAACTTTTGTTCTCCTGCGGATATCTTCATTTTTGATACGATCACGCAAGGAAACTCCGAGCATGGCCCTTTCCATTGCCCTTTGGGCAACTTTAAGCCTTCTGATGAGGCCCATTGTGAGCGACCACGTTTCAGAGCCATATTTCATCACTGGCAACACGCACTCGTCATAGACTTTCGTCTTGAGACACTGTGGTATGTTGGACGAGAAGATACCGCGCAGCTTCCCAAACGCCGCCCAGCCGAGTCGGATTCGACCGTCGACCTCTTTCTCGAAATTAGATCTACCCAACTTCGAGTGTAGAGTCTCCGATCTTGACAGGAGTGGGTGCTACATGGCTGTTTACCATGACTTTGGTTTTGTCCATGTTCATTTTAAGTCCCACTCTTTCAGAAGCTCCTCCGAGGTCATTGAGCATTGTGCTGAGCTCCTCCGTAGTCTCAGCTATGACTACTATGTCGTCGGTAAACCGAAGGTGAGTGATGTACTTGCCATTGACATTAATGCCCAGTACACTCCAGTCCAGAACCTTGAAGACACCCTCCAGTTCGGCCGTAAACTTAGAAAGTTATTTTGATGAATTTAATGATTATAATTGTGTAAATAGATGTACCTATGTTAGATATTGTTCAGACCAAACATATTGTCGGCCACTGACTATGAGTTGGCGTAACGCAGGTTATCGCTTTTCCACTGTACCGACTATACGCTATTACGTAGTGCGTTGTCACTGACTCTCGATGACTGAAATTGTGCTACGCGTAGCAAGCCTACTCTTTTGTTCGCACAAATAAGCATTCTACGCTATAGCATACTGTCGGTTTGATGAGAAAGAATACCTAAACGCAATGTGCTGCAAAAGAAAAGTCCACGTTCACACTGGAAATGATAGTGAGCATACTCACAGTTATCGTGGACAATACTTTTGATGTGAACGATGCCTTAATCTCGCCTATAATATTTCGGGCTAACCTGGAACTTTCACTTATAGATGTTAATAAATAATTATTAGTTTCCCCGAATGAAATAACTCGTTGCACTGCCGTTCACTCTCTTTTGCAACATTTCAATTTGACATTTTGTTGATTTCAGAACGACCTTCACAGAGCTATGCAGAAGTCCCAATCAGCACTCTCGCAACAATTAATGATATTGTGCGTCACTCTGCTCTGCCTGGTCTTTACAAGGTAAATAACGTGTTTCTAACTTCATTACTGATCAGCCTAAATTTTTAGACGTTGTGTATTTATTGTTTTATTTATATTAAACGAAATATATACAAACACTGGGTACTAAGACGGTACGTCTAATAGCCGATGGTTGCACTGTCTCAGCTATTGTTTGAGCACGATGAAAACTAAAAGCCTAATCAACAGCGCTGCCAGTTGCTCGCAATCGAACTCGCTCCGCAAAATACAGACTGCAAAGACGAGCTTAAAGCACTTATGTCTTAGTTCGAGAGAATTAAATGAAGCACCTAAAGCAAAAATTTGGTAGGGTAGTCTCCTAAGATTTTTTTAAGACTAATCTTAAGATAGCTTTTTGAACTTTTTCAAGAAGTAAAACGTAAGTACTCCCATAAGGATTGCCATGTGGGTGGTTAAACTCGCGCATATTTCTCATAACACAACTGAAACTCCAATACGATACTCCGTATGATCGTAGAAAATTAATCTCATTTCGACCAAACTCCGAGATCCTTTACAGAACCTCGGACTATCAATTCATTGCCTAAGAAGTATTGTTCATGCCCAGGATTATATGTAGGTACGACTAAAAAACAACGCAGCACTTAGACATATTTAAAATCGCTCCATTGAAAAACACCATAATGTTTTAAGGTCTCAGCAAGGTACCATGATCTTGAAAAATAGAGGTCCCAAAATAAAGCCTTGAGTTACTCTAGACCGTGTGTGATAAGGTAAGGACGAAATAGCTACCATATCGAGCATTCTACTAACGATATTCCCTATAAGTAACTTCCCAAAAATTTTAGTAACTTAGAGAAAAATTTAGGTTATTAAGTTTAGTAAGCAACACGATCAAATGCTTTCTTAAAGTCAAAATAAAGAACATCATCTTGTATACCTTTTTCTAAGTGCTGAAAGATAAGACCCACTAGCGTTGGTAGTAGTTATTAGTAACAGAGTGATTACACCGGAAGGTCAGTACGGAAAACACAATCAATCAATACTTATCGCACCTTGTCACTTGACCGTCCTTTGACAATCAAAACCTGAACTCAAAGATAAACATCAAATATGAGCCAGGAATCAAACCGGTAGATTTCAGAACAAAACAATGTATTATTTCATCATTTAATGGTGTAGCTATTATAAGGATGAATGACAAGATGTAGATGGAGGTGATGAAAGTAACGATATATGACAAGATTTCGGTTCTTGATTAGGATATTGGTTTTTAAGAAATTCAGTGATTTTTTTTTATTTTTCCAAGACTCCTTTTAAGTGTTTTTCGTTATTACTAATAGTTTAGGACTATGTCAGCCACACCAACTTGGAATTTCACTCATTATTTAGTATTTTTATAATCATTCAATTCTAACAGTGAAGATCTGGGAAACTTTATACGCAACTTTTTTATCGTCGCGGTAATTCGAATCATTTTTTTATAAAAAATGTGTTTGTTTTATTTATAAATATTTTCTTTTAAAAATTGTAGTATAAACATATTTAAAAACAATTAATTAATTATAATAATACTTCCATACAAATAATAAACAACTTAATAGAATATATATATAGAAACTGAAAATAATAGTATGTAGAAACGCAAAAAAAAATATTTTGACTCAATTATTTACTTGTGTCTTGTACAAGATTCTTTAGATCATGTAGTGTACTTAAGGTAAATATGTATATGAGTCCACAGTCGTATTAGTTTTCTGTAATAATTATATCAACAATAAAATCGGATTCTACTCTATCGAACATTGCGAAATTATTTCCTCAAAATATGTTCATTTCTCTTACAACCGTGCTTAAGTACAGCGCAGCTTAACCTGTGGCATCCTGAAGTTAAAACTTTTGCTAACTCAGGATTATAATTGTACAAATCACACTGTAGGTCGCAGTTACGCTAGATGTGCACATCACAAAAAAACGTCCAGTGTACAGAAATGAGTACTTTCAGGAGATCTGTTTGATTCATGCCATAAGATAAAGAATAAGATAACTAAAAACAAATATTAATTTCCAGTGTCTGTGGCATCCAGCACTTTCAACGAGCAGGGCATCGCCACCTGAACTTGTTCCAAGCTACCTACTTCGTGGTGGTAACCTTCTCAACTGTGGGCTACGGCGACTTCGTACCCGATATTTGGCCATCACAACTCTTTATGGTCATCATGATCGGGGTGGCACTGGTTGTCTTGCCTACGCAGGTAAATAAATTATTAAAATCGAATTACGAACAAACGGTGTATTGCTGCCAGATATTATTTCATCACGATACGTAATTTTCGTATTTACTAAATAGATACAAAAAACCGTTACAATTCGTCAAAATTCACACAGGGAAAACTCCAAATATTCGTTCTTGATCTCGGCAAAATTTGGCTACAAATCATAAAAATGTCTATTTGCTTTAGTATTTGAAGGCATTTAATGATATATTATTGTATAAATCGGTATAACCTTGCGTCAGTAAACTGACGTACCTATATAGCGTTTGAAAAGATAAATATAGGTTATATATTCAATGTTTCTTTTACTTCTAGATCACCAAACAAATGGGGATGAAACTTGTTTTAACCTTTGTGTGCACGTGGAACAAACAACTGCGCTTACACCAAGGACTTGTAAGGCTACTTACTTTTAACTTAGATAATATCTAGGTGTAAAACATTAAAAAATTTAGTCTTTAACCAATGGTTCGATCCCAAAAAGTCACTGATCATTTTCCACATGTAGGAACCGTAGTAAACCGTTTCACATTAGAATCATTTGATAAGAAAATCATTTGGTTACGACTGCATCTTACAACAGAACTACTTCACTTCCATGTAATAATATTATGCAAACACGTCGACATATACATTTTTCTGAGGATTACTTAGACAGGTCACACCACAAAAACACCATAGCGACCAATTATTCGATAGTCAGTGGTGGTTTAAGGTACATCTGCCGTGACCATGCGTTTGGTTTGCAACAAAACAAACAAGATAATATAAAATACAAATATTTTAGAAAACAAGCTTGTATGCCATATGGGATTTATTATGACGTATTTTCTGAACAAACCTTTTTGTTTCATAAAAATATAATTAGTCTGCCATCTTCAGGAGTCCGCCATATTGGATTTAGAATCACTTAGCTAACCATACATTCGTTTGCAAATATATTTCAATGTCTAGACGGTTGCGCGGGAGTGCTCCTACGTGGGTATTATATAGTCTTCACATATAACTGCAACTGCTACTTGGTTTCATAAAGTTATGTGCCCAACGACATTTTCGCCGCTACTCACTGTGTACTCATCTGAAAGGACCCTGGAGTGGTTGTAACATTTTCAATTTAATATATACAATATAAAAGTATCTATCATATATAAGTATTTATTAATATTAACCGTAGTGGTGTTTCTATTTTTTAATTACGAAAATTACGTATCATTATTTCATAATTATAATATCTATATAATGACAAACTTTGTAGCATCATATACGCTGGCAAAACTGGTTAGTAGGACAGCCTGTGTTTCTCGGACTGTTTAACTGGTTAGCTAAATTAAAAATATTCTATTGTGTAATACATTCGCATAGTTTAAAATACATATAAGCTCTGAAAGGAGACGATTGAATTGGTGCATGGAACTATTGTTAACTTAAGTTATTGGGCTTAATTCTTTTTCGTTGGTTCATAGACAAAGACGTTTTGTCAGACCAAAGCCCACGTTTAGTGTTGTCATATTCAATTTATTTATGTCGATTAACAGAAAAGCAAATATGGTCGAGAGCAAGGAATGCGATCCAGTTACATAGTACGTAACATCTCGGAAATATAAGGGAAAATATTACCCAACTTTGCCTTAAAATGTTTGTATCGGTACAGCTTATCTAACCGCAAGACATCTGTAGGTACCAACTGACAGCGTACCCAGAAGTAATACAATGCACTGCTACAGCAGATGGTAATCTCAATTTATGCTTTAAGTAATAATTGATGATTTTTGAGATGCAATCCATAAACTGAAGTTCGCCATCCTTCAGCTGAATGTAATCTATAACCTTTAGCTTGATATCCTTAAAAAATCATTTGCTCGACAAAGCTAAACGCGTAATGAACGCTGTTAAATTGACAAAGTTAAAAGATTGCGTTTTTGGGTGCGACCTGAATGATCTCTTTTAAAACGTCAATTTGAGCTCAAAACATAAATTGACGATCGCCATATTTTTGGCTACGGATACATGATTTACTCACTTTTTGGTATATTGTATTACTGAACAATATGTTGAATGCCTAAGGAAGAACTCCGTTCACCCATGTCTACTTTTTGCGTCGGTTCAGAAGCGTGTTGCCGACTATCGCCTTAACAACGTGCAATTACGTTTACGTATCGCTACTAATGCGCGACTGCGTTGATGCAAACGCATGACGGCATGACTGTGTTGAAGCTTCAACGTTATTCACGCACGACTGTATCGATGCTGCATCGCCTGTTGTATTCATACTGTAAATAATTATAAACACTTAAATAAAAAGCCGTAATACAAGACTTATTACTGGAATAAACTATCATTCTTAGCTTACGAGACATTAAAGCTTATTTTATCGTGTAGAAAAATATGTATTTCGTAACAGTAAATATTTTTATAGTATGGGAATTTTATATAAATTAAAGACAAAAATGACCTAATTTAAATTTAAAAAAAAGACAAAAAATAGGTATAATATAATTATCTATTTAACTTAGGTCGTATCTTAGGAATCTTCTTAAATTCTGTAGTCAAACTCCCGATTTCTATTCGTACTCCTATACTGCGCTGGTAGTGTGGTGGAAAAACTCATTACCGCCTGACATTAGGGCCTGCTAAACTCTTAAAAAAGAAAGTGAATAACATAATTATAACATTATTTAGTATGTATTATTGTGATATTTATTTTACTATCTTTATATTGTGTGATATATTCTTTGAAAGTATTATTTTTATTTCTTTTCTACTACTCTTCTACTCTCACACAGTGATCTATATCTCTATTTTTTCAACTTTCCTGTCGCAGTTATGCTGGAAGAAATTTCTTAAGAAAAAAGCATCACCTTTGTACCTATTTTTTATTTCCTTCTTCTTGTCTGTTGTACGTGTATTTATTAGCAAGTACATTAATTGTTAAATAAATTAACAAAGAAATTTTAACTTTTCAGTTCGAGCAGCTTGCATTTACATGGATGGAGAGGCAGAAGCTTGGAGGTTCATACTCGTCGCACCGCGCGCAGTCTGAGAAGCACGTGGTGGTGTGCTCGACGACTCTGCACGCTGACACTATAATGGACTTTCTAAATGAATTCTACGCTCATCCTCTGTTACAAGACTACTATGTAGTGTTGCTATCTCCTATGGAACTAGACACCACTATGAGAATGATATTACAGGTGAATTTCATAAAATAGTTTATCTTCACATATAAATAAATATCTAACTGATAGGCTTTGTAAAGAAATAGTACAAGTGGGCAGAGTTTGTTATTACAGTCAAGATGATACAAACCCGAACCGAAAGGGTGCAAACAAACCAGTGTGCCAAATCCGTTCAACCATCACACCGCGTTCATCGTCGTCATGTATTTTTTAGAAAAAATAAATTAACACATAACAGTTTATAATACACACACCTCATTTAGTAAATGAAAATAAAACATCGTTTGATACGCATCTGTCAGATATTTGGAGAAGAAAATTCATTTAATTATATACTACCAATAGACAGGACATAGCGAACAAAATCGTAATCCGAAACTTGTTACCTAGGAGTAGTAAGTCGCTCAGTCTAGTGTGGACGACTGGACCTAACTTCAGTTTATTTTCGTAAATATTTTTCGTATTTACTCTGTAATTAATTAGAATTTAATGATTTCCGCAAATAGTTCCAGAAAAAATAGCGTAAAAACATAAAAATTACAAATTTAATTCGCATGTTTTTTATTGAAAGCTAGATGACATAGGATGTCATTTTTCTAAGACATTTCTTCTGATGTCCACTCTATAGTATCTCTTTAGATCTGTTTGGTTAAACCTGATTGAAGGAGTTATAAAGAAATCCTTTTATTGGACCTAGAAAAGGTCCTTTTTTTCTAGGTCCATGTTTATTGGCTCATAGTTCCTATGCTCCACAGTTGCCCACGTTATTGTAATACTTATTCAAATTAACCAATTGGTACATATTACGTTCTTGTCAATTCTGAGTTTTTTGTCCATACAATTTGGGACATCTCCTTTAAATAAATATTGAGGCCTTACCTCGAGCTCTAAACGCGATTCATTTCACGACCTAAATTGAAACGGTAATATGGATCTGTATAGGACGTATAGCTCAATCCCACTTTCTGCTCGCACGATTGTCATTTTAATACGTCATGGTGAGACCACAAATCCACGAAGTGATTAAATTTTCCTGCTTAGAACTGTCATTTATACATATTTATTACTCTTGATTTTTTGTGTTTTGCGCTATTATCTGTCTCAATTTCTTATTATTTCACTATTTTCTCGAGATTTATTAACAAACTAGAAGTTCAGTCTTTTGCATGTATTTTTTTTTTCATATTTCAGGTTCCCATTTGGGCCCAAAGAGTAATATATATACAAGGATCTTGCTTAAAAGATACCGATCTAATAAGAGCACGGATGAACGAAGCTGAAGCGTGTTTTATTCTAGCTGCCAGGAACTACGCAGACAAAACGGCAGCCGATGAACATACAATTTTAAGGTAAAAAGTTCTTTAAGTGGTAATTTTTTTAATGAATTAGAAAAATTGTAGCCTATATACACCGTTAAATTTTGATCGTTTTAATCCGGTGGAGAGTCGATCCGGTACAATGAATATATGTAACACTATCGATTTGTAAAGATAAAATAAAAAAATAAAATACTTTTTTTCTAAAACTCGAACTAATATACACGTATACGAAATTAATTTCTTTAAGTAAAAGAGTCTAATCAAAGACCAAAAAAAAAATGTAATGCCTGTAGTCTCCAAGATAATAACATTAATAATTATGACGGCAAAAGAATTTGACGGAAAAATTGGAACCCAAAGCCTAGTGTTTATTACACGTGAATTATTATGACAATTTTATTTACAGATCGTGGGCCGTGAAAGACTTCGCACCAGCAGTGCCGCAATACGTGCAGATTTTTCGTCCTGAAAATAAGTTGCACGTAAAATTTGCAGAGTTTGTAGTTTGTGAAGATGAATTCAAGTACGCTCTTTTAGCGAACAACTGCACGTGTCCAGGAGCTTCTACACTTGTTACTCTTCTTCTCCATACCAGCCGAGGACAGTAAGTTAAACTTTTATTAAAAAAATCGTTTACACATTTGCTTAAGTTCTGTAACCTTAACCGACACAAAAGTTTCGGATAAAAGCAAAATCTAAATGACAGGTTACGAAAGGCTTTCGTTTTTATTACCGACCAAATAATCTAAACTAGAAATAAAAATCAAATCTCATTTACTTTTAGAATTTTGAAATATAATATACGTCATCTCCGTAACTATCGGAAAATCTAAAATAATTTCATATTCGTAACCGTATCTGAAACCGGTCTTATATTATTGCTATATCCGTGTCTAGATCCAGAACTTCATATCCACAACACTCCTGATGTGAATGTTGAGATTCTCTTACACCCTTATTTATAAAGTAATACTTGTTACTAAGTAAAAGTAATTACTTGTTACTAAGTACTTGTTACTAAGTAAAAGTAATACTTGTTACTAAATAAAAGTAATTACTTGTTACTAAGTAAAACCTTATTAAGTCATTACTTGACGTTTGAAATCTTCATTCAAAATTAAAAAATTGTTAACTATAGAAATATAGATTTTAATTTTACTTGTTTATAAATACGGGTGTAAGATTCCAGCACCCTCTTCTTGATTTATCAGTGAAGACTCTAATTCTCAAAATTCTGATTTATAAATGAAAACAAAGCCCGTCATAGTTGAATTTTGTCGATGAGACTGTTGCTAGTCTCTTTGCCTGTGGCCTGAACCTTTACTCGTACAGGATAAGCCTTGAGCAGTGACACGCGTCACGCTTCGCTGCTTCATGGGTGCTGTGACAACATTTGGGTGGTAAATGTTAACGACGCAATAAGGATTCAGATGCTATTTGAATATTTTATATATTTTTTTGTCGTTGAGAACCATCTAGCGTGCGTCATTACTACTTATTACAAGATACCAATGCCCTTATCATATATTTTTACGCGTCTTGCAACATTATGTTTATTGAAGTGTGGCATCGTCCAAAACAACTTGTACATTTAGTTTTAACTTTCTTACAGGGAAGGTCAACAATCGCCTGAAGAATGGCATCGACTATATGGGAAATGTTCGGGAAATGAAATTTACCACATTGTTTTAGGTGATAGTCGATTTTTTGGCGAATACGAAGGAAAAAGTTTTACCTACGCTAGTTTTCATTCGCACAGAAAGTAAGTTTGGTATTGTTTTTAAAAAAAAAAATGTATAACGAATATGACAGACGTTTGTAACTTGTTTTTTGTCAAGGTATGGCGTTGCTTTAGTTGGAGTACGGCCAGCTGAGCTACCTGAATTTTATGAAGAAACCATTCTGTTAAATCCTGGCCCTCGACATATTATGAAAAGTAGTGATACTTGCTACTATATGAGCATTACAAAGGAAGAGAACTCTGCTTTTGTAGTGGCTGAAAAACAAATAGAACAGAAACCGACAATACCAAAAGACCAAACTGCATGTAGTCTACTTTCTAATGAGAAGAAACCAGGTGATGCAGAGGAGGTTTCTGACCAGCAGAAGAAACCAGACGGTAGTAGCGTCGCTCAATACGACCTTCCACAAGTGATTCTCCAAGCTCCCGCGAGTTCCACACCAAAAGCATCGCCATCACGCATCAACCAAGCTAATACTGTATCATCCGCTAATTTTACTGTCACTAGCTGTGAGTGTCACAGTTGGTAAAAACCAAAAGTAGATCGAATGCATATTCCCATCCCTAATATTTCTAACAACATGCATTCGGCCTACTTTCTTTTTAGTTCGCTTATTGCTCGTTGTCTTTGTTGACGAAATATATAACTTACTCAATCGATGAGTCTGATTATAACGTTGAAGGCAAATAGCAACTCACTCATTCCAATAAGAAAAGTACTGATAACGAGGCAAATAAGCAATTAAATTATTATGACTAACTTCAACACAGTACACTTAAAAGAGATGTTTACAGTTTTAAAGTTGTTACCTTCCTTGTTATCGTGTACCTCTCCATAATCTTTATAATGCAGGGATCCACAAAACGGTCAGTGGCTTGGGTGTGCTTCATGTTAAGTAAAATCATCTCAATGTATTATCAGAAACAATATCATAGCCCTTGAATTGAGTTTCACCAAGTAAAAAAATATTGCATGCCACGTTTGTATGATAACATTGCATTTAGTTACATGGAGTGAGGAGTGTGGATCCATTTCGAGGTTGATATAAATAAACCATGCCACGAAATCACCAGATGCATCTTTGTTTGGACATAACTACTGTGTCAGAGGCAGTAGGTTTCTAAAAGAGAATGAGGGGTTTTGACTCGAATGTTTGATCAAGTTGTAGTCAATGTCATTTGATAGGTCGTAATAAAATACTTTCATTTTGACACCATCAGACACTATATATAAGGTTACAATTATTACCCATTCAATTTTATCGATATACAAATTTCGGTTTTTGTCGGCACAAAATTGAAATCTTTCGGTGGTGAATGCCTTTCTACCCAATCTGCCTTAAATTCTGAGAAAAATATATCTTGGTGAGAGTCACAGTTTAAGATGGAGGATTTCCTGGAGCTTCCTATAAAATCCTTCGTTCCTATTTGGTGAGTTAGAATTCATTAATATTACTTAATCATCTTTTCACTATATTTATCGACAAACCGATACGGGCAAATTTTCTTGCAGCTCGTCCATAGCTGTACAATCTAGGCACTGTCTAATTTCACAAGGTTCCTTCAGATTAGCAGATATCCGCACTCACTTTAGATAGACTTCTATAAAGAACCGAAGGCGCCGTTCGCAACTGAATGATTTTTTCGAATGAATACATTCGAAACTAAAACGATTTTACTAATGACTGTTAGAAATGGAATGGTATTATTATTAATGGAGCTTTTATTAAGACCTTTCAAATGGTATAATATGTACCATAACTTGCAACAGATCTGGGTATGAAGTTCGTACAGAAGTATATTGTCATTTAAGTGCTATTATTGTTACCGCTCATTCCTTTTAACGTAGAAAAAATCTATCTCTCTTTCTTCCTTTTTCTACACCTTTGATGAGTATGAGGTTCTTCTATAATAGTACAGTATGATACAAGTTTATAATGTTAGTGATTACTGCTGAGGTGGCATTTAGACCCCAGCGGCGAGGACTAAGAGAGCCGAAGATAGTAATCATCAATATTCACTTGTACCATACGACGTTTTTCAATACACTTGTGAAGAAAAATAATTTAATTACTGTTTAGTCAACAGCAGCGGCAGCAGTTATGATTTTTTTGTGATATGGCGATGAAAATTTAATTTATTTTCTGTTAAATAAAATTTGCTGTATGGTACTCAATATTACAATAAAATTCTGTCTCTATTTTGCCAAGATTGCGCCAGCTTTAATGATCCTACACATTGTTCGATTGTAACAATTTTACATGACAATAATAATAATAAATTTATTGAAACATTGTTACAATAATTGCCTTATATTAAAATTATCTTAACTTAATGTAGATCTGTAACTAGTGACAAGTTTCCTTGTGCAGTCAGAGCGGTGGTCCCCAAACTCGGTGGAGCCCATCGACCTATATTCTTGCGATAGACAAGCACGTTCATATAAACTATTTGTCAAAATACTGAAAAGTTCAAACAAAAAATCGCTGCAGCGCTAGATTGCCATTATGTCGTCTAACAAAACTTTAAAACTTACAGCGCTAAGACAGCTTATAGAGGATATTTTTTCGCGACCAAAAGGTCTAAAGCGCCATGAATTTTCCTAGTGCTTACGCGTTTCGTTCAACTTAGTGTGATGAAATGTCATCTATATAGATTTTTATACCGCAGAAGTGACACAGTTTCTTGCCTACAATACTTCATTACAATAATACTCTATTTCAAAATGTAATTATAGTGTATGTAAAAACGAGATCTAAATAACAGTAAAATAAATAAATAAATCAGTAATCACTGATAAGACTACAAGTTCAACTGAACCTAATTCAAATTTTAATATTAACTTGTACGTAATATGGTACGTAAATTACCTAAGCGCTAATGAATGACAGCATGGTTAACAACAAAACTTACCGATGAAAACTGATACCTCATGATTTGCTGACATTTCGTCGTAATTTATTAAAAAAAAATCATTGTTATTAATTATACAAAAAATTAAAGAGCATTAAATAAAAAAATTATAAATTTCAAACAGTATAAAAGACCGTGCGAAGTCTGTATTTGGTAAACTAGCTGTAGGTAAAAACCTAATTCTGCTTTTTGTGGGAGGGAACATCTGCATGTTTTAGTCTATGATTGTAAAATGGGGAAGAGTTTAAATAAAATAATATCTTCTCTAACGTACTATTACGATAGTAGAAGCTATTACATTGCTTGAACAACCAATGGTTTTACTTACTTGACTACAAAATTATTATATATGTCCCAGTTCACTTAAATTTGTATTTATAAGCGTCGCTCTGACACTGCATGAACGTCAAAACTGCACTAATGCCATCAATGTAAAAGTGTTCGGCCTGCAGGTCACTTAAGTGAAGTAAAGTGACTGTACGGCACGCCTCATCTAGTGCGTAGTACATATATATCAATGGTGGAGCCTGTTTCTTAATATCCTCTGGGAATCCATTTCCAAATAATTAAAACAGTCACTGAACTTCAATTGAAACAATCACGATAATAACCATACGCGCGTCTTAAAATGGCAGTCATAGACTATGTAGACTGCTTTAATAAAAATGAGCATGATAAAAATGATAATATAATAATAAAAATGAGCAAAGATAAAACAAATATTTATATGAACGATTTTATTTTTAATCATGTGAAAGTAAAAATGGTTTATTTAAATACGAAGTTGCATGAACTAAGCGAAATGATAAAACTAATGTGGAATTTTCTCGTATTAAAAATTCTTTTTGAGTACAAAGAGGTTTAACAAAAAGGTTTTAACTTTATCGTACTAGTGCTTAACGGTAATTAATCAAAATATCACAGTTGGGATACAAACGCCATTAAAAACTTAAGCGCAGTGCATTCTGAGCAAAAGTGTTGAAATAGAACATTTTGATACAAGTGCAGAAAGTTTGTCATTGCAACCGAGGCGGAATTCGCAAGAGCCTAAGGCGAGTGTGTTATAGTGCCGAGGGCTGCAGTGACAAATTTGCAGGTGTATCAAACAACGTTTTTCAATACACTTACGAAGAAATACTTTCTCTGAAAATTTGCATTACATTGCATCAGCCTTATAATGTTCCAACTATTGGGACTCAGGCCTCCTCTCTAGGAGAGGGAATAGGCCGTAATCTACCACGCGGGCCCAGTGCGGATTGGTGGATGTCACATGTCTTTGAATTTTTGGTTCTAAGACATGCCGGTTTCCTTACCATGTTTTCCTTCACCGTTTTCTCTCTGAAAATTACAACGCATTTTTTGTTCATTTTGTACTGAATAAAATTTTCAAAGTTGTCATATATTTTAGTTTTGATTTAGATGGCAGCAGGCTGTCACAAGTATTTGTTTACCTTAATCACAATATCTGGCAGCGGCAGTTTAGCATCAAAAAAATCTCTTCAAGTCTTATTCAACATTTTTTTTTTCACAAATAACACAAATAAATAGGTTAGATAATAGTATTCAATAGACTTTTTTTCCGGGTTTAACCTTTGCAGGTTGAAGGAGAAGCAAAGGTTATACATCCTAACATTAAAAATATAAACAAATAAATATTTTTGAATTTAGAACACAGATAATTGTTAATTTGTTGCTATTAACAAGTTTTCTTACTTGATCATGTATATTTACTAAATTTTGCTCAAAAACACAATTTCAATATTCATTTAATTTTAAAACTTTAAAAATATCCGCCTCTTTACTTTAAAAAAAAAAGTTCACCCTTGACCGTGATGAAATAGGAATGAAAAAAGCTCTTTTTCATAATTAAAAAAAAGCACGCGTAATAATAACCGAGAGGCAGTTTTCGAGTAAGTGTATGGGTAAATTATTTTCAATACACTTGTGCAGAAAGTGTCTCTTATGACACTACATTTAGTTGTATAATACCATTACGCACTAGTACTGTAATGTAGGTATAACCTTTTTGTTCAACCTCTTTGTTCGCAAATTAAATTTTGAATACGATAAAAATCATATTAGGTTATTGCGTTCGTTCAATAGTATAAATTAGTGTCTTACTTATTTCATGCAATTTCGACCATTTTAACTTGTAATAACGATTTATTTAATAGAAAAAAAAAAACATTTAATGTATAAATCGCTCGTTCAAATAAAAATTGTTTTTTCTTTGTAATATATGGCCGCCATTTTAAGATGCGCGCGGATATTGGTGTATTTTTTTCGAGTGAAGTTCATTGGTCATATTAATTTAATTAAATCAAATACAACAAAAACATTAGAAAATCTTACACCCGTATTCTATTGTAACTAAAAATTACATTATCATAAAAATATTTCACGTAAGAAAAAACACAACGTCTAGGCAATTTGATCAAAACACTATAATTATAGCTATAGCCTTCAGCAATGGATAAATTAAAAAAATGATGCGCGCCTATGAAAACGGACTTAATTTTTTACCGCCATATTATGAAAAATTTTACCAGTTTTGCTGTTGTAATAATAGTTAGCTAAATTATTTTTCTTCACAAGTGTATTGAAAAACGTCGTATTATACTCGTGCGCAATGTATGGTTACTGTTCTTGACTCTCTTAAGACCCTCGCCACAGCTCGGGTTTTAATACCGCCACGACGTTAATCACCTACATTACACACTTGCATCACAATGTACTATTATGTAATATATCTGTAACTATGAATTTTCGTCGAAAACTCATTCTTCTTCTTCCTGCCCTTATCTCATATTACTTGGGGTCAGCGCAACACCTTTTTTTCTTCCTTTCTGTCCTGTCACCCGACACATTATCACTAACTCCCTTTTCTTTCATATCACTCCTCACACTCCATCCATCTTTTCTTTGGCCTCCCTCTCCCTCTCTATATCGTCGAACACTCATGCATCTGGTATTTTTAATTTTATCGATGTTTTTATTTTTAATAATTTGCATTATAAACTATAGACGGTGAACAGTCGAAGCAGCCCTCGGAGGGAAAATACCTATCTTGAATATTAATACTACCAATTTTTTTGTCAACTAATATATTTGTTTTATCTAACCAAGATAAAAGAATGGTTATGATTTTAGCAGTCAAGTATGTCATGCGTCGACTAGATACTTACAGTCGATATCTTCTTCGTATTTCCGTATCTGCCTATGTTACTGAAAAAGTATACAATTCAGGCCAGTGCCAGATGATCAGTGCTCATGATCAGGATCATGATCTGTCTTTTATAACCCTGCAGACAACAATAGTGGTCTCGCATAGAGGGGTTCTGTCGACTCACGATCATTGTTAGCACATTGCCGAGTGAACATTCGACATTGCATAAAATTAACAAATTTTCATACACCGCCTGAACATGTGCAAATGCTGAATTATACAAACTGCCACTAACATACAGAGAAAAAAAAAATGTTTGTTTTTTCATATTTTTTTCGGATTAAAACCACAAGTAAGCAGCACTTCAACAGTATTATTAAGTTTTACGTATCCTTTCAAACATCTACATCTGCATTATTTTTTACGGTATTTTCCCTTCGAAGTCTTTTAACTTTCCACTGAATAAATTAATTCATGTGTGAAGATTTCATTTTTCAGTATAATTATTTAGATTTACACAAAATATATTTATCACAGGCATTACAGAAATTCGTTTATTAAGCTCCATAAATATTTAAGCACTATACATATATTTTTAATGTATTTTAAAATAAGATTTTATATTTTGAACGTTCTTTACCTACACAGCTAAGTATGGCGAAGGCACATCGGGTTCAGATTCTAGAACCTGTTTAAAAGATTCTCCAGGTACAGACAGTGCTACCGATAGCCATCTGTTATTACCTAAGCCTGATAATAATTTTCTAAGCCCTGATGCCTTAAATTACCGTCGAGGTAAGAAAAAGCAATAAAAATTCTATAATATAATAATGATCAGTATTTCAAAAATATAAAGGATAATCAAAAATTTTTGCAAATCAGGAAGCCGACGACCGTCTATACTTCCCGTCCCCGATATGGTAACGAGCAGTTTAAACATTGCGTCTGACAATCAAGATGAAGAAGCCGAGGTAGATGAGAGCGAAGACGAGTTAGAGGATGATGTTCCATGGAGGTCGCCTTCGGAAAAGATCGCGTAAGCACACTTGCGTACAGATCGCTTCCAATGCATCCACACGCACGCAACATTTTAAAGTTATATTTAGTTTAAATTTTGCAATGATTTAAATAATTTATTAATTTTATTTTTATTTTGTAAGTACATGTTTTGTAATGTACTATAAAACTTGTATTTTTTTTTTCATATAATTTAAACTTTTTTAAAATTATTTTGCGTCGTTAACTGAATTATTTCGAACTGTTAACGGCAGTGTATTTTATTTTTTCACTGTTTTAGCGTGTATTCACTCCTGTAGATAGCCGACCAGGATCACTCAAGCTGCATGAATACCGCACAGTACGTACTCCATAGTTTCATATACATACACGTCAGCTTCGGTATTTCAAACACTCTACTTTTTCGACTTGCTAAAATAATTCAGCAATTTTACTAGCGACAACAGTATTGCAAATGTAGCAATGATGCAGATGAACGAACATACATCTTGACGGTAGTGTAGGAAAAAAAACCTAAAAGAAAATTCTACATAAGGAATATTAAAGAATTATGAAATCTAGTTCGCTACGGTTAGCAACATAAGTGTCTGACGAGACGAAAAGTCTGACAAGATGAATGATAATTGGTTAAATAACAAGGTGATACTTTTTAAAGTAGTTCACATACTTCAAATACACTTAGAATTATGAGGCACTCAAAATAATTGTGTTGTTAAAAGCAATCGCTCGGAATTTCTGTTGCGGTGAAAAATATACTTAGTTTTTTGCAAGTCGTACACGATATGCAATGTGATTTTACCTACCATAAAAAAAGAACTAACAATGTGACCGGACGATATTTCTTACATTATCGTTATATAAAATTTACAAATGAATTTTAGTGAAATCTCATGTCGTCAATTATTTACAATTTAACTTCTCAACAATCATTGTCGGTGATAGAATGTTTAATATGTCTAGAGCCTTGAGACCTCAGAAAAAGACCGTATGGCAATGCGGCCGCCTTTATAGCTGCATCTCCATCTTTCTCTCGCACCACCAAATATAAATAACCCGTTATGGTAGGGCCTCTGTTCTTTCGCACTAACGTTCATCGCATGTATGAACATATCAACCTAAAAAAATAAGTCACATTATTTTTATGTCTTTTATCAGTTTACAAATTTAATATTTTCATCAATTAAACAAAACTTTGTTTTCAGACCTTTTAACCTAATTTTAGTTTTCAAATAGCATAATGTTTTTTCAACTGCATCATATTGAGTATGAATTAGCTAACACCATATTTTACTTTCTTTATTATCTGCTGCAACCACAAGCACCACCAGCATTACGTGATACTTATCCAATGATAAAAATAAATCAATTTTTGTAGTAAACTGTATATGATATACTTAATACAGATACTTTAATTTTTTTTCTTGTTGCCATTGTGTGCATTGTGTATCTGTATAATCCCCTGAGCGTAAACCCCCAACCGCACGGCCCGTACCCTGCCTCCAGTGATGACGTGACCACCAGCAGCTTCTCTTCGCTGGCAGCCAGTGACATCGGGCACAGCGCCTGGCGAAACGATTATACGAGGTAAGCTATCATAAGAAAATTCAAATCACTCTCGTGTCGGCCTTTCCTGCACTTAACTGCAAGATGTTAGAGAGGCGAAGGAAACATTTTGGCAAAATTCGTAGACTTATCAATCAAGAAATTCATTACGAAAGAATATACACATAACGACAAGAAATTAGACGCGGATTGGTCTATAATTAGAACTGTATTTGATTCTATTAACAACGCTATTAATAATGTAGTATTTTTTGTTCTCGAATTACCATCAATTGGTATTTCATTAAAAGTAAACTTTTGCCTATGTGCATCTCTGTATAAAGGCAAATTGCGGTAGAAGAACAACTCATCCAAAACTTAGGGAATCACAACGACTAGCCGAGATTATCGTCATTATCTAGCTCTTGTCTCTTTTCTACCTTTGCATTAAAGCCTTCTATGACCATGTTCAAGATGTGCTTGTTTTCATCACAGCTGACAAGATCATAAAAATCTACGTCCATAATAGTATGTGCTATATATACTGTTAGCTGGAGCTTCAGTATGGCGATATGTTCAGAATAACTCACAAATTCGATAGTTTTATTCTTCCAATTCTTTGCGAAGTATATTTAGCCTAGTGACATTTATATTGTGGCTCCCTCCTCCTAAATTTTTGTTGGAACTGGTGAAAAAAGGTTCAGAAAGAGTGTCTCCTTGCTTCAATCATACAGTATGTATTTGACATATGGACAATAAATGAAATCACGAGCAATACTCGTCCACAGAAGTGTAACTAAATTGATTATAAAATAAAAATAAAAATAACAAACTTTAATTTTCAAACAAAATAAATATCAAATAAATTCAGTAAAATTTATACACGCGGTTTAGAATACGTAGGTACAATACCTACTGGTTGTGCGAATTTGCTGTGGACTGTAGGTTTAAAAAGCGATCTAAGGTTTGTTAACAATATGCAGATACTGTGCCTGGATGGGACGGAAGTATTAGGAAGGAACACTGACCTTTTGACTTCGAAGGTTCCACGTGGCGCCGGCCGGCGAACCCCGACTTCGTACTTTCAAGCACTGCCAGTTTCTGTATTGCACTACACTGCACTATTGTTGAGTATTTGAATGATTGGATCACGAAATAGTCAATTTTCTTGTAATTTCGAGCGGGCGTTGTTAGCGGTGCGGTCACATTCACAATCGATGCACAAACGTCAATGTCATTTCATTTCTTGCGGTCGTGCGGGTGAAGGAAAACGGAAGGGATAGGATTGCTAGGCCAAAAAAATAAATTACAAAAACAAAGTCGCGGATCATAGCAAATTGGCGCAACCATTCCCCCCGGGTTTGAAGGGTTACCTTCAAAGAAAAGAAAAAAAACAAAAGCGAAACTAAACCCTATTACTATATCTAAACTATCAATACTAGGTAGCGAAACAACTTATAACTAACTATGCCACTACTACTGATTAGGCAGAGGGCAGAGGCGAATAACTGGACGCAGGTACGATCCAGTTGCGGTTTTAACCTTTACGACTCGCGTTATTCCGTTCGAACCCGGAAAAACTTCTTCCACTACACCAAGAGGCCAGTGCAGAGGAGGCGCACTCTCAGTCTTCAGTATCACCACAGTACCGACTGTGACTGGATCTGAAGGAGTGTTCCACTTTTGACGCGACTGCAGCGTATGCAGATAATCTGTCCTCCATCGCTTCCAAAAGGACTGAACTAAGCTATCTAGCAGAGCGTGACGCGGGTGAAGCTTAAAGCAGGGCACACATCTGTGCACTCTAGCGCGTATCAAATTGCGAGCGGAAAGTATCCAGTACTTCTGTCGAAGAATGGACATTAATAAATCGGGACCAGCGTGACAATTCACCTTATGGTGATAATCCACCAATAAATCCAAAACGTGATCCTTGCGTGGTAGAACTACTGGATGCATTTGTTCAAACTCTAACTTAGCATTTCGCAGACGGCCACCGACACGAATGAGTCCGTCTTGCAAAAATGGTTTCAAATGTTGAAGTGCGCGACTACAAGGTTTATGTAATTCTAAACTACGAAATTCTATTGAAAAATAAAATTTCTGCAACTCTCGAAGTACAACTGATTCAGCTCTATCCAAATCAGCTGCGATTATAGAACCACGCGATGGTAATAATCTCAAAAATCTTAAGACGTAAACTACACAGCGTAATAGTCTCGACCAAGACGAGACTCGATTAGACAACAACAAAACAACTGACTCTTCACGCGGAACTGATACTACAAGCGTATGTTTCTTCTCCTCGGGTGGCTCTGAAACAGTAGCGGGGTTAAACGGAGCACTTGGCCACTCGTTAGGAGTGGTATGAAGCCAGGGAGGGCCACAAAACCAAAGCGGATGATTTAAAATTTGCGCAGGAAGCAAACCACGTGAGAGACAATCAGCTGGGTTTTCTGTTCCAGCGACATGGAATATATTTCCCGGTGACAATTCAGCTTGAATCTTAGCCACCCTATTTGCGACAAACGTGCCCCATCGATGGGGTGACGATTGAATTCGACGATTGAATTCGTAAACCTTCAAAGGTTCCTGCGGAGAAAATCTATACAAGAAGCGTTGGAATCTACGGTCACATTCTCTGATTCCAATACTAAGAAACATTTGCCGAATATCGGCAGAGAGCGCAATAGCAAACAAGCGAAAATTTACTATTATTTCAAATAAGTTACCCTGGAGGTTCTGACCACAATACAAGATATCGTTAAGCGATATGCCAGTACTAGTTTTAGCGCTACCATCCATAACCACACGCAGTTTAGTTGTAAGCTTGTCTTCTCTAACAACTCCATGGTGCGGGATGATGTAAAACGGGTAATCACGTGTCTCCTCAGTCTCGGCAGGCGCTGATGAGATATAACCTTTATCTAAATATTCGATCAGCACATCATCATGGGCTTGCTTCAACTTAGGAGACGCCTGCATCTTACGTTCCAAGCATAGAAAGCGTTTTTCTGCGGAGGCACGGGAGCCACCGAGCGAAAAAATATCACCCTTGAAAGGGAGCGCGACAACATAACGACCATCTTTATCACGAGTAGTCGTGCGGGTATAAATCTCCTCAGTGACCTGATCCTCAGGGCTGAGAATAGGCGGGACATTGACCTCTTCAATCTCCCAGAACTTGCGGATGGTAGACTCAAGCGGCGGCTCGACGGTGCAACAGTGCGACACAGTCGAGTAACTATTTAAACAAGCGAGTGCGGAACCAACTATAACAAACCCGAGAACTGTTTCCAGTGCGTGCGGAGCGGGGTACATCGGAAGACCTTGAATTTTACGTGATAACTGGAGATGCGGGAGAATCGAAGCACCGATCAATAGATCGATATCTCCAGGGAAAGCGTAATTTCCGTCGGCTAACTGCAAGTTCTTAAACTCCGTCAGCATGGACGTGTCAACCGGTACCGTGGGCAACCGTTCCGTAATCTTATCTGCGACTAGCGAATCCATTTCAAACGAAATATTACGATTAAAACGTGAACTAAATATTATTTTAATGGAACCGTGAATGGTTGCCTTTAAACCTCCAAAACCTTTCACTTCTGAGCGGGATGACCAATTATTAAAACTAAAACCAAGGCGTTGACAACAATCCCGAGTAATAAAATTACTCTGGGAAGCGCCATCTAGTAGCGCTCGAACGGTGTGCGGTTTGCCAAAGGCATCTACAATGACAACTTGCGCGGTCGCAAGTAAAACGGTAGTGATTTGAGTACCAGCGGCGGAAAGCGAACACAATGTTACGTCGTTTGCACTTGCAGCAGGCCGCGCGTCACAAGCGTCGCGCGTCCGCGCAGGCCGCGGCCGCGATGGCAGCTTACTACTCTCAAAATGTAAGAAGGTATGATGTCTAGCTAGACATTTACGACAGCTAACACCACTGTTACATGACGTAACCAGATGTTTGTCACTTAGACAATTAAAACACAAATTATTAGTGCGGACAAACTTGTAACGATCCCTAGGCGATAATCTCTGAAATTCCGAACACTTGTACAGCTGTGTATGGCTACCCTTACACAGAGAACAGTCAGGTGTTGAGGCGGTATTAACTAGCGTATGTGCAGTCTTGACTGACTTCGATGACGCGTCTATACGGCGATCGGAACCTGTCCTATTCGTGACTTCATGACGTGCCGACGTGCGCTGCAATACCTTAATATGGTCGCGAATAAAAGATTCTAAATCTTTGAACTTAGGTATTTCGTTACCGCGCTGAGTCGTTTCAAACAGACGAACAGTTTCAGGATCTAATTTCTGTAAACCGATATACAAAAACAAAAAGTCACAGAGGTCATTGACCTTTAGGTTCTTTACTGCACGAACAGATGATGCGAAAATATTTAAAAACTTCTCTAAATTATGATCGTTACAAACGGAAAAACTTTTCAAATCGAATAATTGATCTAAATATGCGGTGGCTACTAATCGCTTATCTTCGTATTTTGTTTTTAAAGTGTCCAAAACTAAAGTGTAATTTTCAGCGCTAAACGTAATTCCAGCACAGACAGCCTTTGCCTTACCGGTCAATTTTTCTACGAGATAATGCAATCTCTCGTGATCTGTCAGCGATGTGTTCCTATGTATTATATTTTCGAAACTATCTATAAATAAATTCCAATTTCGAATGTCACCATTAAATTCAGGTATTTGAATTGGCGGCAATCGAGGGCGTTCGCGAGGAGGGTTGGATAAACCACTCGCGGGGGGGGAGCCTCTAAACTCCTAGCAATACGTTTGATACGACAATACAAGTCATCAAAGGACGACAATGCCTGATAACTCACACAGTAATCAGGATTTAACTCCAACTCTAAAATGTTTATATTATTAATTGTAGATTCAAAATCCGCGCGCAAACTATCTAAAGTTTCCAACGAACACAAGAAAGCATCTCTAATCGCCAGATCCGAGATTTGCAAAGATTTATCACAAATTGATTGAACACGTGAAAACTGTGAGTCCCTTTTAGCGTATAAAAGCTTTAACTGAACCTTTAAATCAGTACTAACCTTAGTGCCCTTAAGAGACATCTTGTTTTGATATATTCACACTATGCACTCAAACAAACACTTAACGAATTATTAAGTAAGCGATAATTATCAGATAACAATATGGTAATATTGTAAACAACAAAGCGAACGGCGAACGAACGGAATAACCTGAATCAATGAGTGAATATTACCCAATTTCTCGATTAAATCATTCACGTCGTTCATATGCGTATATAATCTATGGTTTATCCGTTTCCTACAAATATTCCCTCAACAATGAACGGGTATTTTTGAAATGCGTCTACCTACATGCAATTTGTAGGACTTCCGAATGAATTTTGTCAAGAAAAAGAATGCGATCGATTTATATCTACGCTGATATTTACGTAGCTAACTATAATTATGCGGTGCGGTTGACGGCGTAGGTACCGTAATTATCAATGGCACTTTAACTATACGAGCGAAATAACGATTAGTTGCCTAAATGCCTAGATGCGGGTTTTCTACTATTATATCTAGGTAAACAGGCGCGTTGCGTTTATTCCCTATGGAACAAATACTATATTGCGAAATTACAAGAAAATGATTCACGATCCTGCTCGTAGGACCAAAAGTAATGGTTGTGCGAATTTGCTGTGGACTGTAGGTTTAAAAAGCGATCTAAGGTTTGTTAACAATATGCAGATACTGTGCCTGGATGGGACGGAAGTATTAGGAAGGAACACTGACCTTTTGACTTCGAAGGTTCCACGTGGCGCCGGCCGGCGAACCCCGACTTCGTACTTTCAAGCACTGCCAGTTTCTGTATTGCACTACACTGCACTATTGTTGAGTATTTGAATGATTGGATCACGAAATAGTCAATTTTCTTGTAATTTCGAGCGGGCGTTGTTAGCGGTGCGGTCACATTCACAATCGATGCACAAACGTCAATGTCATTTCATTTCTTGCGGTCGTGCGGGTGAAGGAAAACGGAAGGGATAGGATTGCTAGGCCAAAAAAATAAATTACAAAAACAAAGTCGCGGATCATAGCAAATTGGCGCAACCACCTACTTACCTTGAATACAGAATGGCAACAGCTTTAATGCAGACGAGACGACGGGGCGCGGCGCTGTGCGGGCGGCGTTTTTATTGTAATTTCACAATATTTACTACTAATTAAAACTCAATTTTTTGTCTCATATATTGGACTGATTTCTTTAATTTTTTGCATATCTTTAGTAAACGCTAAAACAAGCATGTGATTTCATTTATTGCCCATGTGTCGTATACATACTTTATATGCTGACCTACTGGAATTCATTTTCTATGGTTTCAAGTCAGGTTATCAGATATCATTACTTGACTGGTGGCATAAATATTCCTTTCATACTACCGCTCGATAATGCCCTTTTATATGTCATACAACCATCACTTAAAAGCAAGTCATTGTCTCCATGAGAATCATCATCTCCAATGAGATTTGAATTTGGAACGTCAAAAACCAAAGACATTGAATTAAAATGTACAACACCAATTATGTTTACTCAAAAATCGAACTAGCCAGTAACAAAACAAAAAGAATAAAATGTGGTTACTGGTTCTTTAGATCAAGTACTGAAAGAGCGGGAGCACAATAGTAAATTAAAAATATAGAATCGTAAAGTACTGAATTTATTGAATGTTGAGTGATAGTTACGATTAACTTGTAAATAATACTTATATTTCTCTAAAATATAAATTGTTTTCGTAAATTGTCTTTTAATTATCTCACAGTTGGTGTAAAAAGTAGAGTATTCAACACGAGGATAAAACTGTCTTTGGCGGCTTGAACTCCTCACTTGACTCAGGTTTCTAAATTAACTCCCTCGTGTTGCTCGTGAGTTAATTATATCATTAGTAACTACTAATTATTAATGACATAATATAATATGACATATATGATATCATTTCTATAGTCTCCTTTAGGTGAGATGAATGTCTATTTTCTTTTATCTGTTGTTGAAACAGGAATTACAACTCATAACTATTCGATTTTTGTCCGTTTTTATTTGGTGTTTTGTTCCAAGCTTATACACTGAAGGCTCCATTGTTCTTTCCTATTGTTTTCCTGAGATCATCCTTAAAAATAACTAGAGTGTCAAGTGAGTTTTAAGCAGGAAACCGACACGTCCGTAACCTGAAATCACCCTTTTGTAATAAATTATTAGATTACTGCGTTAAAGTGTACATTTTCCTAATCGTCTCATATTACTAATACAATATTCCATTTTAGGACTTTTGAAACTTGTTCCAATTCCAAAGGACTCTCTTCAATTCTTAAAACTCTCGCAATTGATGTGACTAGATTCCAGTTTTACTCTTCATACTGGACTTGTGATTAAGGTTCTATTCTCTCTTCTTAATTTTTGATCTGGTATTCAGGTGATTTATCAAAGATAAAAAAAATATATCAACTTATAAATTTAGCGATAGAAATACATATGCACAAACTATATAGAGTAAAAAAAAATACTAGGTATCAAAAAATTCGTCCAAAAGGAACAGTGCTGGCAGCATTGCCATGTTGAATGGAAATGCTGGTCACGTAAAGAGTCGACTAGCTGTTTGCTAATGTCTCGAATAACTCGATGAGCACTCAGACTGCAGGATTGGCCTTGGTGTCAGAGGCGGTCACTGCTTCACCACATTGATAATGTTGTCGAGCTCCACTAGGAGCTCCCAGAAGCAGGCATATAACAATCTATCCATCAGTATCAAATTCAATTGTTTTTAATTCAAGCTATGAAACTTAAATTGGACCTCTATAAATATTAAATATGACCTCTGATAAATCAATCCTCATGTGGTCTCAATGGTGGTCAGCTCAAGGTAGGTAAATTAATATTAGAGATGATTCGATTGATAAGTTACGAAGAAGCCAATGATTTATTTACCGTTCTAATATTTAAAATAATGAAATTATTCTAATTAGCAACTTACTGAGTGCATTGGCTTTTCCGATTAATCGGCACATGCCTAATTCATATATTTAATATGGACTCTAGGTATTATCTAGCAACTTAATGTTATTTTTTCTTAAAATATCACATAGTTAAAATGTTTCAATAATAGCTCTGATACAGCGTTTCCCTTTATACCAATAATATTGGCGCATTCGCGTAATTATTTCATGTATTGAGTCCAAATCCAAATGGAAAACGTCTTAATTTTTTTCTAGTAGGTATTCTTTTTATAAAGGCAAATAATTAAAATGGTATCTTTTATAATAGTTGTAATTGATTTTTATTAAACATTACCTAAGAAACATTATTACATTACACTGGAGCAACATGTATTTATTATTTTTTTTTATTTCTTTATTATTATGAGGATTACATGCACTGGGAATTTATAGGTCCGATCTAGAACACTATTCAAGTGCTGCAACACTGAGAAACAATAGCAAAATTATCACAAAACATTTGATTTTAAAACACATAAGTTTAGTTAGTTAATTTTCATTGTATAAGATGTCAAGGGGAAAAATATAATTAGAATTATAACTACATAACAAAAAACGTCAGTAATAACTATGTAACACAAAAATATAGAACAAGAAATAAAAATGGGCATTTATAATTGCGTTACATTATAGAAATATCTTTATGTCTATTTGAATGAAATGATTGAATTATTAAATCATCGAATTAAATAAAAAAGGAATACAATAGGTACAATAATACATAAATTAAATCAAATGACATGAACTTTTACAAGTATATGTATGACGCCAGATAGGTACTAAAATCCTACACCGCGTTATTAGAGCTCTCCGTGTGACTAGAATATAAGTATATTTTTTTTAGTTGTTGTCGTTTAGAAATACTCAATACATTATACAGTTACAACATTTATTACAAGTAGGTAAACTATGAATTCATTTAACTATTGGCCAGTTAGTTCGATGCAAATGAACTGCCATTTAAAATTAAGTTCATTGATCGGAATGTTTTTTTTTTTAGTTTTTGTAGCTATCCTAATTTACGAATGATATGGCATTAGGTAATACAAAATTAGACCACAGTAATCAGGTGTTACAGATCGATATGGACTCGTATGAGTCTTTGATTTTCACTGGGATTTAGTTACTGTTGAGATAGGACTTACATTAATTTCTTTTTTTTTATAATTTATAGCTGTGTTGGATCAATTGACTCATTTTTTCAATCGATTAATTAATCATGAATCTTGATTATTGGAACAAGATCTAGCCTATCGATCGCTGGCTGAAAGAAATTCCGCACTTTGTATTATTTTAAGGTCGAAAATTAATCTATTATTGTCACTCCATTTTGGATATGAAGCTTTAGTATTTAAAACTGCACAAACCAAGATATTAAAACCATTATGGGATAGATTCTACCAAAATCCTCCATCTGAGCTTCGTTATGGTACATCCAATTACCACACGCGTTCAAATTCAAAATGTTAAACATTAATTTGCAATTGAAATTCCAGATCAAATGTTTCAAAGTAATTAAAATCGGCTACTTCATAAGCATTAATAAAGTATACCTTTAGTTACGAAATGAGAATAAATGCGTAATCACATTATCAAATTATGCAATATACTCACTGTTCTAAGAGAATAATATGTGATATTATAAGACCGACATTGAATTAGTGCCACATTTGCGTTGTAGCAGGAGCTTGCTGCGAGACGACAAGAAACCCTTTTACAACAGTTCATGCTAAACGCAAGTGTGATAGCGGAACTAGACCACTAGCTACTAAGGAATTAGTTTTCTTCTGCACATGTCCTTATACGTATACGAGCATGACAATTTTGTGAATTTGATGTTTATTGTTATACTTTTAAATATCTGTCCCTAAATTATAGAACTAAACACAGTCCAAAACATGTTTTCTAAATATTTGATGTGATGTACGTATTCCTTGTAAGTATACTAGGACTTTCAGTATCTAACACTTTTTCGACACTTTTAATATTAAAAATATTTTTATAATAGCTTTGCTTCGCCTAATTTTATGACGGAACATTATTATTTCTAAGTTTTAAAATAGCTGCTTGTATAACAAATAACGACAATGAAATGAGACATTTCAGGATCGTGAAAGGATTTCCACCGGTGTCACCATTCATTGGAGTGAGTCCAACTCTCTGTTATTTACTGAAAGAGAAGAAGCCGCTATGCTGCTTGCAGCTAGCACAAGTTTGCGAACATTGTGCCTATAGAAACGCTAAAGAATACCAATGGCAAAATAAAACTATCATTCTGGCTGCTGACTATGCGTCGAATGGAATATATAACTTCATCATACCTCTGCGAGCTCATTTTAGATCGAAGACTTCGTTAAACCCTATAATTCTCCTTTTGGAACGCAGACCAGATGTAGCATTTTTAGATGCTATATCATATTTTCCTTTAGTGTACTGGATGCTAGGTAGCATCGATTGGTTAGTACCTAGAGTGATTTCAACAATATATCTTTTTTGTACTAAGGAATAAAAATAAATAGATATTTTGTACATTTCAGCTTAGATGACTTGCTACGTGCTGGAATTACATTGGCGGAAAATGTGGTTGTCGTTAACAAAGAGTTATCTAATTCTGCTGAAGAAGACAGTTTGGCAGATTGCAATACAATAGTTGCTGTACAGACTATGTTCAAGTAATGGTTTTTTTATAATTTATCTGCGATGCGCCATGGCGAATTCACATAATTATAAACAATTCTGATTCAGTGAATTATTATCATTATTAATTATATTTAGTCTAATTATTGCGCAGCGAACATTTAGACACTGACTTACATGGTACTTCTACACGGTGCACCGCCTGCATGCGCAGTAGTTACACACGGTGGTTCAGACATGCACACTGCGCAAACGCCTTAACATGCTCATGCTACCCGTGCCGTGTAGAAGCACAATAAGTCTTATACAAGTACGTAAGCCTACTTAGTATCAATATATTATTTTTTAATTTCAGATTTTTTCCATCAATTAAGTCAATAACAGAGCTATCACAATCATCAAATATGCGATTTATGCAATTTCGTGCTCATGACAAGTATGCCTTACATCTCTCAAAAATGGAAAAGGTATCTATTATTTCTAATTCAAATATTTGATGATGAAAGAGTTGAGTTTTTATGTAACAGCTTCTGCTTCCATAATACTTTTGTTTTTTTATATTTTTTTTAGCGGGAGAAGGAACGTGGCTCACACATCTCTTATATGTTTCGACTACCGTTTGCAGCAGGCTCAGTATTCTCAGCCTCAATGCTTGACACATTACTCTACCAAGCGTTTGTTAAGGATTATGTTATTACCTTTGTGCGATTATTACTGGGTGTTGATCAAGCGCCAGGATCAGGATTTCTCACATCAGTAAGTTTAAAATTTTTCATAAGTACCAACATGGCTGTGCTCCATACAACTCAATTCTTGCGAATTTTTTTCTAAAGTACCTACAAATTTATTCTGACGTCATCCCTTCATGCGTAGTCATTTGGCAGCGAAATATTGCGAAAGATTATAGCCATATAATTAAAGCTGTGATTTTAATCAAACATAAACAGGCGTTTTTTTATATTCAACTTGGACTTCTAACAGATGAAAATCTCAAAAGAAGACATGTGGATACGAACGTACGGTCGATTGTACCAAAAATTGTGTTCCACTACATGCGAAATTCCGATCGGAATTTATCGCACACAGGATACGACATTAGCCGATGCATCTCACCACGTGAGTATGTCGCCAAGGACACCATCAAAGTGGTTTTGGTCACGCCTCGCGAGAATGCGACCATCGCGTGCATCGGTGAGTCGGTTAACTCCCTACTCTCAAATATTTATCTCCTTAAATACAGTCCTTTACTGCAGTTTACGCCTGAACGCTATTGATCCATCACACACCATTTCAAATCTTCTAAGTTCCAAATTAAAATAGTACATCACAAATTGCATCTCTGTAGTCCGAGTCTTTGGACTGTATTTCGGGTACATTTTTTTTAATCTTATTTTTCTTTTTCTCGCGTCAACGCTACACTTTTTTCCATTATGTAACCTATCTACTTACATTCTGAGCCTTACACTTGTGGAGTGTCTGTAATTAGTACCTAGCAATTTTTGTATAACTTTCTACCTCTCACGCGATACTATCTTATCGACTACACGTGCTTAAATTTTATGATTTAAATGCAAACTGCCACGGCCGGCTGGGTTAGGTAATCAAAGTTTACCTTCAGCGTAGACAATAAATAACAAACCTGGATAATGTCCAAAGCTAAAGTTTCAAATGTTAAGAAGCTTACCTGAAAGGTATATGCTGACATGGACCATTATCAAATATCGCTATTGAACTCGATGATCGCAATCCCGCCTATGTGTTATACTTGTAGTTTGTGTTCTGCATGATCTATAGAAACCTAGAATGTCACGATATGAATGAGTATATTAAAGTTAGCTGGATTATAACAAAGGTGATACTATAATAGCATAGTGTTAATGTTAATATAACTTAATACAATAGTATTCCTAAAGAGACGAAGGGTGCTCGCTGCATGTGCAAATCTGAAGTTACCTGTACCAACAGGGTCAGGTCCTCTACCAACAGGTTCATAGCAGCGACTGAGGACAAACAACTCAAACATAGCGCAACTGCTTCTGCTTTATGCATGCTTTTAGCAAGAAAGAGTAGAATTCATAAAATACTCATCTTTCACGATTTTAACGACAGTTAGGACAGTAAGTCTAATAGCAATACTCAGTACCCTAATATGAATCAAAAGAATATCAATTATTTTTTCTTCAAAGAACCAAAAGGATTCAGTAATAAAGTTGGTATAATTAAATTGACGAAAGAACCTATTCGTGGCCGATTTTTTGTAAAGTTAGGAAAAGTATTGGAAAACTGTGACACGATAGTTGCAGCAGGAGGAGGGCGAAGGCGGAGGATTCTCGACTTGCGGGCGCCGGGAGGCGGCTAGCTGCCTCAGTGGCTGCTACGGAGAACGCACGCCGGCGGTAAGGTCACTACCAGAGACCTTTCACATGGACCTTTTAAATAATATGGTGATAAAGGGACTGGCCGCTAGTTAGCAAGGCTTAAATTCTGGTGGTCCTTGACAAAGTAACATTGTGCCTGAGCCTATTACGATACTTATACATATTTCTTTTCTATTTATTTGAATGAAGAAAGCTGTCAAATGCTACAAATGGATTTCCTTTTGGAACTATGTTGTTTCAAATCAAAATATTTTATGCCACATAAGCCTAGATGGGCACTTATAAAACGTCAATAGTGCGCGGTTCCAATTAGTTATTTCCTATAAAGAAAAACTGGCAAGAGCCTCCACGGTTACTCTTATTTTTCTAACTTCTGCCGTCAATATTTACCTCAAGTTTTTTGTGTAAGTTTTTGGTTTACATTATTGAAATGACGCTATGTATTCTGATACTAAAATTAGTCGTCCAACATTTTTAAGAAGAATGCGCTGTCTCTTCTAGGCAACGGTTTAAATATAAGTTTTACATTTAGGGATGAAATTGTTCGCGAAACTGAACTCTGCGAGTCCACGGCATTGTTATGGATGGCACTGTTCAAGCCAACGACTGGTTGTCAAGCCTGTCCTCACAATTGCTTTAATCAGACGTTGATTACTTAACTTACCACGACCAACTTAAAGTTCAAGGTACTATGCTGTATGGACATAGGTACAGCCACACATACAGCATCCAAATTACGCCCTTTATTTTGTTCTTTCTGGGCGGAAATGGATTGGTGGTGCATGGGTAAATGTTATATCAGTTTGAATTCATCAACTAGGTAACTACTTTTTTAACTCCATAACAATTCGTAAAAACTTTACGAGATTTCAAGAAGCGGTTGTTGTCGTCAGTCTGCTCTCTAAGCAAGATGTTACAGAGAACGGTCTCAAGCAAAAATAACTAAAGTAAAAACTTTGTCTTTTTTATGTGATACATCTATTTTCTTTGTTTCAAGTTCACGCCGCTTTTTATCCTTATTAATATTATGAAGTAACGGCACACCGTTTATAGGTTTAATCAGCACTAAAGCTATTTTTAAGTATAATAATGCATTTACGTTAAGGCGCAGATAATTATAATATTCAAACCACTATGAATTATATTACATAATGAAAAATTCCAAATTTAACACTCATTTTTTAACGCTACATTTGCTCACAACTTAAGGGTATACCCCTCTTTACAGACATGTTATAAATAATTTATAACTGTAACTCTATGTGAAAGGACTCTGTTCTGAATTGGACTCTAATTACATATTGTATAAACATGTTCATCGGTTGAAATTATATTATCTTGTAGTAGTGTCAAGGCGTCTGGCGGCCTAGCTAAATCATTACTGAAATGTTGAATTTGTTCGCGGATTGAGCGACACGTTCATTAACAGAGGCGATATCAATTAATTGTACGTGTGGGACGACCGCACGAGATACATTATCCTTAATCAAACCGTATTCTTAAATGTTCGATTTGGTGCACTTCACCGACCAAACATTTAACTCAGTTAAAGAGTTGTCTGCACACTATTTTAACAATATTTGTAACAACTTTGAACTATAATTAGCATTGTTTTTCGTTAGCCTCTCCTTATTTAACTATTGAAGTGATAAATAAATTACAAATATCAACATTTAATTCTTTTTATTTTCGGCTTTTCAGTAGTCACGGTTATACCATCTTTAATAGTTCTTTAATATCTGTTAGATAGGAGAAAACAAAAAAAAAACTTGTGGTCAAATACTCCTTACCCTTCCGGTAATGTTTAGTACCGAAACATTGTGATTATAGTTTATTAAAAATTGAACTGTCGGTTTTTTGAGAATTGGTAAAAAAACATTCAGGTATTGAATTGTCAATTTATTGAGAATTGGTAAAAAAATAATTCAGGTACGTTACATAATCTACACTGTCTAGGGATATTTAAAGTGTGGCTTGTTTCACCTTGTGTATTTTTAAAACTTAAAAGAAGCCTGCCTGGTTCGATATAATTTCTTCTCTTCTGTATGCAAGGATTAAATTTTCCATTCTTTATTTTCCATACTTTATTAAGAATTGTTCTTAATAAAGTGTTCTCTCTTGTAATTGAATTGTTGTAAAACATTTCTTCTAATATAAATTGAGCTTAAAAGACGGACTCTACAAAAATTTTACTCTTCGAACAAGAAATCTCTACAAATGGATTGGATTATTCCAAACACCGAAACAAGAAATCTCTACGTAAATTTTATATATTGGTGTCACTCTTTTAAGTATAAATATTTATTGCAAATACATTATTGACCTCCAAGGTTATTTTACCAGATGATTAATTTAAATTCTACATTCTTTGTTTTGTTTTTATAGTTAACTTCAAAATTGTATACAATTTTACAATTCATGGATGATTAAAATATGCTTAGACAGTGTTAACGTGAGTAGTTGAGTCGCCTTCGTTCACTTCATTAATCATAGTAACGATTTAGGTCTAGCCACTTAAAACACCAGTGATGTCTAGTCGAATGCTCCACTCCACGTTGTTGGAGACTAATTATAGATAACTTGTAGCAACGAAGTAAGAATGCATTAAATCGATTTAACCGTAATCTAATCGCATTATCTGCGTATCGTTTCACTCATAAAGCGTACAAATCAATAAAGCAAATCATGCATGTTTGTCTATGCACAGGCACCAACAATAATTTGTATGTAAATGTACATAAAATTATGAAGTTTCTCGTTTAACTTACTTGAATAAAAGTGTTCTAAAATCACATAATTATTATTGTTGATGACTTTAATTTTATGCCACGACCAGTATGTTGTGACACGGTATAACCTTTTAATAATTTGTAACATTCGCAGTATTCTACAAGCCTGGCGGATGAAGCCCGCGACAACCATGCTCAACAAATTGAAAGAGCTGAAATAGCTAATCTAGTACGATCGAGAATGGAATCGTTAAACCTCACTGGGATTGACTATGATGATGTGAGCGAGAAAAGAAATAGTCTGTCGTACGTTATCATTAATCCAAGCTGTGACCTGAACTTGCAAGAGGGTGACATAATGTAAGTATACGCAACTCGTACGCTCATTTATTTGATAAACCTGATGAGAAATGATCTTATTATATTCTTTAAATTTCAGATACTTAGTTCGACCTTCGCCATTTTCGGCGCAAAAAACATTTGAACGCCACAACAGTCGACGTAAATCAAATATAAGTTTTTGTTCACAAGCATTGATTCAAGCTCAGGGAGTTTCGAGCAGAAGAGGGTCCACTATCGGCGCAAGTTTTGCTCCCCCCCGAGCGCCTCCGCTATCTACTACCAAAGCCAACTCCTTATCACTACCGGATAGTCCTACTATCATCACAGATTTTAGAGGCAGGTCGAATTCACTTCGGGTGGTTGACGATATACTATTGAGACGATCTAACTCTCTACGTCAAGGGCTAAGTGGTGTTGGATCTCGTCGCCGCAAGAGCAGTCTTGAAGAAATTGGTATATCTCACTTTAATTCATTACTACAACACCAACAACAACAGCAGCAGCAGAATGCGTTCAAAATAGCTTTGAATGGCAGTATTGGTTTAGAAGTAACCCCGCCAGAAGAACATCCATTAGAGCGTCTGCCTGGACCGAGCATACCAATCGGCGGATATCAAGAAGTCGCGGCTGCTTTGCCGTCTTCGTCCCTAGGTCCCTCACTCCCATCCGTCACCTCATCTCCGGATCCCCAACATTTGCAAGGGACTATTGTATGATACCACCTAATGTGGGGACGACGACTAAGTTCCGTAATTAGAAACAAGTGGACGTAGATATCAGTCCGGCAAAATATAATCGAGCTAATTCTCCAGTAGATGCCGGCTGGGTAATGTTTACTTGATGGCGGAACTTAACTTATCTCGTAGCGTCTCTACTTTCCACGTAGTGTCACCGTGTACACGTTTAAGTACAGATTTAGTGATTTAGACTGGTGGTGAAAGAGCTGTGTAATGTAAGCGGGATCAATTAGTTACTAGGTAATGGGGATTTATAAGTCAGCTCATCGCTGTCGGTGTATATCAGAATTTTACGTGATTTTATTTCAAATTGTAAATTTAAAAAGTAAATAACCTTTACAAAATGTTAATTATTGTAAATATATTTACATAGAAAAAAACTATTTAACTTAATATGTAATTTAATCACTTAGGAATCATTTTTCTAGACTTACTGACCAAAATTAAATAAACTTGGATTTGAAAATAGATTCCGTACTTTATCTATGCAGATTTAGATTTACCTAACACTAGATTTGAAACATCACCTAACAATTTCAGATAATATAATAAAGAACATGTATGTATTCACACGGACGTGGTTTTTTCATTTACTGCCCTTAACCTTAAAAAAAATTATGTATGCAAGTTGGGTAATGAGAAATAACTGCTAAAACCTAGCCTCTGTACTAGATGTCTAGCAGTGATTTCATTAATAAAATCCTAACGAGTCACAAGTAACCCTTGAAAAGACAGTGGTACAATGATCTAGAGCTGGCGAGCAAAGGAAGACTCAGAGACCTCTTATATAGTTTCCCTAGGGATGAGATTGAGTTTCGTGTAGGTATTTAAAGACGTCACGGAACCCTCTTCATAATGGTGATTATAGGGGTGGTCGGAAGAACTGCCCCGATGAAAAAAAGTGTTTTATTACGATAACTTTATCGGTCCCAAAACTAGAATGCCCAAAATGCATTCGAAACCAATTACTTACCTGCACCCTAAGAGCCCGTGGCTGTTAGACTTTCGTTATTTTATGAAACCTGAGAGCTTGTCAGTATATTCCCATCACAGTTAGGAACTATGCCCTACTTTGAAGTTTCAGTTATGGTGGCTTTGGCAGATAACAGGTAAAGGTGTTCATTATTGCAGCCTAAAATCTTTTAATTATAAAGTTAAATTTTTTGTTCTTCTCTATGGTAAGTAATCATGGTCATCCATTGCCATACACTTAATGTGGTAGCAACCCCGATAAAATTGTTTGACAACCTTAAAACTCCGATAGCGTCACTTAAAAAGTACTGCGGTACTATTTCTTATGTATCTAGTGCCATCGTAGTGTGTCACGAACAAATATCGATATAAATCACACATGGTAACGAATATGTGCATAACAAGATTAATGTCAAAATCAGCTTTGATTAAGATACAGATACCGGCACGGATCTTAAGCGCTGTCTTTTTGCTTCATGGCTGATTTTCACTTGTGCAGAAGTGAAATATCAGGTCTCTTTAGTGGTATGAAGTGAGACGCGGGGTTGGGATGTGCAATCCTTGTACTAGTGATTGGCTCGCCGATGTGTATGATGCGCAAAGCGTTCCCCGCTCTTTCACCGAGCGCGAGCGCTCAAAATTCGTGCCGGTATCTATACCTTTAGTACATTTTGATAAAAGTGCAGAAAGTTTGACATTGCGACCGAGGCGGATACCTACGCACGAGCAGGAAACGAGCACGTTATGGAGCCGAGGGCTGTAGTGGTAAATTTGCCCGTGTATCAAATGACGTTTTTCAAATGTTTTTCAATACACTTACGAAGAAATACTTTCTCTGAAAATTACGACGCAATTTTGTTCAGTTTTGTACTGAAGAAAATTTTACAAAGTTGCCATACATTTTGATTTTGAATGACAGCAGGCTATCTCAACTATATTTTATCTTAATCACTTTATATACAAATTCACAAGTATTTTTTACCTTAATCACAATATCTGGCGGCGGCAGCGTATCATGTCTTCAAATCTTAAATTCAATATTTTTTTTACAAATGAATAGGTTAGCTAATAGTATTTAATATACTTTTTTTCCCGCGTTTAATCTTTGAAGGTTGAAGAAGAGGCAAAGGTATCAAACCGTCAAACATCTTAATATTAATAAAATTATAAATTAAATTTTTTGAAATTAGATCGCCGATAAATGTTAATCTGTTGATAATAACAAACTATTGTGTAATTAAGCATGTATATTTGTAATATTCTATTCAAAAACACAATTTAAATTTTCATTAAATATTAAAACCTTAAAAAATCCGCCTATTTGCTTAAAAAAAAAACTCTTGACCGTGACGAAATAAGTAGAAATGAAAAAAGCCCTTGGTGTGATAAATTTTAAAAAAAGCACGCGCGTGATATACTTACACGCCATGTTGAGCCTAATTGTAGTGCGATAAGAGGCAATTTTCGAGTAAGTGTATTGAAAAAGCCTTTTCGGCCGCAGGCTATATTTGCAGCTATTATTAGAAGTCGACTTGCAGATGACACAATTAACATTTGATCCTGTTTTCAAAATCTATTTCTTATAATGTTCGAGTACAATGAATAGATACTAAGAAAATGAATACATATTTTTTTATAACTCAAAGGCTCGCGTTTGATCACTATCTCACCTGATGGTAAGCGATGATGTGGCCGCCGATGGAGCACGCTTGCCTAGGAATAACCTATTCACTCTTGACTTAAAGAGCATTAAGCTGATATTTGCGGACCCATCCCAGAGCTAAGATCTGTACTCCTTACACGATAGAACTTACGCTTGATAAAGATTGAGCAGCTATTCCAGCTTAAGAACCGTCCCACCTCAGCTAAGATCCTCAATATTTACCTCGATGTAAGAGCAGAAATAAACAGTAAAACTTGGTTAACACTTGATTAATTTACTAACAGTCCATTTTGAACCGAAAAGTGAAAATTATCCTGATTTGATCAATCAATGACTAATTAAAACATCAAAAATCTGAGCCTCCGCTTTAAAAAATAAATAACACCGTTTACCGTGACGAAATGGGAAAGAAAAAGCCCTTGTAGTGATAAACCAAAAAAAAAACCGAGGGTGATATAGATGGCATATCGAACCTAATCGTTAGTTTTCGAGGATGTGTATTGAAAAATGTATTAATTTTCGTAACCTGCATGTGGTTCTTAGTAAGTCTACATAGTTCAATTGTTAACCATTACAATATCTTGAGTAATTCTGACTTGATTAGATTAGCTTAATGTTACCGGCACAACGGCATAAAACCACCTTTGTACACAATCAAGTCTATATAAGTTTGCCAGTGGTTGGACCGAAAGTTTGATTACTAGCTCAAACAACTAAAACAAAGAAAGCATCCCCATCAGGGGCGTAGTTAGGTAGTTTCATCTTTAATTTTTTTGCGAGTTTATTAGATGCCTTCTCGATCGCTTTCATGTAAACGTTCTCTTGTGTCATATAGTCTGGTGGTGGTCTGGTGTGTATATCCGTTATGGTCACCAGAGAGCGCTTATACAGTTTCAGTATCTATAAATTGACGTTTACTTTAATCGAGCACGTTAAAAAACTTGCTACGAGGACCTATGCCATTCGGTTGTCTACGTGGGGAAAATCTCATCGTTCAAACTCAACAACCCTGTTTGTGTCGCAGCACTCTCGTGGAAGTAGGTTCCGATATAAACATAAGGCGTCTAAAGATTGAATCAAAATATCATTTTAAGTTTCATTATTGTTATTTCTTTCTCCTAGGAATGATTACTTTCAAGCAAAAGCTAGAATTTTATATTTTTTACTTATATTTTTGTTACATTTTAATACTCGTTGGTTGGTACCACGCTCCATGAAAAGCTGGTACGCCTTCTAGAGGTCCAAGACCCTGGGCCGGGTGGGCTCTGAAAAAAATAACATAGTAATATTCTTGTAGAATCGGAAGTGCCGTACTACAGGTATCTACCCGACTCAGTTCTCGGTAATGGTCATATGACATCGTACTAGGATCGGTCCATCATCACTGACAGGACTATTCTAGTCAAAAAAAAGTGCAAAATAACTTTTAAAAAACGGGAGGTATCTATTTAAGTTTGGCTGACCTTCCGCCATTCGGTTCCATCATCAAATCATCATGACAATTCTATTAATATCAAACACGGCTAGAATACGCTGATTTATTACAGAATTCAGTATCTTACCTACCTTCCAGCTTCATCATCAGATCAGTTCTAAGTATCCCCTTCTTCCTTCAGTCAGTCAACCGACTATATGTTCAAAACAATTTTCTTGTTACGACAGTTCTGCTATTATTTTTTGAAGAGTTCCGTTCTATATCTTCGAAGTTCATCATCAGATCAAAACAATATTTCTATGGGACTAATTCGGAAGTATAATCTTTCAATTAAAACAAAAATTTTCGAAATTGGTTCACAATTGACCGAAATATCGGTGAACATACATAAAAAAAAAAATACATGCAGCCGAACATAGAACCTCCTCCTTTTGGAAGTTGGTTAATAAACCTGATATAGTGGTGATAGATCGACTAGAGTGTCACACAATGATTGTTGATATAACGGTTCCGAAAACCTCACAAAAGATGAGAAAGATAAAAATATTGTGTAGGTAGAGCCTCAACCAACATCTGAGGACGCTCTCTCTTTGGGCAGTTGGATGAAGAGCTTAATCCTAAAAAAAATATTTAAAAATGTAACTAATATGTGTAAAGAAAGAATAATAATAATAGTTTTTTCTAAAGTAATCTTAATCAACTCAGGCTTGCATTTTTATATACATACGAGTATATTCATATTGGACCGTTTGCGGTCGACCCAGCAGCAGCTAGCGCTCTTTACTTAGAAGCTTCAGAATTGACTGCTTAAAACTACCAAATGGGTAAATGTACGGCTCAACCAATGGTGTGAACAAATTTGGTGCTATGCCAAAGGAAATCGCCAGGTTTTTAGGTTTACCAGATTCTGATTCATACACCAGACATAGAAGAACTTCAGCTATATTGCTGGCTGATATTGACGCCGGCATATTGACATTAAAGCGTCATGGCGGATGGTGATCTAACACAGTAGCCGAATCTTATATGGATGACTCGATACATAACAAGACAAATACTTATTAGTACCAAGATAACACAAGCAATAAATTTAGAGCCAGCTCATTTTTGTTAGATCATTCCAGCTCCTATATTCCATTATCTCCAACATTCACTAACACTCAAAACAGTGAAATTAATGAAATTGTTAACAATAACATTTCACAAACTGAAAAAATGCCAACAAAATATTCTATTTATCATTTGCATAATTGCACATTCAATAATTCAGTACTCTTTCAATAATTATTTTCTTTTAAGTTATAACCCCTTCGTATTATTTTTCCTTCGTAAGTATATTGAAAAACGTCGTATGATACACGTGCGAATTTGTCACTGCAGCCAATTCCGCCTCGGTCGCAATGACAAACTTTCTGCACTTGTATCAAAATCTCATCCTCATCAAGTTTTGATAATATCAAATGTATCCAAATATATCAGTGTTATAAATCAAATAATTCGAAAACAAAAATAGATTAAAAGAACTTTCAATAAAAAAATAGTTTTCACACAAAACAAATTTCATGCAATGAATACCTAGATTAAACCCGTACAAGAAAAAAGGCATTAAAGTACCAAAAAAAAAGATTTTTCATTTTATTTGTGGTCCCAAAATACTATTAAAAATATACATAGGTGGAAGTCGGGACCAATATGGTCAGGTGTATAATTATTCCTATTTTGTCCACCGACGAAATATCTACGTTGATAATAAATTGATGAATTTAAACTATTTATTTATTATTTACGCGAGTGGACCTCCACGCGCCATCGTAGATTCGAGCTTGGTATTTACCGGACGAAAGGATGACGAGCTGTATGTAATTTAAGATTTACATGATTTATCACAAACACTTAAAATAATATTACAATGTCTTTAGAAATTTAGCATATTTAAATAAAAATAAAGACACGTAGAAAGAAACACAATTATGTATGCACGGGGACCTTCTACAATCAATGTGACATAGACATTCTTTTACTCAGATAAATAAACGAAACGTCATTATTCAATTCGATACGATGACAGCTAGTTTAATTTAACGGTTCTTCGTTATCAGAACTTGTACTTACAGTTGTTGGAAATGTATTATTATGTCCATCTTATACTGTTACTTCAATATTTGTATATGGTTAGTAAATCTATTTTTCATTCAATAAAAATATTTTACCTTTTCACTTTTTGATATTACAATTTTTTTTATGATTTCATTGTAGATGCCTGTCCTTGTTAGTAAAACTAGTGTTCTCGACGGAATAGCACTTCGAGTAAGTTTTGTACAAAAATTTTCGTTGAATTAAAGCTTAAAGAAATGTGCGATGAACGGGGTCTGAGAAACTCCTAGAAGTCAATATTTTAATTATATTTTATACAAAAAATGGTTATAAGTGCTTGTGTTAATTGTGAGAGAGTATTTCTGCAATAATTTAATAATCTCCTGGCAATCTTAATTTGCAATACATGTAATTAGCGACCAACACTCATAATCATAATGGACTAAGTAATATACACCTTTAAATTTTGGTCGTTTTAATCCCGCGGAGTATCGATTCGGCACTTGAAACCCTATCGATTTGTAAAGATAAAAATGAAAAATAAAGTACTTTTTTTTAAACTCGAATTAATTTATGCGTGTAAGAAATTTATTTCTTTAAGTAAACGTCCGCTGATCGAGGCCAATGAACTGTAGGTAGTTAGTACGCAACGACCGACAACTCCCTACAAGGTCATTGGCTCGTTCACTTAAAGAAATTAATTTCGTACATGCGTATATTAATTCGATTTTAGAAAAAACCTTTATTTTTTAATTTTATCTTTATAAATCGATAGTGTTTCATATTTATACCGAATCGATCCTCCACGGGATTAAAACGACCAAAATTTAACGGTGCATAATACGTTCTGACCTTCCTCAAATTGAAGGGAGCAAAAACCTGAGCACTGTCAATTGACGGATCGTTATGGCTTATGTAAGCAGAAATTCTTACAGTAGGTACCTATTTTTAATTTGTAAATTAAATAACAACTTTTTTATTCGTATAACTAAATACCTATATACAGAGCAAATGCTTGTAGCGTTTGCTTTGTGTTGCGGATTAACCAGCCACAAGATCAGACAGATCACAAGACGTGACAGAAAACGCGTAGAACTGCTAATAAAACATAATATAAAAACATACACACTTTTTAACATTTCAGCAATCGGTCATCAACTGCACTGCAAAGGTAATAGTTTTTCATGACTTACGTTCCTGCAGTGCTATTCTCTAAGAAAACCAAATAGGTACATTAAAATCTCATACAAATCCAATCATGGGCGTCGCCAAGGGGGGGCATGGGGGCTACACCCCCCATCCCCTAGAGGCTTGCTTTACAGCTTCAGAGCCTAGTTTAGGCACCAATCTCCCAAAATATAATATCCCATCCTACATGCTACTGTAAATATAAGGCTATCAATTAGGAGTTATATTGTGGAGAAAATAAACATTTATTATTATTAAAAAAAATATATTTATATTCTCTATACTTCCAATGAGCGCAGCGCTGACCCAGCGACGAAAACCAAATAGGTACATTGGATTCAAGGGCGTCGCCAGCCGGTGATCACGTTGTTCTCTTTAAAGAATAGCACCTCTGTGTACCTAAAAAGGGGCAGAAAGCGTCCACAGTGCGCTACCATCCGTTCGGTCTTGAGCTTCGAGCTTCATCTTCCCGTCTGCGATGACCATTCGTCGCCAAGTATTTTATTAGCTTAAGGCAACCACGTTTAAACTTCCATAAGGATCCCAGTCCAGGGCTTGTCTGGTATAGGTATAATGTTTAGGATCCCTTCAGAGCGTGTGGTCGATTCAGTTTAACTTGCGATGTTTGATCTGTTGGTCGATCAGGCAACGTCGCTGCGTGTTCACAGATTTACGTTGGAAATTTTCATAATTAATAAACAATTTTTAATGAGTGACAAGTATTTAGTATTTATTAAAACGACTTCCCTGTTTCAGTGCAAAGGATCCGACTGTCATGCAAATGTGAGATTTTTATAATATAAACTAGTTGTTACATTTAAAGTTTTTTGAAGTTTTAAACTATTTGTTATATTTAAAATTACCACTATCAGCTAATTTGTGAAGTAAACGTTGGCTCTTAAAGGGAACAGCTTATACTAGGGTTTGCGACCCGGGACGTCTCGTGTCTCGAAGTCCCGGGACTTTTCGTAATTTTAGTTGTCTCGAGTCCCGGGACTTACTGGTTGAGACTCGAGACGAGACAAGATTGTTGAAATTGTTAGTACAGAAAGTTTGGAACTACTGTATAAGGCTTTAAGCACAATTAAACCTACATCTGTTGAAAACGAGAGAGTTCTCCTTGTCCGGTGGATTTATTACAAAAATCAGAAACAGACTGTCGCTACAAAGCTAATCAAACAACAACAAAGTAATTATTAAGTCTGAAATTAACGTTAAAGTTATTAAATTTTAATTTTCTGTTTAATAAATGTTGATTTTTACTTAAAATGCCTTTTTTTACAGAAATTAACTCAATTACGACTCTTTTTTTTTAAACTTAAAAGTCTCAATGTCCCGAGAATTCCCGGGACATTGTTTGTAGGCTGTCTCGTGTCCCGGGACTTTGAAATTGTCGTTAATTCCCAAACCCTAAGCTTAAACAAAGTAACAGTCGTATTTGCTCATTATAATCAATTAATATTTTGTTTTAAGGGTTTCGTAACTCAAAAGAAAAAAAAGAAACCCTTATAGGATCACATTGTTGTCCGTCTGCCCGTCTATCTGTCTGTCAAGATCCTTTATCTCGAGAACAAGTGGAGGTATCGAGTTGAAATTAAAACCGGTCAGGTCGGCAGAGCCTTGAATTTTTTTTAAAAAAAACGTTAACGAAAAAAAAGATGCGACCGTTTATGTCGCAATAATAGTACATTGTGATACAAGTGTGTAATGTAGGGGGTTACCGTCGAGGCGGTATTAAGACCCGAGCCGTGGCGAGGGTCTTAAGAGAGCCAAGAACGGTAACCATACATTACTCACGTGTATCATACGACGTTTTTCAATACACTTGTGAAGAAACATAATTTAGTTAACTAATATTACAACGGTAAAACTAGTAAAATTTTTCATAACATGGCGGTAAAAAATTAAATCTGTTGCCTATGAGCACGCGCTAGGCTATGACTATATGGTCTTTTGATCACATTGCCTAGTCGTCGTTTGTTTTCTTGTGTGAAAAGTTTTTACTAGTGACAATAGAATATGGATGTAACATTTTGTAATGTAGTATTTGATTTTATTTAATTAATACAGCCCCTGAATTTCACTCAAAAAAATTACGCCAAAAACCGCGCGCATCTTAAAATGACGGCTATAGACCACAAACAATTTTTATTTTTTCGTATTCAAAATTTGTGTTGCGAACAAAGAGGTTGAACAAAAAGGTTATAGCTACATTATAGCACTAGTGCGTAATGGTAATCAAAATTTCACAGTTTGGTAACAGGTGCCATTATATACCTAAGTGTAGTGCAATAAGAGTCACTTTCTGAGCAAGTGTATTGAAAACGTATCTTTCGACACTCTCAAGAAAATCAAAATTCATAAGGTACCTCCTGTTGACCTAGAATCCTGAAATTTGACATAAAGCAAGGTCTCATAGCATAAATACAGGAAAAAAATCTGAAAGCTGGTAATATGTTGTTGCATTACAAAAACAAAACTTTTTTTGCGATTCGGAAATATCTTCGAGATCGTGTGTCTCAAAAGAACCTCGATTCGTGAAGGTAAGTTTGTACGGAACCCACAGAGCGCGAAAGCGGCTCACACTTGCCTGGTTTTAGGTTCTTTTGAAGAGAAGATAAAAAGAAAGAAAGCAAATTAGCTTGTGTTAGTTAGTTTTTGCATTCAGACAGTGTATTTAGTTTTTAGTCACTGAGTTCCATTAGCATCTAGATGGAACACATTCTGATGTTTTTTGCAGTATTTTGGCAGGAAATGTTGCAAGTTAGTCTTCTCGGCAAACTTCGAAATTGTCAATAGGTACTAAGTACCTATAATAAAAATCTCAGATCTATTTTACCGTACCCCCGCCTATTTTAAAGATTCTTAATACTGTCCAGTAGTGTAGAGTTACAAAAATACACAAATTTTACATCAAAATGTCTACAATTTTCACCAGAGAAAAATCTGCAAAAACTGTCCAACTAAGGGTTGGTTGTTTAAAAAGCCTTTTATCACCTCAATATCTTTTTTATTAGAAACTTTTATTCGTCCAACTGATAAGTTACTCCACAGTGCTAGTGTAGATTCTACACGATCTAATGTCGGACCTTGTCGCGGTCGCGCGATAATTGAATATTGCTCGGCAAAAGTAGAAGGGGCATGCAATGTGAAGAATTCAGCGATTATACACAGGCGCCGATTGCCCTCACTTTTATCATCGAGCGACCTAAGACCACCACGCTACCTATAAATGATTTGTTTTTGTCCGACAGTGCACGGGTACGATGTCATCGTCATCGGTAAGAATAATTCTATTTTTAAGTAATTTTTGAATTTAAATTTTGGCAATTTTAGTACTTGACTTCTTCGGGGAATCGCTAGTTCCTTAGTCAAGGAAATCTAAATAAAATTGTTAATGATGTACATAATAGTCATATCTGGGGCTCTGGGGAGGTATGAAAATACATACCAGGGCCCTGGAACCAAGGCAGGGAAGGAACAGGGTAGGTTTTTAATAAGAGTCAAACACTATTTCCCGCTTCGCCCAAGAGCGTGATTTGTCATTGGATGGTTTTACCTATCATAAAGAAAAAACATATATGTCATCTCGAAATATCGTTCCGTCCTCAATCTTTTACGTTTGTGAAAGCCAACCGTTCGATTTTAATAAGGTTATTAGATTTCGATCTACAGTAAAAATTATAACTTTGGGGCGTGTTTGTCACTCACGCCCCAAAGTTGACTCCGTAGTCACTTTCAACTCAAGGCTATCAAAAACAGAACAATTAGCTACCGGTTTCAGCATAACCAGGGTGCAATTTGACTTCTGGCACAATCCCGCAGCCCTCAACCCCGTAGGGGTCAGCCTATCGACGAATTTGAAACCAGAACTGAATCATGAAGACCTTCATCAGACCGAAAAAAAGGTCGCGTCTCTTTAAGAAAACGATACATCTAAGGATGGAATTATTTTTATCATTTCGGTACAGAATTCTTAATTACTCAAGCCTCAAGGAAACGCCGGCGTTCGCACACCTATTGTCTTTCTATTGTGTCTCTAAATACGGAATTCAAAAGATTAAAACATGTACAAATAGGATATAACAATTATTCATTTATGTACTTTTCAGGCAGTAGGTTTTAATGCATCAGCACTAGTAAGTACAGAAATAAATAAAGTACCACGTGTTACGTGACCATTAGTTATAACAGTCACACGCATCGAATCTAGGTTTTTAAGAACTTTCATTATCCCGTCATAAAATACTAAAAGAAAGTATAAGAAAGAAGATAACGCCTAACGTCGAAGGAAAATGCCTAAGGCATTGAGTCAGCCTTTGTACAGTGCAAGTTTTAATAAATTAAACAAAATGACTATAAAGTCCAAGTAATGTAGCACTTAGGTACTGAGCTACCTCAAATTAAAGAGTGGAATAAATCCAACATTTTAATTCTAAAGCAGCATGGTACTGAGTGGTAACTGGTAACTGAGTGATGATGATATTTTTTTATTACATGATTTCAGGCCATTGGCGATCTTGCTAATGTTGAGGTAAGCTGTAATGAAAAAGTCCGGCCAAGCGTGAGTCCGCAAAGGGTTTCTAACAATTTTTTTTAACATCATCATACATGATATTTATGTCGCATCTCCTAGACTCAGTACTATAGGTATAACTACCTGCCTACTACCGAACACAACGCCGTGGCTATGAAGTGCGCCGCACTAGTAGCCGGTACAAATTTGTACGCCATTAAACTTTAAACCTTAGACTTTTTGTAGATTTATCTGCAATACCTTCAGGGGCCTTACCATGACAAATGCAAAGCACGCGAGCGAAAAAGAGGCTTAATAGTTCAGTTTAGTTCGTAAAATAAATATCATTAAGAGCTTGTGATAGGGCCTCAGGTAGAAGGAGGATACGAAAGTAAACATGTGCAGATCGGACATTTGTCTGCCGGGTAGATAGTAGTAAGGCTAGCTGTTCAATTACCAAAACTATGTATCTAACTATACGAATTACCTGTCTCCACTATCAAACACTATATACTTACAAAATACTAGCTTTTGACCGCGGCTTCGCTCCAGCTCTACCCTAATAGAGTGGGTAGAGCGCGAGCGAAGCCGCGGGTAGGGTAGACCCTACTCTAACCTATACCAATAAATGAGTAGGTTTTGAATATTTTTTTATTATTTAACAGGTTAAAAATTACCCTATATCCTTTTCCTGGTTCCAAGCTACCTTCCTACTAATTTTCATTTAAATCGGTTCAGCCGTCCTTGAGTTATAAATAGTGTAACTAACACGACTTTCTTTTATATATATAGATGTAGGAAAGTATTTTAAGCCAGGTCAGAAACTACGATACGAGATATAGGTCTCCTCTCTAGGAGAAGGAATGCGAGTCCAGTGGAACTGATGGATGAAACATGTCTTCGAATTTTTGTTTCAAGGACATTCTTCGCGATAATGAGTGTTTTTAATATCGTGCGGATTTCATCCCGTACGCGGGATTATATTGCTCTGAACACGTAGCGCCCGAAAATGTTCTTTGCATACAAGTATTTATCGTAATGCGTGGGGTACGTACCCTGCATCCCGCGTGGAGTACGCACGCGGGATGCAGGGCGGCAGACCCGCATGCGAAGCAATTCCGCATGAGTGATGATATCCACATGGTATTAAAAACACCCGGACTCAGGACTATTAGCATTACGCCACCACTGCTCTCAAAATCAAATGAGTATTGTCAGTATTTTGACTTTATTGTTGTATTGCCGTCTATAAATACTTATCGCTAAACACCACCCTAGCTCAGCCTCGGCGGCAATCGTCAACACTACCACAGAACAGAGAATTTATTCCGTGAACACTACGCACGTATTATGTACCTACTATTGCAGTCAGTACGCAAGTCAACACTGCGGATGAGAATATTCATCCCGAATTCCCGACTACGGAACCCTTCAGTGTGTTGCTTGGTCCAACACACTTAACCGGATTTGATTTTTAGAAAATACTGTCTTGTGATTGTAAATTTCAAACTGACATCGATTACTCTCATTACAGTGCTTTGGTCCATTTTGCAAAGCTGCAGTACGTATAAAATTATGCATATTTTAGATTATTAATTATATTTTATGTGACTACATACATGCTTACTCGTTGACTACAAGCGAGTGATTCACGGCGCGGCAATATGATGCCACTCAGATAATTCTAAATCGGGGTGACACGAGTGACACTGAACATCAACTCGAGGCAGAAGGCCACACGTGGACAAAATGCCATTAAAGCACATCATACAACCCTACTGTAATCGGGCTTGCGGACGGCGTGCAATGTGTAGCACGCCGAGCCCAAGTCGTCGACGGCGCGTTCTATTCCCGCGCGCCTCAAGGAGCTGTCAGCACACCGAAGAGGCTCAGCCTGCTAGCTGCAGGCAGGCAGGGTCGAAGCCTGCTGGGGTCAAGGGCCGTTTTCTGAGAGGAAGGCTCAGCCCCAGTACTATAGGCAACGAAGGAACGGGGTAGGTTTTTAGTCAGTAAGAGTCTCACACTACTTCCCGCTCTGCCCAGGGGCGGGATTTGTCATTGGATGATTTTACCTACCATAAAAAAACCCTACTGTAATAAAAATATGAGGACAGGTGTTGCTACCATTCAGTAGCCTAAATTTACTCGAAACAAGGTGTTAATACATAATTAAGATTAGGTAGATTAAAACAAAAAAGGGCACAAAAGTTTCCGAGAAACCACAAAAATGTAACATTGAAAGTGGGAACTCTTTCTTTTCAAAGAGAAAGGAATCTAAGGAATCTAGGAGTTTGTCTCTTATTTTTTCGATTGTCTACAACGTGATTTTTTAAATAATATAACTAAATAATAATTAATGAGTTATTTTATTTTAGTGCGACGGGATGTTGAACGTCTGCATGTCAAAAGTAAGTAACTTTTATTTATCTGGGTACCCTTAACAAAACCGAAAATTACTAAAGGATGGGTACACCAACACGCAAAAATATACTAAATATTTAATTCGAGAGATAACGCTTGGTTTTGTATCAAGTTATGATATTTGAAATACTTACAGAGTGTCTCAGAAAAAACTCACTTTTGTAGATGCATAAAAAATTAACAAATATACGCGTTAATATAGAAAATCAGAAACTGAAGACAGGAAAATTACTTTTCAAAAATAACATTATTCAAATTTCGTTCTCCGCTTCTCTGGACTCTGGCACTCCTCAAAGCAGTCTCTAACATTCATGAAAATGCAGCTCAGAAGTTGAGTAGGTAGGTATGTGGATGATTTCTTGTCTAAAGTTTTCCTTTATTCTCCTCACAGAACCCACACTTTACATTTTCAGATTTTTCCCTGCAGATTGTTTTTCTGTTTAAAAAAAAATATATTAAAACGTTTAAAAATTTATTAATATTGACTCTGACTTGGGTTGGTTTCCAGGTTATTTTTTTATTTTTTTTTTTCTAATTAATTTCAGTGCGTTGGACGTGGCTGTGAAGCACTTGTAAGGATTCCTTTTACTATTAGCTGTTTAAGAGAATACGTACTTATGAACAATGGCGTTTTCGGTTTGTCGTATCATTATTTCATTAATTCCTACCTATTTAATACTTTTGTAATATTTATATGCAGTGTCGTTCATCCTCCTGTTTAACATTTGTAAGTATTTTCTGGATACTTTTACAAGAGCGTCAGGAGCGAGACTGATGATACCCTAAACATTCTTAAGACTTAACAATTCAGATATAGGTACGTTTACAAAATCGTATTTTTCTACTCTCATCAGTCTTTGCTGAGGTATATGCTTGTATAGTTGTTGTACAGATGCTTTTCGACATTATGTCAAAAATAGAAACAAAGAACTTAAGTACCTAACTCTAATTTAAAATAAAAACCGACTATGGAAAAATCACGATATATAAATTCCTAACTATAAAAATGAATGATTCAACATTCTTTGACTATTAGGCGGTACGAAGATCGCCGGGTCAGCTAGTCTTCTTTTATAAAAATGAATAGCTGTTGCGGCTGGACCGATTTGCTAATTTTGGTCTTGAAATATCCGCGATACTCCAGGGAAAGTTTAAAAGGTGAGAACATACAGTAAAATTCACCAAAAAAAAAAAGTCGACGACGAGTATTAGGTGGTACGAAGTTTGCTGGGCCAGCTAGATTTTGATAAAAGTAATTAACCTGTAGTAATAGTACATTGTTACCCTAGGGGTGAAAGTAACTTATTTAGTCCCGAGAAGAAGTTTGGCGGCCGAGCGAAGCGAGGTCGCTAATAGTTCGAGGGACTAAATAAGTATTTAACCCGAGGTAAACACTGTGCTTTTCATTACGAATAAAAGGAAAATAAAAACCTGAGTTGCCGTCAAAGGTCGTCGTATGATATTAAGTATGTTTCTTTTGCCTCTTCTCAGAATCAGGTGTTAAATTCTTAACTGAATCAGATGCACTGTAATTACAAAATCTCATATGAGATTTAGTAAAGTAGGTATAAACTCTAGAACTCGAAAAAACTAAATATCGGATCGCCATTTTCCCGCCTATTTTGTTTTTTTTTCTGTGGTCAACTGGCTATTCAGCCATCATTTTTATTTTTAACAGTGAAAAATGGTAAATATTTCTCAAGTATATTAGTTTTAAAGAAATGATTGAATGTAAATTATAATTAAATCATTTAAAAAAATATGTAGGTATTTATCTTTCAGTTATTTCAATTTTACATCGCGCTGTAATTAACTGGCTGTATAGAAAGTTGGGACATAGTTCAATAGAAATGCAAAGATAGAACTATACAACCCTAGGGAGAATCACTTTCAACTGACAGCTGTTAAATTATTTAAAAAAAAATCTAGTTGTATTTTCTCATTTCTATTGAACCATTTCGTAACACTATACAGCCAATCAATTACAGTGCGATATACAATTGAAATAACATTCTACCTATATTTTTTTATACGACTTAATTATGATTTACTTTCAAACTAACACAGATTTGAGAAAAATATTTAGGTTCCATTTTTTCACTTATTACAATGAAAAATGATGGCTCACCCCAGAAAAAAAAAAACAAAATAGGCGGGAAAATGGCAATCCGATATTTTTTCTTGGTTTCGACTTACGATTTGTAGGTCACGAGTTCAAACCCAACCAGGCTCATTACTTTGTGTAATTTATTTCATCACCACTGCTCTCAATAACGGCGAAGGAAAACATCGTGAGAAAACCGGCATGTCCTAGAACCAAAAATTTGAAGATATGCGACATCCACCAATCCGCACTGGGCCCGCGTGGTGGATTACGGCCCTAATCTGCCCGAGTCCCAGCAGTGGGAAAATTATAAGGCTGATGCAATGTAATCCGCCATATTGGTTTTATAACGAATTGATTTCAAACAATGAAAGATCAACTTGTATTGTTAGGATATACCTAGCATCACTAGAGATGTCATTAGATTGAATTTGATTTATAATATGGAACCGGAAATATTTTATTACTGGTTCCATAGTATTAATCAATTTCGATTGTGATCAAGTTGGAATGTGAAATGCTTATTAGGAAAGAAAATATCCCTTCCTGCAAAAAGCGCAAACTGTCGATTACATTCGTCCTGATAAAAAATAATATATTTATTTATTTCTTTATTGCACACCTTAACTTACTGAAAGACAAACATTTATAAAAAAAATAAGTGTACAATAGGCGGTCTTATTGCACAGGGCAATTTCTACCAGACAACCTTTGGATGGACTGGAAGAAAGGAAAAGAGTTGGGGTTGTCAGTGTACAACAATATAAATAATTCTATAGAAAAAAATATATAATACATAAATAAGTTATCAAATAATAAACTAATAAATATTAAAATATACAAAACTGAAAGGAGAAGAAAAATTAAATTGATAGGTAGTGCTCCTTCACCATTTTTTTGAACACTTGTAGCGTTTGGGCACGCCTCACTTCTATGGGTAATGCATTCCACAAACGAGCTGCTTGTACCGTGAAAGATTTATCGAAGAACGAAGTGCGATGCATATGAATACTACTAAATAAGTTTTAGATTCTCCGATAACCTCAAGGACCTAGAATGTGTGTCACACAGGAACTGAAAGCGTTCTTTGAGATAAAAAGGAGTCAAAGGATAATAGCATATTATAAAGCAACGAAAGTATATGAGCATTCCGGCGAAGGCGAATAGGAAGCCATTTGAGCTGAGTGCGAAATTCAAAAACGTGGTCATACTTGTGCAAGCCAAATATAAACCTGATACAAAGATTTTAAAGTCGCTCAAGCTTATCCAATTGTTCTTGGTTAAGATCAAGATAGCTGGCATCAGCACAGTCCAAGATTGGGAGAAGAAGAGATTGTGCTAACGCAATTTTCGTAGTGATGGGAAGAAAATTGCGAAAGCGTCTCAAAGAGCCCGCCGAGGCAAACAGTTTACGACTGACCTCTTGCAACTGTTTAGTCCAGGAAAGAGTGTTCCTAATAAATGATATTTATTTTGCAAATAGGTTTTTAAAAACACTTTTATATGCCAATTTTAACTAGATGATGCCGGTGTTTCCTAGCTGACTACCCTGAGAAGAAACACCGTAACAAACTCAAACGACACGCTTAATATTTAGTTTTCTATCTTGTTATATTTCAGGGCATGGGTATTGTTGCTACTTCAAGTGTAAGTCTTAAATTATTTTAAAATATCATAACTTTTTTTATTATTATTGATAGGCTCGCTCGTTTGACCACTATCTCACCTGATGGTAAGCGATAAAGTGGCCGCTAGCCTAGAAATAACCTATTCAATCTTGACTTAAAAACCTCTATTTAGGTATTTGTTTAGTATAAAGCGGAAACTACATTAGACCGACGCACACATGGGCGAAGCCATAATTGTACGTCGTAGAGTCGCGTCATGTGGCGTGGATCTAATGTAACTCTACAAGTCTAGTTGCCATATAAAATGTATGGGGACGGACCGACGATCAAAGTACGCGACCTTTAAAATTTTAAACTCTTCCTATTATAAGCGGTGTTCAATCGTGAAATGACTCGGCGCGAATAGGACAAACGATTAATATTCTATTGATTGGTTGACGTAACCAACCGCACGTGGGTGCAGAGCGGCGATGAGGGAAGTGAAGCGGCGGCGAACAGTAGGTTTGACATTTACGCACGAACTATTTCGGTGCGACTTGTTTTATATTAATGGCGATTAAACGCGGTGACACAGCGCACACGTAGAAGTGAGCTGCCACGTTGTGTTGAATTCGCATACTCCGCATCCTATCGCTTCGCAACCGCAATCGCGTTAATTCAACCACGTTGGACGCATACTGACTGACGAGGACCTCGTGGCAAAGTAATAACAACCCCACGAGTCAGGTTTAGTAACACTTGCCTTCACATATCAAGATTCCTCCGAGCCTCGGATTAGCCGCTGGTCCCGGTTGTCATTTCTAGATCTTTGTCAGTCGTTACAGATAGTAGTAGCCAGGAAATTCGAAACCAGTCTTGCCAAGGTATCTTTGTAGGTATCTTTTTGCCTAATTACTAGGTTGTAGAGATCAGATAGGCCAGCTCCATGTAAAATACTATTGTGAGGAAGGCAACTCATTAACGAAAAGATTAAGCAGATTGAATGCCTTCAGATTTGAACGGTATATCGTCTGTATTATTTCCTACAAGTCAAAAATAAAAATATGTTTGTCACAACATTTAATTTAATTAATTTATAACTACTTACAATTTGCTGTTATTTGCAGTGTTTAGGACACCGATGTTTTGCAAATGTAAGTATTCAATTATATATTTTTTTAAACATGGTTAATTTGTTCTATGCCCGCAGTAATGTGATTTCAACTGTAAATATAACTAAAATTGCGATATTTCGGCCTTAGAAAAACAAGCAAATTATGTAGATAATTCTCATGTTCTTCTCAATGCATTTAGTGCTTTTTTGGAAGAAAAAAGTCGGCATCATTGATTTGAGATTATGCAACACAAGTCATTTTCTTTTAATCGTCTTTTAGTTTTTTTTTTATTAGGATTATTCTGCGAAGCAGTAATACTAGCAAAGAAGGAAGCCGACCGCATAAGGCAACGGTGCTCACGCCCGAGACTCCAGCGCCGCCGCCGGGATTTCCGGTCACCGTAGGCGCGGACTTACGGACGGCGAGCAATGGGTAGCTCGCTATCCGATCGTCTGGTAACCGTCCGGACTAAGCCCAAGTCGTCGACGGTGCGCACTGTTCCCGCGCACCTCAAGGAGTTGTCACCAAACCGTAGGGTTGAAGCCTACTGGGGCCAAGGGTCGGCTTCTGAAAATAAGGCTTGACCCCGGTGTGAACAGCAACGAAGGAACGGCAACGGAGTGGGTTTTTAGTCAGTAAGAGTCTGACACTATTTCCCGTTCCGCCTGAGGGCGGGGCTTTTAATTGGATAATTTTCACCCACGTTTTTTCGTTTAATGACTTCTCTCGCTCTAAGATGAAGCGGGAAGCGTGTCAAACTTCTGTTAACTAAAACGACACCTGTTCCTTTAGTTGCCCTTTGCGTTCCAGGACCATGGGTTTCCATTTTGGAGGTCCACTAATGGTTTGTCCGTTAGTCATCTATTTATACACCCTTAAATTTTGGTCGTTTTAATCCCGTAGAGGGTCGATTCGGTACATGAAACACTATCGAGTTGTAAAGATAAAATTAAAAAATAAAGTACTTTTTTTCTAAAAAGTCGAGGTAATATATGCATAATATACGTAATTATTTTTTTAAAGTAAACGAGTCAATGATCTTGTAGGAAGTAGTGTCGTTGCGTACGAACTACCTACAATTAATTGGCCTCGCACAGCTGACGTTTACTTAAAGAAATTAATTTCGCACATGCGTAAATTAATTCGAGTTTAAAAAAAAGGACTTTATTTTTTAATTTTCTCTGTACCAATCGATAATGTTTTATTTCATGTACCTAATCGACTCTCCGCGGGATTAAAACGACCAAAATTTAACGGTGTACAGTCAGGGCTCAAAAGTGCAGTTGCACTCTACCGACACTAAAGTGTGTAAAATTTCTTTGTAAAAGAGGGTCAATGGATTATTACCCATATAGTTTGTAGCATAGAATCTAAAATATTGAATAAGCTAGTTGCAGAACACTGGAATTCTACTAAAAAGAAATTTTAGACAGTTTAGCATTGTTAGAGTGCAACTGCACTTTTGACCCCTGACCGTACCTAGATTTGAATTTTGGTAAGAAAAATATACTCGTACACCGTATATTTTTCTTTTATTTTTCGAGATATCAGATATCTTTGTCGCATTAAATTATTTTCCCCAATTTTCATCAAGACCGAAAACACGAAAGTTGTATTCGACTAAAAATAGTTAAGCCATAAATGACAGAATATCGTTTTTCAGTGCACGGGTGATGGGTGTATATCATTGGTAAATATGTTTAAGACTAATTTTGCAATCATTTCCGTAATTTTATTGTTATTGGAAGTATTTTATAACCGGTTTGATCAAAAGTATAATTCGGAGTAAAAGAGTATAATTCTCAAGAAAAGTATAAGATAATGCACGGATTTTTTTATCTTATATAATTATAAAAAATAATGTTCGTTAGTCTCGCTAAAACTCGAGATCGGCTGGACCGATTTGGACTTGAAATATTCTTGATACTCCAGGGAAGGATAAAAACTGAGAAAAAATATAGAAAAAACAAAAAAAAATCTGTTTAAAAATAAAATTAACAAGAACTAGAAGGAACGATTTAGAACGAAAAAATACAAGCCTCTTGCTAGCAAATAAATAGTGAAATTAAAATTTGATTTCTATTCCAAAAAGAAATGCGCATCGAACTGCAAAAGCCTCTGTGTCTGTGAATGAGGAATCGAGAAAAGTAATGCTAAAATATCGATGAGTGCGTGAAGAAAAAGGCTGATATTATGTTATTAATCAGGATAGGTTTGGTCATCGACGAAAGAGAATCGAAACGGTCGTAACTTGGCTAGGCCTGCAGAGATCTGATTTGGCTCATGCATAATGGTACCTATCGATACACACCCAGGATTTACATTTTTTTTTGTACAGTGCGAAGGCGCAAATTGCAAATCCGAGGTAAATTACATAATTATCTAATACTTTTATTTATAATATAATAACACCAAAACACTATGGAGATTAGTGTGTGGTTGTAGCTGAGAGGTTAAGTAGCCCACCTCTCATGCATTAGGTAGCATGCTCGAAACCGGACCAATGTGAATTTTTCAATTCATATGTATTTTTCTTAGTTTAGGACATTATCGTGATACCCAGTGCCTCAGAAAGAACGTAACCATGGTTGTCGGATGTAGATCATAAGCAAGGATCTTCTATACCCTACGGAATAAAATCTTCCTCCTTATTAGTTCCGGAACTATTACTAGGTTTAATTGGTATTAAACCTAGTACTATTACTAGGTTTCATACCAATTAGACCTAGTAATAGTTCCGGAATGTTGTTCCAGGACTATTCCCGGAACAACATTTGGATCGCGCTTTTGGAATAAGGCAGCTTATGTAAATCTTTGACAGTCGTTACAGTTAGGCAAACACCAGAAAGCCTAACGACCAGTCTATCCAAGGAGTATCGTGTTGCCTAGAAGTTTGTGGAGGTCTGATAGGTAGTACACGATTATTCAGCCGTATACGATTAGACAGGAAGCCGACAAAAAAAAAAATCCGACCTCAACCTATGGAGGAAAAGACTAGGGATGGTGAATACATTATGGATCATCGACATATGGGCAAGAATACTGGATATTACAAAATCCCAATGATATCTATCCAAGGAATGCTCACCGAATCTAGAAGAGTATTTCTTGCTAAATTAGCTTAAAATAAATTATGACGCGTTTTTGTATATCATTTACGATCTTTTTCACATATTATATGGCATATTAGACAGAAAGCATTAAGTTGCCGAGTGCAAACACATCTTAAACCCGTATAAGCCGTTGAGGAAATATCTTCGGATTTTGAGCTCTACTATTATTGTATGTGCGTTGTATAGGTACTAGCATCAAAATGTACTACTTCATTACAGTGTCGTGCAGCAGGATGTCAAGCACATGTGAGTATACATATCGCTAAGGGATTTAGATTCAACCGGTCTTCCAGAAATGGTGGGATAAGCCGCTCTGCAGTATTATAACACAAATTATATTATACAATTTTTTATTTTTAACTTTTTTTATTTGACATTATAAAAACAAAATTTTGTGCCTATGTTTATAACTTCTTCACACTGGATTGGCTGAACGGTTTTTAATGAGACGGATAGATCATGCCCTGGGTGTATTTTCCCGTAGGACAATTTTCTAGTTTCACAAAGACGATCGGGCACATCTTGGCCTGCCCTACTGCAGGGGCGCAGGACGCATTGCAGGGTACGCCGGCATCAACAATACTATTCGACGATGTCTTGTCATTGCCGCCGCGCTGGTGTATTACACCCAGCAAGCTTGGTACCTAGTGTACCTTCATGACGATGGAAAGAGACCAGATGATATGACGTTGCTGTCATTGTAGGTGGGTGTTCCTCCGGTGTGGGACGTAGGTCGACACCCATAGGCCATTTCATATTCCAAGTATAGCGGGCTGTGGCGGTGTGTGCTCGCAAATACTGTAATAACCTCATTGATACAGTTTTGATTTAAACGGCTCAAAACGGTCATCGAAACGCTTGGGTGATGAGGTCCGAATGCGCGTCTCTTTTACAAAGTATTTCTTGCCAATCGATCGACACTGCGATAAAAGATAGATTTGCCCAAAGAATTATCATCGCCATTCAACGTGACAATGCTGCCAATCTTCTAGGCACGATTCCAGATGACAGCGATGTGACGACGCTTGAATGTGTTTTGTTATTGTATGTAGGTCACGTTGTTGCAATAAGTATAGGTAGGTACCTATAGTTATGTCATAATATTAAGTTTAGATAATTATTTTGTTATTTACTTTTCATAAACAAAAAATATACAATTCTATTTAAGTGCGCAGGAGCGGGTTGTGATTCTACGGTAAGAATTTTTTTTATTATATTTACAATATTATGGGTAAAAAGTACACCGTAGCCAGGCGTGGGCTTGCGAACAGCGAGCAATGGGTAGCTCACCGTCCAGCCGTCCAGTTATCATCCGGATCAAACCCAAATCGTCGACGGCGCGTAGTGTTCTACGCACGCCTCAAGGAAATGTCAGCAAATCGTAGGGGCCCAGCAGTGTCGAAGCCTACTGGGGCCATGTGTTTTGGTAAAGAGAACCCCGGAGCCATGGAACGAAGTAACAAGAGTGGGTTTTAGTTAGTAAAAGTGACACCAGGAGCGAGAGAAGTCACTAGATGATTTCCCATCTAAAAAAAACATGTAGAAGCAGCAGAAAAAATTCAGCAGGTAATTCTTAGTGTGGGGCAATCAGGGCAGTGTTTAAAAAAATAAAACAATTACATTAAAACTTACGACGTCAAGTCGTAGGCAAAACCTACGACTTCGCCAGCGCCACCAACGTTAAGTCGGTTATTGCGGACGCGAATTCAAAAACTAATCTAAGCCCTTCATTGGGGTTCAAATTTACTTTGTTCCAAATTTAATCAAAATCTGTTCATTAGTTTATGCGTGAAAGCCTAACAGAGGCACCTACTTTCACATTTATAAAATTAGTATGGATTTTCAGTGTTACGGGCGGCTATGTAAACGATCTACCTCATGATTTCAATTTACGAAGAATGACTTCTACCTAGGACTAATCACAAGTAAATTAAATGTATGGTTTTTGAATACTCTTTTTTGATATTTATCCATATTGTAAAAAGGTAAATAAGTACGAGCAATACCCCGTTCTAATATTCGTGAAACTGAATTTGTTATTAAAATACTGTTGAAATAAGCATTTTGTTTTTACTCATGAGCCATGTTACTGTATCTCAACGTTTACTCGTTCCAGAAATACACGACTGTAAAATATGGAGTTTGTCAATTGATGAACCTTATCTATCTTCTGAGTATGGTTTCCGCACTTAGTCCTCTCCGGACCATTGTACGTGGTTGATGAACCTTTCTATTGCCACTAATTCAACGATACACTAAAAATTCTATCCTCATACATAACCTTCTCCAAATCAATTAAAGCACGGTAGACTTTCGTATGTTTTGCCGGATATTTCTCTATAGAACATACGAAAGCCTAGTGTCGCCGCACACGGGCCACAAAAAAACGCCGCCATCGGCTTGTTTGTAGCGGCGGCGGCGTCGGTTAAATATGCCTGTAGCAGCGTTTTTTGTGACGGCTTTGTTTTTACGGATTTCCTCTCCAAACTGTTATGTCGGTATTCGGTTATCAAATGTATGAGGGTAGGTTACAAAGTTTAATAAAGCAGTCGTTACCGGATCTCTGCCTTTCATTGACGTATATATTACATTGGCGCAGCCGGTCTAGAAAGTTCGGTATTGTTCGGTGCTCATACGAAATATTAGCGTTAACCATAATGCCGATCGGAAAGATTGAACCATTTAATATTGAAAACCAAAACTGGGACAGTTACATACGTCGAGTGAATCAGTTTGTGTTGTTGAACAGTATTAGTGAAAATCTAAAAGTAGCTACGCTTTTGACATTAGTTGGTCCCGAGTGCTATAATCTCATATGTGATTTGTGTTCACCCGCGGAACCGGAGTTAAAGCAGTTCGATGAATTGGTTACACTCGTCAGAAACCATTTGGAACCGGAGAGATCCGAAATAGCGGAGCGACATATTTTTCGGCAGCGGACGCAACAGCAGGGAGAAAGCATTCGCGTGTACCTACATGGTTTAAAACACCTGGCTAAAACCTGCAATTTCGGTAGTTCGCTAGAAGAAAATCTTCGCGATCAATTCGTGTCGGGTTTATTCAGCGAAGACATGCGGTCAAGATTGTTTGCCGAAAAGAATATTAACTACAAAAGGGCTGTGGAGTTAGCCACGGCGCTCGAGGCAGCTGAGCGGCATGCGAGCACGGCGTGCACATCGGGCAGCGCGAGCGGTGTCGGTGGCGGCGCAGCGGCGGCGGCGGCCAGCGACGACGGCCTACATCGTTTCGGCGGCGGCGGAGCGGGCGCGCGGCCCGGCGGCGGCGGCGCGAGCGCGCGCTCTGCGCCCCACACGTCGCAGCAGCGCGAGCGTCGTCTTTGCGCGCGTTGCGGTAAGACCGGCCATGTAGCCGGCAAGTGTCGTTTCAAAAATTATACATGTGATGCCTGCGGCCTGAAGGGTCATTTGAAGGTTATGTGTCAAGGTAAAGGTGAATCTAAGAGTGCTAAGGAAGGCAAAGGTCAGTACTTTTTAAATTATACGGACTCAGATGATGACTGTAATTTTTTTAACTTGGTTACAAGTAATGACGGTGACGGACCGTACTATGCGAATTTAATTGTAGAAAAGGTTTCGTGTAAATTTGAAATTGACACAGGCAGTAAAATATCAGCTATTTCGAAGCAATTTTATGATAAAAATTTTAAACATGTACCAATTCATACAAAATTGTTATGTTTGAGGTCATATACGGGCGATGTTATCGAGACAATTGGTTATATTGTGGTAAATGTTGTTTGTGGTTCCAAATCTGCGATGCTTCAGTTATTTATTATTGAAAACGGCGGTCCACCTTTAATAGGCCGAGCGTGGATTAAACAATTAAAAATAGGAATAGTTGAATGTCACAACATAAACGACTCAGACAGTGTAGCAAAAACTTTGAGGGACGAATTCCCCGATGTATTTGCAGAAGGGTTAGGTACATTCAGGTCTCGTGTGACACTACACCTCAAGGATGAAACCCCCGTGTTTGTGAAGGCGCGCCCGCTACCGCTCGCGTTGCGGTCGCGAGTCGAGAGCGAACTGAAGCGATTAGAACATGAAGGAGTTATTTACAAAGTTGAAAGATCTGATTATGGTACGCCTATTGTACCAGTTATCAAGTCAAATGGCTCCATTAGAATATGTGGAGATTATAAAATAACGATTAATCCGATTATTAAAGACTTTCATTATCCTTTGCCGCGGATTGAAGAACTTTTTGCAACCTTGGGGGGTGGTGAGCAGTACACGAAACTTGATTTATCAAATGCATTCCAACAATGTTTATTAGATAGTAAATCACAGCCACTTACAGCAATTACCACTCATGTCGGGACGTTCATTTATAAAAGAGTGCCTTTTGGTATAAAATGTATTCCTGAAAATTTTCAAAAAATAATGGAGGAAACATTGAGTGGTTTACCTTCAACAGCTGTATTTGCAGATGACATATGTATAACTGGAAAAGATAGGGCAACTCATCTAGCAAACTTGAGGGCTGTGTTACAAAGATTAAAACAAAACGGATTAAGAATCAATTTCAGTAAATGTCAATTTTTTAAAGATAGTGTAACGTATTTAGGTTATAAAATTGACAAGTTTGGTTTGCATACGGATTCTAAGAAAATCGAAGCTATTGAGGCAGAGATGTATGGGCCTTGTTAATTTTTATTCAAAATTTTGTTCAAATATAAGTGATATAATGAAACCGTTGTACAACTTACTAAAAAAAAATGTAAAATGGCAATGGAATGATGAGTGTGAGCGTGCTTTTTGTCGGATTAAGAAAGTGTTGAGTAGCGCACCCGTGTTAGCTCACTATGATCCTACGTTGCCGTTGGTGTTGTCAGTGGACAGCAGCGCATATGGACTGGGCGCCGTGCTCGCGCAGCGGTACGCAGACGGCAGCGAGCGGCCCGTGTGCTGCGCGTCGCGGACACTTAACGCAGCTGAGCAAAATTATTCGCAACTGGACAAAGAGGCACTCGCAATTGTGTTCGGCGTACGAAAGCATCACCAGTACTTGTACGGACGACAATTTATATTACGTAGTGATCATCGGCCATTGAGTTATATCTTTGGGAAGAATAAAGGGATACCCATGACAGCTGCAAGTAGACTACAGCGTTATGCTGTTCAGTTGGCTGCTTACAATTTTAAAATAGAATTTGTAAAATCGGTGCAAAACTGTCATGCCGATGCACTTTCTCGTCTTCCATTGAATTCTGCAAGAAGTAGAATCAAAGGTGAGGACAGTGACAGTAGCTATCTCAATTATGTGCAGGAAAATTTTCCACTTAGTTTTAAAGATATTAAAATTGAGACGGCAAAAGATTCATTATTAAGTAAAATATACGGATACGTGATGTTCGGGTGGCCAACAACTTGTAAAAGTGAAACAGAAAAAGCATATTTTAATCGCAAAGAGAGTATTTGTGTAGATCAGGGTTGTCTTGTCTGGGGTTATCGGATAATAGTTCCAAAATCATTACGAATGATAGTATTAAAGGAAATTCATGATGGTCACCCAGGCATAGTAAAAATGAAGCAAATAGCTCGCAATTATGTTTGGTGGGAGACATTGGACGCCGATATCGAGCGAACAGTGCAGGAGTGCGTCGCATGTCGGTCGCAGCGCGCGGCGCCCGCCCCTGCTCCCCTGCACTCGTGGCCGTGGCCGGAGGAACCATGGGCTCGGCTGAATTTAGATTTTTTAGGGCCATTTAATAATAAGTATTATTTAGTTATTGTCGATGCCCATACTAAGTGGATCGAAGTTGAGAATGTTTCCGGAACTTCCGCTGCGGTTGTTATAAATTGTTTACGTAAAATTTTTGCGCGTTTTGGCTTACCTAAAAGAATCGTAAGCGACAATGGACCCCCTTTTTCCTCAGCAGAATTTAAAAAATATTTAGATATTAATGGCATTCGTCACACTTTAGTGGCTCCATATCACCCTTCGAGCAATGGAGCGGCTGAAAATGCCGTGAAACTAGTAAAAACGGCGTTAAAAAAGGCCAAAGTCAGTAATGAAAACTTAGATACGGCTCTCAGTAGATTCCTGTTCTCGTATAGGAACAATGAACATAGTCCTACTACTGGTCGCGAGCCAGCTATGCTTATGTTCGGGCGACGGTTGCGTGGTAGGCTCGACCTGCTGCGGCCCGATATGCGCGAGCTGGTACGAAAGCGGCAGGAGGCTAGCGAGCGGCGACGGGACACCACTCTGCGGGTGGCCGAGCCCCAAGACCCCGTGCTGCTACGGAACTATGCTAAAAAAGGGGAAAAGTGGATAGAAGGGACTGTAATGCGTCGAGAAAGTCCAGTTACTTATACAGTAAAATCACCGGACGGACGTGTACACAAGAGACATATTGATCAATTGTTGACAACTAAACATCCAAAGTCAAGGTTTTCGTTATCAAAGGTACAAGAGGAAGCAGGTCAGCAAGCATTACCGGAGGCTGTAGTGGCGCCTGACTCTGATCAGGACGAGCAAGTTGCAGAGGATTGGCAACTGGCAGAGGAGTCACCTCCTTCGAAAACTGTAACTGAAAGATGTGATGATCCATTGGCAACACCGAGGAATCGTGTCTATAGGAAGGCAGCGTTACGGTGCATTGACAAATTGAAACTAAAGTAAAAATAATATTTGTCTTTATTTTCATACATCACACTCATCATTGCACTGTTACCTATAATATATATATATATAAGTATATTGCTGTAAACAGATATAAATATAGGCAATGTTTATGGTACCTAGTATTTCGGTCATATTTATTGTTAAACCAGCACTTGTGATCATAATTTGTGTAACCATAATTTTGGCAGAACAATGTTCCCATATTGATGTATTCATATTTTAGTGTACTGAAGTAGTATCTAAAACATATCCAGGTTTTGTATTTATAAGTTTAGGTTATTTAAAATATAGAGGGGAAGTGTTATGTCGGTATTCGGTTATCAAATGTATGAGGGTAGGTTACAAAGTTTAATAAAGCAGTCGTTACCGGATCTCTGCCTTTCATTGACGTATATATTACACAAACCTTGTTTGCAAGTAATTAAAAGTTTCGCATATAAGCAAAATTTCGCAGTAAAAACACGTCGCATCAATTACTATTCTTATCGTGCGTAAAGAAAGTTCAAGATATGCGGCGCAAATGCATTTTTAACATATCATGTTCCGAAACATGCGGGCCATTTGACACATATACCTGGCGCTGTCTGTCCTGTGTTAGCCGACGTTCGCCCCTAAGTCTCGTGGTATGCTACCACTTCTAAAAGTGGGGGATGAATGATTAATAAACATGTTACACTAAGTATAAAATGTCGCAATTATAGTCTATTTATGTATTCATAATATTAGGAGCATAAGTTAGGAGGGCGCGAGTTTTTATGAAAAAGGGTGTTGGAAGTTGAGGCGGGTGGAGTGTCACCGACAGCCCTGTCAGCAATGTGTTTCGTAAGCAGTTATAAGGTTAATACCTACTAAAAAAAACACTAAATTTATAATGCCGGATTTATTACATTTAAAATCTTACTACGTGTATAATACAGAGAATAGTTACATACTAATGGCTATTATTCGATGATGTTATATAAATGGCAGAAATCAATTCTTACACATTCAGATAAATTAAAAACATATACTTAAATGCAGGTGGATTCATCACAATTATCATGATCATTATAAAATAATGCCAATTAATAGAAATTATATACAAGTATAAATTACATAAATGATTAATCTGTCCTAGCTCAGAGGACACCGGTGTCCTCTCACATCCACGCCACTATAGGCCTTAATTCCGATGTTTAGAGTCTACTTTTGTATGAACAAGTTGGGTAGTTGTGGATCGACGTGTTAAGATCAATATGTAGTTCCTAGGTTACACATAGTATTACAGAAATGAGCAAGCACCTGCTTAAAACTCTTTTTAAGTAAAACATAATGTATTAGCTATCTGACACGGTTCATGTAACTTGTACAAAAGATCATTGGTATGTAATGAAATATTATAAAATATACCTAATAACTTTAGTGACTATTATTATGGCTTATATTTTGGACTGTAAAAGTCAGTGTTTGGACTTCGGGAGGAGCCTCTGCGGGAGGAGGTGGAAAATGACCATGAGCTCTCCTGTGATTCTGTAATGCAGTACCCTGGAACAAACAAATTATAAGCTGACAAATATTTATATAGTTTTATTTGTCCTCACATCATAGGCTAAAAACCGTCCATATAGAGAAGAATAATCTCACACTTCCCGCTTTAGAGTACCTACAGTTAAAGGTCGATCGCTACCAAAAATAAAGTGTCAAATGATTGAAAACATAATTTAGCACGTAGATCCACAACTACCAAACTTGTTCATACAAAATTAGACTCTAAACATCTTAAATATTATGGCCTATGGAATTAAGGCCTATAGTGGCGTGGATGTGAGAGGACACCGGTGTCCTCTGAGCTAGGACAGATTAAAATCTAATGCATAGACTTAGCTAGTCACGAACCATTGATATTTTAATTTAAAAGTACAGTAAGTCTGTGTTTTTAGTTAATTCATTTATTCCAGATGTCTCCTTCTTCTATATATACATATATAAGGAGAAACTAACTCACTGACATATTAACCCACAAACGAAACTGCTGGCAAAAAGAACGTGAAATTTTGCACAAAGCTTCCTTTTACGATTTATAGGCGAACACTAAGAAATAAATTGTTGAAATTCAACTTGTGAAAAGGGGGATCTCATTAGTAAGCAAAAGAGTCAAAGAAGGTTGTCAATATTTGTTTTTCCAAACATCCTCCATAAGAAGATTTAGGGTGAATGGAAGATCTTTATGTGACGTATAAATCCAATACACTGTAACTCGAGATACAGTGTTTTGCCTTAATAGTGCTCTTTAGATTATTTCGAGGCAGTTACATGTCCCTTCATCATTATTTTTTCATTTAATATTATATACAAGGAATATACAAAACACTGTATGTTATTTATATTTATGTTTTATATAATATTCTGATTCTGATTCTTATTCGAGTGCCCAAATTGTCCCTACACCTGCAATTTGGAGGACCTCAAAAACGCTACTGATGCCGCTATAAACGTGGCAACCTACTGGGCCAAAAAACTTCGAGGGAAAAGAAAACCATCGATACGATAAGAAGAAGGCTCTCCTAGAGAGGAGGCCTGAGTCCCAACAGTGGGAACATTAAGGGAGAGAACTCACGAAGCGGTTTTCTCCCGCTACTGCCACGGTGAAGGGCCCGCAGCTTCTGTAGAAGGCAAATATATACGTAAAAATAAAATCAGTTTTCACGACGCGGTTTACGGCCGCGGTGTGAACGGTTGTTCGCGGCTGCTGCTGACCGGCGCCGCGGGTGCCCGCTGCTACCTCGGCGGTTTGCACCCGCACACTCTGCGGTCGATCGGCGGCGACCGCACCCTATCGACCGGCGGTTTGCGGTCGAAAATCGCAGCCGTTGTGACGGCGGCGGCGGCGAATAAACCACCTCGTGAGTTTTGAAATAAAATAGCAGTTTCCTCTGCCGTGGCAGCCGCGGAACAAAACCACTTCGTGAATTCTCTCCCTAAAAAGGCTGATAATGCTAACGCTAATGGCATAACACTGTGATTTAAGTTATTTTTAGCTGAATTAGTTTACGCGAAATCAGTTAAAACTCTGAGATACAGTATTTTAACAATATAAACGAACTGGAGACGTCGCGGTGACATGTCCGCTTAGTAGGTTTACGATACGAGAGGGCCGGAAGGGCGAGAGTCAACAATTACTGGTCATAAATCAGCAATGATTTTGCGTATTTTGATCGCCAGAGCGCACGCTGCTCTCTATTTATGCTCGTATTGATGAGTAACTGTGTAAGCAGAATAACGATGAGTGGATATTAGACTACTAGTGAAATTGTCATAAAATCACAACAAGTTATCATGGCAGCAATAAGCCGCGTCCATTATTCCAAAGGAAAAAATCTGATACTGGACTAATAAATTGCACATGCATACATTATAACAGTGTTTTGCACAAACAATCGGTAATATTTCTTCACGTTTTATAGCGACTATACACGTTTAATTAGTTCATTCTAATTGTATGGACAGTATCATGGCTATACAATGTACATGGCTAGATAAAATGTTAACTTACCTTTAATTTGTTACCTAACACATCATATAATGTTAATATAATACTACTAAACCCTACCAAAAAAAGTTTTAAAAGCGCTTTTTTCAAAAAAGGTTTTTCTGAGATAGCTTTTTTGGATTAACACGTCAGTATATCTGGGTTCAAAAATTTTTAAATTTGGCACAAATACTAACCCAAACGATTGATATAAATGGCTAATATTTGTTTTTAAAAACTACCTTCAAATTACGGTTTAAGAAATATTTTTATAAAAACATTTTGCAAGAACGAAGTCGCTGGTAAAAGAACTTTATTAACGCATTTAATTTAAAATATTGAATAAATACAAAAATTCAAAGTTAAAGCTCCAAACTTTCGTGAAACGAATAGTTCACATAAAAAATGACCAAGTATCGTTCTAGACGATTAAGCTACTATTTATCACTAGCTGTGCCTCTGGCTCGAACAGTAATCATTGTTGCATCATCATCGATAGAGGGCGCTTTTGGTTTTACCGAACAAATAAACACGTATTCGCACGATTTTCGCTTTCTGTTAGGAGCCGGACCACACCTGACTACTTTTTGCAGCAATGGAAAGTGTGTATCTATAGTAAAATATAAAACATAATGAGGTCATCACCTGTATGAACCTATCCCCGCATACTTCACAAATGTAGGGCCGATCGCCAGTGTGCCGGCGTATGTGCAGGTTGAGGTCATTGCTCTGCGAGAATGCCTTTTCGCAGTATGTGCACTTGTACGGCCGCTGGCCTGTGTGCACGCGCATGTGCCGGGATAACTTATTACTACGTGAAAAGCCTGAAAAAAAACATAATTTTAAAGGATATGTCGGTAATCATAATGATAAATCTTAGTTCCAGAAACTGGAAGTAAGTTAACGACGAGTTTCTGTAACGAAGATTGTGACGTGGAAAATGTCAAGCGTCCGTCAACTGCAGTGACAGCATGAATTTATTAATTATTATGTTAACGCACGCAGCTAATAGATAAAAACTCGCGACGGTTTGGCAAGGCCACTTTTTTCAACACTCGCATAATATACAACGTGGCGTTGACGATACGACTTTAAATTAAAACTCTGGTAGTACTAGTCTATATGAATATTATTAAACTACCAAAAAAATCCTAAAATTGCAATATAAAAAAAGGTTTTTTTCAAACAAACTAAACAAAATACCATTTATAAATGTCGGTACACACCTGTGTTAAAAGCGTTAACAGCACCGTGTCATATAGTGACGTAATCTTTTGGCGCCATTATTATTAATGCTCAATAAAACATTCCCCTTACATTAAAAACATGTCGGAGTACTACAAAGCGGTGTAATTGTAACGAAGCATGATAATTGAAAACCAAGCGTAATTACAATACAAAGGTTTCAAATAAAAATAGTAACGTCAGTGACCTTGACATGTCAACTGTCACTTTAACTTGGTTAATCATTTACTCTAAGATTTTAAGCTTAGGTTACATGTTTATGGCATCGGATATGACTTATTTTTCTCAGTTGTTTTCTTCAAGATTTTTTTAAATCGTGAACTTACAAAATGAAAAATAATGTCCTGTGACTAAACTACTGGATATATTCGAATAATTTTTAGTAATCAGACTGGGAACACCATGAGATATACGCAGTTTAATTTAATGTCGTATTAAAGGCGCCACCCCGTATCTCTTGGGTACCGAATATAAAAAAAAAAGTAAAGAATATTTAGAGAATCATTTCTCTAAATATTCTATCACGCTTTGTTTTACAGAACCCAGCGTGTGCCAGTCCCCTGGGCCTCGCGGAATTTCAGAAAGAGAATCCGTAGGACCGTAGTCTTAGAACGCAAAGGGCTACTGAAGAACATAGGTGGGTTTTAGTCAGTAAATTCTGGCATGCCCTCTCGGTTCACCCTAGAGCGAGAGAATTCATTAGATGATTTCGCACATAAAAAAATTGCTAGTCGACTTCGCACTTGACAGTTTTTATACTTAAATATTTAATTTTTTAAATATTTAAGAATGAAATGAATATGAAATACAGATTTATTATCTAAATGCAATTAATTCTATTGATGTAATGTAATATCAATAAGGCCATGCATTTAAGATGCAGGTCAACACTACTGGGTTACTAGGTTGCTGTATAATAAAAACATGATCACTTTTATTTACCTTTACCACAAACACGGCATACGCAAGGTTTCTCTCCGGTGTGAGACCGTCGGTGACATTGAAGGTCGGAGGACCTCGGAAAGCCTGTAAGGTAAAGAGGTAAGAATAAAAACTCACTTTTATTTAGCCTTGAGCCTTGAGCATAAGCGTAGAGTAGCCCTATAGGATGCATTTTGGAGTGTAAGCGGGAATTGCAGGACTTGATTCCGCCCACTCCTTTCTACCGTCTAACAACCTGATGTACGGCGAGTACAACCCTTACGTTGATGAAACTTCCACGGTTCGGACTAAGCGTTTCGCCTCGTCGTTTATACACTCGAAGGAAATGGAACAATTTGCCTAGACGTCCGTCGTCGAGTGAATAGGCTCTTAATAAACTAGTGCGCCTCACCATCAACGATTGCATCACTGCTATCATCAGTTAGGATCGCAATGAAGCACTAGTTTATATCAATAAAAAAATAAATAAAGTATTAAACTAAAGGCTACCTTTGCCACAAAAATCACATTTGTAGGGCTTCTCTCCGGTGTGGCGTCGCATGTGTACTATTAAGTTCGACGAGTTAGAAAAACTGCGTCCACAGTAAAGGCATAAACAATTACTAGTTGAACTCTTTTCTCGTTGCGGCTGATGAACTCGTTTGTGAGACCTGAAAACATTACAACATGCTGTAGGTAACTCAGGTTTTTCTACATTGTGTCAATTGAATGCATCACAAAAACCAACCAACCGAAGATTGTCACTCCTGTGAAACTTCTTTTCACAAATATCGCATTGATAAAAGTTTTCTATTGGCATATGTATTTTCGTATGTTTTACGAGTAAGTCCCTCCTGGAAACAACAAAATTTATAATTATAATAACATATTCAAAAAAATGTGCTAGGCTATATATAAAGCAGAATGGGCATCAAAGTATGTCTTGAAAATGAATAACAGTTGAGGTTATAATATGTCAGGAAAAAGGTATTTTCATATTCTAAAACTTCTTATATGGCGGGAAATCTGAAATCGCTGTGATAAAAAGTTATGACTAAATGAAACAAATATTTATTCATAAGATTAGTATTGTTATGCAGTTATGCATTTTATTGAATACAGACAGTAGTCTTTTTTTTTTAAACTGATATAAACTAGTGCTTGACTGCTTTCCTACCTGATGGTAAGCGGTGATCTAATAGTTAAATGTTTTCAAATTGACTTTTGGAAACAACGCTATACTTTTAGGAGACAACATTCTATTTGTCTATCAAGATCTTTATTATTATATAAAAATCAATCCCTATTTCCCTTGGTCACGCCATCACGCGCGACGGCTGGACCGATTCGCTAATTCTATTTTTGTTGTCTTGGTAGGTAAATAGATAGGTATTAGGAAGGGTAGGGTAGAGTAGAGTAGGGTAGAATAGGATAGAGCCGGGTAGAGTAGAGTAGAGCAGGGTAGAGCAAAAGCTAGTCAATAATAAATAAGTTATATGGCACTTTTATCCCAAATTTAACAGAAATGTAACGTGGTTGAGACTTTTAAAAAAATTTCGAGTAATTAGACAACAATTCTCCAGGCCCCTCGCGCTTATTTCTGTCTCATCGGCTATTTAACATGTCCCGCGTCACTTGTCAAAACAAACCTTAACCTAAACAACCAACTCGCGCTAAGTAAAGCTTTTATACCAATCTTTTTTCCCACAAGGAGTTCTAGCCAAAGTATTCTTAGAAAAATTAAAATCCTACAGGTTAGCATTTTATTAGATGGTCAATAGGCAGAAATACTCATTGTCCTTTGAAATTAGTTACAAAGCTATTATTTCAGTTCCTAGTTTTTAAATATATTTCAATAATCCCGCATACTTACTTGTAGAAACATCTATTACAAGTATCACACTGAAACTGTCGCTCTTCACGCTTTGTTTTAGAGTCAATAAATTTAACTGAAACGCTTTCACCCTCATGATATCTTAAAATATGCTTATTCAGAGATATTTCATAGGCGAATTTCAGTCCACACGTATTACATTTATATTTCCTTTCTATTTGCTTACAAATACTTCTATGGCGCGCCGCTGATCGCAAAGATGCAAACACCTGAAACAATTGAATATAACAAAAACGTCAAACTGCGCATTCTCATGTCTCGAGATGAGATAGATACCACCAGACGAATAAGTAACAGAAATATTTAGTTAAGTATTTAGCTAATTCGCTGTTCAAAATGAGGAAAGTAATGAGATGAGCTGAGCAGGATTCACATGATTAATTTAGTTATTAAACGATTGCCTGTTATATTTATAGTACACACTAAAGCGTAAGCGCAAGCAACAGTCTATAAACTAAAAAAAAATACAAACATTGCATGGCATAGCTTAAAAACATTGAGCATAATTTTATTATTAGATTAAAAATATGTCGAATTTTGGTTCCTGAGCAATCAGGGAATTCACATAGGGAGCAGTCACCTAGCGCCGCCTCTGGTCTGTCAGCAGATGGAAACGCACAAGTTATCGAAGCACTGGTCGGAGAAGATAGTTTTAATACTTTTTTCCGAACTGTTAATAAGAACCAGTGCTCGGTTCGGATCTTAATATGTCCTCTACGGTAGACTGAAACCAGATGCCTCAAACGCGATAGCATCCGCACATCTCGGTCGCACAAGGCATACGCACGCTTGTGCTATCTTCCCACATTACTGTTAACAATATTGAACGACTGCACACGTGAGTTAATAACAATTTGCACTGCCGTAGTCGCACTAGTCGCACAGCTAACCTCGCGCAGCATAGAGTTGTTTGAAGAGATATCATCAGAAAGATAATTTTGCATCGCATCACACTCACAGCGCAGCGCAGCAGAGCGCACTATCGCTCAAGGCAGCATATTTTCATTGATGATATAGATGACATATTAAATGAATGCCAATGTAAAAGCTAACTGTTGGATTTCTAAACCTCGGAGCTAATAATTAAAAATACAGCGGTCTATTATTCTAATATAATAACGATATATTAATGTTGTCACGGTAAAAACTTAAAACATTGCAACAGCCAGTATTCAAACACATTTAATTAAATAAAAAATCAGTGGTACTATTCTCTAAGAAAACGCAGCGCTGCCTCAACGACGAACACCCAAATAGGATACATTGGATTGTCAACCTAATGTACCTATAAATTGGATTGTTAATTCAATGTATCCTATTTGAATGTTCGTCGTTGCGGCAACGCTGGTTTTCTAAGCCTAGAATAGCACCACTGGTCAGCTTGAAAAGAGCCTAAATCATAAAACAGCACAGAATCAATATTGTAATGATTATTCATAAGGTATTATATCGTACTTAAACTATAGGCTATAAATGTATTAAAATTATGTTCAATAAAAAAAAAATACCTTTGTGCAGAGGTTGCACCGGTGAGAGAGCTCCGGATGTTCAGCATCACGATGGTTAATGAGATCCGCTTCTGATTGCAATATGCAACTACAAGCGCTACACACTGTAAGCATGTTGATGTTCGCCTGAAACAGTCATGTTCTTTATTCAAGATAGCACTTATTTAAATTGCGTTATGAGAGTGACCACAGATGAGAAGTAGGTACAGACTCTGTCTCGTTTCTGGGCAAAGGCTTTAGACCTATTGCATGTTTTCTCGTGAAACCTTTATAACTCTGACATCTCTTTCAAACCTCTTCTTTCTAAAACCATAAAAAGGAAAAGCTGTTCGTTAGTCTCGCTAAAACTCGAGGACGGCTGGACCGGTTCAGCCATTTTTGGCCTTGAAATGTTCGTTCGATACTCCAGGGAAGGCGATAAAATATGGAAAGATTTACGAAAAAAAATCGAGTATAATAATTCGTACCGCCTAGGTACGAATTTGGTCGGGTCAGCTAATCTATATACATCTGTAATTTTAGTATATACGAAACCCGGAACACGGGTCTAGTATTTTTATGTAAAAAATCTATGTATGAAATTTCATAACTGTATCATGAAAAATCACAAAGTTATAAGCTTGATATGTGACCTGGTTTTCCGTACAAATACATGGTAATACATGGTCACAGGGCCATCCGGGCGACTGAGGTATTGTTTTGCCCCGGTACCCAGTATGTTGGCTTCTCATGCCCGCTATGACCTGCCGTGACCTGTGTTGTACTTAGTTTTGGTGGTATCCAACTTAAAAGGCCAAAAAAGAGGTTAAGGAAAAAAACTATTTACACGCGGGCGAAGCCCCTAGCGGCAGCTGGTCTAATGTATAAAAATCTCACGACACAGTATTTGGTTTCGATTTCCTCCGAAACGGCTAGACCGATTATTATGATTATTTTTGTGTATATTTAGTAAGTCTGAGAATAGATCGTAAGCTATTATTTACTTTCCTACCTCACCCCGCTTTTTCTTTGATGATATTTATATAGCAGAACAACGTTTATCGGGTCAGCCAGTCTTATAATAAAATCCTCTTGGCTGATTGTGGAAAACGACGATTATCACGAAATTATATGCAGAACTACAGCATAATTGCATGCCCAAACTCAGGTGCAATGCATACACTGTTGTGACCACTAGGACCAATGTTTGATTACACAAATATATACATACCATATCTATATTTGGGTCTAGACATTCTCGTAATGTAATTTCTGATGGATAGTTCTGTGGCCTTTTTTCATTGGATTCTATTTTAGCGGAATCCTGAAAAGATTTAAGAAATATAAATGGCGAGGGAATAAGGAGACAATTTGATTGGACAGAGATATGTGAGGAATGCAGGAAGTGACGTTGTTACATGTCAAAGAAAAATGGTAATAGTATTGTTAAATAATTACTATTGGCGACGAGAAAAAAAATTACTTTGTAATCACAATGATATTAGAAATGTGCCGAGTAGACTAATATGTAGTAGGCACGCGCTGAAATGGATAGACAGTTTTTTACGTTAAAGATTTCTTAGGACTGAAATATATTTTTATATTTTATAATTTATGTACACACAAAAAAAAACAACACACAATAGACAATAGAAAGTGCTAGTTTATAAAAAATAAATAAATACAAAGGTATCTACTGCTTATTTCCCAAGAAATTTCTTCCAGCAGACCTGCGAAAGCAGAAATTAAAAGAAATGTAGACAATAGTGTGTAGGAAACAAGAGAAGAAGAAAGCGTGAAATCTTAATCTAAACCATCAAATAATACATAATATATATACTCTATAAATATACTATAAATAAATATCTACTATACTATAATAGTACTCACATATTCTAAATTGTCTATACCAGTTTTTTCATCAATACAGTTATGGTAATCAAATTTTTTCCTATCGAGATAACTTTTCTTGCACTGTACGCAACGTAGCACTTTCGTATCTGAAACAATAATACAATCTTATATCCGAACATCTCACTAAGTTTGATGGAGAACGGCGGCGCAATACTGGTATTGTTTATTCATATAAACGTTTATACATTTCAGGATTAGTACAAAAATAGAATTCCCACACCACGATCGAGGCGGTAAGGCCCTTCTTTGAGGCGTAGCTGGAAAGACCTCGTTCAGCCGGGCCGCCACTCGCTTTCGCAGCGACGGCACCCACACCGGCGCACCGTAAAGGGCCATGGACCGAACGATGCCTGCGTAGAGCCTCCGGCAGGAGGCGTCTGGACCCCCTAGGTTCGGCAGGAGCCGCTTGAGAGCAGCCCCAGTCCGATTCAATCTGGGAGCCAGACGTTGGAAATGCTCCACCAGCTGTCGAGGACGAGTCCCAGGTACTTCATCGTCGACCCGACGCCGATGTGAACTCCTCCTACCGTTAATTGGAAGCCCGGAGGTGGCGCGCTCCGAGGGCCGTGAAAACACATGGCCTCGGACTTGTGCAATGCCACCTCGAGTCCCAACTGCTCGATCCTCTCCACTACTGTCGCAACCCCGCGCGTCGCTAATTCGACCGCCGCCTGGTACGACCGTCCCCGCGCCAGGACCAGCGTGTCGTCTGCGTAACAGCCCACGCTGACCCCGTCGGGGAGGTCGGCGCGCAGCACGTAGTCGTACCCGATGTTCCACAAGGGCGGCCCTAGTACCGATCCCTGCGGAACACCGCACGACAACTCTCGCCGTTTCAACTCCCCCTGATAACCGGGGTAGATGATGAATAGGCCTCGATCACCCGACAGAGACTTGTTTGTGTTTTTATATTATATGTACATAGTTAGGTTTAGTATAAAAGTTTTTATAGTTTAATTTATAGTTCATAGCTAAGACAAGCAACGTCCGTCGGGTCAGCTAGTACGTATGATAGATGACTTCTCATCTTCTTACATAATATTAATATTTTAATATAGTTTTATTTTTACGCCAGTATGAATGAATACCCTTTTACTTCGAAGTAGCACTGATGAGTTACTATGGACTATATCGACGGTCCCTACGTATATAAAGACATGTCGAAAATGGCATTTTTTTTTTATTGGGTCATTGGCTTTAGATTATCTATGCGCACATACTGACATGCGATTTTTTTTTTAATTTTGTTTATTTACCTTGTTTTACAAATCGTATAAGAGAACAAGTATTATAAATACAACGAATAAGTGTCGTAGATGCGGACATCTGTACATATCTTTTTGTACGGTGTTTTAAAATGCGCGCCGCTCCGTGCGAACGCGGTCTTGTCAGACATGTCCGCTTATACTATGATTTAGTAATTGCGACAATTTTTTTTCACAAATAACAATGATAAATTGTAGGCTTCTTTCAAATATGATTTCCTAAATAATTGTTAAAAAGAAAACAACTTCTTATTGTTATCAAAGTAAATGAAGTTATGTCCTACATGTTTGTTTTTACGCGTAACTCTTAATATTTTTATGGACTTGTTATTATTTACGGTTAGTTACTATCAAACATTAAATATATTTTTTACTTGGAATAAACATTTTTTTAGAGAAGAGATTTGTGTTCCTCGGTGTAAATAATAATAATAATATTCCACAACTATCACACAACGCTGTCTAGTCTCAAGCTAAGCAGAGCTTGTGTTATGAGTACTAGACAACTGATATATTTCTATATATATATATATATATACATACTTATATATTTCTAAATACATACATATTATAGATAAATTACACCACCCAAATAAATGATTATAGTTTGATTTTTTTTAGACTCACGTCGTGTTGATACCGAAAATAGTAAATTTTAATGGATCTTGAGGAAGTTTAAATCAATATTATCGCAAATTAATTTTAATTATATAATTGACACCTATTTGTGAAAATCAAACACCACGACAAATACCTGAAAATGATAATGAAGAAACTTTGATTACAACACCAATGCCAAGTCCATGCAGGACCTTTGGGGACACCGTAAGTGAATTTATATATTTAAGTGAGAGTAGCGCTATTCTTTAAGATCAAGCCCGTTAGGTTCCAGCGAAATTGCCACGTTGGATGGCAATGGTGATTCGTTGACCGAAGTAAAGCCCATACCAGTTTTCTGATACCACGCACAACTCGATAAGCGCTCGGACCCCATGGCCCTAGTGTTTCAACCCCAAACGGCTTAAACATATAACTTCCTATATATATTATAATTACGCCTTTTGAGGTTTTCTGCACTTGCAACAGCCGCCCCAGCGCAGCCCGCCGTACTCAGAAGATGAGATGGCGCAAGGGTGTTGACACATGTTGCATCCCACACCAAAGGCCTACCCAACGCTTCTACTGCAAGATAGGCCATGGTGTCCGAGGCGGTCAACTGCTTCAGCGCATTGACACCGATATGGAGCTCCGCTAGGAGCAGGTAGTCGCATTCCGTACCAACATGCAGAGCGGCTCATCCCACTGTTTCTGGGAAGATGGATACTCGGGCAACGCCTTATCCAATCAAGCCATTTTCCAAGCGTTCATGGCATCGGCTAAGCACGGCAACTCACAGCTAACCAGTGATGGAGACAAAATTCTATTGGTCAACTGTTAAGTACTGTGGACCGAAGACAGGAACGCCAGTAGGCTTACACTAGGAATTTTGCGGATACCGCCCACCAAAATGAATGGGTGGCTTGTAGCCATGCTCGATCGTCCAGGGTCACATTCAATATGGAAGTTAGAGTATACCAAATGGTCTGACCAATTTTGTCCAAGAGATGTAGCTACTTTCATAAAGGGGAAGAGCGGAGAAAATACATGAAATTTGGGGTAAAACAACAATACCGTCTGAGGGTGAAAGCCGAATGTAGGTTAATTTTGGAAATTTGGAAAGACGTTCAATTTTGTCGTCAGCGAATAAAGAAAAACTGTCTTCCAAAATTGGAGAACCTAGGAAGTGCAGTACTGTGATTTTTTATGTTTAGTTCCTACTTCAGTGTGACTATACCTAGTTACCTATTATTTAGATGCTAAGAACACCTAAGCTTGTGTTTTATTAATTAAACCTTGTTTAATTAATAAAACACAAGCCTGATCATTTTATTTAAAGACATGTCTTTGTTTACATTACAAGAACTATAGTCCTACCCCGAAAGACTATAACCACGTATAAAGTGATATGTCTTCATTGAAGTACTTTTTATATCCATGGGTGACGATTTCAGGATGTTTAACGTATTAATTTAAAAACAGTAACATAATCCTACATTTTCATAAAACATTTTATTTAAAATCTATATCAGACACTTTTTTTTTGTTTCCTACGTATAAAAAGGCATCATAGACATGACTGACACACTTCTATTTTATTATCGGCGTAGAAACGGTCATCTATCAGTTTTTCCAAGAAAACGTAAAAAAAATAAATATGTGTAAATAGCATTATAAAGCTCGTAAAACTGTTAAAATATTGTAGAAAGAAAATATTTATTATTGGTCATAGAATTATTTCTAGGGCGTGTTGAACACAAATTTCGCTCTCCTGTAAACCTCGGTTTTTGACTTGTCCTTTTGTACGTAGGGACCGTCGATATGATTGGACTATAGTTTCTTGCTATAAGTTTTAATAAATCATGCACATACATGACAAATCATAATGAAACGTATAAGAATATGCACGATGACGTATCTTGTCGTTATGGGTGTTTGTTGGTAAATACGACTAACGGATTAAAATTCATTTCAATGTGGGAAAAATATATTAAGTAATATTTAATTACATATCAATACATACAGTGATTGACAATTGAGTATGTTCCATAAACTTTTTTTAATGATACCTTGCAAAAATTAAATTGCCTAATAAAGTGTATCGGAATCCACAAAAAAAAAACCTTTTTAACCGACTTCGAATAGGAGGAAGTTCTATGTTCGGCTATATGTATTTTTTTTTTGTATTTTACCGATATTTCGGTCAATTGTCGACCAATTTTGAAAATTTTTATCTTTATTGAAAGATTATACTCCCGAATTGGTCCCTTAGAAATATTGTTTTCATCTGATGATGAACTTCGAAGATATAGAACAAAACTCTTAAAAAAGTAATAGCAGAACTGTCGTAACAAGTTAAATTGCTTTGTTTATACATGTAAACGGTGACTGACTGAAAGAAGAAGGGGAGGTGATACATAGAACTGATCTGATGATGAAGCCGAAAGATAGGTAAGAACCAGAAATCTGTAATAAATCAGTGTATGCTAGCCGTTTTTGGTATTATTAGAATTGTCATGATTTAATGATGGAATCGAATGGCAGAAGGTATATATATATATATATATATATATATATATATATAAGTTTGACTGAGGGGTACTATAACTAAAAAGTGTTAAATAAAAAACTTGTTACAAAAATAAAACCGACTTCAATGTAAAAAATAAACACAAACATGTGCAAAATAACTTTAATGTCGGAAGTCAGTGTTAAATAACGAAGAGACCAAATTATTACAAAAATATCGAGTTCCGAAACTAAAGTTATTTTGCACTTTTTTGTGTTTTTTTTTTACATTGAAGGCGGTTGTATTTTTGGCATGCCATTGTTATACCATATGCCATAGAATAGTGGTTATAGACCACTGTCGATTCTTGCAGGTTGGTACACATACAGTTCACAATTTATTGACATAAGATAGCAGCTTCAACAAATATCATCTCATAAATCATAGGTTCATAGGGATCATCTTAACATACCTCATAAATTTTATTTATTTTAGGATTTTTTATCAAATAGGACTAACCTTTATGAGTTATAGCGTGTAATCCTAATTCTTCTTTGGTTTCGAAATGTTGCTTGCAAAATTCACACTCAATCTTTTTAGCTGGCATTGATGTTATGCAAAATCCATTTTCTGATAACTTGTTAAGAATGGTCTGAAATGTTCGAGTTACAAAATAAATACACAAAGCAGTACAAACACGCACAATGTTACAATTAAAAAAAAATACGTGCGGTCAAGCGGCTACTGAACCCTTTTTTTTATGTGGGAAATTATCAAATGACTCCTACCACTCAAGGTAGCGCGAGAGGAAGTGTCAGACTTTTACTGACTAAAACCAACCTGAATTACTTCAATTGACTTTTGCAAAGATCACGGTAACTTCTGAAGGACCCCACAGCCCTGGCAGGTACTAAATAATACCAAAAAATAAAGCCCAATAATGCTGTTCGAACTGGGGTCCACCGATTCTAAGACCTCAGCAGATAAACTGGTTCAGACCTAAGGTGATGGACTTACCACGTTTAATTTAAAAAATGACAAAAATTTCTTTTAAAAATATTTTATAATATACAGGGTGGCACCGACAATACGACAATAAATTAAACTGCGATGTTTTAAAGTCTGTATACCAAAAATTATTCGAACACATCCAGTAGTTTAGTCACAGGGCATAATAGCATAATGACAGGGTATTATTTTTTATTTTCAGCTTTTTCTACATGATGTTTATGAAGTTCACGATTACTAAAAAAAACTTCTTTGCCAGCTGAGAAAAAAATCATCGTCATTGTACCGATATTTATAAATGGGTGTTCTCTTTTGTTTACGATGCTATTTCGTGTTTTTATTTTTGTAACTTTTTTATTTTGGTTTTAGGATATTTTTGATAGACCTATTCCTATTCCTATGGACTAGTACAATGAGTATTTTAATTTACTGTCGTATTGTCGGCGCTACGATGTATAAAACAATGTCTGCCACCACATCTATCTGTCTGAGTGAAAAACAATAAATTCAATAAATACGGAACGGATTTTCATGCAGTTTTCACGAGGAAGATTTAGGTGCATTTTGTAGTAGAGAAAAGCTGAAAGCTTGGACAAGTTGCTAGTAGGTATATAATATGTTTTTGAACCTGACAGACTGAATTTTGTCTTTGTTTTTCTAGGATATGGAAGTTACTGGCTTATCACAAAAATGAAATTAAGTACTCTGAGGTGAGACTAGTCTATGATTGTAGAGTTATATTAATCTCAATGGTTAATTCGTGGAGTCATGCATTTTACTGCAATCTTAATACATAATTCCAATCATAGCTTGCTGCCAATAAAGCAATAACAACAACTGAACTGGAAAGAAGAAGCGCGGGCCTGCCTTTGCCCAGGACCGAATAGGCTAGAAAAAAAAACACTTAAGTACAGTAGACTCACACTAGTTAACATCTTCTTAGGTCTGCCTCTCTTTTTTGGGCCCATAAGATCGGCATGGTTTTCCCACATATGTTTCGTTAAATTCTCGGCGCCATTGTAGCATGTACCGCAAAGTGGACAGTAAGTTCGGTTGGTTTCTTCACACTCGACTAAAAAATTTCAAATCAGGTTATTTTTATGGTAAGCAAGGTTCTCTATCTATATGTCTGACTGATGGTGTAGAGTATAAACACTGCAATGTATTTATGTATGTAAGTCTTACTAACCATCAGTCACACACCTCAATAAAAACTCCGTGCAGTATTTTAAAGGCAAAGAGTCAAAGAGGATTCCCAAGTATTGCATTTTTTTTTTAATAATTAATCTTCTTTATTGAGTAGTTTCAATTGTTTCCATCCAAGTGCGTTGGATGAGAGTAGTAGTGGCAGAGTGGTAAAGGCTTACGAGTTGTAGGCCGCGGGTTCAAACCCAGCCAGGCGCATTACTTTATGTAATTTATTTTATCACCACTGCTCTCAAAAAGGAAAACATCGTGAGGAAACCGACATGTCCTAGAACCAAAAATTCGAAGACATGTGACATCCACCAAACATGGTGCCACCAACCATACGGTGCCACCAATCATCCACCAACCATATGCATGGTGGATTACGGCCTATTCCCTCTCCTAGAGAGGAGGCCTGAGTCTCAGCAGTGGAAACATTATAAGGCTGATGCTATGCTATGCTATGCAGAGTGCGTCGGAAGACACATGTACCAAACAATGTTTTTCAACATATTTTTTTGCATGCTTGGCTTCATAATGTCAATACTACTCTCCACTACAATGGACTTTTGCCGGTACCAAACCACTGATCTTATATGTAGATTATAATGAATTCCCATATCAAAAAAAAAATTACTGGCATACTAACCTTTGATACATATCTTCTGATGTTCTTGTAATTTACAGTGAGTATCGAAAACAACTAAGCAGCTTTTACAAACAAAGCATGACTTGCGATCTAAGCCCTCATGCTCAATTTTAACAGCTTCTGAAAATTAAAACTTATTTTTACAATCCATCCACTATTAAATTTTGATAGTTTTAATCTTGTGGAGGGTCAATTCGGTACATGAAACACTATACATACGTACGAAATTAATTTCATTAAGTAAACGTCAATTCAGTCTGGGCGAGTTCAATGACTTGTAGATAATTAGTACGCAACGACCAACAACTACCTACAAGGTCATTGACTCGTTTACTTAAAGAAATTAATTTCGTACATGCGTATATTAATTACGAGTTTTAGAAAAAAAGTACTTTATTTTATCTTTACAAATCGATAGTGTTTCATGTACTGGATCGACCCACCACAAGATTAAAACAATCAAAATTTAACAGTGTATAGTTTTAAAAAAAAGGAACTGACTAATCTATCAATACACAGCTCAAACCAAAATGGAAGGTGCTAAAATTTGGTGTTATTATAATGAGGCATGTGCTAAGAAAGAATTTTTCAAAGTTTATCCCCCAAGTGAGTGAAACAGAGTCCAAAGTTTTATGAAAAGACCTATTTTCACATGAACGAAGCCGCTGGCAGAAAAAGGTAGCATTATAATAGAACAGTACAAAAATAATTTCCTATCGATTAAGAACAAACAAAATAAATCATACCCTGATCATGTAAATCTGGTCCACTACTTAGGGAAACATTGAAATCACTATCGGTAAAGTCATCATTGTCATGTGTTGACAGATCTTCAGTCTTCACATCTGATGTATTAGTCTGGAATCAAAATATTATTTCAATTTAAAAACCTTTATGTAATATAACCAATCTTTTATACATTACAAAATAAAAACTTTTTTCAAAAAATGCAAAAACAGATAGCAAGATGTACCCATCAAACCTCCATTTATTGTCAACCCAAAATTACAGTACGGCCAACGGATCTTGGCGCGTCTGAAGTTAGGCTCTACGAACTTTAGCGCTTGTGCACTCGTAAAAAAATAAATGGTTTGGAAAAATAAATGCCAAGAGCAGTTGTTATTACTGTTAACAACAGTTATTGGCATTTATTTTTATAAATCATTTATTTCGCGCGCTTATTTTGAGCGCTAACTTCAGGCGCGCCAAGATCTGTCGGCTGTACTGTACAAATGACAAAATTGCAATTCTGGTGCTGTTTTCAAAAAAATATTTCTTTTTATGAGTTATTTGTTGTTTAGTATAAAATATTTTACTAATATAAGCACAAGAGAATACCCAATTAGTGAAGCAGTACTACCCTAGTAACAATGCTTTTAAAAACTTACTTGGCTCAAAAGTTTCATAGATATTGCGCTTTCCTTCTTTTCTTTTTTTAATAGCCCTCTAAGGGACATATTAGCTTCTTCCGACTTTTTCTTGAATTCAAATGCCTTTGATGCTTTTTCTTTACACTCACAGCAAATTGTTGAAGGTAAACCATCATTTTTGCTTATCTAGATAAAATTGGAGCAAATAATGTGAATATTAAATAAATGGCACAACTTTAGGATATAAACAGGTCGCAAAAAATTACTATAAAAAATAGCCTTGCTATAAGGCTACTGCAAAAAAAATGGCTTTGCTTAAACTTTGCCAGTAACAAGCAAGTTAAACATGTTTGGTTTAGATTTCCTTGAGGATTTTGTGAATTGTTGCAGGTGCTGTTGCACAGAACAATAGTCGAGAACAATACATATAAATGACTAAAATATAAATTATTCTTAGGCTTTATTAGTAACATTATGATTTTAGAAAAACAAGATTCAAAGTTTTTATGCATCTTTGGTGAATATTTGCACTTATTTATGGTTTTATGTTCAAATTTTGGTAGATAATAATGGGAAATTATTGAAAAATCAAAAAACCTTTTTTCTCAATTGTATGTTTGACACTTATTAGTAGGTGTATACTTGGCATTGTATATAATAGTATAGAACAGAATAAAACTTTAATGTACACAAAAATAGTAACAATTTCACAGAAACTTAAATCTATGAGTACAATGGTGGTCTTATGTATTACATATTTACACATGTCATTAGCATAAGGAGACTAATGTATTTTTTTTTTTTTTTTTAGCGTAGGTAAAATCATCCAATGACGAATCCCGCCCTTGGGTGGGGCGGGAAACAGTGTCAGACTTTTACTGACTAAAAACCTACCTTTCCATTCCTAGCCTTTATCCTGGGGCCTTTGGTGACAGTCTCACATAACCTTTGGCCCCAGTAGGCTTCGGCCCTGCTGGACCCCTACAGTTTGCTGACAACTCCTTGAGGCGCGCGGGAACGGTGCGCGCCGTAGACGACCTGAGCTCGGACCGGTCTGTTACCGGACGGACGGACAGCGAGCTACCCATTGCCCACCGTCCGCGAGCCCGCGCCTACGGTGGCCGGAAATTGGGATCGGAAACCCGGCGGCGGCGGCGGCGTGTGCGCCTTTGCCTAATGCGGTCGGCCTCCTCCTTTACTAGCATTACTGCTTCGCAAAAGGAGGCGACCGCCTGCCACTCCTCCTCACTCCGGAGCATGGCTTGAACCAAGCCCCGGCGCGAGAGACTACTGTATTAAGTCTATATGATATTGATGATAATGTGTCCAAAGATTCATACATAGAAGAAACAAAAAAGTATAGCCAGTGAATTTTAAGATTTGCTTTGTCAATGCTCCTTTGTGTATAATATTATGAAAGGTCTTAGAGTGATTACAGTCCTGGTCTAATATAGTATATAAGTATAGTCCTGGTATAATTATGGTCTTAGAGGTTGTCGGTTAGAAATTGCCCTGTGCGAGAAGACCGCCCATTGTACCCTTATTTTTAATAATGTTTGTCCTATATTTATTTGTTTATGTGGTGTACAATAAAGAATATAATAAATAAATAGTAAAATAGTCCTAGTCCTAGCTAAACAAAACCCTTTCTGAGAGAATTTACATTCGATCATTTTCAGTGCATGGCAAATTCAGTTCTTTACTGGCTTTTGGGTCCAGAGCCCTTTGCTTTGTATCTCGCTATGACAACAGTGTCAGTGCAATCAGTCACATTACCAACTCATCAACTGGGGCCCTAGTTTGGAATCCTATTTTCATAATATCGTTACTCCGACAAGAGCCCATTGTTGTTTTGCTAAAAGTTCGTAATTTATTAATTTATAATGGCCAATCGCTGATCATCAGTGATCTCGTAATAGAATTGTGGTACGAGCTTTCTCATAACTAATTAAAAGCAATGACGTTCCAATGATAGGCCACTGACCAAAGGGACTGTCAATTTTTGCAGATTACTGCATATGTCAGTCATTAATTTGTGATTTCAATCAATTCAAAAAAATTCAATTCAGATATATACAAGATTACCATTCTATGCCAATTCTTCAATGGAGTGTCAGTGGTTGATTATTGGAGAGTCATAATGACGCCATTATATTCGTAGATTACCAAACTTGTCAAAATCAATGGTAGACCATTCTGACTCTATTGTAATAGCAGACTTGAGGCCCTGGTTTCTAATTGGTGGTGCAACTTCTGAGAATTTATTTTGTCAACAAGGTGACTGGCTGTGGCACCACTGGTGTCCTGAAGTAACATGGAACCAAGATGATCCTCATACTCAACTAACAGCATAAAAGTTCTTATTATTTTCTTTACTGGTGCCAAATTTTATTTCTACATTTACATGTTTACCTCTGCAGAAACCAGAAACCAAAAAATTATATTATAACATAATAATTATAGTACTTTGTACTTTTTATCATGATGAATAACTACCGGAGATTTATTGTCAAGGACGGCACGGTTGACATCTGTCGGGCTTGTCACCGTCCGGGAGAATCAATTCGTCACATTATCTCCGGTTGTTCTCGGCTGGCTAACGGCGAATATTTGCATAGGCACAACCTTGTAGCCAAGATTATCCATCAGCAACTTGCTTTGTAATACTCTCTTGTGGGATCGGAAGTGCCGTACTACAGGTATGAGCCCGACCCAGTTCTTGACAATGGTCATATCACGTTGTACTGGGATCGGTCCATCATCACTGACAGGACTATTGTAGCTAATAAGCCTGATATAGTGGTGGTGGACCGAAACGAGAGGCGTGCAATGCTTGTTGACATATCCGTTCCGCATGACGAGAACCTCGTGAAAGCAGAGAAAGACAAACAAATCAAGTATATTGACTTGGCTCGCGAGGTTATCGACATGTGGGAAGTGGATTCGGCGATCATTGTACCATATAGTCGTGTCGGGTAATGGCTTAATAGCCAAGAGCCTCGACCAACACCTTAGAAGGCTCTCGTTAGGCGGCTGGATCAAGGGCTTGATTCAGAAAGCGGTACTCCTGGACACGGCTCGTATTGTTAGGAGGTTCCTTTCTCTGGAGCCCTGACCGCCGGTAGCTTGGACCCTGTTCCCGATACCGGTGGGACACTATTTTTTATATTTTTAAATGTTTTTTTTTTTAATGTGTTTGTTTTCAAGAAATATTTAATAATATAATTTATATGTATGTTACTGAATAAAGAGAATAATAGTACTTTAGTCATTTTAATTCAATTAATTTAATCTTAAAACTAAAGTAACTCCAAGACAAGTAAAATAACCACATTTTAATCCGGCTTTTATGCTGCCTATGGTAATTATATTATAGGTCGTTTCCTGATAGGAAATGTACAGAAAAAATGAAGTAAAATTCAAATAAAAAGTAACAATTCGCGTTTTGCAGTCAACGTGCAAATAAATAAATACAAACAATGTACCTTTATTCCAGTGGTTGAAGTTACTATGTAATCTAACGTGATTGTAGAACCAATAAGTATATCAAATAACGAGTATAATTCATTGTCTTTAGACAAACACGTTCTACACAATTCTTCAATTTTTATTTTGGTTTCTTGATTAGTAGAGGCCATTTTCTTTACTGTTATATTTTTCTTGTTGATCAGCAATACGGCCCCCGGCCCGCTCCGCCCGCTCGATGGCCACAGATTACAGAGAGACACACAGAGAGATACTACGTATCTCGATGGCCTGCCTGCCCCCCTCCCTTTCGGCCTCCGATTCAAAACTAGGGATGTGCCGAGTGCAGCTTTGACTCGAGTCAGACTGGATTCCTACTTCGCACTCTCCTATTCAATCACCACCAACTTCTAAGTTAACGAAAAAAAGATACGACCATTTATGTCGCACAACATATATTTCGACATTCCAAGGGAACCAAAATTCAAAGGGTACGTCGACCTAGGACCCTGAAATTTGGTACATACAAAGCAAGGTCTCATAGCACAAGTATTGGAACAAATCTGAAAACTAATAGAACAAAATTAATTATCTGATTCTGAAGTTCTTCAACTCCTAGCTTCCAAAATTATATCTTCTTGTTGAGTAATATCTTTTTGTAGGTAATGTTAAAAATATTTTCCGTAAAAATGTTTCTGTACGACTGCGTGTTCTATGTTATCGTTGTCATTATGCTATCGTTATTCAAAATCAAAATACTGCTTTACTTCTATCCATTTTTCCTTTTTGCTCTAAAATCGGTACATAACGGACTTGAGTTCAAGACTAAAATTTAAGGCTCGTCTTCTGGACTCAAATTTCTAGACTAGAATCCTAGACTCAAGTCATAATCGAGTCAACATTCGAGTACCACACAAAACTCGAGTATAGTACGCGGCAAATAAGTTGAACCCTTTGCTATGATTACGCGCAGCCACATTAATGTGTTAATGCTAATTCATGGTCGACCGCCATGGTGGTTCAACTTGTATGGCTAGGATTATAGTGGGCTTGAATCGCGAACTAGGTAACTCGAGTTAGGAATCGAATACTAGATATAAATAGTGACTCGGCACTTCATTAATCAAAACCATAGAGCAGAATGTGGAGCAGAACACAGATTACTGATGTGGAGCAGAACACTGATAGTGGTGCGACGCTAGAGATGTTATATTAGGTTCAAATCTAGATATTCCAAATTCCTAATATTAACCATACCTATTGCTGGATAAATATTATTATGACTATGATTTTCAATATTCATATGTGTTTTCGTGAGTATAAACGATACGGTATTAGCTTAGAGAAAAAGTGATTAAGTTTTCTTTCATACTATAACAAGCCTAGGGCAGTCAACGATGCATATCAGTGCATGAAATTTACGAATTCGGTCTTAGTGGCGAGCGGCACGGCGAGCGATATCGGTAGGCGATTGTTCGTGCGCGAGCCGCTATGGTTGCTAAGAGCGGCGTAGACCAATCGCCTAAGGATACCGTCGCGCCGCGCCGCTCTCCGCTATGACCGAATTCGTGAGTGGGCCCTGAAGTTGTCGTATTTAAAAAGCTAATCACTATTTCAACAATTATTATTTATTTTCCTACTTATATTTTTTTAATTCTGTTTTATTTGCATTATTTTAATGAGTCATATTATGAAAACTTATCGTTCACTTTTTCTGTTTTTAGCCTGGTTTAGCGATCCTATATAATAAAATTAGACGCTAAATATATTTTTGTATTTCATGTTAGTCGCCGTCAATAGCTCGCCTATTACGTAATATCTCGAAGAAGAGGTTTATTTTCATTGCTTAGATATCCTAATACGAATATAGATGGTGCGCCGCCGCAGCCCCGCTGCCCGCAAGATTTGAGGCCGAGGCCTAATGAGTATATATTAGGTATAAGGATGGCTTGGTTTGGCATAAATGTGCTTGACACCGATCCAGGCTAGAGTCAGTTTTCGGACACTGACCAAAGGAAACTTGTGACATGTGTTTGCGATTTATTTACAGTTGGCCCGTGTTTAAGTGATTGGATAACTCACATTTACGACACCTCGAGTTATTCTAATTGGAATGGTAGATGACTCGAGTCGCTGCTCTACTCAACACGACTCGGTGGGGAAAAGCCCAGCTCGGTTGGCCAAGACAACTCATTCCCCCGATTCACGGAACACAGAAAGAACCTGGAAATAGTAAGTAGGCGTGACACTGTCGCCGCTAGTGAGTACTGCAATACGCACTTGCTGTTCAAGCGCTCTCATTCGCAAACTAGACTACGTCAACATACAATTTACATAAAATAATATTAAAATGCCTTATTGTGCCATTCTGGACTGTAAAAACCATAGTCGGACTAAAAATCTAACTCATGGAGGTGTATCATACCACCGGTAAGTATTATTTTCGAATTTATTTTAATAAAATGAAAAAATAAAATTTCGTCAAACATTGCACAAGATATACAAACAAAAATTGTCCTTAACTTCATGCAAACAAAGTTGATTTTCTTTTCCCGGTTATTAGCCTTTCTGGAATATTCGCATCTCTACCTATACTTTTGACGCTATCCAAATAGTGCGTGACTTTATCGATAAAATCAATCGACATGTATTGCATTGCCTTTTTAAAATAAAAGTATTTATACTTGAGAGTATGAGTATTAAAATACAGATAATTATTAAATTAATAAAGTTAATATAATAAATATTGTAGGATGATATTCGTGATGCAATTTTAAATAAATCTAGCTAAAGAGCTTGGAACAACATAGGGCGTTTGAATTATACCTTATGTTTAGTCGTCGCCGGCTTCGTTCGATCACACTTTTCGTAACGAATGCATAATAACTTTAATTTCGGAAGTCAATGTCAAAAAATGAAGAAACCAAACCGTAAACACCGACTTCCGCAATCAAAGTTATTTTAAATTATTTAGTTTTTTTGAAGTCAGTTGTATTTTTTTGTAAAAGAGTTTTTTTTGTATTTTCAATATTAGACATACAATGAAAATAAATTACCTTTTTCACTACGTATTTATACTAAGTTCTTATTTGTGAAATTGTAATACTTGTTACACTGTTACACCTATATGTCCGTAGTATTCAACATAAATAACATGACCTAAATTTTAAAAGATTTTGTCCAACTTCTTAGAACGGGCAACTAACTTGATCGTTTAAAAGTGCCCGTTAATATTTTAATTAAATTCTTTGATCAAAATCAAACAATATAAAACAGTGAAAAGATTTTTATACAAATATAATAATCTTTTCACTGTTTTATATTGTCTTAAACTCAAATAGCAATGTAATACTAAAACATTGCGAAGTTTTCAGCATTTTTTTTTCATTTACCCAGTATAAAATGAACAAATACAAACAAAAAGGTATTTGATTTACATGCAAATAAATACCCTTTTTACTACGTTTAGAAATTACCCTACTACATATTAATTTCATTATTTTAATACTATATATACGATATTACGATATTTTTTCGCATTATATTTTATGTTTGTTTTCATACTATCGATATTATTGCGATCGAATTAGGATACGTCACTATTTGAGTAGCGACCTGCATTTGTGTCAGTGATACGCCATTCAAATACCACCCTTATTTTTATAATATTACAGTTCATACTGAACAACGCCATCTAGCGACGAGTGGCGGTACTTGGTAGTCCAAGGTGTATTTCTTTCTTGTTTTTGTCAATTTGATTTATAGATCGTTGACATTAAAGTTGCATTTCGTATAACATATTTTTTTGAAATTTGTTTACGCCCAATTTTTGTTTTAGCCAATCGTATCTTCCGGTTTGCAGTAAGAGTAAATCGTAAATGTGTGAGTTTGGCGACACCGGTTCTGGTACAAACATTTTCTCAAGCTACTTCTAGTGTCTTTCTGTGTTCTGTGCCCCGATTCAACTCATTCCTTTGAGTCAACTCCACAGACAACTTGTCGCGACTAACGCGAATCCATAGACCAAATATATAAATTCAACACTAGCAACATCCCGAGGGCTATCTTGAATAACTATGGTAAGCATAGATAATAGACTTTACAAATATTAGTTGGCGCGAAGAGTAACTCTATACCGCCATTTCTAAAGGTTGCTAAGTTGCAAGTGTACTGTGATAACTTGTGTACCGAGCGTGAATTATGTTAATTAAAGACCTTTCGTGCCGTGTCTGGAAGAGGGACATGTATCCAGACGTCGAAGGCATGAAAGCTAAGTATTACTTATGTTAATATCTTAGTCAAGCTCTGTGTGGTTATTTGGTGTCTCAGCGCAATTGATTCCTATAAATGTTAATGTTAAAGGTGAATGCCTAATTGTATGAGGTTCAGTAGACTCGCTCGGGGTAATATACTGATGGGGCGAGAGGCGTCAGTATGATGAGGCCTGGAGAGTTAATCTCCAGGATCCCGATGCGGAAGGTTAGCGGAGTAGGTTGCTTCCGGGCGGAGAGGGCGGAAGTAGCTGAGGCCTGGCGAGTTAGTCTCCAGGATTCCGGCATGTACGTTTTAACGGGTAGGCTGCCTCTAGTATGATAGGGGTGTGAGCCGAGTCCTGGAGAGGTGGTTTCCTCCGGGTTCCGATGTTACATGGGTGTGTTATACACCAATTTGAGCCAGCTGGTCCCCCCGGGACCTGATCCTGGGGGAGGGAGCTCCGACGGCGATCGGGCTCCTCTTTTAACCTAACCTGATGCTCCCAGGACGTGATCCTGGGGGAGGAGTCCCGAGGGAGTTCGGGCTCTAATATTTATTTAACCTCATGTTTAATGATTTGTGATGAAGCTGTTATTATGCCATATTCATCCTGATACAGCTATTGATTATACACTGTTGAAATGATGTTCTTCAGATGTTATTGTTGGTATATTGTTTATACCATAAGTTTAGGGTTAATTGCGTTGATATATTCATGTTCAGGGAGCTTTAAACTTTACAGATGGTAGAAGTTCAGTCATAAGCGAAGCAGATGATATATAAGAGAAAGAAATCTATTACGAAGATTGGCAGTTCAGATCGGCAGGTATGTGATGCATTCTAACATCCATGTTTGTTGTACCTACACCGATTATATTATTCATCCCCGAGATACTTAAAGTGGTGTGAGGTGAAGACAAAAATGGTGGAGATGCTGGGATATGCATCACATTACAAAGTACCTAGAAGGCTCATATTTGAGTAAACTAGAGAATGCAGAGCATGCCGGCTGATTTGAGCTGTAATGGTTAATAATCAGATAAATACAATTCAATAATTAGAAAAAGTAGTTAACGCTCGGTCGCTAATATTTCATCACACTCTATACTTTCCAACAAGGAACGACATCAAATCATTTTGACTGAAACATGGATGTTGTTGAAAAGCACTGAAACTTTTGCTTGTTTTGTACAATATATACGAGTTAATTCGCCAAGATAAAATCACTATGATGATATGACCACATTATTCTTGAATAAATTTCTTATTTAAAAGTTATTGGAACCCTGAAATTAATAAAATTCCTTATAAATGCGAATTCCAAACAATAGCATTGTACTTCAAAGAATTGTTTGTCAGTCGTCCAACGTCAACTGACAGTGACAGCTATCAAACGGTGCGTTCCGTATATAGCGAAGGAACCAGTTAGTTAAAATTATTTGGGAAACTTCGCTTCCGTCACTTATTGAGATTAATATCAGCGTAAAACTCTATTTTTCAAGAAAAATAGAGTTTTACGCTGATATTAATCTAATGATATTAAGTCAATTTAGACCAAGGTCTAAATTGACTTATTAATTTAACAAGTGAGAATGACTTTCGAAGGATAAGAAAGGCTCAATAAAATATTATTTTGTACGCATTAATATAAATGGCGAACAGAAGTTCGGAACGGAAATACGAATAAGGAATAATAATTATTGGACGGCATAAAAATACTACGAAGCATATTGTGGTGAATGGTCTTATTATTTAAAAAACTTAAGGAAATTTGTCGAATTTATAATGGGAGTAATCAGTGTGAAATAACTAATTTCAACGTTAAATGTAAGTGAACGTTGTGTCTAAAGGAAAAAGAATATGATTCGCCATATTGGGTAAAAGGTGTTACCAGATCTTGGATAAATTCCACACTAAAGTGGACTTTCAATATTATTTGAGGAAGCATGAATATTAAATATTAAATAAATGGTGGGAAGAAAAGGAGGAAAAATAAAAGCTATAAAGGCTTTAACTTCTTCTAAGCGTGTCGATGACAAAATTAAGGCTTTGATTAAAATTTAAGAAATATTCTACACTAACAATATCTTGGAAAAATGATGAATGAATGAAGAGAACAGATATGAAGTACTGATCAACTAAAACGGACAATGTTAGATGGAAATTATTACTGCTGGATATCACTTTGGAAGAACGGGAAAAAATTACGTGAAACTTCGACTTTACTACTAATAAAAAATAAGTTATATAAAGATGTCATTTAGTACTGGACTAAAGTGGCATTGGTTGCGGTTTTACCATGAGTGTATATGTTTTATACACTAAAGTAATTATGTGTTGAAATATATATATAAGCTAGAATTAGATATTAAGAATTAATTATAAACACATATAAACATCCTCACGAAATTTTCCCATATAATAGGTGGTATAGGGGAGTCGTGAACTCTTCGGCTGGTAACTTCATAACTTGTTCGCGCCGAATTTTAGACTTGACTACATAGGTACATCGGCGCGAGATAATTCGAAAAATTAATATCTAGCCATCAACCACGCCAGATTTTACACTACGTTTAAAGCGTATTACTTGGATTGGGACAAAATACAAGGAATTGGATTAATTAAGCGAATATTTTCATAAAATCGGTAAGTTCTACATTTTCCTAAACTTTGTTCAACCGAGTTAATATAAAGTGTTGATTGCTTGTTACAAGACTAATAGGGTACATTTATTTGAAAATTAGTAAACAAGTACCACTATTAATATTAGTATTACGCGAATTCGTTAAAACGAACCGATCGACTTTCATAAAATTACAGGTTTAATTAATTTTCGCCAATGTTTGGAAAAAAAAATGGCTGATAGGCTAATTTTTTCAGTGTCGTTCGTAAAATAAATGGACATTTATTTTACTTGTACCTAAACTAAGTAGAGAAATTTATTATGCATACTGTAAGGAAATTAGTAAGAATTAAATGAAGATTTACACTTGATATTTAAAAATAGTATAAAATTAATATTTCAAATATAGTACATAAATCACATTATGATATTTTCAGAATTGGTGTCATAAGTAAGTTAATTAAGGTGCTATGGTTTATTGGGAAGTTCACCAACCTACATATTTATGACTGATTGAAGAAAACTTCTAAAATAGAATTGCTATTACCCAATTGTGAAACTTTACTAAGTTTATGAATTAATTCATTATTTTATTTTGATACACAACTTGTTATTATCGTCACAAAGACTGACATTGCATAGTTAAACAAGGTAACCGACAAGCTAAGACAGGTTGATTGTTTAATTTTGTTTTTAATAAGATTTGAGAATAATATTCTGTTATTACTTTTGACAGTTATGGTGTTTGTGTGTCCATGTTTATTATGTTAGGTATGTGTGTTTACTTTAAACAGGTATGATTTTAATATTGTGTAATATTTTAATAAAATAAATCAAGAAATGAAAATGAAATAAAAGCTATGAAATAATTATAGTGACAAAATACAATAAATTCACCGTTTAATATTGATTTATTTTTCTATAATCATACAGTAAATAAAAGTAATTTAATGAGTTTTGAGTTATTACGGGAAGATGTCAATATACTTTTAAAAATTATTTATGTTCAAGTTTCCAAATTGTTGGTCTATTAGTAGAAGAGTTTTGAACGGTTAATCAGAGTAGGAATTTAATTGAATGAAGACATTTATAATTATTTATCCGTTGGTTTTGAATCAAGGAGAATCTAAATTGAATAATTGCTCACAACTTATGAAAGTAATAAAGGATGCTGAATGATATAGTTATTAGACTATGTAATTATATGTGTGTATTACAGGAATAGACAGCAACATGGAAGAAATACTTTTAAATAGACTTAGGCTCATTATTGAAAAGATTAAAATTGACTTAGGTAACATACCAGATTCTATTAACAGTGAAACTTTGACACAAGGGCAAATAGCTTATAGCAAATTAGAAGCTTTAATGAAGCGGTTAAACTCGGACCTTTTAGAATATTTTCGTTTAGCAACCCACTCCGGAGCTGGGTTTGAAGCTTCAGATGAAATTTCTCAAATAAGTGAAATACAATTGGAAGCAGAAGAAGCTTTGGCCGTGTTAAATGCGAAGATAAATTGTACACTTTTAGAAAATACTAATAAGCGAATTAATCAAGAAAATAATTCATCCTGTCGCCTTCCAAAACTGCAATTACCCACGTTTGATGGAGATATACTGACGTGGCATGAATTTTGGGACCAATTTAATTCAAATATTGATTCTAGAAATCTGACAGATGTTGATAAACTTTCATATTTGAAAGCCTCTGTAACTGGTAATGCCAAGAAAGCTATTGAAGGGTTAGACACCACTAATAAAAATTATCAAATAGCTTTATCGATTTTGAAAGATAGATTCGGAAAAACCTCTTACCTCATTGATGCACATTATGCGACTCTTTGCAAAATCAACGTTGCAAAAAATACTTCAGAAGATTGTAGAAAGACTTTCAATGAAATTGAAAGAAATGTGAAAATATTGGAATCATTAGGTGAAGATATAAACCACAATCATCTTCGTTTCATGATAATGGAAAAGTTCCCCACTGAGCTAATTTATGAATTAAAGCTTAGAACCAATAGTGACTCTATTCAAGAATTGAGGCATCATTTAGAAAAGACTATAGCTGCCAGAGAAGATGCAGAAAGAATATCTGGAAAAGGCAGAGTGATAAAGAAAGTAGTACAGTGGAAACTTTACAGGTGCTGTCAAAACGAGCAAAGCATAGTGACCACCGAAAGGCTAATTTCCACCCAGCTGTAACACACAAGGAGATGAACGTAGGAAGAAGAACCGATAACAAAATTAATAAGTATAAAAGACTAGTAAATAAAGGCTGTGTATTTTGCCAAGGCAATCACTATAGCGATAAGTGCGAGAAGTTTAAAGGATTGGCAGAGAGAAAATCAAGATTGAGTCGAAACTGTTACCTCTGTTTAAAGAAAGGTCACTTCATGCCAGACTGTACATTTAAGGTAAAATGTGTGCATTGCAATGCAGATCAAAAGCATAATAGAGCTTTATGCCCATCAATTTTTACCAAGACCCCAGAAGAGAAGAAAAGGGACCCACGATTTTACAAACAGCCATAGTCAAAGCTAGCATCGTTGGAAATATATTTAAACAAATCAAATATCGTGTCTTAATAGATTCAGGTTCACAGAGATCTTATATAACATTCTTTGATTATATTTAAATTAGCTAAAGAATTAAAACTTTTCATAGAGGAAGAAAATAATCTGACCATTTTCACCTTCGGGACGGAAAAGCCCCAGGAAGTACGAAGCCCTGTGGTTACATTTCAGTTGCAGTCACGTACGGAGGAAATAGTTGTCATTCATGCGAATTGCGTTGAGTTTATTTCAAGAGGAGGCATCCCTCACATAAATTTATCAGATATTAATAAATATTATTTGTTGGCTGACGATGGATCACTAAGGAATCAGGCATATGCGACTTCCGTTTTCCTAGTCAGCGGATCTGAGAAAAATTTTGTCATAGGAAAATCACGTCTTGTACCAATAAAAGACCAGGATACACCAGGTGTATTAATCGGATGTAGATTAATCAAATTTGTTCTTAAATTTATTCATCATAACATAACAAGACAAGTTTTATGGACTGACAGTCAAATTGTCATCGAATGGTGTAAATCTAGCAAGTTACTGCCACCATTTGTGGCTAGACGAGTTGAGGAAATTAAAAGGAACCAACAAATAGAGATCAGATATATTCCATCGGAGCTTAACACAGCTGACGTCGGAACAAGACCTACCAGTTCGACAGAAGATAGGAAGAAGTGGCTTATAGGCCCACAATTCCTAGTGGACAGTCTAGACAAGTGGCCAAGTGGATCTGTTGCCGTAGAAACCCATTCATTTTCGGCTGGGGAGGGTCCGACGGGAGAAAGAAAGAATGATCCGATGGAAATGGATAATCCAGACATTAACGTTGATAACCCAATGATTAAGGATATAAATATACAAGATAACATAAAAGAAAAACCAGAAGATAATAATATACAAGATGACACAATTACAAATTTAAAGAAAATTCAATCTGAATATTTTCCTTTGGAAGTAGAAAGTTGACAAGCTTAAGTCGCAATTTGGGACTATTCACAGATATAGACGGATTACTAATGTGTAAAGGAAATCGAAGAAGTTCTTAACACTAGACCTCTGACCAGGGTGGACTCAGAGCCAGATCATGTACTGAAACCTTCAGATTTTCTCACCATGGGGAAATGTATTACAATGGAAGAATCTGGAAAGGACCCTACTAAAATTCAAGGTACAGTGACAAAAGATACTCTGATCCAAAGTTGGAAAAGAGCACTTGTCATCTTGAATGAATTTAAAGATATGTTTTCCAATCGTTACCTTCGCAGCTTACGAGAGAGGTATAGTCACGGACCGAGGGAGCCAAGAGTAACGTCGAAATTGACTCCCAGGATTGGTCAAATCGTGCAAATCAAAAGTGACAACAAAAATCGAATAAATTGGAAAGTCGGAAAAATACATAGTCTCTTTGATAAAAGGGGTAGATGGCATGTGCAGAGTAGCTAAAGTTAAAGTAGGTGATACCGAGTTCACACGGTCAATTGCACATCTTTATCCTCTTGAAATTGGAGATGGAGAAGAAAACTGTGTCAAGGGAACAGAACTAAAAGAGACCGAAGAACGAGACCTCCAAATTACAGAATTTCCTGGAAACAAAGTTACCAAAAAACCACTAAGTCCTAATACCGCCGAACTTCCTGTTGAGAGTGAAATTAGTAGAGTACTTAATGAAGATGAAAGTACCGTAGAGCGTTCGCCTGTTGTGTATCAAAAAAGTAAAATAGACACTGCTAAGTCTGTTGAACCTAAGTCGTACGTAATATCCGAGCCTGAGTCAAGTGATCAAAATGACTGTATATCAATAGAAGAAAGTCATGAGTCTAGACCAAAAAGAGTAGCTGCCACACGAGCCCTTGAAAAGATTAAAGAGTGGACGAGTATCCTGATCACGCTACTTTCGCCTTTTGTCGGGAGTGTCGCGACTAACGCGAATCCATAGACCAAATATATAAATTCAACACTAGCAACATCCCGAGGGCTATCTTGAATAACTATGGTAAGCATAGATAATAGACTTTACAAATATTAGTTGGCGCGAAGAGTAACTCTATACCGCCATTTCTAAAGGTTGCTAAGTTGCAAGTGTACTGTGATAACTTGTGTACCGAGCGTGAATTATGTTAATTAAAGACCTTTCGTGCCGTGTCTGGAAGAGGGACATGTATCCAGACGTCGAAGGCATGAAAGCTAAGTATTACTTATGTTAATATCTTAGTCAAGCTCTGTGTGGTTATTTGGTGTCTCAGCGCAATTGATTCCTATAAATGTTAATGTTAAAGGTGAATGCCTAATTGTATGAGGTTCAGTAGACTCGCTCGGGGTAATATACTGATGGGGCGAGAGGCGTCAGTATGATGAGGCCTGGAGAGTTAATCTCCAGGATCCCGATGCGGAAGGTTAGCGGAGTAGGTTGCTTCCGGGCGGAGAGGGCGGAAGTAGCTGAGGCCTGGCGAGTTAGTCTCCAGGATTCCGGCATGTACGTTTTAACGGGTAGGCTGCCTCTAGTATGATAGGGGTGTGAGCCGAGTCCTGGAGAGGTGGTTTCCTCCGGGTTCCGATGTTACATGGGTGTGTTATACACCAATTTGAGCCAGCTGGTCCCCCCGGGACCTGATCCTGGGGGAGGGAGCTCCGACGGCGATCGGGCTCCTCTTTTAACCTAACCTGATGCTCCCAGGACGTGATCCTGGGGGAGGAGTCCCGAGGGAGTTCGGGCTCTAATATTTATTTAACCTCATGTTTAATGATTTGTGATGAAGCTGTTATTATGCCATATTCATCCTGATACAGCTATTGATTATACACTGTTGAAATGATGTTCTTCAGATGTTATTGTTGGTATATTGTTTATACCATAAGTTTAGGGTTAATTGCGTTGATATATTCATGTTCAGGGAGCTTTAAACTTTACAGATGGTAGAAGTTCAGTCATAAGCGAAGCAGATGATATATAAGAGAAAGAAATCTATTACGAAGATTGGCAGTTCAGATCGGCAGGTATGTGATGCATTCTAACATCCATGTTTGTTGTACCTACACCGATTATATTATTCATCCCCGAGATACTTAAAGTGGTGTGAGGTGACGACACAACTCGTTCCACCACGTCAATTCGGTCCACCAAATTCACTCGTTCCACCGTGTCAAAAGTCTGACTCCCTCGCGATTTTTAACTTAGCTGTAGCTAAGTTAAAAATCGCATCGTCAGCTTAAAGCTCACAATCACAATTTTAAAAGTATAGATACAATAACATCTGGCAAAACGTGTTACGGTGGATATCAAAGGCACCGGTGGATAATGACGTCATATCAGTTGGTCACTAAAGATAGGCTATACGAAATTAGCTGTTTGACAGTTATACGATGTACATTCTAGCAAGTGATCTTCACTTGAGCTGTCAACAGAGTTACGCAATAGCCCCGCTGGTTGTTGATAGTACGTATACGAGTTGGGCATCACTATAATATTAATAAGGTCACGTTTGACTAAATATCTCATGTCATGGTAAGCGACGATGTGGATGACGATAGACTTCAGTTACAATACCTAGAAATAACTCTAGTAGCTCTAAGGAAACGCAGAATCCGGCAGGGAATTCTTCAACTTCAACTTTTGATTAATGGCCTTTGTGGAAGAGTCACCACAATTTTGCCAATAACACGTAAAAACTGATCATATACCATCAAACGCTGGAGAGTATTTAGCGAGAATTAACCGTAAAATGGCAGGGGATTCTATTCCACTCTTGTAGTAGCATTATATGTCATCCGATGTCATTCATAAGTCGCAGTCGTTTGTGGCAGTCTGTGGTATTTCGAAAAAAAATTGTTTCGGTCTGCTGTCTATGCCAACTGTTTGTAATTATCTGTGGAGATTGAAGAGTAGAGAAAAAAAAAATAGAATATCAATAACTGTGTGGAGTGAAAGACGTATAGTATTTGTATACAAATAAAATGTTTTTAAAACATTTTGAGTAACTAATTATCATTTATTTAATAAACGAGATAAAGTATTTTATGTAATTTACATACGTTTCTGTGAGTCGTTAATGTTCTGAATTATACCAGTATTTATAACATAAAGATTGGAAAATGTGAGTAATCGTTTTAAGATTTTGCGAATGATTTTATTGAATTAATGCCTAATTTGTGTTTACTTGTATAATTAATAATATTAGTTTAAATTACCTTGAATCATAGTTATTTATCAACTACTAACATCGACTTTGCTCTATATCTAGTCAATAAGCGAATCTGAAATTGATATCCTAAGAAAAATAAGTTGATCAGAAAAAAAAATGTATTTAAGGGATAGCATAAAAGCGGTTAATTACATAATAAGTCATGCGAATGTGTTACTTATGGTCTTGTTTTTTTTTTTAATGTAATCTATATTTCTAATATGTACTCAACAATATATTTGATCTTTATTCCTTTTGTTAATACTAATGGCCCGCCCCGTCTTTGTCCGGGGTTGTATATCATAAAGTTACATTATCCCATATGCATAGGCTTGTATGTACATAGGTACATATGGATTAATGTACATTTCAAAGGGTAAAATAATTTTGTTTGTTTGTCGAGTTAATAGATGCAGCGGGTGCAGAGATTATCCTCAGTTTGTGTACAAACTCGCAAAACTTCCATTCTCTCTCCATAATGTTAATAAATACAGTATTAACTACTGACTGCCTGTTTCACACGATTTTGATAACTTAAAAAGACAAGCAGATTTTTTTTAGTTTTACTACATGTTATTACTTTTTACAATTTGATGCTTATTAGATCTTTCACCAAAATCAGGCCACAGAATCCTTTGAGTGTCGGTGATATTCACCATAGTTATGAATTAGGCTATCCAAGCTTACCTCAGCATTACACTCTGTATATAAATACTGAATGTATTGTTCACATAGACATTCTGAATTAAATTTTCGAAAAGACTGGATTCTGAAGGAATTTCCTAAACACAAAATTTAATAATGCAATGCACTGTGCCCCAGCAAACTTCGCATAGCCTACTTCGGTTTTTTTTCTCACAGTGTGGCATTGTGAAATGTTTCAAGACAATGCATATCTACTTGTTTAGAATGGCCAGTTTATGAATGTCCATTCTAGTCAATTAAATAGTGATCTTATATTTAAAAAAATACAGACTATCATTAAAATCTCAGATTCATATGAGAAATGACTTCATACAGCTTTATATGATAAAAAAAGAAGTGTAAAATTTATAAATACTCAATAAATCGTCACAATAAACAATGAAAGTTATGTAATTCTTTACAGCGACTGCTAACAGAATACAAGAATTTTTACTTTTGTTTGAAAATTATTGTAAAGTGTGTGATATTAAGTGATTCATCATGGGAGAGTTAAATTTGACCAATAACATCCTCAGAATGCAATTAGGGCGCCTTCAAATTAGCCGCAAAGTGCCGCGCGACAGTAGCGCGGCCGACCTTCGACGCACTAGAACCGCTATGTTCGAGCATCATAGGATTGTATATTTAGTTTCTCGATTAGAACGATAGGTACTATTAAAACGAAAAAAGATTTTGAAAAGAGAAGTCTTAGAAAAGATTGCCGTTATTTGGTGTAGGTTTGCGAATTGCATGAAGTAAAAAGCTGCTGTGGCCAAAAATTCAAAATTATATGTAATCGCTGGATGATTATCAATCTCATCGATAAATTCAATTAAACCAAAATGCAATGCAATGCAAACAGTTCCGCGTGACAATAGCGCGGCAGAAGCACTGTTGTCGTTTCATGGTTCATAAGCCTATCCCCTGTTATATAGCACGTACCTGCACAATACAAAACTAAAGACCCCTCATTTTCGTATCGCGTAGTAAAGATAAAGAAAAAGGCCGTTTGTGGTAGTACGAAATTATCAAATAACACCACCCACTCGAGAGAGGTAGTGTTACTGTGACTTTTACTGACTAAAATATACTGTGTTCGTTGAGTCGCCTTTGGCGTTCCAAGGCTATGCACCCAAAAAACCTAAAGTAGACTTCTACTGGGTCTACTTTCTGAGGGCTGCAGGTTTTGACGAATAAACATTATTAAACTAACTTAGCTTCCCAAAGGGTAAAGCAGCAAATAGCTTCCTGCGTCTGGACAGAGGTAACTTTCGCCTGGTGGCAGGAAGCAAGCATGGTGATGCACATGCTCCTTCTGTGCTCGAGCGTCTCTGCAGATATACGCATGCAAACCTTAAGATCAAATTTCCTCATAGACGCCCTGAATAAATTGTGAGGCCTAATCTAATTCTGGAGGGATTTGGTTGGATTAAAAATGTCTTCTGAGTTCCAATCACGCGCGTTCATATACGATGCTCAACGATTGACCGATTGCGGAAACCAAATCCAGACACATGGATAGAAACGTTCCTCCCTCAGCGTTGCCCAGCACTTCAAATAATGTACTTAGTGCAAAGGGGTGTATTAAAATACTCACAGCATCTACATTAACAAACAACAAAGAAATAAAAATTGTAATAATCTAAACATGTAAATTACCTAATCAAAATATTTTTTTATACATAATATTAGAATCCCAGGATCCTCATATGTATAAAGAAATATTTCCAGGTCCAGGCTCCTAACCCTTTAAAAGCATGACTGGGGCCGAAGCAAACTTGCAAAGGCTGCGTTTGACATAATTAAATGAAATGTAACACCAACTGAGGATTAGCCCTGTGTGCGCGTTATACAAGTGCTCCCAAGGACAATACCCGGTTGTAGGAAATGAAAAACAAAGAAATTGATTATTGGGTTATGGACGGTTTTTGGGAAGTTAAAATTGACGTTTTGCCAAGAACTATGTAAAGACTACGGCCTATGCCTGAATAATGTTATTAAAATAAATCGATAAAAAGGCAGGGTTACTTGCACACTGATTAAATATTCACCCTAAAATGGTAAACGGTGGTATGACGTAGCAACAAAAGGGTAAAATATCCTGTGGTGCTTGCGGAGTAGAGATTTAAACCACTGCTACCAGGACGATTTCGAATTTACGACCAAGAATCCAGCGGATTCCTGCGTTCCCCATCAGGTCATCGGACCACCTTGTGGGACGCCTACCAAGTCTGCGTCTTCCGGTATTCTACGAGCAATGTGGCCTGCCCATTGCCTTATAAATTTGGCGATTCTTCGAGTTATGTCGATAATCTTGGATTACTCATTTCCGATATGATCAAGCAAGGAATCTCCGAGCATAGCCCTTTTCATTGCCTTTTGGGTAGTTTTCTTTTTTCTGATGAGGCCCATTGTGAGCGCTCAAATTTCCGAGCCTTATGTCACCACTGGCAACTCGCACTGGCCGTAGACGTCGTACTTTGAGACACTGTGCTTTATTGGACGAGAAGATAACGCGCAGCTTCCCGAACGCTGTCCAGCTGAGTCGGATTCGACCTCTTTCTCGAAGTTAAACCTACCCAACTGGAACGTCTCCACATCCACAACTTGGAGTGTAGTCTCCGATCTTGATAGGAGTGTACTATGTACATGTTCATTTTAAGTTCCACTCTTTCGAAAGCTCCACTGAGGTCACCAAGCATTGTACTAAACTAAGCTCCTCCGTAGCCTCAGTCATGACTACTATGTCGTCGGCAGACCGAAGGGGAGTGGTGTACTCGCCATTGACGTTATTGTCTGGCCCTCTCCACACAGAATCTTAAAGACATCCTCCATTAACACGGCCGCGCCGTAAACAGTTTTGGAGAAATGAGGTCTCCCTCCCTCATACCCCGCTGATCCAATGGATGCGAGACGCACAGGACCGGTCTTCACGGTGACACTTGGGGGAAGCCTATGTCCAAAAGTGGACGTCTTTGAGTTAAATTGATGATGATGTCCAAGATCCTTTTCAACACCTAGTGGTAGCTAGTGCCCAACGGTTCGCCACAAAACTAATAAATACTCCGCTATGGATTGCAAAGTTAAATCTTTACGGTTGGTACTTATATAACGTGTGACTACGGCTTTTCTTTTTGTTTTGTTCTTGTTTCTCCAGTAACCTTGTTTATTTTAGTATCCTGAAAATCTTGTTTCATACTTCTTCAGTGTCGTTTTTTTTTTGTCGTAATCGGGGTTTAATTTTTTTATGTTATCTGAGTAGTAATCCCATTACAACTTATGTGGTATTTAATCAGTAAAATTCTGAATCCTCTTTCCACCCTAGAGCAAATAACTTTTATTTCGAAAGTCGCTCTCAAAAAGAAACACCGTCTTATGAAATTAGAGCTATTTTGCATTTTTAGTTTATTTTTGAAGTCGTTTGTATTATTTGTGAAAAAACTTTTTTATGTCATTTTTCTGCATTTGATTATTAGTATAATAATCATAAGAAACAGTTGGATTTGTCACTAAAACAATAATCAAAATGATTTCAAAGCATGTTCAGTCCATTTACTAAAACTACCAGGTTTGGTCCATTTTTTTACACCAGAATCTAGGGAATGCAATCCCGATCTCGCGGGATCCCGACCTCGCGAGATCCCGTGTAATTTTTCGGAATCAATCCCGAAGCATAATAGAGTAGATCCCGTTCGAGATTGACAGGATTGGGCTGCAATTGTAAAGAACATGCTGTCAAGTTTAAAATAATTTTGCTAGAAAGTTTTTATAAAGTTCTACTTTTGAGATTTTTTTCATGTTTTCTAAACTTATGGTTCAAAAGTTAGAGGGGGCCACATTTTTTTTTTACTTTTGGAGCTATTATTTCCGAAAATATTAACATTATCAAAAAATTATTTTAGTAAACCCCTATTCATTTTAAAATGCCTATCCAATAATATATCACACGTTAGGGTAAAATGAAAAAAAATTCACTCCCCATTTTTCGTGTAGAGGGGGAACCCTAATAAAACATTTTTTTTCTACTTTTTATTTTACCATTTTGTTGGCTTGATTGATATACATTTTGATAAAAAATTTCAGCTCTCTAGTGCTAACAATCACTGAGATTATCTGCGGACGGACGGACGGACAGACAGACATAGCGAAACTATAAGGGTTCCTAGTTGACTACGGAAACCTAAGAAAGAAATAGATTTATTTAAGTGTTCAGGAACAAGGGGGAGGTTTTTGCAGTTTGCATATAATTGCTTAGTTACGCTGTTGACAACCAATGTGAGTTGGAGAGGGCTTTCTCAGCAACTGGATACATTGCACCGGACATTAAATGCCCTTTATATACTTTGTTTTTTTTTTTAAGAAGTGACTTTCAAAATCACCCCTAACTACTTTTGGTGGTAAGGCCCCTCTTTAAGGCGTGGCTGGAATGACCTCACGGCGTCCTAACCTTCCGCATGACCCAGGTTCTCACCGGACACGGTAAGTTCGGGAGGTTCCTGTTCCGGATTCGTGCGGAACCGACGCCCGGGTGCCACCACTGCGTGGACTAGAGGTGACCGAGGTAGAGATGAGAGTGGCGGTACAAAGGCTGAGTGCCAAGAATACCGCCCCAGGACCCGACGGCTTGCCTGGGAGGGCCTGGGTCCTGGCCATGGAGGCTCTCGGGCCTCGATTGAGGGGGCTCTTCAGCGCATGTTTGGAGAGGGGCCAGTTCCCACTTCGCTGGAAGACGGGAAAACTGGTCCTCATAGCGAAGCCTGGGCGCCCTGCGGACTCTCCGTCCGCGTACCGGCCCATTGTGCTGCTCGACGAGGTGGGCAAGCTCTTCGAAAGAGTCATTGCAAACCGCCTCGTCGCGCGCCTTGCACGGGTGGGGCCGGACCTTTCGGACGGACAGTTCGGCTTTCGCAGGATGCGCTCCACGGTGGACGCCATCATGCGCGTGCGAGCCCTCACGACGGGGGATGCGGTATCCCAGGGCAGGTGTGTCGTGGCAGTGTCTTTGGACATTGCCAACGCCTTCAACTCCCTGCCCTGGAGTAGCATTGGAACGGCACTCCGGTACCACCGGGTGCCCGACTACCTCTGTCGTGTAATCGAGGCCTACCTGTCAGAGAGGTATATCATTTACCCCGGTCACCAGGGAGAGTGGAAACGTCGAGAGATGTCGTGCGGTGTTCCGCAGGGATCGGTACTGGGACCACCCTTGTGGAACATCGGGTACGACTACGTGCTGCGCGGCGACTTCCCCGACGGGGTCAGCGTGGTCTGCTACGCGGACGACACGTTGGTCCTAGCGCGGGGAGAGTCGTACCGGACGGCGGTTGAACTAGCGACACGCGGGGTTGCGATAGTCGTTGATAGGATCCAGCAGTTGGGACTCGAGGTGGCATTGCACAAATCCGAGGCCATGTGCTTTCACGGCCCTCGGAGTGCGCCACCACCGGGTTCCCAGCTAACGGTAGGAGGAGTTCACATCAGCGTCGGGTCGACGATGAAGTACCTTGGACTCGTCCTCGACAGCTGGTGGAACTTCAAGGAGCACTTCCGACGTCTGGCTCCCAAACTGAACCGGACTGGGGCTGCTCTCGGGCGGCTCCTGCCCAACCTCAGGGGACCAGACGCCTCCTGCCGGAAGCTGTACGCGGGAATCGTTCGGTCCATGGCCCTCTACGGGGCTCCAGTATGGGCACCGTCGCTGCAACAGCAGCCGAGGGCCCAGCTGAATGCGTGCCAGAGGGTCATGGCAATACGCATGGTGCGAGGGTACCGAACGATTTCCCGCGAGGCGGCGACCCTCCTTGCTGGCCAACCGCCATGGGATCTGGAGGCAACAGTCCTTGCACACATGCACGACAAGCGCATGGAGATGCAACGCCGGGGCGAAATTCCGCTGCACGACAAGTCGAGGCATGGCGGACAGAGCTCCGGCGGGATCTCATGGCGAAATGGCGTCAGCGACTATCGCAACCTCGTTCGGGGCGCGCCACAATCGAGGCGATAAGGCCCATCCTTGAGGCGTGGCTGGAAAAACCTCACGGCAGTCTTAACTTCCGCACGACGCAGGTCCTAACGGAACACGGAAAGTTTGCCAAGTTCCTGTTCCGGATTCGTGCGGAGGATTCGCCCGGGTGTCGCCACTGTGCGGAACACCCGGAGGACACGGTGGAGCATACTGTAGAGGTGTGCCCCGCCTGGGCGGAGCATCGCCGTGTCCTCGTGGGGGCAATCGGCGGCAGCGATCTCTCTCGCCGGGCCTTGGTTCAGGCCATGGTCCGTAGTGAGGAGGGATGGCAGGCGGTCGCCTCCTTCTGCGAAGCAGTAATGCTAGCAAAGGAGGAGGCCGACCGCATCAGGCAGAGGCAACGGGGCGCTCGCCCCAGCCGCCGCCGGGATTCCGATCCCGATTTCCGGCCACCGTAGGCGCGGGCTTGCGGACGGCGTGCAATGGGTAGCACGCTGTCCGATCGTCCGGTAACCGGCCGGACCGAGCCCAAGTCGTCGACGGCGCGTTCTGTTCCCGCGCGCCTCATGGAGCTGTCAGCAAACCGAAGAGGCCCAGCCTGCTAACTGCAGGCAGGCAGGGTTGAAGCCTGCTGGGGTCAAGGGCCGTTTTCTGAGAGGAAGGCTCAGCCCCGGCACTATAGGCAACGAAGGAACGGGGTAGGTTTTTAGTCAGTAAAAGTCTGACACTACTTCCCGCTCCGCCCAAGGGCGGGATTTGTCATTGGATGATTTTACCTACCATAAAAAAAAAAAAACCACTGCGTGGACTGCCCGGAGGACACGGTGGAGCACACGGTCGAAGTGTGCCCCGCTTGAGCAGAGCATCGCCGTGTTCTCGTTAGAGCGATCGGCAGCGGCGATCTCTCGCGCCAGGCCCTGGTACGGGCCATGGTCCGGAGCGAGGAGGGATGGCAGGCGGTCGCCTCCTTCCGCGAAGCAGTAATGCTAGCAAAGGAGGAGGCCGCACGCGAGAGGCCAACGTAGGCGCGGTCTTGCGGACGGCGAGCTATGGGTAGCTCGCTGTCTGACCGTCCGGTAACCATCCGGACCAAGCCCAGGTCGTCAACGGCGCGCACTGTTCCCGCGCGCCTCAAAGAGTTGTCAGCAAACCGTAGAGACCCAGCCTGCTAACTGCAGGCAGGGTCGAAGCCTACTGGGGCCAAGGGTTTGCTTCCGAAAGGAAAGCCCGGCCCTGATATCTAAGGCCACGAAGGAACGGGGTGGGTTTTTAGTCAATAAGAGTCTGACACTATCCCCCGATCCGCCCAAGGGCGGGAGATGTCATTGGATGATTTTACCCAACACCAAAAAAAAAAAAACCCGTAACTACTTTTTAATCTCCTTGAGCTATACCTACTTTTGTTTTTATTATTTTCATGTTAGTAAAACTGTTAATTATTTAGTTGAAAGTAATATTAAAGGATAAAGGCTTTTATTTTCTTTCAAATAATATTTTGTTTTAATTAACCTCACTATCACAAACAAGCAGTTTTTATTGTATTCAGTCATGTGTTTTTTTTTTTATCTAGACGAGATCCCGGAAATTTCGGGATCCCGCGGGATTGATATTTCTAATCCCGCGGGATCTCGAATTTACGATCTCGAGTCGGGATTGCATTCCCTACCAGAATCACAACCTGGATGCTTTTCTAAGCACAAAACTATGCACAGAATGCGGTCCTCAAATTTTGCACACTCAACTCCGTCCAGCGCACGGTCTACATACCTTGTCGCACGGTCACCATAAATATTCTTTTTTTTTTCTCGATATTCTTAGAAGGACATTTTTTATTTAACCTTTATTACTGTTATAGATTACAAACATACCTACGTGTCGAAATTATTAACTAGTTTTTTATGAAGGCAGTTAAAAAACATGATGTTGCTAATTGAGTTTTTTAGTTAGGTAAGGTTAATAGTTGGTTAGCTAATAATTTGATAGAATTGCGCGCTTCTAAAGTTTCAACTGCCAAATATAGATACGTATTTGATTGTTTCTTTAAGAAACACAAAAGTATTTTTGCAAAAGATTATAATTAATATTATGCATGCGTAAAAATTCCTCCAGAGTCTGTATGAAATACTCATCCATCAAGTCGTCATCATCATTACGCATAGTTCCACAATATACAGTTTTCGATTTTCTTTGCTCTTGCGAACCCTGTAAGTGTTCCTAATTTTAACTATCTAATAGCTTTTGACCGCGGCTTCGCTCCCGCTGTACCCTATTCTACCCCACTCTATCCTACTCTACCATACTTTCTCCTACTCTACCCTACCTTACCTAAGAACCTTCTCCTGGCAATAACGAACACAACAAAAAAAGAATTAGCGAAATCGGTCCAGCTTCTCGAGATTTGCGCTTAGCAACATATTCAGCGATTCATTTTTATACTATAGATTGGAGTTTGGTTTCCGTACTTAATCCATGATATACCATTTTGCATGAGCCATGGCGATCATCGTTCAGAGGGCTTTATTTCATCCAGCCATCTATCTCCAGAAGCAAATTGGGCCTATTGACTTGTTCAGTGCATCTGAGTAGGAGTCCCTAGAGTACGCGTGCTAGAGAATGAGCACGTGTGTTGTTTAGATGACCACCAGCTTTCTGCTTCTGTGTATGTGTGTTTACGTAGCCAACCAATTAGCTGAACAAAGGGGATTGGCGCGGTTGGTTAAGGTCGGAACACCAGATCCTCTCCTAGCCAGCAAATCAGTCACATCATTGCCCAGTCACCCGTTATGTCATTTAATTCACTGCAGCGGCAGCGTCAGTGATTCAGTTGAGCTCCGTAACGCGGTCTGGCACAGAGTGGCATTCCTGTATGAGTTTCGAGGGGGTACAGTTTTTCCCTAGGGACTTGAAGACAGGCACTGTTGGAGAGTAGGCTAATGGCTGGCTTCGAAACCAGGAGAGTCATAGATCCTCTCATTATGATACCATGCGCCGCCACAATGATATCAACACATTGTCTGATATTGAGGTCTTCGGATAAGGTTCTGGTATCTATGTTTTTTTTGTATTCGACTTTTCTTTTTTTAAATGATGTGTCTTTGGAGTGTTATTGCTAAGAGATGCCATCATGGACTGTCGTGTGACAGCATCTTATCTTGTTATTTATGTCTTATGCGTTTGAGTTTGATTTTGAAATCTTTACCTAGAGGTTCCAATATGTTGAGTCTGAATAGCGCTAGGGCTGTTTCCTCCCTTACTATGGGAAGTTGTGGTGGCAGTCCCAACATCGCCTAGACGGCAGCAGTGGCTGCAGTTCTCACACTGTTAGTGATTATTACGCAGGTGAGTCCCTACAGTTTTTCTACGTCTTTTTGAGTTGTGTTTAGGTCTATCCTGGGCCACCAGACAAGAGAGTCATTTGTGATGATCGGTTGTATGACTAGTGTTGTTGACTTGTAACTTGTATGAGGAGGCTTTGGGTAAGGTTAGGGATCTTGAGGATGAGTTGGTTCATGCTAATTGTCACATTTTTAAATTGCAGAGGGAAAAGGAATGTACTCAGACCGAGAAAACTAACCGTTTATATGATGAGTTAGTAAATTCAAATTGCAAACCTCATTCCTTAGTAACAATAGATCTTACTGAAGATTCTTTAATAAAAAATAATTATAAACTTAGTCAAAATAAAATAAAAAAATATGCAAGACTGAATAAAATTATAAAAAAATGTAAAAACCACAACAAACAACAAAAACACTATTCCAAAAATATTAAACTAAGAAAGGAACGTGTTAACCTAATTAATCAATTAAATAACTATCAGATTAAGTTAGAAGACAGTATAAATATTTATAAAATTGATACTCAGCACTTACAGTCTGAAATACAGACTCTTAATAACTCGTTAAAGTCAATTTATAGCAAATACATATGTTCAGAAAATCAAATAAAAGAACATATTCTTGCTACAAATGAGTTAGTAGACAAAGTAGACTCGCTTACTCTTAGTATTAACAAATGTACTTGTCAGAGAGAATATAACCTGGCGGGCCTCCAACTTGTGGTAGCAGAGGATACATCCCAGGCAATCAGTGCTCAGGATTGTATTCCCAGCCAGGTTCCCCACTTTCAGCATGAATTAACTCAAGGGGTATGTTCAGTAAATTGTAGTTTTTCCTCTGATAACAGCGGGGATTATCAATCAATTATGTTTTCTGATAGTATAGGAAGAGGTTTAGGGCAATTAGTTAGTGGGTGCCTCCCTTTCTCTTCACTAAATCTTTGTACACCTCAAGCTTCCTATCATAACATAATGTCATTAGTTAATGAACGAGAATATGATCCCAATGCCATTTTAACTGTATTTGTGGGTAATAGCTCAAATGTAAAGAAAGATGATATCACAAATAATGTCACAGAGTTATTGAAGATAAACTGTAAGAAGATTATTTTGTGTGCTTTTCCCTACTTTGAGCACTTGTCATATAGGCAAAATAAGTACATTCATTTGCTAAATATGCATATGCAGTTTTTAGTTCATCATCATAGTGATAAGTTTTTATTTTTTGACATCAACAAGTTTGTTGATAAACTTTTGTCGACTAGGTATACTGTGTACCTACCTATTACTTTTAGACGTAAAATAGCACAGCTATTAGCTTTTATTATTAACACAGACATAGCTAGTATGTCGAAGTATCAATGTATTAGTCCCACAATTAGTAGTAGTACTAATGATAAGTCTGCTGGCTCCGATAGTTTAAACTGACTAAGAAGACAACAGAAGGTACCATTGGCAATTTAGCACAACTTTACAATAAAGTACCTTCTAGCATACAAACTAAAGGGGCTAAGCAGAAGTCATTTACTTTGTTCCTTCAGAACATTCAGGGTTTTTCTTCAAAACAATTAGAAATTGAATTATTTTTAGAAAAAACAATGTTTGATATTATTTGTATTACTGAGCATTGGTTAAAGGATTTTGAAATGTTAATTAATAATGATAATTATAATGTGGGCAGTTGTTTTAACAGAAAATCAATGTGACGTGGGGGTTCACTCATACTAATTAAAAAATGTATTAAATTTAAAACCCGTAAAGACATAGCTGCACTGTCCATTGAACATACCATTGAACTGTCTTGTGTTGAGCTGGATAGGCATGTCATAGTGTGCGTTTACAGGCCCCCTAATTATCAAAACTACTCTGTTTTTGAGTCAGTCATGGAAGATGTTATGGCAAAACTTGCAACTGGTAACAAACTAGTAGTTATCTGTGGAGATTTTAACATTAATATTTTAGAAAATAATTCAGATAGCAATAGATTTTTAAATCTTTTCAAATCATTTAATTTATCAAATGTGTTCATAGAACCAACTCGAACTACCACTACTTCTGCTACATGTATTGATAATGTTTTTTGTTGCTGTGACTATTTAGAAAAGGCCATTGTAGATTATCTGCCTTCTGATCATAGCGGCCTGTTGGTAACTTTTGAATCCATTATACCAATACAACAAGTGCAAATACAATCCAGACCAATAACATCCGGTAAACTGAATAAATTTAACAACACTTTAATTAACAAGTTAGGTGATTGGAACCTTGCAGTGAACAATGGTAATATTTTGTATAACGATTTTTTTTCAATAGTCCAAACCGAATTTAATAAGACTTTTGAGAAGAAAACTAAAAGTATCTGCCCTAAGTTTAGATTTAGTGACTGGGCGACTAAAGGAATCAGGATAAGTAGGGAAAGACTTTTCGAGCTGTATGGCCTTAAGCCTATTATTAACACTGAAACTTTTAATAAGTATGTTGCTACCTATTCAAAAATGTTTAAAAATACTTGTAAGGCAGCTAAGGCCTTATATATTAGCAACAAGGTTAAAACAGCAGATAATAAAATAAAAACGGTTTGGAAAATCATAAATAATGAAACCAACAGGAACAAAATACATAATAATGATTACATATTAGAGACTCATCATGGTCTTATTAGCGATAGCAAAGTAGTTGCGGAAGAATTTGTAAATTTCTTTACCAGTGTACCAATAAAAACTACTGAAGCCCTAAATTCATCACCATCTCATGCTTTTGGTTTATTACAGGCTAATGTTGCAGCCTGCCCCACTGAATTTAACTTTAAGCATATAAACCCCATAACAGTAATAAAAGCATTTAAACAAATCAAGGTTAAATTAACTGAAGATCTTTGGGGTATGTCTATCAAAGTTTGTACCTCAATTATTGAGACTATAGCGCCATACTTAGCTTTAATATTTAATTTGTGTATAGATCAAGGTGTCTTTCCGGATCTAATGAAATATAGTAAAGTTATACCACTTTTTAAATCCGGGGACAGTAAAGACTCTAATAATTATAGGCCACTGTCCGTGTTGCCAGTTTTTAGCAAAATATTTGAAAAGGTGATGTTGGATCAAATGCTTAATCATTTTAACACAAATAACATCTTACACGATAAACAGTATGGTTTCACCAAAGGACGTTGTACAACTGACGCTGGTGTCTCCTTACTAAAACACATTTTTAATGCGTGGGAAGAGGCACAAGATGCTATAGGCATCTTCTGCGACCTGTCTAAGGCGTTTGATTGTGTAGTTCATGAAACATTACTCCTGAAACTTGAGCATTACGGACTAGGCAAAACAGCGTTAAACTTATTAAAATCTTATTTGAATGATAGACAGCAATTAGTTCAGATAAACGGTGTCAATTCGTCGGGGTTAAATGTTAAAATGGGAGTACCCCAAGGTTCGATTTTAGGTCCTTTTTTATTTTTAGTATACATTAATGATTTACCCCATTTGTTGCAAAATAAACTTAATATGGTGTTGTTTGCCGACGACACTTCTTTGATTTTTAAGGTAAATAGAAGGACTAATAATCTTGACGACGAAAATAACGCCCTACTGCAGGTCCAAAACTGGTTCACTGCTAATAATCTAGTTTTAAATGGGAAGAAAACTAAATGCATAAGATTTTCCCTACCGAATGTCAAAAGTAGTGAATGTGACATAGTATTGAACAACGAAACACTAGTATTCGTCGATAAAACGGTTTTCCTGGGGATAACGCTTGACTCAAGGTTACAGTGGGGTCCTCATTTAACATCTCTTGCAGGACGGCTTAGCTCAGCTGCATATGCTGTTAGAAAAATCCGCCAATTTACGGATGTTGATACCGCTAGACTAGTCTATTTTAGTTATTTTCATAGTATCATGTCATACGGTATCTTACTATGGGGACGGGCTGCAGATATCCACTCTATTTTTATATTACAGAAAAGAGCCATCAGAGCCATATATAATCTCCGCTGGTGCGATTCTCTAAGGGAACTGTTTAAAGATATTAACATCATGACGGTACCTTGTCAATATATCTATGAAAACATCATGTACGTTAGAAAGAATCTTCACCTTTTTAGTAAAAGAGGCGATAGGCATAATTATGTTACAAGGAATAGGGACCTTTTAGTTCAACCAGGTTTCAGACTGGCTAAAGTAGCGTCTTCTTTCATGGGGTACTGTTTAGAATGTTACAATAAAATACCTCCTCACATATTAGAACTCAATGAAACAAAATTTAAATCTTGTATTAAACGCACACTATGTACACGGGCATATTATAGCTTGGATGATTATATTCAAGATAAAAATGCTTGGGTTAATGCTGGTCCAGCTCCACTACCAGCAGGGCATACAAATTGATTGGAAAATACTTTTTTATCTTTTTATTTAATATTAAATTATTATTGTATAATGTAAAAGCATTTATTTTCAAAGTTTGTAAATGTGAGTACCATGGAGCAATTTACGGTTTTTGGATATTGGACTTGTTTGACATAAATGAGCATGGTGGTTGAGAGTTTGTCATGCTCACTCAAATGTCTCACTGATGGTGGCGCGTGTGTTGGATCATTCGGTTCCCTTCAAAATGGTTGAGCTGAGTGGTGCTGATATGCGCGTCATGTCCGTGAACGGGCGCTGTCAGTTGAGACTGGTCATCTCTTAGCTGCCAGTGGTTTATTTTAATATCTTTATTTAGAATGCCTTTTTTTTTGTCTTCACTTTATTTTATTGACATTGTTCTCACATAATAGCAGCGACAAGAAACATGTAACAGAGATATTTGTTATACATAAAATGATTGAAAAGAGTGTCCATGGAGTTTCTTGCACATTCTTCTCCATAGAGATCTACGCTTTGGAATGTGCAATTAGCATCATTTTTTTTCTGACAGACTGACACCTTGACCTTTCAAAAGTGCCTGTAAATGGTTTATTTGAAATAAATGCTTTTGAGTTTGAGTTTGAGTTTGAGTGGTATTTATCCGTGGATGACTATTGGGATTATGTCCCAGTTTTGGCCCAGCATGTATGAGCTATTTTGATCGAGAAGTTGAAAAGAACAACTTCGGATTTGGTGAGGTTCACGGCTTGCCGGTATTATTTGCATCAGTCCTCTACTATCTACAAGGCCTAACGCATGGCATTGCATAGCCTATTTTCCTTGTTGTCGTTTGTTGTTATGGTTATGTCGTCGGCGTATCCTACGGTAAAGTACACCATAACTTTTTGAATAAATTTTCTTAAATAATCTCTACAGTTTTGACCATAATGCCTGATGCCAAACACGATCCAGTTTACCATCAAGCGTGCTTGAAGCGGCGTCCGCTAAACTTGACCGTCTGTGTCTATCTGTATGATGTATTTTTTAAGTGTGGGTATCATTACAAGTCTACTGCGTGTATGAGCGATCAAGTATGTATGACGTTAGGCAGCTACAACTTGACGCTAAACTGGATCGTGTATGGCTGCCATTAGATAACGAATTTGTAGATTCCTTTTGATCTTCATGTAAACCGCAGGCTAGCGTAAAGATATTACTGTGAGTTGTATTGAATTTGACATTGCTTTTTCATTCTTATTTACACGTATTGCTAAATCTACAGAGTATACACATACCATAAACGTCTTAGGTACGTGTCAAGCACGGAAAGAAACACGACACGACCTACTAACCAATACCCACTACTAGATCGTTCCCTCTCCGGCTAACAACGTCACGTTCCACGCTAGGAGTGTATCAACACCGGGAAAATATTATTTTCTGATACGCTCTATTACACGGAATGGTATAGCCAGCATAGCGGTCTAGTTGCATACTTTGCCTGATATGATCCTATCACGATCGTGGTATGTTACTGTGTAGTAGGCAGGCTACTTTATAATAAGAGACCTTACGTCCATCATAGTACAATCATAAAGGAATGTAATTTAATTTTATTATTTTTATATGATCACAACTTTTTATTATAATACTGCTGGCGGCTTCGCCCACGTGAAAGTCGATTGACTCCCTTAGGGTCAAATTCACCAAGAAACTAATCGCGATTCGTTCAAACAAAACAGTTAGAGCGTCTAATCGAGATTATAACTTCATTTTGCATTTCACCGCGATGAATTGAACTTAGTTTACGCTAAACTCAGTTTCAATTCTTTTGTTGTCGCCCATGTTTACGACACGGGATTTAAACTAGAATACGCTGAGCTCAGTTTAGTTGAACTAAGTTTTTATATTGAATGATGAAATCAGCCCTTAGAGGTGGAAATTCATAAAACTCCGTTCTTAGCGGACGTCTACATCCTATAAGGAACCTACCTGCCAAATTTTAAGTTTGTAGGTGTCATAGTTTCTCAGATTTTGTGATTAATCAGTGAATGGTATTTCGCTTTTATAAATATAGATTGTAGTACAAGTGTTGTGGAGTTGTGCACGCCTGTAAGTGGCAAATCCACCACATTAGTTTTTCTTTATTTGCACATTTTTTTATATACCCACTTAAAATGTTAAAGTAGTGAATGAGTTGTTAGTGCGTCATGAAGAAAAAGAACTACAAACCATTTAAGTTTTTTTTTTCTGGACGAAGGCAACTTTGTGCTTAGTGATTATAATAATTGCAGGTTAGGTTAAGATAGGTTAGAACGTACTAGAAGTCATTAAAATAAGCAAGTGTACGGTTAAGAAAAATAGTTTGTAAAATAGTTAAGCTTTATTTAATATCTTGACTAGGCACTGTTGCCAATTTGGAATGTTTTAATCTTTATTTACCTATCTACGAAGCAAGAGAAAATTTTTGTTAATTGCGTTGCAATGGCGGCCCCAAGTCGGCAAAGGGATCTACCACAAGGGGTCTGCTAGGGCCGGTGGTGGGAAATCATCCAATAACATCTCGGGAGGGCGTGTCAGACTTTTACTGACTATAACAAACTCCTATGTTCCTTCGTTGCTTTGCATTCCAGAGCCCACGGGTTTTCTTTTCAGAAGCGAACCCATGACCCCAGAGGCTTCGACCCTGCTGGTACCCTACGGTTTTGCTGACATCTCACTGAGGGGCGCGTGAAACACTATGCGCCGTCGACGACTTAGGCTCGGTCCGGTCAGAATCAGAATAGTTTATTTCAAATAGACCAATTACAGGCACTTTTAGATTGTCAAAATGTCGGTCAGTCCAAAAAAAGTGAAGCTGAATTGCACGTTCCAAAGCGTAGATCTCTATGGAGAAGAACGTACAAGAAACTCCATGGACACTCTTTTAAATCATATTATGAGTTACATAATCTTGGTTACAAATTTATTGTCGCTTCTATTATGTGAGCACAATGAAGAAAAAAAAAAGTGAAAAAGCAATGAAACCACAAATAATGAAAAAATACAATAAACTAATAAAAAAAAAATAGTAATTGAATTAAGCCACTGGCAGCTAAGAGATGACCACTCCCAACTGACGGCGCCCGTTCACGAGCATGACGCGTGCCTCAGCCCCACTCAGCTCAACCATTTTGAAGGGTACCGAATGACCCAATAACACGTGCCACCATCAACGAAACATTTGAGTGAGCATGACAAACTCTCAACTGCCATGCTCGTAACGTCAAACAAGTTGTTACCAAATAAAATAAAAATGCTTCTACATTATACAATGTTATTGTTCCCAATTAAAAAATTATAATATATATGTTATATTGAAAAAGAAAGACAAAACATTTCGAAAACCACGATACAAAAAGGTCGGTCTGACACTCTCTCTCTCTCTCTATCCAGAGCGGGAGTAGTTTCGCGAATAAGAAAGGCCGGCAAAAGGGGCGTCTATATTTTGTCGAGTAATAAAGGCAAGAGATTGTACTATTAATTTTAATAGAATATTGTGCACAATAAATTATATTAAATATTTAATCTGAAAACATTTTAATTGGTTAAAGTCCTCTAAATTCGTCCCATTTTATCCCCCAGGCATTTACCTAGCCTAGTAGACTCATCTTGTTTATGTATGTACAATTTGCCTTTAACAGGTATTTTACTCTTCAATAGCCAAATATTTTAAACCGCCGTGATGGCGGTGTTTACGAATATTTTACCCTATAAAATAATTTATGCATATAGGCTAAAAATGTTTGGCATATTAGTTGAACCACCGAGATAGCGTGCACAAACACATTGTTAATGATTTTAGTATCACATAACGGCTTCTCATCTCATTCATATAGCGGCTCGAGTTAACTAAGACAGTATAGAGTGAAAGTGAAGTAGACACCAGTTGCTGACAACTTTCACTAAAAGTTTGCACCAATGGATATATAAACATATTCGTACGCCAGAATACATGCGTGCTCAATTTTTAGACATGACGAACGCTTCTTTTTATTCTCCAGTTTTTCTTTTTATGCATAATTACTCGTATAGTCTGCTTAATTAAATGCTTGAGGCTAAAGGGTAACAAGTTTATTGTAATCTGTATCCTACCTATACCTAAGTATATTATAAAAGACACGTAAATATCTACTGCTAAGAGCTGTCATGTTTTAAGGCCGTGTTTACGGAGACGCGGCGCGTTGGGCGTTTCGTCGTCCAATGCTGCAGCGGGCCGCGTCATCGCTCGCGCAAACACAAACATATGGCAATGTACGACGGACCGCACGACGCGCCGCGCAATGTGCCACGTCTCCGTAATCGAGCACTAAATTTAGTTCTTTTAGGTTTCTTAATTATTTTGCTAGATCTGGTGGTCATTTCATGTACCGGGATAAAAAAAAAATATCTGTATCCATCTTGTCTTTCAACTTTATGGTTACAAATACCGGCAAAATATACTCTTTAGCTTGTACGAAAATTCAAGAGCAGAACAAATAAATTGAGAGACCTTATAAAGTCGGTTTTTTTCCAAGAAATACTAAATTACGGTAGGTGGTGACGCAGGGGGGTTCCTAAGCAACGCTGCTTTGCTAAGAAACCTCCCTCGTCCTCAGTCTCCCGTACATCTGTGTGAGTGTGTCTGTGTCTCAACTTTCTGCGCAGTATTTTGTTGCTATATTTAGAGCCACGAATGTGAGCAGCGATTTCCCATTGTACCTAGTTAATATGTATTATTACGAGTAATTATGTCCATTAGAAAGTAATAAAAACCAAAACTATTAATCGTCGCGTTTCGACTTTGTCGTTTCAAATACGTTTCAATAGAACTACATAAGTTCGGAATTTAAAAAATCTATATACTTTTTCAAAGGTTTAATTTATTTGTTATGATCGACTTGTCTTTTTTTTTTAATTTGGTAATTACAAAAAATTCCAAGTGAAAAAACGTCTATTCGCTATCGAACTCTTATTTAATTTCTATTAGTAATCTACAAAGATAGCACATAAAAATATGGCAGCATATTGGCGACCATGTGTTTTCTTTTTTAAAATTCATATAGGAAGTGGAATCAAGTGTGTCGAGACAAATTTCTAATGCTTTCGAAATAATTTGTAATCTATCACACCTTTTAGGCGTAACAAAGAAATGAATAACATACTTAGACAAGAAATACATATACACCGTTAAATTTTAGTCGTTTTAATCCCGCGGAGGGTCGATTCGGTATATGAAACACTATCGATTTGTAAAGAGAAAATTAAAAAATAAATTACTTTTTTTTTTTCAAACTCGAATTCTTCTTTTCGAATCGATGGTAAACTCGTTAAATTATTTGGGCCCACTAAGTTGCCACGTTAACTGCAGCATCGGTGGCACCCATTAAGTCCTCCAAACTGGAATTAATTTACGCATGTACGAAATTAATTTCTTCAAGTAAACGTCAGCTGAGCGAGGCCAAAGAACTGTAGGTAGTTAGTACGGCAAGGTCATTGACTCGTTTACTTAAAGAAATTAATTTCGTACATGCGTATATTAACTCGAGTTTTAAAAAAAAGTACTTTATTTTTTAATTTTAATTTTACAAATCGATAGTGTTTCATGTACCGAATCGACCCTCCGCGGGATTAAACGACCAAAATTTAACGATGTATACTTAGAGCCAAATTCACCAATAAACTAATCGCGATTCGTTCAAACAAAACGCAGTATGAGCGACTAATCGAGATTATAGCTTATTTTGCGTTTCACCGCGATGTATTGAACCTAGTTTACGCTAAACTCAGTTTCAATTCTGTTGTTGTCGCCCATGTTTACGACACGGGTCTTTAAACTAGATTACACTGAGCTCAGTTTATTTGAACTAAGTTTTTATATTGAACGATGAAATCAGCCCTTAGACTCGAAAATATTACCTTTGTCCTGGCGTAGCCGGTTCCAAAATGGAACCCTTATGGCACGATGTTGTGTGTATCCGTCACAGCACAGCTGCTTATTACATGCACTCCCTTTGAATACTGTAATTAGAGACACAATAGAAAGACAAAAGCTTTGCGGACACCGGTGTCCACCTTGAATACAGTTTGTTTGGAAATTAATGATTGTATTCTTGAGTTTTTATTGTTACGCCGAAGAAGATAATATTTAGGTTTATGAAATTCCTCATTAAAGGGCAAAAATTACATCATTGGCTAAGGCCAAGCCATGTCGGTAAGGGTAAGCCATGACGTGTTAAAATTTCAAGCGTGTGAACGAGAAGTGGGATGAAGCTATTCACCCTAGAGTTGCTTTATCCCTCTAACAGTCCAGTTTAGGTTGTCACAGGGATCACGTTAACAGCTCGTGGTAGGGCATCATATAATAAAATTCTGATATTAGGCAAACCTAAATGTACCTATTTTATTTATATTTTAGGTCGGAGGTGGGTTTAATTCCCACCCAGAACAAATGTTAGTGTGATGTTCACGATCATTTGTTCTGTGTCTGGGTGTAATCTATCTATAATATGTATTTATTTAGAAACATGTAAGTATGTTTATCAATCAATCAATCACTCAATCAAATATTGTATTCGCATAATATGTGTAGTTACAGGTGGTAAATAAATGTTATATAAAATATAACAGGAAAGATCGACATATTCACCATTTCTGGTATACGAAACTTAAATAAATAATTAAATGAACTGGTTAAGTATATGTACTTAACCAGTTCATTTAATTATTTATTCTTATATATTCTTAACATTTAATTATATTGCATTACATACTAATTATTGCACTAATATCAGTTGTCTAGTACCTACTCATAACACAAGCTCTGCTTAGCTTGAGACTAGACGGTGTTGTGTGATAGTTGTGGAATATATTTTATTATTTTGTGGATAACTAAGACGATAAACACCCACTTTATTCGTATTTTGTATAAAATGATCTCAATCATCAAAAGTGGATGGTATTTAGATTTATATTTAAGTAATCCTCCTCTAAACCCTGGAAATGAAATGTAACAAATAGTACCATCTAGTTAGCAGGTAATAGTTCTATCCTTGAAATGATATTAAGAAATTCATCGTGTTTAAGCTAATTACATTTGTATGACGAGTTTTGCTTCATTTCAAACGTTACATGAAGGAGTAGTGTCATTGTCGTCCAGTAAATAGAAATAATGAGTTGCATATTTATTGCTTTCCGTTGCCATAGATATTGGAGATGGCTCTAAGACAAGAGGCCGCTCCGGCGCTGACGCCGCTGCACGATCCATACCACGTGGAGGGTGTGCCGCCCCTCGCCGATGAACATTTTGAGGTAAATTTACAACAGGATTTACAAATACCTTTTTTCTGTGAAAAAGTATTCTTGTCCCATTAAATGCTAGGCAACATTGCAGCAAACGAAGGCGAAGTTGGAGAAATTACTCTTACTGGAGGAACTGGCCCGCAATAAATGAAGTCAAATGAGTGTAGAAAAGGAAGGCGTTTGCCCAGAAATATTAGGCTATTTGACTGGCCTGTTTGTCTCGTGGTTAGTGTCGTGGTAGATAGAAGTCGTGAGTTCGATTCCCACTCAAGACAAATAAATGTTTGTGATGGATGAGCAGGATCATTTGTTCTGTCAAGGTGTAATAAATCTATAATATGTATGTAATTAGAAATATGTAAGTATGTTTATCAGTTTTCTAGTACTCATAGCACAAGCTCTGCTTAGTTTAGAACTAGATGGCGTTCTGTGAAAGTCGTAGAATATTATACTCTACATATGTTATACACAGCTAAATTTTTAAAGTTAGCTACTACCTGCAGGTCATTGGACTCACTCAGCTGTTGTTCATTTAAAGAAATTAATTTCGTACATGTGTATATTAATTGGAGTTTTAGACAAAAAGTACTTTATGTTTTAATTTTATCTTTACAAATCGATAGTGTTTCATGTACCGGAATGACCCTCCACGGGATTAAAATGATCAAAATTTAACGGTGTATAGATAGAAATCTGTAAAAAATGTTTTATCATTGTTGCAGGATGAGTTTGAAGATGCCACAGACGAGCATCCATCGTAAGTACAGGCATGGGTAGTATCTTTTCTAATCAAGTTAAAATTGCAAACAGTGTTAACACATTTTTAATGGTTTTAGGAACACAATGGATTTACAAACTGCTTTTGACGACTGTGAAGTGGCGATAAGGAAATTCTTTAATAACGATTTGATTGGTGCCACTAATATGATGAAACCATGGTAAGATAAGTTTCGTTTACTCTTAAAATAGGTGATAAAAGTTAATCTCTGACATTTATCGGGATCCTGGGCTGAGGTCCCGCCTTTGAAGGATGTAGTACGAGAGGTCAAAATCAACTCATAGAGGCACCGTTATACTTTTCCGACGATTCCAATGTTATGATGCAATTTATCCCTGCATGCGCAATATATTATGCAGAGGTCAATATCATAACTAAACTAGGTATATTTGTATAACATAATTCCGGTTGTAGTTTTTTTATTTCCTAGTATAGCTAAAAAAAGAACGTGGAAAATATTAGGGATCTTACAAATCAATGATGTTTGCATGCAGAACAATCAGTGAAGAACACGTAAATTTTGATATAGAGCGTCTAATAAAATGTATGTTCTTCTAAAACCTGTACTGTACTACTCATAGATTTTTCAAGTTATTATTAAAACTCGTTTTGTAGGCAAGAACTGGTTGATTAAATGCAATCTTTTTTTTGTATCTTTTTATTCTTTGCAATATTTTCTACTTATAATAGATACCTGCGCAATCACAATGGGCCTTATCAGAAAGTTTAAAGTCCCCCAAAGGGCAATGGAAAGGGTTATGCTCGAAGTTTCCTTGCGTGATCGCATTAGGAATGAAGATGTCCGTAGGAGAACCAGGGTTACCAACACAGCCTGAAGAATCGCCACACTTAAGTGGTAGTGGTTACTGTACATTGCTCGCAGAACAGCTCGCAGTGGCCATTCTGGAGTACCTAGCGCGTGCGTACCGGAACACGCAGCGTTGGAAGGCCTCTCATAAGGAGGACTGATGACCTGGTGATGGTCGCAGGAATGCGAGATGCACAGCACCGTTAATTGTGGGGATACTTGGAGGAGGCCTATGTCCAACAGTGGAAGTCTTTCAGCTAAAGTGATGATGATGACCCGTGTATATCCAAATAACACACGTTCTTTTCTGTCTAGGGAACGCACGTCGCTGTACCACAGTCTTGGCACTTCGATGTTCGAGTTTATACCAGCAATACTGACATTCGACCACGCACAGATCAACCGGACTCTTGCGGCACTAAAAGTATCCATCTCTATTTGTAACCAACACAGGAAAAATTATACTTTCGTAGAGAGCATCGGCACAATTATCAAAAAGGTAGAGTACTGTTTTGTTTTATATTTTTGGGCACGTGTAGTGTAAGCAGTTGGACTGTTGGACCTTACATTATTATTAAGTGCATATTTATATTTCAATTTATGAGGCGAAGGTATATTACAATATTTAGTAAAATAAACTAGATTTTAGTAAAAAAAATAAAATGAGGACCTGATTGCAACGCTGCCTTACCGATTCAATAGTTATTTTCAAACCACGCAGGCTTCTATATTACTTATATCAAAATGTTTTTTTTTTTTCAAATTCGTTCATTATTAAGTAAGAAATTTTTTAAATGAAGAAAGGGAAAACTGTCAAGTAACAGAATAAATACGCAGCAACTGAAATGTAACGTCATCGTCATTAGGTTTCGTAACCCGCCCACGCCCCCACTCTTCTTCATACAAATATTTGAAATGCCAATTGCTGCTTCATTTAACAACCAATTTTTATGCCAGTGTCAGAAAAGTATTTCTGTTTTGTATTATTTGTTTGTGCCATGTGACATCCACCAACACGCGCTGGGCCCGAGTGGTAATTTACGTGGATTACGGCCCATTCCCTCTTCTAGTGAGGAGGCCTGAGTCCCAGAAGTGGTAAAATTATGGTGGGCTAATGCTATGTTATGCCATGCTATTATATGTTGTTTAGTATAAAGTAATATACAAAAATAAACACAGGAAAGTACCCAATTGTTCAAGCGAGTCTTAATGGTAACTTAATTGAAACCAAATAGTTAATGTGTTTTTAATGTGAGATATAACACAGAATTGCGTTTTTATAAAAATATCTTATGAGGATAATTGCATAACATTGAGACACTTGCCCATGAAAAACTAAATAGGTACAAAGATAAGGCAAATACTTTATAATATGTACAGAGTATTATGAAAAATGGTGGTCATTTTTGAAATGCTGCCGAAAATAAGTAATGGGACCTTTCATAGTAATTTCGATCAGCTGATGATGACGTGGAAAGTCCATTATTATTTTGGGAATTCGTGTCCATAGGAAAAACCAGTGTCTTAAATAGGATCATCTTTTGGCGTTACAGTCTGTATTATAGATGTTTTAACTTAGTACTTCAATTATATTATTATGAGAGAGCAGTGGTCACGTGTTATTTAGCCCCTGCTTGCAAAACTGAGAAGGAAACCGTCGCAAGGAAATTGGCACGCACTAGAACTAAACAATTCAATGATATGTGACATCCACCAACTCGCACTGGGCCCACATGTTAAATTACGGTCCATTTCCACTCCAAGAAAGGAGGCCTGACTCCCAGTAGTAGAAATATTATAATGCTTATGATTATGCTTCAATTATTGTAAAACTAAATCGTGCTGCAAGTGTTTCTAAAGTAGGTGTAGATCGTCACGTAGTTAGATTATCATATAAGTAATGTACCTGTAATATTTTGGCACCAAAAAATTCGTATCTATGCAGGGTCATTTGTAAAACACTAACAACCTTGCAGAGCTATTACTAACACCATAAAAAAACAACTTTTATTCTATGACTTTTTACAACACATTTAGCAAAAACAAACCTTCAAGATTTCGTTGTTATATCTAACACATTTCAACTCTGTATTTTGCGTATACCTACCTGTCTGTTTGTATGGCACGATGCAAGCTCAGCAAGCACCCCAGCCGCCCGATCCCAGCTCCCCTCCGCTTTTGCACTATCGCATAGACTTCGTAATATTTACAAAGTTCAATTTAAATATTTTTATTGTTGTATAAAAATCTGATGAATTAAAATTATGATATATGATTTTTAAAAGTCATAGAACAAAAGTTGCGGTTTATGATGTTAGTATCATAGTCCTGAGAGTTTGCCATTATTTTACAAATAACCCTGTATATATAAAAGGAGAAACTGACTGACATATCAAGGCACATCCGAAACCACAGGGCTTGGAAGCGTGAAATTTTACACAAGGCTTTCTTTTATGACATAGGCGAGTTCTAAGAGAGGATTTTACAAAATTCACTCGCTATAGTAATGAAATAGAGGTCCAAAGTTTGTAAAAAAAAACTTTCACGCGGGCAAAGCCTCCAGCAGAAGCTAGTCATACATAAAATAATAAGTGAGTTAAACCATTGAAGAAAATTTCCCCTTTTGGATAGATACATAACATATCTATGTCTAAAAGAAACTATTGTCTTGCAGCCAAATTATGCCACATATACAGATTTGGAAGCTCATGCTGAGCTTTGCTATGCGGAAGCCCTAATGCTTCAGGCGGCGATGACTATTATGGACGGAGAAGACCTTACTGGGCTTATCAAGGGCACTATTAAGGTCAAAAATTGCTACAATAGTTACAAGTAAGTATTATTTTTATTGAATTTGTTGACCTGTCTGGCTTTTGCTGGTTAAGTTCCACTTTTAAAAGACGTATTTCCCTTACACTCTGTGCATACGTTTCCGTATTCCGACTATCGCTGGTACCATCGAAAACTAATGTACTTACATATCTGTCTGTATACACCGTGTATCGTCAGATACACGTTGTATATATCGCATCACAAACGAAAACCAAAGATCCAGTACATTATTCTGGACACCCAGTGGTGGAATTTTTCGTCGGCTATTTCCTAAATTAAAAAAAAATATCTATGCTTTTTTAAATTTAAATTGTATAAAATATTTTCAGTAAAAAAAAAAATATGAAAAAGTTATATGGGTTGATAAAATCGCGACTAATAAATCCCGACAGCATTTTTAATTTTAGAACTAATAAATTAGTTTTTTTTTTTCTCAAAAAATATTAAAATAACGATTTTATACCGTTTAAATAAAAAAATAAGTTAAGATGTTTTTTTTTTTTAATTCAGGAAAATTTATGAAAAATTCCACCACCGAGGGGTTCAGAATCATGTACTAGTTCCATGGTATTCGTTTGTGGTACGATGTCAGATACACCCTGTATGTTTAAAAAAGGCAAAGTCCGAAGAAACGGGGTTCCAAAGTTTATTTGGGGAAACTTACTATCACGCGGGCGAAGCCACAGACACAAACCAGTCGTATGGACGCTTGAATTTCTTTTTTAAGTATATCAATTTTTTTTAATTTAAATTTACGTGACAAAAAAACACGTGAAGGAAACACGTTACATTTTTATAGGTACTGATAGGTTGTCTGTAAAAAAGAACGTCCCATTTAATCTTTTCATATTAATTAATATAATTGGACGTGTACCGTTTTAATTGTCTATACATACTCGTATTTAAATAATATTATATAAAATTAAATAAATACTTACATAAAAATAATAAAATATTTGTTAGTCTAAAATATGATATACATGTTTGTAATACACATCTCATATTTTTAACCGATTTCGAAAAGGAGGAGGTTCTATGTTCGACTGTATGTATTTTTTTATCGTATCATATTCGAAACTAATTTCAGTTCTATTTGAATAGGGAATGCTCAAAAATACTAGAAAAGAAGCAATGGGAGTCGGAACAGTCAAGGATACACTTCCAAAGCGGCGTGAGACTGGGCGTCGCTACATTCAACGTGATGATATCTCTGCTCCCGCCGAAGATAATAAGCGTCTTAGAATTCGTGGGCTTTTCTGGGAACAAGGTAAGATGTGCTTTTTTAGTTTTGAGGTGAGATATCATCTAATATTTTATCCCACTCTAGGTAATTTTGCTGACGATGTTCTTGCAGCCCTATCAGGCATCGATTCTTACAGGCCTCTTCTGTTTTGCTGACATATCAAATCATTGTAACATTATTATTCTGTTATTTCATTATTATTTAACAAAAATCTATCAATAAAAACATTTAAATATAAAAAGTATCGGTCCGTTGGGAGCAGAGTCCAAACTATTGGGGGTTAGGGCCTCGGGGACAGAGCCTCCTCACAATGCGAGTCTTATCGAGGAGTGGTTGATTGTCTTTTCTTTCCCCAACCGCACAACGCCAACTTCTTCAGATGGTCGTCGAGACTTTTAGACAACGACCGCCGAGTCCACATTCTACATGTCAACAACCTCGTGTGCTGAGACGAGATACTTAATTTCTGTCACTTTCTCAACTGTTACGAAGTTCTCGTCAAAATTAGTATTATTAAGATTAAATAAATTCATCAAAAATTGAATTAAACCAAATTGTTACATCTTTGCATAATAAAAAGCCTCATAAATTACGTACCGTACATTTTGATGCGATTTTCACTAATAGAAACAGCAATAAACTACACCAGTTAAATAAATTCATTAAACAATGAATTCAATAAAATCATTAAGAAGTAGGAGTGCTGGTAATATAAGGTACAACATTAGCCCGCGGCTTCACTCCCGACTACTTTTCTACTCTACCCAACTCTATCCTACCCTAAACTACTCTATTTCACCCTACTCTACTCTACCCAACTCTACCCTACCCTAAACTACTTTACTTCACCCTACTCTACTCTACCCTACTTTATTTCCATAAGAACTTTCTCCTGACAGTAATAAACACAACAAAAAAATAATTAGCGAAATTGGTCCTGCTGTTCACGCGTGAATGCGTGATGGCATAACCAAGGGAAATAGGGATTCATTTTTATATATATTATATAGTCTATATAAATAAAAGAAAGTCGTGTTAGTTACACTATTTATAACTCGAGAACGGCTAAACCGATTTGGCTGAAAATTGGTGGGAAAGTAGCTTAGAACCAGAAGTTTATCCCGTTAAATAAATAAAAAATAAGAAATCCAAAACCTGCTCATTTATTGGTATAGTGTAGGGTAGGGTAGATTAGGGTTGAGTACGGTAGAGCGGGAGAGAAGCCGCGGGCAAAAGCTAGTAGCAATATAAAGCTAAATTTACCCACGAGGTGTTTCACAGTGATTCAAACAAACAACTCATAAAAAACTAAAGTAAATAGTTTTAATTGTATTGCAAAATATCACACGATATTCAGACTTCATAATTTTATACCATATTATATTCCGTTTTCCTTGTAAATCTCAAAGTTTTTGACATATATATAAGGGGCTATCCATTAATTATGTGATACGTTTAAAGAAGGGGTGGGGTAAACCAAATGTGACATTCTGTGACAAGTGGTAATAGGACTCCTACTACCACAGAATGTCACACTCCCATTGTCGTGAAGTCACATTTCAAAATTTATATCTAAATATTAAAACGCGTTTTAATATTAAGATATTAATTTAAACTCGAATTAATTTATACATGTACGAAATTGATTTCTTTAAGTAAAAATGATTTAATTTTTTACCGCCATGTTATGAAAAATGTTACTAGTTTTGCTGTTGTGATTATAGTCAGCTAAATTATTTTTCTTCACAAGTGTTTTGAAAAACGTCTTATGATACACGTGAGTAATGTATGGTTACCGTTCTTGGCTCTCTTTAGACCCTCGCCACGGCTCGGACCTTAATACCGCCTCGACGGTAACCACTTACATTACACACTTGTATCACAATGTACTATTGTACCAGCTGTATTGATTTGTGACGTAACACTAGGTCTCGCTAATGTGACCAGCTGTGACAGGGACGAGGAAGGGGTGAAAAAAATCAAGAAATTCTTGTGACGTAATTTATGGATGTCCTCAAAGTATGCAGTGAAGATAGATACTGCTGCTTATAAACAAGTCTAGACTATTGTGTGACGATGTAGTTTTGTCACAGTATATGGAAAAACTGTCATTTTTTATAATGTGAAAATTGCCGTTAAATATGATTAATTAACAGCCTTGTTATTTATTTTATCAAAATTATATGAAGGTACCTGTAATTATGTTATACGAAATGAGATGCCTTTCACTTGCATTCTTCTTACATCTAGCGTGCGTTTTAAGTAAAATCACTGACCATCACAAAGCCAAAATTACTTAGATCCGGAACAGCATCACCAAAAATGTAGGACGAGATAATATTTGTTCGTTCCCATGCTAATATTGAATTCAATAGGTATATAAATCACTGCAGGATTATTTGTTGTGTCTTCATCGTACGAGTTTATTATTATACAACTTTAATTTTAATATATGCGAAACCTGCGGGTCTAGTATTTTTATGCAAAGAATCTATGTACAAAATTTCATAACGGTATTATGGAAAAATCACAAAGTTATAAGCTTGTTTTGTTACCTGGTTGTCCACACAAACACATGGTCACTTGGCCATCCAGGCCACTAAGGGGTTGTTTTGCCCTCGCACCCAGCTCTGCGCTGGCGTCTAATGCCCGCTATGACCTGCCGAGACCTGTATTGTAATTAGTCTTCGCGGTGACCTTAAATACTGTTGGGAAAAATATAACGTGCTCTAAAACATATTGGAATCGATTCAGTTACTGATTCTGAACAAACTATATTCAGGTTTTGCATATACTAAAAATAATGTTGTAAAACAAGCTTGTCTATCATTTTGTTACCTAACGTGACATATACATTCTAGCCAAGCCATAAACATAATTATCCCATCATTAGCTTACAAAAAATTAGTAGGTACGTAAAGTGGTACTGAGGAGGTATTATTACCTCCTCAGTACATTTGCGCTTATGTAGGCAAGTAGAGAGACGTTGCTTTTTGGTAGTTTTTTTTAACATATTCACTATACTATGAGTATTTACAACTCAATATTCTAAAGATTAGAAAGAACATTATGATGTAATATCAAAAGAAGAAATAAAAATATTACGTAAATATGCCAAAATACTAGAATAACGTTCGGAATGGATTCGATGTCATAACTTAAAATTTGCAAAACTTCATAATAATATGCATACGATTATTATTCGAAAGGTTAAAAAAAAGTTTTTTTTTCTGACTTGATTTGACTGTGTCAGGCCACGTTTCTCGAGAATGGCCAGTTGCGAGGTCACCAGCTACAGCCATTTTAAGGCGATGAGTTTTGTGATACTTGTACGAGTCTATACTTGTATTCTTTTAGACTGCATCGTTGGTCTCGTGGTCGCAAGCACTAAACTGACTGACTGCTAAATGTGGGGTCCTGGGTTTGATTCCTGGATCGGGTAAAAAGTTCTATTGGGTCTAAATAACATAGGAAAGGACATGAACATGACTAATAAATATATTTTGTTGGAGATCACTTATATACCTCTTATAAAGCATTTTTCCAAAGTTGTTTTTTTGTAATTTAAGTAACTAATCTCTGGAACAGCGATGGACGCATCGGCCTTAAATGCCAATATAAATCTAGTAATTATTAGAACTGGTTCTTACTGGTTGCAATACTATACTAATATAGCGCCTAAATCGCTCGTGTTCTAAGCCTTGACATATTCGTTACATATCATTATTTCGTATTGGAGCAAATATCTAAGACATTCATAAAAATTATCATTCTGTAGTGGTAAGTTTATAATATCTACTATTGAAGGGGTGGCGATAGTATAAATAAATTATGTATGTTAATGTTTGTTTAACAATTATTTACGACAAAAGTATTAGGTAAGAATTAATACTTATGTAAATTATATTATGCACCAACGTCGATAACCCCGGACTATTGATTCGGATTTTGACGAGATCACGTAACAAACAATAAAATAGCAAATCTGTATAGTATGCCTGGTCATCAGGACATGCTTCGAAAAGGAGTACTGCTCTTCTGTTTTGGGCATGTTATTGTGTACCAGATTTACGCCCACATTAAAAAAAGCATAGCATCAGCCTTATAATGTTTCCACTGCTGGGACTCAGGCCTCCTCTCTAGGAGAGGGAATTTAATGCGCTGTAATCCACAACGCAGGCCCAGTGCGGGTTAGTGGATATCACATGTCCTCGAATTGCCACATTTACCAACCAGTGATGGACTAACAGTCACCAACATTCATCGGTAACCTTCGCAAACGTCACTGCAATTCTAAGCTCGTATCCAAAACGTTGCAAAAAGGCCTCAAAAATATTTTTTGGACAGGACTGGATCAAAAAATGGAGGGTGAAAGCAGGTGTATCCCAGTCAATTCAAGTAACATTTATCCTCAGTCATAAAATGATATTTATTTAGGAAATAGGTTTTTAAAAACACTTACAATTTTTTTTCGTCATGGTCAGTTTAAACTAGATGAGGCCGGTGTTTTCTAGCTGACTACCCTGAGAAGAAAAACCGAAACAAACTCATGGGGCCAAAGCCTCTTTTAAAGTCCATACACAAACATGTAATGGTCAAATCATACGAGAACCATGCAGATTGGAGTCTGAGATGGTTTTTGAAGAAAGAACCACACAGTTCTGAGTGTCTGCACCTGTCCAGTCAGTGCAAGCGTTTGACAGTATAGGTGTAGCTCAACTCAGGACTACTAAGGAGCTCAACGACTTGACGAACAATACCAAAGAAAGGATATTTGGGTAGGCCACAAAATAATGAAAAGGGAAAATTCGAAAATAAAAAATGAAATAACAACAATTATAGTGATTACTGGAGCAGGTCAATCCCAAGCCATTTTGTCCTAAATTAGAACAGTAAAGTAAATTTAAACAGTCTAGAAAAACTGCGAACAACAGTTTCTGCAACACAACTGTGTCAAGTACCTGGGAATGCAGGTTATCTGAAGGCTCATAGGAGACCACATCAGAGCTGGGAGAGATGACAGTACCTACCTACCTTAACTGCTATTCTTAAGCGGATCTGTCACCTGATCATTAAACAACTAGATATTGGTTTATAAGAAATTCAGAAGTTCGTCATCACCATTGAACATAGTGAAGGTAGAAATAAGATCATATGCAAAACCATACAAAAATCATCTCCAAAATTACTCAAATCTACTAGCGGTGTAGCTCATTATTCCAGAGGATTTTTTTCCGAACCAAGTAAGGGTTCAAGTTTCCTACTGTGGCGACTGGAGGTGTGTAGAATATACCCACCCAAGTATTGTTTTATTTGGAAAATCATCTCATAACTTCTTCCGCTTTTGGAGGAGCGAGGGTTGTATTCAATAGTTTGATACTCCCTGCTGTGTTCCATCAGTGGCCCTTTGCGTTCCAGGACCGTAGCAACTCTTTGGAACAATCACGCACCCCAGAACAGAGACAGACTCAGGGTGTTTTTAATAACATGCGGATTACATTACGCATGCGGATTTGCTCCGCATCCATAAAAATATAAAATAATACTATTTTATCCAGACATTAACTTAAGTAGACTTCGTGATCTGCTTTCACAATATAATAGAATAGAATAAACTTTATTGTACACCAAAAATAGTAAAAAAAAATTACACAGATACTTATATCTATGGGTACAATGGCGGTCTTATCGCTGACAGCGATATCTACCAGACAACCTTAGGATGGACTATAAGAACTAAAAAAGGGGGTAGTCTGCGGTGTACTGCTAGCAAAACAAAATAAATAATGAACAAACACTACATAGATAAAAAATATATAAAAGATAATACATAAGCTTAAATATATACATAGGTACACATATATATATATATAGGTATGTGTTACACAATTAAATGGATGCAAACAAAAGAAGAGAATAAAGTTTAGTGATAGAAGAAGTGAAATTAGGTAGAACCTAAATAATATTAGAGAGAAAGGTAAGGTTTTTTAACAAGGTCTTTAAAAGAACCCAACGACTGGGCTTGCCTAACATTGGTAAAGCATTCCATAAACGCACCGCCTGGACCGTGAACGATTTGTCACAGAACTTGGTAGAATGCGAGGGCATCAAAGGCTCACATTCTCCGATGATCTCAAATTACAATACGGAATCTTCAAGTTTACGAGATTGCGGAGGCTGTTTTTATATCGTGCGAATGTCATCACGCCATGCGGATTTTCTCCGCATGCGTAACCTCCGCAAATATCCTTTTTGTACAAGTATGTATTGTAATGCGAGCAATACGCCCGGGACGCGTTTTATGCCTTTGTAAATTAACCAAAAATGTGTCTAGAAAACTGACATTTTAATTTAAACATGCAATATTTATCTCGCACACTCGCACACAATATTTTAGTAGGGAAGGGAAAACTACCTAAATATGTACAATTGTACATATAAAAAAAAATTCTAAACATTGTTTAAATCTTAATATCAAATCTCATCTATACATGTTTTATGAAATCAGGATGAATTAAAATTAACAGACATAAATATGTATGTGTTTACATAAAATATACGTAATGTAAATAAATACATATAATTATGTATAAAAATAAATACATTATTTATTATAGCGTAAATAAAATATGGTTCTGAAAAGATTAGATTTGTGTAACCTACTTACTTAAATAACAAGAGCTCTGGCTTCTGCTGTGCTCTGGTACGACCCACTTTTATACATGTTAACACATTTCTGGGCTAGTTCATTGGTTTATATTAAAGTACTAGCTGTTATCTGCGACTTCGTTCGCGTTAAGATCGTAAATCTGCTCATACTCGGTATGTATGTAGGTAGGTAATAATTATGTGCTTGCAATGAATTCTATATGGATCTTATTCATGTATTTTACTTTCACATATTAAAAAAGTAGCCTAAGCTATCTGTCAGTAAAAGTCCCATAATCTGGATACCAATCCCCCCTCCGTAATTCTTGGTCACCAATCCTTTCCCCTCCCTCCGGAAGTTCTGCCCTGTTCCTACGGAATATCAAAAATTAGCCAAGTTACTCATTATTATATTAGCTATACTCCAGTGAAAGTCTCGTCTTTTGACACTTCAATTTTATTTAAATGTATGGATGGAGTATGTAAGTCTGTATATTATAATAGCGATTGGCGACTGCAAAAAGAAACATTTTCGTTTTTAAAAGAGCAAATTGCACACAACTTCATGGAAAATGAAAGGAAAACCATAAAATCTTATTTTAATTAACCTAAAAAAGTATTATTAGTGTTTAGCTACCTTCACATCTAGTGGCAATTGAGCCTGCATTATAATCACGTGCATATCTTATCTAGATAATTCTTCGTTATTTTAATGAATACGTCTGAGATAATAATTAATTACCTACTAACGCAAGTAATCTAACAGAGCATTGAGTATAAGTACCTACTATATCTTGTCCAATTAAAATTAATATTAGATTAAATGATTTTCCTTTTATATAACCTACCATGTTTATCAGGGATATGATCCTTATGAATGACCCTATCAATCGATGTCATAGAAGTACAGGCTGATATTTTATTTGAATTTTGTCCGGTACGATTCCCGGGTGTGCCAAGTGAATTTACGAAAATCTTTGAATACAGATTTGATTCTTTATGAAAATAAAAGAAAGTTAAGTTATCTTTTAAAAAAAAAATCTATGCTGGAGGCATTTAGAGAACTTTCTCTCCAGGTGGCGTTATCCCTAAATCTATCTTCTTTCGTTCAGTCCATCCAAAGGTTGTCTGTAAGAAATTGCCCTGTGCGATAAGATCGCCGATTATACCCTTATTTTAATAATGTTTGTTCTATATTTAATGTTTATGCGTGGTACAATAAAAAATATAATAAATAAATAAAAAGAGTATAATAACACCCTTACTATACATAGAAAACCTTCTCACAAAATAATCTAAGTAGACGAACGAGACAGCCAGTTTTTAGGTCTCTGACAAGAGTCTTAATTCACAACCGTCAGCTCAATGACGGTTGGTAGTTTCGTTTGAGCCGTATACCAAGATACCTATTCGTTTACTTTTTGGCTGAACTGAAACTCCTCCCGAAACCTGTCACTACTATATTCATCCAAACAACTAAATGGCATTGTATTAATAATATCTTCTTTTGTGTCACCCAACGGGTTCATATACTTAATTTTTATTTTATTATTGATAGGCTCGCGTTTGACCGCTATCTCACCCTGATAGTAAGCGGTGATGTAGCCGACGATGGAGCACGCTTGCCTAAAAGTAACCTGTTCATTCTTGACTTAAAGACCCCTAGAAACAGTTTCTGGCAGGGAATTACGCTCTTTAGCTGCAACGCATAATGAATGTGTTCCCAAAACGCTTTGTACGTATGGGTGGGATTTCCAACATGTACCGATGCCGATGGCGTAACGCCGGCGCCGTATATCTATTAGTCCGATGATGGAACTGACTTGGTGGAATTAAATTGTGCAATTCCAACGCACACTTCCCGAAATGTAAACGGTAGAAAACCGACAGGCTAGCGACTCGGCTCAAGACTTTGGAGTTTTGACTCGACAAGTGCATCATAACCGATGAGAATGGTAAATATTTTGCATCATTCATTCAACAAATTGGTAGCTCGCGTATCCAGAAGATTGCGCGGAATGTGCCGAACGGAGGCTTGCCTAATATCCTTAAATAATATAAAACAAAGTTCACATCTGTCTGACTGTATGTGCGCGATAAACTCAAAAACGAACGGATTTTCACGCATTTTTCACCAATAGACAGAGTGTCTCATAAAGTGGGCTTACGTGTATCATCATCTTCCTGCCCTTATCCCGTTTTATTTGGGGTCGGCGCAATATGTGTTTTTCTTCCATTCTGTCCTGACACTCGTCACGCTATCACTAACTCCTTTTTCATTCATAACACTTTTCACACAATCCATCCATCTTTTCTTTTGCCTCCCTCTCCATCCATCCACATCATCATCATCATCTGCTGCTGGGACAGAGGCCTCCTCTCTAACAGAGGGATCCATCCACATGTATATTTTTATCATTATATTTTTATATTTGTATGCGTGATGAAATCCGCATGATGTTAAAAACGCCAATAGAATACATTAGTGAGAGGTTTCAAGCTACTTTCACTCGTTTAATCGACATGATATTTTGGTAAATGATTATTCACCGTTTAGGCGGGAATCGATCTTAAAGTTTTTAGTTGTAATTTTGTATATTGTAGTAGTATTCGTATTTCCTTTGGTCACGCCATAACTTGAGAACTTAACTTTGTCGATTTCATTTTTTTAAATACCTTGTAAAAGGTTATGGAAACTTATGGAAAGAAACAATAAGGTACGTTAATTCACTATTTGACCTTTGCGCGTTATGACAGTTAATACGAATCAGCCAGTTAGTAGGTATAAGAAGTCATAAATTAAACATTTAAAAAGGTAGGGAATATATACGACATTATTTTTAGTATATGCAAAACCTAAATATAGTTTGTTCAGAATCAGTAACTGATTGGAAAAAAATATAACATGGTGTAAAAATTATTGGAAAACCCAATCATTTAAACACCATGTTAAATTTTTTCTCAATAATATTTACGTAAGGTCACAAGTTGGTCACAACCGACACTAAGAACAACACAGGTCAGGTCCTATGGACATCAGGGCTTCAGGCTCTGGTGTCCAATGCCTGGACCCAGAGCACAGCTGTCTGCGGGAGCAAAACAACCCCTTAGTCGCCCGGATGGCCCGGTGACCATGTGTTTGTGTAGTCAACCAGGTACCATAACAAGCTTATAACTGTGATTTTTCATGATACAGTTATGAAATTTTGTAGATAGATTCTTTGCATAAAAATACTAGTTTGGGTTTGGGTTTCGTAGGATATACAACCTTATTTTTAGTTTATGGTTAAAAATAAGGTTGTATATCGTACTAATTATAATTATTTAGTCAATATATTTAGTGGGCACTACGGACGCTTAATTTAAAATATTACTACGTCTGTATAGACAAAAGGCAAAGTCCTGTCCGAGTATCTGACTCATCAACGCTCAGCCTAAACCCTTGGACACAGAAAGCTGAAATTTTGAACAGAGGTGTCTTTTATGATGTGTCGGATATGAAAGGTTCCGTAGGTACTATTAAGGTGCAAAAAATGTCTAAAAATCACGTTTGTTTAATGGAAGCCCCCACTTAAATATATATTTTACTAGATTCTACCAACGGCCTCGCCCGCGTGATTGTCGGTTTACCCCCTTAGGGGTGAAATTTCATAAAATCCGTTCTTAGCGGACGTCTACACCCTTTATGGGACCTACTTGCCATTTTAAGTTTGTAGGTGTAATATAGCTTATATATATATATATAGATTTTATTTTTATTATTTGTTCTTCTCTTCTTATCATATCGATGGTTTTCTTTTCCCTCAAAGTTTTTGGGCCCAGAAGGTTGCCACGTTTACAGCGGCATCAGTGGCATTTTTGAGGTCCTCCAAAGTGCAGATGTAGAGACACTTTGGGCACTCGAATAAGTGGGCCATCGTCTGGTCAGGAGCACCACACTCGCATTGGGTGTCCGGAGGGTACTATTTGTGTTGGAGGGTTTTATTTGTAGGGTCTGGGTGGGTACTATTTGTTATTATAGTGGCAAAAAGATACATCATCTGTGAAAATTTCTACTGTGTAGTTGTTACGGTTCATGAAATACAACCTGATGACAGACAGACGGACAGCGTTCTTAGTAATAGGATCCCGTTTTTACCCTTTGGGTACGCAACCCTAAAAATAATTTTCCAAAGTTCACCCCCTAAGGGTATAAAACGGGGTCCAAAATTTTTATGAGGAACCAACTGTCACGCGCGTGAAGCCGTTGGCTGAAGCTGGTCTAGGTATAAAAATTAAAGGATCAACATAAATGTTTATTACTCTTTAGAGTTTACTGTTTTTTGTTTGTTTTGTGACTGAAACAACAATAATAGTTAGCAAAAGTATGGTCTAAGTAGCTCGGCCTAACACCCGTAGTATGTCTAGCACCCGTATTTATAAACAAGCAAAACTAATTACTTGAGTAAAAGAAACTACTTAAGTAACAATTTAAATTTTTAATCAAGATCTCTAACCTCAAGTAATGACTTAATAAGAAACTACTTAGCAACAAGAAATTACTTCTTTATATATAACGGGTGAAGGAAAACATCTTAAGGAAACCAGCATGTCCTAGAACCAAAAACCCGCTTTGGGCCATGTGGTGGATTGCGGCCCGTTCCCTCTCCTAAAGAGGAGGCCTGAGTACCAGCAGTGGGGGAACATTATTAGGCTGATGCTATGCTATATACGAGTGTTAAAATATGTTTAAATGTTTCAGACTCTCGGTCTTGCGGAGCTGGAGGCAGCTTCGATTGCGCCCGGCATGCGGTCGGTGCTGTGCGACCTCACGCTGCTCAGCTACCACCTCGTCATGTGCCACTTCATCGGCGCCCCCATCGACCTGCCTGTTTGCGAGAGGATATTAGAAAAAGAGCTAAAGGTTTGCCCTCCAACATTTTTTCTATATTTACAATACAGAATTAGAATTTCTGATCCAGTTTGGGATTAAAGTAAAATAAAAGCTTTTACAGCGAAACAACAAAAAGTACAACAAACCCCATAGATAGGTCAACGATTACCATCCGACTGCAAGTCGTGTCGGTAATATGCAGCTTGTTTTTTATTATGGTTCCGTATCTCAAAAGGAAAAAAACGGATCCCTTATATGATCACTTTTTTGTCCGTCTGTTTGTCTGTCAAGACCCTTTATCTCGGGAACGCGTAGAGATATCGAGTGGAAATTATAACCATATACTCAAGTCTCTGGACCCTTGAAGCTGTGAAAATCAAACTTCTAAGTTAACGGTAAAAAAATACGTTCGTTTATATCGCAAAAAAAAAAAACTTTATTTCGGCACTCTCAAGGGAATCCATTCATAGTGTACTTCCCGTTGATTCAGAACCCTGAAATTTGGCATGAAGCGAGGTCTTATGGCATGAGTATAGGAATAAATCTGAAAACTGTAGTTACATCACAAAGAAAAATACTTTTTTTTCAATTTGGAAAAATCCTCGAGACTGTTCGGGAGTTGAACTATTTACATAAGTTAGTTTGGACGGAATCCTCAGTGTGGGGGTTCGACTCGCACTTGCCCAGTTTTTTTACTAGGTAATCATCAAATAACCCACCCACTCTAGACAGAGCTAGAGAGAGTACCATATTTTACACTAAAACCCACTTTATATTACTATATATATTCCTTCCGTTGCCTTTTGCGTCCCACGGTCACATAACAGTGTCTATACGCGTGTGCATAAAAGCCTTATAATATTGTAAATATGAATTTATTGATTGAACCCTTGCTTTCCAATTTTCAGGTGTACCCAGACAGCGTCTGGTTTCTAATGTTCAAAGGGCGTATTGAACTCCTGCGAGGTCAATTCGACACCGCCATAAAGACATACAACCGCGCCGTCAACAGCCAGAAACAATGGCAACAGTTCCACCATGTGTGCTACTGGGAGATCATGTGGGCGAACAGGTGAGAGAACACGGCAATACAAGCCATGACGGGCCCGGTCTTAGACCGTGTTTACGAAGTTGCGGCGCATTGGGCGTTCGACGTACATTGCAGCATCGGGCGTCATCACACGCGCGAACACAAACATATGGCAATGTACGACGACCGCATAACGCGCCGTGTCTCCGTAAACAAGCCTTAGGCTGTAGTCCCAATACAGATGTGCCATGAAGCTAAGCTAGAAACTAGTTATCTCGTTCCACTAATGCTAAGCTGTGTAGCGTAACACATATTGCTATGAAGATGCGCAATCCTTCTTCGTGAGTTCTTTATTGCCCATTGTGAGATACTAAATAGTATTACAAATCTATTCCGTGCCTTACAAAGCTACGACACACTCGAGTCTACCTAACTAAGGATATGCGTTAGTTCGAGACCTTAGCATACGTGCATTGCTTTAATTAATTTAGAAAAAAAAGTAAGCTTCATAGTACACTATGAACTACCAAAGTATCTTTTTCTCCTTCTCTGTCAAATCCATCCAAAGGTTGTCTGTAAAAAATCGCTTTTAGCAATAAGACCGTCCATTGTGATACCCTATTAATTTTAAGTTCCGATTGTAATTTTATTTCTGGTGTACAATAAAGAGTATATCTGTCTATCTAAGCTTTGTTGGCCCCCAATCCACCAGTTACGCTCTGGATGCAGCAAAAGAGAGTGTCAGACTTTTACTGACTATAATCCACCTAAACAATGTTGCTTCAGATGTCTTTTGCATTGCAGGTGCCCGGTAAATCTTTCGGAACCATTCTTTAACCATGGCAGGCCGATCCTTACGTCTCTAGCATAACTCACGCAACGCTTGCTCCATAGCTAGACCCAACATCCTTTTCCGCAAGGCGAAAAGTGACTTGCCTTTCGGAACCCACTCTTTCAAAGGCAGATTAATATTGCCAAAATAACTTGAAATAGCTTGTACCTGGTCACCTACTCACATGATGTCCGTAAACCTTAAAATGACAAGTTCTCTCCCTATCCTTGATCTGTGAAAATTAACATGTAGATCCACTACTACCAAACTTGTTCATAAAAAAGTAGACTCTAAACATCGGAATTATGGCCTTTAGTGGAGTGGATGTGAGAGGACACCGGTGTCCTCTCGAACTAGGACAGGTAGACAAGAAATGATATCTATCAGTAGGTACAAGATGATAATGTAGTTCTTTTTTCACTACTATAATCATTACTCACCTTTTCGCTTTGCCATAGTCGGGTAAAAAGACATCTCAACGCACCATACACACCATGTTTGATTGGTTTCAGTTTAAAGATGGACTGGCGCGAATCAGCTATGTACGCCAGTAAACTGATCGAGGAGAGCTCGTGGTCGAAGACGATCTACTCTTACTCCCGGGCGGCCATGTTGTTGGAGCTCGATGACATTACGCCTTCTGAAAAAAAACAGTGCACCGATCTCATGAGGTAAGTGCGTTTATGCATGAGAAATGAAAGACATGTCATGTCGTGAGCCACTCTTATTTAAGATTTTGCATTCATGTATTTTTTTAATTCTGTTTGTAAACACATGTTTGAGCAAATAAATTTTCTTATTCTTATCATCTCAATAGAACAATTGTGGCCCATCCAAATGCCCGACCCATCAAAGTAGTACGTTTTGAGTTAATTTTGGGTTGGCTTTGGTAAATTTAAAGATATGTGATATCCACCAACCCGCACTGGATCCACGTGGCTACGGAGGCCTGAGCCCCAGCCATAGGGTTGTATTCTAAGACTGCTCATGTAATACTAAAAAAATATCTTAAAATTTAATCTTATTTAACTATGTGTATTCCAAGCCTGAAATAAATGAATTTATTGTTTTCCTTTATTTCACTTACAAACATATTAATTATATTTTTAAATATTTCGTAAAAAAGACAATATTTAAAAAAAAATGAATTTATTATTAGTACGATAATTAATATTGATATATAAATTATATTTTTAAATAATATATTTTAATAGTAAAATGAAAAACAAATACATTTAAAAATATAAATAATAGTATCCCACCGATGTCTAGAACAAAGGTGTTATCGAGGCCCTTGGCTAATACGCCATTATTGCCTGATTATTACTATTATGACACCGAAATATCTGACAGCTATTTACGTAGTTCCAAACTGAATGCACGCTATAATTTAACACTTAACTGCAGGAATGCGTCGTACTACAAGCAACGCATCGCAGGCAAGTCATTGCCCATGGAGAAGTTCGTGATCAAGCGTTGCGCGCGCTACCAGGTGCAAGGACGCCGCCTTCTCTTGCCCACCATCGAGCTGCTATGCCTCTGGAACATGTTCCACATCCTCGCTAAGAGCGAGCGAGGCATACAGAATGTACTTAAGGTAACTATATCAGACTCTAGTCTTTCCGTTCTAGTCCCATGGGACTTGGGGTCCGTGCTCCATATAATCGTCTGTCAACTCATCGTGTAATCTATTTTATCTAGTTATGACTAAATTCCCTTTTAAATCCGGCTTTTTTGTTATAACGGTTTCTTCTTCTTCTTCCTGCCCTTCGCATATTACTTGGGGTCGGCGCAACACGTTTTTTCTTCCACTCTGTCCTGTCACTATTACTAACTCCATTTTCTTTCATAATTCTCATAGTCAATCAGCCTTTTTTAATGTTCCCACTGCCGGGACACAGGCCTCATCTCTAGAGAGGGAATGGACCATAATCCAACACGCGGGCCCAGTGCGGTTGATGTAGATGTTGATGCAGTGGTGATAAAATAAATAACTGGCTGACCCGGCTGGGTTCAAACCCAGCCTGGCGCATTGTTATTTATTTCATCACCGCTGCTCTCAAAACGGTAAAAGAAAACATCGTGAGGTAACTGGCATGTCCTAGAACCAAAAATTCGAAGACATGTGCCATTCAACATAATTCTTATAACTATGTCAGTAAATAGTTGTTATTGTAACCACATCTTTGCTTTTAATGCCATCCTTATGTCCACTGTATAGAAGTCAAAATCGGTTAAACGGACAGTAAAAAAGGTTTGCTTGTTATCTAATCAAATAGATATAGACAGAAATAACACTGTAACCTAACAACACAAGATAGACGGCAAATTACAAGCCATTCCGTTGAACAAGTTGTTAAAGGATATTCAGCGAATAAGTTAAACTGATTTTCCACGAGGGAATACAAAAATGAATCACCTTAAAACCACCAAGACATGTGGTATAATCCCGGAAAACAAGTTGAACTATCATGGCGGTCGACCTTGAATGCGCAGTAACCGATTTTCGGGTCTCAATCGAGGTGGGGGGCTGCGCGTAACCATAGCAACGGGTTTAATTATTTGCCGCAAACTACATACAGCTTTACATCACTACATAGTATAAAACAAAGTCTCTTCCCGCTGTCTGTCTCTATGTATGCTTAGATCTTTAAAACTACGCAACGGATTTTAATGCAGTTTTTTTTAATACATAGAGTGATTCAAGAGGAAGGTTTATATGTATAATAAATGCATAATATATTTAATATCACCATTGCACCCGTGCGAAGCCAAACAGGTCGCTAGTTTATTATAAAACAAAATCCCAAACTGTCTGTTTCTGACCCGATAAATTAAAAAATTATAGAATTTCATGTAGTTTTCACCAATTTAAAGAGTGATACATGAGAAGGGGTTAGATAAAGCACATACTTCGAACAATTGACTGCGCAGTAATTCTTTTTAAGGATCTTAAGGCGAAAGTGTATTTTTTTCAGTATGCTCAATAGTTCGGAACGCCGAGTTCAGAGTAGCCAACATATTTTGACCGTACTGTAAATGCATAATTACTATATTTGAGAAAAGTTGAAAATTTCAAAGATTTGTAACAACTGTGCGAAGTTGCGGCGGGTCACTAATATTATGTGTGGTACAGTTAATAGAAGCAACGAGCGATCGCGTGGAGAACGAGAGCCGCGAATGGATGGGTGTGCACGAGGGAGACAACCGCGCGTTAGTGCGCTTCTTGAAGGGGTGTTGCCTCGCCGCCATGAACCTGCCGCGCCTGGCGCTTGACACATTCGACTCCGTGCTGCTGTAAGTACTTAAGAGCTGGTTGTAGTCACAGAGTAGTTGGTATGGTCTCTGCCCGGATCACTTCGCGGCCCCGTTACATTATTTTTTTACATAAATTCAAGATTTTGGTTTTTGCTAGACATTTTTCAAAAACAAGCTTTGTTATTTTATGTAACTTTCAAATACTGCCTTGACGGAATCTCGTAGATATACACTCTTGAAATCGTAAGTTAGGGTCAGACTCGGGTATTTTTTTTATCGTGTCAACTAATTTATCAATTATAATAAAATAATTTTTCATTGTGTTCTATTTTGTATTTGTTGATTTCCAGAGGTTCAAAAAAGTTCAAAATTAGTAGAACCTGGCCTTAACAACGGCATAATGTATTCCTAAAAAGGTTGGACAGAAATGTGTCTACTACACCTATACTCCATTCCATTCGAGATAAGATTGGACATTCAAACAAACCTTGTTTAAGGCTAAGAAAACACGGAACGGTTTTCACCCGCGGCCACCGCGATTGCGGACCCGCATCTTCTATAGAATGTAGTATATATGTAAAAAAATATAGCTCATTTCACGGCGCAATTTACGCCCGCGGGTTGCGCGGTTGTTTGCGGCTCCCGTTGCACCAGCGGGCCGTTTTGAAACCGCACATCTTGCGATAATCACATGCCAGGTTTAGGGCAAAAATCGTAACCGCGACTGCTGCATAACCGTACAAAACTGCGGATTCGTGAGTTTAGAAATAAAGCAGCGGCTCCCTATACCGCGGCCAGCCTGGTTGAAAACCGCTTCGTGAGTTCTTAGCCTAAATAATTGTTATTTTAACCTCATTTTTTGCTTTTAATGCCAACCTTACACTTAAGGAATAGAAGTTAAAATCGATTGATTTACAGGTCTTGTTTCGAATGGAATATAGGTTTCGCCGCCAATATAACGTAGGTTGCCTGTAGGCTTTTTGCCCCCAACCGAGCACAAGTCCAGATTTTGGACAAATTTGGACAATGACTTGAATATAATAATAATAATTTTTATTCTTGTTCCAAAAGTACAACAATCTCAATTAGTAGGTATAAATATGAATATACAATTCACTGGTTGTTTGTACAGTAGCACAAGGTAAATGATCTACTAACTCCCAAACTAAGTCAAGCTTGTATTTTGAGAGTTAGTGGTTCTTCAGAAGATCTTACACAACCTTGTAGGTAAAGCGATGGAGTCCAAATTTTGAAACAATACTAATTTAAAATAAACTTAATTTACAGCAATGATCTTAATATATAATTACATTTCTCATTAGTAGCAATAAAAAATAAAAAATAATAAAATGAACAAATAAAGAAAAGTTAGAAACAAATATCAAAACAACCTTCACATTTTATAGACAATCAATTTTTCGTATTTTACCTCTTTACAGTTATTAGCATCTCAGTCTGGGCATTATCCAAAGTTAACAACCAACTACTTAATTTATGTTCGAGATAGTTGGACATCGCCTTTTGTGCATGCATGTTTTCTACATTTCTTGCTATAGGATTATACGCAAGACCATGGTCAGAAATCTGGTTTGCGTCTTATAATAAAGTCATGACATAATAAAAATTAAATTAGTGTGTAATAATATATAAAAAAAAAGTAAAATTAGTTTTTTTTTTTTATTTATCCTATACTTTCCCACTGCTGGGCAAAGGCCTCCCCCAATTCCTTCCAGGTATTTTTACCATTACAAAATTAGTTTACCATTTCATATTATTATGATTAAATAAATGCATGCATAAAAAAGAAGCAAGTATTACAATCCATATCATTCTTAAGTAACAATTGTATAATAAATAATTTCTAAACAAACATAAATATTTAAATAATATACAAATTCAATTATCAAGATTCTTTAAACTATTCAATATGGACCTTTCAACGGATGAAGGCCTCCTCCATTTTTTTAAAAGTCTCACTTCTGTGCTTCAATGACGAAAGATTTGATCTTAATTTGATTAAAAAAACCCACAAGTATCTTATATAAGTTATTTGTTTTTTTACAGACTAAAGAATGATATAAAGGAAGACACATTCTTACTTCCGTACACGGTTGCTGAGATGGCAATGTGCCATCATCAGCTTGGGGATAAGGATCGCGCTCTGCAAATGCTGCAAGATGCCAGGTTAGTATCCAACATTTAAATAATTGTAGTTAGGTACACCTTTGGAAAGAAGCTGAAACGTTTCCTCCACTCTCTTTGATTTTCTTTCATTTCAAGGCCGTATACAAAATTATTTTTTCAGTGGGGATGGGTAACCAAATTCTGAACTACCTATTTGTCATTGGATGATGTTACCAACCTTAAAAAAAAATACTCAAAGGGAAACCTGTATTAGTAAGAATCAAATTCTTAAAAACACTTGGCAGAGCGAAAGTTTTCATTTCCTGACTTTCGTAGTTTCGTAATAGATTTTTAACAAAAATGTTATGATGCGTCTTATCTTTCTATCGAAATTTGACCGGAGACTCGTCCGAGTACTTTTTTAAATTCCTCATGCGATGCGACGCTGATTTTATGATTTTTCGATACAACGTGCTCCTCGTCACATTGCAAGAACCTGCGAATTGACTCGCATCACACATTGTATGGTCAACTGAGCCGATGTTTTACTGCATGAAATCGATGCGGCACTGCATCGCATTGCTGTTTTGCGTGGTAGCCCTTAGCCATCAACGCCACTTGCAGAAATCAATCTGTTTTAAAAGACCTATAAGTGTCAATTAAATAATAACTAGTTTACTACGCTACAATATTGCTGAAATTTCAAATGTTTTATTGCAGGAAAAAATATTCTGGATATTCCTTAGAGTCGCGGCTACATTTCCGCTTGCACTCAAAGCTAGAGATTGTCAAGAACTCTTAAGACGCCAAGCGACTAACCACATCGACACATGGTACTAATTATGTTTTGTTACATCTACGCTCTCTTTTATAACTGCTAAGAATCTCTTGAATCCTTCACTTGTATATTTATTCGTGCTTAGAGATTATTGTAATATAATCAACATAAACTTCAGAATCGAATTGGTATTTCTTGTGTATATGCGAGAAATTGTATAAGGTATAAATGAATAAAAAAAAATATATATATAATTATAATATTGTGTAAATTGTGTCTATGAACTCAATTATGTGTATTCGACTCAATTATGATGATTTTTACAATCATGCATAGTTATATAAGTAATTTAAGATATAATCTTTCAAATATAAAATGAGGAGCATTGTAGGTATACAAATAGAAAAAAATAACTACTTCCACTACCTGTCTCAAACTACAACATTGTTGCTATTCACTTGAAACTTCTAGCATATCACTGAACTCAACAACTAATTCAAAGTGATATGCCACTTATTTTGTGTTATCTATAATATTGATTAATTACTATTACGTCTTTTTTTCTGTCTAATAAAATACCTTTATTGTTTTTGAAAGACGTAACACTGAATGGACCCTTTCGGTATTTACCAAATTTTCTTGTATCTTCCTGTTATTTATTCTTAGATCTTTATCAACATTGATGTCAGAATATTAAAAAAAAAAACTTTTAAATATATAGATATGCCTAGTTCATTATAACAATAAAAAACATAGTTCAATTATATTTTAATCAATATACATTCGGTACAAGAACTTGTGATGTTAAAGGATCTGAATTTTATTTTAGTAGGTATTTTTGTTTTAACGTTACGTAGTGTGTAATATTTTGGAGTGGGTACGTATTTTTCGAAATGATTAATATTTAGTGCGTCCATTACTTAATTTAGGTAGGTTAAAAAAAGCTGCGCTTCCTGAATTTTTCTCCGAGCTTATAACATTATGTACATGGCTTATTTAATTTATATCAGAACCCTAAAATAAAGTACTTTATTATAATAATAATTGGAAATTATATCGGCGTAGAGGACGGGAGACAAAATATATATTCGTCTCAAATTGACTTATAAGTAAGTAGATAATTAGAACATTTAAGAAAATATTCTATTTTGTAGTGAAAAATCATATATACTTTGGGCAAAATTATATCGACTCATTGACAGCCTATACGACACACCGTATATTTATTTTTTCATAATTATGAAGGTACAAATGTCTATTAACAACAATAACAAATAGAACATTCTAAATATATTAGAATCTTAGTATTACATGCAGTACAAAGGTTGTAATTTTGACAGCATAACTGTTATAGGTAGCTAATTGATTTTTTTCTCATTATACATCTGTATCATTGATATATATCAAGCTTGTTGTTTTGCAATGGTGATGTTAGGATTCACATTTAAATACTTGAGCAGTTTATTTTTTAGTCTCTTTCATGACGTTCGATTTCAGTCATTCTTTACCACCTCAACTTTAGAGCAACTGAAATAACGGAACTATTTATAAATTTATCACCATAGATAAATTTAAAAGTCTATCTTTGTACAAAGTTCCAAAATCTTTCTAGTTACTAGGACAATGGTTCCCAACCTTTTTATGACCTGGGACTTTATTTGTTTGTATAAATAAGTAGTACCTATGTTTATCTAGTAAAAAAATCGTGTATATCAATTCGAAACTTTCCTATTCTTTAAAATCAATAGCAAAGAACATTATCATAGAAAACACAATATTTTTGAGCGAAATTGAAAATCAGTTGGCATAAATGTTACTTTTCAGTTGAAAAGTTTCAAAGTTTAAAACCTAATTTCAACTCTTGCGAATCACAGGTTGGGAAACACTGAATTATTGAAAAGTTCTGAGGTAGAACAATATGACTGTATATTGGGTGCGAGAAAGCATCAAGTTTAATATTACTACATAGTTTGTACCACAAATCAAAACAAAACTTCCCAAGAAAAAAAAATCAACATATACGTGAATAACATTAAATAGTGACAAATTTTAAACAAAATCTGCTATACCGACAAGAGCACAGAGTATTTATGAAGTGATTTTATTTCTGTAAGCAATATTTATTTTATTGAATTGTGTGATATGACGTGGTAGTAATAAGTAATTCAATTAAAATCTGTATATTGTGCTTATAATTTATTGAAATCAATTTTTATGTAATCGTTTTCATAAAAGAATTTCGTAGAAAAGAAATTAAATTTAAAAAAAAGCATAGAGTAACATTAATAATGTTACATATTTGCGCATTGCAGTTTATTTAGTTCAAATTAAACTTAATTTGAAACTTTTATGGTAAAAAATGACTAAACTGGTGTATTATTTAGGAGTTATGGTGTTTTTATAATCTTTAAATTTAAACTTCTTTTATTTAAATAATTCATAGGCGAAATGTATTGTAATAGCAGACTCGAGGCCCTGAACACGACATTGCCGCTTCGTTCATAAAGTTTCATATGGCATACACCAAGCGTATAATGATGAATACGCGTCTATGAAGCTACGTGTCTGTTGTCAGTAGGCCTAACTGAATGACGCAGATAGGTATCGATTTCCAATGACGAGAAACCGTTTTCAAATTGTGTTTGCGACATTATAGTCCGTTCGCTTTGAGAAACTAGTGACGCATCGGTTCTACTGCAAAGTAATGGCGTATCAATACAGGGCTAAAATTAAACCTTTTACAAAGGTGAGGTATTAATTTTAAAAGTTGACAATAGATGCGTCCGTGTCTGTACTGTCTGAAGGACTTACATCAATTGTTCAATGTGAATACGGCTTTCTACTGCGGTCTAATTGGTCAAGAGACGTGGCTAAGCTTAGTGAAAACGACGAGTCACCATTTTCTTAACATGAATGGATTTTAGATATTGATACGCCTGCGACAAACTCCACTCGCCTAGAAACTTTTAATTTTGAATTTTTTAATTTTTAATCTTTTTAGTTATACGCGATGATACAAAATATATAATGTACTTGTTATGTGCCAGATTTAGTAATAAGATTTGACATTTAAACAAACCTTTTTTAATGTCCGTTTAACCGATTTTGACTTCTATTCCGTTGTTGTAAGGATGGTATGAAAAGCAAAAAAAAAATTAAAAAGCCAACTTTTTACTGCAGATGCCATTTATCATGCCACTAACGCAACAAAAGTCAAAATCGGCTGAACGGGTGGTGAAAAAAATTTAAGGTTTGTTTAAATGTCTAATCTTATTGCGAATGGAGTATAAATCTAAAAGAAATAAAGTTGTAATTTTTTTAACGCTTTTAGTTATTATGTCATTGCAGGTCGAGTTATTTGGACAGATAATTTGTTGTTGTTTTATTATTGTTTTAATTATAGATGAGGTTAATTTTAAAAGGGTTCGTGGTTCTGCTATGAACCGCTTGTATCGATGTTCAAGATTAATCAAAGCTTGATAAAATCGGTTTGTGGATGAGTGAGGCCTTCCATTATGTATTAAGGTGGCTACTTTTCTCGGGAAGCACATTAAGGTGGAACTTAGGGGCTTGAGCGTGGCTATAATCTCACTAGATGGCGTTAAACTCAACATTTTTACTTAAGTCAAGGAAATAATATTTACAGAGGCATAGCGTGGACTAATCAAACGCAACGCAACGGCACATCAGCCAGGCCTTTTTCTTTCATAAATTTTAAAACCAGACAGCGACTATCGCAACTCAGGGCTCGACCCCATCGTCGCTTACCATTAGTTGAAGTAGTGGTCAAACGCGGGCCTATAAATTATAAAACAAAACACACTCGAACACGCAAGATTCCTTTGGGTGCAAAGCCGTAAGCGAGAGCCAACTTCGCCCACGCCTAGCTACGCTACTTGGTATTTGCTAATGATTTTGAGGTAATAATTTGATTAAGTTCAATAAAGTGGAATGTCCAATTTCCGCGGATACCATTTTCTTGACCTAATAATGACTGAAACCTGAAAATTTTGCAGACGGTCCTACCAAACTCTATCGTGTTACCCAATCATTGGGTTGTGGAGATTAGATTTCAGCTGATTCCATTTTAATTAGAAGTGACTTCAGCATAGTGTAGATAAGCTTAAAAAAAATGTGTAGAGAACAGACTCCTTAAACCCTGCCATGTTATAACTGTTCCTCCATGGAGGCTGAGACCCTCATATATCACACAGAGTAGCAGTGACAGTAAGATAATCCTTCTTCAGTTGCTATGAAGTATTTATTCAATTATGTCAATAAAGTACATTTTTTGTACAGTCAGCAACAAATTTTGATGCCAATATTATATTTTATTAACCATATTATATTTTACAAAATAAATAATTATGGCGATAAAGCTTTGTTGCTGACTGTACCAACCACAAACGTATCTGTATTATCTAGTAAAGAATAAGTAACTTACTACGACATTATTTGTATAATTTTAATAGCTTTTATATCTTCTTGAACAAACAAGAGAACCATCTACAAAATAATGGTCAGCTTTCTAACGTCAAATTAGAAATTCGAATTCAAAAATATTGTGTCTAACTTAATCATAATATTATGTTGTTGTGGATTCAATGGAAATAAAGAATTTTATTTTATGTGATTTGTCTTATTTTTGTGAATCCAAAAGAAATAATCAAATTGAACGCCTTGGTCTTTCTAGCGTAGACCAAGGCGGTCAATTTGACGGCACGGCGAATATATGAAACGTTTATAATGAAAACAGAGGCCTATACAACTGTCTGTCTATCAAGGAAAACCAAGAAAAAGTGTTTTTTTGAGTAGGTACACTGCTCCCCAACGTGAGAATAGATATTGATAAAAAAAAAAACCACCAGAGCCAGTTGAATTTTATAATGAAATAAAAGGTGTCATAAAGTATCATCAATCAAAGGACACGCAAATAGGTAGGTACATCATAAGAGCTGGAAGTCGGAGATTACCTCTTCACGTCTTTACAATAAACTTGATTTACCAGCTATGAAGGCATGGATTCTATACCGAAAAGTCACCGGAATAAATATTTCTCGTGAGCTTTTTCTTTTTCAGATTATGTACGTGCAAAAAAATCTAATTCAGCTGCTACTCAAAGACAAGAAAGTAATTCAGAAACAAGTGAACAATTAATTCAGAAAAAAGAGGCGGTCAATGTCAAGTCAGTCATAATTGAAAAAAAAAACCTTTTTTGAAGTCGGTTAAAAAATAGAATGTGTGAAAATTGCATAATCCGTAAAAAGTTGTTTGTGGAAAATGTATAAAACAAATGTCAGTTTAAGTACTAAAATTATTTATAAAAAAATATTTTATTATTATTAGTAATAATATCAATTTTGAAATACGGCAAAGCCAAAGGAGGGTTATGATTTTGACCGGCTGTGTATGTATGTGAGTATGTTCATCTGTTCCCTCATAGCTCCTAATCTACTTATCGGAACTCGACTTATGAGGAATCGTTAGAACCGAACGTAACATGTCATAAAAATCGATGTGGCGCCCTCTAGCGGACAAAAAGTAATGTGTTAAAAAATTAAAACGAGATAAATATCCAAAGATGTTTAGTATCATTAGAAAGGGCTTGACTCCTAGATTTCCAAAATATTATTCAAATTTAAACTAACGCCCTCTAGCGGACAAAAAGTCATGTTAAGACAAATACACGGTGTTTGATGTCATTTGAAAGGGCTTCACTAGTACTTATAAAAAAAAAAATATCATCAAAATTCAATGTGTTAATAAAAAAAATAGTGTTTGGTATCATTTGAAAGGACTTCACTTTTAAATTTCCAATATATTGTTCAAATCTAAAGTGACGCCCTCTAGCGGACAAAAAGTCATGTGTTAAAATAAACGTTGGTATAAATACACCGTATTTGATATCATTTGAAAAGGCTTCACTTGTGCTTATTAAAAATATTATCATCAAAATTCAATGTGGCGCCCTCAAGCGGTCAAAAAATTCTATGTCAAAGACAGTGTAAAAGCACAGTGATAAAACACTAAAATAGATTAAATAAAAAATAAAAATACTAAAACCCGATTGCGACAAAAAAGAACGCTAAAAAAGTATGAAAAAAGATTTATGGAATACTGAAATAAACAAGGTTACTGGAGAAACAAGAACAAAACAAAAAGAAAAGTAGTCACACGATATTAAAGTGTTATGGTACCTATACCTACATCTTTAAATTTTGGTCGTTTTAATCCCGTGGAGGATCGATTCGGTACATTAAACAAATGTACCGAATCGATCGTCCACGGGATTAAAACGACCAAAATTTAACGGTGTATATAACGAGTGACTACGGCTTTTTGTTTTGTTCTTATTTCTCCAGTAACCTTGTTTATTTCAGTATCCCAAAAATCTTGTTTCATACTTTTTTAGACCAAAATACGCAATAATTTCATGAGTATTCTAACTAAAAGGTCAAATTGACCGCTGCAGTCTTTGAAGATATAGTATGAAGCCCGGCTTTGTGTTAAACAACATCCTTAAGGACCGAAACAGCGTTAAGCGGTCGCCAGCGCTCCCATACAAAACACCTCTGTCGCGGCTCCCCTATCAGTCGGGTGTCATGTTTGATCTGGGCAACTGCCCGATAGATAATTTCGGGATGTCCAATGTCGAAATCGCGCAGAGAACTCTATTCAAATGAAGCGATGCAGGATTTCGTAGTTTAGTTCTAAATGATGTCATAGATGTCGCCACAGCATGAAAAAATTATTACTATTTACCAGTAAAATCTTTTTCCAGGCGTTAATTTTGTCGCGGAGTCTACGGTATTCTCATATTCACGTTATAAAAAGAACCTACACAAAAATAAAAATACAGTGGACCCCCGGTAATCCGGCAAACATTATGCAGGGCAGTGTCGGACTATCGAATTTGTCGGATTATAGAGCACTGCCTAAGACCCCTATAGTCCGGATTTTTTTACGAAAGAGTACCTTGTAATCCGACAAATTACATATCTAATGACAAGAATCTATATATTATACGTACATAATATATGTATGTATGTACTTTGAAGTACAAATCAGACTTAATTTATGTAAGTCGGATTTAGTAAATTAAATAACAATTGAGAGCTTACGTTTTATTATAAAATTAGCAAAGATTGTCAAACATACATGTAATTCTAAGTCATGTCGGATTACAGGGGGCGCCGGATTAGACAGGGGCCGGATTATCGGGGGTCCACTGTAAATCTATCTCTATTTATTATTTTATACATCTATAATTTATTAACATAAATTATAGATGTATAAAATAATAAATTACTAGTAAAATTGAGGCGGCTGTGTTTTATATAATAAAAAAAGCATTGCAAAAACAATGTCACAGTAGAGAAAAAAAATAAAATATTAGTTATACATTATGAACTTAAAACAAAGATGGAGTAGTTAATATAATAGTTCTGTATACAATAATGCAATTAATGAGCTGGCGTCGTTGTTTTACACCAATTATGATGGTGATAATCGTGATAATAAATTAAAATCAGTAGGTATTTATTAATTGAAGATATTACTTATGGTGTGCTGGATATTCGGGAGATTATAGAGTCTGTCTAAAAAGTCAAACGACCAGGGAATGTTCAAACGAAATAAACAATCTGTTGCTGGCAACACGAATTTTAGTTCGAAATAAAAGAGTTTGATACTTATAATAATATGTTATTTATCCTATTTTTGTTAAGTATAAATAATATCATTAAAGAGATCGAAATATATTCTAAATCTTTTGCATTTTTATTATTGTTTAAAGTTCCCTAATAATACTAAATCATTTTAAAAAAGTACTTAAATACGATACAAAGATGGATGGATTGTGTGAAGAGTGATATGAAAGAAAAGGAAGTTAGTGATAGCACGACGGGTGACAGGGCAGAAAGCAAGAAGAAAACGTGTTGCGCCGACCACATATAATATGGGAAAAGGGCAGGAAAATGATGATGATGACTTATATACGATACGTTTTAGGGTTTTGACAGTAAACAATGATCAAGATCTTTAATTATCCTTGATTATTCAACCAGTGTTGACTACTTCAGATTTCATTGTACCCTGATAATTACCCAAGTCGTGACTTGGGTAATTAATTTTTAGACAGACGTATCCGTGAGATTTCCAGGCCCTCTGTTTGCTTCACGATCGAAAGGACCTTCAAAATGGTAAATTAACACCACTACTAGCTGGCGCTAACGAACAATATTTATTGCCAATGTTTGGTAATAATCTCTGAATTAAATCTGAATACTTTAAAATCTGTTCACATAGTCATATCCGCCATTCTCTATTTTGACTTTTATGTAAACAATTGAATAAATTCACTATAGCCATAATAGATGGCGCTCGTGTTGACTATAAGTCTATTACTTACTCGAAGTCCTAGGTAATGGATTTTTTCAAATTATTATTTATTTATTTATTTACACTTTATTGTACCTACACCAAGATTACAATATATTATTATAAAAGGAAACCTTATAAAACAGAAAACATACAATCGTCGGCCTTATCGCACTCGGCGATTTCTTCGTTGCACTCGGTGCAAATATAAAAGCAAATAAAAATTATATAGATACTTAATACTAAAATAGATACATATATAAATATGTACATACAAAAAATATACAGGCAAGAAAATAAGTATAGGGTAGGGAGGGGGGGGGCTAGTGTAGGGGGTAGAGAGTAATTATCTACATTTAATAAATCAATTGTTGCTTTTAAAAGGGTGAAATTTAATTCAAATACAGAAATATATACAACATCCCGTCTGTATTCATAGTAGAGTTGGGTAGACATTAAAATAAGGGACCTACACTACCCACTTTTATTTTTTTAAATTACCTACTATTTTTTTTTTTGTAATAATTCTATTAGCTTAGAATTATTATGATTCTATTAGATTATTGTGACAACCCTCGAAATCTGCCCTCGAAGGTAACAAATATGGCTCAAGCACCTGAACGCGTATTGTTAGTGAATAAACTAAAGCTGCTAATGTTTTTTTAATGCTAAGTACCTACTTAGCAGTGGCGTAGCTAGGTGTGGGCGAAGTGGCCACTCGCCCACGGCCTTGTATATATGGGGGTTAAATTTCGTATACCTACGCAATTATAACTAAAGATCTAAATTAGTAGGTAATAATAATAATAATAATAAGTTTATTTAACCATTGTTACAAGTATTTTCTTAAACATAGTTATAACATAGGTGCTTATCGGTAACAGAAGTTGTAATTTACCAGGATTATTACAATGGCCCCCAAACTAGGCGGTGCCTGTATCTTGGAGACCAGAGTTGCGCTAACGTTAAAATAAAATACATGTTTGTGGTTACGAGTTACCTTAAAATGGAAGACAGAATAATCAGTACAGAGTAAATAAAAGAGTGTGCGTGTTAGAGTTGTGCGGTTGAAAGTGTGAAGGTATATCTGTTTAGCATGAGGTTTAATGTTAGTTAATAATTTCTTCAGTTTCATCGTAAGAGAGGGTGACGAGCATTTTTTTCAACATTTTCTTACATAAGCGGTCATTTACGCCTTTGATGTCACAGGATTTGATAATTTGCTTATAAACATGAATGTGAGAGTAGAAAGGACAGCGTCTAGCAAGGAGACTGTTTGCGTTAGGAAGTGGAACGTGTAGAACGCGTTTTGATAGAAGGTTTTGAAAGTCAGGTCTGTTTTTTAAAGCTCTGTGAGTACGTAGTGCTGCACTTAAGATGAATAATTGCCGCACTCGGAGGACAGGGAATTCATTATAAAGCAGGTCTGTTGGGAACCTGAAAGGTAGGTATATCAATTTTATGACATTGTATCAATGTTATGACAAGGTTATTAATTAACAGAATTGTAAGTCTTTAACGTCGATTATTTCATTGCAATCCAAAGATTCTGAATATTGACAAGTATCATTATTACAGACAGATTGTAATCTTTTATAGTTGTTCTTGGAATTTTCCTATTTGAGGGCATTATTTATCTTATTTTTATTTTTTTTTTAAACAGCAAAAAATAAAAAAAAATAAAAACCTTTTTTTCACTTAAAATAGTACTTTCTAGTTTATTATCATAAAGATATCTTGGATTTAATTTTGCATTCACTAAAAGATGGTAGAATATCTGCATTAATTTTGGTAACAATAGGTAGGCACTCAAAGAAAAAGGCGTCGCTGATGAACTTTAACCCACCACGTCTAAATTAGTCCACACTACGCCTTTAAGCCGCTTTAAGTAAATAATTTCACGTAGACAACATACGGTTAGTTTTTAACTGGAATTACGTTAGATTTTATAATAGAGCTGACTTCACAGTTCCACAGAAAAATAAGTTAGTTTTTTTTACATTTTCAAAGGAGATCATTTATTTTGGTCCAAATTCAAAAGTGCCGGCCAAGAAAAAAAAATATAGCAATCTGTTAGAGCTTGACCCCTTGAGCATTTTTTATTACTGCACCAAAACTGTAGGACCGTTGCCCTGGGTTTTATTTAAGTTTTAAAAAATCATTTTTCCGTACATTTTTGGTAACATGAATTGTAAAAACAAAGAGTTAGAGCTTGAATAGAAAGTTCCAGGTAGCTGCCGTTTACCATCACACAATGTGGTGACTTCCCCTCCCCTAGCCACTGAACGCTCGCCCCACCTCGAATATCTTATCTGTCACTTTAGTAGGTACCTGAAGCAACGCGTATGATATTGTATCACTCCCTTCCCAATTGATCATGGATGGGAAGACCAAAATCGACCATATCGAATCAGTTAGATTCTATCCCCGATTTCTTGAGTCTCAGTCGCTGACACGACAGCAGCGTTCGATTCACAGGACCACGAACGATCCGTCCTGAATGATTTTTCAGGGGCGATCACAGTGACTGATGACCATCGCTTGAAACTCCTGGGCGATGTATGTGGTCTGAAAACCGAAAAGAATGCAGCTCCCGGCGAAGTAAACAAACCTCAAGCAACAGAGCAGCGTGCCGCGCGCTGGGATAAAATGTGAGCTTGAACCCGCTCACCTCGCCTTCTAGCCCCTTCAGAGGAAGTAGAGGCTTCTATGTCTGTTCTTATTCGTCCCGATAAGAGTATCGCTTTCGATAACTGTAACAAAGCGATATGCTGTATTTTCTACAGTTACAATAACAGCCTACAGTTCCATTGTTTCTCTAGCCCTCAACCAATAGACAAAACTCACCTTGATATGAGAGACGCTAAAGTTGAACGTAGAGCTACCCTAGCACTCATCGAAGATCCTAATGATCCTTTGTCCCTCTTTATATCAGAGGAGGTGGGGAATATCATCAAAAAGCTTTAGCCCCGGAATGACCTCGGCTCTGACGGTGTCATCAACAAGGTGTTTAAACTCTTCCCATCCCAACTCATAATACTAATGAGCGTCGTCATCAATGGTGCATTAAGGAATAACATGTTCCCCCAAGCGTGGAAATAGGTCACTAATATCGGTATTCCTAAACTATGCAAGTCCAAGTCAAGTTTGCCCCTCCAGCTACCTTTTCATCAGTCCATTCAATGTCCTCGATAAAATCCACGAGAGGCTTATTTACAAGCAGCGCAGAGATTATGCTGAAGTTAAGAGTGTTATTCCCAACGGTAGTTTGGTTTACGAATCGAACAAGTCCAGCGATTCGTTGAACACCAATGCGCTGGTTTCCATCAGAACGCGATGATGGACGTCTAGTTTTTTGACTCAACGAAAGCTTTTGACAAAGTGTAACATAATGGTTTATCATTTAAGCTATATCAACTCGGTGTGCCAGATTGTCTAGTACTCACCTTGCGAAACTTTTTATTGAATCGTACCTTCCACTATAGCTATTGAGCAAGCGGGATTTGTCAAGGGTACAGGAACAAAAGAGAAGATACTAATTCTTCGACAAATAATCGAAAAGTGTAGAGAGTTTAACATCCCACTCTATATCTGCTTCGTCGACTTCCGCAAGGCCTTCGATACCGTGAGATGGCATATTCTATGGGACGTGCTAATTCAAATGGGAGTACCGCTCCACCTAGTTAGTCTCATACGCCGACTTTATGAGGACGGAACTGCGACTGTTCGTATAGACGACGTTGACTCAAAAATCTTTTACACCCACGCTGGCGTTCGACAGGGTTGTATATTGTCTCCACTGCTGTTCAACATTTATACAGAGTATATAAAGAGAATCGTGTTGGAACAGTGGGACAAAGGGATCACAGTGGAAGGTAGAAAGGTATCTAACTTGAGATATGCCGATGACACTACCCTTTTAGCACAATCGAAGGAAGATATGGAACACCTGATGACACTTTTAGAGACAACAAGCCTCTCCTTCGGTCTTACGCTCAACAGAGACAAATCCAAGATGATGATAGTGAATCGAGCTGTACTGAATCATCCTGATATCACTGTGATTGCCAACTGTGCAGTTGTTCAATCGTATGTATATCTTGGTTCCACCGTCACGAACACTGGAGGATGTAAAGGTGTGATTCGAAGGAGATATGCTATCACACGATCTGCTGTTGACAGGCTGAAAAGGATCTCGTGCAATCGTAACATCACTAAAGCCACGAAAGTCCGCCTCATGAGAAGCTTGGTCTTTCCAATATTTCTTTATGGCGCAGAAACGTAGATGGTTCGCCTCAAAGACCGGCGCAAAATCGATGCACTCGAGATGTGGTACTGGCGGCGACTGCTGCGGATCCCTTAGACAGCGCGGAGGACTAACGTCTCGATCCTGGAGGAGTTAAAAATCACACAGAGATTATCGTCGACTGTGCAAGTACGAATCCTTTAATATTTCGGTCACATTTTTCGCAACGAAGATTCCATGGAGCGACTCGTTATCCAGGGACAAATGGAAGGGAAGCGGTCACGCGGGCGCTCACCTACGCGTTGGATAGACCTCATCAGAGCTGCAACACAAACTTCCATAGTCCAGTGTTCCCGAGACGCCGTTAGCCGGGATAAGTGGAGACACATCGCGGGAGCCTCACTCGCCAACGAAAATGCAACATCGTCAACCACGACCACTCTGTCAAGAGTGAGCGACTAAGGAGGAGGACCTTCCACTATTGAATACCAGATGGTAGCGCTCCCTCTATGCGATAGTGAGGAGATCTCCTCACCTCCCATACGAGCAGGAGTTCTTCAAGGGTCTCCCTCTGATCACCACATACCTATACCAATCCGATCCCGCTCGGTGTGATCCTAGATCAGCATGTGACCATAGCTGAGTACATAAAACAAGCGTGCCGCTTTCGCACAAAGCAGGCTCCACTAAATTCTGCCAACCCGTAGGTATGGTCGCATTTTTAATACGCTTACTCCGTCTTTGCACATGCAAAGCCCCGCCATCTCCATATAAGGCAAATACTTCAAAAGCGATTCCTAAAAATCCGCGGAGCCTATCATGTCTAAAATGAGAGTTCTTTTTGACCACAAAAGGGGATTTTTAGGGGAGATCATAAAATCTCCATCATCCAGCATTTCATGAAACGCTTTCCAACGTTTTCTTAACACTACTATTAGACACCGCAACCCCCCCTTCTGATATTGACCGACTAAAATGAGTGATTTTTGAAATTCGCCGTCGTATGCTTTTTTTATTATGATTTTGGGTACTTGTTACGACATTTCTAAACAATTAAAGCATTGAGCATTACAAATACCGGTATTTTTATTCATCGAAAATCTAAAAAAAAAAAAAATTTTTTTTTTTAATAACGCAGTAGATACACAGCTGGCTGTTCTTTTTTGTAGCATTTTTTTTTAAAGTATTGTTATGTATAGGATATTTCATTTTATTTTTTGAGAGCAATTTTCTTTGAAAACCAATCATTTTTGAACTTAAATAATAGCGAGGCTAATGCTCCCACAGCATTCTTGCCATAATAAAAAATGATCGTAAGAACAAGTTCTAACAGAATATTGTATTTTTTTTCTTTGGCCGGCACTTTTAAATTTGGACCAAAAATGTATGGACCGTGGGTGATGTCCTTTATCATTTGAAAATGTAAAAAAAATTACTATTTTGTATTCTCTAGTTTCTGTAAGAAGTATCAGCTGCAAACAGTACAGACTGTGGATGATATTTCTCTTATATTTTAAATAGATACGAATATATAAGATTTTGACGTAAAACGAGCCTTTTCAGTTTTTACTTACCTTCTCAATCACAAAAAAACTAAATGTACAGTTTATCTTCCCCAACATTATCTTAACTAAAGGGGTGCTTGAAACTGTATAGGCTCAGATTATGTACCTACTATAATAATATAGGTATTACTTAACATAATACACATACCCCCAATTTCTGATTTAAGCACTTGAAGTTGAGAATTACTCAAACTCTACTTTAGCCTGTAAACCTGTCGAAATTTGGCATTTAATTACGGTTTGAGACGTTCTTAAGTCGAAATACTTAATTCAGAAACCCGACTATAATATTATGTTTAGTAATACCTAACCTTTGATTCCAAACTTCATGATGGCCCACTTATATCAAGACCACCGAAAAGGCTCAGTACCTCTACCATGAGTTTTAAGCAATAGTATTCGTCGCTACTCGATATCGACTCCGTAAATATTTTGTATGACAAATTTTGGTTCTGCAAGTGACCGCTAGAGGCGCTGCAAAATTTGCCATACAAAATATTTACGGCGTCGATATCGAGTAGCGACGAATACTATTGCTTAAAACTCATGGTAGAGGTACAGTTCAGCTGCCTTTAGAAAAGTCAAACAAAACAATTCCGTAGACAGGGACACCTTGTTGACAGAAGCCAAAAAAGAATTGAGTACCTACCCCAAATTCTCTACCAATATCACAGGCGCCTCTAATTTCCTTTATAGGAAAATCCTTTTGGAATCAGCCGTCGGCTGTCAACAGAGCGACCCCCTCGAGCCAGTTACTTTAATTTTAGCAATAAATCTAATCAATCGGCAGATTCTAAATTTAATGTTTGTTATTTGGATGTTGTAACCCATAGAAATATAAATCTATGATGTAACTCTTCGATGAATCAGATGTAACCCTAGGAAGCGATGCACCTAGATGTTGTGGTTGGAATTCAGAATTGAACATTTCATGCTGTGGTCAATTTTAGTCTCATTGTAGGGATACCTTTCAAAATACGTTTACCTTTATTATACAACAGACAAATAGAGCTTTAGCTAAGTTCAACAATATACCGCAATACTACGGCTTCAGAAACTTTAAACAATACGCCATACATCCACAGAAAAATTAAACAATACGCCAACGAAGGCGTTGACGCAACACAGTCTATTTTAGTTATTTCCATAACGTAACCTAGTTTGGTATTTTATTGTGGGGTGAAGCTGTAGACATACAAAATTAATAACGTAGCGACGTAATACCCCCAAACAAGACAAGCTAAAAAAAGCAAGCCAACAGGAAGAGATGAAAATGATGAAATGTTATAAGTTTGACCTCTCTGTCTGTCTGTCTGCCTGTCTGTATGTTCGTGGCATCGTAGCGCCCAAACGAATGGAACGATTTTGATGCGGTTTTTTTTTTATTTGAAAGCAGCGAGATAGTTCTAAGCTACAATTTATGAAGATCTGTCCAGGTGTTTAACACCAGCATCAGCTCGTTTGTTAGCTGCAATAGGTATACTAAAAACTTATAATGCGTATTTATTATACTTTCAAACATTTGTGTGTCGGAATATTTGAAATACACATTGTACATGATGGTGCTATTGAGCTGGTCTGATGATAGAGGTCGAAGATAGAAGACGTAGCTCTGAATTGTTTATTAGTAGGCCCATCGAGTTTGGGCTCAATAGATTCGTTTTAACCAGCGCTACACATTTCTCATGATGTCGAGAGCCTGATGCTAGAAATGGGAGGCGGCTGATGGAAATCTGGAATGCCTACTATTAAAATGTTTGACTTAGGCGTATATATGTATATTGACGGCTATGAAGCATGTTATCATAGCACACAATTACAGAAAACATTTTTTTACTTTTTATTTAATTGTTTTTTTTTTTTTAAACTGCCTATTTCTTTGTTGATTTATAGTGGCCGGAAATCGGGATCGGAATCCTGGCGGCGGCTGGGGCGTGACGCGTGAGGGCCGTTGCTTCTTGCGTGCGGCCTCGTCCTTTGCTAGCTATTACTGCTTCTCAAAAGAAGGCGACCACCGATCACCCCCACGAGCAGGCGGTGCTGTGCCCAGACGGGACACTCTTCTACTTTGTGCTCCACCGTGTCCTCCAGGCGGTTCACACTGTGGTGACACCCGGGCGTCACTTCCGCAAGAATCCGGTGCAAGAACTTCCCGAACTGGCCGTGTTCGATGAGAACCTGCGTCATGCGGAAGGTGAAAACACCGTGAGGTCTTTCCAGACACTCCTGAAAAAGGAGCCATAATTATGGCGTGCCGCATTTTCGCCCCAAAGTTGCATTTCCACGCAAATCGTACATGCGTGCAAGGATTGTTGCCTCCAGAACCCATGCCAGGCAAGCTAAGGAGGCTCGCCATTTCGCGCGAGACCGTACGGTATCCCCGCACCATTCGCCCTCTGGCATGCGTTTAGGTGGGCCGCCGGTTGCTTTCGCAATAACCATAGGTCTTACGCTATATTTGAAGGCTCCCTAGTTCGAATTTGAGAGTAGAAAAATTCTATCATGTCTAGATTTCTGTTGCATCTTAGTAAGAAAGATACTCTTACATAATATGGCACTGTTATTTGGTACTAAAATTTTGAATTGATCTTGTTTATCTTGTTTTTTTTATGGTTGTTATATAAGTAATGATGAGTTTTTTTAGTTGGGAAATCATCCAAAGACTTCTCCTGCTCTAGGGCCGAGCGCGAGGGCGTTTCAGACTTTTACTGACTAAAATCCACTCCTATGTTCCTTCTTTGCCCTCGTTCTCCCGTCTTCTTTGCCCTGGGGTTCTCTTTGTTGGTTTATTTTAGAGATATTTTTATTTTATTCAATAAAATAGTACAATTTGATACCAGTGCGGAAAGCTTGTCATTGCGACCGATGCGGAATTCTCACGAGCTGAAGGCGAGTGTGTTATGGAGCCGAGGCATTCAAATTACAAAAAAGTACTTTATTTTTTAATTTTATCTTTACAAATCAATAGAAAAGCATCGAAAAAAAAAAGCAAATCTAAGGCGTATTATGTACTAAAATGTGCCTATATTAAGTAGGTACTAGCTTTTGCCCGCGGCTTCGCTCCCGCTCTACCCTACTCTACCCTATACCAATAAATGAGCTGGTTTTGAATTTTTTATTTTTATTAAACGGGATAAAAATTATCCTATGTCCTTTTCCTGGTTCTAAGCTAAGTACCTTTCCATCAATTTTCAGCTAAATCGGTTCAGCCGTTCTTGAGTTATAAATAGTTTAACTAACATGACTTTCTTTTATATATAGATATAGGCACAAATATTTTATGAATTATTTCTTTAGTGACTATTTTTCTAATTACCTACCTAAATGATTTCTAGTAAAAAAATCATAACAGTTTAAAACTCTCTGAATGAATCTCTTTTCAGTTATAATTAAATAAGCATGGCCGTCGCGTTGTAGCTTTTTATAAATGACTGTAGTTCGATTTTCAGATTGACGTCAGTCAGATTTATTCAATACAATTGAAGACAAAAGAAAACCGACTGGCCGCTGGTGTTGGACGTGAATGTCGTAATTTTGCGGCTTTGTTATCGGATTCGGAAATATATCCCCTGAAATACCTATTACTACTAAAAATGAGTGAGCCAATGAAGTCCGTTTCTGCTATGAACAAATTGTACATAGGCAACTTACCCATAGAAGCTGATGAAGCAGCAGTGCGACAGCTATTCGCTGAACAGAACCTAACTGTTGCTGATATCTCTGTAAAGAGAGGTGGTTACGCTTTTGTCGATTTCCCTGATCAATCAGCTGCAGATCGGGCCATAGACAAACTGCATGGTGAGTTACCAAGGAATCTTCTAAATATCTTTGTGTAAAGTAGAATTGAGTTTTAGTAGTTTGCGTAAAAAGGACGCAGAATTCTGAAGTAGATGCTTCTATCGAAAGCCACTATTATGGATATACTTGTGTACATATTCAGTCTTCCAGTTTTTGACAGCTGCTATAAAACTTAATTGTTCTTGATTTCGTAAAAGTTTACTTTAGAATGCATAGTTAAAGAAATAATACCTATTATTATTTAACTTATGCGAAGTCCTACAGAGATTATATAAATACCTACCGTTAAATATATTTTTACAAAAAGATTGTGTATATAATAAATATACACAGACGTACCTTTACCTATTCATAAAGACGTACTGCCGACTTAGTGATGGGATCGATTGTATTGGCAGTAAAGGAACCAAAATAATAATTTTATACAGAAGTAAATCAGTAAATATCGGATTTCTATGGTAGATATAGAATATATAGTACACAAAATCTTGCCACCACGCAAATCTCAAAAGTATCCTAAATAGCTACCCTAGGCTGTACTTATATTAAAGTCTAGTTATTTGTACATCGAAAATTCAGGACCGAACCAAATTATGTTACTATAGTTTACATTAAATATTCATTATTTGTCGTCTCACGTCAAGGAACTTCTGTATGATGTCATAAGTAGGCACTGTACTAAATTCCCTTTCGGTATTCTAAAATGTCTTTGACACCAAAAATAGCGATATTCGCACCTACATACCAGTCGATAAGTCGATAGGTTAATCGAAATATGATATGTTGCTGCAGTGACTAGTTCAATCTGATAAAAAGTGAATAACTAGGTGAAAAATAGAATGATAGCGTTACTTGTTCAAAGGAAAATAAATGTAAGATGTCGAAATCTTGTCAAACCAGATTTTTATCCCGATCAGGGATAACACAAAAAACAAACACATGTTTTATATCATTTTTCTATTCCGCCAAGTCCTACTGTAATGCCCTATTGTGCGGTATACCTATTGTGCGGCGGTTCTTTGAGAAGGCTTATGTCGCAGCAGTGAAGCTCTTTTGAACAATGACGATTAGGTACCTAACCGATACATTTCACGAAAAAGACAGGCTACTAAAATCGAATAAGTCTTCACTAGTTACTTTATTTTTAAATCCTATGTAAAAAGTTGGATACCTAGGGCTTTCTAGGGTACAATTTTGTATTTTTGAATAGGTAATTTTTTCCTTTAACTAAACCTAAGTTTTCTTTAAATTATTTTTAATTGAAACCTTCATCTGTTATTGCAGGTTACTCGTATTGTGGCCTGCCTCTGATTGTCGAGCCTTCGGTTGCTAATAAGAAAATGTAAGTGCACTATCACATGTTACATCGAGCGTATGGAATCGACTGGAAGAGTACTCTCGAATCTTCCCCGTCACTTTTCAAAGAACTGCCCGCCTTTGTTTACGAGGTTTTAGATTTCAGCCCATTGTTCACACTGAAACAATGGTTAATATACGACGCAAATAAAAGAACTTTCCATATATTTTCCAGTTTTTCCAATTTGTCTATGAAAAAGTATTTCGGGGTCAACTGACTCATTGTGATGTTTAAGAAACTGATTGAATGACATATCAACGCACAGTCGACTACTGGGACTAGGAGTGTGAAATTTTGGACAAGATTGGTTTTTGACGTATGCGAACACTATGAGAGGACTTTTCACCCCTTATGGAAATTAATCGGGTGTCCTAAGTATGTATGAATATACCTACTTCCGCGCGGGTGAAGTAGCTGACAGAAGCTAGTACATATATACATATATCGTGGCCAGATCATAGAAATTGATCACTTTATGATATGGCCAAGTAAAACTCGCCAGATCGTTTGAAAGGTTTGTTTGATAATATTTCAATCCTCGTTTGGCCTACTTTCTTTAGACCTTGTATCACCATAGAAATCCTACATCAATGATATAGCCAAACGAGAATTAACATAACAAATGATAACGTTTAAACGATCTGGCCAGTTTTACTTGGCCATATCATGAAGTGATTTATTTCTATGATCTGGCCACAACTTCAACATAATTATGTATGATCCTAACGAACTGTTCTAAAAATAGATCTCCAACGATCTGCCTGAATGTTGTGGGGTTGGGATATTGGCTCATTCTACTGTATTTTTTCCAGAGTCAACGTTCCTAATCTTCAAAGCGCAAGTACCACTCAGCTGAAGGAGGGCAATAATGACTCTCTGCCAGGTGGTTGGAGGTAAGTGAGCTTTATGTACCCTTAATAAAACCTGTTAAAGTTGTCGAAAAACAACTTCGTTAGATATTTCTGCTGTTAATTTAGGTAACGCAGGGGTAGCTCGGTATACCGGTTTGCGAGAAACGAGTAACCTTTATTTGGTGAAACATTGTTGACATAATGAACGTGAGCGGCATCGATTGTTAAGCTAGTGCATGGAATAATTAGGTAGCGTTATAACATCTAGTAATAATTTCACGTAAGTGCTTGATTACGGAGACGCGGCGCGTTGCGCGGCGCGTCGAGCGGTCAATCGTACATTGTCACATGTTTGTGTTTGCGCGAGCGATGACGCGGCCCGCTGCTGCAATGTACGACGAAACGCCCAACGCGCCGTGTCTCCGTAAACACGGCCTAACGCTTTCGAACGTTTTAACGCGTCTTGTACCTGTTTGCGAGTATAAAATTTAGTAACTAAAAAGTTCGGTGTTTGTAAAGTTTGATTTTCACTGCGCACGACGCCAACCCTCGCTGTTACATGAATTTGCTTCTGCGCAGCGTCTCGCGTATTGTTCTTAGCTGCCATTGACTTTAATTCCACATGTACCTAATTATACCAAATGCTGAGAGTATAGAGTTTTGTATGCGTTCAAACATGTCTAAAGAGAATAAGCCAAAAATCGTGATACTCTAACCAATATTGACTAAATACATATTGCAGCGTCTTTTATTATGTTATTATATACCTATAATTATGTTGATACGAAAATAAAAATATTTAAATATATGAAACGAAATACATAATTTGAAAACTTAAAGCACACGAAATGAGCTCGTATGCAAGTGCCGATGTCTCCAATCTCCCACCTACCTTCAGGAGTTCGACCGTATACCGACAGCACACGACGTCGGCGTCGTAGGTACACTTATACACCCTCTTTTACCTCGGGTCGGTGTAATGTTAGGTTGAGTTATTGGCTTGTTTTTAGATTCACCACAAGTTTATAGATTAATGTGTACACTGTCCATCAACTTCTTCGATTTTCCTCAAACGCTCTACAAACACATGCACATTTGCATTTGATATCGATGTGAGTCTGAAGTTCCGTTGGCCATTTCTGGTCTTATCAGTTCCACTTCGTCAAATGTTACTTTTTGACTGCTCGAGTTCTCGATGAAAATAATAAAAAAATCACTATATCGTTGCCTATAATATTTGAAGAGTTCCCTCGATTCCTCGTTGATCCCATTATCAACTAGGATTTTGTTGTAGCGACATCTATGTCGTCACAAATGAACTAATCCTGCATCGCGCAAGTAAGATTCGCGGCGCGATTGGAACATATAGAACAAACCCGAAATCATCTATAACAGCTGTCTGGTGGGAGGATCCTCCCTTTTCAACGGAGGTATGTGGGACTTTACTCTCTGTTCCACATCCTCCAAATTGTAAATAATGGGACAAGTCTAGAAAGCATATATTTTTAAGTGAAAAATCTAATTGCCATAAACGACTGAGTTCTGAAGCCAACATAAAAAAGACCAAATTGAGAACCTCCCTCTTTTTTAGAAGTCTGTTGAAAATACAAAATACATATCTTGACTATGTATTCACCAAGTCTGTTTTCTGCCAGACGTTACCTACATAATTACAATGTAATTATATAGGTAACGTCATGTTGGTGCAGTCGGTGTACTAATAAGGCATACGTAGTGATGGGTTTACTACTTTTATTATAATAAACAGGATGTGTATTTTTTTCCGCTACAATTGTTCTTTTAATTGTTCGTGGGTTCTATTATTCCTTTGGTTCTTTCTGAGGCATTATTTTGTAATTTTCTGTTTTTGATTATATCATTAGTACACGCAACAAATGGTATAATTATATGTAATGACTTCAAATTCCTGTTTTTACCCCATTCATACAAATTGAGTTATTGAATAGTTACAGTGTACTTAGTAGATGCCAGATGGGTATCGACCCACAGCCATCCTTATAAGTCAAAGAGAAGTTAAAATATAGTACATTATGATACCAGTAGGTATGTAATGTAGGTGTTACCGTCGAGGCGGTATTAAGACCTTTGTGAACAAAGAGGTTGAACAAAAAGGTTATAGCTACATTATAGCACTAGTGCGTAATGGTAATCAAAATGTCACAGTTTGGTAACAGGTGCCATTATATACCTAAGTGTAGTGCAATAAGAGCCACTTTCTGAGCAAGTGTATTGAAAAGCATATTTTCAATGTAGGTACTATTACGATGAAAATTATAGAACAAGTAGGTAATGAGTATACACTGTAAAATTTTGTTCGTTTCAAGCCCGTCGAGGGTCGATTCGGTACATGAAACACTATCGATTCATAACTTAGATAAAATTAAAAACAAATAAAGTTTTTTTTTTTCTAAAACTAATTAATATACGCATGTACGAAATTAATTTCTTTAAGTAAACGAATCAATTACCTTGTAGGGAGTTGTCGGTCGTTGCGTACTAACCACCTACAGTTCATTGGCCTCGCTCAGCTAACGTTTTTTAAAGAAATGAATTTCGTACATGCGTAAACTAATTGAGAGTTTAAAAAAGTACTTTATTTTTCATTTTATCTTTACAAATCGATAGGGTTTCATGTACCGAATCGGCCCTCCGCGGGATTAAAACTACCAAAATTTAGCAGTGTATATATTTATACAATAAACTGGTTTTTAAGACGCGCCTGGAATTTGCTACAGCTCCAGTTATAAAGTTCTAAACAGAAAATAGGTTGCCCTGTAAAATTTTCTCGATGGTACTCGTAGTTACGTCAGTTAGGCATGCGAGGGACGATATACGTGTAGGTATAGCTGCTACATCCCTTTTTATTGCTCGCACGCCTGATATTTGAACACATCATAAGACCCAATCAGTTCCATCACAGCAGTGATAGAATTTACTTCATAGGGGTCTTTCTTAAAAAAAAAAAACAAAATTTCATTAGGAGTGCAAGTATTGCTACCGGGGCATACTACAAGAGGTGAGTCAATGTTTGGGACATTTAACTCGTAGTCTTATTTGGTGTTTCCAATAAGACTAAGATGTGCCTACAGCGGCTCACCCAGCTTCGAAATCAGCTTAGAAATTCCAGGTGGCTATGGCAGTTGTTTGCCAGTGGAGTGGAATGTCTGTGGTGCCACAGTTTTATATAATTATAGTTTTCTCATGGTCTGGCGATTTCTCACGTGAAATGAGCACGTACGTAATGTACATATACTTGAATTAATAATTCTAATAATTTGTAGTGGTGGCCTTAAGGGGTGGGGAACAGAGTAGCCGCTCTATGGGCTCTGAGACTCCCGAGGCTTATCATCGTTTTCGTATTTAGGTAAAAGTATATTGTTACTTTTTATAAATCCTAATCCCTATATCGTTTCTTTTTATATTTTTTCCAACTCGCCTACTCCGCCTATCCGTAAGAAATGCCTACCCAGTTTTGGCACATACTGGGCGAAAAGGACAAGGGCGTCACAAAGATCTGTCTGATAATTTCAATCCATCGTCAAAAACTCAAATATCGAATTTACTTATGTGCCATAAGGTCATATGAAAAGGTTGAAGTTCTAATGGAATTTAAATTTTGATGAGATATATATTGAATTTATTGTTCTAATGTTTTATTAATTATCTATATATCCGGTGAATAGTCGTTTACATAAGTCTTTCTATTCGTACCAATAGGTACCTACAAACATCAATAGATAGGTAGGTTCAGGATCTTCAAAATTAAATAAGTATGGAATGTGAATGAAAAAGAAATGGTATCTCAATCCAGTTTATTACTAAATACTTTACAAAAAATCGGGCAAGTGAGTCTGATCCGCGCACTGAAGTTCCAAACTTACTTAAGAAATCAGTTAAACCAGAATCTAGTTTCGAAGATTTTTCAGAATCGCAAAACAAGTTTTTTTTTTGTGACGGTATCTATGTACAGACGCCAGCACATCAACCTACCTAAATCTGTCAAATTTCTTTAATAGATTTTCAACCTTATCACAATATCGGAAGGTTAATATTCGATTGGTAAAATTTGACAGATTGGGGTAGATTGGCGTGCTGGCGTCTGTACAAATTTACAGTCGCAAAAAAAGTTTTTTTTTTTTTTGTGACGGTAACAAATTTACAGTTTTCAGATTTTTTCCTATACTTGTGCTATGAGACTTGCTTCATGCCAAATTTCAGGATTTTAGGTCAACGGGAAAAGTACCCTATGAATTTTTATTCCTTTGAGAGTGTCGATATATACGTTTTTTGCGACATAAATGGCTGTATCTTTCTTAGAAGTTTGATTTTTTCACAGCTTCGAGGGACCGCAGACCTAAGTATAAGGTTAAATTGCAACTCGATACCTCGTTATCTGAATCAAATGAATTTTATTTACCGTGATGAACTTTGACGTCAACGCTCATGTCGGACTTATCTTTATGCTACTACTATATATGAACTATAACATAATGAATCAGCTATGAAAATGGAGAAGTATTGTTGCTACTGTACTACAGTTGCATGTTGACGGGAACTTTGCAGCGTTGTCCTCGCCATGCGAAGAAGTAACACTTACAAAACAAACAATTCCATTCTAGGCATTTGCTTACTAGCGTTTGTATATGTATCGAAGTCCGAGTTTAGACTGTTACTCTTCACCCCTATATTGTTCTGGTATAAGTAGTTAAACACTGTCATTAACCAGTGTTTCAACAGTGTAGGTAGGTAATTAATGACTGTCGTGTTTGTTTCTTAAAGTATACACTTTATTGTTGGCACTTATAAGAAACACAACTCAGAAAAACGTATGTCTAAAATACAAATAATAGGCGGCCTTATCGCATTCCGCGATCTCTTCCAGGCAATCTTGAATGAACTGGATTCTCAGAACATATTTTTCAACAAAAATTTATTACAATATATTATAATAGATACAAAGATATGCTATATAATAGATACATAAATACACACATACCAAAAATATAGACAATAAAAATAAATGGGCCGGAATACTTTGTGTACCTTTAGTTATTTAGCTCCGATGTGGGTATACAAATACATACAGCAGAACATCTAAACAAGTAGTTTTTCTTTAATCATCCGTTTTTAAAAACGTAGGTAGACGGCACTCAATTTGCAGAGAACCGGCTCGGAAGTCCGGCGCGTCTACAAGCACCAATAGACTGGCTTTGATGACCGCTCTTTCTTACGCCGGACCTTTGTCCGGTGCGTGTACACACCTTCATTGTAACCCATACAGAAAAAAACAGACTTTTACAAGCGCACTCACTACATAAGTCCCACCTGGATTATACGTATAACGACATCGCGTGGCGTGGATCAAGTGTAGCTCTAGAAGTCTAGTTTCCATATAAAATATATGGAAACCGATGCGAACAGATAGGCGTATGTGGCACACGTATGCGCAGTGTAGTTCTACCCTGACTTGTCCCACCCGTGCTCCTTTAGGTGCCCTTTGCGTTTCACTTCCTTGGCCACGGTAACTACATCGAACATTCGGGCAGAACTAACGGCATTTGTCCTACTAAGCCCCTTCAGTTTTGCTGATATCTCATTGAGGCGCGCGTGAAACAAAATGCGCTGTCGACTCTGACTTAGTCCTGGACTTCCGGACGGCGAGCTATCTATTGCTCGTTGCCCGCAAGCCTACCGATGACGTATTTTTTAAACAAGTTGGTTTTTGCTACTGTTTGAGTTTGTTTCAACGATATATTTTGCATAACAATGTTATTAAGCTTGCCAGATCAGACTGCCTCTGTCAAAAAATCCCAGTTTGCGTTCTTGCAAACTTATTTTTCATTGCTACGCTAAAATATATCCGCTTTTTTATTAGGATCGGAAGACTATAAAGTCCCGTAGACGGTAACGTATTCAGTATTAGTTAGAAAACTATTACTAAATTGTGTAGGTACCTATTAGAAGTCGGCTACCGACCTTCGATCGACATTTCACCTCGCCTACTCTGTATTTATTGCCTGACACATTGACAATTCATAAGTATGGGAATTGGACATGTGTTCTGGATGTGTGTATTTATCCAGATGCAGAGACCCTCGATTTAGAACGGTTCGATATTGAACTGGATCGATTGCTAACCAACTAAATGGCTCTTATAGTAGAACGCGTGCTTTGATGAAACTAGGCTAGTTTTAACCTCGGCAGTCGTAATTACTGGCGAGGCCATCGAGAGGCATGGGGAAACCCTTGCCGTCTCTGATATCTTGAAGGCTCTTTTGACAGGGTCTGGCACGAATGCATTATTTCTAAGCTTCCCTCCTTCGGTCTACCCATTGGTCTATGTGATTGAATTGCAGACTTCTTGAGGGATCCATCCATTCGAGTGGTTGTTCGGGTCAAATGGATATTAATGGTGGCGGTAGTCTCAGCGACACTGTTTTTGCTGCACATAAATGACCTACTCCTTTGAGTATGATACGTGTCCGACGCACGGGCTAGTAGATCACAGATTAAATTTTTCCGAGAGGCTTTGGTTGAACGCTTTGAACTCGTTCTTAAAGGCTGTCTCCAATCGGGGCGATGCCAGTCTGGTCAAGTTAAATGCTAGGTACGAAAATCCAGGCATGCCTTTTTTTAAGGAACCAATTCCACCCTGATCCTTCTTTCCGAAGTGTGTCCGTGCCGATAATCGACCACCTTGATCTTCTTGGGGTAACGCTGTCGTCTACCCTTAATTTCGGTTCTTACATCGAGGCAAAAGCTCAACTGGCTGCCAAGAAATTGGGGATCTTAGTAAAGGTGACAGTATTTTACGCCGAACAGCTGCTCAATCTCTAACAAGTGCAAGTTCAATCGTGTATGGAGTTCTCTCTCTTTGGGATGGTTCTGCCAAATATCAGCTTGACGCACTAGAATCGATTGAGAAGCTAGCCAAGAAGATCATCGGCAATGATTCAAGTGCATAGTCATGAAGCCAAAACACCAAAGTCTTCAGCATCGACATGATTGACGCCGAGTTGCTAGCATGTCAGTTTTCTATCGTTTACATTTAGAGGAGCCTGCATAATTGGAATTGCAGTATTTAATTCTAAATTTCATTCAATATGCGTACAGCTAAGGAATGGAATTCTCTGCCGGAGTCAGTTTCCTGATAGCTACTACCTAGGGATCTTGTAAGTCAAGAGTGAATAGGTTACTTCTAGGCAAGCGTGTTCCATCGTCGGCCACGTCATCGCTTACCATCAGGTGAGATATAGTGGTCAAACGCGAGACTATTAAAAAAAGCCCAAGTACGAGTCGGACTCGCGCACGAAGGGTTCCGTACCATTGACTAGGTAAATAACAGAACAACAACAAAACAGGCAAAAAAAATACCGGGCTAATACAAGTCGGACTCGCACACTGAGTGTTCCGTTCCGTACAAACTTGGTAAATTGCGGTTTACGATTTATGACGTATTTAAAAAAAAAACTTTTTATAAATCTCGTTCAAACCAATTTCCGGTGGAAGTTTGCATGGTAATGTACATTATATATTTTTTTAGTTTTATCATTCTCTTATTTTAGAAGTTACAGGGGGAACACACATTTTTGCACTTTGGAAGTGTCTCTCGCGCAAACTTTTCAGTTTAGAAAAAAATGATATTAGAAACTGCAATATAATTTTTGAAGACCTATTCATAGAATACCCCCCACACGGTTTGATGAAAAAAATTTTAAGTATGAGGAACCCCCAAATTTTTTTTTTTCTATTTTTGTGTGAAAATCTTAATGCGCTTCACAGAATACATCTACTTACTACATTTCAACAGTATAGTTCTTATAGTTTCGGAAAAAATAGCTGTGACATACGGACGAGTTTTTTGTGAATATTTCAAGTGCCTACCTGTTGCCATTATTGATATCGAGCAAAAAAGGGCAAAAAAATCGCATTTATTTTATGGGAGCCCCCTTAAATCTTAATTTTATTTTGTTTTTAGTATTTGTTATTAAAACGGCAACAGTACATAATTTGTAAAAAAAAATATAAAATAAACTGTCTTGCTATCGCGGTTCTTGAGATACAGCCTAGTGACAGACAGACGGACAGACAGCGAAATCTTAGTAATAGGGTCCCGTTTTTACCCTTTGGGTACGAAACCCTAAAAATACCGGGCAAAGCACGAGTCTAGACTCGATCGCGCTCTGAGAGTTCCTCTTTTTTTCCTTTTATGGTACTTAACCCTAAAAATGCGAGATCGTGATTTTATAAAACTATTTAAGAATAGCATATAATAATAGTACATTGTGATACAAGTGTGTAATGTAAGTGGTTACCGTTGAGGCCGTCTTAAGACCAAGAACGGTAACCATACATTACTCACGTGTATCATACGACGTTTTTCAATACACTTGTGAAGAAAAATAACTTAGCTAACTATTATTACAACAGAGATTTACTTAGTAACATTTTTCATAATATAGCGGTAAAAAATTAAATCTGTTCTCATAAAAGAGCATCTAATTTTTTTTAATTTACCCATAGCTGAAGGCTATGGCTACGTTTTCTGTTATCTGTGGGCTACATAGTCTTTTGATCAAAGTCGTTGTTCATTTTCTTGCGTAAAAAGTTTAGACGATAATGTCATTTTTAATGACAATAGAATACGGATATAATATTTTATAATGGTTTTTTACCTAAAACCGCGCGCATCGCGGCCATAGACCACAAAGAAAAAATAAATTTTTATTTGAACGAACTATTTATATATTATATGTTTTATTATTAAACAAATCGTTTTTTATAAGTTAAAATGGTTGAAATTGCATAAATTAAGTAATAAGACACTAATTTATACTATTGAACCAACGCAATAACCTAATAAATATATATATATATTTTTTTATACTCAAAATTTTATTTGTGAACGAAGAGCTTGAACAAAAAGGTTATTAGCTACATTACAGCACTAGTGCGTAATGGTAATCAAAATGTCACAGTTTGGTAACAGGTGCCATTATATACCTAAGTGTAGTGCAATAAGAGCCACTTTCTGAGCAAGTGTATTGAAAAAATACTTTTGTTCGAGATAAGAGTATCTACTCGTATCTCGAATAAAAGTATTGTTTCAACGAGTAGACACAGCACAACGGTTTTCTAAACATGTGCTTTTACGTGGCTATTACTGCCGCTGCGTAGCCACGAGATAATGTTTATAAGATCTTTATTTTATAATATATTTGAGGAATGATTACTTTCTCACAGGCTCTCGTTCTCAAGTATCGAAATAATTTATATTCAGTTTGTCCAAGTCAAAGTGTCAAATTCTAAGCAAATGTGTGTCTCACCCCTTATTCACCGGTATTTAATCCCCTATAAAATTCGTTAAACTTCAAAGAACAACCAGTTTCGAACGTTAGCGTTATATAATATTGTATATCTTAATAGAATTCAATTGGAGTGAGCTTGCGTGTTTTTATCTTTGAACCGGTCAACACTCGACGAATTTAAAACGATTTGTCTTTTTATTTTGCAGAGCCCTACGTTAGACTGAAGGGCATAAACCGTCATCCTTTCAAAAACACAGTCTTGCTTTTATTTTGGTGGAAGCCGTTGCCGTTACCCTATATAAATAAACAAAGGATAACATCCAAAATAGTCTAAATAAAATAGATATTCGCACACGCGTACGGTTGGGGTACTTCAATGAGTACTCATACCTGGAACTAGACACTGTCATGATCATTGGTGAGTCCCCAGTTCCCCGTCTTCCATTGTTTCGAAACACATGCAACCCAGGTGTTTCCAGAAATTTTAAATCAGGCTTGATTGGACAACCTTCCGCAAACCTTTGAGGGAGCTATTTCTTCTCGGAATCTGTTAATTTGTACTTTCAAAGTATTCATTTAAAAAAAAAACGTTCAAGTACAAGCAATACCTCCAGTTGTTCACTTGCCCAAAAATTGACTTTTCGTGAAAAGAAAATTGAGAATCCGATTTGAGCGCTCAGTATCTGAGGTTACTGGGTTCAAAAATATACTCAGTTTCATCCGAATCGGTCAAGCCGTTTAAGATGAGTTAGGTGACAAACATATGTACAGAAGAATTATGTATAAGATATACTATACACCGTTAAATTTTGATCGTTTTAATCCCGTGAAGGGTCAATTCGGTACATGAAACACTATCGATTTGTAAAGATGAAATTAAAAAATAAAGTTCTTTTTTTTTAAACTCGAATTTGCGCATGTACGAAATTAATTTCTTTAAGTAAACGTCAGCTGGGCGAGTTCAATGACCTGTAGTTAGTACGCAATGACCGATAACTAACAAGGTCATTGACTCGTTTACTTAAAGAAATTATCTTTCTCGGCTTTCACGAGATTCTCGTCATGTGGAATAGATATGTCAACAATCACTGCACGCCTCTCGCTTCTGTCCGCCACCACTAGACCAGGCTTATTGGCTACGATAGTCCTGTCAGTGCCGATCCCAGTACAAAGTGATATGACCATTATCAAGAACTGGGTCTGGCTCATACCTGTAGCACGGCACTTCAGATTCCGCAAGAGAGTCTTTCAAAGCAAGTTGCTGATGGATAATCCTGGCTACGAGGTTATACCTATGCAAATACCTACTCGCCATTAGCTAGACGAGAACAACTAGGGTGACATGCCCGACAGATGTCTGCCATTCCGTACTTCAAGGGCGTCTGGCAAGGGAGGGTAGGGGGGCTTTTTACAGCTTCAGAGCCTAGTTTAGGCACCTGCAGTCTCCCACAATATAATACCCATCCTATATGTAACATACTAGATACGGACTAGCAATTAGGAGTTATATTGTAGAGAAAAAAAACTTTTTTATTATTCTCTATACTTCCAATAGCCCCCCCCCCCCCCCTTCATCATCGGCTGGTGACGCCCTTGCCGTACTTCACAATAAATCTGTGTAGTTTTTCATTATGATATCTGCGTGCACAGACAAAACCTTTGGTTTCCCCAAAGAGGTCACCGAAACGCAGCCAGGCTACTGTCGCTATTTGGTCCACATCAGACCCATCACTGATTGGCCCGAAGCCCATGTAAGGCCTGGAAGAAGCGTCCGTGATGTTCCTTATTCTGCCATACTTCGCTTATTATTTAATAATAACTCGACATTAGTATATTTGTTTAAATATGTTTTCCAAAAAAAGTTCGAAGTTCAAATAATATCTAATATACATTTAAATTACAAATACAAAACCAATAAATACTTAACAAATAAATTACAAAAATTTGATAATTAATCCAACATATGAACAGATGAAATATTTCGCTATAATCATGTTGCATTGCGGGGATGGTTGCTTTACCTATTTCTTAAGAGCGGCCAACCCGAAGTACATTTTCATCCGCTCTTACGTGATTATGTGATTACGTGAGTAATAACTTTATAATCACGTAAGAGCGGTATACAAAGATATCTAGTGGATATTACCTAGGCTTCTATAGAAATCAAAACATAAATTTGTGTAAAACTAACCCAGTGAAGACCTCTGAAAATCTGTTAGTTTACGTGAACATTGACCGTCCATAATGTAGTCATTTATTGCACATTTAATCGAGATTCTGAATGACAATTTTTCTCAAACACAAAAGGGTTTAAAAAAAAAAACACGTAGGTATTTCCTGGAACGACTTTTGTGATAAGTATATTAGAGTAAATCACGGAATTACCGAATGCCAACAGAGTTTTCAAGCTTTATTTCTATTTTTCGCGTTGCCTTTTCATCAAACACGCGTTGCCTTTTCATAAGCGTTGGATAAAGTTAGATGAAATAACAAGCTTTTAAACCATGTTCGACTTTTTCGATAGGCAATGGAGAATGAGGAAGGCCTCTCTTAACTTTAGATCATACATAAAAAAAAATAAACAGTGTGCTGAGTACGAGATGTTTTTACGTTAACGCGATCGAAACGTTTACCGCGTTTGGCTCTCTGATTGGCTAAGAGCTTCGAGTAGGCCAATCGGTGCGCCGAACGTCATAAACGTGTCGATCGCGTTTACGTAAAACAAACTCACACTAGGCACTCTGGTCTCACTGTAAAATCCAATCAGAAACCTAGACAGAGGAGTTTATACCAGCAGCAAAGTTTTAGTTATATTTTTTGGAACTTGGTCGTTTTCAAGTCTAAAATAGACGCGGGCTGCCTTGCGTCGGTGCGCATAAGAGATGTAGTCAGAATTGACGCCTTTATCTTGCTACGTGATCGGCGTTTCGGTATGGGGCAAGTGGGCCTTTATTGCGCACTGTTGAAGCAAACGACATAGGTACCTATATCTACGTACATAGACGTACGAATGCACGAGTTGCGAGGGAGGCAGGCGGCAAAAACGCACCGGGTAACATTCGAATCCAGAAAAGTGCCGATAACTACGTTTGTAATAATTAATAAGTTAATGTGCACTATTGTGATTGTAATTGCATTTTACATTTCCTCACCAATCCTGTGTAAAGTCACGTTGGCACAAACGTACGGATATACGACCCACTACCCGCATTATTCCACATTGCTCAATTCCCGAATGTTCTCTTAAAACTGCCATAGTTTGGATACATTCTAATGAGATGTTCCCACCGACGTTCAACAAGTAGTGGTAGTGCCCTATACGTACCCGTTGTGCTTGTTATGATCAACCTCGATATGCTTACGTTGTAATACATGCCCAAGTTACACGTGTGTAGTTTAATACATTGTCATTGAATCGAGCCTGAAAGTTATAAGATTAAACAGGGAAAAATGGAAGCAAAACCAATGAAAGTGACGCGGAAAAAGTGTAGGTGTAGGACGTAGGTTGCCGGGCGCGCCGCGACACGTGTCGCCGGGTGTGCCCGTGGAGCGCCCACGTGCCGCGCGCGATCGATACCGTCCACGCACGCGCCGGGTCTCCCGCCATTCAGCCGCCACCGGCCAGGACCAACCGAAACCTCCCTTGAAAATACAGCCTCCACAATAAATTGTATAACGCACGTCTTTGTAGAGCTAGAGTTCAGAACCTCACACGTCCAATCTAATACACTTACTAGGTTAGCAATTACTGTTATACGCGCTCTTTGTTTTGAGCCATCGAGGCGAAGGGAAGCTCGAGCGTGGTCCATGGTAACAAAACCACCCACTTATATTACATAAGTAGGTAAATGTCCCTACTCAGTAGCTAAGTAAATACAATACGGAAGGATGTATATAAATTTCTTGTAAATAAATACGCTCAATAAATGGGAAAATAATGAGAGGAAAATCTTTGCGTTTACAGATAAATCTAATAATAAACGAACAACGAACCGGTTTACTTTCCAAGAAAATAACAGTTGGGAAGTGTAGAAATGTCACCAACATAAATGACATTTGTCATTGGATTATTTCTTAGACTACTTATGGACCTGTAAAATTTTTAAATAGCCTTTATAATTTTTTTTCCTACTGGGCCCAAATAGTCCCTAGTTTACCATCGATTCGAAAACAAGAAGAATTTATTATTTACAAGACTAGCTCACTCGGCAAACTTCGTACCGCTTTTAGTCAGATTTCTTTTTTCATGATTTTTTCTGTTTTCTCCCCGTTCATACCTTCCTTTTAGTATCACGAATATTTCAAAACCAAAATTGTCAAAACGATCCAGCCGCTTTCGAGTTTTAGCGGGACTAACCGAACAGCTATTAATTTTTTTATGTATGAAGATAATAATTAGAAAACGCGGATGCAGGTGTATTTTTAACGGACTTCGAAAAGGAGGAGGTTCTATGTTCGGATGTTTTTTTTTTTTTATGTATGTCCACCGATATCGCGGTCAATTGGGGACCGATTTTGAAAATTTTTGATTGAAAGATTTTACTTCCAAATTGGTACCATAATTTTTTTATTTTTTATTTTATGATGAACTTCGAAGTTATAGGACGAAACTCTTCAAAAACTCATAGCAGAACTGTAGTTTGTATACGTTTGTTCGCCCATATCTCGGTCAATTGTGGACCGATTTTGAAAATTTTTGTTTTGATTGAAAGATTATACTCCGATTTCAGCTTTGGTCCCATAGTAAAAGTTGTTTGTTATCTTGACTACAATCACGTGTTTAAGTATCGTTCACTAATTACCAGTCACCCTATATATAAAACCGAAATACCACGCACTGTTCATGAAATCTTAGAAACTTTATCACCTACAAATTTAAAATTTGGCATGTGTAAAATTTTCCATATAGGATGTAGACATCCGCTAAGAACGGATTTTACGAAACCCACCCTAAGGGGGCAAAAGGGGTGTTAAGTTTGTATTGAGAGACTTTCGCGCTGGCGAAATCGCTAACAGAAGCTAGTGCAGAGTACACATTAATAAGTACTAAACAATGCGGTCGTTTTGATGCTTAATACGTCTTATGTTAATGAATACCAGTGGCTCTCAACCAGCGTTGCCAGACGTCCCGATTAGGAAATCTAATCAAAGATCAAAATCGCACGCAATCCCGCTCGATCGCGGGTTTGTAATCATCTCCTGTGGAGCCCGCAGGACTTGCGGGATTGGGGTATTTTTTAAATATATTTTGGTTTATAGTACTTTTAGAAACTACTTTACAATTAATAGTAGCTCACCGTCCGGCTTAGTGTCCTATAGGGTCAGGTAGTCCAATAGGCTCATTGCCCGCTAGGACCGCAGGAAATATCTGAAAAAAAATCTTAAAATGCAAAAGGCAATTGAAGGACTTCTGTGGTTTTTTTAGTCAGTAAAAGTCTGATAAGCGAGAAAAGTTTGAATGATTATTTTCTCATCTTAAAAGTTAAGTTTTAAAGATCAGCTTTTCTGACAGTTGGAACATTCTGCACTTTTTGTGTGAATACAATATGAAATAGAAATATTCAATATTGATTTCACTTTAGAGACTGCAAACAAAATTGTTTTCCATACAAATTATCTACAACAGTAACAAGTCCATGGAGAGTTGTTAAATCACTTATTAAATAAGGCTGTGCTGAGACTAATAAAATTAAACCGAACGATGCGTCGTCTAAGCTCGTTTTTCTTATAAAATTAATTAAACCACGCTAACGGGCGGGGTTTCCCGCACTAGAAACCCCGCATTTATGATCTCACATTTTTGGGATCCCGCGTTTGCGGAATTGGATTCCCTTTTCCGATTTTGGCGGGACGTCTAGACTTATAAATCAAATGTCCCGCGCGGGCCAGTTCCGTCGACCGTGCTTCCCACGTGCTGAGGAAGCACGGCCGGGAAGGACAGACAAACAAGTGTGGACTGGCCGACAAAACAAAGTCGCTTCCCACTGTCTGTCCCTATGTATGCATAGATCACTGCGCAACGGATTTTAGAACGGAATATGAAGCAGGTACACTCAACCTTTAGGTTGTGTGAGTGAGGTAGGCAAAAAAAGTTTAGGGAACTCTGACCCCAAACTTCTATAATAAAATTGTAAGTATAATATACCTACTCACATTACTCACCAATAGACTGTTTTCGTTTAAAGTGGGTATGTATCGGATAAGTGATTTGTTGAAGTACAGCGATTTAAATTTTTCATTTTTGATTCCTAGTGAATATTGGAACGTAAAACTGGTGTAATTTTTTACGTCAAGTTTTTACACATCTGGACAACGAATCGGATGCAATCTCGATAAAATGGTGCTGAGAATTTTGTTGCAGAGTCGACTACTCCAGCAAAGCTTACCGATAAGACTGACTCGATACATTTGCTGGCAAATGCTGTAAAAACATAAAAAAAATGTTAGATCCGCATTCTACGGGAAAATTATCCTATTATATGTATCAAAAACTCTAAATACTTTCTAAACCTGTCACTAACTAAATACAAAAACCCTGCGAATACAAAGTGTGTACGAAATTTTATACAAAGATTTTTTCTTGAATGTACAGACGCCAGCATCAACCTACCTAAATCTGTCAAATTTCTTTAATAGATTTTCAACCTTATCACATTAACGGAAGGTTAATGTTCGATTGGTAAAATTTGATATATTGGGATAGATTGACGTGCTGGCGTCTGTACACAACAAATAGAAGATATTTTGAAATTCAGCTCCAAAAGGGGGTGAACGGGGTGGTAAAACTTATATCGAAAGTATGTTATGTCTGCTCAGATTCACTTAGAACTTTGTATTATTATCGTTCTTTGGGTCCTTTCTATAGACACATATAAAAGACCCTTTTTTATTATTTTTTTTTAATTCCAAAAATCATCCAATGACATCTACGCGTCCTTGGGCGAGGCGGGAGATAGTGTCAGACTTACTGACTAAAAACCCACTCCTGTTCCATCTTTGCTTTTCACATTACCGGTACACTTTCACATTACCCATGGCCCCAGTAGGCTTTGACCCTGCTGGTTCCCTACGGTTTGCTGAAATCTCCTTGAGGCGCGCATGGAACGTTACACGCCGTCGACGACCTGGGCCCGGTCCGAACGGTTACCAGATGTTCGGACGGCGAGGTACCCATTGCTCGCCGCCCGCAAGCCCGCGCCTACGGTGGCCAGAAATCGGGATCAATTCCTGCAGCGGCTGAGACGTGAGGTTCGTTGCCCCCACGAGGAGGCGGCGCTGTTCTGCCCGCGCGGGGCACTCCTCTACTGTGTGCTCCACCGGTGTCAAAGCGGTCCACGCAGTAGTGTCACCCGGGCGTTTCTTCCGCACGAATCCGGTGCAAGAACCTCCCGATCATACCATCTCCGGTGTGGACCTGCGCTTGTGAGGATCAGCTCCATCGGCCAGCTCACACCGAGTACACATATTAAATTATTATTTACTACTAAAGGGTCTTTCAACAAGGACGAGTCGATGTTGAAATGAAATAAAACAAGCTGTATGTGAGATATTAAAGAAATATTTTTTTTATTTGAAAGGCCCATTTATGACAAATACCTGTCATTGGTCCGTACTTCTTCGAAAACGATGATGGCGAGGCCATTACTGTCAACGGCGAGTATTACAGATCAATGATTAACAATTTTTTTTGGCCTGAATTGAACGATACGGACGTGGACAACATGTGATTCCAACAAGACGGCGCTACGTGCCACACAGCAAGCGACACAATGGACATTCTGCATGAACGGTTCGAGGGTAGGGTTATCTCTCGCAGAGGTGACGTGAATTGGCCACCAAGATCGTGCGATTTGACCCCGCTAGACTTTTTCTTGTGGCGTTTTCTCAAGTCGCAGGTCTATGCCAATAATCCGCAATCAACCGATGCCTTAAAAGTCAACATAAAGCAGGCCATCGCTCAGATTCAGCCGGATCTATGCAATAGAGTAATTGAAAATTGGACCTCTCGGATCCGTGCCACCGTTCGAAGCTGCGGTGAACATTTAAACGATGGCATATTTCATAAATAATGGCATAAATGGGTATTTCAAATAAAAAAATAATTTCTTTAATATCTCACATACAGCTTGTTTTATTTAATTTCAACATCGACCCGTCCTTATTGAAAGACCCTTTACTACTTAGGTAAGTACTAACTTACTACTAGAACTTTAACTACCTACATAATAAAAAACCCAAACGCAAAAAAAAATGTTCCACCGAAGTCTGATGCAGTTCGTGACATCAAAAGGTACATTTCAGTTTGTAATTTTTGTGTATATTTGAATTTTCCTCACTGGAATGTGAACTCTTTTGTGTAGTGTAGTAATAAAGCTCAAAATTGTAGCAATTTTCGGTGTATGGTGTCGGTGGTCGGTATACAGTCTAAGCTGATGCAGCATATCACAATTTTACATGGAGCGACTACCTATTGTGATTATCTGACAGCTAGGTAGTGTTGCCAGGCGGCCCGATTTGCGCGGGACATCTCGTTTCTCAGGGGTCTCAAAGGCGCGTCCCGATTTGTGCCTGATCGGGATGCTAAATGTCCCGATAAATCAATATAGTACATTTTGATACAAGTGGGGAAAGTTTGTCATTGCAGCCGAGGCGAAATTCACCCGAGCCATACAGGCGAGGGTGTTATGAAGCCGAGTGCTGCAGTGACAAATCTCCACGTGTATCAAACGACGTGTTTCAATACACTTACGAAGAAATACGATGAAAAATCCACCAATAATCTATCTTCTATCGGAAAATTACGACGTATTTTTGTTCATTTTGTACTGAAGAAAATTTTCCAAAGTTACCTAATAATTTAGTTTTGATTTGATGGCAGCAGGCTTTTTTACCTCAATCACATAATCTGGTAGCGGTAGCATCTAAAGGATTCTCTTCAAATCTTCTTTTTCCACAACTATCACAAATGAATAAGTTAGTTAATATTAGGTGTACTTCAACAATCGATTTCTATATTTTCCGAATGGCTGACTCATAAAATTGTAAGTAGTTTATCTATTGATTCGTTATTTGATTTATTTATTAGAAATGGCTAATAACAATAATTATATGAATTTGAATATTATACAATGGAATTGTCAAAGTATAAGACCCAAATCTCGTCCACTTGAATTGCACTTAAGTCAAGAAAAAATCCACATTGCCGTATTGAGCGAGACTTGGTTGGAACCCGATAGCTATTTTAGAATTAGTGAATATAATACGTACAGACTGGACAGAGAAGATGGCTACGGTGGCATTGCAATTATGACTCACCGCTCTGTAAAGTCTGTTGTTTGTACAACGAAAAGCTGCAACCCTGGTATTGAATTATTACATATTAAAATTTTGAATTGTCAGCATATTGAGAATATTATTTCCATATATTGCCCTTCGACTGTATATACCACTCAAAGTGATTGGGACGCAATATTTTCTATAGGAAACAGTAAAACACTTATCTTGGGAGATTTTAACGCGCATCACTCTAATTGGTCTTTAAGAACTGATCGACGTGGCTCGGAAATATTTGACTCCATGTTAGATTACAATTTTATTCATTTAAATGACGGTAGTTTTACTAGAATCAGGATGGTTGACGGAGTACTTCAACAATCTAGTCCTGATATCTCGTTTGTATCTTCTGATATATCCTTGTTATTTAATTGGAAACCTACTAACGAAACACTGGGTAGTGATCATTTGATTATTAAATTAAACTTAGTACTTACTTTTAACCGTGAATATCAAAGTAAAAGGAACTTTAAAAAATCCGATTGGGCTTCATACACTAAGTATATAGACGAATATTTACAAAATTGCGTTATTCCCCAAGATCTTCAGGATTTATATGACCTTCTATATAATATTATGCAAAAAGCTGCAGACAAATATATTCCCTACATTAAAATCCCTCGAAATGTTTGCAATACTTTCAAACCAAAACCATACTGGTCTCCTGAGTTGTCCAAGGCTGTTGCAGAACGGCGCTTGGCCCTTAAAAATCTGAGATCTTGCCCCTCTCCTAGAAACTTAGATATTCTTAAAGAAAAAATTAGTACTGCTCAAAGACTTATTCGTGGAGCTAAGTGTAAATCTTTTCAACAGTTTTGTTCCTCTGTAGACGAAACCTCTTCAGCATCCGAAATGTGGCATAAAATGAGGTGGTTAAAAGGTCAGCAAATTCCTAATGCCAGTGTAGATAAAGAAAAAGCTGAGCGCCTGCTAAGCGAGCTTACTCCAGATTTTGTTTGTCCTTCGCAACCTACTTTTAATTCTAATAACACAGCGTTGGAGTCGTCAATATCAATGCCAGAATTAGACAGCTGTATTAAAAACACTGACACAGCTCCTGGGTCAGATCAAATTTCCTTCTCTATGATAAAGCACCTTCCACCTTCCGGTAAACGTATATTACTTTTGATATATAACCGATGTTTTTCTTTCGGTTTTGTTCCTTCACAATGGCGTCAAATCAAAATAGTTCCAATTCCTAAACATAGTAGTAGTTTATCTTCATCTTTTCGCCCTATCTCCCTAATATCTTGCGTTTGTAAAATTTTACATGCTATTTTGGCCAAACGTATTGAATGGTTCTTTGAAAAACAATGTCTATTTCCAGAGGATATGGTGGGTTTTCGTAAAGGACGATCTTGTCTGGATAACCTTACGCGGTTGGTTTCTGAAATTCAACTTGGATTTTCCAAAAATATGGTTACAGCGGCGTGCTTTATAGACATCGAAAGCGCATATAACAATGTTGATATTCCTTGCTTGTTAAAAATTTTAGATCAGTTTGGAATTGGATCAAAAATCTGCACTTATCTATGGTCTTTTTTATCAAATAGATGTCTACAAGTGGCGACATATGATAGCGAGTTGGTTAGATGGACAGGCCGTGGGTTGGCTCAAGGAGACCCATTGGCTCCACTTTTATTCAATATTTCAACTCTAGATATAGGTAAGAACGTTGAACAGGTAAATATATCTCAATATGCTGATGATTTTGTTTTGTATTCCACAAACAGTCATTTAGATTTAGCGTTTGAAGACCTTCGGTCTGGTCTACGATGTACCAAAGTATTAATTGAAAAGCTAGGTTTAAAAATGTCTACAAATAAAACTAAGATTTGTGTTTTTAAAAAGGGTTGTTTTAGGAGGTCTATTGACTTTCATTTTGACGATGTCTCAATTGAAGTAGTTAATTGTATTAAATATTTGGGTCTGTGGCTGGATAGTTCATTAAGATGGGGCAAACATATCAATGAAGTTTCACAGAAAGTAATGAAATTCATTAATTTACTTAAAGTCTTATCCGGTCCAGGATGGGGACTGCATCAAAAACACCTTAGACGTTTATATATTTCTTTAATTCGTAGCAGAATTGATTATGCCAGTTTCTTGTATGACAATAGTTGTAATTCTAAGCTATTAAAACTCGATAGGGCTCAAAATCAAGCATTGCGTGTCGTAGGCGGATTTATAAGAACTACTCCGATACACGTCATGGAAAGCGAGCTATGTCTTCCCCCACTTCATATTCGTAGGAGATATTTAGCTATTAAGTTTCTGTTAAAATCAAAGTCTTTATATAATAATAAAACTATTAAATCACTAGAAAATCTCTCACTTGTGACCGGTTCCAACTATTGGCTGAACAAGAAGCTGCCATTACTGATTGATATTCTTGCACAGTATGCTTCAGTCCCAATACACTCAAGCGTTCAACTTGAAATGTTCTCACTTGACAGGTGGATTAGTATTATTGATATGTCTACTATAATATTTGATAAAATTCCTGGCATTTCGCAAGCTAAACGCTGCTACAGTACCGTACAATTAAAACACCTTTGTATAAAATATATCCGAGAACAATATTTAAATTTTCATACAATTTTTACTGATGGCTCCAAAGACAAACAAACCGGAGGCGCTGCCTATTTGGACCCCATTCTTCTTAACCAAATGAAGATTAAGATTGATTCAGATATTTATATTATGCACATTGAGTTGATAGCAATATTAGAAGCTTTATCCTATATTTTATCAATTAATGGCGATAAATTTGTGATTCTGACGGACTCCAAAAGTTCGCTGCAGCATTTAGCTCGGCATACTTCTCACATGCGAGGTAATCCGATAGCCTACGTCATATATAAATTGCTCTTAAAACTACATTCCAGTTCCAAAACGGTATGTCTTCAATGGATTCCGTCCCATGTGCAGTTAGAAGAAAATGATATGGTTGACCTACTCGCCAAACAAGCGTGTGTTGAGGGAGTCCCCATGAATATTACCCCTCTATATTCAGATTACTTTGGAAAAGCAAAAATAAAATGTTTAGAACTTTGGCAGGAATATTTTAACAAAAGATCAAAAGAAAAAGGGATATGGTACCGAACTATCCAGCCAGAGATTTCCCGGGTTCCATGGATTGACTGTAATCTCAATAGGAATTTAATAACTATAGCTGTAAGACTTCGCTCCGGACATATTCCATCAAATAAATTTAACTATTTGATGAAGAAAGTTTTGTCTCCGAATTGTGATGACTGTGGTGTGATTGATGATGTATTCCATATCTTGATGGAGTGTGTTCGGAATGAAAATACGAGGATCAATGTTTTTGGACGATGTAAAAAATATGATATTGGCATTTGCAATACTATCCTCGCTTCTCCAATGTCCGATAAAGCTAAACAATTGTTTGAGTTAGTCTTAAGGTAGATGTAAGTTTTGTGTTTTCTTTACTGGGCGATGTGGTCGCTAAGCGACAAAGCCCATTAAATAAATTAAAAAAAAAAAAATTAGGTGTACTTTTTTCCCGCGCATAACCTTTGCAGGTTGAAGAAGAAGCAAAGGTATCAAACTGCATACATCCTAATATTAAAAATATAAAAATTCAAATATTTTTGAATTTAGAACACAGATAATTGTTAATTTGTTGGTATTAACAAATTATTGCTTACGTAATCATGTCTATTCATTTTATTCTGTTCAAAAACACAATTTCAATTTTCATTAAATATTAAAACCTTAAAAATATCCGCCTCTTTGCTTTAAAAAAAAATAATAATCACTCTTGACCATGATGAAATAGGAATGAAAAAAGCCCTTGTTTTGATAAACTGAAAAAAAGCACGCGGGTGATAAATATGCCATATCGAACCTAATCGTAGTGCGATAAAAGACAGTTTTCGAGTAAGTGTATTGAAAAATATATTAAAAACCTCTATAATTACCCAAAAATAACAAGTGTGACAATGCGCTCAAAATCACACTAGGGCTGCAAGAACGTTTGAAAGAGTGAATATGACCCTAGAATGCAAAAGGCAACTGAAGGACACAGGGTAGTTTAGTCAGTAACGCCCTCTCGTTCCACGCTAAAGTGATAGAAGGCGTTGGATGATTCGCCATTTAAAAAAAAAGTACTGATATAAAAGCCAAAATCCCGATTTGTTTTAACATCTGACCCGATTTTAGCCCAATCGAACCTGGCAACACTATCCACAACCCAATAAAAGGATAACACGATACCTCTTGGCAATGCTAGTGTCAGATTTCCTGGCTTCTGATTATCTGTAATAACTGTCAAAGGTCTACAAATGTCAACTGGGACCAACAGTGTCTCAAAAAACGTAGTGACATCTCGTGAAAATCGAGCTCTCGAGCATCAGCTTGATCATCGCGCGCCCGGGTAACTGCGAAATGCCGCGGCAGGTTGTTTAGTGTATCTCGCTTGTCATACAAAATATAAATTGCTTTGCCGCTAGTGAATGCCATTTATATCCGGTGATTCCGGGAGTTGAAATCCACGTCTTTAATTGTAACTGTTGCTTGCATAAGATACCCACCTTGTCAAGAATTACAGATTGTTTGTTTTTAGTACTTTATGCCGCCTAAAATAAAGCACAACGCACTAAACCTAAGCACGACGCACTAAGTTCAAGCACGACTTACTAACCCCAGGCACAACGGTCTAAGCCCAGGCACGACGGTCTAAGCCCAGGCACGACGGTCTAAGCCCAGGCACGACGGTGTAAGCCCAGGCACGATGGTGTAAGCCCAGGCACGACGGTCTAAGCCCAGGCACGACGGTCTAAGCCCAGGCACGACGGTCTAAGCCCAGGCACGACGGTCTAAGCCCAGGCACGACAGTCTAAGCCCAGGCACGACGGTCTAAGCCCAGGCACAACAGTCTAAGCCCAGGCACGACGGTCTAAGCCCAGGCACGACGGTCTAAGCCCAGGCACGACGGTCAAAGCCCAGGCACGAAGGTCTAAGCCCAGGCAGGACGGTCTAAGCCCAGGCACGACGGACGGTCTAAGCCCAGGCACGACGATCTAAGCCCAGGCACGACGCTCTAAGCCCAGGCACAACGCTCTAAGCCCAGGCACAACGCTCTAAGCCCAGGCACAACGCTCTAAGCCCAGGCACAACGCTCTAAGCCCAGGCACAACGCTCTAAGCCCAGGCACAACGCTCTAAGCCCAGGCACAACGCTCTAAGCCCAGGCACGATGCACTAGGCCCAGGTACATAAAATCGAATGTATGTACGATATAAAGCAATTGAGCAATACTTAACACTTTGTACTCGATATAATGAGTAAAAGGTTGAAGCAAGTCCTGAAAAGGTAAACACAAGAGCGATAATAGTCTCTGGGCAGAACTAGGTAACCTAGATATGAAAAGGTACATAGTTATAAGTATTGAGCGTAATGCCATAACATTATTACACGAGTTAATGCGAAATTATCTAAGTAGCGCTACTGCCTTGATAAGAACTAAATAGTAGATTCTTAAGTTTCTCTCGTGTTTTCATTACCTCTGCTGCTTCTCTGTATTTTAAGTAACAAAGAGCTGATCCGGAAAACGTGGTTTTTGTGCGTTTTCCCGCGGCAGAACGGCTTGTCATAAGGAGTACTTTCGAAGCATAGAAAAGAAAAATCATTTTACAAAAAAAAAACCGGCTTTACTAAAAAAAATGCACTTTAAGTTCGAAAGTCGTATTTCCTTTGTGTATTTTTTTTTAGTGATATCGGTTATTTGTTTTTTTATATTTTTTTTTTTATACGTTTACTGCATGCTTCGAAAGTACTCCTTATGGCAAGTCGTTCTGCCTGGGGAAAACAACCACTTAATTTTCATGGTTTTTATAAGAAAGTCGTTTTAGTTACACATAAACTCAAGAATGGCTGATCTGATTTGGCTGAAAATTGGTGGCGTAGCTTAGAACCAGGAGACGGACATAGGATAGTTTTTATTCGTAACGTGACATATAACGTTTTATGTACGCGGACGAAGCCGCGTGCAAAAGCTAGTAAATTTAAAAAGAAATCGAACGTAAACATAGGTAAATTGAAACTGAAATTCAAAAAGGTGATGGAGCAGGAGAACTTTTTTTTTAGGAGTTGGGAATATATTTATCACTTCTCCAGCTCTAGGCTACAGAGCCGTAACTAGGGCGGTGCCAACGGTGCCCTGGCACAGACACAGTCCCTGTAATGGAGAGACGCAAAAAGTTTTACATCTAGTCCTTTTTGTTTGTATTGTACCTACTTTTTCTAGAGGGAGCAGTTATAGAAGCTTTCACCGGGCGTATAAAATGCTGGTAAAAAAATTAATAATTTAGCTAACTATTATCACAACAGAAAAACTAATAACATTTTTCATAATATGTCGGTAAAAAATTAAATCGTTTTCATAAGCGTGCATATGTTTTTTTTTATATGTACCCATAGCTGAAGGCTATGGCTAAATAGTCTTTTGATCAAAGTCGTTGTTTGTTTTCTTGCGTAAAAAGTATCTACGATAATGTCATTTTTAGTGACAATAGAATACGGGTATAATATTTTATAATGTTTTTTGTAGTATTTGATTTTATTTAATGAATACAGCCAATTAACTTCACTCGAAAAAATCACACCAAAAACCGCGCGCATCGCGGCCATAGACCACAAAGAATAAATAAATATTTATTTGAACGAACTATTTATATATTATATGTTTTGTTATAAAATAAATCGTTTTTAAAAGTTGAAATGGTTGAAATTGCATGAATTAAGTAATATGACACTAATTTATACTATTGAACGAACGCAATAACCTAATATTTTTTTTTTTTTTTGTATTCAAAATTTGATTTGCGAACAAAGAGGTTATAGCTACATTACAGCACTAGTGCGTAATGGTAATCAAAATGTCACTGTTTGGTAACAGATGCCATTATATACCTAAGTGTAGTGCAATAACAGCCACTTTCTGAGCAAGTGTATTGAAAAGTACTTTTTTTATAAATCTCGAATTAATATACGCATGTACGAAATTAATTTCTTTAAGTAAACGAGTCAATGATCTTTTAGGGACTTGTCGGTCGTTGCGTACTAAATACCTACAGTTCATTGGCCTCGATCAGCTGTCATTTACTTAAATAAATCAATTTCGTACATGAGTAAATTAATTCAATTTTTAAAAAAAAACTTTATTTTTCATTTTTATCTTTACAAATCGATAGGGTTTCATTCATGTACCGAATCGGCCTTCCGCAGGATTAAAACGACCAAAATTTAACGGTGTATAAGATTTAGATATGAAAAACAATTTGAATTTTCATTCAATATTATAACTTTAAAAATATCCGCCTCTTTGCTATTAAAAAAAAAAAAATCACCCTTGTCTGTGATGGAATAGGAATGAAAAAAGCCCTTGGTATAATAAACTTAAAAAAACATGCCATGTCGAACCTAATCGTAGTGCGATAACAAGCAGTTTTCGAGTAAGTGTATTGAAAAATAACTTTCCATTGGACTATTAGATTAACCGATTCATTTCTTTATGTTTGCAAAAAAATCATTGAACAACGCAGCATTTTGTCTAAAATCTTATGCAGCGAAAAGACCGTAAGTTGACATTCGATTAATGGCGGAATATGGCTTCCAGCACCACTGCTGGCAGATGGGTTCGCAAGCACCACGCCCCCTTACCTTATCTTTACTATTTTATTTGATCGGTGTTATTCACCTTTCTTGAAGTCTAGATTATTGTCTGTCTGGTTTGCAGAATACTATACTATTATAAATAATTGAAGTATTCTGTCACAGTAGACTCACCAGTTGTCCATCGAGATCTGGCACAAATCTGTAATACTTTTACTACTTGTGACCCATACGGAAGTATGAAAGACAAGAAGTTACGCTTTTATCTGGCTCTTCGTGGGCTTAACGTAGATTTCATCAGCGTTTGTGTGTTTTTATTAAGATGCAGATTTCATCACGCATGCGGAATTGCCCCGCCCAGCATGCGGTTGTAAACTTATTACGCGTATTACAATAAATACTTGTATGAAAAGGACACTCATGCGGAGCAAATCCGCATGCGTGCTAAAATCCGCATGCCTATGATCGGGCTACAGTTTCGGTGGTTTGTCTGTACGATCGTGGGAGAAGTTATCTTGACGAGTATCCAGCGGGAAAGAACGATTGACGTGTCGAATATGTCGCCGTCCGGGTGAGCCCAACAGACATTATCTCAGATTGCTCTCGTCTGGCTAATGGGGAGTTTTTGCGCAGGCATACGATTATTCAACAGCAGCTTGCTTTGAAATTACTAACAGTTCCTGAAAATGACCATGTTAAGTTCAAGTTTTTCTGAAATTGGACTATCGTCACTGACAGGACTATTGTTACCACCACCATTTTACATTACGAGAATTTTGCAATTGAGAAAGAGAAGCAAATCAAGTATAGACTTAGCACACGACTCGGCAGTCATTGTGCCGATTGTCGTGTCGCGATTGGCCTTAAGGCCTGGTTCAGAAATCCTCCTCGATACGAGTCTGAGGAGGTGCCTTTGTCTGGAACACTAATTAGCTTAGATCTTGTACTCTCTACGGCCGACGGCAAACTACTTTTTTTATTTTTTTATGATTTAAAATGTGTGTTGAAATCGAATAAAGGAAAATTATTAATATTTTTAAGCCTAATGTTCGGCACCTGGAATGAGGCCCTATTCACGATACCGAAATTGGGCATGATTTATTTAATAGATGTAATGAAACTAAGTCTGCCATGATTAGGGAAGGTGCAGAAAACTCCCTTTGATTTTTGAAATGAACTTGTTATAGTGTGGACATAACAAATAAATTTGTCGAAGGCCCAAGCTAGCAGGAGGATTACACGTACGTAGTACGTACCTACGTATTGAACACTAAAGCTTGATCGACGAACTATAGTGTAAAACTGGGATCCTGAGACAGGCCGCGCCAGGCGTAGGCCGGCCTGTTGCGGTCTGTCGCGGCCTGTACTGTGTATTCCCGCGGCGAGTGCCGGCTTGATGGGGCCTGTTGACTGAAACATTCCAACATATTAAGTGACACGGAGCGCACCAAGCAAAAAAATAGTTTTTATGCATGATTATGCATAAAAACTATTTTCTCACATCATGGACATCGTTCTTGTTTTTATGTTGAGGCGACGAACTATTCCAAAGCGCTTGTTCATTTTCATAAAAAGTTACAAAAACCCGAATATGAGATCGTACGGCCACTCCATGTGCGTACGTATACACCGCGGGTGAAATGAACGATTACAACCGACGCAGACGAGGCCGTACAGTACGCAACAGGCCGCACCGAGCCGTGCCGCGCCGCACCGTTCCGCGCCTTTTAACTTACTGATTCCCGATGGATGAATGCGACGGTTGCCCCGGCGACGGCCTGTCGGGCTGGCCTGGCGCGGTCTGGCCTGTGAGAAATCAGGCCGTGGGACCCCAGCTTAACGACTGCTTTGTAAATGGTTGAAATAAATACCTACTTTTGAGTTTGAGTTTTAGCCGTATAGTTCTACCTTAATACTACTCGATCCCACACATTTTATTCATTACAAAATAAATAGGTCATATAGCTAGAGCTAGTAGCTTTACAAGGGATTCTTTCGATTGAGGCATGGCGTATTAAAATACTCAAAAATAGTAAATAATAAAATTTGTTTAGTATTTTTTGATATCTAGTTACGTGTAGTACTTAAACGTCCATGAGTTGACAACCAAAAATGAGGCCCACAGAAATTTCGAACATGAAAACGCGAATAACAAAAAATTCACAAATTATTTAGGTATATTTTCAGGTAAATGTGATAGTTCTGAGCCCGAGCACTAAATAATGACAGGTAGGGTAATGTTAGGTACATTCCATTCCTTTATCTTCGCCAACAAAGGGCCTCGCTGCCGCTGGCGGTAGTAGGTATTACCACTTTTCATTCCATCAATTTATATCCAATGAATTTTGACATCACAAAATTAACACAAAAATGAAGATATGAAATAATTTGTTTTTTATTATTGTTATTGACAGGTGGTCTTAAAACTTAAACCCCGTCTTATTCCGTTTATTCACCCTAAAACCAAAATAAAATGGATAAACGGAAAGCTCTGATTATTCGGGGGTGAATAGATCATCCTGAACGGGGTGAATAATACATGCGTTTTGAGTATTCCCTTAAAGGCTGTATAAGGGTTAATAAACGGAAAAAGCCAAAACCCCCCGCAAGACCTACGGGCATGGAACTCTGTCGCGAGACAATTGACAACCATTAGTAGGGGCAGGCACTACACAGACCGAAGAAGACCTGACTTCTTCACCATAACCTCCCCGTGCGAGTGGGTGCTGATCTCGCACAGCGGTCAATTCTGAATCAACCCGATTGTTAGTTTTTTAGCGTAGTTTGAGTTTAAAAACGTCGCGCGTCGTGAAGTGTGAAAGTGTAGTTTTCCACTTATTATATTATATATTTACTTAATTTATGGTAGTACCTACAATCAATACTCAATCAAGATTGTTTACATCTGCGCGAACAGTTTTAGGAATAACAAGGCTTGTCGACTAGCGGAGGCGAGGGAGTCGGACGGCTCCCCTCCATGTACATACCTACCTCAAACAGCCATATTGATTTATTGCGTCGTGATGGGTAATCTTATTACTTTACAATTATTACTAAATTAGTACTGCGGTACTACGTCTTGAAACCCTTCCCCCACCCTGTCCGACCCCTGTCCGTTTTGTTCCGTAGAAAAGAATTGATCATAATAATAACTGTGATAATAAGTTGGGATTTTTATGTAAAGTTAAAACTTAAAAAAAAAAATCCGACCCTAATCATAGACTAGGAAAGAAGGAACAAGAGTTATAGTCGGTAAAAGTCCCGCTCCGCCCAAGAGCGGAAAAAGTCATTGGATGTTTTCCCACCTAAAAAAAATAGGTAAATTTTTTTATCGGTTTTCTGTCCAGACACGACGAGTATATTATCAAGTAAAAGTATTATTGGTAAACCAGTCATGTATTCAATTTAACTCGAATATAGGTAGCTTCAGTAATCGTCTGCGCCTTTTGAGTGCTGTTTTTCTCCCGTTTATTTAGGTGTTTGGCGACCAACCAAAAAATATACTTTGTACATTTCCTTTTACAAACACATCGTATAATGCTTTTAGAGCTCATAACACAGATCTGTATTGGCTTAGACCAAGTCACCAGTCGTCAACGTCATTCATTCATTCGATCTCATTTCGTGGTTAAAACCTACCAATTCTTTATTGAAATAGTTGTTCTATCTTCACCAAAACGGACGAACCTACGTGTGGGGTTCACTTTCACTTTTTCTGTCTGTGCGTATAAGCTCGAAGCTCCGCCACCGTCCGCCGCCGCCAGCTGTTATACGAGAAAATAGCTATCAGAAACTCAAAACTAATACTTTCTTAAAACAAATACACCGTTAAATTTTGATAGTTTTAATCCCATGGAGGGTCAATTCGGTATAAGAAACACTATCGATATGTAAAGAGAAAATAAAAAAATTAAGTACTTTTTTTTAAACTCACATTAATTTACGCATGTACGAAATTAATTTCTTTAAGTAAATATCAGCTGAGCGAGGCCGATAGTCTATATTTAATAGATCCTAGAGGCATCGTATCACTAACTCGCCGCTACTAACAGTGCAGCGGCCGTATTATGAAATATACCGCACTGTTGAGTTATCGTTATTTTTATTACATTGCTTGTCCAGTTACTGAGCGTGGTAATAGTGGTTGAAAAGCCATGTATTTACTGTAAAAGTAATAAAGTCGCTTTGATATTTGAAAACAAAAGTAACGGAGTAACAGCAGGAGATATAAGATTTTTTGTTTTTCCTGATTTTAAAGATAAATTCAACTTTTACTCTTACCATATGGAACGACATTCCGTGATGATCCAGGCTTTATTTCTACGATTCTTGCACAAAACCACTACACAACACGGCATTTTAAATTTATTTAACATCACCTTCGCGATCTCGCAATTTTATAAATGACTGGCCGTTTTCCCGAAAGTGCGCGTTTTGAGCAAGTACCGCGGACAGGACACGCCCTTTTGCCACTTCTCCTGTTTTTTTTTTATATTTAAAATTTTATACCTAAACATAAAAAGGAGGAAATAATAAACTACACCGGTCTTTGTCTCCTAAATTGAAAAAGTACGCTATAGCAGCCCAACTAGCCACTAACGAAACAATACAATTTAAAAAAAAAGAGAAGGTACTCCCAGGTCTCGGATCACTTCAAGCCCCCCGAAATTCTCGTGGCCACCCCATCTCTCGGCTGTGGTAGGTACGAAGGGGCTGACTGTCATCTCCTCAGCATTGTCGCTCTTCTTTTATTCATTGACGCACCACAGAATAGAAGTGATGCTTCGAAAAACGTGATAGCCGTCCGCAACATACCTAGGTAGGTGCCATAATTACCTATGCCTCTTGCGAACAACGGCTTAGGGGGCTGTGGGATCACATATTCACGTCCATTATAGGTAGTGTGATAGATGTATCGGACATTGTTTTATTTCGTTCGCAGTCATGATTCGGCTTTCGCTTTCGGAGTTTCATTACTTGAATGATTCTTGCTAGATTTAAACTGTTTCTACGTTATCGCTCGAATATTTGTGTTGCCATGATAAAAACATCGTATTTACATAGCATACACGCGGTATTGTTGTTTGCATTAGCGGTCAATCGCATTTCTATGCGGGCTGTGTGTGCCGATGTCGTGGCCAGATAGATCATAGAATTGATCACTTCATGATATGACCGGCCATTTCATAAAATGGTGGCAATTTATGACATACCTAGAACCTCGTATGGGCAAGCCAAATCAATGAACACTCTGCATTTAACGATATGAATGGCAAAAGGGATTATTTCGTGATATGGGCAAACATGGGTGATCATATCGTAATAGTACATTATGGTATAAGTGTGTAATGTAGGAGGTTACCGTCGGGGCGTTATTAAGACCCGAGCCGTGGCGAGGGTCTTAAGAGAGCCAATAACGGTAACCATACATTACTCACGTATATCATACGACGTTTTTCAATATACTTGTGAAGAAAAATATGTATTTTTTTTATAATATGGCGGTAAAAAATTAAATTAGTTTTCATAGGCGCACAACTATTTTTTTTTAATTTATCCATAGCTGAAGGCTATGGCTACATAGCCTTTTGAACAAATTGTCTAATCGTTGTGTTTTCTTGAGTTAAAAGTTTTTACGATAGTGTCATATTAAGCGACAATAGAATACGGATGTAACATTTTGTAATGTTTTTGTAGTATTTGATTTTATTTAATTAATAAATAAAGCCCATAAACACTCGAAATCATGCCAAAAACCGCGCGCATCTTAAAATGATGGCCGTAGACCACAAACAATTTTTATTATATGAGTTTACACCATTTTTGGTGAGGAAACTTAATAGGGCTGGATTAGGAATAAAATAGCCTTTCATTTGATACACGATTCAATTAAATAACAGATGAGAGTATCATGTGAACCTTTATTTACCTGTTTACCCCCATAGTTGCACCGAGGAAAAGTAGGCAACTTATATTTTTCCAGTGCCTTAGGGCATATTCTTTCAGCTGATTCTCTATTTTCTTAAACAACAGCTCAAGGAAGTTGATAAAAAATATTTAATAACAAATTTTATTATTCAACATCATTAGCATTTGATTTAGCTAAGCAATCTACTCGTGATATATCGATATATGCTTTATCTGGCGTATAATCTTATTATCATTTAATTACAGATGAGGAATTATATTTTTAATACCAGAACTAGCCCAGAAAATTTTAAATTTTAAATGTAGGCAACTATTCATTCACACCATTTTTGGGAAGGCAACCTAATACGGTTGGATTAGGAATAAAATTACCTTTCATTTGATATATAATTCGATTAAATTACAGATGAGAGTATATTACGACCATTTATCTACCTCTTTAAACGAGGCAACTCCTATATTTGCCCCAAGGAAAATTAGGCAACTTATACTTTTTGAGTTCCTCGGAGCGCATTCTTTCAGCTGATGCTCGACTTTGTTAAATAACCTATCAGGGTAATTGATGAAAAAAATGTAACAACAAATTTAATTGTTTAACATCATTGGCACCAGATTAAGCTAGGCAACCTGTTCGTAATGTATAAATAAATGCAGTATCTAACATATAATATTCATCCTAATCAAATAACTTATGAGGGAAGGTGCTTCTTCTATTGGATCTAGTACTATTAGAGCGATCGGGTTTACTTAGAACGTGTCAACCCCCCCCCCCCCCCTACTGTAATTTAGTAAAGTTAAGACATATTTTCAAGTATATTTTGAGAACTACTCAACTTCAAATGCTCAGAAATCTACGGTTAGCTTCTCAACGTCCATCCGTCGTACCTACGTTGCATCCTTTGTTATTGTGACTGCATTTTGTTATCTGTTACAGTTCGTATTAATAAGTGAATACAAATTAGACACACCAAACATTAATCTTTTGAATATCGTAATTAGAGACACAAAATAGGTGTGCGAACGCCGGTGTTCGCTTGGGGCTTGAGTAATTCATGATAAGTAATAATGATAATAATTACTTGCCTTGGTCCATAGCACAGACACTATTATTATGTCATTAATAGGACATTATAAAAAATTCCCGAACAGTTTGAAAAATGTTGAATATGAGAGGGCAATGTCATAACTATTGGCACAAGCCACGAAAACATAACCTGCTGCATTCATCTGTAATCGGGTGTCCTATCATTAATGACAAACATCTTCCTAATCATTTGTCACAAATGTTTTACTCTGAAAATATTCCTAATGTTAAAATATCATTCCAAAAATATTCATTTGACCAAATAGGTTCTTCGTTTGTCAAATTTGCGACCGGCTTGAGTAGGGGGTTCCTACTTCCGCCGGCAGGTTCTTCGTTTGTCAAATTTGCAACCGGCTTGAGTAGGGGGTTCCTACTTCCGCCGGCGGAGTTCTAAATTAACCTAATAAGAAGGGGATAACAAGAGGAATCAAATCATCTATAAGTATAGCCATATTTAATTAGAATAACTAGTCGCAAGTCTCCAAGAACCCCTCTTGCGACTAGTTATTCGGATTTTTTATTTTGGGGTTATCTGAAGAGAGGGGTGTGTACAACAGTAATCCAATAACCCTAATATCTGGATTAGCGCAAAATATTAGACAAAAAAAGTGATTAAAAAATAAACCAAATTACTAAGCTTCTGTTAAATAACGAAAAGACAATTATTATTCTAAACACAGACTTCCAAAAAAAAAGTATTTTGCACTTTTGTTTTTTTTTTACATTATCGTCGGTTGTATTCTTTTTTTTTAAATTGTATTTTGAATGTACGTTCCAGGGGCGCGGTAAATCGTTAGAACAAAATCCCGCTGCCGTACACGTAAAACTAGTAAAAAAATATTTTGGGAATGTTTTTTTTAATAATGTAATAAACAAAAACCGCTTGGCCGTAGCGCGGGTGTAGGCTGTAGGCGCGGCAGTGACAGATACACCGTTAAATTTTGATCGTTTTAATCCCGTGGAGGGTCGATTCGGTACATGAAACACTATAGATTTGTGAAAACAAAATAAAAAAATAAATTACTTATTTTTTAAACTCGAATTAATTTACGCACGTACGAAATTAATTTCTTTAAGTAAACGTCAGCTGAGCAAGGCCAATGAACTGTAGTTAGTACGCAACGACCGACAACTACCTACAAGGTTATTGACTCGTTTACTTAAAAAATAATAATTTCGTACATGCGTAAACTCGACTTATAGAAAAAAAGTACTTTATTTTTTAATTTTATCTTTACAAATGGATAGTGTTTCATGTACCGAATCGATCCTCCACGGGATCAAAACAACTAAAATTTTTCAGTGTATAGATAACGAAGCAGCGTGGAGACAGCCTTGCTGCCGTGTCGCGCGGCACTTGGCTTCTAATTTGAAGGCGGCCTAAGAGATGACTTGAGTCTGGTCGAACGACCAACTTTAAACCCTAATAGTGTCGTTCAGTTTCAGTGGTATCGATGATAATACGTGACAATTATAATAAAATGGGGTGCCAACGCAAATTAACTTATCCTTTACATTAATGGCTTTATGCTCGTCGAATCGGTTCATCGTGTCAGAGAATAAAGAGAATACTTAAATTGTGTCGTTTTAGTTACACGAAAACGTGCTCCATATTAAAAAAAGGAACAAAATGCCGCCAGTCTCTGTATATCAGTTCATTTTGACCGAACTGGTGGGACTCTTATCACCTGGACCAATGGTGTCAAATATGACATCAATTCGCTTCTATACTATTTCTTCACCAGTTAAAATAATTTTGGATTATTCAAACTAAAAAACTGTGCCACCTTGGAGCGCGCGCCTTTCCTAACATAATGGATAAAAAAACTAATTATGGCACAGTTTACTTTGTCCTCATTCTATCACGATCCATGATTGAATTTGAACATAAAACAAAAAATAATACTTCATGCCTTAATAATCTAACAAAAATAATAATTTATGGTGGCATGAAAAAAAAAAACAGTGGGCAAGTGCGAGTCGGACTCGTGCTCTGAGGGTTCCGTACAAACTTTCAGGATGCTTAGATAAACAAGGTTACTGGAGAAACAAGAACAGAACAAAAGAAAAGTGTTACGGTTGGTACGAGTATGTAAATACATAGTTCAATTCCCGAATCGAGTCTCGAAGATTTTATCGAATTGAAAAAAGTATTTCTGTAACGACTACGAATTTACAGTTTTCAGATTTATTTCTATACTTGTGCTATATGACCTTTTTTCAGACAAATTTCAGGGTTCTAGGTGTGAGACCCCTGAGGCCCCTTGAGAGTGTCGAAATATCCGTTTTTGCGACATAAACGGCTGTCTCTTCTTTTTTCATTAACTTAAAAGTTTGATTTTTCACAGTTTCAAGGGACCACAGACCTGAGTCTTAATATGGTTAAAATTTCAACTCGATACATCCACGCGTTCCCGTGTTAAAGGGTCTTGACAGACAGAAAGACAAACAACATAGTGATCCTCTAAGGGTTCCGTTTTTGCCTTTTGAGGTACGGGACCCTAAAAACATCAAAATCAGTTTATCTCAGCTTCGGGTGTTAGAAATCCGTATGATTCTCGGTTTGTCACTACTATAATAATATTATTATGCGTGTATTTTATACCTAAACTTTCCTTATGATAAAGTTGCCCTCCGTCCGGGTTTCGCCGATTTGTCCTAGTTAAAAGTTGAAGGGCGTCCGGGGAGCGTCCAGGCTGGGACTCAATTAAAGTCCGGGTAAACAATTTTGAAATCATGAGACGACGACGCCGCCGTCACCCGCGCCCTTCTGTGAGGCTAAGAACTCGGGCAACGATTTTCACCAGCACCCGCCGCAGTTGGAGGCAACAGGTGTTTTATTTGTTAACTCACGAGACCGCAGTTTTGTGCGGGGTAAAACGCAGCCGCCGCGGTTGTGATTTTCGCCCGCAAACCGGGGGGTGATTATCGTAAGACATGCGGTTGCAAGACGGAAGGCTACATGTGAATTTAAGGTATAGACCACCAGGATAGAGCTGTTGCGTTATACTTTAGTAAGTATAACGCAACAGCTCGTTTCTGACGTAGAAGACACAGAAGAATTTTTTAAAAACGCCCAAAAGATTGCTAAGTAATAAAAATCTCAACATAGGCTCCTTCAAAACCTGACTCTTTCATGCACACTCTCCCCTAGGGGTCAGCCACTGCGGTCGCCCGCCTTCCGACCGCAGAACATGGCGTGCTCACCCGCCGAGGCTGAGGGTGACCGCGGCCCGCGCGATTGTACAAGTTGCCCGCCGGTGCAGCGGGAGTCAAGAACAATCACGCTGTTCACGATGCGTTTTTCATCGTGAATTGATATAATTTTTTTAAGCAGCAACCGCGGCGGCCGCCGGTTTTTCACCGGCGGCCGCCTCGTGAGCTCTTTGCCTAATTTATTTTATTTCATTTCAAATCTAGATATGTTTTTTTTTTATATAGTTTTAAAATTATTTTTAATATACCTCGAAATGGTGAAAGATGCCAGGTACATTTAGTTTGCCAATAAATAAAAAAAAATACTGTACTATTTATTTTTTAACAAAATAAGTAAGTGCCTAATTTTAAAGACAGTAATGTTCGGGTTCCGAACTCCAAAATCTGAGTTTGTACGCTTCTTGTCCTTTTTGCTAGATCTTAGAGATGGCAACCCTACGTATGAATCACTCTTTCTATTGGAGAATTTTTTTTTTCATTAGTTTGAATTTACCAGATGCAGTAACAGTCATACAAAGTAACAGACTTTAAAAAAGATAGTAAATACATATATGATTCTCTGAAATAATACTGTGTATTTAGATGAAATTATGTAAGTACTATGATATGGAACTCGACTACTCCCACAGAATAAGTAATAGTGCCCGGTACCCGCTCCTTTCTTTTCATTTTAGGTGCATTCCAATCCTGTATCGCCATTGGTTAGGCCGCATTGGTTAGTAATTTGATCAATTTGAATTTGCGGGTCATCCAACATAAATCATAATGCAATAACCACAGAATAATTAACAGCTAGATCAAACAGGTAGTTATGAGTACCCACCTATTATCATTTTGGTTCAGACATCTGACGGTCCACCTTCTTCAGCTAAATTCTTTTTCTCAACATGACTCGAAAAGTACTGAAAGTCATTTGCAAGAAAAAAATAATCGCACAACGATGTAAATTTTTGTCATTGGATAATTTTACCTACCATTTAAAAAAATATCTAGTTGAGTCGAGGGCCGCTTCCATTTTTTGAAGGAAGTAATGAGAAGATAATTATGTAATAGCATCGGATAGGCGTTAATAGCTCTAATGGTGTTATTTACATGATTTTAAATAAATAAAAAAAAAAAATGTTGGATAGATGGAAAAGAGAATGTCGCCAAAAATTTTTAAAGTGAACTTTTTAATAGTTCGTTATGTAACCTCAATTTTATTTCTAGTCTCCCACTTAGTAATTTAGTCACACGGCTAGAATTAATCACAACCCACTTTTAGTAAGCTCGTTCTGGATTTTATTATTAATCAATATTTGTCGTTACTTTAGTTAATTTTTCACATACTAAAATTCATACCACTCAATCTATTAAAACAGTATCTAATCAGTCGCTAAGTTATTTTTATTCGCTCGTTTTATAAATTGCCCGAAATTAATGGAGATATGGTATGAGGAGTGAAGTGAAAGGAATTGATAACGCCTGGTGGTAAGGGTGTTGCGCCGATTCCGAGTGACATGAATCAAAGGCAAGATGATGATGATCGTGCCTCGGAAAGTGCTGTGTGATTCGTCCAACTCTGACAGTCGTTGAAGATAGTCAAGTCAACCGTCAAATCCGACTAAGCTGGATAACGTTCAGGAAGCTGCGCAGTATCTTCTCGTCCGACATACCACTGCGTCTCCAGAAAAAAGACTATGAACAGTGCGTTTTGCCAACAGTACTAACATACGGCTCTGAAACGTGTTGACTCACAATGAGCCTTACCAGAAGGCTTAGTCACCCAAAGGGCAATTGAAAAGGATTCCTTTTCCATTGCCCTTTTAAAGGATACGCTTGGAGGTCCCTTGCGTGATTGGATCAGAAATTAAGATAGATATCTGCATATATCTGCATTAGAAATAAGGTTGCCGAAATACCCACAAAATCCAAAGACCAAAGACTCGTCAAACTTAGAGCCATTGGGCAGGACATATTGCTCGTAGAACAGAAGGCCAATGAGGCCGAAAGGTTCTGGAGTAGTAGCCGCGTACCGGAATGCGCAGTATGGAAAGGACTCGCACAAGATGGACCGACGAATTACGGAATCTCCGATAGATGCGAGACGCATAAGACAAGACAACTCGTTCACGTTGTATTTAGCAGAGGCCATGAGGATTCTGGGGTTTCCTACCATAACCATCGAACTTGGATATACATAGCTTCAGTGCCGGATTAGCCTCAAAGCAAGAGTAGCTACCGAAGGGGCCCAGCAGGGTCGAAGCTTACTGGGGCCATGGGTTGTGCGAAAGTGGAAAGCAAAGAAGCAACATGTTAAGTAGGTGTTTAGGAGTGGGTTTTAGTCAGTAAAATTCTGACTCGAAAAGAGCGGGAGAAGTCATAGGATGATTTCCCGCCGTAAAAAAAGCAAAGGTTGCAAATGCTACGGGCTCTGCGCATTTGAAATAGCCATCCTACGGACGTACGAAAAGAAGTCCGTACCTATACCGTATGGAATCTAATTGATTCTGGATTATCCTTATACGCAACGTAAGCAACTATAGGGCTATCGCAACCTGAGAGCTCTGCCTGCGGCCTCAGAGAAAAATAATTTGGAAGAGTTTTCATTCCTTTTTATTTTAAAAAGATTTGATGGGCCCCGAGGTTGAATTTACTACTGGCCCCGGTTAATTTAATCCGGCTCTGATAGCTTTATTTTTGTGCTTGATTTATCGCAATCAGCTTGGGGTCGTCTTCTAGTTTAGCCGGATTCGGTTGAATAACCGTGTTTACATGGAGCGTCTGCCAATCTTCTATCAGATCTCTCACAATCTAGTGACCTGGCAACACGATACTCCTTGGTTACGACTGATGGTCAGACTTTCGGGCAACTAAAAACTTAACTAAGAACTGCAGCCTCAAAAGATATTATGTGCCCAGAGCCCCAGACTAGTAGAATACTAGTAGGGAAAAGCCGAGAATTTCATAGTTGTTAAACCATATTTATTATACATAGGTATTATATACCTAAGTGCCGAGTATACCTACTCTGCTCTTCGTCCAAACTATCTAGCCCCGGGAGGACACCGGTGTCCGCACACCTATTGTCTTTCTATTGTATCTCTAATTACGGTATTCAAAAGGTAGATATTATACCATAATTATTAGGTTTAGTAAATGATGAGCCTTCGTCGCGTTTCTTTGTGACTTTGAATCCTAGGAATTATACTTACTGAGACTTATTATTTTATTTCTTGAATGCCTAATCAATGTAGGTATGATCTTTCATAAGAGAAATAGCGTCGTTATTAATGGGCGTTGTATTGTAACTAAGAAAAGCTTGCAAAACTAGTAAGCACCTACCTAATAGTCTGGAATCTACCCAACTAGGCAGAATACCAATATGCAATCTTATAATAAAACTTATTCTACTGACAGTAGGTACCTACCTACTGACACCTCACCTTCAAGTCCTTTAAGAAAATTCATAAACAAAGCTTTGCGTAGTTTGCAATTTGCATTGAGGTTGGTAATAGTTGGTATTTACCTAGGTTAGATATTAAAAGACATTCTATTAAACTTTTGAGGATGGCTAGCTGGACATATTTTTAAAACAACAATTGACAAGCTTGCCTTGGGCCGCCCCGGGTTGTGCTGCCGGTTCGGCTTGCTAGGTAGGTAAGTACTTAATTATCATAAATGGGTTAAATCGTGGAACGCATGATGGCGGCAGCGAACAGCGACGTCCAAACAGCCACCACGTGCGCTTCGGTTGCCGTGGAGACGCGCGGGCGGGGGGCGAGGAGGCGCGGGGCCCCGCGGCCCTCCCGCTGGGCCCCGCACCGTGCCGCGCCCGCTCCGCTCGCCCGCCCGCGCCAACCGGCGACCGACGACCGAACGAACGAACTACTCCGCTCAGTACTCGCTACACGCGCGCACCGGTTTATTCCGTGTGCCCATTTTTCATACCGTAAACGCCGCTTGAGGCCCCAGTTCCCGTCACCGATACCGAACTACTTCACATCGCAGCATGGACGGTGACATGTCCCAGGGTGCTTCCGGCGACGCCTCACCCATTTACGAAGATAGGTAAGACTTTCTGTAAAACTTGAATCTTATTGGCGAAGTATAGGCAGGTATGTGTATGTCGGTTCTAATACATTAACATCAACAGGTAGGTAGATGCTTTTGCATTTCGTAATTTATGTACTAAATAGTAACCAATTTATGATTTTAGTAGGTACATATAGGTACCTAACGATATTATCTTTGTATAGAATTTACGTACTTACCTATATTTTTTCGCTTCCGACAACTGTCGGATTTGTATGTAAGCCACATGCTAACCTACCAATATTTCGCCAGTATGTAGGTACAAGTAATGCTATCTGATAAGATTTGTTAGTTTTTATCTACAAATTCTTATAAGTATAAACCATACCTGCCTTATGTACCTACCTACCTTCCTAAGTTCCTACAAACCTATGTATTTTTCGAATATAATCGAGCGTCTGTTATAGTATATATACCTACCTACCTTGGATAGTTCGTATGTTACTAATGATCTCTGCATAGATAGATAAATTATGATTATAGTCAGCACCATGCCCAAATTAAGGTACCTACCTACTGTATACACACATTAGTCACGTCACAGTCGCGTAGCCGGTCAGTCACGTCAAAAATATACATAGTTTAGAAGAATTCATAGGACACTGGCCCCACACGTCACGTTACGTCACAATCACAACCGGCGCGTCCCAGGCATTCACATACAATCTGTGAGTGACTGATTGGCGTCGTCACGGTAACCTGAATGATGTGTGTGTATATATACACCTTAACACGATCTTGAACAAAATTCTCGTTAAGTCTGGAAGTACTGTATATAACATACCAATATTGTAGGTCAGAAGGAACACTTTACTGGTTTCGTTCAAATTCTTACAAATTAAAAACTGCTTATCTGACCGCGTAAGTCCATAGTGCAGAGTGTGACCCAAATGAGGAAAACTTAGTTGTTATGTAGGTATATTTAGATGCTAGCTAACATAATACATATTGATGACTATGGGTCAAAATTAGATATTATAGATCGAAAATCTGTGAATAGCTTATCCACAAGAAAGATGTTATACGAATCATAGTTCTCCTTACAAACCAACTTAATAGTATGGGCTGTCGAAACGTCCATAAGATTGTTTCCGTTGACACCTGATGATGGTAAGTCTAGATTGCTAGCTAATCATAAACACGCAAGCGTCAATAACTGATAAAAGGATACCATAAATGATACAGACAGCAGTTCTCTAATTGAACAAATTAAGCGCGAGCTATACGGTTCACAATCGCAAGTTTCTCATTTTGTGAATGACTTGATCTTGACGTCTCACTCTTACCTACTTAGTCATGAGTGCCTGGTACCTACTCTGATACTGATTAGGTGGTCAGCTGGTTGTCAGAGGTTAAGTACGTACTTGTTGCTTATGTGAATCATATTATAGGTGGGTACCCATCTATGGGTTAACTGTCTAATCTAATTTAGTGTTCTGCAGCTCTTAGGTCTAGGCATTTACTGTATCTATATTACTAACTGGACACATACACCGTTAAATTTTGGTTGTTTTAATCCCGTGGAGGGACGATTCGGTACATGAAACACTATCGATTTATAAAGATAAAGTACTTTTTTCCTCAAAATAATTAATTTACGCATGTACGAAATTAATTTCTTTAAGTAAACGAGTCAATGACCTTGTAGGGAGTTGTCGGTCGTTGCTTACTAACTATCTACAGTTCATTGGCCTCGATCAGCTGACGTTTACTTAAAAGAATTAATTTCGTACATGCGTAAATTAATTCAGAGTTTTAAAATAAAGTACTTTATTTTTCATTTTTATCTTTACAAATCGATAGTATTTCATGTATCGAATAGACCCTCCACGGGATTAAAATGACCAAGATTTAACGGTGTATATTCCTTCGCTTGGTACATTCATATCTAGACACAAGGCAGTGTGTCAGCCCAAAGAAAAAGGGTGTCGCACACCAGCCATGATTTTCGTGGTGGTAAGTCCCTTCTTTTAGGAATGTCTGGAGAGGTACCACGGCACGACGTCCTCACCTTCCATATGAGAGGTCCTCACCGAACGTCTTAAGTTCGGGAGGTTCTGGTTTCAGGCGAAAGAAACGCCTTTGTCACCATTGTGCGAACCGTCCTTAGGACACAGTGATGGTGTGTCCCGCTTGGGCGAAACACCGCCGTTTCCTCGTTGAGGCTATCGGCGGCGACAAACTCTTGTGCCGGGCCCTGTTACTACAGGCCATGGTCTGGAGCAAGAGGGATTGGGATACGGTCTCTCCTTGTCTCCTTCTGTGAAGCGGTAATGCCAGCGAAGTAGGTAGATGGCTGCATGTGTAAGGGGACGGACATCCTGACTTGCCAGCCGCTGCACGACAGGAGCCGCCGCGGGCGCACCGAGACATGTACACGGGTTTTACTTATCTTGGCCCTTTGCTTGACCCTCTCCTAATAAACAAATTCCAAATCTTATCAAAAGCCAATGACATAATTTTATCTGAAAATCACATTTTTATAACTACTCACTCATCAAAAGTTTAGAACTACATGGGTAGGTTATTGAACGTGTAGGAAAAATTCGGAAATCAGAGACGAAAATGTATCGATTTAGAAGACAAAATAATTGATGCGGCTACTTCCCAACCACAGAAATATTATTCCCAACATTATGAATGGAACTGGTGAATTAGATAACTTTGTGTCATCATTATTGAACGATTTAACTTTAGAACATTTTTTGTGGTCATGATAATCGGTGTCGATTCGGACTAAAATCCTGCACCGAAAAAAATTAATGATATCCCAACAAAAACGTAAATGTTGAAGAATGCTAAGTTCAAGTCATGCACAACCTTCTTTAAAGTTGGTAGAAAATTTGTTCTTTGCCAATTCATACTGTGGTTTAAGGAATTTTGAGACAACTTGGTATTTAAGATCTCACATCTTGTATAAGCAATGTCGTTATAGAGAACCTGGTATTCTCTAACGTACCTATGTTTTTGTGGGGATTGATATATTATAAGAGAACCCGATTATAGTTGCTTCCGCGGCAGCAGTACACCGTGTCATAACCGTAATAGTTTTTTCACTACACTTTATCAGAAAGTGGCTCTTATTGCACTACACTTAGGTATATAATGGCACCTGTTACCAAACTGTGACATTTTGATTACCATTACGCACTAGTGCAAGTGCTGTAATCTAGCTATAACCTTTTTGTTCAACCTCTTTGTTTGCGAAACAAATTTTGAATATAAAAAATTAAAATGTTTGGTGGTTATGGCCGTCATTTTAAGATGCGCGCGGTTTTTGGCGTGATTTTTTCTAGTGAAGTTCATGGGCTGTATTAATTAAATAATAAATTAAATATTATAAAATGTTACATCCATATTCTATTGTCACTACGAATGACGTTAACGTAAAAACTTTTCACACAAGAAAACAAACGACGACTAGGCAATATGATTAAAAGACCATAATTATAGCCGTAGCCACATCTTAGCACAGGATTTGCTCCGCATTTTTATGTCATTTTCATACAAAATATATTTATTGTAATGCAGGCAAACGCACACGGGACGCGTGCGGGGCGGGGCAATTCGGATGGAGTCAAATGCGTGATGAAATCCGTATAATAATAAAAACACGATGAAGCGCGTATTTTGCGTACGGGTGGGACAAAATGTGACATTCGATCCACCTATCCACTTACATCTAGATATATCCAGATAAATCTAGTGACAATTCCAATAAACCAAAACACTGATATATAGGATACTTTGTATTGTTACAGAATTCCTCTCATAGCCAGAGTACATCTCATGAAAATTCTAATAAGCGGTCAAACACGGCCAGGATAAATAGCTTTATTTTGGAGTTCCGTGCCTGACTTCCGGCTTTATCACCACATCAGATCAGATTGATAGTGCTGATAGTATACCTTATAGGCACAGTGCATCTCGTGACAATTCCAATAAACTTGACACGGCTAGGGTACATTGATAATAGTACGGATATCCGATGCCTTACCTCTCTCGATACCTTCCAGATTCTTACATTTTCGTCGCAACCATTTATTCTTTTTTATCGTCATAATATTTATTTGCTTACTTATCTTCGTCGAGATACCTGCGTGGGTGTGAGGTTCCGTTGGCCGTCTACAACAGTTCCACTTCATCAAGTGACACTTTCTGAACATCTTGTGGTCGAACGGGAGCCTATCAATAATAATAAAAAAATAAACTTTTTGAATAAAGACGCTCGAGTTCACGATGAAACCTTCAAAATCACTGTTTGCCTATAATTTGAGGAGTTCCCTCAATTCCTCATGAATCTCAACTCCAGAACTAGATTTTGATAATAAAAATTCTGATGATAAAATTCCCAAATCGGTTTATAAATGACTCAATTTTAAGGTAATAAATGTTGTTAACCGAATTGAGAACCTCTTAATTTTTTGAGGTCGGTTTAATAAATAGTTTTTTCTTGACACAACACGGTCCTAGCACGGTTCCTACCTAAGGTATAATAAATACGCGTGTAGTGTAGTGGGCTTACTCGTTTATTTTAATCAATTATAGAAATCCTAAATGTGATCTGAGTAATAATACCTACTGCAGTCGGTCAGGTCTATCCAATAATATCAACCTACTTGCTTGATGAACTGGTGATACCAGAATAGTTGAAAATGAAAAAGTATCCTGAAGTTGAAAATTAGAAAAGGGAATGGAGTCAGCTGAGTCTAAAGGAAATTACCAAGTAGGTAGCCATTGAACTCTGGTTCCAAATCTTTACCAAATTTCAATTTCAACACTTTCATATTTTTTAAAACAGAGAAGTCTATCAATTGTATACTTAAGTCTAAAACTTTCATAAATCTACCTATATGAAACCATCTATTAAGGACCAACTTACACCCCACTCTCGCAACTCGGAAGCGCGTATAGGGCCACTTTTTCATGATAGCGCTGCAAAATCTAGAACTTTATAAACTATGGAAGAGGTAAAATTTTGAGTATTTGAATATGGAATGCGCCCGCATTCCAATTGTCTCCTCACCCAGCGCGACACAGGGATATTTCGCCGGTAGACGCGGCGGCGGCGTGCAAGATCCTGTCTCGCGCATACTCGCGGCGTGCCTATTCTATACAGCCAATTCCAGAATACTGCTGTGCTCACACAGACCTTTTCTTATAGATGTACATTTCATTCATATAGGTAATATAAGACGTTAATTGCTATAATTCTTATTTTTGACAGTCACTTTTTCAAGTTGTTGAAAATACAGTCGAAACTTGTTTTTTGAGGGCTTTAATGTTGGTCCCAACAACCATTTTTTTGGCGGGACTTCGCTATTTTGCAATAGTTTAATAATATTTACCCAAAAAACCACAGAAATAATTGATAATAGAAAAGTTGTGAAAAAGATTTTTGCTGCGCGGATTCCCGGGTAATGAGTGGTTATGAATAAGTTTTAGATAAAAGAATGGGAACAATAAATCTGAAAAATAAGAAATGGTCGAAGAATTCGTGTTTATGAAAGAAAAGTAGAAAGAGTTTTTTTAAGAGTAGATTAACTACAGAACACCCTAATACACCTGGCATCCAATCGAATCTTTGTTGCAAAAAATACCACCTGCATTTATTATTGAACTGAGCGTGCTGCGGATAAAGATCAGATCCTGCAGAAGAATGATATTTGCTAAATCAAAGGAAATGGTAAATAAGTATCATATTTTTTTTTCCAGTATTTTTAAGTTGTACGCGGCAACAACACTGAAACCGGTCCAAAAATGAAACTGGTTTCCAGGCCTTGCCTTAAGCCCCGTAGTCAAGGGAAACAAAAGTTTAGAAGCAGGTGCTGAACGATGTTTTCCATAACAAATGTTGCGTAAGATTTGTTCACCATTTAAACGTAATTTGGCCATGTAGCCACTAAACCACAGTATTACATAATATACTTGAAACTTTCGTGCGTAGCTTATTTTTGGCGAATCTGCCATTCATTGTACCGACTTCTTAAGTCTTATTCAAGGAAAACAAAAGTTTAGAAGCAGGTGCTGAACGATGTTTTCCATAACAAATGTTGCGTAAGATTTGTTCACCATTTAAACGTAATTTGGCCATGTAGCCACTAAACCACAGTAATACATAATGTACTTGAAACTTTCGTGAGTAGCTTATTTTTGGAGAATCTGCCGTTCATTGTACCGACTTCTTAAGTCTTGCGATTTCAAGTAGACGAAAACGTATGGTACTAATATTAGTTTTCAATTAAATCTAATTAATGAGGAAACTAGCAATCTGCTGTTAATCCCACTTTACTGTCCTCCACATAATTGGTAGAGGACTACCAATTATGTGGAGGACAGTAAAGTGGATGCAGGAGCATCAACATTATTCTAACAAACTGTGCTGTCATTGGATTCGTTGCCATGGTTCCCAGTTGCCATACTTTTTGGAGAAATCATTTTATCCCCCTGTCTATCGAACCTGTTAAAAATTTGCTTCTTCTTTGTTTCAGAAAACTTCTTTGTTTCAGAAAACTTCTCTTTTTCTCTCAAACGTGTTACTTGGGGTCGACCTTTTCTGTCACAATTTCGCGAAGTCCGTTTTTTGGGAAACCTCTCTTTTTAACTCTAGGTTTTCCATATGTGGCATTACAAATGAAGTTTTTGTTGTTCTTCCACGTTCTTTTCTGATAAATTTCGTTGTGGGATCGGGATCCAAGGCAGTAATCGTTTTTCCTAGAGTCTTAGCTTTTTTTCGTATAACAACTTTTCTAATGGAGATTTAATGGAAGTTGTTAAAAGCTAAATCGTGGTCTAAAATAAATAAAAAGATAAATAGTGATATTTAGTATACCAATTTCTGTGCTGTGCTGCTGCTTCAACGCCTTCAAGCTGTGATTGCTGATCCCCTTTTATAAGAACGCGCGGCTTTAGAAGCACTTTCTTGCAACCAGAATGGTATAAGTTTAACATCATACATTTATTCGATACCATTTATAGATCTTCTTCTTCATACACACTTATTACTCTTTCGTGATTTCTGTGTAACTACTCGTAGTTAGACTTTGATTAGGACATAGTAAGTCACAGAAACAGAGGACATAGATTAGGGTAGAAAAAAGCTTCACGTGGGCACAATCGCGACTAGAAGCAAGAAGCCCAATCAATGTAATGTGTGGGATAGCTATTTTATATTATCACTTAATTAAGAACCTCTTTTTTACTTAACTCATTCTGAAGCTCTTTAAGTTTTATAGAATCGCCAGCTCGGCGAATTTTTATTTCTCGTTGACTACAGATTTCATGTTGGTTATTTTCTAATATCAAATTAATTAGCTAGGCGACTTATAGCTTTTCAAAAGAATGTTTGGCTTCGGAAGCAACTTATAAATCATTATCAGCCTTGGCCTCCTCTCTAGGAGAGGGAATGGGCCGTAATCCACCACGCGGGCCCAGTGCGGGTTGGTGAATGTCACATGTCTTCGAATTTTTGGTTCTAGGACATGCCGGTTTCCTCACGATGTTTTCCTTCACCGTTTTGAGAGCAGAATAAAATAAAAATAGCTTGATTTTTCTTCTGCAATTTTGTTTCCATTTGACTATTGAGATGTTTAATCTTCTCTTTATTTATTTTTTTATAACTTAATTTTTAATAGATATTATTTAATCTATTTATTCTGTACAATGAACGATAAAAAGCGGTAAAAAGCGGAGGCAACTTACGAGAGAAGAACTAATAATTAAATAGCTTCTTGTGGTGTAAGTTTTCCATAACATAACGAAAAAATTGTTGAAAAAAGGAATTTTTTTTTTTTCGATAAAACAGGCTTCGGGGTTCTATCCAATTAAGATGGAAATATATAATTATTTTTTTACAATGTATTCGAGAGTTACTTAAAAAATTAACAATGGTTCGAGAAAATATTGCAACATATATTGCAAACTGAAGAGGACTTTATAAGCTAATTCGCAGTGGAAATTGAATCATAAAAATATAATTTATTCTTCAGGTTAAATGAGAGCAGTGGTGGCCGACTAGCAACAACCCCGACTGTAGGTCGCGGGTTCAAACCAAGCCAGGCGTGTTATTTTTGTGTTATTTATTTCATCACCACTGCTCTCAAAACGGTGAAGGAAATCATCGTGAGGAAACCGGCATGTTCTTGAACCAAAAAATTCGAAGATATGTGACATCCACCAACCCGCACTGGGCCCACGTGGTAGGTTACGGCTCATTCCCTCTCGTAGAGAGGAGGCTTGAGTCCCAGCAGTGGGAACATTATAAGGCTAATGCTATGCTATGAAGTGCTTCAGGTTAAATGCTAGATAGATAGTGTGTTCTAAACGTAATACAGCTAATTTAATACGGTAGAAAAAATCAAAATTTCTTCTAGAAATTATGGGCACGATTAAAGCTATACCTACAGTAAAGTCTCAGAGCGGTCTGACAAAACTTGTTTTCACATGGATGAAACTTTAGGTCCCCAGTAGCGTCTCATATGCTTTGATTACCTGTGTGCTTCTGGAGCTCCCCTTGGGGCCCCTGGTCAGGTACCAGGTGAGAAGGGAACTAAAAATAAGAGTAACTTAAATTTGTATGGCTGATTTCTATATATGTTTTGTAGAAAATTATTCTAAAGTACTCGTAGTATCATAAGTGTCCCCGTACGCAAAATACGCGCTTTAGTCGTGGAGTTGCGGATACCAGCCCGAAATACAATACAATCATAAGTGTCAGACACTTGGATCAAAACTTCTGTCAGACGCTTTACAAGCTCTACAAAAATAAAAATAAATACATGTCTGATTTTTAAATATATTATTAAGGTAACTATTACAAAGTTACATTTCATTAGTGTCAGACAAATTGTAGTGACGTGAGCAAACAATATACTGTATTTTTTTTTTTTAGCTGGTTGGCGTTTATCGAAGGTATCAGCATAGTCAGTCAGTTCGTCAAACCTAAGAGGTAATATTGATAGCAAGCAGAAGGCTTTATTTGCAGTAGCGCAGTCTACTTAATAATGCATGGTGAAGATTGCCCCATGGTGACCTAGTTAATGAAAATGGGGTTACAAATCGATAATGTCGGATTGATAGTTTCACAGACAACTTTTTATGTTTGTCGTAGCTATGGCGATTGCTCCACAGTTTTATTACCTAGGATGGTTTACTTGAACTTGAACAGTTACATATACCTATTAGCTTCTGCAGTTCTGCCAGCAACATCGCCCGCGTGTAAGTATGTGTTAACTATGTATCCAGCGGGGCCCCTCTCGAGTTAGACCGACAAAACTAGGGGCATTGCTTGGCTTGTTCGATATACCTTACGAATTTACTGATAAAATCCAATCTGCCTCAAACATTTTAATAAAAATTACGATTAAGCGCCTTTTTTATTGAGCGGTGCCCCCGGTTCTATTACGCTCGGAGTGTACCTCTCGATTCATGTATTAACTTCTAGGGATCTTAAACAGGACAGAAGAAATTCAGCAGAAAAAAAAAACATTGTTATGTATTACCAATTTATGTAGCTGATTTCTTCACAATTACCAAATTTTTTTGCGAGTTTTCTACTTTTTATTTTACATAAAAAAATAATCATTAGTAGTAGCCTTTATTTGTTGACCTTACATTTTATTTTATTTTACATACAAAATAATCATGATGGTAGATAATAGGCGCTTGATAAGGTAAGGTCAACAAAACAGGTAGTTATTTTTCCTGAAGGTAAGTATGATTTACTAATGCGATTGCTTAATTTTTGCTGATTGAAGGAAAATCAAAGATATCAAACCGCTATACATCCTAATATTTTCGAAATTTTATGAAATTAATTTTCATCAATTTCTATCAAAATGGTGGTTGAGGTACAGACGCCAGCACATCAACCTACCTGAATCTGTCAAATTTCTTTAATAGATTTTCAACCTTATCAGAATATTGGAAGGTTAATGTTCGATTGGTAAAATTTGACAGATTGGGGTAGATTGACGTGCTGGCGTCTGTACATTGGATTTTATCAGTGAATTCGTGAGGTAAGGTACATTGAACAAGTAAAGCAATGTCACTAGTTTTGTCGCTCTAACTCGAGTGGCCCCGCTGGATAGAACACACGTAGATAAGTAGGTTTCTCCATACAAACTTTTCACCCCTGTTTCAACCCTTTAGGCTGCCTGTCCACCGGAGCGGAGAAACGGAGACATTAACCAATAAGAATGCAATGTTAACGAAATGCGGAGATTTTTGCAATCCTATTGATTTATATTTAGGGGGTGAATTTTGGTAAATCCTCTCCTAGTGTCCTACGTTATAAAAACAATCTTTATGCAAAATTTATTGATGGGGGGACAGTTAGTCAACCAAGCTATAGGGAAAATCTGTAAAAAAAAATTTAAAAAATCTTAGGCATCCAACAATTTCAGCCCTTCAGTTCTTGGTTGACAACTATGCTTTAACTGGTAAGGACTGTTGTAAGTGTTCATGTATTTCGCGCAAAAGTCCATTCGCGCTAGTTTCGATACGCCCAAGTAATTTTCGCATAGCTGTCCATTCGCGCAAGTGTGATGATGATGCCATTTAGCCAAATTCGGCCTCAGCGACCGCGTTCCTTGGCTCCTCATGGATGGTGGCTATGAGCTCAGATGTTGCTGCTCTGTCATGTGCTCTCATGAGAATTGCATATATTTTACATCCTACTTTTTAGCGCAGGCTCTGTCAGAAATAAGTACATTTTCAAATCGGAAATCAGTACAATTCAAAATGATTTTTTATTTAGTAAAGCGAACAAACATGGGTGTGTAACCTATAGATAACTCGCTAGTGTGATGAGAGTGCAACGGAATCATATCCTACACCAACAGCAGCTTTAGATTCATAAATAAATAAACCATGCTAGCAACGCCCATTTTGCATGATACAATGCTAAGTAAATCTTCAAAAAACAGGGTTCGGCGAATTATTGTAAACGGATATACATAAATAAATATTATTTTGAACCTACTCAGGTGAGAAACGTTTGACGACCTACTTTGGGAAGGCGTATACGTAATTTGTATCTGCGTTATGAATCAATTAGGCACGCACCTATCCAGCGGGGTACACAACACACGACGACATAATCGAGTATGTTTTATCTAGGTTTTCCCTTGGTTTTCCGTACAATGGGTAGATGTGTACATAAATGTATATAAATATTAAATTTATAATGTCATGCATACAATTATGTAATCACAAAACGAAGATATAAGTATTAACATATTCTGGTGACCTTATCTTATAAGATTTTCCTCACCTACTATCTAAAACCTTAATTAAAATAGGTAATTAAAATCTTGTCTTGATGTATGCAAATTAGTGTTTTTGTTTCGTATTTGTACTCGTGAGGATCGCGTTTTATGTTATTTTCTGTAGTCCAGGATCCGTCTTGCAAGTCTACAGTGTGACGAAGCAATCTAATATTGAGTAAGCGGCGTAGTATTCCAATCAGTTTGAATCTGAACGGCCCGCGCACCGGGTCATTGAACCCTACGCAAACGACTTTAATCGCAACCACGTCAATACTTGGTTGATTCATAAATAAATTGATGCAATTTTCCCTTGCGTTGCTCTCCTTTGGCCGTTTTATTCCTCAGAATGAATAAACTATCAATCGCAATCGGAGGACAAGAAAAGAATCACTTCAGTCGATTGAAGTTTATAAAGACCTGTTGCGTTCATTCAATTTCACAAGCCTCTTGCTAATTGCGCATAGATATAAAACTCTTCAGTTTCTTGAAAACTTATTTTAGTTATGATGCAACGAAGCAATTCACTTGCTTCGTTTCCTTTCATTCCAGGGCCGTGTTTTCCTTTCAGATGCAAACCCGTAGGGTGAAACCTCAGCAAAACTGCAAAGATTTAAAATGTATCTATCAATTAATTCAACTTTCCGATTTTTTTTCCTATTTCTCCGTAGACAGTTTTAGTTGTTATCGTATAGGTACTACCGGCAGTTTTATTTTATCACAAAAGTTATGAATCTGCTAGATAACGGATAATAAGTGTAACTACATGTGCATATCCTCGATGAGAGGGGCTTCGTTAACAAGCAGCAAGGGGTCGACAAATCAACAAGATTGTTTGATTGCCTCACGACTAGGTCCCAGGGCTGATCTGTCTTTGAGCTGATGTTGTGTAAGTACTGATTTCAGACCGATTATACTTCATACTTACCATATCAGTAAAAAAAGAATTTGGTATCGTTAAGGATTAATTAGATTTCTTATTTCCAATTAGAACAGTCGAAACTAGTTTGAAATAAACTACACAATCAGCGCCTATGGCATGTCCCGCTCATGATAGGCGCCTGTCCCACGCCAGCGCCTACCAACATAGGCGCTTGCGCCAGTTTGAGCGCCTATCAAGCACTAGGTCATCTAACCATCACGTAGAACTGTCAACAAAATAAGTTGTTATCGCTTCATTCGTGTTTTTCAAGGAGCACACTTCCTTTACATTTCCGCGTCTGCCACTTTCATCTCCGTTCGAATATTCCGACTGAAGACTGGCTTTTCTTCCGATAGCAGGTAGAATTTCTTACAGGTACTGCTAACTGGAAGCAGATAGGAATAATGGAGTAGAGAAGAAGCCTTTGTTCCCAGGCCAATTCAATCCAAAAGGATTGAACTGGCCCTCCTCCCCCGCCGATCTCAACTAATAACTGCGCCGATGACGACTATATTGGGATCTTATAAGTTGACAGTAACTGCTTACTGTCAACCTATTATATTCCTATTTAGATATGTACTCGTACCTACGTTTAAAAATAAAATACTACTAATAATATAATACTATAATACTACTTGTTACTGTACTGATGAGAAGTTCTCGAGAAAAATTTCTAGGAGGCGAATACCATCAATACTCGTTACACCAACCAAATAACATTTTAGGGACTAAGAATTGCAGGATGGTCGGAAATACTAAAACCGTGGTCCTGGAACGCAAAGGCCAACTGAATTACAGGTGGGTTTTAGCCACTTCCCCCTTCACTCCACCCAGGGAGATATTTGATAGAAATTTGAGGTGCTCAGTTAATAATGATTCAAATTATTATTAACTGAGCACCTAAAAAATGAGAATAATAAAACCGTAGGCACCTAGCAGTAACATTGATTTTAGCAAATATTAAGCTTATTGTACATTAATGTATTGAAAGGGGCGTCGAGTAGTATATGTGAGGGGTGACACCCCTACCGTTTAGCAACTGTTGCTCCCAGTTAGAGGTCGTTGATTTGTATCTCAGCTCAGGCTAGGTAGGTACTAGGCAGTAGATGCATAAATATGGAGTATATCTACTAAATTAGGTAATACGTACTCGTATGTATATACTCGTATATGTAATAAATAACTAGGTAGCGGCCCACCCCTCATTCTCACGGGTGTCTTTCTATATCGCTCGATACGAGAATTAATATGATAAAACTGATTTTCGTTGACTTTTAAATATGTATAATGCTTACAAAAATGCACAAAAAATGCACGCCCATCGAATTTGGGCTCGTGTAATTCGTTTTGACGAGTATTTTGGTGCTAGATGGTAACCAGGGTCAGATCATAGAAACTCTAATAAGCACAATATGATAACCCTATCGTGGTTGAACTTTTTGACATGGTCTTAATGAATATTAATTATATAGGTATTGGCCGCGCTATAAAAGTTTGCTAAGAAAAAAATATTTTCATTTAAAACTTGTCGCAATGTACCCGTTTAATTGATTTTTTTAAATAACTATCAATACTAAAACTACCTAGATTTATATTTAGTTAGTTTTTTTCTTGATAATGACAATTTCTATTACTTTAATGCTAAAACAAAAAACCACAAAATATTCTTTTAAAATCTTATAAACTAAAATATGATTTCTCGAGTCCTCGACTTTTCTCGAGCTTCATTTCCCGGGAACAGAGCTCAAAGATTTTCCAGGAATTATTGGCTTAAGAGGTCCTGGGAATGAACCCTAATGCTATATGATACACGCTAATTTGCCATTTTGCTGCATGTGTTTTGCGCAATAAGACCTTGCAATTCTCAAATAAAAGAACCTAATGTAAATACTATCAATTCCTCATAGGTAGAAAATCATTGAAATCTGGATCATTACCGTCAAGCGTTACGAATGCTTCTCTTGGTCTGTTCAGATTGTAAACCGGTATTGGGCGCATTTTGTGAAAGAAAGGACCTCGTAAACTCTGTACTGCAATGTGGATTACGCCTTACGAGCGCCAGGCAGCTTATAACAGTTAATAATAATTATTGAAAATCAATAGTTGGGAAAAAATATGCGATTTGGGTTGAATTTTTCCCCCTTATATTTGGATTAGAAATACTTTAGACTAGTTCTTATCAAGTTCTTATAGTCGATTCTAAGGTTGTCTCATCTGGTAGATATCGCTGTCAACGATAAGACCGCCATTGTACCCCTTAAGTTTCTGTGAAATTGTTACTATTTTGGTGTACAATAAAGTTTATCCAGCCTACTACAGCCATCCTAGGGTGGGTCCTCGGAATACGCGTTGATCTATCCACTCTACTTTGGTAGGTTCGTCTAGGGTGCCACCACCTGGTGTGGCTGTTTAGGGATAAACTGAATAAATAGATATTAACGATAGGTAGTGGTCGAATTAAGTCCCAAAGGGATTGAAGCCTCTTACTTACCGTCCGCTGGGACTGCTCCGACCATCGACGCACGCAACTGGAATGGTCGAACCTATGATTTAAAGCTGATCAATGAACGCCGTTGACGCGCGGCACTAGAGCCAAAAAGAAATAGTCGTGTAAAAGTGTTTTTTAAAATGTATTTGCAAAAAAGATATATGTATAATTTACTTGCGCAGTGGTTAAATGATAGGTAATTGCTATTACGCTGCTTAGCACGGATTCGATTCCTGCACGGAATTTGTTCCGCGTATAGTTCTATGTCCTAACAAATAATTGTTCCAGTTTTGGGTGTCTTGTGTATGTGAGTTTATGTTTGTGGAAGCACCTACAATACACACACGAGTATAAATCCTAGTGCGTAGCTACGTTTTTATAGAATTTTTAGATATTATTTTTCAATACACTTGCGCAGAAAGTGGCTTTTATTGCACTACACTTAGGTATATAATGGCACCTGTTACCAAACTGTGACATTTTGATTACCATTACGCACTAGTGCTGTAATGTAGCTATAACCTTTTTGTTCAACCTCTTTGTTTGCAAAACAAATTTTGAATACGAAAAAATAAAAATTGTGGTCTATGGTCGTTATTTTAAGATGCGCGCGGTTTTTGGCGTAATTTTTTCGAGTGAAATTCATGCTCTGTATTAATAAAATAAAATCAAATACTACATTTTAAAATGTTACATCCATATTCTATTATCACTACGAATGACATTAACGTAAAAACTTTTCACACAAGAAAACCAACGTCGACTAGGCAATATAATCAAAAGACCATATAGCCATAGCCCAGCGCTCATAGGCAACAGATTTAATTTTTACCGCCATGTTATGAAACATTTTACTAGTTTTACCGTTGTAATATTAGTTAACTAAATGGTTTTTCTTCACAAGTGTATTGAAAAACGTCGTATGATACACGTGAGTAATGAATGGTTACCGTTCTTGGCTCTCTTAAGACCCTCGCCAAGGCTCGGGTCTTAATACCGCCTCGACGGTAATCTTCTACATTAAACACTTGTATCATAATGTACTATTATAAAAAATAAAAAATACATTACTAACATCAAAGGCGAAGAAGAAAGGTCGAAGTAGAAGTATCGATAAACTATAACTGATTTAGTATAATAAAGACAGGCTGGATAACTGATTTTCTGCCGTGTATAAGCTAGTTAGCCGGATATCCGGCCAGGCATGGCCTGATTTAAGAGCTTCACACAAAACTGCGATGAAATTCGATACGACGCAGCATTGCCTATAAATACCTATCTATAACACATGGTGCACCTTTGATAACTTGATGTTCCATCGTCAATTAGTTTTTGATATTTAAATCTTAGCTTAGGTATCGCTGATACCTAGACTAAGAAATAATAAGCCTGTGCCTGTGTAACACTTAAATACCACTATCAATAACCTTTCGACCTGGTTTATTGTACTTTGTAAACATTAGTAAGTTATTATGAAAGTATTATTTGTTCCAAGAAATTTGTTCAGTAATGGAAAGAAGCCTTAGAGAAGGTTCAGAGAGTAAGAAATTTATTTTCTTTTCATCGCTCTTTATTATTAATATCCTTTCAACCTGGGTTATTGAACTTTGTAAACATTAGTTAGTTAGAAAGTATTATTTGTTCCAAGAAATTTGTTCAGTAATGGAAAGAAGCCTTAGAGAAGGTTCAGAGAGTAAGAAATTTATTTTCTTTTCATCGCTCTTTATTATTAATATCCTTTCAACCTGGGTTATTGAACTTTGTAAACATTAGTTAGTTAGAAAGTATTATTTGTTCCAAGAAATTTGTTCAGCAATGGAAAGAAGCCTTAGAGAAGGTTCAGAGAGTAAGAAATTTATTTTCTTTTCATCGCTCTTTATTATTAATATCCTTTCAACCTGGGTTATTGAACTTTGTAAACATTAGTTAGTTAGAAAGTATTATTTGTTCCAAGAAATTTGTTCAGTAATGGAAAGAAGCCTTAGAGAAGGTTCAGAGAGTAAGAAATTTATTTTCTTTTCATCGCTCTTTATTATTAATATCCTTTCAACCTGGGTTATTGAACTTTGTAAACATTAGTTAGTTAGAAAGTATTATTTGTTCCAAGAAATTTGTTTAGTAATGGAAAGAAGCCTTAGAGAAGGTTCAGAGAGTAAGAAATTTATTTTCTTTTCATCGCTCTTTGAAGAAATCGCCTTGCGAAGTTAACAAAAAAGAACTTATGCCATTTAAAAAAATGGTTCTTGAACTGACAGATCTTACCTATAATTAAAATCATTTGCGTTGCAGGACTTGCAGGGTAGTTGAGTAGTTACGAGTCCGATAGGTACTTAGTTTTGTTGTAGGTTATGACACTTCACAGGACATTTTTCATTAGCATTATTGAATACGCTTCTGTAATGAAAAGAATCCATAGTAGTGAAGATTCAAAGAAAATTGATTTTTTTTCATTTAAGTTAATAAAAAGTGATATCATTAAAGAAAATGTTCATGTTCGATGAAAATGTTAATTATAATCATTTGCGTTGCAGGGTAGTTGATGTGTAGGACTAGGGTTGCCAACCGTACTATAATATATAGTATTGTACTATATTTTGAGTCTGTGTACTATATACTGCTGAAGAAATATATAGTACGCAAAAATACAATATTTTCAACATTTGACTGATGCGGTAGTGTATCCGAACGTATCTATCTTACTGCGTTGTCAAACGAATGTTTGATCATTAGTCTGCTGTTACCGTTCTTTGATTTTGGTAAATATTTTCAAATAAATATTGCTCTTTCCTTATGAAGTTAAATTCCCACATAAATAGGTATATATATCCGTCTATTTTTTGCTTTTCCGTAAAATACTATATTTTTTTGAAGTGTACTATATTTTTTTATAACTTAGTTTGAAAAATACTATATTTCGTCGAAGAAATGTTGGCAACCCTATGTAGGACGAACCCAGTGCAACGCAAGTCAAGGTGTCTTTGAATAGTCATATTATACAAGTATCATATGACATAGATTCCATATGACACTTGACAGGACATTTTGCTTTGACATTGATCTTCTGTATCTTCTCGTAATTGCTATGCGATAATACATATAATAAACATTTATTTTAAAATACCAGATTTTGTTCTATAGGTAATCGTCATATAAAGACATTTAAAATTGTTAAATAATGGAAATTGTCGAATAAAAACATATTATATCAATAATTCGGTTTTCGGATACCTACGTGATTCACAGCCGGCCTCGTGTATGACGCGTGCGTTGAACAACTAAAAAGTTGTAAGTTTTTATGCATTATGCAGCTCTCATAATTCACTTATAAATAAAGGGTTCAACGAGTTCACGAGATGCATCGCCGAGAAAGTTTCGCTTTCAGAAAGTCGCCCGCTGTAAGGGGGGTGAGAGGTGGCTATCGGCACGTGCTCGGCGCGTGGACTTGCTCGACAAATGAATCAACTGAGCACCTGCCTCACTCATGATGATAGAGACTATTCTTTGACATTTTACTACCAACCCCTCATTTTAATCTCTCAACAAAGGACCCAGGCAGCCATCAACAATTTTAATAAAATTCTAAAATTTCAATTGCCAAAAATTTTGTCTATAAAACAGATAGGCACACATTCTAAGTATCTATTTACTCAAAAACATTCAAGGTCTCCTTCTGATGGCCTTGAGCTAATCCGGAATGACGATTAAATAATAATAATGTTGTTCTCGTGGGCTCGCTTGCAGAAACGCGGCACATGCTCGCTCGTTCTTGTTTACGAACTGAATAATTGAATATCCCGAAACCTGTTACCCTGCTGTCCCAACTTAGTCTACTTATCTTTAACCAATTAAAATAACGGTGAATCATTCTCCTGTCTTTATGTGGCTTAGGTGAGACAACGCATAAAAAATACCGGCTAGTGTTAGTTGTCGGACCTCGCATAGGAATGAAGGGTTCTGAAGACGAAATGAATATTTATGAATTCGTATTGATTTTTATAGAGAAAGATCAAGTTATTTCTGCGGATATTTTAGACACACTGGTTTAAATCCTAAAATATCCATCAAGGGAGTACCATTGAACATAGCGTTTCCAACAATACAAACACTAGACCTATTATTATATTATAACGCCTACAAATACCTATTATAAGTAGGTATCATGACATCAATTAGTCATGACATACTCATTAGGGTTTATTTAAAGTATTATCGACAGATCAGGCAAAGATATTAACGGTATATCAGAGAGCAGTGGTGGCCAAATGGTAACCCCAATTGAACAGAAAGGACGGTAATCAGTAGTACAATATTCTACAATTAATCTAAATGTGTGATGTGATGTGATGGGGGATTGAAAGTATTATCTCGTCTGCCAAAGGCAATGGAACCCTTCCTCTCCGTGTCGTTCGCATGGGACCCCCTGCTTAGCTTATAGAATCTGAAGGGCTTTATTAAAAAGGAATAACAGATGAATACCGGATGATCTCCAACATATCATTTGTACGTTATAATAATAATGAGAATGAATCAAGGAGTCCGGAATGTGTTCGTCCTATGTGCATTTTACGAATTTGAATTTGGTGGACAATGGCCGTGATTGTGTAATTATTATTTATTACATAGGATGAAAAGAAAGAAACATGAAACATGTTTCAATATTTTACTACGTATTTTCTACCATCGGATCCTAAGCACAAGGCATAGTTCGAAAGATTTACCGTGACCCTTGACCACAAGGGATAACTGAAGGGGGAGAGCACAGCATAGCACAGCATAGCATAGCATCAGCTAATATAATGTTCTCACTGCTGGGACTCAAGCCTCCTCTCTAGGAAGAGGAGGGGCGATCAGCAAAAGCCTGACTCGGAGCTCAGGAGTCATTTGATGATTACCCCCTTAAAAAAAATGAGGTCTAGGTGTCTGAATTTACACGTTAACAAAAGATAGGCACAAAGATAGTTTAGGAAAGCCTACGCGGTACGCATCAGAATCTTTGACTAGTGTCTATGGATCATACAGAAGCTACTTAAATACGCGTAACAATGATGATAAAGTGCGCGATATGGTGTATAAAGCTGGGCGCCTGTCGCGCTAGCCACAACTTGGTTCGTGTGCGGGCGCGCCGGCTCAGGTATCCACAAACGTTGCATTTATGACTATGCTCGTGTTGCTAACTAATTTTTGTTAACCATACTTCATTTTCGTTTCTTAAAACTAATTTGGTTATCAATGAGCTAGCTTCCAGAGATACCCTAGTACGCGCCAAATAAACCGTCGTTGCTATGGTTACGCGCAGCCCTCCCCCCCGCTTCGATTGAGATTCTGAAATCTGTTGCTGGTCGATCGCCATTTTAGTTCAACTTACATGCCGCGTATTGTACTGGTGGTTTTTGTCTGTTTCCTTATTTTTTTAGACTGATCTTTCTCTTCATAATTTATATTTTTTTGTTAAGAATGGCAGGTTAGTATTTCAAGCTCGCTTAATAGCTGCGCAATACTAGGAACTTTCCTAGGAGAACTGAACTGAACTGAACTGTGTGCGTTTAAAAGCTATGCACTACTATAGCTTTTAAGCGCACACAGTTCAGTTCAGTTGGTACAGATTCCTTTCAGTTCGCTGAACGAACTACTGAGATTCTCTTTGTTAGCGATTCTAGAATTATTGTAGATCCCAAGGCAGTTGCAAATTGTTTAGAAATCATTTTATTTAGAAATTTTTTTTTTTATTTAGCCATTGTCAAATTGAGAAAATATGCTATAGGTCACTTGGAAATTTATTAGAAAAAGGATGTTCCACATTGCTTGTACAGTATTTAGCAGCATCGGCCCTGCCTTCGCGGTAAGCTTCGCTGTGGTAGTCCTACATTAATTCTCATCGAATCTCATCTCCATTTTACCGAGATCGCGCCTGTTTCTATGATTCCACACATTGTCCAGTTGCGTAGACGCTTGAAATACAAAATCTATATCTATCATTTTACATCACAATATCCACTAGGAAACAATTCACGAATAATTAAAACGGACACTGAACTTCACTCGAAGAAATCCCGCCAAAAACCCTATTTAGTACTTGTAGAACGTTTTAATAAAACTTGACGCTGCATCATGTTCATTCTTTAATTTTTTTCTTCCTGTTTTGACTGAACCACTGAATATTGTACTGCGTGAATCATCTACGTATTAATCACTGATCCCTTCTTACAAGAAAGAAGGTTTACCAAAAATTACTTACCCCATATTTATAAACAAATAAAACTAAATACTTGAGTAAAAGTAACTACTATTTTGTATTTTATAGTTAAGAAAAATTTGAATTTTGAATGTAGATTTCAAACGTCAAGTAATGACATAATAAGATTTTACTTAGTAACAAGCAAATACGATTGTTAGAGCGTCGCAATTTTCAGTGAGTTTCTAAAAGCAAATCAATCAGGTGCCTGAACACGGTAGGTAGCATAGGTACCTAATAACCAAGTAAATTATCGACTTTAACATAGTATATTTTAGGTTGATTTTTAATTGACCATTAATAGTAAAATGGACAATAGAAAAAGTATGCGTTTCAATGGAATTTGAACATAGTAAGACAGATTTTTTTGTTCCAAAATTTAAAAATATAATTATGTATAATATTTCTAGGTGATCTACTGAATGGCTTTTAACATTTTTTAATTACTTCCAAGTTCCATCACAGTGGATTTTTCATGTGAATAAAGAAAATGGAACTTAAAAATCTGAATATAATAAAAATAAATATGTAAAACAGTTCTGACCTGAGCAATTTGTGCACTGCGTCCGATGGGAATTCGAGAAATGTGCCGTTGTATATGTGTATACCTTGGTAAGAGAGGTGCTGCTGATGCACTAGATCTGAACTCTATCCATCCCGAAGATTTTTTTTCGGATTCAGATCAGACTTAAAGCGGCAGACGCTCTTTGTCTGAAGCCCTTTAAATACATCTTCCCTTGGGTTCCATAACAAGCGCGGTAGAACGTTTTGATATAACTGATCTTCAAATTAATTGAAGTATAGAGTCTAGACGTTCATTTCCTTCTTACGTTCGTTAACGTATGTATTATGTATATGTAAGTATCGTAGATTGAACAACTCAGTCAGCCAATAGTAGAATTTTCTGGTTTGTATCAGTTTTTGTTCAATATCAAACTCGACTTTTTTATGGTAGGTAAGGACAAATGCCCCCCGTGGAGATTCTTACTGACTAAAAACCTACCCCGTTCCTTCGTTGCCTATCGTGCCGAGGCCGGGTATTCCTTTCGGAACACCACAGCAGGCTTCGACCCTGCCTGCCTTCAGTTAGCAGGCTGGGCCTCTACGGTTTGCTGACAGCTCCTTGATCAAACACGACGTTGCAAATTCTTACTTTGTTATTACCGGAATATTCTCTTACATAAACTTGATTCCTTCCATCTTATGCGTTCTAATTTAAGAAGACAATTTCCTACTTTAATCCTCCAAGGCCTGTAATTTTTATATAATTACCGCACCGCGACGTCACTCAATTATTTTTTTTGGCAAATAATATTATTATTGCTGACTTCTCCCAGCGGCGCCGGCGTCACCCGCGTGTTAATCCGTTTCTGCATACAAATTTTGTAACCCCGTTTCATCCCCTTAGGGGGTGAATTTTGGAAAATTCTTTCTTATCGGATGCCTACGTCAAACGAAGAACATGCCCTGTTTTAGGTTATTTTCATATCAAGTTTCAGGTCTTAACAATCAACGGTTTAGGCTGTGCGTTGATCCGTCATTCAGTCATTCAGGACAAAGCTTTTTATAAGTATACATTAACAATAATGATTATCATCGAGTTTTATACGGATTTATATTTTTGAAACGTGACAGACAGTGCTCAGGGGTTATTGCTCTTAGTTGCCCCTTATCTACTTACGTCAACTGTAACTTCCGCACGGTACGCGCCACGCTGCGTCGCGCTGTCGACGCCAGCCCTTCTGAGCCCGAACGGTCCTGTCGACTTGTCTTGTTAGAGTATCGACCCTTTTTAGTTTTACCCTCGTTTTCCTTTTATTTGATACTAGCTTCTGCCAGCGGCTTCGCCCGCGTGAAAATAGTTTGTTTTTTTTTATACAACCTTTGTTTGTGTGACAGTTTCATTCCCTTAGGGAGTAAATTTTGGAAAATCCTCTCTAAGGGCCGGCGCACACGGGCCACCGGCTACAACTACAGAACACCGCCACCGGCATATTTCCTGTTGGTTTCGTACATTAATTATGGACTCGCCGCTCACGGTTGACGCCGGTGGCCGCCACACGCTTCAAAATGCCGTTGCTCACTTCTTGTGGCCCGAGCTACGTTTAATGGCTTAAACTCCGATACAAAACTGTGTCACACGTCACTCACCCATTTAAACCTTCGTCGACAGAGTCCATCATGATATTGCGCATATGGGTTTAAAGCAAACGCCGCCACGAGAAGCTAGAAGAAGCGGCCACTGGCCACATGTGGCTGGTGGCCACTTCTAGCGTCCTATGACGGCGTTTGTGGCTGTGGCATGTGGCTCGTGTGCGGTGACACTTAGTACTCGCGCTCGCCTACATCTGAAAAGGAAACCTTGTGTTCAAAATTTCCACTCTCCTAGGCGCTGTAGTTTCGGTTTCGGCTGTGCTTTGATATGGCAGTCGGTCAGTTTCTTCTTTTATTTTATTTGATACATAAATGCGAATACATTTTGTCTTTTCAGGGTTATAGGGGTGACTATTTGCATTTTCTGCAAAATGTGTCGAAATGGTGTGTCCATTTCAACACGCAATGAATACCTAGGTTATTTTGTAATGACAAAATAAAAGAATACCTGCGATCGATCGCTTTCGTGTATTAGGCTGCTTTTTCACCAGAGATATGCTACGCAGCCATGCTGCTAAGCTGTGAAAGTATGTGACAGTTTCTACTGATACTAAGCTATGTAGCGGTGAGTGGTCATCAAAAGCATCCATAGCAACGTAACATAGCACATCCCTGATGGAAAGCACCCTTACATGATCTGTGTAGGCTTTCAACTTTCCTTCAAGAAGTCAATTGAAATAGCTGGAAATCTTGTCCATTGTTCTTTTTATAAAACTCAATACTCAATACTTTATTGCGTTCCAACCCAAGGAGCTCTTGTCGCAAAAAGACTGTGCGGTCCATAGATATAAGAATTATATTTCTATGTTGTGATCTAGATACTTATTAAGTACATCTGGGATAGTGAGAATTTTATACATTTTAGTGTTTATTTTTTTATTATTATGACTACCTCCAATATGAAATGAAACATAACAAGGCAATTTAAATGCTAAAAACACGCATTCATATAAAATCCTCTTCCTTGCGCTCATCCTTTGATTTGGAACTAGATTAACTAGATATTTGGAACTAAAATAAATTTATTACATATCTTTTTCTCATACATTGCTTGTCGAGGAGTCTCCAGTTAGACATAGAAATGCCTGTATTTGAAGACTCCGCTCTTCCCTTACATTATAAATAACTAGGCAAACAACAAAAAAAAAAGAAGCTAAACTAAAAAAAAGTAAGAAAGAAAATACGATAAATTGTATATGTGCGTGAGTGTTTTAAGTGTGTGTGTGTTTGTCTTAATGTGTGTCTGTATGTGTAAATATGTGAGAGAGGTGTTTTGAATATTATACATTGAAAATCATTTTTTCATAACAAGATTTTATAACGATATACCTATATACACATAATTAATACTCAAGACCATTCCAAAGAGCTCAAACACGATAGAGATATCTATAGCCACCTTCCGGTTCCGTCATCAGATCAGCTCCATTTTCCGCGTCTTTATAATACTACATTCTCATCTGATTTACAAATGCATGCAAAATTTCAGCTCAATCGGTAACCGGAAAGTGGATCAAAAATTTGCAAGATTTGATCACAGACAAACATCGGACAGGTGAAACAAAATAAAAGCTTTTAAAATAGTAAGCTGATTAAATAGTTTTTTTTTTGTATATCCTATTCGTATACTTACTGTGCTATTATTAGGGACATTGTATAGGAATACTCGATGTAATACTGCATTTTCGCTGCAATACTACATTTCCGCTGCAGATACTGCTGCTGATATTAATACATATTTCCACGAAATATGTATTATTAAATTCTCTCGCTTCTGAGGAATAGTTGCTTGAATAGTTGCTCGCTATAGCAGAGGAATGGATGCTTGTAAAGGTAGGGAACTGCTTTAGCCGATACATTCCCGCCTAGGATACATGGGGTACATAACTATTGCATTATGATGCTACTATCACGACCTGCCGCGAAAACATCGCGTTCTTTGTTACTGACACATACCAGCGTCAGTAGTGACACTTTGTTAGACGAGACATTAGTACGATAAGGCAAAATAAAACGATTTTAATCTTTGTTGTATCCTAGCAAAATTAAACTTCACTAATTTGAATTGAAACTAACACGTATGACGTGCAAGAGACTTTCAACCTTAGGGACATCTCGACGAGCGTTATCTGCTTAGTTTTTGGCGGGATTTCTTAAGTGAAGTTGCAGTGAGGCTGTTTTGATTATTCGCGGATTATTCCTAGTGGATATCGCGATGTAAAATTGGTATAGTCTTGTATCTCAAGTGTGCGCAACTGGACAATATGTGGAGTCATATAAACGGCGCGATCTCGGTAAAACTGAGCTAGGAAAATTTTATTGTGGTTTTGGCTACCTCAGCGAAGTTTGCCGAGAAGGCTGCCACTGCCAGTTCAGTACTTTTTGCGTGAAAGTGGAACAAACATCCATACATACAAACTTTCGCGTTTATAATGTTAGTAAGATTTACTATTCGAATATAAATTTGGAAAGTGAATTCGAATATTCGATTGCAACCTCTAGTCCGAATGCAGCGCTTCTTTGTTATTCCATAAATAAAAACACGCGGCCGCAGCGTGGATGTAGCGCAGCAGTCACGCGGCTTTTTCCGCTAATTTGAAGGCGCCCTAAGAAGTAAGGTCTAAATTGAAAATAAGTCAAAACACTTAACGATTTTAAAACTGATATTTAAATGACAAATATATCGCTGGAAGCATCGAAAATTGATGAAAACGCTCCAATGAACTCTTGTAACATAAAAATTACCAATGAATACAACTCTAGAATTTTCCTGACCGAATATTTCATGAAAACTTGATATTTTCGGATGATAACTTCATCCGAAAACACCACGTGCCAAATAGGTACCATTATTATTTACAAGCAAACCAACACTGAACAGCAAATTATAAAAATAACTAGTGTCCGGCCGAAACACGGTTTTGAGCCGAATCCGAAACCGTAACCGCATGTTCGGCGGCTCCTCTTCCAGTATCGGTCGTAAACGAAATTGACGCGTTGTAACAGAAAGACCGTCCAAATTAAAATCCTATTACGATATTGTTATTCTTACCTATGTTTCGATACCCGTAACTATAAAATAAAGCACAACTTGCTTTATTTTATAGTTACGGGTAAGTTTCTTAAGATACTAAACAAATATTACACAAAAATTATAATACACAGACGTACGAAATAGTCAGTTTTTGAGCATAATCCGTCAGCATAAAAGCGCTAGTTTCGCTCGAGCCGAATATTCAGCCAAAACTGGCCGAAACCGAATCTTCGGTCGGTCTCTAGTGATAACACGACATATATAGTCCTCTATTTTTGATGATATGAATGTTTTTGTAGTATTTGTAGTAACTAATAATAAAAGTGCAAAGAGGCGGGGTGGGTGCATATGCACTGTAGGGGCGAGGGGTGTGGCCGGCGTGCCATTGGCCCGGCGCGCTGATTCTTGCATAACGTGCAAGGGTTGTTACCGCTATAGATAAGTGATAACAGCGATCATCGAGCTCGGGTACCGGGCCGGGGCCTTGGTGGCTAATCGTATATTTGTCTTCAACATTTCCAAGTGACGTAAAAATACTTCTGAATAAAACGCAGTCTAAAGAAGAAGGAAGTCTTTGCAAAAAATACAGTCGAATATTACTAGTTTTTTCAAAGTGTGACACAATCTGTACACAATTTCTCAATTCAGTGTACTAACCTATACAGATAGTTGGTGGTACGTAACTCAAAGAAAATTCTGTTCCAATAAATTAAGGCCTCCCCCTCCTATGCCACTACCACACTAGTGAAGTGAGCATCATTCGGCAAAGATTGACCTATTTGATCTGAAAGTGCGAAAAAAAAAAATGCTACAATCTTTGTTAAGCTTTTTTTTAAATAAAATTTAAGATTAACAATGCAATTTGAAATGCACAAACATTCAAGTCAAAATTTTGATTAAAAATAAAGATTGCCATTTTAACAAAACATTTAAATTGTTCGTTCAATTAAAATTTGCGTTTATGAATTTTATGAAAAAGCCGTATTACTTTACTAGTTTTGTTGTTGTAATAATAGTTAGCTAAATTATTTTCTTCACAAGTGTATTGAAAAACGTCGTATGATACACGTGAGTAATGTATGGTTACCGCTCTTGGCTCTCTTCGCCACGGCCCGGGTTTAGTACCGCCTCGACGGTAAACACTTACGTTACACACTTGTATCACAATGTACTATACTATTACCAACCACAAATAGCAGCACAGTTCTCTTTATTAGTCAAAATACATTTTGGAGATAATCAAATACAAATCTAATTTTATAGGAAATCCAATAAAAAGGTAGCCTTAAAAGAAACATTATAAGTTTTAATATTTACCCAGGTAAAAAGAGCAATGAACAAAAAAATCCAATTGAAGGAATGATGCTTTAGAGAGAAGGAAGTGTATTGGCTTCCGTAGTCTGGAACGAATCTATTCCTAGTTATACCGGTATCTTTATTTTATTACGTTAAAATAAGGTTTAAGTTAGCTTGTACCGAGGTGTACTGAATTCGGTACACTTGTGCCTGAAAGGTTAAAACGAAAGTCCTTATCCGCATGTCTTTTCACGATAAAATCTAAAATCACTGAATGGATTTGGTTTTTTATTTTGGAGCAGTCTTTTTACCAATAGACGAGTGATTCATGAGGAAGGTTTAAATATAGGTAGCTGCCTTTATCCAATATAATACACGCATAGGTACTTATAAGTAGTAGAGAATTTTAAATATTCGAAACACTCGTACAAAGCTGAAGCGTGTCGTTCGTTTTATATAAATCGAGCAGCAAGAAATGTCAATGTAGGTATTGAGATTTTCTTTTACCTGCTTATTATTACTGCTCCAATAAACCCCGGGCCTTCATGACAGGCACCAAACAACCGTTAAAAAGGATTTGAGAAGTATTCGTATTTTATATCGATGGGGACTTATTTTGCCTTCGTTCTAGCGAACTACCCGTCCTAAGTTACCTACCTGAATGTAATATCGTCCGTTATTTTTTTTTAACAGGCTCCTCCGAAAGCTTTGGAGTTTGCTTTGAAATTAGTTATCGTTAACACATGTTGGTTTATCTTTTTTTACGATGAAAGCCTTCACGATTGTCCATCCACCCCTGGATGGACAATCGATCCGATCCAATCTTTTGTCTTGCCATTGTGACAAACTAAAAAAAATTTGGACGTTTCTTATGACAAAAATAAAATATTTTAGTCCGTATCTGGTGCTGACGTGAACTATATAAAGTCCGAAGTATACTTGAACAGTGAACTTGACTCAATAAAGCCTGAAGTAGATAAAATTAGTGGTGGACAGCTATTAAAGATGTAACCTACTTCTGTATCAAAAATACGTCGTTTTAGTGCTTTTCATAATTGTCATAAAAACTTTCTAAATAAATACATCTTTACTGTGAACATAACCTCTATACACATAAACTCGTTCTACCAAGCCTACAAATAAATAATACTAAACATGCCCTTAGTTAAATCACGTAATAATGCAACGTGGGTGGTGGTGTGAATTGGCGACCTCAACAGTCCTTGCGTAATCTGTTGGGCTGTTTCTGTTTCCGCCTCTCCTATGCGCTTTGAGATGTCTCGGAGAATTACAAAGAGAACAGGTTCTAAACTGATTTCTAAAGACCCAAAGGACGTTGGTTCGGTAAAAACTGGAATCTAAGTATAGTTGGCGGATTTTGACGCAACGCCCTTGAAGGCAGGCATATTGGTGCTTCACTTCACAAACATCCCACCACAGATATTGTACCTACAGTCTATTCAATAATCACCGCCTTTGTAAAGCACCAAACGAATGTTGAGTAAAAGCTGGAAATCAACAGGTTGGATGGCGCTGCGAACGTTGCGAGTTTCGGGTTGTGTAATTCTTTTATGACGGGGCTAACTAAAGAAAAGTATCGGATGAAGGGCGCGCGTTGTCCTTGCTTGGGGTTTAGGTGGTTCCTGGTTTGGTATGTACTAAATACAGATTTTGAAAATAGTGTTTTCGACCTTTATTGTTGCTTGAGAGGTCTCTGTTGCTTCGCTCGCCTCCGCCATTTTAATGAAAGGAATCCATTGCTTAACCCTTAGAATACCGTAATTAGAGACACAATAGGTGTGCGGACACCGGTGTTTGATTGGGGCTTGACAGTTTAAATACGCGTCTCCTAATATCGGCTCACTATATTATAGTTCAGATGGAAGCAGAATACTTACACATACGCATGTGACAAAAATCCCGTCAGTCGGTCTTCTATTTTCTACTAAACTACTACTTCTAATAAATATAGCAACTTCTTTATAATTCGTACAGTAATTTCACGTGCAACAATATTTACTCACGATTTTGGTTCGTTTACGTTCATCAGTGATTTGTGAGGTCCTACGGTAGGACCTCAAGTGTAGCTGTGGTAGGACTCCTACCTCGGATTCTAAACATGATCCAATTTGCGACCTAAATAGAACTTTTACAGAGATGTAGCGATATAGGGTGTATAGCGCTCGCACGTCTCCCATTCTATCACATCATGGGAAGACCATTTTGAATGACATTGTCAATTATGATGTGGACAATTTGATATATTATCTACTCTTATACCATAAATGTTACTCTTCTTATGTTTTGTTATTTTGTAGCGTTTTTTTATCTTTCTTACTAGGGTAAACTTCCGGGCGCTACTAAAAACCACCCCCCAAATCTTGAAAAGCACAATCAGTATTCAGTCGAAACAAAATATCTTCAGCAAAATTTTGGTAAAAATTGATTTAATCCGCGGGGTGTTTTCTTATATACATTGATGAGGTTTTATTGAAAAATTTTAATGTTTCAGAACTTAATAAGTCGTACCTTTGGCACGCGAAGGTTTTGTTTTAACATTGTCTGTATTCAAAAAATTTTTGACTACCGCTTAGTCAGTAGTTTTTCTTCTAAGAATGGCAAAACTCAAGGAACAGCGAAGCGCTATTTGTACTTTACGTGAGGAAAAGGATAAACTGATCACAATCATGATTAAAATTATATACCACGGAAATCAATCCTTACATACTGAAATGTGTAAGGAATATCAGAAATACATTATTCCAGTTTCATGGTTGTTTGTCTCTTTTAGACATGAGCCTACTGTACTATTTTTAGGAACTTCTGCTGTTGAACCGCATACTCTTGTGCATAGGCGATCTAGATGATCTAAAGTTACCAATTTTCACTGCGTTACTTATTTAACACCTCACCTTTAACCCTTTTTTTAATCCTCGAGGTGGGTAATCATCAACTAACGTAACATGTGTCGCTCTCGGTGGAGCGAGGGAAAGTGTCAGGATTTTTACTGCCTAAAACCCACTTGTTTTACAACGCACACGGTAACTATGTATTTCGATCGAACCTGCAGCCCTAGCAGGCATCGGCCCTACTGGGGGCCCGCCCATTTGACTGACATCCTCAAAACTCCTTTCTGTATACTTAAGCTGGTTTTCATGTTGTGTAAAAATAAGTATGATCTCCAAACTACGAGCTTTGTCAAATCAATTGACCCACTCAGGGCCCCCTTAGACTATTTCATTAAAAAAATTAAAAAAGGAATTTAGATCTCCCACTTAGGATGAATAAAACATTGGCTGACGCATATGGTGAATGTTCGAGGTAGCCCGCGAAAATTCAAACATTTTGCAGATCAGTGTCAGGTTCTATGTTCGTTAAATTTGACTTGCAGCCGTAACAAATGTGGCTTTACTGAATCATATTCATAAAAATCATCAATGCAATCCTCTTTGTACGTATAATTCAAAAGATGACTATTTCATGATAAAGTCAGTCTTTATCGCGAAATAACATGATCTGCAAAATGCAAAAAACTTACGAATTTGAATTTTCGCGGGTTACCTTGAACATCTACCTAAGAATAAAAAAAAAATCGCAGATTCTTTGCTTTTTTTAACAATGACCGTTAGTAGGCAAATATTTAAAACGTTTGCAACCAGAGATAGTATATATAATTTGACCCTTTTTGTCGGACAAAACGTTTTCTCCAGCTCAAAACCTGATCGTCAATTAATTCATATTTCGGAGGGGTTGCCACTGAAAGCGGATGCCATCTAACGATCGTAACGACCTCGCGGTATTATTATTTGCGTTATTTATATATAAAAAAAAACATGCATTGTTCAGTTAGTTAGGTAGTTCGGTCTTCTTACCTTAGACATACGTGAATGATTAAAAATTGTTCAATGCGTATCTATGTATTAACAGAGAGAATAAGCAGTACATACTTGCTTTTAAATGTAAGTATTCTATTCTAAATAATTGCCTATTCTGGAAATTGAGCTAATTAAATGCAACAGTCTTAATAGAGTTTCAAAAGTATATCACTACATAGTATAAAACAAAGTCGCTTCCCGCTGTCTGTCCCTATGTATGCTTAGATCTTTCAAACCACGCAACAGATTTTGATGCGGTTGTTTTTAATACATGCATAATAAATTTAATATCACCATTGCACCCGTGCGAAGCTGCGGCGGGTCGCTAGTTATAAATAAAGTTAGGCGTTAGTTGGAGTTAGTTAGGGTTAGTTAGGTTAGGTTTGGTGGGGGTTGGCTTGATATCTGCCGATATCAATGCCGAAGAGTCGATTAAATTCGATAAATATCGATTACACACTCACTCATTTCATCGTCTGGTGCTTATAAATTTTTGGTAAATTGACTGTGATATACATATAGAACGCTACAGCTATCAATATCGCTTTGATGTCAGTAGTTCAAAGCTTCCTAAAGAATCTATTATGAACTCGAATCATTAGTTTTTTAATTTGCAAAGTAGAGAATTGGAGCAGGTCCTGAAGTGAAAGTACCTTATATATTGTGCTAGATAATAATTTTTACGGAATGGAAACCAATATTTTTTCAATACACTTGCTCAGAAAGTGTTTCACATAGGAAAACAAACGACTAGGTAATATGATCAAAAGACCATATAGCCATAGCCTAGCGAGTGCCTATGAAAACAGATTTATTTTTTTACTGCCATCAGCCATGTTATGAAGAAATTTACTAGTTTTACCGATGTAATATTAGTTTATTCACCAGTGTATTGAAAAACGTCGCATGATACACGAGAGTAATGAATGGTTACCGTTCTTGGCTCTCTTAAGACCCTCGCCACGGCTTGGGTCTTAATACCGCCTCGACGGTAACCTCCTACATTACACACCTAATGACTATTAACGCACCTAAAATGGAATTCGATTTTTTTGTAAAGTCGCATGTCGCGACCAAGAATCGAATCAACTCCCAAAGGTTTATAATAAGACTGAGATGCAAGCGAAGTTTTGTAATAGTATCACACGAAAGTGACGATATGTGCTGCAGCCAATTTATATAGCAGCTGTTGTACTCCGCGATTTCACCCGCATCTTTGATAACTGCCAGCCGCCGTAGACCTTAGCTTGATGTTAGGTATATAGCATATAACAACACCATCATTTTTTTCAATTCGAACCAGTGTTTAGTACACAGCTAATAAGTTGAACCTGCTTCGCCCGCGACTTCGGTTTAGATCCGAAAATCAGTTACTGCGCATTCAAGGTCAACCGCCATGATGGTTCAACTTGTGTGTCAAGGATTATACCCATTAATACCTATTAGTATCGATACACCACGGAAAAAGTGCATATTTTTCAATATTTTTATCTGAACTAACTCTGTCATAATTAGTAAACCCCACCGATTTGTAATTTAAGCATTTTAAGTTCAATATTTGTCAGACTTTTTTTTTACGTTTCGCCCTTGTGAATAATTATTATATTTAAGAAATAAATAACAATAATATTTAGGATTAGATTTTGATACGTTCTTATCTCAAAATGGTCAAAAATCCGTCGAGTTCTTTTGTCGATCTGCAAATCAGTACTGTAATAAACGTTGTTTAATTAAATCTGAAATAAAAAAAGACTTTTTTAATTTCAATAAAGGCAGTCTTTTTTATTTCAGCTTCTGCACGAAACTCATATGAAAATAATTTATAGCACAAAGCACCCGGTGATAGTGCAGCAGCTACATAATACAGACTTAATAAATTTAATTAAAACAAATTTTCAAATATATTTTCCAATTTCAAAGAATATACACCGTACATAAAAAATACCTCTTTTTAATATTAGAGCAGTCAGGTATCAGATAGTAATAAGAGACATTACCGGTGAGATATTATATTTCTGGGATGTCCCCAAAGCATGCGAGTGTCGTGGATGTTGGAGGTCAAATTAACGCCCGCGGCCTAAGCAGCTGGTGCAGTCCCGGCACAATGGGAATGCCAAGAGTATGTTGTAATGTGTATTTTGGACAAGAGGGGTTGTCTCCCCAAACTCGGCGCGACAACGGTGCACAGCTGCCGTCGACGTTAGAACAGCGTTAGATCCCTATTGGCAACACGCTATTCATGTGTTTTATTTATTATAATAAATTATTATCCATTGATCAAAAATATATTCAAACTCCTTTCAAACTTTTAACTTTAGATTTAATAATTCCTTTTAAAACTAATTGCTAGTTAAAATTTTCGAAGATTATATCGAAATTCTCGATAAAATCATCGAAAATTTTTAAAAATTTCAATATCTTACTAGGAATGCCATAGATATGATATGGCGTCGTCGTCGTCAGCAACCACGGCTAACAAAACATTCAAAATCGTAGCGTACTCTAACAAAAGAATCGTTTCTGCCGCCTGCCGATGAAAAAACAGGATCCCTTTTTTTTCTAAGTTTCTTTTATTTTGCATCTTCGGTTGTGTTTTGAAGGTCGCGGTCACAGCCGCAACGCGGAGATTCAAATATGGACGTTTGTGTAAGAAAACATGAAGCCTATGCTAGCTATGGAATTATTTATTTTAGTTTTCGAGAGAATTGTTAATAGGTCTACGCAATGGTCTACCCATTTTTGCACATTATGTATTTTCCTGAAGGGCTGCTTTGCGCCGGGCTTTGTTCGTAAGGTAGTCAAATTGTTGATTTTTAAATCAACACTCTGTATTTTACAACTAAACACAGTTATTTAACAGTTGAAAAAGTACATAAATAAAAGTATGGGCACATAGGACATAAAACTGGAATCTGAAATAACACCTAGGCAGGTGTGCTTGAATTGGCTAAACTTCTTCAATGTTCTTCATTGTTTGGGATGCACTGTGATGGGGAGGGGGGGGTTAGTATGAATTTCCTAAAAATATTAATATCTACGTATGTTACCTACCTATTTATTTTTATTTGAAATGTATTGCAATCAATACGTTATGTACATACTTAATTTAATAATACGTACAGATATTTGGAGGTTACCTAAATGCTTAGTTTATCAGTCATATGAGGTTATTACAGAGCAATATATCGCTTTATTCTGAGCTCGCTACCACCATGAGGACCCCAGGAATACGGTGGTTCCGGCCGAAATTGGCTACATTTCAACATCATCAAATGCTAAAGATGAAAATCAATCATGATGATAATTTCAACCTGAATGATGGAAACTCCTTAATAAAAATGAAGTGCTCTGCATAACTCCGTTACATAGGCGTCTGTATAAGGTACGTCTGTAAGTAAAATAATGATTCATACAATGACGTATATGTATGTGTAGAGGTAGGTATAGCGTCGGTTTAGTGCAAGCGTTCTGGATTGAGCTCTTGTGTTGTTTAGTGGGCCCGTTCTCGTCGCTCGTACGCACGCATCGAGTATGCGACGTCCCACCTAAAAAATCGGTCGATACGTTGTAAATATTTCAAAAATACTTTTCTTTAAAAACATTTTTTTTTTTTTTCGTTTTTGTTCTAAAGACAGCGCGGGCTTTACGTCTTTGCTTTTTTTTTGGATTATTAAATAAACGTTAGAGTAGCCGATAAGCGTTCGTTGATTCGATTCGCGTAGTGGAACATCAGCGTCAGCCGGGGCCCAGGTTTCTGATCTTAGTAACTTTGGGCCTTACCCTCGCGTAAGGGCAGGATAAGCTATTTGAAGGGCGTTTTCTCCTTGGAGCAACGTCTCGTCTACTTGTAATTTTAAGGTGAAGCGGGACACGAGGCGGGCGACGCCTGTACCAGACGAAGTAGGCGGTGTCGGGCGACCGCCCTCCGCGGGCCCCGGCCGAGCGCTGTGGAAAACGCATGGGCGCGGGGCGCCGTCACACGGACCCACTAACAAATATACTTCACGAACCTGTTATCGCTCTTAGTGATTGACCATCAGTTCCATTTTGTCGATATTAGTTATAATCAAATTAATTAGAAATATATAAATTAAGAAAATTCCATTTGGAAACTACCCCATTATGATCGTATAATAGGTACGTGGTACATTATGAATGTAAAACCAAAATGTTATGAGCTTATAACTGTATTTAATGGTATTTACACAGAAACCGTGACTCGGATATTTTTTTATTATACAGAACCTGTTAAAATCTATCAAATTCTGAAATAAAAAAAAAGTGTTCCCGGAGCGCATAAACGCTTCGGAGCGTCCGTGCGGCAGGGTAGCGTGCTGCCTGCTGCCTTGTAGTGGCCAATGCTAACGCAACGCTTAAACTACGACTGTAAATACAGTAACGCTATTCATGATAGATATTCGTATTTTTGGTTTTTTGTAAATCCGCTTTTCTAAATTACCAGAATATGCGTGTCACGACGTTCATAATGATATATAGAAAAACGAGACATTAGTTTATGTTTTAAGTTACGTATCAGCCATTTTTGCGCCTAATACTGATTTTCATTTTCATTTTCACTAAAATTTAAAGCTTGGAATATAATGTGTAGCGCAAAAAAACTAATCTCTGAAGAGTTGGACTTCACTTAGGCAATTTTTGTAGGCTGTCGAAGTTGGTAACTGATTTCTGACAATTTTGACACCTAACAACACAGACATAGACAGACAAAAATGTAGATGAAAAACTACTTGCCTTATCTAAATTTTTAGGTAAACGACGTTGCTTCGGTTGAAGTCAGTGAAATCGCAAAAATGGTATATTTTCTAAATTAAATCTCTTGACTAGCTACGGCAGTGCCGTCTTCTGACACTGCCATTATATCCTTAAAAAAAAAGGTAACAGTATGTGATGAAAGATGAAAAAAGGTCATGGGACATGGTCTGCGGCCAGTCTCATCTCAACACAAAAACTGTCGATCGGAATTATCAAAGAAAACTGCCACCTGTGGTCACCGATGGTAGTCGATCTTAGTCGGTACGGAGTCGGTGTTCCCAGGTTGGATATGGCAACGTGTACCTAGGTGAGAGGCTCTCCTTGGTGGCTTGATAAAAACACTATTTTTGACTCATTTTTGATTATTGTATGTACAACGTCCGTCATGCAATTGTGTGCTTTTTTATTGGGTATTAACTTGGTGGTATTAATGCAGATATTGCCTAGTGTAAATATAGTGTGAAAAGGGGTATACAAATGCTTTTATTTGATATTAATACAAAGTGAGGTGCTCAACAGGTTAACGAGAGCTAGGAATAGGTTAAAATGGATTTTCAAAGAAGACACGAATATCAAACATTTTTTGGGATGAAATATTTTCTTCGGATTTTAATCTCCCAGCCCATCAGACAGATGATGATGGCTAGCACTCATGGGCATCTGCCAGTGTCAAGTTTTATATATTAGATGCACTGCTTAATGGGTCCATCAAGAAGGGGTTTATATATTTCAGTCTCATTCCATTGGTGTTAAAATGGTCAAAGTAGATTCAAAATAAGTGCGCTTAGGTAGTGATAAATCATCCTGAACCCTATTGTCGATAAAGGTGTTCATCACAGCGAGAGCGGTTTGTTTCGGGAAGAGTTCACGCTGCTGGTAACTGAGACGTAGGACTGACCAGAAATATTTATGTATGTATTCATCGTATGTCGATATATAAAATATTAGTATATATAAATTTCTAAAATCGCAAAAATATGTAGAACAAAGTAAAATGTATAAATCCTAAGCAACACTGGCCGTTGCTACACTCGATATAACTTTAAGATCGATACTTGCGCTTCACTAAGGTGTGGCGTCTCTCCCCGCGGGCCCCGGTTCAGCCACGCCCAGCGCGCGCATTCTCAAACAAAATCCGCAGAAAATGTTGTGCGAGGAATCGAGTAGAGTCTGCGTCGTTCGTTTCGTTCAGTCACGCACGTCACATCAGTTAGGCAGCTCAGTTGAGTAGTGATCTCGATAGCCGACGAACCGTACGCACGGCGCACACGTGCCACTCGCGCCCATCCCTTCTCCGCTCCGCACTCCCGAGCGACCCGCCGCTCGCTCGGTGACGCCACCGTCCGTCGCTACTCCGCCGACGCCGCTTGTGCTCGGTGTCGTTCCGTACGGAGCTTTGCTACAATCATACTATATTATGTAATACGAAAATAAACAGCTCAAAGCAACCACGTGTGCGCGCCGGCCGGCTTACATACAAATTTGTAATAATTTTAATCATCCAATTCACACTCCGAAACATCACTTACCATCAAAGAATATAGTGATAGTTGAAACATTTTTTTAAAAACATTCCAATCTTATAATCAGTATTTAAAAAACCTAAATATTATTATCGTGACTTAATCAGTTATATAAATAAGTGGAAATGTCTAATTCTGTGGAACAACAGTTTAGCGAGCTTAGTTTGTCACAAGAGGACCATGATCAATATGAACCAGAGGATCACCAAGACCAAAGGTTAGTACCAAACGCGAAAAAAATCTTTAATTTTCATAATTTTACAAAGAATTTACCTACCGTGCCTTCTTTTTTATTTGCAAAAAATTTTGCGCGAAATTTTTGACTATGATAAAGGTAGGTAGATAAAAAATTTCACGCAGTGGTTAAGAACAAGTGAAAATTAGACAGGTATTTACTTAGATAAGTACTAAGTTTTTAATGGTTTAATATAATTATCAGGTACTTATTATAAATTTACGAATGTAATTAATTTAAATATTGTTTTTTTTTCTATTAAGTACCTACTTCAGAAACACCCGTCGGTTAGTGTGAATGTGCTGCATTTAATTGAACTATTTACCTGGCTTTACCTACTTTAAATAAAATTGATTAAAGATTGATAGTTGAAAAGATCATTCTAACGCGTTTTCCTACTTCAGGAGACCTGACCTCAAGTTTTCTTTTATTACATTTTTAGAAAAGTAGGTACCTACATGTCTTACTGGTTTATCTACCTTTTTAACACAATATAATAGCATACATAATATTAATCTTCAACCTTTGTCCTTGAGCAATCTCGCACTCAGTGTTGCCAACTCTATACTACGAGTGGGTGATATAGAACATCTCAAATAGTGCTAGATTGCTATGGATTTCCAAAACGTGGTGCTACATTTTTGATAATTCAAAAAATTACAAACGGCTTTTAAGTTTGCGAAGGCTTTTATGCACAATGGGCTTAGATGATCAATCGACAAGACTGCGGTGTGTTGGGCCGCGAACTAAACTTTTTGGAGCAAAGCCTCCTCTTAATCAATAAACTTCAGTTTTACCTTATCTACCATAAAAAAAAACTTTTTCTATAAGAAGTTTTTTCATAATTATGTTTTTTTGATTCCGAATGCCGCTTACAGTAGGTACGCGGCCGTTCTAACTTGGCGAGTCTGAAGTTAGGCTCTGCGAACTTTAGCGCTGAAGTTTCAGACTCTCCAAGTTAGAACAGCCTAAAGTTCATTAGTGGCCTAATGAACGGCGTAAATGGTTTAAAATATAAATGCCATTAGCAGTTGTGGTGGCTGTTAACAACTGTTATTGGCATATTTTATTTTTTTATGAGTGTACAAGTGCAGACTCTAACTTAGACTCGCCAAGTTAGAACGGCCGTACAGTAATTTCAGATATTTTTGTATTCAGTATCGTTTTACATGTGTACACATTGATTTCGAGATATTTTCGAGCACTAAATATGTACGACTTGCTCAGTAAAGCTCTGGGGTCAAGGATCCCGTTCGACGTAAAGTGTTTCTCACGCCCCCCGCGCGCCTCATAAATAGCGTTTGTGAACCAAGAATTTCAAGTTGTGAACTTGTCAAACTCTTTTTTAACTTTCATGTCAAAACTTGGCGTTAGTGTTGACAATTCTTTGGCTAAACTTTCACACAAAATTTCTATTACCTACCTACTGAGATCCGATAGACCTAAGTTATCTCCAATGACTGAAAATAGTTAGTGAAGAAAATCGAAAAACACAAATACAGCGGTGCAAATCTGAAATTGTTATTTTCTTGAATCAACTCAATTATACACCAGAGAACGTTAACGTACACACCAAGGCCATTCTGTAAGTCTTAAGAGTATCAACTAAGATGTGGCGCTCGCCGGCTGCTGCCCCGTCACCGCTCGATTCGCTCGCCCGGCTCCCGTATGTTAAAAAAGTCCATAGCCAATAGATTTTTTCGTAAATTCTGAAGGTTGTAGTCATCATAATAAAATTCACCGGTGAGTGACCGAAATCTTAATTTAAAGAATAATAAGAATGGTCATTCACCTGCTAGTTTTGTGGTTTCAGTCACCAGAATATCTTAAGACACTTACGCTTTGGATATTCACATTTATAACATAAAGGTATAAACTGATCAAATCAAACCAATATAGTCTTAAATGCAGTGTCGGTGTGGACTCACTATGCAGGATATGCGTCACCTTCTTTCCTGCCTAGCATGCACAATGACCTGCACTTTCCACGACTTAAATGAAGCCAAAGTTAGAGCTATCCAAATGGCTAACGGGTTGTCGGACAATATTTTTAGTAGAATTGACACGAAATGTTTATTTTTTTAGGATTTTTGTGTATGTACTTACTTTATACTTTAAACTTTTCCCGCTCGAGTGCGTTGCCGTTTTCTTGCATTTGAAAATAGAATCCATCCATTCCCAATTATTATTTTCCCTCCCAATGACCATGTGGTAGATCTAGATACGTGGGATGGTTTAACTCCTGGCAGCAGTGAAGGCGTATTGCAACCGGAACCGTTCTTAGGAATCTTGAAATTTTTAATGATAGATAAGCCCCAATAACGAGAATCAAAACTGTCCTTATCACGCTTTTCTGCGTACCGTTGGGAAAAGGTGTGCGGAAAAGCTCCTTTCATTTAGCCGGGCCCTTACAAAATAAGCTCTTATCCACCAGTTTGAACTAGCCCAACAGAGTAACATTGTTTTCTAGCACCAGCGACTTCACCCCTCATTAAAATTAAAAAATATAGCCTATGTGCGAGCATTCTATCGGTGATTTTTTTTAAAAAAGCGGTCCACTATTTAGTGTGTTTATTAATTATAAACAAAACGATGTCGTCAACAAACATCTTAAAAAGAAAGATAGGGATTTAAAGCCGTCAGCAACACAGAACTTTTCGGTATTGCCAGTAGTCTACCTGGCGGAGGAGACTAGGTGACGCCGATTACAGAACGTACTTTCTAAAAAAAAACTTTTTTCACAGCTATTTTACTCACAAATCCTATTTGGTTTGCTCATCTATACTTCTCGCACAATATTGACAGGTTGTTGGAGACTTGCTATTGCTAAATTGTAAATTCTTCATACTTAACATTCATTGTAAACTCGTCACAATTATCAAATTTGTTTGATGTGTATTCGTCATAAGTTTTTGTAAACTCGTCACACATATTTAATATAAACTATTTTTTAAGAAAGTACTGTTAGAAAACAAAATTTACTTCAAACTGTTAAAGAATTCTCAGACCGCGAGACTTGTTTGGTTACAGTTAGTACCTAAATTGAAATAATTTAATAACAGCAGCCAACCAAAACTGTAAATCAGCTGGACAGTAAATAGAACCTAAAGTGATAAAATCATAGCATGTCAAAGTGCTACTGAACTTTTTTTATTTATTTTGACTTCTCCAGCTCGTAAGGTGAAGCGAGAGAACATGTCAGATTTTTTACTGATTCAAACACCCGTATCTTTCAGTTGCCCTTTGCGTTCCCGTGGTTCCACGACCACAGTATATCTCTTGAAAATTCCCGTGGTCCTAGAAAGCATTGTCCCTACAGGAATCCTACAGTTTAGCAGATGGTTTCGCACCGCCGTTCGACGACCCAGCTCTGTCTTTACCGGACAGTTTGACAGTGAGCTATCCAGTACTTGTCGTTTGATTTGTAGATGGAGGCGACCGCTTCGCATTATTCTCCCTCGCTCCGGGCCATACCCTGTACCAGGGCCCGGCGCGAAAGGTCTCTGTCGCCGATCGCTACCACGAGGACACGTCGGTGCCTAAGAGTGTTTTTAATATATTTGCTCCGCATGCAGAATATTTCTAAAAGCAAAATGACGCGTCCCGCGTGCGTATTGCATGCATTATAGAAAATACTTGTATGAAAAAGACATTTGCGGAGGTTACGAATGCGGAGCAATTAAACATGCGTGATAAAATCCGCACGATATTAAAAATACCCTCTTCAAGGAACTCCATCGTATGCTGCACTGTGTCCTCCAGGGCAGCTGGGCCTTTCTTCCGCCTGAATTCAAAACTGGAACCTCCCCAACGGGCTATGTCAGGCTGGCGGTAAAGGAGGACGCCTTTGCGCTCCTCCAACCACTCGTCAAAGAGGTGGGGGGACTGCCGTGATTGTGGTGCGCTCATTTAACACTTTCTATAATAATAATATATAATGGGCCATGACGTGTTAAAAATGTCAGGCAGGCGACTGAGAAAGAGGGATGGAGCTGAACACCCTATATAGCTCCGTCCCTTTAACAGTTCAGTATAGGTCGAAGTTTTTGCATTCATTATGATGACACTCGTAAACAAAATCATGTCATCAGCGGTTTAAGCTTATTAGGTTGTTTTTTGTTTTCAATTTCTAATCAATCTAATACTAAAAAATTATTTTGATTAGCAAATTATAAAATCTTTTCTTTTTATTAGAATTTGAATTGGGCCTCCTTCTCTGCAAACAAGAACCACAATCCACACAAATGCCAAATTCGAAATAAGGACTAATAATAATTTATTTATTTTTTGTAGAGCTTTAAAACTTACTCAAAGCACATGAGACGCTACCTAAGAAACTAATGTCTCATCCATGTGAAAATAAGTTATGTTAGACAGCTCTGGGATCTTGGTCTATATGTTTGATTTTTCTGCTGTCTGTACGTAGAAAGTAAGTGTGACGAGTTAACACAATTTTTTTTCTATGACGAATCGACAATATGGCAAGTCTACAATAACTCATTTTGACAACAGAACGGAAACACGGAGAAGAATCGTTATCAACAAAAAAGTTCTGTATTTGTCTAAGTATTTGTGTGAATCGGCTCCTGGAAGGTTTAAAAATACAATTTAACCCGGTAGGTAAAGCTCTTATCGGGATCTCGTTTTTAGGGTTCCGTACACATAGGGTAAAAACGGGACCCTATTACTAAGACTTCGCTGTCTGTCTGTCAGTATTTCTGTTGCCGCTATAAAAAGGGGGGCTCCCATACAACAAACGCGATTTGTTTGCCCTTTTTGCTCGATATCAATAATAGCAAAAGGTAGGCACTTAAAATATTCACAAAACACTCAGTTCTATTTTTACTTTAATTATAAATATTAAAAAAAAAAGAATTGTCAAAATATAAATTAAATAAATATAAGATAAAATAAATATTTAAGGGGGCTCACATACAGGCTATTTTGTTGTTCTGTTGTTTACCTAGTCAATGGTACGGAACGAGTCCGATTCGCACTTGGCCGTTTTTTTTTGTCAGGACTATCGTTAGTTATGTATAAATACACCGTTAAATTTTAGTCATTTTAATCCCGCGAAAGGTCGATTAGGTACATGAAACATTATCAATTTGTAAAGAGGAAATTAAAAAAAAGAAAAGTAAAGTACTTTTTTTTTAAACTCAAATTAATTTACGCATGTACGAAATTAATTTCTTTAAGTAAACGTCAGCTGAGCGAGGTCAATGAACTGTAGGTAGTTAGTACGCAACGACCGACATCTACCTATAAGGTCATTGAACGTATGAATACGTTATGTGCTCCTTTTTTTGTTTGCAAAAGGTTATTTCCAAAAGTACTGGTAGAAAGCGTTCACATTTTGCCATGTGCCTACCAAAAAAAAAAAAAAAATGTATGGGCGGGGCACATACCTAAACATGAACTTATTCTTAGGTAATTATTCAAATTCAACATTTTGAAGAACCTAATAAGTTTGAACTTCAGCAGTAACAAAAAGTTTAAAACTTTTGATACAAGTGGAGAAACTTTGTCATTGCAGCTAAGACGAAATCGCACAAGCCGAGGGCGAGTGCGTTATGGAGCCGAGTGCTGCATTGACTTCCACGTGTATCAAACTACGTTTTTCGATACACAGAAGAATGCGCATTTTAGTTAATTTTCCACTGAAGAAAATTTTCCAATGTTGCCATACATTTTAGCTTAATTTATATGGCTGTTGCAAGCATTTCCTGTCTCATTTATGAATGAGGTAGAAAATGCGTAGCGTATAAAGAATTCGCTTTTATTCGACTTTTTTTTTTTAAACAAATAAGTTTTTTCCTGGAGAAGAAGCAAAGTATGAAATCTCTATAGATCCTAATAATAACTAAGAAATTAAAATTGTTTTAAATTTCTTTGATATTCTATTCATAAATACAATTCAAATTTTCATTAAATATCCTTAAAATTGCTCTAGCCTCTTTGATTAGAAAAAAATACTTTTTTTTTGTTAAGTGACAAAATCCGAAAAAAATCTCCTATTGTGATGAAAAAAAAAATACGAGGTTAACATTGGATTCCTGTGTTTATGGAGACTAGTGCTTCAGAGACTTTCCGTTCATCAAACGTTAATACACTCTGGAATAAATACATAAACTGGGCTGACGTGCAGCTCATGGGGGTTGCTTAGCGCCCAGCCTGATACGATAAATGTAATAAATTGTGGCGACGGCGAGCGCCAGCACTTTGCCGTACTAGTGCGGAAAATAATAAATTGCGTGGCTTGGCAGTGTGTAATAATCCTCCGCACACAAGTTGAAACAATCATGGCGGGTCGACCTTGAATGCGCAGTAATCGATTTTCGGGTGTCATTCAACCTGCTGCGCGTAACCATAGCAACGGGCTCAAATTATTTGCCGCGTACTACAAGTGTATTAAAATAGTACATTTTGATTTAAGTGGGGAAAGTTTGTCATTGCAGCCGAGGCGAAATTCACCCGAGCCGTACAGGCGAGGGTGTTATGAATCCGAGTGCTGCAGTGACAAATCTCCACGTGTATCAAACTACGTTTTTCAATACACTTTCGAAGAAATACGATGAAAAATCCACCAATAATCTATCTTCTATCGGAAACTTACGACGCATTTTTGTTCATTTTGTACTGAAGAAAATTTTCCAAAGTTACCTAATAATTTAGTTTTGATTTGATGGCAGCAGGCTTTTTTACCTCTTTGCTTTAAAAAAAAATAATCACTCTTGACCATGATGAAATAGGAATGAAAAAAGCCCTTGTTTTGATAAATTGAAAAAAACACGCGGGTGATAAACATGCCATATCGAACCTAATCGTAGTGCGATAAAAGGCAGTTTTCGATTAAGTGTATTGAAAAATATATTGTTCATGATCACCGTGCTATACCGCAGCCTAGCCGGTCTGAAATGATAGGCATTTAGAACGGCCTTGCTAATGCACGCGCAGCAGTCGTAGTGCCCGTTCTACAACTTTATTATTATTTATTAAAACTGTGCAAGCAACTTTTGTACCTTATGTTATATGTATTTATTATATTTTTCACTTTAGTCATTATACTTGGTATATTTTTTTATACATATTTTTCAGCATATTACTTATTATGGATGCTTGTCCAATGCAGATTGCTATTTCTTTAAACAAATTAATTGGTAAAAAAAAGGGTAGGAGTTTTTCTAGGCTTGTTGATTAGTTATTTCTTTTTGACCTGGTTTCCATATCTGATTTTTAAAGAGGTATATTTCAGTAGTCGGACAAATTGTATTGTCGATTTTTTTGAAAAATTCGACCAGAGATGTATAACACCGCGCCGGCCAAAATGGTAACGACTGCGCTCTTTCAAATTCCCCATTGTATGTTTGTGTAAGTCTTGTAGTTAAAAATTCAGAATAAAAACTCGTACTAGTGCCGAGTACCTTCGTGCGTGTGTGCAGTTCACTGTACTTACAATCTAGGCTACTTTACTCACTTGTACACTTGTACACTGTATGTCACGTATTGTTTGAAGTTAGCTGCAGATCATTTATAAGCGAATGGGGTCGGTCAGGCACATGTGAGTTCAATTGGACGCGACTTTTATACCGCATACAGTTCTATCGGTTATTCCTGAGATATCTATCAATTTTCGAATATCAAAGCACTACTACCCACAACCAACTTTAAAGAAATCCGTGCCAACTACAAAAGTTGAATATGATCTTACAAATTGCAACCAATCTTGAACTTAACACTGGTTCTGATACAATAAAATAAGTTCAGCACACAGCATCTATGATTAACCTATTGATAAGCTATTTATTTACATATTAAATATTGAAACTGCCGATAGCGAGTTTGAATAGCAGTGCCCTCGTTATGTAGCTCGATAAGACATAATAATTATTTATACTCTAAGTAATGATTTTGTTTCAACAAATAGTAAGAAACACATCTTGCGTTCTAGATATAACTTACAATGCAGGTACTAAATAAAAGTCACTCCCTCTCGCTTCACCCAGAGCAGGAGGAGCTATTTGATGATACCAGCTCAAAACCAGGGCTACAGAGATAAGAAGTCTGAACTTAAGATGTCGAAACTCCAGATATTTTATGACTAAAAAGAAGGTTTTATTTTTGATCTATTTTAAAGCGGAGCATAATTTAGTGCGAAACGATCGCTTTAAAGATAGTTTTCTTCAGCCTTAAGCATCACGGCGCAGTTGTTGCGGGCGGACTTTGCACCTGCCGGCAGGTGGTTCGGTCCTTTCCAGCGCACGTGCCGGTGCCGCGCTCTTCAGATTACCTACCAACTGTTCGTTTTTTATTGTTAAATTGATATTGAAATAAATTATAACGCAAAAGGAGCTACACAAAACCTAAAATATTCTAGAACAGGCATCCCAGGATAATAGGAAAATCACCAAGTAGTGACCTAAGGTCTAATCAAAGTGATGTTAGGACAGGGGCGAACTAAGGGAAGATTGCAGAAGCCCGCCCCATGGACTTGAACTGTGATGCCACCTCTAGCAGTTAATTACTGTCTCTCGTAAGTAGTATGAATTGGGTATTTCGCACCTGTGTGCCATTTCCCGAATTGCCAAAACCACTCAAATGTCAATCAGCCGATTCAAATCATAGTGTTTTTTTTTAACCTTCTTTGAAAAACATTCCAAGATAGATGGATGTCGTATAGGGCTAGTGCATGATCATTCACAATATGACTCGATCCCAATGTTCTATTGTAAATTTAAATGTACGATTTCTGTGAGATTTATTGCAAACTGACAATGTTTACACTAACCTACGACTGGTTATTTTTTTCAAATGGCAAGCACTGACATATTGTGCACGATCAACATGATCATTCACAATCTGACTGAATTTGAATGTTTTATTGTAAATTTAAATTTACAATTTCCGTGAGATTTATTGTAATCTGACGCTATTTGCAATTTATTAACCAACGACAGTTTGATTTTTTAAAGGGCAAAGACAGTATAATAAAATATTGTAATTTTCATTGCGATTTTATACAGAATGCATACCATCTGTGAGCTTAAACTGGCACCTTGACCTGCTCTGCCCTGCCATACCACCTGCCCTGCGCTGCAAAAGATTGTGGTAGGGCACTGATATTTTTTGAAAAAGGAAAGAACACTGGGGCGCTTTTGTTTCGCCACCGCGTGGTTGTATACACAGTGAAATTAAAAAAAAAAAGGCTTGGGGACGCTAACCGCCACTAGCTAATAGTTACGTGAATAATATTACCTTTATTGTCTTGTTGTGCCCGACAAAATAGATATCAAACCTATGACTAAACCATGGATCATAGCAGCACTATGGATAAAACCGTAAACCGGTAGATTTCTGATTAAATTAGATCAGAGACTGAAGTGCTGCAGTGTTATTAATTCTATATGGACCGCGGCCCTGTTAATCCGCAACTGTTCTTACCACAGTTACAGTAGCGCGACTTGTGCCGGGGCCCTGGGGTACAATTTTTGTAGTCGGTCAATTTTTAACTTTCTCTGTATTTAAAAAAATATTCGTGGCTGAAAAAGATGTTATATTTTTATAACGGAGTTTTGTGTTGGACTCAACTGACTAAAACTCTTCACAATTCCTACTATGTCCGCAACAATAGTCGGGGGGTCCGCGATACAATTAAATTCCCGTGCACCTCATAGTCCTCATACTAGCCGATCCAACACTTACTACATATGCGGCGCCACCTTGTTTGGCCTGACTGCTTATTTTTTCTTTTTTCAAGTTGAGTTGACTTTAGCAACCTACGTATGAGATGACTGCTGCCCTAGGCTGTGTTTTGCGGTCAGAGCAACATAGTTGGAGCTTGGGGTGCCTAGTGCATTGCACCATTTAAGTTACGCCATAGAGCAAAAGCAAACATAAAAAGACAAACAGGGAAATTAAAATATCATGGTACGAACAGCGTCAACTACTGGTTACCCTCTTTTCTAAGGTCGTTTGATATGGGAAGGGTACCCAATTTATGCAGCTGACTGTACTTACCACACACACACAAATAATTCCAACAAACGCAGTGGTAATACCCTGGCCACGATCGCAAATGATCGCAGTGTCAGATGACCAATAACACTCGTCGATGACATTAACGTTCCGTTGTAGGCAATTTAGGAAACCTGACAGCGTCTCCCGCTAGAGGGAGCATACTGCACTATAAACAGGTCAGATGGTGAATTCATCTGTGTAATAATTTATGTAAATATTTCTTGGCGTTTTTTTATCCATTGCTGTAAATGAATAAGAAACCGACCAGAGTCAAAATAAATAAGTAGGTACATATTAATAACAGCATACTATTCTTTATCCATAAATATTATTGGCCTGGTGTTAATTTAGGTGGTGCTCTCTGTATAATATGGGCAATTATTATATATTGGGAAGAAATTGTAGGCCTTTATGCGCCAGGTGTTTACATCCATTTTTAATACAGGCCGCGCATCGCGTTGTACCTTTATAATGAGAGTCGCTAAAAAATGTTAAACCATCCGGCAAAAATATTGTTTTCGTTGATACAATCACATCGTTATCTAGATATTCATGTTTATCAGCTTTGACGTTACTCACCTATTTTGAATTTAATATGCATGTATAAATAAATATTAAGCACATATCTACTTGGATGAAATTAAAGATGAGAGTTGTTTTGTTTTTTACAGCTTTTCCTTCGATTTCTTGTACTTTAGCCAGAGATATGGAATACCTGTAAAAATGGCATTAGTAGGGTTTGAGACATTTTAACTAAAAATACCGCCCCCGCAAACCCCGAACCCCGCTCTTAGATGCGTAATATGCAATTTTGACTATTTCCTCTTCTTGAGAGCCTTGTAGAGATTAATTTACAACATTTATTATTATTTTAACAGCCCTGACACCTGCATTACAGGGAATCAGTGTCTTCTCCCAATCATTAAAATAATTATTGCAATACTACAAAAAAACTACTTAAATTAGATTAATATTAGATTATTTTTTAGACAAGTTAAATAAAATAAATCATTATTTTTAATTTTTATTTTAAGAGATTATTGCGATTGGTTGCAAACTTTATTTTTACTTTTTCTTTTTCTTTCCACTGGTATGAATTCGTCTAATTTTGAATGAAATAACACTTTCGTGTCTGGCGAGTAATTATTTATTTACTAGATTTTGTGCTCACGGTGTCCTGTGGAAAAGCTTGTGACACTCGAAAATTTAATTAATTAGCTAACCTATATTAGCTTTCCATTAGTGAAAGAATGTTTATTTACTTTTAGTGCAGATTTTAGCTTATCTTACTACCTATTGAAAAATCGACCTGGAAAGTTGTCGAAAAATAGATCAAAAAGATCGAAATGTTCCTGTAGATTTATGTAACTGGTATTTTTAGGGTTCCGTACCTCAGAAAGAAAAAACGGAACTCTACGGTCACTTTGTTGTCAGTCTGTCATTCTGTCAAGAGCCTTCATATCTAGAGAATGCGTTAAGGTAAAAATTAAAACCATATACTCAGTTCGAGGGACTGCAGACCTGAGTACCTATATGGTTTTAAAAAAATATTGTGAAAAAAACCAAACTTCTAAGTAACGAAAAAAAGATGCGGCGGCCATAATTATGTCGCGAAAAACTTATATTTCAACACTCAAAGGAATCAAACCAAATCAGTAACCTATGAGGTTTCTTCCCTTTGATTTAGAACCTTGTTTGGCATGAGACAGGGTCTTATAGCACAAGTATATAGAAATAAATCTGAAAACTGTAAAACTGTAAACTTACGTCACAAAAAAAAAACGATTCGGAAAAATCTTCGAAAACCGATCTATTTAGATAAGTTAGTTTGTACGGAACCCTATGTATGCGAGTCCGACTCGCATTTGTATTTTTATTTAAAAAAGCTGTAATAATTAAAACTGTAAACTTTACAGTTAAATTCTTTTATTTAAATATAGGCGGAATAAAAGAAGAAAGTAGAACATAACTAAATTTAAATAGGACAAGTTGTATTTTAATTACGAGTAATAGTACTGGGACTGCTGTTGTTAGGTAAGCAAAGTTATTAGGTAGGTACCTATTGCAATTATTTTGATTGTACCCAGTGTTTTTATATTCACACACAAACACAATAGCATTAAATTTACTGAATAGGCATATTATAACTAAATGTTTTTGAAGTTTTTGTTGCCTGAGCATGTTATATTATTTACTATTTTTGGAAATTAAACCAGTCTCATAATGATAACGAATTAGTGAATGGCATGGATTGTTTTTATCAGTATGTAGCGGGAGGGTGGGTGGAGGGCGGCGCGGCATTGAGTCGTTTTGCATTGCAAGTCCGTTCTGAACCCGCGGCGCGTCCACTAAACAGCCGGTACTCAACTCGGTTCACTCATTCTTCAGTCACACGGCAACACTCGCAGTTGCGCCACAGCTCGTGTACGAATGGGCTAGGTTTATCACTCCTTCCGGTCGTTTTATTCATTTAAATAAACTATTTCATGTACTAGGGATCGTAATACGCTTGATGTTTCTAATATTTCGTTTGGAATTGTGGTGGACATTTCTGTTAAAGTGGTGAAGTTGAAAGCGTCGGTGTGCATCCACATCAGGCGCGTGCTGTGTTAAGTTTCACAACTTATGGCTTACAGAATGGCGAAATACCGCAGGTATGACTAGTTTAGTACCTAGACTATCTTCTATCACACGAATAAAGCCGCCCACATTCCTGAACGATTGCTACAGCTGGTATAGTACGACCGATTTGAAAGCCGTAAAGTATATAGGTACCTACTTACATAACATTTGACAACTTATCTATTTGCTGACATCGATCTATAAAGTGCATTACAAGCTTTGTAATGCATAAATAAATTCGATGCACATGAACACGTGGTGCGTAAAGAAAATGGCGGCGCGCAGAGAGCTGCGGCTGCCGGTATGGCGGCTGGCGGCCCGTCGCGCCGCGTTCATGAATCACTGATACGAACACGCCGCGCGCCGGCCGGCATCGCCGCCAGATGCAATGGACGTATTGATAACAACTTTTCACTTGTTCTCGTTAGGTTTAATAAATAGGAAGTCTATATTGGGCTTGGGCCGCACTTAAAATAATCAGCATAAGTTGACCTTTTATTGTAATGTCGCTAACTTATACAACCCTAGGCCAGCTGTGTAGGTCAACGTATGTATGTTTTACCATACCACTGACATACGGTTGACAGTACCAATAACATTTTATTTGTAAATAAATAATACTTAACTACGTAGGTACTGTGAGGATACCGATATCTAAATTAGATTTTAATTATCAAACTCGTTAACGTCTATACTAGTTTACTTATCTTATCTCTCATTTTTGGAATAGTTCCTGTTGATTGGAATACCAGGATTTCATTACCTATGCGCAAGGGGTCGGGGTCTGCGACTATAGTATGTACCTAACTAACTTCTTCTTGTTAAACCTACGAGAAAAGGTTGAAAATGGTAAATGAAAGATGAGAAGTAACTGAAAAGAGAATATCAATAAAAATTATATAGCTACATACTTGCTTAGGTTTGTGCCTACCTCCAAACAGGTTTAGACGACACCCCAGAATATGCCGCCTTTTTTTGGCGACCTGCAAAGAACATGAGAACGAGTTTGACAGCTCTGAAATTCTTGACTTGTTCTTGTTTTTGTGCGCTAAAAAGATTGCAATATTTAGGTTACTCAGTGACCAGTGCCCGGTATGTTATAGGTACCTACAATACCTAATGTGGAACATCATAGTGCCGCAGTCATGGTTGCATTGCAAACAAAATAAATGCATGGCTGGATGAGCAACCAACCGGCCACCGGTGAGATATCCAGGTGTACCTATACATTTTGTTTGCAGCATACAACTATGGTTAAAAACAATGTTGTTTAATTTAAAATAAATTCTGCCGTCGTTATTATTATTTTATAGGGCACAATTAACGTTTTCGGAATGGAGTTAAACTAGATATTCGAAATTACATTTTTTTTTTCTGATACCGAATATATATTTAATTCAATTTCTAAATAAATTCCCTTTTTAATAACGACTTTAAAATTACGTCAAAGTCGGTCACTGACGTTAACGAATTATACATTTCCTGTACAATTATGTAAAAAACGTTGAAGCTCGTGTAAAAAATACACGTATTATTATGGTCGTTTTATTATAATTCAGTAGTGGACGTCACCAGTTCATACAACCGTCTTTGAACGCCTGTCTATTAAAATACAAAGAAAAATTATGCCCTTCCTTCAGATGAAAGAAATAAGAATTACCCTAATATAAATATTGATAGATGATAAAATAATATTATAAATTACATAGCTGTTGTAGTAGATGATGTTCAATGAAGTGTAATAATAAATAACAGTAGCTCCGTGCACTCTTGTAAGTTCATTGACCTCCTGTATTATTACTAGTTGCTGCGACGCATGAATAACGAAAATTATCCCAAGGGAAATACTCCCGGGATAGGGATAGAAGAAGAAGTCCAGGACATTGTTAACACGTGCAGAGTTTCATCCAAATTAAAACAATAATATGAAGGCCAGAATATAGATAGTACCTACGCGGCAAATAAGTTGAACCCCGAAAATCGATTATAATCCTCGTCACACAAGTTGAACAATCCTGACGGTAGATCTTTGAATGCGAATTAACCGATTTTCAGGTCTCGATCGAAGTGGGGGCCTGCGCGTAACCATAGCGTATAGTTGAACGTATTTGCCTCGTACTTATGGTTAGGTACTTGCATTTTTATACTAATCTTCAAATTGACGTCCCCGCGCAATAGTCGGTAATCGTCAACATTTGTTTTTTGATTTACCGTTTTATTGTCCGTTAATAAAGTCTCATCGTCATCTTCCTGCCCTTATCCCGTTTTATTTGGGGTCGGCGCTACACGTTTTTTTCTTCTGTCATTCTGTCTTGTCACTCGTCACGCTATCACTAACTCCCTTTTCTTTCATATCACTCTTCATGCAATCCATCCATCTCTTCTTTGGCCTCCCTCTCTCTCTCCATCCACATGTAAACTCTCTTAGTAACATGCGTTTCATTCCTCCTCTTCACATGACCATACCAAGACAAACGATTTCCTTTCGACTTTTCAGTTACTGGCGCCACTTTCAAACTTCCCCTATTATATTCATTTCTCACTTTATCCATTCTCATCACACCACACATTCATCTCAACATTCTCATCTCCGCTACATGTAATTATTTTTCTTCCGTCTTTTTCTTAGCCCAACATTCCGATCCATACATATGACAGGCCTGTAATCGTCTAGTAAAGTCTATAATCGAAAAACATTTTTTTTTCGACTTATTGCTGGGGGATGTCGTGTTTAATTCAGAATTAGGGGTAAACTTCCAAAAGTACCTACGGATCCCTTTTTTGATGAAGTTATTTATCTACAAATCTACCTATTTGTACCTACTTGCTCAACCCTGATATCACAATAAATTCTGGTTATACCTACTACGAGTTGATGTGTATTTTTTTAGGGTTCTCTGATAGACAAATGGAAAAATTGGGACCCTTTTAATTTCTCCCTAATCATTGGATTGTTAGTTAGCTATTTTGCTTATAGAATAGGAGCTCATCAGAAAAATTGTGGGTTGCCACGAAGTAAGTGCATTAGTACTAGCTGACCCGGCAAACTTCGCACCGCCTAGTACCTAATCTATGAATATTTTGATAACGGATTTTTGTTTTCGTTAATTTTTCCATATTTTTTTCACCGTTTAAACCTTCCCTATATTACATAGTATTAAAATGTATATTTAAAAACAGTAACATGTATATTTATTTAAGTAATTATAATGAAATTATGGTGCTTGGTTGGTAGGTAGATAAGTTTTGTTAAACTTAGTCTCGTCTCTACAGAAAAAAAAAAGTGAGTTTTAAAACACAACGTAAAGCTTTACTAAATAAACGCCAGGCAGCTCTACATCCACAAATAGTAAATAAATTCCTACAATCCGAAAAGAAAAGTAAAACATACGTTTCGATTGTTGGTTGTATCCTGCGGTCGCTTTGTGTTCATATCTAGGTATACCTATATTATGTGTAGAGCGAGGTAGTAAGTAGGTAGGTACATTCAGTACGAGGGGTCATGCATCGAGCGAGTGCAATGGAACGAAGTTGTGAATGGCGGGCGAGTAGTGGGGAGAGCCGGGGGAGAGGCAAGCGCGCGGAGCGCCTGACGGCGGCGGCCGCTGCGCCGCACCGCCCGCCGCGCCACCCGCCACTGACGAGGGCGCGGATGATGTCATCTTCGGAGCTCCGCCATTTTGTAGCCAATGATGTTCGAATAATGCACTGCATGCAATTGGGCATTTTTTTGCTTAGGTCTATCAATGATTTTAACATGGTTACGTGTCCTCATACAAACTGAAATTATTGTTAAACTTTGATAGCTATACAGGCGTAGTTCCCATGATATTATAGCAAGCTGACGCACGCAGAGAGTCGGAACGCTGTTTAATTTCTGCAGCGGTCGCGTGTACCCTTTTCAATGCCGTAATTATTGAGTGTGGGTGTGCGGACACCGGTGTCCTCCCGGGGCTAGACATTTTAATGAGTATACGAATCCATTTTTGTTTTTAATCACCAACTTCCGGATTACTACAGATGGGTTTCTGCTATTATAACAGAAATTTAGACATGAATCTGGCATGTGCCAAAGGACCACAAATAGTGCGAGTCCACAAGCCTTTAGGATCCAGTCCGTGGAGTACTATTATAGTCCGCTGCCTGTTTCTATACTGATCAAAGAAAAATAACTAGGTATTATATATTTCCATTTATGAAAAATGTTTAGAAAAAACGAATTATTAGTTCTGTTACCTTTTTTTTTGAACGCTTAAAAACGAATGTACTTTATTATGTTTTTTTTTTAAATCTTGTGCTGAAAACAAATACTGTACAATAGTTGCCTACTGACTACCTAAATTACCTACTACTAAACACATTGGTTAAAAAATCAAATTTTGACGTAATGTAATTTGCACGACCTTTTCACGAGGTTTTGTCAAAAAATTCTGCATAAAAATAAAAGTTAGTATTGCGTAATTTGAACACGTCTAGTAGCTTCGTTGATTTTAAAGTTACTTACATCTTAGGGCCTATGCACACTACGTTTTGTAAACGCGTCATTGACGCGCGTTTGTAACGGCACAAATGCGCTGCGATATTGCATTTAAAAAAAATCAAACCTCGCTTACGCGTGTAAACGCGCGCGCATGTGATCGGTTGTTAGGTATTTATCTTACATCCCGCTTGCATGTTGCATGCCTGCTTGCATGTTGCATGCAGCATGCAAGCAGCAGGCAAGCAAGCAAGCAGGCATGCAACATGCAAGCAGGCATGCAACATGCAAGCAGGCATGCAACATGCAAGCAGGCATGCAACATGCAAGCAGGCATGCAACATGCAAGCGGGCATGCAACATGCAAGCAGGCATGCAACATGCAAGCGGGCATGCAATATGCAAGGAGGCATGCAACATGCAAGCAGGCATGCAACATGCAAGCACGCATGCAGCATGCAAGTGGGCATGCAACATGCAAGCAGGCATGCAACATGCAGCAAGCATTGTTTCTGACACGGCTCCAGCGGTGCAGGTTTTGGGCGGCCCCACGCGAGCTTTAACGTCGCAGATGGTTTTAACGCTCACCACCGCAGCTTCGGCTTGTTGGCCGGCTTAGCCGGCCAGCCTCAGCCGCGGCGGCAGGCCTTCAAACCTTAAAACCTTCCTCAGCTCGCGGGCCGCCTCACCCCTCCGCGCCTACGCATACTTAAATTACACTCTAGGGGTAGGGCAGACAAGACTACGTGAAGTCGGTTTTGCAGCGATTCGTTTCTGTCACTAAATTTTGTAGCACGACATGTTGACTTTTAGTTTATTCGAAGTATTGAAAATCGGAATGTCGAAATTCGGAATAAAATATTTCGGAGTATTTGGGTGTTCCCTCAATACCTAGGTAGTATTGAAGCTTTAAAAATGTGGGCCTCTTTGCTTAGAGAAAAATAAATAATTACCTTTGTTTATTGTTACATGTGACGAGGGTGATAATACTTTGTATGTTGAATCTCTCATTAATCTTCTATCTCTTTCATTTTTGAGTCAATCGATAAAATAATAATTAGTACAAACTAGTAAATTAAACCATTGGATGCCGGAACGCAGATCGCAGGAAACGATGACTTTTTAATTTTCTCTTCAATAACCCGCCGATACGAAAAGTGGCTTTCACTCCACTCGTCACGCATTTTTTTTTAATGCGTGACTGCTGTTTAAACTTTTCAGTGACTTAACCCTAGCAGATAGAATAGGAAAAAGGAACGATAAACCAGTAAGGTGTTTTGCTATGAAATAGTTAAACAGGCGTAAAAAAACACCAAACAATAACAATATGTGATCTGTACCTCTACCATGAGTTTTAAGCAATAGTATTCGTCGCTACTCGATATCGACGCCGTAAATATTTTGTATGGCAAATTTTGCAGCGCCTCTAGCGGTCACTTGCAGAACCAAAATTTGCCATACAAAATATTTACGGCGTCGATATCGAGTAGCGACGAATACTATTGCTTAAAACTCATGGTAGAGGTACTGACATGAATACTTAAGTACCTTACCTTTACTATAAGTTCATTAGTGTGTTGTAATCTAAATATTGAATCATGAATTCATTTAGAGATACATATAATAATATGTATTTGTAGGTACTACTACTTCATGATAGTCAGATAAGGAGTTGTGTAATAGCAAATTGTTGTATATCAAGTGGTTATGTCGCTTCTCGCAGCCGGTCATCAAAAGTACTCATCAGTGGGCTACCCCTGCATGTCCGCTTCGACAACATCGAGCCCCTGCTCTCACAGTACGGCAACGTTCAACATTGCGACAAAGCCAACTCGCGCGATGCCAACACCCAGGCCGTGTTCATCACGTTTGAGACCCCGGAGCAGGCGCAGCAGTGAGTATTCTTGTCTGTTTGACGATTCTCTCTGGGATGGTTTGCCTTGTTCGTGTCGTCTGCTTCGGTTCCAGCTTTCCTCTTTTCTCTTCATATCTGTATGTCGCCGTTCGCATGATGACTTTTGTGATGTGTTTGGCTTTACTTTGTTGCTTTATTACTTTCCAGGTTGTACAGAAGGTGTGCCAGTTGTACAGTCACAAAATGAAATTGTCTAAACTGTCTAATAAAACACCAAATACCTCGTGTCGTTCATGTCCTTGCTGTTTGGAGTTTTATAAAAGTGCATTCCGAGTACATTGTAATTCAACCCTTTTCTTCACTTTCTTCTTTATTATTCTTTCTTCTGCAGTCTTTTACTATATTTCATATATTGGTACTGAATTTTCTGCTTTTCCTATACTTGCAAGTCATAGAATACGCATGGGTTGCTATTTTCAGTGTTTTTCTTGCTGTGAGGCTTTATTTGTATTTTACACGAGCTCAATTTGTTACAGAGCCATCAACGGGCTAAACGGGTGTGAACTGGAGGGAAGTCGGATGAAGGTCGAAGCGGCGGAACAAAACACCCGTGGCGGCAGGCGCGGACGCCCCGGCGGCGGCCGCGGCGGCGGCGGCGCCACCGGTGGCGGCTCCCGGCCCACCGACTTCCCGCTGCGCCTGCTCGTGCAGAGCGACATGGTCGGCGCCATCATTGGTCGCCAGGGTAGCACTATCCGCCTCATCACACAGCAGAGCCGCGCTCGCGTCGATGTCCACCGCAAGGACAATGTTGGCTCCCTCGAAAAGGCCATCACCATATATGGCAATCCCGAGAACTGCACCAATGCATGTAAAAGAATACTGGAGGTCATGCAACAGGAGGCCAACAACACTAACAAGGGGTAAAATCTTAGTGCTTTACTTTGTTTGATAGTAAGGATTTGTATATTAATTCTTAATTACCGTATCGCTAACATTATGCCATTATTGTTTTCAGTGAGATCTGCCTCAAAATTTTGGCTCACAATAATTTAATCGGCCGTATCATTGGTAAAGGCGGTAACACGATCAAGAGGATCATGCAAGAAACCGATACAAAGATTACCGTGTCCTCTATCAATGATATTAATAGCTTCAACCTGGAGCGGATCATCACCGTCAAAGGCACCATCGAAAATATGGCTAAAGCGGAGTCACAAATTTCAGCCAAATTACGCCAGAGCTATGAAAGCGATTTGCAGGTAATCTATCGCTATTAGACATTCAATTACTTGATTAATATTTGCATTTAATTTTAATTCTTATTTGATTATGTTTGCTTAATATTTTTGTGATTATTATTATAGATGCTGGCGCCTCAAAGCATTATGTTCCCGGGTCTGCATCCCATGGCCATGATGTCTACTGGACGTGGATTCTGCGGCGCTCCTCCGCCGTTCCCGCCGCCTATATACGCTCCGCTGCCGGGCCAGGGCGGCGCGCAACAGGGAGCCGGTGACTCACAGGTACTTTCATATTTTCAAGGAATTCTTCCATTTCTGACGTCTTCTCCTTGTTCATCTTTGCTGGGGTCAGAACAAGAGAAAGAGCAAAGGCCTTTCATCTCGTTGAAGGTTGCCATTAAGGGCGCCAAATTAACCGCAAAGTGCCGCGCGGCCGCAACGCTGCAACCGCCCAGCCGTCGCACGGCACGTTGCAGCTAATTTGATGGCGCCCTTACTCTTACGTTCCCATCTTCACGAGCGATTGCGACATCATCGTCCTGACACTTCATTATAATGTAACAAGTTAAAAAATCTATAAATGTTTAAGTTGTATCCACACAGCGATGATATCGCGGGCGGGGATTGGACGAGTGGCGAACTTCACTGATGTTAGGTGCCTTGAGAATTTCCCGGACAGTGACTCCACAACTAATGCGCCACAAAATTTGTATTGTCTGAACTGTAATAAATTTATTTTCACCAGTTTTATTCACTCTTGGATTAATGCAATTCTTTTTGTTCAATAGGAAACTACATACTTATACATCCCAAATAATGCTGTGGGCGCGATTATTGGCACCAAGGGCTTGCACATTCGCAACATTATACGATTCAGCAACGCTTCTGTGAAGATCGCTCCATTGGAGCAAGATAAACAGGGCGAGAACCAAAGCAACCCGCAACAAGAGCGCAAGGTCACCATAGTCGGCAGCCCCGAGGCTCAATGGAAGGTGTGTACTGATAATACTCGTATTTTGATATGTATACACAATATTTGTATTGTTCTGACTATAATGGACAGTGTTTTAACTTGTTATTCTAACATTTGCAGGCTCAATATCTGATCTTCGAGAAGATGCGAGAGGAAGGATTTATGTCTGGGTCGGATGACGTGCGGCTGACAGTGGAAATAGTGGTCGCTTCGTCTCAGGTGGGACGCATCATCGGCAAGGGCGGGCAGAACGTGCGCGAGCTTCAGCGCGTGACCGGCTCGCTCATCAAGCTGCCGGAGCAGCCGCAGCAGCCACAGGCCGGCGGCCAGGCGCAGGACCACGACACGACGGTGCACATCGTCGGCCCCTTCTACAGCGTCCAGGTATGAATTGAATTACCTGCAAAAATACCTACATAACGAGATGGATGTTGTTTCGGAAATTATCCAATTATTGAATAAATTGGGTTCATTTGGCCCTGTGGTTTAATATTGGCACTTGACAAGCTTATTAACCAATAGGAACATAAAAAACTGTATTCCTATTGGTTAAAAAACTTGTGCTAAAGTTATACCCTAGGACTAAAGTTACCCCACTTTATGGTACTTTTTTATTGAAATGCTACATTTTTCAAAAGAGCTGTTGGTGAACAAATTATAAACAAATCTAATTAACATTTGTAGCATTTTAGTAATTAACCATAATTGGAAAATTTGAATGCTCAATATTTTTTTTGTGTATATAAAGGGTATATGAATTTAAGATATAAATTGCTAAGCGAAATTTAATGGAACGGTACTGTACTGTGTAAGGATGTATACATGTAGTTACGAGTCCAAATTGAATTTATTTATAAGCGTATATAGTTTAAGAAGATAATATTATGGTGACGCGACATACGTTCAAAATGTTAAAAAGATAAGTATATGGTTTTACTAATAGCTGGCGCAAAGCAATGCAATAGTTCGTATAAATTTGATTTTGATTACACGACTCACTGTGGCATAATAAGATATTTACGTTTTGTAGCGATCACCTGAAGCGGGATGAAACATAATCGAGACAGCCTGTCTAAGGATACAATCCTCAGTGTGAGCCATTGAGAAGGCACCACACCATGGTCATGCCAAGTTATTTTATGCCTTTGATGCTACATTAGGTGAGTTATCCCAGTATTAACGTAAATAACCAATAATATAAAGTAATATAGCGAATGTTAAGTTTATCAATAAAATTCTTTCTCTATGAAACATCTTTAATTTACATGCTACGCCTTTTATTTATTATTGGACTATGTAACTACATGTATATCTATTTTACAGACCTGACGTTTCGTAATATAGCATCATATGTGATGAATGTAAGATTTTAAACTATAATCTTAAATGTGTTTATTAAACATGATAATTACAGATTGTGGTTGTTTGGGGTTGGGCAGTTTGTGTTTCTAAGTTTGTTTGTAAACGCACCCATGATACAGGAGAAATTAATGTCGTTTATATTTAAAAAAGCCGGGAATGTTATTATATATTAATATATAATACTATTCTTAGATTTGTTTTTAATATAAGTACAACTTCCATCTTACATGGAAGTTTTACTTATTATAATAAAAAAATTGATAGGGCAATTTTGGGGTGTATATTATTGGTGTTCTAAGGCAAAGCGATGTTTTTTAATGCAATGCTAAATAATATTTGCAATGGAATAAGTTTTTCGCTGCCTATTTAAAGTTTGTCATTCGGCAAGAACTCTTAACCATTGTTAATGATTAAGATGTCACCTGTCGTGAGCGAATGTGAAACATTGTTTATTAGTTGTATCCTTAACAGCTGGTTGTGTATGTTATCAGTCGGCGCAGCGACGCATTCGTGCGATGGTGGCGCAGGCGAGCGCGCCGGGCCGCCGCCGCGCAGCGCAGCCGCCGCCGCCCCCCGTGCAGCAGTAGACGCTGCCCCTGACCCCGCGCGCCCTCCAGCACCTCTTCACCCTCGAGCCCTCGCAACACCGCCGGCTCGCCAGCCCGACACGCGTCCGACACAGTGCGCCGTCGCACGACGCGCGCCTCACTAGACTAGCTTCACCTGCACTCTTGGTTGCACTCAGGTAGACCGTGTCGTAACGCTTCGCCCGTACACAGCGCAGGCAGGCTGTCGAGCTGACCTTTTGTGTCCAAATGATGTTGTTGTTGACATAATTCTATTATTGTAGTGAATTGTAATTTAATCTATTGATAAATCCATATTTTATCCCGGGAATTATCTATGTTGATGATTAATATTTGAATATATATATCACATATATAAAATATTATTCATATACACTATTTTTTAATAATAACGTGATTGTTGTGTTGTTTTCATACCATGTTATTCTGCTACAGTGTAAAGAGTTTCATAGATTGCAATAGTTAATGATTATGTTCTGTATACTGTTTACAAATGTTAATAGCAGTTTCTATAGTATCGCGCAGTTTCTATAATATACAAACAGAAGTGCAAAATATGTTTTTTGTTATAAGTAATAGTTTAATCTGTTAAAATCACTGCATCATACTGTTAATGTAATTTTTTGAAGGGTGTGTGGGATACAACTACTAGGAACGGAAATTACACGACGTTGCTTTAACGAGGAGGCTCATTGGACAAACGGCTTTGCAAAGTATATTGTAAGAATATTTCTTTAAACGATACACGGAGTTTCTGCATGCATGCTGCTGAGAATGTGTCGTACAATAGTTTGTATTGAACTGATGTGTGTGTTGGGTGATAAGTAACTAATCCAAAGAGTGAACGCCGATCGTGTGTCGAATCGGCCTGACGTAGTGACGAGCCTTGACTTGACGAGCGCGGCGCGTCCGGCTGCACCGGCCGCACGGCCCGCGCCGGTTGCGCCCGCGCATCGCTCCTATCAGCGATACGGAGACGATGAACTACCTAATTATGATGGACAAATATTTTTGATATAATAGTAATTGTTGGAGAGTAAGGAGTAAACTTATGAGTTTTAATTTGTAAGTAACATTTGTTGATCGTTTTCTTTGTAATTTTGTCTTTGTTAGCTTTATAATGTTTTCTTGTATTGAAAAAGAAATACAAAAGTTTCGACATTGAACGATACCGTAGCGTTTAATGGTGCGAGTGTAAATGTCGCGTCGGTCGTATTGTTCGGTTATTCGTGATGTTTTATTATTCAATTGTACGATTTGCGTTATCATTGTGCCAAGTGAGATAATTTAAACTATGAGAGATTAAGATTAAGTGAATAATATCAAAATTAATGAAAAGCTTAGATATTTATATGTATAATGTGATAATATATGGAAGTTTTGGCAAAAATGTTACTAAGAATGTTTTACATTCTTATTTCCATTTTCTCATTTTTTAGGTTAGATTATAATAAAATTATAAATTGTAAGTCGTGAGGCGGTGGCGGCGCGGCGGCGCACGGCCGATCGCGCGCGCTCTCCCGCCGCCCGCCGCGCACGCGCCTCACCCGCTGTGTCCCGATACTTCAACACTTGTCCCTGAACATCTGGTCACGTCTATTCCGTGTCCCAAATGCATCAAAATAATTTTCAATTCATTACGGTTAAAAGGCGTAATTTTCTCAGTTGCACACAGTGTTTTAGTGCTGAATGTAAAGGGTACAACATGCATGCTTACTATTATGTTACATATGAGTGATTACCTAATAACTCTTAAACAAGTCAAAGTTCTGTAGGGCCGTTGTGTCGCGTGTGACGTGACGCATTTAGTTTTTGTGCCGGCCGCGCATCGAGCTGGATGTGCGCTGCCACACTAACTTGGATAGCGATAGGGGCTTTATACAGGTCCACTTTCATGTCAACATCGGACTTTGCTTTGTTACACTGTTATTAGGTGATAAAACTAGTAACATTTTGCATTTATTCAGAAAAATAAAACTTATTTCGATCTTCCGATAGATTTCAATCTCCAGTTCCCCCACCACCTGCTGGCAATATTATACAACATTGTCTTGGCATCCAGCCGTCGCTTTCCTTTTACGAGTTGCATATTTTTACCTTTCTGGGCTATCCATTGCTTTAAGTGAGAAAAAGCTGTCACTCACTGTCCTACCAGGTCACTGCCACAGTCACAGAATTTTTGTGTAAATTGTTGTCAGTTAACTATCGGAAGATATCCTCTCGAGCCATAATCTCTTCGTACCAATAACATGGAGCTGTGCTGATAGATCATCATATGGTTCTAAGACTACGGTATCTTTGCCAATTGGTGCGAAATCGCTGTATTGTAATAATTTCATTTTAACAAATTTTGGCTAGATTTATTTTGCATAATAAAAACTTATTTCTTACTTTGAAAAAAAAAAAAAAAACATCATAAGATCTCTATAAGTACTTCACTTACCTGTAGGGGTCTACTTACTCTTTTTTCACTGCAATTTTGTATTGCTTCCACATATTATTGAAAATAATCTCACATTTGGCGAATAACTCCATAAAGTCAGTCGGAAAACAACGTGCTGTAGGTGCTTTATATTCAACGATAAACTAAGAAACCGCGTTTAAAGAGAACGAGCCGTGAATGAATACAATTATGTCGCCGTTATAATTTTATGATTTTCATTTACATACTTCATAAGATAATAGTTTGACGAGTCTATTTTACTCTAGAATTATATACTGCCATGTTACATACTTTTAATTAGTTACTGTTAATTATTGAACCAGAGATATCATTGTTATACTACACAAATACATAATAGTATTTATATTTACAATAAAAAGTAAACTAATCGTAAACTTATAACGGCTTAATTTTAATGTGACAAATCCGTCTATTATAATTAACGGTACATTTATGTAGTACGAGAATAGTATTCACAAGAGTTTAATGTACGTGAGTTCCTTTACACGCTACGGACAGTAATGTGTGACCTTGTATAGAGGGCACACGTGAAGCCATTGATATGTAAATAACGTATGACATGTAGAAAACGGACTTCATTTTTACAGACATATCAGGAAGAATAAACGTCTAAACTGCCTATGATCAGAGAGCAGTGAGAGTCCACTTTCTAACAACTGGCAACTCTGGCGTTGTGCGCAGGCGCAACACATTGCGAACACTACAATGATTGAAAGGTTTTACAAAATGAGTGTTTAGTGATTAGAATATCGTGCGACTGTATGCACGCGTCGCTAACTTTGTTACTCTCCACAATAGCTGTATCACTTAAAACTGATAAGCCAGGAAGTAGTGTATAAAGTACCAATAACTAAAATATCTACGTTTTACAATACATATTGAGTTTTATTATAATGGCTCTGGATTTATTATTAAACTGAATATGAATGTTTGATGCTAGGAGAAGTGTAATGGTTTATGCGCTTATTAGCGTATATAATATTGTCAGGATGCTGAGATGAGTCCTATGATATCGGCAAATAATTTTACATTCCATATTTCACGAAATAACACCTATTGCTGAAAGACCGACCACCTGCAATTGAGTATTTTAGAAATTTTACTAAATTATAATATAATTTCGCATTCAATGTTATTACTTATACGGTACGAGTGAAAAATATATGTGTAGATGTATGCAAGCTAATTATTGTTTCGCTAAAAGAAAATTGTATGCATTATCGATATTTGAATGTCTTGAATTAATGTTAGAATTCATATTGGTGTAACTTTTCCACTCGTTAGTAGAATAAACAATATTTTCTGGAAAAGAGTAATCGGCTTGTATTATGTGTTCAATGTCGGTCGACTACAGATGAAGGTAGTTGACCGGCTATTGTTCGACACACAGACAGCCAGATTCCGCTTGCATCGGCTATCAGAATGGAATATAAAAAACGGTTACTTTCACTGCGACAGGAAGAGTGTACATATAGGCATGTTGTTTATTCCTTCCAAATGTAAGCAAGAGAGGGTACATTATGATTTGTAATGTTAGGATGCAGAAATAGTTTTAGTTGATTATTATTGTATCGTTGCGAGTAGTTTAAGTTGATGTAGGCGCGGGCGGCGCGCGGCCACGAGACTGAACTACACCCCTGCCGCCGCGCCCTCGCGCCCATTACTTACATATTGTCATTGTCGCTATTATCATTCTTGTTTGATGGTTCTACTGTTATTTACATTACATTATAATTCTTTCTCGTGTGTGTAACCACTATTTTGTGTATTTACGTGTGAAAGGATCGATTTCACTTTAATGTGCATGATTGTATTTTTGGATTTCATCTAATATGTATGAAAAATATCAACAGATAAACATTTTTTTGATTTGATGTAAACCTCGAGCGCACATTGCATTTTCTTATTTTTTTCATTTACTTGTTAATTTTATTTAGTGGGGAAATGGAGCACTCATTCTGTTGTTCGTATGTTACAATCCCCTCCAGTGTATGCTATTGAAGTTTACCGAGTCTATAGTAATAGTGTTTATGTATGTCGTATGTATTTATGTACCTTGCTGGAGCATGTATCAGTGTGTAGGTCGCGTGGCGGCCGGGCGGGTGTAGGAGCGGTCGCGCCGGCGGTGGCGGTGGCCATCGCCCGGCCAGACTAGTTTCGAGTCGTCGAGTCTCGTCCCGCCCGCCATGTGATAGATATATTATAAAATAACGGGCGTACATACGCGATCTCATGAGGCGGGACCCACAGTATGCGTTATTTTTGTTAAGATATAGAGAAGCTGTTGTTGTTGCTTCTCAAATGAATGTATCAAGGTCCAATATTCATTGATATATTGTTTTTTTCACTATTCTTGCAAGACAATTGACATACATAGTTCACCGCATTTTCTTTAAATTTTTACTGTTATTTTTAGAACCATTTTATAATTGGTATAAGTTCTGAAACTAATAACTACCTCAATATTACTAAATGAATATGATAATTATCTTTGTGCATGTTTTTTGGGAACTGAATTTAAAAGAATACGAAAATTCAATATAGTATAAGATTGCTATTTTAAACATAGTAACAGAAAGTTGTCAAAATTAGGTTTCTTAACGTAATAAAACTGGTGAAATTTGATTTTGTTTTTAATTTCTGTTTCACATCTTGCCCTAAAAGTAAAATAAAATAAGTCGTTGCACACGTCACTGGCTAAAACCACAATATCACAACCGGCCACAACTACAAAACATCACCGCCCACAACCACAAAACGCCACCACCGGCTACAACCACGAAATACCACCACCGGCCACAAACAAAATACCACCACCGGCAATAATCACAAAACTCTACTAACTGACACAACCACAAAATGCCACCAACGGCAATAATCACAAAACGCCACTAACTGCCACAACCACAAAATGCCACCACCGGCAATAATCACAAAACGCTACTAACTGCCACAACCACAAAATGCCACCACCGGCAATAATCACAAAACCGCCACTAACTGCCACAACCACAAAATGCCACCACCGGCAATGATCACAAAACGCCACTAACTACCACTAACACAACCGAAGCCACAACCACAAAATGCCACCACCGGCAAAAACAAAACACTACCAGCGGCTAACAACCACAAAACACCATCACCGGCCACAACCACAAAACGCCACCATCGGTCACAACCACAAAACGCCACCATCGGTCACAACCACAAAACTCCACCACCGGCCAGAACCACAAAACTCCACCACCGGCCACAAGTACTAAACCGCAGCTTTTTGTGGTCCGCCTCAGCCACTAAGGCCGTGTTTACGTAGTCGCGGCGCGTTGGGCGTTCGTCGTACATTGCAGCAGCGGGCCGCGTCATCGCACGCGCGAACACAAACAAGATTATGGCAATGTACGACGATCGCCCAACGCGCCGCGCAACGCCCCGCTCCTCTGTAAACAAGCCCTACGAGCTTGTCCAAAAAGTAAAGATGCATTGGCCGCGTAACTTTTCGTGTGAATTCATTCGCGAGATGCTTGTATACCCTGTATTCCAGTTTCTATAGTTAGTTTGATCTCTTCGATATTAAACACCGACTTCCGAAATTAAAGCTATTTTGTACTTTTTTGTTGTTTTAGGGTTTCAACCTCAAAAGGAAAAATTGAAACCATAGATATCCGGAGATATGCCTTCATTGCAAAATAATAAGAAATCCTTGCGCAACCGCTTATCTCCCACCAAAATAATTACAATATTCACAAATAGTGTATTTACGACACACACTCAAAATTTGTACACGCACACTAAGAAGAAAGCAGTTACACTAAATCAATTTCTAATAGCACACATAAATAGAATGGGCGGGGCATTCGCTTGTAAGCACGGAAACATTCAATGCACACGCATGCAATTAGAGAATCGAACCGATTGTCGATAATTGTTATCGATATTTAATTTCAGCATATTCTTGTAATATAATTACTTCGTCTAATTTTCTTTAAATAATTTCTTTTTTATATACTTATACGAAAAGAGAGAAATGATTATAAAATATATATAATATAAAATAGGAATAAGTTTTTTTATATCGTATTACCGGTTAAAGGGAACGTTCTCTGTTAAATATCATGCTGTATTATTATACAATATATTACTTAATGTTAACTATATGATTTTAATCTTATGTGACTACCTACATTCAGAGTTGGTTTAAACATTTAGGTAAATTTTATACACGTATTCAAACTCGCTAGCGTTAACATAAATTTCTATAGAATCAAAATAGCGTCATCTAGCAAACTCGTTTTAATTTTAAACAAATTGTAGGTAGTTGATGCTGACAGGATCGAATTCGTTAGGATGAAATAACTCACACTAACCACTCAAAATAAATACATCTAACAAAAAAAATACTGGTCAAGTGTGAATCCGAATCGCAAAAAAAGATATTTTTGTCATCACAAATCTTTGCTGGAAGTGAGTCACAATCGTACTGCATGAAAACAGAAGGAGTTGGAACAGAAATTATATTATTATAAGTTGGAGAATTATATTCAAGATAAAAATGCTTGGATCAATGCTGGTCCAGCTCCACTACAACTAGGGCCTACGAAAACACCAAATATCCAGATTTAAAAAAATAATAATTTAATAGTTTTGTATAGCGAACACAAAATATTGTAACTTTTGACCAAAAATAAATAACTGTATAAAATTATACTTGTTTATCATGTTACTTATCATATTGTACTATAATTTTTGATCATCTCATCTTTAGATATAATGTCAATTTAAGTTCACGAGTATTGAAATAACAATACCTTAATTTCGTTCAAACAACATTCATTCAATAACTAATTTAACTCATACTATACATGTACTACGATAATATTCATAGAAATGTAAAAAAATATATTGAACTGCGAATAATACGCATATCGATAAAATCAGCCTCGCGCATTCGATTGCACCTCTCTAAATCTTGAACGGTCATTGCGGTCATTGCGTTCGGGAAGATTCGGGCTAGTTCGGTCTAGTTCGTGTCGTTCAGAACTTGAGTTCGTGAAATATTTAAAAATTGATTTAAAATATAAAACAGTGACTTAATTGTTTAATTACCGGTGGCAGGATACGCCATTTGTCTTCAGGTTGATGATATGTGACCTATTTTTGCATATAATTACTGCACAACTCGGCATTTTGGTTTTTTACGCATCAGTAGTACCCTGTACGCAATTGCAAAGCGAATGAATGAAGCGTACAACCGCTGTTCGATTATATATCAGGGTCGTTTGCCCAAATCGAGGCGCCACGTGCCACGCCCCCAAGGCATATCCCTCGATATCCGTGATTGAAACCCTTTTAAGTTCAGATCATTTAGTTGTCCGTCTGTCTGCCTCTCAGGACCATTTATCTCGAGAATGCGTGGAAGTATCGAGTTGAAATTAAAACCATATACTCAGGACTGCGGACCCTTGAAGCTGTGAAAAATTCAAACTTCTAAGTTAACGAGAAAATAAGATATGGTCGTATATGTCAAAAAACGCTTAGGTATTTCGACACTCAAAGGAATCATAATTCATTGGGTACTTCTCATTGACCTCATTCAATTCTCTAAATTTAGCATGAAGCGAGGTCTTATAGCACAAATATAGGAAAAAATCGGAAAGCTTGTAGTTACGTCACAAAAAAAAACTTTTTGCGATTCGGAAAAATCTTCAAAACTCGATTCGCGAATAGAACTGCTTTCATAAATGAATGTTTGTACGGAACCCTCAGTGCGCGAGTCCGACTCGTACATTTTATTTTAAATACAAAACTTTTTACAAAAAAATACAACTGACTTCAACGTCAAAATCGAAATCGAAATCATATAAGTTTATTTGTTAAACATATGTAGGTATAATGTTAGGGTACCTACATGGTGTTATTTACAAAATATTGTATCACTATGTGTTGCCTCACTGGGCATACAAATATAGCTCACTACAATATTGTTATAGACTATGTTGGTACAGTTTGAATTATTACTAATTAGTTAAATTTTAGACATAAGCGTAAAAAAAAAAAAAAAATGCTAAATAACTTTAATTTCGGAAGTCGGTGTTCCTGTAATAGTTTAGTCTGTTTAGGGTTACTTTAAAAAAAAAGAGTAAATTATATTTTCATTTAAAAAATATGTACTTATCTTTATGTTTCTGTACATCGCAGTTCGCACTGTAATTGAATGGCTGTATAGAAAGTTAGGACATGGTTTCATAGAAATGTGGAAATAGAACTAGTTTTTTTTTTAATTTGACAACTGTCAGTTGAAAGTGATCCTTAGGGATGAAAAGTATTACTTTCAACCCACTCCTCAGGCAAATTCAGACCAACTTTCTGGCCATACAAGATTCGTGCGGAGACGACGCCCGGGTTTCGCCACTGTGCGGACCGCCCGGAGGACACGGTGGAGCACACAGTCGAGGTGTGCCCCGCTTGGGAAGAGCATCGCCGTGTCCTCGTGGGGGTGATCGGCGGCGATCTCTCGTGCCGGGGCTTGGTAGAGGTCCGAGGAGGAGTGGCAGGCGGTCGCCTCCTTCTGCGAAGCAGTAATGCTAGCAAAGGAGCAGGCCGACCGCATCAGGTAACGGCGCACTCGCCGCCGCCGCCGCCAGGATTCCGATCCCGATTTTCGGCCACCGTAGGCGCGGGCTCGCGGACGGCGGGCAATGGGTAGCTCGCTGTCCGTCCGTTAACAGACCGGTCCGAGTTCAAGTCGTCTACGGCGCGCACTGTTCCCGCGCGCCTCATGGAGTTGTCAGCAAACTGTAGGGGCCAAGCAGGGCCTAAGCCTACTGGGGCCAAGGTTATGTGAAAATGTTACCGGGGCCCTGGGACAAAGGCAATGAATGGAACAGGGTTGGTTTTTAGTCAGTAAGAGTCTGACACTATTTCCCGCCCCACCCAAGGGTTTTTTTTTTTTTTTTTTTTTTTTTTGTGGTAGGTAAAAATCATCCAATGACGAATCCCGCCCTTGGGTGGGGCGGGAAACAGTGTCAGACTTTTACTGACTAAAAAACCTACCTTTCCATTCCTTGCCTTTATCCTGGGGCCTTTGGTGACAGTCTCACATAACCTTTGGCCCCAGTAGGCTTCGGCCCTGCTGGACCCCTACAGTATGCTGACAACTCCTTGAGGCGCGCGGGAACGGTGCGCGCCGTAGACGACCTGAGCTCGGACCGGTCTGTTACCGGACGGACGGACAGCGAGCTACCCATTGCCCACCGTCCGCGAGCCCGCGCCTACGGTGGCCGGAAATTGGGATCGGAAACCCGGCGGCGGCGGCGGCGTGTCCGCCTTTGCCTAAGGCGGTCGGCCTCCTCCTTTACTAGCATTACTGCTTCGCAGAAGGAGGCGACCGCCTGCCACTCCTCCTCGCTCCGGAGCATGGCTTGAACCAAGCCCCGGCGCGAGAGATCGCCGCCGATCGCCCCCACGAGGACACGGCGCTGCTCTTCCCAAGCGGGGCACACCTCGACTGTGTGCTCCACCGTGTCCACCGGGCGGTCCGCACAGTGGCGACACCCGGGCGTCGTCTCCGCACGAATCTTGTACAGGTACGGACCGAACTTGCCGTGTTCGGTCAGCACCTGCGCCAAACGGCAGGTGACGACGCCGTGGGGCCTTTCCAGCCACGCCTCAAAGAGGGGCCTTACCGCCTCGATCGTGGCGTGCCCAGCACGAGGTTGCGACAGTCGCTCTCGCCATTTCACCATGAGATCCCGCCGGAGCTCTGTCCGCCATGCCGCGACTTGTCGCGGCAGCGGAGTTTCGCCCCGACGTTGCATCTCCACGCGTAAGTCATGCATGTGTGCAAGGACTGTTGCCTCCAAGTCCCATGGTGGTAGGCCAGCAAGGAGGCTCGCCGCTTCGCAGGACACCGTACGGTATCCGCGGATCATCCGGATGGCCATGACCCTCTGGCAGGCGGTTAGCCGGGCCGCCACTCGCTTCCGTAGCGATGGCGCCCACACCGGCGCACCGTAAAGGGCCATGGACCGAACGATGCCTGCGTAGAGCCTCCGGCAGGAGGCGTCTGGACCCCCTAGGTTCGGCAGGAGCCGCTTGAGCGCAGCCCCAGTCGCATTCAACCTGGGAGCCAGACGTCGGAAGTGCTCCTTGAAGTTCCACCGGCTGTCGAGGACGAGTCCCAGGTACTTCATCGTCGACCCGACGCCGATGTGAACTCCTCCTACCGTTAATTGGGAGCCCGGAGGTGGCGCGCTCCGAGGGCCGTGAAAACACATGGCCTCGGACTTGTGCAATGCCACCTCGAGTCCCAACTGCTGTATCCTCTCCACGACTGTCGCAACCCCGCGCGTCGCTAGTTCGACCGCCGCCTGGTACGACCGTCCCCGCGCCAGGACCAGCGTGTCGTCTGCGTAACAGACCACGCTGACCCCGTCGGGGAGGTCGGCGCGCAGCACGTAGTCGTACCCGATGTTCCACAAGGGCGGCCCTAGTACCGATCCCTGCGGAACACCGCACGACATCTCTCGCCGTTTCAACTCCCCCTGATGACCGGGGTAGATGATGAACCTGTCCGACAGGTAGGCCTCGATCACCCGACAGAGGTAGTCGGGCACCCGGTGGTACCGGAGTGCCCTACCAATGCAACTCCAGGGCAGGGAGTTGAAGGCGTTGGCGATGTCCAGAGACACCGCCAAGACACACCTGCCCCGGGACACCGCATCCCCCGTCGTGAGGGCTCGCACGCGCATGATGGCGTCCACAGTGGAGCGCCTCCTGCGAAATCCGAACTGGCCGTCCGCAAGATCCGGCCCCTTCCGTGCCAGATGCACGACGAGGCGGTCTGCAATTACTCTTTCAAAGAGCTTGCCCACCTCGTCGAGCAGCACAATGGGCCGATACGCGGACGGAGAGTCCGCGGGGCGCCCCGGCTTCGCGATAAGGACCAGTTTCCCCGTCTTCCAGCGAAGCGGGAACTGGCCCCTCTCCATGCATGCGCTGAAGAGCCCTCTCAATCGAGACCCGAGTTCCTCCATGGCCAGGACCCAGGCTTTTCCAGGCAAGCCATCGGGTCCTGGGGCGGTGTTCTTGGCACTCAGCCTTCGCACCGCCACTCTCATCTCCACCTCGGTCACCTCTGGAGCATTGTTGCCGTCGTTGCCGTCGTGGTCCGCATCGGACACCGCTGCTGGTGGCGGAGCCATAGGCGGGGGAGTATGCTCCCCTCGCGTAGGGAACAGAGCGCTCACCACACCCTCCACGAGCTGGGGCCGGAGACTCTGAGTCAGCGGGGGAGCCCATGGGCGGAGTTTCTCCATCACCATTTTGTATGGGCGTCCCCACGGATCGACGTTCAGAGACTCCAGCCACACGTTGCGGGCCTCGAGTTTGGCCCGCTTTATCTCCGCTCGGAGGGTGCGCTTTGCAGCTCTGTATCCCTCATACAGCTCCGCCTCTATGGCCTCCGCACCCGGTGGACGGGTGCGGCGCCTGCGGTGTCTAGTATACCGGCGTCGCGCAGCATTGCACGCATCGCGCAGTGCCGCAATCTCTGGCGACCACCAGTGTACTTGGCGCCGGGCACGTCCTGGCCGGACTCGGGGCATGGCCGCGTCGCATATTTGCGACATGGCCACCTGGAACCAGTCCGCCTCGACGTCGATGTCGACAGGCCTGTCCGGTGCTTGCACCCAGGCCTGGACTATCGCGGCTTCCTGGAGCAGGTCCCTGTCCAGCTGCCTCAGCGCCCAACGCGGACCACACGGGGTCTGTCGGACCGGCACGGTCGAGGTCTGGGCGGAGACGTCAAACCGGATGTACCGGTGGTGCCCCACCCAAGGGTGGGATTTGTCATTGGATGATTTTACCTACCATAAAAAAAAACTAAAACAAAAAATAACCCTAGGGGTGAAAATAACTTATTTAGTCCCGAAAAGAAGTTTGGCGTCCGAGCGTAGCGAGATCGCCGATATTCGAGGGACTAAAAAAGTCTTTAACCCAAGGTAAACACTGTGCTTTTCATTACGAATAAAAGGAAAATAAAAATAAAAACCTAGCAAATGGACCTTTCAAATAAAAAATAATGGCATAAATGGGCCATTCAAATAAAAAAATAATGGCATAAATGGGCCTTTCAAATAAAAAAATAATGGCATAAATGGGCCTTTCAAATAAAAAAAAAATCTTTAATATCTCACATACAGCTTGTTTTATTTAATTTCAATATAGACCCGTCTTTGTTAAAAGAACTTTGTAGAAAGAGGCTATTGATTTAGGCCGTAAAAGGTTTCTGACTAAGGTAAAGGGCCCAATAACCGTGAAGTTATGAACTTCCCTGACTTTGCATGCTCGCTAGGCTAAAACTAGTGGACTTATATAAATAAATTTTATATGACTAGTTAGATAATTTAATATACTTTTAGTATATTATACTTCTATTAAATTAGTGTAAATGTTAATTAACAATAAACCAAAAACAATTCAAAAAGGGCTATTTGTACCAGTACCCGGTAGAGTTGTACTAGTTAACGTTAAATTGTCCCGGAATCTGGTAATTTTAACCGCGAATTTGAACTCTATTGCTTTACGTTAAAGTTCACAGAAATAAAATATTTTTAAATAAAAAGAGGTGAAAATAATTAGGGTCTGTATTTAACAAAAAAGAAAAAAACATGTTTCGTTTTAATTTTTAATGTTTTTTTTTAATGTATGTTGTACAAATTATAGGTTAACACTAGTAATATTTTAGTTTCATCTTGAGTAACCTTTGGTATAAAAAATATCACTAACATAAATATTTACATCTTTTAATTAGAAACAGTCGTTTAAAAACAAACAAAAGTTTTTATTTTAGCCTCAATATTTTCTTAATCAGTCATTATGAATAGGTAAAACCAGGAACCTTTTTTTTTTAATATATAAACTAGTGCTTGACTGCGATCCCACCTGATAGTAAGCAGTGATGCAATCGTTGATGGTGAGGCGCACTAGTATATTAAGAGCCTATTCACTCTAGCCTTAAAGACACCCAAATTATAATCGGATGGGAAGACCACAGCAGGCAAATTGTTCCTTCGTTGCCTATCGTGCCGGGGCCGGGCTTCGACCCTGCCTGCCTGCAGCTAGCAGGCTGGGCCTCTACGGTTTGCTGACAGCTCCTTGAGGCAAGCGGGAACAGTACCCGCCGTCGACGACTTGGGCTCGGTCTGGTTGGTTACCAGACGATCGGACAGCGTGCTACCCATTGCACACCGTCCGCAAGCCCGCGCCTACAGTGGCCGGAAATCGGGATTAGAATCTCGGTGGCTGCTGGGACCAACGCGCCCCATTGCCGGTCGGTCGGCCTCCTCCTTTGCTAGCATTACTGCTTCGCAGAAGGAGGTGACGGCCTGCCATCCCTCCTCACTCCGAACCATGGCCTGAACCAAGGCCCGGCGAGAGAGATCGCTGCCACCGATCGCCCCCACGAGGACACGGCGATACTCTGCCCAGGCGGGGCACACCTCTACTGTGTGCTCCACCGTGTCCTCCAGGTGTTCCGACAACGTGAGGGTGGATATTCGCCATACTTCGGGTTGTCCGATGGTAGAACGGAGATGGCGGAATTAAGTCTCTCCAAAATGTGCATTCTGAAAAAAAAAAGAACCGAAAAACACATTTTACACGATGCTTGAGCACAGGCGTAAAGTAGACACTCTACGCCTGTGCTCAAGGCTTTAAAGATTGGACTTTACCAAATCTGGATCACCAATTAGCCTCTTCGCACGCCTTTCCACCGAGTCCAAAGCCGCTAGGTGACATTTTGCAGCACTAGCCCATATGTGGCTGCAGTACTCCACACACGACCGGACCTGTGCTTTGTGTAACATTAGAAGCCCATTTGAAGTACCGTCGGACTTTTGCAAGAACGTCGAATTTCCAAGCAGCTAACTTGCTAATGAAGCGATAAGTCCTGTTTTTGAGGCGTGGCTGGGAAGACCTCACGGCGTCATCACCTTCCGCATGGCGCAGGTACTAACCACACATTGCAAGTTCGAGAAGTACCTGTACAAGATTCATGGGGAGGTGACGCCCAGGTTTCGCCACTGTGTGGACCTTCCCGAGGACTTTGTGGAGCATACGGTAGAGGTGTGCCCCGCTTGGGAAGAGAATCGTCGTGTCCTTGTGTAGGTGATCGGCGGCGGCGATCTCTCGCACCGAACCTTGGTACAGACCATGCTCCGGAGCGGGGAGGAGTGGCAAAAGGACGCCACCTTCTGCGATGCAGTATTGCTAGCAAAGGAGGAGGCCGACCGCATCAGGTAACGGTGCTCACGCCACAGCCACCACCGTAATTCCGATCCAGATTTTTGGCCACCGTAGGCGTGGGCTTGCGGACGGCAGGCAATGGGTAGATCGCTGTCCATCCGTTCGGTAACAGACCGGACCGGGCCCAAGTCGTTTACGGCGCACACTGTTCCCGCGCGCCTCAAGGAGTTGTCAGCAAACGTAGGGGCCCAGTAGGGTCGATGATAAGGACGATGCATACCAGGGGCCTGGAACCAAGGCAAAGAAGGAACAGGGAGGTTTTTAGTCAGTAAGAGTCCGGCACACTGGCGGGATTTGTCATTGGATGATTTTACCTACCATAAAAAAGCTACCTTGGCTTTGGAATCAATGAACCGCCCAAAGTTAAGGTCGGAGGAAATTTCGACTTCCAAGAGCTGAAGACAGTCGGTGCACCCCACATTGTGAAAAGCAGGAGCCAAGGTGAACGGGCTCCTTTTGGCGGTGAACAGACACGCTTGTGTTTTAGTGGCATTGAATCCCACCAGATTGGCTTTGCCTCACTTGGAGACTGCCTGAAGTGAGACATTTGTACGCTATACCATAGCCTCTCTTTCAGACTGGATTAGCTCCTTACTAGCCCGAGCACCTGGCAAGTATCTCTCTATAATTGTGCTATCATCTGTATACCTATAGATACAGGGTACCAGCAGATCGTTGGTATGCAGCAGGAATAGAGTTGCAGAGAGAACAGAACCCTGAGGAACCCCGACTCGTCATGGGCTCTGATGAGCATCCATCGACAACAACTCGGAGAGACATTTACTCAAGAAGTCGTTTACCCGTTAATCGGACCAGGGGAAATGCTGTACGCTGGAAGTTTACTCAAAAGGCTAGCGTGCCAAATCCTGCCAAAGGTCTTAGAGACGTCTAAGGAAACGGCAATCGCTTCCCCATTCCTCTCGAGGGCCTCGCCCTACAAGTGGCTGCATACACTAGTAGGTCCCCAGTAGACCGACTGCGGTGAAACCCGTAGTGTCGGTCACTGAGGATATCGTTACCTTTCAGGTATGCCATGACGCGCGAGTTCAATACACGCTCCATAATCTTGCAAGGTATGAAGGTTACCGAAATCGGCCGACAGTTGGCAGGATCGGCACGACTGCCCTTTTTGTGCACCGTTTGCACGTTGGCCAGCTTCCAGTATTTGGGCACTATACCAGTCCTAAATGAGAGGCGATACAAGCGCGTCCATACAGGAGACAACTCGGGCGCACAAGCCTTGAGAACTATTGCTGGTATGCCGTCTGGTCCACTAGCTTTATTCACGTCAAGACGACACAGTGCTCTCAGAACTTCTTTGTTCCTTATGCAAACCTCAGGCAACGTGGTATCGCAGAGAGGCAGAATCGGTGGAGTAGCACCGCAAGTGTCAACACGAGAATTATGGGCGAAGAGAGATGCAAAGAGACCTGCTTTTTCTCTCGCGGTATGAGCCAGTGTTGCATCAGTTTTATCCAGTGGAGGCAGTGTGGGCCGACAGAAATTTGCTTCGACCGATTTGGCAAGGGACCAAAAAGCTCTGCTAACGGACGGCTGTGCAGAGACTTTGGGCCGGTATGGGTAATGCGGTCGAAGCAAACCTTCCTTAGTGCCTTTTTGTAGGACTTGGCAGCTCTCTTTTTTGAACTCAGATGCGGAGCTTTACGGTCACGGCATCAACCCAGGTGAGAAACGCCGAATGCTTACGCTCTTCAGCTTGAATGCAATCAGCGTTGAACTGGCGAGCTGAGCCTCCGATGACTACGTCACTATTAGGGATGAAATACTCCATAACTTGACGTATCACATTGGATATAGCATCTGCACGGCGGACTTTCAGAAGAGAAGCAGACCTGCAGCCAAAACAAACCAGACACCTAATAACTACGTTCTATTGAGTCAACGGATAATAATACTTAACTCAAGGCAATAAGAACCGTGACGGATTTAAATGCAACTGTTAATGCATGTCCCAGTATCCGGCAGAAAATATTTAATATAAACTACAGTTTCAAAGGAAAATGAGACCTATTTCAAAGCAATAAAGATACAATAACGGGTTTCGGTGCAACGGGCTGATAGTGTACCAGTATCCGGTAAAAAACATCCGAATTTACCGGGTACTAGGTCAAGTAGGGGTTTGTGAGTACCAATAGATGTAAAATGCAAAAATATTTACTTATCGATGAGATTTACCTTAATTTATAGTCTACATCGTTAAATAATACACACAATTTTTTATAAAGATTAACACTTTTACCTTAATTTTATCCGTCGAAGTGTGGCTAGATGATCTCTGCGACCGGGTGGTCTCGTAGTTCACTGACAGAACTTTGAACTTATAGATAATTTTACTATAACGTATTTTTAAGTTGACACAGTTTTTAAACCTTTAAACTTTTTGGTGAGTATTGCCATTAAAAATGTATAAAATAGTACCAAGAATAAATTGTCATTTGCAAACTTTAATTTGATTTTGGTAGAAAGACGCAAAAAATAAAAAACTGACTAGTTAACGGGTACTGGGACACTAACGGGAATACGTACTTCTACCTTACTGCTCTTAAGAATCAGGCGTTAAATCCTTAACTGAATCTGATAAACTTATTGTATAAAATAATTACAAAATCTTTTACAGCAGAGATTTATTAAAGTATAATTATTAATTAATTCTACAACTCGAAAAAGCCAATAAAGATCGGATCGCCGTTTTCCCGCCAATTTGTTTTTTTTTTCTGTGGTCAACCGGCTATTCAGCCATCATATGGTAAATATTTTTCTCAAATCCATTTTAGTTTTAAAGTAAAAATTGGAAGTAAATTATAATAAGTCATTTAAAAAAATATGTTGTGTCCATGGACCGAAAAAGACCTTTTTTTCTAGGTCCATGGTTGAGTCTGTCTAACGAAAGCGCGACCTGAGAAAATGAGGTCAAATTAAAAAATATTGAAATGGTATTACTGTCATACTAGGAGATTATTTTTTTATACTTGAGAATGTTTTTTGTATTTGCGACAATCGTATAATTCTTGAGGTCTGAGTTAGTCGAGGGTTAATCATCAGCCTTAATGAAGTCCGAAACATTCGCTGCAAGGCAAGCCTGGGTAGTGCGTGCCACAGATTACAGAGAGATACTACGTGTGCGTGCCTTGTTATCGGGTGCTGTGTCTTGCTGAGTTGCTGTAAAGACTAAGACTAAGTATTATCAAAAAGAGAGAGGCTTTAAGAAGCTCAGCTATACCGTCTAGAATAGTATCTTATACTCTTTAGCTAAACTTTTCACCTATTTTCACGAAAATGAACCTTGGTCACTCCGTCATAGAGTACCCTTACCAAACCATTACTGATGCCTCATGATGACCATTCAGGATTCTGCTAACCAGTGTTCTTTGGAGCTACGAGTATACACCCGATCATTTTGCTTGTTATAATATTCCAACAGTTTATATTGTAATTACCTTCATTGGGATTTAACGGTAAGTTATCATATTTTATTTTGGGATAAGATTTAATGCACTTATAGATTGATTTCGATACTTAGAAAGTTTAAAAAAAACCTTTATCATTTATTGCGTAATATCAAAAAGAGTTTGTGGATCCCATTACCCTCTAATATATTATTATCTGTTTTTAAGATGATGGTAATGAGGCAATGAATGCTTCGATGAACCATGTGAATGTAATGCAAATATAATAATGTATAATAATAATATAATACGTTCAAAAATAGACGCTGAATGTAAGCCGCAAACATGCATGTCATCCATGAAACATAATTCAATGTCTATGGCACCTAGCACACCACAAGATTTATATAAAATAATAATGTCGTTTAAAAACACTACTAGAAGTCTGTCTAACGATAGCGCGACCTGGAGTTTTAAATTAAATTGGCAACATAATGTTGCCGTCAAAAGCCCGTCAAAGTCTATGATTGCAATTGTCAGTATTTTGTAACAAAGATTGATTTTAAAAATATAATTGCTTATCATGGGTAAAACAATAAAAAGTTATGTAGGAAAGCTGTGAAATACTATGATCAGTAAGTTTAAAGAAAAACAAGAAGAGAAAGTAATTGTTTTAGATCTCGGGTTTTTAAGTTAGTATGACATTATTATCTTGATCATTGTTGACTGACTATTAGATATATTTTACGATATGATAATATTTTTTCTTATGTTTATAGATAATCTTGAAGATATTCAAGGACTGCGCGAAATAAATAAAAAAACATTGAATCGTTACGGAATTTGGAGAAAAAACCTTTACACTTAAAACTAAGCTTTAAGAAGAAATATCTTCACTACCGCACTTTATACGTTCAAAAGCGGTCGAATTGATGTGATGAAATAGCATACTTTGAGGATGATTAAATTCAAAATTTTGTGTTATTCACCTTTTCCCGTGACTTTCTTGATAGAATAGTAATATACCAATAAATAAATCTTTACTCGTTTTTGTATTGTATTGGTTATTATAGCTATCCAGTATTGTTCTACTGCATCCACTCTTTTTAATGGTCTCAGTCCCTTACTCACATTCCATTGCTTAAGAAAGACATCCAGGTCGGTTGGCAAACCCTGAGTTTAGACTTTTGGATGTTAGTCAAAGACCAAGTCTGTATAGACCATAGGTCAAATGAGGAGATTACACATGTCCATAAGCTTACGCTTTAGTGATATGGGCAAAGTGCCCTTAAATAGTTCCTTGATGGACCAGTAACTTTTTCAGGTATTTTCTGTTCGACACGTTATTTCTTTGTCTTACCTGGCCCAGAAAGAGACTACTTGGCCCAAGTAGACAATAATATATTTTAAGACGTATTGTATATTCTGGAGCTGCTGGTTATGATTTTGGTCTTCAACATTTTTATATGTATACCAACCAGCATTTGCTCCTGTGGCTGTTGGAGAGAACAGGACAATATTATCAGAGAAACGCAAATTACTTAGCTTCGCTGATGACAATGCCTTTCTCTTCCCATTCGACTGCTAATGTCTGAAAGAAGTGGTGAATAACTTTGGGGACAACGGGACGCCCTGTTTGACTCATTTCTGTTTGAAACATAGGATCTAATCTCTCTAACTTGCTGGAAGAAGTATGTGTGGATTCTATTTTTTGTTTTGTAAGGGAATTGAATATTTTTGAGTGTGTGATGCTGTTAAAAGCGTATTGGTTGAGTATATTTATTTCTAAACATTTTGTGTTCCTCATATTAGGAATATAGTTCGTCAAAAAGAATTATACGATTGTCGCAAATACAAAAAAATACTCAAGTATCAAAAATTTTTTCTCCTAGTATGACAGTAATACCATATTCAATATTTTTTGATTTGACCTCATTTTCTCAGGTCGCGCTTTCGTTAGACAGACTTTAACAGTGTTGGTTTTGATGGTATCGCCACAAAGGAATTGAAGTCTGTGTCAACTGAGATGTGCGAACATTTAAGTCACATACTCAACCTTATTATTTCTGCGGGTATATATCCAGATGCCTTAAAAACATCTATAATAAAACCCTTATTTAAAAAGAAGATAAGGAGTTGATGGAAAATTATAGACCCATTTCACTCATACCGGTTATTTCAAAGACATTTGAGAAATATATTTGCACCGCATTATATAATTACATGGAAAAATATAATATACTTTGTGAAGAACAAAAAGGAATCAGACAGCATAGAACCATTAATATGACAATATATGACTTTTTGTATACAATTATTAGAAACATGGATAATTGATCTCACATGTGCGCTATATTTTGCGATATGACCCAGGCGTTCGATTATGTCCATTAATATACAGTGCTGGGTAAATTGGAAGTCTATGGTATTAGAGGGAACGTGCTCGAACTTATAAAATCTTATTTAGATGACAGAACGCAATAACCGAGGTTAGCCGCATTAATGTAATTAGTAAACATGAAAAGATAACAAGATCACGAGAACGTAAAATCTCATACGGTGTACCACAAGGAACCATTATGGGCCCGTTTTTATTTATAACTTACGTTAATGTTATGCCCATGTCCCTTGAACATCCTATAACTATGTTCGCAGACGATAGCACACTAACAATACCTTGAATAAATTCTAATACTTACGAAGATGACATTAATAATTCCCTTGAATCGCTAATTAAATGGCTGGATGACAATAATTTAAATATAAATTCGCTAAGACAAAGATAATGTACTTTAGACAGCGTACTTTCGGCGCAACTAATCTTGACGTTCATTACAAAAATGATAAAATAGAAGAAGCAGGCGATACCAAATTTTTAGGTTTACAAATAGATTGTAATTTAAATTGGAAAGCGCATCTAGATATTTTATGTAAAAAATTAAGTTCATCCGCATACGTACTATATAAATTATCCTCCATAGTAGATGTCAAAACACATCTTACGGCTTACTACGGAATAGTTAAATCTCACTTGCGGTACGGCATCATTTTCTGGGGAAACTCAATTGATCGAGATACAGCATTTAAGGCCCAAAAAAGATGTGTCCGATCATTGTTCAAACTTAAATCGACAGACAGTTGCGCAACACAATATCTTGACACTTCCTAGTATTTATATTTTTGAAGTAGCTATGTTTGTTAAGCAGAATCTATCTCGTTTTGAACTCCTGGCTGACATATTCCCAAGAAATAGGCGTGACAACAGTAAATTATGTCAGTTATCATGTCAAAAGAGCGGTTTTTGCATGGTCCCAATTATTAACAATAATTTACCAAGCAGTTGGAAACCTTTGAATACAGCACTGTTTAAGAGAAGATTACGGAAGTTTTTGTTAGACAAAACGTACTAAAGTATGTATATAACTCTTTTAGTAACATGCATTAAGATCTTATCACGGACTTGTAGATTTTACTCTTCAACTTCTAGGGGCATCCTTGGGTTACAAGTTGTTCCAGTGATCTGTCGCCATTTCATCCATCCTGAATTGACCCGATGTGTTATGTCTCGGTCTAACTCGCCATCTACGATACCGAAAGTCAAAGCAGATCAGTATGTGCGTTCCAGCGAGAGCTAAAGGCGCATGACCGGAGAGACAGCCAAAATCGCAGAACAAGTATTCGATTTTCATTCTGCTTAATTTTAGGCCAACACGCTTCAGTCTGTGCCACCATACCTCCAATCTGCTCTGGACCTCTAGGCCACTCTTGGCAACCAACACAATGTCATTGGCAAACAGCATACACCAGGGAGCCACTTCCTGGATATCCAACGTCAGAGCGTCCATTATCATCAGGAAGAGGTTTTTTTCCAATGACAAATCCCACCCTTGGGCGGTGTCGGAAGTAATGTCAGACTATTACTGACTAAAAACCTACCCCGTTCCTTTGTTGCCTATCGTGCCAGGGCCGGGTATTCCTTTCGGAAGCTGACCCATGACCCCAGCAGGCTTCGACACTGCCTGCCTGCAGCTAGCAGGCTGGGCCTCTACGGTTTGCTGACAGCTCATTGAGGCGCGCGGGAACAGAACGCGCCGTCGACTCAATACAATTTTTTTTGGGCTTTAAATGCAAATCAGAGCATATGAAAACTGGTTAAGTTTTTTGCAGACACCGTCTACTTGCATTTTCCAGTTAAGTTCCATAATCAGGTGTATATGCAGTCTTTGACGTGCTTTAAGTGGTTACGCCTAGCCAGGAAGTAATCGATTTGCGTTTTGGTGTGACCACTGTTTTACATGACCAGGTGCTCGTCTTTATTGTGGAACCAAGTATTGGCTACTGCCAGATCAAACGCAATAGCGGATTGCAACAGCTTCTCCCCTTGACTGTTTGTAACGGTTAAGTTTTCAAATAAGTGATGTTATGACTGTTACGTTTTGGGAGAAATATTTAATATCAATAAATACAATATAATTACTAACTAGTTTTTTTTTTTATTATTTACCTGGAATACTTTGCTCATAACCTTCTCGAAGATTATCATTACAAGATTTACTTATTTCATTACCTTCTCGAAGAATATCATTACCAGATTTACTTATTTCATTACCTTCAGTCAATATACATTTATTATATCAATATCTTGAACAATTACATGTCTAAAGACATATAAATCAATCAGTAATTATAAATTTATTAAATCTTTGAGTTTACATCATAAATATCTTTTTTTTACACTAACTCAGAGAAATACCCCTAAATGGTTTTAAACGTTTTATCAACACGGTGCTAGCTCACAAATTGAATCTTCCTAACGCTTATAAACAACTTCAGTAACAGAAGATACGTCACGAATTGTGAGGAGGTTCCTATATCTAAACTGTAACAATTAACTAAAAAATGTTAGGTAATATTAAAGACCAGTGTTAAACCTAAGCTTAAACTGTTTTTAATTGATTCATGTCTTTCATGATTATGAAAATATCCCGATAATGCATTAAGCCAAGATCAGATACAAATTCATAAATTACAAGTGTGTACCACATAGAGCATTTTTGGGATAGAAATAACAAAATGCGTTGTTTTCGGGAAATGGTACAGGAAGTCTGGAACTGCCCTGTAAAAAGACTTTCATTGTGGTTTTTTTCCTACTAGTTGTTTTCTTAGTTGAATTAGTCTCTTCTCTATTTGAATTATCCGTTCTGTTGTCAGTATCATTGAACTCTTTTTCCAATTCTGAAGCGAGCTGAACGATCTCAACATTTTCTTTAGATATTTTGACATCGTCTTCGGTTTTGTGTTGACGCAGGTGGCGATTTCGCACGTTGTAATGATTCTTGTTGCCATTAGTATTTAGTGGAGGCGTTATATCTATCGAAGAGAAAAAACGAAATTACATCCCAAGTCAAGCCAATTTACAACCAGCGCCAAATTTCAAAATTCAATAATCACCTTTTAAAGCAGGCACTCGTTTTCTTTGTTTCACCTTTTTTCGGGGTTTAGTTTTCATGGATTTCGGTTTGATTTTACGAAGTTTGGGCCTTTTTGTAGTCCGAAGTTTCTGTTTAGTAGATTTCAGTGTCGATAGGACAGACTTGCTGGTTGCTGTTAAGATCTGGTCGCTGTTAACAGCCTGTTTGGCAGGATCAGATGTCGCTAGGATAGACTGGTTGGCAGAATTGGCTGGCACAATGAACTGCTTGCTAGAATTAGTCTGTGGGATGGTTTGGTTGGCAGAATTGGCTGGCACAATGAACTGCTTGCTAGAATTAATCTGTGGGATGGTTTGGTTGGCAGAATTGATCTGTAGGATAGTCTTATTGGTAGAATTAGCTTGTGGGATAGTCTGGTCGGAAGCATTGGTCTGTAGGATGGTTTGGTTAGCAGAATCAGTTTTCGCTACGTTGGACTGATTTGCAGACTCAGTTGTCGCCGCGATGGGCTGGTTGGTAGAATTGGTCGGTAGGATTGACGTAGACAGTTCTGATTTCGTTGTGTTTAATGAAAGAGACGAGGTTGCTGCGGCCGCTATTGTCTCTCCCACCTTTAAAGTTGTCACTTCGCTCGCTGCTGATGATACGCTAGTTGTGGTTTGCGCTTGTGAAGTAGCTGAAACCACATGTTTTCACAAGTCGTCATATTTATTAGAAGGAAAGTTTTGTAGAACAAACTGTTAAGTATTATGACTGAGGGTCAATACATACGTGCTGTAGGTATTGTTTGAACATATATCAGAAGCTGAAACTTAGGATAAGAAAGAAATATTAGGAGTGGAAGTTTACGCAACTTGTACCAAAGTTTTGCAACTGTAAAAATGTTTTGCAGTGCTTGCTTTTTTATGAAAAATGTCTAATACTAGCGGGAGTGGTTGCAACTTGGGATTCTTTCTTTTATCACAAGAAATCTGTCCGTTTTTTAATATCGTCCACCTGTATACTTTTTAGACCTTTTCTTAAAAAAAAATCTGACCTGGGAGGTAGGTTATTTACCTGTTCTGTGGTTATTACTTAAATACGTAACTAGCCCTAGGTAGAGGTACTAGTTTCAAGTTTGGCTTCAAATAAGGCAATATTTTAAGAATAATATTTTGCGAATTTTTTGTTTAGAAAACTCTAGTTATATTCTAGTTATATTTTTCTTTTTATGTTGAGGATACTGGCAGGTTCTAGGACCAAAATTCGCATGAAAGTTTCACCATTCCCTCATATAAAGATGAGATCTGGTGTCTCAGCTTTGAAAAGAATTTTTTTAGGAGACTTGAGAAACCAACTACAGCAGTACGGGATTGGAAAAGTAGTGATTCCAGGTATTATTTTAGTACCTACCTAATCTTTTAGGCACTGCTACACGGTAATTCTTTACCTTTGAGCCTTCTGTTCTCCGGTAGCGGCGGTAAGTATAGAAATATAGTGCATATTGATGTACGATACACAACCTCTTTACCAAAATGATTGCAAAATGTTATTCATATTCGTATTTCATATTAACGTTTTGTGAACCTAGACCATATCTGGGTTTTCTACTCTCTAGGATATGAAGGAGGTGGTATAGACTAATAATATAATAAGTACCAGAAAATTGTTATCTACTAGGTTTTATTATTTTCAGTGAATTTATAATATCTGTTATTTTGAAGCAGTCGGTTTGCTTGAATTCTGCTTACCTGAGGTGTTAACAAGACCATTGTTTGGATCATTGCCAAATCTTCGAAAGTTTCCTAGAAAAAATAACGGTGTGTTGTTATAATTGGAATTTGGGAGGTACATTCTTAAATACTTGTTTGTATTTGTGATTGTTCCCAGGCATGCCATAAATAGTTGGGAAACTTTTTTACCTAAAAGGTATCGTCTTAGTGTTATACCTATACTAGCTCCTGCCAGCAGTATCGCCCGCGTAAAAGTCGATTTCTCCATACAAACTTTGTGACTCTATTTCATACTTTTAGGGGATGAAATTTGGAAAAAACTATTTTAGTGCTAGCCTACGTCATAACAGGAAACCAACAAAATTTCTTCTAATCTCAGTATTTTAGGCGGTGCGTTGTTAAATTTTGGTTGTTTTAATCCCATGGAAGATCGATTCGGTAGGTACATGAAACACCATCGATTTATAAAGATAAAATTAAAAAATTAAGTACTTATTTTTTTAAACTCGAATTAATATACGCATGTACGAAATTTATTTCTTTAAGTAAACGAGTTAATGACCTTGTAGGGAGTTGTATTATTATATATATTAAATTATTGGCCTCGATCAGCTAACGTTTACCTAACGAAATCAATTTCGTATATGCGTAAATTAATTCGAGTTTAAAAATGAAAAATAAAAGATAGGGTTTCATGTACCTAATCGACTCTTCCCATCGAAGCTTAATAATTATGTTACTTAAAAAGACTTACCAAGACTTTTAACGGGAGAATCTGGAAAGTACATTAGGTACTGTAATAATGAGGATTGTATTTCTCTAAGTAGTACCTAATACATATTAATATAAAAGAGCAGTAGGGTTGTATGTTGCGCTAATTAGGTATATAGGTACTGCTTTTATGAAACTTTATCACCAACTACCCAGGTATTCCTATGTTTACTCACCGTAATAGTAATAATCAGGCATCATTCGTCGACGGTTGAATGCTAAAAACATATAATAATAATAATTCCACAACTTTCACACAACGCCATCTAGTCCCAAACTAAGCAGAGCTTGTTTTATGAGTACTAGACAACTGATAAACATACTTATTTATTTTTTAATTCATAAATATTATAGATAAATTACACCCAGGCACGGAAGAAATGATCGTGCTCATTACAAAAACATTTGTCTTGGGTGGGAATCGAACGCATCACCTCTGACATTGCGTGAACCGACAAATGAATGTACGATTAACGTTTTTTGCTACATAAACGTACTGTGAGTACTGTGGCTCATCTTATTTGGAATGCGGGCTTGTGCGTTACACTGAAGCTTGACGTCACGCCGCGCTGGTGGGAGAAATGATTGTGAAACAATACTTGGACGCTACGGTACTTCGGCTTCGTCACCACAGTGCAGCAGTGCGACAAACAATTGGGTGACTACTACATGTATGAGTACTGCAATTCGATAGTACGCTATTGTAGTATTACAGTTTGACACTACCTTAGTACCTACCAAGATAGCTCGGAGCACCGCTCCGTGGGGCTCCTACTTCTGGGTGGTTATAAAAAAAATTATTATTACTACGAAGACAAAGGCGGCAGATCCGCTTCACTTCGCTCCCTCCATAGCCTTCTAGTCCAGTAGGGATGCCCTAAAATGGCCCTATAGTGAGACGCAGTAAAGTTTTGTCGCACAACCGTTAGTCGCACATCCATTAGTCACGCTCCAGTCACCCTTCACGACTTCCGCCCGCTAGCAAAATATTGTCGGTAAGTAATCTTAGGAGTCATTCAAGTATTTCGGAAGCACTGTGAACCCCCTGTGGGTTGGGGCTGACCTGAACCCAAACTAATCAAAGCAAAGACTCCCAGGGGGTCTTTGCATTGCTTATTTTTGATGACATGGGAGTCGGGGGTGTTTGGATGTGTGATTACGTCAGCAGTATATTTTGTTAGTTTTTTAAGAGGACTATATAGATGTTCCAAAATCACACAAAAGCAACAAACATCCAATGTCCTTTGAGACTTAAAGTCAGCCTCTATATCAAGCCTATTCCTTATTTCTAGACTTATAACCACTCCTCATAAATTAATATCGAAACCAGAACACATTGAAAAATGTATGTAGCCTAGCCACGTTTACGTAAGCATGACGGGGGTCAATATTTCAAAAAAAAAAAATCAATCTGTTTACGTAATACTTGAACGGCCCCTTACAACTAGTGTAGTTTATAAAGCAAACTACATAATAATATATAAAATAGTAGGTAAGTGCGGAAGTTTCATTTTGTTAACGAGATTTCCTGCGTTTGATTCACTAAGACTGACGTGGCGTAACAGTATAATTTGAGTCGATTTAGAATAGGGTGCCGTGCACGTTGCAGCCACATGAGTAGAGAGGTACAGAGACAAAGCTTCATACAACCGCGCGAATCGGTTGCACTACTACAAGCATGTACGTAATTAATAAGTTTGTCTGGTTTACTGTCCCATGTCTGTGTCACAGGATTACATTGAGGTTTTTTTTCAAATGATAAGTATAAATTAGTCCTTGGCTACGATTTCACCTGATGGTAAAATAATGCAATCGTTGATGATGAATCGTACTAGTTAATTAAGAGATTATTCAGTTTAGCCTTGAAGACACCTAAATTATAAGCAGTCGGGGAGACCGCTGCTGGCAAATTGTTCCACGTTGTACGCGGTATAAACGACGAGGCGAAACGCTTAGACCGGGACCGTAAACGTGTCAACAACTTAGGGTCGACAGTTGGACACTCGCCGTACTTTGAGATATCCGATAGTAGAAAGGTCATGACGGAATCATGAGTAGTGAGGTACTTAAATGCCTATTAGATAACTATCTTACTGTACGGGAATCTATAATTTTCATCCTGATAGTTCCGTCGGGATGGTCCAGACGGCGGCGGGTAGCCCATCTGTATAGCAGCCCAGCTCGCGTACGGCATAGGCGCTCCAGGTGGCGTATTTGGCATCATCATAGGCGCCCCAGGTGACGTATTTGGCATCATCATAGGCGCCCCAAGTGGCGTATTTTGCATTAACATAGGCGCCCCTGCTTGTATATTTTGCATCATCATAGGCGCCCCAGGTGGCGTATTTTGCATTAACATAGGCGCCCCTGCTTGTATATTTGGCATCATCATAGGCGCCCCAGGTTGCGTATTTGGCATAAACATAGGCGCCCCAGGTGGCGTGTCTGGCATCATTATAGGCGCCCTAGGTGGAATATTTAGCATCATCGAAGGCGCTCCAGGTGACATCGTAGGTGGTGGCGTATATGGCATCGAAGGTGGCGGCGTATACAGCGTTGAAGGAGTTATCGAGACTACAGCCCTCGAAGATATACCACTTGCTGTCAGATAAAAGGTTTCCCGTATTACTTAGTATGTTGTCGTTGAAATTGATTAAAAGTAGAATTACATTGGGCACGGGTCACGGACGCCGATCTGCGCGCGTCGGTCTCATATTTGTTATAAGTATATGGTAACTAGACTTGTAGAGCTAGATTGATCCACGCCACGCGAAGCGACTCTACGCACCGATCAGGCATGACCCACATGTGCGCTGGTCTAATGTAGTTCCCACTTTAGAATGTCAGGCTAAAAAGTCACGAAGCGGTTTTCACCCGCGGCTGCCACGATTGCGGGTCCGCAGCTTCTGTAGAATGCTTTGATATATAAATGCATTCTATGTAAAAAATTAAAGCACGTTGCACGACGCGTTTTACGCCCGCGGTATGCGTGGCTATTCGCGGCTCCAGTAGTCCCGTTGCACCAGCGGGCAGTCTTGCAACCGCAAGTGTTGCGATAATCACCCTCCAGCCTAGGTTTGCGGGTGAAAATCGCAACCGCGACGCCTGCGTAACCGTATAAAACTGTGGTCTCGTGACTTTGAAAAGAAAGCAGCGGTTTCCGCCGCTACCGCTGCGGGCGCGGTTAAAAACCGCTTCGTGAGATCTTAGCTTAGTAAGAATTATAAATATTGAACGTTTGTAGCTAAAAAGCCGCTAATAAATCTTCATGAAAGGCATACTTGGCAAAAAAACTAGAGAACGCGAATCTGACCTGCACACCAAGGGTTCCGTACTATATTATTATAATCAAGCATACCAAAAAGCGTCGACAAAATGACGTTTCTTTTTTAAAAACAACTTTAATTTTTAACTTTACTTGTATTTTTTGTTGTGGCAATACAAATACACATTATACCTCTTACGATTTTTAAGATACAGTCAGCTAACAGACGGACAGGTATATGGCGTCCTGTTGACACCGTTAATGTAGGAACCCTAAAAACCGATACGTTTCATGATTATTTACCTGTTACTTCGGTTTCATTCATAGCTATCGTCGTATTGAAGTCACCTGAAGGTACCGAGCATGTACTATTTTCGTCTTCAGTAGAATTTGCCGTAACTTCACTTTTTTCCCTCAAAATTTGTGTGAAGTCTTTCGAGAAAAAAAATAACAACTTTTATAATAAACTAGCTGCTGCCAGCGGGTTTGCTCGCATGGAAGTAGAAAATTGTCTTATTGTATCAATTTCCCTCTTTTTACTACCTTAATAGCCACTACATCATAAAATGAAGCCTTGAGTAAAATTTCACGATTCTGGAATCAGTAGTTTTCGGCTATGCGTTAACATGTATGTCAATCAGTCAGTTTCACCTTTTTAATAATTAGATATAGATCATGCGGTTCTTATTCCAAAAATGCAACAATTAAAGCCTTATTGCACTAATTTCTCATGCCAGGGACTGAAAAGATTGACGCTTTAGAAATGTGGTGCTGGAGGAAAATACTCGGGGTCTCTTGAACTAGGCGTCAAGGAACGCTTGTCTACGCTGGTGCAGAGTCGTATTTTTAAATTCCGCATTGTCGTATTTGTCGACGTGGAAGTGACTCCATTGAACGCCTTGTTACACAAGAAAAGGTAGACGGAACAAAGCCGAGTGGCAGTAGGTCACCGATGCGATGGACTGACCAAATCAAAACGGCTGTTGGCGGCCCATTGAACGAGTGCGCCTGGATGACTGACTGCCAGCAGGCAAAAGTGGCGAGAAGACGTGCGGCGTATTCTGACAGCTTCCGGAGGGCTACCTTCGTGATAACCACGACCACTCTGACAAGAGAGAAACGACCAAGAAGAAGATGATGAGAGACATTAAATTATATACACGGCTAAATTTTGATTGTTTTAATCACGTGAAAGGTCAATCTGGTATTATCTATAAGTAAACATTGTCATACTGTATTTCTTTAAGTAAACATCAGCTGAGCGAGTCAATGACCTGTAGGTAGTCGTCGGTCGTTACTTATTAACTAAATACATAGACTCGCTCTGCTGATGTTTATTTAAAGACGTTAATTTCATACTTGCGTATATTAATTCGAGTTTTAGAAAAAAAAGTATTTTATTTTTTAATTTTGTCTTTACAAATCGATAGTGTTTCATGTACCACATCTACCCTCCACGGGATTAAAACGATCAATATTTTGTCGTGTATATTTAGGACTGGTAATTTGTTTTGTAATTTGGACGGAGCAGACTAAAGCCGATGCTTGCAAGGGCTGTGGGATCGTTCGAAAGAGTTGCCGTGGGCTTTTCTTTTATTGGGAAATCGTCCAATGACTTCTTAAGCTCAAGGGCGGAGTGGAAAGGCGTGTCAGACATTTACTTACTAAAATTGGAATGGATTGTTATGTTCTCTCTTTGCCTTGCGTTCTAGAACCCCCGGGATCCAGTCAGTAGTCTTCGACCTAGCTGTACCCCACAGAAATCTTAATAAAAGAAGCCTTATTATAAAGATTTCTGTGATGTACCCCTACAACTTTACTGACCAATGTTTGAGGCGCGCGTGGCACACTCCTGTGGCTTTGGAACGTAACGTGAGTTATAGTTAGTAAAAGCCTGACCCTCCCTTTCACTCTACCCAGAATGGGAGTAGTTATTTACCCTACTAAAAAAAGGCCTATGTATTAATTAAATTTTAATTCTTACCTGTTTTCAGTAACTCAACCAAAAATAAAGCTTGTTTCAGAGTGTCATCGAGATTATCGCTTGCTACAGACACATCCAAGCTTAAAATTCCTATTGCTAGAACACCGAAGAGGTTCAGGAGCTTCGTACTTAACATCATAATATTATGTTCATTTCTTGCCTCGTCCAATAACAAAAGATATTCGATGTAATAAAATGTCGCGCGAAATGTTTCTATAAACTTAGGCAGGGCATTGTAAATGTAATGTTGAAAGTTAACGCGTAGGTATGTAAAATGTAGTTAAAAAATAAATGGTTGTTACAAAGATCATAAAACATTTTATTTTCTCGTATATAAAACACGAGTATATTATATACCTATGTACAAAATAAGAAGTTAATAGTAGGTATACGGTTGGTAAATACCTAGTGTAAGTACTAAGTACAATAAACAATTACCATAAGGGATTGTGTACACTATGCCGCCGATATGCTGTGTATAACAGCTTGTTTACGGAGACGCGGCGCGTTGCGCGGCGCGTTGGGCGGTCCGTCTTACATTTCCTTAGGTTTGTGTTTGCGCGAGCGATGACGCGGCCCGTTGCTGCAATGTACGACAAAACGCCCATCGCGCCGCGCAACGCTCTGCGTCTCTGTAAACACAGCCTAATACGTTCGCCACCACACCGTCATCGCGCTGCCGCCGCGCCGCCGCCGCACCGCCCACGCCACCTCGAGTGCTACGCGTGTGCTCTTCGCAGCCAGCAACGTATTACTAACAACTTTATAGTGACGTCGCGGCGGCGGTATCGTGTACACGAGCCCTAAAGCTGAGTAGAGACAGCGTTTTTTATTTCCTGTACTAAGTACCTATTTCAGATTTTTCGCTTTACATACTTTGGAGAACGGTATATTGGTGTGAATAAAACTGATTGATATCGTTTCATATGGTATAAAAGCCACTTGACTTAGTTACACAAATTTGATTTTTCATTCCCCCATTCCGGCTTATATTATAGAAAATATATATTTTTTTAATTTACTTGGTAAGTTCATGAGTAAACTAAGACAGATAGACAAAGTTGTAAAATATATTTTCTTAAAACAGATATTTATCACGGGCGCTGAAATTCAACAGTACTTATATATTTCACTTGCGGTTTCAAAAAGCGGTGCTTCAACAGTGCAATCAACACCAACAGGGCTGGGCTAGACTGCGCGTACACGCCCTGAGCGGTTACGGCGCGGCGCCGTGAATTTGAGTACCCACAGTGTCTATGCAGGCGCGGGATGCGGCGTGAGCTGCTTTATGCGCGCGGGCAACTTACGCTATAGCTCGTTCGGCCCAAAAATTGCGTTAAGCAGACGCCCTTGCGATCTCATACAAAAGTGTTCGGTTGCGTGGACCCCCGTGAGCCGGGAGCCGCACACATCTTGCTACATAGGTACATCAACTTCCCCATCGACACGACTACATGCACATTATTAAAGTTGAACGAGTGACATTGGGCAGGTAATAATCTGGTTTCTGCGACGGGGATAGTCGCACACGACATACGCGCATTGTCACGCGACGGGTGCCCGTCGAGGGCATCCGCTTAACGCAGTTTCGGGACTAAAAGTGGCCGTAGTGAGGGCGTGGGTGGCAAGCGGCAACCCGCGCGGGAGCGGCTAACTCAAACTAATTCGAGCTAACTGCGTGCGTTGTTATGATGGTTCGACATCGCATCCCCGCACCCACACCGCTCCGCATATTCACACCGCGCTGCCAGTCTGGCCCAGCTCACATGGTTCACATCACACACAGGCAACTGCACGTCCTTCCTTTAGTATTATTCTTCTATTTCTGTATTTTGCCAGAAATGGCTGACTTGGTTGAAAGGCGACTGCTGTTCGGCCACCTCATTGCTTCTTGACGACTGCTGAATAAGAGATAAATAGGTCATGTTAGTTATAAGTGTTATTTTTTTATGGAGCCCAAAGTGTGGTCTAAGCATTTTCGACAGAACGTCAAGATAGGTGGTGGGTATTTTTAATTTTAAGAACTAATCTCTGAACAGAATGGTACCTACTTCTGTTCTGATATACATAAAGGGTCTTTCAACAAGGACTGGTCGATGTTGAAATTAAATAAAACAAGCTGTATGTGAGATATTAAAGATATTATATTTTTATTTGTAAGGCCCATTTATGCCATTATTTATGAAATATGACAACGTTTACATGTCCACCGCGTCTTCGAACGATGGCACGGATCCGAGAGGTCCAATTTTCAATTGCTCTACTACATAGATCCGGCTGAATCTGAGCGATGGCCATTCGCATTTTTGGATGAATGGTTTTGTTAATAAGCAAAATTGCCGTATATGGGACAACCACAAGCCACATGAGGTTCACCAGGTGGTAACATCCACAAAAAGTTACTGTTTGGTGTGGATTTTGGTCCGGCGGCGTCATTGGTCTGTACTCCTTCGAAAACGATGATGGCGAGGCCATTACTGTCAACGGCGAGCTCTACAGATCAGTGATTAACAAATTTTTTTGGCCTGATTTGAACGATATAGACGTGGACAACAGTGGTTCCAACCAAACGGCGCTACGAGCCACACAGCAAGCGACACAATGGACATTCTGCATGAACGGTTCGAGGGTAGGGTTATCTCTCGCAGAGGTGACGTGAATTGGCAACCAAGGTCGTGCGATTTGACCTCGCTAGACTTTTTCTTGTGGGGTTTTCTCAAGTCGCAGGTCTATGCCAATTGTATTGTATTTCGGGCTGGTATCCGCAACTCCACGACTAAAGCGCGTATTTTGCGTACGGGTGGGACAAATGTGTCATTCGATCCACCCCAGCTCCTCGAGGAAGGCCAGCAGCGCCTTGGTGTTACTGACCATTTCGCGGAGGTTACCTGGGTTTCCGAAGTACTTTGCCCTGTATCCAGTGACAACAGGGCAGCTCAGAAGCAGATGTGCTGCAGTCTCTTCAGGTCTATGCCAATAATCCGCAATCAACCGATGCCCTAAAAGTCAACATAACGCTGGCCATTGCTCAGATTCAGCCAGATCTATGCAGTAGAGTAATTGAAAATTAGACCTCTCGGATCCGTGCCACCGTTCGAAGCCGCGGTGGAAATTTAAACGATGCCATATTTCATAAATAATGGCATAAATGGACCTTTCAAGTAAAACAATAATTTCTTTAATATCTCACATACAGCTTGTTTTATTTAATTTCAACATCGACCCGTCCTGTTGAAAGACCCTTTACATACTTCAAGTCATGAACTTGTTGTGTATAATGCGTCCATGTTTCACCCATAGCCGTGATTCTATCCTTAAATCAGATGACTGTAATCTCAAAGATTTATCCAAGCACACACAAATAGGTTCCTCCAGCTTAATAATAGGTATATGGTAAGAACAGGTACCTAACCCGTTGATGTTGATACTTACTTTAATAGTATGGCGTACCGCATACCCCTTCTTCCGAAAGGCAACTAGAGTTACCGGCCTTGGTCGTCTTTCGAAGGGTTCGAAGTAATCCTGTTAACAAAATGTTACAATTACGTTGATTCTGGCTGTCTAGTATTTCGGATCTTGGTTTTTCTATGATCTACGTCTTAGGGTAAGTTTCCACTGAGAAGAGCAGTAAAAAGGGGGGAGTGTTTCCATTGAAGTGCGACGTGGAAAGAGCTTCCCTCCTCTTCGTTTTCTGTCCGACTCAAAGCTTCGTGTTCACTTGTTTTATTTGGTAGTTCGCCCAGCTGCACTCCGCTCCACTGATTTGGATTCGAGTCTGTCTTCCCCCCTCTCACTGTTCCGCGTCAGTAGAAACGCACTCTGGGGACGTAGCAGTGACAATCGTCTTTTCTCCAGATATTGTTTTATAAAAGGATCAAAAGCAGAAGTATTACCCAGTTCATAGGCTTAAACAATAAATCAGCGGCCAAGAGTTGTCGAGGTGGGCTGTCTGAATCTTTAGCGAGCTGAATTGAGCATTAGTTATCTACGACATTAAGCAAAACTTTAGGGAAGGTTATTTGAGTGTAGTCATTTTATGTAATTGAACAAATTAACAGACAGAATTGACCGCGTGGTCTCATGATATTCTTGGAAGCCGGAGCGCCCTGGGGACACTCCGTCTTCATCCGCTCATAGTGCTGCTCAACGAGGAAGGCAAGTTTTTTTGAAAGAGTAATTGCAGACCACCTCGTCGTGTAGTTGTGGCCGGTTCTTGTGCGCAGCCAATTTGGCTTCCTCTTCTCTTCGAGGAGAAAGTTATTGAAAATGATCTCATGGTATATTAAAGGAACACACAGATCACACAAACATTTTACATACTTACTTTTGAACCATTTCAAGTACCTACTACTTATTTAAGAAAGAAACTTTCAAACTTCACATAGCTTACCTTACTAAAAGAAGGATCAAATCCTAGTGACAAGGTTTTAGCAAGCTTCGTCAAAGAGTGCGGTGCTCTCATTAACATCTCATATCTTTTTATGTTCTTTCCCCACACTTCTGGCTGCTGAGGAAAATAAAAACCATTTTACTTTCCAGTTTAGTATTTTTCGTACTAGTTGTGGTAATTTATGTTACTAAACAAACCACGGATATCGAAACAAACTATCACAACTAGAACGAAAAATATTTTTTTCAATACACTTGCTCAGAAAGTGGCTCTTATTGCACTACACTTAGGTATATAATGGAACCTGTTACCAAACTGTGACATTTTGATAACCATTACGCACTAGTGCTATAATGTAGCTATAACTTTTTTTTCAACCTCTTTGTTCGCAAAACAAATTTTGAATACGAAAAAATGAAAATTGTTTGTTATATATTATGGCCGTCATTTTGAGATGCGCGCGGTTCTTAGCGTGATTTTTTCGAGTGAAGTTTAAGGGCTTTATACAGCCCTTAAACTTCGGTTAAATAAAATCAAATATTACAAAAACATTATTAAATGTTACATCCATATTTAACTGTCACTACGAATGATATTAACGTAAAAAAATTCACACAGGAGAACAAACGACGACTAGACAATATGATCAAAATACCATATAGCCCTATTCTAGCTCGTGCCTATGAAAACAGACTTAATTTTTTACCGCCATGTTGTGAAAAATTTAACTGGTTTTACCTTTGTAATGTTAGTTAGCTAAATTATTTTTCTTCACAAGTGTATTGAAAAGCGTCGTATGATACACGTGAGTAATGAATGGTTACTGTTCTTGGCTCTCTTAAGACCCTTGCCACGGCTCGGTTCTTAATACCGCCTCGGCGGTAACCTCCTACATTACACACTTATATCATAATGTACTAATACACGGCTAAATTTTGATCGTTTTAATTCATTATTCCCCGAGAGGATGCCGGCGTCCGCACACCTATTGTCTTTCTATTGTGTCTCTAATTACGGTATTCAACAGGTTTCCATGGAGGGTCGATCCGGTAGGTACATGAAACACTATCGATTTGTAAAGATAATATTAAAAAATAAAGTAGGTACTTTTTTCTAAAACTCGAATTAATATACGCATGTACGAAGTTAATTTCTTTAACTAAACATCAGCTGATCGAGTGCAATCATCGGTAGTTAGTACGAATCGGGACTCGCTTTTTTACTAGCTGAAACTACCAGAAAAATAAGTGTTGGTACCTACTGCCACTAAACAACCATTAAAATGGCAAAACCGATACTACACTCGATATCTAAAAGGATGAAGTACAAAATAAATAGACCAACAATCTTGCCTGCAACATCCAGAAACCAATCTGCAAGCAATCATCAGAATGCGGACTGGAATTTTCAGAATGCGGACCTCACATTTTGCGCAATGAACTGGTGCATCCAGTGCCCGGTCTATATTGCATTCTAATCTAACCTACCCGGCAAACTAGCCCGGGAGTATTCTGCCGACATTGTTGTTATGTACACCCCTCCAAAGGACTATAGCAGGCTTACCCAATTTGATAATCTACAATCGTTAACGTAACGCTATTAGAAAATTAATCCAAATTCTATGGGAACGACACCATCTCACCGTTAAGTCACTTGGTCAGAACAATAATAGAAAATTCGTAGCCAAGTTCACATCATTCAAAATGACAGAATAATATGTAATCGTTTCTACAATGTAAATCGCTACATCATGTAGTTCTATGGTATAAATGATAAACAAGTTACAATTTTTGTAGAACGAGCGATCGACTCAGGCGCGTAAACATGGCTACCAACTTATTGTTTTCTAAAATCGCTTACGTGCCGAGGCGTTACCGATTGTCGAAAGAGATTTGAGACGAAATGGTCGTAACTTGGCTAGGCATGCTGGACACAAGGAACTTACATATCCTACCAACAGGACCTAAAGCGCGGTCACTCTCGGACTGCATAATTAAAATAGAAAGAAATGCGCAAAGACATTGAATCTTTGGTTGCAAATCTGAAGTATTTTAGCAAATTTATTAAAAATCTACAGATTTGATTATAAAATTAAAACGTTTTATCGGCAAAACGTAGCTGTTAGAATGATCTGACAAACAATCAAAATCATTGCATGTATTTGATGATCATTTTTATTCGGTAAAAGTTATCTTGTCGTTTTTTCTATTGTACTGGTTTTTTTTTCTTATATCAATGATTGTACTAAATTAACTGTATTATGTTTTGAACACGTTATTTATTTAGTATTTTTCTGAGTATGTTTACTGCAGTGGATCGTATACTTTTGCGCATTATAACATCCTTATTTATATACAAATAATTACTTGTTGCTAAGTAATTTCTTATTAAGTCATTACTTGAGGTTACAAATCTTAATTAAAAATTGTAATTTTTCTTAACTATAGAATACAAATTGTTACTTTTGCTCAAGTAATTAGTTTTACTTGTTTATAAATACGGGTGTCTTGCGATTAGTCGTTTATGACGTATGGCGTTCTGATTGGCCCGCTCCAAGCGATTAACCAATCAAAGAGCCCAACGCGGTAAACGTTTACGATCGCGCACTGAATTTACTTACATTGTTCATACGTGGTGTATCCCATAGAGATCCATGCTGTAATGCATGAGATGGCACCTCCGATGTGGAAGCTTGAACTGTTGTAGTTTTAAGGGTAGTTTTCGTCTGCTTTATATTTTTTGATGGTTCCTTTGTGCCTAAAGAAAATTACGTAAAAAATCATTTTTGAGTCTATTTTGAAGTTTAGGTTAGTAAATGATAGTCTTCATTTAAATAGATAATTTCATCCATAAGCCAAAAATGAAATCACAATCACTACCTATTGCTTGTTTGCGAATTTTGTTTGTTTAAGTCACCGTAAAATTGTAAATACCGTTATATTATAGATTATCATCTCGTGAGATTACAAACTATCGAAAGATTGTGAACCTTAATAAACAGCTTACAATTTAACGCTTTATTTTTCGATAGATTGTAATATGTATATCAAAGTGCAATTGTTAAATTAAAATATATCGCGCATTACACAAGAGAAGTCGAGCTTAGAGCTATTCCAGACTTTGAGGCATCGAGGTAGTAACTGTTGCGCTCATGATACTTCAACAAAATATGGAAAACATCGACTACAGAATATTGAAAACATTAGCCAGAATGTAGCTATTTTGTTATTCAGGCAAATGTCATATTTGTTCATGCGGTGGTAACCCATCATTGCCATTTTCCACTCTAACACCCGTATTTATAAACAAGTAAAACTAATTACCTGAGTAAAAGTAACTACTGAAATAACAATTTGTGCTCAATAGTTAAGAAAAAATTAAATTTTGAATGAACATCAAGTAATGACTTAATAAGAAATTACTTAGCAACAAGTGATTGCTTCTTTATAAAAACGGGTGTTACATTAGTCCCCTAAAGAAACCCATCGAAAAAGGGTGTATTAACTAATGTTTGTTCGAGACCTTAAAAAAGAATACGAAAAAAATATATTTTATGTAAATATATAATTTGATTCCAAATTAAAAAAGAAGTTACAACTTCGGTTTCAATATTTTGTTATCAGTCAAAACGCAATAAAACATTGAAAATAATATGCTTGTCTTATTTTATTCTACAAAAATATATCAGTCAATAGTCAGTAAACTTCATCAACAGCCTGCAACTGTCCTAATCATAGAACATTGTGAAAACTCCTTTTCTTGCAGGTATAGAGTTTTTTCAGCAATTTTTCATTTAAAAAGTAACCCCCATACATGTCAAATCCTGAATCTAAATTGAATCTGACATTAAAAAGTGGTTTTTGTAGTGAGGAGGTTAAGTCAAATTTCAGGATTCTCGGTCAACGTGAAGTACTCTATGAATTTTGATTATTTCATATCTAATATCTTTATTTTTTCGTTTACTTAAAAGTTTGATTTTTTCACAGCTTCAAGGAACCGTAAACTTGAGTATATAGTTATAATTTATTAACTCTATAATTATCTTCAGACGTTCCCGAGATAAAGGGTCTTGAGTATTGACAGACTGATAACAAACTGATCCTATTAGGGTTCTGAAATGATCGTGCTCATCACTCAAACATTTGTCTTAGGTTGGAATCGAACCGCCGATCTCCGGCATAGCAGACATGGTGGTAAAAGTAGACAAAGAAAGGATTATCCAAAATTCACCCTCTAACTAAGGGGATGAAACAGCGGTTCACAATTCGTATTGAAAAATCTACATTCAGAAGATAGTAAATCACGAAATCAGATATAGTACGCGGCAAACAAATTGAACCCGTTGCTATGGTTACATGCAGCCCTCCACCTCGATTGAAACCCGAAAATGTTATTGCGCATTTAAGGTCTACCGCCATGATGGTTCAACTTGTGTGTCAAGGATTATACCTACTTATATATTATTTACTTACTTTCACATGCTACAATATGTGCCACTAGTGGAAGAACTGCGACCGTGATATAAATGTACATCTTAATAATTAACTACAACGTATTGTACAATATGCGTGTGCTCCGCCTCGAATAATGTATGACACTGAGGGCGTCACCGATTGTTAGCAGTTATGAGAGAAATGTTTCAGATTCCGTGAAAAATAGCTAGTTCTGCTAACTTGTAAACATAGCCATACGCGGTAATGCTGACAAGTGGAAACTGTTCCTCGAAGTAATGTTCCACGACTTCCTTGTTGTAACTTAACACTGGTACCTATAGCAAGATATGGCAGGGTTGCGGGATTCATCGATAAAATTACTGTCTCTCAGTTGCCCTCGCAGCTTTAGTTCTAAAAGTCTGATACTCCCTCTCACCCTTCCCAGAACAGGACAAGTTACTTAAGGCCCTAACTCTCGAGCAGTGCTATAAAACTGTGACTTTCTGAGGAGCCTACTCCTTGGTAACGGCCAGGTCTATAGGTTTGAAAAAAATAATGTTTACAGATTCATGTACAGACGCCAGCACATCAAACTATCTCAATCTTTCAAATTTCTTTAATAGATTTTCAACCTTATTACAATAGAGGAAGGTTAATGTTCGATTGGTAAAATTTGACAGATTGGGGTAGATTGACGTGCTGGCGTCTGTACATGTATTTTTTTTATTTTACCAAAAAAAAATAACCACATGGTATTTTTTCGCTTGTTTTCTCTACTCTTTTCAAACAGCTTGGAACTTTAAAAATATGTTTCCACAAAAAAATTGCAGGTTAAGTGTTCTTCAGAATGTACATAGCATATAATCAGTAAATCTTTTGACATATGTGTTTTTTTTATGGTAGGTAAAATCATCTAATGACAAATCCCGCCCTTGGGTGGGGCGGGAGATAGTGTCAGACTTTTACTGACTAAAAACCTACCCTGTTCCATTCATTGCCTTCGATGCAGGGCCCCGGGGTTTGACATGTGTGTTAATCAATCAGTGTTTCGCAAAGAAAATGGATTTCGAGGTTCAGCTGGCCAGAATTCAATTCACAGATACTCTTTCGCTGCCTCGGCGGCAGTACGAGGAGGTATGTGTGCATTTAATTCTGGCCAGACGTTCAAGGGACTATCTACATATACGCCTTAATGATATCTTGCCCAAAAAAAAAGAAATAGCAAGTGGCTATTGGTTCACTACACTGCCCAACTGTTTTAGTGGTAGAAATAAAAATTCATAGAAAGAATTTTATGAGGTGTCAAATCATCCAACGCTTTTTCCTGATTTAGGGTGGAGCACAAGCGTGTCAGACTTTTACTTAACTAAAACTACACCTATGATCCTTCAGCCGCCTTTTGCTTTCTAGGAGCGTTAGTATCCTTATTGAAAGCCTACTTATATAAGTGTGTGGTATGGTCCTAGCAGGCTTCGGCGCTGTTGCCGCCTCTATGCGCGTGGAACACTACGCGCCGTCGACGACTCGGGTAAAATGGATAGGTAACCTGTATAATATGGTTGGTAACTACTTTAAATATCATCGAAGCTCGTATGTGGTGGTGTGATGTGGTCTTTTCATGAAAAGCGCGGCGTAGCATCAAATAATATAGTTTAAGAGAGTACCCACCACCCACCAATTAAAAGAGGGTAACAATCAACGTAGCGGTACCGTTGGGACCTATATAAATATATCTGTCGCTCACAGGTGGTGGTGGCAACTTGCCATCAAGTGGGAGGGAAAGGGGGGAACAAGGGACAGCTGTCACTCTATGATAGAAATAACGAGGTCTACATCAATGCTGCGACGCGTTTTACCGAGTCTGTGATCGGACTTCGCCGGTTACTTCAGTGGCCGATGTCAAACTATCGTGTGAATGCTTTAAAGAAACGCCATAATATGGCGTTAATATGTTCCAGTTATAAGAGTATCTAAAGCTGCGCGTGGCGTTTTGGTGATCACTTAATGTCATGAACAAACTAAATCCAATAAATGAAGTGGTGGTTTGTCAGTCATGAGTAAACCAGATGGACAAATTTAAGAACTTAGTACCAATATCCTTATCCTCAACGCATTTGGAGCAAATTATAACATTCTAACCGCACATCGAGTCGACGGTGTGTGCTGGCTAAAGTGTACGGCGATACAATAAAACTATAGGACTTATCATAAATATAAAATTATGCTATCCTATCACTGACGTACTGTGGTACTTGTCCTAAAAAGGCTTTGTAAAAAGTAAGAAACTAAAACCCGACTTCAATAAAAAGAAGGCGCTGAAAAAGTGTGATATAATATTTTCAGGTTGCTGAAATAAACAAGGTTACTGGAGAAACAAGATCAGAACAAAAAGAAAAGCCGTAGTCACATGGTATTAGCACATGAGTAAAAAGCCTCTCTACTCATGTGGTATTAAATTAGTGTTACCGTTGATATCTATATAACGTGTGACTACGGCTTTTCTTTTTGTTGTGCTCTTGTTTCTCCAGTAACCTTGTTTATTTCAGCATCCTGAATATCTTGCCGTAGCCAGGTAAATAGTATGAGAGTAAAAAAAAACTTATAATTTTGGATAATTTTATTTAACTAATTATTTTGTACGTAATTTAAAATTTAATTATCGGCCTCACGTAGTTCATCGGTCAAGTTGTAGAAGGCGGCGTGGCAAGGTGCGCGCGCGCAGGGACGGCGCTGTTCCTCACGCTCGCCGTGCGCACACCGCCCCGCCACGCACACACGGTACCGCGAGATGGTGCCTCCACCGCACGTCACTGAACAGCCGCCCCATTTGCTCCACCTACTCCAGATTTTACGATTCTTCAATAATTGGTCGTCTTCACATGACACTGTTTGAAAAGGAACTTATAATATAATCCTGTGTATGGATGTTTGTTACTCTTTCACGCAAAAACTGCTGAATGAATTTCGATGAAACTTGGTACACGGGTAAACCATGTCCGGGTATAGCACACTGGATACCATTTATTAATCCCGTGAGTAAGTAGGTATGTTTCCTTAGGATAATTTTCTACTATCGCGCGGGCGAAGCCGATGGCAGCAGCTAGTATTATATTTCTTAGCAATATACTTCATGTAAATATTGTTTCTGTGTGCGTAAGCTGTTTTCTAATTAACAAAGATAATTGGTGACTTGAGAGTCACGCTCCACAAATAAACAAATGCGTACAGTAAATACATTACCGTGTGGATTCTTTGACATAAACAGTATAATATTAATTAGTCTACATCTTGTCGTATTGATTTTCCAACTATTTGTCAAGGGGTGCCATGACAGAAAACCTCCACGAGTGCCCGCAGGCTATAGTTCCCTTGCGGATACGTCCGGAGCGAAGGCTAGTCTGCGGGACGGTGCACCCTGGGAGGCGGCCAACAACCCCCTTGGGCACTCCTGCCTAAGGGGCCTCGATGGCCGTCTGCGAATGTTCTGTCGGGAGTACGCTTCAACGCGTGTCCCTCTGCTCTAGCAGAGGGCACAGTGGCGAAGCAAGAGCGGGCTCGGCGTGCACTCACCCTGCCACCGGGCAGGCAGGAGGAAGGCTCTCTCCTCCTTCTGCCACCGTTGTTCTCGTAGCCCCAGAGATTGTCCAAGGTCATGTTTCTGACTTTTGATGGGGGTCGAGGGTCTTGGCTTAACCGCCCGGGCCGCGAGGAAGACAACCTCTATAAAAAATTACCCCAAACCTCCAAGCGGCGGCGCACCGTGAGGGAGGTTGTTAGCTTGACTAATGGGTAGCTAAATTAGTCCCTAGTGCGGACCACGTTTTTGAGCAAGTGCAGAATGTTTTTTACTCGTGGGAACAAGATGAACATATCAAAATTTTTCAGAACCCCAACAGAGAGTGATGCGCGGTCGGAGTCCGACGCGGCATCCAGAAGGAGCTCAGGCTCGGAGGTGGATGATGAGGTTGAGTCGGGAGGCGACACCGGAAGGAACGCGAGTTCCTTCCGGAAACGCTCCTTGTCGAGGGACAAATCGTCCTCCGACGCAGAAAAGGGATCGGCCCGAAAAATCCCTACCAGTGGGCGGGGAGCGGGCCGAGCACCGGGAAGAGGACGGGGAGTCACCTCCCAGGAGGCGGCTGAGCGAGCCGAGAGACTCGCCGCGGAAGGGCGCCACCCCGCTGTGGCCAACGCTGCGATGGACCCCTCGGGACCATCTGGCAGCGAGCAGGAAGACTCCGCCGAGGAGTCGCGCCGTTCCTTCGGTGAGCTCGTGGTCGCCGCGTTGCGGGACATGGGCCGCAAGAGAGAAAAGACCTCGAAAGAGAAGACGGTCCTCCGCCATGCCGCCTCTATGCAGGAGGCATTCGACATCGCCCTGAGAAAGAGCGTGGCGAAGCTCCGGGCCGAGCTCCGAGCCGGGCTCCGGGCCGAGCTTCAGGCCGAGCTCGCTGGGGTCCAGGGGGCCTGCAGCCAGGACCCTGTGGAAGGGGGGCGCAAGCAAGGGCAGGGGCAAAGTCGGCCCCAGCCCCAGCCTCAGCCCCAGCCTCGGCCCCAGCCCCAGCCCCAGGCCGAGTCGGGAAGCCAGCTGCTGACGCTGGTGCAGCGGGAACTGGCTGCTTTTCAGCAGCAGCTGCAAAAGCAGCTGCAGGAGCAGCAGCAGCAGTTCCAGCTGCGGATCCAGCAGCAGCTGTCCCTGCTGGAGGGCATCGTGTTGCGCCCCCCACTAGCGGCCTCCGGCCAGCGAAGGGCGGCGTCATACGCTGCCGCCGCGGCCTCGGCGGCTGCGCCCAAGGCGGGCCCGTCAGGGCAGACCAGGCACGTGGCCACGGTCGCGAACCCCGCCGGAGCGGCCCCACAGGCCAAGAAACAGCAGCAGGTGAGGCCAACCCCTGCTGCTGCCCCTAAGAAGGGCAAGTCGGCACCGGCCACAAAGGCGGCGGGAGCCCCTGCTGTGGCGGCAAGCAGGCGGCCTAGGCCGCCTCCCCAACCTGCAGATCCTCCGGCCGAAGCCGGATGGCAAGTGGCCGGAGCCAAAAAGCAGGCTGGCAAGGCGGCTCGGGCTGCCAGGAGGCGTGAGCGGCAAAAGCTGCGGAAGCGGACGGCCCTCGCGGCCAGGATTCGCACCCCGCGCTCCACGGCTGTAGTTATCACACTGCAGCCGGAGGCAGCGAAAAAGGGTGCGACCTATGGCGAGGTCCTCCGCAAGGCGAAGCAGGCGGTGAACCTCACCGACCTCGGGATCACCGGGGGCTTCCAGATGCGGCATACCGCAACTGGTGCCCTGATGTTGGAGGTCCCCGGAGCCAACAGCGGCCCCACCGCAGACGCCCTGGCTGAAAAAATCAGGGCGTCCTTGGATGCGGAGGAGGTCCGGGTGTCCAGGCCCACAAGATGCGTCGACATGCGCATTATGGGCTTGGACGATTCCGTCGAGGTCGAGGAGGTCGTGGCCGCTGTCGCCAGGACGGGTGGGTGCCCTGCCGATCAGGTCCGGGCAGGCACCATCCGTGTTGACGGCACTGGCATGGGGGCGGTTACTGTAAACTGCCCCCTGTCAGCGGCCAGGAGCATCACCGGGGAGGGTAAGCGACTCCTGGTGGGCTGGGTCTCCGCGCGAGTCAAGCTGCTGGAGCCCAGACCGCTGCGCTGCTATCGCTGCCACGTGGGTCACCACGTGGGGGTCTGTTGCGCAGCGGAGGAAGATCGCAGCGACCGCTGCTTCCAGTGCGGTCAGCCCGGCCACAAGGCCGATACCTGCGGTGCAGCGCCGCACTGCTACGCATGTGCGGCGGCAGGCAAGTCGGCCGACCACCGGGCTGGGAGCAGGACCTGCGATCCCCCCGCCAAGGCCAAGGGCAAGGTCCCAAGGCCCATCCCCGCGAAGGTGCTCACCGCCGCGGCTGCCCCGTTGGCTGCCGCCGCCATCGCCTCCGCAGACGCCGCCGCCGCTACCACCGCGGCAGGACCCTCACGGAGGGCCCGGGAGGAGACTGTAATGGACTGCCAATAACGGCTCCATTACGTCTCCTCCAGGCGAATATCAACCACTGCGCCCCCGCTCAGGATCTGTTGCTCCAGAGCATGGCGCAGTGGTCGATCAACATCGCCGTTGTCTCCGAGCCGCACTTTGTCCTGCCCAGAGCCGACTGGGTTCAGGACCTGAGCGGCTCGGTGACACTCATTTCGTCGGCCGCCGCCGGTACCCCGGCACTCGAGGCCGTCAAGAAAGGCCGGGGTTGCGTGGCAGCACGGTTCGGGGACATAGTGGTGGTAGGCGTCTACCTGTCCCCGAACAGATCTCTCGCCGAATTGGATAGCTCCCTTTTGGAGCTGGATGCCGTCGTTGCTGGGTTTGACTCCAGCCTCCCCGTGGTCGTTTGCGGGGACTTCAACGCCTGGAACGAGGCTTGGGGTTCCCGGTTCACGAACCAACGAGGTCGCAGGGTGGAGGAATGGGCCCTAGGACAGGGCCTAGTCGTACAAAACCGGGGTTCTGTCCCCACGTGTGTGCGGATGCAGGGCGAGTCGGTGGTAGACGTTACGTTCGCCAGCCCTGCACTGGCACCGCGCGTCGTCGACTGGCGCGTCATAGAGGAGGTGGAGACGTTCTCCGACCACCGGTACATCCGGTTTGACGTCTCCGCCCAGACCTCGACCACGCCGGTCCGACAGACCCCGTGTGGTCCGCGTTGGGCGCTGAGGCAGCTGGACAGGGACCTGCTCCAGGAAGCCGCGATAGTACAGGCCTGGGTGCAAGCACCGGACAGGCCTGTCGACATCGACGTCGAGGCGGACTGGTTCCAGGTGGCCATGTCGCAAATCTGCGACACGGCCATGCCCCGAGTCCGGCCAGGACGTGCCCGGCGCCAAGTACACTGGTGGTCGCCAGAGATTGCGGCACTGCGCGATGCGTGCAATGCTGCGCGACGCCGGTATACTAGACACCGCAGGCGCCGCACCCGTCCACCGGGTGCGGAGGCCATAGAGGCGGAGCTGTATGAGGGATACAGGGCGGCAAAGCGCACCCTCCGAGCGGAGATAAAGCGGGCCAAACTCGAGGCCCGCAACGTGTGGCTGGAGTCTCTGAACGTCGATCCGTGGGGACGCCCATACAAAATGGTGATGGAGAAACTCCGCCCATGGGCTCCCCCGCTGACTCAGAGTCTCCGGCCCCAGCTCGTGGAGGGTGTGGTGAGCGCTCTGTTCCCTACGCGAGGGGAGCATACTCCCCCGCCTATGGCTCCGCCACCAGCAGCGGTGTCCGACGCGGGCCACGACGGCAACGACGGCAACAATGCTCCAGAGGTGACCGAGGTGGAGATGAGAGTGGCGGTGCGAAGGCTGAGTGCCAAGAACACCGCCCCAGGACCCGATGGCTTGCCTGGAAAAGCCTGGGTCCTGGCCATGGAGGAACTCGGGTCTCGATTGAGAGGGCTCTTCAGCGCATGCATGGAGAGGGGCCAGTTCCCACTTCGCTGGAAGACGGGGAAACTGGTCCTTATCGCGAAGCCGGGGCGCCCCGCGGACTCTCCGTCCGCGTATCGGCCCATTGTGCTGCTCGACGAGGTGGGCAAGCTCTTTGAAAGAGTAATTGCAGACCGCCTCGTCGTGCATCTGGCACGGAAGGGGCCGGATCTTGCGGACGGCCAGTTCGGATTTCGCAGGAGGCGCTCCACTGTGGACGCCATCATGCGCGTGCGAGCCCTCACGACGGGGGATGCGGTGTCCCGGGGCAGGTGTGTCTTGGCGGTGTCTCTGGACATCGCCAACGCCTTCAACTCCCTGCCCTGGAGTTGCATTGGTAGGGCACTCCGGTACCACCGGGTGCCCGACTACCTCTGTCGGGTGATAGAGGCCTACCTGTCGGACAGGTTCATCATCTACCCCGGTCATCAGGGGGAGCTGAAACGGCGAGAGATGTCGTGCGGTGTTCCGCAGGGATCGGTACTAGGGCCGCCCTTGTGGAACATCGGGTACGACTACGTGCTGCGCGCCGACCTCCCCGACGGGGTCAGCGTGGTCTGTTACGCAGACGACACGCTGGTCCTGGCGCGGGGACGGTCGTACCAGGCGGCGGTCGAACTAGCGACGCGCGGGGTTGCGACAGTCGTGGAGAGGATACAGCAGTTGGGACTCGAGGTGGCATTGCACAAGTCCGAGGCCATGTGTTTTCACGGCCCTCGGAGCGCGCCACCTCCGGGCTCCCAATTAACGGTAGGAGGAGTTCACATCGGCGTCGGGTCGACGATGAAGTACCTGGGACTCGTCCTCGACAGCCGGTGGAACTTCAAGGAGCACTTCCGACGTCTGGCTCCCAGGTTGAATGCGACTGGGGCTGCGCTCAAGCGGCTCCTGCCGAACCTAGGGGGTCCAGACGCCTCCTGCCGGAGGCTCTACGCAGGCATCGTTCGGTCCATGGCCCTTTACGGTGCGCCGGTGTGGGCGCCATCGCTACGGAAGCGAGTGGCGGCCCGGCTAACCGCCTGTCAGAGGGTCATGGCCATCCGGATGATCCGCGGATACCGTACGGTGTCCTGCGAAGCGGCGAGCCTCCTTGCTGGCCTACCACCGTGGGATTTGGAGGCAACAGTCCTTGCACACATGCATGACTTACGCGTGGAGATGCAACGTCGGGGCGAAACTCCGCTGCCGCGACAAGTCGCGGCATGGCGGACAGAGCTCCGGCGGGATCTCATGGTGAAATGGCGAGAGCGATTGTCGCAACCTCGTGCTGGGCACGCCACGATCGAGGCGGTAAGGCCCCTCTTTGAGGCGTGGCTGGAAAGGCCCCACGGCGTCGTCACCTTCCGTTTGGCGCAGGTGCTGACCGAACACGGCAAGTTCGGTCCGTACCTGTACAAGATTCGTGCGGAGACGACGCCCGGGTGTCGCCACTGTGCGGACCGCCCGGTGGACACGGTGGAGCACACAGTCGAGGTGTGCCCCGCTTGGGAAGAGCAGCGCCGTGTCCTCGTGGGGGCGATCGGCGGCGATCTCTCGCGCCGGGGCTTGGTTCAAGCCATGCTCCGGAGCGAGGAGGAGTGGCAGGCGGTCGCCTCCTTCTGCGAAGCAGTAATGCTAGTAAAGGAGGAGGCCGACCGCCTTAGGCAAAGGCGGACACGCCGCCGCCGCCGCCGGGTTTCCGATCCCAATTTCCGGCCACCGTAGGCGCGGGCTCGCGGACGGTGGGCAATGGGTAGCTCGCTGTCCGTCCGTCCGGTAACAGACCGGTCCGAGCTCAGGTCGTCTACGGCGCGCACCGTTCCCGCGCGCCTCAAGGAGTTGTCAGCAAACTGTAGGGGTCCAGCAGGGCCGAAGCCTACTGGGGCCAAAGGTCATGCGAGAGTGTCACCACGGGCCCCGGGACAAAGGCGAGGAATGGAAAGGTAGGTTTTTAGTCAGTAAAAGTCTGACACTGTTTCCCGCCCCACCCAAGGGCGGGATTCGTCATTGGATGATTTTACCTACCACAAAAAAAAAAAACAAAAAAAAAAAAAAAAAAACTATTTGTCAAGTCACAAATTATTATCTTCAGGGTGACTGGTAAATAGTGAACGATACTTAAACACGTGATTTTAGTTATGATAACAAACAACTTTTACTATGGGACCAAACCTGAAATCGCTTGTGTTTGCCTAACTGGTCAAAATGTACTGAACTTGGCTGATTTTGTTCAGGATTTCAGGTTTGGTCCCATAGTAAAAGTTGTTGGTTACCATGAATACAATCACGTGTTTAAGTATCATTCACTAATTACCAGTCACCCTATAAAAAGGAGAAACTGACTGACATATCAACACAGCAGAAACTGCTGAGAATAAGAGTGTGAAGTTCGCACAAGATTTACTTTTATGACGTGGAGGCATGGAGGATGCGTGGATGCGTGGTGCATGGAGTTTCTTGCCGGTTCTTCTCCACCGACCAATTTGGAACCGTGCACTAGCTTCTGCCGTTTTCTAAGTGCCTATGTAGGCCTATGTGAAATAAAAATTATATGAATGAGTCACTGATTGACGTAGAGAGCACAAAGGGTTTATACACACCACGTTTTTAAACGCGCCGTTGACGCGCGTTTTAGAAACGCGAGTCGACGGCGCGCTTTGATCCCAGATCTACAGGCTGCGTCTGATTCGCGTGCGTATCGCGTCTGTATCACTACTAACGCGCGTCAACGGCGCGTTCCGAAAACGCGGTGTGCACAGGCCCTAAGAGAGGATTTTCCAAAACAGGGATCAAAAGTTTGTATGGAGAAACCTATTTCCACGCGAGCAAAGTCGCTGGGAGTAGTTGTTAATAAAATGTATGTTAAATAAAGTCTGATAAAATTATTTTGTAAATAAAGGATTATCGGGTAGTTTGTTGACGGATAGTGAAAGGTACTAAGGGCTGATTTCACCATTCAATATAAAAACTCAGTTCAACTAAACTGAGCTCAGCGTAATCTAGTTTAAAGACCCATGTCGTAAACATGGGCGACAACAAAAGAATTGAAACTGAGTTTAGGGTAAACTAGGTTTAATTCATAGTGGTGAAACGCAAAATGAAGCTATAATCTCGATTAGGAGCTCAAACTGCGTTTTGTTTATATAATCGCGATTAGTTTCTTGGTGAATTTGGCCCTTAGAATTCTAGAATATTCGACGTGCCTATAAATTCTCACTTTATACGGCGAATGATTTTGACGGTAGAGAGGTTTGAGGACTGGCGCAGTGGTCGAGTGATTGACTGCCGCGTAATGCGTTCGCTGTCGCAGGTTTGATTCCTGCACGGAACAAAAAATGTTGTATTGCTTACAGATATTTGTAGATTTTTTTTAAGTTACCTACTTAAAAAAATTCTACAACTACCTAATATTTTGATATCTCATTTCTTTTTGTAAGTAGTCCTCCTTATTTTATTTTCGTTTAATATTTCATGGCTTTGAGAAAGCCTGTAGCTGGGTTTTCTCTTATTGTTTCTCTTTCTCTTATTATTATTTAATTTTTATCCTCGAATCCCCGATACTTAAGATTGAACCTACACAAATTATTATTTTTTTACAAATGGATTGTTTTTTTATTTATGGAAAATTAAACCTAACTCAATATAATTTGCTAAGATCCTGAATATTTTTCATTAGAGGTTAACAAAGTTGTTTTATGCAGTTTGTGTAATCTAGAAAATGGGACTGAAATAATTGCAGGATGTTTTAATTCTTCCGTACTTTATAGTCTAAACCGGTTTGGTTTCAAAATTTCAAGCTTGTGTGTATCTTCTAGGAGTAGTACCTTAGAGTTTAGATGATCGGGTGAGTGAATGAGTGACATAATTTATGAACTTCGACTTTGAATAGTTCTTATGTATGCATATAGTTATGTTATGCTCTCTTATAGGGGTTTAAAATGTCCTGAATGGCGTCGCGACAAGGCTAAGGTACAGCTGCGGCTGTGTATTTTGCCCAACTTGGCGGGGGGCTCTACCATGCCCCCAAATCAACTACCACTGCAAATGGTTAATATTAATAAACCATGCAAGTGTCCTCAACGAACTTGTTCAATATTAATGTTACTGATAGATTAAAATTTCCAATTTTTTGAAGATTAACTCTAAGGGTCGAAACACATAACCGCGTTGCGTCGCCGCAACGGTAAAATCGACGGTGCCGCCCGACGCAACACAGAATTGTGCGGCGCAAAATCCAGCGTTATGACGTCATACTTGGTGATGCAGTTTGTTTTTAGGAAATTATTTAAATCGCACAATTAGTTATATTTTTACTATGAAAATAAGCAAATATTAGCATAAAATTACCGAAAAAAGATATTCCTTATTAAGAAATTAAGAGATAAGTATCTATTTTCTTTTTAAATTGCTTAATTATTTATAATTTACTTTCAATTAATTATTTAATTCTTTAAAACTAACATAGATATGAAAAATATTTACCATTTTTCACTGATAGGTAAATGAAAAATGATGGCTGAAAAGCCGATTGACCACAGAAAAAAAAATGGCGGGAAACTTGTTGTAGAATTTTGTTTAAAGTACTTTACTAAATCTCTGCCGTAAGAATTTTTTTAATTACACAATAATCAGATTCAGTTAATTACACAATAAGGATTCAACGCCTGATTCAAATCAAAAGAAAAATATCTAAAATCATACGACGACCTTTGACGACGACTCAGGTTTTTATTTTTATTTTCCTTTTATTCGTAATGAAAGCACAGTGTTTACCTCGGGTTTAAGGCTTATTTAGTCCCTCGAATATTAGCGACCTCGCTTCGCTCGGACGCCAAACTTTTTTTCGGGACTAAATAAGATACTTTCACCCCTAGGGTAACAATGTACTATTGTTTTTTCAGATTGGATAAACGTCACATCTGTCATATTCAATATTTAGTAAAGACATGTTGTTCAATTAACGTAATAATTCATGCATGGGCGTAACGTTGGGGTGTTAGCACGGATTGACTTCGATACAATTGCGTAAAGGGGTGGGTCACTGCGTGTCTGCCAGACTCACCCCCCGAAATCGTCAATACCTACCGCGTCTCCTCTATAGCGGTAAATATGCCGCCACTACGAAAAAACGTGACGTCACAGAAAACCAACACCGTGCAATCAAAATTCTCCATGTAAATTGAACAGGTTCAATCGCAGAATATTCCTACAACAACTATCATGCCATTGCTTTGGTCGGGAGGTCCTCCCTCTTCAATGGAGGTGTGAGGGACTTAACACCCTGTTCCTGAACTAGCGTGATTGGTTCGTGGAATCATCGAATCATTACTCGCTCTGTGGTAACCTATGTTATAGGCATCGGGATTGTTTGGTACCTAAATCCTTTGCTCCTGTTATAATTTCAGATAATCTGAAATTATATTACTAAGGAAAACTTATATCTAAAAAATCTCACCTTTTTCTCTTAGGGTAGACAGAAAATACAGAATGCCTGCCTGTTTTAAATATTTGTACTGAATTGTATAATTATCATAACTGTTAATAATTATAACTATTGACTAGATCTTGTGTCTAATCTCAATTAACGATCTTACTCGAAATTTGGTTGGTACTGCACCCTTTTAGGTTCACCCGGCCACTACGCCACTGGATATGCATGAACCTTCCTTTCTTTCCTTTTCCTTTGTTTGCTTTCTTTATTTTTCTTTTTCAGGGTATCCTTCTTCTGACTGACCTGTTGGTCTAGTAGTTAGTGGCCCTGACTGCTAAGGACAAATGTTTGTGTGATGAGTAACGATCATTTGTTCTGTGTCTGGGTGTAATTTATCTATAATATGTATGTATTTAGAAATATATAAGTATGTTTATCAGTTGTCTAGTACCCATAACAGCTTGGGACTAGTCGGCGTTGTGTGATAGTTGTGAAATATTATTATTATTACCTTAAATACTCAAACTCTTCTTCATACGCACGGGCCGATGACAAACTTTACCCAGTTTTACAAAAATGTACCTAACCAAGTATTGTGTAGTGCTAATCGTTTGTCTTGCCCGAGGTGTGACAAGAAAGGGGCGATGATGATAGTTGGCTGGGGAGGAGAATAGTAAAAGAAAACCTGACCCCAAGTTACGAATGGACAATACCTCGCCGGCTTTGCCATTTTTATTGGCCTGACCCCTAAAAATGAATAAATTATTAAATTACCTATACGAGTACTGTAAGAGTAGGTAGGTAGTACCTGTCAGTCACGTGCTAGGTACGTGTGTATGTATAGTTGTTGCGTTTGCGTTCTAAGGCTAGATCAATTCTTCTTCTATCAAACGTTCCCGCAGCCCTAGCAGGTCCTACTGGACAGCACCCTAGAGTAGGGTGCTTCACCCTAGGCAGGTATATATAATTATTTATTTGCCACCAATGTAGGTACAATTTTAAGATGTTACAGAATTGGGTGGTACCGCTACATTCTGCCTTACGGCATGCAAAATCATTAGTTTTCGAAGTTACAATGCAATAAATATAATCGACATAATAATTATCAAGATTTATACATAAGCTTGCCTAGAAATTACAAAAAAAAAATGTTATCATTTACAATGTCAATGTCAAAAAATATATATTAACACACGTATTTATAAACAAGTAAAACTAAATACTTGAGTAAAAGTAACTAAGTACTTAAGTAATAATTTCTAAAGTATAGTTAAGATTTTTTTACCCGACTGCGCCAGAAGGAGGTGTATGTATGTATGTATAATTGTTTGGCACGCTCTGCGGCCTGAACGGCTTGATGGATTTAAGTTTGCGAGATGTCGTTAGATTCGTCATTACTGTGAAAGTTATATCGTGACAAAATAAAACTAAAAAAATAAAAATAGAAAACAGTAATTAAACAAATTAAAAAACCCGACTGCTTTTCTGAGTATTCATGAAAAAGCCCTAAAACAAGAAGCTAGCATGCAACATGCAGCAGGCAGGGTTTAAGATGATTATGCCAACATAAAATGTATGCCTAAAAAAATTATGCCGAAGTATTATTATGCTAAAACAAATTGTGCCAAAATCGTTATGCCGAAGTATATTAGGACAAAGAACATTATGCGAAAAGAAGGGATCCCTTTGCCGTCCTGCCGTCCGGTAAAGACTGTGTCCAAGTCAATGCCAGCGGCGCGAAGATATCCACTAAGCGCACCTCAAAAAGAAGTCAGCAAAATTGAAACGCCCAGTGTGCCCAGTAGGAAAGGCCTGCGGAAAAGTTTGATGTGGCCTAGAACGCAAAGGGCTAATGAATGAACATAGGTCGGTTTAAGTCAGTAAAATGTTGACTAGACCTATAGCGGAAGCAATCACTGTGTATTGAACTTTGAATCAAGTAAAATAAACTTCATTATTTTGGAAAATGGGTTCTTAGGACCAACGTTTTTTTAGGCGGACGCATCCGCGGTCCCATACAAAAGTGGTCCGGCATGGCTCACCGCACGGGCACCATTCGCGGGCAGCCGCGCCCCGCGCCGATTTCTGGCCACCGTAGGCGCGGGCTTACGGACGGCGAGCAATGGGTAGTTCGCTGTCCAACCGTCCGGTACCCGTCCGGACCGAGCCCAAGTCTTCAACGGCGCGTAAAAATCCCGCGCGCCTCAAAACCCTATGGGGGTAAACCGTCTTTCACGCGAGCGAAGCCGCTGGCAGAAGCTAGTATATGTCTGTATTAATAACATAAAGCTGAAGAGTTTGGTTGGTAGATTGCGTTAATCTTAGAAACTGCTGGTACGATTTCAAAAATTCTCTCTGTGTCAGGGAGAGAACTCACGAAGCGGTTTTCTCCCGCCGCCGCCACGGTAGCGGGCCCGCAGCTTCTGTAGAATGCAAATATATATGTAAAAATTGAATCAGTTTTCACGACGCGGTTTACGGCTACGGTGTGCGCGGTTGTTCGCAGCTGCCGCTCACCGGCGGCGCGGTCGCCCGCCGCCGCCTCGGCGGTTTGCGCCCGCACGCTCTGCGGTCGGTTGGCGGCGACCGCGCCCTATCGGCCGATGGCTTGCGGTTGAAAATCGCTGCCGTTGCGGCGAATCAACCGCCTCGTGAGTTTTGAAATAAAATAGCCGTTCCCTCTGCCGCGGTGGCCGCGGAAAATACCCGCATCGTGCCTTCTCTCCCTTAGACAACCATTTCTCGAAGAAGGCTATATAAAATGACACTCAGTCAGGGCCGACTTACTTATAAATGACCCTGGGCAGTCTAAGATAACGACGCTTATTAGCTATTTGAATTGAGTACGAAAAATAATAATATTTTGTGACAAGAATGTGTTTCGTCTAAATCTTAGACGAGTAAAATTATAATTTTTGCGTCAGTAATCGTAGCCGGGCGGTCATGAGATGGCAGGGTGCCGAAGGCAGAGTTTACAAATATTTCCTTTTACACTTTACAAATGCTTTTACGCATAGAAAGTCGCGGACAAGAGCTATTCATTATAATAACACAAAATCAATAAAAACCCTACTAGTCATTTTTTATTTCTACGTGGACGACGTCAATTTTTGCACAGAGGTCTAGCTTTTATGACGTAAGTAAGTAAACAATAAGAAAGAATATATATTTTAAAAACTCTCGAATACCCGCTTTTAGGCACGCAATTTACTGTGCAGCACTAGTGCGGAAAAGTGCTCACCCCCGTCGCCATGTAAATATTGTATAATTTATCGTCCCAGACTGGGCGCCGCGCAGCCCCCAAGAGTCAATGCCGTTTATTTATTTCATTGAAAAACGTCGCGTCGTTTGATACACGTGGAAAGTTCCATACTGCAGCACTTGGCACCATAACACCACGAACCACCACCTCCTCGGTCGCAATGCGAAATCTTTCTCCACTTGAATCAAAATGTACCTACTAATGAAATTCAACCCCATCGATATAAAATAAACAAAAATTTAGATGCCAACTAGGCCTTTTTTAAGGACATCATCTAATGGAGCGGAGCGGGGAGGCTGAAACGAGGGTCCGAATTTTTACCACACAGAAACCTTGTTGACTAAAGGATGATGCTGGGGAAATATATGCTCAAGCAAAATTGGACCTAATTGTATCATTAGAATAGATATAAGCAAACTCTTAAAATAGTCTGTAGAAAAATCGACTTAAGGTGGATTAACTTTAACATTGTCGACTGTACCTATATCTAGATGTGCAGTTACTTCTTCTAAGGACAAATCCAGCTTGTTTGAATGACTACTTAAAGGTGTTTTCGTGTTCACCTGTGTCGTATTCTGAATCATCTGGTTCCAACGGTTTACTAGTCTTTTCTGTGTACGCCACCTTGGTTGAAGTTTGCTGAGACGCCTTATTTTTATGCTGTTCCTGTCTTACGAGATCTATCAGCTCAACAGGACTCAACACTAGTTTATCTTCCTTTCGGTTTCTGTGAATCGCATGTGAGCAAGTGAGAAGGACAAGAAAAAGAGTTATTCCGTTCATTACCATAAAAGGTACACAAAAGAACCATATATAGAGACAGCTTGTGTCATTCTGACATTGCAGTAAAGGCCCATAGGCTAGAAATGTAGGTAACTAATCATAGATTTGTAGGGAGGTTGATAAAGTAGAAAGAAGGCATGTAGGGTAAGCAGGGGGAATAGCGCTCACCTCTATATTTCTGTCATAACGGTAGGTAGCAACACGCCACGTCGCTTGAAGCGCGGGAGGTGGGATCGTCTAACAGGCAGCGATGCAAACGGACAGTAAGCTAGTGTCATGTGACCGTGAAGTACGTTTCTTTGTTTGCGGCCGCTCCTGATCTAATTTTTGGTTACGTCTTTTTGCGGTAAGTCCAAAACTTTATGCTTATTTAATTATTAATTTTACTTTACTGACAGTAAAACTATTCTGTTTTATAATAATGCAATTAATTTTCAAAAAGTGTGTATGGTTTTTTTTTTCAATTTTACTTTAATTTCAAAACGACCGTTTGGGGTTATACCGCTCATCTGAGCGCCATTACCCCTTAGTGACTTATTTTTTTATTATTGTAGATATGCCAAGAAATCTTAATAGGAACACCGCTAAAGTGACTTGGACCAAACAAGATCTTCAATGTGCTAAAACTGCGATTGAAGGTTTGTCTAAAAAAATCTTACAAGAGAAGAATTTTATAAGAAAGTTCTTCAGAGAGTGAAGATGAAGAGCACCTTTGCAATGACGTCAGTAATGACGAAATGAATATGGATAATGAAAATTATAACAAATGTAATATTATATAAGAAGAATTAGGCAAAAATAATGGATTGTGGTATCGCTACACCATCTGCGGACTAGGCTCATTTTATGTGTTTTTTTTTTTATCTAATTTAGGGAGCTTGGTCACTATAATGACTATGACGCTCCATCAAAGCCACAGGGTGGGATTCGGCAGATAGATAAATCTGTGATTTATGCCTCAAAAAATAAAATATTACTTTTTCTTATATATCTTACCTCTAATTATAATACTAATTTTATATTATATTATAATAATTGAACTTAATTTGACATCGAAGAATTTACTAAAATTGTTAAATTAAAAAAGGCTAATCTTACGTATAAAGTGGAATAATTGATGCTAATTTGTGATTGTAGACTTTACTTTTATTGTATAAGAGTGACCTTCTTAATTTTGCTTTAGTTAAAAAGTATTTTACTTGTTATATTCCAAAAAACAAGTTTAATTTCATTTCCCATAACCCTGAGCGGCATTACCCACAGCCAGGGGCAATGCCGCTCAAACATGTTTTTTTATAATGTTTTCCTACTACTAGTAGGATAAAGATATACGTTTTTATTGTTAAATTGTTGATTACTCGATACTTAAAGATTTCATTAGTCTTCTTAATTTTGATTTATAACAAATAATTTAAAAAATACACCATGTTTTCCTTAAGTGAACGCCATTCCCCCTTCTTCCCCTACCACCACCGGAATGCCTCAGAAACTTCTTCCAAAGGATTCACAGTGCCGTTGCTGTCCACAGAACTATAATAAATTGATTTTATAATATAGGGTGACTGGTAATTAGTGAACGATACTTAAACACGTGATTGTAGCCATGATTTTAAACAACTTTTACTATGGGACCAAACCTAAAATCGCGAAAAAAATCAGCCATGTTCAGTACATTTTGACCTGTTAGGCGAACACAAATGTACTGACCAGCAGATTTTTTTCGCGATTTCAGGTTTGGTCCCATAGTAAAAGTTGTTTGTTATCATGACTACAATCACGTGTTTAAGTATCGTTCATTAATTACCAGTCACCCTATATATGTCATTTGGATTGTTAGAAATATATTGAGATTGGTAGAGATAAATACGGTCACGGGCATAGTCAGAGGGATGTTTTTGGGGTTCAAACTCCACTCCCGAAATATTCAAAATATTACAAACAATCTTTTGTAAACACGATACAATTTTTATTTATGTACGTTTTTTACATTTTTAAAAAACACTTAAAAACTCCTTATAAATATATACACTAAATAAAAAAAAAACCCTTAGAGACTGACTAAAATTAACCTAAAATAAGGCGTCAAAAAACTTCCGCATCGCTGTCGACTGGTAAAGTACCCAAAAGGCTGGCAGCATTGCCACGATGTATGGCAATACTTATTCTCTGCCCAAGGTAAAATACAGTCCTTGGGTCACGCGAAGTGTCAACAAGCCGTTTGGAAAGTTCAATAAATAATTTGTACGCACTCGAACCACACGATCCGACAGTTTTGAACCCCAAACGGTTCGAAAATATAACTACAAACAAGGATAATAGGTATATGTCCGCCGCTTGAGGTTCTCCGCAGCTGCAGCGGCAACATCAGCCCAGTATGACGAGCTACGAACACGGGATCTTTTGTCAATATATATTTTGAATTTTTACACATAAACATAAGTTATTTTTAGAATATTTTTGTTTTATTTTCTTGAAATCCACCTGATATTAGGACTTGACTACGCCCATGGGTACGGTACCTAGTTCAATAATGGGGAAGATAAACGAAGACACGCTGATCACATTCGGCCTCGTGTAGTTACAGTAGAACAGCCACCTGTGTCTGGACACTCGTCTCTGACTCCCTGCGCAGTTATGTATTAAATATTTCTTATGTATTAGACAAACACAAAGTTGTCAAAAAAACTACCGTATCCGCTCATTCACCTCGACTTCTACAAAAAATGCGAGGGAGAAAATACAGTCTTAGCTTCTCAGCAAAGATTTTGTTAATTTTTGAGTTACCAAAGTCACAAAATGCTCAATTACCATACCTTGTCACGGGTGAACACCACGAATGATTTTTTTGCAATAGGTCACACTGTCACGTCACGCCCTGCGTAGTTACCTTAGTAACTCTGTGTAATTCATAATGTTTTCTTAAAAGGCTGGACCGATTTTGATGTTGTTTTGTGTTTGGAGTGGATGCCTGGACAGTTTAAATTCACACAATTGGATCCGGGTGGCGACGCAATCGAGTTCTAGATCTTTTTTCCTTACGAAATGTTCGGGCAAAACGTCTGTCGAGGCTGCTAAACTAATTTCTCTTCGACAACATTGCCCCACACTCCTCCTGTATAGTGGGTGCGTTCACAAACATGTAAACTCACATACACATGACACCTAGACCCGGAACATCTATCTGTAGCCCATACAAATATTTGTGTTCCGTGCGGGAATCGAACCCGCAACAAGCAGCGTAGCAAATAACAGTCAATCGCTCAACTGCTGCGAACGATGCCGCGACATTCAAATGCATAGGTATGGCAAATAAAAAATCATCATTTACTTTTATTATCATTTATTTAAGATATTTCTTTGGTTACACCTTATACATGATCTTTACTACAATTAAGTACTGAATATTAAAAAAAAAAAACAATATATACAAAGAGGAATTGCTGGATTACAAAAAGTTAAAAACTTGAACATTGCTTAAGGTAGAACTATAAAGGGTCCACGTGAGCCACGTACGCCGATCTGAGCGCGTTGGTCTTCATTCATTTTATATATGGCAACTGGACTTGTAGAGCTACATTATAGCCACGCCACGCGATGCACCGCTACGTACAGCTCATGCGTCGCTCACGTGTGCGTGAGTCTAATGTAGCTCCCACTGTATCATAGTCAGACATTTCATAAAATAAGAAAGTACGTACATTTTATGTTTGATACCTATAGGTACTAAATGGCACGTAACTTATTGATATTGAAGGATTCATAAAGTGTTAAAATAAATAAATTCTTCTTGACAACATTTAGATATCACGATATTATTTAAACGAAGAAATAAATGTAGGTACTAGGGTTTTGTGAACACATAATTTATAAAAGGGTTTTCATTAATTGCTGGTAGTTTTGTTAAAACATAGCAACCGGAAATTAATTGAAATATCGATTCAAATCAAGAAAAACATAGTAACCGACAGTTTGTGGTTTCTGCAGGAAGGGGTATTGCGTTTCCTAATTTAAAAGTATTTATGATAATATCGTTCTAAATAAAAACTTTTTACAAAAAATAAAAATGTACAATCGACTCTAATCTAAAAAAAAACCCTAGAAAATGCAAAATAACTTTACGTTTTTGAAGTAGGTGTCTAGATAATAGTTTTGTCTCTTCTTTGTAACACAGACCTCCAAAATTAAAGATATTTTGCACTTCGTTCGATGTATCCTCCCACTCTTCCATCAGTAAAAAAAAACTCAGTCATAGACTACACGTATAAACGAAGAAATTTTACTTGATACAGCAGTTTTGCCATTACCCTATGAGCAGTTCCGTTCCATATTTTCAAAATCAGATCAAAACAATATTTTTATCAGATCAATTGGGGAGTCTCTTCCAATAAAACACAAAAAATTAAATCGTTTCACAATTGACCGAGAATTCGGTTAACATACATAAAACTGATTTATTTAATCTAATAATTACTGATGACATTATCATAAATACTTTTTAATTTGGAAAGAAAAAAATCCTTTCTGCAAAAAAATGGGAACTATCGCTTGCGACGTCTTCCTGAAAAGACCTCGATGTATAATTGTAACTAAGTAATACACGGAAAATACAACACAACAATCTCCACGCGACTAGTTTCGATATCTTTACTATGCAATCTCTACCACTCACGAACTTTCATAAAACATCTAAGTAGATTTCTATTGCTAGCTATTTCTGCTCTCGTAATATTTACGATTTATTGAGTGCTTGTATTGTTTTTTAACGAATTTAAATATAACTCTATATCTTCATAATTCTTATCACAATCGGTTGTGTCTGACGAATATCACTTATTTGTAAACCATTCGGCAGAAGAGCCTCTCGATTTTGTAACATTTATTGTCAATGCTTCAAGTTATCAACACTGAGTAAGCATTCGATTTATTGGCAAAGCCTTTTTTTGTAATCATATAATTCAACCTTAAAAATGCATAGCTAACACGTGTTTCGAGCACTACGCCGCGTGAGCTTAAGGACACAGGAGACTGCGGGAGACGAGGGCCTGAAGCTGACAATAAATCGAACAAATACTAAATTAATCCCTGAAGATCGCAAATAGCAGACAAATTTATATTCAGAACAATATATTGAATACACCAAGACACACTTAGACTTGGTCCAAAAAAGGCGTAAAACGACTTTTTTGAGCGCGCGTTTCACTTGCGTAGCGTCACGTCATTGCACTTGGCCGTGCGAGGCACCTTGGTGCGCCGATGTACGCGCTTAATACGCGTTATTTGTTTATACACTAACAATCAAAGTTGTAATTTTTCCTTATTTAATTTACATGCATTAGGCCCAGATTTGAGTTTATATATAATGTCGCCCGTGAGGTATATTATTAGCCTATGCAAAGAATACATAGAATATTTATATAAACGTTATGATGGCTAAGCGTGTAAAGCTCGCGACGGCGCGGGACTGCGGCTCCGCAAATATGTATCCGCAATATACAATCTGCATGAAGACGAAAAGATATAAAAGAGCCGCTTTCAGCCCAGTTCAAAGCTCCAACCATGGTCGCGCGCTTTCTCGAGCTAAACGTTAGGTGGGTAGTAAAAACTTATATCGACCAGCACTATGGCTAGATTTATTAGCCCTTTTCCAAAAGCTTTAGCGTTGCGTCAACAAACAATAGCTAATATAAAATACCTATTGCATATCTTTCAAATTTCATCTGTTATTTAATTTAAATTAGTGATACATCCTATTAACTGGCTGAGCATGCATAAACGCAGATACGTGCGCCACAAATACAATAACGCGCTAATTTGATTGTTTGTTTAATATTACGAGTATCATATTTGTATGCTTTAAAAGCACAAAGGATAAACGATCAATGTACATAGGTACATAATTATATTTGAATTAAAAACTACGTTTAACCGTAATATAATTATTTACATTGGGCAAGATGCCAATTTGTATATTCAGACTTTTGAGTAATGTCTTTCGTTTGGGTATTTTATAACATTTTTTTTATTATAATCCCAAATTTTGTTACAGATATACACTATAAACATTTAAATCGAGAAAGTTGGTAATAAGCATAAATGTATCATTTGATGTTATCTATACAATTGAAATTGCATAATTTTACATAATTAACAACCGGTTTCTGATAGTTTAATTAACAGTAACCACAGACAACTACTTTCATGTAATATGTAAGCTCAAAGATAGATGCCAAAGCTATGATTGGGTGCCAATTCGTGTCTATTCACATTTCTGCACAACCCACTCATAGGTTATTTTTATTCACCTAGCTAATTTTCAACCGATTTCATTGACTTTATAATCTTGCGTGAGATATATGTATATACTATGTATCAACTTACAATGTGCAAAATGTGATGACAAATGTGGCCTTTCAGAAACCGGATGTACATAGAGAGTAGCTAAAAAGTTTTTAATGGTGTGAATATTAGATAATTACAAGAGATCTTTGCGAAACTTATTATATGTACTAGCTAGTATTTAGCTACATAACATAAGAATGTTTCAGTCTATATCCACTAGAACTATTAATCATTAAAATGAGTTGATTTTCCTGGTGGGCATCGTTCCAGGGCAACGGGATTGTTGGAAAAAGTTACCGCGGCCCTGAAACGAGCAACTAAAGGGACAGCGGTGGGTAAAAAAGAAAAGAAAAAGAAATGTCAGTAAAAGTCTGACTAAAAAAAGAAAAAGTCAGTAAAAGTCTGATACTGCTTCTCGCTCCTCCCAGAGCCATATGAATTATTTGATGATTTCACAGCCCCTAAATAAAAAAGGGGCATCCTTGAGACTAGGTTTGACTAGAACATTCAATTGCTTTAAGAAAGTACAGAAATTTATTAATAACAAATTATCAACTACTCAGGTCACAATGGTAACTAATAGGGCTTGGCATTAATTTCGTATTAATATTTAATGAACAAAAAGAGAAATTGGCTACACACGAGGTAAGACGACATTAGCATTTATAAATTAGTTTAGTATATTCATAATTTTTGATGCATTTTATTACTTGTCTTATGTTAACGAACGCTATTCTTGAAATATCTAAGACATAGTAAAATATGTATGTTATAATATCTATTTGCAAAGACAACGATCATACGCCTATATAGTGTACGTAACTTAATGTCAACCCAAGATGTTCTCGCAATTTGGCGTCGAACTGAGCATTTTAGTTTGTTTTTAGTGTACATGACCAGTCAGAATTAGGTGGACTAGGACGCAATAATTTAACTAAGTTGAATATAGCGGTATGTCCGATTTTAGCAAATACCATTTTCTAGACTCAAAATGCTCCCATACACAAAAAACAAAACAAAATAAAAGAAATTCAGTTTAACGCCATCAGTGTCAATATGCTCGGGTCTGTAACTTTCATTTAAAAGTAAATAATTTAAAAGTGCGAAATTACCAAAGTTGTGTTTTCTTAATTAAATATATGCTGTTCATTAAGGCCTCCTATAGGTTAATATCAATAATGACTTTATTGCGTTATTTAGAAAATAAGTATTTTCGCCGTTAAGGCGAGGTTATCTAGTTTAAAATAAGTTTAGATATTTGATATAGCCATATTTGAAGATTTGGAATGTTTAATTTGCAAAAACTCTCAATTAAACTATGAATTATCCTACATATGCAAACTTCGCAGTAAGCCGACATTTTATTTTGAACTACTGGCACAATAATTTTGTCTCTGTATGTTGTAAAGGTTCTCTGAGTGTTCTGTTAGAAAAGCATATTGGTATATCGCAGAAGGTACAATTTAAAAAATTGATGAAAGTACACTGAATGTACGATTTTCACCGAGAAAACCTTGCCGAATGCGGATTTGTTCAAAAATGTTACGGCGGACTTGAAACGCAAAGAGCACCTGTAGGAACACAGTAAGTTTTAGTCAGTAAGTTTTTTAAGTCTGACATCCACTCTCACAGAGAGGAAAAGAGTTATTTAAAACAACAAAAAATGTTTTATTTGCTTGATACCACGACACATTTTGCAATGTCAAAGAATATTTCAACCAAGAAACAGTTAAATATATTATTTACTTGGTATAATGCATTTTGCAATGCGTTGCTTGCTCAGTGAAAATCGTACGCAACTGAATAACTTCGCAAACCTTAGGCGACACTTGACATTTAATTCATTAACGGTTTACACTGTTACGCAATACTAAAACAGGCTTTATAATTTAGACATAACATAAGTTAATGTCTAAAGGTGTTATCGTATTAGCGTAATTGATTTTATTGAATTATTTGTTTATCACACCCTTAATACACAAATGATTATAGCTATAAACATTATGTGGTACCAGTGGACTGTTTCACAAAAGTAAAATGGTTAATCACCATAGCGATTGATTGCTCACCGCCGCGGCTGCCCCGCTGGCTGCCGCCGCCATCGCCTCCGCAGACGCCGCCGCCGCTACCACCGCGGCAGGACCCTCACGGAGGGCCCGGGAGGAGACTGTAATGGACTGTCAATAACGGCTCCATTACGTCTCCTCCAGGCGAATATCAACCACTGCGCCCCCGCTCAGGATCTGTTGCTCCAGAGCATGGCGCAGTGGTCGATCAACATCGCCGTTGTCTCCGAGCCGCACTTTGTCCTGCCCAGAGCCGACTGGGTTCAGGACCTGACCGGCTCGGTGACACTCATTTCGTCGGCCGCCGCCGGTACCCCGGCACTCGAGGCCGTCAAGAAAGGCCGGGGTTGCGTGGCAGCACGGTTCGGGGACATAGTGGTGGTAGGCGTCTACCTGTCCCCGAACAGATCTCTCGCCGAACTGGACAGCTCCCTTTTGGAGCTGGATGCCGTCGTTGCTGGGTTTGACTCCAGCCTCCCCGTGGTCGTTTGCGGGGACTTCAACGCCTGGAACGAGGCTTGGGGTTCCCGGTTCACGAACCAGCGAGGTCGAAGGGTGGAGGAATGGGCCCTAGGACAGGGCCTAGTCGTACAAAACCGGGGTTCTGTCCCCACGTGTGTGCGGATGCAGGGCGAGTCGGTGGTGGACATTACGTTCGCCAGCCCTGCACTGGCACCGCGCGTCGTCGACTGGCGCGTCATAGAGGAGGTGGAGACGTTCTCCGACCACCGGTACATCCGGTTTGACGTCTCCGCCCAGACCTCGACCGTGCCGGTCCGACAGACCCCGTGTGGTCCGCGTTGGGCGCTGAGGCAGCTGGACAGGGACCTGCTCCAGGAAGCCGCGATAGTACAGGCCTGGGTGCAAGCACCGGACAGGCCTGTCGACATCGACGTCGAGGCGGACTGGTTCCAGGCGGCCATGTCGCAAATCTGCGACGTGGCCATGCCCCGAGTCCGGCCAGGACGTGCCCGGCGCCAAGTACACTGGTGGTCGCCAGAGATTGCGGCACTGCGCGATGCGTGCAATGCTGCGCGACGCCGGTATACTAGACACCGCAGGCGCCGCACCCGTCCACCGGGTGCGGAGGCCATGGAGGCGGAGCTGTATGAGGGATACAGGGCGGCAAAACGCACCCTCCGAGCGGAGATAAAGCGGGCCAAACTCGAGGCCCGCAACGTGTGGCTGGAGTCTCTGAACGTCGATCCGTGGGGACGCCCATACAAAATGGTGATGGAGAAACTCCGCCCATGGGCTCCCCCGCTGACTCAGAGTCTCCGGCCCCAGCTCGTGGAGGGTGTGGTGAGCGCTCTGTTCCCTACGCGAGGGGAGCATACTCCCCCGCCTATGGCTCCGCCACCAGCGGCGGTGTCCGATGCGGACCACGACGGCAACGACGGCAACAATGCTCCAGAGGTGACCGAGGTGGAGATGAGAGTGGCGGTGCGAAGGCTGAGTGCCAAGAACACCGCCCCAGGACCCGATGGCTTGCCTGGAAAAGCCTGGGTCCTGGCCATGGAGGAACTCGGGTCTCGACTGAGAGGGCTCTTCAGCGCATGCATGGAGAGGGGCCAGTTCCCGCTTCGCTGGAAGACGGGGAAACTGGTCCTTATCGCGAAGCCGGGGCGCCCCGCGGACTCTCCGTCCGCGTATCGGCCCATTGTGCTGCTCGACGAGGTGGGCAAGCTCTTTGAAAGAGTAATTGCAGACCGCCTCGTCGTGCATCTGGCACGGAAGGGGCCGGATCTTGCGGACGGCCAGTTCGGATTTCGCAGGAGGCGCTCCACTGTGGACGCCATCATGCGCGTGCGAGCCCTCACGACGGGGGATGCGGTGTCCCGGGGCAGGTGTGTCTTGGCGGTGTCTCTGGACATCGCCAACGCCTTCAACTCCCTGCCCTGGAGTTGCATTGGTAGGGCACTCCGGTACCACCGGGTGCCCGACTACCTCTGTCGGGTGATCGAGGCCTACCTGTCGGACAGGTTCATCATCTACCCCGGTCATCAGGGGGAGTTGAAACGGCGAGAGATGTCGTGCGGTGTTCCGCAGGGATCGGTACTAGGGCCGCCCTTGTGGAACATCGGGTACGACTACGTGCTGCGCGCCGACCTCCCCGACGGGGTCAGCGTGGTCTGTTACGCAGACGACACGCTGGTCCTGGCGCGGGGACGGTCGTACCAGGCGGCGGTCGAACTAGCGACGCGCGGGGTTGCGACAGTCGTGGAGAGGATACAGCAGTTGGGACTCGAGGTGGCATTGCACAAGTCCGAGGCCATGTGTTTTCACGGCCCTCGGAGCGCGCCACCTCCGGGCTCCCAATTAACGGTAGGAGGAGTTCACATCGGCGTCGGGTCGACGATGAAGTACCTGGGACTCGTCCTCGACAGCCGGTGGAACTTCAAGGAGCACTTCCGACGTCTGGCTCCCAGGTTGAATGCGACTGGGGCTGCGCTCAAGCGGCTCCTGCCGAACCTAGGGGGTCCAGACGCCTCCTGCCGGAGGCTCTACGCAGGCATCGTTCGGTCCATGGCCCTTTACGGTGCGCCGGTGTGGGCGCCATCGCTACGGAAGCGAGTGGCGGCCCGGCTAACCGCCTGCCAGAGGGTCATGGCCATCCGGATGATCCGCGGATACCGTACGGTGTCCTGCGAAGCGGCGAGCCTCCTTGCTGGCCTACCACCGTGGGATTTGGAGGCAACAGTCCTTGCACACATGCATGACTTACGCGTGGAGATGCAACGTCGGGGCGAAACTCCGCTGCCGCGACAAGTCGCGGCATGGCGGACAGAGCTCCGGCGGGATCTCATGGTGAAATGGCGAGAGCGATTGTCGCAACCTCGTGCTGGGCACGCCACGATCGAGGCGGTAAGGCCCCTCTTTGAGGCGTGGCTGGAAAGGCCCCACGGCGTCGTCACCTTCCGTTTGGCGCAGGTGCTGACCGAACACGGCAAGTTCGGTCCGTACCTGTACAAGATTCGTGCGGAGACGACGCCCGGGTGTCGCCACTGTGCGGACCGCCCGGTGGACACGGTGGAGCACACAGTCGAGGTGTGCCCCGCTTGGGAAGAGCAGCGCCGTGTCCTCGTGGGGGCGATCGGCGGCGATCTCTCGCGCCGGGGCTTGGTTCAAGCCATGCTCCGGAGCGAGGAGGAGTGGCAGGCGGTCGCCTCCTTCTGCGAAGCAGTAATGCTAGTAAAGGAGGAGGCCGACCGCCTTAGGCAAAGGCGCACACGCCGCCGCCGCCGCCGGGTTTCCGACCCCAATTTCCGGCCACCGTAGGCGCGGGCTCGAGGACGGTGGGCAATGGGTAGCTCGCCGTCCGTCCGTCCGGTAACAGACCGGTCCGAGCTCAGGTCGTCTACGGCGCGCACCGTTCCCGCGCGCCTCAAGGAGTTGTCAGCAAACTGTAGGGGTCCAGCAGGGCCGAAGCCTACTGGGGCCAAAGGTTATGTGAGACTGTCACCAAAGGCCCCAGGATAAAGGCAAGGAATGGAAAGGTAGGTTTTTTAGTCAGTAAAAGTCTGACACTGTTTCCCGCCCCACCCAAGGGCGGGATTCGTCATTGGATGATTTTTACCTACCACAAAAAAAAAAAAAAAAAAAAAAAAAACCATAGCGATTGATAAAATACAACGTTAAAACCACAGCTGGTTTCTTTCTTTCTTAAAATGGGTCATTCATTCTACTCATTAGTATTAAAAACTTTTACTATCAATAAAAACCTAGAAAAATAAACATCGCTGTTGCATACATTTATGTTCACATAACTAAAAAATATTTGAAGCAGATGAATTTTTTTCTATGGTTTTTTAGTTGGTCGGATTGTAAAAGTTCTATCTATTGATGAGTATAATGATACCTTTTAAGGAAGGCCCATCTCACGTTTTAATGTTGTATAAAAAAAGTACCAATTTTTTTTTCGTGATATCATAGTTGTTCGTACTGTTAAAGTTGTTTCTATTGATAAGTATAATAATGCCTTTTAAGGAAGGCCCATCTGTCATTTCATTGTTGTATAAAAAAGTACCATTTTTTTTTTCGTGATTTCGTAGTTGGTCGTATAGTAAAAGTTGTTTCTATTGGTAAGTATAATGATGCCATTTAATGAAGGCCCATCTGTCGTTTCAGTGTTATATAAAATGGCAAATGTTTGGGATTTCCAAAGACGATTCGTGACCAAAAGTAAGCTTGAAGATAAATAAACTTCTAAGTGATACTTGTATATTGTTTCTAAATAATATCTAATAAATAATTTCTTGTTAAGCGAATTATATTGTCTATAAATAATATCTAATAAATAATTTCTTGTTAAACGAATTATTTTATTGCTATCTTATTCACTATTAAGTCTTTACCTGTGAATTTGGCGTTTTATGAAACGGTTCGCGATGTGTTTTTAAAACTTCGGATTAACTTGTAATTATAATTTGAAATAAACTTAACTATATAGTATAAAACAAAGTCGCTACCCGCTGTCTGTTCCTATGTATGCTTAGATCTTTAAAACTGAGAAACGCATTTTGATACGGTTTTTTTTAGTGACTCAAGAGGAAGGTATATATATATTATATGTATTACACATGCCAAGCCGCACTGGGCCCGCGTGGTGAATTATGGCCCATTCCCTCTCTAAGAGAGGAGGCCTGTGTCCCAGCAGTGGGAACATTAAAAAAGGCTGATAATGATGAAATGATTACACATGCATAATATATTTAATATCACCATTGCTCCCCTGCAAAGCTGGGGCGGGTCGCTAGTTAGATATAAGGTTTAAAATTGAATACAAGGAGATATTAAAACAGTAACACCTAGTTGGTTTTACAATAGGTATTGGCAGGTTTACGTAATCGGTATGCGTACCATATGAAGAGCATCGCTTACAAGTTACAGGCCTAGTTTAGACTCCAGATCTCTCACAAATACATAAATTCGTCTATTTTTCTGCCAAATAACTTACTGGATGTGATGAAGTGTAATTTGTGGAGATATAGTACATTTTGATACAAGTGCAGAAAGTTTGTCTTAGCGACCGAGGGGAATTCTCACGAGCCGAAGGCGAGTGCGTTATGGAGCCGAGGGCTGCAGTGACAAATTCGCACGTGTAGCAAACAAACGGCGTTTTTTTAATACACTTACGAAGAAATACTTTCTCTGAAAATTACATCGCATTTTTGTTAATTTTGTGCTGAAGAAAATTTTTCAAAGTTGTCAGACATTTTAGTTTTGATTTAGATGGCAGCAGGCTATCACAAGTATTTTTTTTACCTTAATCATAATATCTGGCGGCGGCGGCGTAGCATCTAAAGAATTCTTTTCAAATCTTAAATTCAATTTTTTTCACAAATTAATAGGTTAGGTAATAGTTTTTGATAGACATTTTTCCCCGTTTAATATTTGCAGGTTGAAGAAGAGGTCAAACCGTTATACATCCTAATATTAATAAAAATAAAAGTTCAAATAATTTGAATTTGGAACGCCGATATATGTTAATTTGTTGGTAATAACAAATTATTGTGTAAGTAATCATGTTTATTTATTATATTCTGTTCAAAAACACAATTTAAATTTCATTAAATATTAAAAACTTAAAAATATTCGCCTCTTTGCTTTAAAAAAAAAAACAATAATCACCCTTGACCGTGACGAAATAGGAATGAAAAAAGCCCTTTGTGTAATAAATTTAAAAAAAGCACGCGGGTGATATACACGCCATGTCGAACCTAAATGTAGTACGATAAGAGGCAGTTTTCGAGTAAGTGTATTGAAAAATATTTTTGAATACACTAACTCAGAAACCCGCTCTCATCCCACAGCTATTGGGCACGCATTGGACTGCTGTGCAGAAAAAAGCGCATGCTCGACCCCGCCACAATTTTACTGTCGACGACCCCACGAGGCGCGGGTCAATCTCTACGAATCGCGCGTGTATTGAAAATGTCGTTTGATACGCGTGCATATTTGTCACTCCATAACTGCGGCGTCGGTCGCAATGATAAGCTTTATTTATTCCATTTTTTTCATGAATTTGTGGTTATCAATATAACGATATTTTGAAACACAAAGAAACAAAAAAAGAAGAAAAAGAGAACATATTTCATCTTAAAATTCAAAGTCAATCTGAAGATGTCATAACCCAAAATGACCGATTTATATAACAGCAAATTTTATAGGTAAAAACCTTTTATATTATTTTAGAATGTTTTCGAACAACCCGTGATGAAAAACAGGCAGTCCGTCTTAGATTACAGTTTAAATGTTTTAAGAGCCTAGCCGAAGCATTGATAACGTTTCTTATTATTTATTTTGCTCACATAAAAGCCTTGAGGAGCTAAGCTATTTACAGCCTCTAACGCCTATACCAGGTGAAGAAGATCCTACACACGGTAGTCACACTATCACTTGGACTGCCTGTATTTTCTTCCCGTCTAAAGACTCCACATAACAAATTCAATATTTATTTTACAAATTATTTACATAGAACACGTGATCCTCGTGCGCAACATTATTCCATTGTCTTAGTCGCGCAAACTTATCTTATTTTGGATGTAAATTATAATTCGGTATAACTTATCTATAGGTAGTGGGATTAGCACTCTATAATTACTTACTTAGCCTTAGGGCTCCGTAGCCAAACGGCAAAAACGGAACCCCGTATTTTTTAGAATTAGTCTACCTTTATTAATTAAATTATTACCTATAGTTTATAGAAATAAGAATCTACGAGATTAGTAATATCGTCTCTGAATCAACATTTAGAATTTGATTGAGTAACAACACTACACGATTGAAGCTTGATATCAGTGCCTTGTAAATTTTATCATGAGGTCAATTGAAAGCGCAGTCGCCTGCGCCGTTGCGCATACGCACATCTCACAATCATCTTACAAACTAGTTTAGTAACCAACTTCAATAAACTTTTCAACAAATAACTTCAATCGACGCACAACTAATGCGACGCCTATTTTACTAATAGCTTCGCCTATACGAGAGTGAATTAAAAATAATAATTTTAAAAATTATATTATTCCTTACAACTATCATTTTACTACTTTTGTTACAAATTATACATGGATAACAATTAACTAAACAGATTATTAACTATTCGAAGGAAAGATTTTAAAAAGAAGGCCATTCATTAGACAGTTGCAATTACTGCTGTATATGGCTTCAAAAATGAAGTAAATTATAAGCATAAAATATAATCATTCAAAAATTTATTGCGTCTGTATTGTTGAATAAGTCAGTCAAAAATAAATTGGTGAGCATCGTCATCAAGCATATCTCAATTATAAAATATGTGAAGATTAGATTAGCAACAAAACTCGCGTATGTTGATTTTCGCAAGCAATTGTAAAGTCAGGTTTAGACTAAGCAATAAAGGGATATGCATTGTGCTAATACCGTGAAAAAATCTGTAAACTCTCCATGTGTTCGTAAAGAAATTGTTATAGCAGGTAAATCCTGGAAGTTTTGTAGCCTGTGTGACTTGTACGTTAGTAGCAGAGGCAAACAGATGACACTGTAGGTAGGTATAACTTTAGGTAGTTGTAAGTGTGGCAAGCTGAGGAACTTGCTACATGAGCAAATTCAACTGTTTCGCAACTCGCTGCAAGTCCGTCATTTTAGATAATATATCAATAATAAAAAAATAGTAAAAAATTTTGCTTGTCAAATATTTTTTTTCAACTTTACATAATTCTTTCGAATCATTATCATCTTCAAAATTCATTTTTTTTTTTTTATGTAGTTCAGAATGGTGGTTTAAAGGTAACTGAACCGACTTATAAGTAGTTTACGTTTTTAATTAGATTTTGGATTAAAATCTAGGAAAGTGCTGTACTTTGTGCAATTTATTTCATCACCACTGCTCTCAAAACGGTGACGGAAAGCTTCCAAAAAACCGAAATGTCCCAAAACCAAAAATTCGCACTTGATCCGCGTCGTAGATTACAACCCATTCAAACTCAACAAGTTTAAATAACTGGGGATGAAAAAAACACATCCTTACAAAACTTACAGGAGTTTGAGAACACCATGAACTCCTCAAACACTTCTTGTGCTTGAGGCAACATATGCAAATTTAGTTGCTAATCTAAACTATTTCTGAATAAGTAAATGGAAATCAGAACGTGTCCGACCTCATTTTAACGCAACTTCGACCAATTTCAGTCCAAGTGGATTCGGAAATGGGGCGTATATATAATAATAACAATAAATAGCAGGAGGGTTAGCCGCACATTGACTACCTACAGTTGCGAAAGTGTTGCCAGCGTAATATGTTATTGTAGCGATTAAAAACCGCACGTCTTTGCGTCTATCATGGCTCCTATACGAACCTTTTTATTTCTTTTTGTTTTTGATAGGCTCACGTTGACGATAACCTGATGGAAAGTGACGATGGGGTCGACGATGGATCACGCTTACCTAGAAGTAACCTATATACTCTTGACTTAAAAATTCCCAGGTTGTAGCTATTAGGCAACAGCCTCCAGCAGGGAATTTCGCTCATTAGTTGTACGCTCTATGAATGTGTTTGAAACGTTTTGTGGGTATGGATCGTATGTACCGATGGCGCATCACCGTGCGCCTGGGAGTCCGATGATGGAACGGGATTGGCAGAATTACACTATGCAATTCCGACGCACACTCCCCGAAATGCGACCGGTAGAAAAATGACAGGCTAGCAACTTGGCGTCGATGCTCAAGACTTTGGAGCTTCGACTCGACGAGTGCATCATTACTTATGATCCTTTTGGGTCGCTTTTTAATTGACTCAAGTGCTGGTATGTACCAGATCTGCCCCTTTGGATTTGCCTCGATAGCTGTACTCGATACAAGATCGAACGCTTGATAAAGTCTGAGGAGCTGTTCCTCCTGTTGATATTTATAAAAAGCTTACTAGCCACTTTCATAAACTTAATTTGTATTAGTTAACATGTTTATGATTTGTCCGTAAAAATAAAATTCTCAATCATTATCTTCACCGCTGCTCTGCAAAACGGTGAAAGATACCATTACAAGTAAACTACATACCATGTCCTGGAACCAAAAATTCAAAGGCATGTGCATTAACCCACACTAGGCCTTCGTGGTGGATTACGGTCCTTTCCCTCTCCTAGAGAGAAGGTCTGAGTCCCAGCAGTGGGAACAGTATAAACTGATTACGCTAGTTTATCTCCCAAATTCGCTAATCGAAATAGGTGTATCTAATAAATAGACTAGTTGATGGAGTTAGGTATAATTAAATATCACAGGTTTTTTTAAATTATCATTGGTGACGCAAGCAGTGGGAAGTGGGCAGTGGGGAAGGTAAACGCCACTGCGTTCAAATGTGCTGTAGGTAAGCATTTTATGGTTCCTGAAGTATACACGGCTAAATTTTGATCGTTTTAATCCCGTGGAGTGTCGATCCGGTACATGAAACACAATCGATTTGTAAAGATTAAATTAAAAAATTAAGTATAATTTTTTATATAAAATTAATATACGCATGTACGAATATTTTTTTTTTTAAGTAAACATCAGCTGAGCGAGTACAACTATCTAAATGCGTTTATTAATTCCAGTTTTAGAAAAAAAGTGCTTTATTTTTTAGTTTTATTCTTACTAATCGATAGTGTATCATGTACTGGATCGACCCTCCAAGGAGTTAAAACGATCAAAATTTAGCCATGAAGTGTAACCACCTCACACTAAGGTTTTTCTTGCACATGCATCTGTCTCTAGGCAACCAAACGCAACTCTAGCTATGTAGATAATGTGCGGCCACACGAATTCGTATATGATGTACTTACAGATAACCGTTTTTATTATATATTCCCTCTCAAAGGGTCCGGCTACATACCTAATGAGTGCAGTCAATTAATTATAAATCAAAGTTGTTTCTTTTATACAATACAACTAAATAATTTCTAATGTAAATACTTAATAAATCGCAGACGGTATAAGCGTATATTTACTAACTAATTTGAACAATCAATAAAGATTTAAATATTTTAATTCGTATTAAATGATCACTCTCATGTGTCTTCATTAGTAATAAGGCAGTATGTAGGTTTATTGGATTACTTTACTCGACTAAGACAAAGTCAATAATTTATTAGAATATGATTATCGCCAGCATTGTATACACACTCTTACGTCACCGGACTATAATAATATGCAACAGAAGCACGCAAATACGAACAGTCGCTCGAGTAACTTATTAATGCTCAAAACAACCCTACGATATGCGTTTATCATCTTTTTCTAATAAAATCGCAATAATAAAATACCTTAATCTATTTTGCAAAGCCGTGTTCGTAATAATAAATACTCTATTAAGCAAAAATATATTTAAGGCATTTCATCTTTTTTAAGGAACCACTCCTATTGCTTTAAACAAAATTAAACTAAACATTATATTTTTATAACAAAATATACATAATATTGTACACCATTGGGCTAAATTATCCTACTTTACTACTTTCCACAATATAATTAAGTAATATATTTACAGAATTTCAAAAAAATTTCATTACTTGTACATTGTTGCTAAAATTATTCTAGGGATGATGCAATGAACATTTGCCGCGTAGGTTTTACTAAATGTTGAAACGATTTGGACTAGGTGGGAGATATTTATCTTACTGGACCCAAGAAGCCGGCACCCACAGGGGCTCGGACTGGACGCGCCACGCCGCCTTCAGCAGCTGCGACAGCGCGGCCGGCAAGTCGTCGTTCACGATCTCCTCGTCAAACATGTAGCCGTACAAGAAGTTGATGCGGTTGGACGAGCGCACGATGTCTGAGAACTCTTCTTCCTGTCAATACATTCATTACTGTTTAAAGAATCTGGCCAAACTGTGGGACAACATAAATTCGCCCACCAATAAATGACCAATCACACTAATATTATAAAGTTGACAGACTGTCGACTTTATATGTGTATGTTTGTTACTTGCGAGAGTGAATGGCAAGGGGTTGCCTGATACTGCGAAGCAGTAAGTAATGCTAGTAAAGGAGGCTCGAACGGATGAACACATTTGACACACGGGTAAAGCATGTCCTTGATTAATACATAGCATACTTTTAATCCTGCGATTATGTTCCTTCGAGAGAATTTTAATTCCAAAGGAGACATTCAATAAATGTATGGACTTAAGCTAAAAATAATTTAAAAATTGAACAGCAATCTGACCTGTACAGGCCAAAAGAGCGTGATCATTTTGATTCTTTTGATCATTTTATATAATAACATTTTACAGATCTCCGTTTTATTTTAAGAGAAATGGGGAAAAATATACGCTTGTATCACTATACATTATTTTATAAGGTTAGCAACCCTGTGATAATTTAAGTGACCAATTGAAGTGATCCAATGACGTATAGTGTGCCTCTGTGTGTTTATTTCTACATCAAATGTCAAGTAGACAAAACGTCAATCTGACATTTACGGATTGGACATTCTTGCGACACGTTTTGATATTGCGTTATTATGAATAACATATGTTTTATCTTTATTTAATAAAGCAGCAGTTGAAATCTTAATAAAAACTTAAGTTATTTAATAGATAGAGTTATTTTAAATTTAAAATAATTCTACTGCTTATGAACTAATCAATAAAAAAATGTTGCACTTGTTTTTACTAAAACATTTTTCAAATACGGAGGACTGAAAAATTAATATTTAATCATAATCGAGTAGCGTCATAAATAAGCTTTCTTATATGGCATATCACATTGGTGTTCAAATTTCTTCGTAATAATTGCCCATTTTTTATCTCTCCTTTGAAATAAACTTTAAAACATCAATTAAGACGATTTCCGTGTGATGAAAATAAACTGTTTTTAAACTTCCTTTGTTGGCAACCCAACATTTGTTTTTGTTTTGGTAACACTGTATGCGGTTTCCGCCTTCACTTCTTCCGTAACTATAGAATGAAAATACACGCATTTTTACCTCACGGACCTCGTTTAATTTATAAACTAGTAACCAGCCCCTAACTCATTAGCCTTTTTTACACCTTATGCATTAATTTTAAATGTAACAGTATAATACTTTCGCGGTAAGAGTAAAGTTCGCCAAACTGTGTTAGTAGAAGGATGAATATGAGAGATAAATCGCATGTTAAAAAATCATTTTAAATAGAATCCAAATGGAACATTATTTGAGAATAAACCAGCTCAGGGGACAGTGAGACTAAGTAAAATGGGGCAAAGACAGAACTCCGAAGAATAGTAGGACCATCATTCCTGGTCCCTGTTTGTGGTAAATAACCGGGCAAGTCTCGTACTGAAAGGTGAAAATGTTCAAAAAGGAATAATTCCTGGACAAAAAATACCTATTGGTCTGTTAGTTGCTATATTAAATACGTAAAAACACAAGGAAACGCATTAAAGTTCAGAACTGGAGCTTTCGTCGTTTGGGGTGTGTTATGTCACTTTTAAGTAAAAAGTGATTAACTTTTACATAGGTGTGACGTCACGAAAAAATTCTACGCTTCTTAGTGGACTATTATCAATATAAAGGGGAAATTAGTGATGTTATTTCTGACAGATTGAGATTAGAAGGCGAACGTACCTTAAAAGTAAAGGAATTGCCCTTTGGGTGTCTGAGCTGTCGATATCTATAATATAAAAATGAATCGCAAAATGTGTTGGTAAGCGCATAACTCAACAACGCCTGGACCAATTTGGCCAAATCTTTTTTTTAAATGTTCGTTGAAGTTCAAGGATGGTTTTTACGGCGAGAAAAATAGAGTAGGGTAGAGTAGGGTAGAGTAGGGTAGAGTAGGGTAGAGTAGGGTAGAGTAGGGTAGGGTAGAGTAGGGTAGATTTGGGTAGAGTAGGGTAGAGCGGGAGCGAAGCCGCGGGCAAAAGCTAGTTATGAATAAAGCCCGCAAAAAAAACTGTACCTAAAGTCAATAATAATCGGTTAATATAAATATATGAAGAAATCCGAACATTTTATGATTTTAGCCAGCCATATATAAATTAACAACAACAACAACTAACCGTGAAAGCTCGGGAGCATTCTTTGTCAAAGGTGGAGCGTGCGTTGGCGGCCGTGCGTGTCTCGACCAGTCGCTCCTGCGTGGGTGGTCTGATGAACACGATGTAAGGCCGCAGCCGAGGAGTGCGCAGCATCTTCAGTGCCTGCCAGTGGGGACTTAACACGCACACCCGACCTGGAATCGAGTTTTGAATAACAGCAGGTTTCTGCACATACTGCAGACCTGTACGGCTTCTAAGTCGTTGTAGCGATCAAAATTAACTCATTTTATGATTATTACCCACCAAAAAAAAAACAGAATAAGACGCACTCATACCGGCGTGATTTCTACAAATCAATGCAAACAGGCTGTTTCTCCCCAGTCACTCTTAGGTTGCTCATTAATTGGTTGATCAATTCTAGAACCAGCAGGTATTAAAGCATCGGTAGTATTGAAAACTGTTCTGGTCCTGTTTCTATTTTCGATTTATTTATTTAATTATTTTTTTTAAACCCCGACGGAAAAGAGGGGTGTTATAAGTTTGACCTGTCTGTCTGTCCATGGCATCGTAGCGCCCAAAGGAATGGAACGATTTTGATGCGGTTTTTTTTGTTTGAAAGCTGACTTAATCGAGATGGTTCTTAGCTACAATTTATGAAGATCGGTGCAGGTGATCAAGGTCATCAGCTCGTTTGTTAACTGTGGTAGGGTTTTTAAACACTAAATGGGTATTAACTTTATTTTAAACATATGTGTGACCTTATATTTGAAATACTCGTGCCGTAATCTGCTGCCATTGAGTTGATCTGATGATGGAGCTCAAAGATAAGAATCCTAATAGTAAACCTATGGAGTTTGGGCTCATTAGATTTATCTTGACCAGTTATCAAGGGTTTATTTAAATTTTTAATTATAATAATTGTTTTCATTCAATATCGACACTGCTTAAAAATTGATAAGAAACAAATTGACCACCTTTTTACAGATTGCCTAGATAGTGATAAAATTATACGGCATCAAGGAGTCTATTGCTTGAGAAACATTTTAAAAGTGAACAGAGATAAATTCTTTAGTTCTGTAATACAGATCTTAGTAGGTAATTATTAATAACGTGATACATACTTGAAAACCGTTTCACTGATATACAAGCCTAACAAGTAATTCCTTATGAATTACTTTGTACATCATCACAAGGCTTCCTCTAGATTGCTTTTTTCATGCGTGTTTATGTAGGTAGGTACTTATTTATCATTCGACATTTCGTGATCTTGTACTACTTACCAGAATTTACGATGGTCTCGACGCTTTCCGCCGAGGTTCCGTATAGATTCCCCTTGTATTCGCCATGTTCAATAAATTTCCCATCAGCTATATCTTGCTCCATTTTTTCACGACTAACAAACATGTAATCTTTACCGTTTGGCTCGCTCGATTTTTGGGGTCGAGACGTAACTGAAAGGTTTGCAGAATAATAATGACTAAAGTATTTTATAAGAAAAAAGACAAATAATTTTGTTCGAAAGTCTCTTAAAGTATTTTTAACTATAAAACCGTTTATTTCTGGCAGTTTTAGCAATGTTAGCATAATAATTTATTTATTTACAAACAGCTTTTGGTCCATATTGTATGTTAGTTTGTATGTATGTGTGCATAGCTGTAAGAGTCAAAAAAAGATGTGAACTTACATGGTATGGGTGTAACATATTTTTCAGGATCGGTGGCAATAAGTCTTCTGCGCAACTCATTCCTGCCGACCCCGGGTGCACCTACCAACACAATCGGTCGGACCATCCCCGGGCGCGGGTACAACCGCGCTACCTCTTCGTATGTTGGTATCATTTCACGATCAAAATCATCATTCTCTGTAATATCATATATAACTTTTTTCACTTTGGGTGTAGACTTGCAGGGCAGGAGTGCGGTGGCCGTCGGGGTTGGTGAGCATGGAGTTTTCGGGGCGCAATCCGAGTTTGTGACGGAGACACTGCAAAGAGACGGTTTGCCTGCGCCGAGCATGCAAAATGGATAAATGATAATGATCATGAGCTGACAGTGCAACGACATAACATGCATCTCATAATGAATCGACAAGGAAGTTAAATGATCTTTATATTCTATTATAATACATTCGTGATTACCTACAATATATTATCTACGAATTCAAAAGAACTAAAACACACCATCTAATGTTTGCGGATCCGTTTGTCTTTCATGGATGATACGACCTTCCTGCAATGCTCTTGAAGGTATCAAACCCGCTCTCATGACTCTGTCGCCTTCTCTTCGAGCTTGCCACCTAAATACAAAAAGGAGACAGTTAAGAACCGCTCATAATGGGTTTTCATATATCAGTGGTTAAAAACATACCAATATGCGTCATCTTGCGACACTATGTGCAGTACGTCTCCTTTCTTGAAATCCAGCCCAGCTTCCTTGCACGGGATGTATGGATCTTCTGAAGAGTTGTAATTGAAGAGAGCGCGAACTCTAACTTTACTTTCCCGTGAACCTCCTTTGCCAAAAGAAGGCACTAATTTGAAGGTGATAGTGCCCTCAGAACTTTGCTGTGAATTTTAATGCAAACAAGGTATTTAATTGTCCTCCAAATGATAGGTATTAATAATGTGAGGAGTGATAAGAGGCTGGTATTGACGTACCAGTATCGACAGCACGTCGGCAGGTGTCTTGTTTTCCACGCTGATACCGTTGACCTCGATAACTTCGTCCCCGGCGTGGATCAACCCAGATCTGTCGGCGGCACCGCCGTGCATCACACGAGCTATCACAATTTTCCCGGTCTCTTCGTCTGTTTTAATTGTTGCGCCCTATCGCACACAACGAATATAAATATACATAACTCCAGGATAAACCGATAGAATTATCAAAGTTTATTTATAGGTGTCACGACAATTCCTTTCTATTCGACATTTTCATAGTTACTCCAACTTTGGAAAAAATACGTATTTTGTCAAAATGATACAATAGGAAAAGTGAGGATTTGATTCACATACATTTATCAGTACTAAGTCATAGAAACAAATTAAAAAACAAGACACTATGCAAAAAATCAAATACATATAGGTCAGGTTGATAATCAAAATAATAAGCAAGATGTATTGTGTGGGGTAATATAGTGTAACAAACAAAACATTTGAAAATGGGTGTCGTACTGGACAACACAATACAAATTGCATCGGCATCTAGAGATAGCAGCTAATCATTCTTGAACTTGAAGACACGGTGACGATGAAGAATAACAAATACAGAAGAACATCAAAAAGACAAATAAAAAAATAGGTGAATGCGTATACGTACACTATGTGGAAAGGATTGAAAATAATATTGGAAGCATTCAAATGAGTAGCATAAGTACTTAACATAACCAATACTTACCACTATTGGCTCTGCACTCTGTGCTCCACCCTTTTAATAAAAAAATCATTTCAATATACCCTAAATGATGACATGGTATTTTATTCTCTAATATTCACTGATATAATCAAAACAGTGGAAGATACGTGACTCGCCTCTAGCGCGTGGACCGCTGAAATCAGGATCGTTTGTCATAGTTTCACGCAGTCGCAATCGGCGAGTGACATAACGAGGGTGTTACGCAATTATTATTTTTTTAAGTGGGATAATGGTTATTAAAATGCGTTTGTGTGTTTTTATGCGTTGTACGAATTATTCAAAGAAAAAAAAATCAAATCACATTTCACTCGTAATTTCATGAAAACTTTTTTTTTTTTTAATGATATTTCTAATTTCGCTTATTGTTTTGGTCGCCATTTTGCGAGGTGATATAGATTGAACTCACGTCTTCATTATCGTAAACATTCGGCGGCTCACGCGACTTCACTCGCACGACAGTGCCGGATCCTATATCTGTCCTTGTCTATCAGTGAATGTACGTTTGCAACTGTAATGACACTGATCATAGATGTGCGAGTTTTGAGTCCAGCTTTTCTGATTGAATTGTTAGCTCGTAACGTATCTTCCCTTATAATATATCAATGCTAATATTACATATTGCTTTAGACACGCTGCATTGTACAAAGATGATCCATGCATCTGCTTCACACTGTACTTAAATTTTAAAATAAATTCTTTACTTTTATGAAATTAGCAAACACTTTCACCTATCTATATATACATAAGATTTGAGTTTAATCTATTATAAAATTGCTGAATACAATGTTCATTTATTATATTTAGCTGCTATTTCTAAATGAATTTACTGTCTTTCGTTGGTAGATCTTCTATAAAATTATGGAATATTTGAAGCTAATTCTTACCAAAGGTTCGTCACTTTTAACTAATTGAACAATTTTCACAGTTTCTTCTTCATCATCCAGTTCTGGTGGAATATCAGGGAGATGTGGGTAGTAATCTTTTTGAGCGACTGCATCATGAGTGCAGAGTATTGCCTGAGGAGTTCACAACTAAATTATTATAAATGAAATAAAAAGTCTAATAACTTCCATTCCTACTATTAAATGTAATTAAAATAAGGACAATATTGATAATTTCAGCTGTCAAACAGGTTGACCAGGCATGATCTGCAGACATGAATTTCTGTTTTATTGCAAATTAGGTACGGCAGATATAGGCACATTTAATCATTAGCTTATTTCAATATCAGCCTAATTTGGGATACCTTACTGTATACTATAGAATGGTAAACATATCTTCATTAATCAACAGTTTCAGTAATTCGTAGAAGCGTCGGTTTGAGTAATTCTTAGATTTTCTCTGCCTTCAAAACTGATCTTGTTCATTCATATACAGCGATGAGGTTAGCTCCTCTAGCAGAAAGTTCACCAAAAAAAGACGTGAACTTATAGTCTCAGAACTTATTTATGTTACTATTTTTTTACCCCAATATAATTTGTTCTTTTAGATATACAGTACAGAAATGGACCACTGGGATTACGGCAGGGTAAAAAGTGTCAGGAGTAACCCGTATGAGGCATAAGGACTCAAAACTTATTGCTCTTATACTCATGTCAATAAATGGACTATCACTGAAGGATTTAGAGTCAAAATTTGTATTTTGACCAACAATTCAAGTGGATATCAAGATCACATAGTAGTCAAGTGCAAGCATCAAAAAAACGATTCTTCACTCTATATCCCTAAATGCTGCTAGTTAAAGTCTTGCGCCAGAGGCGGAGGAACCGCCACCCCAGGCCCCCCGCCATCCGCCTCGTTACCTGAAGAAGCAAGACGCGTCCTAGTTGAGGCTCACTTCCCAGACTGCGTTTTCACACAGGTAACAGACTGGTCAGATGTGACCCAAACACAATCAGACGATGATTGGCTCTATGCACACAGGATGATTACGTTGGAATAAATCCAATGGGCCATCCAAAGCTTCCATCCTTTTAAGACTCCTGGTCCTGATGGTGTGTTTCCGGCACTATTGCAGTGGGGTGGGACACCGTTGGCAACAAATCTGGTGGCCCCTAATGAGAGCGTGCCTGGCTTTTAGATACGTTCCCAAAGGATGGAGGGAAGTAAAACTAATATTCAGTCCTAAACCGGGTAAGAGTGACTATACAAACGCCAAATCCTCGATAGGATTTGGCGTTTGTATAGTCACTCTTACCCTAGTACCTTAGTTAGACTTATAGGTCGATACCTATAAGTCTAACCTCCTTCCTATTAAAGACGGTGGAAAGGTTATGTGAAAGGGAACTACGAGATGGCGTTTTAAAAACAGTACCACTACATGGTAACCAACATGCATATAGCTCAGGTAAATTGACAGAGTCTGCTCTTCATCTGGTGGTAAGCAAGATAGAGGAAGCGATCCATCAAAAAGGTACCTGCCTGGGCACTTTTATAGACATCGAAGGAGCCTTCGACAAAACAAATTTCTCCAGCATAAGTGCCGCCCTCTCCAAGCACGGGGTAGATCAGGTATTAATCGACTGGATTACAAATATGCTAAGCAAACGAGTAGTTCGCCTTGAAGAAGAACAGCAGCTGGCGTTGATAGCTAGAGGCTGCCCACAGGGAGGGGTACTCTCCCCACTACTGTGGAATCTTGTTATCAATGAACCCATCACCATACTCAACGCGAATCGTTACTACACCATAGCGTATGCTGACGACCCCGCAATCCTTATACCTGTTAAGGTGACTGGAACGATCTGTAACCTTATGCAACAAGCACTGCGCATCGTGGAACGGTGGTGCAGAGAATATGATCTCTCAGTGAATCCCTCTAAAACTGAATTGGTCATATTCACGCAAAAACGAGCACTAAGGCGCTTCAATCTGCCTAAAATGTTCAATACAGAACTCCAGTTGTTGAACGAGGTTAGATATCTGGGGGTTACCCTTGACAGTAAGTTAAACTGGAGCACTCATCTAGACAATAAATTAAACAGGGCTTGCATCACCTTCTGGCAATGCAGGAAAATGATAGGTAAGAGGTGGGGCCTATCCCCGAAAATCATACTCTGGTTGTATACCGCACTAATTCGGCCCATGATTACTTACAGCGCTGTGGTGTGGTGGCCTCGCACCAAGTTAGCCACAGCCGTAAACAAACTACAACACATGCAAAGGCTGGCCTGCATGGCTACTACGGGCTGCATAAGGACCACTCCGACAGCAGCGCTCGAAGCTATGCTGGGAATTCCCCCATTCCACCTGTTTATACAGCAGGAAGCGACGATGGCGGCTGTACGTCTTAAAACACTGGATCTCTGGGATAAGAGAGAAACACAACACACCGCTCTGCTTGCGGCACTCAACGATGAGCTTCCCATAACGCAAGCAATCAACGACCGGATACCTAAGCAATTTATCTTTGATAAAAAATACAAAATCCAACGGCATGAGGACCACCGCTGCGAAGGGCTGTGCCCTACAGAGCTGCGGATCTTCACTGATGGATCCAAAACAGGATGGCACGGGTGCTGGAGTCTTCTCGGAGGATCTCAACATTCACATAGCCACACCATTGGGGGTTCATAACACTGTGTTCCATGGTGTGCTTGGGCATTTCCCTGGCAGCCTTAGCCGTCGTAACCAGGAAAGTTAAGGACCACTCTATAAGCATACTTTCGGACAGCAGCGCTGTACTGCAAGCACTAAACAGCCACACGGTTAACTCTGGGCTGATTTATGAGTGTCACCAAGGCTTCAACCAGCTGGGTAAACACAACCAAGTAACCATTCAATGGATTAAAAGACACAGCGATTCGAGAGCCAATGATGCTGCGGACGAACTCGCTAGAAGGGGATCGAGTATGGCGGCGATAGGGCCTGAGCCCATTGTGCCGCTCCCCTTTGGTAGGTATCCAATCTGGTAAGGAAACGAACTAGAGAACTACACCACCAAACTATGGGTAGACCATAGTGAGGGCAGGCAGGCCAAGGAGGCACTTCCGTCCATTGATAGCCGCTTTTCGAAACAGGCCCTACGACTGACTAAACCACAGTTACGGAAAGTGACGGCCGTTACAACTGGCCACCTTTAATAAGCGCCTCTCTGTCATAGGAGTTACAGACAGCCCACTGTGCAGAGCCTGCATGGAGGAGGACGAGACTGCAGTACATCTGCTTCTGAGCTGCCCTGTTGTCGCTGGATACAGAGCAAAGTACTTCGGAAACCTAGGTAACATCCGCGAAATGGTCAGTAACACCAAGGCGCTGCTGGCCTTCCTTGAGGAGCTGGGGTAGATCGATTGACACTTTAGTCCCACCCGTACGCAAAACACGCGCTTTAGTCGTGGAGTTGCGGACACCAGCTCGAAATACAATACAATACAATAGTTAAAGTCTTATCAATTCACTGCAAGTACAGACAGAACACTATTTTTGTTCATAATTACAGTAAGTAATTTTGGGCGATTCATTGAGTCCAAAGCCAAGTTAACCGCTAAGAAACTTGGCGTTCTTGCAAAGGTCATCACACCGGGACAGCTTTTATTGTTATAAAAACACAGGTCCTATCATGTGTGGAGTACTGCAGCCACATATGGGCTGGTGCTGTAAAATGCCACCTAGCAGCTTTGGACTCGGTGGAAAGGCGTGCGAAGAAGCTAATTGGTGTTTAGGAGTGGTGGAACAGAGAGTAAAGTCCCACATACCTCCGTTGAAAAGGGAGGATCCTCCGACCAGACAGGTGTTATGTCTGGTGGGCTATTGCCCGATAGATGATTTCGGGTTTGTTCTATATGTTCCAATTGCACGGAGAATCTTATTTGCGCGATGCAGGATTAGTTCTTATGTGACGACATAGATGTCGCTACAGGTGACCGAGATTTGGCTATGACCAATCTTCAAAGCCTTGAGCACAGGCGTAAGGTAGCCAGCCTTTCGGTATATTATAGGATGCATTTTTGAGTGTGCACAGGAATTGCATGACTTGATTCCGCCATCTCAATTTCGCCATCGGACAACCCGACGTACGGCGAGTATCCACTCTTACGTTGTTGAAACATCTACGGTCCGGACTAGGCGTTTCGCCTCGTCGTTCATACGGCGTACTACGAGGGACTGGAACAATTTGTGCTGCGGTCTTCCCATCCGATTATAATTTGGGTGTCTTCAAGGCTAGAGTGAATAGGCTTTTAATAAACTAGTGCGACTCACCATCAACGATTGCATCACTGCTTACCATCAGGTGGGATTGCAATCAAGCACTAGTTTATAACTAAAAAAAAAAAAGAAAAAAAGACCAGCCGCAACATTGGTCGCGTGAAAGTAATTTTCTCCATATATACTTTGGAAACGTTTCATCCCTTTAGGGGGTTCATTTTGGAAAATCTTCTTTTAATGCTTGCCTACATCATAAAATGAACCCTTGTACTAAGTTACATGTTCCTAGTTCCAGTAGTTTCGGCTGTGGGTTGATATGTCAATCAGTCAGTTTTTCTTTTATACATAGAAGAAATACATTTGTAACTTTTAGTTAAACAAATACGAACAACAGAAAACTACTTACTTGAAAATGTGGTTTCTGCAACAAGCTAAGGAGTTCTCCATATTCTTTTGAAACTGAAACTACATTATGGAGTAGCTCAAACACTTCTAGGGTCACCTGCATGGCATTAGAGAGAAGAGGATAGAACTTGTCATCTTTGCCTTTGGCAACTATTTTGTTATGTACTTGAACAAGGGCATGTAGCTGTTTTGACTGCAGAAGCTCACTCAAAAACGCAACATCTTCTCCACCCGACTGGACTTCTTTCAATGATGCAAGGAGGCGTGTGAGAGCTAAGAATAAAAAAAAACCATAATAATTAAACAATTGTATGTAGTTTATTTTCTGTGTAAAATTATTATATTATATTTTTATTAGTAGCCTTGTATAATGTCTATTGGCATATTATTGCCTTTAAAATTAAAATAAGCGAATATCTAAAACATGTCCATGAAAATCAAGCCACAACATAGCATAAAGAATCAGCTGATCATACAATTTTCACAATTATTTGTGGAGTAAAGACAGACACCAAACTGATATGCAATACTTGACAGGAAAGTAACTTCTGCAAAGTTAAGACTTTGTAACATGGTTGGTTAATACTTACTTGTTTATTGATTTATGAACATAGAAACACTTAAAAGAAAAAGAATAAATACTAATAATAATAGAAGAGGACAAATCCACGCCCCTGTGAAATAAGTTGGTAATTGCAAATTTTATCGATTGCCTACTTTATTGCCCAGAAATTAGGTCGGTAATCAAAAAACAATATTTGACATTACCAACTTACCAACCACCAACAGGAGACATGACTGACAGAACCAAAACAGTACATAGAAAGCCACAGTTTTGCCTTAGGAAAAGTATTAGCGCTGAGCTTAAATAATATATGAAATTACTCTAGAGTCTAGGCAGAACTCTTTTGTGACCAAAAACACTGTGTAAAGTGTGTTAAGCCATCAATATGCCTGTGTGTATTATGTAAGCATGCTATAGCCAGGTCAATGAAAGTTGCATCATTATAGGGCTAGGGTGCATGACTTACTCAACAAGTGCGTGTTCAATGAGATATAATCAATAGAAATTAAATTACATTTGATCAGTTGATCCTGGTGGTGCCAGAAAGTGCTTCCAAAAACTCAGCACAAGTCAGTCAAAATAAAGCAGTTTGATTAGATTGATTCAAAACAAATTGTGGCTTAGATTACATGATGGACCTGGAGTGCTCAATCTTGGGCAAAGTAATACAAAAAAAATTATATGGTAATGTTTTATGATGTGATGAATATCAATACAGTAAATTAAATAACAATATTATCTTTACAATTCCACATACCTGGATCCCAATGTTCAGATGATGAGTCCATAGTCACAAAGTACTAGATTAGTTAGATAATGAACCTTGGAAAACACAGACATTCAGCTATTGATTTTCACTATAAATACCCATTTTCACATAAGTAACATCGCGTGCTAAATAAAGATTTATTATGTATAACCGCGCCCTATGAACCTACGAGTTGACTCTTTAAAAACAATATAAATAGCTATTTTTAACTGAGTGTTATTTTTTTTAAATTATTGTTTTAATCTGCACTAATTCTTCAAACCATTTTTTATATTTCAAAATCAGTGCGTTTACTATAAGTACGCAAATTTTATATATTTCACGGGTGCATGAGATGCTGAAAATTCGATGGTGTCTATTTTAGGACATTTTTATTCCAGTTCATTTAAACTCTAACCATTTTAACTATTATATTCAGTGAACACATGAAGAAAATTATTTTTTACAGCTGTTAGAAAAATTATTGAATTATCTAAACAGCACGAGCAGGCCAAAGTAAACTTGTAAAAACTATGCTACTCACAACACACATAAATGGCGTTTACGTACTGTACTGAAACGTCAAATGAAATAAAATCAATAACACACCAAGCCCATTAGTACTTAAGCATTCCATACATTATGTACAAAATAATACTAAACGCAATAATTTTCTTGTAAAAATTGCATGGAATTTTGACGTACTCTAAGCACAAGAAAACAGGCAACAAATTAATATTGATAATTGAAAATTCGAAAGCAAAGCATTAAGAGTTAGGTGTTTGGTTAGGCGTACCCACAGACGTCCATTACACGGTCAATCATTGCCATCAATCACTATCAATCAATGAATGACGGAAAATTATTTTTCAAAAAGTAAAGTTGGCGAAGTTAGACGCTGCGAACTTTAGCGCTTGTGCACTCGTAAAAAATAAATGGTTTGAAAAAATAAATGCCAATAGCAGTTGTTATTGCTGTTGACAATTATTGTTATTGACATTTATTTTTAAAAATCATTTATTTGGCGCGCTTATTTTAAACGCTAAAATTCGGAAAGCCTAACTTCCGACGCAACAAGATTCGCGGGCGTACTGTACGTCTTGATTGATGGCAATGATTGACGCTTGCATGATCGTGTAATGGGCGCCGCAGTATTGCAAGATACGGAGACGGCGCGCGGCGCGCGGCGAGTGGCCCGCGGCGGTGCTAACCCCAACTATGATAAAATTATTCGCTTCGCTGGATAAATAGTATGAAAGTTCAAAGAAAAACTAAAAGTATTAACTATCGAAGCAGGAACCTTTAATTTATAAATTTATTGTAGTCACTCTTTTATTTGACAATCACTTTTGCTTAACTGCGTATCAGGTGGCAGACCTTCAGAGGCATTTGTTTTGTCACCCCGGGCTCCCAATTCGGTTCCCAGTTCGGGAATTTAACTGTTTTCATATGTAAGTTTGTACGGTTTTTTTTATAACTACAAATTACTAATTCCATATTTATTACTACATCTGTGCTTTATGATCTTGCTTTATGCAAAATTTATGAATTTTGATTCCCTTGAGAGTATCGAAATACACGTTTTCATGCAACATGATCAGCCATATGTTTTTTCACAGCTTGAAGGGACCGCAGACCTGAGTATATAGTTATAATTTCAACACGATACTTCCACGCGTTTCCGAAATAAAGGATCTTGACAGAAAAAGAGACAAACAGACGGTAAACAAAGTAATCCTGTAAGGATTCCGTTATTTTCCCTATGAGGTACGGAACCCTAAAAAATTTATTGACGCGCAGATAAGTTTTCTTTGCAAATCGTACTATTCAATCAATATTTGACAGATAAAATTCATTGACTTTCCTATTCTTATTTGGAAGGCATTGTAAATGTTTCGACAAGACAAGGTGAATGGTGAGCACGAATGGGCAAAGAGAATGTAAACACTACGTTTACGAATATGTACTATGCGAAATAAGCTAAAGACGGCTTTAAAAGGGGAATGTCTCTCAATTGGCTGATTTTTGAAGCTTTTTTCCGTTTCATTTTTTTCTTAGCTTGTATTTTTACACGCTGCAAGATTAGTTGTATATTCTAACCCCCCGCATTCACGACCTTGCCGCTCTGAGCGGCAGCGGCGCATAGTAAAATCAAAAGTATGAAAATGTTTGAAACACGGCGGAGAGATGAGCGGCGACTAGTGGCGTGCTTCAAACATTTTCATAATTTTGATTTTACCACTCGCCGCATGCTCGCCGCTACCACTCGCCGCTGCCGCTCACAGCGGCGAGGTCGTGAATCAAAGAGTATATTCTAGTAAATAAGATCCTGTATGCGCCCTAATTTAAATACTGTACTAAAATTGAGTACATACATTTTTTTTTCTAGCCGAGGTAATCAAGACTTGGCTGTATAATATTTACCATGGACTGGTTTTTTATGTTGGTAACATTAAAAAACTGTGTTTCAACTTCAGGGTAAATTTTCTTAAATATGGGTAATTTTTATTGTGTTGTAGGTCTATGAGAATTTTTGATAGTACAAAAGCAACCCTTAATATCTATCTTTCACAAACTTATGATTGGCCATTTAGTGAATGGACATTTAGTAAGCTGTTAAAATACTAAATGTCCATTCATAGCGAGAAGAGATTTAAAAAAAAATAGATCGATTTTATTGAAATATATTACCAACTCCCTATATACACTGTTTCAAACTCGTCATATTCGATAAGTCTAAATTCTGAAAACATACATCCAGATGGACAAATGTCCAAATGCACTGACGCACCTACATAAAAAAAGTAACACTTGGCTATCCCTAGGGCCGGTTTAAATATCTAAGCACCCCAAGCGAGTGGTGCTTTTGGTAACCTTTTTATCTATTTTAAAATGTGAAAGTCTGGGTAAGTTATGATGGATGCAGAGGCGGCTCTAGCCCTCGGTGTGGCCTTCGGAGCACTCATGTGCAACCCATACCTTAGCGCCCTCTAGTAGGCATGTGTACAAAATGGAATATTTACAACTATTTATATTCCCGGCAGCGCCAGAAGAAGGGTTATGTTTTTTTTGTGTTTAAAGGTTTTTTTTATTATTATAATATATTTTTTGGATATTTCTTTGGCATGCCCTAGAGCCCAAATGGCTTGTTGCATTTTAGCTCGAGAGGTATAAGAAGGGTTATGTTTTTTTTGTGTTTAAAGGTTTTATTTATTATTATAATATATTTTTTGGATATTTCTTTGGCATGCCCTAGAGCCCAAATGGCTTGTTGCATTTTAGCTCGAGAGGTATCGCTAAGGCATTGTGATTATTTTTACACGACTGCCCCAAAAAAGGAGTCTTATGTTTTTGTAAACTTCGTTAATAGAATACTTGTATTATTTAAATATATATATTATTTTGTAAAGGTAATATTTTTCTATTGTTCATTTAAATTTAAATTTCTCACCTAACTTTAATATATAATAATAATATTATTAATTATTTATTGAGCTTGCATTACGACTGTAATCAGGCATTGACGCAGAAAAATCTCCATTTGTAGACTGCCATTTTGGTATTAGTGGCGCGTATTGTATCAGTGGCGTAGCTAGTCCCACAGGGGCCCCGTATAAAAAAATGATGTTTTTTTACAAATGCTTGGTTTATCCTACGAGACGGTTGTGTATAACATGTTGCGAATTTTTGCCTACTTTTTTGAATTTTTGTCGCCCTACAGGTGCACCGACGGGCTCCTGTAGGGCAGGGGGCCCGTTTAATTGATACGGCAGATACAACGGAAGCTACGCCCCTGTATTGTATTCAAATATATTACAAAAGAAGACAGATACCTATTCGTTCTAAATCTTATATAATTTAGGGTTAGAGCGTTCAGGCCTCCAATAAATCGAATCCAATCTATTCTAAACTTCTAACTGCGATTACACCTTCCGATTTTCTTTTGTTGCCTAAAAATTGAATAGTGTAATAAGCCTTTATAAGCTAGAAAAGAAAAATTGGGGAAATCTAAAATCAGCAGACGGAAACACTGTGAAAAAGTTTATAGATTGTTTTCGACTTGCAGGATTCGCCGCGGTTAGTGCATTACATGCTAGCAAATTCAAGCAGTAGTGAGCGGTAGTGGCTGCAAATTCTTTGGTGACTTAACAGTTATCGGCGTTATAGATACAATAAGTTGGAGACAAAAGGTTAGTATGGACGTCGTTTTATTATGTCCCGAAAGTATTTGACGTCGGGAATAATGGCGCTAGTTTGAGATTCACCAGTTTGATGAATATGTGCAGGTAGGTTGATGTAATAGGTAGCTATACTAACAGTACTGTGTGTAAAGAAATCGATTGACCTTTAGTGAAACGCCGATTGTTTACTTACTAACACTTTTTCTATTGAAATCGTATTGTGCTATGGAAAGTCTTGTCTACGTGTCTACGAAAGTATTTGCTTTAGCAAAATAATAATGTAATAAGGATAGGGATTTATGGAATGTCTTGTTGAGTACCTACCTAGATCTTTAAATCGTTAATACAAATTGTGTTGAGTATGGTTCAGCTCGTTATATTACACTGGAACACAAAATAACGTCATCACTAAAATTATTTACTTACTAGACCTTTTTTACTGTATCTAGGTAGGAGACCATTCAAATTTGTATCTTATTAGAAATAAATAATAATTGAAATTTAATGAAAATCCGGTCAAGTATTGTTATTCTGTTAACAGTGTTACACACAATGTTATTTAGTTTAATTATACAATGTAAACATATTCAATAATTGGTTTTTAGGATTTGTAAATGAAAGATACAGTGGATGGATTAAATTTTATACATCCCTCAATCAATACAAACTGAGATGGATCTACTTTTGATATTTAGTGAATATTTGTGCTCTAAAATAAATAGCTGTAAGAAAGTTAAGATGTAAGAAAGTGCTGTTCAGAAAGTTATGGAGTTCATTTAAAAAGAAACTTATTTATAATGTTGTTCTCTTTTTTATTAATTATATCTCACTTTTTTATTTAATCTCAGCAATGATTGTTTTACATCAAATATTCAATCAAATAGAAACTGCATATTTTTTAAAATATAATATAACATGTGGCTCATAGATTGTTGTAAATTGCCAATATACTTCAAGTACTATGGTGCTTTAATATGTAGTTTTCATGATTCCAATAAGGTATTGTTACCATTTGGCTTCATAGCCCCAGAAATAACCATTACTTTTATTTAAATTATTAATTCTACTCTACTGTACCTACAAATATAGAACTGAGTACCTATTAAATTTTAACTAACATTATAAATGTAGGAAAAACTATGTCTGTCTGTTTGATACCTTTTCACAACTCTTGTAATTGCTTTGGATGACACTCGCCAATTGGTTAGAATATATGTCTTGGAATATAGTACAATAGTATTTTCCCTTAAAATAATTTCTTACTTTCAATCAATATAAATGATTGTCCTCTCTCCAGCCATAAATTCTAGAAGCATTGATAAAAATACAAAATTGATATAACCAATTTCCTCTATAGCAAACATCTGTCCTACTGAGCCCTTTCAGTTTTACAAATTACTTGAAGGATAAAGATTTTTTATCCTGTGGGATATGTGAATAAAGCTGTGAAAACTCAAAGCTAAAGTGTCTACATTCACTGCACTCATGATCAAATGTAGTGAAGATCTATTACAATACTTGAATTTAAATGAGGTATAGATACCTATTGCTATGACAGTGTGTGAGCCATTTACTGATGACATTTGTATACTGAACACAATGGAATCATGATCAGAATATAAAATGATATAAAATTTTGCTTTGATCCAATAAAACAAGGTCTCTAAGGAAATTCAAAAACTGAAGAGCTTTTATGTGTATGGTGTGTGGTTTTTATGTATTGTGTTCACAATAGAAAAAGTAGTAGAAGAATTTGGTTATATTATCTCCTGAGATAATGTAAATAAACTAAGATAGTTAATTTTTATTCTAACTAACGTAGAGAAAATTGTATTTACACCAATTTCATGAGTATTTAGTAGTAGTTTCTTCAGTTAACTTTAGTAATGTATAAGATAGGAAATGGTTCAAAAAACAGAATGAAAAATAAAACAGCTGAAGTATAAAGGTATGTTTAGACTACAATACTTTATACTTTACACTCAGTGTATACATCGAGTGTCTGTATAAACGCCAGTGTACATTGTGTGTCGCTGTATGAATATCAGTGTCACTCGTGTTCATACAGAGACACTCAATGTATACACTGAGTGTACCATGTATAGTGTCGTAGTCTATTCGTACCTAAACAATCATGATTTCATTTGTTCTCTGTTTATCTTGTTTTTTATTTTTAAAGAAATTTACTTGTCCATTCCTGACTAAGCCCACAATTCCTGAGAAATGATGTAAATCTTTTATTAATGATATCTTTTTTTAGGGATGATATAATGCTTAATGCCTGTCTCTCACTTGAACTATAAGCCGGGGCCGGCAGATCAGTTTTCGGCCTGCACGGAGGAGTCGCAGCTCGAGCTCCACCTCCAGAGGCAGCTGGAGGATGATGTTGCGAGGTAACTATCCTATTCACAATATACACACTAAGCAGCTGACAATAGGTCCTATATCTATTAATTTAAATCTGTGGTACATAGCATCTGGGAGTATTCCAATTGTAAAAGTCCCTTTGTGCCTATTGGCCTAACTTCATACTGTGTCCTGTTCGATATGAAGGTAAATTTTGGCCCAAAAGTTGATGGATCCAAACAGTGAGTGGCAATGGTTAGGTATAAAATAGCCATTAGGCACTGAACGCTGCATAATTGCGACGTAAACGCCACTTGTGTCAACTAATGTAATGCTACATTAGTTTGAAGATCTGACACAATGCATATAATATTTCTGTCAGCCTAGAATTTAAAAACAAGTGTACTATGCGGTCCAAATGAGAATAGGATCGATTGCCATGTTGTGACGTCACGTCGAACTGTCAAATTGAAGAAATTGGGTACGGTGAGCAAAAAAAGTTTTTTTTTAATTTAATTTATTTACGAATCGTTACCGAAATTTTTTTTATCAGAATTCAGTTCTTCAATTTTTCTCATCTCAGCGTCACTGTGTGAAGTGTCTGATTAGTGGCAAATGGAAGAAGAAGGCGAATTATTCCTAACAATGGAAATAAGAAAGAAAATAGTTTTTATTTTTAACTAATTATGACATAAAACAATATAATTAGCTAATTTATATTAAACAATAACGTTTTTACTTCACCTAGACTTAACTAAGACTACGTAATACAAAGCAAAAAATAACCCTTTATTGATACGCAAATAAGATTTTTTTGCAAACCGTACTTTTCACTCAACATTTGACAGATCGAGGTTATTGGCTTTCCTATTCTTATTTGGTACGCATAGTATTTACTTATGTTCATTTATTATTCTGGGAGCAGTTCTAGCCAAGTTCACCCTAAAAATAACCCAATAAATTCCAGCATACATTTTATTTTTATTTATATCTCACAGAGTACGCACAAAGACGGTGATCATTGCCCACCAGGCACATCAATAGCAATTAATTGGTATTATCTTTTTTTTTCTTATTTTATAATGATAGGCATTATAAACCTGCCCGTTTTTCGTCCTGGAATGCAACATAACTCGGATTATCATGACTTACCCTTGTCTTAGTAACCAATCCAAATTCTTACCTATCTTAATTAATGATTGTTCAAAGGTCTATTGAGTGTTTGGACGTTGTTCTGTACAAATGTACCTATCCACATTATGTATTTGAGAAAATTTAAGTTTTAATTTATGTTTCTTTTATTTCCACTAATCAAATACTATAGTTAAAGATGCAACTTTGTAAATAAAGGTTCCAAAACCCACAGGTAATGTTTTTTTGTCTTTGGGTCTGATAATATCCGAGGTTAATTTGTTGTGCCAAATGTACACATCATGATCATGTTTAAACTTGAAATAGTACAAACGTAATAATTAAGATTAACATAAAATTGTGAAAATGAGTAAATATGGATTCAATTCAATTCTTATTTACTTATTAAAATACTTGCCCATTTTGGTAGAACTAATTTAGTTATTTTCGTTACAACTCCTGGCCAAAGTATTCTTTATTTTTCTAAATAATGAATATTAATTTATGACTGTATACAGTAGAAACTGGTGGAATCAAAGTAAGCAATTTGGAGAAACCTATTTTTAATATGAACAGGTGTGAGCATAGTAAATTTTTGTCATCTATGTATCTATGATTGGTATGGTGAATGTTGAAAAACAATATCGCATTTGGTGTACGTATCTAACCGATATACACATCAAACCACACCATGTTTATAAAATACAATGAATCAAATCAACTTTTCCGTTAATTGACACTAGTTACTTAGTTATAACATTCATGTTACTACAAACGGGAATACGCATTATAGTAGCAATTTAGTAAATAAATAATATTTTTTTTATAATTCAACATTTCTATAGGATGACGCACAATAGAGAGGTTAATCTGTATCTCAGGACTTAATCAACCGATTGAGGTGAAAAATATTCAGTTTTTAATTGAAATCAGTCCATCCGAGCCGTTTTCATGTGATGCGCACACGCAGATAGAAGGAAAGAGGGACCAATTATAAAAGCGATGGACTGGTGTTCTATATAGGTAGGTACTTAGTTTTTCCCACTGATTATTGTGTAAATAATATCAATGTACAGACTGTTATACTATTTCGATATTTTAATTGTTTTTCTCTTTCATAACTTAGATTGTGGATTGGATATTAAGATTGGGAGCTGGTGCCTATTTATTAATAGGATTGTCATAAGCTTTTTCGTAACATCATTATTAATAATAAGTGACTGGTTTCATGTTCTCGTAAAAGGTGCAAATAACATAGAACCTTTATGGTGTATCTAACTTTATTTTGTTTGTGTCTTTTGTGCTCTGTCTAAAATATCCACGGGTATGGTGCTTATAGTGGTGGTGATGATGTACTACTTTAAAGGGCTGCTTATTAATTAACCATGCTTCATTACGTTTACTTGTTACAGAATTTTTGATGAATCGATTTATTCTGATCTTGAAGTGGTGTGTGGGAAATTAAAGATCCTGACTCATTCTTGCATTTTAAGAGCACGCACAGATAAATTTTATCACCAACTACATACATTTTTGCATGTGAACATTGAGCGCAATACTTTTGACGAAATATATTCTTTCATAAGGTATGATGATCATTTGGTATACAGGCTCAAATTAAATTATCTTGTGACAGTTCGCAGACGTGATGGCTATCGATATCTCAATACGACGAAATAGATTATCGATTTTCGAAACCCATTATTTAAGTAGTTACCTACTTGAAATACGAGTGTCGAAAATAAGTTTTTGTTGTCTGGTTTAGATATTGATACTCATTTTGCCTGTGAAGTCTCGTTAAATAATTGAATTTACCTGTATTTATAACGAATCTAGTTTTCTTTTGTAATGTAGTTTGTACGTGAAAAGTTTGATGCTAAAACAGGTGAATTTTTAAATGGGACAGTCAGGTAAATATCTGAACTTGTAAATTTTTATTAAAATTAGTACAGTGTTTTTGGTTACTGATAACTGGATCAAATTAAATGCTGGGTCTTTTCCAAATCAATTCCTGCCTAACATGTGAACATACGCGAAACCTAAAAAAACTGATTTATTTTCACGAATATCGCGCTCATAGTTTTTCTGAACACTTAGCTCTACTGCTCTTAAATGCCCTGAGTGAATCCCATCTTCAAAAAATCTACCTGAATAGCATTGATTGTATTCCAACAGTGATCACTTGAAGTATGCTTTTTTGTTATAAATTTATCAATGTTTACATAAACGACACTACAATTACGACAGCCTTTGAGCATTTTGTTTTTATACCGGGTGTTGTTTCACAGTAAGTTAAAAATTAAACAAAAGTATTGTTTTCTTATGACATAGATGAAAGAAAAGGTAAATAGTATTATTAATGGTTAGTGGTGTAAACAGATAGTACTTATGTTAGTTTAGACAAACAAAATATTAAAGAAGTACGAAACAGTTTAGTCTGCAAATGTGGTCAGTCGGTGACGTCGTGACTGACAAGAGCGTTATGCACTCAGCATGATACTGTGTACAATAGGGAAGCCACAGCACGTCGCTTAAATTAGAAGACATTTTGAAGGTGTCGCTAAATAAACTAAAACTTTTCAATTAAAAATGTCATGGGGTTGATTAGAATAAAGAATTTATACTGATCAAATAAAAAAGTAAAGAAAACACTGACGAAAAATTCTACCACTGGCTTGACTTACTTGACTGTACATAGCTCCATAACAGAATGTATTTGAATTACCTACATCAATATGTCCAGTGGTGATTTTGCAAGAGCTTTAGTGTTAATGTAGTTAATTATATAGTAATCCCTATGCTACATATTATGTTGTAAATTAAGTCCTAGATCGTGTATTATTTATGTACAGATTTCATCTAATTTTATATGTAAGTATGTGTGTAATTTGTTGAATGACAAGGCGTATTTAAAAAAAAAAGTTGCCTGCAATACTCTATAGTCCAACAAATTCGAAAATCCGGCACTGCCTTGCAAAATGTTTTTCAGATTAACTCAGGTCAACCGTAAAGATAAAATCCCTTTCCCTTTTGAAATAACAGGTTTTACAAATAAGTTATTTTAAGTATGAATAAAAAAAACAAAAAAAAAACTAACGCCATGGCTGTACTTTCATATGTACGCCATTTTTTTTTTTTTGTATTTTAATCTTAATACTGTCGTGCGACACCCTTTATAGGTATTTGTTGTCCATATTTACTCGATAAAAAGCCATTTTTTTAATATTTTAATCTTAATACTGTCGTGCGACACCCTGTATAGGTATTTGTGGTCCATATTTACTCGATAAAAAACCTACATCCTCTTTGTCGGCTTTGCGCTTTGTATCTGGCTATTTTACGCATCCCTTGTGACTAAAATATAAGCTTGCTTCCTGACTATAGTACGCTTACTCTCTGACTACCATATGCTTACTATTTCTAGATAACTAACTTCTTGACTATAATATCGTGGTAATGACCGGCTACCTTTATGTAAAGAAATGATTTTTTTTAATGAAAATAAAGTAATTCTTTACCTACCCATGTCTGAATATTGGCCTCATACAATAAACTGAAGCTATAAATTTGAAACTCTAAATATCATATACCACAACTTGATTCAGCTTTGGGTACGGAGTCCATACAAAAGTGCCCATTGTGAAGACATTCACCATGGAAAAGGAACACTCTCAATCAAAAATCGATAATAATAAACGTAAATACAATTGAAGAAACTTTACAGAAACCTGCAAGAGTTAAGTAGATATCTATATTTTTCGATTTCCTGTCAATTGAAGATTGAGGTGTTTAAAGTGCCGCCGCAATAAAGTAAATGGATTTATTGATGCTTATAAGTACTGTGATTGATTTTTACTATCTAGGTATACAATACTAATACAAATTCTTGATTTCATTGAAGTCACTACAATGTACTAATATAATTTAATCTAATGTCAGTTGTTACCAGATATTTTTCTGAACATTTCATTGAACACTTCATGAGTTACGAAGTAAATCTTAGGCAATGCAAAGATGCTCTTGATGATGTTCCTTTATTCTGTTGCAGTGATGTGTATACTGAATGCAACATTCAACATGAAGAAAAAGAAATAATTAAGTATCTGCAGCGTAATTTAAGTGTTATAAAACCTATCCCAGCCAAGCCCAACAAACCCAAGGAAGAAGGGGAAGAACAAGAGGTTTTCTCAACACCGAAGTCCATTACTCCATACGTAGATAATGACGTCCAGAAAGTAATTCATTCTAGTCCAAGCACTGAGTTAACAAAGGAATACTATGCACTAGTTCCTATTGAAGGAAATTTACTTGAGAAGGAACTCATTGAGCAGGACGAACTCTCTAATGCATTTCATTCCATTATAAAAGGTCAAGCCGAAGATACCAGTCAAGTAAAAAAATTGCAATTCAATAAGCCTACTTCGCTATCCCTTAATTCTAGTCATACTTCCAAAACAGTCAAACATTCCAGTAGTTGTGATATTTTGAATAACATTTGTCTTAAAGATAAAATCTCTCCAAAACACGAAAATAATCTAAACACAGTCGCCGATAAGGACTTTAAAACTAATCAGATATTACCGTTAAGTGAAACAATTGGACGTAGTTCTGGTAAGAATATAACCAAACCTAATTTGGGGACTGAAAAATCGTTGGATCCTCCGTATTCACCTGATAGTTTAATTACGGATGAACCCAGTTCTTCTTCAGATTATCTGTCTGCCGCATACGCTTGTTCTCCGGGCGTTCATTCGTCTGGTTTCCAACATCAAGTAAATGTTGAAAAAATCACGTCCAAAATGGAAAACATTTACACTTTGTCTGATTCAGGCTTAGAAGATACAGCAATGTTGGGTAGCGTCAATAGTCACAAGGACGTTACTTTAACAAATATGTCTTTATCTGAGAGCACACTCCACGATTTAATTGCTGACGATGCGAGCATATCTGCAATATCCATACCTGGTTCGTTAGCAGAAAATAATCACATACAACGAGCAAAACAGAATGGTACATCTTCTGAAAAGGACTGTAATGGTCAAAATACCTTTACAGAACTCTGTGGCAAATCGCTTAAAGAAGAAAAACAGAGACAAAACGAAGAAATTGTAATATTAGAATCGTCTTCCTTATCCTCAGAAACTGGTTCTTGGGAGTCTGTTTACCCACCTAAATTAATAGAAAAAGAAATTTGTGAAAAATTTTTACTCAATGAGCGTCGGCAATGTTTGGAGTCACCTAATTTAGTTCAAACTACCCCCAAATCAAAGGCTTGTTTTATAGATGCCTCTAGTTTAATAGATGAAGAAGAGACTATACAATTTCAAAATACTGATAACGCGCTTCCGTCTAAAGTTAATTTGGATATTTTACCCGCACCGAGTCAACCGGTACCCTGTTCCACTATTAAACCGGATATAAGTCCAATCGATTGGTCGGAAAGTAACGACAATGAAGATTCTTTGGAACAAGCAGAAAAAAAAGACCCTGATTCCATACAAAAAGATTTATCTCCTACTATTTTTGAAATGACTCCGATTACAGAAGATTCCTTGTGCACTAATGCATTTGAAAATGCAACTCAAGCAGAACTAGAAAGTGCAGAAGTCGACGAAAGTCAGAATTACATGTCTGACAAAGACAGATCACTTCGAGTTAGTGCAGTTTTTATGTCTAACACTCCAAACAATTCAATACTGTCATTAAAAACATACAAACAATACGAGTCAGAAGACAGCGAAAGCAATACCACTATTGTAGATTCCGATAGTTTTACAACAAAGCAAAGAAAAGGAAGCAATTCTCCGCCTATTTTGTCGGGAGGCGTGTCGGTTGAAGATCACTTGCCTCAAGTTGGCAGTAGTCACGAAAGTAGCCCACTACCTAAATTTAAGCTTGAAAATACACCTATTGTAACGGGCGCGTACTTACCTCAGACAACAGACCACAGTCAAGGAAAACCAAGAACGAGTTCTGCTTCAGCCTGGGTGGTTGATATGTCTAGTGGTCCAAAAACAGATGATAGTAATTCAGGGCATTCAAAAGCTTCCGATGTGGTGGTAAACGAAAAAAAGAATATATTTTCTATGTATATAGATCTAGGTGATAAATCTACTTTAAAAGACATGCCGACCAGATTATCTTCTTCCATGACAAAAAAGAATTCTGTAAGTGTTGAGAATAAGTCAACCCTGCGGAATTCTAAAACTCCTGCGAATACTACCGAACGTACTATAAAAGAAAATGATGTTAGCGTTTCTATTTTTGAGAAATATGAATCTTTGTGCAACGATCCTAATATTAGTATTTCAGAAATCATTGCAATCCCGGAGAAGCATGAAGTAATTCCAGAAATTTTAGAAGAGTCTTTTGCAGATCTTACACCCAAACCTAACCAATCGCGAGTGCAAAAAAGCGGGGGCAAAATGTCCTCGACTAAAGAATTACCTGAACAAGAAGATGCTTCAACTGATGAAGCCAAAGATCTTTTTGTAAAACTGTCAGACTTAGATAAGCCAGTGCAAAAAACGGAAACATTGATCTCAGTCGAAAGTAGAGTCGATGTACGCATGACAAGATCCATTCCTGACTGGGGTGAACAAGCATTTTCTAGCAACTCTAGGTCGATTGATGTTATAACGTCCTTTCATTCAGAAAATGCGTTAAGTTTGAATAGATTATTTCCCCATTTGAGAAACGAATTCAGTAGAAGCATGCCCGGTTCGTTGTCGAGCAGAACACGATCACCTTTGAGATTGGGAAATTCTATAACCCTCGGTGATGTAGATGAGCCAGGGTCAGATATGTCTGAAATAAGTAGTATGCAGAGCAGCAACTGTCGCTCGGGATTTGGTGAGTTATCCAACAACGTTTTGTTAATAGTACCTCATCTTGAAATATATTAATTTCGATTTTATTATTATTTATTTGTTGTTGTGCAACACCCTACCACGGTGTGGTCTATTCAACCCAAAGATTTACTGGTAGAGAATGCTTTGTTGCATTATCTTCAACTTAAACTTTATGTACAGTAGTGGTGTCCTGTAAATAAACTTTAAATAAATTAATAATATTGACAAACTATTATTCTATTTTGTTACTGACCAGTGGGAGTCATTTGATAACAAGTCTATGCATCCAGTTTATTTCTGCTGCCGTTTCTTGTATCGAATAAGTAAAGATCAAACGAATCTAATGCTTTAAAAACTCATGACTAACACTGACATATTATCGTAGGGAACAGTACAACAGATAGTCAGACGTCGAGTTTAATAGAAAATTGTACGTCACGTCTTGGTCAAGATTTGCTAAGAATGTTTCTGGAAGAAATAGCTCCTGACGTCATTGTGGAAGTGTCGGGGAAGCGATTTAAAGCACATAAGTGTATTTTATCTTCAAGGTATGGTATTACATATATTGATTTTCTCATGTAGGTATATGTCGTATTAGCATGTTTATTAAGAAAATATTAAAAATAAACCTTATAACATCTTAAAATAAAATCCAAAGGAAAAAAGGGATGTTTAAAGTTTTACACGTTGTACACGTTGATTTTATCTTTTTATATGTCACCGGAAAATTGCAGACTCCATATGATTGTAATAAATATTTATTAGATTATTTGTTTTTTCCGCGGCTTTGCTCTCGCTCTACCCTAATCCAACCTACCCTAATACCCAACTATATCCTAGTCTACCCTACTCTGCCCTACTCTACTCTACTCAACCCTACTCTACAAAACCAAATCAAAACCAAATTCATTATTTTGCAACGTAACTGTGTCTTATTTAGAAAAAATTGTTTTCACAATCTCACGATATTTTACAATCTCACTGCGTTTGCAATTTTCCAGATTGAACAGCGCGCCCTTTGTATTCAATAGTACCTAGTTGCCTATAATGCGATTCGTATACTGATGCGGCTGTTGTGCTTCTTTAAATTAGTGCGCCAGCGATGTCTCCTGAGGGCTTTTACAATGCGAAAGACATGCATCACCTGGTGCGCCTTTTTTATCATCTGGTGCGCCTCAGACAGCCTGACATGTTATCGCAAGCAGGCTGAAATGGTTTTAAATGGACCACTACCGCAAGCTTTCTATAGTACGGCCGACAGATCTTGGCGAGTCTGAAGTTAGGCTCTGCGAACTTTAGCACTTGTGAACTCATAAAAAATATATGGTTTAAAAAAATAAACACCATTAACAGTTGTTATTGCTGTTGAGAACTGTTGCCTAACTTCAGACTCGCCTACTTCGGTGCTGAGCTTGTAGCAACGATTCACATTAGGTAATTGTTGTTCATTTAGCACAAACTCGTATATAAATATATAACTTATTGAATTTCATTTAACGATACTTGAGCGACCGCGAATGCATTGTCTGCTATTATCTCGACTGTCACAACGATGTTTTTTTTTTAAAAAAAGAACTATTTAAAACACTTTCTCTGACATGAATGTCTTTCTGTTTTAGATGTCAGTATTTTGCCGGTATTTTGAGCGGCGGCTGGGTGGAAAGTTTAGGCAACGTCATAGTACTTCCACCGTAAGTATATATCTGACAGTCACCTTGCTTGAAAAGATTTTTTCTCGATCCAGCTTGTCCCTTGCTGCCCTCCCTCAGCGACGCCCTAAGCCGAGGTCCGTACCCCTTAGCGTGGTCGCTTAGTTTGTAAGTTAGTTAAGTAAGCCCTGGCTGGAGGCTTTGATTCTCGAATCGAGGCTGCCACAGGCAAGTCCGGTTAAGCAGCCGACAACCTCATAGGTTGACCTGCGAGAGGCTACACACAAAAAAAATAAGCTTGAAAAGATCAGTTGTATTCCAATTATCTTGCCGAAAGAACAATGGGTAATTTTGTATGGAACCTGTACCCATTTTGTAGCATTTTAGAGTAGGTATCATTTAGAAGAGGGTTAATTGACCAACTCGAAAATAAATGAATGAATGAATAAATGCATGAGAGACCGAAGTTAGGCTGACTTCTTTGTTACATTTTTAATTGCCAAGTGTTAGAAAATCGCACTTTTTTTCTGTTCTGTAGACCAAATAAATAACCAGTCGTTTTTCTGTCTTAAGGCTGGCCAACCCGCGGTACATTTTCATACAACCGCGCTTTACGTATTTACTGGAACAAGTTTTGTGAAATATTCGTGTAAATGACGGAATTACTATTTAATTAGTAAATGATGCCAACAGAGTTTTCAGGCGTTATCTCTCTTTTTTCGCGTTGCCTATTCATCAAACATCGCGTTGGATTGCGTTAGATGAAGCAACAAGCTTGTAAACCATGCTCGACGTTCACGACAGGCGAGTCGGGAAGGCCCACCTTAAGAGAGACCAATCTAGCTTCCTACCGTTGGTTTTTGGTACAGAAAAAATATTAAATAAAAAACTATCAATCTTAAATAGCACAGTTAAATTGTGTTGTTACTCTCAATGATTAAATCGGCCCAGGCACTTGCCGGACCTACAAAGTTATCTACGTGCCTGCCAAAATCGGACTTATACCCTTTTTCACGAAAGCCGCAGATTTAATCCCATCTTTAAGCAATGTACTCGTACTGAAGTCCACTGTGAAAGCTGAGGTTGTATATTAACAGTACGAATAAAATAAACTAGGATATGCGCGCGCGCTCTAAGGGCTGATTTCACCATTCAATATAAAAACTCAGTTCAACTAAACTGAGCTCAGGGTAATCTAGTTTAAAGAACCGTGTCGTAAACATGGACGACAACAAAAGAATTGAAACTGAGTTAAGCGTAAACTAGGTTTAATTCATAGCGGTGAAACGCAAAATGAAGCTATAATCTCGATTAGGCGCTCAAACAGCGTTTTGTTATATATAATCGCGATTAGTTTATTGGTGAATTTGGCCCTTAATCATTTTCAAATAGATATGTACTAACTTAGGATTAACCAGACGGTTGCAAACTAATGTCCCAACCAAGGTGACCTTGATTGTTTCAATCCGTGTAGACAGCAGTTATAAACCATGACCTTCAACGCCGTTGGTTGGCAAGCGCGTTTTCCCAACCGCAGTGACTGCTTTGCGAACGTGTTGGCGCGTGGTTTACATCCATGTTGCCGCAACACAAACCACACACAAAAACCAAGCTCGCCCGCTGGTTTGCAGCAGTCTGGTCCACCTTTAATTACGACACACCGACGCTAGCGCAAAATAGTTCGTAGTACCCACATATTGGATAAAATCACAAAAACGTCAAATATGCGTGGGGCCAACTTTACTAAGGATTTTTGACATTTTCAACATAATATCTTTTTCTCACATTACAAAGCTTGGGAGCAGCTTTGTAATGTGTAAAATACATAAAATATGTATATTTTCAAAGGCCTTTCGAATGGTATCAATTTCAACTTGCTACAAAGTGGGTACATTTTCTTAAATGTTCTTCATACACGATGCGCCAATTGTGTATACTGTCTTAATAAAAAGTAATCGCGTATAATTTATATTTAATCTGTGTTACATTATTACATATATTTAAAAATGTTTATCAATTTTAAGGTTCTCGTACAACGTGGTTTATTTCGCCTTGTGTCACATTTACTCTGGTCTCGCCACTATCCCAGATTCTGTGAGCATTGTGGAACTGGCCACAATTGCCGATATGTTGAGCTTAGAAGGGCTAAAGGAAGCCATCATGTTTACACTTAAAGCCAAATATTGCCATCATTTTCATAAGGTATTTTCACTTTATTAAAAACTTATTTTTACTTTCAAAATATTATTATATATTTGGTTGTCAGTAGCGCCCCATGGGCTTTGAATACCTTTATTTGTTACATCGCGTCTGCCAAGGCAGCCTAAAATGTATATTTTTGTAATTAAATATTTCAGCCATGTGAAGTGTGTATAGTTGGAGTTTTAGAATGTTTTCCATTGTCTTCCGTGTATGGTCTGGATGACCTACATCACAAATGTCTCAAATGGATTACAAAGCACTTCTCTAAAGTTTGGCCAACTAAAGCATTTGCTACGTTACCCACGGACCTCTTAGACAAGTGCTACCAGCATCATATCGTCAATCTAACCATTGAGAATGTGGCTGAAACAGTGTATGGGTGCGGCATCGCTGGTAAGTTTGATATACTTGCAAGTACACATTACGATGAGCTTTTAAAAGTAGGTTCAGAGTAAGATTTCGAACTGTTATAAATTTTCTTTTGTTTTTAATATTTTGATGATTTATACAAGTCGTTATTTTTTATAGCGGCGTCCTTACAAAACAGTAGATGGTCGGAAGGCGTAGCGCGCATGTGCCGGAGACTCATAAATGTAGCAGCGCACTTCGCCGCCCGCAAGCTTACTCTGGTGTACCAATCCATCCCTCCGCTGCCTAGCGAAGCTCCTCACGCCGCTAAGCAGGCTCTGGACGACTTTCTCGCGGCTGCCATAGAGTGGGCATCTCCCGAACAACTCGTTTGTGCTTATGGTTATCTCTCAGCGATTGACAGAGACATACGTACCGGCCGTAGCACCAAACCAGACATCTTGCTGAACTCGCACGCAAGTAACTGGCGAATGCAAGTAGAGGGCGCCCTGGTGCGAGCGGCTCCTAGAGTTGTTACTACACAAATTTTTAAGGAGCTGCCGTCTAACTTACGGAAAAGATTACGAGAACTCGGCTGTATTAAATATGGCGCGCATGCTCTGCCCCTTGCCTCCCCCACGCGTCAGCCTGAGAGAAAACTTAAAACTAGGTCGGCAGTCAAGAATAAACCTGCAACATCTACGGTTCGCAGTGTAGACATAGCCCAAGTGCGCGCTTCGTTTGTACCTTACACCCCGAAACCTATCCTTCCGGTCAGTTCTGTCGAAACTCTTAAGAGCAACGGCGGTCTTCGTGAATTTAAGAAGCCGTTTGTCTCTCCTCATATACCAAAAGTGAGAACAACGAAAGCGCAAGAAGAGAGAGCTAAATTTAATAAAACCAAGAAGACTAAGTCTCAGGAATTGGTGAATAGTAAACCGAGTGCTCCCCGAACACATTCGTTCGAGAAAACAACGTCTCGATATTTAGAACCGTCACATAGAGATAAGAAGTCGGTTGTGAATAAACACTTACCAAAGATTGAATCTTCGAGTGAGTCGTCGCGTAACTCGAGCCCTATACATTTGCGGAACCTGCGGGCGAGCCCTGCGAAGGGGCGTCGGGGTGAGATGGGCAGGCCGAGCATGTCACAAGACAGCCTGGCCACCACCTCGCGGCCGCGCACCGCCGAGCCCAGCACCGACTCACTCAGCGAGTCTCAGACGAGCAACAGATACGCCACTTACACCAAGCAGAAGCATACTAAAGGCTCCGTGGAATGTAAGTAGCTACTGCTTGTTTTAGATTAGTGTTACTTTTCGATTTTTATCATTAGATTTAGTAAGTTATATTTGTAACTTACTGTTATTTTTACCAAAATTGTGGGTGCTGGGCGCAAATACCTTCTCGTTGCGCGTATTTAACGCACTGAAAGTAATTAGTCTTGATTAATAATGTACCCAAACTTTTTATAGCCATAAAAACCGCAATGAATGTAGAACCAGCCCCTGTCACTGTAACAGAAAATAAAATGAAGACGAAGATACCTGTCTATTTAAATCAAGGACCAAAATACAGGGGTCTAGACAATCGAAATTCAAGAGACCAGCAAAAGTGGGGCAAGCTTGCCCCCAAGACGAACGCGACAAATAACAAGCCCAATGAACGAAAAGTACCGGGATCTTTGATGAATGCTACAAAGTCAAGCTCGGCAAAAATAGTTCCGAAGGTAGGCTTGGTATGTTTTACTTTCTTGCTTGCTTTCAGTCCCACTCCTGGTTAGACTTCCCTCTACCGAATAGCCACAATAATCGTGCTCCTACATATTTCTTTCCAGTTGTGATAATACAAATGTTTATCTTCATCATGGGATATATATATTTTCTACCTAGGTTTCTAATAGTGTTAAAATGCAAATAATTACTTTAAGTAAAGATTTTTACGTACCACAGGTAAAAAAAGAGATGGATACATCCTGTAAGAGCAACATGTCGAGGAGTCAGCGTTCCCAACTTAGCAGACAACAGCTTCACTATGATGAGAAGGAATCATCATCCCTTGTCGAGTCAGAGTTGCCCAGGAACAACATGTCAAAGAGTCAACGCAGTCCGCAAGCGCACTCGAGCAGGCAACAACCTCACGATAGAGAGTCTTCATCGCTTGCTGATCTAAGGACGCACAAGACCAACATGTCCAAGAGTCAGCTAAGCGCCCACTCCAACAAACCACAGCCTCACAAGGACGAAAAAGAGACTCCCCCACCTTTCAAAGAAATACCGGTCATGGAACGCTCCGGAACGTTCTTAAAAGATGAACCTACTTTTGATGACATCATAAACTTAGATATATCACAATAGATATCTTCTTTCAAATTAGCAAATAGTAGAATATATTGAGTAGTATCTCTCATTTATAATCAAAGCAATTTAATGTCTATTTAGCCTCAGTAACTGTCTCTAGGATGGCAACGCATCTTGGGCTTCTGTGTTGCCGCTGGTATTGCAGATATCAATGTGGTGGGAACCATTTGAGATCAGATAGGCTACTGGAATGATTGCTGTCTATTACCTAACAAAAAAAAATCGCAGTATTTTACTTATTCCCTAATTATCTCAGCTCTTATTTACATTAGTAAATTAACGCTCATTGTGCTTTGAATTTATAAAATTCTACAGTTGTTACTAGTATATGAGTGGATTGTTGGTATTTTAATGTGGTTTGGGTCTGAAACAATATGTCTGAATACGACGTAATCTCTTCTTTGCATTAGGTAAGTATGTCAATCAACAATAATTGCACTTAAGGTGAAAGCTATCGGCCTGATCCCGGCCATGTTCTCGCTAGATGGCTCAACATTTTTAATTGATTCTGTTTTTAGTATACATGAACAGTCAGAATTGGGTGGATTTTGAGGCAATAATCTGATTAAGTTCAATAAAGTGGAATTGTACCTACCTTACCTACAGAATAAAGAGAGCGCTATGTTATGCCAGAGGGCGTACAAATGTTTGTGAGAAATTAACAATCAACTCAGCTAGGCCCCTCGCCCACGGCGACTTTTTGTAGCCATTTTGTCGCGCGTTTTGTAAGCGCGCGACAGTATCGCTACGCGTTAGTCGCATTTGCAATGCGCTATAGAAAAGATGCCAACGCGCCACTAAAGCGTTACAGCATCGCGACTGTATCAATGCGAACGTGCTACAGCGTCGCTACAAACAATCGCCGTGGGCGAGGGGCATTAATACTCAAATAAAATAAGCCTGGACAATGGCCATGTACCTAAATAGCAATAGAAATAAATGTCAATTTGCCTAATGTCAATTTATAATACCAATGTTAATTTACAATACTAATGTCAATATCTTTTCTATTCTTTGACTTATATGTTCCTATAAAATAAAAATAAATTTAAAATGTTGAGATCAGCGTAATCTAGCAAGAACATGGCGACATTCGGGCTCCTAGTTTTCACCTTAAGACTAGTTACAAAACATTTGTGTAAATCGTTTGTGAATCATCATTTTATTTAACATCACTTGTCTATGGTACAAAAAGGTGTAAGGCCCCTAGTACATGGCGTATTAAAAACGCGCTGATGACGCGTGTATACGCGCTTCAAACGAAATTGCAACGCAACCTTGTAAAATAAGCATACAGGGTGATCGTGAAACTGCGTGTTTACTGCGCGTATACGCGCAGATACAACGATACAGACAAGCTGTAATCGCTTGTAGCTGCCGCGTTTTGGTCAGACATTTCTCGTCAGTTGTACAATGGCCTCTGACCCTTTGTACCTACGCGCTTCAAACGAGTTTCGAACGGGCTTCACACGCGCGTTTGTATCAGGTTTTACGCATCGACCGCGCAGAAAACACGCGTCGTTTGCGCGTTTAAAATACACCGTGTGCTAGAGGCCTAAAGGGTTAAAGGTAATCTTATAATGTTTTTTTATTTAATATTGCAGCTATATGAAGGATGTGTCGAAGTTTTATAATGCTTTTCTTTGACTTTCGTGTATGGTCTGGATGATCTGCATCACAAATGAATCACAAAGCACTTCTCTAAAGTTTGGCCAACTAAAGCCTTTGCCACGTTATCCACGGATCTTATAGACAAGTTCTACCGGCATCATACCGGCGCATGTGTCGGAGACTCATAAATGTAGCAGCGCATTTCACCGCCCGCAAGCTTACTCTGGTGTACCAATCCATCCCTCCGCTGCCTAGCGAAGCTCCTCACGCCGCTAAGCAGGCTCTGGACGACTTTCTCGCGGCTGCCATAGAGTGGGCATCTCCCGAACAACTCGTTTGTGCTTATGGTTATCTCTCAGCGATTGACAGAGACATACGTACCGGCCGCAGCACCAAACCAGACATCTTGCTGAACTCGCACGCAAGTAACTGGCGCAGGCAAGTAGAGGGCACCTAATTTATGGAAAAGATTACTTATGTATAGGATTTATTAGGTTTGGTACAGAAGAGCACTAATTTGAACTCAATGAAAGAAAACTTAATTTGAGTCATTGGTAAATAGAAAATCGAGTACTCTTTAAACACATTCGTTCAAAAAAACCATATCTCGAAATTTACAACCGTTACACAGAAATAAAAAAACGTCAGTTGTGAAAAAACACTTACCAACGATTGAATCTTCGAGTGAGTCGTCGACATCTTTGGAACCTGCGGGCGAGCCGAGAAGTTGCGACGGGGCGAAATGGGCAGGCCGAGCATGACACAGGACAACCTGGCCACCAGCTCGAAGCCGCGCACCGCCGAGCCCAGCACCCTTCAGCAAGTCTCAGACGAGCAACAGATACGCCACTTACACCAAGCAGAAGCATACCAAAGGCTCCGCCGAAAGTAAGTACCTACTTCTTGCTTCTAGGATGAAGCAAGAAGTAAGCAGTCACTTCTCGATTTTAATAATATGTTTTAATTATTATATTGTGTATTTGTACTGTTTTTTGAGACCTTCTATTTTAGGTGCTAGCAACAAATAACTTTTGCTGCCCTTTTTTTTAACGCATAATTTGTCTTATTAATAAAGTACTAAACTTTTTTACAGCCATAAAAACCGCGATGAACGTTTTAACATCAGCCCCTGTCTTTGCAACACAAGATAAAATAAAGATAAAAGGATCTATCAGTTTAAATCAAGAACCAAAAGTACAAGGGACTGGACAATTAATTGAAATTAAAGGGACCAGCAAAAATGAGACAAACTTGCCCCCAAGACGAAGTCAAAAAATAACAAGTCGAGCTTGAAAAGATAGTTCCAAAGGTAGGCTAGATTTAATTTTGTCTTTTTACCAGCTTATTGGGTCCTAGTCGACAGCAGGTTTGCTTTTAATGTTTCTTTCTTCAATCATTTATAAGCTGGGGTCGTCATCACGATTGTTTCACAGAGTCTTTCAAAATATGTCCAGTTCTTTCCCCCAGCTCTTTCTTGCCTCTCGTGTCGTTATCTTACTGTCTTGAGTTACCATTTTTCAGTGTTGGTTCGCCACAAAATCACCTATGTTTGTAACCTTTTTACATCAAATAGACATCGGATCTCCACATCAAGTGTCGGACACAACACAGTTTTGAGTCTTCTATGTTTTCTCCACTGTCTAACATAAGCAATTTAAATTAGGAAAACCATAACAGATTACAATATTCAGAAGACAGATTTTTTGGAGTCACACATATTTATTTTAGGTTTGCTTGAGATCCTAAACGTTGCTCTAAATTCGAATGGAGAAAATTTCCAAATTGCAACGAGAAGAACATGTATTTTAATTTAAAAAAAAAAAAAACAAATTCGCGGATACAATGGATCTGTGCAAATTGAAAAATACATCAATTCCCACCGGGTCCACAAAATTTGTCCAAAGTACAGTCAGTTAACAATTTTTTGTTTGTCAATCAGTTATTTTAAATAACTACGATTATTTTGATGATTCTGAAACAGTGATCTATAATGTTTATATTTTAGTGTAAGATTAAAATTATTTACTATAATTGTTATACAACAGATTTTTTTCATGTTTATGACTATTAGCCTCTTTGGAGACATTCAAATAATAATAATGTTTACTGTTTCATAGGAAATTAGAATATTCGTTGTCTTTTATTTCATAGAAATTGAAATAATAAACATTTATCCCCCATCAAAGCTTTTACTGCTGACTGTACCATACATTCTCATGGACTCATAGGGAAAGAAAATATGTAATATTTTTAAATGACATGGACTAGTTCCTAATGAACTAATGTTCTAATTTTCAATTTTGAGAACAATGGATTCTCGGACCTTTGGGAACAATCCTTTAAAACTACGTACGATTCCACTCGGGACACGCTTTTCGTGAAAGTTTCTTCTCCGTTTAGTGTTTCCAAGTACTTATAATATTTTCCGTTTTCACCATGTAGTTAAAATTTTCTTTTTCTGTACAGGTTCCCGCGTTTGAAAGTTTATGAGCACGATCAACAGACCAACAGACCTTCACTCGAATCTATACAGCAAACTGTAAGTTTGTTTTGTAAACATAGGATCATGCAGATTAAAGAATGTAACTAAAAATTTGTTAGGAAAAAGGTATTACAAGATACCGGTTACAATGCAGGAGTTAGAAATATGTTTTGTATCTTGTTCGACGTAATGAAATTATCTTTTGATTTTAATTAGTTTTCTTCTTTTTATTACACATGTGCCAATTACCTAGCTCGTTATAAGAAACATTTCGCTGATTCTGCTTCAACACAGTCGAATAAAAACTCATTTGAAAAAAAAAACTTAGTACCTTTTCAAGAATCTTGTTGTCCTAGTATATTCTATCATTATTATTCCAGTTACTGAGGCCCTCATGTATATTCTCCTGTTTATGTGTCTAAGATATTGTTATCGTTAGGGAATTTATTTAAATCCATTTAATCATATATACTCGAGACAGATTTATTTACACTGACATATTTCCTAGGAGTTTTAAATGTATAATATAAAGTAAACGGCAATGTAGGCAAGATTTTATAAGAATGTAGCTAGGCTGACAACATGTGCGCGAGAATATTGCCGCGTACGCATTTTAGTCCGGATGGAGTTATCATACAATACTCTGGCGCTTGCTTTGTGCTGCCTCACTAAGCGCCAACACTGCAAGAATGACATTGATACATCACATTTGGAATATGTGGAATTAGGAGCTTAATACATCACATTTGGAATATGTGGATTTAGGAACTTGATCCATCACATTTGGAATATGTGGATTTAGGAACTTGATCCATCACATTTGGAATATGTGGATTTAGGAACTTGATCCATCACATTTGGAATATGTGGATTTAGGAACTTGATCCATCACATTTGGAATATGTGGATTTAGGAACTTGATCCATCACATTTGGAATATGTGGATTTAGGAACTTGATCCATCACATTTGGAATATGTGGATTTAGGAACTTGATCCATCACATTTGGAATATGTGGATTTAGGAACTTGATCCATCACATTTGGAATATGTGGATTTAGGAACTTGATCCATCACATTTGGAATATGTGGATTTAGGAACTTGATCCATCACATTTGGAATATGTGGATTTAGGAACTTGATCCATCACATTTGGAATATGTGGATTTAGGAACTTGATCCATCACATTTGGAATATGTGGATTTAGGAACTTGATCCATCACATTTGGAATATGTGGATTTAGGAACTTGATCCATCACATTTGGAATATGTGGATTTAGGAACTTGATCCATCACATTTGGAATATGTGGATTTAGGAACTTGATCCATCACATTTGGAATATGTGGATTTAGGAACTTGATCCATCACATTTGGAATATGTGGATTTAGGAACTTGATCCATCACATTTGGAATATGTGGATTTAGGAACTTCATACATCACATTTGGAATATGTGGATTTAGGAAATTGATACATCTCATTTGTAATAATATATGTGGATTTAGGAACTATTTTAATGTTAACTTGTTTGCTTATAACTCTTAAATTACCTTGTTGAATAGTTTGATCTTTGAATTAGACTTAGATGAAAATAAATAATTGCTGAGATTTATTAAATGTTTAATAATTATACATGGTTGTAAAATACCAACCATTTACTAGCATCACTTACCGATGGTTCTCATGTTCATTTCATAATATATTAAATTCGATATTCTGAACTTAAATTGTTCGGGTTATTTTAGCTCACTATAGTGTTTCTGTTAATTTATGTAAGTTATATATTAAAATGTTTAAATAAAGAACTTATGCTCTGCTATCTTCGTAAAAATGTTTAAATGTCTAGCTGGATCTAGTACATATTATATAAAATAAAAGTAGCGATTAATTAAGATTGAAATTTCGTTGCCATTTAAATTATACTTGATAGTATATTAGGCTTTAGTAGTAATAGTTCATAGAAAAAAGGTATGGTGAATGTATTTTTTTTAATAATATTATTTTATTATATTTTATTGTGAATTGTTTGTCAAATAATATTTTATACATTTCAATATATTAAATCGGTTTACAACGTAGCTAGGTACTTAAAATTTTGTAATTTATTTTATTCTCAATTGTGTTCTTTTCCATAACACATCTCAGTATTAAGTGTATAAATATTAAGACTTCCCTCCGAATATCGTGAATAACTTTATAGTAACCTTATTTAATTTAACAATATTATATGCTTTTTTATACTAACAAACATATATGTCACCGGCTTATTGTAAACATCGTAAGTTTATAATAAACCGCGAGAAATTGTAAACTATTCTTTCTTTAGATGGTTAGAGATATACATTTTAAATGGGGTTGTTGTATAGAACAGTTCTACAACAGTACCCTATTATACCATACATATGTTATATATATAAGGTGTTAAAAAATTAACTGCAAGAAAAATAAGAGCTGGTTTAGAATTACAAATAAAAAAAATTGGCGAAAAAAAGATTTTTAAATAACAACCCGTTTCGGAGATATGCAATATTTTCACTTCACACAAAATTATTGAATATGCGTACTGTACACCGCACGTGCTCCGGCGCGGCCGCCCCGCCGTAGGTACGCGTGAGTCGTTCACCCCTGTGACACGACACGCGACGGCGCAAATTCGTAAACAGCTGATTCTAATTTTTCCATCACATTTCTCAGACTTTGGACTGGCAAATTATCGAGCTTACTTACAAATAGCATATTTTATTATACCTATAGGACTATTAAAAGCACTGGTAGACTCCTAGGATTGTTTGGACAGCAGGCACTCGTCGTTGCTCACCATACAGTTCACGGTAACGGTTACGTGCCGCAGCTAAACTTTGACCAGTCGTAATGAGCACACTACCATATCTAAGTACTCTCGATTGGAATACGTAAACGGCATTATTAAAAGCACGAAACTGCACGAACGCACGTATTCGCCGTAATGACACAAGAAAACACCCTTACCGCGCGACGGATTTCGGACAACTAAGGCCGGGTCGGGAGGGGTAGAGAGAGCTGCGGGAAGAGTAGCGGGCGGCGGGGGAACCGATAGCAAGCCGCTTGCGCGCGGTACGATGGCGGCCCAAGCCGCAAGCGCAGCCCTGGGTACAGCGCACAAAACAATATTATACTAAATTATTTTATTTATGTGAAAATATAAAAATGCTCAAAAAAAAATTTTTTTTTTTTTGATGTGTTCGTTTTTCGATGGCGAGTAAGTGGACAAAATTCTTGCAGTTAATTTTTTAACACCTTATATATGAAATGATCTGCTGATAATTTATAGTGTTTATAACCTGATCAAATTAATACAATCTTATGGTGTTTACAATAATCCAGAGACATAATTTTGCTATAAACGTGTTTAATATTTGCTAACTAATCATGTCTTACTATTTTTACTATGTACGACCCTATGGTAAAATACCTTAAATGATCATTTATATTGAGAATAGTACTCGATTGATAATAATTATTTTATTTTTTACAAGTAAATTTGAATACTTAGGTTTTCACAATTTTAACTAAGAGAAAAAGACAAAAATAGTGATTACTTTTTTAATGAATCAATATCAAAATTTAAAGAGTTATTAAAATATTTTCTCTTTTATTTATTTATTTATAAAAATAAGGCATTCGTGTGAGGTCATATGTATATTTTTGCAACCACAGTCAGCCTGAAAAACAGGATTATAAAACTAAGTGCTTAACATTTAAGGTATTTTTCATCCACATGGAGTGGAGTACATTCATTGTGTAAAAAACTGCTTAATAAATTGTAAGTGTAGATGGAAATCAAACTAAGATATATATGTAAGCATTTTATTACGATACTTCAACATCACATTCAATTTTATATATGTACTCGTATGTGTAATCTTACCTTACGTGATTATACATATAAATAGATTCTAAGATTTTTTTAATAATGATTGTGATAAAATTTGTTATTATAAATTTTACTTTTTTAAGTACGCTTTCAGTGGTCTCATTATTAGTCATTTTAAGAAGCAAAATGTATTATACATAATATAAACCAATTTTAAGATATTAGTCGTTTTCAAATGAAACGATAACGACACGATATCGTGGGACTGGTGGTAACATACATTTACTAACGAACGCTTTCACATTGTAATATTGTCGTCATAGATATTATCGTCACCGACACAATGGTCACGTCGATAGCGTCGGAAGCGAAACTGCTCGGTGGCATAACATAAATACAAGCTGTTGGATAACATCGTCTTGATATCGTCAGTTAAGTAAAACTTCCAGCCACGATGATAGATGTTTATCGCTATCGCCTAATGTTAAAACGTCCATTGTTTATTGAAAATGTAAAAGCAACAAAAATATTGCTATCGGTATATGTAAATAAACCTCGTAAATTCCATGTGAGCGTCGTTAATTAACCGCTTCTTTACAGTGGATAGTGTACTTGAAACGTAGATATAGTATAACCATTTCAGTTATACTATTTTGAAAATAAGTCTTTTTGCCCATCTCCTTTCAACTTTATCTAGTTTCCCCTGTCTTGTAAGTTATACAATTATTCCATTTTCTACTAAAGTAAATAACATAATCTGCATCATTATTAATTAGGTACCTCTTCCAGATATTCGTTATGAAAAGTTGGTACCTCATCCAGATATTCGTTATGAAAAGTTGGTAACTCTTGCAGATATTCGTTATGAAAATTTGTTACTATAACTTCTAAATGCATTTTAATTTCGTTTTTCTTTTTTTAGACGTACATTTTTTTCTAGCTTATCTTTACCGCCGTAATGAAACAGATGATGGGACCACAGAAAATGGTTTTATTTTAATTATGCAAAGTATTTAAATGGAAGGTATTTAATATCGGTAGAACCTTTTTGGTTATACTGCACAATTTAAATGTGTTAATGAAATATGATAGATGTAATCAAATTTATTTTTAAATTATTAAGATATAAATATGATTTTTACTTGGATTTACTCTAAAAATGATCTCAATAATGCACAGTATTCAATAATTTTGTTGGTTTTTATCAGAACCAGGGCATCAGCCGATGCAATATTTATAGGCAATATAGATTTTTTTTATTGATTTTATTTTCTATATAAACTTGAATCTGTTTCATAGTCAGGATAGTGTTAAATGTTATAATTTATTGCAAATGTTTTATTTTACGTACACGACATAGATTCACATTTCATTACACATTTCTGTCACAAAGTGCACCGTTTGTATTATTGTAAGCCTATAAACCTCTAGTTTGTAATCATGAATATGTTTATTATTGTAATTTTATTGTTGATGAAAAATGTTATTTTAGGAAAAAAGTAATAAACATGTGCAATGCCATATCGATTCATTTTTATTTTAAAAGTTGTCCCTTCTATGACTCCGCCCCTATCTACGATTTCCTGAAATGTTTTTCATGTACCTAAGAGTCCACATGGCTCCATCACTAAGGTAAAGCAACAACTTACCATGGTCGATTAGTGAATGATTTTTAAATACTGTCATTAAAGTAAGTAAATATAGGGAAATTAATTCAGCACAATAAATGTCAAACTTGAAATTATCTGAGTTCAATTCAATTTAATTAAATTCAAATTACCTAAAAATATTTATTTCACTCATATTAAGCGATTTTATTAAAACAAAGACGATAATATGTGCAGCTGTAATTGCCAAACATGTCATCAAAGTAGGTTATATTTAACCTTGTAATACTTGAGCTTTTTTGGTAAAGGTCGAGGGGAAGTTTAAACAAGCGTGTTTGGGATTAAGTACCAGGATGAAACAACACCAAACTTTTTATGACATTTTTGTGGGAAAGCGAAATTTTTTGGAACTGACTCAATTCTCTTATACTTAACGAAGCTTCAGAGTATTCGGGGATTTGGCTGGGTTACGTACCTTTTCCCAGATGGTTCAAGTTATAAGAGGATCGCTCTTGTAGTCCAGGATCGCTCTTGTAGTCCAGGATCGCTCTTGTAGTCCAGGATCGCTGGGAGAAATTCTACTGGCACTAACTATACAATAGATCATTTAGTTAGATATTTCAAAAGTACTACTCTACATGTAATTTAGTACCTACCATAATATATGGCAGAATAAAATCATTCGGTTTTGGTAACATTAGTACAAGGAATGGTTTGATGAAATGTCTGTTTCACAATCCAAGACAAAGATTTAACAAGAAACCTATACCTCCTATAACCATTGTAGAATTTGCATCCAGTACCTACTATTGCTGAGATTAATAATGAAATCCAAAGACAGTACCTATAATAAAAGGAGAAACATTTGGGTATTTGGGCCGTGTGCCGACCAGAAGAATCCATCCAATCCAAATTCTGGACAAGGGACAATCTCAAAGTCATGGTAAACATCCATGTAGCACCTACTCCTATCAAGATCGGAGACTACACGTGAAGTTGTGGACGACTACGTTACCTGGGACAGACGGTCCAGTTGGGTAGGTCTCTAAATTCGAGAAAGAAATACCGAACCAACTCGGCTGAGCGATGTTCGGGAAGCTGTCTCGTTCAATATAGGTACCACTGTTTCACGACGAAAGTCTGTGATGACATTAAGGCTCCGAAACATGGTCGCTTACAATGGGCCTCATCAGAAGATTTAAAGTCACCCAAAGGGCAATGGAAATGGCTTATACTCGAGAGTTTCCTTGCGTGATTAGTGATTACATCAGAAATGAAGATATCCGTAGGAGAACCAAGGTTACTGACATAGCCCGGTGGATCGCCAAACTTAATTGGCAGTGGATAGGGCAGAACATTGTCGATGGGGACGAAAGGTTCAGGAGTGGCGACCACGGATCGGAAGACGCAGCGTTGGAAAGCCTCCCACAAGATGGGCCGATGACCTGGTGAAGGTCGCGGGAATCCAATGGATGCGAGACGCACAGGACCTTTCGTTGTAGTGACGTACACGTCTTGAGGGAGTCCTATGTATGTCCCTCTCAGGTGAAATGATATTTAAATTTGGAACAAATACTTTTTATGTGTATTCATGATATATTGCTGTGTAGTTTTTACCGCTATTTCTTATCTAGAAAAGTGGAGTAGGTAGGTGTAATGTAGGTAGATCAATAATAACAATATTGTAAGTCAGGTAGGTTAGGCACCGGCCGCAGGCCGGCAGTCCGCAAATAAACGATCTAGCGAATCGTATTTCATTGCGCCTCCCAGTACCTATATACTTACATACAGATATCACAGTGGTAACGAGGGTTAAGGGTATTACATCGCTCAATGACCTTCAAGAATAATTTACCTCTACATTAGTAAAGAAGAATTGACCTCTAAACAGGCATTGCAGGGGGTGCTGCGCGCGGGGTGTTAGTACTGATTCGAGTTTTTTCTTGATTACTTATCGATATTCAATGAAATTCGAAAAAAATCAATACAAGTTATTCAATTTATCGTAACATATATTTTGGTATAAATTCAATGTATAAATATAGAGCCGTTTTTGAGAAAATATGGAATTAATGTTCAAACAGGCCTATTTACCAGATTTTTTTGCTAGAGTTAGGGTATTTTTTTGAGAAACGTAATCAATACAATTTATTAGTAATGTCCTTAAGTATCCCCTTAATTTTTTATATGGTAATCGTACATAAGGAAACTTCAAACAACCTAGGTGTTTTTTTTGGATTTGGGCGATGTAATCCCCTTCACTACCCAAGTGTACCTATATCGCGTGCGTACTTAGTTGAACAATGGTGGAGATGTCGATTAGGAACTTAAGTGAATATGAGGTGAAAACGGGACAGTAGTCATCATATGAGATTGATTGGACATGTATTTTCTCGTAAATAAAGTGGCAGAGGAATTAAAGTTGCCTATTTTGATTTCTACAATCGGAGATGAAGCATAGGAGCTACTTTTCAACGTATCCAGTCCTAAGAAACCGTCGGAGTAAAAATAAAGTGAAACGGTTAGTTTTAGGGAGAGAACTCACAACGCGGTTTTCTCCCGCTAGCTACCCAACGCTAATCCCGATTAAACGCTATCTGAATGTAGTTTTCGAGATTATTACTAAATTTAATACCAATTAAAAGCGATCTAAATGTATTTCCGGGACTATTATTATGTTTAATGCCAATTCAAACTAGTAATAGTGTTGTAACTTCTTTAGAACGCGTTTTGGAATAAGGCGGTTAGAGTTTTGACAGGTTAGGTCAAAAAATAGATTGAGAGCGTTAAGAACACCTAAGCCTCCGGCCTATGAGGGTTGATTGAAGTAAAAATACAAGAAACTACTCATAAATTAAGTCTTTTATTTCAGAAAACGATACAATATAGCATAATAGTACAATATAACAACAATACCATACGGAAATTTAAATGTTTTCTATTTTCAATTTAAAAATAACCCTACTGCATGTTGAATCTGCGACATCTTGCAGATGTTCTTATACGATCATTACCTTATGCGTGTAAGAACATTTTACGAGAGTCAGGTCAATTAAAATGTATTAAACTGCCGGTCTACTTCAGTTAGCATGTGACATATCTAGTACATATTCTGGTAGGTACCCAAGTAAGGGCCTATCGAAATTTTGACTGTCCAACTGGTTAATTTAAATATGCATTACAATTATTATTAGTCTTTAAAAAATGCTCATATTAATTTTAAGTATTTGTAAAACACAATAGCTTCATGAATTTATTGCTTTTTAGTTTTATTTTTATTGGGACAAGTTTTCATTAGATAAACTATCCAATAAAATTACAGTGTAATTACATTTATAGAGAGCTGACGACCAAACTCATGTATTATAGCAATATGGCTAAAGCATCGTTCAATTACATGATTTTCTATGGGACCAGATTAGGTTACAGCTTCCCGAAAGGAGGGGCGTTCCATTTCTGTTACACGACAGATTTTATACAATCGTTCAACAATCTGATATTTAAATTATATATCCAACCCACCTTGCCATGATTTTAGAAGAAATACACTGCCACCAATCGCAGTCAAAATATTCATAACGCTTTCGATTTAATTTTTATACGGCGTAGGCAGTATCACTACGATACTACGAATTTCGGTCATCGGCTCTGAATCTAAATGGGATAATAGGTGCCTGTCATATAAATAACTCTTCGGCTTTCTGTACAGATGATGTTAAGAGTTCAATCTTATCTAGATGATGTAGAGATACATTACAAATTAAACATTCTGTCCATCGGCAATAATTATATAAAACCACCACAAATGAAAATTAAAAATGCCATAAACAAGAGTGAAATTCTTCTAAATATACTGACACAAAACTACGATTAAATGTGCTATGAAACATGACATATTGACGCCTATTTATTATCGAATAGTAGCCGTGGAGGTGCCACAACAGGCCCACGGTTGTACTACCAATTTATTTACTCGAACAATCCCCATTTCGCACCTCGTTTCTCAGACCGACGCTAGCTGAGCTTCAAGACATTCAATGATCAATATGTAATACAACACTATGAGACATGATCAGTTCTTAGCGAAATGAAACAAATATTAGAGTACATCAAGGTTTTAACAAGTCAATTAAAGCAGATAAGAAAAACGTAAAGCTCAGCTAAGGCCAGGCCAGGCCATATTGTTAACGAAGTGGTGTTATAAAAGCAAGTTCCTATCCTCACTGTTTGTCACTCCCGCTGTGCACTTAAAATAAATAAACTTAATATTCGTTGTAACAAAATTAATTTTATGTTTTAAAACAGAATGTGTTTTCCAAAACTGTATGACGGCTTGTTAACAGACCGATTTAAAGATATGCTCCCCAAACCCACAGAGAAAAAAACACTAGAAAATCATAGATACAATCCGCGGGGATTCTAGACATTGTTTATATATGTTAACCTAGGGTTATCAAGTTTTCAAATTGTGTAATTATATAAATTTCTATAGAATTTTAAGTATTCACATAAAGTAACCAAATGTATATGCACTTACAATACGAACATTTCAAAAGCCATTATAGTATATTAGTTTAAAAATAATAACAAGACATTTCCACTCCATTTTTACACGAAAATACACAATAAGTATATGAACCTGATATTTTACGCTATGTTTTCCACTTATCACGTCGTTACATTAATTCCCAAGTATTCAAGGTTATATATTGTAAGTATGACATCAACTACGTACCAAAACACAATGACTTAACATTCTACGTAATATTATTATTATTTTGGCGTATACCACACTGAAATCAGTATAATTATGTAAATGCAAGCACGATGTAGATCGCGCAATGCGGATAGCACTTACTGAGCAGAGTTCGGTTTGTGAACACTGGTGCTTCAAAGGTTGTTAATTCAATGTGTACAATGCCATAAAAATATGCGCTAATACAAAAAAAAGCCGATCTTCTGTAAGCTTGGGGCTCCAGAATATTAAGTAAAAGGTTAGCATGTAGTCACGAATAACATACATTTAAATTTATAAATAATTAAATAAGTAACAATACATAGTACTAACATTTATATTTTGCACAGTGCAATGGTTATTCAAAATATGATTGATACCACACGTTGCACACTGATGAATCTACCCCTTATGTCAATAATTATAGTTAAGTCAAACTGTTGTAATTTATTTGATATACTTTCTCATGCACTGCTAGTGACGTATTTAATAATTTAGAGCACCGGTTTTCACAGCAAGCACTGAGAAAATACGAGGCTTGTTCAAGAGAATATGGCAGGTATCGACAAGCGTCGTAAGGCGCCTCTCGCAGTCTGCCGCCCCACACCGTGATACTCTCGGTCATAGGGTAAATACGCCACTGTGCACGAACACATGGGCTAACAAAAACTGAAACAAACGATCACTCTATACCGTAGTAACCTAAAAATGCTTTGTTGCCAACAAGTGTTTTTTTTATAACATTGACATTCTATATATTTTTACAGTAATTTAGTCAAACATACTTATATTGAGTTGTGTTGTGAGTCATATAGTTGGTATAGTAACATTATTACGAGAAAGCTTTCTTCACAACTGACTGATCATGCCTGGAACATCTAAAGTCATTATCAGTCCTAGGACTCTGGCCCAATGAGACTTGATGAGTATGCTAAGACTTGATGAGCTCTCACGAACATAGATTCTAACACTCATGACAACTCATGCATCGGACAATGATGTCCCTACTCATACCTGTGCAGATGCTCTATGAAAAGAACCATGCTAAGACTGATTTGCTCTTCTTCATCAACGTTTTCGAGAGGGAAGAGAGATAAGAGAGAGGCAATAATATCTCTAAGGCTGCATTGAGGTGTGATGTGAAGAATAAGTTGGTGGCCAGGATGTTCGGGCTTATTACAGTAACTATCATGTAGTATACAATATTCTATGGTGTTATTCCATCCGATGCTGCTCATACTGAAGAGTTATAATTCTATTGTCCTCAATAAGGAAATGTTTATAGTCTTAGATACTATCTCCAAAGGAAAAGAAAAAGTTGGCAGTCGGAAGAATAAAGCAACTGTAACAATCCTCTCAAAATGTAAAAAAAAAAGAATATTTCGCTAACTTGAAGATAAAAACCCTCAGTCTGCACACAGTTTTTACAACAGCAATTAGGAATAGATAATATCTACTATGGGTATTATGAAAAAGTAGTTGTGGAACAAATCACTCTGAACAAGTCTCTCCAATTTAGTCAAATACTAGATGTTACTTGAGGCACCAAACTACAGTTTGAAAACTCTTAAAACATTTCTGAATACTGTAAAAATCTTCTCTACTTCATAAATCTATGTGTAAGTACCTAAGGCAATGAAGGGTAGCTGACAGATGGCACTTATGTACTTCACATTAAACACGTGTCCACTTGATGGTTTCACAAAGCAGTATGAACTTTAACTTATCCATAACACAATTCTTCATTAGACATGACCCTTCAAGCACATCTGGGACTGGTGCCTGACATTTAATACAACTTTGTCAACTGTTTCCACCATTACCTCATTATTTTTACACAAAAGCTGTTTGTTACTTTGCCACAGAATGTGGACAGTATTATTACACTAATTTTATAATCATATCTTCAATTTAGTATAAATGCCGACAAGCACACTGGCAAGCCGCAATTAGTAACTCTGTTTTCTTGATAATTTTTGGTAATTTGCCAAAGTAATTATTCTGCATTCTTAATGGCAAATATTAATTATAATGACGATGAATATTATAATATAGAAGGCCATCTGCACCTTACTACATTAAATATCACGTTTAATATGTATAAGATAATATCCAAATTTATCAAGAAAAATAGTTACATCTTTTTAATGAGTAAATAAACTACGCAAAATAAAATATCTATAATATTCTATTGACCAATCTACTGCCCTGACATCTTATCACTGATTATAAAAATGCTTTATTATAATATAATATACTGATAAAACCTAGCTTCACTTAAGGTTTGGGTTGATCAGACTGAGTTGAGTCAGCCGGAATCAACCAAATTACAGTGAATGGTGACATCGGAAACGAGAATGCTTAATGCTGCAGTGAAGCGTCACAAACTAGGTGATAACAGTAACAGCATTATGTTAAACGTAATACAAGTAGCGCTACTTATAATGAAATAACATGTCAGTTGCTAAGTTCTATTGTAAGTTGCATAAATGGTAGAGATTATGATATTGTATGATAGTTAACAACAATCTAAAACATGAAGTTGAACCTTAACGGTTAACAATTAAAATATAGAACTCCTTACAAGAATCCTAATGGTGTATTGTACAACGACTCGCTATACCAGATCAAAACGTCATTCTGTCTCTATCGACTTTCAACAATTGACAGAAATACAATGATATGTAAACTATATTTAGCGAGTCTTCTTCTGCAAGAAACCTGAAGCGCCTATCTCATATTAAAGTTACTAGTAGGCACGGTTCCCATGATAAAAAACAAAACAAAAACAAAATGTTGAAACGCGGTAGCATGAGATATTTTAACGATTTTATCTGGCTTTTGTCATAAGAACCAGGCCTTAACAAACAGGGCAATAATTGGTTTTTGGAAACCTGTAAATAAACGTTAAGGTTCGGATCTTTATGTATAGCTTCGGAAGAATGGCTTGGCATAAATACTAGAGTATTTCAAAGGTAATATTAAGAAAATACTTATATTAAATTTTGTGAAAGTGAATATATACAAATTCTATGATCTTGTTTAATTTAAAAGGGGTTTGTTATTTTTTCAGAGTATACCATTAATTAATAAACAACTAACAGGAACACATTGGTTGCCTTGGAATTGGATAAAGCACTTGATTAAGAAATAACAAAAATTCTAACAAACTATTTAAAATGGAAACAGTGATTTGATTTACGTTGATAGTTTTAAACACCATAAATTAAACTTGGCGAATCTAGTGGATTATCAATGAAATTTGTGACTATATAAAAAAAAAAAAACATAAAAGGAGGAATTTAAGTTTGGAGGTTAATCAAATGATAAGTAGTACACTGATTAAATGTCGTCAAATTCTCAAAGGAACACAAGTACGGCATGACGGAAGCTTTGGAGAGGTCGCTATGAAAAAAATAAGCTGCCTTGTGCGAGAGGGATGCATCGGGAGCGGTGTAACAGCGGTATCTGAGAGGCGATGTCAAGGTCACCGCGGGTTCGAGTAGACCATTCACATGAGGAACTTGCCGATGATGATGCCGAGGAGTGCCATGCCGACGGCGGTCAGCACCCATGGCATGAGCGTGATCTGTGCGTTCTTCTCGGGCCCGTACGAGTGAGGGGTGCGCGCCGCGCGTCCATCGCCGCCCGCAGACTGGCGCAGGCGCATCAGCTCCTCCTGCAACACAATCACCACATATGTACCCGAATACCTTACGGTCACAAACACCTATATGATAGGCTGTATAATCGTTACAACATTTTATGAAGCGCATAGCTTTAAACGTGCGTAATAAAAGACATTCGCTAAAGATCACAGTGCAATAGTATTCAAACAATTTTAAAATTGATCTGATTTATATAAACTGTAAGTTTTAGTACAATTTTCCTATTTAAAGAAGTAGTCGTGTTAGTGTGCAAAATTTAATTCTATACTGAGGCTTTCTATCAGCTTTTAAAATCAAATTTTAATTAATTATTTTATGAGCCTGTTAGAATTCAAGTTTCAAATCTTAGATTTAAAAAAATCTTATTCTACCAACCCATACGGTTTCACTTTTAGTATGACTTCTTTCGTCGTATCCTATTTCGAAACCTCTTTTATATTATTACATATTTTTATTCTAGATTGAAGATGATATAAAACAGACATACCTAATATGGAATCTATGTATTTGTGTGATAAATAGAGAATGAATATTCGGACGTTTATTTACTTAAAGTTCATTTATAGCTACAATATTTGGAAGCCTTAACTTGTGATTAGCTTTTTAAAAATATCCTGTTTTGCCAGGATACTGTGGGGCCATGCATAACGAAAAGGACCCATAGTATGGCAGCGACTTTAAAAAATAAACTAATTAAAAAAGAAATGAAAGAAACTTTCTAACCAGTAAGTATATTAACCTATAACGAGGTTGTTTGCTAAACCAGTTTCTTGAACCACTTTACAATATTATAAAGGTAGTTTTGCACAAATTAGTTAATTCCAGAATCGCAAAAACTTTACGATCAGTACAAAAGTGCATGGCATATTAGTCATTGCTGATCTATGTGAATATAAATCTGATTCCATCAAACCAAATAATCTACCCTTGATTTATCGAATTAGGAATTGCGGGATTTGTGATAATAAGTGTGCGTCAGAACGGCTGGTTGTCTGTGGCGTTGGTATAGGAGAGTTCAAAAGTGCATTCCATAATAGTCAACACCTCAACTAAAGGTTGCATGCATCCGATTATCCGATCTTTGGTGATAAATATTAAAAAATATTTAAAAATTTATATATAAATCCGCATAGCTTTTGGTATATTTCCCCTATATTTTCCAATAAGTACCATAAAGTCGGTTTACTTTCCCTGAGGTATAACTTTGGCAAATGCCTGTCGGCCAATAGAAACACAGTGTCCCATATAGCTTGGAACAAAAGTTTTACTCCAGGATCATAGTAGGTAACCCAACTTTATCAGTTTTGTAAACACAAGCACTATGTGCAATATTAGTTTAAAAACATATATATTTATCGCTGAGCAAAGTTGTATCTTGCGATGCATAGCCTTTTCAACTATGTAATATGTGTGAGTCAGCTTCGAGTATGACGATGTTGAAAATAGGATTTTACATAGAGAGACTAGAAGTTGTGTCTTACACGAAGTCGAAGTTCGCCTTTCTTACACCCGTATTTATAAAGAAGTAATTACTTGTTACAAGTATTTTCTTATTAAGTAATTACTTGAACTTTAATTTTTTCTTAAATAGAGAATACAAATTGCTACTTAAGTAGTTACTTTTACTCAAATAATTAGTTTTACTTGTTTATAAATACGGGTGGTAGAGTGAAACGTAATATCGATAAACATTATATAACGTACTTTGACCGAAACCGCCGGGTTTCGGTCAAATTAGGTAACTCCTTGTCAAATTATTTTTTAACAATAGACAAGCTCCCCAATTCAAAAACCAAGACCAGCTTGGATGTGTTCTCTTTATTTGACTTTTACGTACAACAAAGTTTACGTTACGTACAATAAAGTTGATTTTCATTTTTATATTATTATATTAAGACAACCTAAAAACCTATTTATTATATTATTTAATTATATACTCTCTTGTTTGTAGGAATATAAAATGAACAGTGCCTAGACAGAAAAGCGATCTTAGACACATAAAATCGATTGTAATATAGGCACATCAATAATGTCTAGACTTCCTCGACCTTGATAAGTCAATCAGAAAGACACCTCAGTCCGTATTAATAAATCAATGCCATACTACACACGAAAACTAACTTGAAGTTTGAACTGTTTTTGAGAGAAAAACCAATTTCAATTATAAAAATGATGTTACCAACATGATTATGGAGATATAGACGATGGTATTAAGAATCAGTTTTTTGGTGATCATAATGTTGATTTTATATTTGCTGAAGCTGATCCACCAACCTTTAAATCGAAAATAATTAGATGATAGTGCTATTATCATATTCTTATTTGATTTAAAAATTAACATAATTATGATGGATCTCATCATAGGTAAATATCAACCCGAATGCATTCTTATTACTATTATTATATTAGACCTCAAAGTAAGATGACTTGTTCGTCAATCCTCGATGACACATTTAGTGCATTTTGATCGTCATGTTTCGGTGTCTTCAAGGCTAGTGTGAATAGGTTCTTAATAAACTAGTGCGATTCACCATCAACGATGTCACCACTGCTTACCATTAAGTGGGATCGCAATTAAGCACATTATTTTCTCATTTTAACTAAAATTATGAAGAATCACAAATGCGTTTTTACTAGTATACCCGGATGCTAGTAAAACGACCTACGGCGCCATCCATTAAGATGAGGTTATTAAAGTACCAGGACATTGTGCGGGAAACAGCACGAAAAGAAGCATAGTGAGGACATCAACAAGCATGCGTGTTTGACGTCCATTCGTGCTTTAAAACAACGTCATCTAAATGAAACCTCCGATTTTTTACCGAAACTTGCAATACCTTACAAATATTAGTATTTTACACTGAAAGTTAGGACACATCGCATTTAGGCACGCTGAAGTAGAACATGAAAAATCGCATAACGCTAACAATGCAGATACAATTACTTGAATGTATGTTTATTGTGTATTATGTTGTTTAAAATATGGTCATTACAATATATTAACGTCAGGAAGTCTCAGTGGACACTTATCGTTACGTTTTTTTCCTGTACGGATGTATATTTATTGAACTAATAATTTAAATCGAAGTAAAACAAAACAACCACGTGTTCGCCCGAGATTAATTTCCTTACACGTTAATCTTGGTTGACGTCTGTAAAAGTAATGTGCTGGGTAACCCTGGAAACCTAGGAACCTCTCGTCATATACCAAAGGGTAGTGGTCGGTGGATGCTAGTGCCTGAATAGATCACTATCGCTGCAGCAGTTGGTTTTATTTAATATTACAGTCTATACAGCTCAAGTTTATACAGTCATGTGATTAGAAAACCGATGAGAAATTCTGTACAATCATCTGGGTTTTCATAAGCACGCCTTAATTTTTCATGTACTTGAACATCATAAGAGTGTATATTTTACAGAATGATTATTTTATTAAATCGCACAGCAGATTCGCTTTGTGTGCATGTGCACAATACTATTGACGGAGTTATGCCAATTATTTTTGTTAATTTCAATTTAAAGGAAAAATCATACACACAGAAGTTTTCTACATCGGGGAATATAAGGATATGCTTTAATAGATATACAACAGGGAAAAAAACAAAAATTCTTGCATTGTTAGTTGTATTAGATAGAATTCTAAATCCAGAAGAAGAAAAACCATAAAAAATGAACTCACTTTTAATTGCAGATTTTCGTGTCTTAATTTGCTTTCTTCCTCCCTCAAAAGAATAACTTCTAAAGTCGCCTTTTGCAAATCAGTTTCCGCGTTCTCAGACTTAGGGAAAGTCAAAGTCTGAAATGACGATAATAAAAAAAATGTATATACGACTAATCATATGATAAACTTACGTAAACAGTAACAAAAAATAGTAATACAACTTTTGCAAATAAATGATAAACGTGCATATAAGGGCAATAATAGTAAATATAAAGTGTGTTGTGTGAATAATGGGATGTCAAGGATGTTGGCAATATACAAGATACGCTAAGCTAATCGACTCAGCTAGTCTAGATGTTTAGCAATCAAACTTTGCAGTGCTAAAGGATAAAATACTTTCCCTTCAAACTTAACATTTGTTTAGGTACAGGTAAAATATTCACTAGTTTTTTTGTAATTATTATATACTAACCATATAAATATTATTTACAGCGCACAGAAGACGAAATGACTGTATATTTTTTAACAAAAAAATAATAATATTGTAGATCTCATAAGTTTAGAATAAAAATGTAATTGTCGGGTACCGTTTTCATGCCTGTAGTGTGATCATCATCCTTCCGCTTTGCTTCATTCTGGATAAGACCTTCTACGGCATCCTGTAAGACAATTGAAATAACATGCCAAGCTTGGACTAATATTATCCAATATGGATACGATATTTACATATTGAATATCACTAACGGTACATTGGTAATGATCGACTTAACTATACAGGTAAATACGTTATCCATGCTGAGCGTTAATCGCAATACTACATGGCTGATTGGCGTAAGGGCAAATGAAAAATTGAAAAAGCTCACAAACAAAACGAAAACGTAAAGGAAACCATTACAATCACTTCGTGTGCGGAGTCCCGTTCTACAAATTGGATGTAGGATAGAACTTCACAAAACAGTACATTCATAGAGTTGTAAGGGCAAGTTAGAATAATACCTTTGTCGATGATTTTGCTTCATCTGCAACGGCGACGCGTTTCTTGGTCACTTCATTTTGAGCGTTGTCACCAGCATCCTACCAAAAAAAAAAGAATTAAGTGTGGACCAGGTACGTACGGTTGGTAACTTCGTTTTCAGGTGTATGTGCACGAACACGCAGGAAATCATCGCTAAGTAGGTACACTTACATTCAGGTTGGTGCCGCGTGGGGAGTCAAAGACACATTTCAGCTTGTAATCCATCAGTTGATCTGGACTGATCTCCTTCCACTGAAAAAATGATACATAACATATATCGTTACATATGAACGCGATAAACTCAAGCACGTAGTTTTCACTAATAGATAAGAGTGATTCATAAGGAACGTTTAGTTGTTATAATACATACACATAAGTGGAGAAAAGCCGAAAAAAATTGTATCACCCGTGGGAAGCTAGGGTGGTTCGCTATAATTCTACAAACTATAAGTTCAAATAAAATCATATCAGTTTTTTCTGTGTTATTCTTAGAGCTGATTTTTTACTAAAGGTCAATGAAAATCTGGGTTCCACAAAGAATTGAAATTGGCACAGAAAAGAATCCTTTCAGTTTTAATGTTATTGGAACAATATTTATTATGGTAAACAAGGATACATACCACTTGATCAATGTTAGTCTTTCCCTCCGGAGCGACGACACTTTGCACCATAAACTTATGTTTATGTTTCTCATTAGGGTCGACGTACACGGGCTGTGGTGTAACTGAAAACATTCAGCACATCATTATTGAGTTACGTATAAATATAATCTACAAATTCTTATACTTTGAATTTGTAGATTATATTTATATGTAACTGAACAATGCTGGTAAAGTCAAAGTAGCACTCTAGACAGGACTAACTGGTTGGTACATTACAAATAATTTTGTTACAAACCAATGACCTCATAAGGAGGATGACATAGTCATGATAATGACTTTTGTAAGATGATTCCAGACTTTTAAGTTTGAGTTGCACTTACTAGCTATTTCCACCTTGGAGTTTGGCTCAAGCACTCCAGAATTAGGGCGTACACAATACTTCTTTGGTGCTGTGGTTTTTATCTTGAACAGGACTGTATCATTGGAAGGGTTCGTCAATCGCATGTAGGTGGTGCACCCCTGCTCGAACAGTCCTGAATAATCAACTAAAATACAATTATAATGAGTATTTCATTGAGGGCAGGTACAACTGGCAACCATTATGTTATGTTGTACTTTGCTGAAAACATTAGAAAAATAATAACCAACACAAACTATCCATTATCCTATAGAACACCAGTCTTTTATGTTCTTAGTACACACACATGTATGTCACATTTTATATGTTTTATTGCGACATGGAGTTGTGTTTAACATTGATTATATCGTAAAATTAACAATATAGTTTGAACGAAAATATAATTGATGCATACTAAATGTATGCATGACAAAGGAAAGGTGTACATCAATGAAACATGAATATATAAGAAAACAATGATTGTTGAAAAACGTGAATGTGTTTGTTTATATTTGAAGGGGAGATTGATAAGTGGAGAGAAGACTGAAAACAGAAGAGTGTTTGACAATTTATGAGTTTCTGCACTTGTAAGTCATCTTTATAGTGCTGAACTGAAAATATGTTTATCTAGAGAAATCTATGTTAAATATGCCTAGACATGACATTAAAGTAGGATATATGCCAAGAAAATACCTTGCTTGAGAGCATTTATGTTGTGTGAATTTGAATGATTTATTTAGGAATGACGTAAGGTAGGTATATTAATATAGGTAGTAAATAAAAAAAATCTAAACTATGTTTTCCTAAATATATACATTTGTAGAAATTGATAAACCTAGGTCTAAAAAGTTAGGTAGAGAACTTTTTCGAAAAAGTGTTATGAGTTTATGATGGACAAAAAGCAATTTTAAGCTTTTTATATAAATAGAAAGATCCCTCTTTCAGATTTAGGAATATTATGTAATACAGTGAAGAGAAAATACTCTTAACACATTCTATGCAAAGTTATATTACATACACGGTTATATATGACATGCACGTAAAAAGGTATTTTGTTCAAGTAATAGATAGTTCCAACTTTAGCCAAGTTTCAATTTATTGAGAATTAAGATATTTAACAGAGCAATTTCCGGCGCAAATGTTTCACTTATCGATACAAATTTAAATCCTCTGCTGCCTGCTAGTAAGATAATCCTTATAAAAACTCACAACAATAATACATTAAATCAATTCTGGAGTTGAAACAAGGTCCACAAGGCTAATAACGTTGCCAATAATAAAAACAGTTTTCATTGTTTCATTCAAAAGAATACGAAGCCCACAAAATGTTAGAAGAAAAAGTGTTGTGCAACTATTATTTCTAATGAAAAGGCACGAATACGAATCCCCTACCACTGGGGTTTACGTTGAAAAATAAGAGTGACGCAAACCGCACGTGTATAGGGGAAAGAGACACGTGCAGCTAAGAAAACGTGGGGTAATTTCCTATTGGACCACCGGTAACATATTTGTAGATAATTATAGTTTGACTCGAAATCGTCAATAACTTATATTAGTAAACTGATGAATTTTTTCACCTTAATTCGACTAGTCGTTTTTCGCTAAAGATCACATCTTGCCAAATTTACAATTTTCTACAACGTAGGGCGCACATCAATGTAACGGAATAGTTGATTTTTTCTGCGTTGTTTCAATTATAAAAGTTCTTTATTATTTATTATATACTTCTACTTCTTGTTCTTTCGCGTTTTTTCCCTTGTAAGATTGATTGGATACGAATACCTTATAATGATCACCCTGAACTTTGATTTTTACCTTTTATTATGTCTTTTCGAATGTACCATCACACCTGACGCAAAATAAAAATTACGAACTTCGCACAGCGAAAACGTCGGAAATGTATTATTTATTATATGAAACACAACCTCGAGATAAAAAGAATTTTATTTCTTGGACATGACATGGTCTACTCGTGTGCTAAGTTTCATCCAAATCCGTACAGCTGCTTGAGTGTGAAGGAGTAGGTAGCTATTATTCTTCTTTTTTTTTATATTAAGGTAACTAGAGTATCTCTTGACATTCAAAAATTTGTGGGTCAAGTTTAATGAGTATTCACCGAAGCAGGTATAATCTTATATATAAAAATGAATAGCTGTCCGTTAGTCTCGCTAAAACTTGAGAACGGCTTAACGGATTTGGCTAATTTTGGTCTTGAAATATTCGTAATAGTCCAGGGAAAGTTTAAACGGTGAGAAAATATGGAAAAATTAACGTAAAAAAAAAATCAACTTAGGCGGTACGAAGTTTGCCGGGTCAGATAGTCTTATATATAAAATGAATAGCTGTTCGTTAGTCTCGCTAAAACTCGAGAACGGCTGGACTGATTTGGCCAATTTTGATCTTGAAATATTCGTGAGACTCCAGGGAAGGTTTGAACGGTGAGAATATTTATGGAAAAATTCACGCAAAAAAAAAAAATCGAAATGTCAGCTCGTAATAAATAAATTTTATATTTAAGTCGTCGATACAAGACCTAAATTCAAATTGAGCGAGTAATTATGAATATTTCATGAAAACATGACGTTTTTGACCCATTCTTAACTAAAAAGATACAATTTAATATGTATGTCTTATATGTTTTTAAAAATTTTGCTTTCAATTCAGAAAATGTAATACTTTTTATGCCATCAAATCATACATTAATCTATTTATCATCAAATTATACTTTCTTGATTAATTTCGTTAATCTGTAATCATGATCGTAGATAATACATTTTAATAAAATATAATTACTACAATATTATGATTTAACTAGCTTTTTCTAGCAGCTCTGCCTGCATGTAATGCCATACAAAACTTTGGACCATGTTGTTTTCATACTTTGATGGGGTTAATTTTGGAAAAAATTCTCTTAGTGTTCACCTAGGTCGTAAAAGGAAACCTTGTGCAAAATTTCGCGTTCATAGTCTCAGCTGTGCTTTGAAACGTCAATCAGTTTCTCCTTTTTCTATAGATATATATATATATATATATATCTGTAGGTTTTGCTAAAGTCTTTAAACACCTCAGCTGATCTTCAATTTTTTTTTTCGGTGTGTAAAAATCGTCCAATGACAACTCCCGCCCATGGGCGCAGCGGGAGATAGTGTCAGACTTTTACTGAATAAAAACCCACCCACATCCGGCGTTGCCTTAGTTTCAGGGCCCTGGTGTGTACTTTCACACTTACCTAAGGCCCCAGACTATCTTCGACCCTGCTGGGCCCCTACAGTTTGCTGACAACTCCTTGAGGTGCGCGGGAACAGTACGCGCCATCGACGACTTGGGCTCGGTCCGACCACTTACCGGACGGTCGGACAGCGAGCTACCCATTGCTCGCCGTCCACGAGTTCGCGCCTGTGATATTATTTTGATATTGCTCTAATACTATAGTCACTAGTGGCGGAACTATAGGGTGGCCATGGTGAAATGCCACCGGCCTCTGATCCGACGGGAACCCGGTCCGAGAAGCCGTGGACTCAGAAGAAATAAATAACCCAATGTGTTCTAATTTTTTTTTATTTAATCACAATATGAATAACCCTCTTGTTGGCAACACTAAGGAGTGATCAAAAAATGTTATTGTATTCGTTAATTATCATTATTCAGCTGGGCAGTCACTGAATCCACATCTGGACACATTCTATTTTTAAGACCGAGAAAATTATAATTATAAATCAAGTTCTTAATATAATAATTATACAACTTTTTCTATGAACTAGTTTTTTTTGCTTACAAATCACCTACACATATGTTTTGAAACTATGCCAAAACCAAATTTTGTGTTTGTCCCCAGAATAACATCAATTTGAATGCTTAATAACAACTTGTTAATGGAGAATGCAACAAAAAATATTTCTAACTGACTTAAAAAATAAAGAGGGTGTTCTGAATTTGGTTGTGTTTTTTTATGTTTGTTACCTTAGAACTCCATCCTTTATGAACCAATTTATAAAATGCTTTTTTACCTAAAAGCATATGATCAGATTGGTCCTATTTTGTTCAAAATCCAGTTCTGTTTTTGAGACCCTTGAGGAAATGAGGGAATTCCTTAAATATAAAATACTATACATACATAGGGATTTATGTAATAGATATATTTCAGCGACTATGACAATACAAATAAATAAATAGTTCTATGAAAAAGGTACCATCAAACTAATCTGATAATAGTAACGGATACATTGGTTTTAATGGATAACCATTAGAAATACTTATTAACTAAAAAGAGTACACTCTCTACAGATGTCTTACTATAGAACTTGCACACTATTTGGGTTTAGCTGAGGTGTATCACAGGTGAAAAATGTGAAATAAAAAACTATTTACAAAAAAAAAAAATACAGCTGACTACACTAAAAAACTCTATATCATTCAAAAACTTTTAACTTCAGGAACCGGTGTTAAATAATAAAGAAAAAAACGGAACTAGATACACCAAGTTGTTATAAATCAAGATTTGTGTTGCATAATGTGTATAACCGATTATATAGAAAATAACCAATTGTTCTATTTATAAAATTGTTTATGATACTTTAATATAGGTATGTTAAAATATAACACTTCCAATTCCAAGTTATTTAGTTAAAATCATTTAAAAAACACTAAAATGTAATATTCATAATTTTTAGATAATATGTTTCAGGAAAAGTAAATACTTCCTAAGTAGAAAAGTTTATGAATGACTAGTTTGACTGTGAATTTGTCTGCGTGAAAGTGCAAACTAGATCCTTGGGATCATATTTTTACAATAAGAAGTATCTTATGTCCATGTTATGCAGCTCACGGTCTACCTACATGTGTGCCAAATTTCATTCAATCTATTCACATATTGATGTATAAACTTGATTCCCATCCACAATCACATTTATAACTTCTATGGAATATGATGCTGGATCGACTTATGATGATTACCCAATCGCTAGCACACTCAAAAAAACTCAGTTATAATATTAAAACAATAATTTATAAAATAAAGTATTGTAATATAAAAATTATACAAATAAGTGCTGATTTAGCTACATCTAATATCAGATGTAGCTTAATCAGCACTTATTTGTAAAAAAATGTTCTAAAGCATCATTGTAATGTTTTGGGTAACATCTTTACACAAATAAATAACTATGAAACCGAAGATGAAACCACAAAAATCTGTTGATTCAACTAGATTTCCATAAATAGTTACAACAAAATGAAACTTGTAACTAATTATAAAATTGTTTAAAATTACAAATATTTTAAAGTATATTCACTATTTCATTTCGATTCAGCAAAGCTGAGGTGTCACTTTTGATTAATATATGGTAAGAATAAAGATATAGGTAATATAACTATAAATATAGTTTTGTTAACTACTTATTAACATGAAATCCTTTGTAATGTAAGATATTAGAACACAATTTCATGTCAAAATTCAAAGTAGTTCGTGAATTTAAAGTAATGCTAAGTCAAATAAGTTTTTCTTTGAAGTTAATGAGGGTAACCTGTATGTTCAGTCCTTTTTCTTAGACCGGTCTGAATAGTTAGTATTATGATGTTTTGACAATTGAAATAAATAACAGTGACTAGATACTTATTAGAAAAGCCTGATTGTAAAGAATTAGTAATGAGAGAAGTTATCAAGTTAATCTAACCAAATTAAGACAATTCTAAAATCAACAGTTCAATATTAATACATACATTTCAGCAAAGGAATGTCATAGAAGATCTTCAGTACAGAAAAAAAAACATACTTAGCCTTTACTTATATGAACAATAATGATTCATACTTGTTACTCATAGTAGTGTTAGTTTACTCCAAAAATCACTGATTTACTTATCTAATTATGTATTTCTATACTATCAGATTGTTCAGAGATCAAAATAATGTTTAAATGCCTAATGTTGTTGTTGTTGCTACTACTTCAGGATTGATAACCAAAGAACCAAACAATGAAATACATGAACACCATGCAGATTATTGATATTCATTCAACACCACTGTTCAGTGACAGACAACATAGGTACACATACAACATGTATTATAATGTACCTACAATAGTTAGCTATTCATATTTAATAAACGCAGTTTCCAAAATCATGTATTATTAAGTTACGTGAACGGAACCTTACAGCTGGTCAGTACATTTATGTTTCATTACGACTCAAAGGAATCCATGGACATTTTCGAGAAATCCGTTTTTTCCGGATGATCACTCCTACAATACTACCTCTTGCCTTTTAATAAGAGTATAATAAGCAATTCGTAGCAAATTACAAGGAAAATGCAAAAAACCGCACCCTGACAAAACGCCGATATCTGGAAATAGAAACTCCATTTGTCAGCAGCTAGCTCGCGACCTATGTATGCTACCCAAGTTTCAATGCGGCGGTATAGGGCTTGCGCAAAATAAAGAGATAGAGTACTCACCTTTAAATTTAAGTTCATTTTGAGGCTCTATAGTTAACACCTGGTTAGGCATTTTGTTTTATTATAAGTTTAGTATCTCGTTGGCAAAAATTGCAGATCACGAAAAAATGACCGCTCCGCGATGTCGGCCAAAGCGAACGAACGATGAATGACGAATTCGACATGCGCATTGCGCATGCGTTCTCTTTCTTTTTTCATGGCGTCTATTCTTAAAATTCACTCTAATGTGATAAAATCCTAATATTCTCAAAAAATATTTTCTTTCCTTGTATGAAAATAAATAATTATTTTTATGTAAAATAAACTGAAATCAAAACATCAATTTAAAAATGTTCTTTTTTAGAACGATACTTTATAGAATAACCTCCTTTATGGATTTTATGGATGTACCCATTTCCACTTGATTATTTGAAATGCTACGCGGCTACGCAGTACTGCGCGCGCATGTTTATAGTAATTGCTTATGTATAAACTTATGTAAAATCTTCAGCTATAGGTATAATAATAATTGACTGAAATTGCTCTATGTAGATTTATTGTAAAAAGGTACAATCTACTCTTTTGCATCAATCAATATGTGCCATGAATGTTGTCTATCTTCATCCCTGTGCTGTCCTTGAAGGACTACCAATTATCAAATTGGTACAAAACGTCTACTTTGATATCAAAGTTAGGGTCAGTTGTTCCTGTTCCTAGGACCTCGATTCAGGGTTTTTCATTTCTCTACACCTTTAATGTCCGAGAGGGTAATTTTTTTCTATATGATTGAATGGTTTATCCAGATTAGGTAAGTAATTTGGCGGCACGTATTGTATATTGTAAATTGTTTTTTTGCAGCTAATGTAGGATCTAGTCCTACATTAGCTGCAAAAAAAAACAATTTTTGAAGCGTTAACAAATCGAGTGCATTCTCATCTTCTGATTAAAAGGAAATGGTATAACGAAGGCAGCCTTGTATGCGAATGGCATTTATTGGCTTATGCATTCCTTTTTTTATAGGTTGTATTGTTTCACTTCACTACTCGATCAAGGTCAGATGGCCGCGTTTAAGCCGCTAAAGCTTGTTGACGACCATCATCCGATTTTAGCGGTTTAAACCTGATTTAAAAAACGACCGGATCTAACTGGCAACACTGAAAAAACCTTTGAATTTTAACCATAGATTTTGACTGACATCTGATCATAGATTTCGTGTGACAGTGACATTTTGAGAGACAAAATTACAGAAAAAATAGACAGCAAGATTGAAGAGCTGACTCTTTTCCCATATTAGTCGATTAACTGTATAAAAACATTCGAAAAACACGTGCCGTGAACTGCCGGCAAAAAGCTAATACTGATTGATTTTAACTAATTAAAACTAGGTATTCAGCTAATCAGTTTCACATTCATCCTTTAGATAGTTTAGTAAGTTTGACGTCTTGAGGTTGATTGAAATGTCAATGAGTTTTATTTATTTCAAATAATTTGCTATTTCCATTTTTTCCCAATGAAAATGAGCATTGAAAGTAATTTCTTTGACTAACATGTTAAGCCTGAAACTATTGAGCCTTTAATTGTTTGGAAACATCTTTCGAATGAAATTAAACATTTGTGATGCTTGCATAACAAGTTCGTGATGCCCGGCTACTGTGGTTAGCCACTTTTGTAAATATGAATAGTTTATATATAAACTTTTCACTGAATACGTGTTTAAAATTAAGTGTGAACGCTAAATGTAATTTATTATTGAGCAAAAGCCGTAAAGACCACTATAAAGTTCTTAATCCGAAATGCGGCTTTAGGTCGAGTTCCTATAGTTATTTTCGCACAACAGACGCTCCTCAGGTGCTCAAAGATGGTATTACAATATTACCTTCACCACAAGAAGTAAGTTTATTGAATTCTCTATACCAAATTGCAAAAATCAGAAATAAGAGTGGTGGTATCCACCTTTTAGAATCCATTTATGTGTTTTGATGCTGTAATTTCATTTGCAATAAGATAAAATTAAAATCTGAGCATAATGCTTTGAGATGAATCTATTTGTAGTAGTTATTATTCTTTGCGCTTCTGTCTATTCTGAATAAAGTTGATTTCTTTTTTCATTTTGATACGGTTAATTTAATGTAATTCTTGGACAATAATTATTTATTTATTATTTTCTAGGTCACACTCATTCTGCGGAAAAATGAATTCAATAAAGAGTTTACAGAGGGTTCTGTTAAGGCATATGACTCCAACCAGCTTGCTTCAAATAACCCTATCGAAGATACCAGGTCAGAAGGGATCTGCACAATGTCGCCTGGTATGTATGAAAAGATGAATGACCTTCACCTGTGTGAAGCCCTGTGAAGCCCTGGCTTCACATGGGTGCAATTTAATATATAATATATTTTCCAAAACATTTCTTTGTGTCAAAGTTCTCCTAAAAAGATACAAGCTATCAGAGTAATGACTTATTATTGTGTTCAAGAGATTGCCGTGGTGCAGAAAGAGAAAGTAAACAAAAATGTTGTCCTTATGATCACAGTTAAAAATACAGCCAAATCATTGGTCATGGGTCCTGCGACAACCAGGTCCAGGATTACAGGTCAATGTTTACAATGCCAACAAATCAGCATTGCCACGTTAAATGACAATGCTGATTCATTGGCCAAAAAGGAGGCCAGCCCTCTGGTCATATGAAGAATCAACTTTTAATGTCTCAAACAACTTAATGACCACTTGGACCTCATGGCCCAAGGATTTCAACCCGAAATAATAATAATAATAATATCACACACTATCACACTCTGCTTAGCTTAGGACTAAAGTCCCAAGCTAAGCACAGCTTGTGTTATGGGTACTAGACAACTGATAAACATATACATAAATATTTCTAACTACATACATATTATAGATAAATTACACCCAGACACAGAACAAATGGTCATGCTCATCACACAAACATCTGTCCGGGGTGGGAATCGAACCCACGACTTCCGGCATAGCGGTCAGGGCCACTAACCACTAGACCAACAGGCCAGTCAGAAATGGCTCAAACATATAACTTCCAATTAGGCTATTATATTACCTCTTGAGGTTTTTTGAACCTGCAGTTGTGCTCAGAAGATGGGATGGCGTAAGGGTGTTGAAATATCAACGGGTCCCAAGAACAAAATCTTATACAATAATAAGACACAATGTATTTTATTCACAGAACTTTAAAAACTCATACTGATCCAACTTCCAAGTCATTATGGTCAACTTGTTTGGCCTTTTCCCATCGTCACACGCCAATCATAAATGATATTTATTTTGTAAGGTTTTAAGAACACTTTTACACATCAAAAAAGTCATTGGGTACTAAAACAGCTGGCACCCTAGTGGTGACAAGAGCTTTTACCATTATTAAATAATAACTGTGGCCTGCGGCTTCCCTCCTGTCAACTTACTACCTACCCTATTCTACCTACCTTCCTGCATTACCCTACCCTACCCTACCCTGTTTTACATACCTACCCTAACTTCCTTTCTTACTCTACCTTACCTTACCTATCTACTTACCTTTCTACATTCCAAGTTTCTGTGCAATTTTTTTTTTTTTAGATGTCCTTCGATGAAGTTTTTTTTATTTAGCTTATACTGTCCCACTGCTGGGCAAAGGCCTCCCTCCATTCTTTCCAGTGTTCTTGGCTTTGAGCTATGAAGTATAGAAAACATTTAAAAAAAATGAATGAAATTGTTACAGCCATTCTTAAGTTAGCATGACCAGGAGAAATAGGAGTTTTGTTTTTATATATTTGTGAAGTGTGAATACTTCGCCAAAAGGTTTTTTTACACTATGAATGAATATCTTGATTAGGCTTAGGATTTATGTACTTTAATAGGATACACTATAATTGTTGGGTTTGTAACATATTGTGTTCTATTTTAAAGAAAATATATTTTAAAATATCTACATACTTAGTGCAATACAAATCTTACATAAGTTATTAAAATGCAGGATAAAGATTGAAGGCATCTTTCTTAAACTTTTATGAATGTTTTTGGCAGTTTATAATGAAACACTGTGCAAAGACGGACTTAATACCTTAGGCATTTTCTACCAGTCAATGTTAAGATTTCTTGTCAGCAGTGTTACATTAAGCTTGACGCTTTAAACAATTCACATCTGTGAAAAAAATATATGCATAGGTGTGTGTGTGTGAAAGGTGATTGAATTTTATCATTGCGTGATAAACAAAATTTGAAACATTCTTGAACAAAAAATTTTCAAATTTGGTTTTGCTACGGCTTCTGGTGTCTCAAGAAGTATATTGCCCAAAGCTATTGTTTAATTTGTTTATGAGCTAATTTGGTGGTGCACTACTTGCCAGCACATGTCTAATATCCAAAGAATATCTCTACCTTTTTTCTATTGGCACGAAGAACTATGGCTATGAACTGAGCAATTTAATCATAATGAATCAGTGTGTTATTTAAAGGGATCATAACGTTTGTAAGGAATTTATAAAATATTAGCGATCCGCCCCAGCTTCGCATGGGTGCAATGGTGATATTAAATATATTATGCACGTATTATACATATAAACCTTCCTCTTGAATCACTCCATCTATTAAAAAACCGCATTAAAATCCGCTGCGTAGCGGCTGCGTGCTGCAGACAGCGGGAAGCGACTTTGTTTTATACTACGTGGGACAAAGGCAATGAATGGATACTAAGTAGTGATAATTAAATTAGTAACCAGTTGTAGAGACACTATCTACTATTTAGACTCAAGGTGGATTGAGCAGGATAAGCTTGTTTCCAAATATTTGTTATCTTGAACAAAATCTTATTTGTGTGCTTGTTTTTAGCATACTTTTAATGTAAATTTCAGTCGATGTTACAAATTGACCAAGTCACTAATGGCCTTACTCAAGCCCCAAGCGGACACCGGTGTCTGCACACCTATTGTCTTTCTATTGTGTCTCTAATTACGGTATTCAAACGGAAGTTGCATTGCAAAATGTTACTTAAAAAGAATGTGATATTGTCATGATAATAATATTGCCATATGCAAAAAAAAAAGAAACATTTAAAAAACAAAATTCTGAAGTACTTCATTGTCAAGATTTATTTGGAGTTGTAGTTTGCTATGTCAAATTTTAATCCAAATATCTCAGCAACATAGTTCTATATTACTGGAAATATACAATTTTTATGTTTGCTTAAATCAGTTTGACACATACAAGTGTCATGCTGCCTAACTTTTAAAATGACTAGACCAGCTACCAAATAATATAAAAACCTCGTGTCACAGTGTCTGTCATCGAGCTCCCCCGAAAAGGCTTGAATGATTTTTATGATTTCTTTTTGTGTTTATTTGGTAGGTCTGAGAATAGATCGTAGACTATTTTTACCCTCCTACCGCATCTCTCATTTTTTTTTTTTAATAATTTGTAATATGACAAAACAATGTTGGCTGGGTCGGCAAATAATTTAAACCATTTGCTGTGATTGAGCGCGGCCCCCCATTTCGATTGGGACCCGAAAATCGGTTACTGCGCATTCAAAGTCGATCGCCATGATGGTTCGACTTGTGTGTCGTCTTCGTCACACAAGTTGAACCATTATGGTCAAAGTATCAATCGAGGTGGGGGGCTGCGCGTAGCTGTGGCGGATGATTCAACTTATTTGCCGCGTACGTAACTGGCTTTCATGAAATAATATTTTGAGTTTAATTACTTTAGAAATATGCAATTAGTTTTCTTTACTAATTTATCACAATTTGTTTCAGGTCTACTGATGGGTATATTTGACGGGCATGGTGGGCCTCAGTGCGCACAAGTGGTGTCAAAACGACTTTTCAACTACATAGCGGCCGCTCTCCTTCCAGTCGATGTCCTCAAAAAATTCCGAGATGGTGGATTACCACCAGAACAGCTGGTGGAGACCTTTAACGATAAGGTACTATTAATTACTCTGCAATGCTGAAGTAGCGATTATTTATTTTCTTTAAATATGTTGGTTTTTTAATCAAATTCTATGCTCTGCTATTTTGACGATTATTTTATCAGAAGCAACTGTGCGACTGTACTTATATGAAATGATTAAATACTTTCTGCGAATTATGATATTTAGTTATAATCTGCAGTTTAGGTAACTGTGATAAGTCGACATCAAAATTTGTATGCTTCTATGCTAGTACCTATTTTAACTCAATTAAGTTTGTCGGTGTATTTAATAACGTGTATATGGATTTCAGATGCAAATGGTAGAAGATTTGAGAGATAAATATCGTAAAAGTTTCAAACAGTATGTAGATGATCTTGTGCGAGAATCTAGGGAAGTAAACGTCGAGAAGTCGTTAGAGCAAGCTATATTGAGATTGGATAGCGATTTATCGAGCGAAGTTCTTGAGAGTTACAAACAGCACGGTAGAGTAAGTCAAAGAAGCCTATCTGTTGCACTGTCCGGGGCGGTCGCGTGCGTGACGCACATCGACGGGCCGCATCTGTACGTAGCTAACGTGGGCGATTGCAACGCAGTGCTAGGTACTATGATAGATGATAACGAATGGGTAGCCAAAAAAATAACCAAAGAACACAATGCAGAAAATTTCGATGAGCTAAAAAGGATTTGGAACGAGCATCCTGACAGCGAAAGGAAAACTGTGATAAGAAGGGACCGGCTGCTTGGCGAATTGGCACCGCTTCGCAGCATAGGAGACTACAGATATAAGTGGCCAAAAGAGCTTTTGAAAAACCTAGCCGCACCATTTTTCGGAGCTAAGGCTGTACCTGCCAATTATTACACTCCTCCATATCTGACATCGATGCCGGATATTTACTACCATCGACTCACTCCTAAAGATAGTTTTTTAATAATCGCTTCGGATGGTCTTTGGGATATGATGACTCCACTGCAAGCAGTGAAATTAGTCGGTGAGCATATGAAGGGAAAAGTTTTCTTTAATCCGCTAAGTCTACCGAAGAAGAATATACAACTGGGGGCGATTGATGAGCTTTTGTCTCATAGGAAAGAAAGTTTGAAGAGTAAACCTAAAGACAAAAACGCTGCAACGCATCTGATCAGACACGCTATCGGCGGCACGGAGTACGGCGTTGACCACTCGCGGCTGGCTCACCTGCTGACGCTGGCGCCAGACGTTAGCCGCACGTTCCGTGATGACATGACCGTCACTATTGCCTATTTCGATCCCGAGTTTCTTAGACAATGTCCATCATAAACAAAATCTAATTCCTGTGCCTTCCTATTTTGGTTGTATTTTATCGAGACGCCTCAGTAGCGTGACGTTTGTGCCCCTGAACGTTGAATAACAGTAAAATGTAATGCCTATTTAGAATTAAAAAAAAAACTTGCGGCAGCGGCACGTCACGTCTCATCACGTCACGTGTACTACCTCTAGTGCCTTTATTTTACGCTATCGTGGCATCTCGGTGACACGTTAACCTTACTTATTCCTATGGTTTGCCTATACCCTTAAATTTAATGTTAGTTTTTAAATGTATTTGTGTATTCAATAATTGCTTGTATCTTGTATCTTTATTATTGCTGTGGAATTAAGTAATTTATTCACGTTCTACTTAGTAATAGTTTTTAATTCAATTAGTAAATAGTCAATAAAATGGTGCATTTATAGACAATGCAATTTTGTGAAGGTTGGCCTTGCAATATTCTCCATAACTAGTGATGGAACGATTCGATTACGAGCAAACAAGAGAATCTATCATAAAATATCTGTTGTTTATTTAGGTCCTAAAATAAAAGAAAAAAGGACACGTTTGTTATTTTTTTGCGAAATGAGCATAGGAAGCAGGCACTTGATAGCAATTAGCAATGTAAAAAAGCAAACTATTTTCCTAAAATTTAATAAAAATTACGGGTCTTATCGAACTTGTCTCAAATTGTACTTGTATTTTAACCAAAAATTATAACTTCTGTATATACTTTTATAATACTAAATAAGCAATACTCAATGCGTGTGATCGATTATAGTCGCCAGATAATTATGAGCAATGTATTATATAATATTAATTTGATATACGCAAATAAGATCCGAAACAGTAACTAGTATAAATTAAATTTAAATTAAATAACAGTAGTCAATATTTAATACTATACAGATGCGAGTGATCTATAATTTTTCATTATTATCCATACCCACTTATGCTAAATTAGCGATATATTTTTTTCACACAAAATGTAACGTATTAAGATGTATTTTTATTTTTAAAATCTCTTTCATTATTTAGAAATCTCACAATAAATTTTGTGTTGACAAAATTTTAGATATCGGCATGACCAAAATTTCGTTGACGTAAATTTTGAATTTTAATGGTATTTAGTAAATTAACAGTTGTAGGTAAACTAAAGATTCGTACCTTAACGGTAGTCAGTTCGTAAAACTACCGACTGGTTGCCGTTAGTGTGTCAGACAAACTGTAAGTGGATTCTGTAGCAATTTCGATGCAGATTTTTTTGTCTGTTCCGATCTTTATTGATATAAAAGGGGATACTGTTGAATTAAATTTGCCATTGAAGGTAAAATCTCGTGATAAACTTACGACGCATTAATTGGGAGAAAATAATGTTGTTTCAGCAACATGTATGTGTCGGAAAACATTGGTAATATAAAATAGAATGTTGTAGTGATGCTGGCAACATGCCAACGTTCCATATTCATGTTAAGCAAAAGAATTCGTGTCCCATAAATGTTGATTTAATATCCAAGAATGTTCCCAATTAATAAGTCAACATTATTTGTATTAAGTGACTTTTTACATTATTTGTCAGTAAGGTTATGTGGAATATATAATTTAGTTAAATGTTGAAATAATTCATGCGATAATTTTTATGTTACATTTTTTTTTTACACATCAGACAAAGCTTACATTAGCTGCTAGTTTGGCGCCTTTAATGTTTGGTTAGTTATTTTAATGCTAAATAATAATTGTGATGATGTAGGTTATTATATTTATTGACGTGATGAATTATTTGGAAATAAAGAGTTATTCGGATTCCATTTGTTTTATTATGTGGAAGGGTACTTGAAAACTGTGCCGCTACAATCATTGCTGGTCAAATTGGTCATGGTCACTGTTGGCCGCTGACGCTTCTACATAAGCTTGCTTGCTCTTGTTTGAGAGTTTGATTATTGATCCATATTTGTACAAGTTACTAAGGTTAACTCCCGGTGCTGGTACCACACGGCAGTACCTATGTTAGTGACAGTGACTAGGGTTATCGCCCGGTGATAGTATGACACTACGGCAGTAACCATGTTTGTATCAGTGACTAGGGTTAGCTCCCAGTGGAGGTACCACACTACGGCAGTACCCATCTTGTGTCAGTGACTAGGGTCAACTCTCGGTACGAATACCTACTACACCACGGCAGTACCCATATTTGTGTGATTTTAAATTCAACATCACGTCTAAACGGCTAGTCCGTAAGTTTTGAAAAATATATTTTGATTTAATAATATTTATATATTTTTTTTAAAGAACTTGGTGTGATTTATTTTCAAAGCTATAATATATATTTTGTTCTAACATAAACAAAAAAGCGAAGATCAAGCAAAAACCATTGGGCATATTTTTTTTAAACTTTCACAAACTTAAAGATAATTTAATTACTTACCAATCTTTTGATATTCGGTTTTTATTCATATTGTGTTCAAAAAATCTTGATGCGCGGGGAGCGACGTTAGCCGGGTAGAAAAACTTTCGGCTTTGCAACCGTTTCTTCGATACTGCCGTAAAACATCGCAACCCCCTTATCGCATCGGCCACCCGATACGAACCCTCCCGCATCTCCAAGATTCGCCGCCCTAGGCATACTCTTGTCACCCCTAACGACCCCATTACCCTGCTCCATGAGAGCCGTAGGGAAACAAGTACAGTTCGCAAATACATATACAGACCGCCGTCCTTCAGGCCTCGCCGCCGAGGCCTGTCGCGAAATCCCCGTCAATGTCCGCCCCGTCCCTTGCTAGAGCCAGCCCGCGCCGCTGAGCCAGTAGTGTAAAAAAAAATCCCTTAAATAATAATTTATCTTTTGCTCGATCCAGCTTGTCCTTTGCTGCCCTCCCCCAGCGACGCCCTAAGCCGAGGTCCGTACCCCACAGGGGGTGCCCTTAACGTGGTCGCTTAGTATGTAAGTTAGTTAAGTAAGCCCTGGCTGGAGGCTTTGATTCTTGAATCGAGGCCGCCACAGGCAAGCCCGGTTAAGCAGCCGACAACCTCATAGGTTGACCTGCGAGAGGCCAAACAAAAAAAAAAAAAAAAAAAAATCGCCTCGCCCCGGTGTAAAACTACACGTAACGGTTTTCTCCCGCGGCCGCCGCGGCAGAGGAAACTGCTATTTTATTTCAAAACTCACGAGACGGTAGATTCGCCGCCGCTGCCGCTAGCGCGAGTGCTGCGAATTTCAGCAAACCACCGAAGCGGCGGCGGGCGATCGTGGCGTCTGTGAGCGGCAGCCGCGAACAACCGCGCACACCGCAGCCGTAAACCGCGTCGTGAAAATTGCTTTAATTTTTTACATATATATATATTTGAATTCTACATTTTGCAAGAGTTGCGGGCCCGCAACCGTGACGGCAGCGGGAAAAAACCGCTTCGTGAGTTCTCTCCCTGAGAGTTTTGTTCGACAGGTAATTTCGTTCTTAATTCAAATACTCTCTCTTCCCAACCAGCAGCAGTAAGCCATAGAAGTTCGTAGGGTCATACAAGTTCCTTGGCTGTGTTGCAGATGCTAAATAGTAGATTATGTGACTAGGGAACAAAGCAGTGTCTCGTGTCACTCGTGTCTCTCGTATCTATTTATAAAGAAGTGATTACTCTTTGCTAAGTAATTTCCTACTTAAGTCATTATTTAAGGTTAGAATTCTTAATTATAAAATCTTACACCTGCATTGAAATAGTACAAGGTTGAAGAAGAAGCAAAGGTATCAAACTTTATTCATCCTAATATTAAAAAAAATAGAAATTCAAATATTTTGAATTTAGAACGCCGATAAATGTTAATTTGTTTGTAATAACAAATTATTGTGTAAGTAATCATGCTTATTTATTATATTCTGTTCAAAAACACAATTTATCATCAAATATTAATACCTAAAAATGACCACATCTTTGCTTAAAAAAAAAATCACCCTTGGCAGTAATGAAATAGGAATGAAAGACGCCCTTGGTATGATACATTAAAAAAAAGCACACGGGTGATATACATGCCATGTCGAACCTAATTGTAATGCGATAAAGAGGCAGTTTTCGAGTAAGTGTAGGTATTGAAAAAGAAGTAATTACATGTACTTGTTGCTAAGTAATTTCTTATTAAGTTATTACTTGAGGTTAGAAATCTCCATCATCATCATTTCATCATTATTACTTTTACTCAAGTAATAAAAAGAAAATGCGGGAATCTATAGTTTTTTTTTTTTTTTTAACGTATATGTAAAGGAGGACAGTTCTATCAACGGATCTTGGCACGCCCGAACTTTGCGCAGAAGGCTGCGCACAAACGTTTTTCAGGAACAAAATGGTGGCAAGAGGCGACGTGCGCGGGGCGGAGCTGTTGGCTAGAGATTGACACTATGAAAACACAGTCGACCGTTTATCGAATAAAATATCGTAATCGATTTTATCGATTTAGAATTTATTGAATTTGGTTTTTAGGAGATATTGAACGAAATAGATATACAAACATAGTGAATTCTCTTGTTAGTAAACGAAATTGTAACATTAATAATAAAAAAACGAATAAATTTTTATTTTCTTAGTTAAAATGCATGATTTGGTTAAATATCAGTTACCTTTATGCAACTACTAGAATAAAGACTGATTGGGAATATTTTAAACCTCCTTATAATATGGTTCCGTTGGCCATTTCTGGTCTTCTTCATCAGTTCCACTTCATCAAATGTTACTTTTTGACTGTAAATGCTTAAGTCCTCGATAAAAATACCAAAATTACTATATGGTTGCCTATAATATTTGAGGAGTTCCCTCGATTCCTCCTGGATTCCATCCTCGAAACTGGATTTTGAAAAAATGGGGCCGATCTGGAAGCATACTCTTTACGAGAAAAAGAAATTGCAAATCGTCCATAAACGACGGAGATACGCGCGAACAAACATGAAAATGCATGTACTCCTTTTTTTGAAGTCGGTTAAAAATACAAATCGTTACTTAAGTAGTTACGTTTACTCAAATAATCACTTTTACTTGTTTATAAATACGGGTGTAAGTTGCGGTCGGAATTTTTAATTGCGAACGAAACAACGTTGTAAAGTTTTAATCCCGATCGTTAGTGAGGGATTTATATAATTACCTCCAGAGCATGCGAGGGAGTTAATATAGAAACATGAGTGAAGTGAGGTATTATTAGAGTTGTATATAAACTTAATGTATTTAAGAATTCGCCTGCTATATGTATTAAGGAGTGATCCTGGTGGTAGAGATGATAAGGATAATCTAGGTTTAGATATAGGTAGTGCAACAAATAAATAACTACTAATAACTTAATTTGATGCTGTCAATAACAATAATGCAGTCTGATAACAAATGTTATTGTTTTTTATATTTTGAAACCAATTATTTTTTACGAGTGCGTAAGCGCTAAAGTTCGCAGAGCCTAAATTCAGACTCGCTAAGATCCGTTGACCGTGCTGCAGGTACGTATGATTATGTGGGATAATGAAATTGTTCTCTAAAATCCATGTCATCTGGATATGTGTAAGCATTGATCGTTCATCGAAGATTGATCGTCATGTTTTAAATTATATAGAAAATAAGAAACAAAGTCGTTCTGAGGAAGCTTCCTTTAGAAACTCGGTACCTATGTAATGTGGTAATGACCAAAAATCCAATCGCCAAGTCATAATGTAATGTCTTCCTAAAGTAGCCCGTCAAACATTAGATCAGTAAACCTTTTGATCCCCATTCTTTTAAGCTGGCGTTGGAGTTAGGGGGCAGTGACTATGTCGAATGTCTTTACCAAATCGAGAAATACCTATTGAAAATATAGTACTTATTGAATGTATGCCAATATGTCCTCGTATTTACAAATTGTCATGTAGGTACTTCACTAGTCCCGCGGTCACAGGCGCGAGTGCTGAGACTGATATTATTATGAATCGATGGAAAAATTAGTATCGATTACTCTCTACCTAGTAGATTTGTAGACAAGCGAGGGAAATAGAGGAAACTAGGTGAAAAGATTATAGACTAAAAATAAACAACAACGTTAATTTCAATTCGTTTATTATTAATCATCATTATTATTAAAAGTGAATATTATCATAATATCTATGAAAGTAGGCGAATAATAAATTACTATTTACATAGAAAGAGAATAAGTAGGTATTACCAGTTATACATAAATAGGTATGGTTACAAATCGGTAGTTGGCGACTCTACTGCTGAATTTCAGCTGACATTCAAATAGTACATGCTAATAGTATAATAGACCACATGAGAACTATAGGTTTCTTAGATATTAACTTTACGCTTCCTTTGCGCATAGCTTTGCGTGAATGTGACATAAACCAGCGCTAAGAGCACCTTCAAATTAGCCGCAACGTGCCGCGCGACGGCAGCAATTCTGCTGCACTGCATCCACGCTGTGGCCGCGCGTATTTTATTTTTAAGGAATAACAAAGCAGCGCGACGCGGCTGCGCTGCGGCCGCGCTGCCGTCGAGCAGTACTTCTGGGCTAATTTGAAGGCGCCCTTTACCTCAACAGTCATTAGATATTTATAATTCAGTCAGCTCGTCGCCATTATGAAGTTACTTGGAAATAATTAGAAGCCTGCTATATTAAGGATAATCTAGGTTTAGATAAAGTTAAACAAATAACTTGCGAAAAGATACATCAAAATTAAGGGATTCTACACATCAAGTTGTTAAGTTAGATAGTTAAACAATTCATGAATAGTTTTTAAACCCGAAAATTTACTTAGGTACGTTTGGTTTACCTTTTAAAATAAAGAAACAATAAGGTACAAATATAAACGTGTTATATTTTTTAAATAGTCTATAAAAACAATAAATGAAGTCTTTGGGTACAAAAATGTGTACCTAAGCTCCTCTGTGATAGAATAGTGTTCTAAATTGCCTAGGTACTTTTATTTAATTATTTCTCTCTTTAACCAGGCACAAGAAATTCCAATTAGGCGCCTTCGTTATAAAAATAAATTATACGTAAATAGGTAGGTACCTAGGTCCTAATTTTTGTGGATAAATAAAATTAATTAAAAAAACAATTACCTATGGATCGACTGAAGAAAGTACCTAATAAAAAAATTAAAAGATTTGTTAAATATTTCTAATTAAGTGACTTATCATCCGTGCTCGATCTAAATGTTATTAGGATTGAACAGGTGTTTGAATACATTATCATTGTCATCTTAGTTACTTCATATTCTACAATGTGTTGCACACCTTAGTTCTTATAACTGTCTCGCGCCTAGTTCAATCTAGTTCGAGCAAGGCATATACCTACCTGTTCCCCAAAAGTACAGAAGATTGAAATTTTCAAGCAGTAAAACAGTTACAAATTTTAATGCATTTGGAGCAGAATATAGCTACTGAAAAATACTAGTTCTATATAATTTATTATTATTTCATAGTAATGTATGATTATTTAATATGATTATTTAAATTTCAGCGTACCTTTATAGCCATAAAGATAAGATCAGATTTTATAGCCATAGGTAGTCAAGACTTTAGACGTGGCGGTACCTATAGAGGCTTGTTTTAAATTGTGAGCTGCATAGAGTATTCTTCATTGAGGAAATCATAAAATCAATCTGTCCGTCATTGTCATGCTATCAGTTGTTATATGAATAGCCATACCACTACCTAGAGAATGAAAATAAGATCGCTTACAATAAAAAAACAAGAAACGTAAGGCATTTAGGTATAGAAATGATGTTAAAACCAAAGCCAAGTTAATGTTAAGTTTAAGCTTTGAAGAAAAAGAAATATAAATAGGAAGTCAAAGAAGTGACAGATTAAGAAGCGCTGTAGGTATAAGATACATTTTCAACAGTCCAACATGAGATCCGCTACTTAACCTATACGAAATGCACAGCCCGCGACAATATCCCTACACTAGTTCGTTTGAAAAACGCATCTTAACGTCTACAAACACTGTTGAAAGACACAAATTGACACGTGATCCAAAACTACCAATATAAACTTACCTAATTTTTCAGAACTTTAAACGGACAACGCCATCGCAATAAATAGCTGAGAGGTTACGAAATGCGAAAGTTCACACCTTAATATAGAATCCATTACATGTATCATAAGAAGTTTAGTTTACTTTATAAGCAAAGGATAACAATTAAGTTCGTATAAAGCTGCAGGTAAGTTTCTTACATAATAAGTAGACTTAACAACTACGTTATGTTGAGAATCGCTAAACGGAAATATCCAAAAGGCCTCCAAAAAATATTTATAATTATGTGAAAGAGGATGGAAAGAGAGAGATGTAGGTAGCCCTGTCTCAGGGATAAGTTGTATAGATATAGGTAGAAACTATATATTTGGCAATGATTATACAAGTAAAGATTAGTGCTCTCCAAGAAAAGTGCTTAACGAGCCGCCAAGACGACGCGCGGCCGACTGAAATAAACGTAGTGCTTATATTCTCTTTGGACTGAAACATTACAATCGTGCTATTATCTCAAAGTTAAAATGTATTACACAAACTACATCATCAACTACTGCTCTAACACATGGATAACTTGTTATAAACATAGACACAATGAATTAAATAGATTTATATGTCCTCATAATAAAACTCGCCGAAAGAATTGCGCTATATCAACGCATCGCGCTCATCTCAACAATCATCATATTTAATGTTACTTACACTATTTTTTAATCTTTTTATTACAATTTCACACAATTCATCTTCATAATCGAAATTGTCTTTTTTACTTCTAACGAATCGCATTTTCCAATTTTCTACGTATTTTAAATAAATCAACGCCTAATCCTTAAGTTTTATCATTTATACGTAATTTACGATTTTCATAAGTTAAAAATGTTGTATCTCGTCTTCAATGTATTTTCCAAACAATTGTAGACGAGCAGTTTTAATACTTGATAAAAAACGACACAATTCGTTTTAGGTACCTATGGCTTTGCCACATCTGCACTCAATTTTTATGAGAGTGGGTATTTTATATTATAAATATGGGGCAATAAAAACCCAAAACGCCTGTACGCCAAAAATTTCATATTGTCTTAAAATGCAAATTTAACGTTAATGGGGCGCAACACTTAAAAAACTAACAATTTATCAACAACAACAGTAAAGTGATAACGTTATGTTTTGACAAAACGCATGAAAATACCAAAGTTGTTAGCGTAATGCCAGCAGGGTGCGCTTTGTGCGACCCCGGGGGGTGTTGGTTGAGTGTCGCGTGTCGCTGTGCTGACACTACCCATATGCGTTTCTCATTGTAAGTTTAGTTGATGACGTTAAGATTAGGCGATTGTTTTAACAAATGGTGTATAATCGCTTTTTTATCGATAGTTATTTCGAGTGTCTAGTGCACCAACGACTAGTAATACAACTGTCTGCCTTGTCTCAGGTCATTCTCTCGCACGGATTTAAATTTGTTTTAAGCTAGCAGGAGCTCATTCTAACAATTTCAAATAAAAAACTATTTCGTCAATGTCGTTGGTTGTTGCAAGCCTAGTAGTTGGGAATTTAATAAAAATTCATCATTTACTTCAGAAAAAGCATTATTTAATTTGCCAACACGAAGCGGACGGCGAGGAAGTATTACAAGTTTGATTCACGTTAACAATAAATTCATTTCACAGTTCGCCAATATTTGTATACGGATAATACCATTGTCAGTAATTATAAAGTTATGTAATAAGTACAACTGTAAATAAATTCATATCGGTTGAGTTACGATTGTAAAAATGGGAATGTGGATCGCAGCAACTAAGCATTTTTTTCAAAAGCTCTGATAGGTATTATTGTCTTAGATGGTAATCGTTCCAAGGTGAAAAGTGTGTATGTGTCTAATAGGCTCTTGATGTGCGATTGACTAGATATAGTTGGAAAAGTGTCAGGCACATCTCCTTTTTCGACACCACATTACTTAAGTTGTCACATTTAGGAGATTTCTACATTAGGTACCTACCTATCTATATCACAAATGCTTACATGTGCAAGTCTCTAACGCGCAGCAAGTAGGTACAAGGAGGTACCTACAATGGCGAGACGCATCCATTTTTGGGTATTTCAGAACTTTAAAGTTTACGAATAGGCGGAATCCAAAATGATCCATATTTTTGTCCAAACGCAGTAGAAAAATATTTTTGGAGTATGAAGTTTTGTTAAAATCGTTTTTAGGTTTATTAAAGACATAAGTAGCTCGGACATATTGAACATTTTCGTAATTAATTATAACTCTTGTGTATATTCATAAATTAGGTACACAAAATGCTTACTGTATGACAGGCAATTTATTTTTAAATATTCTTAGTCATTATGATCATTAAATGAAGCGTCCAGGCCTGGTGCTCATATTGGCAAATATTACTTAAAATAATATTGATTAATATCCATCCGTCGCTTATGCTTAAATAACAAAAATAATTAAAATTTTATGAATTAATTAAAATTTAAGAACTGTTTAAGTTGATACAGGTGTTGCATCGTTAAATAAGTCTAAGAACCAATAATTACAACGAGTAGTAGGTAACAAGTTTTTGACGATAAATGAAACAATACACAACGGAAAGTTCTGTCTCTCAGATTATCTTAAGACAAAATCGAATTATATCATTAATAGATTAAGACAAATAGGAAATGAATACACAAGTCTCAAAACAATCACAAACGGCGGAATGATATTAGCTTAAGTCGAAGTAAATGTGAATTCCGGCGAGAGTATGACCGTCGATTAATCGCCCCCAAGTGAGAGAGCCTGCACGATGCGGGGGTCGGCCTTGCTGCCTTCGCGAAACTCCTCCAAAGTCAGGCGGTCGTCGTGGTTCTTGTCCATCTGGTCGAAGATCTTGTCGACGCGCTTCTGAGGAGTATTGTCATCCTCAGGCTGAGGGGTCTGGCCCTGGAGGTAAAAGAAGTTAATTATGAGATACGAAAACCATAGAAACACTTAAAAATCAACGTAGAAATAGGTAGGATATACCGAAACTTAAGAAACATCGAAATAAACTAGCACAAGTGTTATAACTTCTAACGCCCTTATTTTAATAAATATAGCGCTATGGTAAATCTTTGTAATTAGTTATGGGTACGCCCAACCATAAACCATTTCAAAAGCTTCATCAGGGTTTGCAAATAAATTCTAAAGAGCTAATGAAGCTCAATTGAAACGTTGCCTCTACAATATGGAACGCGCCACTCTACAGCAGTATTGCATATTAAACACTGGCTTTATCAATAATAAACAGAGAGTTCTGCCATGAAAATAAAGCAATTATATACACAAAAATAAGTTATTTCAAAACATTGTATTGAAAGCACGCACTACAGTCTGTCAACGCAACCATTTGGAAAATTACAGCACCAAACATTTCTTAATTAAAATTTCCATTCTGCTTTCGCAATTTACTAAATCTTTTCAACTTAAGACTTTTCCGGTATTAGCTCGTAAAAAACTTTTCTCTAATGTAAAATGAAGAAGGAAAAAGACATTTTTGAAGTGTCTCTCGACTGTTAATCGAAAGTGAATCAATCAGGATAATATTTTTATTGTGACGACATTACTGAAAAATTTTTCAGGAAAGACAGGTGTTACGCGGTAATGTTTTCGATGCTTGCTTAGAAAGTAAATAGTAGTATTACAAAAAAAAAAAAAACATAAAAACAGATTGTTCTATGATGTTGGCATAATCGCACAGCGGTAAAAAGTGCGATTGTTTTTGAAAAGATGCAGAGAATGTTTTTGGCGATTGATTGGAATTACTGTTGCCTATTTATTGTAACTTAACTGAATTAAATGAGTAACTTAAATGAGGTTTCAAATTAAATTTTTGTTTATTTTTCTGTTTTGTTTATTTTTTTATGTTTTATATTATATTAATTTTCGAATTTGTTTACTAAATGTGATTTATTTAGGACTCTAGTGTTACTCTGGCGCCATCCCATGTTCCTAGTTCGGCATGTGTCGGCGCTGCCGCTGCGGCTGTTGAGACCCTCAAACGACGCAAATACTGTATAATCTTAGTGGTAATTACAATTTTGAGCCGTTTGGGTTTTTTTTATGGTGGGTAAAATCATCAAATGACAAATCCCGCCATTGGGTGGGGCGGGAGATATTGTCAGGCTCTTACTGACTTAAAACCTATCCTGTTCCATTAATTGCCTGTGATCCAAGGCCTCGGGGTTCATTTTCACCTAACCTTTGGCCCCAGTAGGTTTCGGCCCTGCTGGACCCTACAGTTTGCTGACAAATCCTTGAGGCGCACGGCAACAGTGCGCGCCGTAGACGAATTGGGCTTGGTCCGGTCTGTTACCGGATGGACAGACAGCGAGCTACCCATTGCCCGCCGTCCGCAAGCCCGCGCCTACGGTGGCCGGAAATCGGGATAGGAATCCCGGCGGCGGCGGCGGCGTGTGCGCCGTTACCTGATTCGGTTGGCCTCCTCCTTTGCTAGCATTACTGCTTCGCAGAAGTAGGCGACCGCCTGCCACTCCTCTTCGCTCCGGAGCATGGCCTGTACCAAGGCCAGACGCGTGAGATCGCCGCCACCAATCGCCCCCACAAGGACACGGCGATGCTTTTCCCATGCAAGGCACATCTCGACCGTGTGCTCCACCGTGTCCTCGGGGCGGTCCGCACAGTGGCGACACCTGGGCTTCGTCTCCGCACGAATCTTGTACAGGTACTTCGCGAACTTGCCGTGTTCGGTTAGCATCTGCGCCAAGCGGAAGGTGACGTCACCGTGAGGCCTTTCCAGCCACGCCTCAAAGAAGGGTCTTACCGCCTCGATCGTAGCGTGCCGAGCACTGGGTTGCGACGGTTGCTAATTGCAGTAATTGCAGACCGCCTCGTCGCACACCTGGCACGGAAGGGGCCGGGTCTTGCGGACGGCCACTTCGGATTTGGCAGGAGACGCTCCACTATGGACGCCATCAAGAGCGTGCGAGCCCTCACGACGGGGGATGCGTTCCACAGGCATCGTTCGATCTATGGCCCTTTATGGGGCACCGGTGTGGGCGCCGTCGCTGCGAAAGCGACCGGCGGCCCTGCTAAACGCCTGCCAGAGGGTCACGGCCATTCGGATGATCCGGGGATACGGCACGGTGTCCAGCGAAGCGGCGAGCCTCCTTGGTGGCCTACCACCATGGGATCTGGAGGCGACAGTCCTTGCACACATGCACGACCTACGCGTGGAGATGCAACGCCGGGGCGAAACTCCGCTGCCACGACAAATGGCGGCATGGCGGACAGAGTTCCGGCGGGATCTCATGGTGAAATGGCGAGTCGTTTGGGGTCGAAACGCTTGGATCATGGGGTCCGAGTGCGCGTATCTTTTTGAAGGAAATTTTACATCGCTTCATCGACACTTTGCGTGACCAGAGGGCTGGCTCATTCTTTGCCCAAAAAATCAGAATTGCCATTCAACGTGGCAATACTGCCAGTCTTCTGGGTACGTTTCCAGATGATAGCGATGTGGAAGAATACTTCGACGCCTGAGTGTATTTGATATTTTTGTATTATATTTGTACATAGTCTTTTAGGTATTATATTACATTCTTAGTTTAGTTTTTATGTACAGAGGTTTAGTATAAATACATAGTTTATATTTATCTAATATTTTTTTAGTTTTTTTTTTTAATATATTGTAATTAAAGATTCTGCACTTGTTGGTTTCGAATGTTAGTGCAGAGAGTACCAGTTATAAAATAAATAAATAGGTCGCCAGGTGCAATAAGGAAGCTAAGAAAAACAAGAGTAAGTACAGTAATTAAGGCTATGTAGGGTCAATTTATACGTACCACCATCTGATAGATCGCGTCGACTATGTTGTACATTTCATCCCGGGTGATGTAGCCGTCGTTGTCAACGTCGTAGAGCCGGAAGGCCCCTGAAATTTATAACATTAATTACAAATAAATTAAGACGATACAGGGTAATGTAGTTGAAGGAAATCATTAGTTAATTGAAATTGAAAATATATGCTACAAATCATGTTCAGATGTAATATCTGCTGTTAATTTGCAGTTCAGTTAACTGGATATTTTGAGGGAATGCATTATTTCGTCCGAAGTTATTATGTATTAACATTCCAACAGCCTTATTTATAAAAAATTACCTATCAATACAGAATTTGAATTAAAAAATGGTTTTTCCGTATTTAAACAAAAGTGATGAGATTATTGCCTCGAATGCTCACACGGATTTTTTTTTTATGGTAGGAACAATTTTCGGATAGTCACATGTGTTTAAATAAACGGATTGTAAATACTTCTAGACCTACTAAAAATATGCTAAATATGGTTCCAAATACGTACAGTGTAGCTTTTCGTCGAGATTTCCCCGTGACGTCACCGATAGAGCCCGGATGAACTCCTCAAATTCGATGGAGCCGTCCTGTAATGAAGTAGAAAATCCATTATATTCCACAATTAGGTATAATAGGTATTCTGTGTCTATATTATTATGATGCTGGTGGCATTGATTTGAATAATGGTGAAAAAAATATGCTGACATTGTGTGGGGACTTCATTATTAGAAAATAAATTACATGGTACAAAGCGGCGAAATGTCGGTCTATCAAAGGCCGCGGCTAAACTTTGTTGGGAATACAGGTGTTATGTTCAAATCTAATCATTAGTATAAAATGTTGGCATGATATCCATATTAGGACCGGTAAATACTAAAATCAATCGTTTTCTCTCAGATCAAATCTTAAAGCTTTATTGTACCTAATCCATACTGGGAAAGGTGGTAAATATTAAAATAGAAACAATGGACCCCGTCGGGCACAGCAATATTTTAAATGGTAGGAAAGAGGAAGAGCGGTAAAATTAGTTTTCAAATAATGAACTATACTATGATTTTTATTAGATGATGTAAAGTGACAGCAGAGGACAATGCCCAACTGTCAAACAACCATTGTTATAGCTGTCACTTTACTTCATCTAATAAAAAATCATAGTACAATGTATTTGTATTTTTTAGAAAGGTCTTGATGAATATTAATTATATTGGTATACTAGCTTCTGCCAGCGGCTTCGCCCGCGTGAAAATAGGTTTTTCTATACAAACTTTGCTCCCCTTTCAAACTCCTTTTGGGGTAGAATTTCGAAAAATCCTCTCTTATCGGATGCCTACGTCATATTAAGATCATACCCTCCAAGTTTCAGGTCTTTACGATCAGCGGTTTAGGCTGTGCGCTGATCCGTCAGTCATTCAGGACAAAACATTTTATATATAGATAACGCGATATAAAAGCTTGCTATGAAAAAAATATTTTAAGTGAAAGCCTTGTTGTGGTACAGAGAAGTCTCAGAGATTCTATCCAAAATAAGCCTCAGTACCCACAGACCAGCCTTGGCAAGCGATATCTAAATAGGTTTTTTTTTTATGGTAGGTAAAATCATCCAATGACAAATCCCGCCCTTAAGCGGAGCGGGAAGTAGTGTCAGGCTCTTACTGACTAAAAACCTACCCTGTTCCTTCGTAACCTATCGTGCCGGGGCCAGGTATTCCTTTCGGAAGTTAACCCATGACCCCAGTAGGCTTCGACCCTGCCTACCTGCAGCTAGCAGGCTGGGCCTCTTCAGTGTGCTGACAGCTCCTTGAGGCGCGCGGGAACGGAACGCGCCTACGGTGGTCTTAAATCGGGACTGGAATCCCGGCGGCGGCTGGGGCGAGCGCCCCGTTGCCTCTGCCTGATGCGGTCGGCCTCCTCCTTTGCTAGCATTACTGCTTCGCAGAAGGAGGCGACCGCCTGCCATCCCTTCTCACTACGAACCATGGCCTGAATCAAGGCCCGGCGAGAGAGATCGCTGCCGCCGATCGCCCCCACGAGGACACGGCGATGCTCCGCCCAGGCAGGGCACACCTCTACAATGTGCTCCACCGTGTCCTCCGGGTGTTCAGCACAGTGGCGACACCCGGGCGAATCCTCCGCACGAATCCGGAACAGGAACTTAGCGAACTTGCCGTGTTCGGTAAGGACCTGCGTCATGCGGAAGTTTAGAACACCGTGAGGTCTTTCCAGCTACTCCTCAAGGATGGGCCTTATCGCCTCGATTGTGGCGCGCCCCGAACGAGGTTGCGATAGTCGTTGACGCCATTTCGCCATGAGATCCCGCCGGAGCTCTGTCCGCCAAGCCTCGACTTGTCGCGGCAGCGGAATTTCGCCCCGGTTTTGCATCTCCATGCGCTTATCGTGCATGTGTGCAAGGACTGTTGCCTCCAGATCCCATGGCGGTTGGCCAGCAAGGAGGGTCGCCGCCTCGCGGGAAACCGTTCGGTACCCTCGCACCATGCGTATTGCCATGACCCTCTGGCACGCATTCAGCTGGGCCCTCGGTTGCTGTTGCAACGTCGGTGCCCACACCGGAGCCCCGTAGAGGACCATGGACCGAACGATTCCCGCGTAGAGCTTCCGGCAGGAGGCGTTTGGTCCCCTGAGGTTGGGCAGGAGCCGCCCGAGAGCAGCCCCAGTCCGATTCAGTTTGGGAGGCAGACGTCGGAAGTGCTCCTTGAAGTTCCACCAGCTGTCGAGAACGAGTCCCAGGTACTTCATCGTCGACCCGACGCTGCTGTGAAATATCTAAATAGGTTACTTAAGTAAGTAGTTTTAATTATTCTACAAGCTACCAAAAGAATTGAGAGCGTTTTGGACCCAGTGCTGTCTTCCACAAGTAGTGGCGGTGGCATATGTCATTTATTCCATCACCACTGCCATCAAAATGGTGAAGGACAAACAAACCATCATCAACACGAAACATCGTGAGGAAACCGGCATGTCCCAATACAAAAAAAAAAAACAGTCATGTGACGTCCACCAAACCGCACTAGACCCGCGTGGTGGATTACGGGCCGTTATCCATCACGTAATTTAGAGAGGAGGCTTGAGTCCCAGCAGTGGGAACTTTATAAGGTAATATATTACACTAACAGTTAGACAAATACAGGGAAAGAATATTACTCAGTCAATACCATATATGGAGTGGCGTAGAGTAATGTCATAATTTGAATTGACCTCCATTTAGTTAGAGGAAAAAAAAATGATATTAATTAGAAAAAAATCTAGTGCGCTACAACACTTAAGTACTATAACGTGCTACTTCCCGAGTTGAGGCATTATGCATGTTTTACGGCAGCTTAAATTGTTGCTCGCAGTGTAATAGTAGGTACGATGGGATTGACATCGCCACAGTAGTGTACGAAAATCCCGTAAATAAAAAGATTAAAAAAAAGTAACTTCTGGCTCCAAATTGTCGATGTTGTCTTCAATGTTATCTTTCAAGTCTTATTTATAAGCTCCATGGTTTGTCAATGCAACTAATTCTCTCTCTAAATTTGGTTTCATCTGCAAAAATTAAAGCACATTCACATTATGACATTACTTTTGCGCTACCAGTTATTATGTCACAGTTTGAAAGAGCACTGAGTACAGAGTACAAAGTAAAGCCTAATATTTTTCCTCTCTATTATAGATTTGATAATTTTCACATTACACGAAGTTTCTCGAGCGAGATCTATTTTCGAACTGTCTAATAGACATATCGTCATATGAATATTAAATATTGTACACAAGAGTTACCTAATATTATTAATTAAGGGCCGTATATTCTAAACTTAATGATGTGGAAAGTAGGCTATCGATGTTTTTGGGTCAATCTGAATTTCTCTTGGTCACTTTTAGCAAAAAACTGGTATCTGGATGAAGGTTATATCATATTTTTATGAATCAAGTGATATAAATACAGCAAGCATGCGGCGTGTCATTTCCGAACAGGTTTTTCAAGTTTAAATAAATATTGTTATTGATATAAAAAACATAGGGCAGATACACCTACAATAATATTGCACAATAAAATTTAAGCTCGTCCAAACTATTGTTTAATCATTGCGCAATATTTCATTACTATCACTACACGTTGAACAATATTGTTCACTTAGATATATTGCGCAATATTATTGTGTGGTGTATGGGGCGTCTTAGTAACACAAACGGGTCCCGTATCAAAAATAATTAGGGTTTCTTTTTTTTTTTTTTCAATATAGCTCCTACTAACATAGAACTGGAACCTTGAGACAGTGCGACGGGTTTACGATAAGCTACGAAGGAAATGAACAGACTAACTGGGTAGGTTACGTCCATAGAATAGAATAAACTTTATTGTATAGACTAGAAAATGTGGAAGAAAAAAGATGAAAGGAATGATTTGTCATTATGTAAGATTGAGCGCGTTTGTTAGAGCTTTGTGGACTAGGATAGGTTATATTTTATTGTTCTTATGTAGAAAAAGCAAGAATTAGTGGAGCGAAATGAAACTGGAACATCCTAACATATAGTCGTTATTCTTTCACTACTGGGTTTTTTATTAAGTAATTAGAGAATTTAAGGTTGTGTTTAACATGTTATGATTTTTTTTTTGGACTCATCGTGGTCCCTGAGCTGGACCCCATATCATTGATATGGCATAAACGGCAGATCTGACAATAAAACATAGGACCAGTGAATGATTTATTACATTACTTATTATTTTAATTTTATTCTTAATTATTATAATTTATCTAGATTTGACATTTTTCAAAATTAATTAATGTGCCTATGCATAACTTTAAAAAAATTAACTGTGGTACTTAATTTCTAATTTCATTTTGCGTTGCTTCTTAATATTTTTTTTTTATAAACTTTGCGTTACTATTTTGTAGAATTTACATGGTTCTGTAGCGACATCTATGTCGTCACAAGTGAACTAATCCTGCATCGCGCAAGTAAGATTCGCGGCGCGATTGGAACATATAGAACAAAACCCGAAATCATCTATCGGGCAGTAGCCCACCAGATATAACACCTGTCTGGTCGGAGGATCCTCCCTTTTCAACGGAGGTATGTGGGACTTTACTCTCTGTTCCACTACCCCCAAAGTTCACTCGTAGCCAATGTAGTTTTACATTAAAATCCTGATTGAAAATAAATTATTTGATTGATTGACCAAATAACTGGTAATCAGGATCCGTTTCAGATTTTGAATGTAGTAGTCAGAAAACTGAAAAAGAAACACTTTTTCATAGCAAACAGAAATAAACAGAAACTAAATGAGTTCACTTACATTGTTTTCGTCGAACACCCGGAACACAAGTGACGCAAACTTACTGGGGTCACCTTGCGGAAAGAACTGTTTGTAGATCTTAATGAACCCCTGGAAATATAAAATGGAAACGTTAGTATTTCAAAGATTGTGAATTGTATATTTTATTTATATATTTTCGTTTATTGATAATCAAGAAACGATAAAAATAAAAGAAGTGGATTGAATTTTTGAAGACTTGAATGAGTATCATTTATAAGCAGCTGAAGTGAGTATGTTATCCCTCTTGGATATGCTAGTATGTTATCTTGTAAAAGTCGCACAGAGGCCCTGCATAAAAAAAAGGTGCTTTTTACAAATGCTTGGTTTAGGAGACGGTTGCGGATAATATGTTGCGAACTTTTGCCTACGTCGGGGCCCCTGCAGCGCGGAGGCCCCGTATCATTGATACGGCAGATACGGCGGTAGCTACGCCCCTGATGTGAGGATAATTGGAAGATGAAGAATAAAAAACGTGTGTACAAGAATACTAAAAAGATTGATGCTAAAAAGTGGTGACTACGTTTTTAGATATTTCAGGAAGAAGTCGAGACAACTCACAGGCGTCACGTATGGTTGTAAAATGCCAGTTAAAAAAACGGCCACGGTCTTATACATATAAGACCATGATTAAGCTTACTGTCCTGTATGGATCCGAACACTGAACAAGCACTTAAATAAAGGTCTTGGTAGAGGCCATGGTCCGGAGCGAGGAGGAGAAGCAGGCGGTCGCGTCCTTTGGAGGAGGCCGCACGCGTGAGGCAACGCCCTCACGCCCCATCCACCGCCGGGATATCTCGATTCCCGGGCACCGTAGGCGTGGGCTTGTGGACGGCGAGCAATGGGTAGCTCGCCGTCCGACTGTCCGGTAACCGTTCCACGCGCGCCTCAAGGAGATTTCACCAAACCGTTGGGCACTAGCAGGGTCAAAGCCTACTGGGGCTAAGGATCGTTTTTTGAAAGAATTAATTTTAGGCCCCGGTATGAACGGCTAAGAAGAAACAGGAGTGCGTTTTTAGTTAGTAGAAGTCTGACACTATCTTCCGCCCCGCTCAAGGGCGCATGATTTTCCCATCGACAAAAACTACTTAGAATTGAAATGCGCTTGCACTACTTGATAAAATCCGTAATGATAAGTTGTTGGTGGTAAGGTCACGTGCAAGAACGCAAAAAGACAGCTTGCCCTTGTATTGTGGTTGCCTGCGACGAAGAGCATCCATTGAAAGACCATGCTCCACTTGACTGACAACGATCCAAAGAGATCTTAAAGAAGCTCATCTCAAGATAATAAATAAAGACGAAGAGGGGCGACCCCAAATATATGACATTATTGAGATTAGGTCTAGCCAGAAGTAAGAAGAAGAAGAAGAAGTTCTTTCTTACAATAAAGAATGTAGTATATCTTTACATGCTGCGCTACCTCAAATTAACTAGGACAAGGACGAAAAGGACACTAATAGAATTAGGAGAAAAAAATATTAAACGAAAAGGTAAGGCAATGAACTTGCTGTTAATGATGATATTGATGTAATTAGGTAAGGAGAGTAAAATTAAATCTGGGTCATACCTGTTCAGTCAGGAGTCCGTTTGGACAGTCCTTAAGAAATCCTTTGTGCCTAAAACAAGAGCAAACCATTATTAAACCTATTAATACTAGGAAAATTAAGAATATTTACATTTTCAACACCGCATACATACCACAGCCGGATTTCCTTTTCCGTAACTGAAACAAGCAAAGAACAAAGAATTAATAGTATTCATTAAGTTAGAAGAAATATTACAGTCTTATTTAATAAGTAAATTAAGTAAGGCTCCTCGTTTAGGAGCATTGACAGTGACACTGTACTTTTCCCAACGCTTCCTATACTTTTTTGTATACCATATGCTTCTATAGGAACTGAAGTAAAACGTAAACATGTCAGGGTTGCATACTCGAAGTCATAGTTAGTTGACTGGGTGACGTAACATAGTTTACGATTAACTCCTATGTAATTGGGGACAAACCTACAGCCATTAATTGACGGGACCCACTAATTTGACGCTGTTACCATTACCGTTTGAAAGAGTCACCGCGGTTCTGGAACGTAAAATGCAACTGAACGGACACATTTGGGCTTTAGCTTCGCTACAATCACAGACGTAGAAGACGTAGAAGTTATTTTATAATTACTCACTTTCAAGAAAAACGGTTTTTAAATACACTTATTCGAACAACCACTCCTATCCATACCGTTTTTAATCACGTAATGAACTATTTTCCGCACTAGTGCGGAAAAGTGCGCGAGTTCACTCCCGTCACAATTTATTGTATTAAGTTGGGCGCCAAGGCTCTGCCACGAGTCGCCAATTAACCCCCGTTATTTATTTCTTTTTAAATGATAAACATCGGCTCCATAAAACCCTCGCCTGCGTCTCGGACGAGTTCCATCTCCGTCGTAATCCAGGTAATGAAGAAGTCCTGACTTGAATACCGATTGCATTATATTTGCGCGATCTAAGAAGCATTAAGTCCGGATACCCTGGTTCAGTGTTTTTGCTAGTCAGTAGACCTACAATAAACCAGTCTACACTACAGTGGTTGTAAGCGTGATAATATTGTTTCAATGACAAATCGCGATTATGTTGCATGCGGCACCCGGTTCCGACCCGATCCATAAATTCATTCGAAGGAGTGTGGGCTGTTATTTTACAAAACATTTAATTACAATTGGGTGAATGTACGTTTTTGTTGTTTTTGCATGGTATACGCGAGCGTTTAGACAGGAACTATTGCTTTTTATAAACTAGTGTTAGTTATTTATTGTGAAGAATTTTCACATGTGGTGCGGTGACTACCGAAAGCTTGGTGGAAAGCGATTCAAAACAAAAAGTCTTCTCTACATTTTCTGACCAATTTATTATATTATTAAAGTATCCCCGATATTGATTATCTGGACGTTGCAAAGATTTAATAATGCTTTAATTAGAAAAAAACATCAGTCGGAGTTTTTCCATTTATATCAAGATTACCTATTAATCAAAATTTTGATTATATTTATAATTGAGTCGGCTCCTCATAAGCCTGGTATTAAGGCAAGGAAAAGACGTCTCATTCTGTTTACCCAAGAAATCCTAGTTATTATTGTAAATGACGTTACAGAAATTAGAATTGGCGTACACTGTAATAAAAAGAATATAGCCATGAATATTATAGACACGTCTTAGCCGTAAGTACGGTCCACACAGTAACAGTAAAATGTTACAATTCTGCGAAATTGTACAGTGTTGCAAGTAATGTAGATATTATTGTTTGTTTATTTTCGAATATAAGATTCTGTACTCCTTTAAGTAGATAGATGTCTAAATAAATGCCTTGGTTCAAACAAAACTTTATTATTATTAAAAACAAAAATTAGCACGAACGAGTTCGTTTGCATATTACGTAGTAGACCTATTCACCTAAATTTTCTAATGCTGAGGGTTTCTATCATCGTTGATCCATGTGAAACTGTCGTATTATCGCTCAGTTTTAAATAATTATGTATGGTGAAGTCATGGGTGAATTTTAACTGTGAATTATAATATTTTAACGGTGAGGCTATAGAACAGAGGATGGCGGTTCATTATAATCTCTTTGGAGATATATCATTGGTGAACTGATGACGGTTTCGATATGGGTTATTTGGATAAAAAGAATTATGTAATCTGTTGATTGTCGCTAATTGGCATTGGTGACCTTTTAAAGAATAAATAAAACCAATTTCATTATTTCTAATCTGACGACCTGCTTTATTTGCCAGCTCCTTTAGTTGAATTGTCTGAGGCATTTAGTGCGTATTTTTGAGTGGAGTATGGCTCATTGTTTGAAGTTTAATTCCACCAAAATCCAAGTCCTGGTTGTCGGCAACCCAAGGGTGCGTCTAAGAATCGACTTAATGCAGCTCTCCCAGATTGTTTTTAATGGCTCGGTTGTTTCTTACAGCGACTAAATGAAAGAGCAGAGTATTTATATGCGCAAAGAATTACCTAGGGGTCCTCAATTGCTGTAAGTTGTTTGCGTCTGCGGGTTTTCTAAGAAGACCGCGTAATTTTTTACCAACTGCAATGAAAACTGTGCTTGTCCACACTCCTTCATGTCGATACCAGCTCTCCAGATCTTATTGAAATGCAGCTTGACAGGCTTGAGCGACTCCAAAAGCTTTTTATCCGATTAATATTTGGTTAGCACAAATTTTAGGTTTACCTATGAAATTGGTGTTTAAACGGGTTACTTTGAATCGTGATATCTTTGGATTGACTAAAAATTTGAAGTTCAAATAAACTTTATATTTAAGGTATATTTTTATTTTTTCGTAATTAGTTATATATTATTTTCTTTGTGTTTAGTATTATCTGTTATATCGCTGTATTTCTTTCCAGTTTGACATTAAATCTGTTATTTATGTCCATAACGAATTTAATTTTATAGTTCACTAGCGACCCGCCCCTGCTTCGCACGGATGCAATGGTGATAATATATTATGTGCATGTATTATACATATAAACCTTCCTCTTGAATCACTCTATCTATTAATAAAAAACCACATCAAAACAATCCGTAAAACGTAGTTTTAAAGATCTAAGCATACATAGGGACAGACAGCGGGAAGCGAGTTTGTTTTACACTATGTAGTGGTTGTTTAGGTTTCCTGTTTTTCTTCTTACCAACACAATATTATGTAACATATTTTGTATATTATTTACCTGTATATGTATTAACCAGTAAATACATAGTTATTTCAGTCCATCCAAAGGTTGTCTGGTAGATATCACTGTCAGTGATAAGACTGCCATTGTACCCATTTAATCTTGTGTATTTGAGAGTTGTGTAACTTATTTGGTGGACAATAAAGTTTATTCTATTATATTCTATAGAGCACAAAGGACTGTATAAACTAGCAAGGTTTTCTTCTGAGTCTTTTTGGAAAGATAAATATAACACGACATCAATATTTTTCAATAAAAAAAAAAACTAAAAAAGGAACTGAAATGTGAAGTTTCACCAATAAAAAAATCTGGAAGATTGAGAATAAAAGTAAGTAAATAGAATCTTCATTTTTAAATATGCACTTAAGACACAATTTAAAAGTTAAGCAAGTTACATTCCGCCATCATAGCCACAAGATCCGCCGCTTTAGTGACTCCGGAAATGTGATCGAATCGAAACTCATCATTTATTCTAAATTTGCAAACCTAAGACACATTTTGTCAAAGGGAAAGTGTTTATAAATATTGCCTCAAAGCAGATAATCTCATCATTTGGAGTGTGTATGGGAAAACGAAGATGTCAATCGTGCTGGTCAGTCCCTTTAGATATTAAAAAAAAGTTATAGTTATGTGTTAGTGAAGTTTAAAGTTAGTGTTGTGCATTCTACTGTGATTTAACAAGTTGTGTTATTGTTGTAGGTTTTTATAGTGGCCAGCTTGGTATTGGCAGATGCTGATTATCAATACAAGGCACCGGGTGCAACCTTCGGTTTACCTGGTCCACAGCCAGCTAACTTCCAACCAGGACATGGCTCACAGCATCATGCCACATTACGAAACGAGAATGACATACCGTTATCGCACTCGATATCTTATAAGAATTACGTTTATTTGAAGCAAGATAATGGGCACAATCACGGAAATTATGGAAGTGTAAACCATGGAACTAGTAGCGGTGGTTTTTCTGCACCCAGCGTACAACCCGCTGCTGGTTACACTTCAAATAATGGTTATGTGAATACAGGCTATGCGCAAAGCTTAACACCTTCTCCGACTTTGAATTTGAACAATAATTACGCTCAGAATTATGCATCAGTTAATACTCATTTCAACAGGGGCCATGGTCAAAGTTTTTTGCCAGTTGCAAGTGGCAATGGAAACAGTGGTTATACAAAGACTTCATCACTTTCTGACTCTAATTCAAATATTGGTTACGTGCAAAATTCAGGATCTACTACCAGTGGTAACCTGAATACAGGTTATACACAATCCTCATCAGTGTCTGCTACTACTCATACAAACAATGGTTACTCGCAGACGTTTGTACCAACTGTCAGTAACAATTTTAATAGTGGAAATGTACAGACTGTTGCATCTTCTGCCAGTGCCCAATTAAATACTGGTTATTCAAATGGCTGGGTCCCATCCTCCAATTCGGGTGCAAGCCACGGATTTGCGAATGCAGGCATTTCATCTGCTAGTTCCAATTTAAATTCTGGTAACACACCCACTTTAACAGCATCGGGCGTTGCAAGTTTGAGCAATGGTTATTTAACCTCATCTGCTAGTGCTTCTCTGAATACTGGTTATTCTCACACCTCAGCACCATCAGGAACAGTCAGCTTCAGTAATAGTTATGCTCAGGTATCTGTACCATCCGCTAGCGGAAACGAAATTAGTAGCTATTCTCAGGCTACAGCAACATCTGGCAGTCCTAATTTAAGTAACGGCTATTCCCAAACAACAGTTCCATTAGGCAGTAATAGTTATTCCCAGTCATCAGTCCCATCAGGTAGTTCTGGTTATTCCCAGGCATCAGTCCTATCAGGCAGTAATAGTTATTTCCAGTCCTCAGATCAATCTAGTAGTTCTGGTTATTCTCAGACATCTGTGCCATCAGGTAGTTCTGGTTATTCTCAGACATCAGCTCCATCAAGTGGTTATGGTTATCTCCAGACATCTGTTCCATTAGGTAGTTCAAGTTATTCCCAGACATCAGTTTCATCAGGTAGTTCTGGTTACTCCCAAACATCAACCCCATCAAGTAGTTTTGATTATTCCCAGACATCAGTTCCATTAGGTAGTTCTGGTTATTCCCAGACATCAGTTTCATCAGGTAGTTCTGGTTTTTCCCAGACATCAGTTCCATTAGGTAGTTCTGGTTACTCCCAAACATCAGCCCCATCAAGTAGTTTTGGTTATTCCCAGACATCAGTTTCATCAGGTAGTTCTGGTTATTCCCAGACATCAGTTCCATCAGGTAGTTCTGGTTATTCCCAGACATCAGTTCCATCAGGTAGTTCTGGTTATTCCCAGACATCAGTTCCATCAGGTAGTTCTGGTTATTCCCAGACATCAGTTCCATCAGGTAGTGGTAATTTGGATAATGGCTACACGCAGACCCTAGCCCCATATCCTAGTACTTCCAGTACAAGCAATAGTTACGCTCAAACTTCGGTATCATCCGCTAATGATAATTTTAATAACGGCTATTCACATATACTTGTCCCATATTCCAGCTCATCTAGTACAAGAAATAGTTACGCCCAAACTTCTGCTGGTGGCAGTTTAAATACCGGGCACTCATCTTTACCACAATCCGGTAGTGTTAGTTCAAGTAATGTAGGTTATTCCGGAACTTCAGTACAAACAGCTATTACTAGAAACAATAACTACAATGGAGGCTATTCTCATTCCCTTTCATCTGGTACTGCAAGCACAAGCAATGGATTCGCTACGCCATCTGCTGGTTCTGCTTTGAACACAGGATATTCTCAGTCAGCTACTTCCAATTTGAATACTGGATATTCACAAAGTTTATCTGATAGTGGAAGTATCAACAGTGGTTATAGTCAGCAATCTGTACACCAGCTTGGAACTCAACTAAATACTGCTTATGGACCACCAGTCAGTTCTTCGCTGAATAATGCTTATGCTCAGACCTCCACAACACCTTTAAAAGTTAATCTTAATCCAACATTAACGTTTGATGCTTCTACAAATAGTGGTAATATTCAAAAATCAACAGGATCTGCCATTTTGAACACCGGTTTTACGCAAATAGGTCCTAATAACAATTTCAATGGAAATGCCAATACGGTTAGTGTGCCTAGCAGTGTCCCAGTAACTCCAGCGGTGATAAAGCACATCTATTTCCATGTCCCTCCACCAGACATAGAAGAACAGAAAGCGATTCCACCATCTCCACCTCCGAAGAAGAACTACAAGATTCTGTTTATAAAAGTGCCGTCGCAAGAATCTAAATCCAACTTGGCCCGTCTGAAGCAACTAGCTGAAGAGAGTAATGCTGCGGCTTCAGTTGACCATAAGACTTTGATATACGTGTTGGTGAAGAACCCGGAGACTCAGCAACCAGTGGTAATTCCGAAGCGGACTCCGTCAGAGCACGAGGTGTTCTTTGTAAAGTACAACGGCAATCCTCTGGATATAGCCGCGGAAGTCAACGATGAATTGGATAAATCGGGCGCAGTGCAAAGTATTGTGCCTTTACAGCCAGGATTAGTGAACGGAAACCAGTGAAACAATGAGAGGTCTGGTGTAATTTTAAAGTCATTATTATTGTTGTGTTATTGACGAAGCGATTCCTTTAAAATAACTAATTGTTGTGTATGTAAAAATAGACCACAGTGATTGTTTTGTTTATCAAAGTCAACTTCTTTCTGCTATTTACTTCGATAACACTGTTTCTTACCATCCATTTTATTAAATCATTCAAACATGTTTTCTGTGATGATGCCAAAATGAGTAAGTGTTAGGTTTTATGTTACTGTGAATAATTAAGATAAATCATATATTATATATGTTTTGTACTCCATGAATTCATTCCGCATTTTCGGTCAAAGATATGTCATGAATGTGATTAATGACTAAGACAATGATTAATGGGTCCCAAATGTATGTAAGATATTTTAATATTATTTCATTTTTAATTACTATGTCAGCTATTATGTTGTGCCTTTACGCGAAAATGCGCCGAGCGAATTGCTATAATTTTTCTTTTATGATAGTACATGGTCTCTAATCTTGTACATTATAATGATTTATTCGCATCATACAAACAATGAGATTTTATATAATATATAGGACGACTGTTAAAATGAATCCAGATTTGGCCAAAGTTCGTGTTAAGTTAATTAAGTAATTTATTAGATACTAATGAAAATAAATATTATGAAGAGAATGTGATCTGTTGTCCATTTTTCATGTATCCGAGTTTGTATTTGATAGTTTGTGTTTGAAGTTATCTAAGATGAGATCTGATTTTCAGTAGTTCTAGTCGGAAAGGTAAACAAATGCATTGTTATAACTTTGTTAAAGGTGGAATTGTGTAGGCTGGTTGTTGGTTCGTGTACGCATCAACGCGTGACACGCCCCGATTCACGAACAGAATACTCAACAAAGTTTGTTCGACACATATTGCAACGATGTGCATGGAACCGTAAACTGTTTAAATATTTTTTTATGTAAGAAATCCAAAACTATGTCTAGATAATGTTGGCATGATTGTGATCAAACTAGTTTGTATACCATCAATGTGTATAAATGTAAATTCCTTACATTTAGTTACGTAAGTGAATTATGTAATAGTTATGTGAAATCCAACCATCGGTATCGCAATAAACGAACAAAATTAGATAATTTAAGTTAATGGATTGTTTACATTGCGTTTTTGTATACATAAATATTAATGTTACCGTGTGAAGTTTTATCGACCGTGACAGGATTTGAATAGTTCCCAAACCTTACGTTCAATGCCACAACTAATGGAAATAATGGTCCAATAGTGAGTTAGTAATTTCTTTAATATTATAGATGTTTAAATTTCGTTTAATACTGATAAAAATAGGGAGCTATTTTTTTTAGTAACATGTTCTTTTCAACGATGTTAAAAGAAAAATGAAGCTGTGTATCGGCCTGCCTGCAGCTCTTATATGCGTCAATGCTGCCTAGCGAACGTACCGCCCCTTCCTTATCTCGGCGTTTTTATAGTTCTTCTTCATTTATTAAGGCAACCTGACGGAGATTAAAGCTACTTTCGAATTGATTAGGAACTTTACTGCCCTGGTTTATGCCGGCGGAACATTTTATGTCAATTTATGTTGAAAGTTATGTTTTTTTTACTGTTTGTATAATTGAAGTTGTTTTAAGTTACTATGAGTGTATTAATGAAGGTTTTTTTGTTTTTGTAACATTGTAATCAGGTCTGAAAGCATTGTGACATAGTCCTTGCTTAACTGAGTACATATTGGATATTGGGTTAAACTAAGCAAATGTCCAACGTTAAACAGAGTACCGCGCTCTCGACTATTTCAAGTCCTGTCAATAAGCTCGCTTAATGAGTCTGAAAAGCGATGTGCAATTTCACACACAATTGTGTCAATGGGTGTGATAATGAAACATGAATTGTGATCAATGTTATAAATATCACAGCTTTATAGTAATACTAGCGACCCCGGCTGACGTTATGCTGTCCGAAAGCCGACTATTTGACCGAAAAAAAAAATAGAAAAACCGATTGTAGCGCAAACTACCGGGTCGAATTGTATTTTCAAACCTTCCAGGGATCCACTTCAATATGTATAATTTATACACTAAATTTCCGATCCATTTAGCTGTGTAGGAGGAGTTAGGTGAGAAAGACACCAACATAAAAAATATTACATAAAGACAAACAACGAAAAGGAAGGTGAAGAAGATTGTAGAAAACGCTATAGGTATTTTTGTAGGAGAATTTTCAACAATGGAAGTTTCAAGTGGACACGTTTGGAGCGCCGAGAATGCCAAAACCAATAAAGCCAGACGCGTCATGCCATAGCTGTTACATTACGTGGGGCAGTCGACTTTTTATTCCCAGACGCGACGTCGTCATTCCCGTTGTCCCAGTTACATAAACCTACTGTAAAAAATGGCACATCGTTATTGTGAATAAGTTTAACTTTGTATGCACCAGTTTTTCCAGTCTCATCTTAGTCACTGTTCAGCTTTTTTTACTCATTTTACTTGATAAACTTTATATTAACTTGCAATGTTTGAATGCTTGTTTAGGGGACCTAATTATTGCAAATGAATTTTGAAACGGACTTCTAAACAATTGAAATGAAATTTTGCAGACAGGTTCAGTTTGAAGGATATATAAGGTAGTAGCTATACTATGATTTTTTATTAGATGGAGTAAAGTGACAGCTATAACAATGGTGGGCATTGTCCACTGCTGTCATTTTGGTTCATCTAATTAAAAGTCATGGTATAAGTAATGTCATTAACAATTATATTATTATTTGTGTAAGTAGTTGACTTATTTTTTTTTAATTATTTGTGTCAAATAGTAATTTTATCTAGGTAATATCATAAACAGATTTTTTTTTTCAAAATTAAGTAAGTTAGAAATACAAGTAACAAAATAAGGATGCAAGCCACAAATATGTCAAACAGCATATCTGTGATGTAAGCACTGAATAGTGACGTCACTGCCATTAAGTTACGTGTGTACAAAAGAGATAGCGAGATGTCCCCACCACGCCCCTCTCTTTTTCAACCTTTGAAATGCTAATTGCTGCTCCATTTAGCCACTTTTGATGGTGCTTTCAGAAAAAGATTTCGTGTTATTTGTTGTTTAACGTAAAATATTGTACAAAAATAATTACCAGTATACTACTCATATTGAGGGTTCTTTCCAAATAAAAACATAAAATATAAAATGTTTATAAATGTGAAAGTAACTTGATCTATCTGTTACGCTTTCACGGTTAAACTCCTTAATCAATTTCGTTGAAAGTTGCTGAGTAAACTTGAACCCCAAGAAAGGACATGCGTGTTTTATCCAAGTTCGACTGCGACTTCACGTTTACTGACGGACATTAACTTGGAAGAAGTAGCGCGAATAGCTAGTGAGGTATAAAGGCAACCTGCATGAAATAATCATGGGGTGGTCGTAAGTCGTAAACAAATTGGATTTAGTGGCCGCCGGGACTGACCTTTGCCAAACAAACGGAAATTACATCCTTATCTCTTTCATCTCGGCCTATTAATTCGACGTGTAGGTACCCACTTGGCACTAAATATAGCCACTGCCGTGCGTTCTCTTTGTGCAAATCGACCCCAAACAAATGTGGTGATTTTCTGACTAAATGATGTTTCAAGTAAAGGTCTTGTTATTATTAATGGTGGTTTATTGTAAGTACTAACAACGACCTACCACTAGTTTATTAGAACAAACCATCAATAATAAAAAGAAAATAACGACATTAAATAAATGATAAATCTATATATCACTACATAGTATAAAACATAGTCGCTTTCCGCTGTCTGTCCCTATGTATGATCTTTGAAACTACGTAACGGATTATGATGCAGTTTTTTTTAATAGATAAAGTGATTCAAGAGGATGGGTTATATACATGCATAATATATTTAATATAACCATTGCACCTGTGCGAAGCTGGGGCGAATCGCTAGTAATTGTATAAAAGCGAAATACCACTCACTGATTACACCTACGAACTTAAAATTTGGCAAGTAGGTTCCTTATAGCGTGTAGACATCCAATAAGAAAGGATTTTTATGAAACTTCACACTAAGGGGGTAAAACGGGGTTTGGAAGTTTGTATGGTGAAACCGACTTTCATGCGGGCGAAGCCGCTAGCAGGAGCTAGTAGATAAATAAATAAATATTAGCAGTAGCAATGTTTTTGTGCTGTGGATTAATTTCACATTACGTGATACAGTTGTAATGTAATAGTGTTGTTATTAGTGCAATGATGATAATATAATGTGGTTCAATGTCACAAATGTAATCAGTTCTAAAAAGGCCACTTTTGTAGAATCATAATATGAATCCTATTTTTTTTATACGGCAATATTTACAAGGAATATGATTCTGATATGCAGTGAATTGAGTACGATTCGACTAATTTGTGCAACCATTTTACGAACATTAGAAGAATTGCTTATGATCTGCTAGGTATTCGGAATATGATTTGCTCTAGATGAATTGCTTATGTTACTTTTTTAGGCCTCAGTTCAGTATCTAATATTATGTAGAGATTAACTGAAAACGTAGTTCTGCCCTAGAAATTTATCAAAGAAAAAACCCTCTACCCATGAGGGTAGGAGGGTAAAAAATAGACTACGACCTATTCTCAGACCTACCAAATAAATAAAAAAATCATAAAAATCGTTCAACCTGTTTCTGAAGAGTACGATAACAAGCACTATAGTTATGACACGAGATTTTTATGTTTAAGATTTTACAAATTATATATATCTAATATATTTTGTGTACTAAAGATTTTGTCACCATTTGGATAGGAGTTTTCTAAACTACCTAGTTTTGGTTTCGTGGTAGCAAACGAGAGTACTGTGCATGGGGTTTTTGATTCGATTCCTGAGTTGGGCAGAAAGGGCTATTGGCTTTTTTTAATTAAGAATTAAATTTTTTTGGTTTTTATTTTACAAATACACAATTATATAAATTATATAAAACACTTACTAATTAAAACTATTAATTTAATAACACTAATTTTACTAGTGTTATTTTTGTATAAAATCTGTCAATAAAACACAAGTTTTGATTTCATAACTTGAATTTTACCGTATGAGAGAATAAAGTTATATTCTAGATAAACATAAGCTAGATTATTGTATTCGGGAAAAGCCGGAGAATTTTGAGATAAAATTATGGATATTATGGCAAGAACGCTCGACACTAATTCAGAAAGTTTTGTAGCAATTCATCGCCTGCCTTTTCTCAAGTTAGCTGGAAACTGCTTCTTTTCAACCCGGACGCAGCTAAATTCCAGTATTTTACATGAAAGACTGTCTATCTGACCTCCACAATTCAGGAACAGGGTTAACCTTAATCTTCATGACCCGTGATTTACTGGGACGCCATGACAGTGCTATCAGTTCGCGCTACCGAGAAAACGAATGCAGTTTTATGGTGGCCACTAGTTGGTCGCTTATGCAACCGTATATTTTTTTGCACCATGACTTGGCTATGCCGCGTTCCCAGTGAGGTGCGGCCCTAAGACGAGCATCAGAAGGAGCGGAAAGGGGTCGACTGTCGTTCAATACTTGACACCATCGAAGTGGGACATGCCCCAGGGGGCGCAGCAGTAAGGTACTAGGGGACTTTTATAAAGCCAAATAGAGTTTTGTTGTGACAAGTACGTAAGTCTGCGCTGCTGTCCACAAACTATAATGCCGTTAAAAATAAAAATATTGATATTATTTTACCTCAAACCATGCCTTTGTGGTTGCGGTGATACACAATAGTCTAGCTAAAAATCATTTATATAAGTACTTTTTCATTTGAAAATAAGAGTATCGACATCTTAGATAACTTACATGACATTAACAGGAATACCATTGTGATGAATTATCAGATTTATAATTTTAGTTATAATTACGCTAGAGAACCACTAGTGACACCCGAGGGATATAATAATTTTAAAGCATGAACCATAAGTAGTTAAACTCAATAAGGTAAGTAAACTAATGATAGCTTCTAAAGCTATCATTAGTTTCGTAAATCAATTTTGGAACACAAAGTCTAGATAAATGCCCAAGGACAAAAATTTACGAGCATTTATTAGGAATTTTGTTCACCTTTAATGTCACATACTAAGCCAAGTGTTTACACTTGGCTTAGTATACAGTATTATATACTGCCATAATAGTACATTTTGATACAAGTGCAGAAAGTTTGTCATTACGACCGAGGCGGAAATCTCACGAGCCGAAGGCGAGTTTGTTATGGAGCCGAGGGCTGCAGTGAAAAACTTGCACGTGTATCAAACGACGTTTTTTAATACACTTAAAGAAATACTTTCTCCGAAAATTACAAAGTATTTTTGTTCATTTTGTACCGAAGAAAATTTTTCAAACTTGTCATACATTTTGGTTTGATTTAGATGGCAGCAGGCTATCACAAGTATTTTTTTACCTTAATCACAATATCTGGCGGTGGCGGCGTAGCATCTAAAGAGAATTCTCTTCAAATCTTAATTTTTTTTTTTTCATAAAAAACACAAATAAATAGGTTAGATAATAGTATTTAACAGTTTTTTTTTATCCCGCGTTTAATCTTTGCAGGTTGAAGAAGAGGCAAAGGTATCAAACTTTGTTCATAAATAGAAATTCAAATATTTTTGAAATTAGAACGCCGGTAAATGTTAATTTGTTGGTAATAACAAATTATTGTGTAAGTAATCATGTTTGTTTATTATATTCTGTTCAAAAACACAATTGAAATTTTCATTAATATTAAAACCTTCAAAATATCCGCCTTTTTGCTTTAAAAAAAAAAATAATAAAAATTAAAAATAGGTAACGGCACTTGAACACATTCGCAAGAAGCTGCTAGATTCATCGCAGCGTTGATTTGGTGGATTCGTTTTTCAAAATAATTTTGGATATTTGTATGTATTTGTAAAAGTATGTATTTATATTTATTAGGTATTGTATTAGTTTTCTATTTGTTTTGTTTGTTTACCATTAAGTTCCACCCACTATGTTATGTCTCTGCACCACCCTAAGGTCGACTGGTAGAACATGCTTTGTACACTAGCGCATAAAGCTTTAATAAATAAATAATCACCCTTGACCATGACGAAATAAAAATGACAAAAGCTCTTGGTGTGATAAATTTAGAAAAAAGCACGCAGGTGATATACATGAAATTTCGAATCTAATTGTAGGCAGTTTTCGAGTACCTAAGTGTATTGAAAAATATATTATTATTTCACTTAAATTATTATTTGTATTACATTTTAAATGTTTATTGTATAAAACAAACAAGAAAAAAACATTTACACAAAAAGAAGGTTAACGGTATCGGTAATAGGGTTCAAGCTACGCCGCCGCGCTGCCGCCAGTCCGGGCCCAGAGAAAAGAACCTCCTAACAAAACGAGCCTTGTCCAGACGTAGGTATAGATTCCTGAACCAAACACTTGATCCAACCATCTATCGAATTTTCGGGCTCTGGGAAAGTATAAAAAACCATACTAGGGCCCTAGAACCAAGGCAATGAAGGAACGGGGTAGGTTTTTAGTCAGTAACAGTCTGACACTGTCTCCTGGTCCGCCCAAGGGTGCGGAGATATCATTTGATGATTTTACCTACCATATAAAAGAGCCACCTATCGAAAGCCTCTTAAGATGTTGATGGAGGTTTGTGGTTATTTAAAAATTGGTTGACACGACTATCGGTACAATGACTGGCCTGTTGGTCAAGTAGCTAGTGGCCCTGACTGCTATGCCGGAGGGCGTGGGTTCGATTCCCACCCAGGACAAATGTTTGTGTGATGAGCACGATCATTTGTTCTGTGTCTGGGTGTAATTTATCTATAATATGTATGTATTTAGAAATATATAAGTATGTTTATCAGTTGTCTAGTACCCATAACACAAGCTCTGCTTAGCTTGGGACTAGACGACGTTGTGTGATAGTTGTGGAAAAAAAAATGTTCGCTGAGTCCACAACCCACTTCTAGACAACCTCACGAGCAAGCAAGAGATATTTGATTTGCTTATCTTTTACGGCTTTCACAAGATTCTCGTCATGCGGGACGGTTATATTCACAATCATTGCATGCCTTTCGATTCGGTCCACCGCCACTATATCGGGCTTATTGGCTACAATATTAATGCCATTGTTGTGTCTGGTTTATTCCTGTCCTACCACTTAGGATCACTGGCTCGACAATGCACATGTACACAGTACTCTTCCTCCACACTCGGCCACAGCTTAGGCACACGAGACTGTGTATATATCGTGTCATTTCACATACACTACAGTTGTGTTATGTATTTATTTTACTAGTTTATCATATTCAGGACCGTACAAAAACACTACAACAGGTTATTCAAAACTTGAAAGGTCTTCTCGTTATAATTTGATTACAAAAACGCAACCACCTAATTCTTCTACATTACAATCCCACTAAATTTTCTAGTTGTCCATAAACTTGTGACGAGGGGTCGGTAGCAGTACATTTTGCCATCGGTGAGCTTCTTAGCCGCAATCTGACGGTCATGCTCACGGCGTATTGCGAGAAACCTATTGAATTGCTTAGTTCTGCCGTTTCTCTACTCATGTGGTTCTGGTGCGCCACGCTCGATAGTCATTGAGTAAATAATTGCATTTTACTAGGCCGCAACCTAGCCCGTAGGCTTCCAAACAGTTCAGTCAATGATGATGGACGAGAATGAGTTCAAAAGGTTATTATTATTAAATAGTGTATTTCATGACACTGAGAGAGTTGGTGCCCAGAAATGCACGACGGAGTCGCGGCAGACCAAGAAGGAGATGGCGGGACGACTTAGATGCTTTCCTTGGGAATTGGCAGGAAGTGGCTCCGATGGAGGGAGGGTTTTTGCCCAGCAGTGGGACAGTATGGGCTAGATATAATAATAATAACTTGACACTATGACCCACGCAAGCGGAGCAGTAACTAAAGTCGCGGGAGACAGTTAGTCGTTGATAAAATGTCGCAATTCAAGACAAACTGTAAATCCAATTCTGACAATAAAACATGAAAGTTTCCTTTTCTATAAATAAAATCCGTATAAAGCAGCATTGTTATTCGTATGAAATTTCATTTACATGTAAATTATTCGGAGTGGCCGTTCATCACAGCAAAGTCTGGAAAAATATATAGAAGATTTGTTCTGATTCTCTTACGAACAACTATTTTATGTTTGGGTCAAACTAAACGTTTCCGAGGATGTTTGGCTAGCTTTTTTTAGTCGTAAAGTAATGAGAGCTGTTCAATACACTTTTCCTTACTAGGTCTCATAACCACACAGGTTACTTTCAGCTTTTTTTGGAAAGAACTGGAATTGTCCAAGATTGGCTGAATATCTAAAAAAAAATTAAGAAGGATATTTGCTGTTTTATAGTTGTATCTCAACTTCTATGTTAGTAAACAGACGTAACTGATAAAGTTGTTTTATTCCTTAATAAATATCAGCCAGTTAAACCTTAAAATGTCTTTGACTCGATAAACATTAAACTCGATAAACACGATTAAATTTAAAACATTTTTATAATTTATGCATACATGGGCATTTATAACACACAGAAGCTAGTGTATTGGTCCAATTGGCCGTTCCTTAAGTATATGCACCGGCAAGAAACTCCATAGTTACTCCAAAGAGATGTATGTCAGCAAAACCATAGAGGCCCAGCAGTGGTGCTATTCTCTAAGAAAACGCAGCGCTGCCGCACCGACGAACATCCAAATAGGATACATGGAATTAACAATCCAAAATATAGGTGTATTAGGTTGACAATCCAATGTATCCTATTTGGGTGTTCGTCATTGCGGCAGCGCTGCGTTTTCATAGATAATAACACCACAGGGCCGAAGCCTACTGGGGCTATGGTTTCTCCGCAAGGGAACCCCGGGGTCCTGGGACACAAGGCAAGGAAGGAACAAAGGAATGAGTTTTCTGATTACTCACCTAAAAAAACCCAAGAAAATATATTATGGCAATTGTAACGTATTTCGTATGTTTGTTTTTGCATTGCATTACATCAGCCTTATAATGTTCCTACTGCTGGGACTCAGGCCTCTTCTCTAGGAGAGGGAATGGATTGTAATCCACCACGCGGGCCCAGCGCGGATTGGTGGATGTCACATGTCTTCGGTTCTAGGACATGCCGGTTTCCTCACGATTCCTTCACGGTTCCTTCACCGTTTTTGAGAGATGTGTGGAGTGGTGATGAAATAAATTACACAAAGTAATGCCCCTGGCTGGGTCTGAACACGCGACTTACAACTCGTAAACCGGGGCCGTTACCACTCGGCCACCACTGCTTTCTTTGTTTGTTTAAGATAAATCTTGCAAATCAATTTTAAAACAGTTATATATAACTGATTGAGCAAAAATTTAGAAAACATGCTCAGTTTGAATGACAATGCATGGTTAGCTAATTATAACGTCACTTATCTAAGTGATGTCAATTTAAATCCAATATAGCGATGTCCAGTGGTGCTATTCTCTAAGAAAACGCAGCGCTGCCGAACCGACGAACAGCCAAATAGGATACGTTGAATTAACAATCCAATATATAGGTTCATTAGGTTGACAATCCAATGTATCCTATTTGGGTGTTCGTCGTTGACGCAGCGCTGCGTTTTCATAGAGAATAACACCACTGAAGATGATGGTCTAGTTATTTTGAATGCGGGCCCGATGCTGTTAAAAGCGTTCGCAAATTAAGCATTCCTCTTAAGGAATACGGAATCAAAAACGTCAAAATAAATCCATTGCAGAGAATTTTTTAGAAGCTTTTATTTTTACAGTTTCTATAATAGATATTGGTGCTACCCACGTCAGGTACTAAAAATCACTAACATACTTTGTTCTCTCAATAGTTACGAGTAGCTGTAATCCCAAGAGCTCAAACAAACAACCTTGACTGAAGCTAAAGCTAAAAAACTAGCAAATGAACGTATTCGGCACTCCATTGCTTCAAATAAACTCTTGTTTAACTACCCTGTCGGCTGCCAGTGTTTGTTAATCGTTTAAACTCAACGAAACAGTTAAATGGTCCGTGGTTTAGATTAAAACCGTAAATAGATACTATAAAGCTAAGACTTAGGGCAGTTCTCAGCTTGCTCGGGATGAAAAAAAAAAAACTCTAGTGGAAAGCTTTCTATTTTGTTTACTAAGTGTACTTAAATAACAAATTATTGAACTCCTCCGAAATGCGTTAACCGATTTTTATAAAAAAACTGTGTATGGTTATCTAAGAATAGGTTGTCGGCTATTTTTGCCCCCTCCCCTCCTCCCACCTATTTTTTGTAATAATTGATTCTAGGCGTCCGTTCGCAAGGAGAAAAACGGACAAGAAACTTGTATTACTCTTTTTAACTAACGGGCTACGGGCAAAATTGCCCAAACGCATTAACTTTATCTATATTCGACGTTTTCTCTCCACAACATATTCCCCAAAAGTGTCCTGCTCCATGTTTTATAACCCATAAAATCTTTACTGGACCCTAGATAGATTTTACATTAAGGTAAACAGCATGTGACATCTTGAATGTAGCTTCTGAAAAGCTTTTAAAGTTTACTTTCGGAAAATCGTTTAAATCGAACTGTCTGAATATTTTCAGGGCGTATTTTCAATAGGTGTACCTAGCGGTTTTATTCACGTCTTTGATTTTAACCTTCTATTGGAGACTATATAAAATCACGCTTCTTTAATAGATAGGCAATTTTCCAAATCAAACCAGTAGTTCCTAAGATTAACCAAAGAAACTCTAACCCTTTATAATAATAGGTCTATTATAGGGTCTATGAAATTGCCGTTTTTTTTTAAAACGGGTTGTTTTGTAGTGTTATATCTGTGGATTGACTTGAAATTATAAGTTAAAATAAACTTTATATTAAAGGCACGTTATTTTTTTTTCGAAATTTGGTATTTATTGTTTTCTTTGTGTTTTGTATTTTCTGTAATAAGAAAAATAGACCTATTATTAGTCGGTAACTTTAGATTAAAAATATCGAAGCAGAAACGTCACTATTCTGTCCACATACTTTCCAATAAATCCAAAGCACGAAACTAAACCTTAACCTAAAACGGCGCATATCCAAAACAGATTCAAAGATTTAACATATTTGATGCTATGTTAGTAACTCAGGAACACGTGTTTCGCATATAAATCTTCGCTGAGATAGAAAAATAGGTATGCTTTCGCAATAAATCCAGCTTGTGGCTTGTTGCAGCCGAGCGAGCCACTTTTTATGCCCTCTATTTCTCTCTCTACTTCAAACTGTTAGCATTCCCTTCCCTACTTTATTTCAATTGATTTTACGCCTTAATTCCTAACCTTACTAGCTTCAGCCACAAAGTTTTGAATTAGAAAACTTTTGGTTGGAATCAAGAGTTTCAACCTGCGAACTTCAGTTCTGTTGGTTTTTTGTCGCAATTATCTCGTTGTTGTTGAAGTTTTATTGTCAACTATTGGCTCTAGGTAAGTTGAGCACAGAATGCTAGTTCTGTGCTAAGTGAGTCTAGCAAGAACATTTCAAAGAACAACACACTTTATTTGGTGCAGTCGTCGAATGGTATAACAGGGAATGTTCGTATTGTTTTGACCTGACTACAGCGCGCCACGAGGACAGATTGAAATGTGATATTTTGAATTGGAGTGCACTCAAAGTTATTGGAGTATTATATGGAATTGTTTACTCTCATACAGTTTTGATATTTTCAATCAATGTCCAAGTTTGTTGTTATATTGAATAGATCTCAGTGAGTGACGTAAATAATAAATTGATTGTTTGACGTTATGAAGTTACCGCGATACGACGTCCTCCACAGTTTATTGAAATTCTATCACTGATCGACATTGAGTTACGCAATAAAGAATAAAATTAAGTTATAAATAGATTCGAGTACATTACCGTTACTAATTCTATAAGTCACACTAGGCCTTAGGAAAGCAAAAATAGTAATTAACTACGAGTATTAACTTTTATTTTCAATTAAACATAGCTAATGCGATTCGCTATGGATATTAATAACGTTATGCAATTTCTTCCGGGTTCAAAACCGGCGCCATCGCATTTGAAGGTTCTTCAACAAAGAGTGTCAACGGAGCCGTAATAATTTACATCTTCAGGCCATATTTCAGTTTTGATAAGATATTTTTCACACCACCTGGTCGATAATACCCTTTTATATGTCTTACAACCATGACTTAAAGCAAATCATTCTGTCCCCAGGAAGATGATGTAGTGTGGCCGATCCCTAGGTAATAGTGAGATTTAAATTTGGAATGCCAAAAACCATTATTTTGAAAAAAAATATACGCCTGTGAATAAAAATGAATATGCTTCAAACAAAATAGACGTACATTCAAATATATAAACTCCCTTGCATGCTCGGGAGTAAATTATATCAATCCCTCACTGACGTTCGGGATTAAAAATTAGCAGTCTTCGTTTCGTTCGGAATTCAACATGCCGCCAGCGACTTAAAGACACTGTTTTATCCCTTAGTCACATAATCTGCTATTTGAAACTGCTTCTTCACCTCTTTTCATTTGAACCGGATTTCAAATTATACTGACAACCATATCTTTTCAAAATGGCCGTGTCACTTATGGTCTGTATCCGACTCTGTTTCTCTGTGGGAATACCTCCTTCTGAAACAGTTATTTTGAGTGTATTTAGAGACGACGAGCAATGACTAGCTCGTCGTCTGCTCGTCCGGTGGCCGTCCGGATCAAGTTAGAGTAGTCAACGTGCGTAATGTCTAAAAAGGAAGAAGAAGAATTTCTAAAAATGAAACCCGTGGTCCTAGAACGGAAAGCGCAAGTGAAGGACACAGGTGTGGTTTTAATCAGTAAAAGTGTGATACGCACTCCCGCTTCAATGACTTAAATAAACCTGAAAATGAAAAGGAATTTAAATTGCAACCATATATACACTTACATATACACCGTGAAATTTTGATCGTTATAAAAATAATAATAATCCTGTGGAGCGTCGATTCGGTACATGAAACACTATCGATTTGTAAAGATAAAATAAAAATGTAAAGTTGTTATTTTCTAAAACTCGTATTAATATAGGTACGCATGTATGAAATTAATTTCTTTAAGTAAACGAGTCAATGTCCTTGTACGGTGTAGAGTGTGGTTGAAAATTTTACAGAACGCTATTTTTTCTTCCTTCTAGTTACCTCTTTCGTATTATGAGGTTTTCGCTGCAATATTTGTTCTTATATTGTGTGTATCTGTGTTACACACAACATATAAATACACATGTTTTCTTTCTTCCTTTGATAGAACTAGTGTTAACAGTCACAGCACTCGTGTAAGTGCAGCAAATGGAAGATAATAGGATACTGTTAAAGTTTTGTTTGAGTTCCTTATGACAAGCGCGTGTCCGCGAATATCGACGAGAGTGAATGAGGCTAAAGACGTGACCCATGTACCTACTGACCTAATCCTAAATTGGCCTTGAAATAGGCGGACTTTGAATTTATTTAAGCTAACCCCTATACTAACTCTTTTACATGTGTTGCTTTAATCACAAATGGAACGTGTTTTTTACGGACAATCGTACAGTATGGTCGCTTAAAAATAAATAAAATATTATTATCTAATTTAAAGCCCTTGAATATACCACCTATGCATTTTACTAATAAACTTAAAACCTTAATACGATACTCACAGTATTTTTCGATTAAACAATACGAGCGATTGTCGGTAAATAGGAACATCCCATCCTCTATTATTAAAAACAAAGTCTGTAATTATATTTTAGAAAGTTAATGTGATTGTACCTCGTCAGTTCGAGGGACACCGATAGCGTACACAATAATTAACCAGATACTGGAACTTCAACAAAATTTTAAATCAGTAATACTGCAGTGGATTCCGTCACACATCGGGATTCATGGCCATGAAATGGTAGATTCGGTTGCAAAGCGAGCCTTTGTTGAGGGAATTCCGTTAAATGTAGTTCAAATTTTCACAGACAACTTTTGTCTAGTTAAAAAACATTGTCATGAATTGTGGAAACAATATCATGATGAGAGATCAAGAGAGAAAGGTATCTGGTACAACACCATCCAACTGAACCTTTAACTATACCTTGGATAGAAAATTATACACTCAACAGAAAAGACATTGTTAATGTTAAAATTCAAAGTTTGGCTTTGATGGAGCGTCATAGTCATTATAGTGACCAAGCTCCCTAATTTAGATTACAAAAAAAATGTGATTGTAAGAACTTACTCAATTCTGCAATTTTTATATGTAATATAATAATAATAGGGGTGGCAAGATCAAATAGGTTAGAAACGACTGCTCTACGTATATGTTCTATTATTCCATTTTCTGCGGTTTCATTCAAAATATTGCGCGGGTCTGTCCAGGTACTTCGTCAATATTCACCAACTGTGTCAGGGCACACGATTGACTACACGCTGCACTTTATCGAGATATCTCTCTACGAATATTCGTATGCATATATGGCCCTAGCTATTTCACACAGATTTGTTGTCGAGGCAAATTCCACGGTACTGCATTTTCTGAGATTAAAGTAGGTAGACTATGTATTCTAATGTCACTTTTTATCAGTGAAAAAATGTCCATTTATCGAACTGTACTTCCAGCCAGTGGTTTGCTTTTATGTATGTAAAAGGTAATCTGTGGTGCTATTCTCTAAGAAAACGCAGCTCTGCCGCAACGACGAACATCCAAATAGGATACATTAAAATAACAATCCAATGAATAAGTTCATTAGGTGGACAATCCAATGTATCCTATTAGGGTGTTCGTCGTTGAGGTAGCGCTGCGTTTTCTTAGAGAATAGCACCACAGATTACCTTTTACATACATAAAAGCAAAAAAACAAAAAAACAATTGTGCTTCTTTATGATATTAGAATAGGTGTTGCAGTAGATTGGAGTTCTTTTAATGATGATTTAGAATTTGCTTTTGTTGTCATATTTTTGTTGGTTGGCTTAACGTCGTAAAAATGTTAATAGATTTGCGTTAGTTCTTAACAACTCTTTCTATGTTTAATGCATGCCGTGGCAGCCTTTAATTAAGGCTACAATACACCGTTATTTTTTTGTAGTTTTAATCCCGCGGAGGATCGATTCGGTACATGATATACTATCGATTTGTTAAAATAAAATTAAAAAATAAAGTACTATTTTTCAACTCGAATTATTTTACGCATATGTACGAAATAAATTTCTTTAAGTAAACGTCAGCTGAGCGAGGTCAATGAACTGTAGGTAGTTAGTACGCAACGACCGACAACTACCTACAAGGTCATTGACTCGTTTACTTAAAAAAAACTGAAAAAAATTAACGGTCTATAAAATGTAAAAAATATCTTGTATCTTTAGCATGTGTATTTGTAATGATGGTATGTTGGTTGTCTTTAAATAAAATAAATAAATGACATCGAATTAGCTGTTAAATAATGTATCTCTGTAATAGTTAGTTAGGTTATAAAAAATCAGATAGAAACAAATAATATATTACTTGGATACATTAAAACCGTTGAAAGAAATTTAAGAGGCCCCCACCTATTTGTGGGACAGTATCTATAGGTTGAATATAATCTATATATATAAAAGCGAAATACCACACACTGATTAATCAAGAAATATCAGAATCTATAAAACCTACAAACTTAAAATTTGCCAGGTCCGCTAAGAACGGATTTTACGAAACTCAACCAGTAAGGGGGCGAGCCCAAGTCGACTACGGCGCGCACTGTTCCCGCGCGCCTCAAGGAGTTGTCAGCAAGCTGTAGGGGCCCAGCAGGGCCGAAGCCTACTAGGGCCAAGGGTTAGGTGAAAATGAACCCCAGGGCTCGAATGGAACAGGGTAGGTTTTTAGTCAGTAAGAGTCTGACATTATCCAACCCCACCCAAGGGCGGGATATGTCATTTGATGATTTTACATACCAAAAAAAAATAACCCTTAAGGAGGTAAACCAACTATCAGGCGGGCGAAGCAGCTGGCAGAAGCTAGTAATACATATAATATAAATATTTTTTCCATTTTCGCTATCTTCGAACTTAGAACTAGTTATTCATATTCTGTGCGGTAGTAGCCTGATATCTATACAATTGAAAATAAATATAAATCCTCACTACAAAATAGAGAATTGTATTCACATTTCTATTGGGATAAATTGAATTCTTGCTGGCGGTCGAATCGAAGAATCTTGAACTTCTTCAGAATTCCCATCCTTTACACATTATTGTGACAATTTTATTTTGCAAATATTTTCTTATAATTCAGTAACTATTGTGTCTGACCTATATTCTACCTGTTTGTGTAAAGTACTGTAAGGTAAGTAATATATATTTTAATATTAACTGGTGGAACTTGGCTTGGAACGTGGAACCGTAGAACACAAGGAGAAGTTCTCTTAAATACACTTATACATTAGTCTTCCAAATAACAAAATACTTAAAATATTTTATATTCACATTTGTACTCGTATTAATTTAGACTTAGAGTCTTAAATGCTGGTACTTTAATTTTTTAAAATTACTTGTATCTAGGGGATCGGTAGTTGAAATCCGAAATATAAGTTCTTCCTAGTTCGGATTCAGACGCTAAAACTTTTATATACGTATGTAGGTACATCATCTCACACCATACATTTATATAGTTGTAATTGTGCTCCCTAGTTCTCATCAGCCTTCTGAGTAAGAGTTTAGTTTCACTCTTGCTTTGATTTGAACACTGATAGAAGCAGGTATCTGCTGGACACGTTCGTTCTATAAATCATGCTAGCTCATTTATCAGGCCAGGTGTGCTATTCTCTAAGAAAACAGCCTAGAGCGTAGCGCTGGCTGCAGCGACGAAATGCAAATAGAAAGGTACATTGGATAACAATCCAATATATAGGTCCATTGGGTTGTTAATCATAGGTCGATTGGATTGTTAATCATAGGTACATTGTGCTGTTAATCATAGGTTCATTGGATTGTTAATCTTAGGTCCATTAGATTGTTAATCATAGGTCCATTGGATTTTTAATCATAGGTCTATTGTGTTGTTAATCATAGGTCCATTGTGTTGTTAATCATAGGTCCATTGTGTTGTTAATCATAGGTCCATTGTGTTGTTAATCAACAAGCCAATGGACCTATCCATTGGCTTGTTAATCATAGGTCCATTGGATCATATGTGCCTATTTGGATCTTGTCGCTGTGGCCAGCGGTGCGCTCAAGGCTGTTTTGTTACAGAATAGCACTGCAGGTCGAGGTCAAGAGCGGGCTAAATATCAAACCAGAAAAACTTTAAGGCTAGAGACTCACGAAACGATTTTCCACCGCGTCCGCCGAAGTAGAGGAAACCGCTGCTTTGTTTTTAATCTCACGAGACTGCAGTTTTCTGCGGTTACGTTGCAGTCGTGGTTGTGATTTTCGCCCGCAAATTTGGCGAGTAATTATCGATTTGCGGTTTCAAGACGGCCCGCCGGTGGAACGGGAGCCGCGAACGCGTAAAACACGTCGTGAAATGTGCTTTAATTTTTTACTTATATCTGCTATTGCAGAATTTCAGCAGCTGCGGCCTCGTCTGCAGGATTTTTCGAAAGAAAAATTTACAATTTTTGAATGCAAAGGGTGACCGCGAACCGTGGTGGGTTTTATATCTCTTAAAGTTGGACACTTCCTTTCGCTCCGCCCAGAGTGGGAAAAGCTATCGATTGACTTCCAACCCTAAAAAAGAAAATGAACTATTAGAACGGAACTTATTAAGCGTGTTTTTAAAACCGTCCGGCTTTCATCACGCATGCGGGGTGCTCAGCATGCGTAGCCCCCGCAAATTTCCTTTTTATTCAAGTATTTATTGTAATGCGTGGAGAAGGCACGCGTGGGCACGCGGGATTCGGGGCGTGATTCTGGGCAGCAGCCCCGCATACGGAGCAATTCCACCGATATTAAAAACGCCCTGAGTTTTTAATATTCACTCCTTTATTACACGTAAGTACATTATATGTAGGTAATGTTTTATGTGTATGAAAAATAACAAACCTGTACCTTTTAAGTCCTTCGTTTAAGTATTAAATTTACTGAACCTTGAGAGGCAGCTTAAATATAATTTAGGGTCGATTCTGTGTTTCAATCAAGAGTAAATTCTATCTCAATTACATTTGAGATGTGAGACAGGACGCGGCGTAATTTAATTTGGTACGTACTCAAGTGTTTTCGTTGGGCGTGCAGCATAAATAATAAAATAACATGTATTTGTAGTTTCTTTTTTAAGGTTTCGACGGAAAATAACATAAATCTGAAACTGTAAATTTTCAGTTAGGTCAGAACAAAAAACTTTTTCGATTCGGGAATTGAACTATTTAGAAATGTGTTTTTGTACGGAACCCTCAGCGTGCGATTCCGACTCGCACTAGCCCAGTTTTTGTTTTATTTTAGCTTAGTTGGTGGTTTTTTGTACTGATCCATACTAATATTAGGTACCTACATGTGACGTTCATCCCGCATCATATACATACTCGTATAACCTTTAATTATATCAAAGGTATATATATGTATATATGTATGCTGTGATAACATTTGGATGAGTTACCGTGACTAGAACGCAAAGAAACCTAAAAAAGGTGTCACAATTTTGAACCGTAAGGTAACCGGGTCTTTTTTGTTTGTGGTGTAAAGGTTGCAACATTACAAGCAAAAGCAAACGCATGCGGGCTGCGGGCGGTTTGGTCGATGTATTTAAACTTGTCACAGACGGAAAACCAGTATTTAATTTGTACCCAGTGAATGGTTATATCGTCAAGCTGGTATCGTTGCGGAGTTTCCATACCTAAAATGTCTTGGGGCCAAGGGTTAGGTGAAAATGAACCGAAATGGGCCCTGGATCAAAGGCAATGAATGGAACAGGGTAGGTTTTTAGTCAGTAAGAGTCTGACACTATCTCCGGCCCCACCAAGGGCGGGATTTGTCATTTGACGATTTTACCTACCATAAAAAAAACAAAAATGTCAGTTCAATTGTTTTGAACTAGCTAGGTGGTAACGTAATGAGAGGAGAAGGTTAAGAGGGAGAGGTAAAGGTGAATGAAGCGTTAAGTTAAGGGGGAGAGGTTAGAGAGGTGAAAAGTTAAGAGGGAGAGGTCAATAAATAAAGATATATGTGTCCTTGTCTTATTATAAAAATAAATTATATAAAAAACAAATATAGAGTTATAAAAAGTCAGTCAGAGGATATGGCGGGCAGAGGCCGCGAGGGCAATAGCTTTTTTTACCTTTACCTTTCCCTCTTACCTTTCAAAATTCTACCACTCACTCCATTGATATAAACAAAACAGTGGAAGATACGAGTACGTGACTTGCCTCTAGCGCGTGAACCGCTGAAATCAGGATAATTTATCCTAAATACATTCAGTCGCAATCGACGAGTGACGTAACGAGAGAGTGTTTCGCAAAAATATATATACACCGTTAAATTTTGGTCGTTTTAATCCCGTGGAGGATCGATTTGGTACATGAAACACTATCGATTTATAAAGATAAAATTAAAAAATAAAGTACTTTTTTTTTACACTCGAATTAATATACGCATGTACGAAATTAATTTCTTTAAGTAAACGAGTCAATGATCTTGTAGGGAGTTGTCGGTCGTTGTGTACACCTACCTACAGTTAATTGGCCTCGATCAGCTGACGTTCACTTAAAGAAATCAATTTCGTACATGCGTAAATTAATTCGAGTTTAAAAAAAAATACTTTATTTTTCATTTTTATCTTTACAAATCGATAGTGTTTCATGTACCGAATCGACCCTCCGCGGGATTAAAACGACCAAAATTTAACGGTGTATATTTTTTTTTAAGTGGGGTAACAGTTGTTAAAATGCCTTCGTACGCGTTTTATGCGTTGCAAAAATTATTCAAATAAAAAATAAAAACAAATCATATGGAATCACATTTCACTCATAAGTACATTTCTTACGATATTTCTAATTTCGTTTATTGTTTTGGTCGCCATTTTGCGAAACAAGATAGATGGAACCCACACCATTCACAATCGTAAACATTCGGTGGATATAGCGATTTAACTCGCACGACAGCGCCGGCTCATATCTCTGTCCTTCTCTATCAGTGAATGAACGTTTGCGACTGTGATAACACTGATCATAGATGTGTGAGTCCAGGTTTTCTGATTGGAATGTTAGCGCGTAACGTATCTGCCCTTATAATGTATCAATGTCTCACTCTCATAATATCTCATTACATTACAAGGTTAGTGTCTTGCTAAATTGCCCTGGTCGAAACCAGTCGGTGAGAAAGCTGTGGGATTTAGGAAATTACTCCGCTTGATCTTGCGAGCGACACTGGCCGACTTACAGACATAATACTCATTTATCTTCGGTTTAAGTTTCAAGAACATTTAGTTTAAATCGCCGATGCTTTAGACGTATATATGAAACATTACTCACTTATGTAGGTAGTTAAGTCTTGGTGACAGACGATCACGACCTACAACACAGCCTTTATTTGTTATTCGATTTGATTAAACTGACAATTAATGCCTTAATCATAATAAATTTGAGACACTTTCTTATATGTGTGAAATCATCCAATGACTTCTCCTGCTTCGGGGCGGAGCGGGAGGGTATGTCAAACTTTTACTCAGTAAAACCCACTCCTATATGTGCCTTCTTTGCCTTACGTGCCAGGACGCGTTTTCCTTCAGAAGCGAACCCATGGCCCCAATAGGTTTCCCTACAGTTTTGCTGACATCTCCTTGAGGCGAACGTGGGAAATTATGTGCCGAACGGTTAACTAACGACCGGACGGTGAGCTACCCAGTTCTCTAGCTCGCCATCCGCAAGCCCACGCCTATGGTTGCTAGAAATCAGGGTCAGGAGCCCAGCGGCTGGGGTGTGAGGAAGTCCGTTCCCTCACGCGCGCGGTCGTCTCCTTCGCTAGCGTAACTGCTTTGCAGAAGGAGAGAAGAGGTAGGCGGTCGCCTACGATTCCAAAATTTAAGACACATAAAAATATAAATATAAGACACAATAGTATGGCGTCGATGTTGCAGAATCATGCCAACACGCAATGATTCGCATTTCTTAAAAATATTTTAAACATAAAATGGATCAAGTTGAAGTATTAGATCGGTTACTTGGCAGTCAATAATAAAAAAAGGAGAATGGTAGAACATTACAAAGCAAAAAAATCTGAATTATGGATCGGCGTAAGAATTAATTCTAACGGTTTCATGTGAAAAATATTCAAAGCATTCTTCTTTATGTTACATTGCATATTTTTATTTGTTCAAGTTCATGTTGTAAGTTATAGTCCTATCTGAAAGATATCAGAGGTTTTCTCATGGGAAGTTATTTTAATGTAATGGAAAAGAGAATACTATCGGTTGCCTCCTTGGCCTTAATGTTTTAAATACTTTAATTTTATACAATTTCATAGGTAAGACAGTGAGGCTTTGGGGAAACTATTATACAGACTCTTCAGGGATGTGCCGTAACAGGCGTTGAACAGAGGGACTCCGGAAGGGTCTTTGAGACGTAACAGTGTTCTTTTTTCCCTTTTACGCGCTGATGGTGGTTTTATCGAGGTCAAAATCCCACACTCCCCGGACTTATCCCCAAAGTTCGGGCGCCGTTTGAAGGCTTCCCCTCGACAACTGAAAAAAGGGCAGATAAAAACTAGCACACGTTTTTACTTTACTAAGCGTAATGCTACTTATTTAAAGAAGAGCGATGTACTGACCCAGTTAAGCCCTGGATAAAACAAGCGGAAAATTAATTAACTAGGACTTTAAATAGTTTAGGAGATGTCCCAGAAATTTATTTAAGGAAAACTTTTTTGGTTGTATCTAGAGCACGTTGGATGACGTTAATTTTTATATAGAACCTCAAATAGTCGTCTAGTACTTTTAATTTTGTAAGGAAACTTAAATATTGTCATACAAAGTCACTTCCATCTAGAGGTTGCAATCGAATATTCGAATATTTAAATTATTCGAATTCACTTTCCAAATTTATATTCGAATAGTAAATAATGATATATTCGAATAATATTCGAATAGCACAGAAAAAATATTTTAATGTTGGAAAATCAAAACTATCAAATTTTTGTAACCTCTACTCCCATGTATACAGAATATCTTTTTTTATAATTGATATAAACTCGTGCTTGACTGAAATCCGATGAAATCGTTGATGGTGAGACGCATTAGTTTATAAGGCTTATCTCTTCAAAAATATAAATTCAAAAATAAAGATAATATACCACAAAGTAATCGGTTGAGTTATAATTACTAGTGTTAAAATCAGAATCAAAATAACAACAATCAGAATCCCTGCTCTGTTCAAGTGATTTATTTTCAAGCTATTCAGATTAGTATGCTAGCGTAATAGATTAGTAACAAAACAATTAATCTATCATTATGGAACCTCCATAATGATAGATATGAAAAATCGTCCTCCGATATGTTTTTTTTTATGGTGGGTAAAAATCATCCAATGACATTTCCCGCCCTTGGGTGTTCCGGGAGATAGTGTCAGACTCTTACTGACTCACAAAACCACCCCATTCCTACGTTGCCTTTCATACCGGGGCCGAGCCTTCGTTTCAGAAGCCGACCCTTGGCCCCAGTAGGCTTCGACCCTGCCTGGGCTGCAGGCTGGGCATCTACGGTTTGCTGACAACTCCTTGAGGCGCGCGGGAACAGTGCGCGCCGGTCCGGTTACCGGACGGTCAGATAGCGAGCTACCCATTGCTCGCCGCCCGCAAGGCCGCGCCTTCAGTGGCCGGAAATCGGAATCGGAATCCCGACGGCGGCTGCGGCGTGAGCTCCGCCTCCGATAGGTGCTGTATTTATCAGCACATACGAGTATCGGAGGATAATTTTTCATATCGTTTCTTACATGATATTGTTAACTAAAGTGCAGTGTGCTCTTGGCGCATAAGCATAGCTTAATCAGCCTTTTAATGTTCCCACTGTTGGGACTTAGGCCTCCTCTCTAGGAGAGAGAATGAGCCATAATCCATCACGAGGGCCCAGTACAGGTTGGTGGATGTCACATGTCTTCAAATTTGTGGTTCTAGGACATGCCGGTTTCCTCACGATGTTTTCCTTCACCGTTTTGAGAACAGTGGTGAAGAAATAAATTACACCAAGTAATGCGCCTGGCAGGTTTTGAGCCCGCTACTTACAAGTCATAAGTTGGAGCGTCGGGGTTTTTATGTCATCTAATACTCGTAGCTCCCCCAATTTGACTGCAGCGAGGAGTGTTAGATTTTTACGGACTAAGACCCACCTTTGTTTCTTTAGCTACTTTGCGTTCCTGGGCCACGGTATCTTATTCGAACAATCCTGCAACCTTCGCCAGCTCGTGTGCAACTTTTGTTTTAAAATAATTATTTTGCTCGTAGACTTGGGTCAAATTGAACCCTAGCTGTAATATCTCACCGGTATAACTGCGACTATCACAACTGTCGTGATGTAAGCAAGTTCTTAATTGCTGACATAAATCGCGGACTAACATTAAACGTAGTTTCAGCACCATCTAAGATTACAACTCTTGTTATTACGAGTTTTGTTAAATGATGACCCACATGTAGTTAAGTTACAGTAGTATGACAGTTTACCTTTTAACGCTTTGTAGTGTCTTTCAAAACATCCGTAATCGGTAACTTGTTTATTATAAACATAACCAACAATCGTGTCTCATATTTGCAATCTGAGTTCCAGTTTAAGTTTGGCTACAGAAAGTGATGGTTTTCATATTTATAAATTCCCATGGAGCGCGTGAGTCTGGTTTACTTTATTATGCTAGAACTACACTGCGCACACGTGTGCCTCACACATCGATCTGGGCGCGTCGGTCTCCATACATTTTATATGGAAATTAGACTTGTAGAGCTACACTTGATCCACGCCACGCGACGTCGATCTAAGTACAAATCGGGCGTGTTACACGTGTGCGTCGGTCTAATGTAGTTCTAGCTTTATACGTCTTTGTGACGTCTAATTGCAGTGCATACATCAGGTTTATATAAAAAGCTCTATACTTCTTTACAGGTGATCGCATTTCTGGTTATATCCTTAATGAATTTTGCCATTCAAAGTTTTCCTATAGAGAATGGATTTTCGGTGAAGTTTAATCCGATTTCCCCTAAAGAGGAGCTTAGACCGAGAAAGTTCGGCGCATTATTTGCAAAAATTCCACAAGAATTTAAAGGCCAAGAGGAAATCAGGCGGGATGAAGTTTTCAATACAGTTTTGCTTCCACAGAAGCCCAATGTGCCATATGGATATTCGAATCAAGTAGTCAAATTACTTTTTCCTACTGAATATGTTGATAATAGAAATAGTAATGTTTTCACAAGATCGCTGGCAGAGTATTGGGCAGGTTTGAATTATTTGAACCTGCCAATAGCGAGGCAGCCCTTGGATAATTATAAGGTGTTAGTGGCTACTGCGCCCCCGAATGTGCACCTTGGTGGAGACGGTAAGCAGACGTATATATATGTTGTGTTTCCTGAAGATGGATCCACAGACAGTGGTGTTTACAATGTACCTGTGGTATACTTTGTCAATGAGAACTCTGGAAGAAAGCGTTCTATGAAGAACATAGATCCGGTACTGATTGTCGACAGCAATAGAACCGTTACAGGAATACGAAGTAAAGAAATTGAAAAGATCATCAGATTTAAGAATAAATTAGCAAACCACTTCAACTATCAGATAAAATATTAATAAGATTTAAGTTTATGCTAAGTGTATATTAATTAATAGTAGTAATAATAAATTTAAAATTATTGTTTAGTTGTTTCAGTTTTATTTGAATCGCTATTCTAATTTAGTTCTTTGAAAGAGATTCACTATGAAACACCAAGTTAATATCATTTTATTTTATTTTATAAATATACACGTAAAACTAACGCCTTTTTCCGATGTGGGTAGGTAAAACATGTGTATCAATCTACTGGGGTCACTCAAGCTTAACCGAAAAAACTGGTGGCAATGTTTTGTTTATTCAATGTACCTCACGAATTTACTAACAAGGTCCAATGTACCTAAACTATTTTGATAGAAAATACAATAAATAACCTCATCTAGCCGGCGGGCCCGCATTTGTAGAACGCTCAGAATACATACAAATAATACTGATGGTGACTTGTGCTGATATACTATCCGTCTAACCATCGCTAAGTTCATTTTTGCTTGCACTCGAAACGAAGAGTTCAAAGGTTTGGTTTGGCGCCGCGCCGCAGTTTTCAAGCGAAATTTTTTTGAAGTGATCAGGCAGAAATCACTGCGATGGTACCTCTCGATTCATGTATTTATTCTACAAGATTTTTAATAAAACAAAATATAAAGGAGTTAATTAATTTATTCAGGTAATGCCAGTTTCAATACTTACTAATTCAGTACTTAGCAAATATTTAATAAATTAGTAAGTATTAAATATAAATAGCACATAAAAAGTCCTATGTACTTGGAATACAGCATAAATAGTACATTGTTTTTGATACAAGTGCAGAAAGTTTATCATTGAGATTGAGGCGGAATTCGCACGAGCCGTAGGCGAGTGTGTTATGGCGCGCCCAGCCTGATACAACAAATAATTTTATTAGATTAAAATTGTGGCGGGGTGAGCACGCGCACTTTTCCGTACGAGTGCGGAAAACCGTCCATTGCGTGCCTAAACGCAGTGGGATAAGAACGGGTTTTCGAGTAAGTGTATTCAAAAAGTCCTTTGCGTTATTCCACAATCCAAATTCTCTCAGCTATTCAATCGTAAACATGTAACAAACATACACACACTCACAAACTTTCATCTTAATAATATTAGTGTGATTATGCAGTGCGCGATGATTTTCCGTTTAATTCATTATTTCCCAAGAGGACGCCGGTAGGTTTTTAGTCAGTAAGAGTCTGACACTACTTCGCGCTCCACCCAAGGGCGGGATTTGTCATTGGATGATTTTACCTACCGAAAAAAAAAAAAAAAGAGGACGCCGGCGTCCGCACACCTATTGTCTTTCTATTGTGTCTCTAATTACGGTATTCAACAGGTTAAATCAGTATTTGGTTTAACAGTTGAAACAAAATCGTCAAAAGATTCCCATAGCCATAGCCATTTTGTTCTTCGTAAGCAATGAGCTTTAGTGGCCTACACCATCGGGACAAATTCAATCACAGTTATCAATTTATAAGACTCCTTCTAATTTTTACATGTTAGGAACTCCCGATATTGATATAATATTATATAATGCATGTGAAACATTTGTTTTCTTGATGTTACTTAGTATTATCATTAATATTTTGACTTACTGCCAGACGTTACTATGCCCCCGTGACATTATTGGCGCACCGTTCAATCGACTTTAAATTTTCATACCTATTTTTACCAAAAGTTTATGAGAAAAAAAATGTTTTTTTTAGGAACAAACGTAATAAAAACGATTAAAGCCGGCCAAACCATTTTTTTATTTTTATTGATACCAACGCACAACACAAATGATATAAGTAGATATATAACTTTATTCATCACAAGTTTTTTTTTTTTTTTTTTAGTTTATGCCAGCGGCCTCGCCCGGGTGTAAATCGATTTCTCCATACAAACTTCCAACCCGTGTTTTACCCTCTTAGGGTAGAGTTTCGTAAAATCCGTTATAAACGGATGTCTACACCCTATAAGGAACCTACCTGGCAAATTTTAAGTTTGTAGGTTTTATAGTTCCTGAGATATCGTGATTAATCAGTGAGTGGTATTTCGCTTTTATATTTATAGATGAAATTAGCTATAGAGAAATCATGAAAAAAATTGTAATAATGAAGAATTCAAAGATAAACAATAACAATTGTGTAATGGTTTTTACACATCTATATACGAGTATATTACAAAGGCTCAAAAAAAAATAAATTCTTACTTAAGTTCTCATGCATGCATGAATTGAGAGGAATATTTTCACAAGGTGCGATCAGAATCGTTTTTATGTATTTCAAGCGTAAAACAGCCGGCTGAATGATGGAGGTAATGTATTGTTTCTATTGAAATAGTACATTGAATCTTGTAAATAAAATCATGAGGTACATTGAACAAACAAAGCTTTGGCACTTGTTTTGGTCTAGCTTAAGCGGCCCCGGTAGATTGATACACATGTAAGAAATTACAGAACACCATCTTAATGATCATTACGAAATCTTTTTACTTCGACGATACGGTTGGCGCAGTGGTTGAGCGATAGGCTGCTGGATTGCGTGTCGCGAGTTCGATCCCCACACGGAATAAATATTTGTATGACCTACAGATAAGTGTTTTACGTCTGGGTGTCTTGTGTAGTGAGTTTACAGAAATCAGAAGCGTTTATTTCAAATAGACCAATTACAGGCACTTTTGAATTGTCAAAATGTCGGTCAGACCGAAAAAAAATTAAGCTAAATTGCACTTTCCAAAGCGTAGATCTCTATGGAGAAGAACGTGCAAGAAACTCCATGGACACTCTTTTGAATCATATTATGAGTGGACAATCACGTTTGTGAACGCATCCTCGACACAGGAGTCATTCCCAGTGTGCATAGCATATATAAATTTATCGGGACTAATTTTAAAAATGTAAAAGTGACTTGTCTGTTTGCTACGCTTTCAAGGTTAAACTACTGAACCGATTTAGACGAAATTTGGTACAGAGTTAGCTTGGCCTCGACATTTCCGCGGCTTCGTCCGCTGGCATTATAAAGCTAGAGTTTGTAGGTTTGGTTGTAGAACTCAGGAACTACTGGTTTGAATTGTATTAGATGGCGCATTTATTGAAGAAGGCTATATAACACTCCACAACTATGTGGACTCGAAGCAGCAACCAAAGATACGAGCGTAACTGCGAGGAACATTTGAAAGGAAGATTCGGCCCCAGTTTGAAAGGCAACGAAGGATGAGGAGTGGGTTTTTAGTCAGTAAACGTCTGTCACTATCTCCCGCACCGCCCTAGGGTGCGGAGATGTCATTGGATGATTTTCCCATCGAAAAAGGGCACATAATTATTCGTCATTCGTCATTTTTATATTTTTTTCGACATTTTCTAAGTTGTTTCTAGGTTTTCAAGTATTGTAGTCAGGGAATCTAGACTGTATTTAAATACGACCTTATCAATGACGGTGGTATTTTCATCTAGTGGTTTGCAGTGTGTTCACAACGTGGAAGGCTCCTATTAAATAGTTATGTCAGATGGGTGACGAGACAGCTTGGTTAGTTTTGCGACCATCTTGCATCGCAAATCGTACGGCTTGACTGTTATCAATATTAATAACTGGCCCGGCGAACTTCGTACTGCCTTAAACATTTTAGCTGAACTGTCGAAGGACAACGCCATCTGCTGGCATTAGCCATTCCAACGTAACAGTTCTGGTAATCCAGAACCAACATAATTCATTTTGAGATGGTGTTGTGTTCGGTTTTTTTTTTCGTGAATTTTTCCTTACCTTTTAAACCTTCCCTAGGCTAACACAAGCCAGCTAAGTCCAGCTGTGTTCAAGTTTCAGCGAGACTAACGAACAGCTATTCATTTTTATATTATACACCACTATTTTTTAATTATGGTAAATACTTAAAGGGCTTATTAGAAAAGGTCTCGTTATTATTTAACTAAAATCTCAATGCATAATATTCATAAATAGCAAAGTTATGAGCGTTTGTTTATATCCCAAAATCTCACTCAATTTATGGAAACATTGTACAAGTTATTGTTTATGAATGAAAGAATGTCAATAAAAATGGAAAAACACTGCGCTTAGTATTTTCTAGTAGTAGTTGTTATGAATGATGATTCAATTATGAATTTACCAATAATGACAAATTTTTGTGGTCAATTTTGGGATTTCGTTTTTTGTACTTTTGACTACACAAATATGATCAGTAACGGGCACTGATTGAGCCCCATTTTTTTGTGCACTAATTAAAAAATAGGGGTGTATAAATAGATAGACGATTATGATCACACATAAAGTTCATAAAAACAATGTCGCTGGCCTTTTACAGAACGTAAAGTGAAAAATAAAGATGACATCTATAAGTGGACGTTGTGTCATTTTAATTATGACTGTTATTTTGGATAGTCCAAACATTAAAGCCAACGAAACGTCAATAACTTGACAAAGATATCGGTCAGCAGCGACCTTAATCTAAGTTGAAACAAGAAAGTTAAATTGTCGTTCAAGGTGTCAATGTAAAGTTGGATACAATGTCAGGTTGGAGTTGTTCCAGCTGTGAGAAATGCGTCAGCCGCTAAGTTCGTGAAGGTAGAGCAAGGCAACATGGTCGATACAGCCAGATGTGATGTAATGCCATTATAGCACCAACTGGCTTATCGATCTACTGCGTTTTGGGAACACATTTATTATGAGTACAGCTACGGAGTGGAATTCCCTGCCGGATTCTTTGTTTTCAGATAGCTGCAGCCTATGGGTCTTTAAGTTAAGAATGAACAAGTTACTTCCAGGTAAGCATGCTCCATGGTCGATATACCATCGCTTGCTATCAGGTGATATAGTGGTCAATCGCGAGCCTCATACTTATAATAAAAAATAGCATAATGATTAAAGTCATGCACATACAGGAAAACGAAAGGAAAATTCATTGATCAACAGCCATAATCGTGTTTATTGTGGTATTTTTTACAATGAATTAGTAAAATAATCATTTTTGTATGGACAAAAACAATTCAATTTATTTGGATCTCCAACAAAGGACACACAGACATAATAGAAATCATAACTACGCATGGGGTCCTTTAACATGTGAATTAGATAAAAGATAGAAAAATTAAAAACACAATTAAACATAAAAAAACATTCAGTTATATAATGTCCATGTTAAACCTGACTATATACGGGCAATACCGCAGCTTGTTACAAACTAGTCTTTAAGTAATTTTCAGAAGCCATCGCCTTAACAATTGCTATGTTATATGACCCGAATCAAATACTTCGAAGAAAATATGAAAATGGTTCGACGAGGGTCACTTTTATGTCATAACTGTTTATGTTGAACATTTGTTCTGTGAGCTTATTGTCCGTCTAGTCATCACGATCAAAAGATTTCTCGTCCAACGGCGTGGTTCCCTTACAATATTGAACAATATATTGCCTCTAACAATGCTTACCGTTCACGATAATATATCAATTTTCCCCAATAGATTCAACCGTGAGTTGTTATAATAATAAAGAATATTGAAGTTTCGCCGCTCGTGGTTTAAAACTGTGATCTTCAATTTAACTTGTATTCTCTATTGGGTTGACTCAGAGCCACCTATGTTAGACATGTATTCAATTTTATGAAGATGTTCGTCCGAAGTGGAAATGCTCTGAAACAGTCTGATCATATTATTAAAAGCCGCTTCGAGATATTTTGTATAGATGGCGCAGATCAATTGATTACGTATGCGAGACGCGATGTCGCCTTCTGAGATTTTATGTATACCATAAAAGATGATAGAAAAAAATAATCGTATATCGTGTAAAGATTTGAAATTTGTATCTTTTTTGTTTATGTGACTGCAACACGTGATTGTAGTCATTATAACAAACAACTTTTATTACGAACCAAACCTGAAATCGAAAAAAAAATCTACTGGTCAGTACATTTGTGTTCGTCCAACTGTTCAAAATTGTACTGAACTTGCTGATTATTTTTGCGATTTCAGGTTTGGTCCTATAGTAGAAGTTGTTTGTTATCATGACTATAATCACGTGTTTAAGTATCGGTCACTGATTACCAGTCCCCTATAAACAACTACTTGTTAAATTACTTAGTAATTATGTATAGATTGGCTATAGTTACTTTTGCGTATTTGATACAAACTACGAAAACTTATGTAGGTAGCTTTTTGGTTAATAAATTCAAAGCATCATATTTTATATATTTACATTAAGATCGAAAAGATTATGTAGAAAAGTTAAACGTGAAGAAATATTAGAAAAACATTTTTCTGGATTCTCTATAGCCGAATAATCTATGTTGTTTTCCAGCCATATACAGGCTGTTGATAAATCAACTAAGAAAAGAAAATGTTGTTAAGAAAGAATTGACAACCCCTCCTATGTAATTTTTTCTTTCGCATTTGATTTATTTATTTTTTGTTTACTAGTACGTTTTTGGATAAATAAACAGCTTATCCGAATCGATGTCGTGAAAACACGGTACCTAGTACCTAACTGTATTTTAATTACGGTGTAGTGATGGAAATATAATTATTTATACAGTCTAAACAAATAAAATATATAGGGTGACTGATAATTAGTGAACGATACTTAAACACATGATTGTAGTCATGATAACAAACAACTTTTACTATGGAACCAAACCTGAAATCGCGAAAAACATCTGACGAGTTCATTACATTTGACCAGTTAGGCGAACATTAATGTACTGAATATGGCAGATTTTTTTCGCGATTTCTGGTTTGACTCCATAGTAAAAGTTGTTTGTTATCATGACTACAATCACGTGTTTAAATATCGTTCACTAATTACCAGTCACCCTTTATATGCATGATGGTGGATATATATTTTATTTGTTGGTATGTGATGTACATACCACACATAAGAGACCGGATGTCACTATTTCCATGGAAAATAGATAGGCCTTTGGTATGGGACGATACTTGTGCCGATACTCATCTTCCTAGCTCGTCGTATTGGGCTGGTGCTGCCGCTGCGGCTGCGGAGAACCTCAATCGGCGGAAATATAATAACCCTGTTGGAGGTTTTATTTTAGTGAGTGCTCACAAATCGTATAAAGATTTGTCGAAACGTCTTGTTGACACTTCGCGTAACCCAAGGGCTGGCTTTGACCTTGGATAGAGGACTAGCTGCCAGTCTTTTGGGGGCAATACTAGTCGACAGTGATGAGATGTAGAAGAGTTTTTTGACGATGATACGATAGGATTTACATTTTATTTTTATTTTAGTGTAATTATTGTTTGTTAAGTATTATTTTGAATGTTAGTTTTAAGTGTATAAAGAAAATAATTATCTTTTACACGTCATAATATTTTACCAACCATTTGTAGCTTTATTTGGTTTTTTTTTTTTTTTTTTTGTGGTAGGTAAAATCATCCAATGACGAATCCCGCCCTTGGGTGGGGCGGGAAACAGTGTCAGACTTTTACTGACTAAAAACCTACCTTTCCATTCCTCGCCTTTGTCCCGGGGCCCGTGGTGACACTCTCGCATAACCTTTGGCCCCAGTAGGCTTCGGCCCTGCTGGACCCCTACAGTTTGCTGACAACTCCTTGAGGCGCGCGGGAACGGTGCGCGCCGTAGACGACCTGAGCTCGGACCGGTCTGTTACCGGACGGACGGACAGCGAGCTACCCATTGCCCACCGTCCGCGAGCCCGCGCCTACGGTGGCCGGAAATTGGGATCGGAAACCCGGCGGCGGCGGCGGCGTGTCCGCCTTTGCCTAATGCGGTCGGCCTCCTCCTTTACTAGCATTACTGCTTCGCAAAAGGAGGCGACTGCCTGCCACTTCTCCTCGCTCCGGATCATGGCTTGAACCAAGCCCCGGCGCGAGAGATCGCCGCCGATCGCCCCCACGAGGACACGGCGATGCTATTCCCAAGCGGGGCACACCTCGACTGTGTGCTCCACCGTGTCCACCGGGCGGTCCGCACAGTGGCGACACCCGGGCGTCGTCTCCGCACGAATCTTGTACAGGTACGGACCGAACTTGCCGTGTTCGGTCAGCACCTGCGCCAAACGGAAGGTGACGACGCCGTGGGGCCTTTCCAGCCACGCCTCAAAGAGGGGCCTTACCGCCTCGATCGTGGCGTGCCCAGCACGAGGTTGCGACAATCGCTCTCGCCATTTCACCATGAGATCCCGCCGGAGCTCTGACCGCCATGCCGCGACTTGTCGCGGCAGCGGAGTTTCGCCCCGACGTTGCATCTCCACGCGTAGGTCATGCATGTGTGCAAGGACTGTTGCCTCCAAATCCCACGGTGGTAGGCCAGCAAGGAGGCTCGCCGCTTCGCAGGACACCGTACGGTATCCGCGGATCATCCGGATGGCCATGACCCTCTGGCAGGCGGTTAGCCGGGCCGCCACTCGCTTACGTAGCGATGGCGCCCACACCGGCGCACCGTAAAGGGCCATGGACCGAACGATGCCTGCGTAGAGCCTCCGGCAGGAGGCGTCTGGACCCCCTAGGTTCGGCAGGAGCCGCTTGAGCGCAGCCCCAGTCGCATTCAACCTGGGAGCCAGACGTCGGAAGTGCTAGCTTTATTTGGTAAAAATCTTACATATTGGTTACTGATTTGCAGTTCTTAATTGAATTCGCTGTAGTGAACTTAGAAACTGCATACAAACGAGTGCCGCTTTTCATCCCCTTGAAGGTTGAATTTTCAAAAACTCTTTCTTAGTGCTTGCTTAGTTTGTAAACAGAAGCTTTGTGAAAAATTTCATGTTCCTAGAACCTGTAGTTTTTTACTGGCCTCTTGGTCTAGTGGTTAGTGGCCCTGACTGCTATGCCGGAGGTCGTGGGTTTGATTCCCACCCAGGACAAATGTTTGTGTGATGAGCACGATCATTTGTTCTTGTCTGGGTGTAAATTATCTATAATATGTATATATTTAGAAATATATAAGTATGTTTATCAGTTGTCTAGTAACTATAACACAAGCTCTGCTTAGCTTAGGACTAGACGACGTTGTGTGATAGTGTGTGTGATATGATGATATATGAGTTTTGGCCGTATGTTGTTATGTCAGTCAAGAAACTGACATATCAACATACAGACGAGACTTATATATATAGGTAATAAGTATCAGTTAGTAAAGCTCGTGCCAATACAAGAGAATAAAAACCTTAGAAAGAAGGTTCCGATAAAAAAAAATCCGTCGATTACTGAAGACGCCTACATCTAATATACCCTTACAATTGACGAATCACAGATGTCGATGTGAAAAAGTGACAAAATGACATTTCGAAATCCTATTTTAGTACAACGATTTTTTCGCCTTATTTGTCAAATTTTTATTATCCTCGAAGAAAAATGTCCGCCATAAAAGACTTCGGCAGTAAAATTCAGATCCTATAGGCGTTTGTACTTCGGAACGGTGGAGCAACCAAATTAAATTATTTGAAACTTTGACTATTTAAATTGGTGTCGTAAAATCTAATGGACGAATCATTCGACAAACTGAAGTCAGACTTATGATGAAGGTATTACCAAGTTTTGAAGAGAATCAACTTCAATAGATTAATTTAATAAAACGTAGAAGTATATGGGAGAAATACGAATGAAGTTTTTGACTTGAGTTTTAGATTTTCCGTGTCATTGAGGGTGTATTCTTTTTAGTTCCGTGACTGCCGATTGTTGGGTCCTGGGTATGATTTCCAGGTCTCGGAAAATTATTGCTGTAGTAAAAAGCACAAAATGTTTGCCACAGCAAAGAACAGCAACAGTGCAACGTTGAGGTACACGTCGCACTGTTGCCCGTGTTCAGTCTCCAATACCACACACACTCACACACTCACGCTACACACACACACACACACACACACTCACACTCACACTCTCACTCATGCACTTTGGTTGCACTAAAAGGTCTTTTGGATTCTAATCCAACTAACGAACTGTTTGCGGATGAATGAATAACTATAAAATTAAAATATTTAAAAAGCCCCTGACAGTCCTTGTCATCGATATAAAATGTATATAGAACTGATTGACACGAATCTAATGAGCCCATACTAGATGGGTTTACAAGTAGGCATTTCAAAGTTCCATCAACCACCTCCCAGTTCTAGCATCAGGTCCTTGTCATCATGAGAAATGTATAGCACTGGTTAAGGCGAATCTAATGAGCCCAAACTCGATAGGTTTAATAAGTTAATAAGCAATCCAGAGTTTTTACTTACGAGCTCCACCTTCAGACTAGCTAAATGGCAGATGGCCAGATTATACACGAGTATTTCAAATATTAGGTCACACATATGTTTAAAATAAAGTAAATACCCATTACGTGTTTAAAAACCCTACCGCAGTTAACAAACGAGCTGATAACCGTGAACACCTGCTCAGATCTTCATAAATTGTAGCTAAGAACCATCTCGATTACGTCTGCTTTCAAACAAAAAAACCGCATCAAAATCGGACCATTCGTGAAGGCGCTATGGTGCCACGGACAGACACACAGACTGACACTTCAAACTTATAACACCCCTCTTTTCCGTCAGGGCTTAAAAATGATTTTATTGGCATGTCAGAAGTACTGTGAGAGGGATTGATGTACGAGTAATTTTGTTTAGTTACTGTAATTGGTTGTTAGACAACCGTTCTAATTAATTGAGTAATTAATAATAATAAATAAGTCTAACAGGTTCTTGGACTAATATCGTGTTACCCTATTTCGTGGTGGTGAAGGCGAGATACGCAGCCGCTAATTATGTAAAATACTTGTACCTACAATGCGGTTCAAATTAAAATAGGATCGACTTAGCGCCATGTTGTGACGTCATAGCTGTCAAATCGAATCGGTAGAGTGAGCAAAATTTTTAGTTTTTATTTATGAATCATGCATGAAAAAGTTCAATCAGAATCTAGTTCTTCCGCTCATCTCTTCATCACTGTGTGAAGTGTCTGATTAGTGGTGAATTGAAGAAGGCAAATCATCAAGATTAAACAATAAGGATTTTTCTTCACTTACATTTAGGTAAAGACTGGGTTTAAAAAAGTTAAAAAAAACCGTTATTATTGCGCAAATAAATTTTCTTTGCAAACTGTACTTTTCAAGTAACATGTGATAGAGGTCATTGTCGTTCCTATTCCTGTTTGAATCGCATTGTTGGTACTCAGTTGTATCACTTGTATCCAGATCAATTGAAAGCCGACCTCTACACAGTTGAGAAAAACCCCACTACGACACTAGTGAGATATTCTGAAAATATTTTTTCAATACACTAACTCGAAAACCCGCTCTTATCCCACCTCTTGTAGGCACGCAATGAACTGTATACCGCACTAGTGCAGAAAAGGGAACGCGGTCGCCACCGCCGCAATTTTAATGTAGGTAATAAAATTGTTTATCGTATCGAGCTGGGTGCGCGTCGACCCACGTAAGTGTATTAAAAAACGTCGTTTGACACACGTGCAAATTTGTTACTGCAGCCCTCGGCTCCATAACACACTCACCTATGGCTCGTGCGAAATCCGTCTCGGTAGCGATGACATACCTTCTGCACTTGTATTTTAAAGCATACTATTTTTTTTATTTAACCTTTGTAACCTTTTGCTAGACTGCGATTCTACCTGATGGAAAACAGTGGTGCAATAGTAGATAGATAGTAGATGCACTAGTTTAGTGTGAGCCTTGCCTCGAAGACCACTTAAATTATAATTGGACGAGAAGACCGCAGCAGGCAAATTGTTCGCAGTCGACGAGGGGAAACGTTTATCTGGATCGTATAGGTTTCAAATAGTAGTAATACTGTGTAATATACTATTTTATCTAAGTTTTTGGGGACTGCAAGCGGTAGATAATTCCAAAATGCTCTTTAGAATTTCACGCTCTAACAGGCAATTACTTCTTATCAGTTTTTGAACGTCCAATGCAATGCCTTTGTTGTACTATGTTACTGGTACATTTTCTGCGACATTAAACCGTCTTGAAAGGACATCGCCATTTGCAGAAAAAATATGTTAAGCAAAAAGAAAATATAAGTTTTACCGAAACTTCGCAGATGTGATCGACCTCGATATTTAAAGACCATATAACTAAAAACAAAACATTTAATTTCAGGTAGATGATACACTAGTCACTAGTCTTTAAAAGGAAAAGAAGCGAGTATTGTGATTGAAAATACAATATTGCTATTTTTATAAAGTATTTTTCTTTTATATTAGTTTTCCATTTGTTTGTTTAACAATAAGTTGCATCTACTGTATTATGTTTCTGCACCACCCTAAGGTCGACTGGTAGAAAATGCCTGTGGCATTAAGTCCGCCTTTGTACAGTATTTACTTGAGCAAAAAGTTAAAAAAAAAAAAGTATATAAATTTAAAATCAGCATCAATTTTGCTTTTCAATAAAAAAAAAAAAACAGTTTGACATTTCATGCTTTTCGTGGACCGCATTTAAAGCCAGGTTCTATTCGTAAACATTTTGAACTTTTTTAAACCTCTAGAAATCCACAAATATAAAATGGAACACCATGAAATAATATTTCAAAATTGACCATATCAACCACCGGGCAAAAATCAAAACTTTTAACGTCGGCTCGATAAAAAAATCGCGGATCTGACCTTAACTTACGATTTAAAACGTGTATATTTACGAGATCACGTCACTGAAATATTTGAAAGTTCTAAAAAATAATAAAGCTGGTTTCTTAAAAGGGTCTGGCAGACACAAAAATCTTAAATAAGTAGTTATTATGTTTTTTTTTTTTAATAATAATAAAACCGCGATTACGGGGCAGCGAAGTTGACATAGACCCGCGCGGAGTTCATAAAAAATACCTACGTTGTGACTACAATACAACCAGCTCAATAAGCGGACCACAAGTTGACAGCCCCTGTTTTAGTTCCTTTTTACAGGGATGAGCCAGCCTCACAGAAAAAGTACACGTCTTTCTGGTCTACCCTAGAGCAGGAGAAACATGAAATGATTTGCCATCTCAAAAAAGGTTGCCCGCGAAATGCTTTTATTTTTTAAAGTTTTTTGCTTATTGCCAATTAAAAAAATAAATCACAAGTTATTTTGGAACATCCACCCAAAACTGTATTTTACATTAGTCTTTCGAATATATGCAATGAGATAGACGTATGAAGTTTCCATAACGTACCTAAGTAAGTATTTATAATTATGATCGCATAAGTAGGTTAAGAGGGGTTTTCTCTACTCGCCTATCGTCAACGTCGAGCATGTTTTAAAAGCTTATTGCTTCATCTATCTAACGCAATTTAATGTTTGAAGAAGAGGCAACGCGAAAAAAGAGAGATAACATTCGGTAATTCCGCGATTTACTCGAATATGTCACAAAACTTGTTCCAGGAAATGTGTCTTTATTTTAAAAACCTCTTAAAGTGTTCGAATTTCGATTAAATGTGCTGGCTTCTATAGATGTACTTTTTTATATTTTTAATATATGAGTACATTATGGAGGATCAAAGTTCACGTAATTTAGCAGATTTTCAGAGGTCTTTACTGTATTAGTTTTACACTTTATGTTTTGATTTCTATAGAAGCTTAGATAATATCCACAAGATATCTGTGTATCCAAAATATCTGGTAAAAGATGTGTAAATAAGATCATAATCACGTTAGAGCAGTTGTATGAAAATGTAGGTACCTCGGGTTGGCCACAATTAAGGAAATTTCATAATTTGGTAAATCTACATTAAAATGATCGTTAGTCTTAGATATATATATATATATATATATATATATATATATATATATATATATTCATTTAAACCTCATCTATTTGCAAAGATTACCTTTCTCTTTCCATTCATTCCATCCATTGAGTAGGTTTCTCTAAAGGAACCAGGGCGTATAGACAGCTCATTCTCAAGCAAATTTGAAAGCAAAAGGGGACGAGGGGACATTTTGGAATTCATTACCATGAAAATCGGCAGGTTTAATGGACTAGAAGCGTTTGAGCCTTCTCTCCTTGTCTCCGTTATTGTGTTTAATCCAAATAAATGGAAACAGAGAAATTACCAAATCTAAACTGAAAAAGGATTATATGCGTTGTTTGCTTGTATTACAGTTGCAAATTAAATGATTGATATCTCTATTTGTCTTTAGCAAAAGGAATTCCGAAACGAAAACGGTTTTCAAGTTTCGAATGTAATTTTCTGTCGTTGCAACCGCATTGATTGTGACGGATGTGGTCTTATAATGACTCCCGGACACAATAGAGCTGATATATTTTTGACAGATGCTTTGTCAAACTTATTAATTGATTGATGTATTTTAAAGGAGGTAGTGGACATTGAAGGATGGGTTAATGCATATTGCCAGTCTTTCAGACCTGCCCTGGATGGCTCACTTTTAAGTTGACTGATGGATGAAAACTCTTAGTAAACTCCATTTATTTTATTTGTTTTAACAAGAGGATAAGGATACGACAAAAGTAATTTCGATAGTAGGTTGTCAACCATTGATTGAAAACGTGATTGACGCTGATTGAAGTGACAGACAAACAAAGAGATTTAAAAAGATAGAATAGAGCGGACATCAGAAAAAATGTCTTAGAAAAACTGTCATCCAATTTCATCTAGCTTTCAATAGTAAACATGCTAATTAAATTTGTAATTTATATGTTTTTACGCTATTTCTATAACAATTTGCGAAAATTATTGAATTCTAATTGATTACAGAGTAAGTACGAAAATTATTTACGAAAATAAACTGAAATTAGGTCCAGTCGTCCACACTAGACTGAGCGACTTACTACCCCTAGGTAACAAGTCTCGGATTGCGATTTTGTTCGCTATGTCTTGTCTATTGGTAGTCCGCTTCTGTACCTATATGTGCATGAAGAGTAAATAAATATATATTTAATGTCGTTGCAGTCAAACAACTTTTTTTTATTACGTTTACTGAATACTATCAAAGATTCAAGTTCAAATAGAACTCTCTCTGTATTTCTATCTCATAGATTTAAGGTTGTGCAAAAGTTTTGCTTCTATTTTGGAGTACAATAAAGTTTATTTTATTAATAAAGTTTAGTCAACTTCGTAATCGCCGCCGCCGCCGGGATTCCGACCTCGATTTCCGGCCACCGTAGGCACGGGCTTGCGGACGGCGGGCAATGGGTAGTTCGCTGTTCGTCCGTCCGGTGACAGTCCGTACCGAGCCCAAGTCGTCGACGACGCGCACTGTTTCCGCGTGTCTCAACGAGTTGTCAGCAAACTGTAGGGGCCTAGCAGGGCCCAAGCCTGCTGGGGCCTAGGGTTAGGCGAAAGTGAACCCCAGGGCCCTGGAACAAAGGCACTGAAGGAACAGGGTAGGTCTTTAGTCAGTAAGAGTCTGACACTATCTCCCGCCCCCCCCAAGAGCGGGATTTGTCATTGGATGATTTTACATCACATAAAAAAAGCGATAGAATAAAAATTCTATTGTTGTTATTTTTTTACGAAGTTGTCTTTTAGTTTCAACTTTGTGTTTTTATGTATACTTTTTTAAGTGTGAATTCATAGAAGAATTTGCGTCATTACAATAGGAAAGATTTTGTTTTAAATTATGTACCTATAGTAGTTAAAGGTTTCGGTTAAATACTTGTAAATTATTAAAATGTTTAACCATGTCCTCCATGTCCATTGTCCTCATGTCAGAATGAACACAAAATGTTATATATTATGCATATACGTATTATGCATATTAGCTGCTACCTGTGGCTTCGCCTGTGTAATAATAGATAAGAAAACATACATTCAGTATAAAAAAATGTATTAGCTATTCCAGGTCATGGTCTAACCGTGCTCCAAATTTCATCGAAATCCGTTCAGCTTCGAGCGTAAAGAATTAATAAAAAAACTGATTTGAGTGTTCCTTCAGTTGCCCGCGATTTTTCGCAGGAACGGCGCCAACGCCTTTCGTGTGTGTGCAGGGACCGTTGCTGTGACTGTTGTAGCTGTGGCTGCCTGGTATGGAGACTCGCCGCCTAGCATGAGACTGAACGGTCTCTTCGTATCATTTGGATGGTTATAACCCGTTGGGATATGTTCAGTAGCCAGGCCTGTCGCTTCTGTAGTGTGTGGAGTCCCTTGATTGTAACCTAAACCTGTCCTCCGGCACGATAGGCAATGAAGGAACGGGGTAGGTTTTTAGTCAGTAAGAGTCTGACACTACTTCCCGCTCCGCCCAAGGGCGGGATTTGTCATTAGATGATTTTACTTACCATAAAAAAAAAACAACCCAAACCTGTCCCTTGGTTGTCCCTTGAGCACAAACCCGGCCTGTTCCAGTCTGGGCATCAAACGGCGGAAATGCTCCTCTGAGTTCGAGTTGTCGAGGATAAGTCTTAGGTTTTTTTTTTTTTTTTTTTTTTTTTTTTTTTTTGTGGTAGGTAAAATCATCCAATGACGAATCCCGCCCTTGGGTGGGGCGGGAAACAGTGTCAGACTTTTACTGACTAAAAACCTACCTTTCCATTCCTCGCCTTTGTCCCGGGGCCCGTGGTGACACTCTCGCATGACCTTTGGCCCCAGTAGGCTTCGGCCCTGCTGGACCCCTACAGTTTGCTGACAACTCCTTGAGGCGCGCGGGAACGGTGCGCGCCGTAGACGACCTGAGCTCGGACCGGTCTGTTACCGGACGGACGGACAGCGAGCTACCCATTGCCCACCGTCCGCGAGCCCGCGCCTACGGTGGCCGGAAATTGGGATCGGAAACCCGGCGGCGGCGGCGGCGTGTCCGCCTTTGCCTAAGGCGGTCGGCCTCCTCCTTTACTAGCATTACTGCTTCGCAGAAGGAGGCGACCGCCTGCCATTCCTCCTCGCTCCGGAGCATGGCTTGAACCAAGCCCCGGCGCGAGAGATCGCCGCCGATCGCCCCCACGAGGACACGGCGCTGCTCTTCCCAAGCGGGGCACACCTCGACTGTGTGCTCCACCGTGTCCACCGGGCGGTCCGCACAGTGGCGACACCCGGGCGTCGTCTCCGCACGAATCTTGTACAGGTACGGACCGAACTTGCCGTGCTCGGTCAGCACCTGCGCCAAACGGAAGGTGACGACGCCGTGGGGCCTTTCCAGCCACGCCTCAAAGAGGGGCCTTACCGCCTCGATCGTGGCGTGCCCAGCACGAGGTTGCGACAATCGCTCTCGCCATTTCACCATGAGATCCCGCCGGAGCTCTGTCCGCCATGCCGCGACTTGTCGCGGCAGCGGAGTTTCGCCCCGACGTTGCATCTCCACGCGTAGGTCATGCATGTGTGCAAGGACTGTTGCCTCCAAATCCCATGGTGGTAGGCCAGCAAGGAGGCTCGCCGCTTCGCAGGACACCGTACGGTATCCGCGGATCATCCGGATGGCCATGACCCTCTGGCAGGCGGTTAGCCGGGCCGCCACTCGCTTCCGTAGCGATGGCGCCCACACCGGCGCACCGTAAAGGGCCATGGACCGAACGATGCCTGCGTAGAGCCTCCGGCAGGAGGCGTCTGGACCCCCCAGGTTCGGCAGGAGCCGCTTGAGCGCAGCCCCAGTCGCATTCAATCTGGGAGCCAGACGTCGGAAATGCTCCTTGAAGTTCCACCGGCTGTCGAGGACGAGTCCCAGGTACTTCATCGTCGACCCGACGCCGATGTGAACTCCTCCTACCGTTAATTGGGAGCCCGGAGGTGGCGCGCTCCGAGGGCCGTGAAAACACATGGCCTCGGACTTGTGCAATGCCACCTCGAGTCCCAACTGCTGTATCCTCTCCACGACTGTCGCAACCCCGCGCGTCGCTAGTTCGACCGCCGCCTGGTACGACCGTCCCCGCGCCAGGACCAGCGTGTCGTCTGCGTAACAGACCACGCTGACCCCGTCGGGGAGGTCGGCGCGCAGCACGTAGTCGTACCCGATGTTCCACAAGGGCGGTCCTAGTACCGATCCCTGCGGAACACCGCACGACATCTCTCGCCGTTTCAGCTCCCCCTGATGACCGGGGTAGATGATGAACCTGTCCGACAGGTAGGCCTCGATCACCCGACAGAGGTAGTCGGGCACCCGGTGGTACCGGAGTGCCCCACCAATGCAACTCCAGGGCAGGGAGTTGAAGGCGTTGGCGATGTCCAGAGACACCGCCAAGACACACCTGCCCCGGGACACCGCATCCCCCGTCGTGAGGGCTCGCACGCGCATGATGGCGTCCACAGTGGAGCGCCTCCTGCGAAATCCGAACTGGCCGTCCGCAAGATCCGGCCCCTTCCGTGCCAGATGCACGACGAGGCGGTCTGCAATTACTCTTTCAAAGAGCTTGCCCACCTCGTCGAGCAGCACAATGGGCCGATACGCGGACGGAGAGTCCGCGGGGCGCCCCGGCTTCGCGATAAGGACCAGTTTCCCCGTCTTCCAGCGAAGCGGGAACTGGCCCCTCTCCATGCATGCGCTGAAGAGCCCTCTCAATCGAGACCCGAGTTCCTCCATGACCAGGACCCAGGCTTTTCCAGGCAAGCCATCGGGTCCTGGGGCGGTGTTCTTGGCACTCAGCCTTCGCACCGCCACTCTCATCTCCACCTCGGTCACCTCTGGAGCATTGTTGCCGTCGTTGCCGTCGTGGTCCGCATCGGACACCGCTGCTGGTGGCGGAGCCATAGGCGGGGGAGTATGCTCCCCTCGCGTAGGGAACAGAGCGCTCACCACACCCTCCACGAGCTGGGGCCGGAGACTCTGAGTCAGCGGGGGAGCCCATGGGCGGAGTTTCTCCATCACCATTTTGTATGGGCGTCCCCACGGATCGACGTTCAGAGACTCCAGCCACACGTTGCGGGCCTCGAGTTTGGCCCGCTTTATCTCCGCTCGGAGGGTGCGCTTTGCAGCTCTGTATCCCTCATACAGCTCCGCCTCTATGGCCTCCGCACCCGCTGGACGGGTGCGGCGCCTGCGGTGTCTAGTATACCGGCGTCGCGCAGCACTGCACGCATCGCGCAGTGCCGCAATCTCTGGCGACCACCAGTGTACTTGGCGCCGGGCACGTCCTGGCCGGACTCGGGGCATGGCCGCGTCGCATATTTGCGACATGGCCACCTGGAACCAGTCCGCCTCGACGTCGATGTCGACAGGCCTGTCCGGTGCTTGCACCCAGGCCTGGACTATCGCGGCTTCCTGGAGCAGGTCCCTGTCCAGCTGCCTCAGCGCCCAACGCGGACCACACGGGGTCTGTCGGACATAAGTCTTAGGTGGTCTGGCAAAGTTGAATTAGTATTATTGGCTTAGTTGGAATTGCCATCCAAAGATTACCTGCAGAACTGACAAGTTTGTCGTGCCTAGAAAGGCTCGGTTGCATTTGTTGCATGTGTTTATTTATTTATATTTATTATATACTTTATTGTACACCAATTTGATACATAGCTTAAAATATACAATGGGTGGCCTTATCGCTTTTTGTGATCTCTTCCAGGCAATCTGGAATGCAGGTTGGATTGTTTAGATAAGCCAGAAAATGTGTGGAAGATTGTCACTTTGTTATAAAAATTGTTGTATTGTCACCTGTCACCTATCAACTATATTGAATACGGGCTAGAAAGTTTACATCAACCGTCGATTTTCACATGACTTATTGGCATAGACGATAACACGAAGCAAAACTTGTACTATAAGAACTTTACCAAAATTCTTGACTCACAAATACCCACGAACTTGGTTAGAACTTTGAAATTGTAAAGAAGTTTAATGCTGGTTTGCTGAGAATGGATTCTTGGAATTCATCTTGGAGCAGCAGTTTTACACGTACGGGAATTAATCGTGAAAATAGTTTAAAAGTCGCCTACACATATTTTATGCAGAGAGAATTTCTTACTGTAAAATATGACGGTATTCTGTTTTATTCTGCAAAGGTTTTTCACATGAGAGAGCTAATAACTATCTACCTACTTAATCCTTTTGAGAATTTAAAACGAGAAACTGTTTTATTCAATTTGTTTCAGAATGATTGTGTTCAGGTAATGTTATTTTCAACGCACTTATTTGATTTGAAAACTTTTGAAAATTGCACTGCTTCTGTGTCAGTAACTCGGCATGATCACAATACAGTTATTTCACACACGTGCGCTTTACTTTGCATATATGCACGTTGTGAATATTAATGGTGTTAGGTAATAAATAAAGTATTTACCTTAAAAATATTTCTTTTAATATGCTTGGGCGATTTGGCAACTTCAAATTAGACTAATTCGTGTATGCGTTGTTCTCATTATTTGTGTCCCATCATGGGCATAAAGGTACGTACGTCAACAAATTTCTTTGTGATGTCCCCATTACAACTTGTCTATGGCCACTTTAAAATCGCTTTGTTACCTTTAATGGGGACACCATACCAACCCGCATTGAGCCGTGGTGGATTACGGCCTGTTCCCTCTTCTAGAGAGGAGGCCTGAATCCCAGCAGTGGGAACATTATAAGGCTGATGCGATGCGATGCGAATGGGGACACAGATGAAGGGGACAATGGGCGAACATGGCTTAATATACCTATGTTGTTGTTGATATGCGTGGGTATACTTCTCATACCTGAACACTTTACTAACTATTACGGAATTAAATTAAAGATTACTTAATGAAATTTTAAGAATTTATATAGTTTTCAGAGTTACATAGTACCGTTGTGATGTCATTATTTTAATACAGTAATATCTACCCAAAATGAAATGAAATTATTTGTAAATGCGGTCTCGTGTGTGTTACTGCAATGTTTGTTCAGTACATTTATCGTTTGGGTTTTCATTAAAGTTTATATATTATTGAAATTGAAAATATTTATTTTAGACAGTAATGATACAAGTCCATATTATGTTAGCAAGTACTTAGTACATACTTACTTACGACTAAAATTTCAGATCATTATTTTGGACATGCACGAGTGATCACTGCCTTTGGGTTTTATTCTCTTTACCTTTTGTCCAGGCGATATCACTTTGGAATGAGCTCCCTATGGACGTCAAGATGGCGACCAGCTAGTTTTCCTCTAAGGTGAAGGCACATGAACGTCGTGAACACATTTGCAAGAAGTTGGTAGAATCATCACAGCATTTATTGGCTGGATTGGTTTTTTTTTTATAATGATATTGCTTTATTATTGTATCTCTATCTATTTATTAAGTTGATTATCATGTGGTCGACTGCTGGAAAATTCCTAATTCCTTTGTACACTTGTACAGTGTTATTTTTATGAATCTATTTATCTGGGGACCCTGAGGTCCTGGACCTTTGGAAGGCGTACGAGGAGCCGAAACCAACTCGGAAAGGCCCTTTAGACACTTTTAATGGAACGTGGTACCAACCGACGGTTATTCCTCTATGCGCTATGCTAATGCACTCAAGGACAACCCCCGGTTGGGTAAAAACTATTGCAACATATGGAAAACAAAGACAATGGGGCTATGGTTTTTGGAGTCTTAAGTGGACTGGTTACCAAGAACTATGTTAAGACCATGGCCCCTGCCTGTACAATGTTATTAATACCCATCGATAAAAAGGCAGGGGGTGACTTGCACACTCAATAAATGGGCCCCAAAACGGCCGGTAACACGAAGTGACGTAGCAACAGGCACAGTGTTATTTATTAATTATTAGTGCATAAAATTTTAATAATAAATAAACACTGGTTCCAAATTTGGCTGTCCACTTTATTCGACACCATATCCAGAAGAGTGTTAGTGCTACTATTTACCCACGACCACATCCATCATGATACACTTACCGACGAAGTCCATTATGAAAACCCACATTTCAGTAAGTGCATTATTTTAAACTTTAATGAAAACCAATATTTCAGTAAGTGATATATTAAATTGGATTTTACAAGTGGTTTTATTATTTTTCAATTTGATGTGTTTGATTATTACAGCATTAATTAAGGCTTGACCAGAATTATAAAACACTAACTTTTGCCAGCGGCTTCGCTCGCTTGAATATACACCGTTAACTTTTGATCGTTTTAATACCGTGGAGGGTCGATCCGCTACATGAAACACTATCGATTTCTAAAGATAAATAAACAAAGTACTTTTTTCTAAAACTCGAAATAATATACGCATGTATGAAATTAATTTCTTAAAGTAAACGAGTCAATGACCTTGTAGGTAGTTGTCGGTCATTGCGCACTAACTACCTACAGGTCATTGAACTCGCCCAGCTGACGTTTACTTAAAAAATAATAATTTCGTACATCATCATCATCATCAGCCTTTTAATATTCCCACTGGTGGGACTCAGGCCTCCTCTCTAGGAGAGGGAATGGGCCGTAATCCACCACGCGGGCCCAGTGCGGATTGTTGGATGTCACATGTCTTCAAATTTTTGGTTCTAGGACATGCCGGTTTCCGTACGATGTTATCCTTCACCGTTTTGAGAGCAGTGGTGATAAATTAAATTACACAAAGTAATGCGCCTGACTGGGTTTGAACCCGCGACCTACATTTCGTAAGTCGGGGCCGTTACCACTCGGCCACCACTGCTCTACAATTTCGTACATGTGTAAATTAATTCGAGTTTATAAAAGTACTTTATTTATTTTTTATTTTATCTTTACAAATCGATAGTGTTTCATGAACCGAATCGTAAGGTCCATTCGGGATTAAACCGGCCAAAATTTAACGGTGTAGATAATTTAATTATATAAATTTTGCCTTTAGTAAAAAGCTAACTGGTGAAAGAATTTTCGGAATTGGTCCCGTAGTTAGAGATTACCCCCTGCATACAAACTTACTTTTGCCTCTTTATGATATTAGTGTAGATTTCTTCTCTATTTACATTTTAGCGTTAAATATGTGTTACCACTGTAGTTACGAGTACCTTCGTTCTGTGGATCTCAGTATCATGATGCGTACTAGCCTTCTTGTCACACCAGTTGACCATACCCTGGAATAGCACATAGGATACTTTTTATTTCAGGAGTAAGTATACTTTTTATTCCTTTTGGATAATTTTCTTCTATTACGCGGGCGAACCCGATGGCAGTAGCCAGTGCTTATCTGATTTGAACAAGTACCTATGTTACCTGGTTGTCCACACAAATACATGGTCACCGGGTCATCCGGGCGACTGTGGGCTTGTTTTGGTACCGCACCCACCTGTGTGCTTGTGTCTAATGCCCGCTATGACCTGCCGTGACCTGTATTGTATTTAGTCTCAGTGGTGGCCAATTTGTGATCTTTTTAAATATGTATAAGAAAAAATGTAACATGGTGTAAAAAATATTGAAATTAATTCAGTTACTGATTCTGAGTAAACTATATTCGGGTTTCGCATATACTAAAAATAATGTTGTATAACGACAACCATTCATGCTTGTTATCCTTTGGCTAGCTCTACAACCTTCATTTATGTACAACCTCTTCACCGTCTTATTGTCTTTTATTTATCTAACGCGGCAGTACCATGGCCAACGGTGTTTTTTCCTACACAGTTAGAACGTCACGTCAGTGAATTTTCAAGCTAGATACTAAAAGAAAAAAAGATACTTTTCGCTAGAAACGTATCATACTTATTACCTGATAATCTTTTTTAGCAAAATTGAGTTTGTTACTTTTAAGCTGTGAAGGTAAGTGTGGTGAGCATTGATTATCACACTCACCCACTCACTCACTGCGTCGGATTGATCTGACGAGTGTTTTCGTGTCCTATTCGCCAGGGTCACGTGTATGTGACTGGGTACTCCATCTCATTTAGCTCTTTAATCTTCATAGGTTTTTGTTTTTTTTTTTATGGTAAGTAAAATCATCCCATTGGATGATTATACCTACCATAAAAAAAATGCGGGCGGGATTTGTCATTACAAATTGGCGGCCTTGGGCGGAGCGGGAAATAGTGTCAGACTCTTACTGACTATAAACCTACACCGTTCATTCATTGCCTATCGTGCCGGGGCCGGGCCTTCCTTTCAGAAGCTGACTTATGACCCAAGCAGGCTTCGACCCTGCCTGCCTGCAGCCAGCAGACTGGGCCTCTACGGTTTGCTGACAGCTCCTTGAGGCGCGCGGGAACTGTACGCGCCGTCGACGTCTTGGGCTCAATCCCCATAGGTGACAGAAGAGCTGACGAGAGTATTTGGTCGTGAATCCACGACTCTTGCGGAATAAACGCGAGTTTTTGCCGGATGTATCCGACGTACAGTGGCGTAGCGCGGACTAATTTATAAGTAGGCATAGGCATTTTTTTTCATAAATTAAAAAAACGAGGTAGCGACTGTCGCAACCCTGTGTTCAACCACATCGTTGCTTACAGGTGAAGTAGGGATGAAACGTGAGTCTGTCAATTTTAAAGAAATCCTTCGTTCTCAAAGAACCATTTGGGTTCCGGCGAGACCCTTTTGGGTGCGAAGCCGTGGGCGAGGGACTGCTTCGCACACCCCTATATACGGCAAAATTTTTGATCGTTTTAATTCAGTGGAGGGTCGATCTGGTACATGAAACACTATGGATTTGTTAAGATAAAATTAAAAAATCAAAGTTCTTTTTTTAAACTTGAATTAATATACGCATGTAATTTGTTTAAGTAAACATCAGGTGAGCGAGTCAATAACCTGTAGGTAGTTGCCGGTCGTTGCGTACTAACATAACTAAAATTCATATTCCCATTGACCTAGAATCCTGAAATTTGGCATGGAGCAAGGTTATAAAGCACAAATATTGGTGAAAATCTGAAAACTGTAAATTTTAAGTTACGTCACCAAAAAAGAAGACTTTTACGATTCGGAAAAATTTTCAAACTCAATTCCGGAATTGAACTATTTACGTAAGTTAGTTTGTTTGGAACCCTCAGTGTGCGGGTCCGACTCGCGCTTGCCCGGTTTTTTAGACTCGCGTTTAACCACTATCTTATCAGGCTTGCGTAATGTCTAGAGGTAATCCCTGGGACTATTAGTTATCAGGAAGCACAGACCCCTGCAAGGAATTTCACTCCTTAGCTGTGAATGTGTTCCTAAAATGTTTAATACGCATGTGTGAAAAGGTAGTAGTAATATTACAAATTTTATTACGTATTCATCTGCAGTTTGCAGGTTTCGTAAGCCGAAATGATATCAGAAATCAGGTCGGCCCATCGTTACCTGCTCGCCTGCTCCTCATTTTACGATCCTTGTGTGAAGTTAGCAATAAAGTACTCCGGGAAAGTTCCGACATTAAACTGCAGAACGTTAATTGGTAATATTCTTAAAACTGTTGCTTTAATCATTACAGTGTTGACGTTATGATTACTATGGTGATTACTCTCAAAATTAAACCGGTTGCGGACCAAAAGCTAAGTTAGTTTAGCTTAGCTTGCGGAGTTCAGGTAACTTATAGATATACTTGTGTTTCCGATAGTTACAACTTTGGCGTCTTTAGGTCAAGAGTGAATAAGTTAGTTCTTGGCAAGCGTGCTCCATCATCGTTTAAAATAGAACTACACTGCGCACACGTGTGCCACACACGCCGATCTGAGCGCGTCGGTCTCCATACATTTTATATGGAAACTAGACTTGTAGAGCTACACTTGATCCATGTCGTTCTACGTACAAATCAGGCGTATTGCACGTGTGCGTCGGTCTAATGTAGTTCTTGCTTTAACATCAGGTGAGATTGTGGTCAAACGTGAAACCTATCCAGAGTAAAAAAGCAGTTCGCAATTAAGTTTAAATAGATGTTTAACCGACTTCAAAAAAAGGAGGTCACAACCGCAGGTCTACGATGCTTTGCCAGCAAGCTCAAGCTAGTGGCTCTAGCTTCGTATTTGCAGAATTATCCTTATTTATTTATGTAAGTGCCAGGATAAAAAGCCCGAGGGCCAATGCAAGACGGCGAGATTATTCGAAACAATATTATTATTAGCATGGCTTTGGAACGCAAACGGCCACTGTTCTTTAGGTGGGTTTTAGCCTGTAAAATCTGATATTCCCTCGCTTCACCCAAAGCAGAAGAAAATGTTTGATGATTTTAAAAAAAAAGTATATTATTAGCTTGATATTTTACTATCAGAAATTAACACTACAGGAAAATGTTGCCATATTTTCTGCTTGTGCGGTCGACAGTTTAGGGTTTTCAAGTTTTCTACAACGTAGGTGTAAAACCAAATTTACGTTGAGTAATGTTTGCGAAGCTCAGCACCAAAAACACGCACTCTTAGCCATGTTTCTCCCTCTGTATTTCCCCTAGCTATGAGCGAACACCATTCCTAGTATTAAATGACGTTTCAACCCTCGGATTAGGACGTTTTATTGCAAAGTGGCAGGTAAGCCAGTGCCATCTTGGTTCGCCTCACCCTTTACTCTTTGAACTAAGGATTAAAAACGATAGTAGCTGCGATATGCCTGTAATCTGGGCTATAATTGAGAGATTTTACTACGCCGCTCACAGCTTCACTGTTACTCGCTAGTTGTGTTTTAAATCTTTATACCTAATGTAATGACACAGATTACTTAATCGTCTCGACGTGATCTGATGTAATCGTAACTGGCTGGCTAGGCTGTGGCGCAAAATTTGACTTTTATTTGTCAGGTCTTGAGAAGGGGCTTTTGTGTAGCCGTGAGCAGGCAGCTTAGCTTTCAATCGATAACTGCTACTCACTCTTTAACACTTTTTTGTAGTGAATTGGCGTGAAAGTATTTAACAAGGGTCTAGGTTACTTTACTGCGATCTATTAATTTTTCGAGCATTAAACCAAAATGCAGAAGATAGAGCAGTGGTCGCTGAGTGGTAACGGTCCCGACTTACGAGTTGGTCGCGGGTTCCAACCCAGCCAAGGACATTACTTTCGCCACCACTGCTCTTGAAACGGTGAAGGGAAACATCGTGAGGAAACCAGCATGTCCTAGAACCAAAAAATCGAAGACAGATAACATATACCAACCCGCACTGGGCCTGCGTGGCGGATTACGGCCCGTTCCCTCTCCTAAAAAGGAGGCCTGAGTCCCAGCAATGGGAACAATATAAGGCTGATGCTATGCTAAACCAAAATGCAGCACTTGCAAAAAATCTGAAATTCTATTAATCATTGCTGAAGTATTATATACCTTACACTGCTGTGACTCAGGCCTCCTCTCTAGGAGAGGGAAACGCTGTTAAACATATTGGAAGGTATAAAGTACTTATAGTGCTAAATATGAATGCTAAACTAGCTTCAAATAATTATACCGCGACAGTATAATATCGTGTTGAGAAAATTCGATTTTCGGGAGGGTGCCACGATGAAAGGGCCTCGCTTTTAACAAATTCAGAATATTGCTTAAATCTAAGTCTTTAGTATTAGGAGGATACAAAATTTTGTTATAAAATTCCCATTTTGTTGTAATATAGTCGCCTGATAGTTGAATAAGCAGTGCATTATTCAAGTCTCGGCCGTACCCTATAAACTGGAGTCGTTGTTGCGGCACTCACGTAATATCACCATACTTATTCTACTTTCATTTTGACAATACTGACCATTGTGTCTGTTTAAATAATTCTTAGAAAGAATATTGTCTCAAAAACTGCGGATTATGTATATTGTGCTTTATAATACGGTTGTTATAAATTAAAAGAAAAATAAATATAAAGGGAATATCAACCACGGTCGGTAAAAGATTAGTGAAGATTGGATTGGATTGCTTACCAGATGGGATCGCAGTTAGGCATTAGGTTATCAATAAATAAAAAGATGATGACCGGTGTACTTTTTTTTCACAACTTTTACACAACGCCATCTAGTCTCAAACTAAGCAAGCTTGTGCTATGAGTAATAGACAACTGATAAACATACATACATATATTTCTAAATACATACGTATTATAGATAAATTACACCCAGACACAGTACAAAGATCATGGTTATCGCACAAACATTTGTCTGGGAATCGAACCCACGATCTCCGACATTGCAGTCAGGGCCACTGACAACTAGACCAACAGGCCAGTCAATATTGGTGTATATATGTTCCCAGGGTTCAAGATAAGTGCTGTGGCATTGATGAAAACAGTTATCGTAGTCCTGAAACGCAAAGGGTAGCTTACGAAGTACAGGTGGGTTTTAGTTAGAAAAAACCTGATATTTTCGGTCCATCTAGGGCGAGGCTAGTAATTAATTGACGATTTTCCATCTCAATAAAAATCGAGCGCTCGAGTCGTACTTAGGTGTTATAAGCTAATTAAATTCTAAGAACGCCGAAAAACATATCAACGCTTCTCCTTCAACTATTAGTTTCACGGCTTCCATGTTATTTTAGGCACCAGATAATTAATTCAACTCACTCCACAGTATTTTAACGTGGATGAATTTGCCCCCCACATGTTGTCAGTCATGAACTAGGCACGTAAACTAACATGAACTTTGCCGCCTACTAATATTCAAGTTGATCACGTCTCTAACCATATTTCGGTGGCGTAACATGATTTAACTGCAGCGACATTTGAACCGTCAACATTAATCGAGTTGCCCTCGTTAACATTGGAACAGTTACTTTTAAAACTTACCATTATTATATTCCGCAAACAAACTGGAGGTCAAATGAACAAATATTTTGTAATATTAAATGAAAATGCGGCCAATAGGTACTTAAATGGTACCATCTAAATAGAGATACACTCATAAATATTCAAAATAACGCAATAATGACTTTGTATTAGGTTGTATATGTTTTAAAGTACAAACGTACACAAAAAGAGCAGTTTGAGGTGCATCACGGATTCTAGTGTTACGTTATCTCAGGTCAGGGTCAACTATTTTGTATTCTGATTAGAGAAACAAAACCAGTTTTAGATTTATTAAATTTTCATGATATTTGATGCCGAAATTCTTTAATGTAACAGTTACATCAAAATACTGTCATATTTTATTATTCAAATCAAAATGAACAAGAATATCTTGTATCGACGAATGTGAATGAATTGCGAAAAGAAATAACAGTTGAAATGGAAATAGCAACGTAGCTCGGAACAATATAAATGAACAAAAACAAAGCATATCGGCTCATGTATGAAGCTTTTGTTACAGAATATAAATATCAGTGATCGTATTTTGAGATTACACATACCTACAGATTACTTTCACCAATAGAGATGCTCTAAGTATATTTTTTATTAGGAAGGTGCATATCAAATTAAAGTATAATGTTCGAGAGACGGGCATTTCAAACCGACACACGAATTAGTATCGGCTTATCAATTCAGTTTATCTTCACCAACGACGTTAACATATTACTTAAGGTATTCGGCGTCTAGTGACATTGATAAATTGGTAGTTTTGAGCATATTCCACTACGATAGATCTATATTAAGTAACATGATTTTGAAAATAAGACAGTTTGTAAATTTATCGAGTACAAGCACTTTGCTTTAACACCTCTTAATTATTTTAAAAACTAATAATTTCACCCTTTACTATTCATTTTGATTAGAATTTGTGCCACGTTTCAAGTGTTACCTAAACTGAAGAAATATGAATCCTTCAAACAATTTTTGAAACCCTCCAAATTGTTCTTTTGGGGGTAGTAAAACAAACTAATGACAACCTTTATTATTTACTTGGGTTATCTACTAATGTGCAAGTATGCCTAAGCACACGAAAAGACATTTTGCATAAAAACAAAATTCCTCCTTTTAACGCTCTTGAATTTAAAAAAACCCATTTTTAGTCCTTGTTTACTTACATCATATAAGAAAACCTTGTGCAAAATTTCATGTTTCTAGTCCCATTTGTTTCTGTGTGTTAATAGGTCAGTCAGTCACTCAGTTTCTCCTTTTATATTTATGTAGTATTATTTACTTACTTAGTAAGAATTTGTTAGTAAAGTGAGTTTTAAAAATCTTACAGTTAAATAAAGTTTTCGTATCTGACAGCCGGATCTTCTGACCATAGTTTATGGAGTTTGGGCCAAAACCCTGTCCCTGACTCCCGTATAGAGATTTATATTCCTATATATATGTATTTGGCAACATATAGCTCTGCACATCTCTGTTCTCGAGCCCATAATGACCTTTCTTAACACAATACACACTGAATTATAATGGTCTTAATTATTAGGATCGAATTTACACGCCATTTAGTTTAATGTAGGGAGCGTAATGGATAATTAAACCTTAAGGGAATATACATGACAAGGGGTCCATTTATCTCGGCGATCGAATATGGTTAGTCACATAATTAAATCGTTGATTAAAATTATATCACAAATGACACAATAAATGAGTCATAGTTATGAAATCTTTTGGAATCACAAAACATGCTAATCTAAGAAAAACATTTATTTAAGAATTTACATTTAATTATGTTTTGTACGTTGAAGGAATTAAAACTTAAGGATAATGGATAATGGACTTTGAAGGTAAACAATCTGTCTTCCATAATGTAGTCTGAATTGAGAACATTGTCATAATTGAGCCTTAAATATAAAAATATATTTCCAAGGCGCCGAAACTGATAGCTACACTTTAAGTACTCTGCCCCAATTTATTAAGTAATTATTTCCGCGCAATAATTTTTTTTGACATTAACTGTAAGTACGATAATGGAAACTGGAATAATAAAAAGGTTTTTTTATAAACAATTCATTGTAATTTAAGTTAGGTATAGTTAGCAGCTACGATATTTTTCTTAAAGAATTTTACGACAAACTCCGTTAAGCATTTATATTTTGGCTTATCTTTGCATCAATTATTACTTTTATATAATTCCTGATAACTAGAGAAGAAAATGACTTTCGGTGCTGACATGTAGAAGGTCAAGCAGGAAGCTGTACAACAGGGGCGTAGCTATCGGCCGTATCAATTATACGGGGCCTCCGCCCTACAGGGGCCCCGACGTAGGCAAAAATTCTCAACATGTTATCCACAACCGTCTCGTGGGATAAACTAAGCATTTGTAAAAACGCAGCATTTTTTTTATACAGGGCCCCCTGTGTGAATTCTGATACTGGGCCCCTGTGGGACTAGCTACGCCACTGCTGTACACGCTAAGAGTTGCACAGAGAGCCATGGACGGCATACGCCTAAAAGGTCGAGTCCTAAACGTCGTCGAAAGCCGAGGACGTACGTAGGAAAGAAATGGAGCTGAAAGTACACCTCATAAGGTGATGATAGGTCGATTAAGGCGCTAACCGAGTGGCGTGTAAGGACCAAAAGTATTACTGTTGATCGTCCGTTGGCGAGATTAACTGACGCCATTGTTGGTATCGCAGGTTGAACCTGGATGAGACTAGTACCTAAACATTGGGATTGATACAAGAAAAGAGAGGCTTATGCTCTAGTGACGGGCCTTGAGAAAGTATGAAAATGCATACCAGGGCCCTGGAACCAAGGCAATGAAGGAACGGGGTAGGTATTTAGTCAGTAAGAGTCTGACACTATGTCCCGCTCCGCCCAAGGGTAGTAGATGACATTGGATGATTACCTATCATAAAAAAATGCTCTAGTGGGCGAAGGCAGGCTCTGGATGATGATGATGATGATGAGAGTAGAAAATCAAGTGTCAAGCAAATTTTCAATTCATTAAACAAAATAAAAATATTCATATAACATATTTCAAGCATAAAATAACGTTTAGGCATGTGTTATAAGTGCAATTTTGCATAATAACAGATATTAGCATAATAACACAATAAGTACTGATCATTTACATGATATGAGATCGTATCCAGCACGGTTTAATATGAATGCTGTGATCACGTGGCTACACGAGAGTCCACCATCGAGAGTAACGTCTCAACTTAGTGATTTATTAGTGTATTGTTTGTGGTATAATAAAACCATAGTTTAACACTAGTTAAACTATGGTTTATTATAGATTGAGATGGTAGGTAGGTATGTTAATTACGCGTTTCACTTTAAACTATCACTTTTTCCGCCCCACTAGCCAAGTTACAATAGTTTCGTTTAGCGTGAACGCTTGGAGTTGACCACGTGACTTAGCGTTGAGATGACGTCAGAACAAAGGAATTGGGGGCGTTGCCAACTCCAAGCGTTCACGCTAAATGAAACGATTGTAACTTGGTTAGGGGGGCTGGTTTAGCTGCATCTATATAATAATCTTATATACAAAAATCAATAACGGTTCGTAAGTCTCACTACAACTCAAAAATTTTGTTCTTTTTAATACCCTCAGTATTAAAATGAACACCAGTTTATGTTGCTTGACAGAAAAAAATAATATAAATAATAAAATGTTATATGATATTTATTTTGCAAATAGGTTTTTAATAAAAACACTTTACACGTAATTTTTTTTTGTCTGTCTACCCTGACAAGAAACACCGAAACAAACTCAGGGGTCAAAAAATATAGGGAGGAAAACAAATATAGGAAATATAGGGAAGGCCCATAAAAATGGTTGATAAATTCAAAATTAGCATTACGTTCACGGGGTCGGAGCCGCGGGCGGCCGCTCGTTGTTGATAAAAATTACCTACTAGGTATTAAATATTTTCTAGTGTTCTAAGCGATTACTTTATTAATACAGCTTCAATAAGTGCATTGAAAAACTTAAAAATACGAGCGCTATAATGTAATGACGTCATCTGCCAATGTGCACATCTGTTAAAAGATTGAGATAATCAATAGCCATTACCGCAGTAGTCAAGGTGAGCCCGCGTCTAATAAAGAGCAGATGCCGCCGTCGGCTGATGAAATTACCTTTCAGGAGGTATGCCACACACCCGTCCATATTCCACTCGAGATTACTTTATCGGCACCAAACTTGGATTATTTTATTACTCTAATTTACAAACTCAGAACATTTATTAAAACGATATCGTTCGATACACCTAATTTTCTAAATTAAAATAACACAGATGAAGTGAATGGAAGGTCATATTTACATCATATCAGGGAGGCATTTACAGTCACGTTGCGAAATCAGGATGCATGTGCCAACTTCTACTTTGCTTCGTGAACAATATTTATAATAATAGAGACAATATTTTAAAATAAGCTGGATCGCATACTTACATACTCGTATTACAAAATGTAAATATTATGGAAATTGTTATGCAAAAATTTATATTTTTACAGTTCTCGTATAATGTTACAAACTACGGGAAAAAATTTTTTGGTACTAAGTAAACTACATATTTATGAAGTCAGCAGTGTTTCTTTAAATACGACATTTGTTTTTGCAACAATTTTACGTAGGTACTGTATTACGGCTGGCCAACTTAAGTGGGACTGGGGTTGACATGTCTGACGCATGCCGATCGACGGTGGGCCCGTAAAACACAAAGTTGGTGCCCTGAAATCGCACATCAGGGTCGCAGCAGACCGAGAAGGAGATGGTAGGACGACTTGGATCCCTTCCTTGGGAATTCGCAAGAAGTAGCTTAAAGTTAAAGGCGTCCAACCCGAGATACGTTTTCATACATCGCTCTTACGTGATTATGACGTAATTACACATATCATACATACCTACATGTTGTCTAGATTTCTTTTGTAATCAAATCGTCTATTTTTGTAAAAGCGATCCAGTAAAGACCTCTGAAAAATTGCTATTTTGCGTGATCTTTGGCCCGTCACATAAACCAACAAGTTTTTAAACTATGCCCAGGTTGACGATAGACGGCTCGGATAGGGCTCTCTCAACTGGAATTGCAGGTAGACTAAATAAATCTTAGATATATTGCGTGTAGAACAGCAATTGGTGAACCTGAAGCGTTTGTCTTGACATTTTTCTTATTCTAGATCATTGTTGTGATTTAATAAATCGCAGGGCTAAGAGCGAAATAACAGGCAAAAGAATTGTGCCTCGATGAGGATTCTTTTTAACGCTCCTAACTGCTTTAGGTAGTACTATCACCAAAATGTACTTATGACATGCTTATAAAGCATTAAAATGTGACTAGGCGATTATCGTACGGTACCGCGTACCGCCGCGGTGAGTGATAGCTGTATAGCAGATTTCGTCCGCTCGACCGCGCTGTTGGGCAGTGTATGTGTGTGAAACATCAACGAATTGATTAGAGGTTAATAGGACATGAGATCCGCTTCACCGCCTACCGCGGCGGTGCGCGGTGCCGTGTGTTAATAGCGTTTATTGTGAATTCGTTTATAATAGCTGTGTAACTGTTTTGGTGTACAATACAGTATTATTCGATTCTATTATAGTAGAGTTGTGATTGTCAAATGGTAACGATCCTGACCGAGAAGGGGTGAGCTCTAACTATCGGCGCCGAGTTCCTAGCCTGCCGGTTTTCTGCCGGCTGCAATTCGGGGACTGTGCGTCGGAATTGCATAATTTAGTTCCACCCAGCCCGTTTCGTTATATATTATTCAACCACCAGACGTATACGGCGATACGCCATCGGTACATGGTGCACATCCCGCTCATACATACGCAAAAAAGGTTTTAGGAACACTGCATTCTTTGTGCATACAGCTAAGTAGTGGAATTTCTTACCATTATCTGGGTTTCCATTTAGCTACAACCATGGGGTCTTTAGGTCGAGAGTGTATGGGTAATTTCTAATTCAGCGGGCTCTGTCGTCGACAATATCGACGCTTTTCATCTGGTGAGACAGTGGCCAAACGTAAGCCATAGAGCAATGGGTAGCTCGCCATCGGACCGTCCGGTCACCATCCAGACCGAGCCCAAGTCGTCGACCACGCACGCCTTAAGGAGTTGTCAGCAAACCAGCAGGGCCCAGCAGAGTCAAAGCTTACTGGGGCTAAAGATCGGTTTCTGAAAGGAAGGTTCGGCCTCGGGTATAAAGGGAACGAAGGACCAGGAGTGGGTTTTTAGTCGAATAAAAGTCCTATCTTCCGCTCCGCCCAAGGGCGCGGAGATGTCATTGGATGATTTTCCCACCGACAAAAAACAAAACCTTTCAATAAAAGACAAAAAACTCATGTGACTCATACTAATGAAAACTCAAGAGAGAGTATTGATAGAGCAGAGACAAGGCACTGTCCCCGCAGAGATAATACTATAGACTTCTTAAGCATTGTAATCAAACGTAATTAAGCGAAAATGCTAGAGAATTGACTTGGAAGTGAATTCATTATCCCCATTTCAAATAATAATGTTGCGGGACCCGAAACAGTTAAATCAATTCACTGGGACTTATGGGGTGTAATTGCTTGGTTTATGGCTGGCAATTCTAGATCCTGGCTTACTGAAGTAACAGTGGGCCGCGTGTGTGTGGCCTAATGTTAGGTAATCCAGCCGATTAAAGAGCGGGTGAGAAGTCTGCGCGAACGAGAACAAAGCGTAATGTTCTGTCGGATGAAATAGTATAACGAAACATTTTTTTTTTTAATTTTATAAACTAGTGCTTCACTTGCTTGCTTAGTGAGGAATGAGTACATTAGCGGAAGTTTGAAAGTGGCGTCAGTGATAGAAAAGTTGAAGGAGAATCGTTTGTTTTGGTATAGTCATGTAAAGAGGAGGGATGAAAAACATGTTACTAAAAGGGTTATGAGTATACATGTGGATGGATGAAGAGGGATATGCAGTGAATTGAGTATGATTCGACTAACTTGTGCAACCATTTTACGAACATTAGAAGAATTGCTTATGATCTGCTAGAAATTCGGAATATGATTTGATCTAGATGAATTGCTCATGTGACGTTTTTCGGCCCGCAGCTTATTATTTGTATATATTGAAGGCATTGGTGGCCGAGTGGTAGATGCCGCGACTTATGAGTGATAAGTCGCAGGTTTACACCCAGCCAGGCGAATTACTTTGAGTAATACGTATACGCAAATATACGTATTACTCATATATACGGCTGTATCTGTAAATAATAACTACACTCATGAGAGTAAATTCGGTTTGACCACATACAAGTTTAGGCAATCTCTTTTGTACATATACATTCTTTACATAAAAATACTAGACTCGTATTTCGAGTTTCGCATAAACTAAAACTAATATTGTAGGTATAATAATTATGTCACCGGGAAGTTTCAGAATTCGTTAGTTTATATTAATTCTTGTATAAGTAATTGTTACTCTTTTCTTTCCGTAAAGTTCCTAATGATTACTAAGTAGCAAAATTTTGATGTTTTTATTATATTTAAAATAATCGATTTATAAATTGATGAGAATCAAGTAGCAAGTATCAAGATTTATTCCAATCTTAGGGAGTTTCCAATGGTCTAGAGGTCATACAGGGATACAGGCTGTAACTGAAATGGTGGTCTTATTTAAAATACTGCTTCTATTCATAGTGAACATAGAAATTGACAACTTTCCTCAAGACAGTTCATTTCGGAGTAAAATTGGACCTCCAATACTAATTTTGATCAGCTGATAACTTTCACAGAAATTGGAGAATGGGCAAAAGCAGTATTTAAAATAAGACCATACATTTCAGTTACATCCTGTATGTCTTTCATTGCAACACATTAACATTTATTTTATGCAAATCAAAAATCTTGATTCATTGGCCATCGTTTTCCAAAAAGGTAACAAATGAAAGTCGAAAAATTAAGTATGTCAGTTGTGTCAAAATCTTAGACTTGTTATTATTATTTTATTCATTCAAATTATTTTGACCTTTTCCTGCGAACGCATACTCATTTTTGTCTAATCGAAAGTAGTAAGTAGGTATTGCCATATCAGGTATCTATGTATGAACGAAGAAACGGACTAGGAACTTGAAGTTTTGCACAAGGTTTCTTATTGCGACGCAAGCGAACACTAAAAAGGGTTTTTAGGAAGTTCAACCTTTAAGCGGGCCCCCAGTCGCCGCCGGGATTCCGATCCCGATTTCCGTAGCTCGCTGTCCGACCATCTGTAAACCGACCGGACCAAGCCCAAGACGTCGACGGCGCGTAGGTACTGTTGTCAGCAAACTGCAGAAGCCCAGCCTGCTAGTTGCAGGCAGGCAGGGTCGGAGCCTACTGGGGCCAAGCGCCGCTTTCGCTTTCTGAAAAGAAGGCCCCAGTATGATAGGCAACGAAGGAACGGGGTAGGTTTTTAGTCAGTAAAAGTCTGACATTATCTCCCGCTCCGCCCAAGCGGGATTTGTCATTGGATGATTTTACCTACCATAAAAAAAAACCTTTAAGCGGGTGAAAAGGAGGAATTTGCATGCAGAATTTGATACCGTGGGCTGGTATACTTGACCCTTTGCACAAATAGTAACCTAAATAAATATTAAACGTTGTCACTATTTCTTTTTCAAAACTACCCCTGCCTTACCGTGTACGTGAGTCGTAGAGGAGGCCTCTCGAGCTAGGCCGAAATACAAGTAGCATGCATGCCATAGTGTCAACTAGCAATCAGAACCTATCCTACATAAAAAAGAAACAATCAGAACACTTATGCATACTTTTATACCAGCTATAGGCATGTGTCTTTTGGGCCTTTAGTTGCGCTATTAGGGTTTGGGTCCCGAGACGTCTCGTGTGTCGAAGTCCCGGGACTATTCGTAATTTTAGTTTTTTTGAGTCCCGTGACTTTCGGTTCGAGATTCGAGAAGAGACAAGATTTTCTTAAAGAGAATTGTTAAAAGCTGTTGACGCTCTAATTTTATTAAAAGCCTATTTTATGAAATCAGCAAAAAGTCTGATTAACGTGTTAGATAATTATTTAAAAGACTGATTTATAAGTCTGTTTTATTATTTATATTTTGAATCTTTAATTATGAAACAATAAATATGTAAATAAGAGCATTAACAATGTTAATATCACTAATGATTAGATACTAAAATTACTAAATAATAGTAAACTTATTAAGAATTTATGTTTTGTAACCAAGTTCGTTTTATAACTATAAAATTAAAATGCTTAAAAGTGAATCTTATAGTGATTATTAAAAGAAATAAACAAAGCAATAATAATTAAGACTAAAAATAATGTTAAAGTTTTTAAGATTTAATTTTCTGTTTATTAAATGTAGATTTTTACAAAAGAAATACCTTTTTTAAGTTCCACCAGAAATTAACTCAATTAAAATTCTTCCCGCTAACCCGTCTTAAAAAAAAAAACAAAAGTAAAATTTTAAAGGTATCGGCGTCCCGGGCATTACCGGGAAAAAAAATTGACAATTACAGGTTGAAAATAAATACGTCATAGGTCCGCAAAACGGCCATTGGCAGTATAATGCTGAGACTGGTGTGTGAGAGAGCTACTGAGAGACAGCCGGCGTGGACTGGATGGCGTTGACCAGAGTAGCATAAAAACAGCAATAAACTAAATATAAACAAAGAATAATGTGCGTAATGTGTTTCCTGATAGCTATAACCTTGGGAACCTAAGTCAAGAGTGAATAGATTACTTCTAAGTAAGCCTGCTCCATCGTCAACCACATCACCGCATACCATCAGGTGAGATAGTGGTCAAACGTGAGCTTATACATTCTATAAAAAAATGCTCTGATTATGTCTGACTAGTTTATCAAATTTCCCTGATATTTTTTTTTACTATTTTAAAGCAAAGCAATATTTACTATAAAGAAATCGGCCATGTGAAGGTTTCTGTAGTTACTCAACCCAAAAACCATAATAAAAAATATACTTTTCATTGGGGCTATCTACGAGCTTAATTTCAAAAACATTTTCTCCATGAAAAATGTGTTATAATACTCTGATATATAACCATAAGCTTACGCGGATACCTTTATGCTCTTTTTTACACACTTGTACAGTCCTTATACAGCTCTAAGCTTTAATTGTGCTGGTTTATTGATATTAGTGCTGCTTAAGTGGTCATCCAAATCTAGGACAAAAAACCAAGTCTGGGAAAAATAATTCAAGCCTGGAGGTAGTTAGACACCAGAAACATTGATCATGGATCCATGGAGTATCGTGTAATCCAGTAAGTGGGTTGTGGAAGTCTGATAGGAAGTCGCTCCATGTAAAATACAGGTACTCAGCCGCATCCGACTGGAAGCCGACTCTAAACTATCTGGGTAAAGCGTTTTCCCAGAAAAAAGCCAAGGAGATAATGATATCTAAGATTGTGGTCGTTACTGCCTGATCACTTAAAAAAAATTTCGCTTAAATCTTGCGGCATGGCGTCAACCAAACCCTTTGAAGTTTTCGTTTCGAGTGCAAGCGAAAATGAACTTAGCGGTGGTCAGGCGGCAGTATCTTTGATGGTACGTACGTGAAGTCTTGTACCTATAAACGAGTAGCCGCTCTTCACAAAATATAATACCGCCAATGTACGCTGTTCCCACATTCTCATGCTAACGGAAAACGAATGTCGAGCGATTTTTCATTGCAGTCAAAAATGAATAATATTGTGCTACCGCAAAATTCATTTTATTTGGAGCATTCAAGTGGTTCGCTACTTGATATTAAATATAGTTTTAAACGACATATTTTCTACTATTTTTTAATAGTAGACATGTCATATAAAATTACTTTTTATGTAAAATACGAGTATCCTTCTTCTCAAAGAAAAGTTACACCACAGTAGGATTTACCTGTGTATCGTGGGTTCATTCACAAATAAAAATGAATCGCTGAATGTGTTGCTAAGTGCAAATCTCGAGAATAGTTGGACCGATTTCGGTAATTCTTTTTTGTTGTGTTCGTTATTGTCAGAAGGTAGAGTAGGGTAGAGAACGATAGAGTAGAGTAGAGTAGGGTAGAGCGGGAGCGAAGCCGTGGGCAAAACGTAATAGGTAGGTTATAATTAGATCCTGCGATACATAGCATAACATCAAAACTCAACCGCTCTGTCAACCACGCAGTCAAATAGTATTAAGTCCGCCTAAGTATTAGTAGCATTAAGTCCGCCTTTGTACACTAGTGCATAAAGATTTCATAAATAAATAATTAAATAAATAAATAGAGTATTAAGACAGCCTTTCCCCACTCTCCTGACGTCAACGTCGATCATGGTTTAAAAGCTTTTTGCTTCATCTAACGCAATCCAACGCGTTATTTGATGAAAAGGCAACGCAAAAAAGAGAGATAACGCCTGAAAACTCTGTTGGCGTTCGATAATTCCGTGATCTACTCGAATATTTCACAAAACTTTTTACAGTAAATATTAATGTTTGTTTTTAAACCCAAAAAAAGTATTTTGAGAAAATTTTTAATCATTCAGAATCTCGATTAAATGTGTAAAGCTTCTATAATAGTATATTTTTATATGAGTACATTATGGAAGGCGTAACGTAAATAGTAGATTTTCAGTGGTCTTTGCTGGATTAGTTTAACACAAATTTACGAATTAATAAAAAAAAAAACATATTCACAAGACGTAATATATTATTATGTAGAGTTTCAATATAATAAGTCCAAATTAATATTACACAGGAATATAAATAAAATTACTATTACTTAATTACTGATTAATTTCAATGTGCCGTGCTTCATCGAGGCTATAGATGCTTGGAAAATCGCTTGTCCGAATATAAATCCGCCCGACAATCCGGCTTCCCAGAGACGGTGGGATGAGCCACTCTGCAAAGTAGGCCTGGCACGCGACGATGGTAAGAGACCGGACGGTATGTCTTTATTTCCGTGGAAGATGGGTAGACCTTTAGTGTGGGACGCTACCTGTGTCGACACTCTTGCGCTATCCCATCTTCCTAGCTCATCGTGCTGTGCTGGTGCTGCCGCTGCGGCAGCGGAGAACCTCAAGCGGCGGAAATATAACAACCTCGTCGGCAGTTATATTTTTGAGCCGTTTGGGGTTGAAACTCTTGGGCCGTGGGGTCCGAGTGCACATTCACTTTTTAAAGAACTTTCCAAACGATTAGTTGAAACTTCGCGTGACCCAAGGGCTGGCTTTTACCTCGGTCAGAGATTAAGCATTGCCATACAACGTGGCAATGCCGCCAGCCTTTTGGGCACACTTCCAGTCGACAGCGATGCGGAGGAGTTTTTTGACGCTATATTCTAGTTAGGAGTAGCCTTTAGTGTATATATTTATGTTTTTGTGTAATGTTTGTAGGTTTAAGTGTATATATAGTTTTAATAAATTTATTATTATGTGCATCCAAAATATCTGCAGAAAGATGTGCAATAACGTAATATCACGTAAGAGCGGTTAATGTATGAAAATGTACCTCAGGTTGTCCGCTCATAAAAGCATAACGCAAGTATTGAAAATACTTCCATGAATCGTCCGAAAGGAGGAAGATAGAGTGGTTTTTAGTCTTTAAAAGTCTGTCATGCCCTGCCGCTCCATCCTAGACCAGGAGAAGTCATTGAACGATTTCCCACCTAAAAAAAAAGAAAAAGTATCGAAAATACTTTAGAATTTTTATATAAAAAATCTTTCATGGACGAGATGAATAGGTTTTTAGAGAAAGTTTCAGCGTGGCCATTTATAAGGATTAATTGATTGTAAGAAAGTTCTTCAAAAGCAAATGCTAGGTAATCGCGAACGCTAAAGTAGCTTTTTACGATGGCTAAATATAGAAAATGATTGAGAATTTAATTTTGACATTTCCTCGTTGGTTGGTTGGCATCCCAATGGTTGTAATATCACATTTTAAAATATATTTATCTATTTATTCATCTTTTTTTAAGGTGAGTAATTGTTAAATTATGTGAGAATTATGTGAAAATTATTTCAGACACGGACACACTCTTTCTTTTTTACTGTCTAACATAAATCAAACATTCGTCAATCTCTCAGACTGCCAGTACTCACGATACAATTACAACCTCTTCTGACACTCCTCCTTAATTGTATTCGTCACTCTTTCATTCTCTTCAGCTACTCTCACTCGTACAACCAAACCCTCACACTTTTCACACCCTCAGTGGTTTTGCATCATATGACACCCATCTCTCTAGCACAAAATTCAAATTTGGCTTTCAGCAAACTTTTCGTTAAAATATCTGCTGTCATTTTGTTTGTCTCAAGGTATTTGAGTTTGATCTCCGAGTCACTAATCAATGTGTCTCGGACAAAATGATACCTCACATCAATATGTTTTGTCTGGTGATGATGCACCGGGTTTAGTGCAATAGCCATAGCCGATTGACTATCTGTGTGCATACACAGCTTCGTATTCTGTATACCTGTAAGTTCTTTAAAGAATCTTTTGAGGTACACAGCTTCTTTGGTAGCTTCGGAGAGGCTTACATACTCTGCTTCTGCAGTAGATAAAGCCACTGTCTTTTGTTTCATGCTTTGCCAGGAAATAGCAGCTCCACTTAACTTGAATACGTATCCAGAAAAAGATTTCCGGTCAACGATATTTCCACCATGATCAGCATCAGCAAAACCTTCAATCTCACATGCTTTCCCTCTAACATACGAGTATTTCAGACCTAAATTTGTCGTCTTTTTCAGGTACCGAAGAATTCGTTTTGCTGCTATCCAGTGAGCTTCCTCGTAGCAGTTGTTAAACTGACTCATAAAGTTCACTGCTTGAGCTATGTCTGGTCTTGTACAGACTGCTATATACATAAGTGATCCTATAAGTTCTCTGTAGGGAATCTTCTCGTTTGGTTTGTTTTCTCCATCTGGCTTCTGGAGCCTCAGTCCAGGTTCCATTGGAGTGGAAGCCGGTTTACAGTCCTCCATCTTAAAAGTCTTGAGAACCTTCCTGATGTAGTCTCCTTGGTCAATCTTGATCCATCCGTTCTCTTGAGTTACTTTAATACCCAATACTAGTTCGGCCTTTCCAAGGTCCTTCATTTCAAATTTAGACATCAGGTCTCTCTTAACCGTCTTCACTTCTTGTAAATCATTCCAAAATAAAAGTATATCATCGACGTAGATAGCAAGTATTATTATTTTCTTGTCTCTCTCACGTAAATATACACATGGCTCATTTAGTGATTGTTTGAATTTCAAATCGATTAACTCCTTGTGTAATCGTTGGTTCCAGGAACGTGGTGCCTGTTTCAATCCATATATGGAACGCTTCAAGAGGCATATGTGATCTTCCTTCCCTTTCTCTTCAAATCCAGGTGGTTGTCTCATGTACACCTTTTCGGCTAGGTGGCCATTTAAGAATGCCGTCTTTACATCCATATGGTCGCACTTGAGTCCCTTCTGTACTGCTAATGCTATTAGCATCCTCAGAGTACTATGTCGCACTACAGGTGAATACGTTTCAATGTAATCTACACCTCTACGTTGGCTGAAGCCTCGTGCCACCAGACGAGCCTTGTATCGGGTCTTATTTCCCGCCTCCTTTTTTATTCTAAATAACCATTTAGAATCAACAAGGTTATTCGTCTGATTATGTTCTCGCTTCACAAGAATCCAAGTCTTATTTTTCTTTAAAGCATCAAGCTCCTCCTGGATTGCCGCTTTCCATTGTCCAGCATCCGGTCTTGCTAGTGCTTCTTCCACTGTGAGTGGGTCATTTAATTCAGCTTGATAAGTGACGTAATCTGGAAACTGTACCGGCTTCCTATCTCTCAAAGGATATCTTCTCTCTTGTACACTTTCATTTCCAGATTCTTCATTAAGTGTTGAATCTTCTTCCTGATTATGGTGCTCCTCTTCACCTTCAAATGAAGCCCATTGTTCAGCATCTGCAGTATCAGATAGTGTATCTTCATCATTTTGTTCATTGTCTGATTATGTTCTCGCTTCACAAGAATCCAAGTCTTATTTTTCTTTAAAGCATCAAGCTCCTCCTGGAATGCCGTCTTTACATCTTGAAATACACAAGCTCTTTTGGACTTTCAGTTTTCTTGTACATCTGATGTTCAAAAAACTTTACATCTCTTGCTATGTACACATGATTATTCTCTGGGTCGAACAGTCTATATCCTTTTGTCGTCTCACTGTAACCGACAAAGATGGTTTCCTTTGCTTTTGGTTCCCATTTCGTTCTTTTTCCATCTGGAACATGCACGTAAGCTCGGCAGCCAAATATTTTAAGCCCTTGGAGGTCAACTTTTGATCCAGTCCATGCCTCTTCCGGTGTCATGTCCCTGACTTTGTTAGTAGGAGATCTGTTCTTCAAGTATACAGCTGTCTTGACAGCTTCTGCCCAGAATCGAGAGTCTAAGCCAGCCTCTTGCATCATACATCTGGCTTTCTCTGTTATGGTGCGGTTAGCCCGCTCAGCAACCCCGTTCTGTTCCGGCGTATATGTGCATGTGTACTGATGCATTATCCCATTTTGTTTCAGAAAACTAACAACATTTTTATTTTTAAATTCACTACCGTTATCAGTTCGTAGGACCTTAAGTTTTTTGTTTGTTTGATTTTCTGCTAAAACTTTAAACTCCTTAATTTTCTCAAAAACCTCGCTTTTGTATTTAAGAAAATATATAAAAGTTTTGCGCGAAAAATCGTCAATAAACGTCAGAAAATATTTAAATTTACTAAAACTCTCGGTCATTGGACCACACACATCCGAGTGCACCAACTGAAGTATTTCAGTGGCTCTCGTAGCGCCTTCTTTTGGGAATGGTTCACGCGATTGTTTTCCCAATAGACAAGCCTCACAGTTGAGCACAGCAGATGAAGAAGAAAAACTTACCCCATTAGCCAATTTGTTTTTTAAAAGTTTCAGGTTACGAATGCCAAGGTGCGCTAACCTTTTGTGCCACAGCTCCACATCACTGTATGGTTCTGTAGACGCTACAGTAGCAACCTGTGGAGTTGTCATAAGTTTGTAGATACCTTTATCTATTTTACCTTCCACACAAGCATTCCCTTTAACCTCGCATTCATCTTCATTATAGATAGAACAACCTTTATTCGAAAAAACAACTATCTTATTTTTCTTCGTAATCATACTCACGCTCAAAAGATTTGAATGTAATTCAGGTACATACATAACATTATCAAAAGTTATGTTAAGTGGCTCACTCTCAACCCTGCCAAAACCTTTACCATAAACCTTACCTCCATTCGCACAACATACCTCAATGTTATCATGCTTAACAAAATCTTTTAACAAATGTCTACTACTACTCATATGTGAAGAAGCGCCCGAGTCCAAAATCCATTGCTCTTCTCTCGCAATAGGTAATGTCATGGATAATGCTGTGGCAACATGTGCCCGTTCCTTTTTGTTATTATCCTTTTTCTTCCTAGGATTATCAGGACAATCTATCATTTTATGTGCACCTTCACAAATAAAGCATTTTGGCTGCTTAGCAGTCTTTGCATAATTTTTCTTGAATGGCTTCTTCTTAGCCGTCAGCGCAGTGATTGGTTCAGAACTTGCACTGCTCTCTTTGTAGTCACTCATTTGCAAGAGTTTTGTTTTAATGTAGTCAGTTGTTAAGGTAATATTGGTATTTTCTAATGCTAATCTCATAGGAGTATATTCTTCAGGTAATCCTGCTAGCATCAATGCAGCCAACAGTTCATCATCAATTGATTTACCAAGCTCTCCTAGTTGTTGAGCAACATTCAATAGTTCTGTTACATATGCTCCCATACTGTTAAATTGATTTAGCCTTAGACTCACTAGTTTTGTTAGTAGTCGGCAACGATTGTTTATGCCTTTGTCCTCGAAAGCGTTTCGCAGAGCCTCCCATGCCTGCTTTGCAGTTTTACAGGACCTCACATAGACCTTGCAGTCCTTGTTTACCATAAGACATATTTTGCTGAATGCCTTTTGATCTCTTCTCTGACCTGCCTCATCGGTCACTGGCGGTGTTTCCTCTACATACTTCCAAAGATCATCATGCATTAGATGACACTGGATATCAAACTTCCAACTTCCATAATTACGCATACCTTCTAATTTTTCCGCGTATACTGGTGATAGCCCTCCGCTACCAGAAGCTGAAGTCTCCATCATGTTTTTTTTTATTTATTTTGAAAAAAAACAAAGAATACTTTTCTCACATTGTGTCACTTTTTTATGCAAAAATCGTACTGATGTCCCATAACCTGTTAAATTATGTGAGAATTATGTGAAAATTATTTCAGACACGGACACACTCTTTCTTTTTTACTGTCTAACATAAATCAAACATTCGTCAATCTCTCAGACTGCCAGTACTCACGATACAATTACAACCTCTTCTGACAGTAATCCTCCAATGCTTTTCCTGCTCTTGGGCGGAGAGTGAGAAGCTTTTGCTGACTAAAACCCATTACTGTTCCTTCTTTCCTTTCATTCCCGGGGCCCAGGGGTCCTCTTTTGCACAACCCGTGGCCCCAGTAGGCTTCGACCCTGTGTGGGCCCTTACGGTTTGCTGACATCTCTTTGGGGCGTCTAGACAGTTACCGGACGGTGGGACGGCGAGCTACCCATTACTCGCCGTAGTTTATTCATCTTGTTGAATGAGAACTGAATCGCCCATAATAAAAATCTCCGATCAACGAATAATCGTTTACTACGCTGTCCCTCACATCGCTCTGGGTTTATCCATTCTTCCTTTTTTGTACAGGTGATCTCTCTTTGGAATGCGCTCCCGTTGAACATCAGGATGGCATCCAGTCCGTTCTCCTTTAAGGTGAACATATTCGCAGGAAGCTGCTGGATTTATCGCAGCGTTGATTTGGTGGATTCGTTTCTCAAAATATTTTTTTATATTTGTATGTATTTATATAAGTATGTATTTATATTTATTAGGTATTGTATTAGTTTTCTATTTGTCTTGTTTGTTTACCATTAAGTTGCACCCATTATGTCTCTGCACCACCCTAAGGTCGACTGGTAGAAAATGCCTACGGCATTAAGTCCGCCTTTGTACACTAGTGCATAAAGATTTAATAAATAAATAAATTATACTGTTTGATTCATACATAGCTTCTTAATATAATGTATGTTATTAATACATACAAAATGCATAATAGTATGTACACTTATAATTAGACTAAAGCCACACATTAGCAAACTATAATACCACGTTAGGTGCGGGTCATCCCCAGCAATCCGTGGTCGGTTAGGCTTATTACACACGTGGCGCAAGACATGTTTTTCCAGAGTATTTCTATGTGTTGTGGCTTAAATTAGGTCAACCCTTTATTTTAAGCGAGGGTCGTGAGAGGTAACTAAGGGTTATGGCTAGTGAGTGGACACCAGCTTAACTATAAGTAGGTATATTCATATAATGAGAAACGTATATTGCGGTAAGTAATTTGCCACACGTGGTGGCGATAGAATTATCCACTATAACTTTTGTTTATAGAAGTATATAAGAAGTGTTTTTCCGAAAATATGTACGGATAGCGCAAATTTAAAGAACCATTTTCGCTTACTTATCTGCTATCGCTACCAAAATGATTTATGGTATCATGCCACTATAATTAACACCTTATAACAAGTAGTTGCCTGCCAGCCTGTCACTGGCGGGACGATAATTAAGTTGCAGCGTCTGCACACGGCCTAAACGTACACCTAATTACTTTTCCATTAGTACATTAAACTATTACTGTATGAATACTAGCTCGAAGTCAAGCCGTAGCTACTGTATTTGGCAAATTGTAACGTAACGGCAATTGGCAAATAATATTGCTCTATTGCACCAATTTAGAGGATTCATAATGATAAAAAGTGATGGTATAAACAAAAGGATTGCTTCACTTCCTCGCTTGTAGATGTACCATGTGGAATTCTTACGCAATCATTTAACGAGTATGCTCTCACACGGTGGAACGCCGCTCGATTGCCGCTCGACTACCGCAGCCGTCCAATCGTTCACACTAACTCGACCGGATGTAAAGCATAGCATTAAGACGCCATACATTTAACTACCAAACTGGTTCAGTTCACTTCAATAAAAATAGATTAATCCATGCTGTTGAACTGCCGTAAATAACCATCTCAGTATCAATGATCGAGACTCCCATGAGAACACTCTTACGTAACATCTATAGAGCATCTTTTCTTTACCTCTAGGTACTATCAATTAATTAAGGCAGATAATTAAGTGATAATTTGTTTAAATACACAGAGCCGCGATGTGCAGGGAAGTGAACGGAAGATGCAAATGGCATTATGCCACTGTAATACAATCTTGCCGCTCTGTTTATAACAATGACCAACACATTACTGATGAAACACCTGTTTTTAAATAACTCATACAAAACTCTTAAAATATTTTAGTATTGGGTATTTTAGTGCATTTGAACTAAATTGCTATTTACTGTCCATTGAGATTAAGTGAAAGGAAATGGCGCATCTTCGCATGCTTGTTACTGTCGCTGTAAACGTTCCGAGGAAAGCTATAAAATGTTCCGTTGTTCAAAGTTCTTACGTTTTATTGGGCTTTTAAATTGCTGTAATATAGAATTAAAAAATATTGTCCGCAGTATTAAACGTATTTTTTTATTTAGGACCTGAAAAACGAACAATGTAACACAATTTAGATTAGTCGAACGAATCTTGCGCGAGATCAAGCCTTCAGTTATGATGGTCTTTACAATACAGAGATCGGTTGCATTCAATTGATTTCAAAAGCTAAGTATATTTCAAAATCATAAATAGGTCCTAGGTATTAGGAATTGTTTGTGTGTGAGGCAATCTGTTGTAACATAGTAACAGGCGACGTTGTTGCCTATAAACGAGATCTGAAGAGCATTCTCGAGTGTGAAATGAATCATCACTTAGCGAGAGAGCTCTTAACACTACCTTGAATAATAAATCGGATAGTATCAAGCTCGTAATAAGGCCTTCACACTTCTCGCTCATGTACACCGACTGCAGCTATTTATTAATATTATGTAGGCTCTATCATACTCTAGCTTGTGCCTTATTCGCACTTGTGACTACATTGGCGTCGTAAGTTTATAAAAAAAATGGGTCGTAAGTTTGTAAAAGTCTGACATTCTTTGCTTCATTCAGAGAGTAAGAAGATACATATTTATTTATTTACTAGCTTGTACTAGTGGCTCTGTCCGCGTGAAAGTAGGTTTTTCCATACAAACTTTGGACCTCCGTTTTTATTCCCTTTGAGGGTGAATTTTAGAAAATCCTCTCTTAATGTTTGCCTACGTCATAAAAGAAGACCTTGTCCAAAATTTCATGTTTCTAGGCCCTGTAGTTTCGGCTGTGCGTTGATATGTCATTTAGTCTAATTCTGATTTTATCTATTATATCTTTAAACCTAAAAGCGAAATACCACTCATTGATTAATCACGAAATCTCAGAAACTATAACAAATACAAATTTAAAATTTGGCAGTTAGGTTCCTTATAGGGTGTAGACGTCCATTAAGAACGGTTTTTACGAAACTCAACCCCTAAGGGAATACCGACCGGACCGAGCCCAAGTCGTCGACGGCGAGTTCTGTTCCCGCGCGCCTCAAGGAGCTGTCAGCAAACCGTAGAGGCCCAGCCTGCTAACTGCAGGCAGGCAGGGTCGAAGCCTGCTGGGGTCAAGGGCCGTTTTCTGAGAGGAAGGCTCAGCCCCGGCACTATAGGCAACGAAGGAACGGGGTAGGTTTTTAGTCAGTAAGAGTCTGACACTACTTCCCGCTCCGCCCAAGGGCGGGATTTGTCATTGGATGATTTTACCTACCATAAAAAAAACCCCTAAGGGAATGAAACAGGGTCCAAAGTTGGTATGAAGAAACCTATTTCTCGCGGGCATCTTTTATATTTATATATCTTTTCACGCGGGCGTAGCCGCTGGCAGAGGCTAGTATAATATCTTCCATCCAATAAAAAAGATCTTGGTTTACCAATGTTCCAAATCGTTTAGCCCCCGAAGCTGGAAAATTCAGTAATTTTTATTGACATACTAATAATATCAGTAGGTTTCTTCAAGCTATCGCAGTTTTGTTATGACAGTAGAATGGCGTTTTGTCATACATGGCTCCAATACTCTATCCCTCTTTGTACTTGAACAATGGTTTTAAAATTTCACCGTGTAGCTCCACGACATAGGAAGGCTTAGTGGTCTTCCAGGTCCTTTGTGTTTCCTTTCAGCAATATTTTTGTATTCAATGTTACGACAGAGAAAAGTAAAAATCTATAAAAATAATCTTGGAAGACTCAGGAGCTGGGAGGATCGTTAAAGCTTTAGTATTTTTGAAGTTTTGAAATTTACCTACACAAAACCATGAAGTTATAATATCAAGATAGAAGAAAAGCATATCAATTTTTTCAAGGATAGAAGCCCCCTTTAATTTCGTTACATATAATCTATAATCCGGTATTCTATACAATACCTAGGCAATGTACCTATAGAATACGGATAATGTATAAATAACATTAACATAACCTGTCCGTGTAGGGGTACCCTAAAATTACATCACCTCTTTCCCTGCACTCGTCTTTTACACACATTACCAGCTGCGCATTCGGTATTGTATAGAATATCAGAATTATATGGAATGCCGGTAACATATACATAGGTATCAATACAATTTGTAGCTAACATTGAAATATATTTTTTTACTAAATGCATATGAAAGTATTATGAAAATATATTCAATACATTTCCAGCATTCTTTTAAATTTGTATCTGTTTGTTCCGGCTAATCACCGAAATGATACGACCGATTATGTCGGGACTTTCACTGACGGATAGCTAATGTTACAAGAAGTAACTTGGGTACTTTTTATTTTCCTGCGGGCTGCTTAATTACCGGGGAGGAGGGGCGAGCGACATCCCTAAAAGGAATTGTTCTTAAAGTACGCGCGAATGAAGACGCGAGTAAAACCTAGTTTCTACTATAAGTCTTTTGTAAAGTCATCGAGTACTCGTCTAGTTTGGTCTCCAGTGGAGGTATTTAATCTAGATCCCGGGTATATGCTTCTGTAATTCAAGAGTTTAATTATTTAGGCGGCCAGTCGCAATCAAGGATGGGTTATATACAGGCGGATTGCGGCCTAATCGTCCAACTTAACAGCACTCTCTTAAATTACTAATGCGGCACATCGTCTTTGTTTACGTAGATAATGCAAACATAGTTTAAAGTTTCAGTATGTAGTTCTTCTTTAATCAAGACTCTATAGGAATATCTTTAGGAGTTATGCCGCAAGTCTATCTTTAGAACAATAGAAGATTTTACGCACGAACTAACCGTAATCTAGTATCTGAATCGGGTAAATGTCTCTAACTTAATTATGGTTCAATCTTAACTTTTAGCATGGCTTGTCAATAAATCTTAACATATTCACTAGCTCAACTGAACATTTTCTGCAGAAATAAAGTTTTTACCATAAAATACGTATCAATATACGTTAGACAATTATTTTTGTGTACAAATAAGAAACTTAAACAGCAAATGAAGCGAAATTCCCAAAGAAACAAAGCCTAAACATAAGTTTGCCAAACAAGACAGACAATAAATTCAGAAGATAAATTATTACAACGCGATCGAATTGCTCAGAATTCGCGATAATATTGTGTTCTTGTATCAGAGTAATGTAGCTTCACGGAAACCATTTCACTGCTCAGCTTTTGGTCCGCTTCCAAACACAGTCTGGGTTACTTCTGCAGCGTTATGTCTATGGATCAAACATTTCGATCTTTCCTTTAAGGCAAACATAATTCTGGCAGTGTGACGTTCTTCAGCGGATTCGTTTTTCAGATACTTTTATTCATGCGATCTGAGGCCGACGTGTTTACGCGTCTGGTGGCCGGTCCACCAGAATGACCTGCGTCTACGTGGGTTGGCCTGGACGTTAAATAAATTATTCAATACGGACAGACCCTTCGTAGATTTTTCTGTCCCTGTTCCTCCTAAAACTTCGGACAGGGAGCAAGGGGGACGCGTGTCCGTTACGTAAACGTGTGAAAGAGCCGATGACGAGTACACAAAGGATTCCATTTATCATTCGCTCGGAACACTGTCATTTGTGAAGTGTTTAGCGAGAGTCGCGCCGCGTCGATAGCTCGCATGTTAATGGCGCTTACCTTCAAAAGATATTAATATTACGCTTTTTAACCAAAACCTTCACGGGGTCGTAGTCGGAAGAGAGATGCTAAAAATAGCTCTTCTATTTTATGAGTTATTCAGGTTGAGATTACAGTAACACTCTTGATTCGGAGTCATTAATCAACCCATGTCAGAAACGTCGCCGCTGGCTTCGGCAACACTGAAGTACGAGTATAAGGGAATATTGTGGTGTACAAAAAAATAATATTTTAGAAGTAGGTTGGGCTCAAAGCTGTTTTAATTTATCCCGTAGCCTTTAATTATAAAAAAGTAATTGTAAAAGGGTTATGAAATTTACGCCATGATTTTTATAGAGCTATTTACTCGTCACGAGTAATCAAAGGTGTCAGAACAAGTTATGACTGCGATAAGAGTTACGGAATTAGTTTTATTGAAGCGTTGTGAAAGAAAGTGTAAACTTATATTTGTTTTGCAATAACATAGGAGGGCTAGGATCAAATAAATTGACCTACTGTTTGATCTGCTTCCTCACGTAATACGCATTTCATACATTGATGTCGCAGGCATTAGATTTGTAATAACGCTACATTTGTTTGATGCGACTGTCTCGAGATGTGTGACGCTAGTTCTCAAAACTAAAAGGTTGCGATACTGTTCGAATGATGACGCACACATTTAACATTTTTTTGATGGTCGTGCATCGTTTGCAAATAACATGCTATCCATAAAATTGTATGCGTTGGCTTTCTTTTAATTTATTTACCATTCATGTCGCACAGCTATGTGGTCGGTTACGTTGGCTCTTGGTTACCTGTTACGAAACCCTTGCATTTTCGATTGTAATCACAACGACCATCGTAAAACGCCTTCTTTGTTTTTATAGCTACAAATGAATCCCAAAGCTCTATACAAATGCTAAGTTTTTTGGTGTCATTGTCGATGAATGTTAAGTAATGTTAAATTTGGATTATCTTGAAATGATCGCAGTATGTGGTCGAATACCGGTGGTGTGGCATGTCGACCACTCACCGGTGACGTCACGGAGTGAATGTCGACTGCGATCATTCTTAAGAAGCATTTATGGTGTAACAACTGGTTAGGGATAGTGATGGACCAATTTATGAATTTGTACGGCCAGCTATGCTTGGATGATTACGGTGAGAGTCTGATCACGCAACGTTCAAAGAAAAGCGGGATACGAGTGGAGGCGACCTTCGAAGGTCATCTATTGAACACAAGGTCTCGTAATGCTTTAAAAAATCTCCAAAAGTAGTGATTAGGATGTGATGGGGCGTCATATTGCAATGAGGTCATACGAGTGCGCATCCGCGGCGTCCACATCGTTATATAAGCAATTAGCCGTTTCGAGAGCGTCGTATTCTATTTTGTTTTCTTTATTTCGCGTAAGGCACTCATTAGGCAATGCTGAGCGGGGTGTAATTGCGGCCTTATTTTCACGCAGTTCGCGAGCATGTGGCTCACATCTCGCGTAAGTGAAACTTAGTCAAAACACTGTACAGTACGTTCGACGGTTCTTGGCGCGCCTGAAGTTAGGGTCTGCGAACTTTAGCGCTCAAAATAAGCGCGTCAAATAAATGATTTATAAAAATAAATGCCAATAACAGTTGTTAACAGCAATAACAACTGCTATTGGCATTTATTTTTTCAAACCATTTATTTTATTACGAGAGCACAAGCGCTAAAGTTCGCAGAGCCTAACTTCAGACGCGCCAAGAACCGTCGAACGTACTGTACATGGCCGGCCCCGCAGGTTCAGAAAAGAGCGAAAGTGGACAATTCCACTTTACACCAGGTAGCAATCTACCTGGTGGTATTTTTGAATCCGCGCCTATTACAGATAAACCCAGTCTCAGCTTTGGGCTATGTTGTAAGAATGTATTGAACCATTGTCATTGAATTAATATAGGTATTTAAAAATAAATACCGTAAGTATTTGTACCTATCTATTTTGGAATATTCACGTAATAGCAACCTCACGATTAACTAGACTTTTAATGATCGTGCAAGCAACAAAAGTTTAAATGAAATTACAATTTGAAGCGCATTAGCAATTGAAATGGTTTGAACTGACGGCACCTTAATGTGTGCTTCTGTAAGCGCACGCGCAGATTACTGCTAAGATAAATTGATCACGGCTGGCAGCTTGGTTGTTCTAATGAAAGTTACGAAACTTGTTCGCCACAAACAGACACTACATACCGAATACTCTCATCGATACGTTTAAGTGGCTCTGATTATATAATGTTTGACCAAACAGGATCATTTTACTGTGTCTAGAATCGCCTTTTGAGAATGCTGATTTGAACGTGCCCATGACTAAAACTGATATGGGTTACAATTCCTATAAACTCCAACAAATTGCAACGCCAGTTTGGCAGAAGAATTATGTAATATCCATTTATGTATAATTTCGTGAATCAATTATTTTCTTAAATCTTTGGTCGTTCAGAGAACTGTGTTCTACTTTTAGATATTATGTTAATTTATGACAAAGGAGTAAAAAACTAAGCAGAATATCTGCTGGGCCATTATGACAAATAAATATACAACACTACTTTTAGTATATGCGAAACCTTAATATAGTTTGTTCAGAATCAGTAACTGAATCGATTGCTATAATTTTTACACCATGTTATATTTTTTCCCAAAAATATTTAAAGAAAGTCACAAGATAGACACCACCGATACTAAGTACAGGAACTTGTGCGGTCGTGTCAAGTGTCAAGGCCATTGCGGGCATTAAGCGCCAGCGCACAGCCGGATGCGGGAGCAAAACAACCCGTCAGTCGCCCAGATGGCCCGATGACCATGTTTTGCGGACAACCAGGTAGCATAACTTTGTGATTTTTCATAATATAGTTATGAAATTTTCTACATAATTATAGTCTTTATATAAGAATACTAGACATGTGTTTCTGGTTTTGCATGAACTAAAACTCGCATGTAAAACAAAAGTAAGTAAGTACGTATAATATTTTCATTATTGTTCTAATAAAGTTACGTGTAAAATTCCTTTGCAAACTCCCCTTTTATGAAAAATTTCAAGCATTTCGATTCGAGAGTCAATTTTTTTTCTCGAAAATATTGAGATACCGCTTTTAGGCGTCCGAGAGCAGTGTTGCTCACACAATCGGTACCATTTTATAATCAATGTTAGCTAACCAAGGACCAAGCTGATCAAAGGAAGAGTAGATTTCTAAGCAAAGTGTATTACATAATCAACAAAATTTTATAATCACAATGCAAGGCACGGTTGTCGGCGTCGTTCAGAGGCATGTGCAGATGTGTTGAAAGAGGATTTAGTTGGAATCCACCCACAGAGTAATATATGTAAATTCGTATGCAGCATTGCAGACGTTAAGGCAACAAAAATAAGTGTCGTATGTGCGTAGATTTAAAAAAGTAACGACCTTAATTGTCTTATTTTTTAATGATAAAAAATAAAACACCACTGAGTACCTACATTTATTTAACAATTGCCACACACTTATTTGTATATTTAAAAAATTAACTATAATTATGACGCGTGTTTGTGGACGGCGAGTAATGAGAAGCTCGCCGTCCGACCGTCCGGTAACCGTCCGGACCGAGCCCGAGTCATCACCGGCGCATAGTGTTCCACGCGCGCCTTAGGGAGATGTCAGCAAAACCGTAAGTGCCCAGGGTTCACTTCTGAAAGGAATACCCGGGGCCCTGGAATGCAAGGCAACGAAGGAACAAAGGAGTGGGCTTCAGTCAGTAAAAGTCTGACATTCCCGAAGTCATTAAATGATTTTCATTTCATAAATAAAAAATATACCTATATACACCGCTAAATTTTGATAATTATGATTCCGTGGAGGGTCGATCCGGTACATGAAACGCTATCGATTTGAAAAGATAAAATTAAAAAATAAAGTACTTTTTTTCTAAAACTCGAATTAATATACGCATGTACGAAATTAATTTCTTTAAGTAAACATCAGCTGACCGAGTTCAATGATCTGTACTTAGTTGTCGGTCGTTGCGTATTAACTACCTATACAAATCGATAGTGTTTCATGTACCGGATCGACCCTCCACGGGACTAAAACGATCAAAATTTAACGGTGAATAAGTAAACTAAAATAAAAGGCCCTTAACTAATTAAAACAATCTAAAATAGGGCATGAGAAATAGAGTGGGAGCAGTGGTGGCCGGGTGGTAACCGCAACGACTTGCGAGTTGTAGGTCGCGGGTTCAAACCGGCCAGGCGCATTACTTAGTGTAATTAATTTCATCACCACTGCTCTCAAAACGGTGAAGAAAAACATCGTGAGGAAACCGGATGTCCAAGCACCAAAAATTCGAAGACATGTCACATTCACCAACACGCACTGGGCCCGCGTGGCGGATTACGGCCCATTCCCTCTCTCAGAGAGGATGCCTGTGTCCCAGCAGTGGGAACATTAAAAGGCTGATGATGATGATGATGAAAATAGGGCATTGAAAAACATCATCTCTTCTGCCGACTGGTAATATATTATGCCTAAAAGTCTGGCGGTATTACAACGCTATGTGGCAATGGCAATGCTTATTCGCTGTCCAAAATAAATGCCAGCCCTTGGGTCACGCGAAGTGTCAGCAAGAATTATGACTTTTTAAAGCTACATTTAGTTAGATAATCATAACAGAGCACGGAAATCGTTAATAGAAGCAACGCAAATTTCAAATAAATTAATCGTGTATCACCGTTTTATGTCAAAACAGTTATGATTATGACGTGTCAATGGATGGAGAGGGAAAGGGAGGCCAAAGAAAAGATAATGGAGGAGGGGAGGCTAAGGAAAAGGCGTTTGTGATAGTGTGATGGGGACAAAATGGAAGAAAAATACGTGTTGCGCCGATCCCATATAACACAAGTCAAGGACAGGATGATAGTGATGACAGTTTTATGACCCTATGACACAAATGATGTCAATCCGACGGTTATCAACTATTCCGTGACGGAAAGTGTGCGTTCAACGCATTTTCAGTGTCTTTTCTCTGTGCTAAGTATCTTTAATATGTTGAAACTTCTACGGTCCGGACTAAGCCTTTTGCCTCGTCGTTTATTCTGCGTACATAGAAGGACTAGAACAATTTGTCTGCTGCGGTCTTCCCCTATGATTATAATTTAGGTGCTTTCAAGGCTTGAGTGAAAAGGCTTTTAATAAACTAGTGCATCTCACCATCAACGATTGCATCACTGCTTACCATCACATGGGATCGCAGTCAAGCATTGGTTTATATCAATTAAAAAATAAGTATTCGCATTTGTTTTATTGTCTTTTGTTTACTATGTGTGTAAGAATGTGTGTAATAAAATGCTTAGACTGGGTCAATCGTGTCAATTTGATGTTCTTTATGTAAGTATTTGTTCCACAAACAAATGTCTCAGTATAAATTACAGTCGATATATATAAAATAACGACAAAAATTATATCCCCGTATCATCCCCTTAGGAAGTGAAATGTGGTAAATCCTTTCTTAGCACATGCCTACGTCATAATAATAGCGCAATACGTTCAGTGATTGCAATGTGTTGATCTATATTTATGGATCAGTCAGTAACGTTTTTTTTTTCAGTAATAATAATTTATATTACCCACAGAAACCAAAGTATAATTTTTTGCCTTTCATATACTTCTATATCACCGGCAAACTGCAGATGAAATTATAATTGTTATAGATCTTTATTAGATTATAATTTCTCGTTATATTATAAAAAAAATCGTTTTGTTTACGATAACTTACATCCAAATTCATTAGTTTCCAACATAACCGTGCCTTATTTAGAAAAAAAAAATAGTTTACAATTTCTCGCGACATATTAAAATTTTGCAGTGTTGATTACTAACTGTTGTGAACAAAAAGATGGACAGACCAAAATTAAAAAAAGCCTATTGGTATCGAATTATACTTTCATTTGAATTTATTATCTATTTCGATTTTACAAATAGACACTTAAATTTCATTTTTATATTTCATGATAGGCTCGCGTTTAACAACTATCTCAACCGACGGTAAGCAATGATGTGATCGACGACATTTGAATAGAAAGCAGCGTTGCATTCAAACAATTTCAATGAAGTTCTTCGGTAAAACGACATAAATTCAAATCGTACGACGATTTATTTGCTCTATCGAGTCTAATAAACCCTTTACTGCGCCAATGGCCTATATGTGCATTTTGCATAATCCGATCGCACGAGTGACGGTAACAACGCACCGCAAACAGGGTCTAATACTTCTTATTGGACCCCGATTATTTAATTAAATTTTCTTTCAGTATTTCCAATACTTACCAACAAAATAAAAATGGTAGCAAGCACGGCTCAGGACTTTGAAGTTCCGTGAAGCAAAAAGTGTAATTGGGTTACAAAATTCCCTTTTATAGGCCGATATTGGAATTGTGTACGATAAATGACTACAAGCTCGTTATATCGACTACCATCGGGATAGAAGTGCCTAAACTTTAATAAAAAGCGTCCACAAAATGTGCTTTAGAGATGAGTTTCTGAACTCCGAAATAATTGCATATTTTGGAAGATCTAATCGACACCAGGCCATATTACCTCGTAGGGATACGGTATGCCACTCATTTGATTGTTATCATAACGTTTGCTCCGTGTTGAAGTATCAAAAGGTTTGACTTTGTCGTGAGATAATTTTTATAAAAAAAGTCACTTCTAGAAAAACATAATACAAAAGAAGGGCTCTATTTTATTAATTCACATTTTATTGCTCAAGTAAAATGTCGTATAAAGTGCTCATCTTAGTCTGTTGGCATTCGATCAAGTATTGGGCTAAGCAAAAACACGATGAATGTTTGCAATAAACTTATATTGAACCATGAGCCATGAGCCCAGAGCCGTAGCGTGGACAAATTTAGACGTGGGCGAAGGCACAACACCCAGACCTTTGTCTTTTATTAATTCAAAAAGGAGACAACGTCTGTCGAAATTCAGTGTTCAACCACATCGTCGCTTACCATTAGGTGAAATAGTGGTCAAACGTGAATGTATGAATAATAAAAATACCCTCGTTTTTAAAGAACTCTCTCTTTTGTGCGAGGTGCCTTCGGGTGCGAAGCCGTGGGCGAATGGCCACTTCGCCTGCGCCTGGCTCCGGTACTGCATAATCATCTTATACTTCAAACTTCTTGAAATCCCTACTTGAAACTAGCTTCTGAAAGCCAAGACTTCGTCCTGGCTTTGCAACCTCTACACCACCTTCTCCAAGTGTTGTTCTGACTGTCCAAGCACTTATTGGCTTTCTAGTCTCTTCGAACAAGGCAGCAGCAAGATTTGCAGAAGTTTCCTCCTGATCTTCTATGGAATTGCGTATAAATTGACTATACTTGCGCTTCGTACTCTTAGTTACGCGTTTTCTGGTTCTTGTTTTAATAGCATGAGTGGCAGTCTCAGCAAACCGTTTGATGGCAGATTGCATAGTACAACGTAATCATTTCACGAACTTGGCAATTTCTTTATGCGAGTTTCCTTGTTCGTAGAGAAGTTGTATTTTCGCTTTATTCTCTAAATTAATTTCACTTAGTTTCGGCATTTTCCAATAAATTAAGCCTCAAATAATTTCGCTTCAAAAGAAATAAAAGATTATTCTCTCGTAAGAGTTCCAAACACAAGTGACTACAAATTTGACTGATAAGACCGGAGAGAACCAAATCCGTTATTTTCAGGTATTTTTTGACTTTAACAATATGCTGCTCACTATTTTAAACACCGATTTATGACCCCGGAATTAATCATTGTTGAATTAGTAAACATGTATTGTGCATTTTTAGGGGGTGCCAAGGCTGTAGTCTTTTTTTTTTAAATTCGAATAATAGATCAAACAGTGGAAGATTTAGATTTTGCTATAAGTATCGAAAGTAAAGTCATCTAAATATTTGACTACGAAATTAACCACTTTAAAAAAATACAAAGTGAACACTTCAACGCCTAAAATTAACTTGTATGTAATGTGCTTAATTAGATAGTTAATGATTAAGTTTCTTACGTACATATAATTATTTACTTTCATAAATAATATAGCCTTCGTAGCCAAAAAAGTGCTCATCCAAAATCTAAGTGTGTTTTATTTTGCATACCACGCAGAGGTATTATTTTATAACTTGATTTGAGAAAGTATAGTATTATGTAGAGTAACACGTCAAGATAAAAAAAAAGAATAAATAGGCAACAAGAATGTAGAAAAAAGCTTCGAGATTTCAAACTGAATTCTTCCAACGCCGCTCTACAATTCCTAAAGCTTTGAAATAAAATTGTAACTGCATTTCCTTTGAGTTTTATTTATTCCGGCTAGTTATACCATTAGTGTAGAATTGTCGTGTGATTTTAAGATGACAATAATTTTTAGTAAAAGATTTTAAATGCCATTGCAAGCGACTGCGTCGGGAGCAGGCTCAGCTGAGCTCGAGCACCATTTTGGCCGTCGTGCTTGCACACTTTGCCCCTTGTTCAAGTTTTGTCGTTTGTTCTAAGTTTACAGCTGGGAAATTAACTTTATACTTTGTAACGTTCTTAGATTTTGTTTTGAAATATAATGCGGATTTAAACTAAGAGTTAATGGGACTCTGAAGGAGCACTGATGGGTTTTAGTCAGTATTAATCTGACATGTCCTATGGCTCCACTCGGAAGCGAAAGTAGTTTATATCAAATAACTTCAATTTTAACTCCTTTACCTCTTTTTTTGGGGTGACAATCCCAAAAAAAGAGGTAGAGGTATATAGTCCACCTTCATTTTTACACAAATCCAGATAATGGACTGGAAGGAGGGGAGAGTGCTAGAAAAAAAAAATCATATTATGAAAACCTAATAATTCAAGCCGCGCTTGCGACTTTAATCCAACGAAAAAGATACTTTAAAGGGGTTCCGAGGATAAACGGTGTAGATTGAGTTAATGACAGTCCTTTTACCTGTTCTAAACTAAATTAGCTTATCTTTTTCTACGTAAACAGCCATTACATTTTTATTTTATCTGTTTCAGATCAACATGGCTGGAAAGTTTATTTTATAGCATCGCTCCGGCCATTAAAATAAGTAGCATTATCACTCAAAAGTTTCGAACGAGAACGTTGTAACATTAGTCTGGTTCTTAACTTTTTATCGTGTCTACAAAGTGCCGGTACATACACACTTTTTTTTACCTGTGTAAGTGGTCAAACAAGTTGAAATGGCTTAGTCGAGCTGAAGTTGCAGTGGGTTGGATATGCTGGTAAAAGGACCCATAGTTGTTGAAACAGACCAAGTCCTAATGCAGACCACGGCATTGGCCAATAACGCCAAAAAGGTGGCTAGGATAAACTGAATACGGAGGGCGAATGTCCGGGAGCTATGGCGCAGCTTGGGAGTGGCATCTTTACAAGTAAACTTAGTAGCTGATTGATAGCAGTCCGCCATGATTGAGTAGAGAATTAATGTAAACAGTCTAATTGGATATTTTTCCGCATTTTGCTCAAAGCCATGCTATGTAACAAGTATAATTACAACAACGTATGAGAGTTGAACTTGAGGCAACTCCGTAACGTAATAAGTTAGTCGAGTTGAAGACATTGCGGCTCAAGAAATCAAGTAATATTTTTAAAGCAGCACTCCTGTTTACACTTTAGAGTTAGAAATCGTAATCATTAATCATCATTAACTGTTAGCTAATTACAGTGGAATGTTCTATGGTTAGGATGGTTACTTTTTGTGCAGCTGGCATACCTGCTGGTGAATTATTTGTTACCGATTAATAACCACATTGTAACTATGACGGCCCCACAATTAAATGACTTTAACATACATAATGATGTTAATACAAAAATGACTCTTCATTAAACCAGACTTGACTTAAACAGTTGTGAGATCCATTTTAACTGTAAAAAGGTTTTGTTTGCCTAATTTCAAAAGCATTTTATAATCCGATTACGCTGGATTTAATTTACCGCTTCACGAATTAATTTAAACCCTTGGCAATCAGCCTGATACTCGAAAAAGCTCATTGCTATCTAGAACGTTCGTTGCACAGTGGTGATTAATGTGAATAGGAAGCTGTGCACTAACGAACGAACTGATGAAATAGTTATTCGTAGATAAAGAAATATGAAAAATGGGTGTCGTGGGCGCTGCATAAAGAAACTGCGGTTCGATATTAATAGTTTGTATGTATCATTTCTGTCGCTTGGGTAATGGACGTCTGCATATTATATGAGAGCTGAAGCTCGATGAAGAAATAGCTCATTTCTATAGCTCTTCTATTTTATGCGGGGTTTTTATCCGCTCAGCGATCGCTGACGCCCCGTCTCGTGATCCGACGTCGAGACGACGTAGAAATTACTTTTGAAGCATTCACTTTAAACTTAGAACAGGTACACTAGATTCGTTCTCATTTTTATAGCAACATCGTCTCAAAACAACTTGTCTTATTTTAATGAAAGCAGTAGAAAGGACACCGAGTCTAGAGACTGTTTCAGCAAGAACAAGAGATTATCAGATTGAGATATATGTCAGTAAAATTGTATAGTTAATTGATTAGCGGGTGAATGTATTGGAAAGGTCGTGCCAAGGTTTGCGGCTGGCCGCCAGCCCAACTTGTGTATACGTATGTATACATATAGCGAATGGTGGCGGGGGTGTTGGGCAACGCGACCTCTAGCAGATAATCAGACGCATGCGAGAAGAAAAATAATATCTAAATCATTACCGACATTGCCCACCGCTGACCCCTATGAGTGGTCATAGTTCAAGGTGTCTGTCATTCCACTAATTGGTCAAATAACGCTTAAGAGTTGCTATTATGACAAACTACAGTTCAATGCCAAAATGTAAATCATAATGTCAGTTTTGTTGCACCAAAGCTTTGGTAAGCCCGTCTTGATTTGATTGATCTCGTTAGGGGATTTGTATTAATTATTCTTCGTCGGTACGAGCTGTTGAGCCGAGGGCATTTTGTAATCTTTAAAGCGCTTGAACACTAGGGTTTGCTTACACAGATGGCGAAACGAACCAATTTTAAGACCAAGAAAGGCTTCTTCAAAACAGAGACCCCACGCAATTCATTTGACGACCTAAACTAAATTGTTAAAGGGATAGAGCTATATAAATCCGTAGACTCTAGGATTACAATTTTTATCGTGCTTTTGGGTACAAAGCTGACCAGTCTACATTGTCCTCTCATATCTATTAATATTGTTGTATGAAAATATTGTAGAAACAATCACTTTTTTAAAAGAGTAACCATGGAGTTTCTTGCCGGTTCTTCTCCATAGGAAACGATCAATTGGAACCGTGCGCTAGCTTCTGACGTTTTATAAGTGCCCATGTAGGCCTATGTAAAATAAACGATTTTGAGTTTGAGTTTGAAATAACACATTATTTTTAGTAGGTGAAATGTGAAACCCGAAACATTTGTTAGCATTTTTATGTAAAGAATCTATGTACAAAATTTTATAACTGAAACATGAAAAATCACGAAGTTATAAACTTGTTATTTTACATGGTCATAAATACCTACATGGGCACCGGTCCGTTCGGGTGGCTGAGGGGTTGTTTTGCTTCCGCACCCAGTTGTGCGCTAGCACATAATGCCCACTATGAACTGCCGTAACCTGTGTGGTACTTAGTGTCTGTGGTGTCCAACTTGAGAACTTTTTAAAAATATTTTTGAAACAAATAAAAAATATTTTTAAGAACCGAACATGGTGTAAAATTATATATACACCGTTAAATTTTGGTCGTTTTAATCCCGCGGCGGGTCGATTAGGAACATGAAACACTATCGATTTGTAAAGAGAAAATTAAAAAATAAAGTACTCTTTTTTAAACTCGAATTAATTTACGCATGTACGAAATTAATTTCTTTAAGTAAACGTCAGCTGACCGAGGCGAATGAACTGTAGGTAGTTAGTACGCAACGACCGACAACTACCTACAAGGTCATTGACTCGTTTACTAAAAAAAATAATTTCGTTCATGCGTATCTTACATCGACTTTTAGAAAAAAGTACTTTATTTTTTAATTTTATCTTTACAAATCGATAGTGTTTCATGTATCGAATCGACCCTCCACGGGATTAAAACGACTAAAATTTAACGGTGTATATACATAAGTACTAAAAATAATGATATATAGCTCCATCACTCTTTCTTGCTCAGATGCTTGACATTTCAACACATCATGGTAAAGCCAGCACCCCTAGCCAAGGGGCAGATCGTTTCGTTAAGCGTGAACGCTTGGAGTTGGCCACGCCCTCAATTCCTTTGTTCTGACCACGTGACTGAGCGTTAAGCTGACGTCAGAACAAAGGAGTTGGGGGCATGGCCTACTCAAAGCGTTCACGCTTAACGAAACGACCGTAACTTGGTTAGGGGCTGGTCTTCAAAACAATATCACTTAAAATCAAAACTACGTAGGTATTATATCTTTCGTAATTTTGTTCCAATAGGTAGGTATGTTGAGATTTCACTTCTATGAATGGATAATTGATTTACGAATAAAGTTGAATGTATTGCAAACAGTTTTCTACATATAATACACGATGTACGTCTCGTAAGATTTGGCCGATTTATACAGTGAAATGTCAGGCGTGGCACTTTCACAGTACCATTATTTTTTACCACTGGGTAACCACTGCCCTTTGTTTCTTTGCGTTACTTCAATAACCCTAAAGGCCGATTTATAGTGAAATGTCAGGGGTGACACTTTTAGAATGAAATAATTTAAAACCTTATCTACATCTTTTTCAAGACCAATATCGCTTGAAAGGTTCAAAAAGTCTGCGCGGCGCATTCATGCGGCCACGCTTGTCTTTGCAGTGGTCTTTCCAGCGGTTGCTTCCACTGGCCGACAGCGAGTGTTCTGCTGTCCTGTTCGCGTTAAAATAGAATAAACTTTATTGTACACCAAAATAGTAACAATTCACTGGAACCTAAATCTATGGGTACAATGGCGGTCTTATCGCTGACAGCGATATCTACCAGACAACCTTAGGATGGCTTATAAGAACTAAAACTAAAAAGGGCGTAGTCTGCGGTGTACTATTATCAAATATAACTCAAATAAACAAAAATAAAAATACGAAAAATGGATAAAATATATCTATACAAAAGATAATACTTATGCTTAAAATATATATATCAGTACATGTATATAATGCGCGTTGTTGCCGGCTGCTTCAATTTTGGTGTGTATTAGCCCTTAATCAACGAAAATATATGTAGACTATTGAGTATTGATCAAGTTCAATTAACTAAATAGATAGATAGATGTATTCTTTATTGTAACCAAAAATAAAATTACATTAAGAACTTATAATTAATAGGGTGTCACAATGGGCGGTCTTATCGCTAAAAGCGATCTCTTACAGACAACCTTTGGATGGATTTGACAGAAAAGGAGAAAAACATATATAACTAGATACGACTTATTAATTCCATGCAATTCATCGTGATTGAAGCCATCTTCAAGTACAATGTGCTCTATGAAACGACCAATCAGTACGTAATTATTTGTAATATAATGCTTTCTAATCAAGTTTCATTGGCTTCTTTAATAATAAATTGTACATGAGAAGCCTCACAAGCCCTATCGTAAATAAAATATAGTTACGGCACCAACTAGTACCTACATTGTTGGAGTTAGTGACTGATGTTGAAATGGAAACGATACCACAAGTTTAATAATGAAATCAGAAACGTTTGGTTCAAATACATTTACAGATTTTTGAACTGTCTAAATGTCACGAAGGGTTCCATAACGTCTGTAGCAAAAAATGGCAAAAAATCACGTTTGTTGTAGGGGAGCCCCGCTTATTATTTTTTCTTTTTTTAGTATTTGTCGTTATAGCGACAGCAGAAATACATAACCTGTGAAAATTTCAACTGTCTAGTTATCGCGGATCTTGAGATACAGAATGGTGATAGACAGTCTGACAGACAGAGAAGTTTTAGTAATAGGGTTCCGTTTTTACCCTCTGGATACGGAACCCTAAAAAAGTGAAGATAAATTGCACGTTCCAAAACGTAGGAACTCTTTGGAGACCGAGTGTGACGAGACCGTTAATTTAATTGAAGACCATAATTATGCACCATATTCTGTCATAGGAAATGAATTAAAGGAGCGAAATGTGCTCGACAATTTTTGCACCTTGCTTCGAATAGGTTATTTTTTTTAGTGCCAGGCAAAAAGCGGATTAGCTAGTGGAGAAGTGCAGTACCTGTTTAACTCAAAACAATACGGTAGGGTAACTACTATATCTGTGGTCGTGGGTACGAACTACCTCTCATGGGCGCTGGAGCTCTTGAGCACCCACGTACTCGGCGCCCCTGATTTCAAATGATCTCTATCATTCTCTAATGATGAATTGAATGTAAACTTGGTCAAAATAGTTACTTCGGATGCTATTAATTGTTACTGTTTTGTTAATTTATGGAATTAAATGGAAATTTTGCGGATGCAATCAGAGTCTTGAGGTTACTGACGTAAGTTTTGCTCTGCAAAAGTTATTTAAAACGAATTCTGTGTTTTTCGAATGCTCGAGTATCAAGTTACTGTAGCCTTTTGCTACTGCATTGTTTTTCTGCTGTTTGCATGCACGTCACGCTAAATGGAATTGATGGCATGGAATGGGCGAGACTTTTAGCTGTACGCGGAATGTACCCGAAAGTGTTAGAATTTTGTAATTATTCTTTTATTTATTTTTGTGTTTTGGGCAAAAGCGTGTTTGGTTTATAATTAAGTAATACGTGGGGTGATTTTGGTGATATTTAACAGGGGGTAAATAATAATAGTAGTATATTTTTTTCACAATATTACTTTTTATGTGGTTGCTCTATATTGTGGTTGCTAGCCTTATGGTAACATATAGGAGGTGCATTATATTGTGGACGACTGGTGCCTAAATTAAGCTCAAAACCTGTTTTAGTCACCAGTTTCATCAAAGACCCCGTAGTGAGACGTGAGATTTGACTCCTCAAGTAATCTCTCGTGGGATTCTTTAAAATACAAATATTTGGTGGCATACTTAAATTGTGCAAAAAAAAAATACACTTTAGACATTTTCTTTAGGACGTGTTAAGTTTTATTCAAAAGAACCAGTTTTTGGGATATTTAATTTCTTGCGCAATAAATATTATTATCTATTACTTGCCGAAAGGGGGTCTCGGCAAGTAATACATAATATTAAGCCTCTCTCTATCGCGTGAGAAGAGATTATATGAGATTCAATTCGACCTCCATCTCCATTCTAAACACCTCGTGATACAATTAATTTTGTTTAAAAACAGGCAAAGTTGTAAAAGTAGGCAAAGTTGTAAAACTAGGTAGTTTGATTTGCCCATGAGTATCTGCATGCACGAGCATGGATAGAGCCTAAATACCAAAAAAAAAAATAGGACGAGAAATCCTACATTCATCATTGGCTCATCATCACCCTAGCCTTTTCTCAACTAGTTTGAGGTCGCCTTCCAGTCTACTCGATGCAGCTGAATACACGAGTTTTATATAAAACGACTGCCTACCAGAACTCCACAACCCAGTTATTGGGTAACACGTTAACCCTTAGATAGACTGTTGGCAGACTTTTTGGCGTCTGCCATCAATTAATCTTATGAATGAAAAATATCGCAGTGAAATAATTTTGATTACAGGTTATTGAACGAGACAGCGAGAGGTGGGTATAGGTCATCGATGTAACCAAATTTGCCCCAAGCTAGTCGGTAATTACGTAAATCTAAGTTTTTAGATCGAAACTGCGAAAGTATATTTTTGCAATTTTGGTCTTTCTAACCCCGAAATCTAGTATTTTATTTCGCAGAGCGGTAGATATTTGTTATTACGACATAGTGTTGTCGGTTTTGTGAATAACTCGCAAAGTATTTTAATTAATAATTTTAGATCTGACGAACGTGGAGCAGGTTATGTAAAGGGTGGGAGCACATACTTTGAATTAGGAATGTAATGGAAGTGGGTAATGGTTATATAGAAACCAGATTTTTTAAATTTGGTTTGTCGGAATCGGATCCGAAATAGAAGATATTGAGGCTTTTCTTAAATATTATTTCTATAGAAGCCTAGATAATGTCCATAAGATATATGTTTATCTAAAATATCTGGAAAAAAGTGTGTTATAACACCACAAGCACGTAAGAGCGGTTATACGAAAATGTACCTCGGGTTGGCCGGCCCGAGTTACAGAGGAATCTGATCAGCTCAGAGATGCTCTCCTATCTACGAACAGGCCGACCTCTGTGAGCATTGCTTAACCTTGGTAAACGACCCGTGTGGGTGCTATTACTTACTTATTACTGAGAGCATGGGCAAGTAATTTTATTAGTTTATTCGGAATAAGAAAGTTACCAACCCATTACTGACTGGCCTGTTGGTTTAGTGGTTAGTAACCCTGATTGCTGTGTCGAAGATCGTAGATTTGATTTCCACCCAAGACAAATATTTTTGACAATTTAAAACTTTTGTTATGTGTCAAGGCATAAGGCTATATTAGACCGACGCACACGTGTAACATGCCTGATTTGTACGTAGAACAACGTCGCGTGGCGTGGATCAAGTGTAGCTCTAAAAGTCTAGTTTCCACATAAAATGTATGGAGACCGACGCGCCCAGATTGGCGTGTGTGGCACACGTGTACGCAGTGCAGTTCTAGCTTAATTTATATACTTATATGTATTTAAAGAGCAGTGGTGGCCGAGTGGTAACGGCCCCGACTTACGACTTGTAGGTCGCGGGTTCAAACCCAGCCAGGCGTATTACTTTGTGTAATTTATTTCATCACCACTGCTCTCAAAACGGTGGAGGAAAACATCGTGAGGAAACCGGCATGTCCTAGAACCAAAAATTCGAAGACATGTGACATTTACTAACCCGTACTGGGCCCGCGTGGTGAATTACGGCCCATTCCCTCTCTTAGAGAGGAGGCCTGTGTCCCAGCAGTGGGAACGTTAAAAGGCTGATGATGATTTAAAAATATGTTTATCAGTTGTCTAGCAGGTACTCATAGTACAAGCTCTATTTAGTTTGGGACTAGATATCGTTGTGTGAAAGTTGTTGATTACTACTAATACTTCTACATTATTTAGTAAATTCCTTATGAGCGGACGATAATGAAACCAATTACACGTATACATTCGTTAGAGCGATGGCCATAACATATTATATAGTAGTATAAAACTAGTAACCGTTCATAACCGGAATACTTTTAAAATCAGGTTTTATTTTAACAAGATGTGTACAGTGACAGTCACTTTTTGAACGCTCTCCTTTCTCCGTAGCTAATAAATTATATTGTACAATGTTTCAGCGTTGTAAAATAAATAAGGATGGACGGCTTCCAGATGGCCTGCTTTCAATGTTTAGAAAGGAAACATTGTCTACCTATTATTTTTCCTAGTTTAAGTAAGTTTAACGCATTGTTCAGACCAAAACGTATAGTTGGACGCTGACTGTGAGCGGGCGTTAAGCAGTTTATCGTTTTTCCATATAAGTATATTAACTTCTAGTTCACACTGAACCGACTATACGCGACGTAATGGGTTGCCGCTGACTCTCGGTGGTTCATACAAGTAACGCATTCTACGCTATAGCGTACTGTCGGCTTAAATAGAACGCATACTGCAGACTGAGTCCACGTTCACACTGGGGCTGACAGTGAGCATACTCACAGTCGGCGGCGGACAATACGTTTGATGTGAACGATGCCTAACTTTGAAACTATGTTGCTGCATTGCGCTAAATGGAATGCGTTGAGCAATTTATAGAGATCGGGTGTTAATATAATTAACGAAGATGAGTTTGGAGGACAATCTACGATTATTACGAAGTTAAAGTAAAGCAATATGTACGTTGCAACTGGGGCGTTAGATTGTGTTGACTTTGCATTCGTACTAAGAAGTAATTAATACTTGAGTTTGGAGGTCCTAAAAAACGCCACTGATGCCGCTGTAAACGTGGCACCTACCTGTCCTATTGGACCCAAAAACTTTGAGGGAAAAGAAAACTATCGATACGATACGAAGAAGAATACTTGAGCTACCTACTTACCTACTCAGTTTTTTATCATCGTGATTTTTTTAAATTATCTCAAGGGAACACATTCTCGAGATACCTAATCTTATGTGCTATTCAGGGCATGGTCTACTCGTGTGCCGAGTTTCATCGAAATCCGTTCGAGCGTGAAGAACCAATGAATATACGAACCAATACGAAGATACTATCACAAACTGAAAAGCATTTAAAAGTGAATGCCACTAGACAAGTACCACGGACTTTAATATAAATTTGGAAATATGAAAAGAAATGCAAAAAGGCAACGCCAAAACTTTTTTTTATTTAAAACATTTTGATATGAATGTCCACTATCAATAGGTACCTTTTAAAAGTCTTCGTTTATGTGGTTGTATGTGGTATTATTCGAATCTTTGTAAATAATTGGTTACTGGTGTAATAATTCAAAGTTACATTTTGTTTAAAGGAAGCCATAAGGGTGCGCCAGGAAGTTATACGTACGGGTGGAGGCCAGCTGCCTACACTTCAAGGTCAGAAGATACTAAGGACTTGTTACGATCTATGACTTCAACCTCAATGGATGGACGGAAGTGATAGATTTTCATAAGTATTGTAAGAAATAATCAGTGGATAAAATAAAAGATATTCCGAATAAAGTTATTATTTGACTAAAAACAGAAGTTTATTTAATTCAATAATACTCGTATTTTAATAAGTTGTAAAAGTACAAAGCGACCATGTTTTTTTTTATGGTAGGTAAAATCATCGTGTTGGCCTTGATTCCAGGGCCCTGGTATATATTTTCACACTATCTCGATGCCCCAGAGTTGGCTTTGGCCTTGCTGGGTCCCTACAGTTTGCTGACAACTCCTCGAAGCGCGCGGGAACAGTGCGCGCCGTCGACGGCATGGGCTCGGTCCGGACTGTTACCGGACGGACGGACAGCGAGCTACCCATTGCCTACCGTCCGCAAGCCCGCGCCTACGGTGGCCGGAAATTGGGATCGGAATTACGGCTGAACCGTGAGCATTGATGCCTGATGCGGTCGGCCTCCTCCTTTGCTAGCATTACTGCTTCGCAGAAGGAGGCCTCCGGATCATGGCCCTTACCAAGGCCCGGTGCAAGAGATCGCCGCCACCAACCACCCTCACAAGGATACAGCGATGCTCCTAAGCGGGGCACAACTCTACCGTGTGTTCCACCGTGTCCTTCGGGCGGTCCACACAGTTGTGACACCCGGGCTTCACCTCCGCACGGATCTTGTACAGGTAGGTACTTCCCGAACTTGTCATGTTCGTGAAGTGCGTCATGCGGGAGGTGAGGACGCAGTGAGGTCTTTCCAGCCACGCCTCAAAGAGAGGCCGCCATAATCGTGGCGTCAGCACTGGGTTGTGACAGTCGCTCTTGCCATTTTACCATGAGAGCTGGAACTTTGTCCGCCATGCCGCGACTTGTGGCGGCAGCGGATTTTCGCACCGGCGTTGCATCGCCACGCGCGACCATGTCATTGTTTGGCATCTTATTTAACCTTAACAATAACAGCTCGCATTCCGGCAGTTATAGTTATCATTATTTATGACGTCAATTTAACAATTGTCACATTGATATGACACGTATTTTCACTTACAAAGGGCCCTTCCCGATTTGAAATGCCAACGAAAAATCCTACCAAAACTCCTCTTCCAAAACCATTAAACCATATCAATCAATATAACTTACTAGAGCCATACCCTTCGCTAATACAATTGGTTCCGACACGAGAACAATTGATGATATGACAAATAACGTTATACTGAAACGTGTCTGAAAGCCAGATTAAATGCAACTACTAAAATAACATTGACAGTATTCTCAGCTAAATTTCACATGTTTCCATCCATTATACACTTACATCTAAGGCTCTATACACAACACACACGTACCACAATCATACATTCGCAGCGACAAAAAGTGGTTGCGTGTGAATAAGTAGGTATCGTTGCAGATTTTTGCAGTTGCATCTACAAATGTTGAAGTAGTTCGCGATGTCGCTGATGGTTGTATTGTGGTTGCTACGTGGTAGCAGTGTACTCGATACCAACCACACGGTTGCATTCGGCGACAAAATGTAGTCAGTAAGAATGAAACCATTTATTTTTATAAAAAACCGGCAAGTGCGAGTCGGACTCTCGCACGAAGGGTTCTGTACCTCTACCATGAGTTTTAAGCAATAGTATTCGTCGCTACTCGATATCGACGCCGTAAATATTTTGTATGGCAAATTTTGCAGCGCCTCTAGCGGTCACTTGCAGAACAAAAATTTGCCATACAAAATATTTACGGCGTCGATATCGAGTAGCGACGAATACTATTGTTAAAACTCATGGTAGAGGTACTGTACCATTGACTAGGTAAACAACAGTATTGAGCCAAAATAGGCAAAAAATGACGGTTTTTGTATGGGAGCCCCAATAAAATATTTATTTTTTATTTTATTATTAAAGTAAAAATACAACTGAATATTTTGTGAATATTTCGAGTGTCTACCGGTTGCAATTATTGATATCGAGCAAAAAAGGGCAAAAAATCAAGTTTGTTGGTAGGGAGCCTCTCCGACCCTCCTAAATAGTTATTTTATTCGGTTTTTAGTATTATTATAGCGGCAACAGAAATACATAATTTGTGAAAATTACAACTGTCTAGCTATCGCGGTTCCTGATATACAGCCTGGCGACCGACAGACGGACAGACAGCGAAGTCTTAGTAATAGAGTCCCGTTTTTACCCTCTGCGTAAGGAAACCCTAAAAATAGTACCCTACTACGTGTATTTATTGTGGTTGTGGTGTGGTACGTCTGAATAGACCTCAGGGATACACGGAAATCCGATCCATTGGCAGTAGATAGGTAGTAGTGGATAGTGTAACATGCATAAAATGAACGTTGACATCTCTTCAGTCAATTAGGATCAGCTGTTTGACGCTTACATAACAAGATGTGTCGTAACTTACGGGAAATTGACTGAGACAGCCTATGTTCCTTGGAATTATGAAGCTATGTATCTTCTTAGTACTGCAATTCATTTATTTACGTTTATAATGTCATTGGGCTCCAATGTTTTTTTATCAAATAACTGCCTATTTTGGGTGGAGCATTAAGGCGTGTCAGACTGTTGCTGACAAAACTGCCTGTGTTCCTGCCTGTGTTGCCTTTTACGTTCCATTGGTTACCGGGTCTTTAAGTCAAAAGTGAATAGGTAACTTCTAGGCAAGCGTGCTCCATCGCCGGCCACATCATCGCTTACCATCAGGTGAGATAGTGGTCAAACGCGAACCTATCAATAATATTAAAATTAAAAGAATATAGGGTGACTGGTAATTAGTGAACGATACTTAAATACGTGATTGTAGTCATGATAACAAACATTTTTTATTTTGGGACCAAACCTGAAATCACGAAAAATTCTGCGAAGTTCAGTAGGTATATTTTTACCAGTTAGGCGAACATAAATATACTGAACTTAGCAGATTTTTTTATCATGACTACAATCACGTGTTGAAGTATCGTTCACTAATTACCAGTCACCCTATATATATAAAGTAATTTTACCGAAAGAAAAAGTCTAGGTACAGTACGGCCGTTCTATCTCGGCGAGTCTGAAGTTAGGCCCTGCGAACTTTAGCGCTTGTGCACTCGTAAAAAAATAAAGGGTATAAAAAATAAAAGGACATTATCAGTTGTTAACAGTAATAACATTTCTAATGGCATTTGTTTTCGCAGAGCCTAACTTCAGACTCGCCAAGATAGAACGGCCGTATTGTACTTAGACTTTCTTTTGATGAAGTACTCCCCACTACCGGTTTTTTTTTTTATTGTAGCCAAAATCATCCAATGACAAATCCCGTCCTTGACACCATCGGGGGTTAACTATGGGTGAACTTGTGTGGTACGTAATAGGACAGTCAAACGTTCTCATTCCGTTTAAAGCAGAGCCCACATTATTTTTAGACTCATATATGTACCAAATACAATGTGTTTTTTTTGGAAAAATATCCAATAACTTCTCCCGATCTGCGTGGAACGAGTAAGGATGGTTTTAATATCATGCGGATTTATCAAGCATGCGGATTTGCTCCGCATGCGTAACCTCCGCAAATGTCCTTTTCATACAAGTATTTATTGTAATACGTACAATACGCACGCGGCAAGGGCGTCGCCAGCCGATGATCAAGGGGGGGGGGGGGGGCAATTGGAAGTATAGAGAATAAAGAAAAAAGTTTTTTTTATATAATAATAAAAAAAAATCTCCACAATATAACTCCTAATTGCTAGGCTTGTATCTACGATTTCATATAGGATGGGCATTATATTGTGGGAGACTGGTACCTAAATTAGGCTCTGAAGCTGTAAAGCAAGCTTCTAGGGGGGGGGGGGGGGGTAGCCCTCTCCTGCCCCCCCTTGGCGACGCCCGTGGCACGCAGTATGCGTTTTTTTACCTTTTAAAATTTTTTGCATGCAGAGTAAATCCGCATGCGTGATGAACTCCGTATGATATTAAAAACACTAAAACACTTATGCGTCTCAGGACCGCGAGATCGATTATTTATCATTGATTTACATGATACCTACCATGGATCCCAAATTCCTTTGTTCGCTCATACGGAACCCTTGTGGGTCGTCACCTACTCGTGGGGGTCTCCCATTTATAGTGTCTTCGGAACCCAAAGTATTTTTTTTAAAATACTTTGAGTTCCGACATGTTTTAAATGGTTCTAGTAATAAATAACATCTACTTTCCTAATCTGTTTTGTTTACATAATGTCTCATTATAATTTATTTAATATATGTAACGACTGCTATTAAATTAATTAAAATTTATGTTATATGTAAAATTTTGTATCACATAGCAATAATTAGGTAGACGATAAACTAAATACTTTATTAAAAATAATATGTACTTACATTTTTTTTTTTATGGTAGGTAAAATCATCCAATGACAAATCCCGCCCTTGGGCTGAGCGGGTAGTAGTGTCAGACTCTGACTGACTAAAAACCTACCCCGTTCCTTCGTTGCCTACATTATGTTTCCGATTTACTCGGAAAATTGGCAAAATAAAGTGGCAGTGGCCTAGTATGAGAGAGAGAGGGTATATTATATTGCTCGCAGAAATGATGGTCAATGGGGATGGAAGGCCAGCCACAAGATGGATGGATGACCTTATGAGGTTTGCGGGAATCCGATGGGTGCGAGGCGCAGAGAACTGGTCGTTGTGGCGGTACTTAGAGGAGGCTTATTTCAACAGTGGAGATTTTCGTTTTGCGCGGACGTGGCGCATATTTTGTGTAATATTTTTTTTTAATTATTTTATTTTAATCTGTAAACCAGTGACATCCACCAACCCGCACTGGGTCCGCGTGGTGGATTACGGCCCATTCTCTCTCCTAGAGAGGAGGCCTCAGTCCCAGTAATGGGAACATTATAAGGCTGATGCTATGCTATGCTATTCTGTAATCTAGTCCTACGATGGCTACGATGGCGGAAGTTTTTCTTTCTATGATAATGACGTATTTATAAATATTTCGATAAGGCTTTTTGTTAGTTTTGGTAATTACTTTTGTATTTCAATGACACAAACAAAATGTTCTATTGAAATGTATAAAGTGCATCAATCAATTTGCGTATAATTATCAATGAGATTTTTTTTTTTTTTTTTTTTTTGGTGGTGGGTAAAATCATCCAATGACATCTCCCGCCCTTGGGCGGAGCGGGAGATAGTGTCAGACTCTTACTGACTAAAAACCCACCCCGTTCCTTCGTAGCCTTAGATACCAGGGCCGGGCTTTCGTTTCGGAAGCAAACCCTTGGCCCCAGTAGGCTTCGACCCTGCCTGCCTGCAGCTAGCAGGCTGGGTCTCTACGGTTTGCTGACAACTCCTTGAGGCACGCGGGAACAGTGCGCGCCGTTGACGACCTGGGCTTGGTCCGGATGTTTACCGGACGTTCGGACAGCGAGCTACCCATAGCTCGCCGTCCGCAAGCCCGCGTCTACGTTGGCTGGAAATCAGGATCGGAATCGGAATCCCCGCGGCGGCTGGGCCTTGTGGGCCGTTGCCTCTCGCGTGCGGCCTCCTCCTTTGCTAGCATTACTGCTTCGCAGAAGGAGGCGACCGCCTGCCATCCCTCCTCGCTTCGAACCATGGCCCGTACCAGGGCCTGGCGCGAGAGATCGCCGCTGCCGATCGCACTCACGAGAACACGGCGATGCTCTGCCCAAGCGGGGCACACTTCGACCGTGTGCTCCACCGTGTCCTCCGGGCAGTCCACGCAGTGGTGGCACCCGGGCGTCGGTTCCGCACGAATCCGGAACAGGAACCTCCCGAACTTACCGTGTCCGGTGAGAACCTGGGTCATGCGGAAGGTTAGGACGCCGTGAGGTCTTTCCAGCCACGCCTCAAAGAGGGGCCTTACCGCCATAATTAAGGCGTGCCCAGCACTGGGTTGCGACAGTCGCAGTCGCCATTTCACCATGAGATCCCGCCGGAACTCTTTCCGCCATACCTCGACTTGTCGTGGCAGGGGACTTTCGCCCCGGCGTTGCATCTCCACGCGCTTATCGTGCATGTGTGCAAGGACTGTTGCCTCCAGATCCCATGGTGGCAGGCCAGCAAGGAGGCTTGCCGCTTCGCAGGACACCGTGCGGTATCCCCGCACCATGCGTATAGCCATGACCCTCTGGCACGCGTTCAGCTGGTTCTTTGGCCTTTTCTTCAGCGTGGGCGCCCATACCGGTGCTCCATGAAGGGCCATGGACCGAACGATGCCTGCGTAGAGCCTCCGGCAGGAGGCGTCTGGACCCCCCAGATTCGGCAGGAGCCGCTTGAGGGCAGCCCCGGTCCGATTCAGTTTGGGGGCCAGACGTCGGAAATGTTCCTCGAAATTCCACCGGCTGTCGAGGACGAGTCCCAGGTACTTCATCGTCGACCCGACGCCGATGTGAATTCCTCCTACCGTTAGTTGGGAACCTGGTGGCGGTGCGTTCCGAGGGCCGTGAAAGCACATGGCCTCGGACTTGTGCAGCGCCACCTCTAGTCCCAACTGCTCGATCCTCTCCACGACTGTCGCAACCCCGTGTGTCGCTAGTTCGACCGCCGTCTGGTACGACTCTCCCTGTGCCAGGACCAGCGTGTCGTCTGCGTAGCAGACCACGCTGACCCCGCCAGGGAGGTCGCCGCGCAGCACGTAGTCGTAGCCGACGTTCCACAAGGGCGGCCCGAGTACCGATCCCTGCGGAACACCGCACGACATCTCTCGCCGTCTCCAATCTCCCTGGTGACCAGGGTAGATTATGTACCTGTCTGACAGGTAGGCCTCGATCACACGACAGAGATAGTCGGGCACTCGGTGGTACCGGAGTGCCGTTCTAATGCTACTCCAGGGCAGGGAGTTGAAAGCGTTGGCAATGTCCAAGGACACCGCCACGACACACCTGCCCCGGGAAACCGCATCCCCCGTCGTGAGGGCTCGCACGCGCATGATGGCGTCCACCGTGGAGCGCATCCTGCGAAAACCGAACTGTCCGTCCGAAAGGTCCGGCCCCACCCGTGCAAGGCGCGCGACGAGGCGGTTTGCAACTACTCTTTCAAAGAGCTTGCCCACCTCGTCGAGCAGCACAATGGGCCGATACGCGGACGGAGAGCCCGCAGGGCGCCCCGGCTTCGCAATGAGGACCAGTTTTCCCGTCTTCCAGCGAAGTGGGAACTGGCCCCTCTCCATACATGCGCTAAAGAGCCCCCTTAGTCGAGGCCCGAGAGCCTCCATGGCCAGGACCCAAGCCTTCCCAGGCAGGCCGTCGGGTCCTGGGGCGGTATTTTTGGCACTCAGCCGTCGTACCGCCACCCTCAACTCTACCTCGGTCACCTCTGGAATAATTATCAATGAGATGACATTGCGTTTTTAAACCTTGATTTCAATAAATCTTTTGACCTTTGTAAAAATATGCCCATCAAGGTGAATTTATTTAATAGTTCATATTAATCACAAATGTAAATAAAGTACTCGACTTAGCCTTCTATTTTTCTGGGTTTAAAGCCGATACTTCGATGACGTGGTTCCGAATACGTTCACCCTGTATGTATATTTGTTTACGCAGCATCGTTGTTGACAATGAGCTAATACAATATTGGATATTCCCAATATTACTTTTTACCTCCGTTTTCCATATTTTTCCTATGAATTTTACGGACATTACTTTTTATGAGCATGAACGGATTTATTTAAGACTTTCGGTACAGATACTTTGGGTCTAGAGCAATCAGGTTACTCTCAATGGGCTGTCTGATAGCTGTCTCTATCATTTATATTATTTATAGTCTGAATAATATGATTGAAATTAATGAGATCATTGAGTATATTATGGTGGTGGTCAAAAGTATGTATGTATGAGATGGTTGTGTGTCTGTATATTTATTTATTTAAATATACTTTATTGTACACCAAGATAAAAAAAATGATACAATTTTGAGCCTTAAAATTAATAACCGAGCCATACAATGGGCGGCCTTATCGCAATTTGCGATCTCTTCCAGGCAACCCAGGATGGACGGAGATTGCCTGGACATAAAATGGGGTTGTACTTGGTGCATAACAAAACAAATTGGCGAAAAAACAAAGTACATACTTAACACTAGATAAATACATAAATAAATAAGCAAAAAACAAGTGACGATTCTAGTTCCTCCTCCTCCTTCATTCTCAAATTACTGAACAGATTTATATGAAATTTGGCACAAGGGTAGACCATATCCTGAAATAGCTTATGGTACTTTGTTTATTATTCTGTGTGAATATACACTAGGGATAAGCTAGCCAAGCTAGTCAAAGTCGCAGCTAGAAGTTAGTATTCACATAAAACTCAATAAGTGGTTGTGAAGTATGTAGATACTAATTCTGGGTTATTTCGTAATGTGGGGCAATGTGGCAGCCTCGTAGGAGATCTGTATCGAGCTTAAGGAATTCAGGGATAATGTGATTAGCACTATATTTCTGGGCCAGTAACACACTCTAATAAAATTAATGTAACTAGGTTTGAATTCGTAAAGCAGATTAAGGCAATGAATCGAAGTTAGATAATTGGTCCTTCGTGGACTTTATGGCGTGTATTGAATTCTGAGCTATTGCGCCTTGCCTACATTTAAAAAGACAAAAAAGGAATATTTTCCGTGAAAAGTTTTTGGTAAAAACTTTAGCCGGAAAATATTTCTTTTTGTCGTTTAATAAATAGACAAAATTTTTCCACAAAAGTGGTTTATTAAAATGCAGATACAAAGATTAATCACAAGGAACATTTGACATCGCTTGTCGGATATCAACAATATTCTTCCTTTCACTGTGTAATTTATGTTTTTCGTTTGACTAAAAACAATAGAATCACAACAAAGCGAATGCTTTGTTGTGCATAAAAGTCTTTATGTTTCTTGGTAACATGACAAAATTGCCAATCTCTCTCAGTTCAATTATCTAAAAATTAATTGCTCCCTATTTCCGGCCACCGTAGGCGCGGGCTTGCGGACGGCGTGCAATGGGTAGCACGCTGTCCGATTGTCTGGTAACCGACCGGACCGAGCCCAAGTCGTCGACGGCGCGTTCTGTTCCCGCGCGCCTCAAGGAGCTGTCAGCACACCGAAGAGGCCCAGCCTGCTAACTGCAAGCAGGCAGGGTCGAAGCCTGCTGGGGTCAAGGGCCGTTTTCTGAGAGGAAGGCTCAGCCCCGGCACTATAGGCAACGAAGGAACGGGGTAGGTTTTTAGTCAGTAAGAGTCTGACACTACTTCCCGCTCCACCCAAGGGCGGGACTTGTCATTGGATGATTTTACCTACCATAAAAAAAAAAAAAAAAAAAAAAAAAAAAAAAATTGCTCAATGGGAAATGAATGATAAAAAATACTAAAAGTAGTCTCAGATCCGATTTTGATTAAAAAAAACACCCTCATTTTTATAATTTTCACTATTCGATGTATTCGCTAAGTAACACAATATTTGGCAAACTGTTGAATTTTAATAAAATTATTCAAATTTAAAAATCATTTTTTTATTCATACATAATCGTACCAAATTAGAAATTATGTTCAGTTTATTTTCTTTTTCTCAATACTCACCCGCATGGCAACTTATAATAATAAGTTCTAATTTCAATTTTAGAACACCTCTTCGAAGTAATAAAATAGACAATTGAAAAAAGAACGTAACAAAGCAAAGATAACGTCACAAAAAGTTTTTGATGGTCTTTTATTTTATTTGACATACATCATTACATACGAGTACCATAATGAATTAGGTTGACTCAGATATCGAACCAGTTGATTATGAAGAAAGCCACGGGTAGCAATTTAAATTTTTATCATAGTTATGCTCGATACTCCTTTGAGTGCTTTTCGCTATTCCCCATAAGTAATTTCCATGCTCACGTGAAAAATTCTTTCTTTAAATGGTTTACTTGAGTATGTAAAGAAACTAGCACTTAGCCAGCGACTTAAATCGCGAGAATCTGTTAATAAAGACATTTAACACATTAAAAAATCATTTTATTTTAATTAAGGGTACTTAGTGTCGAAAAATTCTCGGTATTCATTTTGATAAGAATTTGAGCCGGGTATAAGCTTATTAACCCAAACAAAATCCTCCACAAAAGTTTTAAAAGTCCCCATATTGTTATATTGAGGGTAGTTCTGAAAACAAATAATGACAACCTTTATCATTTACTTAGGTTGCTATTTTTGCCATATTTCAATGGGCACACGTAATGAGATTATGTATAGGTACAAACGAAATTCCCCATTTTAAGCCTCTTAAGGTTAAATTTCCAAAAAACCCGTCTTAGTGGTCGCTACGTCATGAAAGGATGCCTTGTGAAAAGTCTCCTTTTTCGAGTCTCAATTTTTGGCTGTCTGTTGATAAACAGTAATTTTCGACTTTTATATAGATATTGTATGCATACGGTAGAGGTGTGCCTTGCTTGGGCAAAATACCGCCGTGTTCTCGTAGGGCGATCGGTGGAACGAGGAGGAATAGCAGGTAGTCGCCTTCTTCTGCGAAGCAGTAATGCTAGCGAAGGAGGCAGCCGCACACTGGAGGGAACGGCCCTCACGCTCCAGCCGCGGAGTTCCCGATCCCTATTTCCAGCCACCGTAGACGCAGGCTAGCGGATGGCGAGAAATGCTCGCAGTACGGCCGTTCGGTAACCGTCCGGACCGAACCCAAGTCGTCGACGGCGCTTAATATTCCACGCGTGCCTCAAGATGTCAAAAGCACCGTCGGGTCGAAGCCTGTGGGGCCATCATTTCGCTTCTGAGAGGAAAATCCGGGGCCCTGAAATGCAAGGCAACGAAGTAACATTGAAGTGGGTTTTAGTCAGTAAAAGTCTGACACGCCCTCCCGTCCCGCTCTAGAGGGGGAGAAGTCATTAGAAGTTTACACACCTAAAAAATATATAAAGATACATAATTACGCGTATAGTGCTGTGCTACCAAATATATACACATACTGGCATACTTAGTGACGTCGAATTCATGAATATTAATTGTAAAGCAGGATACATTATGCTGTTATAGATAACTTTAGATTTTTCAATGGGATTCAATTTTAGGCTGCAAAAAAATATTACGTGAACTTTTTGAATTGAAAGCTTATTTTTTTTTTTTTTTTTATTAAAACCGATAACAAAAGTGACATGAATGTAGTACCATAATATTTTCACTGTATTTTTTAGCTAGTTAAATTTTGTTATTCATTTAAATTGTCCATTGCGTTTACACACAATACACGTCGCGTAAAATAAACACAAGTCCTGAATGTTTGTTCAGGATCCGATACTGAAATAGAATTCAAATGGTTTTCTTTTCCATTAATATTTTTAACGACAGTATATTTCAATCATTTTAAATTCTGGTCTCTATTTTTGTAGCCAGTTTATCTGTAGTTAAAAATACCTGTATATATTATATACACCGTTAAGTTTTGAACGTTTTAATCCCGTGGAGGGTCGATTCGATACATGAAACTCTATCGCTTAGTAAAGATAAAATTAAAAAATAAAGTACTTTTTTTAAAACCACTCGAAACATTTTACGCATGTATGAAATTAATTAATTTAGGTAAAAGAGTCAATGACCTTGTAGGTAGTTTTCGGTCGTTGCATGTTAACTGTGTATATTAAAAAAGAAAAAAAAACATTGTTATGAATAAGGCAAGATTTGAGACAAGCCGTATATAAAATGTAAAACTGCATCAAATTTTTTGTTTGCGGGTAAGTATCAATTATTTTCTCTCGCGCTGAGCGGAGCGAGAAAGATTGACCGACTTTTACTGACTAAAACTCACCTGTGTTCCTTCACATGCCTTTTGTGAATTGTTATGAACCATCCCGTAAAACTGTAAATTATTTGATAAAGAAAGAAATATTTGCGAGTGATATGTGCGAGTCTCAAAAATAAATATTTGAGACTCGCACAGGACAAAAAATATATACTTACAAAACAATACAAAAACTGAAAATAAATAAGATAAATAGATACTGCTCTGTATGAGTGCCATGTTTTTGTTATCTTATAAGAATGCACAATTCTTCGGCATAGACTTACGGTGGTAAAACTGTGGAATAAAGTTAATCTAAATAAGTATACAGTAGCCTTCAAAACTTAGTACTACAATTTTAAAATTGTTTTTTCTTATTTCATAATTCTAACTATTAAAACTTCTTATTTATTATTCTGACTATTAAAGTTGGAATTGCGAAATAATAAAACATGTTCTACTTACGTAAACTTTATCGACTCTTTGTTCAAAATTAAAATGTATTTTATTTTAAAATTCAAAATTTCTAACTTCAATAAGAAGAAATTGCAATGTTAAAGGTGGTACTAAGTTTTGAAGGACAGTGTATTTGAATATCTTTAAGTCTCGTGATGTTTTTCGTAAAGCATTCGAACAATTGAAAATATCTCCATGTAGACAACGTTCCTAAAATGTGCTTCAAACTTAGGCATGTTACATAACCACTATCAAAGTTAACTTACGCTGTATAGCAACACGTCGCTACCAGGCATTATATTCAACTACGGCGGCGGTGCCATCCTCTGGGAACGTGGCAGTTTACAAATTCTTAGTCGTAAACATCCCACTAATATCATTTAGAATTTTAGAACATTCTAGCAGAACATTAAAAAGCTCTTCATCCAGTTAGTGGTTACTTTGTGAACAGCAATAATTACTCGTATTTTCTACACGCAAATACTGGCCACTGAGAGTACTGTGTTTGCCGCTACATTTTAAAATTAGAATTAACTTGGAAAATAAAGGGTAGCACTCATGTATAGTACGCGGCAAATATTTTGAAGCAGGCAAGGTCGAAGCCTACTGGGACCAAGGGTCGGCTTCTGAAAAGAAGGCTCGGCTCCGGTATGAAAGGCAACGTAGGAAAGGGGTGGGCTTTTTAGTCAGTAAGAGTCTGACTCTAACTCCCGCTCCGCCCAAGGGCGGGAGATGTCATTGAAAGATTTACACCCATCATAAAAAAAAATCTGTTGCTATGGGTGCAACCCGTATTGAGACTCACAATCTGTCAATCGCCATTTTGGTTCAACTTATGTTTTACGTAAGTAGATTAATAAATATTAACATAACATTAGATTAACAAAACCTCATTATTTACGGTAATTTTAAATTTTATATCGTTAACAGTTTTTCTGAAAAATCTTTTCTGATTTACTTTATTATACTCGGAAAAAGGTGATAATAATTATAATTCGAATTATTATTAAAAGATTAGCTTAAAAGGTTACGCAGTAAGTTATACCGGTTTATTATTGGACGATTTTTCGATAATTGTATGTAGTTTTAACTCATTTGCAGTTCAGGGCAGCAATTCAGAGTTACGGTCATAATAATTATGATATAATTTACTTCCGTTAAAAAAAATGTCTGCTTGGTGAGGGCAATCGTTTAAAACATTTTGGGATAATGAATTTTGAGTTTTTGATACCAATTGCGAAAAAACTCAAAAAAAAAAACCGGGCAAATGCTAGTCGGACTCACACACTGAGGGGACCGTACAAACTAACTTTTGTAAATAGTTCATTTCCTAAATCGAGTCTCGACAATTTTTCCGATTTTAATAATGTATTTATTTTTGTGAAGTAACTACCAATTTACAGTCTTCAGATTTATTCATATACTATAAGTGCTATAAGGCTGTACTTCATGCCAAATTTCAGGGCTCTAGGTCAACGGGAAGTACATTATGAATTTTGATTCCCTTGAGAATTTTTAAATATACATTTTTTTTGACATAAACGGCCGTTTCTTTCTTTTCTGTTAACTTAGAAATTCGATTTTTTCACAGTTCTAAGGGACCGTAGACTTGAATATTTGATTTTAATTTCTACTCAACACTTCCACGCGTTCCCAAGATATTGAGTCTTGACAGACAGACGGACAACAAAGTGAACCTATAAGGGATCTGGTTTTTCCTTTTGAGGTACGGAACCCTAAAAATAAAAAAATTGATGCAGAACTATTGTTATTGTTTTTTTTTTCTTGAATGGGTAAAGGCCATGTTGATTAAAGTTCTACTAAACTTTTATGGTTTTACTATACGGAATACTAACTATACTATATATACTAACTATGCTAACACCCGTTTAAATAAAGAAGTAATTACTTGTTGCTGAGTAATTTCTAATTAAGTCTTGAGGTTAGAAAGCTTCACTAAAAATTTAAAATTTTCTAAATTATATAAAACAAATTGTTATTTAAGTAGTTACTTTTACTGAAGCTTTACTTGTTTATAAATACGGCTGTTAGAGTCAATAAGGTTTCTATTATTAATAGATATTTACGGTAGTAGTAAACCCCATTTATATCATAAATCAAATAGAATCAACGAGCCCTTTTCAACCGTCACAACAACAACGCCACACGGCGGCTTTTGAACAATACCGACCTCTCGCAGCTCCTACACACACAATGCCACCAAGTCAGTTATCCTAAATCTGTTTGGTCAAATTTGCATACTAGGCACTAGAAGTTGTAACGAAGCGAGAGCACATTATTTTCCGCCTCTCACGTTGGATGTTTGTTCAATTTCATACTTGTAGTTTAACAGTTGCAGTTCATAACTCTAACGCTGTATCAACTATAACAAAGTTGCAAAGAGTATGGTCAAACAAACTCATTTACCGGGGGCGTCTCGTTTACTCCCAACCGAGGAAATCTGTATGCCTTGAAATTAACAACAAACAAGTTTCATGATTCAGTTTCCCCATTTTTACGCTCAGTTGTCGCCAACAGAAATAAAAGTCCCGCCGATATTGTACCCGCTACCAAGTATCAAGCCACATCTTTAATGTATTTCCTCTAACGCTGATTAAAATCCTTGCGTGGAGAGTAAATTCTCGCTGAGTTACACAACCGACCAGGTGATATAGAATTTCAGACGGCCGATGCATTATACGGAAACCAACAGATATTGATTACAAAAAAAAGATCCATTTGTACGGACGGCGGGCGATGCGGCCGAGCCAAAGTAGCCTGTAATGGACATGGATATCGAGCAAGGCGATGCGTGCAGGCGAGCGCTGGTCGCTAAGGCAGCGTGTCGAATGCGCCGGCGCCGACCGCGGACCTCGCCGAAAAGAAAGGACCGTATAGTGGTTAAATAATGACGATAGTTGCACGTTACCGAGTGAAATGCTCGTAGGGATGGAGTGTTCTGACGAGATGAGCACCTTGCTATTTAAGAGCGGGTCGGCATGGCGAATGTCATCAGTTAACACAAGCTCACAGCCACAGGAACATCTCCAAAAAGTGGATTTGTTCTAATCGGTCACACCTCTTGACTTCGGAGTAAAGGTCTTTAACACCCGGAGCCGTCTCACCCAAGCTCAATATGCGCGCATTTATGGTAAGCAGCTCGCGACAAATTTACTTCGTTAATTTATTAAATTGTACTGTTTGGCACATGCGATTGATAAATAATTAATTTTAAATAATAATAATTTTCTTATTTAAATCAGTGTTCCTAATGTGACATTTTATACAGAATAATCAGCGTTTCAGGAAATATGGAACTGAAGTGCAGTGTTCAGTGATTGGAATATCGCAGTGTGCCAAATAGTGAGAAAATTAATTCAGTGGCGTTGAAGTGTATTAGTGAGACAAATTTAATTAGTGATTGTGAATTATTACCAAAAATTATTTATCGTTAATTTCAAAAATACTGACTCTAAATTAAAACTAAAGGAAATCTTTTAGTATTTAAATTGAATGATGAAAATTCTCTTTGCCCTAATTATTTGTAATAAAAATTAAATAAATACCAACGGAAGTGAAGTACCATTTTATCCAACAAAAAATAAGTTTAAGCCTTCTTTGAACTTCCAGTGAGAATTAAAACTTAGAAGAAAAGGGATGCATAGGGCTAAAATTTAATGGTACAATTAGAGCAACAGTCTTTTATACTCTTGGGCATGAATTAAAAGGGCGACGGCGGGCACCGAGCCATCATGGTTGCTCGAATTTGTTACTCACACTCATGAAAAGACCTCTCGATCATTATTCACTTCGGGTACGATCTCCATTTCACTGAGTCTATTTCCACACAGCCACTCTTTACATGCGCGGAATAAATGTAACGCGTCCATCTGTATTCCATGGACCTAACACATACAGTTACCAATTATCGCCAAAATTCCCCGTGTACCTCTTTCGTAATACAAATTATTTTCAACTCGTTTACGACTGCCGCATACAAGCCGGTCTTACGTCACATCACATTTTGCACAGTTTCTTCAATAGATTCACTTTCTTATTTGTTATATTTATTACAAAACTTACATATACCATCAAATTTATGGAATAATTATGCTTTGCGAATTGATAATGATGCGAGTTTCATACTTTGTATGGTGTTTTTACTTCTTAGACGTCTTTTCACTCCGTCTCGGTTAATGTGATGTGGTTAGCTAATGGTCATGCTAACTAACTTGAATAACTGACGGCTTCATTAAGATTTTCATACAAATAAGTCAAACATACTGGAAATGAAATAGTATTTTGAGTGGAGTTTGCCCCCGGCACTGTGTAATCGCCTCGTGTATCGGATGCATCCGCCCCTCATCCGGGGCACTCGCGTCGCCGGTTCCCTGTGCTCTATATACAAGGCTCGATTAGCTGCCCTACCCACTCAATCACGGCTTCATATCACCAGCTTGTGTTCAATCTCAATGCAAGATATTTTGTGCTTAAAAAAATATGTTTGTTTGTTACAGGTACTCGCCTGCGTGGCGCTGGCTTACGGCCGCCCCGAACCCCCAGTAGGCTACAGCTACTCGGCTCCCAGCTCGGGAGGATACAGCTCGGGTGGACATAGGACCGTGTCCGTCGGAGGAGGACACTCGGGAGGCGGTCTGTCCTTTGGCGGCGGCCACTCCGGTGGCGGACTTTCGTTCGGTGGTGGACAATCTTCTGGAGGACACTCTTTTGGAGGTGGTAGCATCGGAGGTGGCAGCATCGGAGGTGGAAGCATCGGAGGTGGATTCGGAGGCGGAAGCATCGGAGGTGGATTCGGAGGCGGAAGCATCGGAGGGGGATTCGGAGGAGATGATGGCGGATATGCCGGTGGATACAGCGGCGGCGCTCTAGTCCAGAAGCACATCTACGTCCACGTCCCACCCCCAGAACCCGTTGAGCAGAGACAGCCCCGTATCCCTGAAGTTGCTCCTCCCCAGAAGCACTACAAGATCATCTTCATCAAGGCCCCGACTCCTCCCACCCCCACCGCTCCCATCATCCCCGTCCAGCCCCAGAACGAAGAGAAGACCCTCGTCTATGTGCTGGTCAAGAAGCCCGAAGAACAGCCCGACATCATCATCCCCACTCCCGCGCCCACTCAGCCCTCAAAACCAGAGGTTTACTTCATCAAGTACCAGACCCAGAAGGAGGGCGGTATCGGCGGTGGTATCGGTGGTGGCGATGCTGGCGGTATCGGAGGCGGTATTGGCGGTGGCGCTATCGGCGGCGGTATTGGCGGCGGTATTGGCGGTGGTGACCTCGGTGGCATTTCTCTTGGCGGCGGCTCCGGCTCTGGCATCGGTGGTGGTGCTGGCGGCCACGGAGGAATCGAAATCAGCGGAGACTTCGGTTCAAGCGGTGGAGACGACAGCGGCTCTGACGGACACGGTGGAGCCACCAGCTCCCAGTACGGACCTCCCGGTCACGTGGCGGGACCCCTTCACTAAACGAAAAATAGTTCGGGTGGTAGGATAATAAGTGAAGTTATTTATTGCTAAGCGAAATTTTTGCCAGTCTTCAATGTTCAAGTGATCACGGGTTGTTTCCGCGATCGGGATTGTTCGGAAGGATCCTGCCACCGCGCGCCGCGCACCGCAGCACGCGGTCGAACGCGCTGCACATAGTCACCTGCACTGCGTTCGCCCGCGAGCTCCGCTACGACATAACACGACTCATCGATTATCTCATCATCGCCACTCATCTACTTGTTATTAGTGCACAGTGTTAATGTTGTTCGAAAGAGGCATTTTACTGCGACTGTTATGTTATGTATTATAATATAGCTTTTTTATTTTTTGTAATAAAACCAAATGTGATGCTTAATCTGTTTATTGGTACCCATTGGGGAGTGAGAATTCAAAATGGACAATTGCGTCACTTCCGAAAGTAGTGGTGAAAGGTTGCCTGGTGAGTGAGGGCGTAGCGGTGGCGAGTTCGGGTCTGAGCGGGTCCTTTCTCAAGCTGCTACGATTAGTTTCAACATAAAATCGAAATTTGAACAATCGGAGAGGTGTTACGCAACACTCGCCAGTAACGAGTCCGGCGCGGGCGGCAGGCGAGCGGCTCTCGTGGTCGCCCCTCGCTCCGCGCCAGCCGACTCGCTCTCATTAAATGACCGCCTTAATGGATCATACGTGTAATTACACTTTCATATAATTTAGTGGATGTCGGAACGGTTACGTAAACTATCAGTTTCTTCACACCGCTGGGCCATTAATATTTTTATGGATTAGGATATTTCAACTCTTATGATTTCACAACCCATAAAGTGTACGTGAAATGGGTTTTATCTTTTTAAAGGTTTTAATAAACGAGCTCGAATGAGTTTTGGAATGACTGTGATTAGTTCATTCTGAAGACGTGTAGTTCCATCAATCACTTGTGTTCGGCAACAGGTAGAGCGATGAGCTTTCAGTTTGTTTATGAACTTGACTTTTGGATCATGATTTAATCAATATATTTTAGCAGAATATGCCCTACCTGCAGCTAGAATCAGAGCTCAAACTTGATTTAAAAGTAATAAAATAGCCTTCCAAATCTAGACGAACTCTCTCACAATCTAGAACACTATTTAACATTAAAAATCATAAGAACTTATAAAAGCACTTGGAAGATTAACCGAAGCGAATCGTTTGTCTTTATATTCAGCCGAAAGCCACGAATTACAAACTGAGTACACACCCGGCCAAACTTAGCGCAAACTAAGGGGAAAACAAATAAATAGGGTAAAACAATACAGCCTACGCACATTGAGAATTCCATTACTTTATTCCCCTTTGCGAAGATAGTATTTACCGCCATTTGAACGCCGAGGGCCTTGGTACCTCCAAACAATAGTCGATATTTACGCGGGGATCGTAATAAACTTCTGGCTACCTTTCCCTGGCCGGCAAGAAATGACATTTTGTATTGGCAACGTGCCCAAAAAGTTGCGCCCGGCCATATCATTGGGTTAGGTTTGCAAACTCGCTCGATACTCGCCGGCGAGATTATTTGGTGCCGGCGACGACCACTGGCCATGCAGCTTACGTTGATAGATCCGACACATTTTGTCTACAAGAGACATTCAGTTCGACATAAAATATGGGAAGATCAATAGTTTTGGCAGACATCGGAGAACACGAAATTAAGAAATGAAAAAGATTCTGAGGGTGTTACATAAGTCGGATGATTGTGTCGAAAAGAAAGAAAACAGACTAAGTCCACAAACTACAAACAATTGGGGTTCGCTTTATGTCTACGTAAATTATGGTAGACCGGACAGTAAAACCCACTGGCCGATATTTCGGAGTGGTACACGAGGAAGTGCATGCGAGTTTCCAAAAACCTGAGTGCAAATTGATACGAGCACATTCCGGTCCTAGAGCTAATACCGGTACTGTACAGAAAAGTCCACTTTTTCTTACTTTAAAGGCGTTTGAGACCGTCCTTGTTACTTGGCCAAGAAGTGACATTGATAGATGAAGCCTTTCCAAGCTTAATCTTGAAGTTGTTCAGGGAGCTGCATTAAACGCGTGTTTTTACCCTACTTCGGCGAAGTCAATGTGGAAGTTTTATAACCTAAACCAAACCTATTTCTAACCTATCCTTAAGGTCCTAAAGGATACGAGTATGTTAGATGTCGGGTATTTCTCATAAAACATTATCTAAACCGTATACTTTTACAGTATATGACAAATGATATTCATTTTACAAATAAGTTTTAAAATACTTTTACATATCAACTTTTTCATCAATTTAAACTAGATATGGCCAGTACTTATCTCATGGGTGGTCTGCACCCTACTCGCAAGCATACGAATCTATTAGATCATTCCACATAGTTTCTTAAAAATAAAAACAAAATGTAATACTATACAAAGAAAATTTATATCAAATTGATTAAAAAAAATATATAACAATATTGTTAAAAACATTTAAAAAATAATGAGAAATTATAAAAGACCTAAAAATGTCATGTCTTTGATTAGGTAGATAATTAGATACTAAACAAACAGATAACACATAAAAACAGTGTTACAGTCAAATGTAATTTTTTTGCAGTAAATTAACAATGTAGAAAACTGATTTAGTTTAGTACGTAATGAACTATAATATTGGTGTGCCCGGTGGGCTTTCCCGTCGGAAAAAGTTATGAAATTCTACACGAACTTACATTTTCTATGTGACCCATTTGAGGAATACTCGTATATTTAAATAATGCTTGCCTTCTTTATATTAGGAAGTTTTTTAGACCCAGTGGTTTACACTGTGTGTGATGGACTATCAAGGAGTGAATTTTATCAAGGTAATGGTGGGTTGATTCTTTTGGGATCGAATGGTCCCTGATTTTGCTGAAGCACAAAAGATTTAAAAAAAATCTAGCTTTAGATGGCTGCTGATTAGGCCAGCCACAAGCGTTCGCCCACTTGTCACTTGTCATGGGTTCATTTTGAAGTAGTAGCGATTGGACCGCACGCGGCTGGGGATTTCTGCAGTCCTGATTTCAGCTCGATATAATGATTCTTGGCCTTTGTGCAGAGTAACCGCAGATAAGGAAAAAAGAGGGGAGAGTATTTGCAAAAATATTATATAAAATATACTGCTTCGCAGAAGGAGGCGACCGCCTGCCACTCCTTCTCGCTTGGGACCATGGCCTGTAACAAGGCACGGCGCGAGAGATCGTTGCACACGGCCGTTTTATTTCTAAAATTGGGGTTTAGTAATAAAGTGTACCTACGTGGCAAAAGTATTTGTTATTTATCATTATTATGACGTCTAGCCTGTACCTGTACCTGTCCTACTGTTCGGTAAAGGCCTCCCTCCATTTCATCCATTTTTCCCGGCTTTGGGCTACTACTTACTAATTCCTAAGGTAGATATCTAGCAAATATCTATAAGAAATCTCGGTTACATAGATATTTGTAATACATGACATGATTGTAAAGATAGTCCATGTAGTTCTTGCACATTCTTCTCCATAGAGACCTACGCTTTGGAATGTGCAATTAGCATGATTTTTCTCTGGCAGCCTGATTTCTTGACCTTTAAAAAGTTCCTATAAATGGTTTATTTGAAATAAAATGCTTTGAACCTTTGAATATTAGTCGTCCCGACATCTTCTTCTTGGTCTTCCGCCACGAACTAGTCGTGTGGTCAAAACAGTAAAGTACTGGTATATTATAAATTACTGTCTTATTTCCCAATTTAGTTCATTATGCTTTGTGATAATAAGATTCCAATAATTCCAATCCCTTTCTCCCTGCAGGCCGGATATTGCCTGATATAAATAAGTTTTATTACCTACAGTTATAATAAACTAGATTGGGGACAATATTAATAAATTTATTCATGTAAGAGTCAGGAAATTTTATTTTACCTATAGTACTTGTTTTTTTCAGGTGAATATTTTGAAATCAGTTAAGTAGTTTTTTTATTTAAATCGTGATAATCAAACAAACAAAAAAATAAATCTTTCCTCTGGACCACTAAAACATACGAGTAAAAGAAAACACAAAATAACCACGGTAATGATTACGTATAGTCTCTCTGCGGCCAATTTATACATTATTTTATAATCAAATATTTAATTAGCCAGATTTGACTTTAATTTCAAGTAAAATTTCGTATCTACTTAATTAATTAACTGTCAGAGCGAACTGATGATTATTTAACATGAAATTGGGGTGCAAACACGTTATTAAGTACGTTCACTTGACGTGAGCTTCCCCTCCTAGATCTATCAACTATTATAATTTATCTTGGTGTAGAGCCAAGGCTCAGCTCTACATTTTTGATCGATATACGAGTACCTACCCTTTTCTAAACTCGGTACATATGTTGAGGCCGGCTTTCAGGTTAACTGTATGTAGTAAGGGTACTGTATGTGTACTATATGGAACGATTGTCTATCAGACCTCCACAACAAACTCCTTGGCAACAACCATGTAGCAGCCACTCCTATCAAGGTTGGAGACTCTACACTCGAAGTTGTAGACAATTTCGTTTACCGGACAATCTTCAATCCGACTCGGCTGGGCAGCGTTCTAGAAGCTGCACGATATCTTCTCGTCCAACATAGCACTCAAACTCAAACGTGGTCGCTTTCAATGGGCTTCATCAGATGACAAAGGGGAATAGAAAGGGCTAGGTTCGGAGTTTCCTTGCGTGATCGCATCAGGAATGAAGCTAAATCCGCAGAAGAACCAAACTCGCCGTCAAAGCCTGATGTATCGCCAAACTTAAGTGGCATTAGGCGTAGCACATTGCTCGTTGAACAGGTGGTCGATGGGGCCAAAAGGTTTTGGAGTGGCGATCGCGCACTGGAAGACGCAGCTTTGGAAGGCCTCCCACAAAGTGGACCGCTGACCTGGTTAGAGTCGCTGGGGAGTCCGATAAATGCTTGACGCAAAAGACCATTCGTTGTGGTGGCTCTTGGGGGAGGCCTATATCCAACAGGGGCCGTCTTTCGGCTGGAATGATGATGATGATTATGAAAGCCCTTGGATTTCTGGTGTCAAATTTACTCGCTTCTTACTATTTGTAACTATTGTCAAAGACAGCAGATAGTATCGACTAAGCTCCGGGCTCAACAGTTTTTCTATCGTTAAAATTTCGAAGTAGATTTTGAAGTAAGCTTGAACTTCAAAGAAGGACCTAAGCTATTCTTCGCTTTCGCGATTCATAGTCGCGTCTGCAATAATTTAAATTTACGGGCACGAAGTCAGGAACAAAAGCTAGTAGTCAATAAAGTAAGTTGTAACTTTTTTTTTAAATTTTCCGCTTTTATTGTTTTTTAGTAAATACGAAAAATATTTACGAAAATAAACTGAAGTTAGGTCCAGTCGTACACACTAGACTGAGCGACTTACTACTCCTGGGTAACAACTAATGGACCACGATTTTGTTCGCTATGTCCTGTTTATTGGTAAGTCTATATTTAATGTCTATGCCTAAATCCTTTTGTAAATTTCGCCGGTTTATCTCACCTGCCAGTTATTTCAATGAGGTTTTTCTTATTCCTGATGTGAACTTTTCCTTATCTCCGTCACACGCCTGGAAATAATAGATTTACCCCAATTTGGTTCGCTTGCCGACACGGTTTTTCTTTACATTTGTAAACAAGGACTGCTTTGTAAAAGAGAATACAGTAACATTTATGTATTACCAGATTTTTCTCGCAGCTTACTCTTTCTTTTGTTTCTCTTTTATTGAGATTAGGTCATCATTTGTTATTCTTGTACCGTAAGTTTATCTGCTTCTGGCAGTGAAATATTTGTATAATTCTACCGAGACGGGGGCCGATATAAACGGCCGGATAGTGATTAAGTATTACGAAAATGTAACTCAAAGATATACTTAGTTTATAAATTGTAATCTGGTTAGTATTACTATTGTAATAAGACATTGCAATCTATATAAAATTTAATACTAGGTAGACAATGAGCTAGCGACCGATATAAACCGCAAGGCATATACAGCAAATTCGAATCTATAGTAGTAACAAAAGACAACGAAGCTAACTGGTGTAGGTATTCAAAGAGTAAGTAACTATTACGATCTTTATGAATCATCTAAAGCTATTGTTGAATGTAGGACTTCACTTTTTTTGTCTTTTACAAAAGCGTCGCACATCCACGACGCTAGACTTTGTTAAAAAGCTTTTTATTTTGAAAGCTACTTCACCTGTCGCGCCGTTGTTGGTCCAGATCCGTCAGTGGACAATGAGAGCTTTGCGACTTGTATAAATGTTATACTTGTATTGCTAATAGGCATTTAAATCTAAGTTAAACACATTAAATTACTATAACTATTGTAGAATCGCTTTTGAAGTTAGTACTTACCTACTTTCATTTCCGTGTTTGCAACTTATAGATTAATTTAAGTTGTCCGTTAAACTAAGAACATTGTATCTTAGATAATGTCAATTAATTCGGTGCCATTATAAAGCTCTTTTTATCATTTCTATGGACTCGGCAGGATTCACTTTACGTTACTAAATTTGCGCTAATTCGTTCGATATATCTTTTGGTTCCACTTGGCTTGCTAAGTATTCGTCTAAAAATAATTGCAAGTTTAATTTTTTTTAAGACTCTTCGAGTCAGGTCTCCTAATTTTTTTTAAAATTATTATTATTATAGATAGGCTTGGGTTTAACCACTGTCTATCTTACCCGTTGGTACGCAATGACGTGGTCAACAATGGAGCATACCTACCTAAAAGTAACTTATCATTCTTAACTTAAATAACTTCTGAATTGTAGCTATCAGGAAGCAAAGACTCCACTGAATTTAATTACTTAGTTGTACGCAGAGTGAATGTGTTCCTAAAACTTTTTGTAAGTATAGGTGGGATATCCACTATGTACCATCGGTAGCACAACGCTATGCGTCTGATAGTGGTCCGATGTAGAAACGGGCTTGGCGGAATGATATTGTGCAATTTCGACGCACACTCCGTTCGTTCAGAAATCTAAAAGGATAGAAAAGCGACAAGTTAGCCACTCGGAATCGATGTTACAGATTTTAGAGTTTTCACTCGACGAATATATCGCTGCCGATGATTTTCTTGATTCTTTCGGTATCAGAGTGGAAAGTGTTTATAGTGTTAGTTTTATATTTGTACCTATAGAATAAACCTCTTCACACACTTCGTTTCTACAAAATGTTATATTAAATAGGTTAAAATGCAGCCTTACGGAACACAGAAATATTGTAAAATAAATAAATAGAGTTGCTTGTGTCACGAGACGCCGCAAGTGCGGAAGAAAGGAATGTGTAAGTGCGTGTTGGTGAATTTGTTTTCTCTACAATTCAATACATTTTGAGTGGTATATTATTTGCATACACGAGAAGCCGTGCAAATTCACGTGACGACCATACAGATGATTGTCGTGACGTGAACACAAATCGTGTGTAAAATCGAAAGTGCCGACGTCATGTTCACCTAAATAAGCTACATATTGGCAATATTTAAATTCGTTATGTGTTTCAAGAAATAAATGCAAAATTTATGAGAATAGCGGCTATGATGTCATTGGCGTATTACAAACAGTTATTGTAGGTTATTTCCTGTCCTACTAATCTAATAAAATTAATGTGGGAGTATTTAAGATTTAATTATGTTTTTAATTCCATCTATTGAGATTTTTTTTTTTTGGTTAGGTTAGGTTTTTAAAAATACTAGCTGACTGACTGGAACAGTTGCGGTCTTCCCGTCCGATTATAATTAAGGTGTCTTCAAAACCAGAGTGAATAGGCTCTTAATAAACTCGTGCACCTCACCATCAACAATTGCATCACTGCTTACCATCGGGTGGGATTGCAGTCAAGCACTAGTTTATATTAATTAAAAGAAAAGAAAAACTTTTTTCGTCAGTTTAAACTAGATGAGGTCGGTGTCACCTGAGAAGAAACACCGAAACAAACTCAGGGGTCACAGTCTCTTTTAAAGTCCATACACAAACATGTAATCGTCAAATCATATGAGAACCATGCAGATTGGAGTCTGAGATGGTATTTTGATGAAATAACCACACAGTTCTGAGTGGGCCTGTCCAGTCAGTGCAAGCATTTCTCATTATTCGTGTAGGTCAACTCAGGACTACTAAGGAGCTCAAGATGATATGCCAACTGAAAACGGGTCAGTAAGTTTGCAACAGTGGTAGACGATGGCCTGCGTAAGGACGTAAGATACTTTTTGTACCAGCATTTAGTTTTCCGTGGGGCTTTTACGTGGGTGAAGCTAAGAATAAGCGGTACTTTAGTACTCGTATTTTTATCTTTTACGAGTAGAACGTATTTTTGTATCGCCAATTTTCATGCCGTATAAAGACTACGTATAATTTTTTTCTAACTTGTACTCAAATCCGGTTGTGGAACTATTTTGTTAGGAGAACAACTACTAATTTTTTGAACATTAGGTACTTTGTAAAACACAACTTTATAGTTACCAATCAAGCATAATTATTATTACCGTTAATAGTTTGTTTACGGAGACGCAGGGCGTTGCGCGGCGCGTTGGGCGGCGAGGCCTACACTAAATTCAAACATGACGTTGTATGAGAGTGTTTACGGAGACACGTTTCTATAAACGTTTGCATGAAATCTAAGTGGTGCCCGCCGCGTCGCACGTGGCGTCCTCCATTCAAAGTAAAGCGTACTGCGCCCGCCGCGTTCGCTACTCTGCTCGCCCCGCGTCTTCGTAAACAACATCATACATTGCCATAATTATGTCTGTGTTTGCGCTTGCGATGGCGCGGGCCGCTGCACGCGCCGCTTCTCCGTAAACAGCATAAATGGCCGACCATGATGTCATTTACTCAGGTACACAGGCAGGCTGGCCGGCATAGGTTTGATCTTTTTTGAAAGGTCTACAAATATCGAAGTTTCATCATCATCATCATTTCAGCAGCAAACAGAGATGGTGGCCTGTAATTCAAAAAAATGTTCAATGGCTAAAAAAAAAATCGGTCAGTACAGCGTCACAGAGAAACATTGATTTCGAGTGTCCCCAAAACAGTTTCCATAACAGTGGAAATTTCTGAAATAAGCTTTCCGCGATAATCATCAGACACGTTATATAAATATCCGGATCTATTTCCGTGATGCTTTTGTTTCACAATATGCAGTCACGGGGAAACAATGATATCGTTGTTGTTTTGGCCAGTGCGCAAACGATTACCGATAGAATAGTTATCTTACGAGTATTATCTAACATTGTATCATTGCTCGCAGAACATATAATGGGGACGAAAGATTCTGGAAGGAATGGCGGCCACCGAAAGATGCAACGTTGGAAGGCCTCTCATAAGTTGGACCGATGGCCTGCCCCCCTAGCCAAGTTACGATAGTTTCGTTAACGTCGAACGCTTTGAGTTGGCCACGCCCCCAATTCCTTTGTTCGGACGACCGCGTGATTGAACGTTGAGATGACGTCAAAACAAAGGAATTGGGGACGTGGCCAACTTAAAGCGTTCGAAGTTAACGCGTGGACAGACGCGGGAATGAGATAGATGTGAGACGCACGAGACGGGTCATTGCAGCTTTCAACACTTGGTGAAAGGCTTATGTCCAGTCCTGGACATCTTTTAGCTGACATTATGATGATGATTGTATCATAATTATATTTTAAGTATATGACAAGTGGTCAGGATGGTTTCAGTAACGATCAGCCACCAAGTGGGTCTATTAACTTCTCAATACCACAAAACGTAGGACAGTTCCGGCGACTCCACGCTGCAACGGCCTGGTTGAGAGTGTCCACCGTCCGTGATGGGTACTCCTCAACCTCATAGAGGAAATGGAACGCCTGCTTCTTTCAAAAGCGCGGTAACTCTTGTTCTTCGTGTTGCCACTAGATGGCGTGTCTTGTTTTGTTGTTAACACATTAACTGCCGGATGCGACATATAAACTATGCTTATGATATTTCTTTAAGACAGTAGTTAATGGCTGCTTAGAGGTGGTTAAGCAACGTTTGCCGTAGTCAGTCCGTGGATGGATTACCATCCACTACATAACGAAATTTGTTCGTGACTGGCAAAATACATCAGAATCTGTCATTTATATATCTTTGACAATCTGCATGGGACGTTAAAATTTCCGACACCACAATAATTTTGCTTATACTCCATCTGTTTAGGTACTTAACTAAATGTATACAATCTGGATATGTCGCTTTATTAAAAAAAAATCGTATAAAAGACATACAAAGATTATTTAAATTTAGTTAATTACCTAACATCGGTATAGGTAAATAGCTAATTGTAAACATTTTTAGATACAATTTTTAGATAAAAAACCTGTGAAGATTGCTTTACATTTAGTTAAGTACATAAACAAATGGAGTATAGTTCAATTAGGTTGTGGAGGTCAAATTGAAGGTGGAACAAGACTAAACAGAATGTTTGATTCTATTTAGTTTTTTCACTTGTCTACATACTTGGGGAAGAGCGCTTGTTTAATTCATTTTTTGATTGTAGGACATGCCGATTTCATACAATGATTTCACAGTTTCGAAAACAGTGGATACTACTCCTGTGATTCTACTACTCTAGCTTAAATCTACTTAATGTTATGAGCCATGATATTATGTTGATTCCGCGTAAAACGCTGCGTAGCGCTAGGAAACGATAGCGCTACTGTTTTAACCCTGAAAAGCAAGAAAAGAAATAAAACCAGCGGTTTAACAAACACCTTAAGTAACATTTATATATTAATAGGTCTTTTTCCTGTTCTAAGTTGCGAAACGTAAAAGGAAACACAAACGTAAAACGTTTGAATTAAGTTACAATGTTTCGGCTTGTTAACACGTCACTGCTTACAATCAATCCTTCTAGCTTTTTCCCAAATATTTTGGAATTGGTTTCCATCGAGTGCAGATGGAAATCAGCAGTTCTTTTTTAAACTACTGCCTCTCTTACCTTCATCCAGGATTCGGGTGACACGACACCCCTTGGCAAGACTCGTGTCCAATTATCCACTATCCGTAACAATAGAAATCCAACATCTGTGAACATCTGTCTAGCTATCACGGTTCATGAGATACGGCCTGACAGGCGGACAGACAGACAGATAGACAGACGGACGGACAACGGAGTCTCAGTAATAGGGTCCGAATTACCCGTTGGGAACACTGGAACCTTAAAATCAAACATAAAGCCTAGAAATTCCTAAGATTGTAAATATCCCTGGAAACAGAGATTTCCAAAAACTAGTAAGATTTTGAAAAAATCACATATTTCCTGGAATTTTTTTTGTGAAACATTCAAGTGCCAAATGCCAACGGCATGTTCAGGCCCTCTTTTTTCACGTTGCCTTTCAAACTATGTTCACGTTGCCACCTTGACGACAGAGGGATCAACAAAGGCCCTCTTAACACATCGGTACAATGAGATGATAATAATCTAGGAACCCACATAATAGCTTTCACAGATAATTGTGTCTGTGAGAACCGACGAACGATCTCCAGATTACAAATTGGTTTCAGATTAACCTAGCAATCATCCAATTACTTGCATTCGAGTGCCAGTACAATACGAGAATTCGATACGGAGTAAGTAATAGAATCGCTAACGTGGCATAGGACGACTAAGCACTAGAGACTGGATCCTACACTGCGTGATGGAAAGAAAATGTTCCAAGTCCCGTTCACGGTTAAAATACAAGAAAACTTGGTGATAAATTGGTATCAAAATAATGTTATACTATACATTACGTTACATTTATTCTTTATTGTACACAAAAATATATAACATAACATATAGAGACAAAGACAGTTCATGTACAAAGGAGAGCTTAACTCAACAATAAGTTTTCTGCCAGCAAACCTTTGAGTTATAGAGAGAATATATTCGAGGGTAGGATCCAGGGCACAATATTATTCTACATAACTAAGTCATAGATAGGTATAATTATATTATACATACTAATACATACTATAGTATGTCAAAAATGAAAGGAAGTGCTCTTTAAGTTTCCTCTTGAAGACATTCAGAGAAGGGCTGTCGCGAAGAGTGTGGGAGAGAGTTCCAGAGACGCACTGCAGTTACAAATTTGCACGTGTATCAAACGACGTTTTTCAATACACTTACGAAGAAATACTTTCTCTGAAAACTACAATGTAGTTTTGTTCATTTTATACTGAAGGAAAATTTTCAAAGGTGCCATACATTTTAGTGTTGATTTAGATGGCAGCTGGCTATCACAAGTATTTTTTTACCTTAATCACAATTTCGTGCGGCGGTGCCGTAGCATCTAAAGAATTCTCTTCAATACTAAATTTCAACATTTTTTTTTCACAAATAACACAAATAAATAGGTTAGATAATAGTGCATATTAGACTTTTTTCCCGCGTTTAATGTTTGCAGGTTGAAGAAGAGGCAAAGGTATCAAACTTTATTCATCTAATAAAAATAGAAATTCAAACATTTTTTAATTTAGAACGTTGATAAATGTTAATTTGTTGGTAATAACAAATTATTGTGTAAGTAATCATGTTTATTTATTATTTTCTGTCCAAAACCACAATTTAAATTGTCATAAAATATAAAAACCTTAAAAATATACGCCTCTTAAAAAAAAAAAAAATCTACCTTGACCGTGACGAAATAAAAATGAAAAAAGCCCTTGGTGTAATAAAATTTAAAAAAGCACGCGGGTGATATACATGCCATGTCGAACCTAATTGTAATGCGATATGAGGCATTTTTGATAAATCTTTTTCTGAAACCAGCATCATAATTAGTTATTAAATTTTAATTAATGTATTAATTAAAATTATTATATTAGTAATTTAACACCGATTGATCGACACTTTGCGTGACCAGAGGGCTGACTCGTTCTTTACCCAAATAATCAGCATTGCCGTTCAACGTGGCAATGCTGCCAGTCTTCTACGTAAGTTTCCAGATGCCAGCGATGTGGAGGAGTACTTCGACGCCTGAGTGTATTTTGTGTTTTTGTACTATATGGACATAGTTAGGTCTAGTATAAATTCTTATTCAGTTTTTATGTTTTAGTGTTTAGTTTAAATACTTAGTTAATATTTAAGTTTCATATGCACATATTTTGTTAGTTATTAAATGAAGCAGCAATTAGCATTTCAAATATTGGCTTGAGGAAGAGTGGGGGCGTTGTGGGAATATCTCGCTATCTCTTTTGAACACACATAACCTAACGGCGCTGACGTCATATTTCAGTATGTGAATCCTTATATTGTTATTTGACAGTTTCCTCATCCACCAGACTTCAAAGGTTTCTAACTTGATTGATATTGAATGAATTTGAGATCTTTCTTTGTATTTAAGAGTTTGGATTGAATTACATTTAGATACAAACAGTAAAAAAAATGAGTCAAATACTCAATTGAACGACATGGAATAAAAAACGGAATAAAAAAACACTAGAGACAAAATATACGTTAACAAATTCGTCAATGGATATCCCATTAACGAAGGTTTAAGACAAAGATACAGAATTTAAGTTAAGGTCTTATTCCGACTGACACCACTTTGCCATTTATTACGGAGTTTCGTGGTAAACACGAGTTAAACGACGTTATACACTATAAAATCAAGTTATTATAGTAATAAATAGTGATCGACCGAAATACGATGTTCTGCCGAAACCGTAATCGAATGTTCGGCTCTTCTTCCAGTTTAAACCAAAACTAAAACTTACTACCTACTTTGCTTAATTATGTACGAGTAGTAATAATTTTAATAAAATATTAACCCATCGAATAAATCGACGATTGCATAAAAGTCTATACGTAACATACATAATTTGCTTCCTACACACCATTGTCCACATTTCTTTTGATTTCACCTTTCGCAGGTCTGGAAGAATTTTCTTAAGAAATAATAATATTACCTTTGTACTAATGTCTATTATGTATTTTCTTCTTCTGTTTTTTGTGTGTGCATAAATAGTAAAATAAATAGGTACATAAATAGACTAATGAATCAGTCATTTTTTTAGGTAACTATCACAACCGTCACCTCAAAGTTTCGGTGGAATTCAATTTACGGAAATTTGTAGCCGAAACTGACACTCAAGGCCGAAATCAATTTTTTGACCGAAACTGAATCGTTGGTCGATGTTTAGTAATAAATCTATATTTGATGCAAATTGACACCAAGCAATATAACTTGATGGTCTCTATCTAGGAACTTGGGAGCAAGCACCGTTCGTAGATCCCATAACCAAGCCCAAGCGAAGAGGAACAAATGATATAACCCAGGCCAATGGTCCAAGCTAGACTGATTCGTAATACCATCTACTAGAGTCTGAATTTATTTGAGGCCTTAACATTTACGACCAGTAGATGCTTCGGGATCCAAGATTAAGACCGCTATTACCAGAACGCGTTCCTCTATTAAAGTAATGGTACTTACGAATCAAATATTTTGATTAGAAGGTGTGCGTACTATTGTTCTCGGAAATTGGAGCTTGACTATCATCACAATGTCACCTTCGTCATTATTTAAACCGTAAATCAATGTCTGAGTGTTATAAAACTCGAAGCAGAACAAAATAGAATTAATTATTAATTCTTTAATTAAATGTAATTTATGTACAATAAAGAATATATAAGGATTATGTTAATCAAATTTAATAAAAAGCTTGGTTTTCAGGATAGAGCTGATCAGAAAATACGAAGAATTACCTGTTAGACAGATTTTGGTTTTTGGGTGGGAAGACTTCTAATAGCTTATCCTGCTCTGAACGAAGAATTAACTGTGTGAAAGATAGGAGAGCATAATCAGCCTTAAAATGTTCCCACTGCTGGGACTCAGGCTTCCTCTCTAGAACAGGGAAAAGAAAGTGAAAAATAGTAATATAAAAAAAGGAAAGAAATGGAGAAAAAAGAAGGATTTTGGTTTTTGAGGTGGAATTTTAGTTTTAGCATTGTCATCAAATAATTTATCTTACTCTGGGCGGAAGCGGAGAGGGAGAGTCAGACTTATACTGACTAAAACTCACTCATGTGCCTTGAGTTGCCTTTTGTGTTCCAGGGATAGTCTTCTTGTTTTTTTCGTGTCGATGAACTAAATTTTTTTTCTGACCAGTATTTCGCAACCTGTACAGCTTTGTCATTGACCTGTAAAGTGCAGGTTGTGGTGCAGGGTGAGCAGGATAGCCGGTGAAGCATGTCTTGTGCAGCAGCTCCATACTGGCACTACGGACCCTGAGTTTGATCTAGTCACGGCTCAAACTCAGGGTCAGTGATTTATTCGAAAAATCTCTTAGTTCGAAAAAGTTACGCTGACACGAAATTAATTTAGATAAGGGTAAGAAAATTAGGGTTTATACAAAGAAGGGAACAATAAGATAGCCAGACGTTTGCTCTGAGTGACAGCCATACTTCAAAGCAAGTTGAAGCCCTTTCAAATCAAACAAACAAAGAAAACTGCACAGTTTAAGAAAAATCTGTATACCTCAGAAATTCAGAATAGAATTCCATTCAGCAGATTTTTCACCCATTCAATGACATGCCAATTTTTTTAAATGTAATCATCTAATGATTTCTAAACCTTCTTTTTTACCCTTTGCGTTCCAGAACCAAAGGTTTCCCTTTCTGAAGTTAACCCATGGCCCCAGTACGCTTCGGCCCTGCTGGGCTCCTATGGTTTTGCTGACATCTCTTTGAGGCGCGCGTGGACCACTACGCGCCCTCAATGACTTCGAGGTTCGGTTTGGACGGTTACCGGTCGGGTATTGTTCGTCGTTGAAGGAAGAAATAAAAATTCTATTCTAAAATTTTATCTGAAGTTATATTTCATGCAAGTTCATAATAGCAGAATAGCAAGTACCTTCAAATATAATAACAGTAGTCTATCTGTATTCGGGCTTGATATTTTTTTATGTTAAAAAGGACTTATTGGGCATAAAAAAAAGGTAAATCCAATTATACTCTCCATAAAACCGACCATAAACCACGCTCTAACCACTGGCGCTACTGGCAATCAGCGGATCCTGGGACCGATCTCTAAACCAAACAGTACCATTATGAACTCCGTAGTACGAGTAATATCAGGCGAATAGGATTGGGATGCAAGATTGATTGATGCACAAAGGAAAACCAAAGGAACCAAGGTCGATTTTAGTTTGTAAAAGTTTGACACTATTTCTCGGTCCTACCAAAGCAGAAGGAGTTATATGACGGAGTTTTATCCGAATAAAGGTTCTTTCTTAATGATTTAAATAATGCATGTCTGCGATCCCACCTGATGGTAAGTAGTTACACAATCGTTGATAGTGAAGCGCACTATAGTTTATTACCCTATTCACTCTAGCCCTGAAGACACTCAAATTATAATCGGACAGGAGGACTACAGCAGGCAAATTGTTCAAGTCCTTCGAAGTACACAGAAGTAGACGGTATAAACGACGAGGTGCAATGCTTAGTTCAGACCGTAGAGGTGGTAAGGGTGGGCACTCGCCCTACGTCAGGTTGTACGATGGTAGAAAGGTGAAGGCGCGTGAAGGACGTGATGGTAATGGGTTCGACACAGTTGAAGAGAGAATTGGACCAGAAAAGTTCATAGTTTGACATGCTAAGAGAGAGTTGGATCAGAAAAGTTCAGAGTTTCAAGTACCCTTGAAACTGAATGTCAAACTTGACATGCAGGAAAAATAAAATGCAAGGTAGTATGTGGGAGTACTTACACCTGTGGCTGCCTAGCCTTTCAAAGAACACTGGCGTCATGCCATGTTATAACTAGATAATAGTTATTTTAATTAATGATTAGCTAAGTATTTCATTTGATGTTTAATGAACATTATTGGAACTACGTCGCTGGAAAGCTTTGCTATACTTATGGTATTTATTTTCCACGAAAGGTTCAATGTCAAGGAAACGATTAAAATTAATAATTTACGTGGCGTGCCACGTGCAATACGCTTGTTCAGCAAAAACATTAGTCTGATATACGTCATAGAACAGTTTACACTTATTATTATGTCATTTGTAACATAAATATTCAATCAGGAATGTAGAAAAACTTATATCAATTTTAGCGTTTTTATTGTGGTAAATCACTAAATGATTCTTTCCGCTCTGGGTGGGAGGGAGCACCAGCCTTTTAGTGACTAAAATCCACCTGTGTACTTAAAGTTAACCTTTGTGTTCCACTGTTACTCTTTCCAACCATTCTGCATAAATTTTGCTGAAAATACCTTGAGGTGCGTATGGGACAAAACGCGCGCGCCGTCGGTCAGCCCTGGCTTGATCAATATCGGACTAAGCTATCCATTGCCGTTCGCAAAGTCTATTAGATAGTGGTCAGGTACCGGCCTGTGACTCTAAACGCCTAGGGCGTCACCTGCGGCGAACCTTTAGTCTAAAATCGAAACAATACTAAATTTTCTTTTGTCCCTTAGGAGACTAAGGGACAAAACAAAATTTGGATCCTCATACTAGAACATCCAACCCAGAAGCCCAAACATGGCAGTAAAAAACGTGAAAACAAGTTAAAATCCATAATGAAGGCTAAAGTTGAAGGTGAAGATACCAATACTTAATAAAGCGAAGACAAAGCTCATTGTTAGCCTCAGAAAACTTAGTACGAATAACTTCCCCATTGTTCTTGTAGTCTACACAGAAACTGTGTCTGTTTATGGGATCATCTGGATTCTAAGTATTAGGTGAGGCAAACTTTTGCATGGAGCTACTGAAGACAAACTTACTTCTTGCAAGCCCATTGTCGAAGTCTCCTAGGTACCTACGTTGTCCTGTATCAAATAGTTATCAGTGAAACTACTCAGCATCACATTTATAACAAAACGCTTGTATTTGCCGAGGAGTTTGGCAGCATTGTACCCCTAGTACTACCGGATTTTGGTCACCTAAAGCTTTACATACAAACGTTGGGCTGCTACTGAGATAGCCTTATTGAATAGTTAAGTAGACTAGAGATTAAAATAGTTAAGTTTCTTTAAATCGCGGTTTTAATGTCGCATTAATATAGAAACCTGAGGTGTGTGAGGAATTTAAGCCACGAGAGATAATACAGCTTTATCACTATTTTTTACGCCATCTGTGAGATAATTTATATAATAATAATATATATATAATATATTCCACAACTATCACACAACACTGTCTAGTCCCAAGCTAAGCAGAGCTTGTGTTATGGGTACCAGACAGCTGATAAACATACTTATATATTTCTAAATACATACATAATTATTATAGATAAATAACACCCAGACACAGAACAACTGATCGTGCTCATCACAAAAACATTTGTCCTGGGTGGGAATTGAACCCACGACCTCCGGCATAGCAGCCAGGGCCACTAACCACTAGACCAACAGGCCAGTCCAATTTATATATGTATTAGAGAAATATAAGTATTATTTACAAATTAATATTAAGTAAGTAAGTCATTCTGCCCTTACACCCGTATTTATAAACAAGTAAAACTAATACTTGAGTAAAAGTAACTACTATTTGTATTCTATAGTTAAGAAAAAATTGAATTTTGAACGCGAGTTTCAAACGTCAAGTAATGACTTAATAAGATTTTACTTAGTAACAAGTAAATACTTCTTTGTAAATACGGGGGTTAGTGTATGGAATGTAGCATCACCGATCGCTAGGGAATAATGAGATTTGAATTTAGAACGTCAATGAATGTGAACCAAAATGTACGTGCATATAATAAGTTTATCCAAAATGACCAAGATTTAAAAAAAAGTAATGAAAGCTCCGGAATATTATGGAAAATTAAAGTTATAATAATATAAAAATATTACACTCGTATTTATAAAGAAGTAATTATTTGTTGCTAAGTCATTTCTTAGTCATTATTTGAGGTTAGAAATCTCAATTAAATTTTTTCTTAACTATAGATACAAATTGTTACTTAAGTAGTTACTTTAACTCTTGTAATTAGTTTTACTCGGTTATAAATACGGGAGTTAGAGTCTCAAACGTACGTAGATAGTCTAAAATTAAATTCACTTTATTTGTTTCAAGTCTCAAAACTAATGCAGTACAAAGTAATGATATAAGACCTTTTCACGGGTGCGAACATTTCTTGGAGGCGCTTCAATGTTCCAATGGGTGCTATTCCTGTCCAGGACGGACGTAACTCAGAGGCACGTCACTCAAATCGAGTCTTTGTAGCAAAGTGGAACAAAAATCTTCAGGTTCTGGAACTTTATTTTTCTCAATGAGGTCATCTTCTCCAGTGTGACAGAAACCTGAACCATAGTTGTCAATATCAATAAGGGTCTTAAATTTTTGACAAAATTTCACTTTCAATATCTGCCTCTTTTAAAATATCTCCTATTCTTTGATCATTCAAACGATTTTGCGACATATCTTCAAGAAATAATATCAAATATTATTTTTGAACTCAAAAAATACACTAACACATTACGTCACGCAAGGGTCGAAACAACCCATACTCACCTGACACGTCCGTACAGTCCAAAATCCTTGCGGGAACTGGCTGAGGTGAGGTGTGCGGATAGCCTGTGAAGGTACTTGAAGGTACTTAGCGTGACGACACGAATGGACTAATACAAAAACAGTTATGGCACAAAAACTAGAGTGCTGGGTCTTTTCGACCCAGGCGCGACTATCCGCGGGTTAAAGATATGGTTGTATGACATATAAAAGGGAATTATTGAGTACGTAGTGTAAAAACAATCTAATCACACTCCACTCAACCCGTGGATTTAATCTAATAAATAAAACTACAGTATCGACCCAAAACTCAATCACACAATGTTTTTTTCAAGGTTTTTTGTATCCGAGGCAAAGGGGATCAAAGCTCACTCCGATTGACGTACCGTTTTTTGAAATCAAACTACGCAAGCATTAGGTTTTCCAGCATTTTTTTGGGGATTGCTATAAAAAATATATCAGAGAAGCGCTTCTATTTGACATCAGTAAAAAAAAGCGAACAAAGTTTTCCCTGTAAAATAACTTTTTATATAATGACGGCACGGTTGGTGTAGTGGTTTTATGGTGTGTCCAGCATTGTGTTGCGACAGTCGTTGTCGCTATTTCACCATGAGATCTCGTCGCGACTTGTCGCGGCATCTTAGTTAAACCTGGAGTGATGCGAGGGTCATCGTAAAAAACGAATGTCACTCTGACAAGGCTCTTTGAACTAACTATGAACTCGTTAAGATGTTCATACATTAGAGTTTTGTCAAAAATTTAATGCTAAAACAACTGAACTTAAAAGCGGTCAACCCGAAATAAATTTTCATACAATCACTCTTATGTGATTATGAAGTTATTACACATTTTTCTCCAGGTATTTTGGATACGCGTAAGTCTTGTAGATATTATTTAGGCTTCTACAGAATTAAAAACATCAATTTGTGTATAACTAATCCAGTAAAGACCTCTGGAAATTTGCTATTTCACGTGAACTTTGTCCCTCCATAATGTACTCATATACTAAAAATATTAAAAGTAATTCTTCTATAGAATTACTTTTTATACTTAGCCTTGCACTTTAAATCGAGAGTCTGATTGACGACAATTTTTCTCAAAAAGAAAAAATTTCCTGGAACAAGTTTTGTGAAATATTCGAGTAAATCACGGATTTTCTGAATCCGAACAGAGTTTTCAAGCATTATCTTTCTTTTTTCGCTTTCCTTTTTATTGCGTTAGAAGAAGCAACAATCTTTTAAACCATGCTCGACGTTAGGTGAGTGGGGAAAGCCTCACTTAAGGCCCGGTTCTACTCATTTTGACCTTTTTTAAACCTACGGAAACTCCACAAATATAAAAGAGAACACCATGAAAATTTATTTTATTAATATTGACTATATGGCCAAGGGTTTGGAAAAAATGAAAACACGATATAAATTAGTTGGCTCGTTAAAAAAAAAATCGCGCATCTGACCCTAATTTACGATTTCAAATGTATTTATCTACGAGATTACGTTACGGAACTATTTCAAAGTTAAAAAAAAAATAAAGCTTGTTATTTAAAAGCGCTTCGCAAGAACAAAAATCTTGAATAGTTGTTGTTTTTTTTTATATAAAAATAAAACCGCTGTTTTTGCTGCTGGGCCGCGAAGACGACATAATCCCGAGCGAAGTTTATACAAAAAAAAAACAGTGATTAGAACCGGCCCTTAAGTCATTTAAAAAAGTATATAATCGACCCGAAAGAATATGGAGAGAAATCACATATTCCTTATCTCGGCTTAAAAGATGTATATGTTTTGCTGACCCTTTTTCTCCGTGCGGTATCGAATCGATATCAAATACGTGGGGTATTGGCACCCCAGAGAGGAAATTGTTACGGTATGTATGTACCTTAAACACGGAACACAGTGAAATATTTTTCAGTCGATTTAATACCAAAGATCTTAAGAAAAAGAGACAAAGGAAGCCTCCTTTTATGATTTAGAAACGCGTTACGGAAATTAATCTTGAAAATAAGAATTTGAGAATGGAATATATGCTTACAGAGAATACAAACTTAGTTGTTTTTTAGGAATAACACTTTTTTATTTGCCATTGTGCAGAAAACTAAAAATTAAATAATCTATTTTTAAGTAAAGATTAGGTAACAGTGCATTTGATTCTTTGATTCGATACTTTCGAACCTCTTCGGGGTAAAGCCAAAATGCACGCTGAATATAAATCTCAAGTTTATGATTATTTTATTGAATAAAATACTTTCAGAATAACTATTCAATAACGAAATACGGATTAAGTATTCAAAGTCACGGCAGCCTAGCAGTCCGGCTTGAAGTAAAATATGCGTAGACAGCAAATATACTTTATAGGTCAAATGAAAATATACTTAGGTAGGTACTTATCAATATTTTTCATTTGTATGAATTTGACGGTACTGTTCCTAAGCAGAATCTATTCTGTTAGTTCGTCAAATAGGCCAGTATGTTAGGCTGGCCTAATTTCTACGAAGCCAAGCCTATCTGTTTGTTTTTGATGAATACGTAACAACAACGTGTCTGCTGTCTAAACTAATCACAGTCTATGTGCTTAGTCAATAGGCGGTAGTCCGATTGTATCGCGATACGATTTGGAGTCATACTGAATGCCCATCGGACCGAGTCGCTGTATTCCCTAGGACGAGTACATCTCTTCAGAGGAGTATAGAATCTGAAATCTCTGTTGAATGACAATGAACTATACTTATTTAAACAATTGAAAGTACTTCCCGGGCTATGTGTTTTTTCCTTTTTACTTCTCTCTGCGCGATGCATACGTGAACACTTGCAAAATGTTCAACTGTAAGTTTTTGCGCGCTTCGTTGGGAGCTGGTACAGCGCCCCGTTTCTATTTTAATCCCCTTCACAAAGCTCGTGAAACAGGTGGGACTAGTTCGAAGCGAATACTGCGCCGTAGCCCGTATATCAAGATCTGTCTACCTGCCAATTTTTCCTGCGACTTCTAGCAACGGGATTCTTATGAAAACGACGAGGCGCAGCGCATAAAAAACTTTTATGTTGAATACTAAGGAGGTATGCCATGTTTTAGGGCGAGGAGAGATCGTAAACTTTGTTTTATCCATGGAGTTTGCTAAGATTGAGTTGCGACCTTCAGCAAACTAGATAAATATCTTTACGAGATTTATAGTTTACTTTCTTGTTGATGCTTTGCGATGGCCATTATTTTTAACAATTTAACTTTATGTTACTTTAATGTTCTTGTTAATCGTTTGATTATTTCATACTAGCTGTTATCAGCGGTTTTGTCTGCGCAAAGGGTAGGTATATAAACCAGGAAAATATCCATACTATCCTATATCCCAAGCCGGGTGCCAAGTGCTCAATTTAATCCAAATTCACTCAGCAGTTAAGAAGTCAAGACGTAACAGACAGACAGTTTCTTTGGCATTTATAATATTATTATGGATGAATGGTTATTTCAGTAAAACCTCCAGAACCCCTTGACTTGTGTTAAAATTAAATAATATTGTGAAAGACAGTTAATATTATTTTCTGATAGTTCCTTTTGGAGCTCGGTATACTAATGTTGTAGGAACGGTAATAATAATATTCTTTTTCAGTGAAAGAGAACCTCTGTGTTCTGAGAGAACTTGCCGCTTGCCAGCCTTTTTCCAAGCGACATAACTCGTGTACAACATTTTAAGAGAATATAGGGTGCATCGGACTTGTATACTGCGAGATGTGAGGTTTTATTCATAGAGAGAAGCGGTTTCCCGGTTAGCCTACAGACCTAATTACATAAGGCGTGTTAGGGCCGGATACCCAGATACTCAGTCATAAAGACGGTGCAGTGTTCGCATGAATGCTTCCTTTTAATGGACTTTTTTATTCGCCATCGGTTTGCACTTTTATTGTTCTTCGACGAATAGAATAAAACGGGGCTTTAATAAAACTGTTAATTTCTGTGAGTCAAATAAAATGGTTTCCTGCTTAAGGTGAATAGGTAATAGGGTTTGTTTGTATTTGCCTTCCTTTACGTGTTTTGTCAAACAATCGCGTGTAGAGCTAGCAAGGTGGCGTGACATTTTATGGTGTCTTTATGATGTCGAGACATTTGCGCCAATCAAAGTTGTTTTATTAGCGAATTTTGTGCCAGTGAAAGCAGTTTTATTTGCGAAATTTGCGCCAATTAATTTATTTTATCTTTATTTTGTGATATTTATGCTAATATTTCAGCTTACACGAACAAAACAAGAATTTAGAGGATTTCCAGTAGTATTTTTCAACTTTCTGTTTCATTTGAACTAAAACGTTTTAGCTAATTGTTCCCGTTAGATCTACGGCTGACAGCGGTACAATGTATGGCCCAAATTCAGAAGCAATCCGTAATAGGAGAATTCTGTGATCAAGCGCGGGTTTTTCAGTTGAATCTTGTTTTCTTTGAAGCATCTATTCTATACAATTTGCCGTCTTCCTGTTAGACAAAACTATGTAAAAATAGATTAAAGTTGTTTTAAGAAAAATCATTATTTAGATGAAACAAGTATTTCTATTGAAAATCAATACTTACTTTAGTTATAGTTACCTAAAAATAACTTATGCCAGCGGCTTTGGCTGATTGAAATTAGGGTTTTCCATATGAACTTTAGATCCCCGTTTTATCCACTTATGGTGTAAATTTTGGAAAATTCTCTCTTATTGCTCGTCATAAAATGTGACTTTTAAGTTGTAGCTGCTCAAAAATGATCTGAGTAATTTTTGCAGAAAAATTGTTTCATTTTTCACTGTGACATATACTTATAATCTGATCATCTAGTGGCATACTTATAGTGTGATTCTATATCTCTATCTGTAAAGAGTCAGAAGTGTTATTCATCTTTATGGACACGTGCGATTTGTTCACGAATACATAGTACCTATACACGTGCCTTAAATGAGTATATTTAAAGTTAGGCTTACGTATATTCGCTATTCACAAGATGACTGGAGACTGTTGGTGATTTTGAAAGCGAATGCCTAGGCATTAATGCGCTAATTTTAGAACTGATTTAGATTAAATTTTCTTGTTACTTAATTTTTTTTAAATATAATTGATGATATTTTACATTGAACTAGCAACCCGCCCCAGCTTCGCACGTGTGCAATGGTGATATTAAATATACTCGTATTATGCATGTATTATACATATAAACCTTCCTCTTGAATCACACTATCTATAAAAAAACAGCATCAAAATCCGTTACGTAGTTTTAAAGATCTAAGCATACATAGGGACAGACAGCGGGAAGCGACTTTGTTTTATACTATGTAATGATAGAGAATAATTATTCAATTTTTTATTAATATTTTGGTTATTGGCAGCGATTAATGACTAGCTTATATTAGCGGCTTTGTCCGCGTAAAACTGAAAAATATATAGGTAGCCTATGTCACTTAGTGATGAATATGTGTCACTTGAATTTTTAGGCACTGATGAAGGAACTTTTAAAATCGGTCACTATTCTTGGGGTTATTAATAATCTCTCCTTTTTATACTATTAGTATAGAGTATGGATTAATATAGTGAACGTTGTTTTGAAAATAAAATATAGGTATAATGTAAGTACTACTTACATAAGGCACTTATTTATACGCATTTCGTCGGCGTTTTAAACATTTCCGCTATTATGAAATAAATTGCTTCGAATATTTCCACAGGAACTCTTCACTCAGCTTGATAATAAGACATAAGCGTCACTTTGGAGTGACAATTAAATAATTCAAATAACAGATAAATTTCGAGTCTATAATACAAAGATAACACAATCTGCCATTCTCCTGAATTTATGCCAAAATAAATTTAGGGAACAGGAGGTTACGCAACGTTCTCTCAAGGCCGAACCAATTCTGTGAAGATTCAGCTTGTCACTTCTTTGTACGGGTTTTAAGGATTAGTCACTTACTTCGAGAAATCCCTGCAAGGACAGAAACCAATATCAGCACAGTTTGCGTACTGTTGAAGAGGGGAGGCGTTAAAACACCTAAAAGGTAAGCGCCTTTTAGGTGCCAATGCGGTGTATTTTTAGAAATTGAAAAAGTAAGTACTTTTTCAATTTCACATTTTGAATATTTTTTTTACATTTTGAATAACACAAAAAAAATATGATTTAGCAGTTTTTGTGAGATTTGATTTTTTTTTTTTAATTATGGATAGTTTTGCAAATATCTCGGGGTGAAACTGTCGGCACATCTATTTAGGTTCATTTTTTTTTTGTTTGTGTTTTCAATCAATTCATTGCGGTGTTTCTTTTTTTAATTTGTTCGATTCCTGCAAGTACTTAACAAAATTTGCATGGCCTATAGGTAGTTGCACCGGGTTTGCGTAGCTTGTGCGTGTGATTTAGGAATCTTTAGGTCAAAAGAGAATAGGTTACTTCTAGGTAAGCGTGCTCCATCGTCGGCCACATCATCGCTTGCCGGTGAGAGAGTGAGATAGGTGAGATAGTGGTCAAACGCGAGTCTATATATAATAATAATGAAAAGTTTACATGTTTGTGAACGCATTCACGATACAGGAGTGGTAAGTAGTGATGAGGCGGGACTTCTCCCGCTCTTGGGCGGGGCGTGAGGGCGTGTCAGAGTTTTACTGACTAAAACCCTCTCCTGTTCCTTCTTTTCCTTCGCTCCAGGGCCCCGAGTCTTCTTTCACACAACCCATGGCCCCCATTAGGCTTAGATCCTGCTGGCCTCCTACGGTTTGCTGACATCTATTAGAGGCGCGCGTGGAACACAACGTGTCGACGGTCGACGACTCAAGGTCGGTCCGGACGGCGAACTACACATTGCTCGCCGTTCGCAACCCCACGTCTATAGTGGAAATTGGGGTCGGGATCCTGGCGGCTGGGGCGTGAGGGCCGTTCCCTGACTTTAATGGGATTAACTAAAAAAAAATCTGTAGTTTTCTTTATGAGCCCGTCAGTATTTCATATCTATAAAATTACCTACTATAAGTACGTAGACTTTTGTATCGATGTTTAAGAGGTTTAAAGTTGACTAGATTTTAACACAACCCAAACCAATACTAATTCTCTTTCGTACACTTTTATTAAATTTCTGATCAATTAATTATCTTTTCATTACTCATACGCTGAAAGTAGGTCTGAAGTTGCCTGAAGAGCGGGTTGAAAGTAATACTTTTCATCCCTAGGGAGAATCACTTTCAACTGACAGCTGCCAAATTATAAACAAAAAAACTAGTTCTATCTTCGCATTTCTATTGATCTATGTCTCAACTTTCTATTCAGCCAGTCAATTACAGCGCGATGTAAAACTGAAATTAAAAGATAAGTATCTATTTTTTTTTACATAATTGTTTATAATTTACTTTCAATTAATTCTTTAATTCTTTAAAAATAACACAGATATGAGAAATATTTACCATTTTTCACTGATAAAAATAGAAAATGATGGCAGAATAGCTGATTTACCACAGAAAAAAAAACAAAATGGCGGGCAAATTGTTGTAGAAGTTTGTTTATACTTTACTAAATCTCTGCTGTAAGAGATTTTGTAATTACACAATAATCAGATTTAGTTAAGGATTCAACGCCTGATTCCTAACAGAAAAGGTTAAAGCAGTAGTCGGAAACTTTTTACAGCCTAAATTAAAAGAAACATACTTAAAAACATACGACTACCTTTGAAGACGACTCAGGTTTTTATTTTTATTTTCCTTTTATTCGTAATGAAAAGCACAGTGTTTACCTCGGGTGAAAGGCTTATTTAGTCCCTCGAATATTAGCGACCTCGCTTCGCTCGGACGCCAAACTTCTTCTCGGGACTAAATAAGTTACTTTCACCCCTAGGGTAACAATGTATCTACTATTTATTATATTTATCATAATCGTGTTCAAGGGCCTTTACGAAAAAAAGATTAGAAATGGCTTATTTGTTTAGTGGAATAAAGTTTAGAAAATTTTAATTGAGCGTTGAGATGACGTCAGAACAAAGGAATTAGGGGCGTGACCAACTCCAAGCATTCACGCTAAACGAAACGATTGTAACTTGGCCAGGGGTTTTTTTTTTTTTTTTTTTTTTGCTTTATTCAAATTCAAGTAAAAGTGCATTCGTTCAAATTCAAATCGATTGCAATTGGGGATGATTATGTCAAATGCCTGTAACTTTTAAAAATAGTTTTTTCACTGTATTCCTTATTTAATTTGAGGGTAGTGGTCGTAGAGAAAAGCTTCGTCTATTGTTCCGCGTTGTCAACCCTCGTCGGATTTAGACAATGTATTAAAAAAGCCTGATCGATGATAATCATTAGGAGTTAACCAATATTGGTGATTAAATCTGATCGAATTTTATTTAGTACTAGCTGTCCCGGCAAGCTTCGTAGCGCCTAATTGAGCCGAGTTTTTATCGTGAATATTTCTATATTTAGCCGTTCTCGAGTTTTAGCGAGACTAACGAACAGCTATTCATTTTTATATATAAGACTTTCCAAAAAAAAGAGTAGATACGTTAAATGAAATTGTCATAAAATCATAAAAGACTAAGAATATATAAATTAATAACAATAAGAATAAATTATTTTTTCTGCAAATTTACTTCTGTTTATTAGATAAAGATTTTTTTTACACCCTGTGTGAAACGAGAAGGAATGTCAGACTTTTACAGACTAAAACGGAAACCCATCTTTGTCATTTTGCATTTCAGGGCCAACGTAACTATTCCAATTAAGACCAAGTTCTACTCATTTTGAACTTATTTAAACCTCTAGAAATCCACAATTAAAGAAGAGAACAGCATGAAAATATATTTTATTAAAATTGACTATATGATCAAGCGCTTGGCAAAAATGAAAATATGGTATAAATTAGTTGGTTCGATAAAAAAAATCGCGAATCTGACCCTAATTTACGATTTTAAACGTGTTTATCTACGAGATTATGTTATAAAAATATTTGAAAGTTACAAAAAAAGCTTTTTAGTTTAAAAGCGCTTCGCAAAAACAAAAATCTTGAATAGTTATTGTTTTTTTTTTATAAAAAAAAACCGCGGTTTTAGGGCCGCGAAGTTGACATACATAGTCCCGAGCGGAGATCATACAAAAAAAAAAAAAACAGTAATTACAACCGTCCCTTAAGAGCGGCCAACCCTGTGCATTTTCATACAGCCGCTCCTACGTAATTATAGTGTTATTACACAGTTTTCTTCACATATTTTGGATACACAGATATCGTGTGAACATTATCCAGGTGACTTTAGTCCTCCATTGTATTCATATTAAAAATATAAAAAAGCATTTCTATAGAAGCCTTGCATATTCAATCGAGATTCTGAGTCTCAAAAACTTTTAAGGGTTTTAAAGAAAACTCGTATTTCCTGAAACAAGTTTGGTTTTCAGGCGTTATCTCTCTTTTTTCGCATTGCCTTTTCATCAAACATTAAGTTGGATTAATTTAGATGAAGCAACAAGCTTTTAAATGGTTTAAAAGCTCAACGTTGACGATACACGAGTGGGGAAGGCCCCTCTTAATCGCGCAGCTATAAAGACTAGTCTACGCTTATTACTAAGGCACCTAGACCTACAGGTCTTAAGAGGGGCTTTCCCCAATCGTCTATCATCATCTAATGCAATCCATCGTAAAGTTAGATGTAGAGGCAACGCAAAAAAGAAGAGATACCACCTTAAAACTCTGTTGGCATTTGGTAATTCAATCATTTACTCGAATATTTTTTTAAACTTGTCGTGTTTGTTTTAAAACCTTAAAAGTTTTTGGGTATCCGTCATTCAGAATTTTGATTAAATGTGCCAGGATTGTAAGATTTATGAGTACCTATATTATGAAGGGCCAAAATTGATACAAAATAGCAGATTTTCAGACGTCTTAACAGGATTAGATTTACAATAAATTAAGTTTTGATTTCAATAGAAGCCTAGATAATATCCACAAGATATCTGTGATTCCAAAATATTTGAAGAAAGATGTGTAATAACGTCATAATTACGTACTTAGGAGCGGTTGTTTAGAAATGTATCTTGTGTTGGCCGCTCTTAAGGCACCTAGATCTCTAGGTCTTAAGATTCGCAATAAAGGAAACTAAGTTTTAAATGAACTGTGACGTCACACCATGAATACTCACACGTGTACAGGTCGATAACACAGTCGACAAGCTGCTGGTAACGAAACCTTTGTTACAGAGTTAAAGTAACCAAGTAATTGAAGCCAAGGAGCCAATAGCCTTTCGCAATACCTGTTTATTTCTTAAGAAAAGAACCTAGGAGACCTAGCAAGTATTTGTAACAAAACTTTGCTAAAGTTTGTTACCAATACGTTCAGGAGTTTGAATAGAAGTCATTTATCTGAGGGGTTTGAATTAATAAATGATAAATATGCGGTGTTTTACTACTGGCCTCTCTAGGGAGTGACGGAACTACCAGCATTTTATTGCAGCAATCATAACATGGAACTTATCAAAGGTGGATGTCCAAAGAAAAAAATATGAGAGGAGAAAAGTATCTACCTAAAAAGAAAATCATGAGTTTTGTTCGTATTAACTCTGTAGAAATTCACGGAATCTAGTTGGTAAGTATGTACATGCGTTTTTTTTTGTCATTGTTTTTGGTACATTAAACAAGTGTAAAATGTCAGATGCAAAGAATCCTGAAAAGTAGTCAAACTAGCAGCTGCTGGATTTCATCAGAGAGCACTCATGGGAAAAGTAACTTCAAGTTTCTTCCTTTGACTTAATTCACAGGAACGAAATCAGGAACATATATTACATAGGATTCCTTAAGAGAAAATATGGCGATGTAATAACAGAAGTCCGTCATGCTTCATTACATTCCTTGCTTGGGTAATATAGCTAAAGCAAAACGCCCGAAACATTTTATACCAACAATTAAACTGTGGATGAGCGAGCATTGTCGCAAAACCAACTCGGGTGTCAGGAATGGCAAATACCGACACCTTAGGAAGTGAAAGTGGCCGCAGGCACGCAAGCCCGGCCTCCACCTCGCAACCCTTCGTGGGGCGGCCGTCTATGTAGGTGACACACTACACCCGCCATCTATGATCTCCTGGTAACTCTACATAATTAGTGGGTACTCTTTTACTGGTAAAAATTGAGAATACCTACAGCCAACCTACCTGTCTTACACGGTAAACAATTCCACGAACTTTATTTGTTAATCTAAACTTGGAAATAGAACTTCTACATTCGTAACCTTATAAGAAAGATTCAAAGTAGAAACAATACTAATTTAGCAAACGCTCATGTGAGTGAGATGTGATCATTGGTAGAGAGCCCCCCTTACCCGCCCCGGGGGCGCTTGCAGCCTCACAGAATTCCTCGCTCATTCCGCTTGTTCGGAACTATTTGACATTATAATTGTAAACGGCTAAGAAGAAGTTTTCTCAGCGAAACAGACGAAGTTTCTGAACGTTTTTCTTGCTTGAATATTTTAGCGTGTTTTATAGTTTTGTATTCAATATGTTACTTGAGGTTTTTGGGCTTGTTAAAATGTGAAATGGGTTATGAAGATTAAATAAAATATAAATTTGTCATATTTTATCTTTGTAAAACAGAATATGTACCAAAGTATAATTTATAGTTATAGTCTATTTAGTATATTCCATACATAATATGTATGAGGCAGGGCCGAGGACGGCGTTATCGGGCTGCAGGGCGGGCGAGCGCCTCGCGTCGTCCAGCCCGGCCGGCGCCGACCAACTTCCTCACTTAACTTCGCCATAAAGCTAAGTTCGCCACTTATTTGGGGAAACTCCGCAATTACTACACAGCTAAGATCCGACTACTCCTGACTTAACGCTGTTATTTATATACAAATAAACTTTAATTACCATGATTCACACTACTAATTGAATACTTCCTTGATTAGAGACTTGTGTAGTTATTGAGAAACTAATTTGTTAATAAGCTTACCAACAGCCGGGGCCCCCGCGCGCCCGTGCCAGGATCACTGGCAGCTATTATTAGCATAAATTCATATGACTATTGTTTTGGGTTGGAGCGGCACAGCTCCGGATTTCCATATGTTTGTCAATCCACGTGGCTAAACGGATTACACCTTCAATAAATTAATTTATTATGCATGAAATTTACACTTTAGTCCTATCAAATAATGAATCGGTGGACTCTATGGGAACAGATTAAAATTAAAGTGATTCCCGCGGCCGCCACAGTTTTATTTGCGGATAATCTGTTTTCATTGAGCAGGACACGTCTACAATGATGCCGAGCTCAAAAAGGGTATTTATCTGTTTTTGATCTATCCCCGGGTTAAGGTTGCGGCCATGACCCAGTGTCTTAATGATAATTCGTATAGTGATTAAGAAGTTACGACGGGGGCGCGTGGAGTGAGGCGAGGTGAAGTGAGCGCGGGCTCATGGCGGCTCGACACGCACTTCAATCCATGAATCATGATTATGACAGTGTCGCATTCACTACACTTTACCATTAATACCTATTTAGGCGCCAGTCGATATGTCGACATGAAGCCGAATCGCTCCGAAGGCTTTTTGTTGCCTACGTGTAGGGGAGTTTTATTTTAATACCCGATAAAAATAGAATACACGGTTCACTGTAATATGTAAGTTTTTTTTTTACCGTAACAAAATTTAGGCGCGTTTGGGTTATAAATTGGTATAATAGATGTCAAATGGGTAAATTACAGCCCTTATTTTTCAGTTGGTATGCTGCTAGGTTTTTTCTGGTTTTTCGATAATGGAAGTCGTTTGTTTTCACTTTTATTATTTCTAAAGGTCCTTTCGTTGAGTGGGCGGCGGTAGGTACCTTATGTATTTAATATGCAATGTAACAGGTGGCGTTACGTAGCTAATCTTGGATTACCTGAATACCTCCATTAGGCAGGTAAGAAATAGCTCGAGTTCGTAAAAATAGGAGGAAATAAAGAAGAAAATATTAGACGTTAATATCAAATTGATTGAGGAGTCTACGCATGCAAAATATTGGAAATGCTTGCATTAAGTATACAGAATATAATTAAACAAAAGTTTTGTTTTTCTTTTACACACAATCCCATCTAGTTCCAAACTAATCAGAGCTTGTGGTAACTGATAAACATACTTATATATTTCTGAAGTAGATTATTATAGATAAATTACACCAAGACACCGAACAAATGATCATGTTTAACACTCAAACATTTGTCCTGCGTGGGAATCGAACCCACGATCTCCGGCATAGTTGTCAGGGTCACTGACAACTAGGCCAAAAGGGCAGTCATAATTATATTGTTCATTTTACCGGCTGTAAGCGCATCCGTAAAGGCTAATCTCTAACAACAACTTTTGTCGGCAACAGAAAACGAATTCGGACCTTTTGCGGTTTCGTATACAATGTACATTCGTGCAAAATAAAATCGTCCCATAACGATTGTCCACGGTGACTTTAATTGCGATTCACACGGTTCCGACCGCGTCCCTGAAGAATCGATTTTCACTTATGGTGCTCTCGGCAAGGACGGAACCTTATTGAATCGACTGAATGCGCAACTAGCTAAGCTCACCCCGAAACGAATTCTGCTGTAACACTTTCATGAACTTTACTGCAGTATCGTAATTAGCCTAAGCTTCTATCTGACTTTTTCCAATCGTATCAAGACTATACTGTTATTTAAGCAATAATTTAATTGATCTCAGTTTCAAGTTTCTGTTAACAAATATATACAGGCTTGGGGAACATAGAAAGGGTGTGGTTAAGCCGCAAATGAAAACTTTGCGTCGCATGATGCCGCAACCCTGACGCGCGCACAACCGCGCATCGCGCACCGCGGCACGTCCGCACAAAGTGACGCACTTTATACCGCTTTAAAGCGCTTTGTGTGCCCTTCTACCTCCTTTGCATAGCTAACAGGCACAAGATTCGAACCTGATTACTACTTTCTGAAAAAGTTTTCGTCTATAAAATTATGCAAAATCTTCTTGTTTGGTTCATTCAAATTCTATTGAGCTGGAGGAAACAACATGTTTACAAAATATCTTATTCGTATTGTGAATTTTTCTGTACCTCCTTTATTTATTTTCAGTCCGTGGGACTAGCTGCATCATGCCAATCAGTATGATTAGGCAGTGGAAGGTCAACATTCAGCGTTGTATAATTCGACCGGGCACGGCAAGCAAATGAATGCCTTCATTACGAAACATCGTTTCTAGTTGAATTTTGAATTTGAGACTATAAATCACCGAGCAACGTACTAAAATGTTATCTGTAATGAGCAAGCTCAATAATTTGCTTTTTGTTAGAATTCAGCGCTTGTAGAGCTGGGCTGGTTGCGGAAGCCCAGGCGTTTTGAAACCACACGTCGCCTTGGCCGCGGTGTTACGATAAGATCCGCACTAAAACACACAGCTTGGACGTCCAGAGGCTATTCGTCTTGACAGCGAAGCCATTGTACCCCCAATACCGGAACGTTGCAATTCGAAGTATTGACGAGCTTCCCGAATGAGATTGAATTGAGCATTTGCGTCTTTCAAAGCGTTTACACAATTTGCCATGAATTTCTCTAACTTACAGCTAAGTGTTGTACTAAGATGAAGGTACTCACAGTAAGTTGCTGTCGTCAGCCGGTCGATGGTGTCTTGTTTTAGTTTCGAATTCTTCTTGCCCATTTTCGCTGTGGACGACTCTACGGCACCAAGTAGCACTCACACTAAGTAAAGTCTGTGTTTGTCACTAGGCTGTGACGTATTACATATTATTCAACTGCGCCCGATTCACTCCACCTGCGAACAGGAATATTGCATTAGGAGACAGTTTAACAAACAATCTGCTGCGTAGGATTGTTGGGAGGACAGTATTGAGAAATTATAGTTTTTATTACACACCGGGCCATAATAATATGGTCACGTAGTGTCACAATTTGTACGAAGCTGCGTCAACAAGGTCCCTTGCTTTTCTACCTCTCTCTGTCCAACACAAAAACTACAATATCTCCGTCTCGCTCTGTATAAATTATAGCTGTTTTCCTTCTCCTGAATACTGTAGGGTGAGTAGCGAACGGCGGCGAGACGTAAACGAAATACTTATTTTGGCGTATCTTCGGCGAAAACAAGCCATTTATAAGATGGCGATAAATCAAGTGGTCTCATGTTACTCTTTGCAGGCAATATTTAGTCTGTAAAAAAAGTGTAGTCATAACTGATTATTACGCGACGGTATCAATTAAACGCATGAAACATTTGCGTTGTTGTAAAGTATTTAGAAGTTCATTATTGGAGTTTTTAGACCGGTCAAAGATTATTTTAAGAGTTATCGTCAATGGTCTTGAACTTATCAAAGTAAACACGTGGGTCAACATATAATCAGAACCCTGTTTTGTTTATGTGTGTGTTGTGGTTATCGCAGACCACACTATATCAAACTATAGGGTTATTGATAACTTTATTTTAATAATATTTGCTTCAAATAGCGTTACAGAAACTAATCAATTATTCAGCAGCAGACCACGGAGCTCGCCAGACTAGCGATATTTGATTTTCTTCAATATTAAGTGAAGAAAAGAAAAAACAATTACTAAGAATCGAGAAATTAATTTCAGCTGAGAAACGTAATAAATGGGTCCCTAGCGCGCGGCGTTCATTCTACTGAAAACATTACGATAAAATATACCTTACTGTAAGATTTTTTATTACCTTTTAGCGTTACTGTTTAGTGTTTATCCTCCAGGAAAACAGAGCATGCTGGCACTCCATCACACTATGACTACCGGATTATACACTATTTTATCTTTTCAGTTACATTAACACTGTTTTCAAGTTTGATATCTGAAACGAGGGAGAAAATCTCTCGTTACTATTTTAAGTAGTTTATATTAAGAAATCTAAATATTCGCGGAGCATTTTCGCTTTTTCATTAACGCTCAGAGCCAAGTTTTCTTCGCTAACTCTATTACCTACTCAAAGTTTCTTCCGTACGTAACAATCCTTCTATTTTAATACTGTTTTCGACAAAAATGATTTATGAACAGGAATTTATAATGATATGAGTAATAGTGTGACTTGACATGTATTATTTACGGTTCGTTTTTAATATTATTGAAATGGCGCGGTGTGGAATGGGGGAGCACTTACTGAGATGATTTTTAGAGCCGAAGGTGTGCTTGTAAAACGCATTTGAAGTGCACATCGCGTCTTTATATATCGCTTAAGAATGAGAACGCGTTCTGCATACATATCTTTCAGAAAGGTTTCTGTCTTCGTTCGTAGCGAGCCTCTTTTTCAAAGTTTCAGTTCAACTCTTGAAAACTATGTTTTATTCTTCAGGTTTAACATAATAGGTTGCATGCGAGCCACAGGTTGTGGTGCACGACAGGAAACAAAACCTCATAACGCTGAAAGTAATTTCGTCAGAATTGTGTTCTGCGCTATATAATAGACCTTGTATTAACGAAATTGCTTGGTGAGTCAAGTCTTATTATGCTCGATATTTCATAGATTTCAGTGAATCGACCCTGTGGCTTAAACTACGTATTAAAACTACGTAATTACCCAGAGAAGGCATGGTGAGCCATGGATTTCTTAGTTGCGAACTAACTTTCGAGCTGCAAACTCTTTAGTTAAACTTTCCTTTGCTATTATTATATTACAGTAAAACCTGGATAATTTGGATCTCAAGGGGCAGATTGTTTGTCACTTATAGAGGCTTTTCATTTATCAAATTCCTTAATAACCCGTTTTAAAGTGTCGTTGTCTCGTTTACCCCTTCAAGGGCCTCTAGAACAAAATCGATTGTTTGCAAACAAAAGTGTCGCAACTGTCCGGACCAATATACAAAATTATAAAATTTATTAATCGGCTGACTTATACAGGCTATTGAAGTAAAACGACTCAAATGTAGAAGTAAACAGTTTGAACTCAGTTATTAAGGTTCATAATTCGCAGTAACAGAGGTATTTTTCAAAAATGTGGAGACGTCTTTGTAATTAGATGAGGTTTCCCATATATTCAGAACCCACTTATGTAGGTTTTATTGTATTGTGGAATCCATGCCTAGAACTACGAGGAACTTTATTTAGGCAGATATTTTGGTGCAGCCAGCTGTTATTTTTTTTTTAAGTTTCTATAAGTGTGTGTTTCTTGTTACAATGTAGGTACACAATTTGGTTGTATTTATTATTTTTTACTAGCTTCTGCCAATGGCCTTGCCAGTGTTTTTCCATAAATTCGGTTTCTCCATAAAAACTTCAAACCCCTGTTTTACCCCCATAGGTGTGTGGAGTTTCATGAAATTTTCCAAAAGACCTCAACCTGATTGCTGCCTAGACGGACTTATTTTGTTGTACTCAGAGTGAATTCACAAGAAATGCATTATTTGTAATTAGTTATAGATTATAAGGTTAGAACTAATTAGTTAGGAATAGAGAATTTATCGCATTGGGATCTAAAAAAAACCTATAAAGATATAAGGTGAAAATAAATGAATAAAAAATAAATAAATCCGTTCTCAGTGGATGTCTATACATCATAAAGAACCTACCGGTCAAATTTTAAGTTTGTAGATGTTAGTTTCTGAGATTTTGTGATTAATCAGTGCGTGGTACTTATTTCGCTTTTATATATATAGATTTAAATTTGTTTAGATGTGTATGTTTCTAAATGTGTGTGTGTAGGTTTTATTTGTTTACTTATTCATTATGTGTCTGTGTACGAATATGTTTTTTTCTTTTTTATTTGATTTAGTCCCCGGGCTGTTCTTTTTTTAGATTGTGCTTATAATTTCAGTTTTATATTTAAGTACACAAAATATGATATACAAAAACGTTGTTTACCTGACTGTATAGTAACTTACCTAAAGGACAGTCGATAAAATTCGTGAAAAAAATTTCAGTGAAAAGTGAGAAATGTCAAAACAGTCGCAAGTTAAATTGTTTTGTAGTCCTCAGAGCGATAGTTTTGTAGGTAGCACTTGACTAGTATTCTGAACTAAAAAGAATAACAAAATAGTGCAAGCGTGGAAACTTTTGTCGTTCCTCTATTGTTCATCTTTTGTCTTGTCAGAACCACGTTTGTCTTTTCTTTGTTCTCATTCAAGACATTTTTTATTGGATTCTCACGGTTTATGTTTTAGTCAAGTTTAGAGAGTACTAGATACAGTCCCTTTGTTTTCCATTTAAATTGTGATATGTTTGCAGTATTTGGAAGTTAATGTAATGAATCAGCCTTTTCGACAAGCTTCGTTGAGGTAGGTAATAATATTAATAACAAAACCTGAGGAGACTCTCGTTAGGCAGTTGGATCAAGGGCCTGATTCAGAAGGCAGTACTACTGGACACGGCGCGTATTGTCCGGAGGTTTCTCTCTCAGGAGCCTTGACCGCCGGTAGCTTGTACCCTGTTCCCGATGCCGGTGGGCTACTATTTTTTATATTTTTAAGTGTTTCTTTTTGTATAACTTCCTATAAAAAAAATATTAAAAAATGTAATTTATATGTATTTACAAAGAATAAAAGGAATAATAATAAATAATAATATAGCCTTTATTTCCTTAGCTTTGTAACAATATTTTATAAATAAAAAATAAACTAAACAAAAAGAAAAGGTAGGTAATACTGCAATAAAATTCTCAGTTCCGTTTACCGAATCGTAATTGTTTTAATGAATTCACATATTGCCCAGATGTGTATTCACATTTGATATAAAATACACACATATATCACGATTGCATCTCTAGGCCGCTTAGGCACTGGTTTCCATCATTAAAAATAAAATAAATGTTGTCACATATGAATAAATTTTTGACGCAGAAATAAAATAAAAATTCGAAAAAAATCCCGTGAAAAACACTTTCTATGGAAAAAAATCACGAATTTCGTGCAGTTTTATTTTTATGATGTTGTTTCGATATTCAATGGCGGTTTGGTATCACTTCACTTTATAGGCACATAAAAGTAACCGTCAATGCGCGTAAAACATTGATTAACAAATGTTATCTACTTGTTATTTCACTGTCGAATTTTACGAGATACAGCTGCACTACAGAATTTGATTTGACGAGTGTTGCCGCTTTTATTATTAATGTTTATGACATTATTATTAGTTTTTCTATTTTACAAAGTGTTGCATTGTTTATGTCTCGAAACATTATTCAGAACTGTGTACCATTTTTCATATGTTTTTATACAAATTACAAGCTTTTGCCCTCGGCTTCGCTACCGTCAACTCACTACTCAACCCTACTCTACTCTACCCTACTCTACCCTACTCTACCCGATTCTTCCCTACTCTACCCTACTCTACACTACTCTACACTACTCTACACTACTCTACACTACTCTACACTATTCTACACTACTCTACACTACTCTAAAATCTGGAATTTATATTATTTAACAGGATAAAAATTATTCTTTATTCACCTTCCCACCATTTCCAGCCTAATAGGTTTGACCGTTCTAGAGTTGCAAATGGTGTAACTAACACGACTTTCTGTTCTATAGTAGTCTGTAGTATAGATTTCGAATGAATGACTGTTTTAATTCAGATTTATTTGTTTATTTATTTTTTGTTCTTATCTTCTTTGTTATTTAAGTAGTTATTAGATACATATTTCTTGTTTTCTGGTCGTGAGCTGAGAATTACAAACATTTATTTAAAAAAATAAACACTTTTCCAACACCATTTCAAATATAAAGCTATTATTTATGAGTCTTACTAATATTGTGTCATTTATAACTTATTCGTAACAAAAACTGAACAACAATGCCCATTAATCATTGTCATGATTATTAATTGACCTTTTCCAGTATTAAAATAGAAGGAATTTTTGAAATGCCTCTAACTTTACTGATAGAGACGCGGTACAGCATCTGATTCACCGATGGATGTAGGAAAGGTAATATTTTTGTAGAAAAATAAATATTACATTTACATATCAATGGTTGGATTTTACAGAATTATAGTCTAAAATGAACTAGTAGCGTAAAAGGCTACGAGCGTAGCAAATGTGAAAACCGCTACGAGCTACGAATGGCTACGATATCCGAGCGGATCTATGTAGTGCTGATACGCTCCAGATCCGCTACGATACCGGCTTGGACGAGCTACATATCAGGCACCAAAATAACCCTCTACAATCAATAATCTGAATAAAGTCATAATTAAGGTGATTTTCGCACAGCAATTTCGCACAGCGTATTCCGACAATACACTACTATAAAACACAATGAGTTATTGTGTTGTTGTAATGGAAAAAGCCACAAAATATTTTAATATCCCCATAAACATTGTTTATTTCGTTTTGCTGACAAAATTATAGTTTTGATTCAAATAAATAATTGAATTTGTTATTATATTCATTCGATCAACGAAATTTAACAACCAATGTTTGTGTTTTTAATTTATTTTGTTTGCTTGTTATCATCAATAAAAAATGATATCCTGTAAAGTTAAAAAAGGTTAGTTTCAGGCTTGAATTATAATCGCAAATGCTTAGTTAAGGCTTCCTCAGATATACACGACGTGACAATACAAAAAAGCATTTTCATAGAAAGTGTGTATACCATCCGTGGAACGATTTCGGTGAAAATTGAATTGTCGCGTTGAGCACTAGCTCAACGCGACAAACTCTCGCGGTAAACTCTCGCAGAGTACTGCGAGAGTTTTCAGCCAAAGGTTAGGTATTCTAAAAAAAATATGATTCAAATCATTCAAATCAAGTGACTACTCACAAATAACTTCAGATAAATATATAAACATTTAGAAACACTCTAGCCTGTTTATAAACAACTTCGATAAACAACTTCAGAATATCGAATAACAACATTATACGGTACTTTTGTTTAGATATAAATACAACCTTTTTGGGGATATGCAGGAGATACGAGTATAAGTTTGTATATGAATTTATTGTCTCTGTGTAGAGGTGAAATAGAAGGCGACCGGGTTCTCTGTCCTTTGTCTATGTGTGAGTTTGGTTCACGTACGTGCAAGCTAACTCCACTAAATTACGTGTGGCCATCGTTAGAGGATGCCGACCGCCTCTACACGCTACGGATTATAGCCTCTTGAATCATTGATCATATTAGGAATCCCTATTTATTTTAAGTTAGAAACCATACGTACCTTGGGCTATGGAAAACTTCTAACATTTCTTAAATCTAAGTCATAGAATCTAAAGTATGTACAACATTATTTTGAGTATATGTTAAACCTGAAAATAGTTTGTTCGGAATCAGTAACTGAATCGATTCCAATAAAAAATTTGGAATCGATTCAGTTAGGTACTGATTCTGAAGAAACTATATTCAGGTATCGCCATTTCCTTCCAATATTTTTTTCCGAAAGCATTGAAAAAGGTCACAATTTAGACACTACTGATACTAAGTACAAAACATGTCACGGCAGGCCATTGTGGGCATGAAGCACCAGCGCACAGCTGGGTGCAGGAGTAAAACAACCCCTCAGTCACCTGGAGGGCCTGGTGACCATGTGTTTGTGTGAACAACCAGGTAACAAAACAAGCTTAAAACTTTGTTATGTTTCATGATACTGTTGTGAAATTTTGTACATAGATTCTTTACATAAAAATACTAATCACTTGTTTCGGGTTTCGTATATACTAAAAATAAGGTTGTATAGATTTAATTAGCCGTGGATTAAGCTTTAACAAGCATTGCAAAGTCCATACTATTTGATTGGATTACTGTCTACACGATACAAATTAAGCACCCTAACCTACAAAGCGCTCCACAAATTGGGCAATCTGCTAGCCATTTAAATTACTTCCATCGTATTTTCGTCTATTTAAACCAGGTTAGAATAAAAAGTAAAAATTGACTTATTCCATTACGTAAAACCTCGTTTAGAAGTACCCCGGCTGTAGAATTGACTTGTGTAACAAGGGGGCAGAGGACACTGAACACCCGCCTGAACAAGGACTAAGGCGGCCATTAACTATGTAGGGTACTCTAAAGTTATTTGCAAATGCAGAAAGACTTTGTGACACGAATATATTTCGGTGGTAATTGGACCCGCAAGAAGTACGAGGCCTTGCTACAAGTACAACAACCGCACGACAACTCGGTAAGGCAAGCTCAAATAAGCTCAAACACGAACTTATTTTTAAAAATATGGTTAAGGATCACTACCTATTCTCTTGAACGTCATTTACGTTATTTCTCTGCTTTCATACATATATATCTATATATTATTAATATTGTTTAGATATATAATCTATTTGTATTTTATTAGTTATGTATTGTATACTAGCTGACTAAGCCAACTTCGTACTGCCTAATAAAATGCATACATTTGAAACCGATCAGCAAAGACAAGCTAGACAGAAAACTCGAAGGAAAGACTTCCCTAATTTAATCCAACCGAAATTGAATGTAGTTCAACATAGTCCTAGATATCAATCAGTCTTACTATACAACAAGTTACCCGTAGAATATAAAACTATAAATAGTGTAAATCTGTTCAAAAACAAATTAAAGACATACTTGTTGAGGAAAGGCTATTACAGTGTCGATGAGTTTCTCGAGGACCAAAGTCAATAATTTTTATTAAATAATTAGAATACATCATTAATTTATCTTATCTTCGACATTGAATTTTTCTTTTAACTTGAATTCCTATTTTTAATTTTATTTTTTAGTTATTGCACAGCTGACATTATTGATGTTTTTTATATAAATTATTTAATATTATTTTTGAAAATTAGATTTGGATTACTATATTTCTTATGATGTGACTTTATTTTCTTAAAAATGACTACAGATTTTTTTTTGTATTATGATCTTTTTCCATTTATAATTGAATTTATTTTATTGTGAACTATTAGGATTTGATTGAATGGTCTTTTTTTGTTTTTTTGTTTTACTGTCTTGCACATTATTATATTGTTTTCAACACAATGTTCCATTGTTATGAAATAAATGACTTATGACTTATGACTTAATAGTCAATGTATACTTTTTTTGTCTCACCTTTTAAAACTTCCCAGTATTTCAAATATTTCAAGACCAATATTAGCAAAATCGGTCCACCCGTTCTCGAGTTTTCGAGAGACTAACGAACAGCTATTCATTTTTACTAACTACCAGCGTATCTTTTTCTCCTTCTCTGTTAAATCCATCCAAAGGTTGTCTGTATAAAAATAGCTTTTAGCGATAAGACCGCCTCTGTACCTTTATGTGCTTGAAGTATAAAATATATAAATAAATAAAGAACATATTATGTATCTATTCGTATCAACATACAGAACTAAAGTGCAGTTTCGATAGCTAAAGTTTCAATTTTCAATGAAATATTTCCGTTGTATGTGTTGTCCTTTCTGATTTAAAAGTGGGTTGTCAAATAAAAGTGTTAATTGTTCCGTTACGTTTGTTCGTTCAATTCTATTTTTATCATCTTTCGAAACGATTCATATTTGTATCACAGTCAGGCGAACAGAAAGATATGTCTGAAGGAGTTTGCAGAACCAGCAAACTGAAGTGGCAGAGGGCTGACTAATACCCATGACTGTCAAAGGACGGACGGTTGACGGAGCAGACGAATCCTCCAGAGGTCGGTGACTGAGAATATATATTTATATATAGGGTGACTGGAAATTACTGAATGATACATAAACACGAGATTGTACTCATGATAACGAAAACTTTTACTGTACTGCCAAATCTGCAATCGCGAAAAAAATCAGCCAAGTTCAGCACATTTTGACCAATTAGGCGAACACAAAATATACCGACCAGCAGATATTTTTTCGCGATTTCAGGTTTGGTCCCATAGTAAAAGTTGTTTGTTATCATGAGTACAATCACGTGTTTAAGTATCGTTCACTAATTACCAGTCACCCTATATATGTAGGTTGTATTATATGAGTTATACATTTATGTTTATTTTATTTATATGCATTTGTACCCTTGTTTTCTTATTAATCTTTTGTTTTTTTTTTTATGCACCTGCCATGTTTTCTCTTCACTACCCTTGGTTGACTTGTAGAGAATGTCTAAAGCATTAAGTCCGCCTTTGTACCTTTGTCTTGCATGAAGTTTTAATAAATAAATAATCGTTAAAACTGCCTACTGTATGCACTAAGCTCAAAAGACCGATGGAACTTTATGGAGTAGCAGAGTCTATTGTGAAATCAAATGCCGAAAACCAAGTTGATCAATTCAGTTTAGAGGCCCGGAATCGATTAGTCCACTCTAATTGGTAATTTGATAGTTTAATGAACGTTTGTTGCTATATACAGATATTCTGAACCACAAGCCTAGACAGTAGTGCTTTAACAGAGTTTCAATAATACGCATTAAAGCTATATATGCTTCGGTACTCTATTCGCAATGAAATTATACTACATTTGTTTAGCCTAATGTAAAAAATCTTGAAATGCAATGGAAAGGGCTATGCTCGGAGTTTCCTTGCGTGATCGAATCAGGAATGAAGATCCGCAAGAGAACCAGGGTTTCTGGGAACGTAGAATCGCCAAACTTAAGTGGCAATGGGCTGGGCACATTGCACGCAGAACAGTTGGCCGTTGGGGCCGAAAGGTTCTGGAGTGGCGGCCGCGTACCGGAAGACGCAGCGTTGGAAGGCCTCCCACGAGGTGGACCGATGACCTGGTCAGGGTCGGTGGAGTCCAATGGATGCGAGACGCACAGGACCGGCAATTGTGGCGACGCTTGGGGGAGGCCTATGCCCAACAGTGGACGTCTTTTGGTTGAAATGATGATGATGATGAAACAATCTTGACATGTCTTTTATCTAAAAATGGTCTAAAAATTTTATGTAAAAATGTTTACAATTCATTATTTACATAAACCGATGTTACGATACGTTTTTTATTTTAAATAAAAAGACATATCAAGATTTTTTACGTTCAATTAATTACATAAGCAGATGGAGTACGAGTAAACAGTTATTATATTTGCAATATTTGCAAACAGTTATTGCTGTCCGTTCAACCGATTTTGAACTTTATTGCGTTGGTAACATAAGAAATAGAAATTGCAGTAAATAGTTGGTATTGTAAACACTTTTTTAATGTCATCCTTATGCCTACGGAATAGAAGACAAAATCGGTTGAACGGGCAGTAAAAAAGATTTGTTTGTGTGTCTAAATTGATTTCGGATGGAGTATAATATTCACAACATTATGTTTCAAGTGCGAGCTGGTAGACCTGTCCCTTGACTTCGTTTGTGTCATCATTACGAGGATATATCTATAGCTTAACTCTTTGCTCACTCAGCACATAGATCTGGAGCCCAAGTCTGCTATTTTTCTAAATTCGACATTCCAACACAATCCCATTGTCATTTTGGTAAAAGTTCTTAATCTGCTAAATCATAATGGTCGATCATTGGTTTATTATTAGTCTCGTAGACAAATAGTGGTAGAATGATTTTGTCGTATTCAGACAAATCTAATGGTAAGTCACTAATCAAAGGAACTGACAAAATTTTAGCAGATTACCCCATAAGTTAGAAATTCATTTGTCGTTATGTACGAGATTACCATTTCTTTCAATGGTGTGTTAGTGATTGACTGTTGAAAAGTCATAGTGACGCCATTATATTACTAGATTACCAAACTTGTCAAAATCAACCATGATGAAATCAATGTTAGACGATTTTGACACTATTGTAATAGCAGACTTGAGGCCCTGGATAACTTCAATGACAAGCCGCACCTGTAATTATATATATTCATTAATTATTAAGTTTCTTGTAGGTAGTTTATTCACATATGTCGTTTTTATTAGTCTATAAGATTTTTATAATTTTTTTGGCCTTGTACTGTAAACTTATATTTTTAAATAAATAAAAAGCCTTTAGCACAGAGCCTATATCGGATTTGTGAGCGTTTTAACTCTGCATTCTCTCATTTCAATAAACTGGGTTGGACAGCCAGACGCTGAAAGTTTCAAAGGTAACTCTTGTATTATTTGATTAGCAATAAAACAATATTTCCAGGCCCTTTTAAACATTTTCGCTGTCTTGACTGAATAATTTCAGTAAAAGCTTTCGAAATAGATTTCTGCAGTCAATTTTATAAATCATGCCATTCGAATTCCTACAAACGAAACGAAAATAGTCCGAACAAAAAGGAAAAAGGCGGATAAACCTGTATTTCACAGAGTTCTGTTTGAGTAATGGTTTTGTCTATTTCTAATATTATTATCTTAGTTGATTCTAAATTCTCCTCTATGTTTTAAACATAACATTACACATAATTTCGAATACCTGTCTGAGAATTACTTGGTTATATTTTCTGGAACTACCTTAATGCTTGTTCTGCTAATTTTGTTAAGTTATGCTATTTGCATTGCTATTGCTGCTATCCCGGAGGTCATGGGTTCGATACCCACCCAAGACAAATGTATCAATGTGTGATGAGCACGACTATCTGTACTGGGTCTGAGAGTACCTAATTTATCTATATTATTATGTATTTAAAAATATATAAGTATGTTTATCTGTTATCTAGTACTCATAGCAGTTTGGTACTAGACGACGTTGTATGAAAGTTGTGAAATATTTTGTTATTATAGATGCCACACTTTTTGGAAGCGCTTTATTTCTGTCAATATCAACAAACAAAATATTTTATATACAAAACTGATAGCTATCCCTGGTCTTTAATATACAACTATTATGAAAAGTAAAAAAAAAGTACCATTGATATCATTTACTTATATGGAGTTTTGTCACGTTTTGCGGACCTTTATGTACCCAAAATATAGACGTCGATATACTCTCCGTCTAATCCATATAAATTACATTTGGGATAGATGCGCAGCCAAGAAACGACATTAATCAAGGACATTAATCACGCAAAATTTTTAATCGCACCTTGCGGTCACGTCTAATTGTACAAAGATATGCGTCTCCATTTTCTTACAAATATTCGAGAAGTTGCTCGATATATAAATAAAATAACATGCAATTCAACTCCGAAACTAGATAAAGCCGATATTAGGGGCCAAAATGTCCCCCAATATGAAGTACAATATACACGCTACATCGTCAAATTGTCCAACATCATCACCCGCGTTACATGAATGCGTTTTGAAATGTTGGGGACAAATTGCAGGCCACTGGATAAGCAAGTTGCAGTTGCAGCGTTACGTAGATTATGTTTGGGAACATTCTTTCCCCTAATGTATCTGAGGCTTCAATTGCAACCGAGAAACCTATAACCCCGTGGCAATTATCCAGGATTACCCTATTTACTTGTATATGTAAAACTCATGCAGGTATCTACAAGTTCTCTAATTCTAGCTATTGAAAAACTAAAACTAACGCCAAACCCTGCTGGGATCTCGATCCCGAATTCTAGCCACTGTAGGCGCGGGCTTGCGGACGGTGAGCAATGGGTAGCTCGCCATCCGGCTGTCCGGTAACTATCCTGACCGAGTCCAAGTCGTCGACGGCGCGTAGTGATCCACGCGCGCCTCAAGGAGATGTCAGCTAAACCGTAGGGACCCAGCAGGGTCGAAGCATCTGGGGTCATGGGTTCGCTTTTAAAAGGAAAACCCCTGGAATGCAAAGCAACGAAGGAACATAGGGGTGGATTTAGTTTGTAAAAGTCTAACACGCTGTCCTGCTCCAGAAGTAAATGTCATTAGATGATCACCACCCTAAAAAAAAAAACGCCAATCCCTAAAGGTCCTTCACTCTTTCAATAGCTCAGAAAATGAATACTCCAAACGTTGCAACATCAAGTTTCGTAACGATGAAAGCAACGAGGGAACTTTCCAACTTTAAACTAGATACAAACAAATTATTTAGACCTATCATATTTTGTTCCTGAACACATACTAACTGAAGCGAAGTGTTTGCTTACTTATTTCTGCAGTTTGAACGGGGAATGAAAACTTGTGGGGAAGAAAATCCGTATTAGCGTACAACTTTGTCGTCTAGTTCTGTGTTTATGTACTTGAGTCTCGGGTGAGTCGCATGCTTATTCAACTAGGCGACGTTTTCCTTAATTATCCTTATTTAGCTAGAGTAAGTTTTAGCGTTGTTAGTATTCGTAAGAAATACTTTACAATGAGAGGCGGTGTGACGATGCTTGACATAGCTGTTATTGGATGTTGCTAAGTCTACAGGCGAAAAATCTTAGTATTTTGAATTTCTCTCGTTAAAATCTGTACGCATTTATACAGTAAACAAAGCTTTAGCAGTGGTGGCCGAGTGGTAACGGCCCCGACTTACAAGTTGTAGGTCGCCGGTTCAAACCCAGCCAGGCGCATTACTTTGTGTAATTTATTTCATCACCACTGCTCTCAAAACGGTGAAGGAAAATATCTTGAGGACACAGGCATGTCCTAGAACCAAAAATTTGAAGACATGTGGCTTCCATCAACCCGCACTGGGCCCGCGTGGTGGATTATGGCCCATTCCCTCTTCTCGAGAGGAGGCCTGTGTCCCAGCAGTGGGAACATTTAAAGGCTGATGATGATGATGATGAAGCTTTAAATATTGGCAACATTGTGTGAAGCATCATTATCAGTGTCGTCAGCGAAACACGCGCACGAACTGTGGTTTACAAATAGGAGGAGGAAGTCGAGCGCAAACGGGAAAGGCAGAAAGACATGTGAGATCGCAAATATTTTCCATTAAAAAAGCTTTCCTTAGTAATCAACAAAGTACCTCCTTGGCCTAGGCCGTAATCGCCACCTACTTAGATCTAGGAATATTGATAAATCAGCCAACAAGCTAAACGAGATGACGCGTTTACTGGAGCTTCGCACGAATGATCGTAACTCAAGTGAGCGATGCGTGATTCGGCACGAACGTACGATTTTTCACGAGTGGTGTACCTAGCGTGCTTAAGTAACAGTTTTAAAGGAGTAGCGATAGGGACGGTACCTGCGGTTCTATAAACCAATGTTGACCCTGTCGTGATAATACTCTACGCTCGAACAATTTACGTTCCTCCGGAAATTATAATCGACAAAGTTCTCGACGACATAAGAAGATTGCCATACCCCGGTACGTTGGCGGCTGAACTTAATGTTATAGATATACAGCATTAGTTTTAGTATATAAGAAACCTGAAACGACTGTCTAGTATTTTTATGTCAAGAATCTATGTACAAAATTTAATAACTGTTTCACTACTTGTATGTACTTATTATGTTACCTGGTTGTCCACACAAATACAGGGTCACTGGGCCATCCAGGCGACTGAGGGTTTTTTTTTGCTCCCGCACGCAGCTATGCGCTGGCACCTAATGATCGCTATGATCTGCCACGACCTTTGTTGTACTTAGTGTGACCTTTTGGTTGGTGGTGTCCAACTAGCAACCTTTTTTAAAAAAAAAAATGGGAAAAATTATAACATCGTGTAAAAATTATTGGAATCGATTCAATTACTGATTCTGAACAAATTATATTTAGGTTTTGCATATAGATACTAAAAATAAAATTATTTTTAATATAGTAGTATAAAGGTTCAAAAAAGACGGTGTCCATGGCCCACTTCCATGGACACCAGAGAAAGAATGAAAAAGAAGAATATAGGCTAGGCTTATCCATATCGAAAGCCAGACTCAGCGAGCGCAACCACAGACAACAGCAAGCAGAGTTAACAGGAATCATGCAACAAGAATGCGTTCTTTAAGAGAAGGAAAACGCGGTCAAAGTATCTGAAATTGTAGGCAGAGTCGGACGTAAGTCGCTAGAATTACTACCACACATTACGGTCACACAACCGAATAAACTGGGTAAAGTGAAACTAGATGTCGACGCGGCAGCAACCTCTGTAGGAAAATGCTTGAATGATGAACTGCTTTTTGGACCCGATATGTAAAAAATTATTCAAGCGTGCTGTTTAAAGTATGAGGCCGATAGCCTTCACCGTGAACATAAGAGAGATGTTCTTACGAATTCTGATCGGAAGATACGATAGATCGGGGTTTTCCGGGGGTGCGGTGACGATCGGTTTGAAATGCCTAATAAGTAGTAGTAGATGGCGTCAATGATGTTCGCACACTACGCCATCACACTCTTGCTCACTATATGAATGACCGAGTAAATAGTTACGATACCAAGGAACACTTCGTCACTGTAGTAGGAGTGGTCAATACACGCGCGTGCAGGTTTTCAAATGACAAGGTGACAATCAAACGAAGACCGCCAGCTACGTACACTTGAGAGCGACAAGTCTAACTCGCCGAAAGGGTTTTTCTTGGCAGGAGTCGGAAATTCTCTTGGATGCCCAAACTGCTCCACAATAAGAAAGCCTAGCTAGTTTCGGACTCTTACCGGCTAAAACTATAGTAACTATAGTTAGAATCGAACAGACCGATGAGTTTGCTTGTAGCGAGTACTCCGATGGGCCCCAGCGGTATCAGGCAGACACTTGAAAGCACGCGAACACGCTGTCACTGAGAGAGTCAGGACTCGCACGTACGCTCTGCACTTATATTGTAACCGCTAGGATACATAGCCTGTGATACAATCAGGTTTAGTTCCTTGTCTGCAAAGGAGATCACCGGCTACAAAGAATGTTTTAGCTGTTTAAAATACGAGTACGTACCCAAGATGTTATTTAAAAGAATTTGTAACGAGTAGAAGTTTACAAATATTAGTCGACGCGAGCGAACAGGCGTACGTGGTCGTTGTATATTTAAAGACGTTAACGCCTGAAGAAAAAGTGATCGTGACGTCGCAGAAAAGGAAAAAGTAGCACCGACGCAAGCGCAAAATATACCACGACTAGGTAATCTAGAACAAACGAGTTTGGCAGGCTATGTTACACGTGTGCATCGCAGAGATAAGGAACAAACACAGGCCGTATTTGTCGCGTACAGATTAAGAGCTTACGCAAGTCATCTCTGCTCTGGCTCCCTACCAGGTATAACTTAACTGATGACGTGACAGGCTTAGGAACAACGTAGCTCAAACAAGACAGGATGGTTTCACGGTCTGTTAACCAGTGCGTGCAAGAACAAAACTGGCTAACGAGAGATCGTGCAGGGAGAACGCAGAAGAGATTATCTAACTCATACCAGTATGGTGTTCACTAAAATCACTAGTTAAGAATTCGAATTTATAAATGAAACCGTCAAATTATCATTAGATAAATAGGCACAACTAGAGAATGTCTCTAGTCGTTCTCGCTTACGACGTCACGCTTCAGTTGGTCTACATTTAATGTGTATTGTATACCACATCACTGGCTCGACACTAGTTTTGTCGATAGTATCGTATTTCATTATATGAACAGCTGCTACGTACGGTGGCGTATTCGTATTCATTGATAATGCCGCAAGAGGACTTTGGCGCTGGTATTGCGTCAAAAGAAAAGAAAGGGAGTTATTACTCATTAGAAAAGCGTAAAATGAATGTTTTCCTACGGAAATAGAGTGACTCGTTCGAGGAAAACGAGTTGAAAGAAGCTCTACTACTACTAATCGTTTCTACCATTTAGATCCAGTTTTTCAATAAAGAATTATACAATTAAATAGATGCATAAAAGCAGCGAACGTATCACTAGATAGAAGGCGCCCAAAAATTTTACCACTCCTCTCTCCTCTCTCTCTCACACTACTGTACATGAAGTTTAAATAAATAAATAAAATTTAACGGTGTATAATTTAAATTGTTAGTATAACTTCGGAGTAACGCTGGAGTCACGCTCCCAGCTGCAAGTGCACCAACTTATGTAATAATTATACCTACTGTATAAAGAAATGTCACTTTGTTCAGGAACATTTGCAGGCGTTAGCTCTGTAGCTCCGAGATTTACGGCCCTTATCTATAAGAAGAAAGTTGTTATTTTTTTATCTTTTATCTCCGGCAACCTACGTTTATGTTTGTTTTATATTAGGATTTAGTTATAGGATTGACGTGGTGTGTTACAAAAACATTCTGCTACTTACTTAAAAATCTATACGAGTATATATAAAAGAAAGTCGTGTTAGTTACACTATTTATAACTCAAGAAGGGCTAAACCGATTTGGCTGAAAATTGGTGGGAAGGTAACTTAGAACCAGGAGAAGGACATAGGATAATTTTCATACCGATAAGTAAAAAAATAAAAAATTCAAAATGTGCTCATTTATTGGTAGAGTGGGATTGAGTAGGGTAGAGTAGGGTAGAGTAGGGTAGAGCGGGAGCGAAACCGCGGGCGAAAGCTAGTATTAGATAAAAATGAATTTGTTATACTCGTACATGGTGTAACGATATGGGTCGGTGTATAGTTGAATTAACTGAGACATTAATGAAGAAAGCGGTTCCTTTCTGTGGGTGGAAGCAGTATTCAGAATATGACTATTCATTTCTGTTACAACCTGTACATTGTACATAAAATAGAACGTAAATTATTCTTTTTGATTTTCGTACTTTCAGTTTTAATAGAGGAGTTTTGTAACTAAAAGCCCGCTCGAGCTTGGCACGGGTGTTACATAACTTCGTAGTTCTCGGCTTTTCTCTGCTATTTATTATTATAGCCTTTTATTTATCCAATGAATATACAACTTTTTTTTTAATACACATATAACTTACTATCTAACATGCCTAAACAAGTTTCACTGATTTTTTTTTATCTGTTTTTTCTAAGCTATGATACATGCATATTATATAGCAAAGATAAAGCGCATAAACACTTTTCATGAATTACTCTATCTAGTATCTAAAAAAACGGTTAATACTCTTGGACTTTATCACGAACAGACAGGATTTGGTTGTAAATATGTGAGGATATGTATTATTAGTGGTGTGGCGACCGCGCAACGGAAAACGCAGCTTTGGAAAGCCTCCCACATGGTGGACCAATGACCTGGGATCCCTAGGTCATTGGTCCACCTTGTGGGAGGCCTATGGGTCTGCTATTTTTATAAATTCATCATTCCAACACGATTCCATTGTCATTTTGCTAAAAGTTCGTAAATTGCAAAATTCATAATGACCGATCATTGGTCGGTCAGTGGCCTTTTAGCTGTCAAAGTCAAATGTGTCATTACTGCTTACTATTTATATAGAGCGGCCGCCGGTCGGCGTTTTCATTGTTTTGTTTTGGTTGTGTATCAGTGTTTGGTTTTTGTTAAGTCAGACGTTCATTTATCTTTATGTAGGTAAGTAAGAGATTACCATTCTATGCCATTTCTTATTATGGAGTGTCAGTGGTTAATCATAGTAAGTCATTATGATGCCATTTTATTAGTAGATTACCAAACTTGTCAAAATTAACAATTATGAAATCAATGATAGACCATTCCGACACTATTGTAACTCGTAGCAGACTCGAGGCCCAGGGTGAGAGTCACGGGAATACAGTGGATGCTAGACGCACAGGAATGGTCCTGTTCCGGTCCGTTGTGGCTACACTTGGGAGAGGCCTATGTTCAACAGTTGACGTCTTTCGGCTGAAATTGTGATGATAATGATGTTGTATTATTTTGTAAAGCGTCACAAGATAATGATGTAAAACAGTCTTTGAAAATTCACGATCACAATACATAATGCCCTAACTCGGAGACCAGAAAGTGAATAACGATTCAAACTTCACTACCATAAAACAGGATCTTTTAAAACGATGAGTTCTGGTTTGACTTGAAAACATTTTCAGCTTAATGAGAGCGATTATCGTTTAACTTGGAGCCATATAAAGCTCACTTTACCTGAGATGAATCTGAGAAAGGTTCAATATTTTCTCAGCAATATTAGCGATTGAAAATAACTTTAGAGCAAGTTTTTATCCTGGCCTTTAGCAACTTAAAATAACCCTCCCCAAAACTATCATCAACTTGAGCTTGGGTTTATAGCTTGTTGCTTCGTCCAACACGTTCCAACGCAATGTTTGACAAAGAGATAACATGAAAAAAGAGAAAGCTCGCCTAAACTTTCTGTTAGCCGGTCAATCCGTCACTCATTCGAATATTTCACAAATCTTTTTTTTTGGGGTTTTTATCTGACCAGATATGCCAACCCCATCGTACTTTTTAACATTAATAATGTCATCACATATACCTAAACTAAAATAATTAATATATTATGTACATACACTTTACAATAATAAAGATGGAAGTCACAATAGAAGGGCTGTTACTAAATGACATGATTTTTTGGTTCTCAAATCTTATTTCAGGAAATATGTGTTTTTTTATCTACCTTCAAATGTTTTTGGTTAAAAATTTCGTAATTTTATCTGTATAGACTTCATCAATAATGTTATACAATCAGTTTAATATCTTATAGACGAAACTTTGAATATATGCATGTGTGTGTTTGTTATTCCTTCACGCACAAATGGCAGCTTTTTTTTTTGTCTCGATATGAGGATGATGATGATGAATATTTTCCCAACGGTTTATTTTCTACTTTTAAGCGGGTGAGGACGCTGGAAGAAGCATAATAATAACTGTGATATTTTTGTATTTTTTTTTTCCTATTACTTTTACACACGGTGTCTACCTCTTTCCAAATCTCCCTTCGAAGGTGTGCTGGAAGAGATTTTTGTAGAAATAAGCATCACCTTTGTACCTATTTTTCTGTTTCCTTTTTCTTTTCTTGTATTATAATATGTATGTAGGTTCTTTATAAATCTATTGCTCAAGGAATGTTGGTATGGGCGAGAAAATGCTGCCAGTACACATACACGCCCCGGCTTAACTTACCCTCACCTTGCATCGGCACGAACACTGCATAGCTAAATTCCTCGAGAGAAATTCTTCGAAATGAAATCACAATTTATCACAACCGATATTAAATGTAGTTTCATTGTTTTATCGCTCACATTTGAGATATCTCAGGAAAGTTTACTCAAAGTAGATAATTTAGGAGGGAAAACCGGAGAAACGACGCTCGCACATTCCGAAGGATCTTTTGGTAACTCGAATTGTTATTTGAAACAGGCTTTGAAGAATGAAACCACTGTCTTACTGGCGAAATTGGAGGATTACACATTTTCTGAATGAACACAGTATCTATTGATCACAAAACTTTTTATGAATAAAACTAAAGGATTGTGACCACTAAGATTATGATAGCCAACTTAACTTCAGCAGAAAAATAAAGTATTATCAGGAATATAATCTGTTTTGATCCTTTAAATTAGTATCAGATTTTTACCTACTTAAAATTCTATTTTAACATTTTATTAAAAATAATTACTTAGGGAATTCATATTAGTTTAAAGTGCAAGTTTCTAAGACGTGGACGTTTAGCGAAACTCTTAACAAAAATTACGTCATTGTTTAGTAACAACTTCCTTACGAGCCTAGCGTCTTCTTATATAAGCAGCTATTTTCCTCTTGTGTCCTAAGTGTTTTTTGTTCAATGGCTTTATTTCTTTATTTAATTCTTTTGGTTCTCGTGGGACAGTGCCATTACTTCGGGCTTAGCGTTTAACTTGCGTGGACTTATCTGACGTCAAGTTATGCCACTCATACCGGCTTCAGACAGGCTTATTTTGTAATAAGACTGTTTTACAAACAAAGGTCAAATACACATATTATTACATTCGTAAAATACGTATTCTTTTCACTCGAGAACAAAAATTGCCTTGATACGGAATTTGAGTATGCTTAGAGACAACTTGAAGTTGAACCAAACCAATTCTGTAATTCTATGGAATATAATTTCCCTGGAAGGGCTATTGGGCCTCACTTCAGGCCGATGAGTGTATAAATTTGCTCGGTGTGCCGACTGACGCTAAATTACATTTCATCCATTTATTATTTAAACTGAATGGTTTTTGAAGTACAAAGTCTGCAATAGGATTATTTTATACTTTTTGTGCCCTAGTCATGTGGATTGCTTTGAGCAGCGAAGATATGATGGATGTAGGCTTTGAGTACAGCATTGATCCTTTTTATATCATCTTAAAATTGAATTCAAAATGATACAGTAAGCTATTCCAAGTTTTATGTCGTCTGTAGGTAGGTATGTTAGGGTGTAAGTCGTCATTTCCAGAGTCGCCTCGGTGTCCTCACTTTTCACCTGACACAGGTCCTCACTGGGCATGGGTTTTTTGAGAGGTACTTGTTACGGATTGGGTTCAAAGAATCGATCGGTGTCATGTCAGGTACATGTCATAGTATGCGGTAAAAGTCAGTTAATTGCGAAGATTCAAACTTGAATTGAAAACGTGTTGTATTCCACGCGCTTCAAAGAGATATCAGCAAAATGGACGACGCCCACTAGAGCCGATGCCTGCCAGAACTTCGAAATTGCTCGAAAAATATACTATGGCCCTGGAACGCAAACGGAAACTGAAGAAACACAGGTAGGTTGTGAACTCTCGCAATAAAAGTTGTTAGTTAATTTTTTACTAAAAAAAAAGTGTTTAAATCGTAGTCGAGATTGAACGTTGTTTTGACGTTTCACGTTGTTTCATCCTAAAATACCTAAACGTACATGTATAAATATTGGAGTGGATGGGGCGGGTAATGGCGGTCCGTTCCAAGACGAAGGCGACAACGGTTCCGAACCCCAATAACACGGGAATCAGCCGCGTTCCATCGACTACTGGGGATTACGTTCAACCAACGCCGATAAAGTACCGTACCCGGAGGATATATTATATAAAATATGGGCCTGCAATGTACAGAACTGTCCCTTGACACGGTACCTCGGGAAATCTTTATTTAGCTTACCAAAACCCGTAATTTAAGTGTCTATTCGAAAATTGGGAACAATTTAAAGAACTGAAAGTAAGCGTATTATTTCGAACTGCAGTCGCGTTACCGTTTATGACAGTCACTATAGTGCAATTCGTTTGAAAGAATTTGTTAAACATTTTTTTTTTAATCTTAGGGAGCTTTCTCCCTAAATTGACTATGTCGCTTCATCTTAGGAAATTTTGAATTTTATTATACATACGTTAAAATTCAAACTTTGGTTATGAAGGACACACAGCGACATGGTCAATTTAGTGACAAAACTCCATAATTAAGATTAAAAAAAAATGCTCGACAAAATAATGATAGTAATAATTGTTAAAATTATTACTACTATATTATAATTTTAATATAATTCTTGCCTCGTCGCATTGCGAGCTTATTATTTTCACGGGTAAAATAAAAAGCGAATAAGATTTTCTGTTTAATTACAGTATTTTATTCAGTTCATTACCGAACTACTTATTAACTCCCATAACTGTGTTGAACAGTCTACCGACGTTGTAGACATAGATTAAAGCACTATAGGTCAAGTTTGTGTACCTAGTCATGTCTATATAAACAAAATAATCGAACATAACCCTATCGCGGTTATTACAAATTACGCATAGAGAAACTTCACCGTCTCCAGTATTAGATAAGAAAATATTTACACAAGCTAGCGATTTCAGACTTAAATTGAAAGCCACTTAGGGCCAGGTCACACCGGCACGTGAAGCGACGCTACGATGTTTGAAGAGGTGAAAAGTACTAGAAATCGTGAGCCGTAGCCCGTACCATGCAGCATTTTTGACTGGCCTTGACAATGACTGTCCTGTCGGTCAGTGGCCCTGACTGTTATGCCGGAGGTTGATTCCCAAACGGGATAAATGTTTGTGTGATGAGCACGATCATTTGTTTTATATGGATGTAATTTATCTATAGTAGGTATGAATGCAATCAGAAATATATAAATGTTTATCAGTTGTCCAGTACTCATAACACAAGCTCTGCCTAGTTTGGGACTATGGCGTTTTGCTGTGTTGATGCATTTCGTGGAATATTATTTTTATCACTTGGTCACTCTACGTCGCGCTGCTCCAAGAGCTTCTAAGCAAAGTGATAGGAATGTTTGAAAGAGAAGAATTGCCGTGGTCCTAAGCACCATACAAGGCAGCTGAAGGAACACAGGTGGGATTTGTCCCTCTCGTTCCGCCTATAGTAGGAGAAATCATTTGATAATTTTGCACGTAAAAAAGGCAAACTAACGTTTTATCAGCAATAACGATTAGGTAATGATAAACAGTACTACTGAAATGTTTCATGATTAATTTCATACGTTTTGGTACGAGTATTTAGACTTCTCTATTGACAAAAGCCCAATGTGCAGACCGACGCCGACGAAAATGAATTTCTTTTGTTTTTATTTTTCAAAAGGAATGTGTAGTAAATAGTAACCTTTTTGAGTAGTAAATTAATATTCTATCACCATTATCATTTTACTTGAGAGTTGTACCTATACCGTTGGAAATAGGCCTCTCCAAGCGTCACCACAATGACAGTTCTTTTCGCATACATCAGATTACCGTGACCTTCACCAGGTCGTTATTATATCTTGTAGGAGGCCTTCCAATAAAGTTCTAGATTTGGTTCCTCTACCTTAAAAAAAAAATACAAAGCGTCCCGACGCATCGCATCTCGTTATGAATCGAGCCTTATTCAGAATTGTCGTATTCAAAGATCTTTCGGATTGTCAAAGACATTATCAAAGCTCCACAATGTATTAGGCTGTCAGGGAAGCAAGGAATTCCAATTAAGTAACTCAAGCAATATATATAATTATAAAAGGAGAGTTTATGTTTATAAAATTATATGATCGCGTTTGTGTTTGTGGTTTCTTTTCGTTGATCGGAGAATAAATGAGGTTTTAGTAACTTTTTAGAATACGTCATTTAGTAGGTAAGCAAAAATGTCGCACATTATGAAAAAAAAAAAAAAACTATAGCATTGGAACCTAAATTCGTTTTATTTCATAGCTACTTATATTTAATGTACCTTAATACCTACATAGGGCTATAGTCCCGAGATTGTTAATTTTCATATTTCCCTCGAGATAGTGTCAACTCAGGTCGATTCTAAATCATCTAATAAACTTCATAATTAACACAAAATGATGCAAAATTATAGCGGTAAATGTATTAAACGTTGTGGAACCAACCACGAACAAATTTAATGTAAGACAGGCGAAGTCTGACAGCAAGAAAAGACCAAGAACAGACGATATTTTTACAAGTTTAATTTAGGATAGACTAGTGACCTACTCCAGCTTTACTCGGATGTAAATTATACGTAAACTTTTCTTATTTATTGCTCTTTCTATTGGTAAGAACCGCTCGAAATTCCATTGAGTGATTTAGGAGATGTTAACGCATAAACAGGCAGACGCGGAAAGGGACCATGTTTTGAGCAGTTTTGAGAAGACCTGTCCAGTCAGTGCAAAGGGCACTGACTGGACAGGTCTTCTCAAAACTGTAGTGTAGTCTGTAGTGTTCTTTCTTCAAAAGACCATTTTAGACAAATCTGCATGGTCTTCATTTGATTTGACCAATACATATTTACTGTATGGACTTTAAAAGAGCCTTTGACCCCTGAGTTTGTTTCGGTGTTTCTTCTCAGAGTCAGCTAAGAACACCGGTCTCATCTAGTTTAAACTGACGGGGAAAAAATGACGTGTAAAAGTGTTTTTAAAACCAACTTGCAAAATAAATATCGTTTATCATTATTATTTATCAATACTAAGAAGCTTTTACAGGATTATTCCATACTAGTAAAGCACACGATTTAATCGATTTTAGGAATAATATGAGATTATGTCCATCCCATCACCCTAAATGCGCACTTAACACATTGCCTATCATAATATTAATAAGATGTTGAACTTCTAATCCTCCTGACCTCAAATCCTAGTTCATGACACTAATGTTATAAAGGCAAAACTCTTTAAGTGTGTGTGTATATTTTAAGTTTCTTCATGTCTTACAACCATCATCTAAAGCAAGTTATTCGATTACAATAAGGATGTAATGTGGTAAAGACGTTCCCTAGGGAGTAATGATATTTGAATTTGGAACGTCAAAACCAATATTTGGAAAAATATACACATTGTATTAAAATGTATCTACATGCTTCAAACAAATTTATTCAAAAATCAAAATGGCCAAGTAAAGCTGTCTTTGTCTTGAACGGCATTAAATTCCTCTTGTCACTCAGATTTCTACATTAACCCCCTCGCTGTGCTCGGGAGTTAAACAAAATCCTTCACTGGCATTCGGGACTTAGCAGCTGCCTTCGTTTAGTTTCGCTAGTCACATAATCTACTATTATCCGGGAGTATGTTTCCTTGGGACAGTATTCGAGTAACTCGTGGGCGATGCTGTTGGCAGCAGCTAGTTGCAACGAGTACATATTACAAAGGGCTGTGCAGGCGTACACCAAGCATATAATAACGAATACAAGTCTATAAACCTACGCACTACTGGACAGTACGCTTTACTGTCTTCAAACACAGGCTAGCTCGCAAAATAGGCCATCACGGTGTTAACCAGACTTATCGGACCTGAATGAACCTGCCAAGATAAAACGGCTTAGAAGATGAAAAGAGTTTCTTGAACTCTCCCCATTAGGGTCATATCCTTTTGAGGTCACATTGATGTCCGTGTGATATATTCGTTGCTACGGTATTCTAGACTTTAAGATCAGTCAATAAAGGTTTGAGCTTCATAAAATGTAGGTTTCTAGGATAAAAAAGCTGCAGATACAGAGTGAAGTTCTTCAAGTTTAAGCAACACTTACCCAGGTCTGTACACGGATGGGTGACTATTTGAACGGCTCCGGCTATTCAACTGAAAACCAACCCCGTCTTACTTACTTATACTTTTTTCTCAACAAATTGTCACACCTTGCAATTACTTCTGTATTATAAGTGCGTTCACTAACATCTAAATGCGATAGCCAAACAGTGTATTAACACACTTAACGAAGCCAAAATCTACAAATAATGCACCATTACCGATCTATGTGGGCTTGCGAACGACGAGCAATGAGTAGCTTGCAGTTTGATAGTCCGGTAAGGCCCAGTTTCCACGAAAGCGGAGGGGAGAATGACCTGCTATGACCTGTATTGTACTGTCCAACACACAGTGTGATCGTTGTTTTTAATAATTTTAGGAAAAAATATAAAATGGTGTATATATCCAGCTACTGATTCTGAACAAACTATGTTCAGGTTTCGCATATACTAAAAATAATGTTGTTGTACACACGGTTCAAAGTCAAGATAAATTAAAAATGATTGCAAGTTATACACGTGCCGGGAAGGCTACTGAGTACACAAAAGTTTTCATATTAACTGTTGGTAAACTAACACCTCACGGTAATATATTTTAGCTTATACCTGTCTAAAGTTTTGCACTCCTTGGGAGCTGCGGAATTGGAAGGGTTGTCTCCACTGAAATGTCAGTTAACCGACGAGATGTCAACCGAACTGAGTTGAATTTAACTCCGATAATAAGATTACGATGTTGTGGGTTTTGATTTTCAACGATGTGGTTTGAGTTACGATGCTTAGGAAATCTACGGTAAAACAAGAGCACAAATGCAATTACTGGTTACAGATGAGCCTCTACAAGGTTTTTTTGCACTCAAAATGATCGTTGAAACGAATGGTTATTTTGAAGGTATGTGAATAGGCTCTTAATAAACTAGTGCGCCTCACCATCAACGATTGCACCACGGCATGCCACGGATCGCAATAGAATATATCAATAAAAAAAAATGTAGTTAACACGCATCTTGTCATAGGCAGTTATTTTTGCAATTTCTGACAAATTAATTTAGATTTACTTAGAAAGAAAGAAAGAAAAACTGTTTATTACGCGAAATGACGCAAACTTAAAACTATGTCTGTTATATCATTATTTAGGGAAGATACGCGCCACATCCGCGAAAAACGGCCAAACGCTCAGCATAAAGCTGTGGCCTCACTGTGTACTTCTTTAAATAATATGTACACAATAGTTCAGATTTTGGTTACACTGTTTTAGTTTTTCTAGCCAGCACGTTCCACGAACTCTCTTCCGTTGAGCCGGTGGGTCTTATCCTGTTGACGCCTCTTAATTTCCGCAATATTGCCCTAACCGAACTACCTTTTAGAAATATATAAACCTTAATATATAGCTGTATATATACGATCCTGAATAAAACATTGTTCTCCGCCCAAAGGGTGTTTGGTGGAACTAAAATATGTGGCCATCGGCGGCGTAAGCCGATGGCCACATATTTACGCCGACTGGGCATGTTAATAAGTAACGCGTAGTATATTACATTATACTGGGCTTGAACGTTTCCATACATACCTTATAGAGGGAAAGTGTGGCCAAATAGTCGGGTGATAAAGTGAGTCGTAATTATGATGCTAGGGAAGACTGCTCAAGTGTTAAGGTAGAGGCATATTATATTGGCCACGTACGCCGACCGGGGCGCGTCGGTTTCTGTAGTTTTTATAAGGCAACTAGACTTGTAAGAGCTACATTAGATCCACGAACAAATCATACGTGGTCCACGTCTGCGTTATTATTATTATATTAGTGATGGTCCCGTAGCAACGATCCCGACTTCGTGAGGAAATCGACATTTGCTATAACAAAAAAAAAAAACCACCAACCAGCATCGGGCCTGCTTGCTGGATTATGGTCCCTCTCCTAAAGAATACGCTTCAGTCCCAGATGTGGAAATATTATTTGAGCGGATTATGCTTATTTATCACTAGTTTCTGCCAGTGGCGTTGCCGTCATGTAAATAGAAAATTTACCCTAAGGGTACCTATATATATCCGGGAATGTCAAGCAAATATCTTGAAGTGAAGCAGAGTCGAAACCATGGAGACAAGCCTTACGTTCTGCACCCTGCTAGAGACGTACCTGGCGTCGGAATTCATGGGATGATTACTGGCCACAGTAGACGTGGATTTGAGGACGGTAAGTGATGAACGAAGCCGTCCGGTAACGATCAAGCCCGGATCGACGGTGTGTCGTGATCCACGCGAGCTTCAAGGAGATTTCTGTATTTTCTGGGGCTATTTGATGTGACGCCTGATAGGGCTGTTGATTATTCGAAGGAGTTACACACTGAAAAAACACTGGGTTTTCGTCAGTAAAAGTCTGACACTCCCTCCTGTTTCACCCAGAGAAATAAGAGAAGTTATTTGATGATTTCAATAATAGAAGAGCAATTTACTCCCAGTATATAAAAGTATCCTATGTACTATTCCTAGACATGGACTGTGTAACTATTCGAATCTGTTTAGGCATGTTTTGACCATGAGTTACACAAACGAAAACCGACAATGTCAAAAATAGAGGGGCCGAGCACGAACGATAACTTACTACACGAATTTGTGCTCAGCTCGAACTCCACTCGTGCTCAGCTCCTCTAGCGTAAACCCACCTTAATTTTTTGATTAATTTACATGCTTTACACCGCAGATAGCCCCCCTTTTTATACTACGTTCTAATAGTCCATCCAAAGGATGTCTGGTAGATTTTGCTGTCAGCGATATGATTGCCATTGTGACACATAGATGTTTAGATGTTTACGTGATAGTTATATTTTATTTCAGTTAGGTATACTGTTACTACAAATATAATTTGGAGAGCACCTTTTAAGCAAAAAGATGCTTGTGCTACGTATCTTTTTAAGTGTGAATGTTTTTTTTTTCTATTCTATTATGACGTGTAGCTTTTGAGTGACGTCAATTTTGACTTAAGGTGGTCTTTCCCCACTTGCCGATCGTCCTCGTCCAGCATGGTCTAAAAGCTTATTGGTTTATCTAAAGCAATCCAATGCGATGTTTGATGGAGAGGCAACAAGAAAAAAGAGAGATAACGCCTGAAAACTTTGTTGGCATTCGGTAATTCCGTGACTTTACGTTAACATTTCACAAAAGTGGTTCCAATAATTACGTGTTTTTTTTTAAACCCTTTAAGGTTTTTGAGAAAAAATGACATCATTTAGAATTTTGATTAAATGTTATTATATTCACTTCAATATAAGCATAAATAATATCCAAAAGATATTTGTGTACCTATCCAAAATATCTGGAGTGATACAGATGTGTAACAACATCATATTCACGTAAGAGCGGTGGTACGAAAATGTACCTCGGGTTGGCCGCTCTTAAGTATTATCAGTAGGTATAGTAATACCTACATATTTAGATAGCTTTAATTTATAATTAACCCCCGATTTCTTATTTAAGCATTTGAAGTTGAGAATTACTCAAACTCTACTTTAGCCTGTAAACCTGACGAAATTTGGCATTTAAGTATGGTTTGAGACGTTCTTAACTCAAAATAGTCAATTCAGAAACCCGCCCTAAATCAAGCAACTCAAACTCATTTATTTCACATAGGCCTATAAGGGCACTTATAAAACGTCAGAAGCTAGCGCACGGTTCCAATTGGTCATTTCCTATGGAGAAGAATCGACAAGAAACTCCATGGTTACTCTTTTAAAAAATGGATGTTTCTACAATATTTCCATATTAAAATATTTATAGATATGAGAGGACAATGTAGACCGGTCAGCTTTATACCCAAAAGAACAATAAAAATTGTAATCCTTGAATTCACGGAGTCTACGGTGTTCTCACATTCACATAACAAAAAGAAGCTTTAAAAAATAAAAATAAACTTATCAAACAACAACACCAACCTTTTTCTCAGGATTCCAATAGATAATTGAACCACAATGTAACATTTCTAGTACAAGTAGAAAATATATTTCAAATCAAGCATATCTATATTGTTTAACCTCGTGGGTGAAGTTTATTGGGTTCCGGCCCCGGTGGAATTCTTGGTACTAACTGTGCCAATATGAGAAGAGATGAGTTTTTAAATAACCTTCGAAATAATGTTTTTAACGTCTAAGAGATTAAAAAAGAGATAGAGATAGAGTGTAGCTCTATATAATGAAAGACTTGTTTTATCAATCTATTCCTGTGATGTTTATTTTACATTTATAACATATTTTGCATTATTTTTTATTTACATAATGGACATGTGCATTCTCCTATGGTGCACAGACTTGGTCTTTGACTAGCGTTCAAAAGTCTACATGTAATGTTTTCCAACGTGGTATACTACTCGAAATACTATACTGGCCTCCAAAACGCTAATCATAGTGATCATTGACGTGGCTCAGAAGGCTGCCCTTCTTAAAGCCAGGTTCTACTCATTAAAAACCTTTACAAACCCACATAATTATGTATAAAAGAGAAAGAGAACACCATGAAAAAATATTTTATTAAAATTGACTATATGGCCAACCGCCGGGCAAAAATCAAAACATGCTAGAAATTAGTTGGCTCAATATAAAAAATCGCGAATTTGACCCTAACTTACAATTAAAACGTATATATTGTGATATTTGAATGTTACAAAAAATAATGAAGCTTGTTTTATAAAAGATCCTCGAAAAAACAAAAATCTTGAACACTTATTGTTTTTTTTTTATGTAAAAATAAATCCCCTCCTTATGGGCCGTGAAGTCGACATAAACCCGGGTCTATGTCGACTTCACTGCCTCATAACAGTGGTCCGCACGGGCGGAGTTCATATAAAATACTCAGTGACTAAACGGCCCTTAAGCTGGGCAGCCTTCTCAGTGGGACTGGCCTGGATATGTCTGCCGCTTGCCGATCGAGCAGTGGACCAGAAAGTCGTGCGGTTTCAGGGTACATGCCTTGAAATCTTAGATGTCTTCCCTAGTAATTGGCAAGAAGTGGCTCAAAGCCGGCAACTATGGAAGCAATGGAGAGAGGCTTTTGCCCAGCAGTGGGACAGTATATGGATAATAATTCGCAAATATTAGGTACATACGTAACAATACTGTTCATACCTAGATACATGATTTAAAAATCAAGTTCGAGCAGTTAAACTTATCTGCTCATTAAAATCATAGCTTAAATGTTTATTACGTCACGGCATTAATGTTTTAGAAAATTATAGCAACTTTGCGGCAAAATTCATGACGCAAATTCACTGTGCTCACACTAATCAACAGCTAACGAGTAACGATCTAACTCGGTAACAAATTATTGCCTTCGGTACTTTGGTAAATTAATTGTGCAGTCTATCCGCGAACAGACAGACATTTACATAGGAAAGTACGGAACACGACTGAAACGTAGATGAGGATGTTCTTGATGAGATTCCGAATTAACTTTTGTTTTCCCAATAAACATAGAGAATGGACTGACCACTCAAAATCGGCCGCACCGAACGTGTGATGCATAAAAATGTATTTGTTGTTATTGAAAAGAAATTAGACAATGCTTACTAGTCTGCCTGCTATACAGTGCAGTACAGTACCGCAAAATGACGGCAACGCGGTTGCAGCACTGCCGCCGCGCTGGCCGCGCTTGACACTTTGCTGCTGATTTGAAGGCGACCTAATAGTGTGACCGTGCTAAGAACGTATCAAGCACGGAAATAAACAGGGCACAGACTACTATTCCCACTAAACCATTCCGTCATCATTCATCAAGTAACACCGTGACGTGTCATGCACGGAATATCCAACAGCATATCGGAAAATTTTATTTTATGATACTTATCGTATATGGTGTAGTAGGCAGACTCCTCAATACTTGTATCTTTTCTGTTAGTCATCGTAATTAAGGTGGACTCTATAAGCCTGAAAGATAACCCAGCAAGAAATGATTGCAGCATAAAATAGCTACTACCTATAGCGTCATCTTTATAGCACTTTTCGGTCCGTACCTAATTACTCACTTCAGTCTTCATAACTGGATAAAAAGCTCAGTTCATTCTCCCATTCAACCTGTTCGGCTCTAATTAACACAAATGACTTGAGGTCCAAGAGAACGCAAGCAATTAATTAATGATTAAAAACTCCGTCGTCGCTCTACTGTAATTGATCTTTATTTATGTGACAAGTGTAATATATAAGCTTACGCCTACAGCATCTGAATATTATCAAAATATTTCATGCAGTTTGATATTTATATTTTACAATCTTCAGGATTACGTGTCGAGTTACGGATATTGGATTATTTTTTATATTGACGACCAGACATTTCTATCCACATTGCTGCATTGGAAAAGTATTTGGATCGAGCAGAGAATTTCCTCCGCGAGCGTGCTGCTGGTCAAGTGTACCGGAATTTCTGTTCGACTGCGACGACGGTTTAAACTACTAGCTTTTGCCCACGGCTTCGCTCCCGCTCTCCCCTACTCTACTCTAACCTATACCAATAAATGAGCTGGTTTTTCATTATTACTTTTTTGATTATTTAATGGAATAAAAATATCCTATGTCCGTCTCCTGGTTCTAAGCTATCTTCCCAACAATTTTCAGCCAAATCAGTTCAGCCATTCTTGAGTTATGAATAGTGTAACTAACACGACTTTCTTTTAATAAAGTTAAATCCCAAGTAGGTTGCATCTTGTCAAGACAGACGTATATATGAGAGGTCGGGGTCACAATATTCCTGCGCGCAATAGTCTAGTGTATTCCATGCTTAACTGAGCCGGTGTGGGCGGAAATGAGAAGCTGTCACCAGCGTCAGTGAAGTAGTAAAGCAAGCGACAAAGGCGGCGGAATGCTTGATGAAGGGACAATACTTTGCGCCGGCGCCCGTAGTAGATGTCATGGTCATGGCCGGCCACCGTAAGCGCGGGCTTGCGAAGGGCGAGCAATGTATAGCTCACCATCCGATAAGGCTTAGGACAAAGTTGCGCCGTGTTTCACACGCGACTGAAAGAGATGTCAGCAAACTTGACAATTTGAAGAATTACCGCAACCGAATTAATGCAAAAGGAAATTGAAAGAACACAGATGGATTTAGTCAGTTTGTTTTAGTTGATATAAACTAATGCTTGACTGCGATCCCACCTGATGATAAGTAGTAATGCAATAGTTGATGGTAAGGCGTAATAGTTTATTAAGAGCCTATTCACTCTAGCCTTGAAGACCTAGCCTAAATTATAATCGGACGGGAAGATTGCAGCAGGCGTATTGTTCCAGTCCTTCGATGTACGCGGTATAAACGACGAGGCAAAAGGCTTAGTCCGGACCGTAGAAGTTTGAACAACGTAAGGGTGGATATTCACCGTACGTCGGGTTGTCCGATGGTAGAAAGGAGATGGCGGAATCAAGTCATACAATTCCCACGCACACTTCAAAATGCATCCTATGAAATAACGAAAGGCTGGCCAGCCGGCCGCCAGCAGACGTAGAGTACGCCTGTGCTCAAGGCTTTAATCATCTGGATCCCCAATTAGCCTTTTTGCACGCCTTTCCACCGAATCCAAAGCTGCTAGGTGGGATTTTGCAGCACCAGTCCATATATGACTGCAGCACTCCACACACGACCGGACTTGTGCTTTGTATAACATATCCAGATTTGGTTAAGTCCAATTTAATAAACTGAGGGCTTTTTAAATTGGACTTAACCAAATCTGGATCACAAATTAGACTCTTTGCACTGCTTTCCAGTAAATATAAAAATCGAAATAGAAGGTTTAATTCTTGAAGCTTGGTTTCGCTCGTGCAATGGTAAAAACTTATTAACCAGCTAATAAAGATGAAAATGAACTTAACCATTCAGCTAATAATAATTATAGCCTCCATTACCTGCTGCTGCGCTACCGTCGAGGGCTACAAATCGTTCTGAGGTTATTTATCAATGGAATGAATGTATTAAATTGAATGAGCGGCCTGATCGCCGGTTGGCATGATATTATAACGATATAGACGGGAGAATTAATGGCCGGGGTTGTTTATGTTACCGCTCACGCACACCTTTTGTGTCACACCTCTTTTTAACAATTACCAACGCGCTTGTATTGACAGAAAAATGAAAAAAATATATCTAGCGCACAGGAATGGTATAGTACGTGGCAAATAAGTAGAACCATTTGCTATTGTTACGTGCAGTTCTCTACTTCGATAGAGACCGGAAATCCGGTTACTGCGCATTCAAGATCGACCGCCATGATCACAGATATAGATAGACATAGATAACGCAAGCATCACGATCTGTATGAAAACCAAGCATGCCATTTTTTGACTACCTATTATGACGTCACAAGCACTATTTAGTGAAGACGCCGCCGCGTACGGCGTCCCCCTCGCTCCACCCCCACACCAACAGCACAATTAACCATTTTTATATTTTTAACTGCACCCGACTAGCGCTGTACTCCGATGCAGACTGAGCGCGAAAGTGACCACTTACGATTTATGTACGTAAGCTAGGCACGCGAAGTAGTTGCTCTTGCGTTATCTAGGTATATCTATATTTGTGGCCATGATGGTTTTAGTTTTACTTGTGTGATGAGGATTATATCCGTAATATAAAAAAAAAACAACCCGCTCGTTTTTATCACTTTAGGTAGGTACTTCCCGAGATCATAGCATTACAATCAGCCTTACAATATTTCCACTGAAACTCACCCCCTCTCCCCCCAATATGTAGAAGGAATTTCTACATATTGGGGCCGTAATCCACCACACAAGCCCAGTGCGGCTTGGTGAATGTCACATGTCTTCGAATTTTAGGTTGTAGGACATGCCGTTTTCCTCACGATGTTTTCCTTCATCTTACGGGAGAGCATAATATAGTGTAATTTTATTTCTTGCCAAGATCTACACACGACATAATAATATTTGGACAGTGCGAATCTGAATTTTTTCATTGACGTTTCGGACACCACCAAATTTATTGAAGCTGTGTAGTACAGTCAGATAAAAAACGTTTTATAAAGATAATAATAAACATTAATTTCAAGCCAATAATAATAATAATGTAAAGAAATGAATTACCCGAAGTTACCACTTACCCATTCTAAAATAGTTTTGGTAACACTTTTTTCCCCATATTATTATATTTTAAATTTTTAACTGGCTGTACTGTACAGTATGTGTCCAAATCTTCAATGAAAAAAAAATATCCAAATAAAAACTAACGCTATTTTTGAATAATTATATTGTGTCCGAATTGTCAGCAACTCAGTTTTTCAGGACTACATAAAACAAAGTCGCTTCGCGCTGTCTGTCCCTATGTATTCATAGATCTTTTAAACTACGCAACGGATTTTGATGCTGTTTTTAATAGATACAGTGATTCAAGAGGAAGGTTTATATATAATACATGCATAGTATATTTAATATCACCATTGCACCCATGCGAAGCTGGGGCGGGTCGCTAGTTTTCAATAAAGAGTAAAATTGATAAAGCCATAACCAGTTTTTTTAAAGAAGAGAAGACAGACAACGAGTGATAATTAAACTATTGAAATCGACGTGAACAAGACAGCGACAGATTATTAAAATAAAGTACATTAATAAGCAAAGATTCATGTTTTCAGAGGGTCTAGAGTAAGCAAGTAGTCAATGTGATTTTAACAATTCACTTTTTACTTTTAAAAGAAAAATAAAGAAATACTTTTTTATTTCCGGATAAATGCGCAAATTTAGGATTAACAAAATTATAAGTACACTTTGTGAGAAATATGCGCCACGTCCGTGCAAAACGGCCGAGCGCTCAGCTTAATGCCGTGACCACACGCAGAATGCGACGAGTCTACGGCGCTGGAGTCTAAGATTACCTAGGACATTACTGGCACCCGGTGCTTCAGCCTTTGTCAGTCGTTACAGGTAGTTTAGTCAGACGCCAGAAAGTCTAAGCATCAGTCTAACCAAGGAGTATCTTACCCAGTAAATGGGTGGAGGTCTGATAGACAGTCACTCCATATAAAACACGGGTATTTAACCGAATCCGGTTAGACTAATGGGTAATGTGTGCCCCGGGGCCCTGGAACGAAAGCAAAAAATGAACAGAGTTTCTACTCAGTAAAAGTCTGGCGCTATCTCCCGCCCCGCGAAAGACGCGGAGACGCGGTTTCTCCTACCTAAAAAATAATCGGGTCAGTCTGGAAGCTAGATGGGCAAAATCTGGGTTAACGGTAACTTTTGACACAGTAGGTAGTGTGAAACCCGTTTGCTACCTACCCTCTTTAGAAGGTTTACAAGTAATGGCACATTATAAATAAGACAAACACTAATTCGAATGGTAAAATGAAAAGAAAAAATTGAGATGAGATTTAACGACAGATGGCTGTCATGCCGATGAACACGAGTAATTTCATCTAAAAACGCTGCATATAAGTTGAACCAAAATGGCGATCGACCTTCAACGCGCAGTAACAGATTTTCGGGTCTCAATCGAAGTGCGGCACAGCAATGGCTGCGCGTACTCGTAAATAGCAATGACGCCCATTTTGATTCTACTTATTTGCCGTTTAATATACGCATACGGTTAATTTTCAATTCATTTTGATGCTCTAAGTGTCAAAACATGTTTATAGTAAGTAGAAAATTTGTTTACTAAACCTGAAACCCTTTGTTGGCAAGGTCCTGTTGTATAATAATGAAAATACACGTCCAAATTTTAGTTTTCCGTCCCACAAGGCTACTAATTTTTCGTAGCCAAAGTCATACTACAGTTAGTGTTAGAGAAGTTACTTCTCTTGATTACGTTAACCAACTGTCTAACATAGTATTGCGTTCAAATATCCCGCCCTCATAACCTCATTCCCTCAGGATGTCATGTACGGGATTCGTATTCACAAGTATTCACAACTAGTTACAGATTTGGCTAATTACTGTTTGCCACAATCCCAAAAGATACAAATTGAAACATGCTGTGGTTCCCCATAGAGATAGCAAAGGGTTTGGACATAATACGAAGAATGGTTGAGCAGAGTCAGGCTGAAGCACGCGTCATGCTCGTGAACCGTCATAGTCATCTCTTAGCTGCCAGTGGCTTAATTCAGTTTTTATTTTGGATTAGTGTTTTTTTTATTAATTACTTTTCTACATTGTGCTCACATAATAGAAGCGACAAGAAATATATAACCAAGATTAATGTAGCTCATAATATGATTTTAAAAGAGTATCCATAGAGTTTCTTGCACGTTCTTCTCCATATTCACTTTTTTTGACTGACTTACATTTGGACTATCCAAAAGTGCCTGTAAATGGTCAGTTTGAAATAAATGAGTTTGAGAAATTAATCTAAAAATAAAATCACCTTATCTATTATCAATTTGACAATTGTACGTGTTTTGAATTTATAAAGTAGTCTTAAGAAAAGACTTAAGTAGGTAAAGCTATCCTAAACTGAAGACGAAATTGTTGACGTTGACCAATCCTATCGATAAACTGTCCTTTGATTGACAAATATTTAGCTTTAATAACATCTAAAATTCAAAACAAATCAACTGTTCGGTCAACTCTCGAATCTGAAAATTAGCATTTTTTTTTTGTTTCTGTTTCAAGCTTATTAAAAACTAGCTAGCTTAATCACTATTTAGTATAGGTAAAACAAAGTCGCTTCCCGCTGTTTGTCCCTATGTATGCTTAGATCTTTAAAACTACGCAACGGATTTTGATGCGGTTTTTTTTAATAGATAGAGTGATTTAAGTGGAAGGTTGATATGTAAGGACCGGTACGTGTGGAGGCGGCGACGCCCACGATTACTGAACATCCCGGTAGCCAGAACCAACCTGCTGGCGGAAACACCCCTCACCAGAATAATTCGTATTGAGAATGAAGTTCATGAGTGACTGGATATTTTCTCGTGCACTTTGAGTGAATTCGCAAGAGTTTTATTAAAATTAGTTAGTTATGTGTAAGACAATGAAAGACAAAGTACATTTGTTTTATTATGTTTAAAACTGAAACATAATAAAACAAAAGTATTATTATGCTTAAGTTATATTTTTAATAGATTACTAATATATAAAAATATATATATTAGATTTTATCGTAAATTTGTGTTTAGGTTTAAGTATGATAATTGTTAGCTGCACTGTCGCATTAGGTTTTAAGGCCTGTCAAGATAGTTGTAAAGAGGATAAATAAATAAATAAATAAATGTATAAAAAATGCATATAATATTTAATATCACCGTGGGAAGCTGGGGCAGGTCGCTAGTAAAATATATTTTTGTGTAATGATTCTTAAACCAACCTTATACGAAACTAAATTTATAAATACTCAATAATGACAAAGTTTTCAATGAAACAAACTTCAAATCGCTCTCCTGTAAATATTTTTTTTTCAGACAGTCGAAACGCTCTGCGGTAATTCTAGTCTATTGTAGGTAGGTGGAAAATAAGTTGAATTAAAATGCACCGCACTTTGCACACTGCGCATTGAATGCCAATCGCCATTTTAGTTCAACTAATAGCCCGCGTAACTCTCGTGTAATTGTCAAACTTACATGATAGCTTAATCTCTTTGACATCCGCAGCTGAAACTATATTCTATCCCGTTTTATCATAAACTATTAGCGTGCTTCTGTTTCAGTAATAAAACCGATTCATGCTCTTCGTATACTATCGGCTGCAGTCTGCGATCCGCCTTTGCGACGTGAGGACCACGCTAGTTTAACAGCCGATATACGTTAAAATTAATAACTTTTAACGTAGGAAACTATCTCATATTGGCCTCATTGAAGGAATAAAAGTTTAACAAATACATAAACTTGATTTTATTATTATTTCAGAGTTCACTGAAACGTTCTCTGTTGTTGAAAACTTGATGGACGAGGTTCAATTATTAAATGTTGCAGTCGCAAGTTTATGCAATTAACTGTCCTTCTAACTATCTGAGATGAGGTTTCTAGTGCACAATACCTAAGGGTAGTTTCGCCGTTTAAGGCGGCCCGTACACAGTCAATCTCAATTGCGATCCGCGATCAAAATCAATAATAGCGATCCAGATTGATAATGTTCGAATTAGATTGACAAATTGATGCATTCGATCACAAAATATCTAAAGGATCTTTCAACAAGGACGGGTCGATGTTGAAATTAAATAAAACAAGCTGTATGTGAGATATTAAAGAAATTATTTTTTTATTTGAAAGGCTCATTTATGCCATTATTTATGAAATATGTCATTGGTCCGTTCTTCTTCGAAAACGATTATGGCGAGGCCATTATTGTCAACGGCGCTACAGATCAACGATTAACAATTTTTTTGGCCTGAATTGAACGATATGGACGTGGACAACATGTGGTTCCAACAAGACGGCGCTACGAGCACACAGCAAGCGACACAATGGACATTCTGCATGAAGGGTTCGAGGGTAGGGTTATCTCTCGCAGAGGTGACGTGAATTGGCCACCAAGATCGTGCGATTTGACCCCGCTAGACTTTTTCTTGTGGGGTTTTCTCAAGTCGCAGGTCTATGCCAATAATCCGCAATCAACCGATGCCCTAAAAGTCAACATAACGCAGGCCATCGCTCAGATTCAGCCTGATCTATGCAGTAGAGTAATTGAAAATTGGACCTCTCGGTTCCGTGCCACCGTTCGAAGCCGCGGTGGACATTTAAACGATGTCATATTTCATAAATAATGGCATAAATAGGCCTTTCAAATAAAAAAATAATTTCTTTAATATCTCACATAAAGCTTGTTTTATTTAATTTCAACATCGACCCGTCCTTGTTGAAAGACCCTTTAGATATTTTAAAATCCACATCGCGGATCGCAATCGAGATACGGGCCGCCCAAGACTCAATTTAGAGACATGGTTATCAGTAATGTTTTTTTTTTGTCTTAAAAACGTTGCTCTACGTAGGAATGACTCCTGTATCGTGGTTGCGTTCACAAACATGTAAACTCACACATACAAGACACCCAGACGTAGGTCATACAAATATTTGTTCCGTGCGGGGATCAAACCCGCGACGCGCGTGGCTTAAGCCGATCACTCTACCAGTGCGCCAGCTATGCTATCGTATAGTGTCTGGGTGTATGGGTAGGTTGCTTCTATAAGCCAATACTTATAGAAACAACTGCGTTAGATAACATTGCGCAGCAATTTAACGTTTTTACTCTTCTAATAAGATAATCAGCTTGATTTCTGTTTGGCTAAAGCAGTATGACATTGTTAGCAGACAAAAGGACGCCCCTGTTTGTACATTTGACGTAATCTCTTAGTCTGCAAGTCGCCTCTTACGACGCCCATAATTCCGCCCAGGCGGCAGGCGGAATTATCTTAATTTTCTCTGGTACCACGTCAAAACTATTCGTGTTATTACTTCGCCTGAATTTTTCTTTGTATATTTAATTTATGCTGTAAATGAAAATGAGGCAAGTTTTTAGTAAAACAATCTATGAAAAAAAGCGTTGGTGTATCACTAATTGTCTTTGAAAACCCCTCATTATAAAATGAATGCTGAAGGAGTGATGAATGTCAGTGACTTTCTTTGCCTCATATTTTTTTTGCCTCATATTTTACGTCATTATCACGAGATGAGAGAAGTTTGACTTAAAAATGCTCAGGAAATCTTTAAGACGCTACATAACTAGGGAAAGTTGTTTTTCTTTCATTTACTTATGTAACTTTTCCTGGAACGATATCTCTTTTTTGGATGACTGATTGACGAAAAAGATACGCTCAAAATAATTGGAAATATGATAGAATTTTGGTAAAATGGCGTTTGGAAAGAGTCCGAAAAACCTTGATGAACAATGCTTGTTTTACTCTATATCCCTCTTTATAACTTTATATAAGTATGTATTATTATTATGTGATAGCTTTTTTTCTACTTAAATCCCAAAAAACCTTTCCTGTTCTTTTTCCAGGAAAACGAAGATATAGAAACCAAAATTTTTGGCCGAACAAATTTCGTACACCCGTGTGTACGTTGCTTAAGCGTTTTTCAAGGTCATTTATGTTGTACAGATATATAATTTACAATCAGCGCGTGAAGAGATATCAGAAAAGAGGATTAACAGATAAAAAACAAATGAGAAGCCAATTAATTGCAAAACCCCAGAGAGTTCTAAGCTATTTGTTTCGATTTCAGTTATTTATAAAAAAGGAATCAAGATTTTTGTTGACGCTACGGAAAGTTTTATTCTAACAATGACCTATTGAGAGAGTGGGGGGGGGTTCCGTCTTTTGTGGTCGAGCCGCAACTTTGCTTGCTTGCCAGATTGGGGACAAATAGCTTCTTATTCTATGGCGTAGGTACTGGTTTGGTATTAAACTTGATTTTACTTTTTACCCGTTTTGAGTAACGGTCTCTGAGTAATGGAAAATTCAAGTTCTCTTGTGTTTTTGAACATATGTTTAATTGTATATCTAGGTTTTTAATAGGTTACGGGAGGGTACGAAAGAAAAACCTGGGCCCTGGCACTCAAAGGTCGTTTAGTCAGTAAAGTAGTTATCTAGATAGAATGATGTACTCCTTATTGTAAACCATAAAAAAAAACAGATTCAATAGCACCCTAAAATGAATAGGGTGTAACCAAAGAGATTAAAGAGATACAATAGAGCGGACATCAGAAGAAATATCTTAGAAAAACTATCATCCTATGTCAGCTAGCTTTCATAAACATGCGAATTAAATTTGTAATTTATTTGTTTTTACGCTATTTTCTAGAACTATTTGCGAAAATTATTGAATTCTTATTAATTACAGAGTAAATAGGAAAAATATTTACGAAAATAAACTGAAGTTAGGTCCAGTCGGTTACACTTATAGACTGAGCGACTTACTACTCCTAGGTAACAACTATGGGATCATGATTTTGTTCGCTATGTCCTGTCTATTGGTAGCCTATATTTAATGTCTTTGGCTGGAACAAAGGGCGGTCTTATCGCTAAAAGATTATCGGTTAAAAAAAAGGATATTTCAATAGGTTCTCTCAAACTTTGAGAGTGTATAGCGGCTGTCTTAGTTAAGCTACAGCTGTCTAATTTGGTGGGTATACTTTATTTATTTATTTTAGTCTGAAATGATAGCATCAGCCTTATAATGTTCCTACTGTTGGGACTCAGGCTTCCTCTGTAGGAGAAGGAATGGGCCGTAATCCACCACGCGGGCCCAGTGCGGGTAGGCGAATTTTTGATACTAAGACATTCCAGTTTTCTCACGATGTTTTCCTTCACAGTTTTGAGAGCAGTGGTGATGAAATAAGTTATACACCCCTATTTTTTAATTAGTGCACAAAAAATGGGGCTCAATCAGTACCCGTTACTGATCATATTTGTGTAGTAAAAAGTACAAAAAACGAAATCCCAAAATTGTCCACAAAAATTTGTCATTATTGGTAAATTCATAATTGAATCATCATTCATAACAACTACTACTAAAAAATACTAAGCGCAGTGTTTTTCCATTTTTATTGACATTCTTTCATTCATAAAAAATAACCTGTACAATGTTTCCATAAATTGAGTGAGATTTTGGGATATAAACAAACGCTCTTATCTTTGCTGTTTATGAATATAATGCATTGAGACTTCACTTAAATAATAACAAGACCTTTTCTAATAAGCCCTTTAAGTATTTGCCATAATTAAAAAATAGTGGTGTATAGTTTTATAATAGTTTGCCATTTTATATAAATAATGTACATTCTTTTTAGCGGTTTTAAGTTTCAACTGTCAAATTATATTATTAAAACTTCTCTTTAATATTGTTACCATCCTGCTAGTTGAGAATAAAATTACAATATGTGACCAACAAATTTAAAACCAAGTAAATTTGAAACTGCTTTGTATCGGTGACTTTAGAATAAGTTTATAACATTATCTTGTATTCTCATGTAAGTGGTTTTTTTTGTCTTTATGAGAATAAACTATTTAAACCCTAAACTAATAAATTACATAAAACTTGGCTGGGTTTGAACCCGCGACCTACAACTCGTAAGCCGGGGCCGTTTACCACTCGGCCACCTCTGCTGTCCCTAAAATGATAAATAAAATTTTAAACTAAGCCCTAAAAACGTTTGCAATGGTTTGTCTGTGGGGTCAGTGAGTGTCTAGACATTCAGACACACTTATTTAGTCTTCTCATTTGACCACAGAACAATACACAACAACAACACGTTGAAATAGTAAAAAGTTAGTTTAAAAAAACGGTAATTTGTAAAACTAAATATCCCGACTGCTTTTCTGAGTATTCATGAAAAAGCCCTAAAACAAGAAAGTCGTTGTAACCGATTGCAGTAAACTAAATAATATTTTAAATATAAGATAAATTGTAGCAATCGGGACCCATTCTAGAACGTCAGCCGTTTATTCAATAGATTGGAGTAATCTGCAATGTAATATAGGTATGTGCTCTCAATTCAGAAAACCTAACCTTTAAACTTTAAGAAGTCGTAAATATCTATGGGGTGTACACCCCGTCAACCCTAATTGCTACAAAATCAAGACCAACTTATAACCTCCAACTGCCGGTAAGAGGAATCAGGGTACGCGGCAAATAAGTGGAATCACATGCTACGGTTACGCGCCACCCACTACTTCGATCGAGACCCGAAAATCAGTCATAATTCTCGTCACGCAAATTGAACCATCATGGCGGTCGACCTTGAATGCACAGTAACCGATTTTCGGTTACTGCAAAGTGGGCTGCGCCTAACCATAGAAAAGGTCCAATTTATTTGCCACGTACTATAGAATCATATATATCTACCCAGCACGAATGCACGTCACATCTTCTGAATCCTCGCATTTGGCTGGCTGGATGCCAGGTTGACTTGCCTTGCTTAACGAAACTGGGTTGGCCGCTTGTTAGCTAACCACTGTAATGTTTTTCCATCTTTCATAATAGTTATTGCGACCTCTGTGGCTTCTAGAATATATAAAGGTGTATAGATATCAGTAAAGCATCTGGTTCAACCGATAAAAACCTTTAATAGCATTACTTTATTCGGTTTATTAAATAAAGTTACTTATACAGAAAACAAACGCGAAAAGAGGTTTGCTTATCATTTAGTGGCTTAATACAGACTTTGAACTAGCTCGGATTATTTCATGAAACATAATGCAATGAAATAAAAGTGGCGAGACTGAAAAATAAGTGAATTTTTAATTGAAAGTAGAGTGGAAACAGTCTACATAAAATCCAGCTTTATTTAAAAATTCGTCAACATTTTAGTCCGAAAATAAATGCGGTTGAGGGTTTTTATTTATAATTCACAAAAAAAATATTTTTGTGAAAATATTAAGTCTGACAAACGGAATAAGGACCACAATAAAAGTACAGTCGATACTGCGGCCTTACCATAGCTAACTGAGTTTCCTTTTAAAAGCGTTTTCCCATAAAGTCGGCTTTTCTTCTATTCAGAAGTTGTATAGTTTCCCTTTTAGTTGGTCTCGTTTGCCGTAACCGTGCCTTTATCTGTAACTGGTGGTTATAAAAGCTGCATTTCGATTCAATACTGCTATAGAAAAAGAAATAGCTAATACTTCTTTTTTATGTAAAAAAAGAAGTATTAGCTATTAGCGATTGACGTATATTTCTTTTCTGATGTTATAAACTCCTAGTACAATTTAAAATTCCTTCAAAATTGAAGTATTTCAATTATTGTTTTGGTACATAAACATATTGCAACCGATATCGAAACGAGGTGACAATGCGTCGTACAAATGTGTCGGAAATTAAATTCTGTTATCACAATACAAAAAAATCATCTTCCATGTGATATTTTATAATAGCTATTTCAAACAATAATGAAAAGATTTATACATAAATATTGCTGTAATCATACCGGTAGAGCATTCACAAAATGATTTGATTTCAATTGTTTTATTCAAAACTAGCTTTTGCCAGCGGCTTCGCCCACGTAAAGGTCGATTTTTCCAAACAAACGTTCAACCCCCGTTTCACCCCCCCCCCCCCCAAAACTGTCGGTCCCAGAAGGTTGGAGTTTCGTAAAATCCGTTCTTAGCGGATTTTTTTTTTTTTGGTAGGTAAAATCGCACTGTAAGCGACTTGGGCTCGGTCCGGTCTGATACCGGACGGACGGCCAACGAGCTACCCATTGGCCGCCGTCCGCAAGCCTGCGTCTACACCCTATAAGGAACCTACCTACCAATTTTAAGTTTGTAGGTGTTATAGTTTCTGAGATTTAGTGATTAATCAATGAGTGGTATTTCGCTTTTACATATATTTATCTAATACGGAAAATAATCCTTGTAGTATGCTAAGTGTACTCAATTTTCGAGACTAAAGAGTTAGAAGAACTGTGTGCCATTCCATAAAGCTAAAATTGAATTTTTATAGGCACAAATTAGTCAATGCAAACAAAAAAGTATTTAAAGCCTCAGGTTAACTGATGCACTAAAACTACTAAAACTTTGGTGTTTTTATGCTCAATATCTTGTTGATGGCGCGTGTGCTGGATCATTCTGATCCTTACAAAATGGTTTAGCCGATTAGTGCTTGTGCATAAGTTGTGTTCGTCAACGGCCGCCGTCAATATGGACTGGTCGTCTCTCAACTGCCACCGTTTATTTGTTCGTCGAAACGTTTTATTTTTTATTTTTAGTATATGCGCAACCTGAATACAGTTTGTTCAGAATAAGTAACTGAATCGATTCCAATGATTTTTACACCATGTTGTATTGTTTTCCCAAAAATATTAAAAAAAACGGTCACAAGCTAGATACCACCGAAACTAAGTACAGCACTAGTCACGGCAGATCATAGCGGGCATTAGGAACCAAAAAACCCTTCAGTCACACGAATGGCCCAGTGACCATGTATTTGTGCGGACATCAGGTAACATAATAAGCTTATAGCTTTGTGATTTGTCATGATACAGTTCTGTAATGTTGTACATAGATTCTTTACATAAAAATACTACACACGTGTGGTTGGTTTCACATATATTAGAATTAATGTCGGTTATGATCATAACGAGCACATATGATAAGTCCATCTTCTAAATACATGTTTAATTTCTACATGATATTGTTAATAGTAAAAACTATTTTTTGTATTTAGGCTATATCCCACTGCTGGGGTATAGCCCAACTTCTTCCAGGAATTCTTTTCTTGAGCCACTTTGAACCGAAAACTATTAATAATACAAAATATTTAAAACAATGTTTGTGAAGATTAATCGTCGATTCTTGTGAGCGTTCATCTTAGAATTAAGCTTTCGAACGCGGATATAATTTCATTGATTACTCAAAAGCTGTATGCTTTGAGTTGGAACAATGGAAAAGCCATGTGGCAATCGGCTTACCTACGAGATTCGGAACCATTGGCGCACCCGAAAGTGGGCATTAGCAGCTGCCGTTACAACCACAAATGACTATTAAACCTTGCCTTTCAATACTCCTCTTAGGTAAGCGCATTAAAAGGTTCATAAGTCAAGGATTATTCAGTCGGTGGTTGACAATGCGTAGGAGGACCGTGGACCACTACTTTAACTTTGTAATGACAGCATTAATTTGTTTCTTATCATTCAAACAAACTCTCCTCGCGATCGAAGACTTCTAGCTTTTTACTCGATAAATAAAAATTATAGGTTGTCGTTATAAAATGAAAATGGAACTAGAAAGTTGTATTTGTATTTCTAGTAGTTGATTATACTGTGTACCTAACTGGGAATTAAATGTAAATAACAACGTTTTCATATAAATGTACGAGATAACGACATGTACGTAAATATTAGTAGATTTGCTTAGACTTGTTTTTTTAAAAACTACCTCTTTGAAAATATTATGCCTTACTCGCACAAAACCGCTCTGGGTATATAAAACTTTGAAACTATGTCCCGGGCGAGACAACTTAAGATAAATAGGAAAAATAACACGTTATTTTCTGGAAACATAAAAGTGGGGTGAAAATATGACGCATAGAAAAATAGGCTCTACTTTAACGCTATCGGGAAATATGGCGACACTGCGAAAACAACTGAGTGACACATAAAGGCTTCATGCACCATTTTATTTGGCACTATAGTGTACTCTGTTTATTTGAAAAAACAGGCTGTTGGTACAGCGTGGCATATGCAGATACCAGGCGTGTGAATCGTCACCCGTTTTGAAGTTTGATCTGAAATACATAGTCTGACGATATGCGATTTATCCCATTCGCGACAAACAGATTTGTTAATAAAATTTTGTATATAAAAATAAAAAATGTGCTAACGTAACGCTATGTGAATTTTAAATAAAATACTCGTATAAATGCTTATCGGCAGTTTTCCACATTGAGCTTAATCCAAAAATGTCAACTTGCTCAACAGCGTTAAACCCATTTGTTTAAAGTATCTTTGTAGACGAATATTTAAATGTATATAATATATTCCACAGATTTCCTGTTTTATAGAAACCTTCTGAATCGGTACTAGAACTAATTAATTAACCAAACACATTCCCGTATCCACATTCTAACGAAGCAGCTAACATTAAATCTCAGAATACATTTCATCCCTTCAGGGACATTTGGCCGTAGGTACAATTGTGAGATAAAATTGTCGACACCCCTCTCAAAGTTGCCGTTTATATGTTAATTCTGAACGTTTTATTGTTTTCCCGGTACGAACGTGAAAATAAAATGAGAAGCGTGCGCGTATTCTGATTTCGGCTTAGAGAGAATTCAATGGTCATTACGTCGGTCGATTTTTTGGTCAGGCTTGTAAGTTGATCAGTACCTATACATCTTTTATTTAACGAAGGGTCCTGGTTATCTATGTAAGTTCATTTACATATTGTTTCTGTGTACGTAAGCTATTTTTATGACACCAAGCAATCCGAGCCTACGCGCGCATAAAAAAAAAAACTGTACGGGGTCAAGCACACATCCAAGACCAACACGCCTTGTTGATCTGGAACAACTATACTTATAGAGTTAATCTATAAAGAACCATAAATTGCAGTAAATAAGACCGGTTTTAGAAAGATATTAAAACAGTAATGTTACGAGTAGTATCGACAGATTTCTTACTGTACTAACCTCTTTTCAATTGTAAGAATTTTTGCAATCGAAATGCGATTGACCATCTCACTAGAATATGAATGATCTTTACAAAAAAGAGAATTTTCTGAAGGCACCTAGTTTAAATCGGGGCACACCTGAACATCGATATTTCAAATTGAAATTCTAAAGGGCAACTTCAGTATTGGACGCATGTCTTCGAGTAAGGTCGTAAACCTTTCAAATGGATGGCTTTTTCTTTATATTTGTGGTCTTGCCTATGTTTATGAGTAAAAACATAATCCATCATTCTTATTTTTTTCTTGAGGCATTAAGTACGGCCTTAGTCTAAGGGTAGCACCAAAAATATTAATAAAAATAATTTTCGTAATTTTACTATTATTACAATATCCATAAATAGATAAATTACTTCTCGTACGATATGGCTCTTGCTTACTTTGATATCAACTAGTGATCGTGTATAGGTTGATCATCATAATCATCATTTCAGCCGAAAGATGTTCAGTCCTAGAAATATGCGGCTCCCAATTGTGGCCACAACGACCAGTCATATGTATGTTGTATCCATTGGATTCTCTCGATGCTCACCAGGAGCTCATCGCTACGTCTTTTCGGTACATGATCACCACTCCATAACCTTTTGGCCAGATTGCAGTAAGCGAGTAATGTGCCCACTGTCACTTAAGTTTGGCGATTCTTTGAACTACGTCCTTTACCTTTCTTTTCCTGAAAGGCCTTTCATTCCTGATTCGATCACATAAGGAAATAGCCCTATGGGTGTCTTTAAACCTTCCGATCCGAATTGTGAGTGACCACGTTATGGGCCTGTAATTCTTAAGCACGGCATTGTCACTTTTCTGAAAGAAAAGTACCACTAGCCCCCACTCCCTGTGGGGTACTCTGTTTGAGTATGGAGAAATTAAAACATTTTATAAGGACTTATGGATAGGTGGAACACCCACCTTCAGGAGTTCGGCTATAGTTCCATCTTCACCCGACGCCTTGTTGTTTTTAAGCTGCTACAGAGCCATCCTAATCTCGTATAGGCTCGTACACTATCCAGAGTCCAGAGACTACTTTATTTACGATCGACTATCTTGACTGCTAGTTGCAGTTTTGGGCTTAAACCCGTTGGACCTTTAGCAAATCGTAAGCAGCTTAATTCTTCCTTGAGTTCAGTGATTTTCTTGTCAGAGTGTTCCCGTGTCATACATTGCTCAGTCGTAGATTTTTGTTGGGGTAGCTGAAGCTCTTTGTTCTGCGTATACTTCGCACACTTCGCACCCTTATTTGCCTCGCCATAACCTTGACCGCTAACGAAGTCAAGGGTAGACAGATTTCCGGGCATTAAGAGCCATTTCTTAGTAAGCTTTTCATTTAATTTTCAAGCTTGGCAGGTGGATTTGCAATCACAGTGTGGTTGTTACAATGCACAGATAATATAGAGAGTCCTACTTGCGGGCAGTGATGAGTTTACTTTTTACTTACAACACTTGCGGGAAGTGATAAGTTGGTACTGTTTATGTCCGCTACATACACATTTACATTGCGTCTGATGCCATACGGAACAGTGCCGATATTCAACCGTAACTGAGTCTTTATACTTTGTCTCCACACTCCTTTGTGCCTACAATACACGTACAATCGTTTGAATCAGAATAACACCTTATTCCTCAGTGGCGTCGTCCCTTTGAGCATACCTTGCGGTGGACGTTAATGGACTATTGCGGTGTACTGTTACCTGTTCTGTGGCTGAACCGTCAGGTGCCGGTCAAAGGAAATCAGTGAATGGTCACCACTAAAAGGAAATACCTACGTAAGCAATTATATTATTCTTTTCTCAGAAGTGGTTTCATGGCTGTTGTCAAAGTTTTAAATGGTTTTTTTAGGGTGTCCTGAATATTAAAATATCGTATTTGACCTAACGTTTTCGAAATTTAGAGTTTCTTTTATTTTTTTTTTACTTAAAAAACAATAATTGAGTGCAAAAGAGACCTTGTGTTGGAAGTCGCAGCGGGTGTAAAGACCACACAAAGTGGATCTACAAACTCAAAAGGTCGCGGGATTGCGGTCATTGTGGCGACCTTGACTCTTGAAAAAGGCTTACTTAGAAAAACCTCCACAGCCATGTGGAAATCTTTACGCTGAGATAATGATGATTTACATAAGAATACACTACAAAGTGGGCAGAAAACCTGCACACATTGTAGTGTAGAAAGCGATGGATGCTAGACGTACAGGGCCGTTAGTTATGTCGACACTTGGGGGAGTCCTATGTCCAGCAGTGGACGTCGATAGAAGAAATAAGGTGAAATAAATAAAACGTCATTTCAGAAGCCCATTAAAGAACAGAACTCTACCAACAAAGGACCAAGGTCATAACCATGGTAAGGGTAAAGTCGTGACGTAAATGAGAGTGAAGACCAACTGGACTCTGAAGTTCGAAAGGCTGGATTCACGCCACGACGTCAACTTCAAGTCGTTCGTGATACGAGTTCAACCTACTATCTACAGTCCTCTTTGAGAGAGGACTTTCGACCGAAAGGTGTCCTGAATAGACGTTTCCAGAGATAGTTACGCGACACCACGCACTGGTACACAAGGCCGATGTTTAATTGTTTGTGTTAGTTTGTTATGTATTTTGTAAGATTTAATGTTATATATTATATTTAAGGGCCTTAGTTGCCTGACAATAAAAAAATAATAATAACCATCATTATCATCATCATCAGTCTTTTTGACGACGCCCGGGTGTCGCCACTGTGCGGACCACCCGGTGGACACGGTGGAGCACACAGTCGAGGTGTGCCCCGCTTGGGAAGAGCATCGCCGTGTCCTCGTGGGGGCGATCGGCGGCGATCTCTCGCGCCGGGGCTTGGTTCAAGCCATGCTCCGGAGCGAGGAGGAGTGGCAGGCGGTCGCCTCCTTTTGCGAAGCAGTAATGCTAGCAAAGGAGGAGGCCGACCGCATTAGGCAAAGGCGCACACGCCGCCGCCGCCACCGGGTTTCCGATCCCGATTTCCGGCCACCGTAGGCGCGGGCTCGCGGACGGTGGGCAATGGGTAGCTCGCTGTCCGTCCGTCCGGTAACAGACCGGTCCGAGCTCAGGTCGTCTACGGCGCGCACCGTTCCCGCGCGCCTCAAGGAGTTGTCAGCAAACTGTAGGGGTCCAGCAGGGCCGAAGCCTACTGGGGCCAAAGGTTATATGAGACTGTCACCACGGGCCCCGGGATAAAGGCAAGGAACGGAAAGGTAGGTTTTTAGTCAGTAAAAGTCTGACACTATTTCAACCCAAGGGCGGGATTTGTCATTGGATGATTTTACCTACCCAAAAAAAAAAAAATCATCAGCCTTTTTAATTTTCCCAATGTTGGGACACAGGCCTCCTCTCTAAGAGAGGGAATGGGCCGTAATCCACCACGCGGGCCCAGTGCGGGTTGGTGAATGTCACATGTCTTCGAATTTTTGGTTCTAGGATATGCCGGTTTCCTCACGATGCTTTCCTTCCCCGTTTTGAGAGCAGTGGTGATGAAATAAATTACACAAAGTAATGCGCCTGGCTGGGTTTGAAACCGCGTCCTACAACTCGTAAGTCGGGGCCGTTACCACTCGGCCACCACTGCTATCATAATAACCATGCAGTGAGCAAATGATAAGCTCGGCTATTAAATTAAGGTCATGTATAACAACCCCGGCACGACCAAAATGCCCTTAGTACACACAACAGCGCAAACCACATTATTGGAAATTCTTGTTAGAGCGAAAAGGTTTCCACGTAACTCGGTCGGATAACCGAACACAATTAATGGAGGCTTAAAATAATTATAATATGATCAGTAATGTGATCTTTTAATGTTACGTGGTTAGTTGTATCGTCGTTCATATAAATATTATTCACCGGAGATGAGCGTTACTGATCTGTGTAGAGGGACCAACTTATCGGAATCGATTACTATATTATTATTTTTTTAAATCGAAAATCAGAACTATATTTCAAATAGACCAATTACAGGCACGTTTGAATTGTCAAAATGTCGATCAGTCCAAAAAAAGTGAAGTTAAATTGCACGTTCAAAAGCGTAGATCTCTACGTGAAGAAAGTGCAAGAAACTTATGCATTCGCCATATTTACTTTTTTCTCTTATAAATATAAATTAAGAGCTGTACGTTAGTCTCGCTAAAACTCGAGAACGGCTGGGCCGATTTGGCCAATTTTGGTCTAGAAATATTCGTGAAACTCCAAGAAAAGAAAATCGAATGTTAAGCGGTAGGTACGAAGTTTTCCAGATGAGCTAGTTATATATATATTTATTTTAAAAAGGTTGCACCACACTAAGAATTACTCCGTACCGTGGGTGCGTTCGACACTGCGCCATCGTCTTGAACCAATCTGCTTTAAATTTAGTTACCTTTAGGGGTAACTGTTTTAAACTTCATTTGCACGATTTGACATAAATAAACACTCCAGGCCAATCATTACAAGTTAAACAAAAGTTTGTAACAATAAATTATTTATTATTCTAAATATGAAAAGAGAAAGGAGTACGTTTATCGGTCTTGTAAAAAATAAATAAAAAGCCTTCCACTCAAAACTGTGATGCGATTTCGTGGTGAGGGAGATGACCATACAATGTTCGATGGGAATCAATTCGCAGGTTCTTGCGTTGCGTCGTGTGAGCTTGCAGATTTTTACGATGCGATGTCGCCTCGCAGTTTTATTGAAAGGTCCTAACTCGCACGACACAATTTTGAGGGATTTATTCTTATTCCAGGTAACTAAGCGTAGGTGAAACGTGTTTTATTTTTTATTCTTCTTATAATGCGTCTATGAATTATTGTACGAGTATCTGTCTAAATATATATATATTTTTTAATTACTTTTCATTGAGAACTCATTCAATAAACTTAAACTGTCACATGTATAACAATAATGGAACCAAATTAAATCGTTGACCACTAACAAACCGATCTAGCCCTAAATCGTAGTCACTTCCATGAAATCCCATGTTCGGTTGCACGTGAATTTTCCTCCTGATTTGGTAAATCTACAAAAAGTGTTCGAAATTTAGAGAACTGTGCTAAAACTAAAATCAAATCGGTATTTGTGGTTTCCAAGGAGTCTAAACTTATTTACAACGTTAGTTTACAAATTTTAAATAATAATCGACCTTGCATTGCGCAGTCAAGTATCCGAAAGTTCCAGATCATAAGTTCCACTAGAACTTAATAAACTAGTGCGATTCACCATCAACGATTACATCACTGCTTACCATCAGGTGGGATTGCAGACTAGTTTATAAAAAATAAAATAAAAAAAGCTTTCAGTTCACCCTGTATATTGTGAAATAGAACCACATCGCAATGTGTCTCAACTTAGGATTTTTTATCCGCGCAGACAAAACGTGGAACTGTAAACCGTTTGCCTTCAAAATACAAGAGACAAAGCACTTTTTGTGTACTCTGATTCCATCTTTCTCTTTTTACCCGGCTGCGCCAGAAGGAGGGTTATGTTTTTCGAGAGTATGTATGTACGTATGTATGTATGATTGTTTGGCACGCTCTGCAGCCTGAACGGCTCGATGGATTTTAGCTTGAGAGGTATTGTTAGATTCGTATTTACTGTGAGAGTGACACTGGGTATATCAAATTAAAAAAAAAACAAATTGGCGGATTTTTGGCTCCAAATTCAAATGTTTGGCACGCTCTGTGGCCTGAACGACTCTATGGATTTTACCCATTCTACAAAGTCAGGCGTCTAGTCAGTAGATTGGAGTAATCTGAAATGTAATATAGGCATGTGATATTTCATTAAGCCTCCATTTCTAGAATGGGTCCCGACTGCTACAATTTATCTTGTATTTAAAATATTATATAGTTAAGTGCAATCGGGTTCAACGACTTTCTTGTTTTAGGGCTTTTTCATGAATACTCAGAAAAGCAGTCGGGTTTTTTAGTTTTTTAAATTACCGTTTTTTATTATAATAATAGTACAGAAATTTTACAATTATTGGAACTTTGCTATGCTTGTAATTTCCTTGCGTGATCGTGTCAGGAATCATTTCAGGAATATAATATTTATTTACTAGCTTCTGCTAACGGCTCCGCCCGCGTGAAAGACGATTTGTCCATACAAACTTCCAACCTCCGTTTTACCCCCTTAGGGGTACAGTTTCGTAAAATCCGTTCTTAACGGATGTCTACACCCTATAAGGAACCTACGTGCCAAATTCTAAGTTTGTAGGTGTTATACCCGCCTCAGCTTCGCACGGATGCAATGGTGATATTAAATACATTATGCATGTATTATACATATAAACCTTCCTCAAGATTTTTTTTTACCTTCCTCAAGGTAAAAGTCTATGATTGTTTGTGTGTGCGTTTGTCACTTCTTCAAGCCAAACGAACAGCTTTTTTTTTGACTGGTCTGTTGGTCTAGTTGTCAGTGGCCCCACTAGTGACCCTAACTGCTATGCCGGAGGTCGTGGGTTCGATTCCCACCCAGGATTAATGTTTTTGTTATGAGCATGACCATTTGTTCTGTGCTTGGGTGTAATTTTATCTTTAATAAGTATTTATTTAAGAAATATACAAGTATGTTTATCAGTTGTTCAGTACTCATTGCACAAGCAATGAAAGTTGTGAAATATTATTATTATTTTTGTATACGTGTCAATATAATACAGGACCCTAAAGTCCTGGTCCCTTGGAGGTTCCTTTTGGTATGAGGAGCCGAAACCAACTCGCAGAAGCCCTTTAGATACTTTTAATGGAACGTGATGCCAACCGACGATTATCCCTGTACGCGCAATGATGCACTAGCATCCAAGGGCAAACCCCGGTTGGTGAAAACTATTGTGACATATGAAAAGCAAAGACAATAGGGCTATGGTTTTTGGAGTCTTAAGTGGACTGGTTACTAGGAACTGTGTTATAACTATGGCCCTTGCTTATAGAATATTACTAATATCCATCTTTAAACAGGCAGGAGGTGACTTACTACTCAATGCGAATGCAAACGGCCGCTAGCGAAACGAAGTGACGTAGGAACAAGAGGGCAACATATCCTGAGGTGCTTGAGGAGTGCAGAGGTATATCACGGCTATCATTACAATCCCGGAAGTACGGTCAAGATTCCTACCAGCACCTTACTGAAAAAAAAAACTTAAAACTGAGGCTATTCAAAGAAAAAAATGAAATGGATTTTTTTTGAATCTGTGGAACAATAATTTGGATATAAACATATCTTTAGATTTCTTAATTCTGTTTTCAAACCGAATTGAAGTCATATTCGCTTGAAGTATATTATTAAATTACAAATTCACCTCAGTCGCCAGGGTGACTTATTTTATACAGGACGTGTTTACGCTCGAATGCTGGTGAATTTTCCGCCTCAGGCCACGTCAGAACGCCCCTCACTACCCTACTATAGGGTAATGGTACTTTTTACGGTACTGCACTGTAATCAGAAGGAAGAATTATTGTATGTATTATGACGAAGTGTACTTACACAATGTGTATGTTTTCTCGATATTTTTTTTTTGTTTTTCCTCGTAATCTATCGATTCATTTCTTTGGCATTTTTGTAGCTGCATTTATGGTCGTAACTCCATTTTCATATCATACCGTGGAGTGGACGGGGATGGGTTTCATTGCACCTACATTTCTTTGCACTTTCGGGGTGAGGAACGCCATTTTGATGTCAACTACTGGAAAATTTTACACGCTGTATTCACACTCCGCGTTTTTGGACTTTTATATTTGTTCAGACACCCCGCTGAGGAAAGTTTGGGACACAGAACATATTTTTTAAGTCGACCTGAGTTTGTCGAGAAGTGCCCGTGACATTACGTTTAAGGCCAGGTTCTACTCATTTTGAACTTTTTTAAACCTCTGGATATCCACAAATATTGAAGAGAACACTATGAAAATTTATTTGATTATAATTTGCTATATGACCAAGCGCTTAGCAAAAATGAAAACATAATATAAATTAGTTGGCTTGATAAAAAAAAATCGCTAATTTGACCCTAATTTACGATTTCAAACGTATTTATCTACGAGATTACGTTACGGAAATATTTGAAAGTTACAAAAAAATAAAATAAAGTTTGTTACTAAAAAGCGCTTTGCAAAAACAAAAATCTTGAATAGTTATTGTTTTTTTTTTTTATATATAAAAATAAAACCACTGTTTAGGGGCCGCGAAGTCGACATAATCCCAAGCGAAGTTCATACAAAAAAATAGTGACTAGAACCGGCCCTTAACAACATTGTTTTAGGACTAGCTGGAAGTTAGAGAAACGATACTTAACGAGGTAGCTTCTACGTGCACTCAATGTTCAAAATGCAAACATAAGTTTAAAAAAACTAAATTCAGACAATTGCGTAAAATATTGTTATTCAAGGCGAGCAAGGCGTTGTAATAACAGTATATTTAGGTTTTTTTGTCCATAAAATACGTGAATTTGAACGCAATAGGTGATCATTTTTCTTTATAAGATAATATTTTTGCTTTACCTTCGTCTATAAGAGGCTCCGGGGCCATATCTAAAATATCTTCAATTTTATAGAAAAATTTACCTGCGCACAAAGGTTTTAAATTTGATGTTTTTTTTTTATGATTTTAATAAAATGTACGTAAAAATAATGGTGTTTTGTGGTTTGTAAAGCTTTTCGAGCCAGAGGTATACATATAATTTTATGCTAAGTGTCTTTGTTTAAAGCTGTAGAAGCAAATGCTATTTCGTTTTAACAACACAGCTATAATATCTGTGTGCACTGTTCAGGTGCAATAAACGCGTTGTTGGCGTATTTTTAAAATCGCCGCTGTGGTTAAGCGCCTGCGATTAAATTTTTCTCGTTCCTTTCATCGCATAATAAAATTGCTCTTACAGCCAACACACAAGATATGTGGTTACAGCATAAAAAATAATTAATGCTGGCGACAAACTTAGCAATTTACCGAGTGGCTCGTAAACCCTGAAGTTTTGCCCGTCAACCACTGAGTGGCACACAACTTTGGACAATTCCACCGTACCGTCGACGCGTCAAATGACGTCAGGGGAATGAAGGCAGCCTAATGGAATATTCTACATTAAATGAACATTTCTAGCTACAATACTTACACACGGTGCGACCACATTATGATGTTGACGCAGCCCGGGATCCTACAGTTGTGCCAGCTGATTATACGTTATATGACGATAGTTTGTCCCATGACCTTTTCCTTCACGTCGTTTATGGGAAGCAATAAATAACGTCATGCTGAAACTATGTTAAATTGCTAAGCAACAAATGACGCAAAACATGTTAAGTAAATGTGACTTTAAACGGTGGCCTTAGTAATAAATCTAGTATGCCTGTATTGGCCTGTATAGTTCGTCATAAAAGTTTCTCCGTTTAGTTTACACGGTTTTCAACTTTGAAGCGAGTTTTCACCACCGCCGATTCACACCCTCAAGGAAATACGTTGTTTTCAGCCAATTTACTGTTATATTTTCTGTTGGTACTAACAATTGCTCTTAGTATACCCACTGCCGTAGTTGCGTCTTTTTTAGGGTGAGTGAAGCTAAAGAATGATTTAAGCTATCCAAGAATATTCAAAGGAAACGAATTTCCGAAGCTAAAAAACGTATAAAAAGCTTGAGTGAATAATGAACACCCTTGATAATAACTGGAATGATAAGGCGTGACGAAATTGAGGCTTCGCTCGTAATCTTCTTATCGAGTAAAAGTCAGGGGGAGCGGATCGCGGGCTCACACGGTGTCCTATCGCTCGTCAGCAGAATCTCACTACGTAACTCTAGGCGTCATAACTTGTCTCACTTTGGCTCTAAAATATAGACTACTAGCTTTTGTCGTTCGTGAAAATTGGTTTACCTCCTTAGGGGAGTTTTTTTTTAATATTTGGTCGGTTTTTACTTAGGTAACTGCCAATAAAGGACACTTTATTTATCACAAAAATATTTATAAAAGGTCACAAGTTGGACACTACTTACACTATGTAGGTGTCAAAACAAGTCACGGCAAGTCATAGCGGCATTAGGAGCCAGCGCACAGCTGAATGCGGGAGCACACAACCCCTCCTCCCTCACCCGGATGGCTGGATGACCGTGTATTTATGTCATCAACCAGGCACCATGACTGGCTTACAAATTTGTGATTTTTTCATAATAATGTTTTGAAATTTTGTACAAAGATTCTTTACATAAAAATACTAGACCTTCTCTCCTATAGAGGAGGCCTGAGTCCCAACAGTGGGAACATTAAAAGACTGATAATGCTAATGCTAATACTAGACAGGTGTTTCAAGTTTCGCATATACTAAAAATAAGGTTGTATAAGAGAAGATTAGATAAGAATATATCTTCACCTATGTGCTTGTGTGTAATTGTGTATCTAGAATGTAAATAAAAAACTGTCTGATTTTACCTAGCAACTATGTTTTATTGAAAGTTTGTCGAACCTTTTCAGTAGATATTCGGCAGTGTTAGTAGGTATATATAGCTGCCATTCAATGGATGAGGAAAAAGTTCAAATGAGTTGGCGTTTTCAACCCCATCACGGAGACCGTATGCGGGATAGGTCTACCAACTTTCCTTTGTATACTCGCCTTAAAGTAAAAAAAGCTTTTTGAAATATCTACATAATTCTACCCTTTTTGAAACTGTCCGATTGTTGTTTCTGAATAATTGTTAAGCCAAGTTAAACTTGGTCGACATTTGAATTAGAATGTCTACTTTTGTTTGGTCACAGGACTCACAGGTCAAGCTATACTGGTGACTTCATTGTTATACTTAACTAGCGGCCCGCCCCAACGTCGTTCTTGTGTTATAAGTCTTAATCTTTCTACTATACCTAATTTTTATGCATTGTTACATTGAAACCTGCCTCATATTAAAGTCCGTTCAGTAGTACCTATTAGAGTTTATCGCGAACAGACAGACACAGAAACGCGGTGGGAATTTGTTTTATAACATACTAGCGGTCCTAGCAGACGTTGTCCGGTTACAAAACTGGTTTTTTGTCAGAAAAAAAAACTGATAACCCGATTGCAGCACCACCTATCGGGTCCACTTGTATTTTCAAATCATTTGCAAGACCCACTCAAATATTAAATTACACCCAAATCGTTCGAGCTGTTTAGGAGGACATAGGTAACAGACACGTACAGAAAAAATATTTAAATAAAGTTATGTCTATAACAATTTGAGGGTTGATTTCTACAAGACACGTTTTTTATTACTGTCGGTTCTTTTAATAAAGAAAACAAAAGTAACAAAGAAAGAGCGCGTTTGAAAGTCGCATCGGCGAATAAAAAGTCACGTTCCCTCGCGGACGCGGCTCAGAGCGGGACCAGCCGGTACACAGCGGGACCAGCCCGGTCCCCGACAATTTGCTTTAACAATGTACCATTCTCGTATTGAGTAATTGGAAAAGCTTCGGATCGTCTCACAATTTCTTTATGAATTGATGTCTATTCTTATGATCGTTATTTTCAATATTTTTACTTAATTTAAGGGAATGTCGTAGATCTGACAATGGCAAATAATTGAGCAATAATTGAATGATGTCTGACTTTTTTGTAGTGATCCTGGGTTCGATTTCTAATTCGGGCATGGCCGTATAAAATTTGATTCATGTAAACTTTTTTGAAGGTGTGGAATTATCAAATATCTTTACCCATTACGGGTGAAGGGAAACAGTCAATGTTAGACTTTTGCTGACTAAGACTAATCTTGTTTTCTTCGGTTACATTTTGCGTTCCAAGGCACGGTAAATCTTCTATAGAATCCCGCTACTTTTACCTGGGTTCAAAACAGTTCAAGAAAATTTTAATTAGCAGTTTACAACAATAGAACACACCACTAATTAGGCGACATGTACTAATGTGACGGGTCTGCATAGTAACTGTTAATATACGCGGCACCCAGAATCAGTGAGCATGAAAGTCTGTGCCACGTGAAATACTAATATTCAACATAACATCACGCTTAGGCATCGTTCACACCAAACGTCCTGTAATGTCTGTCACCGACTGTGAGTATGCTCACTGTCAGCACCAGTGTGTATGTGGACTCAGTCTGCAGTACTCCTTCTCACAGGACACGGTGGAGCACACAGTCGAGGTGTGCCCCGCTTGGAAAGAGCATCGCCGTGTCCTTGTGGGGGCGATCGGCGGTGGCGATCTCATGCGCGGCCTTGGTACAGGCCATGCTCCGGAGCGAGGAGGAGTGGCAGGCGGTCGCCTCCTTCTGCGAAGTAGTAATGCTAGCAAAGGAGGAGGCCGACCGCATCAGGCAACGGCGCACGCGCCGCCGCCGCCACCGGGATTCCGATCCCGATTTCCGGCCACCGTAGGCGCGGGCTCGTGGACGGCGGGCAATGGGTAGCTCGCTGTCCGTCCGTCCGATAACAGACCGGTCCGAGCTCAGGTCGTTTACGGCGCGCAGTGTTCCCGCGCGCCTCAAGGATTTGTCAGCAAACTGTACTTGTGTGAACCAAGAGGACACCGGTGTCCGCACACCTATTGTCTTTCTATTGTGTCTCTAATTACGGTATTCAAAAGATTAAATCATATTATTAGTTACATAAATCTTGGTTACATATTTCATGTCGCTTCTACTAGGTGAGCACAATGTAGATAAATAATGAAAGAAAATACTAATCGCAAAAATTGAAATAGAAATTGAAATAAGCCACTGGTAGCTAAGAGATGACCAGTCTCAACTGAAGGCGCCCGTTCACGAGTATGATGCGTGCATCAGCCCCACTCAGCTCAACCATAATGAAGGGAACTGAATGACCCAATTACACGTGCCACCATCAGCGAGGCATTTTAGTGAGCGTGACATTTAGACAACTATATTTGTGAAATTGTAAGAAATAAAATAAACTTTATTGAACACCAAAATTAAAAAAAAAAGTCAGTAATTTAAATCTATGGGTAAGTACAATAAAATCTTTATACATATAACTAGCGCTTCGCCCTAATGAAAGTAGAAAATAGTATTATAAAGAGTTTGTATATTTTACTCAGTGAAGATCTACCTTTCTAATGGTGAAATAATTTTTTAAATCGGTGAAGTTTTTGAGTTAAATCTAAACATACAAACAAAAAAAAAGACAAGTAAAAAAGGGAAACTCTTTAACTTTATAATATTAATTTAGATTCTTCTGCACGTGTTTTTACACAAAACGACTTGATACGAAATTTTATATGCAAATTTAAGTGGACCCCTGGATGGCTTGAAAATTAAATTAAACGCGATAAATTGCTCTACGATCGAGTCCTCAAATTTCTTTCTGAGGAAAAGCCAGCTATCGAGCAAAACCACGTCTGCCAAGGCCACTTGGAAATAAATAGATAATAATATTCCGTTAGTATGTTTCCTTGTGATCATTTCACGAGGGCGAAGACCCAGCAGAAGCTAGTGTAATACTTATATAAATGTATCGAACAATTTATGTACCTCGTGTCTAAGTGCTTCTTGTAACACGATACCTACTAGTTGACCCAGCAAACGCTATTCTGCCATATAAAGAAATGTAGTTTATTATCAAAGAAATCGAACGTAAGTAACCAGCCTTTCGGTAATTTACAGGATGCATTGATGAAAATAAAGAGGAGAGTGTGAGCGGGAATCGCATGACTTGATTCCGCCATTTCTCCCATTCTACCACGGCGTACAACGAATATCCACCCTTACGTTGTTGAAACTTCTACGGTCCGGACTAAACGTTTTGCCTCGTCTTTAATACCGCGTACATCGAAAGACTGGAACGGTTTGTCTACTACGGTTTTCCGGTCCCATTGTAATTTAGGTGTCTTCAAGTTCACAGTGAATAGGCGCAATAAACTATTGCGCATCACCATCAATGATTGCATCTTTCAGGTGTGGTTGAATTCAAGTATTAGTTTATTTAAAAATAAGTGTGAATCGAAACAGAAGTACTAAAATCGAAAAGAGAAAAGACTTTACAACCTATTCATAGGACTACTGAAAAAAAAAAAATACTACATAAAATAAGTCGAACCGTTTCGGAGGAGTGTGCGACAAGAAACACCGTGACCCGATATAACATTCATATATTAGACAAGGATTCTATCAATTCATGTCTTTGGCACATTCTCAACTCCTTATACTTACTCAATTCAGAAACCTGATCTCAGTATCCAATGGGTTGGGCACGCCATAATTATGGCGGTAAGTCCCCTCTTTGAGGCGTGGCTGAAAAGACCTCACGGCATCAACACCTTCCGCATGACGTAGGTTCTCACCGGATATGGTAAGTTCTGGAGGTGCGGAAATTACGCCCAGGTGTCGACACTGTGTGGACCGCCCGGAGAACACGGTGGAGCACACGGAAGACGGTGCCCCGCTAGGGCAGAGTATCGCCGTGTCCCTGTGGGGACGATCGGCGGCGGTGATCTATCGCGCCGGGCCTTGGTACAGGCCATGGTCCGGAGTGAGGAGAAGTGGCAAGCGGTCGCCTCCTTCTACGATACAGTAATGCTAGCAAAGGAGGAGGCCGACCGCATGAGGCAACAGCGCGCACGCCGCAGCCGCCGCCGGGAGTCCGATCCCAATTCCGGCCACCGTAGGCGCGGGCTTACGGACGGCGAGCAATGGGTAGGTTGCTGTCCGACCGTCCGGTTACTGTCCCGAACGAGCCCAAGTCGTCGACGGCGCGTACTGTTCCCGTGCGCCTCAAGGAGTTGTCAGCAAACTGTCGGGGCCCAGCAGGGTCGAAGCCTACTCTTGGGCTATGGGTAAATGTGAAAATGAACATCAGGGCCCTGGTCCAAACGCGACGAAGGAACGGGCTGGGTTTTTTAGTCAGTAAAAGTCTGACACTATCTCCTACTCCGCCCAAGGGCGGAAGATGTCATTGGACGAAATTAAAAAAATCAATGGGTGCCTAACCGTGCCCACATCATTTAACTGTATCGGATCTATTGAAAACATTGTACCAGAAATTATACTGTCGATCAAAAAATCAGATTAAATGAAACTTTATCAACATGAAGGTAAATTTTAATAATTTGAAAACACGTATAATTAAATGCATGCGTGACGTGGGGTTTTATCCATAATAATTAAATTCTATAATTAAAATCATTCATATCACAAACACAAAAGATTGTGTGTGTGTAATATGTGTGTGTATATGTTTGTTACTTCTTCACGTTCGGACTGCAGCTTGTGAAAAATAAACATCCATATGGGCCGAAACACATAACAGCGTTGCGGTGTCGCGCCGCTAAGATCGGCAGTGCCGCTTCCCCAACGCAGAATTTTGCGGTGTACACCGCAGCACGAATACCATAGCTTTATTAAATGTATATAAACAGCATCTTTTTTGTCATTTATTTAAAATAGAGTGATGTCTTCTTAATAACTAATAGGCTTTGATTTATTACGATCCATGGCAGAGAAGCGTATGTCCACACTAAAAAATCACGAGAAACTGGTTACCCTGTAGGTAACTATACGACAATAAACGCTGAAAGTCGCGTTGCGGCTACATAAAAAAGGGCGGCGGGTGGTACTGCCGATTTTAGTGTTCGGCCCTAAAACATTGGTTTGTAAATAACTATAGGGTGACTGATAATTAGTGAACGATACTTAAACACGTGATTGTAGTCGTGATAACAAACAACTTTTACTATGGGAGCAAACCTGAAATCGGAGAAAAAAATCAGCTGGTCAGTACTTTATGTTCGCCTTACTAGTCAACATGTACTGAACTTGACTGATATTTTTCACGATTTCAGGTTTGCTCCCATAGTGAAAGTGGTTTGTTATCATCACTATAATCACGTGTTTAAGTATCGTTCACTAATTACCAGTCAGCTTATAAATTTAGAACTACCTGCCTCATCATCATCATTTCAGCCGAAGGACGAGCCGACGACGACAAGTGTCGCCATAATGACCGGGCCTGGGCGTCTCCATCCATCGTATTCCTCCGACCCTCACCACCTGCCTACTACTTTTTAATGTTTATTAGATACAGTTTTCGAAATGATAACTAATATAGGGTACCTAGATACTATTTTAATTAAACTGGTATTAAAATTATACAGAATCCATCCGTTGCCATGTTGCGGGCAGGAAAATGAAACGAAAGTTTTGAGTACCTACAGATGTGAAATGAATAAACGTGTAGCCATCTAGAGACATATTCACAACTTTCATTAGTCGTCCATGTTTTTGAGTTGGAAAATTATCAAATGATTTCTCCTAATCTGGAGAGGGCTCTACGAAGGCGTACCAATTTTACTGACTTGCACGACGCAAGAGATTACCGGTAGCCTCGACGAGGACACGGCGGTGCTCTGCACAAGTGGGCAGACTGAATCCGAAACATGAACCTCCAAAACTGGCCATATCCGGTGAGAACTCAAATCCCTCGGCCGGCAAGGAGGCTCACCGCTTCGCAGGAGACTGTAGCCTAGCTGATAGCCATGACCCTCGGGGACGCATTCAGCTTGCGATCCGATTGCTTCCGCAGCAACCACGCCTACGCTGGTGCCCCTATACCGTACGACCTCGCGTCGACCGTCCGGACGACTCAGGGAGCCTGCCTTCGGAAATGCTCCTCGAAATTCCACCAAATTCATTGGTCGCCATATACTCTAATACATTGAGATGGCCAAAAAAGTAACGATGCTTGTACCCATACTATGAAAATTATATATAGCTGGAATAGAGGTGGCTGCTGAGCTGGCAAATAACAGCCCTCCACATTAGAAGAACAAAAACTTCTAGGCAAGCGTGCTCCAACATCGACCACATATTGTTTTACCATCAGGTGAGATAGTTGTCAAACGCCAGCCTAATCAATAATAATAAAAAATACCTAGCCACAAATAATTCGAAACAAAGGCCAAATGAATGAATATTGAAAAACTGATATGATCACATTTTCAAGCATTCACATATGCAATACGTATTCCATTTCACCGCAAAGACAGAAGACCCTGGTAGGCATTAGTGATGCACCGCACAACGTTATAGTAAATCAATAGGTTCAAAAAACTTTTCATATTCATGAGCTAATTTAATTACGTATCATTAGTATTATAAATTGATTTAAAGAGGAATTTCAGATTGATTGGAATATTATTTTTAATTAATATGGATGGATGTCGTGTTAACCGATTAATATTTAATTATAGTAAAGTATGTTCAATATTTGTTAACTTTGATTAAATTTTAAATAATATCAAACGCGAGTAATACGAAGGTACACAGTAATTGAAGAAAGATTTGGGAGTTTTCATGGTTTCCTTGGAATGAGCCACCATTGGGATCCCTAATATCGGTAGGAAAGATTCTCACCGGCCTAGTCGATGATGATGTACCTGAGCCTCATTTTCAACAGCCAATGGAACTTCGTAGAGCTCTTTTAACTTTTGGATCCCTGACTGGAGCGAGCCGGGGCTGCCTTTACTGAATGGCGGAGTGGGCGCGTTGCCTAAGTTTTATAAGTTATTTTTTTAAATTGTATATGGTGTTATTCTCAATATTGCTTCTTTTTAGTGTAGACAAAGCTTCAGCTCCAAGAAAATGTATACAAATTATAACATTATTGTTTCAAGCATTACCAGAGAGATTTAGCAGCTATTACAGGTGTTTCAAAGTCTGTGGTTAACAAAATTAAAAGAAAAACTGATCAGAACAAACCTTTGGAAACAGATTGTGTGCGAAAATGTGGCAGGGAAAGAATCACCACTCTTCGTATAGATCGACGGTTCGACAAAGAGAAGTTGATAGGGCGTCGGCCTACCAAAAATCCACGTCTCATCGAGGTCATAAAGAAGAGACGAGTGCAGTGAGCCAAACAACACTAAAATATGACTGTTGCAGACTGAAGTAGGGTAAAAGTATAAGTAGAAATAGTAAACTACATTGTTAAAAGACTATTGTGATTATCTGATAACTTAATAAAAAATTTCAGATGCTTCTCCGCTGAATCGAAGTTTCAGGTTTTGATTGACAAAAGTTCCTTTGTCCTTTGATAAATGCTCCTTTCCGACCACGCCCTGGAGAACAGTTCCATGCAGATGGCTTTTCGGAGACAGCTAATGTTTTATTAAGTTATCAGGTAATCACAATAGTCTCTTAACAATGTACTTTACTATTTCAACTTATAGTTTTACCCAGTTATTATCACGATGTGGTTTTTGATGTCATACAAGGGCATGGAGCGCCTACACATCGTGGAAGGGACCATATGGCAAGACCAGTAAAAGAGAGTACTATTTAGAAATTAAAGTACTGTCCCAGCTCGAAAAATGGTTTCCCAATGACGAACAGTACATTTTTATGCTCGAATCTGCACTGTGCTACAAAGCCAGGAGTGTATACCTAGCCAAACAAAAAAAAATTACCATAGACAATTAATTCACCAGACATGAACCCTATTAAAAACATTTGGGAGCTCATCAAGCAGGCGATAGCAGAAAATAACTTGTTACGTATCTTTTTTTAAAAGAAAAATATTTAAATGATTTTGCTTTATATTTTTATAATCTCAATCAATAAAGTCTGTTAATAAAAAATACCAGCAGAACCTACAACTAATCACTTGCCTGCAAAATTCAGTTATAAGTAGACAATATAAAATTCTGAGCGGACAGCGCTTAATAATGTGGCCAGGTACTGTACTTTCTAGGTCCGAGGTGATGAGGTAGTATTCCTTCAAACACGGATGGGTTTTAGTCAGTAATAGTCGAACACATTTCACTCTACCCAGAGCGACAGACCGTATTTAATGATTTTCCACCTTCAACAAAAGTGGGCACGTAGATACCAACTAATAAAAAGTTTGGCTCTAAAGTGGAAATGATCAACAAATACTTAACGGCGGCCATCAATCAATCTGAAGCCACATAACTCCACTGTACAAAGGAAAAACAATAAAAAAGACTAAAATTACTTCTGTTCATGTTTAGTAAGTGGCCATTTTGTTGCCACACTTAAATAAACTCCTTATTCTTAGAAAAAACAAAGCGATGTAATAAGAAGAGGACTGTAAACAGCCTAGCGTCCCTTTTACAAACGATTTAATCTGTCCTAGCTCAGAGGACACCGGTGTCCTCTCACATCCACGCCACTATAGGCCTTAATTCCGATGTTTAGAGTCTACTTTTGTATGAACAAGTTTGGTAGTTGTGGATCTACGTGTTAAACGAGTACTGTAGCATTTGCATTCTCCTGACAGATTCCGTCGACACTGTTACAGCAGAAAGCAATTATATTTGTCAAGTGTAGCATTAATTACTGCGCATTCCTACGCAAACACTGTTCTCGTGTTACAATAATAGCTAAGTTATACATATAGGATGTTGAACCAGTACAAATATTAACAGCGTAATTGCAAGGGTTAAGTATCTATATACATAAATACATACGAATTTGTATCTTACATCCGTAAAAATTCAATTAATACGTCAGAATAATTATGGAGAAAAACCCGCAAGAAACTCCATGATTACTGATTCTACTACATTGCCTTTTTATAAAATTAATAGTTAAGAGAGGAAAATGGAGACCGGTCAACTTTGTACCCAAAAGCACAATAAAAATAGTAAATCTATGAATCTGTGGAGTCTACAGTGTTCTTACATTCAAATTATGAAAGGAGGCTATATGTACAAAAATAAAAATAAACAGGGACCGGTACTTCCAATCCGATCAACTGAACCGATCTACTGCGGTACTTCCAATCCGATCAACTGAACCGATCAACTGCGGTACTTCCAATCCGATCAACTGAACCGATCAACTGGGTGACCGGATTGAAACTCGATCGGATCACCTTCTGTTTTTCCATTCCAATCAACTAAACCGATCAACTGAATGGAATTCAAACTTCTGATGTTTTTTTTTAAATTAATAGTTACCATTTTAAAAGTATCTAAAATTAAAGGAACTAATTTTGAATTTTGTTATCACTAGTTTCACTTTATTATTTTAGGCACTTTTGATTTTTTTATAGGTGGAAAAACACTCGAGGTGACACTTGTGAATTTTTATAAGGGTTGAAAAACACTTGAGAACACTTGTGAATTTTTTATGGGTAAAAATACACTCGAGGTGAAAACACTTGAGTTTTTTTTATGGGTGGAAAAACACTCGAGGTTAAAACCCTTGTGAATTCTATTAAGGGTGGAAAACACTCGAGGGTTTTCAAATTGTACAATTAAACATTAGCTGTAGTGATCACAAACCAGCATACAGTCCATGACAAACTACCAGCTTCTCTGTCTCAGTCTGGTAGCCCTCACTCTATTAGACAGAGACATTTATTCATTATCTATATTATAAGTAAACAGTTCATTAGTGCACATAAAATAAAAATTACCAAAGTTGTGTAGATAGAACAAAATATTCCTATCCGATCAACTAAAAAGTTGTATTGTTGAGAAAGAAAATAGTTGATCCGTTTCAAAGTTGATTAGATTGGAATAAAATCTTTTACCAAGTTCCACTCCGATCAACCAGTTGATTAACTGGTCCGATTGGAATTATCGGATTGGAAGTACCGATACGATTAAAAGTACCGACAGGGACCTATCAATAAACAAGATATACTCGTATATGACGGCGCAAAGATAAATAACTACTTCAAATTACTTTGGTTTAGCTAATGCAACCAGAAAAAAAAACTACTTTGTAAAGAGATTTGAATGCTGTCAGTCTGAAGACTATATAGGTGATGAAGGACGTTCGCCTATATACAATAATAAATTACTAATGAAAAGAAGACATTGCAATGTCACAATGAAGGAAAAAAGTATATACAAATAATAAACTAATTAAAACCAACCTTTCATAGGCCTAACTTTGGCCGAGTGTTTTGTGTTAAAGTCAGGCAAAGTTAAAAAAAAAGCCTTATCGTGGGTTGTGTAAGAACGGGGTGGATAGGACGGAAATAAGACTAGCTTGTGTACGCGAGTTCTTTTGATACAAACTTCAACCCTCTTTGACCCGGTCAAAAATAGAATATGGGTTATTCCTTTATAAAGGCTTCAATAAACTTCGAGATTGTTCGAAAGAGTTACCACGGGCCTGGGGCTGTACCATGACGTGTCGAGCGAGGAAGAGGGTTGGACCTCTACAACATAATTATTAGTGTATGCGAAACCTGAACATACTTGGTTCAGAATCAGCAACTGAATCGATTCCAATAATTTTTACACTGTTATATTTTTTCCCAAAAATATTTAAAAAAGGTCACAAGTTGGACACCACCAACACTAAGTACAACACAGATCATGGCAGACTATAGCAGGTATTAGGCGCCAGCGCACAACTGGTTGCGAGAGCGAAACAACCCCTCAGTCGCCCGGATGACTATGTATTTGTGCGGACAACCAGGTAACATAACAAGCTTAAATTTGTGATTTTTCATGACACGGTGTAGAAATTTTGTAAATAGATTCTTTACATTAAAAATAGTAGACACTTGTTTCAGGTTTCGCATATACTAAAAATAAGGTTTTCCATTTCTTTAACAGTTTAGTTTAAAAAAATATCGACATATCCTTAGCAGCCCTCACTGTCCATAAAGTTGTCGTTGACGGCACTGTTGGCGCAGTAGTTGAGCGATTGACTGCTACGCTGTGGGTCATGGGTTCAGTCTCCGCACGGAATAAATATTTGAATAGCCTACAGATAGATGTTCCGAGTCTGGGTGTCATGTTTTTGTGAGTTTACATGTTTGTGAACGAAACCACGATACACGATTATTAAAAAAAAATACATTTATTTCAGACTAAAATAATGTCCATATAATGTAGTAACAAAGGTCTTAAAATCTATGTTTGTACTGTTAGTAACAATTGTCTTAAAAGCCATATTAGTATTTTTGCATTTCTTGGTACCATTCAAATAACTTCAATAAAATGACAATAATAGCAATGTCATAAATAAAATAGAACAAAACACAAACAGAAATAAAAAGCGTCACCTTACATGTAGTTGGACAAGCCTCCCCATTACTGCAGACTCAGGCCTTTCTGATATCATATTTAGGATTCTTTGGGTTTGATTTTATCATCTTTAATGTGTGGGGCAAAGTTAAAAAAAAACATCTGCCCAATGACCTCAGTCCCCTAAAACATCTATCGGGTTCCATAAATTTTTATTATTATTTTTTACTAGGAACACCAACGACTAGAATTTATATTATGCATGTGGGTAATTTTATAAATTTGATTCTGTGCAAATAATTATGTCAATTAGAGGTGTACACAAGTTATACAATTTGAAAATACGTATAAATTATGATTTTGTAAACTAAATTAATATTGGGTAGCTCGCTGTTCGTCCGTCCGGTAACAGTCCGGACCGAGCCCAAGTCGTCAACGCCGCCTACTGTTCCCGTGCGCCTCTAGGAGTTGTCAGCAAACTGTAAGGACCCAGTAGGCTCAAAGCCTACTCTGAGGCCCTGGGGAGGTATGATAATGCTTCCCAGGGCAATGGAAACAAGGCAATGAAAGAACGGGGTAGGTTTTAAGTCAGTAAGAGTCTAACACTATCTCCTGCTCCGCCCAAGGGCGGCGTATATCATTTGATGATTTTACCTACCATAAAAAATACTCTATATAACCTTATATACTTCTTATTCTCTGCGGAAAGAGATACATACAGTTGGAACAGGGTTGCAATGTTTCATTTCCTGTGGGGCTCCCTGGTTCTAGCCGAAGCTCTGTGCGGACCCTAGCTGGTCATCAGCAGGTCGAACATCCGCAACAACTGTCCGAATATCATTGCCGCTCGCACGAACCCTGCTTAATAAGGAGGCCACATTCTTGACAGAAATGGCTGCGAATCTGTCTGTTCGCCACTCCATAAACATACCAGACGTGCTACAAAACCGTAGGATCCACAATAACATCCTAAATACCTATCCTCCTCTCTCCCCTGTCCTCCTATTTCATGTAAAATTTTCCTATATCAATTTAAGTCCGGCAGAATTTATATAGCTGTTGCATTAAATCAATACATGGTATGGTCGGCAGTATAAAATTCATAGGGGAGATATGAATAGGGGGGAAAGCTCGGTTCACACATGGCCGACAGTTTGTTATATTTTGTGCGTCTATTTGGACAAAATAAACATGTTTTTGTCTTTTCTTTCTATATCTTTTTATTTTGAAATGAATGGTCATGGGAGCGCTTACAAATAAACTGTTGATGCTACTTGAAGCTTTTAACTTTTTATATACATATAATATCTTCATTGTTTATGTGTGTCTATTTTTATGCGCATGAGAAAGCATTTTAATCTAATAATACAGTAAACGGATGCATGTCATTTTGCAGGTAATAGCTTCCAGTCTTGGGTAAATATTGATACCACGCAATTTGTATCGGGTATATGGTGCTGCAATTTATTCAACGGTGGTATCGGCCTTTGCTATTATTCACGTCATAAGCCTTTGCATAATTTTCCGATATATTCCCACTAAAATTCACAAAACTAGAACGGCTAATCTATATTTTGTATATAAAAGCGAAATACCACTCACTGATTATTCACGAAATCTCACCTACAAACTTAAAATTTGGCTTAAAATTTGTCCGCTAAGAATGGATTTTATGAAACTCCACCCCAGGGGTAAATCTACTCGTAGTTTCACGCGGGCGAAGTCTCTTCCAGAAGCTAATCTATCTAAATATATATATATATAAAAGGAGAAACTGACTGACTAACATATCAACGCACACCCGAAACTACTGGGACTAGGAACGTGAAATTTTGCACAAGTCTTTCTTTTTAGGGTTCCGTAGTTAACTAGAAACCCTTATAGTTTCACCATGTCTTTCTCTCCGACCGTCCGTGGATAATCTCAGTGACTGTTAGCACTAGAAAACTGAAATTTGGTACTAATATGTATATCAATTACGCCGACAAAGTGGTAAAAGAAAAAGTAAAAAAAAATGGTTTTGTTAGGGTACCCCACGTAAAGTGGGGATTGTTGGATAGGTATTTAAAAATAAAAAGGGTTTTACCAATACCAAAGTAATTTATTGATAATGTTAATATTTTCGGAAATAATCGCTCCAAAAGTAAAAAAAAATGTGTGTGTCCCCTCTAAATTTTGAACCATAAGCTTTGAAAATATTAAAAAAATCTCAAAACTTTATAAAAAACTAGGAAAATTATATTGAGTTTGATGGGTTGAACAATTTTTGAAAAGTTATACAAAATAATTTCTGAACTAAGTTTTTAATTTAACCGTATTTGCAAGCATTTTTTTTAACTTGGTTTACATATTTTATTACCCTGAACGTATCTTCTATCAAATAAAAAACAGAATTATTAAAATCGGTTCACCCAATCCAAAATTACCACCGATAACCCGTCTAGTTTGTAACCCAATTTCCCGAGAGATGGCGCTGTACTTTGAGCTTGTTTAGTTAGTTAGAAATTGGGTGTAATTAAATGACATTGTGGGTAAAATTTAACTTCTTGGGAATATTGTACATATTAATTTGTATGTACGCAGTTACTTGATACGTACAACTACTAGCTAATTACGATTTGAAGTAGGCAAGTCTGTTAGAATACATAGTGGTACGTGTACAGTATATACATATATATACATTATATATACATTATAATTTTGAAACGGGGTTTCAAAATTTTGTATGAACAAAAATAAACAGTTAACGAATTATCGTAAGAAAACTTTACACAGATTTACCTGCGATTACAATACCTACATCCCATTTGCATTGAAATTTAACCACGCAACATATTTTTTACCAATTTTTTAAAATGTTATATTCATTTGGGTATCCATTGACGGAAAAACAATGACGCGATGTTCTATTTATTTTACTGTTAATTCTCGCTAAATACTCTCCAGCGTTTGATGGGCTAATAACAATTCGTACGTGTTATTTGCAAAATTATAGTGTCTCTCCACAAACGCCATTAATCAAGGGTTGAAGTTGAAAATTAAAACTAACATTCAATACGTGAGCCAATACTTTCAAATAATAATTTATTATTATTTCCAGTAGGATTATTTTATTATAAGTAATCACTGTGAAATAATATGTGGTCAATTATTTATTGTTAGCCCGGTTAATATATTATTTAGCAAAACATTTGTGGTATATATTGGAATCAAACTTACTTTTATTAATATCTGTAACAGCACTTACCTATTTATTATATTTTTTTTCAAATTCTTTGACACATTCTAGGAATATCTCCTATATATCATGGGTACGTTCAAAAACATGTAAACTCACATACACAAGACACTCGCAATCGAAACGCCTATCTAAAGGCCATACAAATTTTGTTCCGCGGATTGAACCCCTAGATATGCAGCACAGGAGTCAATCTCTCATCGGCTGCGCCAATCGAGCCATCAATAAAACAAATATCTAAATTCAATTGTTTAGTTGTTGTTTTATTATGTAGTGTTTGTAATAATCCTTTTACCACTCGAGAATAATATAGAGCGAGGGAGGTCGACGAGCCCGGCGCATTCTTGCTGATGACATCTCTGCTACCAGCTTGTCTAGTAATTTGCGCACTAACTCGAAGTTGACTACCCGTTGCCTTTGACAATCTATGCAAGTCTGCTACACAATGTAGATTACCATTTGTACGTTTGCCCGAATATTTACAATTTTTTAATTACATTTTAATTTGTGGAAATAAAGTTATTAAGCGATTTACTCATAATTGCTGTTACTTACTAAAAATAAAATATTCTACAACACAGCAAATCTTCTTTTAAGTGTTAAAACAAATAAGGCAATATCTGTATTTTTTATGCCATGTTGAACATATATATAGAACATTACAGCAACTTTATAAATAATTTAGGTATCCTCAAGGCTAGAGTGAATAGGCTCTTAATAAACTAGTATGCCTCACTATCCACGATTGCGTCACTGCTTACCGGTGGGATCGCAGTCAATTACTAGTTTATATCAATAAAAAAACTATCATAAAATCCTAATATTACAAACTAGTTTTTTTTTTTTTGGACCCGTTAAAACGTTATTGATCATTCTAGAGGACAACTTTCTTTGTCTCTTCTATAGTTTCACCACAGCAATTAAGCTCCAGAGGACGCCGGTGTCCTCTCACATCCACGCCACTATAGGCCTTAATTCCGATGTTTAGAGTCTACTTTTGTATGAACAAGTTTGGTAGTTGTGGATCTACACGTACAAAAGATGCGTCATATTCCATCATGTAACTTTCAATTTCGTTTTGCTGGACAAGGTTCATCGCTAGCTTTTCTTTGTTAACTTGTTCTTAAAATGTTTACTTTTAACGTTGCTTGGCCACGTCAAAAATAGGTTGTCACCGAGGCGTGGCGGGTCAGTCCGCTAGCCCCCACAGTGGCAATTTAGGGTTGAAAGCAACCCTCGACGACTATTGCAAGACTAAGCCCGGCTGACATTATCTCATAAAATTTTATGATAGGTTACGCAAGGTTAGGGTTATCTTTTTCATTCTCATTTTGATTTATGCCAATTTTAGAAGAGAATTATCGTCTTTTGCAGCTTTTAGCTTGAATAAAACGTTTATACTATAAATACCCACGGTAAAGCCAAAGTCAAAGTTTTATTGCTGAACACAAATACCTACATAAAAACATTTTTAGATGTTGTGTGTATGCGAAGTTCATTGTATATGTAAAGACTTTTTGGTCGGTATCAAATTTAGAATTTATAAAATTCTTTTATACTACGACTGGCCAGTTGATCCAGTAGTTAGTGGCCCTAACTGCAATGCCGGAAGTCTTGGGTTCGATACCTCCCCCAAGACAAATGTTTGTGTCAAGATCATGATCATTTGTTCTGTATCTGGGTGTAATTTATCAATAATATGTATATTGTATGTATTTAAAAATATTTAAGTATGTTTGTCAGTTGTCTAGTACTCATACCACAAGCTCTGCTTAGTTCGGGACTGGATGGCGTTGTGTTCAAGTGGTAGAATATTATTATTAAACACAAAATTAAGCACATCAATTTTACATTTCAATATCCACGAAGAGTCTTTGCGAATAATTAAAAGAACCGTCACAAAATACCGCCAAAAGCATCAAACTTGGCCTTGTCAAACATTGATACTACTTATTGACTGTGCCAATATTGAATTTGTACTTAGAACAAGCCCATTTCGTGAAATTACACGGATGAAAGCGTAACTTATGTGATCTGATACAAGAGGGAGCTTGGATTGTTATGAGACGCGCATTACATTTACTAAAAATATTCTTTTCCATATGTACCTACAGCTAGGTACATATCGACGTCCCCGGGCAATAAGTCGGTAATCGCAAAAGGGTTTTTTTTTTCGGCCCAAACATGAACCTTGGTACAAATTACTATCCTTCCAATAATTTGTATTTTTAGCAGTATTTAAAAAATCCTCTAATATTAGATAGATTAAGAAATAAAAGAATATGAAAAAACACTACCTCGCAACGTAACTGCGTTCAAAGAAACGTTCATGGCGGCATTGACGGCTGTTAAGTGTCAAACTGTTCCATCTGTTATAAAATAATATCAATTAAAATGGAAAACACTGTCGACCGTGGAGCCCTGTCTTTTGGCTAGTAAATAACCAAAACCAATTTTAGATAACCAAACGCAAAATATAATATGAAATAAAAGTATTTTTTAAACTCTTGATCCCATATTTATTCGCAAAAAATGCGTTCAAAAAAAAAACTTATCTCTAATAAATAAACAAATTCTAAACAGTACATTTTTAGGTTTTATCACGTTTATAAAATGAACTAACGAAACGCAACATCGGAAAAGTAAATCATGAGATTGCCAGATAGAAATTCTTGGGTTGCAAGTTTTAGTATCTTTGATCGACAATTTCAGGTGGTACAAATGCGCAAATAAAATTAAATGTATTTTTTTCAAAATCTGCGATTTTTTTCCTATAATTTCGTACTTTTGTTCTTAAGGTACACTGTTGGGCCACAGTTGTAGGGAAAAAAAACATCTTCTATAGTTATTCGTTTACCGACTTATAGCCCGGGGACGTCGATATTGTCTTTTTTTTTATTTTTATTTTAAAACTTTTGAGTAACATGGTGCGTGCAGGATATATTTAGGGTCATCGGGTTATCATAATTTTAATGACAGGTTCCGCGTCACCGGGTTTTTTTTAGGGGAGAGAAGATATCATCAAATAAATTCTCCCACACTGGGTGGACAGTGAGGGGGTGTCTGACTTTTACTGACTAAAGCCCCTATTTCTTCAGTTGCACGCGTTGCTTTAGGGTCACGGTGAGTCCTTCGAACCATGCAGCATCGGCCCTAGAGAGCCTTCTTAATAGGGCTTTTTTTTTTTTTTTTTGGTGGTGGGTAAAATCATCCAATGACATCTCCCGCCCTTGGGCGGAGCGGGAGATAGTGTCAGACTCTTACTGACTAAAAACCCACCCCGTTCCTTCGTGGCCTTAGATACCAGGGCCGGGCTTTCCTTTCGGAAGCAAACCCTTGGCCCCAGTAGGCTTCGACCCTGCCTGCCTGCAGCTAGCAGGCTGGGTCTCTACGGTTTGCTGACAACTCCTTGAGGCGCGCGGGAACAGTGCGCGCCGTTGACGACCTGGGCTTGGTCCGGATGTTTACCGGACGGTCGGACAGCGAGCTACCCATAGCTCGCCGTCCGCAAGCCCGCGTCTACGTTGGCTGGAAATCAGGAATCGGAATCCCCGCGGCGGCTGGGCCTTGTGGGCCGTTGCCTCTCGCGTGCGGCCTCCTCCTTTGCTAGCATTACTGCTTCGCAGAAGGAGACGACCGCCTGCCGTCCCTCCTCGCTTCGGACCATGGCCCGTACCAGGGCCTGGCGCGAGAGATCGCCGCTGCCGATCGCACTCACGAGAACACGGCGATGCTCTGCCCAAGCGGGGCACACTTCGACCGTGTGCTCCACCGTGTCCTCCGGGCAGTCCACGCAGTGGTGGCACCCGGGCGTCGGTTCCGCACGAATCCGGAACAGGAACCTCCCGAACTTACCGTGTCCGGTGAGAACCTGGGTCATGCGGAAGGTTAGGACGCCGTGAGGTCTTTCCAGCCACGCCTCAAAGAGGGGCCTTACCGCCATAATTAAGGCGTGCCCATTCTTAATAGGGCTGGCTTCTTTTTGAGGTACTCGCAGAACGAAACGCGCCGTCTGGGACTGGTTAGACGACAAGCTCGCCAACCACATGCCTTCACCTACGGTGATCGGGACCTTACGTTTACGTCGCTTCGGACGCCGCTTAAGGTGGCTGAGGCGTGAGGTCTGACTTCGTGCTTTGCACTGTCTCGTCAGTTGCATTACAGCTTCGCAGAAGGAAGTGGCTGCTTCCCATACTCTCGTGCTTTGAACGCGAGTGCTTCCGCATCTTCGGCTTGCGCGTAGGTATTATCGACATCTTTACTGGATACCTATTGTAAAACGGGGTGAATAGGAACACAGGGGTAAATTAAAACAAAACTTTGATTCAATTTACCCCTGTGTTTTGTAAATTTGAAAGTCCTATCACCTGAAAAAACCTGTCGAAGTGTTGTTTCTATTCTCCCTGGCGTTTCTCTTTACCCCGTTTGTCTGTACTGACGTCTCTAAGCACGCAGCCTAAAAATTACAGAAAAATGGAGAGTTACGAAACAAATCCTGATCATTCATCCCATGACAAAGTTGTATTAAATTTGTTTTGAAGAGATTTTGCCGGATCATCCGAACATAATGTCTGTTATACTTTAAGTTTAATCTCCCCCGTTTATAATAATGACGTTAAGGATCGTATACACTGGGGCCATTAGACGTATTTATGGGAGTAAGTAATTAAATACAATATCAGTCCCCCTCGAACAACTGATAAAAGATGAAAAATGTGATAAGGTCACGAACAATGCAAGTCTTGATATGAATGCGTCATAAGTCTACTTATAAGGGTGTAACGTTTGAGGTGCCACAGGTAAGGCAAGTGACCAGTGGCGTAACTATAGAGTGGCAAGGCAGGCGAAATACCACGGGCCCCCGGGCCTGGTGGAGCCCCCGGTCCAAGATGTTTTGAGCTCAAAAGTAAATATAAATATTCAAGTTTTTTTTTATTTATATAAACTAGTACTAGTCTACTAGTCTCTAGCCTTGAAGACACCTAAACTATTAAGATTTATTAAAAGCATTTATAAGAAAAAGATCAATATCCCGTGGTATTTTGTCAGCCTTACCACCTTATAGATATGCTGCTATATTAAAAACCTGCCGCGTTATTAATAATTAAGAAAATTTTAGGTATAATTTCAGTGATGGGTCCAAAGTAAATTACAAAGTTGACGATTTTCCTGGGGCCCCATCCAATGATTTTGCCAAGGGCCTCAGATGGTATAGTTACGCCATTGCAAGTGACAGTACGTACACACAATTGTTATTACTAGTATGTCTACAACGCGTTTCAAAGAAGAATAGGATCGATTTTGCGCCATGCTCTGACGTCATAGCTGTCAAATCGAAGACATTCGGTTGGGTTTTTTAGAATACTTGAACTTTTATTAATGAACTAAAACAGGAATCTGATTAAAATTCCTGTTTATCAGTTTTGCTCATCTCTGCGGCAATGTGTGAGTGTCAGAGTGCAAATGAAAGAAGGCGAATTGATGCTAACAATAAAAAAAAAAAGATTTTCTATTTTTCTGATGGTCATCTATTCTCGAAATGATCTAAGGTAGCTTTGAAGTTAAATATAGGTATTTATAGTTTCGCCTATCAGTAGCATTCTATTGATGAAAGCATTTTTAAGATCAATTCAGTTGTTTTTGAGTTTATTAATTGCAATCAAAAATATAAATATACAAAAACACAAATCTTTCCTATTTTTAATATTACTGTAGATTTTAAATTCACACAAAATCTTGTCTTTTCAATAAAGGGTGAACTGAACAGAAAATATGATTCCATTCATCTCTGCAGCTGCATGATTTATAGGAAATGCGAGTTTATTATCTTCGGCGCACCTATACCTTTTTTGCTCGTATTTTTATGACTCGTCTCTCTGAGGAGCATTCGCTTCGCATGAATAGTGAAAGTCTTTTTTCACGACTCTCCTGAACAAATATACTAAGCTGAAGTCGATATGAAAAGTCTGAGTTATTATTTTGTAACCCCTAATGGAACTTACATGGAATTGAAACAGTTGGTAAAATAAAAAAAAGATAATAAAAATAAAAGTGCATAAACAACTGTGGTGCAGTGCCCAAAACACAAAGGTTGTTTGTCCACTTTTATTTTTAATTATCAAAACCAGAATAAAATTAGACGTTTGGATAAAACGGTGTACAAACTATGTAAAAAAAAACTTATTCCAATTCCAATGGCCCTGTATAATGTTTGTGTGATGAGCACGATCAATTGTTGTGCCTGGGTGTAATTTATCTATAGTATTTAAAAATATATAAGTATGTTTATCACTTATCTAGTAAACATATACTCCGTTACATTTTGGTCGTTTTAATCCCGTGGTGGGTCGATTCGGTACAAGAAACACTATCGATTTGTAAAGATAAAATAAAAAAATAAAGTACTTTTTTTCTACAACTCGAGTTAATATACGCATGTACGAAATTAATTTCTTTAAGTAAACGAGTCAATGACCTTGTAGGTAGCTGTCGGTCATTGCGTAATAACTACTTACAGTTCATTGGCCTCGCTCAGCTGATGTTTACTTATAGAAATTAATTTCGTTCATGCGTGAATTAATTCGAGTTTGACAAAAAAGTGCTTTATTTTTCATTTTTAGCTTTACATTCATTTCATTTGTACCGAATTGACCTTCCGCGGGATTAAAACGACCAAAATTGAACGGTGTATAAGTGTGTTTATCACTTGTCATTGGACTAAATTCTGCTTAGTTTGGGACTTGATAACGTTGTGTGAAAGTTGTGAAATATTATTAGTCTTTTCCATCCTAGTAATCCTACCGGTGACATACGGATATTCAGTTCCTTTTGAGAGAGGCTTTAAGTACGGAATGAATTTAGTAGGTAGTGGATATATTATAACGTTATCAAAGTAAATAACGTATATGAAAATGTATATACTTGTGTGTATACTTCGATTAAATAATATTACCTATCGATATCCCTCCATGCCTCTGAAAGCACGTTAAGCCTTTCCTCTCGGTTGTCATTCGTTTGTCAATTTTTGACCGTCGTTAAGCTTACTCAGAATTCCTTTGTACATTTTACAATCACTGAATTCAGCTTTAGCTGGAATGGAAACCGATACCAATATTAGTTGGCAAAAAACTAGATATCAATTATTATTGATAGGCTCGGGCCTGACCACTATCACACCTGATGGTTAGCGATTAAGTAATCGACGATGGAGTACGCATGCCTAGAAGAAACCCCTACACTCTTGACATATAGTCCCCTTGGTTGTAGCTATTAGGAAACAAAAATTCCGATTGAAACTCTCGTAGTTGTAGAAAGAATGTGTTTCCAAAACGTCCAATGTATTTTCCCGCTCAAGGGCGATGCGGAGGGTGGCAGATTTTTATTGAATAAAACCACGCCTATGTTCTTTCATTGCGTTCCAGGACACCGGGCTTCCTTTTCTGAAGTCAGCTCATGGTCTCAGTAGGCTTTGGCCCTGCTAATCCCCTCCATTTTTGCTGACATCTTTTTGAGGTGCTCATAGGACACTGCGCGCCGTCGACGACTCGGGCTCGGTTCAGATGCTTTTTATAATCTATGGGGTGAAATGTCAGCCATGTACCGGTGGCGTGTCAACAGACGACAACGGATGAAAATATTCACGAACTTTTCTTAACATTTTCAATGGTCAGAAAGAAAGAAAGAAATAAAAATATTTTATTGGGCATAGAAACACACAATGCTGAAACTACAGACACATAAAATAAATTATTTAGCTCAACTTTTTACAACAGGTCCATTCTTTAGAAATATCTAAACAAAAAGGCACTTTTACTCTAAATAAAACATACAAAGTTCCTCAACTTTTAATAAGCAAAGTTACAATTTGAATTTTACAAAATACTGTAAAATTTTACTTACGTCGAACATTTCCGTCCACCCTTGCTATCATTCTGGCTGCTGCGCATTTTATTTCATTCAATTATGAACAGATGTAAATCTACCTAAGCTTTAGTGATAATTTTGAGCGTTACGTGTGCAAACACAGGGAAATGAAACAATGATAACAATTTCGATAGAAATACGTAAATCCCGCTTCGGGTACCTCGGCTTTTAATTATTGCAACAATCAAGAACGGCCGTCTGCAACTGTCTGATTTTCAATTAGTGCTATCGCGGCCATCATTTTAACTTTATTAAATATTTACAAAATCTGGACGGACCTATAAAACTGTTAATTATTTTAATGGATTTAAATGAAGCGATCAACAATTTGTCACGGGCAGACGCCAAATAATTCCAATGTTTCCATGAAGAGAAATATTTTCAGTATTTGTCTATAATAGGAGTGATGAAAGCTCAATTTATCGACGATTGACTGATAACTGTGATACTACGAAACTATCAATTGAAATTAATACATATTCATAATTAATGTTCAGCCGATTTACTGTTAGCTTTGACTAATTAATCTTTGAAGTTCGAAAATCATAACCGAAATAAATAATGCAGAAACTCACACGGAACATCTCCTCTCATATTTAGTGTTATTGGAAACCATTTAGTCGATCTAGTTAAGATTCCTTATGTGTTTCCCTTAGCATCAGTAAAGGATAAAATATGGAAACGTATAATATTTTCACAGACGCATTTCCAGTATTGCGCTATATTTTCCGGCTTTTTACGGCCTCTACGTTCGTTTGCCAACGCCAATTTGAATTTATGTTTGTATTATAGTCTATGAAATATTAGAAGGGCCGTATACAATTTGACAGAGAGGCCTGTATCTTCTCATATCTTCTTACATATAAAAAAGAATAGCTGTTCGTTAGTCTCGCTAAAACTCGAAAACCGACGGACCGATTTGGCTAATTTTGGTCTTGAAATATTCATGATAGTCTAGGGAAGGTTTAAACGGTGAGAAAATATCACAATATTCATAGACCATTAGGCGAAGTTTGCCGGGTCAGCTAGTTTGATATAAATTATTAATGTAGGGCAAGGTCAACTTCATAATAGATTCATTGGTTACTAAAGCAAATCTACAGATGTGCTTTTTTAGTATCTAACAAAGAGTTTTTCAGTTTTCACCGAGCAAACGATCGTCAATTCCCGCCGCGTACCAAACGTTTCTATACTTTCAACGCTGCATTCAGTAAACTTTTCATTTAAAATCAATTTCCTTTAAAGTGAAGATGTGGAAAAGTGTCATGAAAATCCAATAGGATTACAATATTTCCTGTTCGCCTCAGTGCAAAGAGAAGGATATCGGCTGTAATCCCAAATATTGAATGGATAAGCTTGTGGCGCGATACACACTGGTAAGCAGCGATTTTTTTTGCGGCAGGCTCGGCCCTCTTCTACCATCCGATACGAATACTTAAACATGTGATTGTAGTCATGATAACAAACAACTTTTACTATGGGAGCAAACCTGAAATCGCGAAAAAATCTGCTGGCCAGTACATTTATGTTCGCCAGTCAAAATGCTGTTTGTTTTTGCGAAAACAAGTTTGGTCCCATAGTAAAAGTTGTTTTGGTATCATGACTACAATCACGTGTTCAAGTATCGGTCACTACGTAATTACCAGTCCCCCTATATAAATTGAATTAAAATGGCGAAAAAAAAATAAAAAATAATAATAATAAAAGTTTATTGACATAAAATTTTTACATAAATATGAATCCCCTGGTCCATAAACTAGTGTTAACTGTATCATAAGGACCAGTGTCTTCGCCAATTTTCGTAATGCAGTATTGATATGTCAAGCGATCGACCTTAAATGTGCAGTAACATTTTCGGATCTCAATCGAAGTGTAGCGCAGCAGAGGTACGCGCAGATCTCTGCTGCGCTATCATTGGAACCATTGCAACGACGGCCATTTTAGTTCAACTTATTTGCCGCGTACTAAAGTATAGTAAGGGATTATGGATGAGCCAATATAAATCTTTATCTGAGTGGATACTTACGTATCTGGAGTCTGAATTATAACCACCAGGCCATTTAAAAGATAAACATTATTTATGGGTAAACATGTATACATTTACAAATGACAATATGTTTCAATTAATGAAGTACTTAGATGTGTCATCATCATTTCAGCCGAAAGACTTCCACTGTTAGACATATGCCTCCCCCAAGTGTCACCACAATGAACGGTCCTGTGCGTCTCGCATTCATCGGATTCCCGTAACCCTTACCAGGTCATCATTCCATCTTGTAGGAGGCTTTCCAACGCTACGTCTTCCGGCTATTGCTACACTACCACTACCAACGAATACTAATGTACGAGTAACTAGTTGAATAAATAAAATAAATAATTAATAACTTTTATCTATGCGTTAGATAGCTTCTATTTAGCTGAATTTAACCTTTTTGACGCAGCCATGAGGCACACACAATTTTATAGTTGGTTTTGTTTGTTTTTTATTGTCACTGTTTTAATTTGAGTATGTTGACCGTCGCTAAATACTTAAATATGATTCTTTCTTTCAATTCTATCCATGTTTACAGGCTTCGCAACAAGCCCCCACAGCCAAGTTACGATCGTTTCGTCAAAGTCGAACGCTTGGCCCACACCTCCGATTCCTTTGTTCTGACCACGTGACCGGGCGTAGAGATGACGTCAGAACAGGAATCGGAGACGTGTCCAACTTAAAGCGTTCGACATTAATGAAACGATTGTAACTTGGCTAGGAAGGCAGCAGAGGCAAGGACTTTATTTACAAAACAGACTTCCCTTGGGATAGTTTCCTATTTTCAGGTGGGCGAAGCCGCTTGCAAAAACTAGTTTTACAAAATTTTAGAGTTGCTAGCAAAAGTTTTTATATTTCACCCACCGATTGTCAATTACTTAAAAGTCATCCGTTATGTTTCCGAGATCGCCAGAAACATCATTAAAGTATCTCCTAACCCTTGTAGGTCCAGTCCGCTTTCCTGTTTATTAGCCTCCGAACGGCCAGACCTTCCTCGAAGTGCTAGCAGAAGGGACCTGATTTATTGTCAGGTGAAGGCAGATAGAAAATGATTGGGTTTGCGATTACAAAAGTGCTTCTATCTAACTACAAATGAAACAACGTGGGAACTAGGTACTTCTAAAAACGCCCTTGGTTGCCTGATTTAGTAAATAACGGGTTTAAATATATAAAAATATTTAATTTCAATCGAAGACTATATCTTAGAAACGGATTCAGTATTTAATTGGAACACGAAAGCTTATTCGGAAACGTAATCAAAATTATTTCTCTTAGCCTCTAAACTAAATCCTTAATAAAGGGGGTTTCTGGCATTCAGGCAGGCAGACATTCTGACATTGATGAGCTGATTATTATCAGTCTATCTACCTAAAAACCGAAAAAACAAAAATATTTTTTTGTACTCATGATGGACGCGAATGGTACGATAAGGATTAAAATAAAATAAAAAGTTTATTTGGCAAACAAACACACACATGAAGAAAGAAATAGGTATATTAAAACTTAAATTAAAAAAACAACACAATATTTTTTTTTTTATGGTAGGTAAAATTATCCAATGGGAGTGACTAAAGTGCTTCATTCTACTTTTCGAAGGAATGTAGGTACATGGTGCAAATCAAATATTTGCATTTTCTTTTTAGAAATAACAAAAACACTAATATCAAACTCATTTGTTACACTTTAAGTTACTCATTGCTACGAAGGGTAAACGTAAAAAATGTAGGAACACCGTAAAATATAGCTACCATTCTCTTCGTTTGGGGAAATGCCCGGAAAATATCTTATCATTTCGGTTGACATTAATATTTGGTACCCCAGAATAAATACGGTATATTAAACCGTTGTGTATGATGATACTTATTACTTAATATAAGCTTGGATACTTTGTTTTCCAAAGGGAATGTTCTTTTTGGTGAAAAATGGGGGGCCGGGAAGGAAGGAGTGTCAGACTTTTACTGTCTAAAAACCTCCTGAGTTCCTATAGTTGGACAAGGTCGTACCGCAAAAAGTGGATTTTTGCAGAAGCGCTTTCGTAACTCTTTTTAATAATAATAACTGTTCTGTTAATATGTAAAAACTCTTTTAATTAGTGACCGATACTTAAACACGTGATTGTAGTCATTATAAAAATACAACTTTTATTATGGGAACAAAACTGAAATCGCGAAAAAAATCAGCCAAGTTCAGTACATTTTGATCAGTTAGGCGAACATAAATAATAATAATAAAAATAAAATCCTTTATTCGTAGTTTAGTCAATTTTACAACAATAAATACTTCTGCCAAACTGCATCGCAATTTGCTGGCAGACGTAGTTCCAGTGTTTAACAGTTAAAATTTACTAAACAGTATTTTGTGGTTTGATGGTATCATCACATTGATTTGGTATCACTATGAGCAGTGATGACACAGCAGTACCTATTATCGTTTAAAACAACGGCCTACACAAACTGTGATCATAGATTCCCCGCGCAGATTGCCTTCCGGTTGAGGTACGACAGTTAATATAGCTGTGGTAGCCGCAGACATCGAGCAGCTTCCGCTCTCCGTTTATCATACATAACTACTAGCACAGCAGGGCATAATGCGAATCCGAACCGGCACGATTGCAACGAGCCCTCGAACTCAAGCACTATTATCTACACAAGTATCTTGTCGTATTAATAACTTTAAATGTCGTAACAGTAGCTTTTGACGGCAGCTTTTCTCTCATTATTAACATCAATGTTTTAATATTTCTGACTTATATTATGACCCCGATTTAGAGGCGATTCCGCGCAACATAAAAGAGAGATTTAATTTGAGATTTGCATGTTACGACTTATTCTTGATTAAAAATATAAGAATCGTCTCGGTTAGGGCAGGTACTGTCGCCACTTTACATATCAGATGCGGCTCACTGTTGTATTTTACATACGTGAGCATAAGGTATGCATGTAATGTCGTCCTCGGGTTTTAGAAGGTACCAAAATATTTGTACGTGTATGCATATACAATGACAAGATTTCAGAGCGAAAATTTAGTATGAAACCACTTTTGCAAAGACCCTCAGCTTCATAAAACAGTCAATGTTATCATCATTTTATTCGAAAGACGTCCACTGCTAACAGTAGACGTCTTTCTATATCTAAGATATAGGCTCCCCCAATTGCCGCCATAATGACCGGTCCTGGGCGTCTCGCAACTCTTACCAGGTTATCGAAGCAACAGCAACTGAGGGCCCAGCTGAACGCGTGCCAGAGGGTCATGGCAATACGCATGATGCGAGGGTACCGAACTATTTCCCGCGAGGCGGCGACCCTCCTTGCTGGTCTACAAGACATTTCAATGCAACTGATAGTGGCCATGGGATCTGGAGGCAAAAGTCCTTGCACACATGCACGATAAGCGCATGGAGTTGCAACGCCGGGGCGAAATTCCGCTGCCGTGACATGTCGAGGCATGGCGAACAGCAACGAAGGAACGGGGTGGGGTTTTAGTCAGTAAGAGTCTGACACTATCTCCCGCTCCGCCCAAGGGCTCCCGGGAGGTGTTTGAATGATTTTACCCACCACAAAAAAAACCCAGGTTATCAAACCACCTTGTGGGAGACCTTCCAACGCTACATCTTCCGGTACGTGGTCGCTACTCCAGAAATTTCCGTCCCCGTCGATCATAACATTACAAATGTGCCAGGCCTACTGCCATTTAGGTTAGGCGATTGTTCGGGCAATGTCGGTAACCTTGGTTCTCTAGTGAATATCTTCACGGATGTGATCACACAAAGAAAGTCCGAGCCATGTTAACCAAAGTTCAATAAAACAAATTAGAAATACATTGACCTTACGTCTATTTATATATCTTATCGCAAAAAGTCCAAATCGTTTCAGTAATTATCTTTTGGGCTGTGACCTACATAAAAGCGCCTCAGTCATTAGGGCGACGGCGTGTGCTTAGTTTTATTTAATATAGAATGGTCGAACCTCAAGGTTACAAATTTCAGTTTTGTAGGCACAAGTAACAATTACTTTTCATTCAGTTCTTAAAATAAACTGAAAATGTATTGAAATCTGTTTATCAAAGTAAAAGAGCTTAACAAAGTAAACTGGGCAACAACAAATCTATCCATTTATTTTTCTACATATTTTGCTCTTTATCCTTTTTTGTTTTTTGTTTGTTTTTTGAATTTTTTTTTACACGTGTTGACATCTTTTTTTCAAATCTATTTGCACAGGTATATACGAAGAGATTTCTTTAAAAAAAAAACATCACCTTTGTGTTTCTGTTTCCTTCTTATCTTTGTTCTATGTGTAGGTGTACATTAATTGTGAAATAAAAAACAGTCCAGCACAGAGTATTTGCGGATGTCGAGCAATGGATACCTCGCTGTCCGACCGTGACACTATCTGTCGCTCCACCCAAGGGCGCGAAATATAATTGGCTGATTTTTACTCACCAAAAAAGCACATAGTATCTACCTTTCCAAGCAGTTAGCTTTCAGCTGTAAAAACTTAGCAAACAACCCAACTGCTATTTCAACATAAGTGTATCTATATTTCTATGATTGTTAGCTTTCAAAACATATTCAATAATATCAAAGCTAACCTTGTTTAAAGTTCACTACATAGTCGTTTTGATTAGCATGTTGCCGAGGAATGGTGTAATTTCACTGCTACGCGAATACACTCGCGGCGAATTAGGCTAAAACAACTTAGTCTAAGTTAATCTAGGGCACCTCTACACCGGTCAGCGATCCTAATGTTTTCAAATGGCTAAACATATCTGCATTCAGTGTTTAGGTACTAATTAGAGAATCCAATCTCGCATCAAAATCGCAATCCCGCAAACGTTTTATTGTAAGTGGGATGCTCAAAAGTAGCCCGCGTAATTAAAGTCTTAAGTTTTGGGTCACAGTTGCAATCTGAACAGTAAAATGCAAAAAAATAAGACCATTTGAATTAAGAAGAGGTAATATAAACAATCAGGAACGATAAAGCAATAGTACATTGTTACCCTAGGGATGAAAGTAACTAAATAAGTATTTAAGCCGAGGTAAACACAGTGCTTTTCATTACGAATAAAAGGAAAATAAAAACAAAAACCTAAGTCGTCGTCAAAGGTCGTCGTATGATTTTAGGTATGTTTCTTTTGATTTAGGCCGTAAAAGGTTTCCGATACCGCTTTAGCCTCTTTTCTTAAGAATCAGGCGTTGAATCCTTAAACTTATCACAACTTGAACTTACGAAATTTCTTATAGCAGAGAGTAAACTATAAACAAAACTCGAAAATACCAATAAAGATCGGATCGCCATTTTCCCACCTATTTTGTTTTTTATTCGGCTATTCAGCCATCATTTTTCGTTTTTTTTTTTCAGTGAAAAAATGGTAAATATTTTTCTCAAATCTACGAGTATAAAGAAATAATTGAAAGTAAATCATAATTAAGTCATTTACAAAAAAATGTCATTATCTTTATCTTATTTCAATTGTACATCGTATTGAAATTGAGTTCCATGTTCTAACTTTCTATACAGCCGTATAGAAAGTTAGAACATGGTTCAATAGAAATATGAAAATAGAACTAGTTTTTTTTTAAATAATTTGACAACTGTCAGTTGAAAGTGATTCTTCCTAGGGATGAAAAGTATTACTTTCAACCCGCTCCTCAGGCAACTTCGGACCTACTTTCGGAGCATGAGTAATGAAAAATTTTTAACTTTTCATCTTTCAGATTATACTGACATTAATTACGTTTTTTTCCACTTCCGATTTAGGACTCGCACAAAACAAAATAGAAATTCAATTATTTTTTAGCTTTACGTAACATACAAGATTAAAAAAAAAAAAAAACATTTTCCATAGGTACTAATTCTCCAGAAAGTCATGAGTTCCATGGAAAGTTGTTAAATGACTTATTAATTCGGCTGTACTGGGTCTAGTAAATAGGTAATCAAAACGACGCGTCGTCTAAATCTAATGTTAGAAAAAAAAACAATCCCGCAAACGTGCGGGATCCAGAATTTGGATTCTCTAGTACTGATCATTTGTTACACATAAAATCACAAATAACTGACGACTGACTGACTGTCGTAGCCCGCCTACCCGGCAATATGCCTGTTACGAAAACTGATCTACTTACCAAAACTCAACGTCAAATGCTCAACGTAATTACGTATCCGCAAAACGCAAACAGCAACGTTTTGCGTCCCGATCACCGAAATGGTACAACGATCTAACTTATAACGAATCGATCACTTGATTTGCTTATCAGAGATAGGGTTTCGACAGCGTGAATTCCATAAAAGTAATGTCAACACAAATTGGAAGCTAATCTGTTGACTAATATCGGTTATTGAGTTCGACTTTTAAAGAAAAGTAATTCGACTTAAAATAGTAACAAGTGTGTGTTTATCTTTTTTAACCCAAATGTTAATTGGTAGAGAATGTCTTGTTGCATTAAGTCCGCCTATGTACCACATGAACCACTGAACATGAAGTTTAAATAAATAAATAAATAACATCCATATAGGTAAGTGCTTTATTATCTTTGTTTAAACTGAATTTGTTAGTAACAAGAGAATTCTAGATAGGAAATACCACCTCGGTACTAAGTAAGCAACGTCTCCTTGAGAGTTCTGCGCAGTATTGAAGTGTACAACTGCCATTGACCGAGTAGGTACCACTCAATACTCATTCACCTCTTGGCTCAAGTACCTTGGAATGTGTAGAGTCTGCAAACAAGTGACGAGCACCCAACGTATTAGTTGTTACTTACTGTGCTAACTGTACTAGGGCTGTGCTTTTACCGAATACCAAAAGTAAATGGGTAGAAGCAGCCTGCGCCTGGTGTCGAGTATCATTACCGGACACTTATCTTTAAACGTGCACATCTTCCTTGAAGTACGGGTGTCACCGAAATATGTAGACAAACCCTGAACTCATCAAATTCACTCATAGATGTGCTAAAATGGGTAACTCGTCGTCCGGCCGTCCGGCAACCATCCGGACCGAGCTCAGGAGTGTTTTAGTCAGTCTGACACGCCCTCTCGTTCCGTCCTAAAGCGGAGTCATAGTAATTTACCACCTAAAAAAAAGGGGGGCTGAATAAACTGGGAGGCCAAATCTACTTCTGGAGAAAGCTGCAGTTATACTTTCGTGGTTTTGTTGGCTGTATATAACAAAGATCACTACAAACCTCCTAGGTAGAATAGTCCATCAAGGACTGAGTGCAGAAATCTGCCCCCAAAAAAGATTAAAAGAAGAAGTCATCATCATTTGCCGTTTTAATAACTATCGGTGTCGATTTTCTCCTGACCGGTTCTGTAAAGGCCTATTACACTTAGGGAGCCTGCCTAACTGATCTCGGTAGACCAGTTTCTGGATAGCATTGTACCATTTGGCAAAATTGCTTGAATTTTGGGTTTCTGCCTACTTGTTGCAACTGTCAAAGATATCTGAATGCCAGCCAGAACCAACCGCTTTACGTACATTTGAGAAACGGCTGGTCTAGGTATGCGTTCCATACCCACTGATGAACGGACTGACGGAAACTCTTAAGCAGGAACTACATTAGACCGACGGACACGTGGGCCACGCCTAATTTATACGTTGAGTACGTCGCTTGGCGTGGATCTAATGTAACTCTGCAAATCTAATTGCCATATTAAATGTATGGAAACTACGCGCCCATATGGGCTCACATGGCCCACGTGGGCTCAATACAGCTCTACCTTTAACGTTAAATTCGACCAATGCGGCTGATATTATTTCAGCAAGAGCTGTTTGGAAGTGGAAAAAAGAAAAAAAAACGGGTAAAACTAAAATTACATTCCATAATAAAAACAATGACGCAGCCACCACGTTAATAGCTATACTTAATCACCAAAGAATTCTCATTAAAAAGTTTTTATTCGCGTTTATAAACCTGCGCTTTTTATTTCAAAGGCAATAATTTTAAATAATGTGAAGTGATTTGAAATATAGCAAAATTGTATACTTGGATAATAAATAAATTATTATTTACTAGCTGTCCCGACAGAAATAGCAATGAACTGTCTAACGCGTGAATCGTCAAGCGCTCAAAGGTTAAATAAATAGTTGTTTTATTTTTATTTTTTTCCCTTTTTACAAGCTTTCTATTTACTTGCACTGTATGTAACTATGTCTCAGTAAGAGTGCACTTTTTCATTTTAAAATAAAACAAGTATTTTATGACAGAGTTGTGATATTTTTATTGTATTGTAAAGAAGACATGTTCCCATTAAGTATGGAATAAAATATCCGGCAAATGACCCCCACGGCTCCGATGACAGGCCATTACTCTTTTCATGACTTTTGTACAGAATGTGGACAGCCACATTCTGTGCAAGAGTCATGGTTGAGATACAGATCTCACCGATGATGCGTTGGATTGTCCAGATTCATGCCGTCCAGTTGAGGCCCCAAGAAGTCCGTTATCATATTCCTGTAACGAATGCCGTTCACAGTCACTGCAATTTCGACCTCATTTTCAAAAAAGTAAGGTCCAATCACGCCGTCTGATCACAATCCGCACCAGACAGTTACTAGTTGTGGTTGCATTTGTTTCTCATTGATTTTCATGAGGATTTTCTGAGTCCCAAATTCGACAATTTTGTGTATTCACGAAGCCATTCATATGGCAATGCGCTTCATCGGAGAAAATGACTTTTTCAGAAAAATTGGCATCGACTTCACTTTCACAGTCGGGACCCATTCTAGAAAGTCAGACGTCTAGTCAGTAGATTGGAGTAATCTGCAATGTAATATAGGTATGTGCTCTCAATTCACTAAGCCTCCATTTCTAGAATGGGTCCCAGCTGCTACAATTTACCTTGTGTTTAAAATATTATATAGCTAAGTGCAATCGGGTACAACGACTTTCTTGTTTTAGAGCTTTTTCATGAATACTCAGAAAAGCAGTCGGGTTTTTTAGTTTTTAAAATTACTTGTAATGAGTTTTCACAATTATAACGCGTTGTTCTTTCGAAAAGCTCTCCATTTTTAATAATCGGAATAAACAGAGATGATAGCTGTCAAATTTCAGAGTTGCCACTTGCAAGACAATTTTAAAAAATGCACTCTTACTGAGACACCCTATATGTTCGGCTCAAATCTTGCAACTCAATTTTGAAGCAGATATCTTCAACCGATTGCGCTGAAATTTTACATATATATGTAAATCGGGTGACAATGCAAGATTATGATGACAAAAAGAATCTGCTGGTCAGTACATTTGCTTTCGCCTAACTGGTCAAAATGTATTGAATTTGGCTGATTTTTTTCGCGATTTCAGGTTTGGTTCCATCGCAAAAGTTGTTTGTTATCATAATTATAATCATGTGTTTAAGTATTGTTCACTAATTACCAGTCACCCTATAAAATAAAATATGGCGGAGCATCCCACAATTTGAACTAGTTATTTTAAATACACTCCTACAAAATAGGTACTAATTGCAGAAAATACAAAATAGGTACTAATAGGCTTGCAGAGAGTAACTTGTAAAAATAAAAATAAAGTGACATTACTCTAAATGCGATATTTTCCTTCTTCTCAGTCATACACTCTTGGTGGAGTGGTCGTGGTCATGGATCGTCTGGTAGGTTGGTTGCGGCTTTTGCGAGACTTCTCCATCTCTCTTTGTTCATGGCACTTCGTGAACATTCAATGAGGAAACACTTCGAAGATGATTTAGTGAGGTCTGTCCATCTGGTAGGCGATTAGCCGCGAGAACGTAGGCCTTCTACTCTTCCCTGTGCCACTAAACGTTCCAAAGGGCTTTCATTGCGTATGATATGTCCAAACATCTTAAAATTCGCTGTTGCATAATCGACGAATGTTTTTGTTTGATGCAAAGCTCTTTAAGAATGGAAACGTTAGTGCGGTGAGCAGTCTGTTTTATGCTCAGTGACGCCTTCAGCGTCACATTTCAAGAGCGTCAATCATTTTACGGTGCTTTTGTTGGATTGTCCATGTTTCAGTTCCATACAGAAAAATAGGAAATATAAAGCGTTTCATTAATCGAACCATGGCGTTTTTGGTTACACGGTTTTTACATAACTTTGTGAGATTCTCTACGGCAAATCTCTGTTGATGCACGATCGTCTCTTAAATCTTCTCCGCATTTCCCAGTATTTATGATTGTGGATCCCAGGTAGGTAGACTCTGGACAACCTGGGAATTGGCTATTTCATGTAATTTAGGTTAATTGTTAGTCTTACGATCCACCGCCATTATTTTTGTTTCATAAATCCAACCTAGCAGAATTCTCAGGCGGTCGCCTCCTTCTGCGAAGCAGTAATGCTAGCAAAGGAGGAGGCCACTGCATCAGGCAACTGTGCTTACGCCGCAGCCGCTGCCTTAATTCCGATCCCGATTTCCGGCCACCGTAGGTACGGGCTTGCGGACGGCGGGCAATGGATAGCTCGCTGTCCGTCCGTCCGGTAACAGTCCAGACCGAGCCCAAGAGCGGGGGATGTCATTGAATGATTTTACCTACCATAAAAAAAAAAACTGGCAGGTTTCTAAAGATAGCATACTAAGTTTCTTATGCTTTCTTAGAATAAGGGTAATAAATGACAGGACTTAGATAAATACATAGATAAATAACTTCATTAATTAAATAAGTGAAATAACTTCATCTATTGATTTTAATATTTTCAAAATCTTGCGACAAGCTTTTGTATCATAAAAATTGTGTAATGCCGTTATAAATTGATATTAAAGTTTAATAGGAAAAGTTTATTTTCTTTGTAGCCCATTTAATTGCAAGCTTGTTTTTAAAAAAGTTTATTTAATTGTAATTTATTAGGGTTTCGTACTTCAAAAGGAAAAACGAAACTTACAGGATAACTTTATTTTTCGTTTGTCGGTCCCCTTACCTCGGGAGCTCATGGAGTTGAAATTAAAAATATATACTCAAGCCTGCGGTCCCCTGAAATTGTGAAAAAAAAAAAACATTTTCATAATTAACGAAAAAAAATATACGGTTGATTATGTCACAAAAAACGTATATTTCGACACTATCAGGGCTAGGTATCCAAATTCATAGGGTACTTTCCGTTGACCCAGATTGTCATATAGTATTGTTATGTATTATTATAATTTAATTTATGTATTTTATTATAGATATATATGTGTACATTTATTCACTGTATATAGGTAGGTATATAGGTATTTATTTGTATTATCTGATTTGAATTTTAGTCCATTTTAACTTGTATGAATTATTTATACACACTGTGTCTACATTTCTCATCCAACTCTCCTGTCGCAGGTCTGCTGAAAGAAATTTCGTTAGAAATAAGCAATACCTTTGTACTCTTCTGTCTATATTTGTTCTTTTCTTTTTTAAGTATTTGTGTGTACATAAATAAATAAATAGTAAAGGTTAAGAAACAAACCTAAAGACAGTAAAGTGGTTACGTCCATTAATATACTTTTTTTACGAATCGGGAAAATCTTCAAGACCCTATTCGGGAATTAAACTATTAACACACACATATTTTTATACACCGTTTAATTTTGGTCGTTTTAATCCCGTGGAGGGTCGATTACGGTACATGAAACCCTATAAAGTACAAGCTTCAAAGTGACTTTTGTTGGTCTAATTTATGTGAAATAGACTCCATTTTTAGGGTCCCGTACCTTAAAAATAATAAACAGAATCCTTATAGGATCACTTTTTTGTCAATCTGTCTGTCAAGACCCTGTATCTCGTTAACGCGAGGAAGTATCGAGTTGAAATTTAAACGATATACTCAGGTCTGCAATTCCTTGAAGCAACTCCTTGTGAAAAAATCATACTTCAAAATTAGCGAAAAAAAGACACGGCCGTTTGTGTCGCAAAAACCGTATATTTCGGCACTCACAAAGGAATCAAAATTTATAGGGTACTTCGCGTTGTTCCAGAATTCTGAAATAGTACAGGTATAGGAATAAATCTGAAAACAGTAAATTTGTTGTTTGTCGTCACATAAAATAAACAAAATTTTTTTGCGATTCGGAAAAATCTTCGAGACTCTAGGAATTTAAATATTTACATAGGTAAGTTTGTACGGAACCCGAAAAAGCGGGCAAGTCCGAGTCGGACTCACGCACTGACGTGAGTCCGACTCGGACTTGCCCGCTTTTTTAGTTTTCAACACTAGTGTGACTTAGAGGCTAATCTTTTTGTGAATATGTAAATGTTTAATACAAAAGTGCCCATAATAATCCGTGCGTGATAGAAATGGTTAGTGAAGGCTTTGTCTGAAAGCTGTGCACACTGTGTGATCAGTTCCACAAACCGGTTGAATAAATAACGTGGACTTTATTTGTATATTTACTGATTTGTTTCCCCTACTTAGATCAAAAGGGAAGTTTTCTCGAAGGGAGCAGGGTGTATCATTTTGGAACTGAAGTACCTATATAACCGCATATCGTCTCTCAGAAATCAAAAACAGGACGAACTCAGACCGTCAGTTATCCTAGGATTTTAGGCCTTACAAAATTGAGTTGTAGTCCATCGTCACAAAAATAAAAAGAAGAAACGAAGCGACTGATGTATGCCTTTATAGATTCTTGACACGACCGGCCAATAAGAAAAATAACCCTCTTCATTACAAAATGCGCTTAACCTCCTCCGAGTGCGATAAGACCGCTGATTGTATGTTTTTATTATAAGGATTCCTTTTATAAATTGTAATTTTTGTGTACAAAGATGACAGCAATAAATTAGTGGCATAGTCGTCATCAGTAAGGTTTTCTGGTAGAGGGTTCTTGGCGTAAAATTAAAATAATAATTCATAGTACTCAATATTAGGTCATTAGAAACTTAGATATAATAATTATTGTAATCTAAGAGAGTTAGTAAATTCGATAGGAGCGTCCGTACTACTCGGCGAATCGCCCAAGACTGCCTTTCGTATCAGTCTCCCCTCCAAACGATTGCGCTCACGTGACATCTGCAACGTCGCAACGTTTCCCCCCTATCCGTTACAGGAATTAATTGAGTGTCTATATTATGTGTAATTGTGTAATAAATAAGTTTCGCTACACGGTGCGCGCCGTTGCGCTTAGTCAAGTTCCATCAGGTGTATATATGCGAATTTTTCTCTTCAACTTGTGTTAGAAATTTTATAGAAATAGCAGCGACAATTCACATGAATTTATTAACAACGAGTGGTGCGAAGTTCATAAAATAAATTGAATACATACTAAGATATGCGAAGGGCACGTTTCAGCAAAAACTTCACCCTCTCCCGGGTTACGTGTCTCTAAATAGGTCTTGTAAAAACTTTTCTCTGTTCATTACAAGTCAGCCATTGAAAGGCCCGTGTGTTTCCTCGACAAACAAAAAGAATACGGTTTACTCACCACAAATACAGTTATTTTTACATTTAGGAATGATTAAAGTTTACCTTTTTGAAAGAATTTAAACCTTTTAGGACTTGTTTACGGAGACGCGGTGCGATCTTATTAAGATATAAAGTTAGCTGCTTTTGCCGATTAGTTCTTGTCACTTCATCGTCGATATGTTTGTGTTTCCATGTGCGATGATGCGGCCCGCTGCTGCAATGTACGATAAACTCCCAACGCGCCGCGCAACGCGCCGCGTCTCCGTAAACAAGCACTTATCATGTTTAAATAAAGCTTACAGGACTATAAAAGCTACATCGTTGCTCAATTGATAATGCTATCAATTTCTACATCGCGATAAGATACGAGTATAAAAAAGTTACATAACTAAGCTAACGTCATTCATATTCGCAAAAGAATAACCAAACGAACAGATAAGGTCGATCCGTCGCTATTATAGTCTGGGAGCCCGATTGTCAATAACTTTTGTTCTCCAACTACCTACCCTTTCACGGCAAAAACATGTCAGGCACCGCTCAGACGGAGGGCTTCGGTCGATTGCAAAATAAAAGAAACGACATACATATCTGTTCTCTCTATTACACATAATAGGTATATATGATGCGGCTCTGGGAACACGGTTAAGTAAGTACATTATTTCCAATACTTCAGTAAGAGCATGAGCACGAGTACAATCTGGAAAACAGCACTGAGCTACTACTCGCCTGCGGTTTGTTGTTAGTTCCGTTTTGTCCTTTTGTTCTCTGGACCGCTTTCTAAGCGGTGAAATTAATAAATATTGTCTTTGAAAACCGTTTTCAAGAGTTAATATTTTTTGACTCTGAACAGTGTTTTGTAGTGGAAAGTCATCAAATGACTACTCCCGCTTTGAGCAGGTAGATCGTGTGCGAGTGTTGTACCTGTGATTTTTCAGTTGCCTTGCGCGTTTCAGGGTCACGGCAGCTCTAACGAACGTTCTCTCAACCCTGGCTCTGTTCACCAAACATTTTGATACAAGTGCAGAAAGTTTGTCATTGTGACAGAGGCGAAATTCGTATGAGGCGTAGGCGAGTGTGATATGCTGAGAGCTGCAGTGACAAATTTGCATGTGTATCAGACGACATTTTTTAATACGCTTACGAAGAAATACTTTCTCTGAAAATTACGACGCATTTTTGTTCAAGGTTAAATTTTCCAAAGTTGCCATACATTTTAGTTTTCAATTAGATGGCAGCAGGTCATCGCCAGTATTTTTTACCTTAATCACAATATCTGGCGACGGTTGCGCAGCATCAAAAGAATTCTCTTTAAATCTTAAGTTCAAAACTTTTTTCACAAATAAATAAGATATAAATTAGTATTTAATAGACTTTTTTCCGCGCTTAATCTTTGCAGGTTGAAGAAAAAGCAAAGGTATCTAGGTAACCGTTATACATCCTACTGAATATTAAAGGTAGAAATTCAAATATTTTTGAATTTAGAACACAGATTTTATTAACATTGTTAATTTGTTGAAACAAATTATTGTATAAATAATAATTTTATTAATAATTTAAATTTTCGTTAAATATTAAAACCTTAAAAATCTTTGCCTCCCTTGACCCTGAAAAATGGGAAAGAAAAAGGCCCTTGTTGTGATAAAATAAAAAAAAAACACGAGAGTTACATAGATCACATATTGAATCTAATTGTACTGCGATCAGAGTCAGTTTTCGAGGAAGTGTTTGAAAACAATTTTGCAGTTTCTTACATCAGTTTCAAATCGTTTCCTACTTGTTATCGAAATAATACTGAAAAAAAAAACTACTCAGAACTTAAGTTATTCAGTTATTCTTTGCACAGGGTCGTATTGATTGATTTGAACGCAACTTACACTGAGTGTCACTTGAGCGATCCACATTTTTCAATGCTGAAAGCAAACTAGGAATTGCTATTTGTAAAAAAAACGCGGGATACGCTGCAAACGGGGGATAAAAGCATGAAGTAGTAGGTCGAAGTGGTGGATCGCATGCGGGAATATAGTAGCAAATACAAGCATACTCCAGATGCGAATCAATCTAGAATCAGGCAGCTAGCCCATAGTGGTTGAAGCTGGCCTATCACACTCAGTGATGAATGACATTTTCGACTACTGACTGACCCAGCGCCTTACATAAATGAATGTTGAAAAACTATATAGGTACACCGTTAAATTAATTAAAGAAATCAATTTCGTACATGCGTAAATTAATTCGAGTTTAAAAAAAAAGTATTTTGTTTTTCATTTTATCTTTACAAATTGATAGGGTTTCATGTACCGAATCGACCCTCCCCGGAAATGAAACAACCAAAATTCCTGTGTGTATTTCTTTAAGTTGACGCTACTGTGTTACAAAAGAGCGCAATTTGTATAGCTACTTTATTTTCTTAAAAGTCAAACATGGTTAAAAGGGTTGTGAATACCTATAAAATCAAACTTTATTAATTTGAAGTAGAAAATTGTGAAATTATAAACGAGTTTCTTGCACGTGCTTCTCCGCAACGTGCAATTTAGCTTCACATTTTTTTTTATGGACTGACCGACATTTTGACTAATGTGTCTGTAATTGGTCTATTTGAAATAAACTATTCTGATTCTGTACCTCTACTATGAGTTTTAAGCAATAGTATTTGTCGCTACTCGATATCGACGCCGTAAATATTTTGTATGGCAAATTTTGGTTCTGCAAGTGACCGCTAGAGGCGCTGCTAAATTTGCCATACAAAATATTTACGGCGTCGATATCGAGTAGCGACGAATACTATTGCTTAAAACTCATGGTAGAGGTACTGATTCAAAAAAATACTTTCTTTGCGATTCAGAGAAATCTTCAAGACTCCGGAAATTGACTATTTGCATAGGCAAGTTTGTACGGAACCCTCAGGGCACGAGCCCAACTCGCATGTGCCCAGTTTATTTTTTTATGAGGACATGTATGAATATCAATGACAGCGTTATTAAAATTGTATGCTCTAGCTAAATTAATGACGTTCTGCTTTTTTACAAACTGCATTATTTATTCACTAGGTTATGTCAACGGCTTCGTCCGTGTGCCAAAATTATCCCAAGAGAACATACTCTCGAAATAAAAAATATCGTATAATCCAGGATATAGCCTACAATAATCTCTTTTTTTATTATTATTGATAGGCTAGCGTTTGACAACTATCTCTCTCATACTCTCCACCGTAAGCGTGGACTTGGGGATGGCGAGCAATGGTTAGCTCGCTGTCTGGCCGTCTGGTAACCATCCGTACCAAGCCCGAGTCACCGACGGCGTGTGCTGTCCCACGCGTGCCTATGAAATTCTATCGTTGAAGCGGCAGTGTCATGCCCTCGCGTCTTGTCGCATCTGTGAAGTTACGCGTCCGTGGACATAGCTTTGTATGTAAACTTCACCCAAACGTACACCAAGCTTATAATAACGAATACGCGTTTAAGGAGCTACGCGTCCGTGGATAGTAGGCAATAGTTTCTCGATCGCATTGACGTAAATCGAATAAAAAATAAAAAGACTAACACCCGTATTTATAAACAAGTAAAACTAAAAACTTGAGTGACTACTTAAGTAATAATTTCTATTCTATAATTATTAAGAAATTTTTAAATTTTGCATAAAGATTTCAAATGTCAAGTAATGACTTAATAAGATTTTACTTAGTAACAAGTAATTACTTCTTTATAAATACGGGTGTTAGAATAAAAAAATAATAGAATAGTAATACTTTAATTTGAGATAGACACAGAACAACGGGTACAATCAGAAAGTAAAAAGAACAAATGTACAAATTACGCCGTGCGTGCCCGCACCGAAAGAGTGACCAGTGGTGCTATCCAATGTATAGGTGCATTAGGTTGACAATCCAATGTATCCTATTTGAATGTTCTTCGTTGAGGCAGCGCTGCGTTTTCTTAGAGAATAGCACCACACCTCACACCCAGGGCTGGTTGTCAATTGGCACCGCGCACTGACGCACGGACGACGGCAATAATGACTTTCTGTTATTGCCACAAAACCGCGCTTAAGTTTCAAGTAAATTTTATTATAATTAAATAAGCGGCAAGCGAGTAGCTACGGAAAGCCACACATCTCCATGTCTGTGGGTTCGTCTCTTGTCGATACAGCCAATAATATTTTTATGACGTAATAGAAGCTCATTTCTTGAAGGCACCTACAAACGACAGATATGAAGAAGCTATTCGGAGTAATGTCCACACTTAACCGAGACGGCGCTTTTATTGTTATTTATTTATTTAATGAAGTTATTAACCCACTAATATAAGTCACAGTTTAAGATAATGACTAACAAGTTTGTCACTTTATTATTTCCTGCTAGTTTCGGAAAATTTGTTGTGTAACAGTAAAATGTTTTATGTTAGCGTCGATTTGAGGCTCAGTCTAGACGCATAAAACTTTCAAATTAATCTATTCAATTATGAATAAATCATCAAAGTTTGAATAGGTTTGAATAGAGGACAGTGTAGTCTGAAACGATGAATAAATATTCCAATATTGCGAAACCTATTTTTTTTTAAGTATAAAACGTATAAATTATTCACGTATGTATCGTTGGTAGTTGGTATTATAAATATATTTTCCCCGATTGGAATATTTATCAGCTTATAGCATAGTTAAGCGAATATAGCTTAATAAAAGTAAATGTATTCCATTTGTGTATAATAATACGAATGCAGGTTAAATTCTCATGAAACTGTCGTAAACACGTATATCGATGAAACCGACGTCCACGCCATCGAAATGTATCGATATATACTACGTACTTGTAATATATTAAAACACAAGCTGTTAAGTCGGAATGGATGTATGCGTTAAGGTACCTGTAGATAGGCGCAACTCCACCAATTGATAGAAATTGTTAAAAAAAGAATCGATGTTTTGATCAATTTCAGTGGACTTACAATATTTGTCGCACCCGTCTGAGGTAACCTTAATTAGCGCTAGTAAACCGACGCAGTGGGGCTGAATGTGTCATGACATAAATGGCACAGTAAGGGCACCGACTAACTAGGGCGCTTGTTGAGGTTCAAACATTGCAAATGTAGGTACCCGGTTCCCGATTACTCGTTTTAGTGCATTCGTCTACTTGGCTCGCAGTCAGGTCATTACGCGACTAGCATCGATTTTCCAGACGTTAAAAGATATGGATGCTTCATAGCGCGACTTTTCACGATCTTAGTGTCTAGATGCTAAGTAGTGATTTTTCATAACTTTGGCTTTGTACTTGGGACACACAGCACCTGCTCTCACAAAGGTCGTTGAGGCGAGAACGGCTACTATTGGTTTAATGTACGTATCTTGTTTCTCATCCAGCAAGGATAATAAATGGTTCACCCGGCTGAGTATACCTATAATTAATGTTATTTTGGTATCACAGACCAATCATCAATATAATATATATATAATATCACCTTTAGTGATAAAACTTCGCTTTAAATAAAACAAGCATCAGATTCTACCTATTTAAGTGAATTCTACATTCCATGTCATGTTTATTTCCACTGATCATCTCAAAGTATCAGATAAAAATTTTCAATATTCATACATGAGTTCAACCGATCGCGAAAAACAATAGATTTCCAGTCGTGCAGGATTGCGATCTTTATAGCCAATATCAGCTCAGGCAAATTTTTAAAGGCTGTTGTTGCAAAAATACGAGGAACACGCGTGCTTTCACGAGTACCTATTGAAATATCTACCATTCGAGTCTGCAGTCAGAATAATTGGAGTACTGTAGTCACAAATTAACAACTGAATCACTTGGCGTTGACTGCTCATCGCATAACTCTTCCCAATGTGTATTTTTGCGAGATCGTACAATGTTCTACATAATTCTGTGTTAATATCTGTATACAAACATTTGCTGTACATGCGGCTTTTGTGGTGATAATTAACCGATGCAAATTGTACCACTTGATAGTCTTTAAAATTGTATTGTGTCAACGTAACCAGCGTTACATCGACGTCTGTGTGAACAAACACTATGGAATTATGGTAAACCGAATTAACAATTGTTAATTTAATATTAGCATAATTCTGGGATTGAAGAGAGAAACATTTTAAACCGAGTAAAACTGGAATTTAATTAAACACTTACCAATGTTCACGGCTGTTGATTTTCACAAGAGTTGTTTTGATTTGTAGCATTGATTCAGATTACAACACGGAACGACCTGTTTGTTTGTCCATGAACAAATTGATCCACAACTACGACTCATTGAACTATTATTTACGATGGACGAGCAAAAATACCTCCTTTCAATAATACACAATCATATTTGCAAATTGCATACTGTGGAAAAAACTGTAGCTTCATGAAATTGCTGCAATTTTTTTCCAAACTTGTGCAAGGGTCTTTAAAAATTAATGAAAAGCAACATCCAAGTATTCCAAGTGTCTAGTTTAACTTAAAACTTTCTTTGAAAGGCACTGTAAGCGACTTGCAGTATAACTTAGTTTTGGACTTTTGGTTGTATATTGAAGGCGGAAAGGACTTTTAAAAATATATCATTTTATAGAACTTCGAAGTCGGATAAAATTAGTTAATAAATAATGTAACATCTCGCCTTTATTTATTTATTTATTTATTTATTTATTTTACACTTCATGCACATAAAGGTACAGAGGCGGACTTAATGCCTTAGGCATTTTCTCCCAGTCAACCTTTGGGTGATGCAGAGAAAAAAAATGGTGGCAGGTGCAATAAAAGAGAGGAGAAAAAAAAATTAATTTAAAAAGATACACAAATGAAATGTAGATAAAATCTAAATATATAATATATACACAATTTAATAAACTAAATATATACATATAAATATACAAGAAATTACTCCAAATCGGCTTACAGAGAGATATTAGCGCTGTGTTGATACCACTGCCAACTTCTTACGAATATGCTCGCGAACCTCAATCTTGACATATCGAAGCGAAGAAAAGGGGTATACCGGGGAGACGACTGTAAGTCAAAAATGTTGTTTTCATTCTGCGATACATCTAATCAAAATACAGTAAGTAGGTAGACTTGGCTATTTTCAAACCGGAAAAATTCCATATGACGTAAAAAATGGTTACAGATAACGGGAAAAGATTTTTCAGGTCGTATATGTTTCATTTTATTTCCAATTTGTTAGAAAAAAGTAAATGAAGATGCCCTGTAGCCAGTCTGAAGCACTGTCATTATTCTTTTTTACACCCTGCTCCATAACGGTCATTGCAGTATTTCTTCTCCATAATGCGTTTTATATTCTCAGATAGTACCTAAATACTTGTTATTTAAATGTACGATAGCTTTTTCTCAGGGAATTTAAGCTTTTATTATTTCTTTCGTTAAGTCTTTATTCTAATTATCGGCTTTACAGTTACTGAATAAAAAATATTCTTTTCAATTACATTTCCAAGTAATTGAGATTATTTCTGCTTGCTTCTCATATTAAGAATTATTTATTTTCTCAGAAAAAAACATTTAGATGGTTTTATTTCGTAGAACTCCCTATATACCTAGTGGGATACGAATATGAGCATTAAACAATCAAATAAATTTCAAAAGAACAACTAAGTAGGGTAGAGTAGGGTAGAGTGGAGTAAAGTAGGGTAGAGCAGGGTAGACTAGGGTAGAGTAACGAACAGAAGCGAAGCCGCGGGCAGAAGCTAGTAACTTATAATTTCAAGTGACTTCTAGCTTGTCACTAGAAGTTTCTCCGAACAAACTTCCATCCCCCGTTTTACCCCCTTAGGGGTGGAGTTTCGTAAAATCCGTTTGTAGCGGATATCTACACCCTATAAAGAACCTACTTGCCAAATTTTAAGTCTGTAGGTGTTATAGTTTCTGAGATTCCGTAATTAATTAGTGAGTGGTATTTTACTTTTATATATAGGTATAAAGAGTGATTGGTAATTAGTGAACGATACTTAAACACGTGATTGTAGTCATGATAACAAACAACTTTTACTATGGGACCAAACCTGAAATCGCGAAAAAATCTGCTAAGTTCAGTACATTTATGTTCGCCTAACTGGTCAAAATGTTTAGGGTGACTTGTCAGTCACCCTATATAGATTAACTACTTAATTGTTTCTTTAAAAAAATTGTCGATTGTTAGTGCTCATATTGAATTGCAATGAAAGCACACAATAGCCCGAGAAAAAGCTAGCTGAAGCAAAAGTAACACAAAATATACTTGAATTGCAACTGTGAACTTTGGTTTTGAACTACACATTGTTAGTCTTTCTAGTTAGCGAAATATAACAGAGCCGAAAGTTGTTGAGAACTATTGTGTGTTGACTAACAAAATACTAGCATAGCATAGCATAGCACCAGCCTTATAATGTTCCCACTGCTGGGACTCAGGCCTCCTCTCTAGAAGAGAGAATGGGCCATAATCCACTACTGGCCCAGACTGGATTGGTAGAGGTCACGTGTCTGCGAATTTTTAGTTCTAGGACATTCCGGTTTCCTCACGATGTTTCTCAGCGTTTTAAGTGCAGTGGTGATGAATTAAATTACACAAAGTAATGCGCCTGGTTGGATTTGAACCTGCGACCTACAGCTTGTATGTCGGAGCAGTTACCACTCGGCCACCACTGCTCCAAACAAACAACAAAATACTCCTTCGCCGGAATAGTTTGAGTGGCTCGATGGGATCCTTGAAACCTATCTCTTCTGGTTTCGTTTGAGACAACTCGCTTCAGGTCTATAAGTGGCATAAATCAGAAACGAAAATACCCTAAATAGTAACATGCAAATAAACCGTTGGTTTTGTCAATTTAAGCTTTCTTAATTTAGATTTTATTAGATTTTTGTATTAAATAATAACCTTAATCATATTTAAAAATTGTCACTAGAATATACTTGAATATAGTATAAAATATAAAAGCTAAGTACCATCATTGTACCCATAGTTGAAGAGCGGAATTATCTACCACAAGCACAGAATAGAAGAATGTACTACCACAAGCATGTTATTCTTTTTTATTGCTTAAAAGGTAGTTCCTAATATTGTTTTATTGTACTTACGTAAGTGGAAATAAACATTTTTAATTTGATTTTTTTGTCAATCAGTGGCTGGCAATGGAAGCAGTAAAGGAGCTATGGTACTTACGCGGCAAATAAGTTGAACCCGTTGCTGTGATCACGCGCACCCCCGCTTCGATTGAGACACGAAAATCTGTTGTAGTACGGAGCAAATAAGTTGAACTAAAATGGCCGACATTACTATGGCTACGAGCAGCGTGCCGCTGTGCCACACTTCGATTGCGACCGGAAAATCTGTTACTATTTTGGTTTAACTTACATATATGCCACGTATTGTCACTTTTTTCAAGTGGTAAATTATCAAATGACTTGATAATTTCCCACTTGAAGAAAGTGCTTGCCCTTTATAATAATAGTTTTAACATGGTTCCTAGTAAACAGTCCACTTAAGACTCCAAAAACCAAAACCCTATTGTCTTTGTTTTCCATATGTCACAATAGTTTTCACCAACCGGGGGTTGTCCTTGGATGCACTAACATTGCGCGCACAGGGATAATCGTCGGTTGGCATCACGTTTCAATAAAAGTATCTAAAGGGCCTCTGCGAGTTGGTTTCGGCTCCTCGTACACCTTCCAAAGGTCCAGGACCTCAAGCTTCGGCCCTAACTGGCTCCGTAAATCTTGCTGACCTCTCTTAAAAGAGCATGTGGAACACAATGCACCGGAAGACAGGCTACCTACTGCTCGCGATCCATAAACCTGCTCCTGCTGTTACTAGGACTAGCTACTTAGAACTGTAAATTTGCGATGTACCTAATCCTCTCCATCTGTCTATCACAAAGCTCTTGCTCAGCAACACTTTAAAACTAAGTCAATATTTCAATTAATCATGCGTTGCTTGCAGTAAGAACTTCTGTTTTATTTACAAAACAAGCTTTAAAGTAACAAGGTTTAAGATAAGATAAGATAAGATAAGATATTCTTTATTTGTGTAAACATGGTATACATACAACAGCATGATTCAAAGATTCAAAGATTCAAAAGCATTTATTTCAAATAAACCATTTACAGGCATTTTTGAAAGGTCAAGGTGTCAGTCTGACAGAAAAAAATGATGCTAATTGCACATTCCAAAGCGTAGATCTCTATGGAGAAGAATGTGCAAGAAACTCCATGGACACTCTTGAAAGATTGAAATGAATGTCTAAGTCCAGAAAGCAAAAAATATGCCTGAATTAGAGTCGTTAGTGCTGAACCCAGCACGCAATTATGTTTCGGAAATGTTTAAATCAATTCGGTCGTCTTATTTCAGAGATGAACCGACAGGAAATAAAGTGGAATTGAAGGCATAAAACTTAAAACCGAGAGCGATGAATATTGTATATACTCGTGTCTAGTATTTTTATGTAAAGAATCTATAATCATGAAAAATGACTTTATAAGCTTGATATGTTACCTGGTTGACAACTACAAATATATAGTGGACAAATACATAGTCACCGGGCCATTCGGACGACTGAGGGGTGGATTTGCTCTCGCCTGCCCTAACATGTGTTACACTAAGTGTCATTGGTGACCAACTTGAGACCTTTTAAATATTTTTGGGAAATAAATATAACATGGTCTAAAAGTTATTGGAATCGATTCAATCACTGATTCTGAACTAACTATATTCAGGTTTCGCATATACTAAAAATAATGTTGTGTACAATACAAACGGAACCATTCAAAGGTTTGTTTGACTTCCAAGAGCCAATAAAGCAGCCAGACGGGTCAATATGGCTGACTACCGCTTTTGTCTCACAAAGATGAAAAAACCCGCCTTGTGGCAAAATAACTCCGCAACGGGATTGCAATTAGATGTGATTACAACCTCCTACTCTACACCTCTACAGATCTAAACCGATTTAAAACAACGACAATAGAAACCTTTGCTTTGATGACGACATTATCAAAGCACGCAATAATTAAAAACAATATGTCAATCAAGAGGTTAGCGAAAATTTCACTGGCATGTTGGTCTAGTGGTTAGTGGCCCTGACTGCTATGCCAGAGGACGAATTTTTCTGTGATAAGCACGATCATTTGTTCTATGTCTAGATGTAATTTATCTAAATACGTACGTATTTAGAAATATAATATAAGTCTGTTCATCAGTTGTCTAGTACTCATAACAAAAGCTCTGCTTTGCTTGGAACTAGACGGTGTTGTATAATAGTCGTGGAATATTATTATTATATTATTAATCAACAACGTGGACGATGATTTTAAATTGTTCATTATTATTTCGTACGAAATACGAAATAAATTTACGTTTTTATTAACGAACTTAAATGTAATTAGTACTTTTGCAATTAGCCCGGGTTCCGTTACACATATTAAATGGAGATAAAAATCTACAGCATTTATACAGAGTGTATTGAACTTTCCATTCAGTTAGTATTGATTGCGTTACGGTTAAGCAGTAGGGATTTTTAGGGATTTAAGCTTGTGTAATTCACTTATGGTCTCACCCGGCGCTCCTTGCTTTAGTAGGTACTTGCCACTCCTAATTAACCGTAGCAACTAATAGGCCAGTCAAAATCGACATCCAAAATTGCAAACGCTCATGTATCGAGTATTACAGGGTATTCATTATTCCCTCATCTCCTCCGCAGAGGTTCATCATGATCTTCTCACCAGCATTTCCTACTTCTTCCTTGTTGGAGTTTGCCTTGCCAGAAAAGGGCAGAGGTTGTGTCACACCCACTGATGGAATGCAAAAATAAAACTATTCCGCGTGGAACCTACATTTCTCCACATTTAAAGGAATATGCTGGAAATGGGATAGCGTCTGATCCACGTCTACGGTCTTTCAACGAGTGACAGAATTTCAGTTTTCCGAGCACTGCGGGAGAATTGCCCATCTTTGATTTTCTGTATCTCTGCAATTAATGGACCTAGAGTGCTGGGGTTAAGCTCAAACTGTAGTAGATTTAGTTAGCTTAATTAAATTAAAAAGCAAACATACCTAAAAAACGCTTCCTTAGGGTAGTTTAGCTGAAACAATTACCAAAATTTCTCAGTTTTTCAGGTTTACAAACTTTCGTGTGAACTACTCTCAACTCTCAAGGGACCTAACAATATATAAAAATTCGTAGTTACATGCGCGTTTGCGATTTTTCTCCTTTTCTGTGTTTATATTAACTGGCCTATAAAATACCCGTCCATGTTAGACGCTAAGAACTACTTTATCTAGAGGAAAATGCTACCAGGGTTAAAAGACTCGATAAAGGTATTTTATTTTCATCGTTTTATATTCAGAATAAGATATTTCGCTATTAGCCCATTTTAAAGCTTGCTAAGTTTAATGCCATTTACTGGAATGATTCCGTTTTATTCGATTAACCTATATACCTATGCATACTATGAATGTTGTTACTTAGACAGAGGTGAATTCATATATAGTTAATGTATTTAAATACAAATAAAAGCATTATGCTGCAACATTATTGCCAGACAGATACACTACCACATTTTTAAATAAAACTCCAATTCGAGAAGCCAGTGACTCATATCTTTTTAGTTCTTTTATTTACTTTCGTATAATATTTCCTACATTTCAAGATCATACGGTTACGAGTATTTTGTCTATAAATTCTGGAAATGAAAAATGTTACGTCGAAACTTTGCAATTCGATTCGTAATATCTCCTTTGCAACTTTGTTACTGCTTGTATGTCAGCATTTTGATAGTATGGAGTTGCTTATACAAGAGTGTTGGCGAAATATCTTTGTTTGTAGAAATATCTTGACAAAATTAGCTTTAAATTACAATATTAATATTAATTAAATCTATTTCTATATAAAACTTAATAGATATATATACAAATTAAAAATAATAATATGTACAAACGGGTAGAAAAAGAACTTATTGGGCATCAAAAAATTCATCCATATCGATATCAATGGGAAAAGTGCCCAGAACGCTGGCAGCATTGCCACTTTTGATGGCAATGCTGATTCGTTAACCGAAGAAAAGCACGAATCACGCGAATAGTCGACCAGCTGTTTGCTGATGTCACAAACAACTCGATGAGCGCTCGGACCATGGCCCTAGTGTTTCAACCCCAAACGGCTCAAACACATAACTATCGATAAGGTTATTATATTTATGCCGTTTGAGGTTTTCTGCACAAATATCTACAGTATGTTGGGTAAGAAAGTATAATAATTTTACTATTAAGTAAATAAGCGATATTTTTTTTCGTCAGTATAAATTAGATGAGGCTGGTGTTTTTTTTTTTTTTTTTTTTTATGGTAGGTAAAATCATCCAATGACAAATCCCGCCCTTGGGCGGAGCGGGAAGTAGTGTCAGACTCTTACTGACTAAAAACCTACCCCGTTCCTTCGTAGCCTATCGTGCCGGGGTCGAGCATTCCTTTCGGAACTAACCCATGACCCCAGTAGGCTTCGACCCTGCCTGCCTGCAGTTAGCAGGCTGGGCCTCTTCAGTGTGCTGACAGCTCCTTGAGGCGCGCGGGAACAGAACGCGCCGTCGACGACTTGGGCTCGGTCCGGTCGGTTACCGGACGATCGGACAGCGTGCTACCCATTGCACGCCGTCCGCAAGCCCGCGCCTACGGTGGCCGGAAATCGGGATCGGAATCCCGGCGGCGGCTGGGGCGAGCGCCCCGTTGCCTCTGCCTGATGCGGTCGGCCTCCTCCTTTGCTAGCATTACTGCTTCGCAGAAGGAGGCGACCGCCTGCCATCCCTCCTCACTACGGACCATGGCCTGAACCAAGGCCCGGCGAGAGAGATCGCTGCCGCCGATCGCCCCCACGAGGACACGGCGATGCTCCGCCCAGGCGGGGCACACCTCTACAGTGTGCTCCACCATGTCCTCCGGATGTTCCGCACAGTGGCGACACCCGGGCGAATCCTCCGCACGAATTCGGAACAGGTACTTAGCGAACTTTCCGTGTTCGGTAAGCACCTGCGTCGTGCGGAAGTTGAGAACGCCGTGAGGTCTTTCCAGCCACGCCCCAAGGATGGGCCTTATCGCCCCAATTGTGGCGCGCCCCGAACGAGGTTACGATAGTCGTTGACGCCATTTCGCCATGAGATCCCGCCGGAGCTCTGTCCGCCATGCCTCGACTTGTCGTGGCAGCGGAATTTCGCCGCGGCGTTGCATCTCCATGCGCTTGTCGTGCATGTGTGCAAGGACTGTTCCAGATCCCACGGCGGTTGGCCAGCAAGGAGGGTCGCCGCCTCGCGGGAGATCGTTCGGTACCCTCGCACCATGCGTATTGCCATGACCCTCTGGCACGCATTCAGCTGGGTCCTCGGTTGCTGTTGCAACGTCGGTGCCCACACCGGAGCCCCGTAGAGAGCCATGGACCGAACGATTCCCGCGTAGAGCTTCCGGCAGGAGGCGTCTGGTCCCCTGAGGTTGGGCAGGAGCCGCCCGAGAGCAGCCCCAGTCCGATTCAGTTTGGGAGCCAGACGTCGGAAGTGCATGAGGCTGGTGTTTCCTAAAAGACTACTAGGGAGCCCAACGACTTGACGAACAATACCAAGGCAAGGACATTAGTGTAGGCCTCAAGAAATACTCAAATTGCACGACATACGTTAAATAATACTGGTAGGTATTTTTCAAAACAGTGAACAATTGGTTTTTTTTTTGGTAGGTAAAAATCATCCAATGACATCTCCCGCTCCGTCCAAGGGCGAGAGATGTCATTGGATGATTTTTAGTGTCAGACTTTTACTGACTAAAAACCCACCCCGCTCCTTCTTTGCCTTCGTTACAGGGACTTGCTGTTCACTTTCACTTTAGCCTTGGCCCCAGGAGACTCGACTTCGATCCGACTGGGTCCCTACGGTTTGCTGTCAACTTCTTGTAACGCGCGCCCAAGTTGTCGACGGCGTGTACTGTTCAGTACACGCCGTCGACAACTTGGGCTCGGTCCGGACAGTTACCGGACGGTCGGGCAGCGAGCTACCCATTGTTCGCCGTCCGAATTAACAACTGGTGCCATTTTACCAGCTAATAAATTAACCGATCTCTTTTGTTTTGTCCTGTTTCTGGGTTGGGATTGTCTAGAGCTGCGGTATTTTTCGAAAGAGTAAGGCACTGAACTCACGAAGCGGTTTTCTCCCGCGGCCGCCGCGGCAGAGGAAACGGCTATTTTATTTTAAAACTCACGAGACGGTAGATTCGCCGTCGCTGCCGCCGCCGCGACAATTTTTTTTTTACTAGTTTTAGTCATGAAAGCTGTGACTGTAAAAAAATATAACAGTTATAACCAAATTGAGGTCATTATGGCGACAGTCGGGGGAGGCCTATGTCCAACAGTGGACGTCTTTCGACTGAAATGATGAAGATGATAAAACTTCAGCCTGATATAATCTACCATTGCACTGTATAGCGAGATTTACATCAGCCAAGTTACGATCGTTTCGTTAAGCGTGAACGATTGGAGTTGGCCACGCCCCCAATTCCTTTATCCTGACTACGCGACTGAGCGTTGAGATAACGTCAGAACCAAGGAATTGGGGGCGTGGCCAACTCCAAGCGTTCGGGCTTAACGAAACGATTGTTACTTGGCTAAGGGTAGATTTAGGTATACAAGTCTAGTTGCCACGCCTTGATTGGTGTACATACCCAATGTAGTTCTACCTTATATCTGAGCATTGTGAGAATGTCATAAAGTAAACGGATGGTTTGTAACCCAGATGTTTGGCCCACAAAGAAGTCCAGCTGGAGCATATAACGATATTATGACCTCGTCGTCGAAAAATATACACAAAAACTGCATATATTTATAAATTTTTGAAATTTACGGACGTGACTGGACCTTCACGACACAGGGTATCCTAATGTGGGGGCCAGAGATATACTGTTTATTTAGTATATAAGTCGACTGATGTACCCAATCTTGTGTATAACAATATCTTGTACAAATGTTTGAACCAATAAAGATTATTATTATTATTCCATTTATTTGCTCTTTAACCATATTTTAAAACATTTTTAAATATTTCTTAAAAAAAAAAACATTTAAAAATATAAAAAATAGTGTCCCACCGGTATCGGGAACAGGGTCCAAGGTACCGGCGGTCAGGGCTCCAGAGAAAGGAACCTCCTAACAATACGAGCCGCGTCCAGGAGTACCGCTTTCTGAATCAAGCCCTTGATCCAGCCGCCTAACGAGAGCCTCCTAAGGTGTTGGTCGAGGCTCTTGGCTATTAAGCCATTACCCGACACGACTATCGGTACAATGATCGCCGAATCCACTTCCCACATGTCGACAACCTCGCGAGCCAAGTCAATATACTTGATTTGTTTATGTTTCTCGGCTTTCACAAGGTTATTATTATTATTCCCTTTATTTATTGTATCACATATTTTTTAAATTTTTAAATATTTTTAACATATCTACATATAAAAAAAAAACATTTAAAAATATAAAAAATAGTGTCCCACCGGTATCGGGAACAGGGTCCAAGCTACCGGCGGTCAGGGCTCCAGAGAAAGGAACCTCCTAACAATACGAGCCGGGTCCAGGAGTACCGCTTTCTGAATCAAGCCCTTGATCCAGAAATATTATAATAATATATATATATTATTATTTCCTTTACTTTTTTTCTTTACATATTTTTCTATTTTTAAATATTTATGAATACAAATATATATATAAAAAAAACATTTAAAAATATAAAAACAGTAGTCCGCCGGTGTCGGGAGCAGGGTCCAAGCTACCGGTGGTTAGGGCTCCAGAGAGAGGCTAATTTAATATTATTATTATTATTAACTACGACACAGATAATCATAATTTTTATGGACCTGAAAAAGAACAGCACATCTGTTGCTGGGTCCATTTAGAAATTAAAGTTCGCGTGACTTTGACACCTAATTATAGCCGTTTCAAATTGAAGTTCTTTGAAGATTTTCTGCGCTAAAATAAACTAATGACTAACCTTATCACTACTAGCTGACTCCTGCGGTTTCTACCGCATATTTTTTTTTATATTTCGTGCTTGTCTGCGATGCCACCATGATCTTTAATTAAATTTCCGCTCCTGTTATAATGCCATGATTATTTTAGCTTTTAACCTATCTTGATAGTTATCTGATAGTTATTTGATAACCCAGTTGGGTTATCAAACTACTCTAGGGCCTTAAATGAACCCCGGGGCCCTGCAACGAAGGCAATGAAAGGCAGGGTAGGTTTTTAGTCAGTAAGAGTCTGACACAATCTCCATAGTTTTGTCCTTTGATGATTTTACCTACCAAAAAAAAAATACTACTCTGGGGCCTTTGGTAAATGTGAAAGTGTACACCAGGGCCCTGGCACGAGGGCAATGAAGGAACAGGGTGAGTATTTTAGTCAGTTATTGTGACACTATCTCCCGTTCCGTCCAAGGGCGGGAGTTGTTATTGGATAATTTTTACCAACCGGAAAAAAAACAATACAATTTTTTTTTTTTATTTGGACCAGAAGTTTTTTTGAGATTTGTACATTTAACAAAAAGCTCTTTAACTTTACAATGTTATTTATAAGCAACCTGCCCCAGATTTGCTCAGATGTTACAAATCTTTGAAATTCGTTTTTTCCCTACTATAATAATATGTGCTATGCATGTATTCAATATGCATTATTTTTTAGTATATATATATACTAAAAAATAAAACAGTGAATCCTGAATACAGTTTCTTGAGAGTCAGTAACTGAATCGATTCTAATATTTTTTGCACCATGTTATATTTTTTCCCAAAATATTTTAAAAAAGGTCACAAGTTGGAAAACATAAACACTAAGTACAACGCAGGTCACGGCAGGTCATAGCGGGCATGGCAAGCCAGGGTACAGTTGGATGTGGGAGCAAAACAACCCCTCCGAGGCCTGGAAGGCTCGATGGCCATGTGTTTGTGTGGACAACCAGGTAACATATCAAGCTTATAACTTTGTTATTTTTCATAATACAGTTATGAAATTTTGTATTCCTGTTTCGAGTTTCTCATATATCTACTAATAATAAGGTTGTAAATACTTAAACCTTTCTCATGAATAATTCTATTGGAGAAAACCGCATGAAAATCGTCAGTCAAAGACAGACGCGCTGGTGGACTGTTTCATAAAGTATTTAAGTATAGATAACTATTAATAACTGTTGTTAATATAAAAAACTAAATCTACTCCTCCGAAAGTAAAAATGTATAAATAAAATGAACTATGTTGTCGTGTAACTGGCAACTGACAAATGATTTCAACCTAGATGTTGAATCCAAAGCGTAATCAATAAAAAGCTCTAAAAAGTAAAAGAATTCGTCTTTTCTGAATGTAATACGGCTGAAACGAAGAGCAGCGACAGCTATGATACCTACATATATCACATCGAATCGGTAATTCTGTGCACACGAATATAAATGATTGCCTTAAAGAATCGAAATGTGAATTTACTTAAAGAATCTTTGAAAATATCTGCTCTCTTATGCATTTTGATAACACTTTCTTAAGTCGTAAAAAACCACTGAAGTATTGAGCAAACGTTTTTCCTTTGTACAGCATATATCGAAGGACTGAAACAATTTACCTACTGCGGTCTTCCAATCCGATTATAATTTAAGTGTCTTCATGGCTAAAGTGAATAGACTCTTAGTAAACTAATGTACTCAACGATTGCATCTCTGCTTACCATCCCGTACTATTACAGTCAAACACTATAGTTTATGCCATTAAAAAAAAACAGTTTTCAATCGTAAGAATACTAACAAAACCATAACAAAAAAAACAACTATTCTAAAATGTATACCGAAACTATCACACTGTATTATTCGTTTATAATTATTTATGTTAAGCACTGTTCATTGGCTTGAAATTATTGTTCAGGGAGACGTAGACAAACCCTGTGAACTCAATTTGTATTCTAACGAACGAGTACGGCTTTCCGTGTTCCAATCACGACGGCACCCGTACAAGATCAAAACATTTCTACAAACCAGCCCTTTTCAAAGAGAAACTTTACCACTAATTATTATTTTTTAACAAGGTGCGCCCCTCAATTTCACCGGCCCTATGACTTCGTTCTTGGTAAGTGTTCTTTCTATTATTTTTTTTGTTCTCATTGCTCAACTCCTGAAGAATTGAGCAAAGAAGAAAGAAAGAGAAAAGAAGAAAGAGAACAAAAAAAAACAGATTAATTGTAGCAAAGAAAGAGTTGGTCGAAGCAAAATGTTAAAGAGCCAATAATTTTTCTTCAAAATTAGGATATCAAATAATTCCAGATATTATCGCGTACAAACAAACAAACTATTCAGTTTTATATATTACACTAAGTACTAACGACGCGCCTAAATTCGCACTGGAGATGGAAATTCTCAGGTTTTCTCTGATATAATTATTATGTAATATAATTATATCAGACATGCATATTATGGATGTATTATATCACTTAAACCTCTATGGGTTTTTTTTTAGTGCTGGGTAAAATCATCTAATGACATCTCCCGCCCTTAAACCTCTGTGGGTGAAATCCACATGATAATCGAGTTTTTTGAGTTTATCGTGAACAAATGGACAGATAGATACGATGGGAACTTTGCTTTATAATATATTTAAAGGTTTGTGTAAAAATATAATTGTAAGGATTCTTCCGTCTGAATCCGATCCGTGGAGTCTCTCCATCCACTCCTCAATCGCCAACCAAACATTACTCGAAAAATGAATGCGTTGGGTGGGACGAGTTTCGGGTAGTTTTTTTTTTAATGTTTTTGTGACCATTTTTATCCGCTGTTTTGATTTAATCTATGTTTGTGACGGATGTTGTCGAACCTAAATTAGTGAATATTGAAGTCATAATTATTGTTCTCAAGTAAGCGACATGTAATTTTTTATATTGAGAATAAAGTTTCTTTAAACCTAAGCAGTTTGCTGTTGTATCTGCGCTGACCATGAGTAACTAACGGATCTCGCAGTAATAGTAGCTAAATCAAGTAAGGTGCGAAAAGTAAGGTGAGTAACCGCCTGCCGGCAGAGGCAAGTAGAGGAGCGTTTGTACGCTATTTGTTCCAAACGAGTGTAAGCCAGTGCAAGCTGCCTCGCGACTAAAAGGCATTGTTGCTCTAATTGGCGCCTGTCCTTAACCATACCTCTGCGGGCCTAACGAGACGGTCTCTCTTCAGACGTCTTTTTACTGTCAGCAAAAGCTACTTGTAACCTACCTGCACATTTTCTGCACCTGCGCTTTTTGCCTCCACTTTAACGATACTGTCAATATACACCGCATTTTGCATACAATCAAACGTGAGAAGCAATATTGATAAATAATGCAACGATAACTTGTGAGCTTGCAGCAATTTCATGTTTATTCTTATGAACATGCATGTGAATATTTCCGTTTGTCAACGCACAGATTTCAACGATTGTGCTGAAATTTATTCAGTAAATATATAGTCTTACATTGTTAAAACACACACAGAAAAACTTTTCATACGAAAGTTTGAATATTTATTTATTCTTCATGCAACCAAAGGTACAAAGGCGGACTTAATGCCTTAGGCATTCTCTATCAGTCACCTAGCAGGGAGAGACAATATGGCAGGTGCATAAAAAAAAGATTATATTAACAAAATATAATATGACGAGCTCTATAAATATGTGATAATACGTATTAGTTTTCTCTCGAAACAACTTTTTCGATCCTAAAATAAGATTTGCTTCTTTTTATTTCAGTACGGTATGAAATATAATGAATTCAACCTTTAACTGTAAGGGAATAGAGGTCATTGAGCAATGGAATTTATTATCACTATTATATGAAAAGATAACTTGATTCGTAATTTGAGTTTTTGGCGGTATTATTTCGAGTTGGCTGCTGTGGCAAGTTGAATTATTCGCAAATTGTGTATTCAAAGATATTGTGATGTAAAATTTATGTAGGTTGGTATCTCAAGTGTCTAGACAACTATACAATATGTTTAATCATTGAAACAGGAGCGATCTCGGTAAGATGGAACTGAGAATATTATTTAGTCTGCCTCAGCGAAGGTTGCCGAGAAGGTTGACTCGTTACTTTTATAACCAAATAGTGCAAAAACATTACTCGTAGAACGTGATATATCCACATTCTAATGCAACTTAAAGTGACTGAAAAAACTAAATACTTTTTAAACTTGACACTGGTTAAATGCACAAACCGAGCAAAAAGCCACAACAAAAAAAAAACGACATTTGTTTTTTAAAGTGGTCGCGGGTTGTTTCATTAAAGTGTAGATTAGCTTGCTTTCCCTTCGGTGAATACGTCCTTTCGTGAATAGCTACTTGTTTGTATGTCTGGCACGTTCTCCATTCGACTATAAGTTATATTTCTACAAATGGGTTTTCATTTGACATTGTGGACCTTGAATGAATACTGTCTGCCTCTGTAATGTCAGATTTTATCGTGTAAATGTAACTTTTGTTAGTATGGCAGTTTCGTAATATGTCGTTTGGTAGAACTTACTTCATTTATTTACTACATATTTATTTACTAAAAGGAAATATACAAGAACAAAGATAGTAATAGTATAAGTTTCCCGTTGCTTTCTCAATCCTGATTTCCTAAGTAATATATAAAAATGCGAAAGTAAATTTGTTTGTTTGTTACGTTTTCACGCCTCAACCACTGAACCAATCATCATGAAATAACGCATATTCGTTTTTGTGGCATAGGGTAGGGTATATTGTGTTTAGAAAAAACATATGGTTCCTATTAAGGAAAAAGCAATAACTTCCAACGGCCACAGTTCTTTTAAAACGCTAAATGGTGCTAAGTGTTTTTCGAATCGAATGTCAATATTTAAATCGACGTAGGAAAAACCGTGAGGAAAAGCTATATATCTCTATTTCAAGAGGGCCTGTCAACGTAGAGCGTGGTTTAAAACTTGTTGCTTCATCCAACGTAATCCAACGCGATGTTTGATGAAAAAGCAACCCCAAAAAAGAGAGATAACGGCTGAAAACTCTGATGGCATTCGGTAATTCCGTGAAATACTCGAATATTTTACAAAACTTGTTCTAGCAAATACGTGTTTTTTTTTAAACCCTTTATAGTTTTTGGGAAAAATTGTGATCATTTAGAAACTCGATTAAATGTGCAAGGCTTCTATAGAAGTACTTTTTATTTTTTTTATTAAATGAGGGGCTTTTCGCGATTTCAGGTTTGGTCCTAATTAAAAGTTGTTTGTTATCATGACTACAATCACGTGTTTAAGTATCATTCACTAATTACCAGTCACCTTATATATAGGACGCGGCAAATAAAATGAACCCGTTGCTATGGTTACGCGCAGCCCCCCGCTTCGATTGAGCCCCGAAAATCTGTTACTTGGTTAAACCTTCCCCACCTCGTGCATTGGTCAATATTTTGCCATGACACGTTCTATTTTTAAATAGTTTGTTCCAACACGAGGAAACATGGTAAGTGAAGGCTGCAGGCTAAAGTGTATAGCATAGTATCTAGCCAGCTATATATGTAAGTAGTTGAAAAGTAGTTACGCCCTTTAGAAGACACTCTAGTATCAATAAATTAATGTCCATAACTTGTCAAAAAGAATCAAAACCGATCAACTTTTTTCGTAAAAGTGCACAAATTCTCAATTCAAAAAACCAGGTAATATACAATTACACGTGACAAGAACGAAGCTCTAGAAAACCTCTTTTGTAAATCTCCATACGACGTATTGTAGTAATATATTCTCTCAACCGAACAAGCAGGTGCTTCAAGGTGCTACACGTGTAAACTCAAGTACCCTAGAGGATCATATCCTCCCTGCCAAAATTGGAACAATGGGTAATCTTTTAAATTTCCGTTCGCACGCAAACCACAATAGAAATCGGTATCAGCCAAGTGTTGTCAAGTTAAACGAAATCTTGATGACCTATACGCCATTCCTTATAAAAAGTCGCGTTTACTTTAAAGAACTGGCTGTGACCTGATTTATCTTTCCCTATTATGATAAATTAATTTTATAAAAAGTTAACGTAAGAAATAAATATTACATTTTTATTAGTCTACTTAGACCGCAGTCTTTAGTTTATTAAGATTAATAACTGTAGTCTACAAGAAAATATACTGTTTCCAAGAGGCCTACGAGAATGCCTACGGCGTAGCAGTTAAAGTCTGGCAAAGCTCTACGGCGTAGGCGATAAGTTCCAAAATTTTTGATATTATCTAATGACAATTTATTATAAATTTGATTTTGTTTTAAACACTGAACTATATTTTCCAGAAAATTTAAATTTGAATCAATTACTTTGACAAAACCCAATTTAAATTCCATTATAATGAAAACGGCCAAACAATTTTTAAATAAAAAAGAAGAAACGGCAAGTAGTTAGAGGTAAATGCTTTTAATTAAAATTGTGTTGTTGCTACAGTTAATAGGACTACCGTAATGACAACTTCATATTAAAAATTAAGTGGCGTATTATAGTTAATTTATTTTGTTTTTCTGCCTTTCTACGATTATCAGTTAGTTTAGCCTATAATGTCCCACTGTTGGGCAAAGGCCTCTCTCTGCCTTTTTCACACATGTTCTCGGCCATTGTGGGCCAGATTATGAGATTTATTATTTATATCAAACACGTATTTATTCTTCAAAGAGGATTACTTTCAAACGGTGAACTGAGAAAAGTGCACTTGATAATATGCATGATATTGCTTTGAGAGCGCCGTCTTATATTAAGCAAAGAAATAAACGGAACGGGAATTGAAATCTAACATTTTCTAAAAGCTAAATTTCCAAGTACTAGATAGTCTTTAATGCCTTGGCAAACTATTTAATTTCAATTCGAAGTTGCTAAACGTAGAATTCAAGTTAGCCGTCTGATTTAACCTTGAGTGGTGTTTAAACTGGGAGATTCAATCAAGTTACTGACCTGCCACAGTCATTGTAAACAACGCCCGGTACTGTAATCTCAGATTTCTGATTTGGTAAAATCATATTATGTCAGTTTTCTAGTATTGCAATTCATTCACCATTAAGAGGGATTTAGTAACATGTTAAAACAACTAACTATGACGCTCCGGCAACCTAACTAAAACATGAGGTGTAATTAGTTTTATTTTAATGATGGAATTGCAAGTTCACCTTAAACAAATCTTAGAATACCAACTAAATACAATCATTCTCTAAATTATATCAGAATCTCACTGTAGGTGTTTATTTTAGTATCAAAATCTGGCTGGTCCTCCTTAGAGGGTTTCAAAGGTTTGCCAGATACGGACTCCTTATGAAGCGCAGTTCCTTTGAAGAGTGGATTTCGACAGTAGTGCGGAAATCACGCGGAACTTCTCTGGAATTCAGACTTTTACTGACCCCACTCTTGTTCCTTGCCCCGGGATTCACTTTCGCACAACCCGTGGGCCCGATAGGCTTTGACACTGCTAGGCCCCTACGGTTTGCTGACATTTCATTTAGGCTAGCGTGGATCACTACGCGCTGTCGACGACTTGGGCTTAGTCCGGACGGTTACCGGACGGTTGGACGGCGAGCTACCCATTGCTCGCCGTTCGCAAGCCCTTGTCCGCTTATAAATATTCATACTTAATTAGTTCACATATAAGTATTATATGTACACATATTTTGTTAAATACAAACAAATATATATAATACTAATTGAGATGTCTATCAGACACCACGTAGTTAAAAATAATAAATTTACAAATGGGGGAGAGAGATAAAGAACGCAAAAAATTAAAATCTCGATAAAAATAATCAGCAATTCAATTATTCAAAAAGGCACCCTACACGATACGTTACATACACGATAAGATACTTTCCACATTGGCAGATTTAATTCATAGGGATACCAGGGTGTCCCATACCCGAGCTACGAATAGCACACGGATGGGAAGAGCTCTTGAACAAAATTAACACGATGCAAGTATTCCAAAGGGTTGGGAAGGGTGTCGAAACTCAAATACTTAGAGTTAGCTGACCATGATCATAATCGTAACACAACGTTATTTTTAGTGTGGGGAAAAGCCAAAATGCTACGGACAAAATTGTTTAATTATAAGATCTGCCTTTTAAAAAAATAAAACAATGTTATGAAAATTGACAAGACTGCCCGAACTGTGTGTAGGTAATAACGAATTATTACAACAAATTAACATAGGTACTATTGGTATCTTAATTAAACTTATCACTATCATCGTATAAATAAAAATGATTGAATAGCTGTTCGTTATTCTCGCTAAAACTCGAGAACGGCTGGACCGCATTAGCTAATTTTGTTCTTGAAATATTTGTAATAGTCCAGGGAGGGTGTAAAAGGTGAGAAAAATGTATTCATTGACTATTGGCATTACGAAGTTTGCCGGGTCAGCTAGTCGTATTTATAAAAATGAATAGCTGTTCGTTAGTCTCGCTAAAACTCGAGAACGGCTGGACCGATTTGGCTAACTTTGATCTTAATATATTCGTGATATTCCAGGGAAGGTTTAAACGGTGAGTAAATGTGGAAGAATAGATGAATGAATTGAAAAAAATACAACTATTAGGCGAAGTTCGCCGGGTCAGCTTGTCTAGATAATTATATACCGTTAAATTTTGATCGTTTTAATCCCGTGGAGGGTCGATCCGGTACAAGAAACACCATCGATTTGTAAAGATAAAATTAAAAAATAAACTTTAATTCTAAAACTCAGATTAATAATATTCGCATGTACGAAATTAATTTCTTTAAGTAAACGAGTCAACGACCTTGTAGGTAGTTGCCGATCGTTGCGTACTAACTATCTATAGGTCACTGAACACGCCCAGCTGACGTTTATTAATTTGAGTTTAGATAGATAAAGTTTCTATTTTCAGAAGCTTGCTCTAAGTCCACACTAAATATAACGTTTTAAACGTTGTACCTAATAAGCCGACCATTTGTGGAAATGTGTGTTTCTTTACTACGGACGAGGGTTATAGGAATTAGTGTGAAGTCACGCTCGGCTGGATGCCCAGGGACCTCCGTTATGACACTTTATGAGGATACTTGCAAATCTTAGTTATGGGTACGACATGCCCGACTTTAAATAAATAAATAGCAATCTCTAACCGAATGACTTTGTTTTATAAAAATGTATTTTATATTATAACTATACAAATTTCCAATATATTGAATATTTTACTAAACCATGAAGTATAGGAACTGTAAATAAACATGACTTATAAATCTTTATTTATGCTAGTAGGCTATTTGATGTGTAGCTTTATATTCAAGAGGGCATACGCTTGGGTACTAAAACTCCTCCTAAAATATTAAGGGGACCGCTCGTATTGAATTTTATACATTAAGCGAAAGAACATGTCTTGTAGGGTTTCGTGTTGACTGAGAAACGTGGAATGCGAGCTCATTTAAATGTGGGCACTTAATATTCCTCTGTATTGGTATTCCACGTAAATACCTTATCGACATAGTAATTAGATATTTGCTAGATTCTCCGAAGTAAATGTACGATACAATCATTATATTTCACCTTCAACTTATTGACTATTAGATATCTTCATGCTGAATAGAATAAAATGAAAATAATTCCAAAAATAAATTCCAAATTCATGGTATCGGGTCCAATTGATTTTATCAATAAACCTTTATGGAAAACACAGAGAATGTATACAAAAAAATGTGATGATATCGAGTTTGAACCTTCGAAACGATTCCATTCAAATCAATAACCCTTTTCTTATTCCTATTTCTATTAAAGTGACGAACTGTGAAGACCCGTCGGAGTCCGATATTCTTCCCTGTATTATCAATTTGCATGTGCCGGAAGATATCACGACAATTGACGGCCACGTGAAGATATTGTGGCGGAATATGTATTGGTATATTTCCTGCCCAATTTGCGAGAAACAATTTTTATCTACTCGCACGGAGTTCAGTGAAATTGTGTTTGGGTTTTCAAGTGATGGACAGATTTCCCGTTCGTTATTTTTCATTTGGTGTTTTGGGTAGTAAATAAGTAAAGTAATTAGATTTATTTCAAGTAAGTAGAGCTTTTGCATTAATATATTAAAGTATGCACTTTACTCATTTATTTTATTTCAGTACACACCAATGCGGTGCTGTTACGTACGTCCATATCATTATAAACTAAACTAATGCAAAATTAATACAACATAAAAACAATAAAAATAAACTTAAAGTATCGTCAAACGGGGTGAATAGAACCGCAGGGGTGAATAGAAACATAACTTTGATTAGAACTTTCATTCCATTCTAGCAAAGCTTTAATTTATTTTTGTATTGCAATACAAAATAGCAAGAAAAAGAAGGAGTAACTAAGTGTTGCAAGACATTTGACAGAAAGAGCAGGCATTCGAAGACATGTAACATTCACCAACCCGCACTGGGCCCGCGTGGTGGATTATGGCCCATTCCCTCTCCTAGAGAGGAGGCCTGTGTCCCAGCAGTGGGAACATTAAAAGGCTGATAATTATGATGAAGCAAACAATATCTTCATCATCATCATCAGTCTTTTAATGTAAATGCAACAATTTCTTAATAACGTGAAAAAACCCTTCAAAGTTTTGTTTCTATTCACCCCCGCATTCCTATTCACCACGTTTGACTATACTCGTACCATACAAACATGTAGGGTCATAAAAATTACTTTAAAGAGATTTGTTAATTATCGATGGCGTCGTAGCAAGTAAACACTATGCACCAATCTACTTACAAAATCCTGAAAACACTTTCTTTCAAAAAATAACTTAATCTCAACCAACATTTCTATAAAAGATCTCCTTATTTGAAATAGCGAATGGTATGTAAAATACTGAATAGGTTCTAACAAGTATTGAATACAAAGACGTATTGTAGTGGTAGCAAAGAGGGTAACTCCCACGCATGTCCTACTGTTACTCGTCGAAAAGATTTTATTTATTTTGTGAAGATTGTGTACAGAAGATATATTTTGCACACGAAGAATATGTACTTAAGTACACCCGAGTTGAGGCTGCGTCCACATCTCGTTATACAAGAATTTGCCCTGTAAAAGTTCTAACAATGAGTATGCGCGATTATTACTTTATAATATACTAGCAAACCGCCTCAGCTTCGCACGGGTGCAATGGTGATATTAAATATATTATACGTGTATTATACATATAAACCTTCCTCTTGAATCGCTCTATCTAATAAAAAAAAACTGCATTAAAATCCGTTGCGTAATTTCAAAGATCTACGTATACATAGGGACAGACAGCGGGAAGTGACTTTGTTTTATATTATTTAGTGAAGTAGTGACAGTGAATCTGTTCACATATGTGTAACCATGCAGGTAACCTATGTCTTGCATAGGAGGCGTAGGTTACCTGCAGGGGTACACATATCACATCCTTTCTAATAAAATTGAGTACGAGAAATTAGGATATTTATTTACACCAGTCGATAAGATCTGCATCTCTGATAAGATGATATTTAAGATAATGATAATGATTTTTTTAGTACCTAGTTATAAAATACTGGACCGATTTTAAAAATGCTTTCTCCAGTGGAATGCTATTATGACTAAATGACATAGGTTATACAACCTAATTTTTAATATTTGCGGAACCCGGTACACATGTCTAGTATTTTTATGTAAAGAATCTATTTACAAAATTTCATAACTGTTTCAAAAATCAGAAAGTTATAAGCTTGTTATAATACCTGGTTGTTCACACAAACACATGGTCATTGGGCCATCCGGGCGATTGAGAGGTTGTTTTGTTCCTGCACACGCAATGGCTTGCCGTAACCTGTGTTGTACTGTAGTGTCGGTAGCATCCAACTTGTGACCTTTCTTTAAATATTTTTGGGAAAAAATATAACATTATGTAAAAATTATTGGAATCGATTTAGTTACTGATTCTGCACAAACTATATTTAGGTTTCGTATATCATCTACATCCACGCAGGCGAAACCGCTTTCAGAAGTTAGTTTAAAAAAAATCGAATCTTCTTCTTCTTCTTCCTTCCCTGGTCCCATTATTTGGGGTCGGGTCTCCTCACTTTCCTGCGCCAAGTGGCTCTATCTTGGGTTGTCAATTGGGTGGGTTTAAAAAAAATCGAATATGAAAAAATATTTTAATTCCATTTTATTGCAAAAACGACTTTCAAAATGCAGTACTGTAATGTTCATCTATGAATATAAAAGGAAAAACTGACTGACTGACATATCAACGCACAGTCGAAACTATTAGGACTAGGAGGGTGAAATATTGCACAAGGCTTCCTTTGAGCACTAAGAAAGGAATTTACAAAATCCCTCCCCTAAGGGAGTTTGGGGCTCTGGGGAGGTATGAAAATGCATACCAGGGCCCTGGATCCAAGGCAGGGAAGAAACAGGGTAGGTTTTTAGTCAGTAAGAATCTGACACTATTTCCCGCTCCACCCAAGGGCGGGATTTGCCATTTGATGATTTTACCTACCAACAAAAAATAATCCTAAGGGAATGAAACTGGGGTCTAAAGTTTGCATGGGAAAACTTACTTTCACGCGAACGAAGCCGCGGGCAGAAGCTAGTCTATATATATTAAAAGAGAAACTGACTGACTGACATTATCATTGCACAGTGAAAAATACTGAAATGACGACGAATGACTGAAATTTTCACCAGACTTCCTATTTTGTTGCAGGCAAGCACATAGGCCCCTACCCACGGCGACTTTTTATAGCGATGCAGTAGCGCGTTCGCATCGATACAGTCGCGATGCTGTAGCGCGTTAGTAGCGCGTTGGCTTCTTCTATAGCGAGTTGCAAATACGACTAACGCGCGTTAGTAGCGATGCTGCCGCGCGTTTCGTAAACGCGACAGCATCGCTAAAAAAAATCGCCGCGGGAGAGGGGCCGAATTTTCCGAAATTCATCCCCTAATGGGATAAAACGAGAGTCCAAAGTTTACATGGAGAAAACTACTTTCAACCTAGTATCAGATAAATGTAGACAGTGTGTGGTTATAGGTGTTTTAATAGTAAGGGTGCGATGTATAACAAGCCGCTTGTTATGTTATTTAGCATTGCAAATGTCGCGGTCGTATCATTTTGACGAACAATCCAGTTAATCTAGCTGTTATAGTTGTGATCACAGAACACGGAATTACTGCGCTGGTCGTTTCTGAAGAACCTTGGCGAATGACACATAAGATAAATTTTATTCGTCAAAAACATGTGTAAGTTATCAATCAGTAGAAATTATTACAAAAGCAGTTGTTGCCCAGTGGCAACGGCCGCGAGTTGTAGGCTGCGGGGCGCATACCCAACCAGGCGCATTGTAGTGGTATATAGTACCTATATATAATTAGTGACCGATACTTAAACACGTGATTGTAGTCATGATAACAAACAACTTTTATTATGGGACCTAAAATCAAAAAAAAAAAATCTGTTGGTCCGTACATTTGTGTTCGCCTAACTGGTCAAAATGTACTGCACTTGACTGATTTTTTTCGCGACATCAGGTTTATTCCCATAATAAAAGTTGTTTGTTATCCTGACTAAAATTACATATTATTTCATCACCACTGCTCTCAAAACGGTTAAGGAAAACATCGTGAGGAAACCGGTATGTTTTAGAACAAAAATTCCACCAACCCCCACTGCAGTTCTATTTTCTACGAAAATAGCCTTGAGCGCAGCGCTGGCCCAACGACGATATCCAAATAGGTACATTGGATTTGTGTGTGATTTGAATGTACGTATTTGGATTTAGTTGTTAGGCTAGCGGCTGTTTTCTTAAAAAATAGAACTGCTGGGCCCAGGTGGTGGATTACGGCCCATTTCCTCTCCCAGAAAGGAGGCATGAGTCCCAGCTGTGGGAACATTATAAGGCTTAGCTACCAATCCATCATAGAGCTAAAAAAAATATTCATAAACTTCGCCGTGAATTTCATTCGTGTCGCCCAACGACAACTTGATACAGAAAGTACAGTGCCACCTCTCACCGTCAGTACTCTGTGGAAACGATAGTTACATACTTCAGTCATAGATACTATAAATCTATCCGTTTTATGTAATCAAACCACCATGTCAATAATGTTCATAAGCCTTTCTTTATATAAGACTCAACTAATTTATATTATATAAAATCTAAATACCGCTCACTGATTAATCACGAAGTCTAAGAAACTATAACACCTTATGTATTTAAATTTGCTCGACAAAGATCAAAGATTGTTGCATAAACTATTCTCAAACAATGTTATGCTGTGGCTTTGTTTGAAAAACAAAAGTTTGGCCATGAAGGACGGTATAAGGCGGGGCGCGCAATACGCTAACTTCGGTCATTTCCGGTCAATCTCCGCCATTGAAGTGTAGGTCCACCGATAATTTCAACGGGAGCCAGCCAAATTAATGGACTGTTCTGTTCACAAACGTAATATCATAAATACAAATCAATTTATGTAAATGTGTCACCTTGAGTTCTATGATTAATGAGCGACATGTCTGCAGAAATACCCTCTCAGTTAATGATTGTCGTTTTTCATTTCACGGGCGTGTCACATGGGGCTTGTGGATCTGAGTAACTGGGTAAGAGTAGCTTTGTCAAGAGGATTAACGGCATCCTGTTATTTTAATATGTTGATATTATTATTTAGGATAGGCCATGTAAGCCAGGCTATAACTTTAGCGGGAACTACATTAGTCCGACGCACACGAGTGCCTGGTTTGTACGTAGTGTCTCGTGGCGTGGCGTGGAGCTAATGTGACTCTAGATCACTAGTTGCCAGATTAAGGGCTGATTCCATCATTCACTATAAAAACTTAGTTCAACTAAACTGAGCTAAGCGTAATCTACCTTGAAGACACGTTTTTTAATTTAGAGAGTGATTCAAGATAAATGTTTATATGTACAATACATGCATATTATATTTAATATCACCATTGCAGGTGTGCGAAGCTGGGGCGGGTCGCTAGTGATTAATAAATGAGGGAACACCTGCAACACTATAGACATACACGTTTGCATTCAGATAGTATCGCTTGATGAAGTACAAGTGATAAAGAATATATTGCAGACGCACAACCTCTACTTTGCTTGCGGAACTCAACAAAAAAAAAACAATACCGAAAAACACAGACTTCTGAAATTAAAATAATTTTGGAATTTATAGTCTCTTTTATATGCATATAGATTGTACGTTTTTTGTTAAAAAATATGTGTTTTTAGACGTAAATTTTTAATTTCGGAATTGTGACAACACAGAAGATATAAACCATCCTTGAATTAAAAAAAAAAACAGCTTTTACTTTACGTAATCCAATATTCTAACACAAAGCAAATATTGTATGATAACGATCATACTTTCCTCCACATTCCGGCTCATATTGTCAATTCAAATTATATATACTTCCCCAGTTTTCTTACTCTGAATTGGCCACTCCACAACGTTAAGGGTTGTAAGTGGGAGCTTAAGAATTATATCAAGTGGCGGTGGAGAATTCGCCGATATTTCTACAGCCGTCCTCTCTCTTGACATTATTCTTACGACATTTTTAACGGTTTAAGAAAAATGCGTTTATTGTTTTGTTTGTACCAGGGATGTTACGGACGTTCGTTTCCGATTCTGAAACCTCAGAAATTCCGATTAATTTTGCACCTCCGATTCCGATTTCGGTTCCGATAATCTTCCGGTCGGAAGATATATCTTGTAACGCTGGGAACCTCCCCTCCCGTGCCTTCTGTTAATTATTCTTTCACTTGTTATTTTGAATGTGGTGAGTTCGCGCTTCATTTACTTAAGGCCCGGTTCTACTCATTTTGACCTTTTTTATACCTATGGAAATCCACAAATATAAAAGAGAACACCATGAAAATTTATTTTATTAAAATTGACTATGTGGTCAAAGGCTTGGCAAAAATTAAAACACGATAGTTGGCTCGATAAAAAAAATCGCGAATCTGACCCTAATTTACGATTTCAAACGTATTTATCTACGAGATTACGTTACGGAACTATTTGAAAGTTACAAAAAAAATAAAGCGTGTTATTTAAAAGCGCTTCGCAAGAACAAAAATCTTGAATAGTTGTTGTTTTTTTTTTTATATTAAAATAAAACCGTTTTTTGGGGGCCGCGAAGACGACATAATCCCGAGCGAAGTTCATACAAAAAAAAAAACAGTGACTAGAACCGGCCCTTAAGATGGGCCTTCCCTACTCGCCTATAGTCAGCGTAGAGCATGGTTTAAAAGCCTGTTGCTTCGTCTAATACATCTAATACAAACGAGATGTTTGATGAAAAGGCAACGCGAAAAAAGAGAGATAACGCCTGAAAACTCGGTTGGCATTCAGTAATTCTGTGATTTACTCAAATATTTCACAAAACTTGTTTCAAGAAATACGTTTTTTTAAACCCTTAATAGTTTTTGGGAAAAATTGTGATCATTTAAAAACTCAGAATCTCGATTCTTTAATCGAGATTCTGAGTTTTTAAATGCCTTGCATCTTTATGCAAGGTTTATGAAGATTTTTTATATCTTTAATATATGTGTACATTATGGAGGGACAAAGTTCACGTAAAATAGCAAATTTTCAGAAGTCTCTACTGGATTAGTTTTACACAAATTTATTTTTTGATGATTATAGAAGCCTAGATAATATCGACAAGATATCTATGTATCTAAAATATCTGAAAAAAGAGGCGTAATAACATCATAATAACGTAAGAGCGGTTGCATGAAAATGTACCTCGGGGTGGCCGCTCTTAAGTTCTAATAGTGATTCATTTTACGTTTCTGATTCCGATTCCGGTTCCACTTCAAATTTTGAGATTTGAGAGATTCTGATATAAATACTTCCGTTATATATGTAGCTAGTAGCACATTTTTCACAAAGTCATTGTCAAAATCGTTTTAACGTCCTTTTTCATACAGTAAAACACAAAAATTTGATTAAAACTCACAACGTTATTTTATTTGGACACCGTGTTCCCTTTAATTTAATAATACATTTTCGTTGGAATGCTAATTTTATAAATTCCTGACTAAATTAATTTTAATTACAAATCTTTTGCATTCAGATACTATCTCTCCACATTTATTACAGAACAAGTTGACTATAATGAATAAAGGGAAGAGACAAGCAAATTAATTGTGTCCCTAGACACTTAAACGTGACCTAAATTACTTGAAATAGTAAACGTGGACGCTATATTAATGCTTCAATAAATTATTGATGAAAAAAACTACAATCTGTAGCTATTGTTGGGTTCACCGATACAATGCCAGATTTATTGCAGACGTGTAGTTAACATGGCCGAAAACCCTTGTCACAAGTAATATACAACAATGTTAAGTTTGCAGCGATTTCGCAACTATGTCTTATCACGTATTAACTATTAATTGGTGCGACAAATCGTACAGAGAAATAGTTGCCTCCACATTGGGGTGCGATCGGAATGTGTGAAAATGACGATTTGTCTTCAAGGCCAGGGCCCGGGACAAGCTAATATTCTGCAAAATTATCAAGCATTCAGATCAAACGAATATTTTGACCCTAAAAATATTACTGACAGCTCTTAGCGATAAATGGTCGCACAAATATTTGTAATGGAGATTTATAACCAAAATTAAGGCGAAAAACGCCCTTATTTATTAGCCTCTGCCAACTATGGACGAGTAATCGTGGCACTCAACATAATTGTGTTAATAAAACTGCTTTCCCTATAAAAGTATGCCAGGCGAAATACATACGTAATCCATAACAACATAATTGTACCTACTCAGAATTTATGTCACAAGACAGACGACTCACCCCTTTACTTTTATTCATATTCTGTATAAGGTTAAAAACAAAAATAAAATCATCGGATATTTCGAAAAACTGTCCGCCTAACTCCCATCCCAGTCCCAGATAAAATAAGACACGCATTTAAAATGTACACTTCACAGCGATGCAGTGAAACCTTCAGCCCTTACGCCCTAAAGCCCGCGGAGAACATCAGTGGAAGCTCAATGTCAAGTTGCTTTAAAACGATGATTTTATTCGTTAAGCTTCGTTATTTATAAATATGAAAAAACTTAGGCCTCGGAAGTAATGAGCGAACAACTCTCAACCAGGTTTTTTAATTAAACACAGATTTGAGTTATGACGTAGATGCTTTTGTTTGTTTTGTAGACCCTCTAAGGAATACCTCGCGAAACGTTCCGCGTATCTTAAAGGCAATTTCAGTTATTTCTAATAAAAATGTAGGTATATTTTGTTTTAGATCTAGTACAAAAGGGCATGATAAAAGCATGGAAGATTTAGATAACGATAGCGAAGGTCTTTAGGGATCTACAGAGGGAACAAGGGAACATCGGAGGCGTGATGGTCCGTGTAATTAGGCCGTGACTCGCTCGACCTTTCGCCCATCTGCGCAGCCGGGCCCTTATTCCACTTTTATTTCAACTTTCAATCTCTTTTCATCATTCACCCTTTGCCTACACAAGCCTTATGACTTCCAAATTGAATGGGTTATCTTCAACCGTATTTAAATAAGAACGGTTAGCTTTTAAAAGTTTCGTAGCAACTTTGTTTCTTCAGCTAAGTGCGAACTATTAAAAGCACTTTACCTCATCTCTAGTATTTATAAATCCGATGAGATTTGATAAGCCTATTTATAGACAGTTTTGTGTTTTGTACTGGAATAAAACTGTGCTGTTTTACTTTACAAAACTATAAGGGCTTTATTCAAGGTTTTATTAGTTCTGATGGGGGTGCAGCGCACACCTGCCATCGTCAATTACTTCAAAGTTTCATAACAGCACGCGACTTGATTACAACTTGGCATTTCGAAGTTTCGTGCTCAATTCAATAATAATTAACTTCTGGAGGAGTGATTGGATAATGATGGACTCATTAAGTTTATATTCTTTCTTTTTAGGTAACAAAATTATGAGTTGGCCAATAATGTGTCGCAGATTTGCTTGTTACTTTCGTGTTAGGTAGATTTATGGACGATCTTTGAATAATATACCATTAATTAGAAGTAGGTTCAGTGTCGTTTTAAAATTTAAAGTCTACGCTAGAGGAGCCGTGCTCGAGCAGAGTACGAGCAGAACACTAGCAGAGCACGAGCCGAGCTCAAATTCCTGTAATGTAACTCATGGTCAGCTTCTCTGGAGCAGGGTCTGCTCCAGAGAAGCTGACCATGAGTTATGAGTTACCTTAAAATCACGGTATGACAAATATTAGAATAGTGTAAATAGAAAGGTGAGGTCAAAAATGAGCTATTATTCCGATGAAATTTGAAAATCGATGTGCTATATCTTAAAAAATAGCTATTACGGTACTCGATCATGATTAAATATGATTTTTTCAGTCATCCGTTTTTGAGAAAAGCTGAAAAGTATTTCAGTAAAAATAAAACGCAATTTGGTTTTTGATTTTTTTTGTTCCTACACAATAGAATTATTTAAAATGTAGCTAAAATCCGTGAGAGCAGTGGTGGCGAAGTGGTAACGGCCCCGACTTCGAGTTGTAGGTCGCGGGTTTAAACCCAGCCAGGCGCATTACTTTGTGTAATTTATTTCATCACCACTGCTCTCAAAACGGTGAAGCAAAACATCGTGAGAAAACCGGCATGTCCTAGAACTAAAAAAAATTGATGACATGTGACATTCACCAACCCGCACTGGGCCCGCGTGGTGAATTACGGCCCATTCCCTCTCCTAGAGAGGAGGCCTGTGTCCCAGAAGTGGGAACATGAAAAAGGCTGATGATGATGATGATGTAGCTAAAATTCGGTATCTATTTAAGTTGTTATGATTTTAACTGTCGCTTTATGAAATAAAAACCAAACATATTTATTATCGTGATAATGCAATATCAAAACGTGACGAATGAAGGTCAAATCGTAAATGTCAGATTGACGATTTGTTAACTTGACGTTTGACGTTGAAATAAACACACACAGGTACACTATAAGTCATTTAGATACACACACACAGATAGGTTATATTTTCACGTCAATTATCACAGGTTTGCTAACGTTGCTAACCCTATAAAACAACATATATTATAGTGATGTAAGCTTATATCTTTTCTACTTCCCTTAAAATAAAATGGAGGACTGTAAAATATAATTAAATGCTAAAAAAAAACAAGATAATTGCGCTCTTTCAGCCTGTACAAGTCAGATTATTTTTCAATTTATTAATTATCTTTAGCCCACGCTCCATACATTTATTGAACGTCTCCTTTGCCAAACATAGCATTATATTTTTTCTATGTATGTGATGAATGATAGGTTGGTTACAAATGCCGAAAGATATAACATTTTCCTGCTGACATTGAAAAGTCACGCGAACGAAGACGCGGATCTAAGCCAGTAGTAAAATAAAAAGCTTAACGTTTCAATATTGAGAGCCCGTATTATAGAATATAAAAATATATTTTTATGGAAATTGGTATTGGTAAAACTGAAAAACTGGAGGGGATAATCATTGCAATTTTATGACTCCAGGCATGTGCCATCACCGTCCTGTGATTTACTAGGAGTTCATGATCGAGCGAGTGAGAGGCTGCACGTCTCGGTCATAGCGGAGTTATCGCATACGTACACGAAATGAAGCCAACATTTCGTATGTATAGATCTAGGCTGAACATTATTTATAACCATAGATGACAAAGTATTCTTTTATTCAACCAGCTCAAGATGAAATTAAAGATTAAAACGCAGTTTCAGACATTTCTTGTTTATCTTTACGTCAACATTTCTACCTCAGGACTAAAAGTTGAAATTGAATAAGTAATTGAATATTTGAAATTCGTGCGTTTTTTTGTCTACCTACCAGACTACTTCGGAAGAATTATGGTTTTTTGTTGAAACAACCGATGTCGGCTATATATTTCACGCGTATTCTGGAAGAAAGAACAAACGAACAACTTGTAGTTAATAATGTCAAACGTCTTGATAAGAATGTCGGAGTTTCCCTACTATTGTTTTGTTTTGTAACCGCATGTAGGCAGCAGTTAGTTTTTTATATTGATCGGTTCAAATTCAAACAGACATGTTCGTGTGTTTATTTCACTTTATGATAGCAATTTATAAATCTTCACATAATTCCTATTGGAGAATATATGACTTCTTGCTGCCTTTGATAAAGTATTACAAAGCAATGAGAGATATAGCAGCTGTGTTCGCGAAATCGATTCGAGAGATTGTGGCTTTTACCATCACTGAAAAACACAGCTTATGAGAACTATCACGAATAGCCCTATAGACTATTTTAATATTACACTCACATGAATAACAACTATTTAACACAGCTAGTCACCCCTTTAAAATAGACCAAATGAAAATTCATTAATTAATCATTCATTTATCATGAACAACAAAATATTAATTGGAGTCCAATTGCATTGTTTCCAGAAATTCTGCGTTTAAATTAAATCGAGTCTATTATTTTATTGAGTTGCTGACAATTCGGACACAACATATTCGGACACATTGTCCGAATCAACACATTTCAATTTCAATATTTTTTCACTGACGATTCGGACACCACCAAATTTATTGAATCTGTTTAGTACAGTCAGATAAAAAAAGTTTTAAAATACAATTTAAAAAAAATATTACCCGAAGTTACCGCCTTAAATCCAGCATAAAATAATTTTGGTGACAATTTTTTTCCATATATTACCTATATTTTACAACTTTTATTTGACTGTACTACACAGTGTGTGTCCGAATTGTCCAGATTCATTCGTTAATATGAATTATCGTATGCATTACACGTCAAGTAATGCCCTAACTTCTTAAAAAGTGAACACTCCAATGAACGTGCAACAGTGTTACATTAAATGTAAATAATGACTGCTCAGAAATGTGTTTAGTAGTGGCCCTGATTTTTTTGAACGTGAACACATATACGTGTCAGTGAACACATTCACGCACACGTGTGTCCGCGTTTCGTTCAAATGAAGGCGCAACAGTGTTTCATCAATTTGAAATAGTCTCGGTAAAGTAAGCCTCAAATCCCAAGATTGACAAACAAAAAACCTCATTCAGACGTTGCCAGCAGCTTTTCCACAAAAAATGCGCATGTAGTCGACAGGTTGGCTTCAATACGTGTCGGAGAGGAACGCGGCCGACGCCGTCCTAATGCGGTGATTTGTATGCAAGTCTGTTTGTTTTCCTAGCCTCCCTGTAAGCCGACCCCGAGTTTCCAGAATACAACCCCCATTGCGTACAAGAAACAATATTACTAACTGCCTTACTAAAACTACCAATTGATGCTAAAAATCGCGGGAAGATCGAAAATAAATTAAATATTTTAGAAAAATAAAAACAACTAATTAAAACTATATATACTTACATACACTAAAGGTCATTGAGGGGGCAGACTACCAATTTGATTTCAAATTGATAAGAACATTTTTCCTAATGGCATACATTTTCATTATTGTCCCGACACTTGGCACTTTTTCCACCCCACTGAACTATTATCATGAGATTAAGAAATAAACATAATGCACGTTCCGCGCTAGATTCGCGAAAAACAACTTTATTTTGTTAGTATTCCAACACATAATAAAAGTATGGATTTTCAATGTCAACTTACATAACGACCGTATATTCTATTCGATACATTTTTGGTACACACATTATGTTGTAACCTACTTAGATACTTTTTCAATGTCATCGAGGTGTTTTTCAGCGGAATTATACCTACTTACATTGTCGTACCCTGGAGTAGGTACCTACGGCTCCACTAATGGCTTTGTAGAAAAATTACGTGCGGGCTATTCCCGGTCACAGTAGACGATGGCGAGCACCGGGATGATGGCGAGCAATCGGTAGCTCACCGTTCAATGAGGACCAAGCTCGGATCGACAGAACTTTGTTAGCTTCTGCTAGCAGTGGCTACGCTCTCGTAAAAGTATTTTTTTTTAATCACGGGATCGTGGATCCGCGCTTTGAAGAAGCGGGATTAGCAGATTAAGAAAAGGAGCGGGATCCCGCGGAATTGCGGGATCCCTTTTTGCGGGATTGCAATCCCTGTTTTAAAATTAATTTTTGTATGCACATAACCAACGCATATTAAAAATTAATATTCACCGTAATGAATACCATTATGAAATTATTTATGCATGCATTCCGGTTTTCCATTAGGTAACAAAAGGATTGAAGCGAATATTTAGGTACACTAAATGTATGTTTACCTAACCAATGACGTATTAAAATGGTGTGCTTGCTAGTTGAATTTCTATTATTAGCTAAATAAATCTATATATACATAGAAAATGCTTTGTCCTGAATGACTGACGGATCAACGCACAGCCTAAACCGATGATCGTACAGACCTGAAACTTCTTTGTATGACGTAGGCATCCGATAAGAAAGGATTTTTGAAATTCCACACCTAAGGGGGTGAAAAGGGGGGCAAAGTTTGTATGGGACAATGTGATTCCTTGGTTCAATCTATATCAAATTTTGCATGAACATTCTTTAACAGAATTAATGGACGATACTATACATAGATTAATTTAAATTCATCCCCTAACGGGGTTAAAAAGGGGTTGCAAGTTAATTTGGGGGTGATTTGCTTCGAAGTTGATATCAATACTCTTTAGTGCTTTTGATTTAAATTACTTTTAATTTTGACACATGTTTGAAAACTCAAATGTCTGTTTGACATTTGAGTGTTCATATTTTGTATGGCAAAAAAATAAATATGAGTGATGATAATATGAGACCTATGAGACTATCCAGCGTTTGACGGTATATTAATAGTTCGTACGTGTTATTGGCAAAATTGTGGTGTCTCTTCCACAAAGGCCAATAATGAAGAGTTGAAGTTGAAGCTGATAATATGAGACGAAATCAATAACATAATACTGGGTAATCTTTCTGTCTCCCTAGCCAAGTTAAAATCGTTTCGTTTTGCGTTAACGCTTGGAGTTGGCCATGCCCCCAATTCGTTTGTTCGAACAAAGGAGTTGGGGGCGTGGCGAACTCCAAGCGTTAACGCAAAACAAAACGATTGTAACTTGGTTAGGGGGCTGGTGACAGCGTCAACTCTACATTTCCATTGATAGATCCGTGTGGCCTTCTAAAACATGTATAACTGGTATATAAAATTGTTTTACCACTATGTAACAAAACCGGACTCCAATAACGGTGTCATAGTTTTGTCTGGTCCAGCAGTAGCGCAAAACGTGCTTATACCTTGCGTCCCTGTGATACCAACGGATTTGCTTTTTAAGTTTAAAAGAATCAATTTCCGGTGAAGGTATTTGCGGTGACAGTTAATAATGTACTTTGACTTTACAAATATTTTCGACTTCTGCGCGGACGAAGTCGTGGGCAAAAGCTAGTTTTTTTTTATGGTATGTAAAATCATCCAATGACAAATTTCGCCCTTGGGCGGAGAGGGAAGTAGTGTCAGACTCTTACTGACTAAAAACCTACCCCGTTCCTTCGTTACCTATCGTGCCGGGGCCGGGCCTTCCTTTCGGAAGCTGACCCATGACCCCAGCAGGCTTCGACCCTGCCTGCCTGCAGCTAGCAGGCTGGGCCTCTACGGTTTGCTGACAGCTCGCGAGAACAGAACGCGGCATCGACGACTTGGGCTCGGTCCGGTCGGCTACCGGACGATCGGACAGCGTGCTACCCATTGCACGCCGTCCGCAAGCCCGCGCCTAGGCAAAAGCTAGTTCAGTTATAAATAAATGAATTTGATCACTGACTAGCGACCCGTCCAATCTTCCCACGAAGGTTCTAAATCTGAAGGTTTTAATTCTCGATTTTTCTCTACTGCAATATTCTTATATTATATATATATGTTGACTAGATCATAGAAATTAATCACTTCATGATATGACCTAGTAAAACTGGCCAGATCATATAAAACGTTAAAGTTTGATGATATTTCAATCCTCACTTGGTTTACTTTCTATAGACCTTTTAATATCATAGAAATCCTACATCAATTTTATGGCCAAACGAGGATTGACATGTCATAATATCAAATGTTAACGTTTAAACGATCTGGCCAGTATATCACGAAGTGATCAATTTCTATGATCTGGCCACTCGTACTAACACTATAAGCTTCTTAATGAATCACTCTATCTATTGGTGGAAACCATATGAATTTCCATTCAGTAATTATTGAGTTTAACGCAAGCAGATATCTCATCTTGTTTTATAACACGTAGGCATAGACAACGTAAAGCTTTAATTCTTGGCGTCAGAAGAATAAAATATTGCACAGATTTAAGGAGTTATTTTCCAAAGTACACTTCATTACACTACGTAGGGTCGGTGCCCTAAGTTACCTAACCCACCCCTTTAATAGTTTTTCAAAGGAGGTGGGCTAACTTAGGGTACCGACCAATCATACGTACGTACGAGTACGTACGATATATTTTTTTAATACACTTACTCGAAAACCCGCTCTTATCCCACTGCTTCTAGGCACGCAATGGACTATTTTCTGCACTAGTGCAGAAAAGTGCGCGTGCTCATCCCCGCCATAATATTACTGTAATAAAATTGTTTATTGAATCAGGCTGGGCGCGCGTCGAACCCTACGAGGCGCGGGTCAAACCCCCAAGTCGTATGTATTGAAAAAGAACGTCATTTGACACACGTGCAAATTTATCACTGTAGCGTTCGGCTCCACGCTCACCTACGGCTCCGTCGCAATGACAAACTTTATGCATTTGTATCAAAATGTATCCATTGGTGAGTTTCATTGACCGCACAAAAGTATTTAATATATTAGCGTTCGATTCCGGTTCTGTTTCAGAACTTGAACTTCCGATTGATTTTGCGCCGATTTCAGTTCCGATAAATTTTAATCGGAAGTTTTATCGGAGGTACAAACAAGTTAGTACTTTTCATTTGAGGAAACTCCCTCCCCTTCTATCGATTACTCTTTCACATGTTATTTAGTTTCGTATTTGGCTTGTTGTGAGTTCGCGCTTCATTTAACCGGGTTAACCGAGTAAATTACCTACTTAACCGAGTTTTTGATTAGTTTTAGTAGTTAGTGAAACGTCATTTGACGCTTCTGCCTCCACGTCCGATTCCGGTGTCGGTTCCGATGAACCAAATTTAAAAATTCCGTTTTTAAATTCGATTCCAATATGACACATACACTTCCGTTACATCACTAATCGACAGTATCATTTTATGTAGCTATTATTATACACAAGCCGATGTAAAAATAATCTGCTAGTCAATAATGTTACAGTGGGCTTGACTGGCCAGGGTGCGCCGGTCAGAAGCCACCTCACGTGGCTGATATTTTCATATAATACTCGTAGGTACATATTACTATAGCTTATTTTACATTTAGGTCCCCAAGGGTATAAGCCAGATTCTTGTGGTCCTAGAACGCAAAAGGCAACTGAAGGAACACAGGTGTGGTTTTAGTCAGTAAAAGACACGCCTTCCCACTCCACCCAAGTGCGAGAGATGTCATTAGATGATTTCGCAACTTCTGCGTCCTTTTCTATTTTTCTCTGATTGTAGAAACATCTATTCAGTCTTCGCCTGCAATCTTTACACTATTTATTGCGTATATATATATTTTAATATCATCAGCCCATCTTTTTCGCTGCAACCAATAGTTCGTTTTCCTGCTGGGCCGCGCCATTTTGTTGTTTGAAGGGTCCATCTTTTAAGTTCTTGCCCTGTGTTTTTGCCCATCGTCACTTCTGTTTAAACCTATACCCATATTCTGTTTAACCTAGTGGTATTATATTGTGGTGGTTTTATAATTTCTTTACGTTTGACATTGTATTTTAATTTATGACATTTTATTATTTATACGACATTAGATTTTACTTGATGTTGATTTTACAATTTATGTACTTATGACATTGTATTTTAATTGATGACATTTTACATTTAATAATTTTATGACATTGTATTTAAATTTGTCTGATATTAAATAATTGTTTTTGACATAATATTTAAATTTGTATGACATTAAATTTATATGGCATTGTACCAAACTTTGTGACATTGTATTTCAATTTGTATGATATTGTATTAATCTTTATGACATTGTGTTTGAATCTTTATGACGTATTTTTATGACTTTGTATTTTGCATTTTAATGACATATGTATATCATTGTACACAATCGATTTTAATGAGCTGACAATTTCATGAATTTTATTATCATCAGTTCTTTTTTTTTCTAAATATTGAATATTTTGCACGCCGTAAGGCAAAATGTATTGGGACAATCGACAATAACAACATCTTATCTGTATACCTGCATTATTAGCAAATAAAATATTATTATTATTTTGAATTTATTTATCTCAGGACCCTGAGGTCCTGGACCTTTGGAAGGCGTACGAGGAGCCGAAACCAACTCGCAGAGGCCCTTTAGGTACTTTTAATGGAACGTGATGCCAACCGACGATTGTCCATGTACGCGCAATGCTAGTTCATCCAAGGACAACCCCCGGTTGGTGAAAACTATTGTGCATATGGAAAATAAAGACAATAGAGCTATGGTTTTTGGAGTCTTAAGTGGACTGGTTACCAAGAACTATGTGAAAACTATGGCCCCTGCCTAAACAATGTTATTAATATCCATCGGTAAATAATAATAATTATTATTATTATACTAAAGAGTATCTGTTATTTTAGACTTCTTACGTATACTCGTATCTGTCTTTCTTGTTTTCTGTATTCTTCTCAGTTTCATGATTATTTGGCATGATAGAATTTTGTTCAGTTAACAAAACAATAATTATTTTCAATGCACTTACTCGAAAACTGCCTCTTATCGCACTACGAATAGGTTCAACATGGCATGAATATCACTCGTGTGATTTTTTAATTTATCAAAACAAGAGCTTTTTTCATTAATATTTCGTCACGGTTAGCGTTGATTTTTTTTTAAGCAAAGTGGTGGATGTTTTAATATTTTATGAATATTTAAATTGTGTTTTTGAACAGAACATAATAAATAAACATGAACACTTACGCAATAATTTGGTAATACCAACAAGTTAACAATTATATGTGTTCTGAATTCAATAGTACATTTTAATACAAGTGCAGAAAGTTTGTCATTGCGACCGAGGTGGAATTCTCACGAGCCGAAGGCGAGTGTGTCTTGGAGCCAAGGGCTGCTGAGGTAAAAAATACTTGCAAGAGGCTGCTGCCATCAAATCAAAACTAAATTGTATAGCAACACTAGAAAATTTTCTTCAGTACAAAATGAACAAAATAGTGGTGGGTTTTTCTCCGTTTTTCTTCGTGTATTGAAAAACGTCGTTTGATACATGTGGAGATTTGTCACTACAGCACTCGGCTCAACATCCTTGCTTGTACGGCTCGGGTGAATTTCGCCTCGGTTGCAATGACAAACTTTCTCCAATTGTATCAAACAAAATGTACTACTGTTATACAAAAGTGCAAAGTTGCTTTTTAACCGCGTGCTTAATTTTGATAACCGAACAAGCGAAGTATTCAAAAATAGTTAAATTTTCATTAAATTTTAAAACCTTAAAAATATCCACCTCCACGCTTTAAAAAAAAAAAAAATCACCTTGACCGTGACGAAATAGGAATGAAAAAAGCCCTTGTTTTGATAAATTCAAAAAAAGCACGCGGGTGATAAACATGCTACTTATATCGAACCTAATCGCAGTGCGATAAGAAACAGTTTTCGTGTAAGTGTATTGAAAATATATTTGTAGTATTCCTGGGAGACGCTTTTATTTGACCGAATGTTTTTTTTTTGGCAAAAATGTAAACTTCTTTGTCTATACAACCTGGCATTAAATTGATTAGCATTTTTTAGGGGGTGTGAGACAGATATTTTCATTCAATGGCACAGTTGGTGAGCGATCGACTGCTACGCTGCGTGCCGCGGACTCGATTCCCGCACAGATCAAACATTTGTATAGTTAACAAATAGTTGTTCCGAATCTGGATGCCTTATGTAAAAAAAAAAAGTTATTTTTAATCTGTCCTAGCTCAGAGGACACCGGTGTCCTCTCACATCCACGCCACTATAGGCCTTAATTCCGATGTTTAGAGTCTACTTTTGTATGAACAAGTTGGGTAGTTGTGGATCGAAGTGTTAATGTTATACATAATATATCGATAAAATTGTAATGATTGACAGCTGATTGTGATTCGCGTTTATAGGATTTTTTAGTAAGTTTTGGTAAATTTCACCACACACGTAGAACCACAAAGTTTCCCCCCAGCCTACCTCTGATTTACTGTTTCTAATACTCAAGTACGTTGGTAATAATTCATTGCTGGCAATAAACGTCACTGGTGGCCATAGCCTGCCCCATTAATGGGCACAATGGCTGAATGCTTCGTGAATGGATTATGCCATAATCAGGAAGAGACTTCTAGCAGACTCATAGGTACAACATGAGTAGGTACACGCACAATTATGTGTTCAGTGACTAAATCGTAATGCCCATTCAGGCAATATAATATTATATGACTAAGGGATAAAACAATATCTTTAAACCGCGTGCGGTATATTGAATTCCGAACATAACGAAGGATGCTAAGTTTTAATCCCGAATGCAGTGAGGAATTTATATAATTAACTCCCGAGCTCTGCAACTAAGTTAATATAGAAACCTGACTGATGTAAAGAATTCAGCCGCTCAAGACAAAACAGCTTTATCCCCGTGCTGGGTATTTTACTTTTTACGCCATCTATGAGATAATTAAAAATAATTTACTATAACAAATTATATATAAAAAAAATAAAAGTATTATCTATCAATTTAATCTCAACTATCACTCGACATACTTTGAGATTTGAAACAAATAAATTCACAATATTTAACTAGTTTTAATTTTCTTTATCGCTCCCACCTTTCATTTGCTTTTTAGAGACACAACAGTAATCAAGTTTTGTTGTTTTTATTGATAGTAGCCAGTTTGATTTTTGAATAAACTGGTTTGATGCACATACATTTCAATTCGATTTGTTTTTTTTTTTTTTTCAAATAGTTTTGACGTTCCAAATTCAAATCACACTATTCCCTAGGAAACGCCCATTCTCCATTAGATCCCTAGGGACATAATGTCTCGCTTTAGATGAGGATTGTACGAGTATGATATAAAAAAGGGAATTGTCGAGCAGATGGTGTAAAAAAGTTATTTAATTTCACGACTCTAGAGGCCACCGAAATGGACTTAAATTACGGGGTAATAGGGTAAATTAACAAGCAAAATATGGTAAAATACTGCCAATTCTAAGATTCCTTACGAGATTATGTCAAAAAATAAAACCAGAAGGAAACATATTGTCAGAATAAAAGTATCCGATATCCTTTTGCACACGGGTAGACCATATCGGTCTACCCGTGTGCAAAATTTCATAAAAATTTGCTCACTTGTTTCAGTCTTTAATCTGCTACACAAATGTACACATGCATACACTTACGTACAAACTTTTGCCTTCATAATATTAGAGTTATTATAATTGGCAACGTCTCTGTCTCTTGGTTTCGTATGATAAGAAAAATAAAACATAATCCGCTATTGTTAGTGTTTTAATATACATTTATTGTTTACTCTATTCTATAGTTTTCAAGACACAATGGTTTTAAAGCAAACAATGTAAGTAGAAGTGCAAACAAGCTGTGCCAGAATAAAATGCTTTATTCTTGAAACGAAAGTCACTCTTTTAAAAAAATAGCCTGTCAAATTCCACCTGAATTCTGTTTTCAATGTTTAATTTTCCTCGCAAAAATACCGCAGTTTTCCAATGACAGTTCTATTGACAATCAACGAAACAAATACCGGAACAGATGATAATGAAATACCTAAAAATAACAGATGACCTTAGCAGGCCTAACCGCGAGCTCGTCCACCGCTAGAGGGGAGTCAACTATCTTTCGCTATATTGATTTTAATCTAAGTTTTTACTTTTTTATGCCTCATGCCTATTTTATTTGCTGTATTTACAGAAACATATATCACATAAAGTTTTAGAAGAGACTCGAATTTAAAACGTCGTCGTCTTTTACTTACACAGCTACAAATTATAGTTACATAATATTATACAAACACTTACACGTGCATTCTCACGTTACTTTGTACTGAATTAGTTAAGGTACTAGACCTTTACTTTCTTTATTTTTATTCTCTTTGCGTTCTAGGGCCACGGTAGCTCCTTCAAACGTGCCCGTACTTGAAACGGGCACCCCGCTTGGGCGGAACACCGCTGTGTCCTCGTAGGGCCAGTCGGCAGTAATGTAAGTAAGACTTTTGGCGCTGCGCCCTGGTAAAGGCCATGATCTGAAGTGAGGAGGAATGAGGCGGTCGCCTTCTTCTGCGAAGCAGTGATGTTAGCGAAGAAGGCGGCCGCACGCGTGATAGAACGGTCTTCCACCATAATTTATGATGTTAGCGGTCGATTATCTTAAAATAATTTTTTTTTTGTTTGTTGATCAATGAAAATTATTAATTCATTATTCACCAAGAGGACGCCGGCGTCCGCACACCTATTGTCTTTCTATTGTGTCCCTAATTAAGTACGCGATTCAAAAGTTTAAAGAAGAAACACGTAATTTTTCGATAAATGTCGGCTGAGTGTTGCCATTTAGCTGTAGAATATAAACAGTGAGCAATTAAAATAATTAACAAGTCCTTGCAGACGACGTGAAGCATGAAAAAAACAGCCCTGACAGGTTAGTTACTCTACTAGGGCTTTTTTTTAGCTAAGGTAATCATAAAATGACTTCTCTTGGGCGGAGCGAGAGAGCCGTGTCAGACTTTTACAGACTAAAACCCACTCCTATTTTCCTTCGTTGCCTTGCGTTCCAAGGCTCCGTGATTTCCATTCCGAAGCAGTTCCATGGCCCCAATAAGCTTCGACCCTGCTGGGACCCTACGATTTTGCTGACAACTCCTTGAGGGGCGAGTGGAACACTGCGCGCGATCGACGAATTGGATTCGGTCAGGACGATTACCGGACGACCAGAAGAGGAGCTACCACCCTGAGGGTGCGTTGACCCCGTAGCCAGCTGTAATTGCTTGAAGTTAAAAGTTTTGGTATTTTTCTTTTATTGTCATAAGACCCATATACCCTGTCAGTCAGAGCTATTTTTTTATGGTTCCGTACCTCAAAAGAAAAAAAACGGAACCCATATAGGATCACTTTGTTGTCTGTCTGTCTGTCAAGACCCTTAATCTCACAAACGCGGTTAGGTACCAACCTACCAACCGACCCAGGTCTGCGGTCCCTAGAAGCTGAGAAAAAATCAAGCTTCTAAGTTAACGAAAAAAAAAAGATACGGCCGTTTATGTCATAAAAAACGTGTATTCCGACATTCTCAAGGGAATGAAAATTCGTAGAGTACTTCCCGTTGACCTAGAACCCTGATATTTGGCATGAAGCGAGGTATATGACTGAATCTGAAAACTGTGAATTGGTTACGTCACAAAAAAAAATCGATTTGGGAAAATCTTCGAGACTCGATTCGAGTATTGGACTATCTACATAAGTTAGTTTGTACGGAACAGTGCTGGTCTCCGACTCCCAATTGCCCAGTTTTTTTACCCTGCATAGCCGAAAAAAAACACTTGTCTATGTCCAAGGTTAAATAACTTACATAACAAAACATAAGGAATCATACTAATATTAAAAGTTTGTATGTGTTTGTATGTATGTTACTTCTTTTCTTTACGCTCGAATGGCTGAAAGGATTTCGACGAAACGTTGTAACTGGACAAGCACATAGGATATTTACAATTTTCTATTTTCAGGCGAAGCAACTGGCAGCAGCTAGTGCAATCTATTTTGTTAAGCAAAGTTGCAAAATTCTAAACTTTAATTAGTATTCGTGTTTGTTTTAAATTCATCTTAACTTCAAGTTAACCATAACTTAAAGCAGTCTTTGTTTAACTTTGCTAATAAGTAAGAAGTAGGAGCCTCTTTCATTAGTACCTCTTTGGAAGGTTTAGCACGGGCCCGTTAAACTTTTAAAAAAAAGTGCGATTAGGTCTCGCGCTCTGAGAGTTCCGTACAAACTTATTATCTATGTAAATAGTTCGATTCCGGAATGAAGTCTTGAAGATTTTTCCGGATAGCAAAAAGTTTTTTTTTATGACATAGATATAGGTATAGGAATAAAACTGAAAATCTATACTATAAGAACTTGCTTCACGCCAAATTTCAGGGTTCTAGGTCAATGGAAAGTGCCTTAAGAATTTGTTTGATTCTTTTTTGAGAGTGTAGAAACATGGGTTTTTTTTTGCGAAATAAACGGCCGTATTTTTTTTTCGTTTATTTAGATTTTTTCCAGTTTCAAGGGACCGCAGAATTGTGTCTATGGTTTTAATTTTAACTCGATACCTCCACGTATTTTCGAGATAAGGCATCTTGACAGACGACAAAGTAATCCTATAGGGTTCGGTTTTTTCCTTTTGAAATACTAAAAACTAAAACTAATTAAAAAATAAACACTAATTCACGTTTTAATAAAGGATGTTGTCAGATGAGTTAAGGCGCGAGCAATTTTATATAATTAACATGAATTAGTAGCTTGTTAGGAAAAAATCCTAAAGTTTATCGTATAAAAGTCTTTCTTTATCTTCACTACTAACATTCATTCTTGATCGAAGGGTTTACATTACTTACGCTCTAAATCACCAAATTTATCAAACGAGCGAGTGGGACTCGCGAACGACAGGTTCCGTACCCGTCCGGAGCAAAAAATATCACGTTTGTATAGTAGCCCCACTTAAATATTTATTGTATTCTATTTTTAGTATTTGTTAGGAAAGCGGCAAAAGTAAGGGGCCGTTCAAATATTACGTAAGCAGATTTTTGGCAAATATTAACCGCCCCTCGTCAGCAAAAATAAGCAAGGCTCTCACCTCCCCCCGCCATGCTTACGTAAACATTTGTACCTACGTGCATTTTTCAATGTGCTCTGGTTTCGTTATTAGTTAATTTAATGCATATTAATTCAAATTTTCAGTCATTAGTCCATGACCCGCGAATCTATAACTTTAAGACTTCTTTAAGTAGCTTACTTTCAGGTAATTTTGAAAAATCGACGTCTTTCTCTTAAAAAAAAAAAAAAATATATCTGCTGATGTAATCACCAACCAGACCCCCCATCCTCCATGTCATCAATAATAAGCAAAGCAAAGGTTCTCCACTCCCCTGTAGTGCTCACGTTAAGTTTCACAGATTATGTATTATGCCATTCAAGGAATGGAAATAATACATAATCTGTGAAAATTTCAACTGTCTAACTATCACGGTTCATGAGGTAAAACCTGGTGACAGACGGACGGACAGCGGGGTCTTAGTAATAGGGCTTGTTTTTGGTAAGGAACCCTAAAAATGACACGAAATATATATCGACTAGCTTCTGCGAGCGGCTTCGCCCGCATGAAAGTAAGTTTGTCCATACGAACTTTGAACTCCCGTTTCATCCCCTTAGGGGGTGAATTTTGAATAAATCCTTTTATTGTTCACCTACGTCATAAAAGGAAACCTTGTGAAAAATTTCATGTTGCTAATCCCAGCAGTTTTGGCTGTACGTTGATATGTCAGTCAGTCAGAGTCTTTTTTATATATATAGATATATAATAATATAATATAATAATATTCCACAACTATCAAACAACGTTATCTAGTCCCAAGCTAAGCAGAGCTTGTGTTATGGGTACTAGACAACTGATAAACATACTTATATATTTCTAAATACATACATATTATAGATAAATTACACCCAGACACAGAAAAAATGACGTACTCATCACACAAACATTTGTCCTGGGTGGGAATCGAACCCACGACCTCCGGCATAGCAGTCAGGGCCACTAACTACTAGACCAACAGGCCAGATATTTACGTTTGAAGTCGTAGTTTTCCAGAATACGACACGATGTATGCATGTCAATATACAACATCATATCTTGTGTATATTGTTATTAATCTTAACCAGCCCCAACGTCAAAGCAATTCATGATTGGAATGAGTAAGTAACAGTAGGTAGTTACGCCTATAATTGCTTTAAGTGCCTAAGTGCTCCGCAGACGCAAATCAATTATATATTAATCGGATTATCTCGTGTCTAACTACATTGAGCACACGTGGGCTACGCCGATCTGAGCGCGTCGGTCTCCATACATTTTATACGGCAACTAGACTTGTAGAGCTACATTAAATCCACGCCACGCGACGCTACCCTACGTACAAATCAGGCGTGGCCTACGTGTGCGTCGGTCTAATACAGTTCCGATTTTAGAGTCCAAACTAATAGATAACACCAGACTGTAATCTATTTATCTGGTAACACTGACAATACCGTAGCAGTTTTGCTGTGTCGTTTTGTCATTGTGCAAAAGTTCACTCCATTTTAAAACAAAATAGAGGTTTTCCGGCAGGATTTTTCCAGTAGTTTTATTTGTAGTATACTGTGACGTAAAATTGGTGTGGCTTTGTAAACTCAGTTCAGACTAAAAATCATTTTATTTCACACTAGCTTTTGCCCGTGGCTTTGCCCGCCTACATAAAATATAGCTTGACACTCAGGAATAAAGTAGCTACGAGTATCTATTGGTGAAAAACAATTTAGCAATCGGACCAGTACTTTCAGAGATTATGAATATACAACCGATATTTCAAATAGAATGTACACCACGGTACATATAAAAATAAAATACGTATAAATGCTAAAACTAATAAATATGATAAACCCGTCAAATGCTAGTTAATGGATTTTTAAATTATAATCGGACGAGAAGACCGTGACAGGCAAATTGTTTCAATTAACCAACACCCGGCCGTCAGTATATTTAGTGGAAATACATAACAACGTTAAGGATCTATTACACCACTCGATAAAACGAACGGTTTTGTCGACGTCGCGTAGTGTAAGAAGATTATCTTACTCGGGAGTAAACTTGTCTTAAAGTCTGTGTAACTTGTGCGATATCGAGTGGTGTAATAGATGTTTAAGTAGGGTTGGGTTCGTATAAAAAATCGAAATATGTAATTTCAATATTTAAAAGAAATATTGACTACACTATAACTTAATAACTGCATAAAACGACTATTGATTAACAATGTTTTTAGACAAAATGAAACCACCTGATATGAAACTATATTTTTAGGAATGGAAGAATACAAGCCTTGGGTCTTCCTATCTTTTTCCTGTATCGGCACGATTTCATTTAAAATGATAATAATAGTATTCTACAACGTTCACACAACGACACCTAGACAAACTAAGCAGAGCTTGTTGCTATGAGTAATAGACAACTGATAAACATACTTATATATTTCTAAATTTCTTAATATTAAAGATAAATTACACCCAGACTCAGAACAAATGATCGTGTTCATCACACAAACGTTTGTCTTGTGTGGTAATCGTACCCACGACCTCCGGCATAGCAGTCAGGGCCACTAACCACTAGGCTAGTCTAATTATTGCTACTATCTTGCATTGAAAGTTCTTCCTGTACCAACACAATTTAATTTGTTCGTTTTCCTCCTACAATGTCTTCCTATCTTTATTTTCTTTATTATTAGATCGACTCGTGTCTAAAAATATACACTCGTTTCTCGCGAAACGAAAAGGTTAACCGATCCTTTCAAATAAAATCTTCTCGAGGTAAAAAAGGTGACATGCCATCGTTGTTGTTATTTTTATTCGTATAATGACTACAAAACAGGAAGGAAGGAAAGGAGTTAAAATAATACTGTTTTTTTTTTTTTTAATTAGTTTAACCTAGTTCCTATTAACCTTAGCTTTTATATATTACAAGGTTAGCACATTTACCGTGTCAGTTTAGAAAATATTAGGGTGAATATCAAGGTCAAATCACTTTTTTCAATTTTGGTGGCTAAAACTTTTCTTCAGCTTTCCCTAATTTTCACGAAAACTGAAGAAAAAGTTACTACTACATAGTTTCTTCTTCTAAATTTTCGTTAAAATTAGGTACCTGGGTTCTTAATTTTCACGAAAGCTGAATAAAGGGTTTCGTCACCAAAATTGAAAAACACTCCTTCTGCGAAGCAGTAATGCTAGCAAAGGAGGAGGCTGCCCGCATCAGGCAGAGGCAACGGGGCGCTCGCCCCAGCCGCCGCCGGGATTCCGATCCCGATTTCCAGCCACCGTAGGCGCGGACGGCGTGCAATGTGTAGCACGCTGTCCGATCGTCCGAAGAGACCCAGCCTGCTAGCTACAGGCAGGCAGGATCGAAGCCTACTGGGGTCATGGGTTAACTTCCGAAAGGAATACCCGGCCCCGGCACGATAGGCTACGAAGGAACGGGGTAGGTTATTAGTCAGTAAGAGTCTGACACCTCTTCCCGCTCCGCCCAAGGGCGGGATTTGTCATTGGACGATTTTAACTACCATAACAAAAACACCAAAATTGAAAAACATGATATTTACCCATTTAGGGTTTACTGTCACTTGAGTTTCATTGTAACACTTTTTTTGCAGTATTTCGCGACAAATGTATCAAGTCAGCCTTTTCGGCAAGCTTCGCTGAAGTGGTCAGTGTTATAACAAAATTCTCAGCTCCATTGACTGTGGTTCACATTTTATGTAGTTGAGTATATAGTCACTTGAGATATACTAGTTTGACATCACAATACACCTAAAAGAAATTAGTTTGAGAATAATTAAACATCTCGCCAAAGAGTAAATTTTTTAACTAACGTAGTTTGTGACAAAATGATACTTGTCTTAGGAATTTCTGTCATAATATGACATAATAAGCAAAAAGAGTTATGAAAACTGAAGCCAGAATAAATGCAAAATGGAAATACATAAGTTTTGCTGATGGATAACTTCTTTAAAGGTGGAACAATGGAAAAGTAAAATTTTCCTCGACGACAATACCTTCAGAACAACTGTCTTTTTCTCACCTGCAGACAACCTTCACTAGCCAGGACGAGCCTGTTATTAAGAATTCCCCTTCAACATGTTCAATACGCCCTCATACCCACGCATAATTTATTATGCACTTTTCCCTTTAAAATTCTGCGAACCAAGTGCGACCTTACTTTATTAGAAGCACCTATGATTTTAAATGGCCCAACCAGTACGTCAACAAATCCGAATGCTTACCACACTTTGGCTTGTGATAAATTTGTGTTAGCTCCTTTTGTAGAAAAAGTATTATCTCAAAGTACCTGTAAAATGTTTCATTTTAAATTATGGCAAACTATGGATTCAATACATTCGCATTACAAATTGTGTATATTATACGCTCACTATTTTAGAATGCGACTACCTATAATTTTCATTGGCTCACAACTTAAAGCAGTTTGTTACGAAAATCATTTAAATGCCACAATTTGGCATGTGATAGGTATGGGCAAGCTCTTTTAGTCGAAAAGTAATTATGTATATTGTATATCGTAATAATTATATAATAATAATTAAGTACTTCTGCAGTTTTTGTTTTAATTTTAGGACAAACTATTTAATATTATTAATTATGCACTTTACCCTTGAAAATTCTGAAAAACTTGTGAATATTATACCCTCACTCGTTTACTATACTCTATTACCCTAAGCTGTGTTTCAATTAAATAAATTATTCGGCATGTTATAAATTTGGGCATGTGATAGGTATGGGCAAGCTCTTTTAGTCGAAAAGTAATTATGTATATTGTATATCGTAATAATTATATAATAATAATTAAGTACTTCTGCAGTTTTTGTTTTAATTTTAGGACAAACTATTTAATATTATTAATTATGCACTTTACCCTTGAAAATTCTGAAAAACTTGTGAATATTATACCCTCACTTTTTTTTACCCTCACGTTTACTATACTCTATTACCCTAAGCTGTGTTTCAATTAAATAAATTATTCGGCATGTTATAAATTTGGGCAAGCTCTTTTAATCGAAATATAATTATCTAGACGTACCTCTACATTAATTTGCTTTATGTTAGTCAATACAGTTGCAGTGAATTATTAATTCAATCTGACTTGTATCAAATGAATTAATAATTATTTGTTGAAATATTTATATCTAATTATAATTAGAAATAAGATAATTCTAATACATCAATGTCCAGGCAAGTAAAGCACGACTGATATAATTCATTAATATATTTACCTATGTATCTTAGTAAACACTGAGAATTCATTCTTTACCACTTTGACATTATTCCCAAAGAATTTAAACTTCTGAGGGTCTAACACGACCTCTTAACGTTATCCAATTTACGACCTAAACTAAATTGTCAAAGGAATGTAGCTAAATAGTGTGTAGCTCCATTCCTTTTTCGCTCGCACGATTGAGATTGACATTGACTCAATTTTACGTGTTAATGTCTTAATGTTAATGACTTCATTCTGTTTCCTTGTCCGCTAATATAAGTATTGTGTAGTGAAATAGATGGCGTGGAATCGGAAAGCTCGGGTGTCAGCGCTGACACTGACGCCTCGTTGACGGCTCGGCGTCGGATGAGTGTGACCGTGTTCATAGAAAATGTATGTAACGATATTGTTTTTAGACTCCTGTCGACACACGTTGCTGCCCCGTCACTGGCCCGGCACGGATTTGTGGGGATAGATCTTTAAACGTCAAATTAAAATCCCTGCAAGGTTGTGACTTAAAAATGTTCACATATACAAGGATACTATGGCTTATTCATTGTTGTTTAAACTTAAATTAACAATGAATTTCACCATTTTACAATAAACCGAAAAAACGATAAAAGAAAAGTGTTAAATGTTAAATAAAATAGGAATCCAATGCTAATATCGCCGCTAAAATATCTCCACTCGAGTATTTTAATATTTTAGTGGTTATCATCTCCTTTAAGTAAAACGTACAATTCTCATTCCTTGACTGAACCCGAAGCCGAACGCTAGAGGAGTGGGTAGAGATAAGTAGTACCTACCCCGCAAACTTTAAAATAATTAAAGGCTGTGGATATACGCCAGCTAGGAAATAATTCCACTAACAGGAGTTTTGTTTAGTTTTATACTAATATTTAGTTAGGATTTTGCTAACTTTAAGTTGAATGCAACATACACCAACACACACACAGTTCAAAAATAAATATCAACTTCAACGTAGTCGCAATAAGTCGTTTAGTAATTAGTAAAATGAACCGCAGATAAATAATACAATATCGAATCTTTCCACTACAAATGGCGTAAGAGGCATAATGTTTTTTTTTTTTTTGGAAATCTTATGACTGGTCCCACTCTAGGGCAACCAGCACACAACACCACGAACTACCTGGGTCTTTTTTATCCCTCTCAGTCAAATCCTTCCAAATGTTGACCATAAAATCGCTAAGATCGAAAAGAGTCGATGGTAAAGAGATAATGTATATTTATGACACAGTATCCCTGTCACACAATAAATAAATACCTGCTGCGTCACCACATTCTTCCACTTTATGGCAACCAGACTCCCATAAAGAATGTGGTGTGCTTAGTAGGTACTAATCAGAGAGTCGAAACTAGCTCGGACATTGAATGGGAACATCCTTGAATGGGAATTGGACCAAGTGCTGCCCAGAATGACAACAGTTCATTTTTTACCTCAGGTCAACACCAATCAGTAAACTGAAGCGCTCCAAAATCTATCCCATGATTCAAGAGAAAAAAATAATTGTAACATGTCTTCAAATTTTTAGTTCTAGGACATGCTGGTTTCCGCACGATTTTTACCTTTACCTTCACCGTTTTGAGAGCAGTGGTGATGAAATAAATTACACAAAGTAATGCGCCTGGCTGGGTTTTGAACTCGCGATCCACAACTCGTAAGTCGGGGCCATTACCACTCGGCCACCACTGCTCTCAATGGGTACACTGCTGTGTAAAAGTATCGGTCACTAATTAATTACCAGTCACCCTATATAATCAGTAAGCGTAAAGTAACTCAATTTCATAGTTATAGTTCTAGCTGCAATGCTACATCATCAATTCATCAGAACGAGTCAAGTGATTGGTAATAAATCACGATGTAGAAGAGTTGTTAAAACCAGACATACAGTGATCGACAGCCGAGGAGAAACAAATGCCTCCAAAAAAAATCGAACTTGATCGAAACCAACCGATGTCAACTCAGAGGAACGACAACTTTATTTTTGTATCCTTTTCTAAAATATGAAAGTTCCGCTAGACGTTTCACTCAATGTATTTTTAAAGCCCAGTGACTTTTGAATGTCTCTCGCTCCTTGTTTGACCCCGCACCCTTTCCGTTTGTTCTGATTTGCATAATCAATATGCAAAAACAAGCTATCCAAAGATTTATGACGTCCTGAGCAGTGTTGTTTGCTATAAATTAGACGCTATTCATATCGAGCGGCCATTACCACGATGGATGACTACCGGACAACATAACCCATAAAAATACCGAGGAGCTTTGTCGTTTATAAAAGAAGGCACTGCTATGAGTCGTTTGAGAAACATGTCCTAACTTAATAAAAATAAGAACAGCCCTCTGGCACATACATACCCGTGAAAATAAATTTAATTAAACAGTTTACCAATTAAAATGTGGTTTAAAATTCAATACTTTAATCAAGACAAAAAAAATCAATTCCAACACAGGAGAAGGTTTAAAAACTGAGCTGCCATATGAACCTGAAGAATTGTGCAAATGATGCGCAGCACCCAAGGACAAAAAGGTCACGGTTCAAAGACGAAGAAATACCACAGCTTTAAACGTGACATTAAGCTAGAAAATTCACGAAAAACTATCAAAACATTCGATGACTCAAAAATGCCCAATAGAAATACTTAACAGGTAATTAATTTTATTCCGTTACACAATATTTGATCGAACCTGTTTCCCGTTGGATATTGACAATATCGGACTCAGCGTCCGGACTAAAACTAACGGCGAAAACCGTATTTACAAGAACTGCCTTCAAGCTGTCATCCGCAATCCCACCCAGTACCGATATTCGAGAAAGCAAGACATATACCTATACCCTACGTTATACTTATGTGCTTGATATTGAGGTAGAGACTTTGTGTTTCTGAGGCTGCGTTGCGCTAGCTTACGTTCCTGTTAGTTAAAAAGCATTCCTTCCATATCCAGAGAAAATTTTACACTCCCTATCTCATTTTCGTGGAAGCTGAATATGTATTTCATAGAATTTCTATGTAAATATTTCAGAATGCGGTAACATTTCATGGAAATGCACGTGAAACCAATATCTCTAATTATGTAGTGCGGCAGTCCTCACCTCAATGGCCAAGGTTATCGGTCCAATTAATATGGAAAGGGAAGACAATTTATCCAACCGATGAACGATGCATTCTAGATCGTTAGCTCTCCTCTATATTCTCTCTGTCTCGACAACTTCATTCGCATAAAATTCAGTTTATTTCAAATTCAATAGCATCCAATTTCTGATTTCATTTTAACTAGTGTTTAAAGCGATCAAGTTTTTTGTGGTTATTTGTTCGGTGGATGTGTGAATATGGAATGAGCATAAAACACAGAGCGCTCAAAATTGTAAGCAAATACTTTTTACTAAAAAATACAAAGACTTCCTTATAATAACTATTAAATTTAAAAAAAAAAAACCCCGACAGTACTTGTCATCAATATGAAATGTATAGAACTGGTCAAGATGAATCTAATGAGCCCGAACTCGATGGGTTTACTAGTAGGCATTCCAAAGTTCCATCAGCCACCTCCCAGTTATAGCATCAGGTCCTTGTCATCATGAGAAATGTATTACACTGGTTAAGGTGAATCTAATGAGCCCCAACTCGATAGGTTTACTGTGTTAATAAGCAATCCAGGGTTCTTACCTTCGAGCTCCATCGACCAGCTCAATGGCACCACAGTATACAAGTGTATTTCAAATATTAGGTCACACATATGTTTAAAATAAAGTAAATACCCATTAAGTGTTTAAAAACTCTACCGCAGTTAACAAACGAGCTGGTGACCATAAACACCTGGATACTCGTAGATCTTCATAAATTGTAGCTAAGAACCATCTCGATTACGTCAGCTTTCAAACCAAAAAAAGGTCGTCGGTCCTGATGTACGATGACACGGACAAACACACAGACAGACAGACAGATCAAACTTATAACATCCCTCTTTTCCGTCGGGGGTTAAAAACGGTAATTATGTACCTACTATTTATCACTTTTTAGGAGTGGTACACGCAGTGAAACGAAAATATTGCAAGTTCTATAGCCATGACTATGATGATGCCATATATAAGGTGACTGGTAATTAGTGAACGATACACAAAAAAAAAAAATCAGTCCAGTTCAGTACATTTTGACCAGTTAGGCGAACGCAAATGTACTGACCAGCAGATTTTTTTCGCGATTTCAGGTTTGGTTCCATAGCAAAAGTTGTTTGTTATCATGACTACAATCACGTGTTTGTTTCGTTCACTAATTACCAGTCCCCTATATTTTCATAGCGTCATGTCACAGATGGTGCAGTGGTTGAACGATTAGTTCCTGCGCTGCTTGCCGCGGGTTCGATTCTCGCATGGAACAATTATGCCTAATTATGTGAGTTTACGTTTGTGCATAATTAAATGAGATATCTGTGTGTTTTTGAAGATCTGTTGGCCATTTGGGCCTTCTTCATCAAATTATATATAATTTCTGAATCCAAATATTGCTTCGTGATGAAAATAAAAAGTCGCTACCAAAAGGAGATATTTAGATACCTATGATAAATAAGATCTTTCCTTAATTCCTGATCAGAACTGGATTTTGATAAAAACAGGCCCAAACTGAATGTACTTACATATTTTCAATTAAAAAAGAATTTTCGAAATCGATTCATAACTGAGGGAGGCTGAAGTACACTAATAATGCAACTTAATTTCCTAAACCTACTCCTTTTTTTATATCGGTTAAAAACGCGCAACAATCCATCGGCTAATTGAAATAATATAGACGCAGCATTCATCGACCGTGACTCTACGAGCAAGACAAACAAATTGCTACGGCCTGCCACTCCTCCTTGCGGAGGGTATACGTAAGTTTTAGCCGCTGCGTAAAAAGGCCACAAAATTTTAATTGACAACCTTGCATCGGTATTCGATTCATAAATTAAAAAAAAAATACCAGTCGTCACTTGAAGGGGAAACTGTCATGAAGAGACCCAATTTAATTTCTCTCATATATTATAGCAATGTATTTGCAAAACTTGAACCTTATTCTCAAAGGTTATCGCGTCCCCAAATCACAATATTATGTTATTGTATTAACTCCGAAACACTCGCTTTTAGTTTGTATATATTCTACGGTTGCGCGGTTTAAGGACGGCGCCAACGGGAATGCAATTTACTACCCTCTGAGGACACGTACCAAACTTCTTACTACAAATATTCATTACTAACTTTTGTGTATGTTGGTATTCACACACACGTGTTTCTCAGTCGCCACTAAACTTCTGGCTCAGTTTGCCGAGTCGTAATATGCGTATATTCATGCCAGCAACCCGAAGCACACGGCCGACAGACACTAGGCATCTAAAACATTACGAGACACCCATATTCTTACGCACGATACCAAACATAATCTACTTACACAATTGCTACAAATAATACACAAAATCCGAATAAAAAAGGCTGCAAATAAATTCATTCAACAATGAAATTATAACTCAAAAGTATTCTCCTTTTCGAATTTTCATACGTAGGTATTTTTCCTATGAGCACTTTCCCAATTTAGAAATTCATGTAGCGCGTAATTACTTTAGGTGGATCTGCTGTGATGCTGAATTTCCGAATTTTATTCGTTTAACTTGTATTCAGGACCGGTTGAAATAATCAATTTATCTAATGAAGCATCGACGCCAGGGTTTGACTGCGGCACGCAAGTTCCTCGACAGAAAAACACGACTTAGAAGGCTGTAAAATAACGTTATCTATCTAATAATATCACCTAAAAGTGAACTTGATATTTATAAACTTTAGCGTGGCCCGCAGCGGTCTGCCTGTGGTTTCCAGCGGCCCAAAGCCGAATCAAGCCATCGGCTGCCCTCAAATCTTCTAAAGCTCGTTGTGGTTTAAAGCATTTAGAGTGATGCGATTAGTTCTACAAAATACCTGTATGACAATAACCGAAGTGCTTTATTGTGGTATATTTGTGGTTCACGCCAAGCCTAATGTGAAATGGTGCTTGATAAAACGGAATGAAACAGGAAGCTCCTGAGAAATATATCAAAAATGTAGGTGTAGCGCACTGTGGAGGCAGATAAAATATAAAAATATTTCTTTGAAATGGAACCTATTTAGGACGGTAAATGTTTCCGTGCGTTTTCACAAACGTCTCGAAACTGCTGGTAATTCACTCGGTATTTTATATTTTTGCGTTTATTTAAATTTTCTTTAGATTATGCCGTTAAACGAAACGTTGAACTTTCAGGTGGCTTTTGTACAAGAAATGTTTATAGTTATCTCTGGTGGAAGTATTAAAGTAAATAAAGTTGAGGTGCTTTACATAAAGTGCAGTGTCTGGGGACTGAAGCGCATAACGGCCGCTCTGCGTCGCGTGTTATCTCACTGTTTCTCATTCCAACGTAAACAAAAGAACAAAGAACCGTTAATTCAATAAACTGTATTCTACAAAAGTGGATACCTACGCGTTTGATGTTCGTGATAAGCTACCATCGATGTGTTGCACTTACGATTACTGATCAGATATCATTCGATAACTAAAAGCATGTTTATCAGAGCAACAACAATATTTTCACGAAGTTATTTTCATAAACGTAAGCAAAACTACATATGGATACCGCCATATGCAATTGTTCTTGTCACCGTTTGATGGATTATCTTGACGTAAGACCAAGCTGTGGTTCCAAAAGCGTACGCGATATAACCATTCGAATAAAACCCTTTTCTTTTAAAAAGGGTTTTTGTACCGCAGTGAACTAAACTTAAAACTCTTAAATTGTTCTGCTAAAGGAATATAAAAGCTGAAGCGCAAGGCTAATCTATTTTCCATACAAATGGAGAAAAAGTATTCAGTGGGGCCCAGATTAACAATTCCTTTTAGTTAATTTTTACTAGCTCTGAATACGGTCGGTTTAAAAGATACACTGCCACGGGTAGCTCGAAAATAATGCACAAGTAGCATTGTTACCGTAAAATAGAGGAACAGTATTGAAATGGAACACATCGCGGATTAGCACTGAGTAGTGTGCAGACGCTAGGCGGCCTTCAATTCTTCTCGCGACTTTCTTGTCGAAACGAGAACATCTGTGTTCAGAATTAAAATTCTTTGCTTATTGCAAATAAAACACGGCGCAATCGGATTGTTCCAAAGTTTACAGTCAAGTTTTATAAAATGGTGATCATGCTGGATACGCACGCAGAATAACATTATTTAAGTTATTTACGAGTATCACGGACGCAAAATACGACATTAATGCGTATTTATTTTCGTTCACATTTTAGTCGGCGAACAAACCAAATTTTGAGGCATTTTTCTGTTCGCTTTTTACTTTGTTGGTATCGTTTTTTCCCAAGGAATTCCTTGTTGGCCGGGTTTTAAAAGACTTTCATGAAAATACATATTTTCGACTACTAAAATATTTCGACCGGAGAGCTATGACTTTTTTTTTGTAAAATAGACGACCATTTATGATTCTATATTTTTTTGTTAGTATAGAGGAAATAACTAATAATATAAAAAATTAACTTCCGTAGACATTAGGATAGCAATGGCCGTGCCGTGTATCTTGCAAACAATAACTGTTGCCTCTACGAGATAATATGTCGGAGATAGATCAGTGAGCAGTGGACAGGCTCGAAGCGGAGTATTAATCACGAGCCGCCTCCAGCCTCCACACCGCGCCGCGCAAAGCGATAGACGCTTTATTAGACATCTACGAACTTACTACGGAGCTACAACCGCAGGCCCGCGCGACTTTCATCAACTTTTCAAATATTTACACGATTCTAATCTTTCGTTTTTCTTCAGGTTTCGAAAACGAAGCTACTAAATCATTTTGAATTCACAAAGTTTTTCATAGAAATGTAAGGAACGCAGTTTCTTTCAGGATTTTGAAACGTAAAACACATATAAACTTAAGGCGCCAAAAGGTTTTCGCCAGGCTTCTTAAATATTTTTTCTCACTTTTATAAATTCCAAAAAAATATAACTCGTCGAATCCTTCTAATCCTTTTTTATGAAACACTGGACGTAATTCATATAACTTTTAAAAACTACGAAGAAAACTAACGCGCGTAATTTGAAAAGATTACTGAAAAGTACACGTTTTAACATAAAATATATATTAAATAATGGAATAAAATAATTTAGCAATTTAATACTATCCTTTCGCTGCCAGCTGCAAATTCTAAACAAGATGAGAGCAACAAAAGCGATGTCAAAATGTTATATAACATAAGATGATGCAGAGCTGATGAGAAAACAAAAGAGTAACAAATGATTGTAAGTAAACAAATGGCTTACCGCCTTAGCTGGGAAGTTTGGAGCCAACAGCAGACTATTAAAGTTTAGGATGTAGACTTGGAAAGTGTTGAGAACAAAGATAGCGAAGTCGGCGGAGGTCGGTAGCGCGGGAGGACTACCGTCGCGGCTCGGGGACGACGCGCTAACACGCCACGCGCTCGCTCGGGGTGAGTGGTGCGAGTGCGGCGAGGGTGCGAGCTCGTGTGAGCGCTGAGCGTACCACGGCAGGTCCGCTCTCCAGGGCGGCCCAACTTGGAATCGGCGTCGCCCTCCGCCACGGTTATGTAACACGCGCGGCGTAGCGCAGCGCGGCCCGGACCCCGCTCACCCCGCTTTTAGGGAAAAGATGAATGAGTAAAGTTTCCTAACGGACGTTAGTCCATGGATCGCGCTCGGTTTCAGATCGGCCCGCGGTTACATAAAGCCTCCGCACATGCGCGCTGGCTGCTGAGCGCTGAGCGCCGCGTCATCTGCCCGCGCTAACATCGCGCGCGCCGATGCTTTGCCGATTTTGATGCTACGTTTTATGGGCCACGCATACATCACGCGCCCACCTACCCACGCCGAATACTCATATCCGTCCCGACCTTCCATGCACAGTTTTATAACTTAAGTAATACAAACGTACCGTCATATTTCTCGACGGTAACGTAACTATGACAGTTCATTCGAATTCGTAGTAACGATATTTTATGGCCGCTAGGAGCCATCCTGAGGACCCTTTATCCGCAGCGTCATAATAAAAGTGTTGTTAATTAATGTCCTTTTACCGGGAGCCACCTTTATTACAGTTTATATGGATCCCATAGGTTTATATTTTATGGAACTTAGTATGCAAATGGGCTAGACCCTGGCACGTTAATAGATAAACCCGGCATTATTTTCACGAAGTATTAATGTCATTTTTAACTATAATTACCTAAAGTATTCCCTCAAAAATTAATTAATTTATTTAATTATTAATTTATTTATTCAAATTCTATTTGATGGAACTTAAGTTAAACCATTCAAAGTAACCAACTATATCGAGGAAATTTTCGTTTATGCCCCAATTTTATAAGAAGAATACTATCACGATCACAGTAGGCTGCTCTTGAAATAAGCAACTTAGAAACGTGAAATAAAATACTCGCTTTGCATTACTTAGGAAGCGTCCACCGGTTGTAAAAAGTTATCGAATAAAAAATTGATAATGACGTGATATCTTTTGTAAGACCATAGAAATATGCTTTTCGTAATTTTATCAATAAAATAAAATACTCACTCGCTCGCTGCACTCCGGGCGTTCGATCCTCAAGACAGGTTATTGGAATTTACCACATAACAGAAACACTGAGTAATCCCCGAAGGTACCCCAGGGTACTTGTAGTAACTTTTCACCTCTCCAATTTTTACTTGACAAACTTTTTTTTTTCGTAACTGTCCGGATCAGCCAATTATTTCCGCCCTGGTCACAGAGCAACATAGGACACTGGCGCGGTTGCTTGAGTTGCTTTATCGACCTGGTTGAGGGTAATAAGTTCGCTAATTATATTGGACTATAACACATTGGTCCACACATTTCTGCGTAGTTCTTTCCTCAAAAGACCATTTCAGAGACAATATGAAATTACATGTTTGCTGTATAGACTTTAAAAGAGACTTTGTCCCCTGAGTTTTGTTTTGTTTGTTTGTAAAAGTATTTTTAATTTTACCTATTTACCAATACATAAATATAATTTATGATTGATAGAAGTACTCGTGTTATGGTACTATGTAATAGGTGCTTAATGACATTATTGTTTTATAAAACGTGACTCACTTTGATCTATCATAACTTCGGATCGACTTGAAATTATAATTTCAATTAAATTGTTGGTACATAAGACATGTTATTCCATTTTTAAATAGGTTATTCATTTGTCTTTTTGCTTTACTGTTTATTTATAATCATTAAATCTGAAAGATGTGTTTTTCATAAAATGACTTCCAATGTGGAAACAATGCGTTTCAAAAGTCACGCAATATCAATAACATATAGCATAATCAGCCTTTTAATGTTCCCACTGCTGAGACTCAGGCCTTCTCTCTAGAAGAGAGAATGGGCTGTAATCCACCACGCGGGCCTAGTGCGGGTTGGTGGATGTCACATGTCTTCGAATTTGAGGTTCTAGGACATGCCATCTTCCTCACGATGTTTTCCTTCAGCATTTTGAAAGCAGTGGCGATAAAATAAATTACACAAATGCGTCTGGCTAGATTTGAAACCGCGACTTACTACTCGTAAGTTGGGGTCGTTACCACTGCGCCACCACTGCCCTCATAGGTACACTGGTGTGTAAAAGTATCGGTTACTAACACCCTATATAATCAGTAAAGTAATAATAATATATAATATACTCCACAACTATCACACAGCACCGTCTAGTCCCAAGCTAAGCAGAGCTTGTGTTATGGGTACCAGACAGCTGATAAACATACTTATATATTTCTAAATACATACATATAATAGATAAATAACACCCAGACACAGAACAAATGATCGTGCTCATCACACAAACATTTGTCCTGGGTGGGAATCGAACCCACGACCTCCGGCGTAGCAGTCAGGGCCACTAACCACTAGACCAACAGGCCAGTCAAAACTCAATTACATAGTTATAGTTCTAGCTACATTACATCACTACCTAATAACGAACAAATTGTGTGTTATTGGTATAATAGCTTTCGTTTTAGATTTTGTTTTATCCTGTGCCTTATGTAGAAGCGTAATTTGTGAGGTAAAATTTCTCGAACATAAGCGATTGAAACAATATTAAACAGCTGATCTATTAACGCAATTTTAAGTCCATCTACGTCATTTACGAGCTGTCAACCCAAGGTACATTCTCATGCAACCGCTCAGACGTGATTACAACGTTATTACCTGTTATACACACCTTTCTTTAAAAATTTTGGAAACACAAATATTTTATGGATATTATCTTGGTTTCTGAAGAGACCAAATCCTAAATTTGTGTCCAGTAGAGTCAATTCGATAGAGAGCTGTAAAAATCTAATGTTTTCCGTGAAGTTTCGGCCTTTATAATGTACTCAAAAATTTAAAAATGAATGAAAAAAAAATCCAAAAGTTTACAAGATGTTAAAGAACAAATTTTCTGAAGTATTAAGGCATTGTTTCTCTTTTTTCGCATTGCCCTTTTGTCAAATATTGCGTTGGATAGCGTTGGATGAAACAACAAGCTTTTCAATCATGCTCACGATGACGATTGACGACTGGGAAAGACCCCTCTTACTATTTTGCATACCGTTTGAGACGCATTGTTTTCATGACTGAGTTTGTTCCAAATTATAATATGGTTTAGAAAACGTGAAATCTCTACAGCACTATTTATTGCGTGAGAAATCATTCAATGATTTTTCGCGTTCTAGGGTGGAGCGAGAGGGCGCGTCAGACTTCTTCAGACCCGCTTCTATGTTCCTCCTTTGCCTTCATTCCAGGGCCCCGGCGATCTCTTTCGTATTTCTACAGCACTTGTAAATACACTTACAGTACCTACATACAAAACAGTACATACATTTTTGGTTTTGGTTATTTGAATTTATTTATAAAGTGTGTTTATTACTATATTAGTTTTCTATTACCTACTATGTTATGTTTCTACAACACCCTAAAGGTCAGCTGATAAGAAACGCCTAAGGTATTAAGTTCGCCTTTGTTTTACTATTGCGTAAAGCTTCAATAAATTTTGATTTTACTAACTCTTTATCTGGGTCATCTTTTTTCTACACACACTTGTACTTCCCTCGAGGATTTTTTTCATGTGATTCATTCACCCCTACCTACTCGAGGAAAGTAAGTGTGGTGATACGTTTTAGGTCCTATATCCAAAGACTGCAGCGCCTCGTGAGCGCGCAACATTTCACGTGGACTTGTTAAGAAAATGTGTGGGAGGTGAACATGAATGTTTTCATGTCACCATTAAGGAGTTTGTAAAGGGATTGTACAGATGACACATAGGCAGAGGCCTTCCACATCACACTTTTTGTCAATCTTTTCATTACTGTTTATTATTTTGTTTCGATATCTAGTTTATTTAACCTCCGTGAGTGTGACCGTAGCATCACCGCGGGCTCTAACAGAATGCTAGCGCTGCGTTATTAGTTAAGTAAGGTTCGTATCGTTAAGTACAATTGTGAGGAACGGCCAGCAACAGTAATATAGATATCCTGAAGAGATTCCAGACCAAAGCTCTGAGAACAATGTTTGGCATCCCTCATTGTATAAGTAATAGATATCTACATATACCTCGACCTCGCCCTAAAAACAGTTCGGCAGGTAATAGCTCAAAACAGCCTGAAGTATCAGGAGAAGCTGACCGTCCATGTAAACAAACTGGCACACGCTCTAAGTGGAGAAGATGCTCTCCAGCATACCCGGCTAAAAAGAAGTGACATACAGAGCCTACATCAAAGATTTACCACTTGACAACAAGAGAGTCGTGTGAAAAGAATTTTCACACAAGTATGGCTCTTGAAGAAAACATAAACTGAGTAATCAAACAAAGAATTGGCTTATTGTTGGAAAACAGATTGCCATGAAGCAAAACATCAAAAAAAATTAGGAATATGCTGAGTTAGGCGCCTATTTGGCCTTGCACAGATTTTAATGTAATTTTTCACTATTTATTTTTTATTTTACTGTATTATTATGTGTGGTATATGAATAACCGTTTTTCTTTCTTTCTTTATGAATAATCCGGATTATTGATGTAACTGCATGACAATTCGTTTAATAGTTTTTGAGTTTATCGCGTTCATACATACAGATGCCAGGGAGAATAACATAATAAGCCACGATACAAAATAGAATAGGAAAGCCAATAACCTCGATCTGTCAATTGTTGAGTGAAAAGTACGGTTTGCAAAAAAACCTTATTTGCGTATAAATAAAGGTTTCTTTTTTGCTTTGTATTATGAAGTCTTAGTTAAGTCTAGGTGAAGTAAAAACGTTATTGATTTATATAAGTTAGCTAAATATATTGTTTTAAGTCATAATTACTTAATAAAAGTAACCATTTTCTTTCTTATTTTCATCGTTAGGAACAATTTGCCTTCTTCTTCCATTTGCTACTAATCAGACACTTCACACAGTGACGGAGATATGAGCAAAATTTAGGAACTGGATTCTGATAAAACTTTTTTCGTTCAAGATTCGTAAATAAATTAATTTTAAAAATTGCTTTTTTTTGCTCACCGTACTCGATTTCTTCAATTTGACAGTTCGTCGTGACGTCACAACATGGCAATCGATCCTATTCTCATTTGGACCGCATTGTACTATTCGTTATGCGTAGGGCAGTAGTAGTGACCCTAACTGTAATGCCAGAGGTCGTGGGTTCATTTCCACCCAGGAAAAATGTTTGTGTGATGAGCACGATCATTTGTTTATAGTCTGGGTGTAATTTATCTATAATATGTATGTATTTATAAATATATAAGTATGTTTATCAATTGTCTAGTACTCATAACACAAGCTCTGCCTAACTTGGGACTAGACGGCGTTGTGTAATAGTTGTGAAATATATTATATTTTTATTCTAAAATACTTGTACACTTTTTCTAAAAAAAAAAAAACAGTTTTTGTAATCAGCTTATTTCAGAAAGCCCACAGGCACCTATCCCAACCATAAGTTATATGTCGAGTAACACTTCGTTTACTTGCCAATATAGAATCGTAGTTTTTATAGCATAGCAAAACCTCAAGGGACCAATTCATCCATAGGAATAAAGTTCCCAGCCGAAGCTTCACGAATACTTCCGATCGAATATTCGTGACTGCGGCACAAGATTGCCAAGGTATAGGACAACAAGTTGCATATTATATCACGGACAAGTAATAATTAGTAGAAATGTACTAAAAGCTACAAAATAAATCAGTTAATCTAAGGAACCAGTTATCAGTGTTATCGCATCACTCTCCTTATCAATCAAGGATATTGATGAAACTTGGAAGTTTTGCCCGTTTTACTCCCTTATGGGTGGAGTTTCGTAAAATCCGTTTTTAGCGGATATCTAAACCCTATAAGGAACCTACCTGCCAAATTGTAAGTTTGTAGGTGTTAGCTTCTGTGATTTCGTGATTAATAAGTGAGTGGTGTGGTAATTTGCTATAGCCACACCACTCACTGTAAATATACACTGTTAAATTTTGGTCGAATTATCCCGTGGAGGGTCGATTCGGGACATGAAACACTATCAATTTATAAAGATAAAATTAAAAATAAAATTACCTACTTTATTTCTAAAACTCGAATTAATATCCGCATGTACGAAATTAATTTCTTTAAGTAAACGAGTCAATGACCTTGTAAGAAATTGTCGGTCGTTGCGTACAAACTACCTACAGTTCATTGGCCTCGATCAGCTGACGTTTACTTAAAGAAATTAATTTCGTAAATGCGTAAATTAATTCGAGTTTCAAAAAATAGTACTTTATTTTTCGTTTATGGAAAATGCATACCACAAACGAGCTGCTTGAAATATGAAAGATTGGTCAAAGAACGCAATGCAATGCAAACGGATACTCACATAGTTTTAGATTTTCCTATGACCTCAAGAACTTGGCGTGAATGTGTGCCACGGAGGAACTGAAAACTTTTTTCAAGAAAGAAAAGAAATTAAAGAGAATATTGTAAAGGAAAGAAAGTCAGTCACTTTTTTTGGTAGGAAAATCATCCACTGATATCTTCGCGCCCTTGGGCGGGGCGGGAGATAGTCTCAGACTTCTACGACTAAAAACCCACTCCTATTCCTTCTTTTGCCTTCGTTCCAGGGCCTCGGGTTTCATTTTCACATTCCCCATGGCCCCAGTAGGCTTCGACCCTCCTGGGCCCCTACAGTTTGTTGATATTTCCTTGAGACACACGTCACGACAATTCGGGCCTGGTCCGGACGGTTACCGCAGGGTCGGACGGCGAGCTACCCATCGCTCGCTTCCTGCAAGCCCGCGCCAACGGTAGCCGGTAATCGGAATCGGGATCCCAATCCGGCTGGGCCATGAAGGCCGTTGCCTCACGCAACAACAGTCACTTGAAGATTTAAATCTTATTGTATACATAGACTAAAGAAAATGGAAAAAAGAAAATTGATTTGATTTAGATAGCGGTAACGGTTGGCGAAATTCTGAATTGTTTGGGTTTGAACAAATGACCACGTGACATTGCGGTGGCCCACATCAATCCTAGTCAATCCCATTTTAAATTTGACATTTGACAATCGTCGCTGATAAAATGTCGCTTTGTGTCATTCTTTTAAATTGTTAAAGTTTATTGTCGAATACTATCAGATTTATGGGTAATTAACCTACCTAGAAAAAAGATTTTATTCCATTTTTTTCCGGTTTTCTACTCCTGCGCTTGCCAAAAAATAAAGACGAAGGGGATGGGGGTCTTTGTTCCATCGCTTCACTCGGTCACTACATCCCGCCATCGCTTCCTAACGTAAGTAATTCGAGTAAGGGTGCCGACATCCTTTCATAGTTGTAAAGATTTTTGATGTACAGTTAAAAATATCTTATAAATAAATAAGAAGAATTAAAGTCACCCAAAGAGCAATGGAAAGGGCTATGCTCGGAGTTTCCTTGCGTGATCGAATCAGAAATGAAGATGTTCGCAAGAGAACCACGGTTGCCGACATAGCACGTAAAATCGCCAAACTTAAGTGGCATTGGGCAGGGCAAATTGCACGCAGAACAGATGGCCGTTGGGGCTGATAGGTTCTGGAGTGGCGACCGCGTACCGAAAGACGGACATAGGAAGGCCTCCCATAAGGTGGACCGATAACCTGGTCAGGGTCGCTGGAGTCTGATGGATGCGAGACGCACAGGATCACTGTGGCGACGCTTGGGGTAGGCCTATGTGCAACAGTGGACGTTTTTCGACCGAAATGATGATGATGATGATGATGAAATAAGTAAAGTAACGCAGAGCTACGGTCTATCTAGCTAATTAGGTCGTAATTACAGCTGTACCCTACAAAAAGCTCTAAAAATACTTAAGTATAAAAAATCCGGACACTTTGAAACGTCAGATACTACCTAATGTACAATTCAAATTAGTTGTTTACGGTGGGTGTAAAGGAAATGGTAAGAAACTCCATGTTTCCTTTTTATTTCAAAAATTACTACTTCTATTCTTTAGTTAAGAAAAAATTTAATAAAGATTTCTAAACTAAAATAATGACTTAATAAGCAATTACTTTGCAATAAGTAATTGCTTGCTACTTCTTTATAAATACAGTTGTAAGGCTCATTGTACTTTAGGCTTAAAAATAGATTTAAAACTTGATTAGTGTTTGATGTTTGAACTTTAACTATCTAATATGTTATTTTTAAATAGGTAAAAATAAGACACTTTTTTTTAAATTAAACATTAGTCACTGGAATTGATGAATTATTGAAACTGGATTTAAAAAGAAAGTCACGAGCTCTCCATCTCTAATACACGTATTTATAAACAAGTAAAACTAATTATTAGAGTAAAAATAACTACTTAAGTAACAATTTGTATTTTCTACTTAAGAAAAAAAAAAATTATGAAGATTTCTAACCTTAAGTAATGACATAATAAAAAATGACTTAGCCACAAATAATTACTTCTAAAATTATTTTCTTTATAAATACGGGTGTAAGTATTGTGTCTAAATACATAAATACTATGTTAAAAACTAATACCAACACATGAGCAAAATTAAATTTATCGTTACATGAATTACTGAAATTTTTCTCTTTTTTTTATTATTAAGGCCTATTCAACTCCAAATATAATCAATCCTAAAACGCATCCGTTCTACCGTTTGAGCGTAAAGGAAAAACAATCATACACAAATACATACGAGTAAATATATATTTACCTACAATTGTACAAACTTTTCCGTTAAGAATATTAGCGTGATGATGCTACGGCGCTTTTTAACAGGACTCACGGTGTACCGTGCGCTTAATTCCCAGAATGCGTAGTAGTAAATAGCACATGCGCTACGGCGCCGCGTAGCATGTTGCTACGTGCTACGCGGTCAAGTCAATCTGTAAAATTTTATTTGTCAATGGGTTCTGGGAGTATTGCCACAATAGCCTGTTCCCGCGCGCCTCAAGGACGTGTCAGCAAACTGTAGGGGCCCAGCAGGGCCGAAGCCTACTGGGGCCAAGGGTTAGGTGTAAATGAAACCGGGGCCCTGGATCGAAGGCAATGAATGGAACACGGTAGGTTTTTAGTCAGTAAGAGTCTGACACTATCTCATAATCTTGTATTTGTCATAATCTTGAGTTTTTCGTAATCTATGGACCCAATTACACCTTATATTTTTTTTTTTTCATAATTTTATAATGCCTACTGGCATATTTGGATGTTGCCTTGTTATGCCACGTTCATCGTCTGTTTTTTTTTTTTCACCGAAATAATCATACTTTGTGCAATGGTAACAGTTTTTAGATACCAACATTCTTACAAATAAGCGCTTTCTTAAAAAAAAAAATAAGGCCGTTTAGGACGTAAAAAATACGTAGGTATAGGGAATCAAAATTCATAGGGTACTTTCCCGTTATCTAGGACATTGAAATTTTGCACGTAGCAAGATCTTATAGCACAATTATTTTGTAGTTACCTAAATACATTTTTTGAGTCGGAAAAAAATTCGAGACTCGATTTGAGAATTGAACATAAATTAATTTGTACGGAACGCTCAGTGTGCGAGTCCGACTCACACTTGCCCAGTTTTTTTTTATCTTTTTTGAAACACTGTTTCTCATCAAACTCTTCTATAACAAGGCCGTTGGAAATAAAAACAAGTTTTATTCCAACGGAGTATACCAACACCTTTGTTCTCATCTATCTTTACGCTTTTTATCAGGTTTATCGTGCACAAGAAGGCACAATTTTGTTTTAGTCTGAATAGGCTTGCGTTTAACCATTACCTCACGAGAGGGTAAGTGATGATGTGGCATGCTTACCAAGAAGTGCTTAGAAGACCTATACAGTCTTGATTGAAATACCTCTAGGTTTTAGCTATCAGGAAACAGACGGATTTTTATAAAACTTCTGATTCAATGAACAACAAACCTACCTCAATTCGAAACTGCTTTATACCAAAGTTCACAAACAGGATGAAATAGAAAATTATTGTATAATCCTGCAGCATACCGTGGGATGCTGAGGGATTTTAAACAATGAGAAGGGGATGGCGCGCGGCGCTCAAGCCTCCTGTAAACCTCTGACGTGCAAAGGTATGCCGAATTCTGCCACAGCATACCGTCGACAATGTAAGGAAAATTGCTTTTAGGGTTCCGTACCTCAAAAGGAAAAATCGGAATCCTTATAGGATCACTTTGTTATTGGCATGTCTGTCAAACCCCTTTGTCTCGGGAACGCGTTTAGGCATCGAGTTGAAATTAAAATAATATACTCAAGTCTTCGGTCCATTAAAGCTGTGAAAAATCAAACTTCTAATTTAACAAAAAAATGACGATTACGTCCGTCTACGTAACGAAAAATTTGTTTTTCGACACTGTCAATGGAATCAAAATAGGGTGGGTACTTGACCAAGCAAGCAAGAAAGCAAGGTGTTATAGCACAAGTATAGGAATAAATTTGAAAACAGTGTTGTGAGAAAAACACTTTTTCAATTCTTACTCGAAAACTGCCTCTTATCGCACTACAATTAGGTTCTACATGCCATGTCGAACCTAATTGTGATTTTTTTTTAAATTTATCACTCCAAGGAATTTTTTCATTTCTTTCATTCCTTGACCGTGACGAAATCGTCACGGTCAAGGGTGATTTTTTTTTTAAGTAAATAGGTGGATATCTTTAAGGTTTTAGTATTTAATGAAAATTTAAATTATGTTTTTGAACAGAATATAAATAAACATGATTACTTACACAATAATTTGTTATTACCAACAAATTAACATTTACCGGTGTTCTAAATTCAAAAATATTTGAATTTATATTTTTATTAATATTAGGATGTATAACAGTTTGATACCTTTGCCTCTTCTTCAACCTGCATAGATTAAACGCGGAGAAAAAAAGTCTATTATAGTACATTTTGATACAATTGTGTAATGTAGGGGTTTAGCGTCGAGGCGGTATTAAGACCCGAGCCGTGGCGAGGGTCTTAAAAGAGCCAAGAACGCCTCCGGCTCGTGAGAATTCCACCTCGGTCGCGATGACAAACTTTCTGCACTTGTATCAAAATGTATTATTTTTGTGATTCGGAAAAATCTTCGAGACTCCTATTCGGGAATTGAACCATTTGCATAAGTAAGTTTGTACGTAAGTGCAAATCCGTCAGTCACGAATCCGTCTCGTACTTGACCAGATTTTTTTTTATACTTTCTCTATTTTTCTTTCTCTACTTTCTCTATTTGCAACCCATTTATTTTATTTCATTCATATTCTATTTCCATTTTAAATTTATCCAGTGTATAATGCTTATTCATTTCCTTCATTGTATAACAGTATTTATTTTATCAGTTTTGTACCGTGGTTTCTTTTAAAAGCTAACCATTTCTAATCAAATGTATTTTTGGACTAATTGCGCTAGCTTATTCAGTACTCATATTTTCAGGTACCCGCGCCCAAGACATCTAACTGCCAATTAAAATTATTAACAAGTATTCAATGAAAATATTTTTTTCATAACAAGCTTTTATGGCGTGGTATACATAAATAATTAATACTTACCATTCCAAAAAGCTCAAACACGATAGGGATACCTCATTGCGCTTATTATCGAGTTCCTATGACCATCTTACAACTCCATAATCAGACCCTGATTACCATCTAGCTCCAAAGTACTTGTCAAGACGAATCATACGAGCCCAATGTATCTATTACGAGTAACTACCGAGTTCCTATGGCCACTCTCCGGTTGCATCATCAGATAAGCTGTATGTCATAATAATTTTTGCATTGTCTTTTTGCCATTTAAACATGCATGCAAAATTTCAGATCCATCGGTGACCGGGATCAAATTTAATTTGCAAGATTTGATCACAGACATACATCGGGATAGGTGAAACTAAATAAAAGCTTGTAAAATCTGCTACAAATTAAAACAATATGCAATTACGCAAGTCAGTTTATAATTACGTGCGTTCGTTTGAGTCGTTGCTCAATCAACTTGGAAAAAGCCATAGAAGACGTGTATTATTTCAGCTTAAAAGTAGGTTCGTAACTAAGAAAAATAACAATTAATTCTGCAAGTAGGCCAGTGGTTATGACTCAGTCTACGCACTTAGTTGAGTTTTTCTAAGGACGTTGCTCCGACAACTTGCAGAACACCATACTAGTTCCTGTATTGAAATTACTTTTAAAGTAGGTCTCCAACAAAATCTGAAATAAATCAAAGCAATAACTCATTTTGCAAGCAGTGTTGTTGTATTTGTCGGGATTTCTGTTTTTCGTATATATTGCTCGATAAGTATCTACTTATCCTAGTAGTAGTAAGTACCTCATTGTAAGTCTATCTACTAACTAAATAAACAGAATAAAGATCAAGAGTTTTATAATAAAGAGTTATAATAAAGAGTGTTATAATAATAATACATTGTTATACAAGAGTGTAATGTAAGTGGTTACCGTCGAGGCGGTATTAAGACCCGAGGGTCTTATGAGAGCCAAGAACGGTAACTATACATTACTCACGTGTATCATACGACGTTTTTCAATACACTTGTGAAGAAAAATAATTTAGCTAATTATTATTACTACAGCAAAACTATTAAAAATTTTCATAATATGGCGGTAAAGATTAAATCTGTTTTGATAAGCGCATATTTTTTTTTAAATTTATCCGTAGCTGAAGGCTATGGCTATATAGTCTTTTGATCAAATTGCCTAGTCTTTTTAATATTTTTCTTGCGTGAATTTTTTTACGATAGTGTCATTTTTAGTGATAATAAAATACGAATGTAACATTATCTAATGTTTTTTGGTATTTGATTTTATTTTTTAATACAGCCAATGAACTTCACAAAAAAATCAAACCAAAAACCGGGCGCATCTTAAAATGACGGCCATAGATCTCAAAGAAATTTTTTTTTTATTTGAACGAACGATTTATAATAAATGTTTTGTTATTAGATAAATAGCTTTTACCAGTTAAAATGGCCGAAATTGCATAAGTAATACACTAATTTATACTACTGAACGCAATAACGATTCAAAATTCGATTTGCGAACAAAGAGGTTGAACAAAAAGATTATAGCTACATTACAGCACTAGTGCGTATGGTAATCAAAATGTCACAGTTTGGTAACAGGTGCCATTATATACATAAGTGTAGTGCAATAAGAGCCACTTTCTGGACAAGTGTATTGAAAGGAGTGTTATAATAAAGAGTTTTATAATAAAGCTCAAGAGTGCACGAGTTTCAAAAACCGTCCAAGTGCAAGTCAGACTCCCATACGAAAGGTTCCGTACCATTATTTATAAAAACGGCAAAAAAAAAAACACGTTCGTTGTATGGAAACCCCTTAAATATTTATTTTACCCCGTTCTTTTGTATTCGTTATTATAAAAACAACAGAAAAACATCATCTGTGAAAATTTCACCTGTCTAACTAGCATGGTTCATGAGATATAGCCTGGTGACAGACGGATGGACAGTGGAGTTATAATAATAGGGTTCCATTTACCCTTTGGATACGGAACCCTAAAAATATTGCAAGCATATTGATTATGAACTGAACCTGCACATTGAGTATGGTGTCCCAAGTTCACTGCATAGTATAAAACAAAGTCGCTTCCCGCTGTCTGTCTCTATGTATGCTTAGACCTTTAAGACTAGGTACGCAACGGTTTTGATGCGGTTTTTTTTTATAGATAGAGTGATTCAAGAGGACGGATTATGTGTATAATACATGCATAATATATTTAATATCACCATTGCACCCGTGCGAAGCTGGGGCGGGTCGCTAGTTTAGTAATAATATGTATTGAAATGTTCAATTCTGTTTTCACCGTGAAAATTTTTCAACAAACGTCTAGCGCCACCTAGTATCACGGAAAGTAAACAATACTGCCACCTAGTGTCAATAAGCACAAACAGTACCTTAACTTAGCTTAGAACTAAAAACATCCATTTAAAGGTGGCGCTTCCTGAAATATAAAGTGGTGAAACTGGCATCGAGTATCGCTGAAAACAGTAGGTCTAAAGACCACTTTTGTAGAATCATAATATGAATCATATTTTTTTTATACGGCAGTATTTACAAGGAATATGATTCTGATATGCAGTGACTTGAGTATGATTCGACTAATTTGTGCAACCATTTTACGAACATTAGAAGAATTGCTTATGATCTGCTAGGAGTTCGAAAATATGATTTGCTCTAGATGAATTGCTCATGTTACGTTTTTAGACCCGCAGTCTGGACATGCAATCTAGAAATTCTAGTAGTTCTACACACGGTGATAATGACTGCATTCCCACCTGATGGTATGCAGTGATGCCATCGTTGATGATGAGGTGCATTCAAACTCAAACTCAATTATTTTTATTCACATAGGCCTACATGGGCACTTATAAAGCGTCAGAAGCTAGCGCACGTTTCCAATTGATCGTTTCGTATGGACAAGAATCGGCAAGAAACTCCATGGTTACTCTTTTTAAAAAGTGTTTGTTTCTACAATATTTATTATTATCATTAGTTTATTAAGAGCCTATTCACTCTAGCCTTGAAGACATCAATCGGATCAGGGAAAACCGCAGCAGGCAAACTGTTTCAGAAGATCGTGACTTGGAGGCGCCGTAGCTAGGTATCGGAAAATCCGTTGGAGAACCAAGGTTACCGACATTGCCCAAAGAATCTTGGTGATTATTTAAGTGATAGTGGCAGGGCACATTGTTCGCAGAACACATGGTCTTGTGGTCGAAATGTTTTGGAGTGGCAACCGCGTACCGTGGAAGAACCAGCGTTCGAAGGCGTTCCACAAGGCGGACCTATGATCTGATGAGAGTCGCAAGAATTCAATGGATTCAAGACGCACAGGACCATCCAACATTTGACTTATTTATTTTTTTCGGCTGAACCTTTGATAATGGTGAACATATCGGAATATCACGCCTGATTTTTGTGAGCACTAGGCGAGGTTTAGGTAAAAAAAAACCGGGCAAGTGTGACTCGCACTGGGCAAGTTGGACTCGCACATCAAGGATTCTGTAAAAACTAACATATGTAAATTATGTAGTTCAATTACCGAATCGAGTCTCAAAGATTTTCCCGTATCGAAAAAAGTTTTATTTTTTGTGACGTGTCTACAAATTTGGTCTTCAGATTTATTACTATGTTTGTGTTATAACAACATGCTTCGTGCCAAATTTCAGTTTTAGGTCAACGAGAAGTATGCCTATTCCCTATAAATTTTGATTCCTTTGAGAGTGTCGAAATATACATTTTTGCGACATAAACGGCCGTCTCTTTTTCTTTCGTGTACTTGGAAATTTGATTATTTTCACAGTTTCATGAGACCGCAGACCTGAGTATATGTTTTAATTTCAACTCGATACCTCCACGCGTTCTCGAGATAAATGGTCTTGACAGACGGACAACAAAGTTATCTTATATTTGGTTCCGGGTACGGAATCCTAAAAAAGACATAAAAACCTACGGGGCGAGGTTTATTATCTTAATTGCAACAAACACAGACAAACATAGGTCTTATATTCGTATACCTACTAAGATGCTTACTTATTGCCTTTAGGCAAACCAATCGACAGAAAAAAATCTTCTAAGTATCCGTACCACATGTTTATTATTTAAGTACCTATCTACCTCCATAAAAATAGCGAATTAAAAGGGTAGCTAGACAGAAGGCTACCCTGCAATACAAACAATAGGTTCCCCAATTCGTGTGGTTTTTGCACTGAATCGTAATTTTCGTGTCCACTAATAATTTACCCCTCGAAATGTGGAACAATGGACGACTTGGGATCGGTACGATCACAAGCTTGGAGTGAACTGGGCCAAGGGAATCTACTCATTTGTTTTTGTACAGATTCAATCTAAATAATTCGGACGGTTTAATTAAAGCCAGTGTGATCTAGTGGCGAGAATAAGGTTTCGGGTGTTTAGGTAGTTAGGAGTACCTAACTACCTAAAGAGTAGTAACTCAGATTATCTAATTATTATTTTTCTCTGCGAAAACATTCGCTAGGTACCTACCGTTCCATATACCTAGTATTTCTAGATGTGCCTGATCGGGACGGTAAATGTCCCGCTGAATCAACAAAAGTATTAGGAGCGGCCCGAGGTCATACAACTGCTCTTACGTGATTATGATGTTATTACCAGAGGTCGGAGTAGGTAGATTGATTTTATATACTTGCGTCAAGATATTATAATATGGACATGCCATTTTATCCATAATGTGCGGGAAGTACCGGAGAAAGTTCCGGGATTGGAATTATGGACTAAAATAAAATAAAGCGTCATACTGTCAAGCGTCATTTCTAATTCAACAGTAAGGGACAAAATACGGTGTAACTATTCCAAGGTATTTTTGTATAAAATAAAATACTGATTTCTTTCACCATTAGCTAACACTGGCAGCGTAGATTGATATTATTAATACGTTTTTCACCTTAAACACAAATCCGTGCTTTTTTCAAAATTCCGAAACAAATATCACAATAAATATGAAGTTCCGGTATTTTGGAGGCATATCCATATTATCCTCTACGTTTGACGTCAACGACCTTAAATCAATCTACCTACTCCGACCTTTGGTTATTACACCTCTATCTTCAGATATTTTTGATACACAGATATATTGTGGCCGTTACGAAAATCTTCGTACCTAACTCAATTCGGGAATCTCCCCGTCGGGGTCAGCGTGGTCTGTTACGCAGACGACACGCTGGTCCTGGCGCGGGGACGGTCGTACCAGGCGGCGGTCGAACTAGCGACGCGCGGGGTTGCGACAGTAGTGGAGAGGATCGAGCAGTTGGGACTCGAGGTGGCATTGCACAAGTCCGATGTGTTTTCACGGCCCTCGGAGCGCGCCACCTCCGGGCTCCCAATTAACGGTAGGAGGAGTTCACATCGGCGTCGGGCCGACGTTGAAGTACCTGGGACTCGTCCTCGACAGCCGGTGGAACTTCAAGGAGCATTTCCAACGTCTGGCTCCCAGATTGAATCGGACTGGGGCTGCTCTCAAGCGGCTCCTGCCGAACCTAGGGGGTCCAGACGCCTCCTGCTGGAGGCTCTACGTAGGCATCGTTCGGTCCATGGCCCTTTACGGTGCACCGGTGTGGGCGCCGTCGCTGCGAAAGCGAGTGGAGGCCCGGTTAAACGCCTGCCAGAGGGTCATGGCCATCCGGATGATCCGCGGATACCGTACGGTGTCCTGTGATGCGGCGAGCCTCCTTGCTGGCCTACCACCATGGTATTTGGAGGCAACAGTCCTTGCACACATGGAGATGCAACGCCGGGGCGAAACTCCGCTGCCGCGACAAATCGCGGCATGGCGGACAGAGTTCCGGCGGGATCTCATGGTGAAATGGTGAGAGCGACTGTCGCAACCCCGTGCTGGGCAGGCCCCACGGCGTCGTCACCTTCCGTTTGGCGCAGGTACTAACCGAACACGGCAAGTTCGGACCGTACCTGTACAAGATTCGTACGGAGACGACGCCCGGGTGTCGCCACTGTGCGGACCGCCCGGAGAACACGGTGGAGCACACAGTCGAGGTGTGCCCCGCTTGGGAAGAGCATCGCCGTGTCCTCGTGGGGGCGATCGGCGGCGATCTCTCGCGCCGGGGCTTGGTTCAAGCCATGCTCCGGAGCGAGGAGGAGTGGCAGGCGGTCGCCTCCTTTTGCGAAGCAGTAATGCTAGCAAAGGAGGAGGTCGACCGCATTAGGCAAAGGCGCACACGCCGCCGCCGCCGCCGAGATTCAAATCCCGATTTCCGGCCACCGTAGGCGCGGGCTCGCGGACGGTGGGCAATGGGTAGCTCGCTGTCCGTCCGTCCGGTAACAGACCGGTCCGAGCTCAAGTCGTCTACGGCGCGCACTGTTCCTGCGCGCCTCAAGGAGTTGTCAGCAAACTGTAGGGGTCCAGCAAGGCCGAAGCCTACTGGGGCCAAAGGTTATGTGAGAATGTCACCACGGGCCCCGGGACAAAGGCAATGAATGGAAAGGTAGGTTTTTAGTCAGTAAGAGTCTGACACTATTTCCCGCCCCACCCAAGGGCGGGATTTGTCATTGGATGATTTTACCTAACAAAAAAAAAAAAACTCAATTCGGGAATTGATCTGTAATGTCGTAGCTAAGTGCTTACAGAAACCTCGTTGCGCGACTCCAACTCGTACTTACTTGCCCGGTTTTTGTCCCAATCTATAATCTCACAGCATTATTTATAGGAATAGGTACTCTAAGATATAATCAGGTATTTTCAATAGCATTGTTAACTACCACTTAACTACGTTACATTCGTGTGTATGTAAGTAACATTTGACTTATCATTCAGTCAATAATGAAAACAAAGGAAAATAACGCTTTTCTAGATTAGCTACGGCACTGGTGATAATCTAGAAAGACGTTATTTATATACCAGGCCATGCTAACGGTGCGCGGACACAGGGCGCAAGCCTGAGACAGAAAGTAGGTATCAAACCATGGTCTAATTTTGGATCATGTTTAGTTTTTAGTAGCTTATATACAAAACCTAAATATTACACTTTTTAATAAAAACAGCGGAACTTAAGTGACTCGCCTATAGCGCGGGGACCGCTGAAATCTGGCCCGTCGCCTGATTGCGGCTATCGTGAGTTTGCACGCATGACAGCGCCGGCTCTTATCTCTGTCCTTGTCTATCAGTGACTCTAGGTTTTGGGATAAGTTTTACGTGCCTTGACTTCTCGTTTTTTTTTTCCACTCTATCCGACAGGATAGACGCTGTGTTACGCCGAGGTAAAAAAATAAAGGCAGGAATAGGAAGAAGATTCTGTAGATGCTCAGGGCTCCAACGTGGGCGGTGTGTTTGTTTCATCACATCACGTACTTATGTTTATTAATTTATTTATTTTATACTTTATTGTAGGTTTTTTTATGGTAGGTAAAATCATCCAATGACAAATCCCGCCTTTGGGTGGGGCGGGAAATAGTGTCAGACTCTTACAGACTAAAAACCTACCCTGTTTCATTTATTGCCTTCGTCCCAGGGCCCCGGGTGACATTTTCATATAACCTTTGACCCCATTAGGCTTCGGCCCTGCTGGGCCCCTACAGTTTGCTGACAACTCCTTGAGGCGCGCGGGAACAGTGCGCACCGTAAATGACTTAAGCTCGGACCGGTCTGTTACCGGACGGATGGACAGCGAGCTACACATTGCCCGCCGTCCGCGAGCCCGCGCCTACGGTGGCCGGAAATCGGGATCGGAATCCCGGCGGCGGAGGCGTGTGCGCCGTTGCCTGATGCGGTCGGCCTCCTCCTTTGCTAGCATTACTGCTTCGCAGGCGACCGCCTGCCACTCCTCCTCATGCATGCTTGAACCAGGCCCCGGCGCGAGAGATCGCCGCCGCATACTTTATTGTGGGTACTTACAAGAGTAAAGAAAGAACAAAGTAATTGCGAGTAATAACAGCCCTTCATCTGTGACTTACAATTATAAGCGACGAGATTATATAATGTTAAAAGGTACAATAGGGTTGGTATATCTGGTTAGATAAAAACCCCAAAATCAATAAAGAAAAAAACATAATGGGCAACGCCTTATCGCATTCCGCGATCTCTTCCAGGCAACCTGGAATGGACAGTAATTGTCTGAGCATGATATGTTGTTCTTTTTATTGTACGAGCTACGTAAGATTTAAAAAAAAATATGGGGAGAGAGTTATCGCACCGGGCGTTTAAAACAATAGTTACGGCACTGATTAACACTACACCTACCTTGAATTGATAATGCCTTAGAAGTTGAATTTTAGAAACCGTCGTACCAGCAGGATGAACTTGTAGCCCGAGATGTAGAGAAGAAGAAGAATGTAGAGTATGGTTAAGTCAGACAAAGATATAAATATTAGGACACTAATAACTTTAACTTGAAGCACTGTGCGGGCGTCCAACGCTCCGCATCACTTGCGACTAATCAACAACGCGTTACGGACCGATTACGAACTGATATCAATAGTAAACAAATCTAAATTCAAATATTAGTGCCGACCCTGTATAAATCACCACTCGTGGATTTATCTACAAAGTACGTCTTACTGGTGGACCAGACCAGTAAGACGTACTATGTAGATAAATCCACGAGAGGTGATTTATACAGGGTGACTGGTAATTAGTGAACGATACTTTAACACGTGATTGTAGTCATAATAACAAACAACTTTTACTACGGGACCAAACCTGGAATCACGAAAACAATCTGAAAAATTTAGCACATTTATGTTCGCCTAACTGGTCACAATGTACTGAACTTAGCAGATGTTTTTCGCGATTTCAGGTTTAGTCCCTTAGTAAAAGTTGTTTGTTATCATGACTACAATCACGTATTTATGTATCGTTCACTAATTACCAGTCACCCTATAGATGTAGGTACCTAAGTACCTACGAATAAGCCTGGGGACACACGCGTAACCGGGCAAGTACGAGTCGGACCCGCACACTGAGGGTAGATACCACACCAACTCACCTATGTAAATAATTCAATTCCCGAATTTATTCTCGACGATTTTTCCGAATCCAAGTAAAATTTTTTTTTTCGTTATTACAAATTTACAGTGTGAATTAATCCTATACTTGTGCTAAAAGACCTTGGTTCTACCCAAATTTCAAGATTCTAGGTCAATGGGAAGTACCTACCCTATGAATTTTGATTCTATTATGAGTGTCAGTGTTGAAATATAGGTTTTTTGCGACATAAACAGCCGTTTAATAGGTATGTGTTTCTGTTTCATCACAGGTTCAAGGGACCGAAGACCTGAGTTTAAATTTAACTCGAGTTTTAATTTTAACTCGATACCTTTACGATATAAAGGGTCTTGACACTTGACAGTTCAACAGACAGACAGACAGACAGACGGACAAGAAAATGATCCTATGGGTTCCGTTTATCTTTTAGAGGTACGGAACCCTAAAAAGCTTATTGGCGAAATGATTACTGCTTTATCAAATCAGCTCTAAATAAAAATGAATAGCTATTCGTTAGTCTCACTTAAACTCGAACGGCTGGACTGATTTGGCTCATTTTGGTCTTGAAGTATTCGCGATACTTCAGGGAAGGGACAAAATACGGAGACACGAAAAAAAAATTCGAATACAGCGCCATCTCTTATTAAAATGACATTTTGAAAGGAATTATGATGGTTCTGGTAATGCTCGTAGATGGCGTTATCCTCATTAGGCGGTACGAAGTTTGCCGGGTCAGCTAGTCTTTTATATAAAAATGAATAGCTGTTCGTCGGCCACAGTGGCAGCGCACATAACTTGTCTAGTTTGCATAAATTAGTAACCCAATTTCCCGAGAGATGGCGCTGTACTTTGAGCTACTTCGTGCTGAAGATTTTTCCTGGTTGATGGGGTCGAGACAGGTTATAGATATCAAATTGTCGAATTGTTCTCTCGTTGGCATTGGTGGTATTTGTCCTTGCTCGTTGTCTGTCGTTCATTTTTATTAATAAGAATCAAGGGCGTCGCCAGCCAATGATCAAGGGGGGGGGGGCTATTGGAAGTATAGAGTATACTAAAAAAGTTTTTTTTTTTAATAATAGATAGATAGATAGATAGATAGATATATTCTTTATTGTACACCAAAGATAAAATTACAATAGGAACTTAAAATTAATAGGGTGTCACAATGGGCGGTCTTATCGCTAAAAGCGATTTTTTACAGACAACCTTTGGATGGATTTGGCGGAGAAAAAGATACGCAGGTAGTTTGTGGTGTACTATTTACATATATACAATACATAATTAATAAAATACATGTAGTACAATCAATATAATATATATATAGATATATATGAATAAAAGCAGCGAAATAATTTACTTAATGATGTTCAAGAGGAGAGGTAGTGATCCTTAACCATATTTTTAAAAATAGTAAGTGTTTGAGCTTGCCTTATCGACACGGGTAACGCATTCCACAGCCGCACCGCTTGTACTGTAAAGGACTTGCCATAAAAATTGGTGGAGTGGCTAGGCATCTCTAGCCCCAAGTTTTCCGATGACCTAAGATATCTAGTATGTGAGTCATGAAGGAACATGAAACGTTCTTTAAGATAAGCGGGGGTTTTAGGATTGAACAGAACACTGTAGAGCAGAGACAATATGTGTAAGTTCCGGCGAAGACGTATTGGAAGCCACTTGAGTTTTGTACGAAAATCGGAAATATGATCATACTTGCGCAAGCCAAATATAATATTAAAAGTTTACAATAAAACTCCTAATTGCTGGCCTTATATGTACGGTAACCTATAGGTTGGATTATATTGTGGGAGACTGGTGCCTAAACTAGGCTCTGAAGCTGTAAAGCAATCCTCTAGGGGGTGGGGGGGCGTAGCCATCCCCTGCCCCCCAGCAATATTTGGTATAGTGGGAACTCTTAAATGGGGACACTTATTGTGACAGACGGGAAACTACGGAACCCAACACAGAGCGCGGCTCGACACGCTCTTAGCTGGCTTATTTAGATATTTTCTTTTGTTTTTCCAGCACGCCTCCCTATGCACATCTATATTTTATTTGATAATACGAATTTATAATATCTGTTTCGGTACATATAACTTGTTAATAGAATACATTCCTTGAGTATAAGAAACTTTTTAATACGCTTTATAGTTTTCAAGTTACACAGGAGCCATGCTGAAAACGTTTTGCTGGCACGGCCCCCTTTTTTGCATATTTCTTCAAAACTGCAAAGGTACATTGAAAAAGAAACCTATAAATATAATCCTAGAACCGAGTACATTCCATTGGTACACATTTAAAACTCGAGATTCTGGTTTCTGTCTGGATTCATGTCGCGTGACTATGCGCGTGTGTCATGTGCGGCGGTCCCCGTAGAGGAACCCGGAGTATTACCTGCGCAGTGTCGCTAGTTCAACTTTAACAATGTGCATGTAGTCTTTGCTGGAGAACTTTAACGTATTAGGGGCGCGGGGAGCAGCTCTGCTGCTCTACAGAAAAACAAAGCAACTAACATTTTTATAAATTAATGATTTTTACATTTTTGGTACTTTTAAAGTATTACGAATGTGGCTACATTCTCAGAACCATAAAAAAATTATAATTTTATAGAAAAAAAAATCGACAAAGTAACTACACGCAAAAAAAGCAAAAAGTTAAAAAAAACAATCGAAAAACAAAGTAAAACACAAGTAGCATGTCAATTGTTTTTAAATTGTAAATTGAATTACTGGGATATTATGTTTAGTAAAAATGTTTTTTATTGAGACTAAAATTCAGTTAAAAAGAAAGGAAACAGCGATCTTAGTTGTTGTATTGTAAAAAGGTAAATATATATATAATATATCTTTTCCATAATATATATTATGAAATTTATATTATGAAAAAGTAAATGTAAAAAAAAAAATAAGAAAAATAATTGTCTACTGGAAAACATTTTTATAAATTTAAAAGATATTATACACAATTTTTCAGAAAATTGGTACTCGATAGGTAGAGCAAATAGTTTCACGCATAATTACATTTAAAAAGTAATTGAACAATCAAAACCACATTTGAAGAAGATTTTTCCGTTTTTTCCTTCTCCTGTAAAATTTACTTAACTGTAGTTACTGTGTTTTTCCGTAGAGCAGCCGGGATGCACGCGACGGGTGCCCGCAGCCCGCTTAACGCAACTTTGGCCCTAAGGATTTAATAGAGACCCAAGTACCCTTATTTTCTATCTAAATTGCAATGACTCTCTTTGTAAGATAAACACGTATATCTCATAATATCATAGTACCTATCAACGGTAAATAAAAGAAGACAAGTTGGATATATAATTAATGTATTTATTTACTAGTGATCATTCACATAGGTACCTTTGCTAATAATTGCAAAACATATTTTCTAAAAATAATCATAATCTTAACCGAAAAATTTACAAAGTTATTGTGAGCCATTTAATAATTTGTACATAAGAAAAATCAAGATATAAAATATAACATAACTGAATGGTATTTATAAGAATCTTAAAACATTATTTCATAAAATCAAGCGTGCACTGGGTGCTTTTTATACTCAAAAGCTCTTTTGGCATCAAGTAAAGTATTATTAGTTATAAACGAATTATTTAAGTAAAAGACACTGGTATTATTGAGTGGGATAAATTGGACTATTGATTTTTGAAATGAAATCAGAATAACAGCAAAATGTTGTAAGGTATTGATATGAAAATGGTTCAGTTTTATTCAAAGAATTTTGTTTCTATTGTAAATCAAGTAAGCGCCTGTTACTTTAACGTTATATATAACGTTGATGTCTTGAATCAACACATCAACATTTCACAATACATAATTATTAATTCTAAACACTGAAACTACTAGACTAACGATCATGTTTTATAAATATATACCGTAGTTATGAAAAATATGAAAAATAGTTACATTTTATTAAATATAAGAATGTATAATACATAAAATATATATCTATTATATTTATAATAAATATACTCAACTACCTGCTGTTTACTATAAAGTATACCGATCATAATTATATTATCATCTTTCAATGTAAATTTACCCAATAACAGAATTTTTTGTACTTGTAGTGTTATGTTAAATGTATTTCAGCAAGCCATATATATAGAGAACCATCATTATCACATTCGTGCAATTTTTTTTTTTGCTACTTCCTTACTTACAATAAGTTTCAAAAACTCCAGGCCACATAGCAGTCCATTCATTTTTAATTAACTTTTCATTTCGCTTTCTTCGACTAATAGAATATAAATAAATAACATGTTTTATTTAATTGTGTATAAACTAACATAGAAAGTGATTTTTTTTTTAAATTTAATTATGTATAACATGCATATAAATATTATGAAATGTAATAATGTTAATACATAATACATTGATGAATCATTTTTCGACTGTTGTCTCAACTTGTTTAAGAGATTTTATATAATTACCTAATTATAATAATAATAGACATAAAATAGACAATTAATGGGTTATCTTATGATTACAATCTTGATAATATTTGTTGACTAACTTATCTGTGAAAAGACATAAATATAAGAACAAAAGACGACTTACCGTCTCACAAGAAACGTGAGTTTCAAAATCAGCCTATCACAGATAAGCCAGTAAGTAGACCTACGAGAGGTTTGCTTAATCTTAATCTCAATGACATTGCTATAATGTCATGGCAAATGTTTTTGAAGAACAAAGACTCAATTATTTGGTCTAACAATTTGTGGATAAACATGAACCACATCGCTACTGACGATTATGTGATATCTATCATTTCAAAAAGGTTACTCTAAAACAGATAATATAGCTACAATAAAATATTTTTATCAATCATGAATCTAATACGTTAAACATACGTTCCAATACCGCCCCAGAGAGGGTAACTCATTAATTTTTTTCTTATTACATTAATGAGTAAACATTTATTAAGAACTATTTAATACTGTTATATATAATTGTCTTCTTGTGCGTTCGGGATTAAATATAGTTAAGAACGCTAATTTTTTTTAAATATAAAGTAGAAATAATTATTAATTCCACGTTTTAAACCAAGAAAGTGTGCATGTTATTGGTAAAAAAAAGGACTAGAAATCCTATTTTAACAAGAGCTTGTCATAAAATACATATAGTCTTAGAGTAAATTTTTAATAATAATGCATAGTGGTAATAATTACTTAAGTCCCTAATTGTATGAGAATGATATTACTGGATACTACAATAGAAATTAGGTTAAAACTTTTTTTTTTTAATTATCAATAAGTAACTTTAGCCATAATCTCAAATGAAATCACCGCCAATCAGTTTACGTGTACAAAATACGACAAAAGAGACAGCGAGATATTCCCATCAGGCTTCCCACTTCTCCTCATAACAATATTTGAAATAGTATTTCAGCTTCATTTAATAATTAATCTTTTTTTTTTGTATTTTTCATAAAAAAGATTAACTACAAACACCCCAATACTGGAGAAGACAGAAAGAACTTCACTACAAACTACAATTACATTCAATACAATTTGCTACGATTTTTTTTAAATAAATATTTGTAAACACCAATATACTTTTTAAATCACTTAATTTAAAAAATCTTAAATGCTAAGTTTTTTTTTTAAACTGTGAATAATAGTGTCAATGCTTAATAAATTTTTGAAGCAAGTTACGTGCCAAAGAAACTATGACTAGTTTTATGAAAGAGTAAACGCACAAGAATTCCAATGTTGTATTATTCAATTGTCTTTGAGTAAAATACACAAGCGTACGTTCAAGAAGTGTTTAGATAAACAGAAAATATACTTAAAACCTATTTACAACATCGATTCAGCACGAATGCTTTCTAATAACATTAATAATTAATAATTCCTTATATATTGGTAACGTCATTAAAATAATTTACACTAGGTAGTATGTAGCTATGTCATGCAGTATAAAGCGAAACGTATCGTAATTTAATGATATTAAGTACAGTATAATTACTACTTTAATTAAATATTTTTTCATAATAAATATTGATGAACCAGATCGACTGCAAACAAATTCATTTTGTGATAAGTTATCTAATATTTAAATGAGTGTAAGAAATTATATTTACACACAAACTACTTCAACTACTCATAATTACTAGAATGTTCAATTAAAATGTATTTAAACCATAAGGATGAAGCTATAAATTCAAGTTATGGTAAAGTGTTTATAATTTTGAGGATGGTCCGGCTTATGAGGACCAGCAACCACGAAAAAACGTTTTATTAGGTTTATAGGACATAAAATCATATTTATTTCAGAGTTTAAACACGATAAGAATACTGTTCTTATTGCTATAAATAATACTATGTTCGTTCGTCATCCACCGGCGGGCGAGCCTTACAAGAAGTAACAACCAAGCCCTAACACATTCAACATTTTTAAAGCTTTGATAAAGTCTGTTAAAGCTTTTGAAAAGTCTTTTGCTTACATTTCATTAAATGCTAATCACTGGATATCCTTTCACAGATTAACGTCGTTATTCGTCGTTGGTAGGTCCTCTCATCGACTTACTGGATATCCTCAGCTGTTGCGCTTACTTCCTCAACAAGGAGAACCATGACATGAAGCCGCGTTCCCTTGTTGGTGGTTCATGCTAGTATTGGAAGCTCCTGGACGCTTCGGCATCCTGACGGGTAATGTTGAAAGCCTCCGTCTTCAGGAAATCAACTGTTTTGTAAGCATCAGTGTCAACGGCCGACATTGATTTGCCGTGAGTGATCTCAACCTTCTTGTTGGGCTCCGGGCCCTAAAATTATAGAAATATATATATTTAGAACATCTTCAAAAAAAAATCCAAGCTAAAACCCGTAATTTAGAATTGGAATAGCATGAACAACTGTCTATAATGAAGTGCAGTGGTGATAAATAAGTATAAATACAGTCTGGGTCTAGATAAAACAATATCAACTGATATTTATTATATTTTTTGCTTTTCAATCTTACCTTTGCCTGAGGTGGCTTTGTGGTATGCAGATCCAAATCTAAATACTGCAACACATCAGGTTTTTCATCTGCATGGCCAAGTTTGAAACAACCCTGAAAATTTACAAAATCTTTGAGATAATGGTTCCGTCACTCATCGACGATGGCAAGGCAAGGCGATAAATATTAAATAGCCTATTGTAATGCCATGCCTAGTTCAAATTTCAAAGACGTACTCAAAAATAATCTTAGAATATTTAGTTGCTGCTAATAAAATTGATTTTGCAACTGGAATTGTCATATCGTAGAATTCTGATATATTTATTATTTACCGCCTGAAAATCCTTGCTTTTTTAATTAGTTGGTCTTTACCAACCGGTCTTCTTAACCCAGACGCAAAGCATCTTTTCAAACACTCCGGCTTTCGGGTAAACGATGCATCGTTTACCGAAAGCTGGAATGTTTCTAACGATTTAGTAAGAAGTTCTCACTCTCCGGGTAATTTTGTGCCAGTTCGGCACAAAATTATCCGGAGTAATAGTGGGTATATTAGCGAACGGATACCCGTTGCCAGAACGTAACACATAGGACCATCAGAGCTAAAGTGATTAGAGAACCGCTAAATACAGTAAGGTACTTAAATTACTGTACAGATAAATTTAGACTGTACAAAATTTTTATTTCGGTACTTTTTAAACTTTGGAACAACAAACTCGTTTTGAATTGCTACCCATACTTATATGACCATACTTTATAACTGCTAAAGTCGATATTTGAGTTGGTGGCCATAGATTGATATTACACACCGTGAAACTCTTACATAATATCTTATTATCACGTATGTACAAACAAAATCAGACCTATAACTATCGATAAAAGTTGGTTCCGGACTCGACGATGCACTTTTTCTCCGATGGTCTCTAAATACATAGGTATATTTATCAATCGCCAGTGATCTACCGTACTTAAGTTCAACAAAAATAAAATAATAAAAACTAAAAAACATTTATACACTTTTCATTCAGGTAATACGATGATGGCCATGCGAAAATACAACAATGAAGAGATGAGCCTAGGACAACGTCGCCAGCAACAGACAATCCAGCCGAACTAAACAAACGACGAATGCAGAAGACATGTCGTCGCCCCCGGGTACTTATTGTCTGGGCAATAGAGTCGGTAACAGAAAAATCAATTTTGGCGATTACCGACTTATTGCCCGGGGGCGTCGTTGTATTGAAATGAGGTGATCCATAAACTCAAATAAAAACTATATACGACACGGTTCTAAAATCATGCTGCCTGTCTGAATACAAAATGTCAAAATTACTACTTGTTTTTTAAAAGTAATTGTATAGATACAGGAAATACAACACAATTAAACGAAAGTGTGATTTGTTTAGCTATATTTCAAAAATATAACACATAATTTGCAGATAATCAGATATTTCTTATTTCGTATATTAATTATTATGCTTGCATTTATCCAAGCACTATCGCATCTGATGGTAAACGATAATATTGTGTTCTTTAATGGAATCTGCTTGCCTAGAAACCACCTTGTCAATTTTGGCTTAGACTTTCAGATCCTAACAGTAAAAAGGCACTGTTTATTGGTCAAGCTAAACTTAACTATGTAGTATATACGCTATTTTAGCGAATGGAGAAAAAAATGTTCGGATTTTTAATTTTGAAATCACTGTCCCACCTTGAGCTAGTTCGATAATTTATGCCTTCTGTTTATAAGAAGGAGAAGGCTTGTAGTGGAACTGGAACAGGCTAGTAGTATGACCATGAAAAAAGAAATATTGCCTTATACAATTAAATTTCATGTACTCACATGCTTTCTAAAAAACCAGCAGCAATCTAACACTTTGTGTAACTACGACAACAATTGCCAAGAAATAACATTGAAACCATAATCAGCAAGTTTCTGCCTACCGCGAAATTTATCGTTGTCTCTACTTCTGGAATTGGCGGAAGAGGCCGAGATGGAGGAAGTAACATCTGCGACTGGTGTGATATCGTGCGTGGTGCTTGTGATCGTGAAGAAGGCGAAGTTCGACGTGCACACAATTGCGATGGTGGCACTGAACGCGACGATCGCTGCGTTTGCACTGATCGGTGCTGAAACGTTTTTTTCGGCGGAGTCGGCGCCTGTCTCGGCGGAGACGGCACCCGTGCTGGCCGACAGTGCCTTGGCAGCGAATGGGATGTCATACGACGCGGATATGCATCCGAAGTCATTAATGTCAATAAAGCATTTGGGGAAACTGGTCTATTCGACAGCCTCTCTTCGAGTTTACGGCACTTGCAGCATTTGCAGTGCTTGTAAGCACATGTGCAGGTTTCGCAATGAACCATTACAACTGGATATGGTTCTGAGAATTCCTTTAAAGAAATAAAGAAAAAAATGTAGTTTTACAGTCCTATACTTGAGACTTTGCTGTGGTAGCTATGCGGTGCAGGAGGGTTGTTGCCGCACGGCAATAGGTGAATTGTAGTCAATATGCATACATTATTAATTTTATATATCCAGTGTTTCAATAAATAAATAAAAATATAATGCTAAGTGCTAACTGAAAACAGAATTAAAATCTCGAGTAAAAACTTTTATTAAAACTATGGGTATTAGGTTCTACACAGTTAGTAAATGTCTGACACCACCTCTCGCTTGATCCAGAGCGAGAGGATTCATTTAATGATTTCCCATGTAAGTCCACGTAGGTATTTTATTTCTAAATATCAATTTTGAAGCATTTACTTCGTTACGAATTTAAAAATATGTTTTACTCGAAATACCACGTATTTTATACAGCTAATAAAAAATTGACATCCATATAATTTCCTATGGAGGCTTCGCTTCAGGCACCAACCCCACCCGCGCCGAGAGTTACCTAGCACACTGTCTCAGTTAAGCGGTAAAACCATAGTAATATTAATGAAAACCAGATACTATGAAAAAATGTCACCCTGAAAAAATACTTACAAAAAAATTCATGCTGTAAAACTATCCCTTTACTTTTAGAGCGTGAATTTATATTTACACAATCGAATTAAACAGTCAATTAAAACAGTCGGATCATCTTAACCAGACCCATCACCCAGTTATAACTTCAGAATAAGGTCCTTATTATTATGAACTTCATTTATACAACTAAACATAATGTTTAGTATATGCGAAATCTGAATATAGTTTGTTCAGAATCAGTAACAGAATCGATTTCAAAGATTTGGACACCATGATATATTTTTTTCCCAAAAATATTTTAAAAAAGTCACAAGTTTGACACCACCGATACTTAGTACAACACAGGTCACGGTAGATCATATCGGGCATTAGGCGTCAGGGTTCAGCTAGGTGCGAGAGCAAAACAGCCCCTCAGTCGCCCGGACGGCCTGATGACCATGTGTTTATGTGGACAACCAGATTACATAACAAGCTTATAACTTTATGATTTTTCAAGATACAGTTATTAAATTTATAGTACATAGATTCTGTGCATAAAAATACATGACCCGTGTTTCTAGTTTCGCATATACTAAAAATAAGGTTGTATAAACAATATTACAATATCAGCTTTATAATGTTTTCATTGGGACTCAGGCCTCCTCTCTGGGATGGGATGGGTATCGGTACGTAATCCGCCACGCGTACCCAATGCAGGTTGGCGGATGTCTCGAGTCTTCGAATTTCCATGTTCTGGGACATGCCGGTTTCCTCACGATGTTTACCTTCACCGTTTTGAGAGCAGTGGTGATAAAATAACATAAAGTAAAGCAGACGCCCTAAACCTCGTAATCACCACTACACCCTCGCAAGCAAACGTTAAATCAACTTCATTTACACAAAGGTTAAAAATTAAACATCATCATCATCATTTTCCTGCCCTTATCCCGTTAAAAATAATTAAACATATAACAAAATATTTCATTGGTAATGAAACAAATTGTGGTAAAACTTAAATATAAAAAATTATAGGTGTAAATTTTCTGGTGGGTGTGTATGGCTACATGCGAATCTATGAGAAATTATTAAAATACTCAAAGATCCATAGACGCCAACTTGAAAATTCACAAGATATAAATAACTACAACTGCAACGCTACTAATTTTAAAACAGTTTTCATAGAATATATTCTAAAATTGGTCTACAGATCGATTTTTATGAAAAAGTATCGTCATAATGTGTTATTACTCCCGTCCACGCGAGACGATCTAGGATCTATCATTTTAGATAATACTTAACGACAAATGGAGTCGAGAGTGTGTAAAACCAACATTTTGATTTGATCTGATGATTGCGCCTAAGAAAGATCGTGTTTCTGAGATGCAAAAAATTGTTTTTCTCTATTCTCATTATTATAGCTTATAGACTGTCCTTCTGATCTATATCAAGGAACAATTCTGAAGGCAACAGCGCCGCTCAAAAAAAAAGAGACCGCTACGATGCTATAGGACATCACTTACTGTCGCTACCATGAAGTGGTAACTGTCACACTGTCTACTTACAGAACGACAACAAGAAAAAGATTTATTTTTTGGGTTACGATGATGGCAAGAGACATCGCGTCAAGTCTAGACTGTGACAGTGCATTCACGACTTCGGTCTTAGCGGCGAGCGGCGCGGCGTGCGGGGCGGTATCTGTAGGTGATTGGTCGGGCGTGCGCCGCTATGGCCGCTACGAGAAGTGTCAGCAAACGCTGAGTACCAACTTAACAAAAAAATGATTACGGCTTTTATTGTCAATCAGAACGCCACCTTCGAAATTGAACCTTGGCTCGAGATAAATTCCTATTATTTGCGATAACTGTTGCTTTTATATTATTATTATATCTAGCCTATACTGTCTTGCTGCTGAGCAGAGGCCTCTCACCGCCTTACCATTGTTCCCAGCTCTGGATCACTCTTAACAGTTCAGTACAATAACAACTTCCGAAATGTTTGTGTTTTTTACTCTTACATTTTGGCATTTCGACAGTTGTTATCGCTGATAGGAAGTCGTTTTGATTAGCCCCACTCCTGATTTTTTATTTTACAAACCCAACAATTTGCGCAAAGCAAACTCGCTGCCTGCAGTTGCTCCGTCCTTCCAACCACTAAATAACAAAACGTTTATACCTGTGTCGGTATAGCATTAATATGGCCGATGCTGTGGCTTGAATGGCGTGGTTTCAAGTTCCGGTCCACCGCTGGCGGCAAAGATGGCAGATTGCAATACTGCATTGACTGTAAAAAAAAACATTCAATTCAGCTCTTGGCAAAAATTAGAAGTAAGATTTACTAAACCCAGCAGAGCAGTCTATTTGGAATCGGCAAGCAGTCAGAACGAGCAGACTGCACAGTCATTTGCAGTTTCGATGCAATTATCTCAGCTGCAAACAAAAAGCAATTTTGCAGCTGGTGCCGTTTTTATGTAAACGTCTGGTCACAACCATACAAAGTTAAATTATAAACAACTCGATGTAAGCGACTGCGGACTGAGCGTTTCGCCTCTGCGTTTATACCACATACATCACATCACTAGAACAATTCGCCTGCTGCGGTCTTCCCGGCCGATTATAATTTAGGTGTCTTCAAGGCTAGAGTGAATTGGCTCTTAATACTGTACTGTACATTTTGGGGTACCACAGGGCAGTGTTTTAGGCCCATTATTTTTTTTAATTTATATCAATGACCTGCCCAAAGGCGTAGACTACTCCTTTACACTATTTGCTGATGATAGTACAGTAACAGTAGCTTGTAATAATCCTGACCTATATGAAACAGATGTAAATAAAGCTTTAATCTCAATAATCTCTTGGCTTAATAATAATAACCTGAAAATAATCTAGATAAAACACTATGCACTTTGGCCATAGAAAACCTGACATTAAACTGAACGTGAAATTTCAAAATAATAATTTTATGACGTGGATAGTGCAAAATTCTTAGGCCTTATAATTGATAGTCAACTTAACTGGAAAAATCATATCGAAATGTTATGCAAGTAGATCAGTAGCTCATCCTTTGCCATTTATAAACTTGCTCCAATAGTTAACACAGATGCACTACTCACAACCTATCATGGTATTGTTGCATCTATACTAAGATACAGCATCATATTCTGGGGCAACTCCACAAATAGAGAAGATGCGTTAGCTATGTTTGGGCTTCAGGTAACGAACAGTTGTGTGCCATATTTCAGGAAACATAAAATTCTGACACTGCCAACTTTGTATATATATGAAAGTGCCTTATTTGTAAGATCTAATCCACATTTATTTCCTTACCTATCTGATACAGTCCAACGTAATAGGCGAAATGATATTTTACGAGGACGCAAAGCCAAGACTGCTCTTATGCGGAAAAGCATATTCTGCAGTGCGCCGCAAATTTATAACAAAATACCAAAAATCAATTAGAGAGTTGGATTTGACTGGGTTTAAGAAGAAATTTAGAGAATTTTTAAGTTTAAATTACTACTTAAATGACACTTTGACATCTTAATACAATTATTATTTATATGTATGACTTTATTTCACTGACATTTCTAATATTAACTAGAATATTAACTAACAGTTTCATGTACCTAACCTTTTTATATTTGTACGCCCATGTGGTAGAACGTGCAGAGACTGAATGTTTAAACCTAAGACCATGTAATGTACATACATACCATGTTCTAACAAATGAATAATTATGATTAAGATTATGATCATGGTAGACGAAAGCGAAATAAACTAGCGCGCCTCACGATCAACGATTGCATCACTGTTGCAATTGAATAGGTACCAGTATTTTTGCGTCGTGCCACTCACAAAGTTTAGTTTTATTCTTCTAATAATATTAAAAATATATTTAAATCCCTTAAGAGCTCCGGCGTATAACACTCGCCTTCAAGTTGACGAGTGTTCAAAATTCGTTCGCGGAATCCAGCTATCTCTGTTTGACAAAAAAAAAATGAGTGAGATTGATGCAGCTGTGTGTGTGAACGAGCAAAAAAAGAACATAGGAGTAAGTTTTAGTCAGTTAAAGTCTGGCACGCCCTCCCGCTCCACCCAAAAGCGGAAGAAATCATTGGATTATTATTCACCCAAAAAAAGCAGTACCTAAACATTAGAAGTTTAGAAATGTATAGAACTGGTCAAGATTCGTCTTGACCAGGGAGGATCTAATGAGCCCAAACTCAATGGATTTACTAGTAAGCATTCCAAAGTTCCATCAGCCACTTCCCAGTTCTAACAACAGGTAACGAGTCAATGACCGTGTAGGCAGTTGTCAGTCGTTGCAAACTAACTACCTACAGTTCATTGGCCTCGCTCAGCTGAGGTTTACTTGAAGAAATTAATTTCGTATATGCGTAAATTAATTCGTTTAAAAAAAAGTGAAAAATCGAAAATCGATAGTGTTTCATGTACCGAATCGACCCTCCACGGGATTAAAACGACTAAAATTTAACGGTGTATACACGTAAGTTTAGTGAGCCAAAGCGCATAGCGTCACGGCAACAGCAGTGCTTATTTCGATGTCCATTCTCGACGAGCGCGCTAACTGAACTGTGAACGATCGCGAATGTGGAGGGACATGTTATTCGCGGCGACTTCGCGGCAAATTTACGTGCAAATTCGCGCGTGAATTCGCGCAGAAGTCTGGAACCCACTTTATTGTTCAGCGCCAAAGAAATCCAACGCAAATATTGTTTGAATAAAGACTGGCTGGTACAACGGCCCATAGTCGCGCCGCCGGCTAAATACAAAAAATATAATTCAAACGATACATTTTCATAATTGCGAAAATGTCTCACATGTAAATATAAAGTTTTAGTTGTTTTATTATTAGGTACTATATAATTTCAATTTAGTTGTTACTCTATGTTTTATTAAATAATAATATTACAATAAAATATGAGGCGCCTTTTATTTTCTCATACTGGGTGATGAAGTTGAAAGGAAATCGTTTGTCTTGGTATGGTCATGTGAAGAGGAGGGCTGAAACACATGTTACTAAAAGAGTTCTGAGTTTACAAGTAGATGGATGGAGAGGAAGAGGGAGGCCGAAGAAGAGATGGATGGATTGTGTGAGGAGTGATATGAAAGAAAAGGAAGCATATTTTTGGCTCAGGCGACGTACTTTGAATCCCTCTCTACGTTTAGGATTCCACTAAAGAATCCCTAGACTGTCACCACGGGCCCCAGGATAAAGGCAAGGAATGGAAAGGTAGGTTTTTAGTCAGTAAAAGTCTGACACTGTTTCCCGCCCCACCCAAGGGCGGGATTCGTCATTGGATGATTTTACCTACGTTAAAAAAAAAAAAAAAAAAAAAAAACTAAAGAATCCCTCGTTACTCTCGGGATTCTACTCTAGAATCCTTGACTTCGCTTTGGATTCAAAAAAGCATTACAATCTACTATTGTGCACCATTTCAGCATTGTAGGTCCAAGCGCTTGGGCTGGACGTCGTGTTGATGAGTCAGTAAGTGTAGTTGTATACAGATGATATTTTATTGCAAACCACACATGTTTGTGTTATAAACATACACACCATTACCGGTGGTGTATGATGGTTGTCTTTTTCTGGTGAGGGAATGGGATAGCTGTGTACTTACGGCATGTCCCGGCGAGAACTCCTCTTCTTCTTCAGGGCATCGTGCGACTGATATCAATGGCTGTCGAGGCGACGAGGGCGCACCCTGTGACATGCGTCGCGGGACTCTTAGTCGCTGCTGTGTGTGCTGCGACTGGAAACACAGCACAAAGATACATCAGTGAACTTTATTCCATTCTATTATATGAGTTTAGTACGCGGCAAATAATTTTAACCGCCCGCCACAGCTACGCGGAGCCCCCCCCCCCACCTCGACTGAGACCCGAAAAACGGTTATAACCCTCGTCACACAAGTTCAACCCCAGTTCCAATCACAGTAAATGGTTCAACTTATTTGCCGCGTACTATACTAGCTTTTCCCACGACTTCGTTCGCGTTCTGGTTTTTAAAACATAAGAAATATGATTATTTTATAAAAAAATAAAACGTAATACTACTCTAAACCGTTTTTAGACAATGTTTTTTAAAAACTAATAAGCCAAATTTCTATTTTGTTAACCCCAGGAATATGGATCTTTCCTATAGGGGTTTGGTTTTGCAGGATAAATAGCCCTTTAAAGTCGTAAGTCTAAAAATCCCTTCTTAGAGCTCGCCTACATCACGAGAGGGAGGTTTGTACAAAATTTCAACCCCAAAAAAAAAAAAAAAAAAAAAAATACCCTCACAAGCAATTTCGTCTTTTTCTATTCTTATGACCAACACTCACCTTCTTTCTCACGAATCTATAAAGGAACCATAGTGGTTAACTCATTTCTTTGATACATTTTTACTAGCTAAATTCATGACGCCATAAATGCCATGTTTTTTTTTCTTAAAACACCTTTTTTTTGCCTCGCCTGCATTGATAGATCGTTTATTAAAGGTTTATTCTTTACTAACATCAATCTTGTATAATATAAAAATGAATCGCTGAATGTGTTGTTAAGAGAAAATCTCGAGAACGGCTGAACCGATTTCGCTAATTCTTTTTTTATTGAGTTTGTTATTTTCAGGAGAAAGTTCTTAGGTAGGGTAGGGAAGGGTAGAGTAAGGTAGAGCGGGAGCGAAGCCACGGGCAAAAGCTAGTACATTAATATTTTATTGTTAACATGTTTCCTCAAGACACTTTGTTTCATCGCTCTAAAATTGACGTAAACGGTATATTTGTGTAAATTATTGTCAGACTTTTCCCTAACTTAGGGTTTCCCGTTTGATATAAATAAGGTAAATAGTTAAATAGGTCACGCGTCCGTCCATATCAGGTGGGAATCATCTTAAAATTAGCTTTCATTAATAAAAACTTCACTAAAAGAAAAATCGTCTGGCGGCCCAAACAAAAACAACGAACCCTGACGTCACTAAATTGATTGAAGTAATGAGCAATTTGTTGTGGTCTGACATAAAATGAGGAAAGATATTTTTACATTTATATGTTTTGCTTGACCGTGGCGAAACGAGAATTTTTTTCCGTCAAATAGTATTCCATTAAACGCAGTCAACTCACATTATCATGTACTTCGACCGGTTCCTGAATCTTCGGTCCTTGGAATGGGTCCTTTGGTGGCACTTCCCTATTTCGGCCAGCAAAAGTCTTCGGTGGCCGCGGAGGGACAGGTGGTCCTGAAATACATTATTTTATTTGTATTTAATTGCGCTACAATATAGGAAATAATAATTTAATGTAACAGAAAATACCATAACAAACTTTACTTCGCCATGAATTAGATAAAATTGTACTTCCGCACCCACGTGCAGTTTCGATAGGTGGTTCTTCTCCTTTTTTACCGAAAATCGCTTGTCCTCTTGTAAAATAATGTGGATATCGTATTTATGATTGATTTTTTCAATTCGCAATTCTCTTTATTTTAAGTTTATTAGTACAATATCTTATTATTCAAGGGTTTCAAATTGGTTGTGGGATATATATTCCATTTTTTTGTGATTGTACTGATCAATGGTCGATAAAAAAGAAGAATGTCCCAGTTACGTTTAAGTGTCATAATATAGAGAGGGAACTTAATGCAATCAACCAGTCGAAAACCCAAACTGGGCAGAGCCCATACCATAGCAAGTAGTTATAAAGGATAAACTAATAAACATAGCCTAGAAAATGCATCTGCTCAAAAGCAGCACTTTTTCAAAAGCTATTATGCTTAGTTTTTAAAAGACTTGTTTCAAAGTAGAAGACTTCTAACATTCTCTTTTATTTATGAAGTTTAAAAATAAACTGGTCACAAGTTAATTAATTTCATTAATAAAGGGCCTTTTATATGGTTCTCGTAAGTGCCCGTTTACGTACACGCGGTGCGTCGGGCGGCGCGTCGGGCGGCGCGTCGTGTGTTTTTACTGTTTACAGAGAAGCGGCGAGTGCAGCGGCACGCGCCATCGCACGCGCAAACAAACATATGGCAATGTTCGATAATGTTTACGGAGACTCACTTTTTAAAACAGAATTATCTTCTAAGATAATGCCGTTGATTATGTCATCTTCCATGGCTGTCGGCAAATCACATTGAGACTGGCAGAATCGCCGCTTGCTTGTATTGAAATATAGGCGGTGCCCGCGGCGGCGCACGCGGCGGGCGACGCGGCGGGGGACGCGGCGGGGGACGCAGAAGGCGACGCGGCGGGCGACGCCGCGTTCTTCGCCGCGGACACCGCCTATATTTCAATATAACATGTGGCGATTCTGCCAGTCTCATTTGGAAATCGAACATATTCTACTTATTTTCCTATAAAGAGTTGCACATTCCCGAAACTTCTGATGTTCGGTTGCTGTAAACACTGGGCCAATAATTTTTATAACAGAATTATCTTCCAAAAAAATGTCGATCATGCCAACCTGTCAGGAACAGAGGATGGGAGGGGATATAAGCGCGCTCGATGCTTTGTAGGTTAAATTTATTTGACAAAAGATGGAAGCGTACAGTACGGCCGACGTAGCTTGGCGAGTCTGAACACAGGCTCTGCGAACTTTAGCGCATGTACACTCGTGAAAAACTATTATTAGCATTTATTTTTTTAAACCAATATACGAATAGAAATTTCCTAATACAAGGCCCAAATACAAATAAAATAATACCTCTACATGTAGCCATGTAGCCATTCACTTCCACACTTCCGTACAGTCTACGGAAGTGTGGAAGTGAAAAGCATAAAAACAGAAAAGATTTTTGGGATACTGAAATAAACAAGATTACTGGAGAAACAAGAACAAAACCAAAGAAAAAGCCGTAGTCACACGTTATATAGGTATAGGTTCCAACCATAACACTTTAATAACGTGTGACTACGACTTTTCTTTTTGTTTTGTTCTACGTCTTCGTTGTTCGACTTCCAAACGAGACTGGCAGAATCGCCGCATGCTTATATTGAAATATAGGCGGTGCCCGCGGCGGCGGACGCGGCGGCGGACGCGGCGGCGGACGCGGCGGCGCACGCGGCGGGCGACGCGTCTTTCTCCGCCGCGGGCACCGCCTATATTTCAAGCAAACGCGCATAAAAACGCGTGTCCGTAAACACTCTCATACAACTTCATATGTTTGAATTTAGTGCGGGCCGCGCCGCCCGACGCGCCGCGCAACGCGACGCGTCTTCGTAAATACGGCCTAGGAAGCCCTGCGATCACTTGTTCCGAGACGCTATTCTGAATAGCGCACCAAAACTAAGCTACTAAGAACTACCAACATAAGAAGACTAATTAATTTTTAAAAGAATAAAACCCTTGTGTACTCTCCATCGCCATTGTTTACCATCAGATAAGATAATGACTGAAAACTTTAAAAAAAATCTTAATAATAATAAGTCACATACCATCTTCGGAATCATTTTTATTCGGAGTTACTGACAATTTGGTAAATGTTTTCGTCACAGCCCAGTCTGCTAAAAGGAAAATAACATGTCATTACACCATTATCATTAAAGAGAAAATGCACTTTGTATTACGCTGAATCCCGATTTCTGTAAGCCTGCACGATATTTTAAATATTGATTTACGACAGCTTCAAGATTAACTGCCATGAGGCGTATAATCGCAGGGGCACAGGAGAAGTTAAGAGGAAAAAAATAAATAAAGAGCGCGCGTAGTTCGAACTCGCTTACAAATAAATGCAAGCATTCATCCGGCTTCCAAAAACCGGGTTAATATTACAAATAAAACTCTTACGTAAGTTCTGGTGACTAGCGTGAAATGAGCCGTCGTCCTCATCACTCAGGTTGGAGTCGTTCTCGGAGAGTTCCGAGTTGATCCGAATGTGAGGTTGACTTGTGTATTGTTGACCGACATTTCGATTCCCCATCGTTATGGTTTTTGGCTCAAACGTGAAGAGCCTCTGTTCATCCTGCAAAGATGGAACCATCTGAACCACTAAATCTTAATCCGTTTCGTAAAGTTACCTCTCATCAACGTACCACAAAATCAATTCGAAATCATAACATCATGATTAAGCCGTGTTTTAAATAGGTATTGTACGCGACAAATAAGTTGAACTAAAATGGGCCGTCGTTGCAATGATTACGCGCAGACCCCAACTGTGACGCACTTCGATTGAGGCCCGAAAATCTGTTATTGTGCATTGTAGGTCTATTTTTTAGTTCAACTTATATGTCGCGTACAATACCGACGCATATTATAACTTCTATCGGTAATACATTAGATAGACGTGAATATGAATTTTCGATCATTATCATAAAACAGTACAACCTTATCTATAATGTAAAAATGAATCGCTGAATGTGTTGCTAAGCGAAAATCTCGAGAACCGATTTCGCTAATTCTTTTTTTGTTGGGTTTGTTAGTGTCAGGAGAAGGTTTTTAGGTAAGGTAGGGTAGGGTAGAGTAGGGTAGAGTATGGTAGATTAGGGTAGAGTAGGGTAGATTAGGGTAGAGTAGGGTAGAGAAAATGTAGAGTAGGGTGGAATAAGGTGAACTAGGGGAGAGCGGGAGCGAGGTCGCAAGCAAAAATTTCTTATAAAATTAACAAAACAATCTATTTTATATAGTTTAATAATAAGAAAATGAAACTCAAAAAGCAACTTGTTTGAAGTAAATGATACAATAAGCAAGAGAGTGTGATAAAACTGATTCCAAGTACCAATTAATAACAGAATAGTTAATTATACTGCAAAAAATACGATTATATTTTTTTTAGATTTAAAACTGGAATATTTAAATTTTAGATTATAGTGATAAATGGAATATAGAACGATGCATAGTAAATAATAATATTTCCATGTATACAATACACTATGTACAATACACTATGTACATGGGATGTACAATAGAAACATCCCATGTCAAATATTAGCATAACAAACGTTCACAAAACCCTAAATTATTTTTAGTATATGCAAAACCTGAATATAGGTTATTCAGAACCAGTAATTGAATCGATTCCAATCATTTTTAAGCTATGTTCTTTTTTTTCCAGACATATTTAAAAAAGGTCCCAAGTTGGACACGACCAAGACTAAGAAGAATTTAGGTTATGACAGGTCAAAGCGGGCATTAGACACCAGCGCACAAGTAGATGCGAGAGCAAAACGATCCCTCAGTGACCCGGATGACCCGGTGACCATATGTGTATGTGGACCACCAGGTAACATGACAAGCTTATAACTTTGTGATTTTTCATGATACAGTTATGAAATTTTGTACATATGTAGATTCTTTACATAAAAACACAAGACCGTGTTTGGGGTTTCGCATATACTAAAAATAAGGTTGTATAGACCAGCTGACAGCGTGTAAATTCAGAAATATAGCTTAGATAGATACCATTCAACGAACTACTCGTGCAGCGGTACGGTATTGCGTATTGCAGCCCATTGTAGTAGTCGTAGGGTTGCCAACTTTTATTAGAAGAAATAGCATAGACTTGTAATAAGAAGATTTAGTGAAATCTTAAATCAAAGTAAAAAAAAATTTACGCATACAATATAAATATTAATAAATAGGTACTTAAATAATAAATATGTATAACATGTTGAGATGGATGTGTGGTATGACGAGAATGAATAAAGTGAGAAATGAGTATATTAGGGGAAATTTGAAAGTGGCGCCAGTGACTGAAAGGTTGAAAGGAAATCGTTTGTCTTGGTATGGTATACTAAAAATACATATATATAGCGGTAAAGCGCGAACCTGTCAACAATAAAAAATAGATACCTACAAAAATATGTAATCAATTTTATAGGGTTCGGAAAGAACAAAACGCCTTGCGCCGCTGTTTCACTAACGTTAAAGACTAACACTCGTATTTATAATTATTTGGTGCTAAGTAATTTCTTATTAAGTCATTACTTGATGTTAGAATCTACATGAAATTTTTTAATTTTTCTTAACTATATAATACATATTGTTACTTAAGTAGCTACTTTTTCTCGAGTAATTAGTGTTACTTGTTTATAAATACGGGTATTAAAGTTTCCAGGTTCAATCCTGAAGTATTATGTAAACAGTCACCAAGTGGACGACTACATAATCGTACACTCAAGACAGTTAGATAACGGTATCGAACACTATGCGATGTGCATTATTAGATGCACGGTAATGAACATATTCATCATTTTATTAAAGGTGCTACATACTGACGCTCCGAGATCGGCGTTTGTGGTATACTTTACCACAAACGCCGATCTCAGAGCGTCAGTCTCCATACATTTTATATGGAAACTCGCCTTGTAGAGCTACACTTGATCCACGCCACGCGACGTCGTTTTACGTACAAATTAAGCATGTTACACGTGTGCGTCGGTCTAATGTAGTTCTAGCTTTACCCTTTCTTAACCAATATAAGAGCAGTATTGGCCGAGTGGAAACTGCCCCGACTTACGAGTTGTTGGTCGGGGGTCAAACCTAGCCTGGCGCATTGCTTTGTGAAGTTATTTCATCACCAGTCACCACTTCTCTTAAGACGGTGAAGGAAAACATCGTGAGAAGAAATGTGACATTCATCGGCATGTCCTAGAACCAATCCGAAGACGTGTGACATGAACCAACCCGCACTGATCCCGCGTAGAGGGGTAATACCACCCAATTCCTCTGCTTGACAGGAGGCCAAGTGCCAGCAGTGTAAACATTTAAAAAAAGCTGATTATGCTATTAATACACCATATAATATCGGTCAGTGTCCAATCCATTGACCCCCGATCTAAACTATTAGCTAAGGTAGTGGATCGATTACCTACTTTACGTAATAGTTAAATATTCACACCATTTCTAAGTAACCCTTCACGTTGATACGGCATTAAGGCACATTCGTAAAAATAAACGTTATTTCAATGACTTAAAAATTCATTCAGATTATATTATGTAAAAGTAGACTTTCTACTAGCAAAATACTTAGTCTCAATCGACCGGGTTCAAAATCATGTCGGTCGAAAAAATAACTCGAATTTTAAATAACTAATTAGAACACCACTCACGCACTGCATTTTGATAACAGATCAGAAGTTATTTCGCGTTTCCAAATACTTCCTATAGACACATTTTCGTTTATACCACGAAATGTCCCAATGCATCAAATGGGACAGTTATCCGATAATTTAAAGTGACGGATTGTTTACTCGGAAAATGGAATGGATTTCAATGCCGGACACGAAATATTTCACCAAACTAACACATTTTAAAATTGAAAATTCATTATACATTTCATGTTGACCCATCCTTGAACTTTGTCGTTAATTGCTACAAAGGGATGATGTGATGCGAAAATTTATTTTACAAAGGGATATTGTTCCTGGAAAAACCATTTTATTATGAACTGAAAATTAACGTGAACATCAATTTTTATTTTCTATATCATATTCAAGGTTCTGAGCTTCAAGTGGGGAAGATGCAACTCTCAACTGATTAACGAGTTTAACAATTACAACAGAGCATAAATAGCGCGTTGGCAGTCTATGCCTTGATCTATTTCCAGACACATTTTCATCGGTTGACTCGAAGGGGAACTTAAATGGAAACAAACTTTAAGAACGTCAAGAATAAATAAACCAGTTGAAATACTTCGAACACATAATTATACCTTAGTTGTGACTTACCGGAGCTCGAACGCCAGTGATGCACTCCGATATGGGAATGTAGGGCCCGGTACCGTCTGGGCACTCGTAGTGATCGTTCATCGCTGTGATAGCGGTTAAGTTGTTTTGGTATGTATCTGTAAGTCAATAAACACCATGTCAGATGGTGGGGTGGGGTTTATTTATTATCGACTGCATTTCGACTGCATACTATTACTAATGTACCCAAAGTGTTTAAATCTCAAACCTCGACGAAATAATTATGTATAATGAAAGTCTAGTAATCGAAATGAAGTCCGTCAGAAGTGTAGGGCAGTCGGGTGCCCGACCTCTGCCGTGTGATCGAGGCCTACCTGTCGAACGGGTTCATCATTTACCCTGGTCATCAGGGGAAGTGGAAACGGCGAGAGATGTCGTGCGGTGTGCGTGCCCACAGGGGTCGGTACTAGGGCCGCCCTTGTGGAACATCGGGTACGACTACGTGCTGCGCGCCGACCTCCCCGACGGGGTCAGCGTGGTCTGTTACGCAGACGAAACGCTGGTCCTGGCGCGTGGACGGTCGTACCAGGCGGCGGTCGAACGACGCGACGCGCGGGTTTGCGACAGTAGTGGAGAGGATCAAGCAGTTGGGACTCGAGGTGGCACTGCACAAGTCTGAGGCCATGTGTTTTCACGGCCCTCGGAACGCGCCACCTCCGGGATCCCAATAAAAGGTAGTTCACATCGGCGTAGGGTTGACGATGAAGTACCAGGGACTCGTCCTCGACAGCCGGTGGAATTTCGAGGAGCATTTCCGACGTCTGGGTCCCAGATTGAATCGAACTGGGGCTGCTCTCAAGTGGCTCTTGCCGAACCTAGGGGGTCCAGACGCCTCATGCCGGAGGCTCTACGCAGGCATCGTTCGGTCCATGGCCCTTTACGGGGCGCCGGTGTAGGCGCCGTCGCTGCGAAAGCGACCGGCGGCCCGGCTGAACGCCTGCCAGAGGGTCATGGCCATTCGGATGATCCGGGGATACCGCACGGTGCCCTGCGAAGCGGCGAACTTCCTTGCTGGTCTACCACCGTGGGATCTGAAGGCAACAGTTCTTGCACACATGCACGACCTACGCGTGGAGATGCAACGCCTGGGCGTAACTCCGCTGCCACGACAAATCGCGGCATGGCGGACAAAGTTCCGACGGGATCTCATGGTGAAATGGCGAGAGCGACTGTCGCAACCCATTGCTGGGCACGCCACGGTCGAGGCAGTAAGGCCCTTGTGTGAGGCGTGGCTGGAAAGACCTCACGGCGTCGTCACCTTCCGCTTGGCGCAGGTGCTAACCGAACACGGCAAGTTCGCGAAGTACCTGTACAAGATTCGAGCGGAGACGACGCCCGGGTGTCGCTACTGTGCAGACCGCCCGGAGGACATGGTGGAGCACATAGTCGAGGTGTGCCCCGCTTGGGAAGAGCACCGCCGTGTACTTGTGGGGCGATCGGCGGCGATCTCTCGCACCGGGCCTTGGTACAGGCCATGCTCCGGAGCGAGGAGTGGCAGGCGGTCGCCTCCTTCTGCGAAGCAGTAATGCTAGCAAAAGAGAAGGCCGGCCGTATCAGGCAACGGCGCACACGCCGCCGCCGCCGGGATCCCGATCTCGATTTGCGGCCACCGTAGCCGCAGGCTTGCTGACGGCGGGCAATGGGTAGCTCGCTGTCCGTCCGTCCGGTAACAGACCGGTCCGAGCCCAAGTCGTCTACGGCGCGCACTGTAACCGCGCGCCTCAAGGAGTTGTCAGCAAACTGTAGGGGCCCAGCAGGGCCGAAGCCTACTGGGGCCAAAGGTTAGGTGAAAATGAACCCCGAGGCCCTGGATCGAAGGCATTGAATGGGATCAATGAATAGTAATTTTATATTTACAGCAAAACGAGTCACAATTTGACTTATGAAGTACAAGTTTGCGGTAAGGCCGCCCATTGTATGTTTTTAAATTTAAGGCTCAAATTATATCATTTCTTATACTTGTGTACAATAAAGTAAGTTTGGTTATATATATTACATCCAGTCACCCCCTACGAGTGCAAAAGTCGCCGCGAGCACAGCATTACGTAAACAAGTCATGAAACCTGTGCAGCTTTTTTTCTTTGTATGAAATTAATGTAAAGAGACGCTTATTTTAAAAACAAATAAAAAAGGCAGCTGAATCCCAACCAAAACAAAGAGTTGTTATCCATGTTTTATAAAATATCAAAATGGTGCTGCAACTGCTCGCTATTATAAAAACGTAAAAGCGCTGCTCATACGTACTATGCGTTCCAAATAAGTATAGGAAAGTCAAAAAAAGAAAAGTCAAGGAAAGTCAAAGTTAAAAAATGAAATATTTTATTTTTTATTTTCATTGTTAGGAACAATTCGCTTTCTTCCATTTGCTACTACTCGGACACTGTGAAGTGTCAAGTCTTACTTTCTAGAATGGGTCCCGACTGCTACAATTTATCTTATATTTAAAATATTATATAGTTAAGTGCAATCGGGTACAACGACTTACTTGTTTTAGGGCTTTTTCATGTATACTCAGAAAAGCAGTCGGGTTTTTTATTTTTTTAATTTACCGTTTTTTTTGCTTTTATTACTAAGTCTTCGTTGATTCTAGGAGAAGTAAAACTTTATTCGTTAAGCTAAATACACCACTATTTTTTAATTAGCGCAAATACTTAAAAGGCTTATTAGAAAAGGTCTTGTTATTATTTAAGTAAAGTCTCAATAAATAATATTCATAAACAGCAAAGTTATGAGCGTTTGTTTATATCCCAAAATCTCACTCAATTTATGGAAATATTGTACAGGTTATTGTTTATAAATGAAAGAATGTCAATAAAAATGGGAAAACACTGCGCTTAGTTTTTTCTAGTAGGAGTTGTTATGAATGATGATTCAATTATGAATTTGCCAATAATGACAAATTTTCGTGGACAATTTTGGGATTTCGTTTTTTGTATTTTTGACTACACAAATATGATCAGTAACGGGTACTGATTGAGCCCCATTTTTTTGTGCACTAATTAAAAAATAGGGGTGTATATTGTTTTAAGTCATAATAAATTTAAAAGAAAAGCTATTTTCTTTCTTATGTTTATTGTTAGGAACAATTCTTCTTCTTCCATTTGCCACTAATTAGACTACTGCTTCACACAGTGACGCAGAGATAAGCAAAATTGAAGAACTGGATTCTAATTAAACTATTTTCGTTCGTAAATTTATTTTCGTTAGTTCATTTTAAAAATTGCTTGTTTTTTTTCACCCTACACAATTTCTTCGATTTGACAGTATGACGTGACGTCACAATCGACAAATGACAATCGATCCTATTATCATTTGGAACGCATTGTAGTGAGTTCTTGACAAGACATCGCTGATGAACGAATAAATGAACTTACAAACACAATAACAGCTCAATCGCCATTGCTATTATATGCACAGCAAGTATTGGGACGCAAATAAAAACATAATCACACATGAAGCGGAGCTCATCTGAGAATTCGCCTGATATTAGCCGAAAATAATATTGGAACAAAGCTTAAAGTGCGCTAATGCTGATTCGTGTTTCCTAATATTGAGTATTCCACATAAAAAGCATAAAGCAACAGCTATACAAAAACCACGTTAATATAATTTATATGTAATTAATTGTTTTTTTGCAAAATTGTGTAAAATAAATAAAAACTTGCAAAATTTTAGACTCGGTTTCTTGTTTTATCTGACTTTAACTTATTTTTTTACTTTTTTTAAACTAAGAAGTTTGTGGTTGCTGTATAGTTTAGAAGTAACTAAACAAAAAACCTAACAAAATTAAAGAATTAAAGTTTATAATTATTGAATGAAAATAAAAAATAAAATGTATCATTCACTAATCTACGAGTATGTCTAAAACAAACTTGGCTGCGCTTTAAATAACAATTCACTTAGTACCTGTAAACGTGCGGTCTTCAGCCTTAAGCTTTTTAAGTTCAATGCAATCTAGGACAAAACATTAAATAAATAATTTAAGAAGGGAAAAATACAATTAGCAAGGCGCTCTAACCATCAGTATTCGGAAAAGTCCGAACAAAAAACCGCTATTCTAAGAAAATCTCCTACAAACATTTAAAAAGAATAATACAATCCCGAACGAATATTAAAAAAACACTAAACTGTTCATGCTTCTAATTTTAAACTTAGTTTTACCTTTGGGAAAAGTTAAATGTTGAATATTCGCGTCTCAAACATGTAAAGGTTCAAAAGTGACCACGCGCGGCGCGAATTGAGAGTCGACTGAAGTGCAGCGTGGTTCACAAGGGAGGGGACAATCTAGTTACTCCCACGTGAAACTAGAATAAGTACAAGGCTTTTGAATTAGACTACAAGGGGTTTTATATTAATTTTAAGTATCGATAGCTATATTATTTTGTAATGTTCAGTCATTAACAAGTATTTAAGCATTTTTGCATCCTACCAGAACATCTTACCCCGTGTCGCCAATGTGTGACCTAATCTTAGATGAATAAATAACAATCTAGAAACTCGTTACTTACTTGTAAATTACTACGGATTGGTTTGTTTTATTTCCTTAGCAACTCACATCATTTTCTAGGAAATTTTCATTACAAAATGCTTACTCAAAAATCAACTTAGACTATAAAGCGAAAGTCGTATTCATTATTCACCTCCGTCTTTCTATTGTGTCTCTAATTACGCGATTGCAAGTAGCAATGAATGCAGATCACCTATAATTTTCAAGTATAATCACAGTGTATTTCAATGATTTATAACCTATACTGTCTCATAGAAAAATCTACGCAAGAGCGACACATAATAGAATAATTCTAAAATTAATTTAAACACATACCTAGAGTGTTATGTCTAGTAACAGTGGAAGGAGGTACATCTTCGGTTGCGCGCAGACCACAAACTCGGCAAATAGCATCTACCCATTTCTCCATCTCCGCCTCGCAATCAGCTTCCAAGTGATAGGTTCTGCGCTGGGTTTGGATTGTGAAGACAGATCCTCGGAGATTGGGGTTGAGTGGAGCCTGGCCGTTGCGCTCCATATGGAGCCCAGCATCCACCTGAGAAGAAAAATCCATTAAGGCACTTCTTTTAAACCGCTCTTACCTAGTTTGCCAGTTTTATATGAGGCTAAACGTAATCGTTGCGATTTTTTAAAACGCGTCGTTTTTTTTTTTATTTATTATTGATAGGTTCGCGCTTGACCGCTACCTCACCAGATTGAAAGCGACGATGCGGTCGACGATGGAGCGCGCTTACCTAGAAGAAACCTATTCACTTTTGACTTAAAAATACCCGGGTTGTAGTCATCAGGAAACAGACTCCGGCAGGGAATTCCACTCCTTAGCTGTACGCATGCACGTGAAACGGGATGTTATAATTGATTTGAAAAAAAAAAAAGAAATAAAAAAAATGAATAAAAAAAAAATGAATCAAATGATTTTTTTCTTATCTTTATCATTTGGTGTTCTCATACATATGTGTCGCGTTAAGTCCCGGTTCTAAAAGAAACATAAATATATTTTTTTACCATGCCAAAATATGTCTTTCTAGGGTACTGTTGCACAAAATTGAATTTAATTTTTAACATAAAACTATAGACAATTTTTTATCAATAATTTATTTATGAAAAACTGATTACTACGGTTATCTTTATAATCTTTATTTGAATGACGATAAACGATTTACCAAAATGCATATCTGTTCTTGAAATTTAGATGAGTGTGTGTTATTAAATGTGTCATATAAGAAAACTGATGATTCGTTATTGAATTAGTAGTAACTACTTGTATTTCCCTTCAATAAATAAAAGTATTCAAAAATTCTTAATAGGTTTTTTCTAAAAACATATCATAATTCGGTTTTTTAAACAAGCCAATATCGTCGTTATGACCAGGATAGCAGGTAGTAAAATGCCTTTCGTGAGTGCCTAGTGTACTTGAATTTATCTCGCTTTGTTTAATATTGATTGTAACATAACTTTTGTTAATATTATGTATAATGTACTAGCTACCTACATCAGCTTCGCACGGGTGTTAAATATTTTTTTTTTACCACATATTATACATGAAACCTTCCTCATGAATCACTCTGTCTACTGGTGAAAATCGTATGAAAAACTGTTCAGTAGTTTGTGTTTATCTCGAATATACAGACAGACGCCCCATGGACTTTGTTATGTATTATGTTAGGATATATCATATTAACCATTTGAATACCGTAATTAGAGACATAATAGAAAGAAAATAGGTGTGCGGATACCGGTGTCCTCTTGTGGATTCACATTTTAATAAATCTCATGGCTATTTTATAGATGAACAAGTATTACCACATTTTTAACACAACTACAATAAGAAATGCGAACATGCTTTAATAGCCAATTTTTATTTATATTGAGGACAATAATTATCATACCTACTAAAATGACTACAAGATAAGAGGGCCCTCCCCGGTCCGTCTATTTTCATTGTGAGTACTTATGGTTGAAAAACTTGTTGTTTCATCCAAAGCCAGCCAGATGTTTGATAAACAGACTACGCGGAAAAAGAGATAGAACCTGAAAGCTCAGTAAATTCCGTTGCTCACTCAAATATTTCAAAAATTTGTTTTAGGAAATAAGTTTCTAGAAACCTTTAAACTTTTCGGAAAAGAAAAATCCTCACACAGAATCTCGATTTAATGTGCAAGGTTAGCACAAAAATACTTTCATTGCTTTTTTTAAATTCATATGTTGATTATGAAGATTCAAAGTTGATCCTGATTTTGAAAAATGTATGATTTGTTTCAACAGAAACCTATGAAATATCCACAAGATATCAATGTTTAGAAAATATCTAGAGAAAGATTAACTTCATGTTTTATTTATAAATTTTGTGTAGATTAATTTTACGTATAATATAATTTATTTTAAGTGTAACTTAGGTTGGTTGTGTTATCCTCTTGTTTGAAATTTCTTGATATATTAATAATAGGTTTGCTCTAAGAAAACCGAATTATTAGCTAAGCTTGCGCATGTACATCACCTGTTCTATTCTTTAGTGTCTACATAATTTGTGTACAATAAAGATAAAATCACGTCACGCAGATGTATGGGGAAGTATCCATGGGTTAGGCCCTCTATAGCATGTTTTTTAAAAGTGGAAAAACTAAACGTATTGTTTACACGCAATTTATACTTAGAGTTTTCAATCCTTGTATATTGTCATGTTTGGAAGCAAGGTACACAAATTCTTCAATGCGAATAACATTGGGTAAACCTAATTTAATTCTATTAGGGTGCTTCCTTGAAAATAGATAGCAGAATTTAAAACAAAGCACTATTTTATGTTGTGTATTGATGATTTTTTTTTAACGTTACTATTTCTACTTAATAATACTAAATTGCTGGAGGCGTCTTAAACAAACTTGTTTATTTTTAAAAGATATTTAGCTCTAAGCTTACGTCACACAAAAATCACTGAGGTTATCATTATTTTTATATGCTTTCTCGATTAAAACATTGATGGATTTTATATTTACCTGAATGAAGAAGAGCAAAGACCTGATTAGCAATGATCTATTCAAAATAGGTACTTAAAAAATTGGTTGTCGTGATGAACTAAGAAGTTCAGTCAACACTGATGCTAAATGAAAGTGCTGTTTAGAAAATATTATGACTATGAACCACCTATTGAAATTATATCCATGCTCCTGATAATGATAAGTGCCTATGTTGCTATATTCTGCACTGCTGCATGTACTTACAAACTAGTCAGTATAATATGTTGCATATTGCACAATATCTGCACAATCATGATCGAGCATTCCATTTGGAATTAGCAACATATTATTCTTATGAAAGACAAAAACAGTAAATGAGATACTCAAAATTATTGATTCTTTACTATTATTTATGAATTTTCAATTAACCTTCTTTGCTATTATTTATAAATGCCAATAACCTAGTACTTCTAATAAGTTTAGTGTAAATCTGTTTCATTGTGAGAACCAAGTCCACTTTTTCCACATGTCCTTCTAATGATCAATGATTAATGGTCATAAGCATGCTTCTGCTACATTATCCCACTTGCAAGGGGTACAAGACTGCTACCACAATATATAAACCACAGACTATGTAGGATATGTCCCATGGTTGGACAGATTGTATGGAATCTGTCCACTATGAGACGTATAATGCCACCTAAGTAGCTTAAGTTGGCAAACAAGTGTCGTTATCTATGACAATTCAACAGTTTGAAACATACCAGTTATAGTGTTATAGCCTATATGAGTCCTATGTATACTTCAATGATATTCAGTAACTTTCTAGTTGAAGGCAAAATTAATGATGTATCACATTCTTCTGTGCACTCATATAGTTAGGCTACTGAAAAAACATTTAAAAAGAATGAACAGTGAAACAAAATTTAAAAAAGTGCTTATATTAAAATATTCTAAATTATTGTGAATCTTATAATGGGATAAAATAACATTTATAACTTTCTATTTTAAACAGTTTATGGCTTTTTATAATGGAACTGCCTCCTGCCTACTCTTTAAATTTATTCCAATGCCACTTTGTAATGGGATGAAATTATCCTAATTTAATTCAGATCTAGTCATACAATAACTTTAATTAAAATCCAAAACATAACAAAAACAAACAATAATAGTTTGTTTTTTTGCATGAATTATTCTAGTACAGAATCCATACATTTTTATAGATTAAAATAAATAAGAAACTATGCACATAACAACACTGTAAGGTTCTTCTTAGTTTAGTTATTATATTTTATTATGTCCCGTGTTTGACTACTATCTCACCTGATGGTAAGCAATGATGTGGCCGATGAAGGAGCATGTTTGCTTAGAAGTAACTTGTGCAAATCTTTACTTAAAGACCCGTAGGCTGTTGTAGTCATTTGTGTTTAGTATGAAATTATTATATAAAAAAAATATCTGGGCTAGTTACCAAATATAATTAAAAGTAAAATTAAATAAAAATTCAAGTACAGCATGACAAAAGTTTTGTTAAGTACTCAAGATTGGATTAAAAACAAATAAAAACTCTTAGGTTGTTAAATGAAATGCAACCAGGTGGTTTTACCTCCGGAATTGCAATTATTTTGTGACAAAATTTCTTTCTAAGTGGTGTTTTCAATTTTTTTGCATTACTGTCATTGATAGTTTTGTGACAAAAATTATGATGAAACCGTTTTGACTGTACATTTTAATAAAAAAGCACTTTTTCATAACCAACTGGTAACCTAACCTAAATATTGGGTCAAGATTGGACCGGCCTCCAGCCCCAACTAAGTATAGCGGTAATTATGTTTACTTGTTACTAAAATGTATGGTTCAGGTGTCAGTTACATGAAATTTTTAAATATTACAAAACTATGCTACAAATCAAGCTATTTCTGGCATTCAACTAAGTTCACACATTTATCTAGGTTTATATATCAAGACGATGGGCTCAGCATTTGTTATTGAATGCCGGAGCCCTCTGCTTACAACAACACCCTACAAACCAATTCATGGAGCAAGCAAAGCATGGGAGTGACAACAATTATGACAGTTCATTGCTTTTTTTATTGGCAGACTCATTTTAGTGCACAATTTTTGACAAGAGTTTTAATAATATTCTACCTAACACACAGGATTACAAGTCCAAATGATTATTTATAAATGTTGTCTTGAAACTCAGATATGTTTATTTATTACTTTCTACTATAACAGATTGTATAGTAGGTATTTATAATCAGTGTATAAGTAGGTGAGAAATTGAACATTCACATATGCTCTTACTTGCTCACAGAGGTCCAGATCTATAGTGCCCTTGAGTCGACGGCAGTTGCGATCAGCATAATAATCTAAGAAATATTGGCCAGGGAGCTCGCCCGACTGCCGCAAGGCAAACCAGCGCCTGCGCCATCTCTGTAGTAAAAAAATTAAACACTACAAAAATTCGTCAAATACCTGTAACTAATAGCTATCAAAGCGGCTTTTAATCTGAAAATGTTTACAGCCAATTTGTTTTATACCCAACCACTTACTCTGTCAACAAAGGTAAAATGCCAAGCTAAAGTTGAGCTCACCGTTCGCCAAATACGCCTGTTTGGTGGAGATTTTGTCAACCACCCTTCGAAAACAATATTTCTAGACATTGTTTTTAAAGAATAATCTAAATCTTGATTAACAAATTATAATGAGTCACATATTAGCAATGTTGAACGTTCACCTCGCCACTAATATTTTTCTATTTTTTTTCGCTAATGATTATGAACATAGTAGTGTTGTGTGCAAGTGTTGCAAGCATTATTATACTTTTAGCTACCACAGATGTTTCTTAATCTTATAATCGCCTAAAATAAGCGGTCATGATTAAACTCGATTTCATTCACGTCATTTGAATATGAATTTTATTAGATATAAGATCATTAGAAAAAATTGAACTGCAAAAAAAATGTTGGTGAGTGTAATCTAGCTTGTATTAATATTATTTTATTTTGTAATTTACTTGACAAAATGCATTGTAATAAACATCAGGTATCACACTTAAAGCATATACCTACCTATGGAGGCGATAAAGCAGGGCAAACCCCTCAGCCAAAGTACGTTGGCCATATGACCATGCACGTGATATAAAACTAAACTAGTTTTAATGCACGGCCATCGCCATTATGTATCGAGTTGTGTCGCAAATAAATTCTCTCCAAAAATGGTTAATTGTGCAGTTTCCAGCTGTAAAAATCTGCGAAACCGTGGTGTTTCTTATCACATGAAAGTATGCATTATTCGCCAATATAGTTTTATTTAAGTACATTGTCGAAATAAACTTTATACTATTACGATAGAAAAATATAGTGGTACGTAGGCAGTTTAATCGCAGTCCCGTACTGCGATTAAACTGCCTACGTACCACTATATTTTTCTATCGTAATAGTATAAAGTTGTTGCATGGTTCGCCTAATGCCACAGATTACTCAAATGTAGCAAGCTACCTAATGCTGCGACAATGTGAGTGAATGAATGGTAAGATAAAAGGCTTTTTCAATAACTTAACCGTATAATGTTATTATATTCATCAATAAGTTTACTTTTGTCTATATTGTATCCGAATAAATAGGTTATAAAATAAAAATAAGGAATATTATTTCAGTTTTTTGTTAGATCGTTTTCACCCTACACTTTAGGTACAAATAAAAAAAATATTTGGAAATGTATGTATCGATAACTTTTTCGTTTCACATCGTGTTTTTAGCGCTTCTGCGTATTTGCGTGGGGCAGGGGGTCGCCTTGAAATATCAATCAGGTGGAAGTTCTGTAAGAGTCCAGCAGGGCTAACTTTTTCATAACAGTTACATGCAGTGAACTGGCATTTACTGTACACTAAACTTTGTTGTCAACTAACAATTTCATAACTTTGGTATTACGTATGACATCAAGTGGCTAACAAACTGCGGTGGATAAGTGGCGTCTAACTAAAATTATCGGTGCCTATGTCCCGGCTCTATTTTTTATTGACGCTATTATGCAGCTAAGTTAAATATCGCATCGTCAGCTTAAAGCTCACAATCACAATTTTAAAAGTATAGATACAAAAACATCTGTCAAAACGTGTCACGGTGGCTATCAAAGGCACCGGTGGATATATCAGTTGGTCACTAAAGATAGGCAATACGAAATTAACTGTTTGACAGTTATACGATGTACATTCTAGCAAGTGATCTTCACTTGAGCTGTCAACAGAGTTACACAATAGCCCCGCTGGTCGTGGTAAAACATCTGTAGGATACTCCAGCACCCCTGGGTATAGTTACCCATTATTAAAGATGGACCTTCAAAGTTCAATTTTTTTTTTTTTCTCCTATAAGCAAAAAAAACTTTACCTATTTGTAATATTTATGTCATACTAACTTAAAAATCCGAGATTGTATATTAACATTGTTGTTTTTCTTTGAAAACAACTTCTTTCTCTTCTTGTTTTTCTTCAAACTTACTGATTATACATAGTATGAAGCAGCTTTCGCACATAAATTTTTATTGTTTTATAAAGTTAATATTTTTTAAATAAACATCTCTGTTACAATTACAATCAAACTACAATCAAAGAGAACTAAAATAAAAAATGTACTCTCTAACTAAAAACTTAGACCCTTCTTAGACCAAAGAGTATAATAATAATATAAGGGAGACTTCTTAGAGAATATAATATATAGAGACGCCCTTAGTATACTATACATTCCTCGCTTATACAAATATCTAATAAATCGATGTAGATATAAAAAACTACATTTTGTCTTTTTTTAACAAATGAGTAATGTCGTTTGAAGAAAGAGATGTCATGCTGTTTGTTTCTTCTCTCTCTGGCAACATTTTTACATTTCCGTCAACATACCTACCTCTCGTGCCATCCGCTATCTTAAGTGCCCGTGGTTTTGTGGTACGTCAGGTGTCAAGTAAACAACAACAATGGATTTGGATTGCGATTTTTAGGACTAAAAACGCTCTCAACTAAGTTGTTTTGTGCTGTGAGTGTCAAGGGATACAAATTGAATGTGCAAGGAAAAACACCAATCAACCTCATTTAACCATGTATAGGTTAGTAGCCGTATTTTATGTAAAACTTTATCATACTGTTATTTTTTCCGTATAAGTTTCCTTGTTTTATTTTTAAAATGAAAGTTCCTAAAAGTATATACAAATTATTTCTGATCTAAACCTCTATTTCCTAAATTTATAACATGTTTTGTTTACAATATTAATGACAATTTAAAATAGTGATGTCTTTTATTTAATAAGCTATCGATAAAGAACAATTTTTTTTTTAGTTTGTGTTTAGGGTCCAGTAAAACATGTTGAAGAGACGATTCTTAAAATAAAACTCTAACAGAAATTAAAATAGCGAGACCTAGTACTTACCAAAACAATACAGTGTCATTTGTCATGCAGTAGGTGGTGGTTATTTAGTTCAGTCTGTGTTTTGTTTTACTCCTAAATCCAACTGTATAATTTGACTGACATCCGACTGAAATAATTTTGCATGTTTTTTATTTGCACAGGTTCCCTAAAAGTGAAGTACTGCGCCAGAAGTGGCTTGAAGTCATTGGGATGGAAAATATCAAACCTGGAATTAAAGCACTGCGTGACTGTCCATAATACTTTACAGAATCATCGTTCAATAAAACCGAAAATAAAAAAATAAAAGCAATTAATTTCATATTTTTTAAATTTTCCTACCGTTTTTATTCTTCCTTATGGTTCATCAAATACTTTACTATTGTCGTTTACTTAAATTTAACATTATTAAATATCTGTAAACAATGTCCAATTCCAAACACAATTCCCATGTTATATATAAAAAGTCTGGTATCGATATTGATACTTTTGGTTTTGATTATCTAAGTGCTTCCCTAGCAATGGCCGCCATTTTTAGTGCCCGGCTATTAGTAGGTATGCACGCTTATTTTGTAGGTATTTCTGGTCCATAGTATTCTAAGGTCTTTGGGAGACTTAGACTTAGACTTTGACGTGCTTTTGACGGCTAAATAATGTTGCCATTTTAGTTTAACAATATATATAGCGGGTGGAGTATGGAGCGGGAGGATTTCATCCCAAAAAAGGGTGTATGTAGGTCGAAAACGAAATATCATCGCTAATTTCTAATAAAAAAGCATGGTGTCATAAATTTATTAAAAAAAACAGTCAATAAGACAGGATGTAATCAAAACCCGGAAAACAACTTTCTGGAAACTATAAATTAATCTAAATTATATTAGTTTGCGAACATGGAAAAACCAAGGCATCCAACAAATCCTCCAAGTAACGTCGCCAAGTTCGGAGATTACGATCCAAACAAGTAAGAAACTATGACCTAATCTGCAGGTACAGTCGATGCCCTCAGTTACCTATCCCACCTCCTTTGAAAAACTATTAAAGTGGTGGGTTAGGTAACTTAGGGCACCGACCCTACATAAGTACTTTTTAATACACTATGATAAGAACCACCGCGCGGATCATGCGGTTCTATTAAATGGATGACGACATCGCTGCCAGCAGACGGGCGACGATGGCTGGACAAACTCGACTCCTACCGACAATACTTGCCCGTACTGGCAAAGGACAGAAAGAGAAACGGAAAAGGGAGACTCTCTCCCTTGCCGGTTCCGCTTGCCGAGTTTAATCATCACCATTTCATCCGAAAGACGTCCACTGCTGGTAGTGGCGTTACAGCTACTCTCAGAGGAGCCCTGTATCAAACATTTTTGAGAGTTTATTCGAGACAGAGTCACGATAGGCCTCGTGGCCACCGTAGGCGCGGGCTTGCGGACGGCGGGCAATGGGTAGCTCGCTGTCCGTTTGTCCGGTAACAAACCGGACCGAGTCCGAGGCGTTTACGGCGCGCACTGTTCCCGTGCGCCTCAAGGAGTTGTCAGCAAACCGTAGGGGCCCAGTAGGGTCGAGGCCTAGTCTGGGGCTCTGAGGAGGTATGAAAATGCCGGATCCAAGACAGGGAAGGAACAGGGTAGGTTTTTAGTCAATAAGAGTCTGACAATATTTCATTGGATGATTTTACCTACCATAAAAAAGCTTAGTTAGAAGTATGGGGACAGAGACAGTGTCAAAAGCTTTTGCCAGGTCTAGAAATAGCCCCAAGCATTTGTACTTTTGGTCCAGGTTCCGAACAGCGTGTTCTGTAAAAGCCAATACAGCATCCCCCCCCAGTACATATTCCAGTACGGAAAAAAAACGATAGGCCTCGTAGGAGATACTAACTGTATTGGTTACGTCCAATTATCTACTGACTACAAAAAAATATGCTTGCGAGCACACAAACGTGCGAACTTGCAAAAGATGGAAGTTATGTCCTTTTGACATCATGTAAGATTGATCTCGATATGGGACTATTATGACTGGAATATTACAAGTCTTGAAATTGTGTGAACATTGAAAATGATAGATATTTGTATTTATTGTTTTTACTAGTACTTATGTATGTATATTTTTATATATTAGACTTATTTATGTAGGTTTATATTGTACACTTGATTCTACCCTTGATTGTCAACTCTCTCTGTCACTCAAAGGTTTGCTGGCAGAAAACTCATTGTTGAGTTTAGCTCGCCTTTGTACATGAGTTGTCAAACCACTGTGTATTTTATTGAATGTTTTTGTGTACAATAAAGAATAAATTAAATTAAATTAAGTAAATTAAACGCCGCCTAGTCCCAAGCTAAGCGGAGCTTGTGTTATGGGTACTAGACAACTGATAAACATACTTATATATTTTTTTAAACATACATATTATAGATAAATTACACCCAGACACAGAACAAATGATCACGTTCATCACACAAACATTTTTCCCGGGTGGGAATCGAACCCACGGCCTCCGGCATAGCAGTCAGGGTCACTGAATAGTCGCGACAACAACGATATGTCTTCACAACGACCACTCCTAGGCGTCTCTCATCTTTCTCCAATGGAACCCCGCGACCCTCACGGGTCATCGATAGGCTTTCCCACAGAACAGAAGAATGTAGTCTTCTGTTCTGTGGGCTTTCCAACGCTATGTATCGGAAGGGTACGCGCTAACCACTCCAGAACCTTTCGGACCATAAGTCTGTTCTGCGAGCAATGTGTCTTAGCCACAGCCACTTCGGATTATATCAGTAAACTTCAATATCCTGTGGATCAAATCGATCGATCAGCAAGTTGAAATAAGTATCTAAGTACCTAGTCTTGTCTTTATTGTTTTTTTACCACCTGCAGCACCTACTGCTCTCAAAACGGTGAAGGAAAATATTGTAAGTGTACCAGCAAGTCTTGGATTCACCAGTGTTGGATTATACTCTTCTCTGTCATTGATGAGAGGCCACAGTTTGCAGTGGGTACATTTTAAGACGGATAAAGCTATTCTGTTATGCTAATGTTTGATAATGGTGGTCCTTTAAAAATCAGTGGTAGTTGTGCAGTAATATTTTTGTGTCGGACCTCACACACACACCTCATGGTTTCTAAGAGGTTCGGTGGCGGCATGTCTTGTTTGTAGGGCTGTCATTCTATGGCCCGTGTGCGGCTAGGCATGTTACAAGCTATCATAGCTTTGACTTCCTTTTTTGCGAAGAAATACAACCGACTTAAAAAACAAAAATAAGTATCTGAACAAAATTGGATTGGGTCACGTCTTTACCGAAGATATTCCAGACGTCAGCCTGTATGAGATTAGGATGGCTCTCTGAATCAGCTTAATATCAACAAGGCGCCGGGTGATGATGGAATTACGGCCGAACCCCTGAAGTCGGATGGGAAACCGATTCTTAAAGCCTTTGATTTCGTCATACTCGAGGGAAAAACACCACAGGCATGGAGCAGAGGTGTGGTGGTATTATTCTTTAAGAAGAGCGACAAGGCCCTGCTTGAGGATTAAAGGCCCATCTCACTTCTGAGCCATGTCTAAAAGTTGTTTTCTAGAGTCATCACAAACAGTCTCGCGCGCAGGTTCGACGATTTCCAGCCTCCCAAACAAGCCGGATTCCGAAAAGGCTTCAGTACCGAAGACCACATACATACGCTACGGTAGGTTATTCGGAAGACCGAGGAGTAAAATCTGTCTCTCTGCCTAGCGTTTTTGGACTACGAGAAAGCTTTTGATTCGATCGAGACTTGAACTGTGCTGCAGTCTCTCCAACGGTGCCAGATTGACTATCGGTACATCGAAGTGCTGAAATGTTTGTACGAAAATGCCACTATCTCAGTCCGATTTTAGGACTAGAACTCGAAACCTATCCTTCTACAGCGGGGTTTAAGCCAGGGAGACGTCATTTTTCAGAAACTGTTTTCGGCTGCAATGGATGATGTCTTCAAGGTTCTGGACTGGAGTGGACTAGGCATTAATAACAATGGCGAATACATTACTCACCTTCGGTTTCCCAACGACATAGTAGTCATGGCTAAGACTACAGTACTCAGACTCAGAATAGCTTCCGAATGAGTGGTTCTGAAATTGTGATTTATTATTAATATTAGGATGAATAAAGTTTGATTCCTTTGCTTCTTTTTCAACCTGCAAAGATTAAACGCGGGAAAAAAAGTCTATTAAATACTATTATCTAACCTATTTATTTGTGTTATTTGTGAAAAAAATGTTGAATTTAAGATTTGAAGAGAATTCTTTAGATGCTACGCCGCCGCCGCCAGATATTGTGATTAAGGTAAAAAAAATACATGTGATAGCCATCTAAACCAAAACTAAAATGTATAACAAATTTGAAAAAATTTCTTCAGTACAAAATGAACAAAAATACGTTGTAATTTTCAGAGAAAGTATTTCTTCGTAAGTGTATTGAAAAGCGTCGTTTGATACACGTGCAAATTTGTCACTGCAGCCCTCGGCTCCATAACACACTCGTCTACGGCTCGTGCGAATTCCGCCTCGATCGCAATGGCAAACTTTCTGCACTTGTATCACAATGTACTATTTTGAAACTCCCTAAATTGTAGGTACTATTGTGGGTAAATCAATCTTGTCAAATTTAAAAAGCCTGTACGTTGCCTAATTTTACCGCACACGTAACCAAAAAGTTTGACTGTGTCCGGCTTTATCCGGGCGCCTGGCAAAGCTAGGCACACGGGCAACATACATTTAGGGCATCTCATGTTACACGCCGGCAGCGGGCGAGCGCCTCCGCTGCACCCGCCCGGTCAGTTTGTGTTGATGAATGGAGTTTAATACTTACGCTCCTTAGCAATTGAGCAGATGTATCGAAAAAAAATAAAAGAAAGTAGATTACATGCACGAGAGTTGTTGATCGCCGCATTTGATTTGGTAAAAAATAATCAGAATTCAGACTATTCATTAATTACTTACTGTTTACAGATATACTATAACCCACGTATCCCGCACAGTAACCACAAGCGAAGCGTTGAACCCTGGCTGCCCTCCACATCTGACGCAACAGGCCATTGCCAAATATCTGGTACCACTCACCAGGGAGCTCGTTGAAGTACCAGCAAGGTCCATAGCTCATACATATTTAGATTTTTTATGTCGTAATTTATGAATATTATTACCGTACTTTGTCTTAACTTTGCACGGATAGTGAACTTTTTTAATTAAGTATTGCAACAGAAATAGAAAAAGTCGTATGTGACATGTAATGAAAAAATGCAAATCAGAAATGTATGCTCCATTTTAAACAGTTCATTATATGTTTTACTTCATAATTTCTGAGAAATAACCGTCAAAATCACCTGGCAAAGTTATGTATTTCCCCTAACTCGTCTAGGCAAGAATATTGCAGTTAAAATGTATTTTCGATTTTCTTACCGTAGCGTATTGGTATAGTACCTATTCATTTATAAGTAGGCTGTAAGACTAAAACGTTTTTCTTTTTTAATTTGAAATGTAGGCAAAATAGAGCAATCTTATTGTTTTTTTCATCTTGCGCGGTCTGAGTTCATTTTCGTATAAAAATAACCGCGGTATTGCACTAGTTTGACAACTGGCAAAAGTTTTGTAAAGTAGGTAATGTATGTAAGTATAAATAAAAAGTGCCATACGATTGTTTTGCTTGATATGACTAACTAAAACTCGCTTTACACGTGCAATACATAGAAAGAAAGACTTATTTTTCATATTTTCTAAAATGCCTAAAAACAGCTTAGGAGTGTTAGGACATGTATACAATAAAATTTTCAACTGCAGAAAAAAAAGCACCGACCACATTTTGTAAAATTCTGACGTTCCCTTACATTTCATACATAACCGTCTAAACCAAAAATTACTATTGCCACGAGTGAAAAATTGTGTTAGGAATTTTGTTAACTAGAACAGTTTACTAATTAAGGGGATTACATCGCCCAAATCCAAAAAAACACCTAGGTTGTTTGAAGTTTCCTTATGTACGATTACCATATAAAAAATGAAGGGGATCCTTAAGGACATTACTAATAAATTGTATTGATTACGTTTCTCAAAAGAATACCCTAACTCTAGAAAAAAAATCTGGTAAATAGGCCTTTTTTGAACATTAATTCCATATTTTCTCGAAAACGGCTCTATATTTATACATTGAATTTATACCAAAATATATGTTACGATAAATTGAATAACTTGTATTGATTTTTTTTCGAATTTCATTGAATATCGATAAGTAATCAAGAAAAAACTCGAATCAGTACTAACACCCCGCGCGCAGCACCCCCTGCAATGCCTGTTTAGAGGTCAATTCTTCTCTACTAATGTAGAGGTAAATTCTTGAAGGTCATTGAGCGATGTAATACCCTTAATTTAAAATAATCAATTTAGGTAAAGTAATGATAGGTAGGCCAAATTTTAGCAAGATGGTGCCCACTCTTTTTCCCGTAAACTAAGTTTTTTTTCTTCTTCTTCTAAGAGATAGCGCACACGTGCGATTCCGCAACCGTTCTCCTAACACCGATTCGTCATTGGACTATTCGACGACGGGACAATCATTCATGCCTGCTTTTGTCATCGCAACTAATTTTTTTCGGGTTGTATGAAAAAAAAAGGTTGTGACGAGAGACAAAAACAACTTGCTGGGCAACTCAGTTGTTCATGGACGCCCGCCAGCGTTAGCCCAAACTAGGAAATACTTCTGTATCGTGAGTGCGTTAACAACCTTGTAAACTGACATATGTACCTACACACAGTTACTATAAGGCGGAACAATTATCTGTAGAACTGTTGGCATATTTGTTTCTGAAAATTTTGACTGTCAAGAACCCCTGAAGTACCTTATTTAGGAATATATACATACATAACCGACATTTTGAAGGAAGTTTTAGGGTGGCTTCAAATTAGCCGCAAAAAACGGCGCGACGGCAACGCGGTTGCAGCGCTGCCGCTTTGTTATTTCTTATATGACGCGCAAATAACAAATTAGCGCGGCGGTAGAGCTGCAGCTCTCTGCAGTCTCTATATTGTATTGATCTTGCGTAATATCTATTATACAATTATTATTTAATAGGCCAACGATAAACGAGCTGCCCGATGCAGTCATAGAGCAAATGGTGCGGCGCGACAAGGCTTTCTGGGTAGATAAACCTGGCGTCAACGACTACGTGATCCACGACTCCTATCATAACTACGGGCTAAGTACAGAGGTCGTAAAACCAGGTAAAGTATTTAATTGTGTTCCTTTATAGGCCATTTATTAATTACGTAAGACGAATTAGCTCTAGGTAGGGGTGAACACGTCTTTTTTTTTACTAAGGGGCGGCAGGGATTCTTAATAGTTCTTACGTAAGATCACAAAAATACGCAAAGTTATGATTTGAATGAGCGCGGGCAAACGCGCAAGTGCCACGTTCATTTCCCCGCTTGTGAACTAGACGTTACTTTCTTGCTTAAACGATCACACATGTAAAATTTCCTAAAAATTGTTACTTTTAAAAATAAATATCAGAGATTCAATATCAACCAAACGTCAATATTCATTTTTTCCTTTAAATTATTACGTAATAAATATTAATAACAATAAAATTTAAAATTTAAAAAAATCTCCGTCACAAAATGTTTTCGGTAATTTTGTGCTATGATAACGTGCTTCATAACAGACAAATTCTTTACTTTAGGCCTTATTTTAAATTCTTTACTTACTAACAGGCATTCCAGGGTTCCATCAGCCGCTTCCCAGTTCTAGCATCAGATTCTCGACATCATGACAAATGTATAGCACTGGATTAGACGAATCTAATGAGCTCAAACTCGATGGGCTTACTAGTAAGCATTCCAGGGTTCCATCAGCCATCTCCCAGTTCTAGCATCAGGTTCTCGACATCATGAGAAATGCATAATACTGGTTAAGACGAATCTAATGAGCCCAAACTTGATGGGCTTACTAATAAACAATTCAGAGCTGCCCCTTCTACCTTCGATCTCCATCATCAGACCAGCTCAGTAGCACCGTCATTTACAATGATTATTTCAAATATTAGGACACACAAATGTTTTAATGTAAAGTAAATACGCATTATAAGTGTTTAATATACCTACTACAGCTAACAAACGAGCTGGTGACCTTAAACACCTGAACAGATCTTCATAAATTGTAGTTAAGAACCATCTCGATTAACCCAGCTCTCAAATAAAAAAAAACCGCATCAAAATCGGTCCATTCGTTTGAGCGTTACGATGCCACGGATAGACAGACAGACAGACAGACAGGTCAAACTTATAACACCCCACTTTTCCGTCGGGGGTTAAAAAGAGGGGTTGGCCTTTTCTTTTTCTTATGTAGCGGGAGGGGGAAGGAGGTCAAAAACCAGTAAAAATCGTTTTACATAATAAGTGAATGCCCTTTTGGGATTTGATAAGTCCTGACACCAAAGACATTAAATTATATACTACCAATCTCTTTAAATCTCTTTGTCTAACTAGAGAGAACTGGACTAAAGGCTGGATTTCGTCGTGTCACCGAATTTAGCTAGATTTTCTAAATGTGTGAAAATATGTATAATATTATTTAAGACAACTCATTTAACTTAAGATTTGTTTCAGTGCATCAGGAACCATTTCCTCGTTCATATCAATACGACTTGGACTGTGTTCGGTACAGGCGTACCCATGCCTGTGATGGATTGCTCCAAAAAGGAGAAAATAAGGTGAGGAGAATAGGAGCCTCACTTTATACCTACCAACATATCCCCCACTTAAATGTTTAATATTACGAGTATGTTTAGTAAATTCAATAAAGGTTAAATAGTCCGTTCAATTTAGACATGACCGAGGATACAATAATTCGCACCCAGCTGAAAATTGGTAGGATTGTTCAAAACACCATCATAAATAAAATCTAAAAAGTCCTCATCGATCCGACACCTGGAATAGTTGAAAACATATTGATACAAGTGCAGAAAGTGTGTCAGTCGACCGAGGCGGAATTCGCACGGGCCGTAGGCGATTGTGTTAAGGAGCCGAGGGCTGCAGTGAGAAAGCACGTGTATCTAACGTTTTTTATTATACTTGCGAAGAAATACTTTCTCTGAACGATGCATTTTTTTTCATTTTGTACTGAAGATAATGTTTCAAAGTTGCCATAGATTTTAGTTTTGATTTTGATGGCAGGCTATCGCTAGTATTTTTTACCTTAATCACATCTATCTGGCAGCGGTGGCGTACCATCTAAAGGTAACATCTCTTCGTGGCGAGCGTGGAACATTATGCGCCCTCGACGACTTGGGTTCGGTCCGGACGGTTACCGGACAGCGAGATGACGAGCTACCCATCGCCTCGTCGTCCGCAAACCTGCGCCTACCATGTTTGGTAGTTAGGAGTCACGTTCGGTCGTGACTCCTAACAAATGTTTTCAATCCCGCATGCTTGCGGAATCGCGATTTAGATGCGGAATTGGATTCCCTAGCTACAATCTTGCTACAATAGTCTTGTCATTGATAAAGGTGATATGACCATAACAAGAACTGTGACGGTAACTTGTCTGTAGTGCGGAACTGGTGATTGTAAAAGAGCGTATTTCAGAGTAAGTTGTTGATAGATACACCTGGCTACAATGTTTTGCCTATGCAAGTACTCTCCTTTAACTAGACAAGAACAACCATCCGGGAGAATCAATTCGTCACATTATTTCTGCCCCCCTAGCCAAGTTACAATCGTTTCGTTTAGCGTGAACGCTTGGATTTCTGACGTCATCATGTGGTCAGAACATAGGAATTAGGGGCGTGGCTAACTCCAAGCGTTTACAGTAAATGAAACAATTGAAACTTGGCTAAGGGGGCAGAAATAATGTGACGAATTGGTTCTCCCGGATGGTTGACAAGCCTGATATGCCAACCGTGCTGTACAGTAAACCTCCGGTAGCGATTCGTCCTCCGGTGGCTATTCGTGGATTTAGTTAATCAATCAGTTAATTTAATCGTTTATGTAGGTATGTCTATTAAAAGTTCCTAATTTTAATTTCGCGGCTAAATTAGACGATGGCTATTACGGTTTTTGAAATGGAATAATTTAATAAAACTTTTCCGGATAAAAGATTTGGGGTCTTATTATAAAAAAAAATACAAACTTGCATCAATGTAGGTATATTTTATAACGAGTTGCTGGACTAAATTAACGGCGTCGGTCTTTTAAGTTTCAAAGCAATCAGCTGTTAATTCATTATTCCCCGAAAGGACGCCGGCGTCCGCACACCTATTGTCTTTCTATTGTGTCTCTAATTACGGTATTCGACAGATAACGCTATACTTTTTGGTAACCAATTTTCCCTGTGAGCTGCATTTCACATAATTATCTGTGGCTGCATTAATCCATTATTTACCATTGGATATAATATTTTAACTTGTTTTATAGCTTTAGTAATGTATATACATGTTGTAGTATAGCATAGTATAGCATAAGCCTAATAATGTTCCCACTGCTGGGACTCAGGCCTCCTTGGAGAAGGGACGGACCATAATCCACCACGCGGGCCCAGTGCGGGTATACGTGGTGTATTTATAATTTATAATATTATGACGGTTACAACTGACAACTCTTTCAACTTTTTGAATCGTTATAAGTATCTAAAAACGGTGGCTCTTAGGAAAAAAGTATTTAGACATTTTTTATAGATAATTATTTGATCTACAATTTTTTCTAGACTATTTTATGATAAAACTTACCATTTCGCTGAAAATTGCGAAAAACCCGTTTTTATGATCTTTGACTCCGACCTCTGGGGTCATTGGGTCGGCTTCTAAAAGGAAAGCTCGGCACCTGTAGGTACGATAAGCAACGAAGGAACGAGGTAGGTTTTTAGTCAGTAAGAGTCTGACACTATTTCCCGCTATTCGATGATTTTACCTACCATAAAAAAAATACTTAAAATAAAATCAAATTTTACAAGCTAAATCATAGATTAGCAAGATCGAAAAGGTTAGGAACCACTGCTTTAAGGTGCTATTGGAACCTCAGCTGCAGGCTACGGACGCAGGCAGTACTTACGGCGATTACACGAACATGCACATTTAGATTAATGAATTGAAGGAGCAGGCCTAGTAGGGTACGCTGAGTATACCTAGGGAGCACTTGGGGTGAGCTCTCACTTTCGATTTTACGCTATATCCATTCACTTCTGCATTAGATAAAAGAGGTTCATAGATGCAGATGTGCACAACATAAACTTTTCGAGATAAATTCTATCTGAGTATGAAGATCCGTTGGCCATTTCTGGTCTTCTTCATCAGTTTTACTTCATCAAATGTTACTTTTTGACTGTAAAAGCTTAAGTCCCCGATATAAATACCAAAATCACTATATGGTTGCCTATAATATTTGAGGAGTTCCCTCGATTCCTCATGGATCCCATCATCGGAACTGGATTTTGAAAAAAATGGAACCAATCGAGAAGAATACTCTTTAAGGGAAAAAAAATTGCAAATCGGTTCGTAAACGACGGAGTTATCCGCAAAAAAACACTTATTGAAAAAAAAAAAAACACCTATTTTATTTTCATTTTTTATTAACAAAAATTGAATTTAAAATTCCTAATGCAATTTCGACTACATTTATTAGTCCGAAATTGCATTTTAACTATTGTCTAATGCTGTGGCAAATAGACATAAATTAACAGATTTGTTTTTAACTTTTTAACCACCTATTCTACCAGGGTTCCACAACCACGACTAAATGCCTACACCATCACGCCAGCTCTTCTGTCACGAATGGGGATTGAAGAGCTAAACGAGATGGAGTACATAGTCGCAAACACACGACCCTTACGAATAGGGCATAAAACAAATTTTCACACAAGCCGATGCAAACGATTAATGTTTCGAAGTCCTCGCCTATAAATAAAGTAAAATATATAAAATCTGTCTTAATACAGAACAATAACTAATACCTACCTATTTGAATATAACTTATGGAATTTAATAAAGCTCTTGCGAAATTCACTAACATGGCTCGAAAATAAGTTAGATAAAATCGACTCAAACACTTCGTTTAATACTTACCTATACTCGTATATAATGTGCGGGTGATGGGTGCTTTGACAACAGATTGGTTGCGGCAGCAGGCACGGCCGGCAATGGCGGTCGCTACCGCTTCCACTTGTCCCTTCCGGCACGCACAGCTTCAGGTGCCGCAACACACCCGGGTTGTGTGCTACTCCAAAGAAGCTTTGCTAATCACAGTCGGAGCTATACTAATCAGAATCGGGGCTTAGGCGGGCGACTGTCTGAGGCACCTCCTACAGGGGGTGTAAAATAAGCTTAACTGGGATAGGTTACAAACCGCCCTCCCTCAACTCCCGTAACTTAAGACAAAACAATGATGGCTATATTTCTAATAAAAATAGCCGTTCTTTCTATAATCGATACAGATCAGGCGTATAGGTACCAAACAGGCATAGTTTCTAACAATTCAAAAGTCTAATATATAGGTAGAACTACACTGCGCACACGTGACAAGCCGATTTGGGCGCGATACATATATTTTATAATATGGAAACTAGACTCGTAGAGCTACACTTGATACACGCCACGCGAAACCCCGCGACGTCGTTCTCCTTACAAATCAGGCGTGTTATATGTGTGCGTCGGTCTAATTTACTGGCTCCTGCTAGCAGCTTCGCCCACGTGAAATGTAGATTTTCCGATTTTATTAATTGTCCTTTTGCTAAGTTTAGGAATTGTCCTTTCGGACATTTCATCGACAGTTGGACAAAGAGAAGTTGATAGGGCGTCGGTCTACCAAAAATCCACGCCTCATCGAGGCCATGAAGAAGAGACAAATGCACTGGACCAAACAACACCAAAATATGACAGTTGCAGACTGGAGTCGCGAAAAAGTATAACTTGAAATAGTACAGTACATTTCCTTCCTTTCTTTCCTTTCTGGCGCCGCCCAGGAAAACAGTTCCATGGAGATTGCCTTTCGGAGACGGCTAAACACCCAATTATTATCATGATGTGGTCTTTGATGTCAGACAAGGGTATGGAGCGTCTACATATCGTAGAAGGGACCATGTGGCAAGACCATTACAACCGAGTACTGGAAACTGAACTACTGCCCCAGCGAGAAATGGTTCCCTAATTATGAAGAATACATTTTTATGCATGAAACTGCACTGCACCTGGCTCAAAAAAAATGTTAATATTTTACCGTAGCCAGTAATTCACCAGACATGAATCCTATTGAAAACTTTTGGGGGCTCATCAAGCAGGCGATCGCTTAGCAAGTAATCACCACTAAGCAAATAAATGATTTATGATTACAGCTCTCATTAACCTTTTGAATACCGTAGAAAGATATATAAATGATTTTAGTTTTAAGTTTTTATTTTTTATAATCTCAATCAATACAGTCTTTAAAAAAAATACCTGGCCTGCAAAATTCAGTTAAAAGCAGACAATGTAAAAATCTGAGCGCTGTTCCTAATAATATGGCAAGCTACTGTAAATGGGCATTGGTGGTGTAAAAAGGTACTCACGCCTAACAGAACGCCGGCGCGCGTGATTTCGCGTCATTGCACATTGTTTTTTTAAATCGTCCAGAAGCCATGCGATAGATTTTTATTTCACAGCCATAGTTTTTATACGGGTTACCTCTATTTGGCAGAATTTTGATACTCCGAAATTTATTTGGCATAACAAACTTGGCATAATCTTCTTTAATCGAATATGTTTATGGCAGAAAAAATATTTAGCATAACTATTGTATGGCAGAATGTTTACGTGTCCGAATTTATAAAGGCATACTTTTAACTTGGCAGAATTTTGTTTGGCATGGTTAATATTAAACATAATTTCGTTTAGCATAACGTTTATTTAGAGAGATGATTATTTTGTGGAACCGATCACATTTCCGAATTCTGTTCGAATTTCATTTTACCGAAAACTTGACCGACGTCTTTTTTACTGAACCTATGCATTATTTGACATATTTTTAGGTCATCGAAGTATTATGAAACATTGTGTCATTGGTATTATTTTACTGAACTATATTTCGCCGATTTACAAAATAACTTTTGCTATTGGCCGAAGCCTCTTTTGAACCTTTTTCATTTGCCAAATGATTTATTTCACGTAAAAATTTAAAAAATTGTACGGAATTTTGAAAGGGACGGTTACTTGGTAGCATTTTTAATATTAAATTAAATTATTGTCATAAAAAATCAATATGTTGTGCTACAAAATTTTGTGACAGAAACGAATCGCTGCAAAACCGATTTCACAGTCTTGTCTGCCCTACCCTTGAGTATAATTTAAACCCGCGTCGACGCTGCGGGGTTTGGGCGGCCCCACTCGAGCTTATCGTCGCAGATGGTTTTAACACTCACCACCGCAGCTTCGGCTTGCTGACCAGCTTCGCAGGCCAGCCTCAGCCGCTTTGGCGGGCCTTCAAACCACCTGCTCCTCAGCTCGCGGGCCGCCCTAACCCCGCAGCGCCGGAGCCGTATCAGAAACAATGCTTGCTGCATGCCTGCTTGCATACTGCATGCCTGCTTGCATGTCTGCTTGCATGCCTGCTTGCATGATGCATGCCTGTTGCATGCCTGCTTGCATGTCTGCTTGCATGCCTGCTTGCATGCTTGCTAGCATGCTTGCTTGATGCTAGCTGGCATGCTTGCTTCCATGCTTGCTTTCATGCTTCATGTCTGATTTTAAACTGCATGCCTGCTTGCATGTTGCATGCCTGCTTGCATACTGCTTAGCTTCTTTCATGCTGCATGTCTGCTTGGGTGCTGCATAACAGCTTGCATGCTTCATGCTGCATGACAGCTTACATGGTTATTTTGTAACCAAGGAGAAATAGTAGGCCCTGCAGAGGGCCTCAAACCAAAAATGTTTTGAAATCGATTTAAGGTTACCGTTTTCATATTACTTTCACCGCAACTAATGACTATTTCGATATAAAATAATATGCCAAAAGACAATTCTGACTGTGAATTTTGTGCAATGTGATGGTTCTGCTTTTTAATTATTATGGATACGAAATTTATACCTAAAGATGATTCTGACTAATAAAATTGAAAGATGAGTTTTGAATGTATGACAAATGAGTGTATGTGAAACAATTTTCTGCGAAATGAAGTTTATACTATCCGTTGTTATGCAAAATAATATTACGACATACAAAGTTCTGCCATAAAAGGTAAAACTTTTTAAACACAAAGATGTAGTCACTATTATAATTAGGTAGAGGCTCTTTAGATATATAAATATTACTATTTTTTATATAAATTAGGGTAAATAGAAACCTACCTACCTATACACCACTATTTTTTAATTAGTGCAAATACTTTAAGGGCTTATTAGAAAAGGTCTTGTTAGTATTTAAGTAAAGTCTCAATAAATAATATTCATAAATAGCAAAGTTATGAGCGTTTGTTTATATCCCAAAATCTCACTCAATTTGTGGAAACATTGTACAGGTTATTGTTTATGAATGAAAAAAGGTCAATAAAAATGGAAAAACACTGCACTTAGTATTTTCTAGTAGTAGTTGTTAAGAATGATGATTCATTTATGAATTTACCAATAATGAAAAATTATCGTGGTCAATTTTGAAATTTCGTTTTTTGTACTTTTGCCTACACAAAATATATGATCAGTAACGGGTACTGATTGAGCCCCATTTTTTTGTGCACTAATTAAAAATTAGGGGTGTATTGCAAAGTGGTTCCTACGTAACTATTCCTATTTATATCTACAGAAACCTCTAAGCGCCCATTGCCGCGACTGTTCGGACCCGAACGCACCAGCGCTGACTCCCTTTCAACTGGCCTGGGCCAAAGACCCGGGACAGAGGAGGTGGAAGTATTATCCTGACCTAACTGCCACACTGACGCGAGAAGAAATAAAAGCTTCCATGGATGAGTAAGTTCACTTTTACCTATAAATACATCCAAAGTCCGAAATTTTTCCTTTTTATTAGTTAAACAGTATAAGTAGTCGTCAGATTTCATGACGCCGCAGGGTGGATTAGGTACGGGTACGGCGCACTCCCTCCCACAGAGAGAAGGCGTGCGTCAAAGCAGTGGTTGACTACGAATTGTTATGTAGACGCCAGGCGATGTGGTCCAGTCTTTTTTTTATAAATAATATAAACTAGTGCTTGACTGCGATCCCACCTGGTTATAAGCAGTGATGCAATCGTTGATGGTGAGGCGCACCAATTTATTAGGAGCCTATTCACTTTAGCCTTGAAGTCACATGTATTATAATCGGACGGAAAGAAAATTATTCTAGTCCTGCGATGTACGCCGTATAAACGATGAGGCGACAACGCTTAGTATGGATCGCAGAGGTTTCAACAACGTAAAGATGGATATTCGCTGTACGTCGGTTGTCCGATGGTAGAAAGGTGATGGCGAAATCAAGTCATGTTAATCCCGGGCACACTCTCGGAAATCCATCCTGTAAAATACCGATAGGCTGACTACCCTACGCCTATGCTCCAGGCTTTGCAGATTACTTAACTTACTCTTAGGACGCTTTTCCATTGAGTCCAAAGCTGCTAGATGATGTGGCTGCAGTACTCCACGCACGATCAGATCTGTGCTTTGTATAGTGCTCTAAATATAGGCAATCTAAATTGTTGAAGGAGTACTTTTACACCGATAAGATTTCTGTTTTTATTTCATATAAAGTTAAGGTCAACGCTTTGATTATATACCTGTCTAGATGCCACATTGACCGTACTAAAACGGCGCGTCAGTGTCATTTTGAATACGTAAGGATGACGTGCTCACGAAAAATAAATAAATAATGCCGGTTTGTTCTATCACACTGTGTCGCAATTATGTGGAACAACCGTTTAATAACACCAAGATCACTTTTCATGGGTAAGGTTTGTAATTAAACCACTATTATTTAAAAAAACACGATGTTTTAATTCGTTATTTTGAAGTTTAGTCTGATTTGCCAGTGTTGTCAGTTTATTACTAGGGAAATTTGGCCAAACTATGGGAGACAAAATACAAATACCATTACATCATCTTTCGATCAAAAGACATTATTATTTTAAAAATTACAATATTTATTTGATCAGTAAAAATCTATACCTACAAAATAAATGAAACCTATGACGTCATGCACTAAATACAGTAGAACTCGCTTAATATGATCACGTTTAATACGTTTTCTGCCAGTCCCTGCAACTTGAGACGTTTCCATACATTTCTTAACGCTTAATACGATTCGTCATCCCGTTTAATACGCCTAATATGCCCACGTATAGTAGTAACTCTTTTCTGGGAGCGGGTCAACTGACTGAGCACAAAACTTTTTCAAAAAAGCACAGGTTTTAGTAATAACGGGGTTGACGTCATATTGGAAGAAGAAGAACCCATGATACAGCAGGGTATTCCTGGATATTCTTCCATTGATCACAATGTGTAGTATTTTTGTTAGTTACTTTCTAATATTGTGGGTTTTAGATTTCCTACGGATCCCATACTAGGAAATTGCTGGAGAGACATTATACTGCGGACTCGAAATGAAGACCAGTAGAAACCTCATAAGCTTCAGTCGTGTGTTCCGAACATTTCACTTATGATGATATTTACAAAAAAGGGATTACGACGTCTAAAGAAGGGATCGGTGATTCGGTACCAGGCACGATACGATGTTTTTAATTAAATTGGTAATGAAAAAATCGTGCAGTATGGCTATTTTACCGACTTCAAGAAAAGTAAGAGGTTCTCAATTCAAATTCAGTGTTGAAAGGCCTCGTACACGGTGGACCAATGACTTGGTGAGCGTCACGGGAATGCGGTGGATGCGAGACGCACAGGACCGTTACTTGTGGTGGAACTTGGGGGAGGCCTATGTTCAACAGTTGCGGTCCTTCGGTTGAAATAATGATGATGAATGTTACACTAATCAGGCACTACTTTTCTGGCATTTTTGCTGAATTGGGCTTTTTTGATGCAGCCGTGAGTCACAGGTTCTTGCTATATTCACACATCGGAATTTATACTTTTGATTTGTTTTTTTATTTGTTTGTTTTATGTACTTATGTTACTGGATTATTGTGTGTCTTTTAGAATGTTCTAAATAAATGTGTTTTCTTTCTTTCTTTAATCTACAAAATAATTATTTTATTGGTCCTATTTTGCTAAACTTTCATCATAATAAATCATGGAGAAAAGGAAAGTTATTATTTTGGAACAGGCATCCCTAAACACGCACACCTTGACAGTTTGACGACAATAAGTACACGAGCGGTACTCACACATATCACGCAATTGGAGACATTTTCAGCGCGCCGTTTGTTCAGAATGCTCTATCTAGACAGGTATATAATCAAAGGGTCAACGTAACCTAACCTATCCCACGTATTATTAAAGATAGACTGTAATATTATTTAGAGCCAAATACCTATTTCTCGCCGGATGTGCGTCCGCTAGCGTCGCGCGCCGTGTCGGCGTCACAGAGAGACCTCCGGGAGTGAGGCTCAGCGGATATGGCCCTTGACAAGTCTGTCTTTCTATAAGTATATTACCCGCCCAAGATTCAAATTAATCGAGTCTTTTGAAGTGTGAACCACTGATGTAATGAATATTAGCATTCACATTCGTATTCGTATTCACAAGAAACATGCGAATGTTTGGCGAATGTTTCTGACAAACAAATGAAAATAATATTTTGATTATATAGTACAGAATGACAACGCTATTGTTATGATTTTACAATTTTAAATTTAGATACTTTCATATTTTTTACACAACTTGCTTTTCATTATTGCAGTGTCACAAATTGTGAAACAACATGTTAACCTCAAATCATAACAAATCTTTTCAAATGAATTTAATGTTATAAGCTTCGTTCAATCAGTCGGTTATGGTATCTGTTATGTTCGGCTCAGGTAAACTTGGCTGACGCAAACTGTCAAACCTGTATGACACTTTGAGCGCACTTTGTTTGAAAGGCAACATTCGCTTTCGCGGATGTGTTAAATCTAACATTCGTTACATCACTAGTGTGAACAAAATAATAAAATAATAACTCATGTTTTTTTTTTTTTCGTCGTGTGCTTTCCGCTTGTTGCTTGCCGCCTCTCTATGTTTTATATAGGTATTACCTAATTACCGATGTTATTGATATCAAGTTATCAAGAAATTTTCCATCGCTAATAAGCGAGACTATTTCTGTTACAATAACAAACATTTATTTGAAAATGTGTTTATCCTAGCATAATAAATCAGAATCAGAATCACAATAGTTTATTTCAAATAGACCAATTACAGGCACTTTTGAATTGTGAAAATGTCGGTCAGTCCATAGAAAAAAGTGAAGCTACGGGGCTCACGCCCCAGCCGCCGCTGGGATTTCGATACCGATTTCCGGCCACCGTAGGCACGGGCTAGCGGATGACGAGCAATGGGTAGCTCGCTGTCCGACCGTCCGGTAACCTTGTTACGCGGGGGATGAAATTGGATGATTTTACCTGCCATAAAAAAAAACCATTAAAGAATCCCGCCCGCCCGCCTTTGTACATGAACTGTTTGTATCCCTATATGATATGTTATGTTTTTTTTTTCTTTTGTGTACAATAAAGAATTAAGAATTAAGAATCATGTTGTTGCCGTCTGTCTGTCTGGCTGTCAAGACTCTTTATCTCGATAACGCGTGGAGGTATCGAGTTAATTTCAATTAAAACTGTATACTCAGATTTGCGGTCCTTTTAAATTGAAAAAAAAAAAAAAAACTTCTAAGTTAATGAAAAAAAAGATACAGACGTTTATGTCGCAAAAAACTTATATATTGATCGACATTCTTTTTTTATTACGGATAAGCTCGCATTTTACCACTATCTCACCTGATGGTAAGCGATGATGTGGTCGACAACGGAGCACGCTTGCCTAGAAGTAACTTTCAAGGAAATCAAAATTCATAGGATACTTCCCGTTGACCTAGAATCCTAAAATTTGGCATGAAGCAAGGTCTCATAGCACAAGTATGGGAATATATCTGAAAACTGTAAAATAGTTATGTTACCAAAAAAAAAAACACTTTTTAAGATTCGGAAAAATCTTTGAGGCTCGATATGGTAATATATTATTTTCAAAGTTAGGTTTGTACGGAACCCTCTGTTTGCGAGTCCGACTCGCACTTGCTCAATTTTTTTTTTGTTACGTAGAATATCATCTGGCTCCTATTTCTCTGGGCAGAGTAAGAGCCCCCCAGACGCTCCTCGGACGCCTTTTAAACCGGCTAGTCCTAATAAGTCCAAGGAAATCCGGATGGATGGCAACCCTAGTTATAATAAATTGAATCATCACTCGACAGACTCCAGGCTCCAGGTATTTAGGGTACCCAGCCTAAATACCCAGGTAGTTAAGCCAGGTTGTAGGCTCCAAAGTCTGGACCCTGTTTTTTTTTTTATGGTATGTAAAATCATCAAATGACAAATCCCGCCCTTGGGTGGAGCGGGAAGTAGTGTCAGACTCTTACTGACTAAAAACCTACCCCGTTCCTTCGTTGCCTATAGTGCCGGGGCTGAGCCTTCCTCTCAGAAAACGGCCCTTGACCCCAGCAGGCTTCGACCCTGCCTGCCTGCAGTTAGCAGGCTGGGCCTCTTCGGTGTGCTGACAGCTCCTTGAGGCGCGCGGGAACAGAACGCGCCGTCGACGACTTGGACTCGGTCCGGTCGATTACCGGACGATCGGATAGCGTGCTACCCATTGCACGCCGTCCGCAAGCCCGCGCCTACGGTGGCCGGAAATCGGGATCGGAATCCCGGCGGCGGCTGGGGCGAGCGCCCCGTTGCCTCTGCCTGATGCGGTCGGCCTCCTCCTTTGCTAGCATTACTGCTTCGCAGAAGGAAGCGACCGCCTGCCATCCCTCCTCACTACGGACCATGGCCTGAACCAAGGCCCGGCGACCCTGTGGCCTGGACGGGTATCCAGGCCATCTATTTTACTATTAATTGGACTGTTTTGCACTAATGCGTTAGCTTATTTCGTTCGTCTTCTGAATCTAGGTCGGTATTATGAAAGAAGAAAAATTATATTTTAGAAAACTAGCACGGTTTGCATTTGACAATTCGCAATAGATACTTAAAACAGGAAGACCACTTCTGATATATCGTCAACATCGAGCAAGCTTGTTGCTTCATCTAAAGCTATCCAACGCGATGTTTGATGAAAAGGCAACGCGAAAATAGTTAGATAACGCCTGAACACTCTGTTGGCATTCAGTAGTTCCGTGATTTACTCGAACATTTCACTAAACTTGTTCCAGGAAATACGTGTTTTTTTAATCCTTAAAAGATTTTAAGAAAAATTGTCATCATTTAGAATCTTCATTTTCAGAGGTCTTTACTGGATTAGTTTTAAACCAATTTACGTTTTGATTTATAAAGGAGCTTAGATAATATCCACAAGATATCGGTGTATCCAAAATATCCATTGGCCTAGCCAGCCATGGGCTCAGGATGGGGCAGCAGTCTAAAATAATATGTAACTTGCAAATTAAGCTCGCGGTCTTACCGAGGTTAATATTTTTTATAAAAGATTATAGCACTCTGTATCTGTATGTATAATTCGAATTATCCAAAGCACTTTCTTATTGCTCACCTACCTACACCACGATATCTTCCATCCATCTTATTAGTTTTGGTTAGGTACCTCACAGGTCAGAGCCAGGGTGAGGCAAGCGCCCACAGATATAGATATACCTAGATAACGCAAGAGCAACTACTTCGCGTGCCTAGCTTACGTACAAAAATCGTAAGTGGTCACTTTCGCGCTCAGTCTGCATCGGAGTACTGCTAAAAATGTACACAGTTAAAAATATAAAAATGGTTAATTGTGCTGTTGGTGTGGGGGTGGAGCGAGGGGGACGCTGTACGCGGCGGCGTCTTCACTAAATAGTGCTTGTGACGTCATAATAGGTAGTCAAAAAATGGCACGCTTGGTTTTCATACAGATCGTGATGCTAGCGTTATCTATGTCTATCTATATCTGTGCAAGCGCCCCACCCTGCCCCACCGTGGCTACGCCCATGAAAATATCTGAATAAAGATCTTTCTTTCACTGCGTATTAACATCATAATCACTTAAGAGCGGTTGTATGAAAATGGACCTTGGGTTGGCCGCTCTTAACTCAAGTCAGCCTAGGAATTAGGTTTGGGATGCTTGAAAACATTAACTTTACTATTGTTTCAGTGTTGGGCGGCCATTTTATAACGAAGCGTGCAATTGGTACTATCAAAACTACCCTCCCGTTAAATACGATTGCATAGTTCGCAAATTTTCACAGTGATGATAAACTGAGTGTTGTGTGTGCATAATAATTTTTTTACAAACTTTTCATTAACTTGCAATGTATGTGTATTTAGAGCAAATCATGCAAATGGATTTTGGAAGACCAACCTGCCTGTGAAACTTGAATAACAATGCATTAATATTTATCATAGAGCTTTAACAAATTGAGTTGAAATATTTAATACATAAACTACAATTTTAATGGATTGTGTAATAAGTTACTAGTTAAGTAATATAATATTCCTCAATATACACAATTATCACACAACGCCGTCTATTCCCAAGCTAAGCAAAGGTCGTGTTATGGGTACTAGGCAACTGATAAACATACTTATATATTTCTAAATACATACATTATAGATACATTACACCCAGACACGGAACAAACGATCATGCTCATCACACAAACATTTGTGCTGGGTGGGAATCGAACCCATAATCTCCGGCATAGCAGTCAGGGTCACTAACCGATACCGGGCCTTAGGTAATAAGACAACCAAAAGTGTTTGAAATCTTTGAAATAGTCTTGATGAGTCGGTACCTAATTTACTGTGCAATAAAAGCTTATTATAAAAACAATGTTTTTCATTCAAAACTTTTACCTTGCTGTCTGTGTTTCATCCTATTTTATCAGGAAATTACTGGACCGATTTTTTTTAAATTTGGGGATCATCTAGTGACTTCTCCCGCTTTTGGGCAGGGCGAGAGGGTGTGTCAGACTTTTACTGACTAAAACCCACTACTGTTACTTCTTTGTCTGCGTTCCAGACTTCCAGCTGAGGGCCCCGCGGTTCACTTTATATATTGGACCGTGAAATTTTTAGCGATTTAATCATGAACTTTTGTGACACAAACACGTATGCGTAATACAAGTATATTTTTTTAACCAACTTTGAAAAGGAGGAGGTTCTATGTTCGGGTGTATGTATTTTTTTTTATGTATGTTCACCTGTATCTCGGGCAATTGTGGACCGATTTCGTAAATTTTTGATTTGATTTTAGATTATACTACCGCATTAGCCCCAAAAAATATCGTTTTGATCTGATGATGAACTTCAAAGATATAGAACGAAACTCTTCAAAAAATTATAGCAGAACTGTCGTGTTTATATGTATGTTCACCGATATCTTAGTCAACTGTGCACCGATTTTGATTTTTTTTTTGTTTTGTTTGAAAGGTTATAGTCCGAGTTCCATAGAAACATTGTTTTGATCTGATGATGAACTTCGAAGATATGGAATGGAACTCTTCAAAAAATCATAGTAGAACTGTCGTAACATGTAAAATGGCTTTGTTTAATGAAGTCGGTGACTGACTGACGGAAGAAGGGGAACACAGAACAGGGGGCTTACTCTCGAGTTTTATTCCGATCTCAACCGATCGGAATTTTGACGTTAGGTACTCTTGAATTCGATACTATGGCCAAATTGCGTGACCTTTTTGTGAAACTGTAAAATGGGAATTGGGCTTGGCGTTTGGTCACGCAAATTTAAACCAATTTGGCGTTAGAATTGAATTCAAGAGTACGAAACGTCATAATTCCAATGTCGACCGATCGGAAAGAAGCTCTCTGATATGATGATGAAGCCGGAAGATAGTTAAGAAACGGAATTCTGTAATAAATCAACGTATTTTAGCCGTGTTTGGTATTAATAGCATTGTCATAATGATGACAATGCTATTAATACCAAACACGGCTATGATGATGAAACCAAATGGCGGAAGGTATCTTTTTAAGTTTGGCTGACGGGTACCTTTTTTTTTTAAAGTGGATTAAATCATCCAATGAGGGATGTAGTGAGATAGTAGTATCCAGGGAGATAGTGTCAGACTCTTACTGACTAAAAACCTACTCCATTCCTCCTTTGCTTTGGTTCCAGGGCCCTGGTATGCATTTTCATACCTCCCCAAAGCCCCAGATTAGGCTTCGACCCTACTGGGCCCCTTCAGTTTACTAACGACTTTTTGAGGCGCGCGGGAACAGTGCGCGCCGTAAACGACTTGGGTTCGGTCCAGTCTGATACCGGACGGAGGGACACTACAAGTACACTACACCTAAAAAGTGTGAAGTAAATTAACTTTTTACAAAAAAAATACAACTGACTTCAATGTAAAAAAAAAAAAACATAATTGTGTAAAATAACTTTAATTTCGGAAGTCGGTGTTAAATAACGATGATGCCAAACTAATATAGAAATACCGACTTCTTATTTTAGTGTTTCTAAATTTTACTTATTTTTTTTTTATATTTTGATAAAATTTATATAATTTTTATAACTGTACTTGTGACATACCGTTTCATTTGATAATAAATATCGCACGGTAGGTAGTTTGAAAAACTTTAGCTTGTGATGAAAGTCAATGGTGTTTTAATTTCGAAAAGTTATTTAGGAAAAAAGAATTGCCCATTCCTACCCAACTTTACTTATCGATTACCTACAGGAAAATTAGTAAAAAGAAGAGGGAGAAAGAGAGGTAAGTAGGTATCATCATCATCAACATCATTTCGGCCGAAGGACGTCCACTGTTGCACATAGGTTTCCTCCAAATGTCGACACAATGAACGGTGGTCCTGCGGCGACCGCATACCGGATGACGCAGCTTTGGAATTGGAAAGCCTCCTACAAGGTGGAACGATTAAATGGTAAGGGTACCGGGAAACCGAAGGTTGCGAGACTTACAGGAAGTAGGTACCTATACGATTTTGAAACAAAATGTTTAAATAAAAGATTGAATTGCGGAAAGTTCTCTAAAAAACTAAAATCTTGTAGAATTGGAAATAGGTACTAGGCGACTTTTTTACCAGTTTAATTTTCTTCTTTCTCTCTTAAAAAAATATTTGAAAAAGCACAAAATACTGTTACGGAGCTGAGTGCATCAATAAGAGGTTGCAGCTATCGCTGCGCCATCTACCGGCTAATCAAGACACCTGGTGCACTTACAGCAATTCATTAGAGATAAATATTCTTTACTAAGTCTCACTAGCGCCATCTATCAATTCTTTAAAACACTAGTAGTGCAGTAATAATTTATTAGTTAATTATAAGCCCTAATAATTCTTGCAATAATTGATTACCTTGGAAATATTACTGTTAATCACATCTGATTATAATGTTTTAGTTTATACACCAACAGCTTGTATTAATGTAATTAATTGCAATAAGTTTGTCAATTTATGTGACTTATTTTGACTTCCGGGTGACGGGGCTGGGGAGATGGCATGATTTTGACGGGCGTTGGTAGAGTGGCTGGATTTTCTTATATCGTGAATTAGTGTAAAACTGTGTGAAATATATGAAACCAGAATGATGTCACTTCGTTTGATTTCCCACCTGAACTCCTATCACAATACTCCTCTGCATCACATGAGTTACTCATGTGTCTGCGTCCTCTGTCTACAATAAGCGTCCGTTTTCCGCGTCTTAAAGTTTATCCGCTAGTTCCTTACCAACCACGCAGTGGATTTTTAAACGGTTTAAACTAAGTAATTCATGGAACAATAGTTAAATAAAAGAAGCTTTGAGTTGGTATAATTTACAAGCGTGCGATGCCAAGGCGGGTCACTAGTTTTATTCAGCGGGTAATTTTTTTAAATGATCAGATATAGTACATTTTGATACAAGTGCAGAAAGTTTGTCTTTGCAACCGAGGCGGAATTCTGACGAGCCCAAGGCGAGTGTGGTATGGAGCCGAGGGCTGACGTTTTTCGATTCACTTACGAAGAAATACTTTCTTTGAAAATTACAACGCATTTTTGATCGTATTGCACTGAAGAAAATTTTTCAAAGTTGTCAAACATTTTAGTTTTGATTTAGATGGCAGCAGGCTATCAAAAGTATTTTTTTACCTTAATCACAATATCTGGCGGCGGCGGCGTAGCATCTAAAGAATTCTCTTCAAATCTTAAATTCAACATTTTTTTCACCAACAACGCAAATAAATAGGTTATAATAGTATTTAATAGACTTTTTTTCCCGCGTTTAATCTCTACAGGTTGAAGTAGAGTCAAAGGTACTCGTATCAAACCGTTATACATCCTAATATTAATAAAAATAGAAATTCAAATATTTTTGAATTTAGAACGCCGATAAATGTTAATTTCTTGGTAATAACAAATTATTGTGTAAGTAATCATGTGTATTTATTATGTTCTATTCAAAAACACAATTTAAATTATCATAAAATATTAAAACCTTTAAAATATCAGCCTCTTTGCTTTAAAAAAATTAATAATCTCCCTTTACCGTGACGAAATAGAAATGAAAAAAGCCCTTGGTATTATAAATTTAAAAAAGCACGCGTGTGATATACATGCCATGTCGAACCTAATTGTAGTGCGATAAGAGGCAGTTTTCGACTAAGTCTATTGAAAAAATATTTGCTAATCGGAAAAATCTTCGTAACTCAATTCTGTAATGGAACTGTTTTCAGTCTGGTGCAACTCCCTAAGAAAAAAATGAACCATCTCAAATGTATGGCGTTTGCGCTAATTAAAATGGCGGCCAAAATGGCGGCTATCGCTGTCTTGCTCTAACATCTATTCGACTCTGTCGCAGCTTTATGGCCGCCATATTCATCTTTTGCTTGTCAAGAAGTGAATGTAAACAAAATTTGATTTTCGTTTTTACAACTGTTTCGTGAATTTTAATCGGCTATTATTTATTGTAACTACTATCTATTATTTATTTGTGTACCCGTGTGAATTAATCTGAAAATATGCATTATAAAATCTGTGAAATATGTGGTCTAAGAGCCGGCTGGTCAGATGGTGAACAAGCAGCGAATATTTATGGCTAAATATCCATTAAATGAAGAGAGGTAAGCGTAAATAAACATTCATTTTCAGTTACAGAAAAAGATTTTGAGATAAATACAAATTTCTGATAAAAATCGGTCGAAAATCTAGAAAATAACCAATCAATAGTGCTGTAGTGGATTTTTTTTCGACTTTATCGATATTTTAATTTTAAATATTATTTACACTGTCATGCTTTTTCAACAACAAATATTTTAGCTGTAAATGAAATGCTAATAATAGTAATGAAATATTTTTTTTTTTAGATGTAAACACTGGGTTAATATGACTGGTACAGAGGAATGGAGATAAGGAGGTTATTGGTAAGGTGTATTTCTTTAACCTTATTAATGGAAAAGAGAATAAACTGTTATTGTTAAAATCCTCAAAAAGGCGTTTTCTTAAGTATTAAACACACCCCCACCCCCACCTTTGGAACGTCACAATTTACCTGTGAGTTTACGTTGACGCAAATAAGGGTAAGCCTCATTTGCGCCAACGTAAATTCGCAGGTTACATTTGGTTTAATTTTTTCATATGAAATATTCCACTTATCCGTTTAACTGGTGAATAACGTTGGCTTAAATAGACCTTAATTTAGACCCAAAAAAAGAGTCTACATTTTTTTATATAAATATCGACTATCGATAAAAAATTACTATGAGCACCTAGATACACACCACTATTTCGGTTGTTATGTTGGCAGCCCTCATTTGGTCATGTACGTGAAAGTTGGTATTGAAGCGTAGCGCAAACTCCATACTGAGCGTTTTTTTTTCTATGGGAGTCCCGTCTCTTAAACGTAGTGCTTATATTTAAACGTAGTGCTTATATTCTTTTTGCTGTTTTCATAGGTAAGTTTGAACGGAACTCTCAGTCAGTGGCAGCGCGGTGCGAGCAGCGGCGCGGGCGCGGGAGCGGGCGCGTTTTGCTTGGCCACACTGGCAGCGCGGTGCGGAGAGCGGCGATAGCCATAACCTGATTCAAAAGAAATCTAAATCTAAAAATAAAGCCAGTTATTTTTTTGATCCACTGTCAATGATGTATGATTAACTGTAAAAACTGTAAATACAGTTAAAAACAGACTGATATCCCCGCTCCCGCGCTTGTTGCCGCTCACCGCCCGCGCCTTCACTGTGGCCACTTGTATGAACTCAGTATGGCGAGAGATGCCCGCGCGCGGACCGCGCGCGTTCCGCGTTGAAAATTTAACGGTGTATATTTAATATCACCATTGCACTCTTGCTGGGGCGGGTCGTTTATTTATAAGTCACTTTTACACTATCTTACTAATTCTTTCATATTCTTTTAAATTACTGTAAACTAAAATAATATTTTTTTTGTAAGACAGCCATGCTGGCTGACGCCTTTCTTACGGTCCTTAAATTTGAAACTTTAAATTATGGAATTGGTAGCTAGCATGACTGTCACGACCCACTATAAATACCGGTCCATCATTACTTATATGAGGAGTCAGTACCAGAGCTTTTCTGGAAGATCGAAGTTTTCTCTGAAGAAGTCAGCAAGTCAGTCTTGAAGCCTGAAGTTTTTGGCGGAAGCCCTAGTCTCTGAGGGCCTAATCTCTGCTGCACCTCCGTTACCCGGCCTCTGCCGCCTCTGAAGGCGGTAGGCCTCATCTCTGCTGCACCTCCGCCACCCGGCCTCTGCCAGCTCTGACGGCGGAGAGCCTCGCCTCACAGCTGCAACCCCGCGTGCCGGCCTCGCCGGCTCTGATGGCGGGGGCCTCGTGCCTGCGGACCGCCCAGCGTCCTCCACTCCCGCTGTTCACCTTGGAAGGCTGGCCTGCATACTGCCCAGCCTCCATATCTGCTGCTCACACCACCTTTACCTCCGGGACTGGCCCTTTTATATATTTTTATCTTTTTTATTTCTATTTTTTTTATAGTTTATTTAGCGAGTCTGGAGCCCGCTTTATAAAATATAAAGCGGGCTCCAGACTCGCGCGCGAATTCGTGCGTAAATTGGCCGCGAACTCGCCGCGTAAAACATGTCCCTCCACATTCGCGCTCGTCGAGTACGGACGCAGAAATAAGCACTGCTATCGCCGTGACGCTATGCACTTTGGCTCACTACAGTTAGTGTATATAAAAAAAAAAAAAGAAAGCAATGGAGACGACGAAGGCAAACCAAATGGGCTTTTAATTTTCGTCGCTGCTTGGCTACTTTTCAGAATCCTTCACCTCTTTCCTATAATTCCTATAACTGGACATTGCATTTTCTTTTTCTTTACCTTAAAAGGAAAAAACGGAACCCTTATAGAATCACTTTTTTGTCCGTCAGCCTGTCTGTCAAAACCCTTTATTTCAAGAACTTTTTTTGCAATTTGGAAAAATCTTCAATACTGAATAGTCTTTCTCTAATAATCTTTAATTCCTCTTTAGCTCTACACCTCTTACCATACCTTACACCCACACTTATATCTTCTTCTTACAAGTTCACCTCTAACCTCTTCCTCTCTAACTCTTACTCACTCCACTCTCTTACTTTCTTCACTTCACTCTTGTCTTTTCCGCTCAATTCAGACTTCACTCCTCTTCCTCTTATAACTTTACACCTTCTCTAGTCTTTCCCTCTTTAACTTAACTACTCTCATATTACTCTTCTCACTCCCTAACACTCCCTTAACCCTCTTCTTAACCTCCTCATACACCCGTTAACGTCTAAAACGTTACAACATTATTATAAATTACTCCCAGACATAGAACAAAATAATGATCGTGCTCATAACTCAAGCTTAGTCTTGGGTGGGAATCGAACCCATGACCTCCAATCCGACAAGACCGCAAAGCAGTTAGGGCCACTAACCACTAAACCAACAGACTATTTGTATGTGTCACGGTCACGCTCTAGATCCAATATGGTGAACTAGGCTTTTTATGTTTTGATATAATATGGGTATCAAAAAAAGACTTGAGAATACGAATAATAATTATAGTTAACATAAGTGTCACTAAACTAAAAAATATATGATCGTCGTCGAAAAAGTTATGATCGTACGCCAACTTGAAAAAAAATCGTATGCCTAGGAAATTTTGAAATAAAAATATCGTACAACTAAGAAGTACAGACGCCAGCACATCTTTTATTTTATTTTTTAATAGCCTATACTTTCCCACTGCTGGGCAAAGACCTCCCCCAATTCCATCCAGGTATTTTTCTCTCGGGCCACCGCGAACCAGCCCTTGCGGTAGGCATCCAGGTCGTCTCGCCACCTCTTCCCAGGTCGACCTCGGCGGCGTCGTCAATCTTCAGGTACCCATCTTGTGAAGACTCTTGCCCAAAGATCAGTGTGCATACGGCTGATGTGACCCGCCCAATCCCACTTTAGCCTGGCAGCCTTTTTTCCCACGTCTATGATGCCCGTCTTTAAGCGCAGCGTGGTGTTCCTCATTCTGTCGGCTCTTTTGACACCCAGAATGCTGCGCTCCATTGCTCGTTGGCAAACCCCAAGGCGAAACTTTTGCGACTCGGTGAGCGACCATGTCTGAGCACCGTAGGTTAGGATGGGCAGGATACACATATCGATGAGTTTTCGCTTCAGGGCTAGCGGTAGATCTCCCTTTATTAGCGTCTTCATGGACCAGTAGCTTTTCCAGGCGTTTTCGATCCTACGATCGATTTCCTTCTCCTGCCTGTTTTCGAATGAAACTAACTGGCCCAAGTAGATATACTCATCGACATAATTTATATCCTGTCCATCTACCTCGACCCTACGTTTAGTGCTGTTGGTCATACATTTCGTTTTAGACCGATTCATCGCGAGCCCCACCCTGAGGCTTGCCGTGCTTAGGTCTTGAAGCATGGACTGTAGTTCCAGAGCAGAAGGGGCAAAAAGGACAATGTCATCGGCAAACCGAAAGTCAGCTTTGTCAGCCTCTTATTACCGACTTCAATGCCCCTGGTGGCCCACGAGGCTGCCAGTGTTTTAAAGATCTCCTCGAGAGTGCTCGTAAATATTTTCGGAGAGAGCGGATCACCCTGTTTAACACCTTTTTGTATTTTAAACGAATATCCTGTAAAATTTAATTTGATATCTGCTGTACTGTTATAGTAAATATTTTTTAAAAGGCCAGCACATCAACCTACCTAAATCTGTCAAATTTCTATAATAGATTTTCAACCTTATCACAATAGCGGAAGGTTAATGTTCGATTGGAAAAATTTGACAGATTGAGGTAGATTGATGTGCTGGCGTCTGTACAAAGTTTTTATTAAAAAGATAACTAAAATTCGTTCAATATTAAAATAAAAATGCAATAAAACTATTTTTACTTTTATACAAGTTTAGTTTTCTGTGGTCAGATTGTATATATTTTTTTTTTATTGGCTTAAATAAACTTCAGTGCATCGACCTATATTCTTGCGATAGACAAGCACGTTCATATAAACTATTTGTCAAAATACTGAAAAGTTCAAACAAAAAATCGCTGCAGCGCTAGATTGCCATTATGTCGTCTAATAAAACTTTTATAACTTACAGCACTAAGGCAGCTTATAGAGGATACTTTTTCGCGACCAAAAGGTCTAAAGCGCCATGAATTTCCTAGTACTTACGCGTTTTGATCAACTTAGTGTCATGACATGTCATCCATATAGATTTTTATACCGCAGAAGTGACACAGTTTCTTGCCTACAATACTTCATTACAATAATACTCTATTTCAAAATGTAATTATAGTGTATGTAAAAACGAGATCTCAATAACAGTAAAACAAATAAATAAATCAGTAACCACTGATAAGACTACAAGTTCAACTGAACCTAATTCAAATTTTAATATTAACCTGCACGTAATATGGTACGTAAATTACCTAGTGCTAACGAATGACAGCATGCTTAACAACAAAACTTACCGATGAAATCATTTCTTTATGAGTTTTTATCAAAAAACGCACGTCGTCATAATTTAATAAAAAAAAAAAATCATTGTTATTAATTATACAAAAAAAGAAAGAGCATTAAATAAAATATTTAAAAATATCAAACAGTATAAAAGACCGTGCGAAGTCTGTATTTTGTAAACTAGCTGTAGGTAAAAACCTAAAACTGCTTTTTGTGGGAGGGAACATCTGTATTGTTTTAGTCTATGATTGTAAAATGGGGAAGTGTTTAAATAAAATAATATCTTCTCTAACGTACTATTACGATAGAAGAAGCTATTACATTGCTTGAACAACCAGTGGTTTTACTTACTTGACTACAAAATTATTATATATGTCCAAGTTCACTTAAATTTGTATTTATAAGCGTCACTCTGACACTGCATGAACGTCAAAACTGCACTAATGCCATCAATGTAAAAGTGTTCGGCCTGCAGGTCACTTAAGTGAAGTAAAGTGACTGTACGGCACGCCTTATCTAGTGCGTAGTACATACATATATATCGATGCTTCAGTGTTTCATTTGATAAACTGTTTCTAAGTTTTGTTTGATAAAATTTACTTAAAGATAAGAGACGAAACTGACGAGAAAAACAGGTTTTTGACAAGTCACAAATATTACTGAAAGAAAAATAAAATAAGTTTCATAATTTTTATGAACCTTTTTTTTTCTCAAAGCAAGCAAATACAGCCTTTAAATGACTATTAAAAGAGTCTTCATGCAAGTAAACGGTCTAGGTATGCATTAGATTATTGGAGAATTCGCCAAAACTCATACTTGCCACTATAGCACATTCGTTTGTTATGAAATGTTGCCAGATTGGTAAGGTACAAAAAATCGTACATTTTCCGTACGATCTTGGTCTAGCGTTCGTACAAGAGTAAAAATGCCAAAAAATCGTACGAGTACGATTTAAATCGTACATCTGGCAGCCCTGCCCCCCCGACCGACCTTTTTACCTTTCGACCTTACTTTCGGTCTAACCGACCTTTTAATTAAATGCGCTAAAAAGAATAAAATAAAATTTTAAGGTACTAGAGTCTGTCTAACAAAAGCGCGACCAGGAGTTTTTTTTTTAAAATTAAATTGGCAACATTATGTTGCCGTCAAAAGCACGTCAAAGTCTATGATTGCAATTGTCAGTATTTTGCAACAGATTGATTTTAAAAATATAATTGCTTATCATGGGTAAAACAATAAAAAGCTATGTAGGAAAGCTGTGAAATATTATGATCAATAACTTTAAAGCAAAACAAGAAGAGAAAGTAGTTGTTTTTGATCTCGGGTTTTTAAGTTAGTATGACATTATAATCTTGATCATTGTTGACTGACTATTAGATATATTTTACGATATGATAATAATTTTTCTTATGTTTATAGATAATCTTGAAGATATTCAAGGACTGCGCGAATTAAAAAAAAAAAACATTGAATCGTTCAAAAGCGGTCGAATTGATGTGATGAAATAGCATACTTTGAGGATGATAAAATTCAACATTTTGTGTTATTCACCTTTTCCCGTGACTTTCTTGATAGAAATACAAGAAATAAATCTTTACTCGTTTTTGTATTGTATTGGTTATTATAGCTATCCAGTGTTGTTCTACTGCTGTGCAAAAGCCATCCACTCTTTCTAATGGTCTCAGTTTTTGTATACTGACAATTGCAATCATAGACTTTGACGTGCTTTTGACGGCAACATTATGTTGCCAATTTAATTTTTTTTTAAAACTTCAGGTCGCGCTTTCGTTAGACAGACTCTAGCATCATTACTCAATTTATATGATATTTAAAAGCTTTTCGCGAGATTCACCTGTTTAGATAAAGAAAGTAATTAAACAACTTGATCTGGTTGATTTTAATTTTCATACTAATTAAATACGAGTACTTAAATCTCGCGACAAGCTTTTATAACATTTAAATTGAGTAAACGATATAAAATTAATAATAAAAGTTTTAAAGGAAAACTTCATTTGATTCTTTTTAGCGCATTTAATTACAAGCTTATTTTTTTAAGATTTTTTCTTTTAATTCCATTTGTAATTAGGTTTAAATTAAATACAAATCAAAAATATCTTAAAAACTAAAAGTAAAAGTTCAAATTGTATGTATATTTTTTGTAGTGAGGTTTAGAATTTTTAACACATTATTTTTGTAATCTTTACATAATATAAAATAAAGTCACTTCCCGTTGGCTGTCTATATGTATGCTTAGATCTTTAAAACTACGCAACGGTTTTTGATGCAGTTTTTTTTAATAGGTAGACTGATGGATGTATTTTACATATAAGCCTCATTTGTATAATACATGCATAATATATTTTTCAATACCCTTGCTCAGAAAGTGACTCTTAATGCACTACACTTAGATATATAATGGCACCTGTTACCAAACTGTGACATTTTGATTACCATTACGCACTAGTGCTATAAAGTAGCTATAACCTTTTTGTTCAACCTCTTTGTTTGCAAAACAAATTTTGAATACGAAAAAATAAAAATTGTTTGTGGTCTACGGCCGTCATTTTAAGATGCGCGCGGTTTTTGACGTAATTTTTTCGAGTGAAATTTATGGGTTTAATTAATTAAATTAAATCAAATACTACAAAAACATTATAAAATGTTACATCCATATTCTATTGTTACTACAAATCACAAGAAAACAAATGACGACTAGGCAATATGATCAAATGACCATATTATAGCCATAGCCTAGCGCGTAAAACATGAAAACAGATTGAATTTTTTACCGCCATGTTATGAAAAATTTTACTAGTTTTACCATTGTAATATTAGTTAGCTAAATTATTTTTCTTCACAAGTGTATTGAAAAACGTCGTATGATACACGTGAGTAATGAATGGTTACCGTTCTTGGCTCTCTTAAGACCCTCGCCACGGCTCGGGTCTTAATACCGCCTCGACGGTAACCTCCTACATTACACACTTATATCATAATGTACTATTATATCACCATTGCACCCGTGCGAAGCTGGGCTGGGTCGCTAGTTTAATAATATAAGAGTATAGTTTCTGGTCTACATTAAGACCTCCCTAGTTTTGAAATTAGACTCTTTGAAAAATCGTCGTCCAGAAGAAAACTTTTCATTTACATGTCAAATTTAATATTTCATCTTCTTTTGTTTGTGCACACGAGCACAAATGTCAAAATTACAGATATGAACAAGTTTTGAAAAAAATAGAAAAAAATCTTAAGACTCCCATCCCCAAACATGGAGAAACCTAAGGAAAAACCCACCATGGAGACGAACGACGGTGGTCTCTTCCTCTTGGAAGTACTCATCGACAAAGTATCGTTTGTGAAGAGTCCCTGTTTCTCGGATAAGGACTTTAGGACCTGTGTGACTATAGAAGCGACAGCTGTAGAACCGCTTGAGATATGTGATGATGACCCTGGGGCATGTCTGGCTAAAAGTGGGGGACCCTTTGTGAAAACGTTCAACAGCGGCAAGTCATGTCTGTTTTCCCTTCCAGAGGCAGAAATTACAAAGGCCATGAGCAGTTTCCCCATAAAAGTTACTGTACACAAGTCACTTCCTTGTGGATGTCTACCAACAAAAATTGTAATGGGAACAGCCACAATAGATATGACCAAGGAATTTGTTGAGTCACGTAACAAGTATATGTCTGATCCCACTAGTGTTAACTGTCAAGCGTTGAAAGACTCATTTCAAATCGTCGCCGGTGAGGGTAGCGAACGCGTGGGTGACATCATAATGTTTTTACGCATATCTTGCTTTGGAAAGTTAATAATTACAAAATTCCAAGGAGCAGGCCAACCCAATTTAGGAACTAGTCGAGATGCTTCTATCGTAGATCGATCATGCAATCCTCACAGGCAGTTTCAAACATCTCAAGACCCCTGTGTCTGCGGTGCCGCAAAAGTAGCAGGAGTTGGCAGAGGGAAGCCCGGCACAGGTCCTCCCTGCCAGCATGGCGGCGGTCACGGTGGTGGACCTTGTCCGTTAAGTATGACATTATAACAATAACATATTTTTTAATAAATTATCTGTTGCCATAGCCTTACTTAATTTTAATTTTCAGCTCAAGATCCTTACAACTCTACGCCATGTCAAGATCCAGACGACATTTGTTATTGTTCGGGCCCAAGGCCACCTTTAAAACAACCTATGGTCTGCAGAAATATGGATCAGTATTGTTTGCATGTTCCCAAAGGTGAGAATCAGAATTTGTTAAATTATGCCACTTTATAAAGAATTATTGGACCAAAGTTTTGTTGGTCATATTTATAAGTAATCTCTAAGTTTGATCCAATAATTATTATATACCCATAAATGAAATACAGTCTCGTATTCCCAGTATTAGTAGGTCCCCATATAATTAGGCCCCTTATTAGTATTAGTAGGATACTCAGGACGAGATGTTTAAAGCAATATATATTATGAAAGTTTACAAAATCTGTATGCATGAGTATCAATTTGTTGATGGCCAGGTCCCACTAAAGCATTTGAAGAGATAGGATCGAATTTGGGTGGCAACGAACTTAAGATAAAAGTACCAGCCAACCTGTCTATCATCAAGAAGATCAGTCAGACTCACTGTGCAATGCAGAGTCCATATACGAAAAAGAAAACTGACGGAGCCTGTATACCACCATGCGGAAAAAATAAAATCAGTTTAGCATTACCGAGTGAGGATACATGCTGTGGTGGTTTGAGACCACAGGGCACGCAGTTCACATGCACCACAGAAGGATGCGTCCAGGCACCAAAGCACGGCCAGCAAGCCATGCTAGCGCGCGGCGACACGAAAAACGATATACCCAATAACGAAGTGTTTGTATTGAAGGTGGCAAAAACTGCTGTGGAGGGGGACAGAAAGTGTAAACTAGAACTGGAGCTTGTCACACCTAAGGGTCCAGACAAAATGCAACCAGTCCGTAAAGTAAATATGAGATGCGAAACTGATCCAGAGTGTAATTGTTGTTGCGGAGGCTTAAGATTGCCTAAAGGGAAAAAAAAAAGATAAATTCCAGTACACATAAACCGTAACACTATAACAGTTCTTTGTTTAGGTATTATTTCCAAATTAACCTTTTAATGTTCATACTCTTCTACTGCAATTTCATAACGATTATTCCCCTGATAAATCAACACATTGTGCAGATTGCTGCCCGACGGGGAACAAGGTCATATTCCAAATGCCTTCGGACACCTGCGGTATGAACCACAAGCAGCGAGCTCACTTTAACTTCACATCTGAAGGAGTGGGAGATGTGGCCAGAGACGAGCCCGGCCAGCTAGTGCCACCTACAGCAGAGGAGTACTCCGGGGTTGTATATGACTATCCGCAGCAAGTGATTAAATTGCGCATTGGAAAAGTTGTTGAGATGCCAGGTCGAAAGTCCAAATTTGAATACCAATTTATCACACCAGCTGTAACTCGGGAAAAAGTGGTTCCCGTGAAAGACACTCGGACTGCGCAATGTTTACCGACGTGTCCAGATTGCTGTTCATCTAAATCTCCTAATCGTAAAGTCTAACATATCTTGTGTTACATATCTATTGATTAAATGTTTATTCAAGGGAAAAGGGTTTTTTTCTATTGTGGTTTAGAATTAATCTATATAAGAATTTATTGAAATATTGAGGTTGGTGCCTGTACCCAAACTACGTTTTTTAAATTAATTGCAAACATATATAAAATTAAGTCAACTCGTCCTAGGTATCCTGCCGAGCTTGCCGATATATCAAGATCTAACAGAAGAGCAAATATTGGAAATAAAATCAACAAACAAGGAATTGAAACTACTTCATGTAGAAGACCATTTCATCAGTTCTTCCATAGCGGGATCATCGATACCATGTTCTGAAACTGCGACTATAGTCGATGAGTATTCAAAATCATTTACGGACACTGGATTCTCAACTGAATCAATTCAAGTTAAGGTAGATCATTCGTCCTCGTTGTGTGCAATCAGGTCGAAAAGGCGCAGTGTATCATTTTCTGACAAAGTAGATTACGCTTCCAAATCTTACAGCCACTTCCCTAACTATCGAGACAATTATTCTAACGAAAGGCCTAAGAGTATATTTGGCAAAAAGGTGACGACTGTTTATGTGACGTTGTTCGATGATCTCTGTCGTCGTCACACATCTGGAACACAGGCGACAGCTTCCGTAAACAAATGCTTACAAGCATCTCAAAGTAAAGTCAACATCAATTATAATATTAACAATCATTTTGTTTGCAATGGTACCAGTAATAGTACAGTCGATACATCAATGTTAGGTAGCACAGAACCATCTGTACAGGATAACCGAATTAAATATTCTGACATTTACTTTTTTGGAAAAAATAAAACTGGTAAGGCCCATAAAGAAGAAGTAAAAAAGGGGGTGGGAGCTTCAAAATCTGGCAATATCGATACCGGTTCTCAAAGAAGTTCACACACATCAGCATCAATACAGCCTCAACTGCCGAAAAAAATTGAATCAAGTGCGGCTGCAGTACAGGCTCAACCACCGAAAATCTCTGCAAGTATACAATGTTACGCAGCATGTAGGGGCAAGACGGTTTCAATTAGGGATAGGCTCTGTAATAAGCCCTGTCCAGGAGCAGTTGGCATTACCAAAGGAGATGTAGTTGCGACTATATCGCATATAAAAATCGGACCCAGAGAACAATGTCCTGTGCACGGAAAAGAACCATGTCAAGGACCTAAATGTATTATAGCTGCATCAGGGGTAAATGCAGATGATCAAGCAGCTGTTAAGGTTACTACAGCAACGAATCCCCGAAGGGGTGTATTTGAATTAGTAATTCGTAAATTGACCGGAGCTCCACTAGCAAGGAATGAACTAATGCTAGAGTGGACACCGCCGCCATGCCGCCCACCTACATGTGGATCGCCATGTCCAACACCGTGTGTGTTAACCACTGGCTGCCGACCATCGAAGTGCAAGATGATAGTTTGTCGACCAACTCCGTGCAGGCCTGCCAAATGCTGTAGCAAGCCATGTGCATCGCTATGCGGGAGGTGCTCCCGGACAACATGTGGTAAGCCCTGTAGCCCTTGCAAGCCTTGTAGACCTTGCGTTCCAGCGTCCTATCTATGCAGGCCATGTCCTCCGTCACCTCGATGTAGGCCCTGCCCGCCGCGGCCGCGGTGCAGGCCATCTCCAGGATGCAGGCCATGCAGTCCATGCCCACCGTCACCACGATGCAGAACAAGTTGCCCACCAGCCAGGTGCCGCCCATCACCAAGATGCAGGCCATGCCCTCCGCTGCCTAGATGTAGGCCTTGCCCTCCGCCACCACGATGCAGGCCATGTCCTCCGCTACCTAGATGCAGGCCGTGTCCACCACCACCGCGATGCCGGCCGTGTCCGCCATCACCTCGATGCCGGCCTTGTCCACCAAAGCCATGCGAAGCTCCCTGTGCGCAACCTTGTGGTTCACCCTGCTGTGATTCACCTTGCAAAAGTTCACCATGTTTACGGCCATGCCCCGTTGGATACAGAAAACGCCGTAAGATTCGCTGCCAACCGAAAATAAGGGCTCATCGCAAATTAATATCTCCATGCTTAAATCGGTCAAAAGCTTGCCCTATGGTACGCTGTCGCAGTGTTCCTGGTCCGTGTGTTGGATGCTGCGGTGCGCCTCCCTGTACTCCCAGAAAATGCTGCTCGGTATTTCCGTGGCGTCCTCGAAAATGTCCAGTGTATCTATGTACAACACGAAAATGTGGCATATCACCCTGCTTACCTGCGCCCTGCCCACCTCTGGCCTGCCCGCCTTTGGGCTGCCCGCCTATGCCCTGTCAGGTTAAGCCCTGCCCACCTGCGTCTTGCCCGCCACAAAAATGTTGCTCAGCGTCTCGCTATAAAATTAAAAATTGTTGCGGACAAAGCTGCTCAAATTGCTGTACTTAAGTATAAAAGTTCAGAAGTACTTAGTTATAAGATAATTTATGCAATCAGTACTATTAATTATAATGACTTTAATAATAAACGCATTTTATCCAGCCATGGTGTTGTTTCAAGTGTCATTGCGTTGAATTTGGATTAGGTACATATACTATAGTATTTTACTCTAAATCTATTTTTGACTGACAGACTTAACAATGCACAGCCGAAACTACTAGGGCTAGGATCATAAAATTTTGCACAAAGCTTCCTTTTATAATATAGGCGAGCAGGATATTAAAAGGGTTTTTTTTTATTCAACCTTAAAGGGGGAGTTTCGTTTATCTGAAAGACTCATTCCATGTTCCATACTCGAAAGTTTGCACAAATTGTAAACTCAGTGAGTAATAAAAGTTGTCATTATTTGTATTCAGAACTACCCCCAATAGGAAAATTTAGGAGGTTTTAAAGATTGTATGGAAGAATTGTTCACTTGTTCTCATGGGTAAATAAACATGAAACTTAGCACAAGTTCTAATCAAAATGAATAAAAAAAGATAGTTTTTCAAAACTATCCCCAAAATACGTTTTGAAGGATTTTAAAGTTTTTAGGAAGATATTCTCACGAACGAAGTCGCTGGTAGAGAGCAATCTTGACTAGCAAGTCATGGATAAATTAGCTACTCGTTCTGAAGCACCGATAGCCAAGATATCATCATGGTACCTTAGGCCAAAAGAGATTTATTAGCAAGTCTGCTGAAATAGAAAATTAATTTCATGGTAGTCGTATTACTCGATTAGAAAAGTGACTATATTTGTGACAGACACCACTACGTTTCGCAATTGCTCTCAAGTCTATTTAATAAGTCTGTCAACTCGTAGAGACCCATAGTAGTACTAAGTTGAGCTATACGAATACTGACAAATGCTTGCACTGTCTGAACAAGTTCCACTCAAATCTGTGTGGTTCTTTCCTCAAAAGACCAACTCAGACGGTGTTTTTAAAAAACCTATTTAAATAAATATATTATTTAACTCAGCGAGTGTGTTGCCTGATTAGGCGGGCAAAGGATAATGAATACTTTAAGTACGAGTTCCGTAACCGGTGCTAATGTAGTTTTGGCATGTGCCATTTGAAAAGTCATAGGTGATAAGCGTGTTTAAACGTGTTGTATTAAGTTTTGAAGCTTATTGTAGAAAAGCACAGATAAATAAGCGTCTTTTATGTATAAAAGGTTATACTCGGATTTCTCTGGAGCGTCGTCTGTTTTTTTTTTTTACTTACGATAAGATAAGATAATATAATATAATATAAGATAAGATAAGATAAGATATTCTTTATTTGTGTAAACATGACACGCATTAATACAATCACAGTTCGCGGTCTAACAGATCTTCCATTCGTAATTCCTTCTAGACTGAGATCCCAGAGCTGTCTGACATAACTTATATTCACATGGACGAAAACTTAGGTTCACAGTAGCGCTTTGAAAACCGATGTGCTTGTGGAGCTCCTCCTTGGGGGCCCCGGGCAGGTACTAGGTGAGAAAGGGAACTAAAAACAAAAGTTACTTAACTTTTTTATAGCTGTTTTTTATTATTATGTTTTGTAGAATATTATTCCAAAGTAGTATCATAGATAACTGTCAGACACTTTCTATGGATCAAAACTTCTGTCAGACGCTGTAAAGTTCCACAAAAATAAATGAACTTTATTTATTCTAAATAATTTTTATAGTACATTATGATACAAGTGTATAATGTTGGTTATTACCGCTGAGGTGATATTGAGATCCGAGCCGAAGGCGAGGATCTTAAGGGAGCCAAAGACGGTAATCACCAATACTCACGTGTATCATACGACGTTTTTCGACACACTTGTGAAGAAAAATAACTGAAGACATTTTTATAATGTAAAATAATTAAACCGTAAAACTGAACTTTTTGTATTATGGCGGCAAAAAAAAAAATTGTGCACTTATTTTTTTTGTTAATATTTTTGACTTGGATACCAAATCCTTTAAGCCATGTCTTTGTATGAATAGATAGTTCATTAGTACCATTAGAATGCGGATGCAACACATTCTAATTTTTTTTTTCTGGGCGCTCTTCTAAAATGGCGGCCATAGACTAGCAACTCTAGTTCTTGCTTTAAAAAGATAGTCCAATGAGGTTGCTTGCAAACAAAGAAAAATCAATAATAATTTATTGAATGAAAGATTTATTTTCAAAACTTAAAATAGTTTATTTAAACACGAAATTGCGTGAAATAAATAAGACTTATTTAGGCTATTAAACGCAACTACCTAATGTTATTTTTTTATATTAAAACTATTTTTGAGAACAAAGAGGTTTTAACTACATTACCGCACTAGTGCGTAATGGTAATCAAAATGTCACAGTTTGGTTATGAACCCCATTATATACCTAAGTGCAATGCAATTACAGCCACTTTCTGAGCAAGTGTGTCGAAAAATATGTTATTAAGGTTACTGTTACAAAGTTATATTTCAGTATTCAAAGCACATCAGGCGCTACTGAAAACCTAAGGCTTCACCAATGTGAAAATAAGTCATGTCAGTCATACAGCTCTGGGATCTTAGTCTATTCTATTATACAATAGCAACGCCTGACACCATGTTGCAACAGATTAGTAGACCAGCACTCACACTTCACAAAGTTCAGTAAATAAGCGAAGGCGTCAAGTTGGAAAAAATCTGTAGGTTATGAATATTATGTTTTCAACATAATATTCATAACCTACAAAAATAAAATGACTCATAACTATTTGTTGGTATCATATTGAATAAACCGGACAAGTGAAAGTCGGACTCCTCACACATTGAGAGTAACGTAAAAATTTACCTTTGAAAACAGTTCAATTCCTGAATTGAGTTACGTAGGTTTTTCCGATTTGCAAAAAAGTTTTCTTTTTTGTGACGTAACTACAAATTTACGGTCTGAATGTATTATTATGACCTTGCCAATGGCCTATACCACAACTGGATATAGCACTAGGTGTCTATCGCCCATTCCCTTAGAGCCCAGTTAAAAATTGAAGGTATAACTAATGGTTTAATTGAATTAAAATGTTTTCTTTTTCTTTCTTGGCCAGTAGTTATTTGACCAATGGCCAAATTAACCATTGATTGAACAACGCATTTTGCTGAGTTTTGGCGAAACTGTTTCACTTAATAATTAATTAAAAAGCTCTTCCTGACATAGGTAGCATTATTCATTCGTATTATTTAAAAAATATTTTTTCAATACACTTACTCGAAAACTGCCTCTTATCGCACTACGATTAGGTTCGAAATGGCATGTATATCACCTGCGTGCTTTTTGTTAATTTAGCACACCAAGGCTGATTTTATTCCTATCTTTTATTTATTTTTAAACAACTTAGCACACGGTCAATAGTGTTTTTTTTAAAGCATAGAGGTGGATATTTTTAGGGTTTTAATATTTAATGAAAATTTTAATTGTGTTTTAGAACAGAATATAGTATTTAAACATGATTACTTAAATAATTTGTTATTACCAACAAATTAACATTTATCGGCGTTCTAAATTTAAATATATTTAAATTTCTATTTTTAGTAATATTAGGATGTACAACGGTTTGATACCTTTGCTTCTCTTTTAACCTGCAAAGGTTAAAAAAGTCTATTAAATACTATTATCTAAACTATATAATTGAGTTATTTGTGCAAAAAATGATAAATTTAAGATTTGAAGAGAATTCTTTAGATGCTACGCAGGTGCCGCCAGATATTGTGATTAAGGTAAACAAATACTCGTGATAGCCTGCTGCCATCTAGATAAAACTAAAATTTATGACAACTTTGAAAAATTTTCTTCAGTACAATATAAACAAATATGCGTTGTAATTTTCAGAGAAAGTATTTTTTCGTAAGTGTATTGAAAAACGTCGTTTGATACACACGCAAATTTGTCACCGCAGCCCTTGGCTCCTTAACATACTCGCCTTCGACTTGTGCAAATTCCGCCTCGGTCGCAATGACAAAATTTCTGCACTTGTATCAAAATTTACTATTTTTCTACTTCCAAAGTTTTAAACCATATGCCTTAAATTCTACTGATGTCTTTTTTGCGTATTTACGAGTTTTAAGTTCGCCAAAAATCGATGTTGGCAATATTGCGTAAAAGACTAGACTACTTTGCCCGCCTTTAGGCGTATTCAAAGTTTTACACAGCCAATATGTGCAAATGGTCTTAATGGAATATTTATCTTATTTCTGTATTTAACTGTTAATTCACTACGTATTCTTCAAAGAAAGCTAAAATTGTCTAAAACACTCAACTTAGAATAATTAGGTTTACACTTAACAATTCAGTTTATACATCTGAATTTTCTGGCGCTTTAAGATATATAGGCTAATTTAAATATTATCAATAGACCCCAATTTTTTTACAAAGTTTCTTATAGGAGAATAATAATAGGTCACATGCGCGAAGCCACAAGAAATAATTGATCTAATTAGTATTAATACAAAACAGAATACCGCCAATCGAAAAAGGTAACTGTAGTAGAAGGTACACTGCGAGTGATCTGTTTTTACTTGATGATCTAGCTTTGCTTACTTATTTGAGAGAACTGTCCACATAAACACCAAGAACTTCGCAAAACAAGCTGCATGATGGAGATAGCGAAGATGAAATATGAAAGACTGGCAAGACTGGCTTAATCTCGGATTTGGCTCAAGCAAGCTAACTAGAGGGAGGGAAACATGGCCAAATTACCAAGAGTGTCTGACATCAAACTCAATGGTGGATGAGGGCAAGGTCGTACATTTAGAAAGTGTGAATTTTTCGGGATGGATCGCTGATCATTGTCGTAAATATTGAAAATAGGTGGTGCTGGGGAAGGCTGAGAGTCATCCCAGTAAACCGTTACCTCCTATCGACAGCCTGTATCAGAAGATACTAATGCTTCAGCTCGCGTTAATTTATCAGTGTATAGTGTTAAATTCCTACTAGCAGTAGAGGAATCCACGAAAATCGTTTGCGTGTGAACTGAGGGCCGTTTGTTAAAACTCTTTAGAAATATGCTTTATTTAGTAAACAGTTCCAAAGAATTGTGGAAGTTGGAATCAGAATTTTGAAAGTCAAATAAGCGAGTTATAGACTGTTAAGTTGGGCCTCCAGTTCTCACATAGAAGATTTAGGGCTTTTTGTGAAAAAAACTTGTGTATTTAGTAGTGTGTAGCTTGTGAGACTTCAAACAGTAGCTGTAAGTTAACGGTTTCATTTTATTTGCGTAATAAATTAACATTTAGGTGAATGAGAACTGAGGGCCCTATTTGAACAAGGATATTTAAGTTTTGCGATAGTATCTTGTTTTCACAAAAGACCATGAGACAAATTGGGCTCATTGTCCAACAGAGTTTCGACATATACCATTGTAAAGGATTCTGTTTATACTTAATTTTTTACTATAGGCACAAACTTCATTTCCATGGAAGAATAAGATATGTATCTAAATAGGTGTTGTAGGAAAAGACAATTGGTCACTGATTTCTTAGTTAATATGGACGCTTGTTGAATTATTTGATACATGTGGTCGATCGCTTATTAAGGGCAGAGGAGGAGGGGGTACATCGTAATGATCTGATGCTGAAGTCGAAAGGTAGGCACTGGAACTCTGTAATAAATCAATGTATTCTACCTCTATTTGGACTAGTTAGAATTGTCATTAGACGCACTTTGGTTATAAGGTGCCATTGAACTGATGTGATGATGGAGCCGGAAAGTGACAAGTAGTCAGGAGAACACATTAATAATAAAATAATGCATAACAAACGTGGTTTATTTCCTCAAATTGTTATACTCTGTAAGTACCTACCTACCTTCTTTTTAGGTACAAAGTATATATAAATAAAACTTTTTAGGTATGACACGACCACAATGACACCTCACAGCCATCGTGCATTTAATGATAATTCTAATAAGCCTACACACGACTATAATTCATTGATTTATTACGGAGTTCTGATGACTACCTTCCGATATCATTGAGTTCATTCCGATGTTTCTCTCCCAATTCTTATTTTAGTCAGTCACCAATGATTTCGAAAGAAAGGATGCGCCCAACTGAACATTTCTTATAAACTTTCATAATACAAGCAAAAATAGCGACATCTGTGATAACTCATTCGAATTACGTGACTGCCGCACTGCATAGGTGTTCGACGTAACCTTGTTCGCGCGTATGCGTTTTTTTTTCGCATTTTAGCAGTCAGTATAATTAAATCAATTGCATACCCATAAAGGTAGGTACAGTTCGGTCGACGGATAAGCCTAACTTCAGACTCACCAAGTGAGTCTGAAGATAAGCTCTGCGAACTCTAGCGCGGAAATAAATAGTTTTAAAAAAATGCTCAAATCAGTTGTTAACAGCAATAATAACAGCTGTTATTGGCATTTATTTTTTCAAGAATAAAATATTCAATTTCAATTAGGTAGGTATCGTTTCTAAGATTCTTACTTTTTTAAATATATTTTTGTTTTATCCTTATTGAATATAAAACACATTAGATACTAAAATTCAAAATTTTAAGCACCAAGTACAACAATGAATTACGTCCGTACAAGTTTACTTCGTGCACTTCGCGCGTGCAGTACCGGCCACACAATGGCTGCCATTGTGGTATTCGGTAGTAAAATATTTATCGCTACAAAATGTGTTTATTTAATAAGTTAATGGTAACAAAATTAATGTAAGGTTATTTACTGATGATACGATATCGCATGTTCCTTTTTAACCTTTGTATCATGATTTTTGCAGCCTTTTACCACACTACTAGGCATTTTTATGACAAGCAAATATTCGTTCACTCCCGCACACGGACCACTGTCAACTGAGACGCGTTGGCCCTAAACTGTAATTTTAGGGCCAGCGCGCTAGTGCCATTTAATCGCGCGGTTGGCCTGGTCCTTACGCTAGTAATATATATGTCAATGTCAGTCACCGACTACATGTATTAACAAAGTAATTATACTTCTTATGACAATTCTGCTATGATCCTATGAGGAGTCTAGTTTCATCTCACCGAAGTTCAATATCAGATTATAACAATATTAACTTCCTCCTTTTTATTTAACAAGCATAAGATGTCAAAAAACAAAATTTACTTTTATGAATTATTTATGGTAGGAGAAAAATATTTACAACAAAATAATCCCATGGATATTTCACAGAAATGAGTTTATATCTCTACATTTATTGACGTACAAGTCTATTCGAAGCGATCTCATCTCCGTTGGTCTTAGAGCCCACGCTCCATTTATTTTTGCCCATGTTTCTTTTATTTGTCATTAGCTTAAATTTTAGCATAAAGAGTTTTTAGTAGTGTCCATAGTCTATCCGGAACAAATGGGCCCTCAATCTTTTGTGTGAGGACTGAGGGCCCAACTTAACAGCCTATCGCTTACTTGACTTTCACAAATTCTGATGGCATCTTCCACAATTCTTTGGGAATGATCACTAAATCTTGAACGTTTGCCCCGTAAGGCCCCGCAGAATCTGCGTTTTAGGTGTGCACCAGTGGAATGCCTTCGCTTCTAGGATCATAATGTACCGTTTCTTTCTTATCTTCTCACACTAAATGGACATCGAAAATCGGATTCTGTTGCTAAAACCTATTTGAAGTCATTGAAGCTAGCCTTTCGATGGCTGAGAAATTCTTTGCATTAACGTGAAAGCTCCGGGCCCCCATTGTAGCCGAGTTCTCAACATTTGTAGTTTATTTTTAGTGTATGGGAGCATTATATAGTCAAGGCAATGGAAATTGCTAAAATTGGACATTTCATTTTATTTAGCTTAATCAAATAATTTACTCAAAATTCACCTAATTTTGACTGTTGACCTGGTATATAGTAAGGGTAGCTGTATGCTATAGCTAAGTATATTGCCATTTAGCGTGAACGTGGCCACATTTGGTTCCGTAGCTTTTTTGTAAATCTCGACAGGAAGCTTCATTTTCTGGGGTGACTCAATCTCGGGCTAGGCCGTTTTTGTCCTATCTAACTACCGTTTTTCTAAAAGAAAATGGAACGGAAATGGAGGCCAAGGAGTAATGGTTTATTGATAGAACATTCTGAACGCCTCCTTCCACAACAGCTATTTTTTACTTCAAATCAACAATCTATCCTTAATCATCATCTTCCTGCCCTTATCCCGTTTTATTTGGGGTCGGCGCAACACGTTTTTTTCTTCCATTCTCTCCTGTCACTCGTCACGCTATCACTAACTCCCTTTTCTTTCATATCACTCCTCACACAATCCATCCATCTCTTCTTTGGCCTCCCTCTATCCAACAATCTATCCTTAATATTTCTTAGAAATAGGCAGTGAAGCAACTAAATTCCGGGTTAGAAATGCAGCGCAGGTAATATAGACGTCCTTTTTTAAATGGTTTATTTTTAGCGCTTTACGCACTATACCGCACAAGTCCAGATAGCCATAGGAGTCAAGCCAGTGAACTCTGCATATCGGGTTGAGATTCTGTGGCCAAGATTTATTATAGCAAGAGATTCCTTAATGCAGCCCTCGGCCATACAACGTGTACGGTGTGATCATCCCAGCAAAACGTTTAAGAATCAGCGCACATCGAGACACAATATTTACGACGCGACTCTGCACTTTATTTAAGCGATAGATATTCTTATTACTCGTATTTTCTGTAATACGAGTATCCGAGTGTTCGAATTCACTCAGAGACTCGGGACTCCAAAACTCCAATAGGTCCGTAAGATTATAATTATGGCTGCAGGCTCAGATGTGCCTTGCGGCGCAGCGTCGCAATGCATTTCGCGCTTTTTAAATGCATTGAACATTTCTTAATCTTAAGCATATTTTGAAATAGTTTTAACAAACGGGCCCTCACGCTACACGCACACATTATGGATCTTTTCAAGTATCGCCGCAACGTGTTGCGTCTCCGTGAGAGCTATTCCTAAAAGATTACTGTCCTATATGAGGATAATACTACATCGTGGTTTAATGATTTGACTACCACATGGTGATCTTTTGTGGACGAGTAGACTTTATCACTCCCTTGATCAGTGAGGTTTACCTATAGGTCGATGGGTTTACCAGTTTCCACACTGATAGAGGTTGTCTAACGCTTCGCAGAGATTCAAAAAGTTTATTTATGAGTAATATGAAAAAAAAACAGCTCTTGGCCATTGATAAACTCAATGGCATTCTGTCATAAGATTTACTGTCACAAATAAATTACCAAGTAATTATATACTCCAAATTTTTGAGAAAAATCTTGAGAAGAGAAAAAAAAATGAGTGGAAAAGGTACACAAGAGACTAAAAATAAAATGAAAGCTCCTTGTCCATGGCTGTGTGACTTCATACCGAAAAATGTACCACCCCCGGGGCCTGCCCAGGGTATCTTGCATCCCAGAAAAGATGTTTTTATCCTAAAGGTAAGAAAAATAAAACCGTTTAATTTAGATAACAATATTGAGGCCGAAATGAATCCTACATATAGGTGCCTGCATACACAAAGGGCAAAGTGTACCCAGTAATTCGGTAGTAAGGGTATTTTTATGTTTGAGGAGAGAATCAAATAACATAGCTGGATGGAGCGAAAGCGCAATTCAGACTTACTGACTAAAATCCACTTGCTTTCCTTAAATGGGTGATCGACGTACGAGCCTGTTATCTAAGATCCGATAGAAGAAGAACCTTCCCTCATCTGTTATTTGATTAGGATAAATATTATATGCTAGATGATGCATTTATTGATACATTGCGAGTAGGTTGCCTAGCTAAATCTGGTGTCAAAGATGGTAAACAATTAAAGGTCATTGGGCATTTTGTTCGGACATTTGACCCACGGCGTACACAAACGAAATAGGGCAAGGCATAAAGATAAATGTATTTGCAACCCAGTGGTATGGGTCGCATTTTTGTGGGCCATGGGAGAATTGAGAAAATAAAAATATTATTAAGGTATTTTTAAAGCACTTTAGTAATTGACTAACTAAAGACTACTCGACTGATTTCAAAAATACTTATAGCAGTCGAAAGCTTGTCATCCCTAAGTGGCATAAGATGTTTTCCCATGGGAAATTCCGACGGGAAAGAAAGTAGAATGTGCTAGTTTTATCAAAAGCAGTTCTTTTAAACTATCTATGGGACAAAAATAAAATCCAGGTCTACTTAAATAATATATTTTATTCTGCTTGATCAAAATCTATTGTTATTTCATCTAAAAAAGCTACAAGTCCTTCTATTACATCTTGATGCCACATACATACATTACATATGGATTTCGAGTGGCATTAATTACTGCCGTAGTTATTCTAAAGTCGACCATCATATGTCTCACCTTCTTCTTCTTTGTCGGTATCACTCTTGACAGAGTGGTCGACCGTTAACCAAATTCCGAAAATAAGGAGACTGTAAGTTTTCCGTTGAAAAAGGAAATTCGCACTCTTCTGCCGGTAAAATATGTTCCATCACAGACGACAGTGGCTGCGGGATCATTTTGGTTATCACCGAAAAAATGGCTTGGGATAGAAAGGTTTCTGGCTACGACATCTTCTCTTGTAACATGATTTAAGCCTAAATGCTGTGGCACGAAATCATTAATTAAGAATTCCCTTGCTATTGCCAATTTCCTTTTCAATGTTCTCCTCGACATATTGTTTTTTTTTTTTATCTAAGCGTCATCTAGTTCACCGGTTTATTATTTTAGTTAAGTAAATTACAAGAACTGTGGCGTTCTGATGTATGAAACAGAGAAGGCGTTTGATTTAAAATTACATTAAATTGGTATTTCGTAAGACTGGTCCGAAAGTGTCATCTCATTGTTCGACATTTTCATAATCAAATTGATTTCTTCGTTCGAAACCCCATTTGTACAGATTCATCATGCCAACAACATGAACACCATTTAAGCTTTCGAGTGGGTATTAATTAAGTCTACCCAATTATTTCTAATAAAATGAGGATTGCAAACCCGAGCTAATTCCGGTATTTTTATCTATCTGCCAAATGTGCGAGCGAGTGAGATATTTCGTAGAGCTCTACAAACATTTATTGTGCTTGTACCACACGTTTCCACGACGCTAAAAGTAAAAACTTATGTTTTATTAACAAAAGTTAATGTTAAATAACTTTTTTCTCCCATTGGATACATTAAAAAAAAATACATATTTTGAAAAGTGGGATTGAATTCTTCAATTTAAAACTAATTTGGTTTGTGTACGCGAACTTTCATAAAGTGGGTCAGAAATGCCCCATGACCTTTGTTAATAATTTTTTTTTCATCAACTTCCCTGATAGGTTATTTAAGAAAGTCGAGCATCAGCTAAAAGAATATGCTCCAAGGGCCTAAAAGAGCCCTCGTATAAAGAGGTAGGTAAATGGTCGTAACATACTCTCATCTGATATTTAATCGAATTATATATCAAATGAAAGGTTATTTTATTCCTAATCCAACCGTATTAGGTTACCTTCCCAAAAATGGTGTGAATGAATAGTTGCCTAAATTTATTTTCTGGGCTAGTTCTGGTATCTTTAATTAAATGATAACAAAGATTATACGCCAGATAAAGCATTTACATCGATATATCGCGAGTAGATTGCTTAGCTAAATCACATGCCAATGATGTTAAACAATAAAATTTGTCATTTTTTTTTTTATCAACTTTATATCAACAAGTCAGGAACTTGTTGTTTAAGAAAGTCGAGCATCATCTGAAAGAATGTGGTCTAAAGAACTGGATAAATATAAGTTGCCAACTTTTCCTCGGTGCAACTATGGGGGTTGTCTCGTACAAACAGGTAAATAAAGGTTGACATGATACTCTCATCTGTTATTTCATTGAATCGTGTATCAAATGAAAGGCTATTTTATTCCTAATCCAGCCTTATTAAGTTGCCTCACCAAAAATGGTGTAAATTCATGGTTACCTAGATTTAATATGTAAAAGGAGAGTGGGACTTCTGGGCCAAAAATGTAAGTGATTGAGATATGCTTTTAAAAATTCGTTACATAATTCTATTTCAAAATAGAAAAAATCTAGCCCTAGTTGAAGTGAGGAAAATGAGATATCTAAAAAATAAGTTTTAGTCATGAGTAACCTATTTTAGGTTAGGTATACAATCGAAAAATAGTTTATTCCAAGGACTAACTCCTTGGAATAAACTATTTATCGATTGTATGATGTATTTTTTTTTAATTTTTGTGGACAAGACTCCTTTCTACTTTTCTACTCTATGTATGATTAGTCGTAGACATGGGCATTTTTGGCTTTGAGTACATACGGATATTAATCCGATATCAGACTTCAAAATAGATTTTCTGTTTTTAGATATTCGGTTTTAGTAACGCCTAGCCTAACAATAAACCATAAAATAAAATATAGCAGTATTCTCGTAAATATTCTTAAGCACTAAAAATAAGATGATATTGTTTGCTTATTTCAATGTGCAATAGATTTTCATAAAAATCTAAATTGTGCGATTCGCACTGTCTTTTTTATTCCACGTTTATATAAAGAGAAAATGCGAATTTTTACGCATTGGTCAGTTTGAGTTTAGCTATACACAAAATTCCTTTGGCCTTTCTCAGCTCCAGCTACATCTACTTATCCAGTGCTATTATTCGTCGATTCTGATTAGTTTGGTTGTTTATATCGTTTAGCTTCGCTAGGCCGGTTTTATAAATCTGATTTTCTAGACCGAGAAAACGATAAAAGTGTGTTTGAAATTGACTTTTAAATTCGTTTTTATATATCGAACACATGCCTAGTCACTCGTCTCGTATTCTTCGGTTCCTTGCGGTATAATGACTAGTAGTTGCAACCTCTTCCGTCACGGCATAGGACGGAAGAGGTTGCGGCTAAACGGCATAGAGTTATTATGTCGATGAGATATACTGACATAATATAGAAACGTCACTAATAAAAAGCTATTTTAAAATTCCTGTTTTCCACAAAGGCCATTAATGAAGAGTTGAAGTTGAAATATAATTGTTGTTATTGAACTGCATCTAGAGTATAGTGTATTTTCTACACACCATCTAAGCACTCCAGATTAAATGCTGAAATGCACTATGTCGACGACCTTTGTATGTTGAAATGATATTGTTTGTGATTTCTCTTAATGGCGCCACAACCTGTAAGTATAATCACCCCACATTTTATTATTAACCAGCATCTACTACGATGCATCGTTTTCTTTCTCCACGATATTAACAAACAAAAATATATTTTTAGAGAACATTGATATTATAGGATATTATTTACATTTTACTAAATTATTTTTTGAATAAACTATTATTCCCATGTTTCAGGTAATCGATAGTGACTACATTTATCAACCTTACTGGGACTTTGCTCAAAGGTCGTCTGTTGATGAAACAATACAAACCGGCCACAGTTGTATTGGTCTCCACTGTGGTCGTTCTCTTTCATCACGAATCACTACTTCATGCAACTCGTGAATCGAGAATTTATAATTTTATTCAATTGTTGATTATGCCTCGAAATGGAAATTCTTGGTTTGCATGGTGTTTATGAAAAAAAAAAATTATATGTAAACTGTTTTATTATAAATTAAATATGACCCTTTGCTTTGCCATTGCCATTTGGGAACGCGATAATCATGGCGGTAAGTCCCTTCTTTGAGGAATGGCTGGAGAGGCGTCACGACGTCAAACCTTCCACGTGCCATAGGTCCTCCCCAGATATGGTAAATTCGAGAGGTACCTGTACCGGATTCAGATGGAAGAAACGCCCGGGTCATCATTGTGCGGACCACTCGAAAAACAGGACAGAGGGGACAAGCAGTGGTCGCCTCCTTCTGCGCAGCAGTAATACTTGCGAAGGAGACTGCGGCAGCTTGAGGAAATGGAGACTCTCACACCCCAGCCACTGAGACCCTGACCCCGACTACCAGCCAGCAGGATGATGAGTAATGGGTAATTCGCTTTCCGGCCGTCTACTAACCGTCCAGACCGAGTCCGAGACGCCGACGACCGTAGTATTTCACACGCGCGCCTCATAGAGATGTTAGCAAAACCGTAGAAGCCCAACGAGCCCGATGTCCGCTGGGGTAGCGGATAGTTTCTGAAAACGATTCCTGAAATAAGTGTAATTGAAGGACAGAGACGGTTTTAGAAAGTAAGTCTGACTCGCCACTTTACTCTAGAGCTTTTTTTTTTGTGGTAGGTAAAATCATTCAAAGACATCTCCCGCCCTTGGGCGGAGCAGGAGATAGTGTCTGACTCTTACTGACTAAAAACCTACCCCGTTCCTTCATTGCCTTAGTTCTGGGGCCCTGGTATGCATTTTCGTACTTCCCCAAGGCTCTGCTGGGCCCCTACAGTTTGCTGACAACTCCTTGAGGCGCGCGAGATCAGTATGCGCCGTCAACGACTTGTCCTCGGTTCAGACTGTTACCGGACGGACAGACAGCGAGATACCCATTGCTCGCCGTCCTCAAGCCTGCGCTAACGGTGGCCGGAAATTGGGTTCAGAATCCCGGCGGTGGCGGCAGTGTGTGCGCCGTTACCTGATGCGGTCGGCCTCCTCCTCTACCCTAGAGCTGGAGAAGTCTTTTGATAATTTTCCACCTCAATAAAAATACAACCTTACCCTAAATATATGAATGATGGGTTGTTTAATATTTTTTCATTCTGCAAAACTCTCAATAATAAATAAATACTGTCAATCATAACTTAATATCTTACATAACCTCACTTTTACTAAATCTCTGATAACTCTTCTCTCTGACTGATAAATTCCGCAGAATTTTCAGCAAATGGTTGAAAATATATTAGCTACTAACTGACATCACTTTCATTTCTTTACTACCCAGGCCCAACATTGTATGAAAGCGTATCTGTCTCCTTTTCTGGGCTAGTTCTGGTATTAGAAATATATTCTCTCATCTGTAATTAAATGATAGTAAACATTATATGCTAGATAATATATATATATACATCGCGAGTAGATTACTTAGCTAAATCAAATGCCAATGATGTTTAACAATAAAATTGGTTATTAATTATTTTTTATTAACTTCCCTGAGTTGTTGTTTAAGAAAGTGGAGCATCAGCTGAAAGTAACCATGAATTTACACTATTTTTGGTGAGGTAACTTAATAGGGCTGGATTAAGAATAAAATAGCCTTTCATTTGATATACGATTCAATGAAATAACAGATGAGAGTATCATGTCAACCTTTATTTACCTGTTTGAACGAGACAACCCCCATAGTTGCACCGAGGAAAAGTTGGCAACTCATATTTATCCAGTTCTTTAGACCACATTCTTTCAAATGATGCTCGACTTTCTTAAACGACAAGTCAGGAAAGTCGATAAAAAAAATAATAACAAATTTTATTGTTTAACATCATTGGCATGAGATTTAGCTAAGCAATCTACTCGCGATATATCGATATATTATGCTTTATCTGGCGTATAATCTTTATTATCATTTAATTACAGAAGAGGAAATATATTTTTAATACCAGAACTAGCCCAGAAAATTTTAAATCTTGTATGTAGGCAACTATTCATTCACACCATTTTTGGTAAGGCAACCTAATACGGTTGGATTAGGAATAAAATAAGCTTTCATTTAATATATAATTCAATTAAATAACAGATGAGGGTATATTATGAACATTTCCCTATCTCTTTAAACGAGACAACACCTAAGTACTATATTTGCCCCGAGGAAAAGTAGGCAACTTATCTGTTTGTAGTTCCTTGGAACGCATTCTTTCAGCTGATGCTCAATTTTCTTAAGTAACCTATCAGTGTAGTTGATGAAAAAAATGTAACAACAAATTTAATTTGTTTAACATCATTGGCACCAGATTTAGCTAGGCAACCTATTCGCAATGTATAAATAAATGCATTATCTAGCATGTAATATTCATCCTAATCAAATAACTTATGAGGGAAGGTACTTCTTCTATTGGATCTCGTACTAATATACCGTGGTTTTCAAAACCGTCGGTTTTACTCGCGGCTCGTTGGTGCTGATCGAATAGCGAGTAAAACAGTTTTGAACGACGAGCCGAGTAGAAATTGAAGCAAACACGATGAGCTGCGAGCCAGGCTTGTCGTTCGTATTGCAATGATACACCGGCTAACTTTACCGACGAGTCATATGAACGCGGTTTTACTCGCCCGTCGATCAGGGGGCTTACTCTCGAGTATAGTACGTAACGTCAAAATTTCAATGTCGACCGATCGGAATTAAAATCGAGAGTAAGCCTGCTGTCTTTAAGATCCCCCTTTGCGTTTCATGGTCACGGCATTCGTAGGAATCTCTCTCGATTATTTCTGCCACCATCGCCAGTAGAAATTAAGGGCTAAGCTCACTGGTACATTTCAAAAATTACTAAACAAAAAAACATGCGGAAATTTTATCTATAGTAAATTTACTATAATTTATTTTCTACACAATTCTTAGGTTGCTAAAGTGGGCCCAACTGGAGACCGGCGGTGCAAGATGGAACTTGAGCTGGTCACGCCGAAGCACCCCGAGAAGAAACCACCAGGTCGCATAGATACTAGAGAAACGCAATGTGATCCAATCCCTCCACCGTGCACTTGCTGCCGGCCGAGAAAAGCAAAACCTAATAAAAAATGAAAATACAAAACAATAACTTCATCTTATTCTGTTCTTCCAAGTTAGATTTTTTTTCGGAATTGTAGTTTAGGTTCATAGTTTTTATTGATAATATAGAAATATAAAACCAAGTAAAAGCAGCTCGTTTTTTACTGAATTTGTTCTTCTTATATAGGTTTTTAGGTGTTCGACAAGTGCACTGAGCCCGCGTAGTGGATTACGATCCTGCTAAGTTATGATCGTTTCATTATGGAATTGCCACGCCCCCAATTCCTTTATTCTGACCACGTGACTGAGCGTTGAGATGACGTTAGAACAAAGAAATTGGGGGCGTGGTCATCCCCAAGCGTCGTAACTTGGCTAGGACGCTGCTCTTTTAAGAGAAGGGGTCCGATTCCCAGCACTAGGATTATAAGGCTGGTCAATTTGTAAAACTATTCTAACAACTTCTTACGAATTGAATGATAGTTGTTTTTTTTTTAATTATTGCAATAAGGAGAGTCAAATTATCTTTGCTATTATACTCTATTTTTTACAATCATCAGTCTTTGATTGCTTACATCTACAGGTTGGCTAAATTTTGATTTTTAATTTTCCCGTCGCTTGTAGCGACTTCGTAGGTAGACTTTAGACAGTAGGTATATAAACAGGGCCGGCTTTACCTATAGTGCAGGGTGTGCGGTGCTCACGGGTGCAGGATCGTAGGGCGCGCCGAGGGCTGCTCAGTGAAACAACACAGTGCGCTGTGTCACTGAAATAACTAAAGTTGTAAGTAAGTTTAAGTTGTGCTTTTTTAGGGTTCCATAGTCAAATGGCAAAAAACGGAACCCTTATGGATTCGTCATGTGCGTTTGTATGTCACAGTCACTTTTTTTTCGAAACGATAAGAACTTTTGAAACTTGGTAAGTAAGTAGACGTATTCTGTGAACCGCATTAAAATTTACACATAAAAATAGAAGAAAGAACAATAAATTTTGGGGTTCCCCATACTTAGAACTGTTTGTGTGTGGGGTATCTATGGATACCTATCGAGTTTGGCCTCATTAGATTCACCCTTACCAGTGCAATACAATTTTCATGATGACAGGGACCTGATGCTATAACTGGGAGGTGGCTGATGGAACTTTGGAATGCCTACTAGTAAACCCATCGAGTTTGGGCTCATTAGATTCTTCTTAACCAATTCTATACATTTCATATTGATGACAAGGACTGTCGGGCCCTTTTTTAATTTTTAATTTTGTAGTTATTTTTTATTGATACAAACTAAAAATGAGTGCCGTCTAGTGCGTGACAGCGTACCGAACCGCTTCAATGTTAAATTCTCTGCCTTAGATTGTTCTAATTAAACGTTTAGCACACCAAACAAGTTCGTGGCGGTTCGTCCTACCTTGTTGGCTACACTAATCCTCCTGGCACGTCATAAATCGCTAATCTTGTATAAGTTGAACCGACACTTGACACGAATAAGACTTTGTGAAAGGGCAGATTACAGTCTGTTGGTAGATATTTGTATATTCCGTTTTACAAATAAAAACAAAATCGTCAGACGTTACTGAAAATCTCCTTTGCTATCATGATACATAACATAATACATAATTATTTAAACAACTTCTTATTGTACCTAAATATATTCCTATCGCAATGAATATGGCTTGCTACTGAGAATTTGTAAATCCTTCAGTAATATTGTAAAGCGTTAAGTTCGATCTCCGATGTGGAATGTGTGGGTATGTACCTGCCATGTGTACTTGCCTGTTTCTTGCTTCAAAAACAAGCGACAAATAATATCCGTCGACTTATTCTGGGAATCATCTCCAAAGGTTGAGATGTAATCCAAACGTGTTATTATAAATTATGCGAATATTAGTTTATTTGTTTGAGTTTCATTATTGCGATCTCGGTTGAGCACTTATATCGCCTTAATATCGCCGATTCAAAGATCATTAAAAATATCTAAGAAGGAGCAAACATTTTCAACCTCGCTTCGCTTGTTCATTTTGTACCTGTGCCATGTTTATCTCTAAGTGTTTGTTTACGGAGACGCGGGGCGTCAGGCGTTGCGTGCAGCGGCGGCGGCGCATCGGACCTTTTTACTGTTTATAGAAAGCGGTGCGTGCAGTGGCCCGCGCTATCGCACGCGCAAACACATAGCAATATACGTAGATGCGGGGCGTGCAGAGTAGCGTTGCCGCGACCGCAGTGGGCGCAGTACGCTTTAATTTAAACGGAGAAAGCCGCGTTTGACGTGGCGGGCATAGGATATAATTATAAGATCCTTGGGCGGCACCGCCTATATTTCAAGCAAACACGTCTCCATAAAAACTCTCATTGTATGGTGTGTGCGAGCCACATCAATACGGCATCCAACTCGCCGCGAAACGCCCCGCGTCTCCGTAAACAAGCACTAAAGGTTAGCTGTTAGCGATATTATAACTTTGCAAAGTAATTCTTATTTATTAATGAATCGAAACAGACGAAACTTTACCTATCAGAGGCCAGTCTGTATTCATTTCGCTCTCTTATATCTGCTTACTGCTACTTAGCAACTAGTCAAATACATGTGAACAATAGGTAAAATAGAGGTGACTTATGTTGAACAGGCTGACCATACACCACCCTGAAAATAATCCTGTTGCCACCGCGGCCGAAGATAATTTCCCCCTTCTCCTCCAAATCATTGTGTGCAACCCACAGGATTTATGAGCACACAGCTGACTTATCTACGTGTAGATATGGCGGTCACTGTCTGAAACACAAACATGTCGAGTCATAAGCGTGGTAGTAAAATACTTTTGTATGACTAATACTCCTAAAAGTAGACTGCTCATAAAACAAGACATTTTTATTGGGTTACGAACTTCCTGATCGTTCGCATGAATGAGTCGACGTCTCCAAAAGTGGTTCACGGCCAATTGGTTACATAATAATGATGTATGACTTTTTACAGTACATTTATCTGGTCATGATAATTGTCTAGACAAATGTATTCAATAAAAATGTCAACAAGATCTTAAGAATTGAAAGTGAGTTTTCCTTTCTTTGAAGATATAGGTGGTTGCTTGTTTCACTGTTTATAATAAAGCATGTGAAGCCCTGAAAGCTGCGATATATTGTGAGATCTATGGTCAGAGCTGCAATTGTTGGAAGGAGTTACCAGACCACTCACAAAAAACGGCAACTGAAGGAACACTTTTGGTTTTAGTTAGTAAAAGTCTGACAATCCGTCCCTCTTCACCTAGAGCGGTCAATGAAAATCATTTTTTCATAGCAAGCCTTTAGAACACAGTATATATATACCTATACAATGAATACTCATCAAGACCATTCTAAAAAGCTCAAACACCTATAGCCATCTTCTAGCTCCATCATCAGACCTTGGTTACCATCTAGCACCAAAGCACTCGTCAAGACGGACCAAACGAATCCAAACTCGATAGCGTTGTGTCGTTAAACTATTGAGTTCCTAAAGGCACCTTCCGATTACATAATCAGATCAGCTACACGTCATAATAATTTTGTATTGTCATCTGATTTACACATGTATGCAAAATTTCAGCTTAATCGGTAACCGGGAGCAAGATTTGATCACGGACATCGGTCAGGTGAAACTAAATAAAAGCTTATAAAAAGGTTCATTATCGCCATAATAAAAAATAAAAAAAACAATTTAGCTCGTGGACACGTCATGTCTACGGCACTGCACCGCCACCGTGCACCACAGATTACTGATATGTAGCAAGCTACCGTGCGCCGTTGGTCTGGAGTAGGGCTCCCGTAATACCGTGATCCCGGATATATATGGGTCTTTTTTTAATCACGGTATTGACGAGCCAATACCGTGGTCATACCGGTATTATAAACATTAGTATATTTTTCTGCATTTTGTTGTAATAAGTGTAAGGAAATTGGATTATGTGTTATAATTTACGATGTGAATGAGTAGAATAATATTTCTTTCGCGGTCCATATCAAGACAAAAACTGAACGATGGTGGTTGTCTTGCGCGGTGCACCGTACTCGGCACCGTGCCGTGGCCCTTCGACGTCTCACGGTGGCGGCGTCGTGACGTTGACATTGTGTCCACGCTCTTAGAGCCGAAATACATAACAAACGTTTAAAAATTGTACAAATAACCAGCACAATATTCAAATTTCTGTAGGAATATCTTTTCTCGGTAATTTTATTTGCTTATTTTCTTAATCGTGCGATTGAAATAATTGCCTAGAAACAAACTGCATCATTGTTATTAAGTATGACGTCATAACGCTGGAATTTACGTCGCGTTGCACACCGCAAAATTCTTAATTGTGTCGGGTAGCACCGCCAATTTTAGCGTGCGGCGTGCGGCGACGCAACGCGGTTATGTGTTTCGGTCCATACACCTAATATACCACTTCAAAGCAAGCAAATCACAATGCAAGCAAAAGCTGTTGAGCAAGTGCATATTTTGACAGTTCTAGCGTGACGCAGCACCGTCGCCATCACCATACTCGTAACCACATGAAGATGGTTATCTCTGTGAGGTTTCAGATACCAAAGAATTACTGTCACACGCAGCAAGAAGCCCAAATTTTCTTTGTAGCTTTTGAATCCTCTTCAAGCTCAGTGCGTCCAGTCCGACGTGCCTCCCATCTATTTATATAAAATTAAACCCCAATTTCTCCAGATCACGCTGTAACGTAAAAACAGCTTTACCGGTTTCATTCATCTTTTTTTTAAGTTTTCTAATATTTCATAAAAGGTAGTGTCGGCGACGAGGGTCCCTTGCCGGCACCAGGGCGCAAGTAGTGGGCGGTGCCACCTAGCACATAAGATATTTTATATTATGTTTAAGTTTAAAAGTAGGATGTTTTACTTATTGTTTCATGTATGTGCGGGACAGCAAACTCTCACAGTAATAGTAATTAAGTGTTTTTAAATGTAAAGTAATAGTAAGACCGTAATAACGTAGGGTTTAAAATTCGTGATAGTTCCTTATTATAATAGTGCGTAAACAGATGGTATTTATAGGTTTCTAGAATTTTCTGTAACCGAAAACCGGGCCCTGTAATTACCTTTTACTATTATAGTTTTACGAGGCCATTCAGAAATATTTTGTTATAAAGACCCTTTTTTGGGTAACGCCACGTGCTGTAATTACCTTTTTACTTTTATAGTTTTATGATGCCATTTCCAAATATTTTGTTAGCCGGCCATAAAAGACCTTTTTCGGTAACCCAACGCCGAGCGCTGTAATTACTTTACTATTATAATTTTATGTTGCCATTTGTTAATTTTGTTAATGTTTTACGGGAACATTCGAGAATATTTTGTTCACAGCTAGCCAAGTATAAAAGAGTCAACTTGACTCCCAGACAGTCAGTCGTAAACGTGCCACCGAAGAGACAACATCTAATAGGAAAAGGCTTCTAGCCGAACCCTTAGGGACTTTATGTCGTAAACGTTGTCTTATTTCTTTGGTCTTCTGTCCTGAAGTCGTTGGCAAGTACTCCGTCGTCCACGAGCTATCGAAGATACGCATTCAGGGGTGCGTGGTGGCGTACGTGAACCAGCGGATCTGTCAGGCAGCGTACGTCAACATTGGGTTGAACTGTCCCAGGGCTCGGTAGCTTAGCAGGGTACGACCCGCTACCGCGTAACACCTCCTAACGAGGATCAGTCCGCCACAGTTTAATGGTCCTTCGAGCCGGATCCCTGTAAGAAGACAGAAGAAGAAGCCAGAAGATCCAAGAAGATGCCCGTAACAAGATCGCAGAAGGATGCCCCCTTACGCCCAACGTCACGTCCTTCCGAGAAGGACGCGACAGAGGAAGCTTCCGGGTCAGAAGGAGTCACGTCTGCATCATCAGGAACTACGGGAACGGGATCATCAGGAACCACGGAAACGGGATCATCGGGAACTACGGGAACAGCTTCTTCAGGGACGACGGGTACAGAAGACACTTCAGCGACAGAAGCTACAGTCACGACTGCGACCACAGCGGCGACCTGTACCAGTCAAAAGAAAGAAGACGCCGCACCGAAAAGGACGACCAAGAAGACCCCAGAAGATGATCCGGCCAAGGGTGTTGCTGGGTCTACCGCCACCTTGAAGCCGATGGGAGCCGGTCGTCGAGCTAGGTCCACGAAGACCACGAGTTCCTCAGCCAGAAGACGCGAGCTGGAAGCCAGGGAGGAACTGGCACGCCTGGAACTGGAACAAGCACGGGCAGCAGCGAAGCTGGCACGCGTCAGGTTGGAGATGGTGCAGTGTGAAGATGAGGACTCCGTGGATGAAGACCTGGAAGAAAGAACAGCACAGGTGCAGAACTGGATCCAGTCATCAGTACTGGAGGAAGAGAGCAACAAACAACCAGAGCTACGAGGTGAGCGCCCACCAGAAGAGCCACATGTGAAGCCTGAAGAGAACTCCTCAACGAGAGGTGCTACGATCGAGCTGCAAACGCTAACAAGTGCGTTGAAGGAAGCCCTTGCCACAAGAGGAGGGCCAGCTGAGCAGCCGAAGTACATCCACGAATTACCCTTCTTCGACGGCAATAGCAGCGAGTGGACGGCGTTCAAGGTTGTTTATGAAGATACGGCACCTATGTTCAACGATGTTCAAAATATGGCTCGACTTAGAAGAGCACTGAAGGGCAATGCAAGAGAAGCAATCAAGAGTCTGCTGTACTCCGAAGCTTCTCCGTTGGAAGTGATGCAAGCTCTAAGAAGAAGATATGGAAGACCTGATGCGCTGGTGCTGGCTGAATTGGAAAGGATCAAGACGCTGCCAAGAATAACAGAGGACCCAAGGGACATCTGCGTCTTCGCAAGCCAGATCAACAACAGCGTAGCAGCGATCAAGGGCCTGAAGAAGCCGCAATACCTACATTCACCCGAGATAGTGAAGCAAATTATTGAGAAGATGCCAACGATCCTCAAGTTTAGGTGGTACGACTTCACTGCAGCAACGGAAGAAGGCGAGTTCTCCGACTTAACGCTGGTGTCCAGATTTTTGAATACAGAAGCGGACAAATGTGGAGCCTTCGCGACTTCTGAAGAGAAGACATGGACCAAGAGGACTCATCGACAGGCGACGCATTCAACGAAGGAAAAGGAAGAGAACTTCAGGGAAAAGGAAGCAAGGATCAGCGAGAAGACTTGCCCCATGTGTGAGGGCGAACACCTCCTCCTGAATTGTCAGAAGTTCCAGAAGGCGTCGGTACAAGATCGGTGGGCATTGGTCAAGAAAAGTCGCGTCTGCTTCAAGTGTCTACAAGGAAAGCACCGCAAGGAGAACTGCAAGAAGCCGCCGTGTAAGGAATGCAAGAGGTGGCATCATCATCTGCTGCACGTGAACATGGAAGAGAAGACCTCAGAGGGAAACAAAGAAACACAACAAGAAGTAGCGAGTGTCATGGCATCGGTGAATGCAGCCAACAACGCAAGGGCGTACCTGAAGATAATACCAGTTGAAGTCTTCGGGTCGCATGGATCAAAAAGAATATTGGCTCTAATGGATGAAGGGTCAACAGTGTCACTACTGGACGAGAAGGTGGCACAGGAAATCGGCGCTCAAGGGAAAACAGAAGAACTGATAATAGAAACAGTTGGAGGTCAGCTTATCAAGAAGACGGACTCCCAGACATTGGACCTGGAGGTGAAGGGGCTTCGTCAAGGAAGAAAGAAGACCCTCAAGAGAGTTCGAACCGTAGACAACCTGAAGCTGACACCTCAGTTCTTGGACAAGAAGAGATTGAAAGACTGTCCACACTTAAAGAAGATCGCCGACTCCTTGTACTACGAAGGAGAGTCACCACAGCTGCTCATTGGTCAAGATAACTGGGAGCTCATCGTGACTCAAACATTAAGAAAAGGAAGACCAGGTCAACCGGTTGCTTCACGAACGAGACTTGGTTGGGTGCTGCATGGATTCGACATGGGAGCATCAAGACCAGTGCACTTCGCCGATAGGTGTCTTCACACCAGCACAGCAGAAGAGGAGATGCATCAAGCCATCAAAGAACACTTCGCCATAGAAGCGCTGGGCGTGCAGCCGAAAAGACCCTCGACAGATGCAGAAGGAAGAGCACTGGCTATTCTCGAGAAGACCTGCAGAAGACTGGAAGATGGTCGTTTTGAAGCTGGACTGCTATGGAAACAAAAAGAAGAAGTCATGCCTGAGAGCTACACTTCAGCGAAGAATCGACTCTTCAACATTGAGAAGAAGATGGATAAGGATCCTCAGTTGAAGACGGAATACTGCAAGCAAATCCAGCACCTACTCGACAACCAGTATGCAGAAGAAGCACCTGCCAAGCTAGAAGAAAATAAGAAGACCTGGTACTTACCTCACTTCTCCGTGATTCATCCGCTCAAGAAGAAGATTCGGATCGTGTTCGATGCTGCAGCGAAGAGCAAAGGAAGAAGCCTCAATGACGCTCTGCTGCCAGGACCAGATCTGCTCCAATCGCTCTTCGGTGTGCTGCTGAGGTTCTGACAAGGGCCGTACGCAGTAGCAGCCGACATCAAAGAAATGTTTCTGCAAGTTCGCATCCGACCTGAAGATAGAGACAGTCTACGGTTCCTGTGGAGAGGTGATCGACGAGACGTGGCGCCGAAAGAATATCGGATGACTTCAGTGGTCTTCGGTGCAACATCATCTCCCTGCACAGCCATATATGTCAAGAATCGGAACGCAGCAGACTTCAAGGAGCAGTATCCAGAAGCAGTAAGGGCAGTAGAGCTGAACCACTACATGGATGACTACCTGCACAGCTTCCATACAGAAGAAGAATTTAGAAGAATAACGGCGCAGGTAGACTTCATACACAAGAAGGCGGGCTTCGAACTCAGGGGATGGGCATCAAATCAACCTGAGCTACTGCAAGGCACGAACAGCGAAGCAACGGAGAAGACAGAAGTGAACCTTGGCGAGAAAGAAGAGAAGACACTTGGACTGCGTTGGTTCACAGAAAGGGACTCCATCGGATTCAGGGCGAATCTTCGAAACACACCAGAAGAAATAGCAAGGGGCTTCAAGATTCCGACCAAGAGGGAAGTCACCAGCGCCGTCATGTCAACCTTCGATCCATTGGGGTTGGCATCACCAGTTCTCGTCCAAGGCAAGAAGCTACTTCAAAGCATATGGAGAAGTGGCATCGGTTGGGATCAAGAAATAGAAGAAAGGGAATATGAGGCATGGAAGACTTACCTGGAAAAGATGAAGCTGCTCCAAGATCTTCAGATTCCGAGGTGTCTAGCGCCACATCGCACACGTTTACGGACGCGAGTGAGACAGCGTATGCAGCCACCGTGTATTGGAGAACAGAAGATCAAGATGGCACATACCACGTAAGCTTGGTGGCGGCGAAAGTACGAGTGACGCCATTGAAGCCGGTATCCATACCCAGACTTGAGCTGCAGGCAGCCCTCCTAGGAAGCAGACTAGCACACTCAGTGGAAGAGGAAATGGATCTGAAGGTGCAGAAGAAGACCTTTTGGACAGACTCCAGCATAGTCCTTTCATGGATCAAGACGGACCCAAGAACTTTCAAAACCTTCGTAGCTCATCGCTTGGCAGAAATAGAAGATCTCACGAAACCACAGGAGTGGAGATGGGTACCTACGGCTCAGAATCCTGCAGACGATGCGACGCGCAACGTACCGGAAGATTTCGACTGCGATCACCGTTGGTTTACTGGACCTGACTTCTTGAAGAAAGAAGAAACGCACTGGCCTGCACCAAGAACTTTCAAGAAGGAAACCACCGGTGAAGAGAAGATAATAGACGTCGCGGCAGCAGCGAGCATAAGCCACCCATCACCTGATCCAGAGAGGTTCTCATCATGGAAGAGACTCTGGCGAGCTACAGCAAGAGTACTGCAGTTCATACGACGCTGCAAAAGGAAGGAGAAGGTCCACGTCAGCAAAGAAGACCCAACCTGGAAAACGACGCAAGGAAAGAAGGCGAAGATTAGCGAGAAGAACATTCGACCTTCGAAGAAACCTGAAACATGTTACATTCCATTAGACGCAGACCTACTAGAGCAAGCTGAAACTCTCCTGTTGAAAGGAAACCAAGAGAGAAGCTTCAAAGAAGACATCAAGTGTCTACAGCAAGGAAAACCACTTGAGTACAGCAGCAAGTTGAAGAGGCTCGACGTAGTGTTGGAAGATGGACTCCTGCGCCTAAAGGGAAGGATCGACGCGATACAGGGTGTGTCAAGGGAATACAAACGACCCATCGTGCTCGACAGCAAGGACATGACGACAAGACTCATCATCGAAGATTTTCACCGTCGCTTCAATCACGGGAATCATGCGACAGTGATGAACGAGATAAGACAACGCTTCTGGGTATTGGGATTGAGGTCAGCAATCAAGGCAGTTCAGCATCAGTGTCAGTGGTGCAAAATGAAGAAGGCAAAACCGCAAGAACTACCGACGGGCAACTTACCAGCTGAGCGACTGATGCACGGAACATCTCCTTTTACGTGCACCGGCATAGATTACTTCGGCCCAATGACGATCACCGTGGCAAGAAGACACGAGAAGCGATGGGGAGCGCTTTTCACCTGCCTAACCACCAGGGCGGTGCACATTGAACTCGCTCCATCGCTCTCCACCGACTCCATGATCATGGCTCTACGGCGGTTCGCAGCAAGAAGGGGGATGCCGAAAACAATATACTCAGACAACGGAACAAACTTTGTCGGCGCCAGCAAAGAATTGAAGGAAGCGCTCGACGCCTTGAAGAAGGAAGACCTCATCTCAGAAGCAGAGAAGATCGGCGTGCAATGGAAATTCATCCCGCCTGGTGTACCTAACATAGGCGGTGCATGGGAGCGTCTGGTGCGATCCATCAAAACCGCACTAGACGCCACGCTCAAGGAACGACATCCTCGAGAGGAGGTACTCCACACCCTCCTCCTAGAGGCCGAGCACATAGTCAACTCTCGGCCTCTCACCCACATCTCCGAGAACCCTGAAGAAGAAGCGCTCACACCAAACCACTTCCTCATCGGGCGATCATGCGGCGCTACGAGAATCGGCAGCTTCGAAGATCATGTGCTCGTGGGCAGGGACACCTGGAAAGCCACGCAGCGACTTGCCGACCACTTTTGGCAACGTTGGCTACGTGAATACCTGCCCACCCTGCTGCCGAGGAAAACGACGGGAAGAACCAGCTCCACGGACCTGCGAGTTGGCGACATCGTGCTCATCGTCGACCACAGCCTGCCGAGATGCACCTGGCCACGCGGCAGAATTCTGCGGGTGTATCCTGGACCAGACGGGCGGATCCGGATCGTCGACGTCGAGACAAGAGGCGGTGTGCTGCGACGGCCGAGCTCGCGGGTGGTGTTGTTGGTGCCGGGAGTATCGCCGAGGCTGGAGGATGGTGCGACGCACGAGGGGGAGACTGTCGGCGACGAGGGTCCCTTGCCGGCACCAGGGCGCAAGTAGTGGGCGGTGCCACCTAGCACATAAGATATTTTATATTATGTTTAAGTTTAAAAGTAGGATGTTTTACTTATTGTTTCATGTATGTGCGGGATAGCAAACTCTCACAGTAATAGTAATTAAGTGTTTTTAAATGTAAAGTAATAGTAAGACCGTAATAACGTAGGGTTTAAAATTCGTGATAGTTCCTTATTATAATAGTGCGTAAACAGATGGTATTTATAGGTTTCTAGAATTTTCTGTAACCGAAAACCGGGCCCTGTAATTACCTTTTACTATTATAGTTTTACGAGGCCATTCAGAAATATTTTGTTATAAAGACCCTTTTTTGGGTAACGCCACGTGCTGTAATTACCTTTTTACTTTTATAGTTTTATGATGCCATTTCCAAATATTTTGTTAGCCGGCCATAAAAGACCTTTTTCGGTAACCCAACGCCGAGCGCTGTAATTACTTTACTATTATAATTTTATGTTGCCATTTGTTAATTTTGTTAATGTTTTACGGGAACATTCGAGAATATTTTGTTCACAGCTAGCCAAGTATAAAAGAGTCAACTTGACTCCCAGACAGTCAGTCGTAAACGTGCCACCGAAGAGGCAACATCTAATAGGAAAAGGCTTCTAGCCGAACCCTTAGGGACTTTATGTCGTAAACGTTGTCTTATTTCTTTGGTCTTCTGTCCTGAAGTCGTTGGCAAGTACTCCGTCGTCCACGAGCTATCGAAGATACGCATTCAGGGGTGCGTGGTGGCGTACGTGAACCAGCGGATCTGTCAGGCAGCGTACGTCAACATTGGGTTGAACTGTCCCAGGGCTCGGTAGCTTAGCAGGGTACGACCCGCTACCGCGTAACACCTCCTAACGAGGATCAGTCCGCCACAGGTAGTTACACTAAAAAAATAGAGTAGATAGGTAGGTAAGCAGGTTCGGTGGCTAGGTTAGGTAGCGTAGGGTAGGATAGGGTAGTGCAAGTGTTGGTAGGGTAGGTAGTCAGTTGACGGGAGCAAAGCCGCGGGCAAAAACTAGTAGAAGTGGAATAAACAACTCTAATATAAACTTTTATTATTTCACAACTTCAAGGGACCGCAGACATATGTACTCGTATATGGTTTAATATTCATCTCGGTGTGTGTTCCTGAGCAAAGAAGACCCTTTATCACACACAGAACAGACAGACAGACTGAAGAACAGCTATCACTTAGTTCCTATCCTATAAGGGTTCCGTTTCTTTCCTTCTGAGGTACGGAACCCTCACGGGTGCCACCTCTGTGTGGACTGCCCGGAGGCACGGTGGAGCACACGGTCGAAGTGTGCCCCGCTTGGGCAGAGCATCGCCGTGTTCTCGTGAGTGCAATCGGCAGCGGCGATCTCTCGCGCCAGGCCCTGGTACGGGCCATAGTCCGAAGCGAGGAGGGATGGCAGGCGGTCGCCTCCTTCTGCGAAGCAGTAATGCTAGCAAAGGAGGAGGCCGCACGCGAGAGGCAACGGCCCTCACGGCCCAGCCGCCGCGGGGATTCCGATTCCGATCCTGATTTCCAGCCCACGTAGGCGCGGGCTTGTGGACGGTGAGCTATGGTAGCTCGCTGTCCGACCGTCCGGTAACCATCCGAACCAAGCCCAGGTCGTCGACAGCGCGCACTGTTCCCTCGCGCCTCAAGGAGTTGTCAGCAAAGCGTAGAGACCCAGCCTGCTAGCTGCAAAGCTAGCTGCTAGGGTCGAAGCCTACTGGGGCCAAGGGTTTGCTTCTGAAAGTAAAGCTCGGCCCTGGTATCTAAGGCAACGAAGGAACGGGGTGGGTTTTTAGTCAGTAAGAGTCTGACACTATCTCTCACTCCGCCCAAGAGCGGGAGATGTCATTGGATGATTTTACCCACCACCAATAAAAACAAAGGTACGGAACCCTAAAAAAACGTCTTCTTTCTGATATCTATGATTTCTCCACTAAGCAAGTTCATTTTTCCACCTTGCTTTTGGACATGCGCCAGATATGCCCGGCTCAGTAGAAATTGATAGGGTACTGCGCAAACCGTTGCCGTTGCGTACATGGCGAGCGCCGCGGACGCCTTGCAGTACTAAGCTCATTAATGCGATCCATTATACGTCCTAAACAGAACTGTTAAAGGTATGAAGCTATATATGGTGTACAGCATCATCCCTCTTTTTCGTTCATATGACTTTTTAACACGTCATAGTAAGTTCTCTGTTATAATAACTAGAATAAGATTTTGATACTACTTCATATGACTAATACTATTAATATTGTTCTTTTTTTTAAAATTGATATAAACTAGTGCTTGATTGCGATCTCAGCTGATGGTAACAGTGATGCAAATCGTTTGCGACAAGGATAACATAGCTGAAAAGTTTACATAAAATATTACAATACTAATATAATATAATATCACTCCACTCCTCAAGCACCTCAGAATATGTTGCTCTCTTGTTGCTCTCCTGCCTGTTTACAATAATATTGTTTAGGCAGGGGCCATAGTTTTCACATAGTTCCTAGTAACCACAGTCCACTTAAGATTCGAAAAACCATAGCCCTATTGTCTTTATTTTCCATATGTCACAATAGTTTTCACCAACCGGGGGTTGCCTTGGATGCACTAGCATTGCGTGTACAGGGACAATCGTCGGTTGGCATCACGTTCCATTAAAAGTATCTGGGCCTCTGCGAGTTGGTTTCGGCTCCTCGTACGCCTTTCAAAGGACCAGGACTTAGGGTGCTATGATATTGACTTACGATAAATATATTTCGTTATAAATTAAGACATTAATATATTATAGCATTAGATCGATTTAAGAGTTTGCTTTTGCCATAATGTCTACAGAACCCTAAATAGAATGGAAAAAGATATAACTCTGGATGACACGTTGGTGACATCTATCAAAACAGACTGTCAAGCAGTCTTTCTAACGCGCTTTCAAAAAATCCTCATGTATATACCGATTCTAAATTTTTCTAGTTATTAAAAGTAAATAGTTGCATCCGATTACACTAGAAGCCGACCCCAATAATTGGGAACAGGCCAGGCTAGCATAGAAAGTAAAAAGTACTATGGCACCGAAGCCAAAACCAGACGCAAAAGGAAAGCCAGCACAAAAAGAAAAACCCAAGACACCACCTCCTAAACCTAAAAAGCCTTTTGAAGAAATAAGTGCTATTTTTAATGGCAATGAAGTAAGTTTTTTGTTTTTTTAGAAATCCCTGCATACCTACATATATAATCAGTTTTATGCATTTGTAATTTTCGTAAAGTGTCGCTCGTAAACAATCGTATCGTAGGAAGCGACATAAATTCATGTTAACCAGCCGTATACAAGCTAAGCGCTTTCCAACGAACAGTATTAAATTTATTTTATTAGATGATACATTTTATCCACATAATTTATAGTTAAAATGATTGCAGTAACTTTTGTAAATTTTGAGTAATAAACAAAAATATTATAGTAGTTATCATTAAATTTTTCCTAAACGCAGCATATACTGGGTATATGCAGACGATCGAATAGGTAGGGAACTGTGCAATATGTGGTCATGATTCATAACAATAAAGAAATGACAGAGAAAAAAAATGCCAATCATACATCACCCCACATGATCCCTATAGCATTTAATTTAATTATTCGTACTTTTTTAATAAAGAGTATGATCCATCTTTTAAAATAATCTTCAATATCAGGTTAAAATACGAGTGCCAAAGAGCACCTCGAAGCCACCCAGGCTGACTCCGTCACAGCTGAAATTACAGCAAAGCTGTACTTGTGATGACGATGCTTCCATCTGCTCGGAGACATGTGGCATGGTGTGTGGGGAAGACGCATGCCCCAGTAACAGACTAGACTTCCAGGTAAAATTATGTCGTTATATTGTGGTTTTTCTGTCTTCAGTCATCACAAAACCAGATAATAAGATACCAGTCTTACCAATCGTTATCGTAGCTAGTTGATGTGATGTAGAGGTCAAATAGGCCGCCAATTCAAGTAAAATATTGTATTCAGTTGCATCAGGTTACACTGGAACTGGACTTAGACCACAAAATAGCTATGTTGAGGGCTTAATGTCCTCACCTTGTGGATATCCAAAAGCATGCCTAATGTCGACATTAATCGAGTACATGAGAAAATTATATTAGAAACATGAAAATGTTGTAGCCAAAATTAAAACAAATTCAAGTAATTTAACTACTGTTTTAAAATTAACCTGAATGGTTTCCATGTCCCTTGTGTGCCATAATACCACAATAACCCTGCGGTGGAACTTGGATGCGCTAGCAACTAGACGTCGATGCTCAAGACTTTGGAGTTTTGACTCGACAAGTGCATCATTGCCGATGACCTTCTTCGCTCGATGATTAATGGACCCATTCGACACGATACGTAATCGATCTGGCGCTTGATAGAGATTGAGCAGCTGTTCCGGCGTGAAGTACCGTCTCATTTTTTTGGGCTGTTACATCAATGTAAGAGCCGAAATTGAGGGTGATAGATGACAGCGCTACCCTAAGAACCTCTAGGTGGTTGGTTATAGGCACGGTTTCACTCCGGAAAGACGAAGCAAAGTGATATAGAATTCGCTTAGCAGAAAAAAGATACGCCTGTGTTATTGTAGTATTGAACTTGACCAGATTGGCATCATCCCAATTAGAGACGAGTTCAAGCATTCAACCCTAGCCTCTTGGAAAAACTGGGTCGATGATCCACTAGCTCGTGCATCGAACATCTGATCTGTGGAGAACAGTTTAATAGGTAGCTACTGCTATACTGCTGCATCCAATGGAGGATTACCGCTTACTTCTGCAGAGAATAGATATGTGTTCTAGCAGAGAGTAAAGTGGCTATATAGGCAACCTAGATATGCATAATGCTTTGTTTCATGTTGACAGTTGACTGAAATCTTAATTAATAGTAGATAATCAAACTTTTTAAGTATAATACCCGGCTAATAAGTTGAATCCATTGCTATGGTTACGCGCAGTCTCCTACTTCGATTTAGTCTCGAAAATCGGTTACCTTGGTTTCAAGGTTGACGCTATGATGGTTCAACTTGTGTGTGAAGATTATACTAGGCATCCACACATTGGAAACACTATACTGACTGATACAGGTTGTACAGAAATTCTACCCTAATAAAAACTACGGATTTACTTTGATCTAATTAGTCCCAAAGCCGGGCAAAGTCCCTCTCCCTTCCTACACTCGTGTGTTTTCTGGCATTGCGGGCGTGTCTTTCTGATAAAAAAATATCTACGCATTAATTCAGACTTCGAGCTGCCAAGTGCCACTGAGTTATTAGCACTAAAACACAAAATACTTAGCACTACTTGTTTACTATCGAATTTGCAACGCTTAGACTAAACGGTTCTTTTTTCTTCTTACAATAATCATAATTTGTACTTTTAGATACCTGACGACCTTTGCGAGTCCCTTACTCACAGAACAGCGTTGAACTCAGAGTTGGTCTACTCGAAGACCCCACATCACAATACCCTTTGTAACACATGCAATGTTACCCCTAAAGACGCTCCTAAAGGCGTCAAAGCGCAGAAAGTTCTGCATCCAGATAAAGACGTTTTCATTCTCAAAATTGGCAAGCAAACTGATGAACCAAATCGTACGGGAAACATTGAGGTAAGATTAGTTTTTATCTTTTTACGTGTTAGCAAAGGATTTTTTTACAGGTTTAACAACCTACACACATTAGCAGTACAAACACTAAGCGCTTTTTTGAGACGGTTCTTTTGCAGTCAAGGTTTAGAAGTTGTCACATACTTAGCATTGTAGGTAGTAGTTACAATATTTATGTAGTCTTCCGCGGAGACTCGAACACTTGCTCAACATACTTGTACTATACAACCTAACTACATATCAAATTAAAAATAGACTTTTTTGGTAATTAAATCTGGTTTGTTTCTCACAAAGAGCGATCAGCAAATTTGGGATGCGGGTCACACTTACGATCAGCAAGTCTGGGATGCGGGTTACGCGAAAGGTCAGCAAGTCTGGAAATCGAGTCACGCAAACGATCAGCAAGTCTGGGATGTAAGTCACATGAACAATCAGCAAGTCTGGAATGCAAGTCCCGCGGACGATCAGCAAGTACGGGATTCAAGTCAAACGGACGATCAGCAAATATGGAATGCAAGTCATACGGACGATCAGCAAGTCTGGAATTCAAGTCACGCGGACGATCAGCAAGTCTGGAATTCAAGTCACGCGAACGATCAGCAAGTCTGGAATACGGGTCACGCAAACGATCAGCAAGTCTGGAATACAGGTCACGCAAACGATCAGCAAGTCTGGAATACGGGTCACACAAACGAACAGAATGTCTGGGATGCGAGTCACATGAACGAACAGAAAGTCTGGGATGCAAGTCACGCTACCGATCAGCAAGTCTTGAATATGGATCACGCGCACGATCAGCTAGACCTGTGATTTGGTGATCGGGGCTGGTTTCTAAAACAGGATCGCTTGATGGCATCACAATTTATATTTTTGATCACATCGCTTACATGGAGAAACAAATACATAAATCGGTTTACTTACATCAACTTATCGAGAGACGGCTTTAATTTGTAATTAGTAAAAAAGTAAAAGGTAACTTATAGCATTTAAAATATTCACGAACCTGAGTAATAAAAACAATTTATTAGAGCCTGCATTTTATTTTAGACATTTGTATCTGCATATAGCTACACTCGCAGCTAACTTCACAGTCGCCTTTTACTTTGATTTGATCTGTATTTTCCTTCAGTAAGAGAGTTCGCTGGTTGTATTATCGTCAAACTGGTCGAGGATATGGCATTTTCTTACATAATAAAATGTGATTCAAGTCACAACGGTGGCAAGTTTACAGTAACCATAATAAAATCTAAAACTATTCAAAAAAACTACAGAGTTGAGAACCCTGAGACAACTTCTCAAAAGGTAGATACTTTTTGTAGCAATTTATTATATTGGTCTTTAACTACAATGTAGTAACTAATGATAATATTAAATCAATAAATTAAAAATACATTAAAAAAGTTTCCTATTTATATTTACGAGTAACTACTTTTACATTTCTTTGAAAATTAAATATCCATAACTAAAACTATCCGAAACTAATGGATAATTCGAAATAATTTCATACCCATAACAGTATCTAAAACCGATGTGATTCCTATATCTGTATCCGGGTACAAAATTTCGGATTCTTATCCACACACACTACCATGTTCACGACCCTGATGGTGGCGGCCGCACGCCTGAGGGATCAGCCCTCAACCCCCCAGCTGCCAGGATCCCGACCTCGATTTCCAGCCACCGTAGGCGTGGGCTGGCGGACGGCGTGCAATGGGTAGTTCGTCATCCGTCTGGAAAGCGTCCGGGTTGAGGTCAAGTTTGCGACGGCACGTTGCATTCCACGTGCGTCTTGAAGAGATGACAGCAAACCGTAGGGGCCCTGCAGGGTCGAAGGCCACTGGAGCCATTGGCAGTGCGAAAGAGAACCCCGGGGACCCAGTTAAAAAAATCTGTGTACCCGACCCCAAGTAATAGGAGCGGGGATGGACAAGGAAGCAGAAGAAGAACATATACATGAACTAAAAATCTCCTCCTTTTTGAAGGTTGAATCTAAAAATAATACAAAGCAAAAGACTTGCCAAAAAAATATGATATGATATGTTAAAATGATAGTCGTGCGACCGAGAAAAAGGGATGGAGTTATACACCCTTATAGCTTCGTCCCTTTAACAGTTTAGTTTAGGTTGTCAATTGCTTTAAGCAAAGGCGTAGCGTGGACTAGTTTAGACATGGGCGAAGGCGCATCAGCAAGGCCTTTTTCTTCCATAAATTCGTAAACGAGACAGTCACTGTCACAACCCAGCGTTCGATCACATCGTTACTTACCATCAGGAGAAAAAGTGGTCAAAAGAAAGCCTTATTATTAAAAAAAAACTTCGTCCTTAAAGAAGTGAGGGCGTGCGCGAGGCCCCTTTGGGTGCGAGGCCGTGGGCGAGGGCCCACATCGCCAACACCTAGCTACGCTACTGGCTTTAAGAGCACGTGGTAGAATTGCTAAGCAGACAGTACAAGCGTAACATGATTTATTCGGGTACATGTATCATGTATATTATTGTATATTTATATAATAATATTCCACAACTATCACACAACGCCGTCTAGTCTCAAGCTACGCAGAGCTTGTGTTATGAGTACTAGATAACTGATAAACATAGTTATATATTTCTAAATACATACATATTATAGATAAACTACACCCTTAGTTTGAAAGTGGCGCCAGTGACTGAAAAGTTGAAAGGAAGTCGTTTGTCTTGGTATGGTCATGTGAAGAGGAGGGATGAAACACATGTTACTAAAAGAATTCTGAGTTTACAAGTAGATGGATGGAGAGGAAGAGGGAGGCCGAAGAAGAGCTGGATGGATTGTGTGAGGAGTGATATGAAAGAAAAGGAAGTTAGTGATAGTGTGACGGCTGATAGGATAGAGTGGAAGAAAAAAACGTGTTGCGCCGACCCCAAGTAATATGGGACAAGGGCAGGAAGAAGAAGAAGAAGACACCCAGACAGAGCAAATGATCGCGCTCATCACACAAACATTTTTGTCCTGGTTGAGATTCCAACCCACGCACGACCTCCAGCATAGCAGTCAGGGCCACTAACCACTAGACCAACAGGCCAGTCAATCAATGTTTACGAGAGATACCTTCTCAGGCTTTTTTGTGATTCCCACAAATTGCAAACAAAGTCCGACCAATCCTGCCATAATTAGCAGTAATTAAGGCCGTCCCCAAGATTGAATTGGAATGAATGTTAGCTGACGTAAATGAAAATTGATCTGAACATCGCGAGTTGAGTTACAGAAAGAAATATCATAGAGTCATGGCTAAACTGATATTGTTGTAACGCGTAATTATGCTTTATTACGTGGTTGCAATGTGCCATGTAAAGGGCGTTATCAAGTTCCACAAGTATAGTACGTGACAAATAAGTTGAAACCGTTGCTATACCTAATTATGCGCAGCCTCCCGCTTCGATTGAAACCCGAAAATCTGTTATAGTACGCAGCAAATAAGTTGACTAAAATGGCCGTCGTTCCTATGGTTGCGCGCAACCCCCCGCCGACCCGAAAAACTGTTACTATTTTGGTTCTACTTTTATGCCGCTTATTGTATGCAGTTTAATACTTAATTCTAACATAAAGATAAAAAGTAAATTATCAATCGTTACTGGTAGGTAATATGGCCTCTCCTATTTACTAGCGACCCTCCCCAGCTAAGCAAGGTGTAATGTTTATATTGAAACACTTGATATAGTGGATACTAGATTTATTAGACTTAGAACATGTACATAATATTAAGATTAATCAGACACTGCTTAGGCGGCCACACCTATATCGACAATGACCGATATCTCTCACTAGGGTTGTGACCATTAGTTTTACTAACTAGTGATGTGATATTACAACATCCCCCTTGTTAAGTTCAAATTAACCTTTAACAAACAATGTAACATAGGCTGTGGACGGACTTGACTTAAATTCAATTGACAATACAAAGTATCTGACAAGTACTTATTTAGTTTTACAATACAAAACATCTTGGCTTAAATATGACTTAATCTAAAATACACTTTAGTACATTTAATTGATTTCATCAATTAGCCTTCTAGTTGGCTTTACAATTCTACCATAACGGGTTGACTTTTGACCTATGAATTGAGATGAGGATTCTTGAGGTGCTGACTCCTGACTATCACCTTCCTCTCTCCCCTGCGACGAGTTGGATAACATAGGAGAATATTTATGCCTTAGGTGAATTCTGTTTCTCCTATACCTAACTCCATTGACATCCTCAATGATATATGACCTATTTCCTGTCAACCTTTGTTTGACAATGGCCTGTTCCCAATTATAATTTGGTTTTCTTTTGAAGTAGACATGATCATTGGGATATAATATTGACAATGACTTAGTATTCTTGTTATAATACTTAGACTTTTTTTCATTGTTCTTATTGACACACTCTTTATAATTTTTAAATGTTACAACCTTTGGTTTTAATTTTTTGTATGACATTGGAATGTTATCTCTTAAATTCCTAGACATTAACAATTGTGCTGGAGATGGTAAGTTATTCTTAGGTGTATTTCTATATTGTAATAAGGCTATATATGGGTCAGACGAATTTTCTCTACATTTTTTTAACATATTTTTGACTATTTTGACTGAACTTTCTGCTTGTCCATTTGACTGTGAATGATATGGACTAGTTACATTATGTTCTATGTCCCATTCATGTAGGAAATTTTTAAATTCTAATGACTGAAAAGGAGGTCCACCATCTGACACTAATGACAAAGGTATTCCATGACGGGCAAAAATAGACTTTAAATGTGTAATTACATTTTTGGCTGTACTGTTTTTATTTAACAAAGCTATTTCTATGTATTTAGAATAATAATCTGTGACAATTAAATATGTTTGGTTATCAAAATACATTAAATCAATACCAACTTGTTGCCATGGATACTTATTTATTTCAAAATTTTGTAGTGGTTCCTTTTGATTACAAGGTTTATATTTTGCACATATGAGACACTGTTCTACCACATTTTTAATATCTGCTGACATGCTTGGCCAATACAAAGAATCTCTTGCTACTTTTAAACATTTATTTATACCTTGGTGACCTTCGTGAATTTTAGCCAAAATTTCTTTATACATAGACTGAGGTACTATTAATTTTGAACCTTTAAACAACAAATCTTTGACTACATGAATTTCAGCTTGTGTACTCCAGAATGGTTTTGCCAATGGACTGACTTTATTTTTATTTTTTGGCCAACCTTCATAATAATATTTCTTTAACAATTGCAAAGTTTCATCTTTATTTGTATGTTGCAACAGTTTTGTACTGTATTCCTTTGTGATAGCTAAATTTGAATACATTAAATTGACATGACAAGATATTTCAGATTCATTCTCTGGTATATAATGATCTTTTAAGGCTGCTCTGGACAATGTATCTGATATATACATCTGCTTTCCTGGGACATGTATAACTTTCAAATCATATTTTTGTAAAGTTAACATCATTCGCTGTAATCTAGCTGGTACATCATGTAATGGTTTATCAAATAAGTAGACTAAGGGTTTGTGATCAGTATGGACAGTTACCCTATGACCATATACATACTGGTGAAACTTTTCACAACCAAATTGTATTGCTAACAATTCTTTCTCAATTTGAGCATACCTAGACTGAGTTTCTGTTAATGTTTTTGAACTATAAGCAATGGGTTTATTGTTTTGTAAAATGACTGCTCCCAATGCTGACTTAGACGAATCTACTGACAAGACTAATGGAATATTGGGGTTATAATGAGCTAAGACTGGTGACTTTGTGATTTCATCTATTAAACTCTTAAGACATTTACTGTGATTTTCATCCCAAGTCCAGACTGAATCTTTTTTCAAAAGATTTCTTAAAATTTGAGTTTTTTCTGACAAATTGCTAATAAAGGGACCTAAATAGTTGATCATACCTAAAATTCTTTGCAATTCTTTGACATTTTGTGGTGTAGGCATATTGACAATTGCTTTTACTTTTTCTTGATCGACCCTAGCACCATGTTTACTAAAAACATAACCTAAAAAACAGACTTCAGAAACTAGAAATTTACATTTAGACTTATTGAACTTTAAATTGACTTGACGTGCTCTTTGCATGACCTTATGTAATCTCTCATTATGTATGGCCTCATTCGGTCCATAGACAAGAATGTCATCGATGAATATTAAGACTCCTTCTAAATCACCAAACAAATTCATCATAACTCTCTGAAATATTTCTGATGATGCATTTATACCAAAAGGCAATCTTAAATATTTATATCTACCAAAGGGTGTTTGAAAGGTACATAAATCAGAACTATATTCATCTAATCTTAACATCCAGAATCCTGAAAAAGCATCTAAATGAGAGAAACATTCAGCTCCAACTAACTGAGATCTTATCTCATCAATTGACTTAAGTGGATAGATTTCCCTTATAATATTCTTATTTAAATTTCTAGGATCTAAACAAATTCTCAACTGACCTGAATTCTTGACAGTAATTACTATGCTATTCACCCATTCTGTAGGCTTAGTGACTTTCTCAATCACCTGCATTCTTTCCATGCGATCCAACTCTTCGCGAAGTTTATCGAGCAACGCAAATGGTACTCTCCTGGGAGGATCCACACATGGCACTGCATCAGGTTTGAGTTTCAGGTGACAGACAGGAGGCAGACATCCAAGACCCTGGAATACATCATTGTATTGTGTAAGAATTTGTTGACAAAAATTTTGTTTTGACACTGAAAAAACTCTTTTAATTATACCTAATTTCTCACAAGTGGGAAGACCTAGGACATTTGGACAAACTAAATCTGCGACTATAAATACTATATTTTCTATAATAGTACTGTTATTCAAGGTTAAGCTGCATCTGACATTGACTTTACCAATTATGGGTATTGACTTGCCACCAAATCCAGTGACATTTATCTGACATTTGACAAGTGTCATTTGAGAATGACGTTTTAAACAAAGAAAAGTTTGTTTTGACATTATGTTAAGATCAGCTCCTGAATCAATGATACAACTAATTTGTGTATGACCTACTAAAATGTTTATGTTCCATGACTGATTAGAATAGTATTTGTTTTGTGTTGTATCTACTGTGTTGACTTGTTGACTTTGTGGTGATGTGATTGACGTACTTGTTCTAAGTGTAACAAATGACTTTTGATGAAATGGTTTTGTTATGATAGTGAGTGATTCCTCAGACATGTGTCTGTGTTCATCATTGAGATATGAACTTTGACTTTGACTATATTTATTTGACTTCTTTGACTTGACACTGAATCTCTCAGACTGGTGATTGCATTCATCACCGAGGCTATTTTTGGACCTCTCAGATATTACATTTTCACCACTTTCATCATTGAGACATGACTTATAATTACTGAATCTCTCAGACTGGTGATTACATTCATCACCGAGGCTATTTTTGGACCTCTCAGATATTACATTTTCACCACTTTCATCATTGAGACATGACTTATAATATTTTTTATGACAATGTGAGTCTACATGAGATCTCTCAGATATGACACCAATCTCATCATCGGAATCATTCCTAGACTGTGACTGGCCATTATATGACCACCCTGACTGTGATTGTCGGTGTAGGTACATAGTGTGTGACGGTGTGCCTATTGACTTGACATGTTTATGTGACTTTAAATGACTGTTGGATTGACTTGACTTATGACACTTATGACTTATAATTCCAACAAAATTATCTTGACTATTATTATGACTAAATGACACCAAGCGATTGACTTTTTTATTTGTAAAACAATACTTAGCAAAATGACCAAAAGATTTACATGACCTGCATTTGACTCCTTGCGCTGGGCACTTGTAGCGGTGAGACTGCCCACAGCGGCTACACGTCCTCGAGCGCTTTTCAGGGTTGGGAGACTGTTTTCCTTTGTTGGGTGACTTCCCTGCGCCAGATCCCTGCTGACCGACTGGTGAAGCTCGCTGTCGACGTTCCCCTCGACTACGGCTCCTCCGACGTAGATGCATGACATTTTCCGTATTTTCCTTTGTAGAACCATTGAGCATCTTTTCTGCATCCTGCTGAGCAACGATGAGTGTCCTTGCTAGTTCTCGCATCCTCTGGTATGTCAGATCAGGTTCCTGCAGCAATCTCTGACGGACATGTGCTAAATCTAGATTTAGATTTGCGATAAAAATATCCCTGATGAGTGATTCCCTGAGCGTTCCAAATTCGCATTCTTGACTTTTATTTTCTAGATCTGCCAGGAATCCCTCGATGGACTCGGATTTCTGTTGTCTCCTTGTGAAGAAACTATAACGGCACATGGTCAAGTTTCTCCTAGGCTCAAAATAATGGTCGAATTTTTCTTTGACATCCAGTATCGTGGTCTCTTCTAATTTGAGGTTAAAAGTGTTAAATATATTTAAACCGTTCTCACCAATGAGATGGAGTAAAATGGCGATCTTGCGTCTTTCACCTGCCCTGTCCAGACCTGTGGCTAACAAATACAGCTCAAATTGCTGCCACCAGCGTTTCCATGCTTCCGCATTGTTGTTTGTTGAATCTGAGGTGATTTTCAAGGCTTTAATCGCATTGTTCAGACTTTGTTCAAAATGGCTACCGCTTTTGACTGTTGATGAGTGGTCCATTTTTTTCGCGATTTTCTTCGTGTTTTTGGATTCTTCACTTCTGACACCATGTAATGTTTATATTGAAACACTTGATATAGTGGATACTAGATTTATTAGACTTAGAACATGTACATAATATTAAGATTAATCAGACACTGCTTAGGCGGCCACACCTATATCGACAATGACCGATATCTCTCACTAGGGTTGTGACCATTAGTTTTACTAACTAGTGATGTGATATTACAACACAAGGGTATTACATTTTTTTTTAATTCTCGGCTTTATTCCATAATATGCTTGTACCTATTATACTCTTAAACATTTAATTAACAACTCTGTCAACTAGCAAAAACTGCATTAAAATCCGGTTGGGGAATCAGTATTGTGCTTAAATTAATATTATAACACCCTTACAGACGTGCCCAAAGTAATGCTATAAATTACTTTTAGAATACATTATTAGATACTTATAGTATATATACTTATATTACAAAAATAAATATAAAAATGACATATATATATATATATACATCAGTCATTTTCAGTTAAACTGTTTTCTAAATTTGTACCTACTAAATCATTATTTTCTTTTTAAATTTCATCCACAGTAAAAAAAATTCAAGGTATAAATTCCCAGGTAGCTATCTGCAAACTACCAGTTGCCAGTGTCTAACAACTGTTTATATTTTGACAATAATTTATGTAAACAAAATATATTTGAATATATCAATGACTGGTTATATTTTGACGAAACTAGAGTTTTATAGTTCTACACCGTTAGTTTTGGTCCTTTTAATCCCGCGGAGGGTCGATTCGGTACATGAAATACTGTCGATTTGTAAATAGAAAATTAAAAAATTAAGTACTTTTTTCTAAAAACTCGAGTTAATATACGAAATTAATTTATCTAAGTAAATGTCAGCTGAGCGAGGCCAATGAACTATAGGTAGTTAGTACGCAACGACCGAGAACTACCTACAAGGTCATTGACTCGTTTACTTAGAGAATTTAATTTTGTACATGCGTATATTAACTCGAGTTTTAGAAAAAAAGTACTTAATTTTTAAATTTTATCTTTACAAATCGATAGTGTTTCAAGTACCGAATCGACACTCCGCGGGATTAAAACGACCAAAATTTAACGGTGTATAGTTAGTACAATCAAGGAGAAATTGGGCTAAAGACATCGATGAAGAGGCAATGCTGTCCCCAGTTACGTCACCAAAACTCAGCGCTTGGTTACAGGTGGAATTGGTGACTCCTCGTGCTCCGGCCAAGGCGCAGCCAGCGACGCATGCCTGCATCCAGATCCAATGCGAGGAGAGAGATATACCCTGCCCCTGCGCCGGCCCCTGCAGAGCCTGCTGCCAGAGAATCGTGCCCAAAAAGCGGAAATGCAGAAGACCGAGGTGTTGCCTTCCTTGCTAATTGAAAACCGTATCCATTTATGCCAATGCTAACCCATTTTTGTGACGAAAACATTTTTGTCTTCTAATTCTTATGTAAGCTGTTTCGAAATTTTAATAATAGCAACAGAAAATAATCTAAGCAGATTTATCTGGTAGATGTTAATAAAAATTGAATATAATAATAAGGATTTTATTGTTGATCCTAAAATTGCCTATCCCAAGATAGTTTAAACGAAAGATAGTGTTGGTAGCTACATTTGCATTTTATAAGGACGTTACTGCCATTCGCCAAGCAATTGGTGTTTAATAAATTCCACCTTTCTCTATCGTAAAATAATTCTTGAGCGTAGAATTTACTGTTTCCATTTTACAAAACATCGGTAAAACATTGCCATTTCGTTATCACTGCCTACTCTAAGTTATTTAAATTAATTTTAATTATTGGTATCTTACTAATAAAGGTTAAACGAGCGGACTTATTAGTGACAGACCTAGTTTAGTTAAAACGATCTAGGACATAGATTGCCTATGGATTGCCTTTATCGGGTCGCCTGCTTCGTTTCTATTGTAATTGTCTCGCGAGCTTTTACGTCTGAGCAGCTGCTCTAATCCATAGAGAAGACACGAGACAGACGACAATTGATACTACTTTACCCGACTGTTGCAGTAAGAGGTTAGTTAGTGTCCTTATTACACTATTATTAAAAAAGCGAAGGTGTGTTTGTACGTACCTATGTTTGTTACTCCTTCACGCTCAAATAGCTGAACCAATTTGAATTAAGCTTATCATTAGAACAATATTAAGCTATAATTTATAACGGGAATAGTAAAACCAGGTGGGAGAAACCACTAACAGAAGCCAGTACCTATCTATTTACATACTTTTGACAGCTGTCAGTGTTGAGTCAGCTGAAGCCATCAAGTTCTTGGATAAAATTCTCAAAATAGAACTCTATGTATGGCTACTAAATCGCATGTATGTAATTTGAATGAAACAATTCTCGCAGTGAATAGAAATAGTTTCTCAGCGTAGCAAGTAAAAGTGTGTGCGGTACATTCGTGCGTTTGCATCTCTAACGCGTAACGTGATCTGTGTAATTGATCATGAACATTAAACTAGCAATGCGGCTCATGTCAACAGCCAGCGAATATTGCATCAGACTAACGGCTGGCGGCTCGGGAGGGGCCCAGGCTGCAATGTGGATGGCAGTGAACTTGCCTAAACTTGTCTTTAACTTTTAGATCCACTTTAGTGAGTGGGTCTCTGAACAAAGTTAGATCCTAAGCTTTGACCGTGATCTTATTAATATTAGACCAGTTATCATCGGCTTAAAACTGGTATTTTAACCTTCAAAGTTTACCCTACCTAAATGGTATTGCCAGTTTGGTAAATTGATTTTTTACTTACACAGACGCAAGATATGAATCTTTTATTATGAAGTTTTGTAACCATTTTATTCAGATTGTCTGCTAGCTATTTATTAAAAGCGTTATGTTGAATTGCATCCTGTTGGAAGGAAGTTATTTGTTCCAATACAATTTCTTGCTAAAAATTTAGATATTTGTAAAATGAGCCAAAAATCTAAATTGAATTTACCTAAATTGTCTATATGCTCATAATTACATTTAAAATCTAGAGTTCCGAAGTTCGTGATGAGTTGTATACCGTAAACACATCGTAATCATCTATTGTCGTACAAAATCCCCAGAATCGGCTGTATATTTTATGCATACTGCTGATTAGTACACAAATGACTAGAATAACAGAGAAGGAAGATATTTACATTAAACTGGTAGCTTCGTTGCTGTTTAAATCTAAATAAACTATAACTCGTATAGATTAAATTTGTTTCTTTGTCAACTTAAACATACTTTGAGAATAGCGAAACAAGACTAGTAGTTGTAATTATTAATTTATTTCTGTGAGTTTTACTGTTTCTATAACTTACCGCTATATTTATAAAAATGAAAACCCAAAAAAAGACCTATTATATATATATTTTTTTTTTTTTTTGATCTACAAGGTTGACTGCGATACATCACTTTAGAATCTCAACATAGTCAATATAGTGACAAAGCTCCCTAATTATATATTTTTTTAAATCTGTTGAATCTTCAATCTGGCCCGTTTTGGGGCCAATTATTTATTTTCTTTATTTTAAATGAATGAATGGAATTTAGATAAAGTAAAAAAAGAATTTTATTTGCTTCATTCACTATGGGTAGCATTTACATAAGAATGCGAGTCCTACTAATAGTGACTTCTACTGTTTTTATTTAAATAGGAATCAGGTGAATGTATTTAACTCGTTCAATGTACTTTGACCTAGATTCCTATAACAGAGTAGAATAATGCCTGGGTACATAAAACTATAATTTAGTTTACAAATATTAGTTTGTTTTTTTTTCTAAATCTATAATATCGAATATTTAAAAAAAACCCCTAATTTTAGTTACTTTTTTTATACTATAGGTATTTTTTTGTTTTTTGATAATAATAGAAAAGTTAAAAAGCCGCACCAAAATTTAGGAGTGGGGGCTTGACTTCACTTCTAGATTCCATAATAAAAGGCACCTTTTTACTTCTTAAAGGTACTTTTTTACGAAAGTATGACGTCACGCGAATTTATTGCACTAAATTCGTTTTCAATTTTAATTTACGTGTTTGAAACAAAAAAAAAACGTGTTCGATGTTTTGTAGTTATTTACCCAGTTTCTCTTCAGAAACTAAAGTTTCTCTAAAGAATCCTCTTTTTCTTTTGCCTTGGTCACGCTCCCAGCAGTTATAGTTATTTTTCTAAATCTTCCAAAAACGACGAAAATTGCTCAAAATAAAATATATTAAGCTATTTGTAGCTTTAACCACTTTCAAAACCAATATCTAAGCTTTGGTTATTATAAACAATACGCTGAATTAGTTGAAACATCTCTTACCTCGTTTGGCACTTAACTAATGAAAAAATAATATTTATTCAATTATTTTAGGGAGCTCTCCGGTTCTCGGGACGTGAAGAGTCCAAAACCAACCAGGCGCTATACTTGGTGTACTTAATTTATTTCATCACCACAACTCTTAGCATGGTGAAGGAAAAAGCTTAAAAAAAACCAGAAAACGTCGAACATTGTAAAATCTACTAAAACACCCTAGGCCGCCCATGTGGAAGATAAAAGCCTCTTACCTCTCCTAGAGAGGATACCTAAGTGCCAGCAGTGGCAATATTATAAGGCTGATTATTATGCTTATGCAACAGCCGGATAGCCTAAAGCCTATGCAATTATCTGTGGAAGCAGTTGACGCCGTCACACGGTTGGATGAACAGCCTGATACAGAAGGCAGGGAATTCCACTCCTTAGCTGTACGCATAATGAAAGTGTTCCCAAAAGGCTTTGTGCGTATAGGTGGGATGTCCACCATATGGTGGCGCAACGCCGTACGTCTGGTTGGCCGATGATGGAACGGGCTAGGCGGAATTAGGCTATGCAATTCCGACGCACTCTCCCCGAAATGTAACCGGTAGAAAACCGACAGGCTAGCAACTTGACGTCGATGCTCAAGACTTTGAAGCCTCGACTCGACGAGTGCATCATTGCCAATGATCCTTTAGGCTCGCCTCTCCATTGTCTCAAGCGCATCAAGCTGGTATCGGGCAGATCCGTCCCAAAGATAAGAGCAGTACTCCATACACGATCGAACTTGCGCTTGATAAAGTTTGAGCAGCTGTTCCGGCGTGAAGTACTGTCTGACCTTTGCGAGGATTCCTAGCTTTTTTGCAGCCAGTTGAGCCTTTGCCTCATATTCCGTGGAGTCAAGAGCGATGCGGATCTGGTCGGACCAACGTGGCTGCGTCCACGAGGCCTTTTCCCATCTATTATACCGGTCACAATAACCCTGCGTTTAGATATGACGCCCCAACTATTTCTTCTATCAATATTTGAGGTGTTAATTGCTGTTTCATTTTATAATCAGTTTTGATGCAATTTTTACGAAAAGAAATCTTGTTTTTTTTGGTGTAGCTAGCAATATACGCTTACCCAAAGCTAATTAGCCCACTTTATCCCCTTATCGGCAAAATGCTCCCCCTCCCATTTATTCACGATTTTGAATTAATTGCAATCTGTCTATTTTGTTTTGTTATAATGAGTGTAAATTATAAATGTATTGAACAAAAAACTAAAAAAAATAAAAATATAGGTTTAGCAGTAAAAAACACAAAGTTTACCGACATTCCATGAAAAACCTTTTCAAATGTTTTTGTACAACATTACCTACCGACCACCGAACGCTTATATAAATCCTAAAACAATGCAGGAAAATGGGTGCCTGCCGTAGAGCAACCTCGCCTCGTAATTGCATCATCCTGTGCAAGGAGCTAGGTACAAACATAAATACAGACTTGACGCAGGCGCGGGCTTGCGGACGGCGAGCTATGGGTAGCTCGCTGTCCGACCGTCCGGTAACCATCCGGATCAAGCTCAGGTCGTCGACGGCGCGCACTGTTCCCGCGCGCCTCAAGGAGTTGTCAGCAAACCGTAGAGGCCTAGCCTGCTAGCTGCAGGCAGGCAGGGTCGAAGCCTACTGGGGCCAAAGGTCTGCTTCTGAAAGGAAGGCTCGGCTTGGTATGAAAGGCAAAGAAGGAACGGGGTGGGTTTTTAATCAGTAAGATTCTGTCACTATCTCCCGCTCCGCCCAAGGGCGGGAGATGTCAATGGATGATTTTGCGCAACACAAAAAAAAAAAACACGTAAATACAGACTTCTTTATAAAACTTATTTTGGAACTGATGACGTACTTTATCGGTTGTTATTCTTATGCCGATTTGTAAGAAATCTCTTCTAAAGACGTCATAGGGTAAGTTGTTTGTTTAACATAAAAATAAATTCGACCAAGAGCGACAATGAAAGGAAAAAGAAACTGCTAGCGAAAAGGTTATTCTAGGTCTACTGATTGAATCTACGTCACCAAGTCATGATTACTGAGTATATTTTAGAAATACCTACGAGGAAATATGTATTTCTTGATAGATTTGCTCTTTTTTTAATATATGATTACTAGTTGTCTGCCCCCCCGGCTTCACACGAGAGCAGTTATTTTTAGTTTTTAAATACAAGTAATGACATTTTTTATTATTTACTTTCCTTTTCCTTCTGCCAGCAGCTTCGCCCGCGTGAAGTAGGTTTTTCCATACAATTTCCGTTTCATCCTTTTAGGAGTGAATTTTAAAAAAATCTCTCTAACACCCGTATTTATAAACAAGTAAAACTAAATACTTGAGTAAAAGTAACTACTATTTCTATTCTATAGTTAAGAAAAAATTGAATTTTGAATGCAGATTTCAAACTTCAAGTAAAGACTTAATAAGATTTTACTTAGTAACAAGTAAATACTTATTTATAAATACGGGGGTTAGTGTTTGCCATTTCACGTTCCCAGACCCAATAGTTTCGGCTGTGTGTTAATATGTCAGTCAGCCAATTTCTCCTTTTATACACCGACCGTTAAATTTTGATCGTTTTAATCCTGTGGAGGGTCAATTCGGTACATGAAACACTATCGACTTGTAAATATAAATTCAAAAAATAAAGTACTTTGTTTTTTTAAACTCGAATTAATTTACGCTTGTATGAAATTATTTTCTTTAGGTAATCATCAGCTGAGCAAGGCCAATGAACTGTAGGTAGGTAGTACGCAAAGACCGACAACTACCTACAAGGTCATTGACTCGTTTACTTAAAGAAATTAATTTCGTACATGCGTATTTTAATTCGAGTTTTAGAAAAAAATTACTTAATTTTTTTATTTTATCTTTACAAATCGATAGCTTTTCATGTACGGGATTAAAACGACCAAAATTTAACGGTGTATATGTAGATGTGCTAAGTTTCAAGTATAAGATTTTGCATAGATACAAACGAATTCCCCTTTTCATCCCCTTAAAGTAGGCATTTACAAAAACCTTTCTTTCTTTATTACTTTTGATTATCTGACTTAAAAAGAAAAAAAATGCTTCTCAATTGGGTTGTATTTTTTTTTATATGTTTGACTTCAAAAATCCGTAATTTATGGACCGATTTGCAAAATTCTTTTTTTAATCAAAACGATAATATGCTTCCCATTCTCATCTCAATATAGTTTCACTTTTTTCAAAATCCAGATCTGATGATGGAATCTATGAGGAATTGACGGAACTCCCAATATTATAGGCATAAGTTTAGAGATTTTGGTATTTTCATTTAGAACTCAAGCATCTAGTCAGAAAGTATCATTTGATGAAGTGAAACCGATGAAGAACTGACCAATGGAACTTCACACTCACAGGGATATCAATGAAGTTAAGCGACTATGTAAATATAAATAAATAAATAGTTCTGGTGGTGAAACTGGTACCATCGAACTAATCTGATGATGACTATCGATAAAAAACCAATCAATCGCGACCCTGGGAAAATAAAAAAAAGCCCTATGAAAATTTAAGTACAATATATACTTACATTAAAATGACTTTAATAATTTTACGTATAATACGTACCTAAAATAAATCTGCTACAGTTTCTGTTTATTATTATTATAAAGTGGTGGTATTAGTATTATTAATGATACGGTAAAATTAATAAAATCTTTTTTTTGAACTCGCACTTCTTGTGCCGGACCTGTGGTTTGGTGCATGCAGCCCATTCTTCTCCTAAATAGAAGGCCTGTTGTATGTTATCCTGGTTTAATAATCTGTGAAAATTCTATATTCCTATAAGTCAGACAGACAACAGGTGCGAAGTCACGGGGAAAGCTAGTTCTTTTATTCATGTAACATAAATAATATTTTGTTATCGCCTTTTACTCCTCAGTCACGTTGGAAATATGTATACAACTTATTACATAATCTCACTTTTCACTACATTCTACGGTTTCGTGGCAACTACGTCATAATCCTGAAACATGCGTGAAGCGGTTTGAGAGTTTTATCCGTTGGTACACTGGCTTTTATAATGTGTGTAGCAAAACCATGAACGAATAATATTTATACTTTTTTAATTAGGTACTATTTTAGTAGATATTTTCATCATGGAAAAATCGTTTTTTAATTTATTTAGCACTAGCTGACTCTGTAAACTTCGTACCGCCTAAAATGTGTGATATCGGATTTATTTTTTCCAAATTTCTCACCGTTTAAACCTTCCGTGGAGTAGCACGAATATTTCAAGACCAAAATTAGCCAAATCGGTCCAGCCGTTCTCCAGTTTTAACGAGACTCTAACAGCTATTCATTTTTATATATAAGTTTCCCGCACCGGATCAAAGGTCTACCCCAAGTTCTTACAGGTTATGCTACACCCGTGATTTTAGTAAAAATCTCCTTTTAAATCTTAATGTGAAAACTTCAAATTAAGTTGTTGGGAGCCAAAGTGTCCATTGAATAACCAGACTTTACCAGGCGAATTTGAAACTGAAGTAACAGAGTGCTTTTTACTGCCCACGGAACAGCTGACATAGGGAGGGCTGTGGGAGTCTGCAAAATGAGAGAAGTGGCGGCCGCGGCTTCACCAGCTCAGCTATGAACGTGTTTTGCTGAAACAATGGTAATCATGCCACCTCTGATTAAGCAGATGTAATTTCAACTGCTAAAAGTAGTATTTTAAAAGTGATAACGAGGAGACATAAAAAAATATCACGTGATAAAGATACACTCTCGTTTCTGATATCTGTGATTACGCTCAATCAACGATAATCCTATAAGTATTTCGATGGCTGCAACGTGAAAAAAGTTATCTGCAATTTTGCGGTTTTCTGATAATTGCAGTAACTTCCTAAAAATATCATATTCAACAAAATAAGGAAAAAAAAAGTTGTTTGCACTTTTAACACGTGTAAGATTTGCTATGTTGTGAAATATGCGATTTTTAGTAAAGTACTGCAATTACCACAAAATATATGTATATGGCAATACGGCAAATAATATTTTTCTCTTTTTTCATTTTGAACCGGATGGACTTTTGACAACCACTGCCAGTACTATAAATATGATTTTGTTACATTAAGTCTAAATTTTGTCTAAAACACTGAATTAAAAAAAAGCTAACCAAAATTTACTATAAATACAAGGGTGGTTCAAAAAAAAACGATGCATTAAAAAATGTCACATAAATAACTGTCAACGTCTGTTCAGAAATATTTATTTCAATACACTTACTCGAAAACTGCCTCTTATCGCACTACGATTAGGTTCGTTATGGCATGTTTATCACCCGCGTGCTTTTTTTTTAAGTTATCAAAACAATGGCTTTTTCATTCCTATTTCGTTACGGTCAAGGATGATAAAAAATTTTTTAAAGCAATGCGCAGATTTTTAAGGTTTCAATATTTAATGAATAGTTTTAATTATGTTTATGAACGGAAAAACTATAAATCAATTATTATTTACACAATAATTTGTTATTATCAACAAATTAACAATTAAGTACCTGTGTTCTAAATTCAAAAATATTTGAATCTCTATTTTTAATATTAAGAAGGATGTATAACGGTTCGATACCTTTGCCTTTCCTTCACCCTGCCAAGGTTAAGCAGGGGAAAAAAATATTTTAAATACTAGTTTATATCTTACTAATTATTTGTGTTATTTGTGAAAAAGGTTGAATTTAAGATTTGAAGAGAATTCTTTAGATGCTACGCCGCAGCCAGAAAAATACATGCGATAGCCTGCTGCCATATAAATCAACACAATAATGTATGACAAATTTGAAAAATTTTCTTCATTACACAATGAACAAAAATGCGTCGTAATTTTCAGAGAAAGTATTTCTTCGTAGGTGTATTGCAAAACGTCGTTTGATACACGTGCAAATTTGTCACTGCAACACTCAGCTCCATACCTCACAATTATAGCTCAAAAAAAAAAATGCATTAGATCTATCTATGGACTCAAGTGGACTGTTAAGTCAAGTTAGTTAATTTACACTGCCCTCCCTATACGTTTTTGAAATGTGTAAATTTGTTAGAAACCACCTTTCACTCTTTGAGCAGGATGAGAAGGCCCAATTTAAAAGAAAAATAGTGCAGAAGCCCCTAGTGGTACCTCGAAATAGGTTAAAGTTATGTAATAGAAACTGCTACTCCATGGCGGTGAAAATTTATAATAAACTTCCAAAAAAAATAAGAAAAAAGAATAATTTAGAATTTAATAGAACTCTGAACAATTGGCTGTGTGACAGATGTTTTTTATTCTATAGATGATTATTTAAATTTTAAACAGACATGATGTGTACGTACATTAGAACCTAGTAATACTTATTTAAATTACTTATAGAACTTTTGACATTATTTTATAAATGTAAGACTGTGCTTTCTTTTTATGTTTGTGATGTGTGTGACTATGAAGTAATGACATTGATGAAATTTCCAGACATAATTATTATTATTTTTTAAATATTTTCACGACTATTAAATCGAATATAGTGATTCAAAAATTTTTTTATACCACGTTATTATGTAAGTACCTATATTATAGCCAATAAATAAATTTCATTTCATTTCATTACCACACTCGCCTACGGCTCTTGCGAATTTCGCCTCGGTCGCAATGACAAACTTTCTGCACGTGTATCAAAATTTTATAATAGGTACATATTTTTTATACATTTTAGATGATTTGATTTTTTTATAGAAAAGATGACATTAAATGAAATGAAATTAAATACATTAGAAATGTTATAGTCTATCACAGTTTTACCATAATTGTATTTACTATAATTTCAATAACAAATAATCATGGGTGCAATTTTATTTCCAAAGGTTTTTCCTACTCAAACTCTTTTATTTCAAATAGAATACTTTTGAATAGTCAAAATGTCGGTCAGTCAAAAAAAAGTCAAAGCATTGCATACATGTTACACTTATGGCAATTGAGTTTTATTTGTGTCTATAATGTAGTCTAAATAATTAAAAAACGAGCAGTTTGTTTATTATAAAAATAACTTGTAGCGAAGATCATTATATCTACTATCGTATGTACGGCTTTGCTCAACCCAAGTCTATTCTTAGTATTCTTTTAGTGACACATTTTAATCTTTTTGATAATTTTGATGACTACTTCTTTTACAATATTATTCTAAATCAAAGATTTAATAAAATATACTAAGTGACTCGCCCGGTGGTGGGTTTAATTTAATTTTCAAAGAATTTCTAAAAACATAGTACCTATCTTTTATTTCAACTTTGTCCTGACAATACCACATGCATAAAAAAATCTCAAATGATGCTCTGTCACACACGTGTGCAAATAAATTTTTGTTTATTTTCATTTATTATGAAAGAGGCGGTAAATTACATTTCATCAAACTTAATACATGAAACTATTATAAAAGTAAAAGTTTCAATAATTTTTTTTGTAGAGAAATAATTATAGAGTCGTGTAACCGAAATTATAGCATAATTATCTTCGTTGCGACTTTAAGACGTCTTATGTGTAATTTTAAGCCAAACCACTTTAGAACCCTGCCTTTTAGACATTTTGAAGTTCTATGGAATGCAAAAACTCTCATGTGTATTCGCGAAAACGTAATCATAAATATTCCCGTCTGCGATTTTAAAACAAGGACGAGTCTATATTATTTTTAAACCAAGTTCCTTGAATGAACTGATGCAACACAGCTCGCAGATTTCAAGGCTCCCTTCTAGGCAACTAGAATACCGTTACTTTAGTTTTACTACCAACAGTAAAACAATGCCGATAGGCAATATAATTGCATGCTTACTTCACATTTATTTTTTTCTTTTATATTTTTATTTTAAGGAAATATGCGCAAATAGAATTTATTTAATATTTTATTTAACATTGTAAAATTCATTCAATAGGATTTAATTGAAAAAGGAACACCCCTATCTTTATATGGACGATCCGGTAAAAAAAAAAAAAAAAACATCATTACGAATGTAGTTACATTGACTCGATCCGTATACTATGAGTTCCGTTTTTTATTCAGGCGTTAAAACTGTGCCAGCTAAATTAGCACTTATGAATCATAGCCTGAAATGAATGGTTTCTATAACGATTCGGTGTCAACAAACAAACCGTTCACTGGAGTAAAAAACGGAGCTATTGTTACATCATTGTGGACAAAATACACATACGACTTTTACGCGGCTAAGACCTAATCCAATTTCTTTAAGTATAACGTCACGATGTAACTGTAAACAGAATTTGTACGTAAATGTTGAATACGCGCCCGATGCGTAAACGTTGGTACTATCTGGCGAAGTTGAAAGAGGATCGTGTGTAGTAGGCATTAGTAGGGCGCCACGCAGGCAAGCTGGGGGCGCCGCCATTCGGCCAGGTAGCCACGCTCGCTTGACATTAGTCGCACATGAAGACGCCGACGCCGACGATCCCGGTGCGCTATGACGCAACAATCGGTCTCGCTTGCTTGTACGGTGAACTGCCATGCGTATTGCGTACGTTTGCTCTGGCATCGTTCATCGGTTCATTCTGATTTTAACTCGCGAGCCGCTCGGTCGCGTTCCACTCGCTTTATATAAAGCACGTGGCCCAGTGCTTCAGTTGTTTCGCTATAACCTATAACCCGTTGCTCGGCAGCCGGCGCAGACTGATAGACAGAGGTGAGTGCGGTGATACCTTGTATTATTCAATAAACTGTAACGCGATGCTTTGATTGTGTTGACGCCTTTTTCAATTCCGAGTATTCGTGTGAAATATACGAGAGCTTTTTTACCGACACATATGGATGTGTATGACACGATAACACGGTTTTGAACTGAACATTTTTTTTTTCTAAGGAATTTTAATGCTGTATAATTTTAGCCTGTTATTTTATGCGATTCTACTGATTGTGACGGTAGCATCTGAGTGTAACTGAATTTACCATTACTTTTCGCTGGTACTATTGTTAATGACACTTATCAATATAAATATAAAGCAAGGATTGAACGCGTGTCAAATAATGTAAATAAGAGCGTGTTGTGTTCGAGCGTTATCTGTACTAAATTCTTATCTATGTAAAATCACATTGTCAATATTCGGGGACAAGTTTAACGCTTACAAATGGCGCGAAAGAGCATTGTTGATATGCATCAAACAAACTTCATTCAGTTCAACTTGACATTCAAAGTAAGTGCAGCCAACCGGTTGTCAGACTTGTCAGCGAGTAGCGCTGTGGTCGTCGAGCTGGCGTGCCGACCGCCGGGCCGCCGCCGCCACCAGCCGTCTATCCAAGATGCCCAGCCCACATCTGTCTGCAGCTCTGTGGCTACATAAATATGCACGTTTACGAGCTTACCTGCAGCTGGCTTTTCCTTGACATTAATACAATAAACCTATTTAATCGTTTACATAACAGTTTAACCCGCCATCGCCACCTTTATGTTTTCATTTACGATACCCATAGATGGACATGTATCTTGTTACTGACATTAGAAAAGGCGTTTATGTTTACAAACTACTTCTAAAATAGAAATTCGAGATTTTTGCTACTTTTAACTAAAATAAATGCCTGCGAATTTTACACATTTATGAAGGTAAACTAAATTATTGTATACCTATCACTAAAAGCAAACTTTGCCCTTGCACTTGAGACGAACTAAGCCGTTTACGAGTATTCCGCCTTGGCTGATTGCAGCCAAGGCGGAATACTCGTACACGGCCGAGCCTTCAGCTTCAACTTTACCATTGGGTAAAGTTGAAGCTGAAGGCTCGGTCGCTTTGACATTTTTTTTTATTATACCTATACTCGAATTGAAAATTACCCACGTGTATCTAACGACGTTCTTCACTACGCTTTCGTAAACATAGTACTTATTTAGTAATACATAATTGTGAGAAATGGCTCGTCCTCGTGTAGCTTTTTTAATGCGCCTGCGACGCGCTGTCCAACGATCAGTCCTATACAATCTGTTTTTAATATTTCTGTGGATACAATAAATTGAATTAGAGGTCTCTCGCCGCACTAGTGCGAAATACACTTCATTGAGGGCCTAGAAGCGGTAGGGTAGGAGCGGGTTTTCTGCAAAATTACGATGTATCGAACTACGTCAGAACTGGCTCTTGTTATTGTAATGTCGTCCAATACCGTACAATAAAAGTTACAACTGCTGAGAAAGGCGTTTGTTCAGCTGTTAACTGCTACCTGCTGACTTGTTACTTGCAAAATCTACAATAACTTTACGACTTTTTACTCGTTTTCACTAACACACTTGCATATAAACTTAGATACAAATAACAGTTGTAAATAATCCTAGTTATGTTCTATAAGCATACTTTTAAAAAAAATTACATTTTATACCAACTTCATTTTTTTAGTAACAATAAAAATCTGGGTAAACTAGATCTACTTGGTCAATGCAAAATGCAATATAACGGTGCCCATATTTTTTGTGCTTATCCACTTACCAATAAGAATAACCACAAAATGTGGCAAAATCGGTTACACAGTGCTGCAATATTTACTTGCTTTTTACAAGCTTTCTATTAGCTTGCACTGTATGTAACTATGTATGTTCGGCTCAAATCTTGCAACTCAATTTTGAAGCAGATATCTTCAACCGATTGAGCTGAAATTTTACATGCATGTGTAAATCGGGTGACAATGCAACATTATGATAACATGGAGCTGATCTGATGATGGAGCTGGAAGGTAGCCATAGGAACTTAGCAATAAAACAATACAACCCCATCGAGTTTGGGCTTGCTTGATTAGTATTGACGAGTACTTTAATTCTGTATGATAGTCAGGGTCTGATGATGGAGCCGGAAGGTGGTCATAGGAACTCCGCAGTTAAACGATACAACCCCATCGAATTTGGGCTCGTTTGATTCGTATTGATGAGTACTTTCATCCTATATGGTAACCAAGGTCTGATGATGGAGGTGGAAGGTGGTCACAGGAACTCCGCACTTAAACGACAAAACCTATCGAATTTGGGCTCGTTTAGTTTGTATTGACGAGTACTTTCATCCTATATGGTAGCCAGGGTCTGATGATGGAGCCGGAAGGTGTTCATAGGAACTCCGCAGATAAACGATACGACCCCATCGAGTTTGAGCTCGTTTGATTAGTATTGACGAGTAGTTTGATCATGTATGGTAGCCAGGGTCTGATGATGGAGTCGGAAGGTGGTCATAGGAACTCCGCAGTTAAACGATACAACCCCATCGAATTTGGGTTCCTTTGATTCGTATTGACGAGTAGTTGGATCCTATATGGTAACCAGGTTCTGATGATGGAGCTGGAAGGTTGCCATAGAAACTACGCAATTAAAAGATATCACCCCATCGACTTTAGGCTCATTTGATTTGTAATGACGAGTACTTTGATCATGTATGGTAGCCAGGGTCTGGTGAAGGAGTCGGAAGGTGGTCATAGGAACTCCGCAGTTAAACGACACAACCCCATCGAATTTGGGCTCGTTTGATTTGTATTTACGAGTGCTTGGATCCTATATGGTAACCAGATTTTGATGATGGAGCTGGATGGTTGCCATAGGAACTTCATAAGAAATCGACACAATCCCATCGAGTTTGGGCTCATTTGATTTTTATTGATGAGTACTTGGATCTAATATGGTAACCATGATCTGATGATGGAGCTGGAAGGTTGCCATAAGAACTCCGCAATTAAACGATATAACCCCATCGACTTTAGGCTCATTTGATTTTTAATGACGAGTATCTACTTGAATCTTATATTGTAACCAGGGTATGATGATGGAGTTGGATCGTGGTCATTGGAACTCCGCAGTTAAACGACACAACCCCATCGAATTTGAGTTCGTTTGATTTGTATTGACGAGTGCTTGGATCCTATATGGTAACCAGGTTCTGATGATGGAGCTGGAAGGTTACCATAGGAACTTAAGTTACTAACCAAACACGGCAAGTTCGCGAAGTACCTGTACAAGATTCGTGCGGAGACGACGCCCGGGTGTCGCTACTGTGCGGAGCGCCCGGAAAACACGGTGGAGCACACAGTCGAGGTGTGCCCCACTTGGGAAGAGCATCGCCGTGTACTTGTGGGAGCGATCGGTGGCGGCGATCTCTCGCGCCGGGGCTTGGTTCAGGCCATGCTCCGGAGCGAAGAGGAATGGTAGGTGGTCGCCTCCTTCTGCGAAGCAGTAATGCTAGCAAACGAGGAGGCTGACCACATTAGGCAACGGCGCACACGCCGCCGCCACCGCCTGGATTCCGATCCCGATTTCCGGCTGCAGTAGGCGCGGACTCGCGGACGGCGGGCAATGGGTAGCTCGCTATCCGTCCGTCCGGTAACGGCGCAAGTCGTTTACGGCGTGCACTGTTCCCACGCGCCTCAAGGAGTTGTCAGCAAACTGTAGGGGCCCAGCAGGGCCGAAACCTACTGGGGCCAAAAGTTATGTGAAAATGTCACCCGGGGCCCTGGGACGCAGGCAATGAATGGAACAGGGTAGATTTTTAGTCAGTAAGAGTCTGACACTATTTCCCACCCCACCCAAGGGCGGGATTTGTCATTGGATGATTTTACCTACTATAAAAAAAAACCATAGAAATTTCGTAAGAAATCGACACAATCCCATCGAGTTCGGGCTCTTTTGATTTGTATTGATGAGTACTTGGATCCTATATGGTAACCAGGGTCTGATGATGGAGCTGGAAGGTGGCTACAAGAACTCCGCAATTAAACGACACAGCCGTCTCGTCTTTGGTCTCGTTAGATTTGTAATGACGAGTACTTTGATCAATATGGCAGTCGGGATCTGATGATGGAGCTGAAAGGTGGCCATAGGAGTTGCGCAATAAAACGACACAATCCCATCGAGTTTCGGATCGAATAAAATAAGTTCTAACCGGTCATAAGCGACTTGGATTCGCGCACGGAGGGTTCCGTACATATTTACATAAGTAAATAGCTAGTTAGTTTTAATACACTCCTACAAAATACCAATTGAAAGGGCTTGCAGAGAGTAACTTGAAAAATAAAGTGACATAACTCTAAATCCAATATTCTTCTTTTTCTCAGTCATACTCTTGGTGGAGTTGTAGTGGTCTTCTGGTAGGTTGGTTGCGGCTTTTGCGAGACTTCTCTATCTCTCTCTATTCATGGCACTTCGTGTACATTCAATGAGGGAACACTCTGAAGATGATTTAGTGAGGTCTGTCCATCTGGTAGGCGATTGGCCGCGAAAACGTAGGCCATCTACTCTTTCCTGTACCACTAAACGTTCCAAAGAGCTTTCATTGCGTATGATATATCCAAACAGCTTAAAAATTCGCTGTTGCACAATCGACGAAAGTTTTTGTTTTGATGCAAAGCTCTTTAGGAATGGAACCGTTAGTGCGTTGAGCAGTCTGTTTTATCCTCAGTAAACGCCTCCAGCGTCACATTTCAAGAGCGTCAATCGGTTTACGGTGCTTGAATCTTCTCCGCATTTCCTAGGATTTGTGGATCCCAGGTAGATAAACTCTGGACAACTTCGCAATTGGCTATTTCATGTAAGTTAGGTTGATTGTTAGTCTTACGATCCACCACCATCATTTTGACAGACCGAACCAAGCCGAAGGGCGGGGGATGTCATTGGATGATTTTACACAACATAAAAAAAAAACCTGGCAGACTTCTAAAGATAGCAGACTAAGCTTCTTATGCTTTCCTATGATATGGGTACGAAATTTAAGGATTTGCTGAGAATACAAATGTGATTGAAATAAGGTATAACTAAAAAGTAAAAAATAAATTACAAATAAAAAAACCTTTTTAAAAACAAGCTTTCAATTAAATGGGCTAAAAAGAAGAAAATAAACTTTTCCTTTATAACTTTTACTATCAATTTATAACGACATTACACAATTTATATGATATAAAAGCTTGTCGCGAGATTTAACTGTGTAAATACACAGCTAAATAACTTCATTAATTAAATAAGTTAAATAACTTCATCTATTGATTTTAATATTTTCAAAATCTCGCGACAAGCTTTTGTATCATATAAATTGTGTAATGTCGTTATAAATTGATAGTAAAAGTTATAAAGGAAAAGTTTATTTTCTTCTTTTTAGCCCATTTAATTGAAAGCTTGTTTTTAAAAAGGTTTTTTTATTTGTAATTTATTACTACCTTACCTTTCTGAACAAAACCGATCGGCAGAATGAATGATTGTAATACGTACATACCTACTTACCTAAAGTTTGGCACTTCACGGCTAGAACGAGGTCGTTGCTTCTTGGCTCAGTACCTACTCGGTCAACTGATTACCTGTCATGGCGTATATACTTTCATTTGTCTACTTTTCAACAGTTCTAACAAACCAGCTTGAACCGGATAAAAGCGGTCTTATCAAAAAATAAACGCTATTATACCTAGTACGTGTAACGGTGTTACACATTTGTTAACATTTTTTAAGCGGCAATTAATCCGCGTTCTAATGCTAGTTGTATACAGACTATACAATATTTCGACTGTCCTTTTGTAAACTCTCGAATCTGAAAATAGCACCTTTTTTTGGTTTCTGTTTCAAGCTCAATAAAAACTGGCTAGATACTCGTAGATATATTCTTTATTGTTCACGAAAAATAAAATTACAATAGGAACTAAAAATTAATAGGGTGTCACAATGGGCGGTTTTATCCCAACCTTATATGTAACCAAATTTATATACAGATAATAGTCAATAATGACAAAGTTATCCATAAAATAAACTTTAAATTACTGTCCTGTAAAGTAAGTTTTTTCAGTTTCGATAGTTTACGTAGGGACACTCGATTTATGTTTGCATATTTTAACTTTCAGGATTTTAATAACTTTTGTTGAGAAATTACAAAAAAAAAAAATTAAACGCAAAGCAGTAATCGTATATATATATAATATATATATATATATATATATATATATATAATACGTACTTTCTACATTTCGTTTTGAAGTGCAAACAGGCCTATTTAACTCATTTCATTAAAAAAAAAAACTGTGTACTTTGAAACCCAAAAAAAATTGTAACATCACTCTGTATAGTACTTTTTACAATCTGACTAAGCATTCCCGTTATAAATTCTCGTGCCTAGATAGAAAAAAAGTAATAAACAACTTAATACTTATTGCTATTTGGCTCATTTTTTGCATAGTACAATTTTTTTACCAAGTAGGAGGTAGGTAGTTACTTATATATTTTATATACAAGTCATAATTTCGATTACTATCGCTCATTTTAATCTTTTGATTACCGTAATTAGAGACACAATAGAAAGACAATAGGTGTGCGAACGCCGGCGTTCGCTTGAGGCTTGAGTAGTACTATGCGAAAATAAACATCTGTGGCTAGTGGTCGTAGGTTCGGGTTCGATTCCCACCCAAAACAAATGTTTGTGTGATGAGCATGATATTTTTTTCTGTGCCTAGATGTAATTATATTTACAAGTATGTTTTAAAAATATATAAGTACGATTTTCACTTATGCAGTACTCCGTACTCGCAGCACAAGCTCTGCTTAGTTTGAGACTGGGTGGCGTTATGTGATAGTTGTTAAATATTATTATTATATTAAATAAACATCACTCGACAAAAAAACATGGAAGTTTAGATATCTCAACGAAATTGAATGAAATTTAGGACATGGGTAGACCATGTAAACTTTAGGGAATCAGTGATAACTTGACGGTTAACAAGTCAGAATACAAGAAAAAAACGTGTCATTGTCGAACACTAGTAAAATAGGACAAGGCCAGGTGTATGATGATGTAGTACGCGTTGTTGTAATAAAATCTACTCACAAACCATTTAATTACAGCAGAGTGTTTATTTATTTATCTTAAGGACAACCAACAAATCATACACCATCATACATGCTAAAGATTCAGTATTCTTACATTTTATAGTAGCCAGCTTAATCAAAACAACAGCATGCATTAAGGATACATACACAAAAATGAATTATGAATTAACGTTTCTATAAACATTTTGCTCGACGTTAAGCCAACCAATAGAAATATGACAACAAAAACAAAGTGTTGCTGAATTAATCATACTACACCCGTGAAATACTCAAATTATTTGTTGATTGTATTTGTTAAAATTTTTAGCTTTATGGTATCTAATAACCAAGAGCCAAACCTTATACGTAACTTTGTAATGTAAGATAAAAGGCTAGCCTTTTTAGGCTAGACCTGAGACCACCCAATAATTTGTATATGAGTTGAAATATGAGATCAAAGTGAAACAATACGCAGCTAGACGTGTTACTAACTGCCCACTAGTATTCACTTTGGCATATTATGATATCAGTATCATAATGCTACTGACATCCTCAATGGACTAGTTTTGGTACTTGAGTGCATCTGTTGCACATTTTGTTCAATCCTCAAGTACGGCAAAGTCCAAGACTGCGTGGTTATCCGAAGGAGTTGCCGTGGCAGTTGTTTCAGTTGAAGGAACACACGTGGATTTTAGTCAGTAAAAATCTGATACTCCACCTAAAAGGGGAGGATATATTTAATGATTTACCATCTAAAATTGGCCAGCAAAGTGATCTTGAATTTGTATTTTTATTCGTAATTTCTCACTAACCAGACTGCAGTCTGCACAATGATTTAGTATCAGGCACTTTAACCATTATCTTTACCTTCCACTTCATAGAATCAGGCGTGATGTTATGTTATGATTGCATTACAAACGTTATGTTGTCCTTGTGCGTTTTATATAGCTTTTGCAACTCCATGTTCAGTGGCGGATATGTTCTGTCTGATATGATTGATTGATAATGTTCCAAATAAGGTGACAGTTTGCATGCGTCGCCGCGCAATTCATTACCACCTTGTATCAAGAATTTACATATAATCACTCAAAAATTTGCAACCGTGATAAGATAGCATCTCTTGGATGTCATCTAATTGTTGATGACTAAATGCTGACTTGGGCAAGCAAGAGCAAACTTCGCCTTAATTTTCAAGATATTTGTGGTAAATAGAAACGCGATTGATTAGGATTTTCAATTTCGCTTATATAGGTATATATTATATATGTTGTTTTTTATCTAAGTGTCGATTTTTGTTATAATTAATGAATAAACAGGAGTACTTAAATGCTAGGAAAAAATGTTAAATGACGTGAAAATCCCTTCAAATTGTTCCTATTTACCCCTGCGTCGTTCCCCGTTTTACTGTACCTTTTTAGGGTTCCGTAGCTAAATGGCAAAACACGGGACCCTTATGGATTCGTCATGTCTGTCTTTCGGTCTGCTTGTCCGTCCGTATTTCGCAGCCACTTTTTTCCGAAACTATAAGAACTGGACTGTTGAAACTTAGTAAGTAGATGTATTCTGTGAATCGCATTTTTTTTTGTATGGTAGGTAAAATCAAGATTTTCACACAAAAATAGAAAAAAAAAACAATAAATTTTGAAGGTTCCCCATACTTAGAACTGAAACTTCAAATTTTTACCCATACGGGTGGGGTATCTATGGATACCTAGGTCTTCAAAAATTATATTGAAGTTTCTAATATATTTTTTTTCTAAACTGAATAGTTTGCGCGAGAGATACTTCCAAAGTGGTAAAATGTGTGTCCCTCCCCCCTGTAACTTCTAAAATAAGAGAATGATAAAACTAAAAAAAAATATGATGTACATTACCATGCAAATTTCCATCGAAAATTGGTTTGAACGAGATCTATAAGTAGTTTTTTTTAATACGTCATAAATCGTAAACTGCAATTTGTACAAAGGGTTCCCTCTGCCTGCAAATCCGACTCGCTCTTACCCGATTTTTTGTTTTCGAGGTAAACCTTTAAAAGGTGCGCGGACAAAGTAATCAGATTCAAAAGCATAATTTTTAACTAAGTAAAACAAGATTAATTTAATTTTAAAGTCGTCAAAAAGGCCCGTTTTTATTATTTACGTTATGCAACCGTCTATATTACATTATTTAACCATTATGTAATTAATTATTACTTTATTGTTTCTTTCAGTTTCGTTCCAAGTTACATTTATATTTTTTACTTTTATTTTTTTCACGAGTTCAATGCTAAGTGCATTCAAGAACCAAGCAATCGTGTCTGCATCGCTGTTTGATCGGCTACCTGCATTCTTTGCAATAAAAAAGTTAAGCATTTATCATTATACTTTCCATACATCACCAGTATACTTACCGTACATCATACAACTTCACGGTTCCAAGAAAGGCGCATACTAACGCCATACATTTAATAATATTTATACATTGTACATTGGTAAAGTATTTTATAAAAAAAGAAGTAGGCCAACACTAGGAATTACTCCTGTATCGTGGGTGCGTTCGCAAACATGAAAACTCACTTACACAAAACACCCAGACCAGGAACATCTGTCTCTAGACCATACAAAGATTTGATGCGTGCGGGAATCGAACCCACGATACGCGGCGAAGCAATCAAGCGCTCAACCATTGCCGCCAGCCGTGCCATTGATTGTTAAGTTATAACTAATTTTGTTTCGTAGGTACATACGTATCCAATGTTCATACTAAGTCACAGTTTTTTTTTTATGGTTGGCAAAATCATCCAATGACAAATCCCGCCCTTGGGCGGAGCGGGAAATAGTGTCAGACCCTTACTGACTAAAAACCTACCCCGTTCCTTCGTTGCCTGTCATACCGGGGCTGAGCCTTCCTCTCAGAAAACGGCCCTTGACCCCAGCAGACTTCGACCCTGCCTGCCTGCAGCTAGCAGGCTGGGCCTCCACGGTTCGCTGATAGTTCCTTGAGGCGCGCATATGGACTCATTATCATAGATTTATGAAAAATGCCGGTAATTTATTGCATAATTCCATGTAGTGAAGCCAAATTATCCGTGACCAATAGCACCTATACTTATAATATCATAATTACTTTCTTGCGTTGTTAACTCCGAGAAATGTAGAACATTGCGACATACACTTGTCCGGCGAATAGTTTTCGCAAAATTTATGACCGTACTGAAGTATGCACTTTTTATGGCCAGGCTCTCTGCTCCTGCGCATACCTAACCGTCGCAAAAATCTACTAAAATAGAATCACCTTCAACTGAACCTTCCGTTCATAGAGCCTCTGGTGTCAAAAGTTTGTTTATTTATTTTATTTCAAAATAGTAAGTAAAAATATGTACTAAGTCCCACAAAATCGTTACAATGGTTTGACTGTGGAGTAGGTGAATCTCTAGACACTGATACTTCGTATTTAAAATAAATATTATACTAATATGACACTTATCACATTTCTAAATAAAATATTTCTAATTTTCTTCTAAATCTATGTATTTTTGTTGGCTTCACTCCTTCCTTCCATTATTAATTTGCATTAAAATCTTATCTACGAACGTATAATAAAACATTAGATACCATTACTTTCAATAAAGATAATAAATGATATGATATCAAACCAAAGGCCAACTGATTACATAAATTGGTGAAAGCGTTTAGATTATGATAAATAAAGAATCAGACGACCCTGGAATTCAGAAGTTAATCGCAGTTAGTTATTTTTTGGTAGATATTGGTTACTGAGAGAAATTATTTTGGAGTTAATACCTCGGAAAAGATTACAAATAAATTATTATTGACGAGCCATAGTAATATATTCCTTTTGCTAATTGCTCACCGAGATACAAAGACAGACAGACGGGCTGACCTACTCAGCAAATCGTAGGCAGACATTGCGTATTTAAAATGTACCTAGTGGGTGAAAAATACTTATTCATAAGTGCTTCAGAATAACTTTCTCAATCATCATTGTAGCATTCGTCGTAGTGTTCGTTCGGTGCGTGCAGCGTTCATCGTAGCATTCGTCGTAGCGATCGGCGTAGCGTTCGACGTAGCATTTGCCGTTCGTTGTAGCGGTCAGTGTAGCGTTTGTCGTAGCATTACCCGTAACAGACGGCGTAACGTAGCGTTTCTCGAAGCGCTCGGCGTAGCGTAACGTTCCTCGTAGCGCTCGGCGTAGTAGTATCAATGGTAGCATTTCTTTAGAATAAAATCTATTAATTTATTTTTGCACCCATAATTAGTTTACAAACTTATCAGGTACGAAAAAAAGAACTAATTAACGCTACGTGGTACCGCGTAATGAATTTAAAGAATTCGGTCTATTCTATTCTTTACTAAAGGCAAGTAGAGCCGATGTCGACTATTCTGGTAATGTCTAAAGTGAATTGGAAAAGCAAAAGAACTATGTCGATCGATACACAAATTGCAGTTCAAGTAAACACGAGCTGGTGGTTATTGGTCACTTCACTTGCTAGTTGAGTGAGTCATACCTGCAGTGTTGACCTAGTAACGTCCACCCGACTGACTTGCCATAAATATTAACGGGAATAGGGGTAGGTAAGACCCGATTTCATGGAAAATACTGGAAATTACCTTTATTTGAACTACGTAAGTAGCTTATAATTACTTGACTTATAAAGATTGTAATTTTCACTTTGCTATAAAGGTTTAACAATCAAAACCTCTGCAGACTCGTAGCTACTAAGGGGTTAGGCGGGGCATTGCTCCGGGGCCCTCAAGCTCCAGGGGCCCCTAAAACCTGATTAGCAAACCACTTATTTATCGAGCGAAAAAATCTCCTACCTTCGTAATCTAAATAAAATAGGCTGTAATAATGAAACTCATTAAAAAAAAAAAATTCTGACAAGTTTCTATTTCTATTCGTTTGTGGGGAATGCCCCTGTATTAATTCTATGGTTTGTTCAGTGTTGTAACCCCAGATATAAATTATATCTATTAAGAACACACGACCCATGATACTATTCTCATACATCCACTCTTATATCTCTAGATATTTTAGAAGCACAGATATTACCTTGCGGATATCATCTAGGTTTCTATCTCTATTAATAAAAGGAGAAACTGACATATTAATGCACAGTTGAAACTACTGGGACAAGGAACATGAAACTTTGCACAAGACTACCTTTTATGGCGTAGATGAACGCTAAAATGGGGTTTTTGGAAACCCAACATCTACGAAAATGAAAAAGGGAAAAATAAATGAGTTTTGAGTATACAAAATCTCATTCCGTGACCGAACGATATTGGACGTTCGATCACTAACCTAAATATCTAATAATTTAAGAATTTTTTTTTAAAGGACAAGTAGCCTTGCATTTTTAAGTATATTTATAAAGCCGTTTAGGGGCCAATTTTGTTTTTTAATCCAGGGCTCTTGGTCAGATAGCTACGCCACTTATCTATGCTGCTTAACTACCCTCGTATTGCGCTTCATGATATATCATTTGTTTGTTTCTTACTGTGTATCTGTTATTTTTACACGAACGATTACTTCGTTGTTGACTACTTCATTTGATTACTTAGACAATCGACAATTGAAGTGTTTCTCTCAAAACTTGATCCTCACTTAAACAATAGTCTTAACGGTCAACGCCTCCGCGAAAGCACTCATTTCTTATCTCAAGTTTGTTTAAGTTTGTTATAAATGTGGTTTATTGACAATAAAATTAATGTCTATAAATTAAAATACATCTATAATACTAGCGACCTGCTCCAGCTTCGCACGGGTGTCATCACAGAACACAGAAAGACACTAGAACTAGCTTGAGAAAATGTTTGTACCAGAACCGGTGTCGCCAAACTCACACATTTACGATTTACTCTTACTGCAAACCGGAAGATACGATTGGCTACAACAAAAATTGGGCGTAAACAAATAAAAAAAAAAATGTTATACGAAATGCAACTTTAATATCAACGACTTATAAATCAAATTGACAAAAACAAGAAAGAAATACATCTTGGACTACCAAGTACCGCCACTCGTCGCCAGATGGCGTTGTTCAGTATGAACTATAACGTTATAAAAATAAGGGTGGTATTTGAATGGCGTATCACTGACACAAATGCAGGTCGCTACTCAAATAGTGACGTACCCTAATTCGATCGTAATAATATCGGTAGTATGAAAACAAACAAAATATAATGCGAAAAAATATCGTATGCGATAGTATTAAAATAATGAAATTAATATGTAGTAGGGTTCTAAACGTAGTAAAAAGGGTATTTATTTGCATGTAAATCAAATACCTTTTTGTTTGTATTTGTTCATTTTATACTGGGTAAATGAAATAAAATGCTGAAAACCTCGCAATGATTTATTATTACATTGCTATTTGAGTTTAAGACGATATAAAACAGTGAAAAGATTATTATATTTGTATAATAATCTTTTCACTGTTTTATATTGTTTGATTTTGATCAAAGAATTTAATTAAAATATTAACGGGCACTTTTAAATGATCAAGTTAGTTGCCCGTTTTAAAATTTAGGTTATGTTATTTATGTTGAATACTACGGACATATAGGTGTAACAATGTAACAAGTATTGCAATTTCACAAATAAGAACTTAGTATAAATACGTAGTGAAAAAGGTAATTTATTTTCATTGTGTGTTTAATATTGAAAATACAAAAAAAAAACTCTTTTACAAAAAAATACAACTGACTTCAAAAAAACTAAATAATGTAAAATACCTTTGATTGCGGAAGTCGGTGTTTACGGTTTGGTTTCTTAATTTTTTGACATTGACTTCCGAAATTAAAGTTATTATGCATTCGTTACGAAAAGTGTGATCGGACGAAGCCGGCGACGACTAAACATAAGGTATAATTCAAACGCCCTATGTTGTTCCAAGCTCTTTAGCTAGATTTATTTAAAATGGCATCACGAATATCATCCTACAATATTTATTTTATTAACTTTATTAATTTAATAATTATCTGTATTTTAATACTCATACTCTCAAGTATAAATACTTTTATTTTAAAAAGGCAATGCAATACATGTCGATTGATTTTATCGATAAAGTCACGCACTATTTGGATAGCGTCAAAAGTATAGGTAGAGATGCGAATATTCCAGAAAGGCTAATAACCGGGAAAAGAAAATCAACTTTGTTTGCATAAAGTTAAGGACAATTTTTGTTTGTATGTCTTGTGCAATGTTTGACGAAATTTAATTTTTTCATTTTATTAAAATAAATTCGAAAATAATACTTACCGGTGGTGTGATACACCTCCATGAGTTAGATTTTTAGTCCGACTATGGTTTTTACAGTCCAGAATGGCACAATAAGGCGTTTTAATATTATTTTATGTAAATTGTATGTTGACGTAGTCTAGTTTGCGAATGAGAGCGCTTGAACAGCAAGTGCGTATTGCAGTACTCACTAGCGGCGACAGTGCCACGCCTACTTACTATTTCCAGGTTCTTTCTGTGTTCCGTGGGTGTCATGAATCTTTGCATTTATCGACTTTTCTTTACTATAACATGTTTGTATTATACACTTCATTCTTCCTCATGGATCCCTCTATCTATTATTGAAAACCACCTGAAAATCCATTCAGTAGTTTTCCAATCACTTCGATTTTCAACAACTTTCATCCAACTGCTCCCAAAGGTATTCTGCGATAATTGACACTCCGCCTTACTTGAGCGCCTCCACCTTATGATTAGTGGCCTCCACTTAAGAACACTTAACACCAACGGCTAACATACTAACGTCATTAAATAGATAGTATAATTAATAACTAATACATTTTTGATTAGCCTAGTAGCCTAAATACTTTAATTGATTAATTAAACTGTTTAACTAGAATGTTCGATTAATGTTTTTGTTAATTAGTTTAATTGATTGGTCAATTAAACTATTTAAGTAGAAGGATGTACTTCGGGAAACGCTAATTTAATCCTCGAATCGGAACATTAAATAACATCTTGTGAGGTCGCACAATTACTATCGACTTTTGGATAATAAGGAAGTTGAGAATTATTTGTCGTGTATAAGTAGATGGTAACTAGTCTTTCATTACTAATTTGTGTCTAATTTATGCGAAATCTCTTTTGATTATCATCCAAATTTCAGTAGGTGGTTAATTAATATACCTATCATGTACTTGCAGCATCATAAGCGGGTTAGGTACCTCTTTTCTAAGATATTTTAATGTGAAACCCAATTAAACCCAATGTCTGATGCAACTCACAAACAGATTCTTTACTTGTAACTTGATACACCATAATATCTGGCGTAGCTATTAGTAGGTATATACAACACACTAAATAAGCTGTTTGACTATGAATCTGTTAAAAATTTGCAACTATCGGGGTTATTGGTGTTTATGTATTTAGATTTTTTTGTGAAAAAGTTACCTACTATTTTCCCCCGTTAACCCGATTAATGGGAGGATCTTCCCTTATTACATAACCTGACTAATTGTCGATGTGTTACCCTCTCTACTGCTCCCTACGGCACATGCGTGATGTCATATTACGGTGAACGCAGTTTGATTAAATAATAAATGCTCGAACACGTTTGCTTTATGTCCATGAAATCGTCAAATCATGCATAGACACACCAATTTGAAAAAACACAATGTCGATGACGCTAGATGTCGCGAATTTAATTCTTGAAAATATAACCTTCATGATGATGAAGGTTGTGTTTTCAAGAATTAAATCGTGTAAATTCGAATTGATTATACAGTACTTAGTCCATAGAAATAGATATTTCAACTATCAAATAAAATCCTAAAATCGAAATAAGTATGTATATTTTTTTTTTACCAAATATGTACCTAGTAAGAACTTCTGAAATCGAATTAAATCTCTGAAATAAAATAATTATTTTGTAGGCAATAATAAACTCGCAGTGAAGATTGATTTATGAATGATTGCTTTCAAACTGGAACATTCAATAAGTGACAATGATTGTAATAATTATTGTTACTCAGGTCATAACAGCTGTTTTAAACAAATTACAAGTAACTCCAGCTGATTACATTATTCGCCTTCTTTTGTTTGGTTTTAATTTATTTAGTTTCTGAATAACATAAACACTATCCAGAGTCATTATTGTCCGCAAAATGTCTACTAGGTACAGTCAGGGGTCAAAACTGCAGTTGCACTCTACCGATAATAAAGTGTCTAGAATTTTTTTATAGAACAGGATCAATGGATCATCACTCAGTTCGTTTGTACCATAGAACCTAAAGAATTAAATAAACCAGTTGTGGCCCAGTGGCCCTCTTTTACAAAGATATTTTATACACTTTAGCATTAGTAGAGTGCAACTGCACTTTTGACCCCTGACCGTACATATGTTTAGTAGATAAAGATGATACGCGACATAAAAGTTGAACCAAAATGGCGATCGACCTTCAATGCGCAGTAAAGATTTTCGAGTATCAATATAAGCGGGAGGCTGCGCGTAGCCATAGCAACGACGGCCATTTTAGTTCAACTTATTTGTTAATCAATGTTAATACTATATTTAAATTGCTCGTTCTTTTGAATAAATTAGTATCTAACAGGGTAAAATAATTGTTTTGTTAGTAGCGGTTAACGAAGAAGGAAAATAATGATAAAACTATTTGTTATCTGAGGGAAAATCATATTCTGTTACTAAAATTATTATTTAGTTGTACGCAGAAAAATTGTTGCGGCGTGCTTCGAGTACATTCAAGTGAAGTGTTTACTGCATTCAATACGAAGAGTGAGTGAGAGCCTTAGTTCTTTAATACGCTTCAGATATAATTTGTGTCTACTCTAATCAGTGTAATTGGTAATTAATATTAGTAGCTTGTAAAAAAAATCTTAATAAGTTTGATTAAAACCCTTTCCTATGACAAAACGGAGGCTCTGTTGCATCAAATTGTATAATTAGACAACTCATAATCATATTATTTTCTAATTATCATTTCACATCAAAACACACACAATACCACAACAGACTTCACATTCATCTCACACACACACCACTTTTACGTCACACACACCACTTTCACGTCACACACATCACTTTCATGTCACACACACCACTTTCACGTCACACACATCACGTTCTACGTCACAACACACACCACACAGCACGTTCCACGACACGCCTAAATTGATTTATCATTGTTATAAAGAGAGAAGCGTTCTAACACAGGCATTATTTGTCTAAGAGGAGGCTGCAAGTACAAATTTGTAATAATACGCTGATTGTGTCAATAAACTATTTTATTTATTTACGTAGTATAAGCCTTTCTTTTTAATTTTGATCAGTTAGCTAGGTATTTACCTATGTGGGTGTCTTTATTGACATCATCTACATATAAAATTATAAATTACTGCATCTTTTCAAATATAGACTACCTAATGTTTCATAGAATGCATGACTAAGCCGTTATGATAAATTACAATGACGTGACGTACAAAATATAAATAGTAAAATAAAAACCTTGTGTTATGGTTAGGTAAGTACTGACAAACTGATAAGTGATAAGAATTTCCATATGTTCCGGTATGCGCGTCGTGTGGTTTGCATTATCTTTTTCTGATAAAACAAGAATAATTTTCAAGTTATTTTCGTTTTAAGTTTTAAATGGCATTATACAGATATAGTACCTACCTTGCGAAACTTCACACACGTGATTGTTGGCAATTAGCGTCCGTATCTAGAATATTAATGTACTAAACCAGCCTTTCCCAAAGTGGGCGATAACGCCCCCTTGTACGCACTGCAGGCCTAAAGGGGGGTGGTAAGAGACCTAAAAAAAAAATGGGGGCGTTGTGTAGAGGCTTTGGGGGGCGATTTGTAATTTCTTCTAGCTAGGAAGACTCCTAGACACCGACTGAGGTCTCGACTTTCGATCCTGCAATTGTACCCTGGATTGTGGTCAATCGTTCAACGATTCTTGATAGCATTCCCATCGTCATATTTGTGTGAACGTGGATTTAGTGCTGTGGCAACGCTGCTTACTAAAAGATTGCGATGAGTGATTCCATGTTACCGAACGTGGCGACTTACGGCTGTTCAAGAGTAAATTGGAACCTGATATTAACAAACTTATTAAACAGCATCAGATTCATCCTTCACATTAGTTTTTATATAAGAATCGATTATGTTTGTTTTATTTTGAATAAAAGATACTCTGTCTGAATACTATAAAGTTGCGTTTCAATAATCATTCTCATTGGCAGGTGTAGCCCGTAAGAGTTAACTTGAGACCTGAGCGTCGTTGTGTACTACCTACTGTGCTCAGGTCTCAAGTTAACTCTTGCGGATTATAGTAAAAGTCTCTTTTAGAATGAATGTTTAATCTCCACTAACATAGCTCACAACAATTAATTAATTTAATTTGAAATTATAGTGGTTTTTAAGTAGGTGAAAAAATGGAGGCGTTAAAAATTAATTTATTCTCAAAGTGGGCAGTAGACAAAATAAGTTTGGGAACCCCTGTACTAAACTGTTATATTTCATTACCTATAGTTTTATTGCTTTATAAGATAGCACACTACGTATGTATCTACACAAGAAACTAAGCGAGTACCAATGTGATTTTTTCAAATCATATGCACTTTTGTTACCGTAGGCGCAGGCTTGTAGACGGTGAACAATGGATAGCTTGTCGTCCGACCATCCAGTAACCGTCAGGACCAAGCCCAAGTCGACGGTGCGTACTGTTTCATGTGCGCCTCAAGGAGTTGTCAGCAAACCGTAGATACCCAGCAGAGTCGAAGCCTACTAGGGCCAAGAGTCTGTTTCTAAAAGGAAGATTCCGCCCTGGTATAAAATGGAATGAAGGAACAGGAGGGGGTTTTAATAGTAGGTAAAAGTCTGAGACACCCTCTGCTCCGCCCAAGGGCCGGAGATATCACTAAATGATTTTACCGCTAAAAAAATGCACTTATCTAAGTTTATCTAGGAAATTCCTAACAAGCCGTACCTCGGAAAGCACATAAAGGCGTTGGTCCCGGTTGTAATTCGTAGATCTATGATAGACAGACACCAAAAAATATGACCATCAGTCTATCCAAGGAGTATAATATGGTTGCCCAGTTACTGTACTGTACTACTGTATTCTAGGAACAATTTGTACAACATTGTTTTCAGTGTATGCGAAACCTGAATATAGTTTGTTCAGCATCAGTAACTGCATTGATTCCAATAATCTTTACACCGTGTTATATTTTTTCCCAAACATATTTAAAATGTTACGGTGCTGGACCAAAAAAACCCCTCAGCGGCCCAGATAGCTCGGTTACCATGTGTTTGAGTTGACAACCATGTAACATAATAATCAAGCTTATGACTTTTTTTATGGTAGGTAAAATCATCTAATGACAAATCCCGCGCTTGTGCGAAGCGGGAAATAGTGTCAGACAATTAATAAAAACCTATCCCGTTTCTTCGTTGCCTATCATACCGGGGCTGAGCCTTCTTTTTAGAAAGCGGCCCTTGACCCCAGTAGGCTTCGACGCTGCCTACCTGCAGCCAGCAGGATGGGCCTCTACGGTTTGCTGACAGCTCCTTGAGGCGTGCGGGAACAGTACGCGCCGTCGACGACTTGGGCTCGGTCCAGTCGGTTACCGGACGATCGGACAGCGAGCTACCCATGGCACACCGTCCGCAAGCCTGCGCCTACGGTAGCCGGAAATCGAGATCGGAATCCCTACGGCGGCTGGGGCGTGCGCCCCTTTCCCTTTGCCTGATGCGGTCGGCCTCCTCCTTTGCTAGTATTACTGCTTCGAAGAAGGAGGCGAACGCCTGCCATCCCTCCTCACTCCGGACCATGCTCTGAACCAAGGCCCGGCGAGAGAGATCACTGCCGCCGATCGCCCCCAGGAGGACACGGCGATGCTCTGCCCAGGCGGGGCACACCTCTACAGTGTCCTCCGGGTGTTCCGCACAGTGGCGGCATCCGGGCGACTCCTCCGCACGAATCCGGAACAGAAACTTACCTAACTTGCCGTGTTCGGTGAGGACTTGCGTCGTGCGGTAGTTAAGCTAATGACTTTGGGATTTTACGTGATATAGTTATGAAATTTTGTACATGGCTTCTTTGCATAAAAATACTAGACTGTCATAAAATTAAAGTTACAATAATAGGAACCTGATAACTCAATAGCTAGTAGATGTCAGAAAAAAATCAATAAAAACTCAAAGAGATAACATTCTATAAATAATGGAATTTACTTAAAAGCGTTATTTTCCTCAAGGATTTTAAAGTACTTTGTCACAATGTGTGATATTTAAAAATGAACTTAATAATTCACTTGTGAGTACGTTCATACGTACAATGATGACTTATTTGTATACATTTAGTATATACGGTTATAAACTTATATGTATAACATGGATACACATTTCATTCCAAACTAACTCGGTAGTCTAGGCTTGCCAAAGGGTATCGTATTTCCCAGATACTGGGTTAAGGACAGTTCGAATACTATAAAATATAACTATAAAAGATAAAAAATAATTAATGCCAAGTTTACTGTCAAAGTATGATTAAAAAGACTGATTATACAATTATAATTTTATTATTTATCACTTTCCTAGCGTCTTTAAAATATAAGGCTTTGCACTCAAATACTCATGTTGGTACTCGAACACCTTTTCAAGTTCCGCGACGCAATTCCTGTTTATATTCCTTATTCAACGAGTACTAAAATACTCGAATACCAAAAGCAGCCAACTTTCCACATTACTATTATACTGCATCCAAAATAAAATTAGACTTTTAAATAAACCTGTTTTACTGTCCGTTCAACCGATTTTAACCTTTATTGCGTTAAGAACATGATAAATAGCGGCTGCAGTAAATATTTGGTATTGTAACCAGTATTTTACTTCCAATACCATCCTTACAGCTACGGAATAGAAGTCAAAATTGGTTCAACGAACAGTAAAAAAGATATTTTTAAATGTCTAATCTTATTACAAATGGAGTACAGTTCTGGAGCTTAGATAGGCAGTGGCTCTATGATAAATACTGATATTTAGCTGCATCAAAAAGGAAGGCGACCACAAATAAGGCACTAACTCCGGAGCAGTGCTATAAAATAGTGACTTTCTGAAGCCTACTCGGTAACGGATAGGTCAATAGGTCAGGAAAAAAATATATCTTTATTACAGATTCATGTAAAACATTATCTACATTTATGGTTTTTTCGTACAACATATACTTTTATTTTTTGCATGTTTTGACTACTCCTTTCAAACGACTTTGATCTTTACAAATATGTTTATACAAAAAAAATGCTGGTTATGTGTTCTTCAGAATGTACATAGCATATGTAAATCAATAAATATACTCCATAAGTTGGGAAAAGTCTAGTGTAGTCAGGAGTTTGAGAGACCATAATTTAAATTTAAATGACTGCCAAACATTAATCTGTCCTAGCTCAGAGGACACCGGTGTCCTCTCACATCCACGCCACTATAGGCCTTAATTCCGATGTTTAGAGTCTACTTTTGTATGAACAAGTTGGGTAGTTGTGGATCGAAGTGTTAATTAAGTATAATTTCTTACCTAAGCAATATTTGGGAAGATCTACCGACAATTATGGAAATTATAACAGCTGTGAAGATTCCTTTACACTTAGCCTTGATTTTGATTTTATAACTCAAGAGATTATAAATATATAAAATAAATAAATGAGGATAATCTAACAAAAAATATGACATGTTTGAGACGGAACAAAGAAACGAGACACGAAATGGTTAAAAAAGAACTGGCTATTGAAATAGTAGCAAATGGAGATCATTTAAAGAAGACATGCTGAACCGACCTCAAATCAATTGTTGTAACTGAGAAAACTATTGTTTTCTTTTTCCATCTTAACTCTTTTATAGTGCTATTACGTTTTAGTATGTTGGCCCACACATCGTTACGACATGTTATACCGACGCCGCCGCACTAAATGTCGTACGTATGCATTCGGTTGTTTTGGCATTGCGCCCGATACGATATTAATTCAAAAACAAACTTTCTTTGTCTTTCCATGCGCATGTACATTGTCTATACCCCATTCATACCCTCGCAACTAAATAAAGGACGAGTCGATCGATGTCTTGTTGTGAATGTGTAGAAAATTCTTGAGGATTCCGTAAGGTTATTTCTATACAAGCGTGCTCCATCGTCGGCCACATCATCGCTTACCATCAGGTGAGATAGTGGTCTAAAGTGAGACTATCAATAATTATATTTAAAAAAAGATATCTTCGTAATTTTTCGTAGGGATGCGTAACTGCGTATTTATCATGAGAAAAGTATCTCTTTTTATTTGATAAAAACAGGCTTCTTTACTGGGGACACTATTTTTTTTATCATCATCATTTTCATAATTTCAGCCAAAAGACGTCCACTGTTGGACATAGGCCTCCCCAAGCGTCGCCACAATGGCTGGTCCTGTGTATCTCGCATCCATCGGACTCCAGCTACCCTAACCAGGTCATCGGTCCACATTTTCTTTATACATCCAATAAAACTTCAACAAAAACGGGTAACTGAACTTATAAATGCGCTGGACAGAAAAAATATTCTGTCCCTATAAATAAGTACTTATGAGGAGATACACCTTCAGATAAACAGATAAGCATATTTATTGTTAAAAAATAACTTTACAAGTCATAATCAATTAAGTATATAGTTGCGTGAAATATTACTATAGTTATTAAATTAAATTATTATTTAGCAACATAAAAAACATGGATCTTGAAAAATTTATCATTCCATTGTCATTCATTGCAGGACATCTCACAGGCAATGCTAATTGCAGATCAAAGGAGAAGAAAAACTAACTTCTGATCTCGTAAATCCCAGTAACTAAAAAAATACTAAGCAAGAATTTTCTTAATTGAGAGTAAATATTTTAAAAATGAAGGTTCTATTTATGATCTATATTCTTACCACACATTCGTATTATACGGTATGATTTTTAATTCCATTAGCCATTTTTATGGTAGATATAATCTTCTAGGAGGTGAGAACCATCATGAATACGAACAAATAACTGAGAGACCGCCACTGAAATAATGAAAAAATCAGTTGTTCCATAATTAATTTTAATGTAATGATGAAATTTTGTTTTTTAATTAAAAGCAATTTCTGGCTGACTTACTATTTTTTTTTATTTTTTGTTTAATTCAATTCAATTTAATTTCTTTGTGATGTACCTATGTGCCTAAAATGAGTCAACTTGAAATAAATGAATAATAAAATAGGTATTTAAGGTAAGATAGGATAAAATAGGTATTTAACATAATTATCATAATTATTTCAGTAAGATAAGCGAGCACATTATAACGAGCTACTTTTTCATACTTATATTTTGGAATTAATCTCTTGCAAAAATTGTTGTCCACATGTGTGTGACTTTCACTCTCTTAAAGATTGCTAACCAGTCTAAAACAAGTAGGATAGCCGGATACTTCGTTAGATTTAGGAAAGAGAAGGTTGTCCCAATGAGAAGGACTAAGATGGATGTAAGGTTTCGGAGTTGTTTTCATTGACTTGTAATGTGTTGACAAAGATCTTACTATCTTAAAATAAAATATTAAAAATATTAAAGGTAGGCTGAGATATGGTAACCCTATTTACAGTAGGGTTACCATATCTCAGGATTAGTCCTGAGATTTCAGGATTTTCAGAATTTTCAATAAAATTACGTACATTTATTTACATTTTAATGAAGAGTTAAATTTAATTAAATAATCTTCCTAAAGTTATAATTGTACAATTAAAAACTATGCAAATTACTATCGATGCTTCTGTTACTCCCCGCCCCCCCCCCCCACTTTTAGTACGACGTGCAAGCATGAGCGATAAATATTATGAATTTTTTAAATTGTTAAGTAAGTAAATTCTCAAACTAAAAAATCTTAGCCCCCCTAGTCAAGTTATAATCGTTTCGTTGAACGTGAACACTTGGAGTTGGTCACTCCCCCAATTCCTTTGTTCTGACGTCATCTCAACGCTCAGTCACGTGGTCAGAACAAAGGAATTGGGGGCTTGGCCAACGTGTCTTCGGCATCGTCTCTGTGAATTAAATAGTTATGATTATCGAAAAGAAATAGAAAGAGCAGGATATGGATATTATATGGGACGTATTTATCTTGTTGAAGATTCCCGCTGAAAGAAGAGTTGTAAAATTCCTCTACAGATGCAACAATTTAATGAAAGCGCGTTGTAGCATCGGTGTCCACTGTCGGCCAAATCGGACAACATACAGTGCAATGTTGGTGAACGATCAGCCAACAAGCCATTCCGATTCGTAAAACTACTACTCCTTAAAGGTACTACTACTTAAAGTATGCTTTACCGTACATAGGTTTACTATTAAATCCGGAATTCAGAACATTGAGCCGATATGTAGGTATGCCCTACAAATCGCCCTCGATTTTTTCCAAGTGGCTTAGACTTATTTTCTTTCTGCCGGTTTTGTATGTGGCTGTCACATAGAAATATAAAAAAAAATCCTTTCTTATATATATGGGATGGTGAGGTTATAGTGAGGTCACGAAATTGTCATACGGTCGGCTGATCCCATGTTTTATCTTAAGCCTCTCTCAACACGAAGGTATATATGCCAGCCTTCCAATTTCTGTAAATACATTATTGAGTGCCTTATTTATTTGTTGAAAGGATAGCAATATTTACTTATCTTGTTTACTTTATTATGAATACAATCTGTTATTAGCTTTGAGTATGTTATTAGCTTAGATGGAAGTAGATCGACGTCAGTTCCATCACATTTGTCACAAATTGTTTACATTTCATGATTACCGTATTTGTCATGAGTTTTTATTTATCATGAGTTTAACTTGTCTGCCAAATCTTTTATCAACATTATTTTTGTTATGTTTTAAATGACCCTGTTTTCTTCACTCATTAGCCTTGGCTTGAACATTTTTATCAGTATAATCAAATACATGTAACTTAGATTGTTTTCATGAGAATATGTTTTGAATAGCAGCAAAAAAAAAAGATTGTTTGGCAGTGCTTGTGCGACTTCTCTTTGGTCCTTCTATTCATTTGTATGTTTTGCTGTTTGTGGTTTTCTATTTGGCTTATGAAAACAGTTGCGTCTATCTCACCATCGCTTTCTGGGCCTACTGTCCCCCCTTATTAACTGTACTCTTTGGCCTACTGCGTCTTCAGCTCTTATGGTTTAGAATCCACAGTTTTACCACTAATTTCTGCCTAAAGTTGAACAACTGTCGATATGACAACGCCGTCCCAAGCTTGGTAGCCGCATGGAGTACCAAGTGACATAATAATATTATTGATATGCTCAATGACTGTGTTATCGCAAAGAAATTGCAATGTAGACCGTAAAGATTTTTAAATTCGTTGCTGTTGGAGTGCAATTTAAATTTACGAGTATGTATATTATTATAGGATACTAGCGACCCGCCCCAGCTTCGCACGGGTGCAATGGAGATTTTAAATATATTATGCATGTATTATACATATAAACCTTCCTCTTGAATCACTTTATCTATTAAAAAGCCGCATTAAAATCCGTTCCGTAGTTTTTGGTCAAGTTAAAAGAAGTACCCACCAAAAAAAAATAATATATGGTTTATTAAATACTAGCCTATATTACTTAGTGACGATATAGATTTTTTTAAATCGGTCCAGTGGTTGTTGAGTGAAATCGTAAGATACAAACATACAATCAAACAAAAAAATTAAAATCTCTTTTTAATATTAGTTTAGACTACGATTATCTTTCAATGTTACATTCTAATAAGTTTGTGATTTCATTTGGTGTTTGGAATAACGCGACTTATTGCTAAACATGTACTATCAAAGACACTTCCGCGTGACCACCGCTAAGTTCATTTTTGGTTGTACTCGAAAAAATACTTCATAAAGTTTGTTTTGGCACCACGCCGCAGGATTCAAGCGAAAATTTTGACAGAAATGACCGCGGTGGTACCTACCTAATTTGCCGTTGCACTATTGAATGATGCATTTATTTATAAAATTGCGCATACGTAAATGTGCTTGGTATTTTCATAATATTAGATATTATGTATTTAGAACATAAGAATAATTTTTTTGAGTGCTTCAATTCTTTACATTAAGTACACGAAACCGGAAGGACGTTTTTACGAAGACGCGGCGAGTTGCTCGGCGCGTTGAGCGGTCGTCGTACATTGCCATATGTTTCTGTTCGCGCGTGCGATGACGCGGCCCTCTGCTGCAAATTGCAATGTACGACGAACGCCTAATGCGCCGCGCAACGAGCCGCGTCTCCGTAAACACGCCCTAATAGTCCGAAGAGGCCCAGCCTGCTAACTGCAGGCAGGCAGGGTCGAAGCCTGCTGGGGTCAAGGGCCGTTTTCTGAGAGGAAGGCTCAGCCCCGGCACTATAGGCTACGAAGGAACGGGGTAGGTTTTTAGTCAGTAAGAGTCTGACACTACTTCCCGCTCCGCCCAAGGGCGGGATTTGTCATTGGATGATTTTACATACCATAAAAAAAAAACCACCAGGTAAATAATTTCTGTCTTGACATTATTGTGAATGACATTAACATAGCGATAACAGTGTAGTAATTATACTGCCTCCTTAACACATCAGTATTATTGTTTATAATCTAAATAAATCATACCTACTTATCATTCAATTATTTACCTAATTTTATGAATGAATAAAATTTGTTTATTCGATTATTTGAGATGTGCAATAGGAACTGCTGGATGTTTGAAAGAATTACCGTGACCTTGGACTGGAATGCGCAACTGAAGGAACATAGGTCGGGTTTAGTCAGTAAAAGTCTGACGAAGAGTCAGACTTTTACTCTCGCTCCTGCATCCAGAGTGTGTGTCACACACAACGTTTTTTAAACGCGCCGTTGACGTGCGTTTTAGAAACGTGATTCGACGGCGCGGCTTTTATCCTATAGGTCTATAGGTTGCGATTGTATCGCTACAAACCGCGCGTCAACGGCGCTTTTAAAAAACGTGGCGTTCACAGGCCCGTAGTTACTCAAGCCCTAAGCGAACGCCGACGTTCGCACACCTATTGTCTTTCTATTGTGTCTCTAATTACAGTATTCAAAAGATTATTTGATGATTTCCCACAGAAGAATAAACGATTGTCGTTTATTCTGGATACGCAGTCCCAATGGGTTATACCACTTGAAAAAAACAACTAGAAACAAACAGTTACCTGGTTTTTAAGGGTGGAAATTATCCAATGATTTCTCCCACCCTAAGCGGAGCGTGTCAGAGATTTACTGACTAAAACTACACCTGTGTCCTTCAGAGATTCCAAGGCTTTCCTTTTCAGAGATTCCCCGCTGTCCTTGCTAGCGGGCATTGGCCCTGCTAGGCCACTAAGGTTTGCTGACATCTATTTGAGGAGCGCATGGATCACTACACGCTGCTGACCGGACGGCCGGACGGCGAGCTACCCATTGCAAGCCCGCGTCTGCCGTGGCTGGTAGTCGGGGTCAGAATCTCGGTGGCTGGGGCGTAAGGACGTTCGTTCCCTCACGCGTGCGGATTTCCTCCTTCGCTCACATCATTGTTTCGCAGGAGGCATCCGCCTGCCAATCCTCCTCGCTCCGGACCATAGCCCTAACCAGGGCCCGACACGAGCAATCGCTGCCGCCGACCGCCTCCACGAGGACACAGCGGTGCTCTGTCCAAGCGGGACACACCTCCACGGTATGCTCCACCGTTTCCTCCGGGCGGTCCACACAATGGTGACACCCGGGCGTTTCTTCAGCCTGAAAACAGCCAGTGTCTTAATAATCCTGTCACATTGTAAACACAATTTAACTAATAACGGTTAGTTCTAAAAAACGGTACTGCGGCACATTTACACGTGCAGAACTCACGATTTTGCGAACAAAACTTTTTTATTGGGTTCAACAAACTTTAGGCTAAGTAAGTAATGATTGATATTCGTAGCACGGTTCGTTTGGGTCGCACCTAATGCCGTGTCATGCGATAGTATCGTAAGTAGCGGGACCTCGCGGTATTTGCATGGCTTCCCTTCGCTGCTGGGCCTACGTCACCTAGTATCGGATTTCGCTTGCTCGGTAAGTGAATGGTAACACCGTACCACATTTGTACGAGTACGCCACTGACTAGAAATACGATATTTGTTTGTTAGTGTACCGAATTGGCGATAGTTGATATAAGTACCTATCACCGTTAAATTTGATCGTTTTAATCCCGTTGAAGGTCGATCCGGTAAATAAAACACTATCGATTTGTACAGATAAAATTAAAAAATAAAGTACTTTTTTTCAAAACCTCTAATTAACTCGTTTACTTAAAGAAATTAATTTCTTATATCCGTAATATACGAAATTAATTTCTTTAAGTAAACTAGTCAATGACCTTGTATGTAGTTGTCGGTCGTTGGGTACTAACTACCTACAGGTCATTGAACTCGCCCAGCTGACGTTTACTTAAAGGATAGTGTTTCATGTACCGAATCGACCCTCCACAGGATTAAAACGATCATTTACTATCTCACGAAAACGGGTGTGCAATAGTTGTAGTTGTATGTGTGTAGACACGTGCTCTTAGTAGGTACCTACAGGTAGAGTAAGCAAGCTCATCGTTATACAAAATAATATAATTAGGTAAGTACCTAAACGAAATAAATATATCTATGATTCGTGTTAAATATTTATTACACACATCAATATTTGCAATTTAAATAATTCGTGCAAAAAACATTACTTCGAATCACACAACTTGTAGTTTCAATATCACTTTCATTTTGTAAATGTATTTATCAATATCTAACGTAACTACTTTCTCTTCTCCGGCTTTTCATCGTAGACTGACATTTTCACATGTTGTATTAGAAATATCCATTTCTTCTTTTAGTATTTTCTGCACGTCTAGTTCAACACTTCTAAGTATTCTATCTTTAGTTAATATTAACTAATAGTCAGCGCAAACAATTATTATCAACGCCGTATTTTATTCTCCAGAAAACTGTTTGGTAACATGTCTTAAAAGTAGACATATTATGCGTACCTTTTAAAACATTAGTTGTAAAGTCATTGTACAAAACAGTGAAAATTGCAAAATATTCAAACGACTTCTGACGTTGGCGACGCCTTATCATTTAATTAATACAACACACAGATACCTACGAATCTTGTGATACACGTGTCAGTAATGTTTCAGGTACATCCAAAGAAACTAGCTCAGAATGCATATTGCAAGTTGGGTTTACAATAACGCGATTGACCTGCTCCAAGCTCAAAACCAATCAGATAGCTAATCGCGGTTTATGGAGTGGCTGGAGAGGCGTAACGCCCTCCTCCGGTGATCAGTGCAGCGGCAGTTACCTCTCGTGCCCAGGTTCAGGCCATGGTTCGGAGCGAGGGGGAATAGGCGGCATTCCCGTGCTTCTACGAAGCAGTAATGGTAGCAAAGGTGATAGTCGCACGCATGAGGGAGCTGACATCCTCACACCCCAGCTGCCGAGACCCTGACCGACTACCAGCCACCGCAGGCCCATGCCTGCGGTGGCTGGTAGTCGGGGCGGGGGCTCGAGCCCATGCTCGAGAAATGAATACATCACTGTCCTAACCAAACCCCAGTTATCGAAGGCGCGTATTGTTTCACAAAAAACCTACTGGCTCAACTTCTGAAAAGGATACCCATGGTCCTGGGTCGACTTATGAAAAGGTTACCCATGGTCCAAATAGTAACTGAAGGCACGTAGTTGTGCTTTAATACACAGTCTGACATGCCCTGTCGCTCCACCCCATAGAGGAAGTGGTCATAAAATGGTTTCCCACTTTAAAAAAAGAACTAAGGCCGGAAACGTTTCGATTACGTTAATGTAAAAACAACTCGCATTTAACGCGCAGGCTATCTTTTGATGTTGGTGAATTAAAAGGTGTGGCACAATAATCACGTGCTTCCATCGAGCTCAGCGACGTTCAGAGTAATGCGTAGTGCAGTCTCTCCTGGGATGTGCCTGAATAAGCGTTGCACAGAGCGGTTTCCGGGGTGGTCTTTAACAGGGCACAAGGCCACTTCCCTGTGCAAATGGTACTATCGCGATCATTTCTGCCTGATCACTTAAAAAAATATTCGTTTGAATCCTGCGGCGTGGCGCCAACCAAACCCTTTGCAGTTTTCGTTTCGAGTGCAAGCAAAAATGAACTTAGTGGTGGTCAGGCAGAAGAGTCTTTTATAGTACCTAATTACCGGAGTGGTTTCAGTGAGCTAAAGATCCCGCAATCCCTATTCTTTTCTCCATAAGTCCAGGCGTAGGCGCCACTTTAAAATTTCCTTCGAAATAAAAAAATCTATTTCACTTAACAATTTTATCTGATTTTCTGAACAAATAGTGAAACTTTATTCACCGTAACTACCTGCAATATGTTGAAGGTACTTACTGTATCTAGGCACTGATAAAATAATATGATTCACTAGCGTAGGTATACTAGGTATCTATATTTTGATGGATTCAGAATTTGAGATAGGAATCTTCATAAATATTTTAGACTTATTGCAGTAAATAAAATGATTAATAATGATAAAAGCAAACAAGAAAATCGTATTAAAGTGATTTATTTTCGGAATTATGTAGCAAGACTTTTGGTTTTATCTTACTTAGGTAAAATAATACCGTCCTGCTTAGTATTTAAGTCGATATGTATGTGGGTTTTTCTCGAGTTCGAGCCCGATAAAAACAATCCTCATAAATAATCACATTTAGGACCCAACAACTAAACATTAAATTATAAAAACTTTCACTATATTTTCTAGAATTTTTTTAATAGCGTTTAACGTTTTCCTATACTGATTTTAATTACAGAGGAAATTACACTAATCACCCCACGCAGGTTTTAAGAGGGCTTAGCCGCCTGGAAGAAACTACCAGTATATATCGTAATTTCGAATAATATAAATACATGAACTCAAGCAGATTCCGGAGATAATTGAGATCATTTGTTATTATCACCCCACTACCTATTGAGTAACACATACATACGTAATTCGTTCATCACCATAATTTCTGCCGAAAGGCGTCCACTTTTGGACATAGGCCTTCCCCAAACGTCGCCACAACAGCCGGCCCCGTGCATCTCGCATCCACCAGATTCTCGAAACCATCACCAGGTTCCTACGCGGTCAGCACTAGGACCTTTCGCCCTCATTCACCACTACCACCAAGTTTGGTGATTCTTCGTGCTATATCTGTAACCTTGGTTAGACATAGAAATTCCAAACATTGTCTTTCGAGTAACTTTAAGATGAGACCCATTGTGAGTGACCACGTTTCAGTCAGAAGTCATTTTTGCAGTCATTACTTGCAACATGCACTGGCTTCAATCTTGACTGATGGTATTTACATATTTATGTATGTATGTCGGACGTGAAAATACCGCGCAACTTCCTGAATACTGCCTAAACGAGCCGGATTTGACGATTAACCTCTTTCTGAAAGTTAGACCTTGTATATCAGTCCCAGATAAATGTAATCATCTACAATCTCGAGTGTAGTCTCCGATCTTGATAGTGAAGTTAATTAGTCGTATATGGCACATGGCCTACTGAGGGATAAAATAACAATAATAAGTGAAACTGACATAAAATTATAAAATACTATAAAACAACAATGACACAATTGTTAAATTGACACTGAAATAAGGAAATACAATTAAGTATACGCGCATGCGCTGTTTGATAAAACGTGACGAGTTAATAAGAGTGGAACTAGCGGGTAGCATGTAATTCAAACCAATATTATTTAAAGAGGCACCTATTGTTTGCTTGGGGTTTGCGTAAGGTACGGATCTTTCGAAATTCTGTTTTTTATTGAGGGTGGGAAATCATCAAATAATTTCCCCCACTCTAGGTAAAATAGGGAGGGAAAGTCAGACTTTTGCTGACTAAAAACTAACAATGACTCTTTCAGACACCAAAACCTAGAAATTCTAATCCGAAGACAAAAATAATTTATTGCTGAATACCACATAGGCAACTGAACGATCGAAAATATTCACATTATTTTGATCGCTTGGGTACTGTAAGTGCTCGATTACGGAGACGCGGTGCGTTGCGCGGCGCGTCGGGCGGTCCGTCGTACATTGCCATATGTTTGTTTTGCACAAGCGATGACGCGGCCCGCTGTTGCAATGTACGACGAAACGCCCAACGCGCCGCGTCTCCGTAAACACGGCCTAAGGCGCTTTCAAATTAGCTGCAGTGACGCGCGACTGCTGCGCTACATCCGCGCTGCGGCCCGTGCTGCGCCCGCGCCTTTTTATTTATATGAAATAACAAATCAGCGCGGCAACAGCGCGCTTCGCGGAATTTTGCGGCTAATTGTAGGCGCCCTAAGTTGGTATGGATAGATAACCGTATAAGCCTTTTCATCCTATAAAATTCACACTGCTTCGACCCTGGCCACACTGTGAGAAGGAGTAGCCGTCATCTACCCCAAGAGTTTTTTACGAGGGAAATCATCCGATGACTCCTATCGCTCTGGGTGGATCGAGAGGGAAAGTAACACTTTTACTGACTAAACCCACTCCTGTTCCCTCAGTTGCCTTTTCGTTTCAGGGTACCGCATCCCTGGCAGGCATCAAAACCACGGGCCGTCAATGAATATTGGTGCGTTTCATATTTTAGTATTTTAACTCGGTTTTTTCAACACTGGACATCAAGCTACATAATAACAAAACCAAATACTTGTGATCGCTTAAAATAATACGTTATTCAGGAGTTTAAAAACCGGAAGACGCAGCGTTGGAAAGCCACTCACAGTGTACACATGACCTGGTGAGAGTCACGGGAATACAATGGATGCAAGACGCAAAGGACCGTTCATTGAGGCCTAAGGAAGGCCTATGTCCTTCGCCTGAAATGATGATGATGAAGGAGTCACCCATAGACTACTACAAATGTGAAGCAGTCACTTTCAAACTGGCATTACTGTTTAGGGCGCAAATTGGAAACACCTGTATTACAGTGACAATCAGCATCGCTATACTACAATGGATTAAATCTAATTGGCGTTGTTCACATAAACGCCATATTCAGGCTCAATAACATTTCCTTGCGAAGGTCAGAGCCTCTTTTCTTTCATTTTTTTTTTTTCATTCTTTTTTTTTCGTATTGGAGTCTATAACACAACATTACACATAAGCAGTTCCATTCCATTACTAAAATTAAAAAAAAAATAACAAATATTTTTATTTCATATAGATCTACATGAGCACTTATAAAACGTCAGAAGCTAGTGCACGGTTCCAAATTGGTCGTTTCCTATGGAGAAGAACCGGCAAGACACTATATGGTTACTCTTTTAAAAAATCGATTGATGTTACAATATTTCCATTACACCTGTTAAATTGTATGTATGAAATGTCTGTATATTAAGGAAATCACTTGAAGATTGTAAATTAATCTTGATAAGGTCAAAGGTCGATTTTCTTATACTTCCTACCTGTAGGTACCTACCTACTTAACTGGTTATACGATATTCATTGATATATTAAGTTAAAAGAATTTTATACCTATAATGTAAACAACAGAGACTCGTATTCCGTACCTCAATCTATATTCGGGAGCCTCAATCTATATACTTACCTACTTTTACTTTCATTCTCTGAATATTTGAATGATTGCCAATGGAATCAAAGTCGTTATAGAATAATTGGGCTATATACTTAAAGAGTTAATCTAGTCATATTTTTAAGTAAATATAATTAACTCATGCAAATTCTTCCTTTAAAATGAGCTAGATTTTTCACTCGGCAATAATTGAAAAACTAATTTATCAATACAGTCATTTGCAAAATCATACAAAACAAATATGTACTAGCAATTTTACCTTTTTTTACCGCGTTTATTACCTGGACAATAAGTTGGTAATTAGTTTATCGATTACCGACTTTTTGTCTGGGCAATAAAGGCGGTAATCGAAAAACTACTTTAAAAAAAGGTAAAATTGCTAGTACATATTTGTTTTGTATGATTTTGCAAATGACTGTATTGATAAATTAGTTTTTATAAAACGGAGGTGTCGATGGGTATACTTAGATGTCGGATCGGAACCCAGGCTTTTTTAAAGTAGGTACATGTATAATCAAACGATATTGCAGCTCTGAACACAAACAATGTGGTATTATCTTGTGTTTCTTTTTGTACAATGTTATACAATACATTCAACAAATAACACTGAAATAAAGTGTTTTTCTGAAAAAACAGTAATTAGGGTTTTAATATATTATTATCTATAGGTAATTTTAATATTAGAAGGATGAGAAACATTGGGGGCGTGGTGAGAACGTCTCGCTATCTTATTGTACGAATGTAACCTAGTGAACGTCATAATGTCAATTTTTACCCGACTACGGCAAAGCCAAAGGAGGGTTATGATTTGGACAGGCTATGTACATATGTATGTGAGTATGTTCATCTATTCCGGGTTTTAATTTTTTCTACTTTTTGTAAGTACATTATTTTTCTGTTACTTGACAGTTTCCCCTTTCAACAAATATGTAATTACTTACTTAATATTGAATGCTTTTTGAAAAATCCCTTTCGGATACAATAACTTCGTCTAGTAAAAACAATTAAAAAAAAAATGAGTTAATTACTTTTAGAGCCCCAGGTGTGAGAGTAGGGGTTCCGCGCAACGTAAACCGAATTACACAGAAATCATTAAGTTTGAACCGACTTTCACAAAGGCTTTTACTTTTCGCTAGCGCGCTCTGCAACATGAAACGTGAAACGTTTGCACCACGTGAGCGACCAGAAAGTTCTACTTTGTAAGGAAACCCGATCTATCAAAACTGTACTGTTTCCCTCAAGAAGTTACCCCTCGTTATGTTTACATCATCACGCCTCGATTGGCAAGACAATCCTAAACTGAACCAAGCCATTGAAGCCACAGTAATGTTAGCAAGTTTTTAAATGGATGCTCGTTTGCCTGCTTAATTACTAGGGCGGCAATTATATAAATTGCTGACATTTATTTGTTCGATAAGTACGAAGTGATAAATTCATAAAATGGGCAAGCAACTAGCCACACACATTATCTATTTTCCGATGGCTTATCTTATTATATTTTATACTAGCTTCAGCGGCTTCGCTCGCGTGAAAGTCGGTTTCTCCATACAACCTTCTAACCCCCATTTTACCCCCTCAGGAGTGGAATTTCGTGAAATCCGTTCTTAACAGATGTCTACACCCTATAAGGAACTTACATGCCAAATTTTAAATTTGTAGGTTTTATAGTTTTTAAGATTTCGTGATTAATCAGTGAATAGTATTTCGCTTTTATATATATGCCTAGAAAATAGATACATCATATTAGATAATTGACTGGCTTGTTAGTCTATTGGTTAGTGGCCCTGATTGCTAAGCGCAAGGTCGTAGATTAGATTTCTACTCAGGACAAACGTTTGTGTGATGAGCATGATCATTTGTTCTTTGTCTAGGTGTAGATATATGTTTACCTATTAGTTGTCTAGTACTCATAGCACAAGCTCTGCTTAATTTGGGACTAGATGGTGTTGTGTGAAAGTTGTGGAATATTATTTGTTATTATACTAGCGACCCGCCTCAGCTTCGCACGGGTAATGGTGATATTCAATATATTATGCATTTATTATACATATTATAAACCTTCCTCTTGAATAACTCTATTTGACAAAAAAACCGAATAAAAATCCGTTACGTAGTTTTAAAGATCTAAGCATATTACATAGGGACAGACAGCGGGAAGCGACTTTGTTTTATACTATGTAGTGAAGTATCATATTCAATTAGATAAAGGAAACCAAAAACAACAACTTTTTTTAATGTCTCATATTCCCAATAACAATGAAAAGACTATTTATTACATGTTTGATGTTAGTGTAGTTTTCTATGTACAAGTAAACAATAACAAAGTATCTTCTTACCCTGTACGCGGGAATAAGTTTATTGATTCCGTATAACTAGAAGGTTAATATGGCGCAGATAATAACTATGGATTGTTCTATCAATAGCAGTAGATAATGACGAGTAGACAGTTGTAAAACGATACATGAATAAATAAACTGTTCAAGCAAAACTTTTAGTAGGGCTGCCTCATGGCCACTTGGTACGAAGAAGGTAATAATGACAATAATTAATATAATAGGTAGCTAATGTTAACGATTGAACGATTGAATATTTAGTAAGTATATTTTTTTTCCTTTTTTAAATTATTTGTAAAAAAAATATGTTACAATGCCCTAACAGTCAACTAAATCCTAAGAACCTAGCACCTATTGTTAACATCGCCAAACCCTACAGGGGCCATTCAAGTATTACGTAAGCACTACACTACTAGGTGGGGGGGTCATTGCTTTGCTTATTTTTGATGACATGCAGGATGGGGGGAGGTCTGGATGGTGATTACGTCAGTATTTTTTTTTAAGAGAACAATCTCGATGTTCCATATCACACGAAAATGAGTAAACAGACACATATCACCGAGTAATGTTTACGTAAGCATGTGGGGGAAGGTTAGATCTTTGCTGACTTTTACTGATGAGGGTGAGTGGGGTGTTAAAATTTTCGAAAAATCGGCTTACGTAATACTTGAACGGCCCCACACTTAGTTCGCAATAAAAAAAAATTGAATTTCGTTTTGAAAAAAAATTGGTTTTCCTCCAGACGTTCTGATGTACCTACGTAACATTAAAACAATGAAATTCCAATTGTAAACCTAAATAAAAAAATAATTATTTTATTAACCTCAGAATCCTTTATAAAAAGATCTACCGTTAGACCTACCGTAGATCCATTCTGTAGCCTTTAGGGTTTCTGACCACGGACATGTAGCTTCATAGACGCGTATACGTCATTATAATACGCTTTGTGTACGCCTGTTCACAGCATCCTGCCGTCATTTCGTTGCCGCTTTGTCGACAGATTTTAATAGTTTTGTATGTAAGCTAAGCTGTGAGCAGATCAAGTGAATAATGACGAATATGCGTCTATGAAGCTACGCGACCGTGGACCGTGAGCCTTAGTGAGACTTTTTTAACGTACTCGTACGCATTAAAGTAGGTAAACATCAATTTCTTATATGCGATTTGACATAACGCATACGTTCACATCAATGCGATTAGACGAGAAAAAATCTACCTGGGTAAAACTTATCCACACTCACATCATTACACCCACAAATAAATCTTTAAGAAACTCCTACCAGTGCCGTCACTAACAAGAACAGCACCATTCCTTTATTCATGAACTCGTCTTCTAACAGGGTAGGTGACACTACTGACATCTCCACGAATGTCCATTTAACTGCCTCATTCCATAAACATCTCACCGTGAACACAGTGAAGTGAGTTTGAAGCAGCGTTGCCAGATTTTTTCTAAACCAAGTCGGGATTTTGAAACTTTTTAGTAAAAAAAAAGCGTGATTCTTTCGTCGAAAGCGGGACATAGTAAAAAAACTTGTAAAGAAGATAGAAGTTTTTTTTTTTTTTTTGTTTGAATTTTAAATTACGTGTAAGTGATAATAGATAGCAAAAATAGCCATAGAAAATGTATTTTAACAAAAATATGATAAGTATTTAAAATCAGATTTACCCTATCGGCGGGGAGCCAGTTCACTTTGTCTGTGCCACCCGACCGAGCTTCCTCAGCACGCTGCACACACGGTCGAGTTATCCCCGAAAAGCGGGACAGAGGCTGTCCCGCGCGGGGCATTTAATTTTGATTTAAAATTCGGGACGTCCCGCCAAAATCGGGACGTCTGGCAACGCTGGTTTGAAGTGAACTATCATAATCTACCTATATTAAAAGTTTTTATTTACTAAATAGTTCTGGTAAACAAGTATGAAAAAAAAATATCCTCATCAACAACGAAGTTATGAAGTTTCAAAGCTGTTATCATGAAAAAGAAGTCCGACATGAACTTTGACGTCAAAACCATGACACCCGTACGGCCGCCATAGAAAACAGCGCCATGACGATATAAAATGATACGATATATCTATTTGTTTACAATTGTTATATCTTGTTTGCTTTCCTACTAATTTTGATATTGTTTTCACAATTAGATAGATAAGTGCTCATAGATAGTATACCTACTCATAATGGTACACCATAAATAAAATTATAGTAACTTAAACTTGGGGGAACTTAAAATTAATAGGTAGTCACAATAGGCGGCCTTATCGCTAAAAGTGATATACAGACAAATTAGTATTTTATTTTTGTATACCGTCAAATTTTGATCGTTTTAATCCCGTGGAGGATCGATTCGGCACATGAAACACTATCGATTTGTAAAGATAAATTAAAATACTTTTTTTAAACTCAAATAAATTTACACATGTACGAAATTAATTTCTTTAAGTAAACGACAGCTGGGCGAGTTCAATGACCTGTAGGTAATTAGTACGGAACGACCGACAACTACCTACAAGGTCATTGACTCGTTTACTCAATAGTATTGCATGTACCGGATCGACCCTCTACAGGAATAAAACGAGCAAAATTTAACGGTGTATATTTATTGCTAGTCGGTTAGCCAACAAATATTTGTTTCATATACCTACCCATTGTATATTCCCTATGGAATGGATTGCCATCTCACTTGATGTTTACTTTACCTTAGTTTTCAAGGCAGAATATTTTTACTTTCCACCGGTTGGATTGACAGTTTACTTCGCCGCAATGTTACTATAATTCTACGTTAGAACAGTCATGTCACACTGAATAAGGCTTCCTCAAATTACAACATGGTGACCCTACACCTATCAACGGTTTGTTGCCAAGAGTTAATTGATTGCTTCCTTTGTCTACACGAGAAGACAGCCGATGCTCTCTGGGTCATAGAGATAACAGATCGTCATTATCACTGGAATACCTTATCACCAAAACATTGATAACGTGCATTTGTCAGAAGAAGCATTGAAGTTCAGACAATGAGCTGTGTAACAATTTCCTTTGCAACGGATGATATGGCATCGTTATCGGAGAAAATACGTGTTAACGTCTTACTTGTGTACAATAAAAAAAATTGTGTTAAAGAATTCTTTATTCTGTAGGTACCTCTACCATGAGTTTTAAGCAATAGTATTCGTCGCTACTCGATATCGACGCCGTAAATATTTTGTATGGCAAATTTTGCAGCGCCTCTAGCGGTCACTTGCAGAACCAAAATTTGCCATACAAAATATTTACGGCGTCGATATCGAGTAGCGACGAATACTATTGCTTAAAACTCATGGTAGAGGTACAGGTGTCAAAAGAGGTAATGTTCTATGCCAGTTCATTGGACCAGCGCTCTACTGCTAAACGGAGCAAAGACGTTAGATACTTAAATTTAAAAAAAATAGAAAAGATTTAGCAGCAAATTAAAGCGTGTAGAGTTGCCAGTGACCTTGACCATATAGACGGAGCTAAGCACATCATACGTCTATGAAGCTCGCACATCTATTTTCATACCGTACCGCATGCTCTACCTCAAAACGACTATCAAAGATTATAGGAGTGGGACGCAGAACTGCTCAGATGCTTCTAGAAGGGCGTCATTATTACCTACGCCTCCAGAAGAGCATGGCGTACCTAATTACCTATGTACTTAAGCAAGCTGATTAATATTAAAATTTTGTTTATTTACTTACTCTTGACATAACGTGGTTGTGTACCTACTTAGATAATTTATGTATCTACGTATATTTATAATAAAGAACTCAAACTTGAATGGTATCATTACTTACTCGTTTTGCATTCGAACTATTTTACTACAATTATTAAATAAAAATAGTCTACAAAGCAACAATATTGCGTACACTCGCACGATACTCGTAATTAGGCGATTTACGGCACTAAACTAGAATAAGAGCCTTAAGTAGTTGTTAACTGTTTAACAAAATTCAAAAGAACGCATGGAAAGAAAGCTAGATCGTTAAACATCATCTCGAATCGTTATCAGTGAGTTTAATGATATTTATATTGTGCCAAACTATTTGTTTACTTAACATATTAATTAAGACAAATAAATAATTAAGGACTCCTTGTCAACATGCAGTAAACACGTTCATTTCTGGACTTAGTTAAGCACGAGTAGGTCTCTTTACCTACGTCATAACACCAGTCAATATACATCTATCTACTAATAAGAATCAATGAGAGCATATCGCCCCTTTCCCCTAAACCTTGATCAACTCGCGACTGTAACAAACTGTAAATAATAATTTAAGGTTTATAAGTTTATTCCATATTCCTTCTGCAATAGTATTAAGGAACTAGTTATTTAGTAGCTGTGTAGTAAGTAACCAGCGTGTAGGATAAGTGACGCAAGTTGAGTAACAAAATTTTCAGGAAAAAAAACGGATGAACTTTTCATCAGAACGTCTATGACGTCACCATGTAACAAAGCCCAGTTGTTCGATAACGCCGTAGTAATACTGGGTAATGCTATAGTGACATAACGTTGTTGTACAATTGTCACTTTCATTCATTAACTCAATCGACCCGCCATTTATCCGTAACGGGCTTCGATCTTTTGAAATTAACTATGTGTAAAGTATGTATTAAATACATGCATTATGTATCTGTATCACTGAAGAACGAATATTCGTATTTTATTTACAAGGCCTTTTTAATTGCCTTAAGAGCGGCCAACCCAAGGTACATTTCCATACAACCGCTCTGTGATTATGATGTTATTACACATCTTTCTCAAGAACTTTTCCCGTCCGATTATAATTTAGGTGTCTTCAAGGCTAGAGTGAGCAGGCTCTTAATAAACTAGTGCGCCTCATCATCAACGACTGCATCACTGCTTACCATCAGGTGGGATTGCAGTCAAGCACTGGTTTATAAAAAAAAAAACAAATTTGTGTGAAACTAATCCAGTAAATGACCTCTGAAAATCTGCTATTTTACGTGGACTTTGACCCTTCTTATTGTAGGTATTCATATAGTGAAAATATATCTTTAGAAGCCTTGCATTTTTAATCGAGATTCTGAATGACGAGCATTTTTCTCTAAAACTTTTAAGGGTTTGAAAAGAAAATGAACGTATTTCCTAGAACAAATTTTGTGAAATATTCGACTAAATCACGGAATTACGGAATGCCAATACAGTTTTCAGGCATTATCACTATTTTTTCGCGTTGGCTCTTCATTAAAAATGCTCGACTTTGACGATAGTCGAGTACGGAAGGCCCCTCTTAAATAGGAGAGTTATATCAATTGTACCCTAATGTATATAATCGACTGGCCTGTTGGTCTAGTGGTTAGTGGCCCTGACTGCTATGCCAGAGGTCGTGGGTTCGATTCCCACCCAGGACAAATGTTTGTGTGATGAACACGATCATTTGTTCTGTGTCTGGGTGTTATTTATCTATAATATGTATGTATTTAGAAATATATAAGTATGTTTATCAGCTGTCTGGTACCCATAACACAAGCTCTGCTTAGCTTGGGACTAGACGGTGTTGTGTGATAGTTGTGGAATATATTATATATTATATTATTATTATACCTACTAGCTTTTGTCAGCGGTTACGACCGAGTTAAAGCTGAAAATTATTCCCAGGGCAAAAATCCTCTCCCGAGGGAATAATCCTAATTCAAGACAAGGTGTACCCATGTCCCGAGTTACATCCAATTCCATTAAAACGTGAAGAAGTAACAGACAGACAGGTTTACTTTCATATTTATAATTATGAATTTTCGTCTCCGTATGATTTTTATACACGTGCGAAATACAGAGAGGCTCTTTGACCTTTTTGTATTTCGCATGTGTTAAAAATACTCTCGAGTCATTGTTATTTTTTTTTAATCGCTATCATTTGCCCAGATCAAAAACCAGGCTGTGTAACGCGGGCTAATAGATTCCATTTTATAAAGCTCTTGAAGATTACAAACACCCAATAAACTATTTAGAAATTTGGCAATCTGCATGGTCCATTGTGTGAAAATTATGACAGTAACGAGATTGCTATATAAACGTGAGTTCGTTCCGTCACGACTCCATGGCCTATAAGTACCTATACTATAATAGGCCAGTTTTCACATCAAGAAGCCAAAGCGTCCGAAATCAAGTATCAGAGCGTAAAACTTTTGTGAAAAAAAATGTCTAAACTTCGTGTAACATCATAAAAACTGACCACTATTTCGGAATGACGGTCTCGCAAATGATTTTTTTTTTTATTCAACTTCAATTGTCAACATCTGTTTGAATTTCAGTCTTATAGCATTTCAAATCAATACCTAGATTATCATAGAAATAATGAATTCCTACTTAATTGAATTTTTACAAATTACTTTAACTGCGTACGATTCTTGTGTCTTATAATATAGGCACATAGAAGCAATTCCTCATCAGTAGATTAGTCAGACAGTTTTTTCAATCTACTGAAGAATGCCAAGAACATAATCTGATATAAAAACTGACAAAAGGGTTTCGATCCTGAAAACAAATTACAAGATACTAAAGTAAGTGGTGATCAAAAAAAGTAGACCCTCCTTCTTTCCTGTTGTACTGGAATCGGTCTATCATCACTGACAGGACTCTTGTAGCCAACAAGCCAGATATAATGGTGATAGACCTATTAGCACTCCCCGCAATTATAGTCGATGTCACCATTCTATATGACGAGAATCTCGTAGAAGCTGAGAAAAAGAAACAAATTAAATATCACTTAAATATCACGTATATACTACTCAGCATACGAGGTTGTTGAAATGTCGAATGTGGAGCTGTCTTTTGCCCGACTGTCTTGTCCGCCCTCAACGACTCAAAAGCCTCGACGACTATGTGTCGAAGCTGTCGTTGCACGATTGAATCAAGGGCCTGATAAGCTGACTGATACGCACTACTCCTCGATACGGCTTGCATTGTGAGGAGGTCCCTGTCTCTGGAGCCCTTCCGACACGACTACAATACATTTTTTAATTTGTGTTAAAGAAATATTTCTACTTTCATATAAAATATATTTGGTTAATGACTCAGTGGATAATAATAAATGTAATTTGCAGTGAGTCACACAAGTGTAAAGGTGACACGAGCGAAGAGTCCTTGCACCAAATACTGACCTGAGACGAAAATAAGTCCATGAAAATTTCAGGCAAAGGAGTCAGTCTCACTCAGCTCATTAAACATTTATCCATATTCCAAAGAGACAATATTGCATGTGTATCGATTGAATGGACTAATAACGTGGCAGACGATCGCGAGTGTGTTTTGAATGGCAAAACAGCAGTTCAATCGAGGTGAAAATTTATTTCGCGTTTATCGATCAACTTCACTTAACCAAAGGTTTTTGCTATGACGCTGTTGCTTTTTTGGTTGAATTAGATTTATGATAATGTCACCTTTAGTGTCGAGATTTGGTTTTTATTTTTTCAAAGAAAACTCAGTACCTAAATATAAAAGTTTCATCTGGCAGCAAACATTGCCAATCAGTAGGTAGGTATTACCTACCCAATTACTATATATAATTACTATATAGCTAACAAATAGATATAATTTATGGTATCCAGTCCACATACGAAAAAACAACCATAAAGTATAATCCTTTCTCATAAAATTTCATAAGTCCGACTAAAATATCATTTTTATCGGACGAAATCTTAGCAATGTCGACCACCAAGGCCTAATCATGCCGAATTTTAACTAAGGCAATGTACCTTAGCGCGGTTACTCGATTTAAATTGAAAAACTAAACATCTGTGTGACTTTGACAGTTAATATATTCGTCTGAGTGCCGATAAACATTCAGTCCGTCTCAAGAATTACTTGCCTATTTTTATCAAATTCAAAAAACCAACAAATGTTTTACAACGAAATAGGTAACTAGTATATTTTTACGAGCAAAATGCAATGCCTTCCGTCTAATGCCAATGACCGGCCCGTAACACATTCTTTATGCAGCAATTATTAACATAATAACACGTTATTATTCATTTTTTACTTTACCTACCATTGAAATAGTAAAAAATTTCATAACATTATTGATAGTATGTTTGAATTTTTTGCAATGTAGTCTTATTCATTGCTCGTGCACTTATGCTGACAATAAACAGCTTTTTCAATACACTTACTCGAAAACTGCCTCTTATCGCACTACGATTAGGTTCGACATGGCATGTATTTCGCCCGTGCGCTTTTTTTAAATTTTTGGACACCAAGGGCTTTTTTCATTCCTGTTTCGTCATGGTCAAGGGTCATTTTTTTTAAAGCAAAGAGGCGGATATTTTTTTTTACTTACACAATAATTAGTTATTACCAACAAATTAACATTTATCGGGGTTATAAATTCAAAAATATTTTTATTTTTATTAATATTAGGATGTATAACGGTTTGATACCTTTGCTTCATCTTCAACCTGCAAAGGTTACGCGGGAAAAGTTTATATAACTAACCTATATTTTACTTGTGTTATTTATGAAAAAAACATTTGAAGAGAATTCTTTAGATGCTACGCCGCCGCCGCCAGATATTGTGATTAAGGTAAAAAAACACTTATGATAGCCTGCTGCCATCTAAATCAAAACTAAAATGTATGACACCTTTGAAAATTTTTCTTCAGTACCTACAAAATGAACAAAAATGCGTTGTAATTTTCAGAGAAAGAATTTCTTCGTAAGTATATTGAAAAACGTAGTTTGATACACATGCAAATTTGTCACTGCAGCCCTCAGCACCATAACACATTTCGATAACGAATTCCGCCTTGGTCGCAATGATTTCAGGTCTTTGTAATTAATATAATACCTATACCTAAAAAGTATTTATTTATTATTTAATACCTACCTATAATATTAAAAAGTAAGTAAGTAGTAGGATTCCTAATGGCCAATAAATCTGTCTTTAACGACTTTTGATATTTGGTAAGTAGAATTGAAGATTAGTAGAAAATTATTACATACAGTCAAATGGACAGATTAAGAACGCAAAGGTAAAAGCAACAACAAACATAGGGGGATTTTCACGATATTTAACCATTTTTCAGGGAAGTTTAAAACGTTATCGCAATATTCATAGACATTGTATTATTTCATTGCAAAAAAAAAAGAAAAGTTAACAGAAATCATTCATATAAATGTTTACTTATCTAAGAGAAAATCCTAATCAGAGTTCTGTTTCTATTTACCCTTGCGTTCCTATTCACCCAATTTGCCGGTACCTATTGAAAACAAAAGCGAAAAAAAAAATCTTAAGGTTATAAAAACCATCACCTACAAAAAAATATTTTGGTACTATTTTTCTAACGAAGTATATTAGACAAAACTGGTCTGGAATTATGGTGATGTGATGGATGAGAATTTTAAAATAGTGTCCCTGAATTGACATTGGCAAATATATGTAGATTATGCTCACTGTATGAAATCTACCTACAGCTTTTTTGTTACCAGTTTTCCTCATCTAAAAATTTTCCTCGTCACCCAGATGAGGAAAATAATTTCTAAACCATTCCTGACCCATAAAAATTCGTATCGAACGACGCTAAATGAAGAAAAAGAAGACGATATAATCAAATAAGCTTTAACCAACAGTTTAATAAGTTATAATAATAATATTTTTATTAACTATTATTATAGTCATGAGAACAAAAATTTCAGATACCATCAGAAAAATAAATCAAAGCTAACGGTTAAGCAATTATCATTTATCTTGTTCGCATTAGGTCTATGCATGAGCAAATCTTTTTTCTGTCGACTTACCATCATTATACAGCAGTTTTTGTTCGGTGAATCAGATAAACAAAGAAAGAAGCACGTCTGTACCTCGTTAATTCTTTTCTTGCACACGAAAATAGCACTGCATTAAACAGTCACTGAATAGTGCCGAATTGAAACATTGTGTAGAAGGGGAAAAAACAAAAGTTTAGTACCGTGCCAGCTTTGTGTATTGTATGTACTTAACTTAAACTTGATTGTCGGCACCAAAGTGCACACGATGTACCGCTATTATCACGAGGTCCCTGATGGCCGATTGACTTGCTGATATATCTATCAATTGATATTGGAGGCAACACAGAGCGTGTTATCAGTCGAGACCAAACTATCGTCAACGCAACACGTAGGAACGTTAAACAGCTATCCTAAAACTTGAGCTCAAGTAAGTGATACAATCTAGAAATTTATCTCATTTAATTTTATTACATTTATCTCAATATTTTGTGTTTGCTTTAACGCTTGTTAACACCCAGGCAAATAGAGTGATTAGATCATACTTATTAGCAGATTTTTTAATGCTCACGTTCCAAATAATTTGCATAGTCATCTTTTAGCAATTTATTTTTCTATCTACAATTTTTAGTAATCGTTTACGGATTACTTAACATGGTGTAACACTAGAATATAGAAAACATTAAAAAATAATTTAAAAAAAGATATTTTAAATTGTTAATGCTTAAATTAAATAGATACCTTTTATTCGTAGAACAGACCTCACCGATCGCGAAATAAATTAATAGGAAATGAAGATAAAATTATAATTATGTTACTTTGTAGCTCGTGGGTGATAACAGAGCCATCAATAACATTATTTAAATTTATAAATATTAATAAGTTTTAAAAGATTGAAGCTTCATTTTTAAATGTTACAAAAATGTTAGCTCTAATAATAGAGACCTACCTATGTTTAAAGTATTCTAAAACAAAGTAAAGTCGCTGAAATTAAAAGCAGAGTCTAAACCTATCTGTCAAAATTAAACATAATAGACTAGGCAGATATTCTAAATTAACACAATGCCAGTTTATTTATGAGCCCGTCTGACTAATTCCTTACTATTCATAAAGTACAGATTTACCCACGCGCTCGTAGACAACCTTGATCTTCGTAAACTCGAACAGTATTTGTGTTTTAAGCATGACTCGAGATATATTCTCGCACGTTTATCCGCTTCTGAACTAACTTACGCAATATATCGACAAAAATAAATGGGTAAGCTTACTAGGAAAATCTTGTCACGCTTATTTTTATTTTTTAATAAACTAGCGACCCACCCCAGCTTCGCACGGGTGCAATGGTGATATTAAATAATTATATTATGCATGTATTATTCATATAAACCTTTCTCTTGAGTCAATCTATCTATTAAAAAAAAAGCGCATCAAAATCCGTTGTGCAGTTTTAAAGATCTAAGCATACATAGGGACAGACAGCGGGAAGCGACTTTCCTTTATTTATACTATGTAGTGACTATACATTAGGGAATAAAAAATATTAAAAATTAGGTATAGTCTGCGGCAAATATGTTGAACCCATTGCTATGGTTACGCGCAACCCTCCGCCTCGATTGAGACCCGAAAATCTGCTACTGCGCATTCTTTATATATTCGCAAGGTCGATCGCCATTTTAGTTTAACTTATATTTCGCAAATTATACGCAAACGTGCGCGTACGTATGAGAAAAAAAATATTTTATCGGTGCACATCATAACTTTAATGCATGAAGACCGTCTATTGTTTTTCCCATTTGATAAATGTCCCTGACATGATTAAATTATTTTATAATGGTAAAATGTAAATCTTAATCGTTTGTAGATAAAGTAGTCGAAAAGGAAGAATCGAACAAAGTTTTTCTACTCGTAGATAATTACTTAAACTTAGCTCTCGGTTTTGTATTGAGTAGATATTCCTCAAACGTTCCTTAAATCTAAAAACCTTTAATAATTTGGCATTGACAAATGCTTCAATCAAAATACTCAATTCAGAAACCCGCCCAAAGTCTTAGGAAAAATCATAAGTACCTAATTGCTTAGGTTAAGCTATTGGTCATCCAATCCTACATAATAAATATAACTCGAAGTACCTGACTATTGATTAGGTACTAGATAAACTAGTTTATTAACCAGTCACAAATCGTAAACCCATTACATTACGATATTATGACGTTTTTCGTTTCAAATAACATTAAGTACGATAAATAATTTATTCCTACGACTCAACAACACGACTGATTCTATAGTCAATGCCATTAATTTAATTATGACAAGAGCAAATGAATTATATTGTTTTTAATTTCTGAAAACTCCAACGTTCAGCCTACTATAAATATATTACCTATATTATTACTTTTTTCTGCTATATGATAATAATGTAGGTAAGTACCTACCTATAAATATAATCTACGACAAAATTATCTAATCAAAAATGCACTAGCAAGTATAAAAAAAGTATTTTTATCACTTTTCCTACGACGATGTTTTTATGTTCCTGCTCCAGCTTGTAAATAGCGGATAATGTTTATCTTCCAGATGTGGACACCGACTTTTGTTTTGCACTATGTAGAGTTTTTACAATATAATCCTACCGAATGCATTAGTAAAAATAATTGTACAAGTACTGTTATCGAATGATAAGTAAATAAATATGTACTTAAGAGTAAATTAGCCAAGCAGCGTGTGCACAATGTGATAAGTAATGTTGTTTGTTTTGTTGACAGGCACCGACGAAGAAATCTTTATCAACGCACGGCTAACAACACATCAAGATGGTGAATGTGAGTATAATCTTTAATACATTATATAGATACCCACTTTATTATCTTTTACAAGAAGGGATACGCTTTTTAAACGTAACGTTCAATATGTCATTAAATACACAATCCTCGAGCTTTCACATTACATTCACATCACATTAGATTTAAAAAACCATTGATTTCCATGAAAAAACTTAGCCCTCTTCCTCTCTCCTAATTTTTGCTGTGCCCGGCAGGGTCCATATTGTTCTGTGGCAATTTTTAACACCATCTATGTACACATATGGAATTACAATAAAATATTGAGTGCCTATTGAGATTTATAACTTAAATTTTCTCAGTTTTCTCATCATTCTGACCATTTAAATTTAATTAGGTACTTTAAATCCATAAAATACGCCATTTTGAAAAAGGAGTTGTCAGAGCTACCTATACGTTGATTTTGACTGACCAGGCAACTTGCTATATACTCGTATTAACCAAATCTACATACATACTAATGTCAAAAACTAACCTAGTGAATTGGTGCTGACTAAACATCTACTTAACTAATATGCTAGTAACACATTGAATCGTCAAGCGAGCAACCAACCCATATGTCACATAAGTCACAATGTTAACTGCCCTAATTAGGGAATGGTGTCCATGGATAGGTTACTTAAGGTTTTTGACATCAATATTTGACTCAAAGAGAATACAAATTGATAAAGATGAACTACACAGAATTCTTCGGAAATTGTGGTAGTTTTGCTATTCATAATTATAAGAATAATTAGTATCTTTAGTTCGCTATTTGTACCCCCCAAATAAGATAAACGGCCTAACTTTGGCTCGACCGAATATTTTTTACTCTACAAGTAGATACGTCCATTTTACGCACTTGAAAAATACATTATCGTTTTCCACACGACTCGGCACTCAATACGCTATAGTTAATCAAATAAGTAACTAAACAAATAATTATCTTTTTCAAGGTTCACTTAGAGCTCTATTCAAAACAAACTTGAAAAGGTTAAGATGAAGAGTTATCGAAAGGATTTTCCTTATTATTAGATACTATAATGCAGTTAGGAGTTGTATTAAGATATATACCTATCTCCTATCTCCTTTCGTATTTATTATACACTATCAAGAATGGCTTTACTTTTATAAAAATAAAGTCTATAATTACCTAGTGACTTCACTGGGTAAGTATAGACTTTATTTTTATAAAAGTAGTACACTTGTATGTATAGATCCTTTTTATCTTATTTGTTAGATCATTTATAACCAGAGGTCGGAGTAGGTAGATTGATTTTATATACTTGCGTCAAGATATTATAATATGGACATGCCATTTTATCCATAATGTGCGGGAAGTACCGGAAAAAGTTCCGGGATTGGAATTATGGACTAAAATAAAATAGCGTCATACTGTCAAGCGTCATTTCTAATTAAACAGTAAGGGACAAAATACGGTGTAACTATTCCAAGGTATTTTTGTTTAAAATAAAATACTGATTTCTTTCACCATTAGCTAACACTGGCAGCGTAGATTGATATTATTAATACGTTTTTCACCTTAAATACAAATTCGTGCTAATTTTAAAATTCCAGAACAAACATCACAATTAATGTGAAGTTTCGGTATTTTGGAGGCATATCCATATTATCCTCTACGTTTGACGTCAACGACCTTAAATCAATCTACTTACTCCGACCTCTGTTTATAACTTTACCTCCGCGGTTTGGTGACTAAGGAAATTGATCCAAATTAGTACCTACCTATTTTATACTTTTTTTTTCGTTGTTATACTTTACCTATTCTTCTAACATTCGTAGTTGATATGTAGTTAAATGTCGATTAATAATAATTAATTATAGAAAAAACAATGAAACTGAGTATCAAAAGTAACAGCTTAATATTTATTTGACTTTCATTTTGTTTATGCGATCAGTAGCCTGTTTGCACGATCGCTGGACTGGAACAACTTGCCTGCTGTGGTCTTCCCATCCGAATAAGTGAGGTTTCTCCAAAACTAGATTGAATAGACTCTTAATAAACTAGTGCGCCTCACCATCAACGATTGCATCACTACTTACCATCAGGTGGGATCGCAGTCAAGCACTTACAGTTCATATCAATAAAAAAAAAGCAAGATGTGAGTGTGTTTAGGATTGCTAATTTTTATTAGAAGAAATATATCTGATCTCAAATGAGGTAAATAAAGAGTAAAACGTATTTAAGAGTAAAAAAAAGTAGGTATAATTTATTTAAAAAAAATTCAAATTATTTTTTGATACTTTTTACAGCACATAATAATTTTTCATTGTTTTTAATAGTAGATTATGTGACTAGGGGATAAAGCAGCGTCTTTATGTCGAGGACGGCATGTTTAATTTCGAAGGAAACGAAGGTTGCGAAGATTTATATAATTAACTCCCGAGCAATACGAGGGAGTTAAAGTAGAAACCTAAGCGAAGTGAGGAGTTCAAGCCGCCCAAGACAAAGACGGCTTTATCCCCGTGTCGGATACTCTACTTTTTAATTTTACACCATCTGAGACACAGTGAAAAGTCAATTTACGAAAACAAACTATATTTCAGAGAAATAAAAGTAATATTTACAAACCAATCTTCTAAAACTCTATATTCAATAAATTTAGTACTCTAAGATTCTATAGTTTTAATTTTCTCTAACACCGGGAGTGTTATAGAAATTCGAATATTAAAAACATTCATTACTTTTCTAGAGACTAACATTGTAACATTTTCTTTTTTTTTTGTTAATGGCCAGTTCGATTTTTGAATAAACTTATTTGATCAATGTCTGGTTTTTGACGTTCCAAATTTAAATATCATTATTCCCTAGGGAGATAGTGTAGTATTATCTCCCTTGGGATATAATGACTTGCTTTAAGTGAAGGTTGTATAACATATAATAGGGTATTAACGAGCAAGTCGTGTGAAATAGTACATTGTTACCATAGGGGTGAAAGTAACTTATTTAGTCCCGAGAAGAAGTTTAGAATATTCGAGGGACTAAATAAGTCTTTAACCCGAGGTAAACACTGTGCTTTTCATTACGAATAAAAGGAAAATAATGATAAAAACCTGAGTCGTCGTCAAAGGTTTTCGTATGATTTTAGGTAGGTTTCTTTTGATTTAGGCCGTAAAAGGTTTCAGACTACTGCTTAACCTCTTCTCTTAAGAATCAGGCGTTGAATCCTTAACTGAATCTGATTATTGTGTAATTACAAAATGTCTTACAGCAGAGATTTAGTAAAGTATAAACAAAATTCTAATTCTTCTTTTGGCTGATATGGTGATGATGATGATGAAATTATAATAAAGTTAATATAGTAATACATTGCACTGTACAATAAGTAATACATTGCACTGTACATAATTGAGTGGCTGTATAAAAAGTTAGGACATAGTTCAATAGAAATGTGGAAATAGAACTAGTTCTTTTTTTAAACAATTTGACAGCTGTCAGTTGAAAGTTAAAATTCACTCTAAGGATGAAAGTATTACTTTCAACCCACTCCTCAGGCAACTTCAGACCTACTTTCTGAGCATGAGTAATGAAAATGAGTATTTTAGCGTAGGTACTCTATTAGTGTTATAGATTACAGAGTACGCCTTTATATGATATAGAGTACAATAATCTATTTTAAAGTACAGTTGGTAACCCTATTTGTGTGTGACGTGAAAACGCAACATCAGAAAATCCATGGGAAATTAAATGGCATCCATGCGTTACGTTACGAGGAAATAAGTAGGTAGGACCAATTTTGAAAAGGGAGTTTTACTAACTAGCTTTTTCGAGTATGTATTTCCTTCTCCTGCGAATCAAATCACACGCAAGTATTAGTCATGTGTGTCATGTTTTATTTTCTTTTCTAGGAACTAAATGGTAATGCGCCGGCGCCGCAGGAGCTGGAGACGTTCCTGTCTCACGATGACAAGAAAACGGAAAAAGTCGTCCAAAAGTTAGTATTATAATGTCCCAAATTGCCATTTCTTGCATAGGCAAGAAGCCCCCCCGAGGCTCAGTTGAATAGTCAACTGAAGAAGACCCCCGAGGCTCAGTTGAATAGTCAACTGAAGAAGACCCCCGAGGCTCAGTTGAATAGTCAACTGAAGAAGACCCCCGAGGCTCAGTTGAATAGTCAACTGAGCCTCGGGGGTCCAAATAATAATTTTCTGCCTAACGCTTTGCAGTTATTGTTTTCAGCCAGTACATATTTAGATTTATTTATTTTGGATGTCCGACACAATTATTTCGAGAGTGCTGCTATAGTTATAGGAGACCACACCTTTTATGTATTATCTACTTGGTAAAGTAGGTATATACGAAAAAGAATTGCAGATATACCTAGAGATACAATATATGCAACGTCATCCACCCACTGTCAAGCTCCAAGAGGACACCTGTGTCCGCACACCTATTGTCTTTCTATTGTGTCTCTAATTACGGTATTCAAACGGTTAAATAAATAATATCTATTAATGAAATAATAATTTAAAAATTCTGCTCAGATACAACATGGCGAAAGACCCAGAGGCGGCCGAATTCGACCCGTTTACCGAACGCAAGTTGGAAAATCCCACTTCGTAAGTATTTGTTTGCATTTTACACGCCTTAGCAACTCTTTGGCTAATACCTTTTTGACAGAGCAGAAAGTGGAGCAAGTTCCATTTAATTTGTGCCCATGTTCTGCCTTTTTTTTATAAAGTTGACTTCCAAACCCATAATTGGAACCGTAGATTAAGTGACGTATACTATGATTTTTAATTAGACGAACCAAAGTAACAGCAGTGGGCAATGCCCAACTGTCAAATAACAATGCTCAAGCTGTCACTTTAGTCCATTTAATAAAAAATCACAGTATAGATTAGTTTTTAAGCTCTTTTCGTCATTTATAACTCTCTTCGACGTATTTCTATTTTGATCCTCATTCTCCAGAACTTGTACTGTAGCTATTTTTCTGAAAAAAAATATTACTAAATCCGAACAACTGACAAAGGTTTCTATTGTAATCTAAAAAAAAACCTATTTCACTAGGCCAGTACGTTTACTTGTTATATGTAGTGACCTAGAAACCCATAAATTGTAGGGGCCACTATCTATTACCGTAAATGCTCAAAGAATAGTTTTATTTCTGCCCCGCGAAATATTTAGGTACGTTTTTCTGCTAATGCGAATTACTAATGAGCTTAGTTTAGACCCCATTCTTATAAGAAAATACCCTCAAGGGTCTGTGATAGTTAACACTTCGATCCACAACTACCCAACTTGTTCATACAAAAGTAGACTCTAAACATCGGAATTAAGGCCTATAGTGGCGTGGATGTGAGAGGACACCGGTGTCCTCTGAGCTAGGACAGATTAAGGGTGTTTTTTTTTAAATAACTCTGCCTTCTATACTGGGCACCAAGATGCTTCTTCATATCTTTCAGCTGAAAATACATAGTTGGTGACTACACTTTTCCAGCTATTTTCCGCCTCGGTATTCTTCAATAGGTTTATTTTAAAGAAAAAAAAACCCTTTAAAATTTAACTTTGTAATAAGAACTTTGAAAACCTTTCCATAACAATATGAAATCTAGACAGCACAATGGAATTTTTGTTGTGTCTATGGTTGTGGCTTGCGAAAGGATAGCCTGCAGTAAAACAGTTATTAAATATAATGTAGGTACTTGCTTAGGTTTATGATCCCTGTGTAGGTTCACATATGACTACTTTCCAATATCTTTTTACATCAATTAGTACCTAGATATTTATTTAAGAAGTTAGTAAGTGATTGACCAATTTTCAGCCCACCTTACTCAGTTGATTCATTGCTAAGCGTAACTCTCGCGAGCGTCAATAATACAAAATCAAAGGTATATTTATTGCAAAAAAATTGTATCTACTTACGTAAGTTTTTTGGGTTATGGTAATAATAGTTACCATAAACCAAAAAACTTACTTTTTTTAGCAGTTTATAAAAAAGAAAGTTTACCGACATCTGCCAGTAACTTAAGCGACTGACCCACAAAAATATTGTTCTCGTGTTAGAAAAAACATTATTATACGAAATAAGTAGATACTATAAGCTATTTACCTCTAGGTTTTAACTTGTCAGAAATGTATAAATAAGAAAAAAAGCGCTTTTCAAGTAGGTACCTATCGAGACACAAAAACCTTGACACTCAGAAATCAACAATTCCAATGGTAGAATTGAGTTACGATGAAAAGGGGGGACTTATAAAATTTTGCCTCTTCCATAATGTAACATGAATAAAATGAATAATAATAGCATGTTTTCTTGAATTCTATTAACCTGGAGATAATCTTACTAAAGGTATTTCAAGGCTAACACTGAAAATTTTAGGGAGGTGCTGTTTTAAAACCGCATTCCTCATCTCCTTTAATTGAAATCTTAACGACGTTCAGCTGTAACCTATAGAATTGATCGCATACCTACATTTTTCCTATTAATAGAAATATACTAAGGGTGATCTTAATCAAAGTTCGTATGTCTGGACTGTAATTCAGCCAACTTTCAAAAATATCTTTCTGCCAATATGCTCTTTAACACCTTTTTTCTTTTTTGCTGTGGGTTTACTAAAAGTAAACTTATTAATTGCCGATAGGTACTCGTATATCCCCCTAACTTGAGCGTATCAGCTGCTGTGAATGTAGATAGGTAGGTAGGTAAGTATGTGCCGTGATTGAACTAACATCATATCATAATTATTTCATAATAAATTATTAATACTAATTATTTATTATAAGTATTTAAAAAAAATATCTAATAAAGCAACGCATATTTCACTTTCCAATGAAATTTAAAATCTAGGTATCGATCATCTTTCATATTACCTACTTATTAGATTCAAATATTGATTCCTTATCTACGTTAGAAATAGACGTATCGGAGCAATCGTCTCGTTGTTACCGAGGCTTTCTCGTGGTGTTTCAGAAACATGGACACCCTGACGCATCTGCTGAAGGCGTCCCTCGGCACGGGCATCCTGGCCATGCCCAAAGCGTTCAAGTGCGCTGGGCTGGTCTCCGGAATCTTCTTCACTATGCTGGTCGCGCTCATCTGCACACACTGCGCTTACATCCTCGTAAGTACTCTTACACTGCTAAGTCCCTGCCTTGCAATTTTACTTATATTTACTTGCCACTTCTGCAACAGTTCTGCATTGCGAGATTATGCCGTAATATGCTACGAATTAAGCTTAGCGAAGTTGACGAAAAAACAACGACATCATAGTTTCTAGTTTCATCCGGAACAGTGTGAGCATAATTACAGCCACAAATGCCAACCTTTTTTTGATCGAAAATGCAAAAACATTAAGTGGGTATGTCGAAAAACGTCGATTTACAATTGGATAAAGAACTCCCTTAAAGCAACACCCACATCAAATTAATAACCTTTTAGTATTCAGTGGAATTCCGCAATCGCCATGTCTTCTGTCATCCTTGAGGGGTAGACTGGCGGACTAGATACTCAAGCTGTGCGTTCAGTATGTCTGTTTATTATTGTTAATTAGAAACGTTTTTTATCTACCTACAGATCAAGTGCGCACACGTGTTATACAAGAAAACTAAAAAAACTCACATGACTTTCCCAGAGGTGGGTCAGGCGGCGTTAGAGAATGGACCACAAAGTCTTCGAAAATATGGCAATGCTTTCAGGTAACTAAACTTGAAACTATTAACACAAAACAATACATTGTTCAGGATTCCATACTTCAAAAGAAAAAAACAGAACCCTTATCGGTCGGTCTGTCTGTCTTCCTGTCAATACCCTGTATTCCGAGAACGCGTGGAGGTATCGAGTTGTAATTAAAACCATATACTCAAGTCTGCGGTCCCTTGAAGCTGTGAAAATATCGCAAAAAAAAAAAACGTAAATTTCGACAACTCAAGGGAATCAAAATTCATAGATTCGTTGATCTGAAATATGGCATTAAGCAAGGTCTTATAGCACAAGTACCTTTAGGAATAAAATTGAAAACTGTAAATTTATAGTTACGTCACACAAAAAAGTCGATACGAAAAACCTTCGAGACAGGATTCGGGAATTAAACTATTTACTTAAGTGTCCCCGCACACGGGCCTAAAAAAAGCGCCGCCACAACAAAAGGCCGCCTCAAAAACAAGCCGCCATCGCCACACACGGGCCTCAAAAAAGCGCCGCCACAAAAAAAGCCGCTTCGAGCTTCTTTTTGTGCTTTGGTGGTGGGGCTACACCAATAAAAGACCGAATAAATTCATTAAGAAGAACTGAAGCAGGAGCAAACCTAAACTATTTGTGACATCCGACATGAAAATGCCGTAAAACCACTTTGCAATTTTTTTTTGTTTCAGAATTTTTATACTAGTCAGCCTTTTCCTCACCTACTTCGGGACCTGCTCAGTGTACACGGTCATCGTCGCTAAGAATATACTGCAGGTGAGAACTCTAATAACTCTAAGTCTTTTGTAGGATTCATTCTTCATCGGGAATGGAAATTCTATGATGTGGTTTTGTATGAAGTGCTTTCCCGACCACATCGTGTAAATCATGCCCGAACGAATTAATCTATGTAGACCCTAACTCTCCCATTCCTGAACAGGCTACTTAAAGTCCAAGGACTAATACTGGGGGGACTTACCGTGACGTGTTAAAATGTCAGTTTTGCGAGCGAGAAAGAGGGATGGAAGTATACATCTTATATAGCTCCATTCCAATAAGACGCGGCGCCCCACTGTCGGTGGGCATCGGTGCAGCTCGGTACAGGTACAGCTCAGGCGCATTCCGGCGGTTGTAAGCGCCTGAGGGCTGTTTCGGACGACTTGTGTGCCTGCGAGCTGCCTCGGTAATCGTAGGCATACCTAAGGACGCCGAGGCTGGTTTCGGATAGTTTCGGCAAAACTAAGAATAGTTCGGGTGGCAGACGCGTCGCAGGGTAGTCATAACGTAACATGAAAACATTTGTACGTTTGTATTTATAATGGTGGGTTGGGACTTGGTTCTCATTGTTCATTGCGAATTCGCAACCTGTAGTATCGGGATGTTATGTTATACAGAAATTCGTGAGCTTGCACAAGAATAATCAACTTTTCTTCTGTCATCGTCAAATATAACAATGAGGCTGTTTATTTTCCTCTGGGTGTTGTAAGGCGCTCGGGGAACCTTATGACTGTTCTGCGAGGTGTCTGCCACGAAAATGCTGCCAAGCTACAAGCAAGACAGCTTCAGCGTCCTTAGGTATGCTCACGACTCAGCTCTGCCCGAAGCAGCTCTCAGGCGCCCGAAGCCGCCATAAGGTGCCCGAGCTATAGGTTCCGAGCCGCGCCGATGCCCACCAATAGTGGGCGCCGCGCCTAACAGTTCAGTTTAAATCGTAAAACGGATCGATTAAGAGCTCGTTGTAGCACTGCTGAACATTTAGTTTACTGCTCCCGGAAAAACAATAGTCATACTAATATTATTTTCATTATCATTGTTTCAGGTTGTGGCGTACCACATGGGTGAAGACGAAAAAAACGTAGAAATAAGAATATTTATCATCGCCTTATTACTGCCTCTCATCTTCATGGCATGGATCCGCAATCTCAAGTACCTCGCTCCGGTGTCTATGATCGCTAACGTGTTTATGGGTCTCGGTCTTGGTATCACTTTCTACTACCTAGTCGGAACTGGAGAACTACAGACTGATAAAATTCAATCGATGCTTTTCAAATCACCTTTGGATTGGCCCGAGTTCTTTTCACTGAGTATTTTCGCGATGGAAGCCATCGGTGTCGTGATGCCCCTGGAGAACGCTATGAAGACACCTCGCTCCATGCTGGGCACGTGCGGCGTCTTAAACAAAGGCATGAGCGGCGTCACCCTGGTGTACATCCTCCTCGGATTCCTTGGATACCTTCGCTATGGAGAGGATGTTGAAGATTCTATCACCCTCAACTTAAAAAATTCTGAACCGTAAGCACCTATATTATCATTTTTATTAGGTATCTTATTTATTTATTTATATCGACACACCAACGACTCCTTCACTGGTTTAACATTATAAAAAAGACAATTTTTAATTGTAAAATATTGTAGTGAATTTGTCACTTATAGGCGTGCACAGCACTTGTACAGTAATTTACTTATATAAAAAAAATTGTGGTCATATAAAAATAATAAAATTAAATTACATTAAAAAGAATTGAAAAATTACACTAAAATAAATTAAAATAAGTTAAATCGAATTGAGGATTACATTGAAATAAAATAAAATAAAGTTAAATTAAAAACAAAAATTATATTGATTGACATCAACATAAAAAAAAATACATCAAGATCAAAATACAATTCAAAAACAAATATATTAATTGCATTAATATACAAATTTATTACCTTTACTTGAAAATAAGACAAAAAATAAGAGATCAGCCAAATAACCTAGAAACGATATAAAGTAGGCTACAAAGACTCCAGCTAAAATCATAATTTTAAAGTGATCACTTCTTGTAAAGGCTGAGGGGCCACATTACAAGAAGTACAGTCTGCAGCAATATAAAATAATATAGGTACCTACCTATCAAGCACATTAAAGACTAGTCAGAGACCATTTTTTTTTTGTTAGTTTTCAATTTGATTTTTGAATAATTACATAATAACATTATAACAATTATTATAACATTAATATAATAAAACTAGCTTTTGCACGCAGCTAAGGTCCCGTCAACTACTCTACATTACCTTACTCTACCCTACACTACCATAATCTACCCTACTCTACCCTACTTTCCTAATTTTTTTCATAAGGACCTTCTCCTTACAATAACAATCACAACAAAAATAGTACATTTTGATACAAGTGCAGAAAGTTTTTCATTGCGACCGAGGTGGCATTCGCACGAGCCAAAGGCGAGTGTGTTATGTAGCCGAGAGCTGCAGTGACTTTGCAGGTGTATCAAACGACGTTTTTCAGTAACTAAGAAATACTTTCTCTGAAAATTACGACGCATTCTTGATCATTTTTTACTAAAGAAAATTTTCTAAAGTTGGCATACATTTTAATTTTCATTTAGATGACAGCAGGCTATCGCAAATATTTTTTACCTTAATCACAATATTTGGCGGTGGCGGCGTAGCATCTAAAGAATTCTCTTCGAATATTTATATCACCATTTTTTATCACAAATAACACAAAATAATAGGTTAGGTTTTAATTTTCTCTATACAAATGGATAGTATTTCATTTCATGTACCGAATCGACCCTCCGCGGGATTAAAACGACCACAATTTAACGATGTATATATATAGATTATTACAACTAATATAATTAATTAATGGCTCGGATCTTTCTTCGGAAGAGAGCCAAGAACGGTAATCATTGATTACTCAAGTGTATCATACATACTACGTTTTTCAATACACTTAGGGAGAGATCTCACGAAGCAGTTTTCTCCCGTGGCCGTCGCGGCAGATGAATCGGCTATTTTATTTCAAAACTCACGAGGCGGTTGATTCGCCGCCGCCGCGGCCGCCGCGACCAAAGAGAATATAAGCACTACGTTTAGCCGCGACTGCTGCGATTTTCGACCGCAAGACAAACGGTTACAAGACGGACGGTTAAATGCAGTGTTGCCAACTAAGCACTAAAAGTGCTAGATTTGGTACTATTTTTACGCAACCGCGTCGTGAGTTCTCTCCCTTAGGAAGAAAAATAATTTGCCTATTACTACAACAGTAAAACTAGTAAATTTTTTCATAACATGATATTAAAAAATTAAATCTTTTTTCGTATGTTAGAGCTTTAATGCTCTAAGATGCGAGCATCTATTTTTTTTACCCATAGGTGAGGCAATGGCTATATGTATAATCTTTTGATCATATTGCCTAATCTTACGTTTGTTTTCTTGTGTGAAACGTTTTAATTACGATAATGTCTTTCGTAGTGACAATAAAATACTGATGTAACATTTTGTAATGTTTTTGTAGTATTTGATTTTATATAATCTACTGAAAAAACGAAACACTTAAAGCCTTAAGTTTTGTTTCTCACTGTTCCACATATATTAAATCCATGCTGTATTTTGTTTACAGTGCTGCCCGAGTTGTCAAGATCTCTATCGCTGTTGCCGTTTACTGCACATACGGACTGCAGTTCTTTGTGTGCGTTGAAATTATGTGGAACAGCATCAAAGAAAAGTTCACGAAGCGCCCAGACCTCGCCGATTACATCATGAGGACTATCATGGTGACCGCTTCCGTGTCGCTGGCCGTGGCCGTGCCCACTATCGCACCCTTCATGGGTGTCATTGGAGCTTTCTGCTTCTCAATCCTCGGACTGATTGCGCCTGCCTTCATCGAAGTTATCACCTACTGGGATATCGGCTTTGGACCTGGCAAATTCATCATCTGGAAGAACATTATAGTACTAATCTTTGGTATTTTCGCACTTGTATTCGGCACTAAAGATGCTGTTAAAGCAATCATAAGCGAGTACAGTAATTAAGGCACACTCTTGTGCACAGCCTTTCATTCAAAGATTCTGTGTTAATGTGTGATAGATATTAGCGTACAGCTTAGTAATTAGAATAGATTATTTTATACCAATTTGCGCGTGATAGGTATTTTGAGGCGTTTGAAATAGTCAAGTGTCGAGGTCATTATTTTCTTTCGTTAACCAGGCATCTACTTGTAATGCTATTTCGACCCATGTCCTAGAGACGAAACGAACCTGAAAATTCTGTTGTATTGGTAACTATGAGTCACGCTGTTAAACAAATGGTGCTACTTATTGCATGTTGTCAATATTTGCTCCACATCATTAATTCGAAATTGTTACTTATATTATAGGTATTGATGTTTCCTCTTATTATGCGTATTTTATAAAATATATTTTATAGGTACAAACTGTAATTGGGCATGTTAAATTTATATAAAATCGCTATTACATTCCCAAATCAGAACTGAATACTGTTGAATGGTGTACTTAGAAATAGGTATTTGATACAACATGTATTTTCGAATGTGTGATGTAGGCACGGTGATGTTGTAACAATAATTTGTTGGTCCCAAACAAAATGAGCTACCATGTACACGCTAGATAAGTATTTTGTTAAATAAACAAAGACCAAATAGCGATCGAACATATTTGTCGTAAGCATAGAGTTGTCAGTACTTAATATCATTTTTCATAGATATCAATTTCAGTGTATTTGAACAAAAGCTTTCATTAGTCTAACGTTTTTCATGAAAACTGAACATTTTTATCTTATATTGGTGACTGGGATCTTGCATTTAGTGTTTGTAAGCTTAAATGTTTTATACATAATTACTGTAACATTATTTATAGAAATATGTGTGTATTTTGTACGAATTTCGATAAAATAAAACTTGCACTTAATTATAAGTTGTAAAGATACACCGAAGAACTGAAATAACAATAAGTACACGCAGTCGCTTGTGATAAATAGACGAGAAATATCAGGGACGAGGCCTTCGTAGTATAATCAGATCAGTCATCGAAATATGTATACATTAAAAATATACAAGTCGATTTTGGCTTTTTACAATTCTTCTCGAACCAGTCTCGAGAACTATATATACAACGACTATCATTTGATAATGTATTTTTAAATGAAATCTAATCTAATATATGTAATATAAATAAAGTTGCTTTTGTTATGAATTTTATGAGGATATCCAATAAAATTTTATGAACCAACTAATATGTATACACTTTTTAAAAAATTGATAGGCGTAATTTCACACACCAAATGAAGTTCCTATTTGTTCTTAAAATATGTAGAAATTTAATTTTAGGTACTTAAACTAAATTTTGTTTTGTTCATAACCACAGCGCACCAAACATTGCTAACAATTTATTTGAAATATTATCAGTTATATGATATTATTTTGTTTATAATATTAAATTACGCGAATAAACCATTTATAAGCTCTGAATGTGTTTTTACTTTTTCATTTTAAAATCTAGCTAATCTAGCTAGCAAACGGACAGGATATTGAAAATTAAACAACGATATCGAAAATTATTATATTTATTATGAACAGTGTCTATTCCCGCTAATATTTTCAAGAGAGCTCACTGCTAGCTTAACAATTACGTTATAATTTTATAGACGTCTTCTTCCAAAGTCAGCTTAACTATATATCGGCAATCGGCAATCAACTAAAGAGTTCTATGAACATGCATCAAGTTCGTATGAAATAATATAATACAAGAATCTTACTTAGTTTTGGAGGCGGTAACATTATGTTGACGATACAGTCAAATTTCAAGAGATTCACAAAATTGCGCGCAGGATCGATTAAGTAACCTATCGAGACTCGCCGACTCTCGAAAACGCTACAAACAAAAGATTATGAACTGTGTCTTATTATTGTGAAATAAAATTAATACCTACGCATACACCAGCATTTTCCAGTATATCTACCCTTTCTTGCCCTTACATTGCTGCAGTTCATCAGAGCGAGAAGTCCATTCGCACGTAAAAGCGTCCACGCGAACTTGCGATAGGATTTCTCACTCTAGCAACTGACGTCACTAACGGAAACACGACGCTCTCCGCTATTTTTGAAAAAGATACAATATTGAACTTTATTCACCCTCGAGAGAAGAGAGAATCCGAATTCCGTTTTAAGAGAAGTCTAAATTCTCTCCATAATATTTTAAACAGGTCGTCGTGGGCCGCGTCCCGTCTCCTTGCGAGCTTACCATAGATTATTTTCATATATTTATTATAAATATGTTACTTTTCAACAAAGATACACCAAAAAATACTTATACATGTGTAGGTATAGTTATGTATAATTTACCTTTTTGCCGAGCTCGATATGATACGTGAACACTCATCAGGGTACAGTTACAAATTAAAATACAATTTCACCTGCTATAATTCTGTTACTCTGCAATACGACTTTGATTTAGTAAAATAGAATTGACTGTTTTATTTGTCTATCTAGATAACGAATTCCATCATGGGCTAAAGCTATCAGGATTGTATAAATTTAATAATATTATTTTATCGTAATTATATCTAATACAATAAGTCGTGATGGCCTGGAGATTCAATGACCAGCGTTTAATCTGTGAGGTCGAATATTTTGAGTACCGATGTGATTTTCCAAAGTGGAAGAAAGAATGAAATATCCAAGTAAATGTCTCATAGGGGCAAGACCCATGCATTTATATTTTTGGACCAATGATTAGAATCTTATTAAAACAATTCGAATTGAACAATGTTAGTATATTACAAAACAGTCCAAAAGAGGAACCAAAGGGAAAAATCATTAATTCACATAGGACATTTTTCTTTTCTACCGACAATAGCTTCTTCCCTAAAAATAATCTATATATTAAAGGAGAGACTAACTGACATATCAACGCACAACCGTTGAAATTGACAAGTTTTCAATGCTCTTTTTGAATATTATAATATCTACTTTAAGATTTGCGTATCAAGAATCAACGAATTACCCCTCCGCCACACTTTATACTGATCGGTTGTCGATAGAAAGGAAGAATTTCCCAAATCCAAAATCTTACTTGACTTTAATCAACAAACAGAAACGAGCTAATGGAGGACGTTGTTAAAATTTAACAGAATTCGAAATAGCATGTGAAATTACAAAAACAGCCGTCAACAGTAAAATATCATGTTTAATTAAAATATAATAAATTGCTGTGGGCACGCAATGTTTACAAGGCAAGTTAACATAAGGTAATTAATTAAACGTTTCTGGGTGCAATTACATGTACAAGCACATATCAACATTATCCTGTATGGTCACTCAGTTGTACAAATCAAGAAGTTTTTTCGCGTCCATCGGGCGCTTTTACAGCCTGAATGTCTTAAAGATTGCTTACTAAGCGTGCTGAGCATGCCGTCACCAATATAATTATGTATATTGCTATACTGTATTACAAACTCAATGTGACCTTGCACAAATATTACATTATATTATTGAATCTCGGTATAATCGTGTTGCGAAACAGATATACGATAAATGCACATACATAAACAACACTCATTTTAAAGACCATTCTATAGTCCCAAATTCAAATCTAAACTAGCTCCAAACTTGCTTACAAGACGCTCTACAATCAACACCATTTCTATGCGCACTTTCAAACAACAGCTTTCAGCACCTCTCTTATAAATTAAAATTATACAGGCCTGCCATTTCCATCAATATAAACTAAATCTACCTACGTGTTTAAACTAAAACATGTAATTACAAGCTAAAGCCAAAAATACAATAATAAATATGATACGAAAATAATACTTAGTTATACATTCTTTTATTATTATACCAAGTGACAAGCATTCCTGGTGTTTAACAATCGATAATATATTGCAAACGCTGACCACATAAGTCTAATAACTATTTTATACGATATTTCAGGTAAAATGTTAACAATTTTAGCAATAATTTTTTAATATTTAGAACACGATAAGCCATGAGCTAAGTATGTAGAGTAACAACATAATTCGTGCAGGCACTATTCTCACTGTAGTTCTAATAACATACGAAGTCGAAGAGGGTGCAACGTTTGAAATTCGGCCTTCGAGCTCACTCCTTTATTATTTACTATCATACTTTTAGACAAGTATCGTTGTAAAGGTAAGGCAGATGATTTAGAAACTATTGCTTTAAATACACGAAGGGAGCTTACGAACTCTAAACTTCATCCAAAGGTTGCACCATCTGCTATGCGAGTGACAGCTACGCATACATAGTGTGCTACTTGCCTAGTTAATATTAATTTCTTAGATTAACACAATTCCTGTTTTCATCTCTTTAGTAAATTATAGATTACGTTCGATGGGTAAGTTTATAGCGATTGCTTCGGTCTACAGACGGCTAGCCGAGAGTTGCGACATTCTCTAATCATCTAATAAAAAACTCAACGAGTGCTCGCAAATGATCGTGATTTGACTTAAAACACAGACACTAATTTCCTCTCCTTATTATTGGAGAAAAGTTAATAGAAACTTGCAACACGGTTTAACTAAAAGGTTGAAGGGATTAAGTACTACAAGGAAATCTTCGGCCTATACAATATCGAAACTTTTAGGCGCCTTGAAAATAGATGCGCATTACAACTGAGAATTTTAACGAAACCGTACCTAGTTTATCGCTATGTTGTCGGCAGTGATATTGTATAGCATTATTTTTCTAATAATAATTGAACGTGTGTCATAATCTTAACTTTAGGACTAAAGAAGTTTTTCAAGTTTTGTAAATATTATCAGAAAAACACCCGGAGTTACAGATTGTCTTGTATTTAAAAAATGTTCAAATATACCTAATTATATAAGGGAACGAAAATGTACTAAGCAGAGAATATAATATAAAAATTCATCGTACTTTAACCAAAATACCTAATATTAAATACAGCTGTGTATATCCGTTTGTTCCCCGGATAACACGATCTCGGACGTTGCGTAGAAAACATATTGCTTTCTTTAATATCCAACTTAGCGAATAAAAGGCCCAGACTTTCCACCATAATAAATAATGTGCAAAAGTGCACAATTTAAACTATCCACATCAAATATATTCTACACAATGACTTTATTTCTTTCACAATAAAGCTTTTCATTAACTTATGGAAATAAATTAGAATTTGCTAATCGACATGCAAATTTATTAAAATCTCAAATTAAAATCAAAGCTTTTTAATTTTTCATGTGCCGAATAATTGCTTTCAGTCTAGAAAATAATTGGACGGACATCTAATTTGAGGTTTCCAATTTCAGTGCACCAGAAAACAATAAAAAATATCTTAAGGTGAAAGCTGCGACTATACTCAAGCACCGCAGTTAGTCAGATGTTAGATTAAGAATATTTGGCGAATATTGTGAAGCAATAGTTTGACTAAGTTCAATAAAATGGAATGTCTGATTTTAGCAAATACCATTTTTATGACGTAATAATGCTCCCATACACTAAAAACAAAATAAAATAAAATGGGGTTAAGTTTAGCGCCATCTAGCGAGGCCATGGCCACACTCGGGCCCGTAGCTTTCATCTTAAGAACCTAGCACGGAAACAACGACGTCATTGTAATCATCCGGTCTTAAACACAAATAATCGCAAAATTGAAGCAAATTGTGTTATTATTAAAAACCAGGCAATGAGGATGTGTACAATGCAGAAAATTATTATATTAGATTAGATTCTATTCGCTGTCTATTGTCTTAAATATATATATAAACAATAATATAATATACAATTAATAATGATATAAAAATAAAGCTTACGATGCCGATGCTATACTACAAAATAATTATAAGAATAAGAAAATATAAAAACATAGTGACTAATAAACGGAATAATATTCTAAATTTAAAAATGGCACATGTTCGGATGATCGTAAATTTGGACGCCTGTTTACTAATTGCGCAGCTTTTTATGAGATTATTAAAATTATCTAATTATGTAAATAATTTGTAATATTATAAAGTGCCAGAGATATATTCGTTTTTACATGATACCTAAAATCTTATCGAGTTAACGTTGGAAGTAACAGTGTGTAATTGATACTATTTTTCATTAATCTAGAAAAATATAATTATTATTATCTTTATATATATATATAGGGTGACTGATAATTTAGTGAACGATACTTACACATTTGAAAATCTGCCGAGTTCAGTACATTTATGTTCGCCAAACTGGTCAAAATGTACTGAACTTGGCAGATTTTTTGTCGCGATTTCAGGTTTGATCCTATAGTAAAAGTTGTTTGTTATCATGACTACAATCACGTTAATTCTTCTGTACATATGTTTGTCACCTAACTCTTCCTAAAGTGCTTGACCGATTTAGATTAAATTTTGTGTATATATTGAGTGTGTTCCTGAAAGGTTTAAAAATAAAACTAAACCCAGTAGGTGGCGCGGCAATCGGATTCTTAATTTTTTCCTGAAGAAAACCCGAAAAAAGATTGAGTGATATGTCGGGACCGCTAGTGTACCTTGGACCTTTGGACGGTAAACGAAGAGCCGAAGTCAACTCACACTCAGGCACCCTAGACACTATTCATGGAACGTGGTACCAAACGACAATTGGTACGCAAATGCGCCAAAGAATTGGAAACTATTGCGATATATGGGAAATAAAGATATAGGACTATAGTTTGGAGAGCCTAAGTTCTAACTATATAAAGACTAGCCCCAACCTGAACAATGTTACTAATATACAACGATAAAACAGCTGGAGTAATAATAATTATTATTTCTATTTGTATAAAGTTAATAATAATTACATTTTTTAGATAGTAAATGGCTATAATAATAATAGCCCTAAGAGGCCACTTGTGAGATTCAGCTCTGAGTTGTAGAAGTTTGTATAAATACGAGTATATAATTTTGTAATGGTTTACGGAAGATCGTTAATATCCATTATTGGGTATGAGTTACTTTAAGTTCAACTATGTGATAATTAGAAAAAAAACATACGTAATGTACGTAATATTATATTAAAGGAGAATGATCTGGCTCCATAGAAAAAATCCCAGCTCCAGCGAAAAAGAGATTTATTTTGAATTATATAAAATTATTTTTAATAATAACTGGTTATGATCGGCATGGCAAACTTACAAAAATTGCTTGTTTAATTTTTCAGGCGTCGATTTAAAAATTGTTAATTTAATATACGCCGTTAAATTAATTTTGGTCGTTTTAATCCCATGGAGGATCGATCCTCCACGGGATTAAAACGACCAAAATTAAACGGTGTGGTTAGGTGATTTTGAGCTGTTATGCATATTGCGATGCAGAAGTTTTGTGTTTTAACCAACTTAAAGAAAAAAGGTTGAGGTTCTCAATTAGGTAGCATTTTTTTGTTTGTTACCCCAGAACTCCGTCATTTATTAACTGATTTGCAAAATTCTAACTGATTTGAAAATGAAAATATCACTTAAATGGATGTGCTTGGAACTGATCTTTTCTTTTTTTAATCCTTGTCTGATGATGGAATCTATCAGGAATTGAAAGAACCCCTAAAATATTATAGCATAGCAGTGTTTTTGTTATTTTCATCGAAAACTCAACCATATAGTCAGAAAGTGTCATTAGGGTCAATATCAACAGTATTTTTTTTATCTTTGTTGGCGAAATCTTTTCTTCAGCTTTCGTCAATATTAAGCACCTGAGTCCCTAATTGTATTATAATAGTGAAGATTAGGGCCCTGGGTCCCTAATTGTATTAAAATAGAGAAAATTAGGGACCTAATAAATAATAATAATAAATAGTTTATTTGGACCAAGAATGTTTTACATTTCATAAACCCACCAAACTGCGTAACAGTTTGTCGGCGGGATTTGCGCTTGTTTATGACAATTGGTTCAAATGCAATGTAGGAATACAATAAATACAAAAAATAAATAAATTAGTGGGTATTTCCACATCTAGCGGCCACTGCCTGGTAGGGCCCCAGGCCCCATTTTCGAAGAGAAGAAATTTTTCTTCAGTTAGAAGCTAAAGATGTTTAAAGCTGAAGAAAGGGTTTCGCCACCAAACTTAAAAAAAATATATATATATACATATTGACTCATTTGATGAAGTGGAACTAATGAAGAAAACCAGAAATTATCAAAGGTACTTTACAGTCGCATTGATACGCGATTATAAAAAAACAAATAAATAAGAGGTTCTGAATAATTTTGATGAAAATGGTATCATCGAATTGATCTGATGATGATAATGAAGCCCGAAAGTAGGCATCGGAACTCTTAATTAATCGATGTACCCTAGCCGTGTTTGGGCTTTTTAGAATTTTCATAAGCTGCACTTTGGCTACAAGGTAATATCGGACTGATGTGATTATTGAGCCCGAAGGTGGAAGGTAGGCACGGGGACTACATTATAAAACTTTATTATTATATATTAATCCTAGCATTGTTTGGGTTTATTAGAATTGTCATGAGATGTAGGTACTCTCAGTAGTAGGTAGTGGTGTTAATAGTTATACTCTATATATGTATCTTACTATAGAATTTGCAGACTACTCGGGTTTAGCTAAGGACAACTAAAAAGCGAGAAATAAAAACTATTAACAAAAACAACAGGCTTCACTACTGGAGGTGATGAGCCTTTACGAGTGTGAAAACAGGGCAAGCGTATTTTATGTTTAGATAGATGAGATAGAATACTAGATGCACTTTGTACGTTGTGTTGCATGAAGATTAAATAAATAAATAAATAAATAGATGACCGCCGTGAAAATGCGCAATTTAAGCTTGAGTGACAATTTGCGAGCGGTCAAAATGTAGTCGAGCCTACTTTGAGAATAAGCACCAGGATCATGCCGAGGCATTTAGCTTGCTTTTTCCAAAGGATCGCCATACATAGTAATAGGAAGGCAGGGTTTTCTGCAGTCTTGAGTAGAGGACTGCCTGATTCTTAACCTCAATTCTCCATAGATCTGTATAGTAAATGGTCGTGACTTCAGTGAAAAAAGCTAACCGGGCTTTTACTTTTTGAAATAACTGGTGAACAGCGTAAAAATTTGAGGGGATAGCACGTAGCACCTGCTCGTATGAGATGAGGCGATGGAAGTGCTCCTTCTATGCGATAGCGGAAGATATGTTTCGACAAAAAGTCTCGTAAGAAGAGTACGTGATGATCTGGCACACCGAGTTAAGGTATATATTAAGCTATATAAAAAGCGATTGTGCCAGATTTTGTCGAAAGCTTTCGCTATAGATCGAAGATGCAGCATCTATTTTCACATATTATTTTAACAAAGACAAAGGTATCAAAAAGAATTACATACAATAATTAAGATATTTTTAAAATCGACGCCTGATTAATAAATTTTTAAATTTTTATTTCTTTGCAAGTAAGGAACATGATGATAAGCTATTTATTGTTTTATTGCTAATCATTATATAATTTGAAAAACATTTCGTTTACGCCAGAGCTGAGTTTTTTAAGCATTCTCTTTTGTATCCGTGTCATCATTTTTTTTCATTACGAGCCACTCAGCACTTATTTTATAATACGCGTAAATAGTTTACTTAAAATATTTCAAAAACTGTCGCATGAAACATGTATTCTGCGCAAGCCTTCCAATAATATTCTTTAAAAAAAATACATACCTAGCTAAACTAAAGTACAAATTTCTAGTCTTACATTATAAATCGTAAATTGAAACCTAAATCAACTTTCAATTTAAAAATGTTAGCAACAGTTTTCTCTTCAAAGCGTGTACATTAATGCTAATTTATATGTATATTGACCAAAAACATAGTATTACTTTACACAGACATAGGTATTATCTTAAAACTATTTATATCAAATATTCTCAAGTAACAATTTACTGACATTATTGCGTTTCTCACTTAGTTATTTGAAAGGAATCTAAAACCTATCATATCAATAAAACTGTCTATACATCTTAAGTTTTAGACAAGGGCATTTAAAAGAAAATCATTAGATGAAACACTATTAACAAAATAATTTGAACGGTAGAAGAAACCAGACAATTTTGAAGAAAGATACAGAAAATGATAAGTAAAGAAAAAAAGGGTTCTACTCTAAGTGTCATTTATTAATTTAATATTTGCTTGTAACTTTATTATCTCGTCTTGCAAGAACGTTTTGTTTCTTGCAACAAAAACACTATTATCTAAACGACACCGACTCGTAGAGATTCTCTTAATAACACTAACTTTATAATAGTCCTAGCCGATTCTATGCATTGCAACGTTACCAACAACTTTAAACTAGACTTTTAATACACCCACATTTCATACGAATTCTAAGTACATACCTATTGCGATTTCAATTTCAAAAATGTTTGTACATACATAATAGTTTAACAATTATGGCAGTTTAGATACTCGAATATTTGTATTATTAGTTATAATTTACACAACATATTTTTTAAATGGAACATGGATTAACAGGTATGTTTCCTAATTACATAAAGGCAGCAGAATATATTATATGTGTGCACAACACATTAGTCAAGTACGACATGGCGTCGTATTTGGTATGGCGCCGCTACTTTAGTTTTCGTACGAATTAGAGGCTTGTCAATAAATAACCTTATATATCATATAACCAGTATATTTCGTAAATGTGAATTATTGTACGGAACTCCTCATGTATTGTCGATGCATACTTCTAACTGCTACGTGCATGGAGTAAAATCATGCTAGTACAACCTGTTTATAATATGTATTATTGCTGTGTTTATTGCAAATTAATCCAGATCGTCTCCTTCACCTCCGATAGGTGGGATTAGTATTGACGAAGGCCTTATTTTAATATTGAGCCAAACTCAAGCTTGAGATAAATAAATATGTGTAGTTGCTACTAACAATCCCTAACCTAAAACTTTAAGACTGAAGATTCTACATTAATACAGATATCAAAATTTCAGAATTCAAATGCGAAGATACTGAGTTAAGCAAGTTAATACACCAGCAAGCACGTTATTGCTTCCATGTCTTTTAATATTTAAATAAAAATAATCCCTAATACAGATCTCTACTTTGTACAAAAAGTTTGTGTTAAATTATAGTGAGAATCACCTTGAATAACAATAATTTAAAGTTTAGTTATAAATTAAAATTAGAGTTAAAAATAACTGGCCATTATAGAAAAATAAAAGTTTAAAAAATTATATTCATTTAAGATCGTACATTTCCGAATGAGATTCGATGAACCTAGGTGTTATGATTCTCCCGGAGTCAACGACCGGAGTGAGGAGTTCCTCGGATGGCACTTGGATACGGATTCTATTATCTGAGGGTAAGTTGGTGGAGCCGTTGCTGGTGTAGAATCCGAGAGAGACGGGTTTGTGGTGTTCCTCACTGTTATAAGCTTTGTACTTGGAAGGGCTGATGGGATGAAGGTGCGGGCTGCCGGCCAGTGGATTGTACGTGACATGAATGCGTACCACGTCGTCCGACATAGGCGACACGGACGGCGGGTGGGGCGTGGCGCGCGGCGTCGAGTGCGCCGTCGACGGCGCTCTCTGTATACTCAACCCGCATATCCCCGAACTGAAATTAACCAACCACACATACCATGACTAATTGATTCGCTCCGTATCAATCAAGGAAATTGATGCATTTCTACAAAGAGGAAAACATTTTACAAGGTAAATAACTACATTATTATTACCGTGTATGTGCAAACTAAGTGAAAATTAGCATAGCCCGCATTTAAAAGAGTATTAGCTATCAAGATTATTGAAAATCAAGTTTTTGATTCCGCCAAAATGTATACAGATAGGATAATGAAGGAAAATTAATTTGGATAGCGCTAGCGTAGCTCAAAAACCAGGCTTAAGCAGAATCAGTAGAGAAAGGATCACGGTACATACAAATGTCTTGCTTCAACATTAGTGGAAATAATGACAGGACGCCTCCGATGTCCAGGGGTGCTACTTATAAACCAAACAAAGTATCTTTGAAAAGTATATTTAGCATTCTTTGTCAGTATTTTTCATTTACTACTTGGTCCACTACGTCTGTATTATACATAAATTTTTATCGTAATTTGTTCCATTTGTATCTTTATTTAACAGGATAGTACTTTCGTAATCGTGTTAAGCTTTACAAGTTTTTGTAAATAAAATTTGGTTGTCGAACAACCATTTCAAAAGGCTTAACGCAGCTAGTTCACTTGACAGTATATCAAGTACCTTTCGAAAATGTAGACCAATTTTTAACAAAATCTGTTTGAACTTGTCGCTTAACTATGACAAGGCGCTAAGTATGATCAAGGTTCGCATGGGCCAACTGTCGAGTTAGAGTCAAAATAACATTCTATAACGACACTCATCAATATGATATTATTTACTTTGCATTATTGTTTCCATCATTTTAGACAGTCTGTTTGTCCCTACTATTTTTATAGTGAATGTCTGGTAATAGTTTGAAGGTGCAACTATTAATAGATTACCATTAATTGACAACAACTAATCGTGACACAAGGTGAAATTAGTCTTAAAACATGTCATGATGTCATCGATCGATTGGTGCAGTGGCGTCCTAAGGCCATTGTTTATTCGCGGAGTGCCACGCCGTATGTACTGTTTCTGTCAGCGGTCTTTTAGCATAAATGTCGTAGAATCGTATCGACACATTGCGTAAAAATTGTAGGTAAACCAGAGGACTGATCAAACTAAGGTCAACTCAACACGGGCTGTGGCTGCAAGTGTAAATTATTCCAATGAAAAAGAAGTCACGCGATTTTTCGCGTCTGTCCATACAAGTTAGTAGACAAAATCATTGCGAGCGAATTTAGTCCTACTGCCCGTACTCTTCACAGTTTAACCAGATCATTATAGCATCGGAGCGTTATTCGTGTAAAGTGCAATCTACATCTACAAAACATCTCACCCATCTGACCCAGTGGCGTCGTCGCTGACGTTCGAGTGCGTGTCAAGCGAGTTGTCCATGGCGTGCGAGCGCCCGCTCGAGAACACGCTCAGGTCCGCAGTGCTCGTCACGCTCGTGTCGGCGAGGGAGCGCCGCGACCCGAGCGCGGACACAGAGTCGTCGCACCGGATGCCCCCCGCCACCCCGCTGTGTTCTAAACAAACAATGTTAATTGTACAAAAACATTAATCAAGGCCGTTCGCTGCGTTAGGCAGACTACATCGACGGATGATCCGCGTCGGACAACGGTAATCTTTGATGTTTCTAGAAACATATTCGCACGCGGACCGACCGCCGCGGATGACTGCCTTCGTCAGTGGATGGTCGAATTCATCATGTTCACAGATATAATACAGTCATATACCGCAAAAATTTTCGTCGGTTTGTCACTTGCTGCCTCTAAACGTGACTGATACACGTTTTACTCAACTACTGCGTAACTTGGCGATGACATGCGTTTACTAAATTTCCGGGTAGTTTGGTAATATTAATTAATAATAATAGGTAATAAGTAATATTAATTCGGTAATATGACTGCATAAAATGTAGGACAACTTTCATAGCCACTAGCTTGATACACATAGCACACAGAACACAAAGCAAAACTTTCATGCAAAATACAAATAATTTCGTTCTTACCTTATTGGGCACACAACGTCAAGCAAAACCAATGTCATGTAGTGTAACACAAAAACGCACATGCAATAATAGTTCGAGCCTCAAAATCAAATCTCTGCTCGTAGCTCTATCGGTAAAATGAGAAATACATTATAAATCTCCCTTATTTATTTAATACATACTTATTTACATGAAATCAATAAAAAAGAAAGGAATGAAGGAGCTAACGTCGCCGTCTTCTTTTCTTATATTTCTTATTATGTACAAGGTAGCTGTGGTAACGGGGCTCGCTTCGGTTCATATTAGTCGTGGAGTGGACTGGGGAATCAAGGCGAATGTCCATTGACGCATGGGACGTACGGAGTGGGACGCCGAATCGAGAATTAGGATCTAAAGAAAAACGTTGAATGGTGTTATAATTGTACTAACAAGGAAAGCCTCAGGTTTTACTACATTATGACTCATTATAGGTTTAGTAGTTTAATTTTTCAGTCTTAGTGAGCAGGTTGCCAATAAGTTATCGATTTTGTCAATTGGCAGTCCAAGAAATAATGTTCATCAAATCAATAACTCAGTTACATAAAAAGGCCAAAGACATAAATTACAGGGTGCTAATAGATATAAAGCTAATAAAATATAATGTGGTAGAGCGTGCAGAATCATTATACAGCTCCACTTGAGGGCGAAAGCACTGAGTGTCTGCCTACATTAATCGAGCGTACCACAAATCCGTTTATCCTTAATCGTGGTTTTAATTACCTATCTGTGAGATAATTACAATAGAAAATATTTTGTTCGAATACCAATAAGTAGGTACAACAAACGTGAAACATTAAATAAAATGAATTATCAGCATCATAGTTTGGTGTTGAGATATATTTATTTGGTGTCGTTTATCTACTGAATAACGTACTGAGAACAAAATCATTTTTAAATGTGATAATTTCAAAAATAACTAAAAGCGACACTGATAAGATTTACAATGTGTGCTCTGTCTACGTAATGCACAGTATGTGATGTCTAAATATACGACTAAAACGTACCATTCATTACAGTTTTTATGTGTTTTGATTGTTTTTTATTTATTGGCGTTCCTCATACCACCACGGGCGGCAAAACTAAAAATAAAACGATATAGTTATGTTTTCTCGGGATATTCAATATTGCCCATCATCGATTACATTAATTATGCTCCAATCACAAATACACCTCGTTCTTCGAGGACAGTTGACCCAAAAACATCGACATCAAATTTAAAAAAAAATACCGATGTATGTTTATTTCGCGAAATGCCAAAAAGTAAAACAAACAATGAGGAGTATATTCAGCATAACGTATCATATAAACTAAAATACTGAGTGGTTTTGAATCAATTTATTAATTTACGTTTTGTTCCCATGGGTTAAATTCAGGTCATATTGTGGAGGTCTCGATCTTAGCTTAAAACTAGAGATAATCAAATAAGTTTAACTACTGTACCCAACAATCAATTGAAAATGTCGGATGATAGGGGTGGGTTTATGCAAGAACTTAAATAGAGATAAAACAAAATCGTCGATAAACACTACTGAGCAGAGATCCATTTGAAGCAGGCGGTTAACGAGATTGAAGTTGTGGAAATACGTTTGCTTATCAAAATTTTGCATTAAGTGTGTTTTGGTGTTATAATAAAAATACATGTTAATAATTTTGTAATTAGTATTAAACCGAATAATGGGCGTAGCGTTATCGTAAGAGAAGTAGCACAAAAAATGCAGAAAGCCGGGGATCGCTCTTAAGATCTGAGGAGTAAGTAGCCTAATGATATTTAAGTACTGCATCTGCAACTAAAATCAAACGACACGATACAGAGATTTGTAACTCAAGCTCCTCACATCTTAAGAAATGCCATGTTAAATGCTTGTCGTTTTAATCGTGTTAATCATGACATAAACCCACCTCCATACCACCAATTAACATGCTAGTGCACAGGTTCGAATTACATACTCTATGTCTAAGTCTAAAACAAAGTATGATAAATGGCTAAGTTGCCATTATTGAATATTCGTGTAAATGAAGAACATAAAAATCTGCAAGCCAGTGCAGTGTGGTACTCGTGTCTAGTATAGAGATCGAGGGTCAAAAAGCATAACATGAAGACAATAATTAATTGAATTATCAGTTTTATGAATCTAGACCAGGAACATTGTACACTTATCTAGCGTCGAGTTCCACACTCACAACAGTAATGGATGCAATAAGGTGTGCCCACACTCGTGCACCATCATCGTCTCATACTTTCAAGAAATGAATAGTTCTTAGACAAATTTTAATTTTTTTTTTAGGCAAACAGCAACTAGTTGTGAGGCATAGGCCTAGTGATGACTATCCTATATCTGACTCGACGCCCTCGATACAAGCATCGAGTTAGTGCGAAATGAAAATGCACGAATGTGGAAAAAATTACTTTTAAAGGATACATACGACAGGATATTCTAGCTACAAAATAAAATTTTAAAAAATCTTGAATATATCTTCAATAAAAGATCTACCATTATGAATTGCAACATGGCAATCTTTATAATATATATTACTGAATCGCTTTTACAATGAACTGTGATAGGTAACAAAAATGGAACTACGAGTTTAAAAGAGAAATAAATTTGTGATGCTTTCCTGTTATTCAACAGGGATATAGCCAGTTGAAATGTAATAGATTCTGTTCATTTAATAATTTGTTGGTTGGCTGTTTAATAAGTACAGTTACATCCAATTGCTCAAATAATAAAACTAAAAACTAGAGAAAACATAAGTACCAACGTAAACACATGACGTAATATCGCTTGCATTGACAACTACATATCACATTCTATCAAAAAAGGGCAATGGACAAAATATATAATAAGCTAACTAATCTGAATTGATTAAAGACTAGGAAAGGGCTCATTCATAATACATACTAATTTATATTAGAAAGAGGTAAAATTTGTAAGCTTGTATGTAAAAGGTGATCTCTGCAACTACTGGAACAATTTAAAAAAATCATAGCCTGCAATGGAACTTTATAATATAAGTTTGCCTTTGGTTGTTACAACTAGCTAGCTAGCTGTGCTATAGTTTAGTTGGATACAACCGGCTACAAATCAATTACAGAGATTTGCTATAAGAGGTAAGATTACTGGAATCTGAAGTTAGTTTTATTCATGTTTGGTGTTGATGCAAGTCGATACAAACTTAAATCAAGAATAGGAATAATTCAAAATAAAGTATCAAGATTTTTTTAAATGTTTAAATAGCTCTTATAATATATACCTATATATATATATATAATATTCGAACATAACATTAATTCTGTTTGCTACAATGTTTAAGAATGTTATCGAAGCAAACTAAATGAAAAATGTAATGTGTACTAATTAATATAATTATATATTTATACTTTTAGTCGAAATAAAGTTTCGGCAAAAATTATTAAAACATTTATCCATTGCCCTTAGAACTCATCCTACTTTCGAAAACAACTATCTAAACTTTCATTCGACATAATAAATTAAACTATTATCTAAAAATACGTGCTAAAATGTAAGAGGATCGCCACACACCACAACTGTTTTAATATCAGTAAAACTCTAATTTAAATTTCGACAATTGGCCTTCAACAAAATCATGTTGTTAAAAAAATAAGTTGTATTATAATTTTGGTCATCTAATATCCAACAATTAGAAGCGAGGTATTTAAATCCAATAGGGTGGCACAGACTTTCAAAATATTTTTAAGTTTTCCGGTCTTTTTCTATCAGACAAACCTAATATAAGTAACTCTTACGTGGAGAACGTGTGGTTGTTATCATTATTAGATGATCTAGTAACCACTCGCTTTGTCAGTCTTCATCAACTAATCTGCGTAGTTATTAATGTAAAGGAAACATTTTATTTAAATTTGTACTTAAAATACTACATCATGATTTACCGAGAAAACCTAAGAGTAGTAAGTCCAACCTAAAGCCATGTCCAGTACACTAACCGCATTTGACCGACACCAGTCTAAGACAAGATAGAAAAGGGCAACTCAGTGACATGGTCTCCAGTTGAACACATTGGTACTAAACAAACAATGGTTTGTGACTTATGAGACACGGAAAATATTGGCTTCTCGAGCCATTCCCATGAACTGAACTCCACAGCAAAAAAACACATTGATTGCTACTACAGAAGGTTTCGCTATCATTTTGATTCCAGGCAGCCATGGACCACGACTCTTCACGATTGTGCAAAATCAGTCAAGAACATGCATCGATGATTATCGGTTAATACAATGTGAACATCATGCAAATGTGAGGCATCCAAAAGCATGACGAAAAAATTTACAGCTACAGAAAAGTAGCTCAGAACAATTTGGTCCATATTGACGAAAATTCTGAATGACATAAGCGAATGACCTAACGAATGTACCTAATTAAACTTTCCTAAATGCTAAAACTTTCTGACTTTACATTGGCACATTAAGTATAGTTTGTGATTACATTCAACGCTGCGTTATCAGATAAGAAACTAAAGCTTTCAAGTATTCATGTGTGTGCTTCAACAAAGTGTGCCAATGTAAATGAGCAAGCCTTATAAATGCGTGAAGTGGTCGGAGCCAAGGCTCTCGTCGGAGGTGGTACGCGAAGTGGGTAGAGATGCTTCCAAATTACCTGACACTGTGTCACTCTGTGAGACCCGAAGCTCTTGCAATTCCATTGCAGCCTTTTCACGTCTGAAACGATATAAGTACTAATAAAGAACCAACAAAGGTAAAAAACAAAGGCATTGTGACATAAAACAAAGACCTAATTGTGTTTGTATGTATTAATCACAATATGTTTTAAGAAAGATGTTACGGTTTCCGAATCGCTGCAGCTCTGACTGAATATTTTAAACATACATGGCTAAATTTTTATCGTTTTAATCTCGTGGAGAGTCGATCCGGTACATGAAACACTATCGATTTTTAAATATTAAATTAAAAAATAAGGTACTTTTTTTCTTAAAATCGAATTAATATAAGCATGTACGAAATTTATTTCTTTAAGTAAACAACAGCTGATCGAGTGCAATGACCTGTAGGTAGTTAGTACACAACGACATACAGGTCATTGGACTCGTTCAGCTGTTATATTTCATGAAAAGGTTCGACCCTTCAGGGGATTAAAACGATCAAAATGTAGTATATTGAAGCAATTTAAACTATAGACGTCTTTTTTTCGTTGCTAAACTTTTAATCTACTTGTAGATAGTTTTTTAATACAGTCGGGAGTCGCAAGGCGATCCCCGGCACAATGAACGGCCCGGGAACGAAGACGCGGGCTTGCGGGCTATGAGCAATGGGTAGCTCGCTGTCCAACAGTCTGGTAAGAACCGAGCCTGAGTCGTTGATAAGGCATAGAGTTCCACGCGCGCCTCAAAGAGATATCAGCAAACCGTAGGAGCCTATTAGGGCCGATGCCCGCTAGGGCAACGGGGATTTCTGAACAGGAAACCCGTGGTGCTAGAACGCAAAGAACAATGGGCAGTAAAAGTTTGATATGCACTCTCACTTCACTTCATGGGTGGGAAAACTAATTTTGAATTTGGCTGCAGAATCTAGGAAAGCAAGTTGTTTGCTCATACACAATTATAGTGGGTTCCCTTACCTCAATATCACAGTTGCTCTAGCCTGTTTTTCAGTCTCAGAAAAATTTTCTGCCCGCTGTCCAATCTTCGATTTTTTGTCGGGCTCCACAAACATACCAAGCTGTCGCTTCGGCAACTCGTTGGGCGGCGGTGGGCCGGGGTAGTCAAGTTTGGCGCGCCTCAATTCTTCCATTGATCGTTCCAAATGATAAATAACTATATCATCCTCAAACCCAAAGTCTTTATGTAGCTTAACCTAAAAATTTAATATCTTATTCACTAACAACATACAATCTTGTATTAATATCCAAGCCGGATATTAATACAAGATTGTATATGCTATATCAAATTTTACAAAGAAAATCAGCAGACCTGAATATAATTTACAATTAAATCCATATCATTTAACTTCATGATTGCCTTCTTGTGCAGTTTGAGTATTGTATAGGCCATTGCAGTAACCACTCTTTCTCCGTCTAACAGATATATATCCCAGACCCTTAGACATAGGCTAAATGGCACCCTTTCCACAAAACAAACAAAAAACCATTTGAGAGAGTACAGAATGGCATCTAAACCAAACTTGTCAAAATGGTGTTTCAATTTTGGCATAAATTTTGTGAGTATTTTGTCATGGTGCTCCAAGAACCTTGTCAACTTCGGAAATCCTTCTATGTATAATCCATGCATAGCATACTTCTTATCCGACAATAGTACAACCAAGGCCCAGAAAGCATCTTCTTCATCCATATACATGAGCAGTACCCCGGCTAGGCCAGACATACCTTGACAATAACCTACTTCAGAGTTATACATGCTATACGCACAAAGAACATTGAATAATGAGCACTGTTTCTCTGAATATCTTTCTCTATAAAATTGGTGTTCTCGAAACTGTCTGTTCACATCTGAATCTATTTGCCTCACATCTGTGGACCACAGTTTAGCTAGTTTCAACATTTCTTGAAATTTTCCTGGGCTAGCAGATTTTATTCTGTTAACATCCATCAACTTGCACCAAACCTTTATTCGAAGTGAATTTGGAATGCCTTTGTATATTCGCCTATGGAGTTTTTCTTTGGTAGTTGGCGAGTCCCAATTACTAAGCATTTTGACCCATTTTTTCTCCCTTTCCACTTCAATGTTGACTTTTTGGGGCGCTGTTTTCTGTGGTAAACGCTCATCATGGATGAATCCATATCTGAAAGTACCACAACCTTTAAACATAAATCACACATTTTTTGTCATTAGATTTAAAGATATAGATTTTTATAATGATACAGTCAAACATACAAGAAATAAAAAGGAATTCGCCATGCAGCTTCGTCAGTTAAAAAGGGCTAAGTTGCTTGAATGGGTCCGCTAGCAATTGCCAATACCACTTGGTTATATGTATATAAACATTTACACAGTTCAGGCCCTAATTTTGTGGTGGTTTAAATAAATTATTTAATTTTAAATCTTGAAAATATTCAAAGATTTTTATGGGAACAAGCACTAGTGTAAAAACCACTACAGGGGTTATAAACATTGAACACCACATATTATAAGTTTCAATGATAATTTATTTTATTTTTTTATTCGCACACTGTTTAACTAGCTGTTATGTCAGCTACTGTTTTACTTACTGTTTATTGAAATGTACTCATACACTTCAATAGTAATTTCTTACAATACTGATTCATAATATGTTTCTAACAAAAAATTGTTTAGATAATGTCAAGATGTAAATATAAACACACCCAAGAATGCTTTTTGCAAAAAGTGGCTGACATTCCTCTATTGTAGAGCAGACTTATGTGTGTATTAAGCACAGCCATTGTTTTTGTTTACAGCTCAGCATTTGATATCAAAATTATAACATCTGTTTTGGATTCACAAACCCCTAAAACTAAAATTACTAAAAAAACATACTTTCTTTTCATGATATTAAAGCAAATAAATGTAATGGTTCAGATAATGGGTCTTTAGAGATGCAGCGCAGCAGCAATAGCACAGCTTTATATTAAAAATAGTAATACCAGGTGTTGCGGAGTAACATTATGCTTATTCATATACATGATTAACATGGCATTTTTGTACGAAACTGTTGATGAATTCTTGTTTGATAGAATAACTCTTGACAACTTTCTCTAAATTGTGAACCTAAAGGTCCTCCTAGAGAATATATTTAGATCTCATAAAGATAACCAATATACATATATATATTTATATATAAAAGTCTGTGTTTCCTGATAGCTACAACTTAGAGGTCTTTAAATCAATAGTGACTAGGTTACTTCTAGACCAGCATGCTCCATGGTCGGCCACATCATGCTAACCATTGGGTGAGATAGTGGTCAAACGCAAACATATATATAATTAAAAATATATATATATAAATAATTATGTAGATGTATAAAAGACTTTTTACAAGAAGATGATAATGGATGTATTTAAATAAGTTTAAATTAGTGTCATTTGAAATGTTTATCAAAATAATTAACACCACAGCAGGAAATTCATACTTGCTACATTATCTGTATCAAATATAATATTAGGCAGTAAAGTGTGAAAAAACTAAGGCAAACCAAATAATACACTAAAGCAGGCTGACTCAATCAGCAATCTACATCATCAGTCAAATAAAGTCAAACTTTGCATCAGAGTATCAAATCAAACTAAAATTAAGTAAATCCATATGGTATAAACTAATATCATAAAACTGAATGTAATACTTTAGATGTTTGTTACTCAAACATGCTTCAGTAACTGAAGTGATTTGAATGGCATTGGGTACACTGGACCAAGACTGTGACCTGGATTAATATCAGAGTAATAACATCAATATACATCTATTGAAGCATCGTGAAGAAATCGGAATGTCCTAGAACCAAAAATTCGAAGACTTGTGACACCCACTGCGGAATGCGGAATGTGGATCCGATCAGAACTTGCTCGTTGCAAGGATTGCGCTCCGTCTCAAAGCTCCTAGGAAACCTATAAGGTCTCATCTGAGTGTACTTGAACCTCCTGAGCGAATCCATTTCAGAACCATCGTAGAGCCGTAGCTCACAGAGTTACCACCCCTATGTGAAGACTCTGACTCTCAATGGAGTCAATTGAAGACACAAATTAATGAGACTCTGGATGAGATCAAGGCCTGTAGAAAAGGAGGACAATCTGCACATGGAACCAAGGCTTGGCTCGCTGACGACACATGGAAGCTGATACAAGAATGCAAGAACGTAAGAATGAGGGGTCAGCAACACTCCAACGTCAGGAAGGAATACTCCAAACATTGGAAAGGAGTTAAAAAAAAAGTGTCACAGGGACAAAAATAACTTTTTATTTATTTATTTAACATTTTATGTACACACAAATATTAAAATAAAAGAAAAGAAGAAGGAAACAGAAAAATAGCACATCTGCACTGAAATCGAAACTCACTACCTAAAATTCCAGACATCAGATCTGTTCAAGAAAGTTCGGCTCATATCCAAACAGTTCAAACCCAATTCGTGGGTGATCACGGACGAAGATGGGACGGAAATTACAGATCTTGAGGCCATAGCTGAGAGATAGCGCGTCTATTGTGAATATACCGCAATGATAACTACCGCACACTTGCCCTTATTTCCCACAGCACTAAGATCCTCCTGCATATCATAAACAATCGTATCAGACACTTTCTTGACTGGCAGATCCCACAAGTCCAGGCTGGTTTTGTAAGAGGGAGGGGCACACGAGAACAAATCCTCAATATAACGACTGGCAAAGCCTGTGGAAGATTTTGACGGAGCTGGGAGTGCCGATGCACCTCAGCGCTCTCCTTCAGTCGCTATACTGTAACAACCAAGGCAAGGTCAAAATCAAGAACACATTCTCAAGGCCTTTCAAATTTACAATATTATCTCCCATACTCTTTAACATATATGGAGAGTACATTATGAGACGCGTTTGCGAAGACTGGGAGGGTGGAATCACGATTGGCGGGGGTTAAAATTACTAACCTGCGCTATGCCGACGACACCACACTTTTTGCGACTAGTGAGGATGAGATGTCAGTACTGATGGCAAGACTAGAGCGAATCAGCAAGGAGTAGGGGCTCCATATAAACAGGGCTAAAACAAAAGTCATGGTTGTGGACCGAAGCAAGTTTCTTACTCTGTCTGGCACACTAAACCTGGACACAGTAAACGAGTTTGTTTTCCTGGGCTCTACTATAACTAACATTGGGTTGTGTGAGCAGGATATAAGAAGACGTATTGGGATGGCAAAGAGCGGAACATCTCGCGTAAGATCAAAAGAAAGCTCATCACCACCCTCATTTTCTCCATCTTCCTGTATGGTGCAGAGACCTGGACCCTCAAAAAAGCTGACCGTTGCCGGATTGACGCTTTTGAGATGTGGTGTTGGAGGAAGATGCTGGGAACCTACTGGACAGAGCATCGGACCAACGACTCTATAATAGCCGAACTCAAGTCACCCATGAGGCTCACTACCAAATGCCAGAGAAGAGTTTTTGATTTCTTTGGCCACATTGCCAGAAAGAGGGGATAACTTGGAAAAGTTGCTAATTACAGAGAAAGTAGACGGGAAAAGACCCAGGGGCAGGAGGATACGTTGGTCAGACCAAATCCGTGCTACACTGGAGACCAAAGTCTGCAGCGCCATCCACATCGCACAAGATAGGACAACATAGCGAAATATAGTCCAAAAGAAGGATTCGTCGAGGTCACGACCCTCAGCATTGAGGATAAACCACCCAAGGAGGAAAAGAAAAAAAGAAAATCATTTATTTGACCACTAACTCGCACAGGGCTTGCATGGTGGATTACAGCCCATTCCCTCTCTTAGAGAGGAGGCCTGAGTCCCAACAGTGGGAACATTATAAGGCTAATGCTATGCTATGCTAATACCTATTATGTGTTTACATGGAGTATAAATAGGTCATTAAAATAACAGTGACACCACTAGCTATTTCACCATATGCTAAGTCATATGAGGCAAAACCATAATATTTCAATAATAAATATTTACTTTACAAACTCAGTACAGATAAATAGATAGTACCTATTATACAAAATTGTAGATTAAGATAATATGTGATGGTTGACTAACCTATCACACTGTTCAAATGCTATAAAAACATTAAGACTAAACCGGTTAAGTTAGATTCACTATTTACAAAACCTACATACTGAGACAAGCCTTTTTACTCATTATAACATGCAAATGCACCATCATATCACTCCCTTATACTATCAGGTTAAAAATTAATTTATACAATAACAGAATCTTGTGCCACAAAATAAATTCTAAATATTATTATTATTTCAGTGATGATCATAAGTCTATTTCAATTAAATCAATCAATCATAAGGACCATTGATGCTGGAGTTCAACCTTATATACATAGGACAAAGAGAATGTCTTGAATGAAAACAATTTCAGTTAGTTCCATGTTACTATTAGCAAACAATGCTGCTAACAAGCAAAGGCCAAATAATAACTGAATAAGTGTGCATTAGATCATATAACAATATGCAAATTCGCAAGACATTAAATAGTGTCATACCGATCTGTTTTGTGGTACTCCTCGAATTCTGGATCCTCCCAAGGGTCTATTTGTCCGACAAGGTTCTCCCGACCTCTCTCGTATCGCTGGAAGATCCGCTCCCGCTCCTCGGAAGCCCGTGCCAACAGTGCCTCCTCATTCATAACACAGCCTGCTCGTACCACATACCGAAACACCTACACGACGTCAGATCTTTTCACCGACCTACAAAATACTTCGCTCACTTATTATTAAGACTAACCCGTCTACAGGGCAGCCCTTAAATCATCAACTACTAGTAGAATCATCACGCCCTTTTTAATTGAAAATTCTTGGACGCTAGATTATTTGACATGCTGTCATGTCATAATTGCTACCAAAGACCCAAGTTATCGGCTGGAGCTAACACAATTTACACGGAGCAAATAATTGTACATATAATTTAACAACGAAATAAATTGAACGGAAAGTACATATCATTAGGCCTACATAAATATAGGGATTTTATTATTCAAATAGAGAAATACGCCCTCTTTTTCAATTAGAACAGGAAAATTACGAAACGAAAGTACTAACAGAGATCAGAGATTCCTACTCGTCGCTACACGCGTATTGTTTTTACTCTAACTTTGGCAGCCAACATAGCGAACGAAGAGCCGAAACAAATTTTGATGCAAAAACAAAACGCAACTGTTAGCTCATTCTCGACGACACAAAAAATAATTTTACAGACTATCAAGAAAGTCATGTTTTGGGAACTACTATTTTTGCTAATACTGGCAACATTGACTAATTGTCAAACTGAGTACCTATCAAAGACCTTAGAAATCTATAGACCAGAAAAACCAATAAAATAAGCCTGCATACCTACTAATAGCCGGGCACTAAAGATGGCGGCCATTGCTAGGGAAGCACTTAGATAATCAAAACCAAAATGTATCGATATCGATACCAGACTTTTATATTTATAACATGGGAGTTGGTTTTGGAATTGGACATTGTTTACAGATATTTAATAATATTAAATTGAAGTAAACGACAATAGTAAAGTATTTGATGAACCATAAGGAAGAATAAAATCGGTAGGAAAATTTAAAAAATATATATAAATTAATTGTTTTTATTTTTTTATTTTCGGTTTTATTGAACGATGATTCTGTAAAGTATAATGAACAGACATACAGTGCTTTAATTCCAGGTTTGATATTTGCCATCCCAATGATCAAGCCACTTCTGGCGCAGCACTTCACTTTTAGGGAACCTGTGCAAATAAAAAACATGCAAAATTATTTCAATTGGATGTCAGTCAAATTATACAGTTGGATTTAGGAGTAAAACAAATCACAGACTGAACTAAATAACCACCACCTACTGCATAACGAATGACACTGTATTGTTTTGATAAGTATTAGGTCTCGCTATTTTAATTTCTGTTAGAGTTTTATTTTCAGAATCGTCTCTTCAACATATTTCACTGGACCCTAAACACAAACTAAAAAATAATCATAGTTCTTTATCGATAGCTTATTAAATAAAAGACATCACTATTTTAAATTAGCAATAATATTGTAAACAAACCATGTTATAAATTACGCAAATAAAGGTTTAGATCAGAAATAATTTGTATGTACTTTTAGGAACTTTCATTATATAAATAAAACAAGGACACTTATACGGAAATAATAACAGTGTGATAAATTTCTTCATAAAATGCGACTACTAACCTATGCATGGTTAAATTAGGTTGATTGGTGTTTTTCCTTGCACCACACTGAATTATTGAACATATTCAATTTGTATCCCTTGACACTCACAGCACAAAAAACGAAAAAAATATTATCATGAGAGTACTCATGTTCACATTTTCATAATTAGCATCTGGCACCAGCACTAAAGGCTCACCCACCAGAAAATATCCCGGGGTAAGTGGGTACTTATGGATCTTCTGGATTGGAGCTAACTTGTATTATCGGCCGTGAGTTAAGACATGCTTCTATCTGGCACAAAAGAGTCGTCATCTCCTCGAACGTGAGTGTGCTATTGCCGATCACGCGTTTTAGGTGATATTTTGTGGACTTCACTCCCGCTTCCCAATGCCCACCAAAGTTTGGAGAACAGGCACGAATGAAGTGCCAGGTGGTACCGTTTGTTGCAAGCCAGTCAGCTATGTCACTTGCTACTACCGAACCTTCTCGTGGTAATGCATTTTTGAGCTCTCTATTCGCACCAACAAAGTTAGTGCCATTATCACTCCACCAATCTGCACAATGCCCTCTGCGAGCAACAAAGCGCTTGAATGCTGCGAGAAATGCATCTGAGGTCAGATCACTCACCACCTCAAGATGAATTGCACGAGTGGCCATGCAGATGAATAAATAGATGTAACCCTTAGTGGAACGATAACCACGTCCCCTTGTGGTTCTGACGGCGATAGGGCGTAATCAACACCACTTTGATAAAAAGGCCGGCAAGCAGTGACGGGCTGATGGTAACTGGCCCATCGTTGTTGGTTTGTTTGAGCCGCATAACGAACACAAACGACACAATTACGAACATGTTGCCTCACGAGACTCTTTGCGTTCAAAATCCAATACCGAGTTCTTATGTAAGTCAACATTAACTGAGGGCCCCCATGAATAGTACGTTTATGGGCTATTTATGGGCTAGATGTGACTTATGCGGAAGCAAGATAGGATGTTTCATTCCTTCTACTACGTTAGCTTGCTGCAATCGACCTCCAACTCTAAGGATGTCTTTGTCATCGAGAAATAGATTAAGCGCGGTAAGTTTACTGTGATTATTTACCTTACCTAATCTTTGTAAACTCTCTATTTCCTTCAGGAGACCTTCCTTTTGACATAACCTGATACAAGTAAGTAATGACTCCTTCAATTCCTTAGACGTTAGCCAACGTGTAGTGATAGATCTAATGTGAGATCTAATTGTTTTTAGAAACCTTCTACAAAATGAAATACCCTAACTAACCTACTTTAACTCAAAAACCATGTAAATAAATAAATATCTTCAGTTGCTGTGTCATAAGACCTTATTTTTTCTTTCTTCTAAACTTCCCCTTACTATAATGGACTGTATTTTCTTATAGCCTTATAGGGCCATTTTTCCAAATTTGAATTTTAGACATACCCCATATAATGTTTATTCCGAAATTCAAGATTCCTAAGTAACCGTTTCTTATGTAGATTTCGAGCAATTTCGAAAGAGTTGCCAATCTTATACTCTGGATTATATGACTTGAAATGTAATTTCACTAGGTAGTGACCTAATGAATCTTTTGTAATAGTTTCTGTAAAGAAGTCCTCGCAGGCTTGCTCTTCCTCTGAGCTAAGTCTTTTTTCAGAAGAAGATTTCTCTAACTCCCAAAACTTCTTACACAGAGCATTAGTCACTATCGTAGTGTGCATGTTCACGATTTTATCTTGCGGAGAACCTTGGTTACTTTGTGAGTTTGATTCTGAGCCATGGGAAACCCAGGTAGACCCTTGATAACACCATCCATTAAGATCTGGCTATATACCTCTGCGCCTAGCAAAATATCAAGTTTGTTTGGAGTATTAAATGAAGGATCAGCTAATTTTAGATCCGACATTTGAGGTGACAACGCTGTCAAAACAATCTTCCTTTTAGGAAGAAGTGATTTTATGTTCTCAAGAACATGAGCCTTTACAACAACTATAAAGTTGGGATCATGACATGACTGAAGCCTTAAGGTTACAAACCATTTAGAGTGCGATGTTGCACTCTGGTCACTGCCAAGTCCTGAAATAAAGCTCTTGCTTGCTATCTTCCTCAAACCAAGGATCTGTACCGAGGACTCTATAATAAACGATGCTTGAGATCCTTGGTCTAAGAGTGATCTTAAAACAAAAGTACCTGTTCTCGCTTCTACCTTGACCAAGGCAGTGGCCAATAACACTTGGCTGTCCACGTTAGAGAAACAAGATACGATGTTGTTTGGTGCCTCGCTCTGTGAAGTTGATGGTACAGATCGAACCGTGCCATCATCCTCTTGATCACGTGTGATGTGATTGCCTTTAGGGACTGATTTCGGGTGAAGAAGTGAGTGGTGTCTCTTCCTACAAATACGACAATTGGTTGAAAGACGACATGAATATACCGAATAATTTGGACCGAGACAGTTAAAGCACAACTTATTGGTTTGGACAAAGTCACGACGTGCATCAACATTTTCCTTAGAGAACTTCTTGCAATTTATAAGTTTATGGCTTTCAGCACAAAACACGCACGTTCCATTTGAAGTGATATGCATAACCTTAGTCGTGCGAGTACTATTATTTGACATGTAACTGACTTTACTATCTAAAAATTTAAGAGACCTGAATGGTTGCTCTAGGAATTCCTGCAAATCACTAATTTTAGGTAATTCGTTATTAAATTTACAGATTTGAACTTCCCACAATTTCCTAGAATCAGTATCAAGTTTTAAACTAACAATATAAATTACAATAATATCTCATGAAGAAATATCAATATTAAAATTTTTCATGCATGGAGAGGGGCCAGTTCCCGCTTCGCTGGAAGACGGGGAAACTGGTCCTTATCGCGAAGCCGGGGCGCCCCGCGGACTCTCCGTCCGCGTATCGGCCCATTGTGCTGCTCGACGAGGTGGGCAAGCTCTTTGAAAGAGTAATTGCAGACCGCCTCGTCGTGCATCTAGCACGGAAGGGGCCGGATCTTGCGGACGGCCAGTTCGGATTTCGCAGGAGGCGCTCCACTGTGGACGCCAACATGCGCGTGCGCGCCCTCACGACGGGGGATGCGGTGTCCCGGGGCAGGTGTGTCTTGGCGGTGTCTCTGGACATCGCCAACGCCTTCAACTCCCTGCCCTGGAGTTGCATTGGTAGGGCACTCCGGTACCACCGGGTGCCCGACTACCTCTGTCGGGTGATCGAGGCCTACCTGTCGGACAGGTTCATCATCTACCCCGGTCATCAGGGGGAGTTGAAACGGCGAGAGATGTCGTGCGGTGTTCCGCAGGGATCGGTACTAGGGCCGCCCTTGTGGAACATCGGGTACGACTACGTGCTGCGCGCCGACCTCCCCGACGGGGTCAGCGTGGTCTGTTACGCAGACGACACGCTGGTCCTGGCGCGGGGACGGTCGTACCAGGCGGCGGTCGAACTAGCGACGCGCGGGGTTGCGACAGTCGTGGAGAGGATACAGCAGTTGGGACTCGAGGTGGCATTGCACAAGTCCGAGGCCATGTGTTTTCACGGCCCTCGGAGCGCGCCACCTCCGGGCTCCCAATTAACGGTAGGAGGAGTTCACATCGGCGTCGGGTCGACGATGAAGTACCTGGGACTCGTCCTCGACAGCCGGTGGAACTTCAAGGAGCACTTCCGACGTCTGGCTCCCAGGTTAAATGCGACTGGGGCTGCGCTCAAGCGGCTCCTGCCGAACCTAGGGGGTCCAGACGCCTCCTGCCGGAGGCTCTACGCAGGCATCGTTCGGTCCATGGTCCTTTACGGTGCGCCGGTGTGGGCGCCATCGCTACGAAAGCGAATGGCGGCCCGGCTAACCGCCTGCCAGAGGGTCATGGCCATCCGGATGATCCGCGGATACCGTACAGTGTCCTGTGAGGCGGCGAGCCTCCTTGCTGGCCTACCATCGTGGGATTTGGAGGCAACAGTCCTTGCACACATGCATGATTTGCGCGTGGAGATGCAACGTCGGGGCGAAACTCCGCTGCCGTGACAAGTCGCGGCATGGCGGACAGAGCTCCGGCGGGATCTCATGGTGAAATGGCGAGAGCGACTGTCGCAACCTCGTGCTGGGCACGCCACGATCGAGGCGGTAAGGCCCCTCTTTGAGGCGTGGCTGGAAAGGCCCCACGGCGTCGTCACCTTCCGTTTGGCGCAGGTGCTGACCGAACACGGCAACTTCGGTCCGTACCTGTACAAGATTCGTGCGGAGACGACGCCCGGGTGTCGCCACTGTGCGGACCGCCCGGTGGACACGGTGGAGCACACAGTCGAGGTGTGCCCCGCTTGGGAAGAGCATCGCCGTGTCCTCGTGGGGGCGATCGGCGGCGATCTCTCGCGCCGGGGCTTGGTTCGAGCCATGCTCCGGAGCGAGGAGGAGTGGCAGGCGGTCGCCTCCTTTTGCGAAGCAGTAATGCTAGTAAAGGAGGAGGCCGACCGCATTAGGCAAAGGCGCACACGCCGCCGCCGCCGCCGGGTTTCCGATCCCAATTTCCGGCCACCGTAGGCGCGGGCTCGCGGACGGTGGGCAATGGGTAGCTCGCTGTCCGTCCGTCCGGTAATTGACCGGTCCGAGCTCAGGTCGTCTACGGCGCGCACCGTTCCCGCGCGCCTCAAGGAGTTGTCAGCAAACTGTAGGGGTCCAGCAGGGCCGAAGCCTACTGGGGCCAAAGGTTATGTGAGACTGTCACCAAAGGCCCCAGGATAAAGGCAAGGAACGGAAAGGTAGGTTTTTAGTCAGTAAAAGTCTGACACTATTTCCCGCCCCACCCAAGGGCGGGATTTGTCATTGGATGATTTTACCTACCAAAAAAAAAAAAAAAAAATTAAAATTTTTAATGGCGTTTAAACATTCATTTGTTGTAGCAAGTAATTCTTTAATGGCACTGGATGATTCAGAAGTTATGTTCTTTTGATTCATGAAACGTTTTAAAATACAATCAGCAAGGTGTAATTTATTATTATAGCGATGTTCCAATTGATCCCAACAGACTTTGTAATTATTGGCCGTGATAGTAATATGGCGTAAAAGCTGTTCGGCCTTACCTGTTAAATAGCCTTTGAGATAGTGTAGTCGTTGAACATCGTCCAATGCTTTGTTGTCATGTATTAACGATATGAATAAATCGCGAAAACTTGTCCATTCGGTATATTTACCACTAAAACTAGAAATGGAAATTTTGGGTAATCTAACAATAAAGGGATGACCGATGTTTGACTCAGTAACGTTAGAACTAGACAATGCAACAGTACTAGAATCTAACATAAACTTAAGTAAGCAATCCTTTAACTCTGTTTTATATTCCGTGTATAGTTCTTCAGTTACGTCGTATGCATCAGCTGTGCAATAGCAAGACTTAACCAATTCCTTGGGGTCAAATTCAGAAACGATGACTCTATGTGTATCGCGATACGAAGTCCAGCAATTTTCTAATGTCTCAAGCCGAGTTTCCAAATATGAATGAGTTAGTCTTTCCTTAGGAGATTTTTTAAAATTAACTCTGGCTTTCTGAATCTTAATTTTCGTATCTTCTTGAATCGCAAAATACGTTTCCATCGTTACTAGTTTTTCAAATGAATGTTGTTTAAATTATCTCAATTATTAGTTTAATTTTTTAATTAACTTGAATATCCGATCTCAAAAAAATTACAAGTCAATGAACGTTCTCATGAAAAATTTCTAAGTGTTTGGCACTTCTGTAGGAAAACCGGCGTGAATTTCCCGTCTGTTGACTTTTTGCGAAACTATTCGTCCAAACAACTTCTAAATTTTTCTAAGTCTATTTCTTCTTGTATTGAAGTTTCTAATTTGCTTGAATTTTCTCTAACTCAATATTGCAAAGAGTACTCACAGTTATACCACTTTATACTTCACTGAAATAGGGTGCAAAATCGCTCTCCGTCCGATACTGTTTTCTGTATTGGATATGCCGCTGCGTGGTTCAACTTCAATCAACCGGTTTATCATCCGGCTCGAAGGACCATGTACAAATTCCCTAAAAGTATGAGGAGCCTGCAAGGCAGTTACGATACAAATCAAACGCCAAACTCAGAACGAGTGGTTTTATTTACAATATACAGGCAACGTCATGAAGCCGCAGAAAATCTTAACACCGCCATTCAGCGGACAGTACAACACCATCTATCGAGATGATGCGAACTAAAGTGCATAAAACAAAATAAATGACAGTTCAACTTTCGAATCTTAACACTTCACAAAAGACAAAATGCACCGCTTTGCAATAGCGATGGACATGGACAGATGGATAAATCGACTTCTTTGAATCAAACAACAAACGAATCACTTCAAGTAACAAAAGTTTCGAAGACCTTTGTATGAGACACTCGAGCACTTCACTTTTTTTATAATTGAGTTTCATTTTATTTATTTTTTTTGTTATAATTTTTTGTTAGCACTTATTTTTATTACTACTTTTTCTGTTCTTCTGTATTTTTCTGTTTTGTTGCTTTTTTTTTGTGTAATACATATAATAATATAATAAGTGATAGAACATGCATGCAGCTTTTACCGTAGCGTTTTAAAGTCTATTTTATAACGGTAATCTGTGAACAGCGCTGTGGGCTACATTATTATTTAATATATTTATGTTATCATGTTATTAATATCGCATTATGCAGATGTTTGTTGTTCCTCATTAATAAAATAAAATAAAAGTAGCTTTTTCATTCAATTTAAATTGATTCGCAAGTCGACGCCGACATGTCGCGAGTCGCGACACCCCGCGCTTATCAACTCTTTTCCTTCAATTCGAATTGACTTGCAAAACAATGGGACGTGAGTCGCGATGTTCCGCGCGAAATAATCAGCTCTGTAGAACTCGATTTAACTTGACGATAAGAATCGCGACGCTAACCTTACCAATCGGGAATTATTCATGGAAAGTTAAATTTTATTAATATGAATCTTATTACTTTACAGGTTAGTGATAAAAAATGAAATTCTTCAATTTTGAAAATTATATCTATCACTTCTGCTTGACATGTTTAATCGACTATCGATAATTTTATCATTTAAACTTTATTTAGTATAATTCAAATAGAACGATCATGTTATTCAAACAGCAAATATTTCAGGTACCTCTATATGAAATGCTAATAAGTAATGCAACACATTTTTTTTTCTAGATGTAAACATTGGATTGGACGTACCCATTAAAAAGCTCCACCAATTAAAACACGTTTGGGGCAAACATTTTCTGCCAAAGATTTTACGAAGACACAACTAAAAAAATTTGTAATTCCTTCTGTGGGACTTACTGCAGAACCATAAGGATATGATTGGATTTCCTCTACACATTGGCAAAACTGATACTGATTCGACTCTTAAATGCAAAGGTAAGATCTTCATTAGAGCATCATTCATGTAAACTTTGTTATATTTACAATTACAGATCTAATAAAGATCAGAATCAGAAATAATAAAGCAAGATAGCGATACTTTTTAAGGTATATGCATTATAGAGAATAGACAAATAGGTTATAGTTTCTGTATTTGTTTAACCATATTAAAGAAAAAGAGAATAAACTGTTATTATTAAAATCCGTAAAATGGTGTTTCCTTTAGCATTAACCACACCCCCACCCCACCTTTGAAACCTAATAATTAACCTCATTTGCGCCAACGTAAATTCCCTGGTAAGTGGAATATTCCATATCAATTAATGAAACCTTGGGTTTAATTTTTTGATAAGGAATATTTTACTTATTCGTAGTTAAACTGATGAATAACGTTGGCGTAAATAGACCTTAATTCAGATCCAAAAAACGGACCCGTATTTTTTTTTATAAAACTATCGATAAAAAATTACCATGAGCACCTAGATACATCACTACACCACTATTTTGGCCGTTATGTTGGAAGCCCCGTTACGTCATGTATTTGGTCATCTATGTCAAAGTTGGTATTGAATCTTAGTACTCGTTTTGACGATTCAAGTTGAGCATTTTTTATCCTTCTCTTATTACCGCGATGAATTAAAACTTAGTTTACGCTAACTCGGTTTCAATTCTTTTGTCGTCGCCCATGTTTACGACACGGTTCTTTAAACTAGATTACCCTGAGCTCAGTTTAGTTGAATTAAGTTTTAACATTGAATGATGAAATCAGCCCAAACGTAGTGCTTTGCTTACAATGCGGTCCAAATGAGAATAGGATCGATTGCCATGTTGTGACGTCACGTCGAACTGTCAAATTGAAGAAATTGGGTACGGTGAGCAAAAAAATTTTTTTTTTAAATTTAATTTATTTACGAATCGTTAACGAAATTTTTTTTATCTGAATTCAGTTTTTCAATTTTTCTCATCTCAGCGTCACTGTGTGAAGTGTCTTATTAGTGGCAAATTGAAGAAGAAGGCGAATTATTCCTAACAATGGAAATAAGAAAGAAAATAGTTTTTATTTTTAACTAATTATGACTTAAAACAATATAATTAGCTAATTTAAATTAAACAATAACGTTTTTACTTCACCTAGACTTAACTAAGACTACGTAATACAAAGCAAAAAATAACCCTTTATTGATACGCAAATAAGATGTTTTTGCAAACCGTACTTTTCACTCAACATTTGACAGATCGAGGTTATTGTCTTTCCTATTCTTCACTATTCTTATTTGGAACGCATATTACATACCTACTTTTGATAACAACACAATCGGAATGTTGATAACATGAATTTAATGTAGGGTAGATAAAATGATTGAGTTGGTACTCACTTATCTATCGAATTGAAAATCAGCATCGATTACGTAAAAATGACTGGAAGAATTTTGTAGAATAATAAGGAAGTTGATTCTTGAACTGAGTGTTACTTGTTGATTCGCGTGTGAAGATTAGTTGATAAAAATATAACCTAGAAAAGAGTATTTATTGCATTTTAAAATGTTTAAAGTAAGTTAAGTGCTATAATTTGATTGAGATCAAGCCAGTGGAAAATTAAACTAAGCCATCTGATATACTAATACTAAATGGATACAAAATAACTTAGCATGTTATCCGAATGAACTTCGTACCTATTAATTCTCTAACTTCTCGAACGATACAAATCTATTGAACAGAAAATCAGTAAATGTGACTATTGTATTTATTCTACACTGCCTTGCTGATTGCGTAGTATTTTACATTTAAACGTTGAGCGTGTTGTAAATGTAATTTTTTTTACGTCCATGTTTCCCCCCATAATTACTATACTCTTTGATGTTTTCTTTACAATGTCGGTAGTTCCTATAACAAAATTGGCTGTTACCTCGCTAGGGTCTAGTTGGATTAGTGACCGGAGGCGCGTCGGGGCTTGGCCGAGCGACCGTCGAACAATTAGTAAAGCAGGGTGGAAGAGTAGTGATATGTGACCTGCCTACCAGCACTGGACAAGAGACAGCAAAGCAGCTGAAAGAAAATGTTGCATTTGTACCAATTGATGTAAGTGTATGTTAGAACTAAATTAGCAACTTTCCTAATTTTATGACTAGATTCCAGGCTGACTTAACACTGCCTAAAATCATCTATCATAAAGATTCATGGGATATATTATGTTTCTTTGGATCTTTTATACATCACTTATTTATATATTCTGAGATCAGTCTGTTCAAATAGGTACCTAGGTCCTCATCAAGATTAATCACAATAGAAAGACAATAGGTATGTGAATGCCGGCGTTCATTTGGGGCTTGAGTAACTATGGCGGGGCTGGATGATAATTATTGGTCTTCAATGTAAAGAAAGAGAAGGCTAGTTTTTAATATTAGTATATTATTTTGTTCTGTCCATAATATATAAAATTCATGCATCACAGTTTTTGTAAAAATCTATATGGTAGGTCTGTAAACTATTCTTCATACCCCTAGGTCAGTGGTACCTAATCTTTTTGATCTTGTCACCCATATGATTTGGCTATTTACCCCCTCCCCCCCTTCGCGTTACCAAATATACTTTATTACAAATGCAATATACTTGTACAAAGTACGGCATGAAGTCGAGCCAGATTTGGTGTTATTGATCCGTTTTACAACCTTATTTTTAGTATATGCCAAACTCGAAACACAGGTCTAGTATTTTTATGTAAAGAATCTATGTACAAAATTTCATAACTGTGCCATGAAAAATCACAAAGCTTGTTGTTCATTAAAACACATGGTCACCGTGCCATCCAGGTGATTGAGGGGTTTTACTCCCGTACCTAGCTGTGCCCTGGTGCCTAAGGCCTGCAATGGCCAGCTATGACCTGTTTTGTACTTCGTATCGGTGGTGTCCAAATTGTGAACTTTTATAAATATATTTGGGAAAAATTATAATTTAGTGTAAAAATTATTGGAATCCATTCAGTTACTGATTCCGAACAAAATATATTCAGGTTTTGCATATACTAAAAATAATTTTGTATTGTATTTTACCAGCTTATTACCCCTGAAGACCACCAGTTTTCCCCCGCAGGGGTAATTACCGCCAGGTTAGAAACCATGGCCCCAGGTGATACTATACTATCAAGTGGGTGAAACCTGCTGCTCCGGCACCGCTGGCAGCAGCTAGTCTATATTTATAAAAAAAGTCCAAGTCCCAGTAGTTTTTAAACATCCATTTTAAACATCAATGTGAGCAGTTAAAGAGAATTTTCCAAAATTCACCAGAGTTTATATTGAAAAAAAAAGAAAAAATAAAAAACTTTCATATGGGTGAAATCACTAGCAAAAGATAGTGAGTAATAATTATAATAATAAATGGGTCAAATGCCTTCAGTCAATGATATTATTTAAGACAAAAATTATAAAGACAAGAATCTTACACTCATGTCCATTGTATTGTATATTGGGTTGATGTCAGCAACTTCACAACTAAGTGTGTTTTTTCAATACAGATGGGAAAAATGTCAGTCCCCCTGGCTCTTCAAGGAAGGCTGGCAATACCTTGGTTTTATCCCAATCTCAGGGTGTTATCAGAGTTTGCGAGCCTAATGTTAGTTTTAAATCAGATAACTGAATGTTGTTTCTCTTTTCTCAATGCAGGCACTGCATTTTGTGCTGTCTCTTAAGCCTGGTTTTCACAGGCCCAGTAGCTGCCGGTCAGTAAAGGACAATTACTGTCTGACAGTTACTGGGTCCATAAAAACAGAGTTGAAGCTGTACTGACCGTGTTTTCACAGACTTAGGCCCGTATTACAGAACCTTACTCAAGTACTACTTAAACTGCGTTCAACCGATTACTGCTTGAGCGAAGAATCTCGACTTAAGCGTTCAGTTTATTTTAGAACTCAAATCAAACTAAACTACGCTTGAGTAGAGATTTTGATCTCTGATTACGTGAGTAAGCTATCATTGTGGTAACCCTGAATAATAGTTTGTTTTCTATTGCAAATCTTTTTTTTTCGCAGATCGTCCGCCTCGTCATCCGGTTTTGATCCAGTTTAATGATCAAAACCGGATGACGAGGCGGACGATCTCAAGTGTCTGCACAACTGGACAATATGTGGGTGGAATCATTGAAACAGGCGCGGTACTACTCCTTAAGATTTTCAAAATTATAAGGGTCCTGCGTATCTCGTAAATATCTCAGAGGAACATTTAAGTTAAACGTTTGATTTGTATTATCCACTTCTGCAAATATATATCCATTTTGATTAGGTAGGTACCCGATTCACTCCAAATCCACAAAAAATTTCATGAGAATCTATGCTCAAACGTGGTCTCGACTACATTTGCGAAAACAAAGATCAAATCTCGCCTCAAGCAGTGATTCTGAGCTGATTGTAATTTTAAAATAAGGACACATTGAGTGCAGCTCAGTCAAGCCTCAAGCACTGTTCTAACGTGTGTAATACGTAAAAAATGTCATTTTAAAGTGACATTGCTCAGGTGATTATTGATTGTAGTTTCTCTGCTCAAGTTAAGTTCTAAAATTAAAACTCCAACTGAGACTAGTTTTAAGTAATGCTTGAGTCTTGATTGTAGTTCTGTAATACGGGCCTTAGTAGTCAAGGTCAGTCAGTCACTGACCTTCACTCATCGCCAGCTACCAGGCTTGTGAAAACCAGGTTTTACTTAGGAGTAACATAAAGATCAAGTGGTGAACCAGTCAGAACTCAGAGGGTCTGTTTTATGAACAAGTTATTGATTGTGAGAAATGTGTCAGTAGCAGTCAACACTCATCTCACAATATTCTCATGAAAATGTTTAACTTATAATTTTTTAACAGGTCACTTCAGAAAAAGACGTTAAGAATGCACTGCAGACCACCATAGATAAATTTGGCCGTTTGGATGTGGTTGTGAACTGTGCTGGAGTGGCTACAGCTTCAAGAGTCTATAATTTTAAGAAGGATCAGCCCTTTGATTTGAAATCTTTTCAAAAGACCATTGAGGTGGGTATATTTTGAAATCTTATTATCTGGTATTGATATACTATACATCTGATTGTTCCTAAATAGGGACCGTGTTGCGAAAAGAGGTGTTTAATAAAAAAACATGTAAATGATGAAACATGATGAAAAATAATCTATTACTAGTTATATAAGCATCATGGGTGGGTTCTGATAATAATGATTAATACTGGTCATATTATAGATAGTCTTTTTTGGAACATTGGTTGGTTCTAATCAACACATTATTCTAAAGTTTTATCTGAAATTTTCACTTTTTGAAATTACAAAACCAAAAGGTTTTACTAGGATAATAATAGACTACTACTTACATTGTCTATTGTGTTAAGGTCAAAGAGATACAATATTTAATGTCTTTGGCTTGGGCCAAAAAGGTGACTATCATCGGCTCTAAGTATTATATTTATATGAGTTTATATTTGTATGAGTTTTTGACCAAAAATCCATTATTCCAAGAACTGATTTTGATGAAATTTATTATTATATACAGCGGTATCGCCCGCGTGAAAGTCCAACGTTTTACCCCCTTAGAGGTGGAGTTTCGTAAAAATCCTTTCTTAGCGGATGTCTCATTTTAATTTTGTAGGTTTTTTTTTTTTAATGGTTAGTAAAATCATCCCTTGGGCGGAGCGGGAAGTAGTGTCAGACTCTTTCTGACTAAAAACCTACTACGTTCCTTCGTTGCCTATCGTGCCGAGGCTGGGTATCCCTTTCGGAGGCTTACTCATGACCCCAGCAGGCTTCATGCCTGCCTGCCTGTAGCTAGCAGGATAGGCCTCTACGGTTTGCTGACAGCTCCTTGAGGCGCGCGGGAACAGTAAGCGCCGTCGACGACTTAGGCTCGGTCCAGTCGATTACCGGACGATCGGACAGCGTGCTACCCATTGCACGCCATCCGCAAGCCCGAGCCTACGGTGGCCGGAAATCGGGATCGGCATCCCGGCGGCGGCTGGGGCGGGCGCCGCGTTGACTCTGCCTGATGCGGTCGGCCTCCTCCTTTGCTAGCATTACTGCTTCGCAGAAGGAGGCGATCGACTGCCATCCCTCCTCACTCCGGACCAGAACCAAGGCCCGGCAAGAGAGATCGCTGCCGCCGATCGCACCCACGAGGACACGGCGATGCTTCGCCCAGGCGGGACACACCTCTACAGTATGCTCCACCGTGTCCTCCGGGTATTCCGCACAGTGGCGACACCCGGGCGAATCCTCCGCACGAATCCGGAACAGGAACATTGCGAACTTGCCGTGCTCGGTAAGAACCTGCGTCGTGCGGAAGTTTAGAACGCCGTGAGGTCTTTCCAGCCACTCCTCAAGGATGGGCCTTATCGCCTCGATTGTGGCGCGCCCCGAACAAGGTTGCGATAGTCGCTGACGTCATTTCGCCATGAGATCCCGCCGGAGCTCTGTCCGCCATGCCTCGACTTGTCGCGTCAGCGGAATTTCGCCCTGGCGTTGCATTTCCATGCGCTTATCGTGCATGTGTGCAAGGACTGTTGCCTCCAGATCCCATGGCGGTTGGCCAGCATGGAGGGTCGCCGCCTCGCGGGAAATCGTTCGGTACCCTCGCACCATTTGTAGGTTTTATAGTTTCTGAGATTTCGTGATTAATCAGTGAGTAATATTTCGTTTTTATTTATATTATTGTAGATTGCACAATTGCACATCTTAACACAGGACAAACATTTATTAAAGAAATATTATTTATTATTATTTTATAAAAAAATTGGTGTGGAGTAAACTAGATCGCCAAGAAGTCACCTAGAAGTCGAAGCCAGACAAAAAGTAGCCTGTCCTTTGGCTACTTTTTGTATGGCTTCGACTTCTTAACCACAATAATCGAAATTTACGGGAACAAAGTCACAGGTAAAAGCTAATAAATATGTATTTGTGCTGTAATATTATAGCAAGTAACACAGCATGACGCCCGTATGTGCTGAATTATTCAGTAGACAAGAATTCTATCCATTATATTAATTCTGCAGTCAAAAGTCAGTCAGTTTTCAAGTTGTAAAGCAATTTAAAGCAATAAATGTGTTCTAAATCTGCAGAAAATTAGTGATGTAAGAACTTTTCTCTGTCTAGATCTAATTATACTAGACTTAAAAACGATTTTATACTATGCTTTTTATTTTTATTATCATTAATAAAAATTATTTTGAATGTCATATTGCAGGTAAACCTAATAGGAACATTCAATGTGATCCGGTTAGCAGCTGGTTTGATTGGCAAGAATGCTCCGGATGCTGATGGTCAACGCGGAGTAATTGTGAATACAGCTAGTGTTGCAGCTTTTGATGGACAGGTAATTTAATAACTCTATTTAAGTCAAATATTAAAATACTCCAAAGGTTTCAGTCTAAAACCCTATGACAAATAGTTAACTCACTATGGTATGTCACAAATGAAAGAATCCACAAAGATCTTAACGTAAGAACAATCAATGAAGAGATCAAGGAAAATATCTCCACATACACCACCAGACTAAAGACACCCAAATCACCTGGCAATGGAGCTTGTGTCTAATCCAGTGACTTTCATAAGGCTGAAAAGAAGAGTACCCCAGGACCTACCTAAAGAATTACCAGCCCAAATGGTTTATAGTTGAGAACGAGTGAAGCAGTGACCACATAACTATTTCTGAATGTCCTAGGACAGATTGCATTAAGGAGTAAAAAAAATTAATGTATATAATTTGGTATGCTAATTATTGCCTATTCTTCTTCTACTTGTCGAGTCAATGGTAAAATCGTTAAATTGTTTGGGTCCAGTAGGTGGCTATGTTAACTGTAGCACCGGTGGCACTCATTAAATCCTTCAAAGTGCAGGTGTATGGGCACTTGGGGCACTCCAACGTGTGGCTCATGTTTGGAACAGGAGCACCGCACTCACATTGAGTATCCGACGGGTCTATAAACCCCCACTTCGTCAAGTTGTGTTTGCATTGGCCTACCTGGGTGCGCAACCGATTTAGTGATTTCCATACAGACCCATTGCAATTCACGTCCTGGCTGGAGACGATTACTGCCTATGGAGGTTTTTTTTTAATTTTCTCCTTACTTACTATAGATCTTCAGACTCAGCGAACTCGATCTGCGATTAGATTTATAATGGAGCAGCCAGAGCTGTTTCTCTTACTTATAGGTGGTTTCTTCTCAGCTATTTGCTACCGTTGAGTTTAGTAACTTTGGATGCAAAGTTAGGCGTTCTTATGTTTTTCTTGTAAAGGTCAATTTCGATGTTTGCCGACGGCATTTGAAGGTAGACGTGAATTTCTTCGTTCCCTATGAATCAAAGCGCATTTACGATTGCTCGTACTAAGCAATTATAAACTGGTTTTTTAAAAACTCGATTAGGCGTGGATGCACCGGCACGTATCCCTCACTGCTATTTGTGTGCCTTGTCTTAGTGATTTTGTAGTATTTTGTTCGCTATTTCCGGGGGGACAGATCTGATATACAACGTGTCGCAAAAGATATGACATTAAATTAGAGTTTTAATTTAATGTCGTATAGTTTGCGACTAGTTCATAGGAATATTATTACACTACCAAAAAAATCATGAAAAATGTAAAAAAATATTTTGTCAAACAAACTAAATAGCATAAAATCGTAAACAGAATAGAATACCATTTTTAAATATCGGTACTAACCTGTGACAACAGCGCCGTGTCATCAAAGTACTCTGTGCGTGTCATACAGTGACGTAATCTTTTGGCGCCATTATTATGAATGCTCAATAAACAATTACATCACATCATAGGTTTTTTTTATTAATAAAATAATTAATATTAGTCTTAATTACTATTCCATGGTTTAGCACTCACTATAATAAATCATGTTGTGTTCAAAGTAATTAAATTTTTACGTATAGGAGAAAATCGACCCCTAGTCCCGCAATTCGGTATAGGGAGTACAGCTTGAACAATAATGAGCTCATTGGTGGGCCCAAGTCGGACTAATTCGGCTGTTCGCATACCTCTCTCAACACCTCCTTATGGGAGTAGTTTAAAAAAAAAACGAATTAAATCTTCCGAACAAACCAAGTTTCCTTTTTTCTTAAAAGTCCAACATACCCCCTACATTACTAAAGGAAGCCATGTGCAAAATTTCACATACCTAGGTTTTTTTTTAATGTAGGTAAAATCATCCAATGACATCCCCCGCCCTTGGGCGGAGCGGGAGATAGAGTCAGACTCTTACTGACTAAAAACCTACCCCGTTCCTCCTCTAAGTGGTAATAAATTTACACTTACGAATAATATCAATTATTTTTCTTTCCTTTCAAAGTAGGCCAGTCAATATCAACACAAAAAGGACAAACATCGCAAACGCGATGTTAGTTGAAGTTTGCAACCCTGAAAACCTTGTGCTACCCTCATGGTGCTCGAAAAACTGAAATCTTAGCACATGTTTCAGATTTTTTCAAAGTGTTTTAATATATATCAATTGATTTTTATTTTAATAATCAATTGATTTTTTCCTGTCTTCTGAACCAAAAAATTTGGAGATTAAGGTTTACCCTGGCAACACATAGCGAAAAACTACAATTCAGATTAATTTAGATTGATTTCCAAAATGGCAACCTTATTTAAAATTGGGGAAATCCCCTTTAATTTACTAATACGGCTTAAAATTTATATTATTAAGGTTTATTTTACGAGGTAATAAAAACCCACATTTTTAAGTGTTTAATCCCGTTACAGTTAAATTCGTTTTATTGTATTAGCCTGGATATACATACACACATCAAAAAAGCTTTGAGATCACTTACTAACTCACTAAAAAGATTATACTCCCGAGTTGAAATATTGTTTTTATCTAATGATGAACTACGAAGATATATGTCGTAACGAGTAAAATTGCTTGCGTGGCTGACTAAAGGAAGAAGGGGAGGGGATACATAGAACTGATCTGATGATGAAGACGGAAGGTAGGTAAGAGCCGAAACTTTGTAATTTTGGAGGTATTTGAGACAGAGAGTAAAGTTCCACATACCTCCGTTGAAAAGGGAGGATCCTCCGACCAGACAGGTGTTATATCTGGTGGGCTACTGCCCGATAGATGATTTCGGGTTTGTTCTATATGTTCCAATCGCGCCGCGAATCTTACTTGCGCGATGCAGGATTAGTTCATTGGTGACGACATAGATGTCGCTACATCACTCCCCTCCGGAGATCGGAGATCGATGGTTCTTGATGCTTCTTGAGGCGTCGTGATGCGTGCCAGGCCAATGGAGGTTGGTTCCAGTGAGTCGGAACCGGATTCCGCATAGTTCTCGGTGAGTCGGAACTGTCTGCGGTGATACCCCAGTGAGTCGGGGTGGTGCTATCCCAGTGAGTCGGGATACGATGCTGCAGGCTCCAGTGAGTCGGAGTAGTGCGGCTGGCTCCAGTGAGTCGGAGCGGTGCTGTGCGACGTAGGGCTTGACTGCTGTCGTCGACCAGGAGAAAGCTCTTCATATGACTGGCCGAAGGTGCAAGTGCCTAGCCAAGGTCGCTGATGAGGCTGAGGGTGATGACCAGGTATGACCAAGTAGGCATGCTGGTGGTCAGGATACCCAATAGCCGTGGGTGCTGGCTGTATGGCTCGCTGTTCGAAAGCTTGAGGAAGTGATGATGACGTCAAAAAAGTAGTAGCTGCACGAAGGCTGCGCTGAAGTTCTTTGTCGAGGGTCACCAGTTTGGGGGTATTTGGGACAGAGAGTAAAGTCCCACATACCTCCGTTGAAAAGGGAGGATCCTCCGACCAGACATGTGTTATATCTGGTGGGCTACTGCCCGATAGATGATTTCGGGTTTGTTCTATATGTTCCAATCGCGCCGCGAATCTTACTTGCGCGATGCAGTATTAGTTCATTTGTGACGACATAGATGTCGCTACATAATAAATCAGCGTATCCTAGCCGTATTTGGTATTAGAATTGTCATGATGAGTTGAAGATGGAACCGAATGGTGGAAGGTATCTATTTAAGCTTGGCTGATGGGTACCTACTACAAGTACTACAACTAAAAAGTGTTTTTTTTTTTTATACAGAAAACAATTGATATTTTAAATTCTTTTATTATTAAAAGATTTGATTTATAAATGAAGAATCTTAGAAAAAAAAAGAAAAAACGTAACAAAAACGATTTCTTATTATCAAAGTGATCTCAAACTTTTTTTGATGTGTTTATATCCGGTATAATTATATAAAAAAATCGGATTTTTGATATTCATTATAAAAATCTGATTTTTTTTGAACCCTGCTCTCAAGGGAAATATAGAAAAATCGTAGATACATGCGCGTTGTTGTGTGTGTGTTGTGTGTTGTGATGTCGATTTTGACTGGCCTAAATGCTGTATAGTTTTGATGTATTTCTGTGTAGCCTCTTTCCAATTATAATAAATTACAATGGAGTACGGTCTTAAAGAAAACAGAATGGCTGTGATTGCTATGTATAAATGGTAAGGTCTAATGTTCGTCGAAATCCTTTGAGGAAACAAAAAAGTGCATGTAATGTATGACTTTTTCTCAAGGTACGCAGCTTGAAGAGGATTCTGAATAAAATGGCGTAACTTAAGCTTGGTCGACCTGCGCAGCAGTTTCTTAGCCGTAGGTGTAGGTGAGGAGGATATGATTCCTGTTCGCTCCCCTCTGCATATAAACACGACTACACCCTTTTTTTGGAGATTCGAAAATATCGAATAACGTTCTGAGCGGAGCGAGGGCGTGTCAGACTTTTACTGACTAAAATCCACCAAATTAGTTGTTCCATTTACGCTCCAGGGCCATGCTAATTCTTTCGAATACTCCTACACCCCACCAAACATCGATCTCTAAAGTTGCTTTATTTGGTTTCAGATTGGCCAAGCCGCTTATTCAGCCTCGAAAGCCGGAGTAGTGGGCATGACTTTGCCCATAGCCAGAGATCTTGCCAAGCAGGGCATCAGAGTAGTCACTATTGCTCCAGGTAAATATTTTGATTTATTTATTTAACAATTTATGTCCACGCGTGTTGCGTTTTGCCTCGTCGTTTATACCGCGTACATCGAAGGACTGGAACAGTTTGCCTGCTGAGGTTTTCCGGTCTGATTATTAATTTAGGTGTCTTCAAGGCTAGAGTGAATAGGCTCTTAGTAAACTTGTGCGCCTTACCATCAACGATTGCATCACTGCTTACAATCAGTTGGGATTGCAGTCATACACTAGTTTATAAAAATTAAAAAAGAAGAAAAAGACAATACATAATAGACAATAGTACAATGGTACTGCTTATTTCCAAAGAAATATTTTTCAGCAGAACTTGCGAAAGGAGAAATTAAAAAAAGTGTAGACAATTGTGTGCAGGAAACAAGAGAAGAAAGTGTGAAATTTTAATCTAAACTGTCAAATGATTATTTTTATATGATTAATTATACCTTCTTCTATAAATTTTAATATATACTATTTTAATAAATACGAGTATATATATAATTGTAACGGTTGATCTTGTATTATTCTTTCCATTTCCCTCTGTGTGATTTTTCACACTGATTCTCGTAAAAAACATCTGAATCGTACCACCGCCCATCTTCTCCTCGGTCTATTACGACTCTGTCTAGCTCCAGACTTGCGTTAGTTGTTATTTAGTTGCTTATAACTTTGATGGTATCTGGTAGACATGGCCTGCCCAGTCCCACTTCAGTCTTGTAGCTTTTAGAACTTTTAGTATTACCCTTTTATTTACTGGCTGTTATTCGCGAACTGAAATTTAAGAATATTGTACTTTGTGGGACAATCGTCTAAAAACTTTTGATACAAGTGCCGAAAGTTTGGCATTGCAACCGAGGCGGAATTCGCTCGAGCCGTAGGCGAGTGTGTTATGGAGCCGAGGGCTGTAAATTTGCACGTGTGTTAAACGACGCTTTTCAATACACTTACGAACAAATACTGTGTAAAATTACGATTTGTTAATTTTGTACTAAAGAAAATTTTCCAAAGTTGCCATACATTTTAGTTTAGATTTTGATATCAGCAGGCTATCGCAAGTATTATGTACCTTAAACATATTTATGGCGGCGGCGGCGTACCATCTAAAGAATTCTTATTATTATATTATTTCCCGCGCTTAACCTTTGCAGGTTGAAGGAGAAGCAAAGGTATCAAACAATTATTATTTTTTATAGCGGTATCAGCCTTTTTAATGTTCCCACTGTTGGGACTCAGGCCTCCTCTCTAGGAGAGGGAATGGGCTGTAATCCACCACGCGGGCCCAGTGCGGATTGGTGAATGTCTCATGTCTTCGAATTTTTGGTTCTAGGCCATGCCAGTTTTCCCACGATGTTTTCTTTCACCATTTTGAGACCTCACAAGTCGGGCCACCACTGTTCTTTTCAAATTATTATACATCCTACTTAATATTAAAAATAGAAATTCAAATATTTTTGAATTTAGAACGCAAATAATTGTTAATCTTATATATAAAAATGAATAGCTCTTCGTTCGTCTCGCTAAAACTAGAGAACGTCTGGACCTATTTGGTTAATTTTGGTCTTCAAATATTCGTGATTCTCCAGGGAAGGTTTAAACGGTGAGAAAATATGTAAAAATTCACAAAAAAAAAAAAAAAAAAAACGGTCCGACTATTAGGCGGTACGAAGTTTGTCGGGACAACTAGTCTTCTACACTATCTACACTAATATTATAAAGAGGAAAGATTTGTATTTTATTGTGTATGCTTGTAATGAATAAACTCAAAAATTACTGCGATTTAAAATATTCTTTCACCATTAGAAAGCTACATTCACCCTCAGTAACATAGTCTATATTTATTGCTAGAAAAGATTAGGGATCCTTACTAAAACTTTAGTAGCGTAACCCAAGGGGTAAAATACAAAATGCCATTAAACATCATTCTTTCGTCGCATGCGCTGCGGAAACTATTGATGATAGAACAAAAGTATGTTCTACAATATTAAAGAACATATCAATTACTACAAAAAACGTCGCGATACTATTTGTCCAACTATTATCGTTATGTCACAATAACCACTTTTTACATTTTAAAAGTTGATAGAAATACCGACCAAAATTAGACCATTGTTATTCATATTTCTGTTTAAATCCTTATCCAAATAATTCGTATTGTTGTCAAAACTGTTTCAATTCATGTAGATTACTTTTTTTAGTGTTCAAATTGGCTATTCTATTCCATAGATATTACGAATTTAAAAAGTCATAGATACAGAAAAGGCGCCGCCAGAACGATGAATTAATTCGGATTGTAATTACACATAGATAATGTGATACTGAGTTAAAAAAAATATAGAAATGAAACAACAAAAAAATAATCACCATTGACCGTGACGAAATGGGAGAGAAAAAGCCCTTGGTATGATAAATCCAAAAAAAAAACACGCGGGTGATATAAATGTTCGATATGCAACCAAATCGTAGTGCAATAAGAGCCAGTTTTCAAGCAAGTGTATTGAAAAATATATTTTTATTATCCATTTCGGAGGTTTATTCTAAAAATCCCCATCGAGAAATTCCCACCAGTGGGGATTGTTACTTTTATTTTCCAGTAATCCCCCAGGTAATTAAAATCAGCTCGGGGGGGATTTCTTGAAAAAAAAAAAAGAATGAATCCCCACCAGAGTTATAATAATTTCTAAATTATTAGGCAACCCAATCAAGATATATTATTTAATACATTAAAGACATAAAATACTTTTCATACAATAAACAGATAAGCGAAGGTCGTCCTTATTTGGATCTTAGACTAGTAGTTTGATAACCGGTTCCCGCGAAAAAATAAAGTGGCCAAGTTACTTTTTCTGACACGAGCTGACCGTTAATGGAAATTCCGTCAAACCATTTCGGAGTTTAGTCGGAACAGGCGGACAGATAAAAAAAAAATACGTATATTTAGCTAATGCAAACAAAACTTTCAATGTTATTTATATGTATGTTCGCTCGCGATTCACTAAGATGGTAAGCGATGATGTTAGCCACGTTTGCCTAGAAGTAACTGCTGCGCTAGAGACGTAGCCGTTTTCAAATATTTTGTTGTGGATGTTAGTCAAACATCACACTCAGTCAAAGTCATAAAGTCAAAAGCATTTTATTTGAAATAAACCATTTACAGGCACTTTTGAAAGGTTATGAAGTCTGTCTGTCCGAAAAAAAAATGATTCTAATTTCACATTCCAAAGCGTAGATCTCTATGGAGAAGAATGTGCAAGCTCCATGAATTAAGATGAAGAATGAGTAGATAGCACTTGAGATTAACAAGAGAACAGTGAAAGCTGCAGTTACAGGAAATTTTAACAATATCCCTACAAACTAGTTTATTTTCACTTCCAGGTTTATTCCGAACGCCGATGATGGAGATGCTCCCTGAACCAGCTATCAAGAGTCTGGAAGCCTCCGTGCCATTCCCGCCTCGGTTGGGTCATCCTCAGGAGTTTGCTTTGCTCGTCCAAAGCATTATTCAGAACCCCATGCTGAACGGTGAGACCATACGTCTCGATGGCTCAATCAGGATGCAGCCCTAGGTACTGTACTTTTATAAAACTGTATGTAGATAAATGTACTTCCGATACTAGTGATGTTGTAGTATAGTTCTGTGAAATATATATATATATATTGTTTTCAACATATTTTATGGGTATAATACAAAAATCATTCGTTTCATTTCACAAATGTGAAGCCCCTGTTTGTAAGAATTGCCTATACTAGGACATACCGAAACTTATTATTACACTAAGTGCTGAAATATGAAGATATTTAATTTAATTATCACTTATTTTATTTCATTTAATAAATATTTTGTTTTGTCTTTTTTCACACCTCTATTTTGTTCGTGTCATGTGATGTCGGCAGCGCGATGGAGTGAGCCATCGAACTTTGCATTTTGTGATAAATCTAATGTTAGCTGTAAGGAAAATAAAAATTTTGTTTTATATTTGTACAAGATGACATAGATTACATATAATTTGTACTTAACCTTCTTCATTACCAAAGAATGTCATTTAGACTTAGTTTTGATTCTGTTTTAGTACTGAGTGCTTCATATTTCTATATATTTATGTAAGTATATATTCTGCATGCGTAAGTTCATTTTGTTATTCTGGCTTTTTAGTTTGATTAAAATATCTTAGTTTTTTTGCAAAAGTTTTCGTTTCATTCTAAGGGCCGTCTTAAGCATATTCGACGCCCAGGTACCAAAGGCAGCCTCAGCCCTCGCATACATAAATAAAAAAATACACTTATCTTCTGTGTGCGTTTTTATGCGGATTTTAGTATACAGATGACAAAATCAACTTGTCTTTTACCGTAAAGTTTTATGCAGTACGCAGTTTTGTTAGGGGGTCACAGCTGAACTTTAAAAGAAAACTTGCGTTTATGGCTGAAGCGACGGTGATTTAACAATGATTGCATGTACTTGGACGACTTAAGGGTATTACATTGCTCAATGACCTTGAAGAATTGCCCTCTGCACTAGTATTTGTAACTTGGGCGCCATCTACCGATATACACAGTTATTAAAGTAAAAGGCACTAAAGATTATGGAAGTATAGAATGGTTTCGTAATGTAGTCATCGTTTTTTCCTAATTTATGCTTTCTCTCAGAGGGCCACATTTTAATACATTTTGTTCACGTAAGCATTGTGATTGTGACATAATTCAGATTTAGGAAAACCTAGCTTTCAACATTTATTTTATTTAGTACTGACGCTACTGCATGATACATCTTGAAGGTCTGATGATGACCGGGTCCGTTATAATCGGTTCTCGGTGTGGAGGACAGCTAGAAAGATCTAGTTTTCAACATTTATCTTATTTGGCACGGACGCTACTGCACGATACATCTTGAAGGTCTGATAATGGCCAGGTCTGTTATAATCGGTTCAGTGTGGAGGATAGCTAGAAAGACCTAGCTTTCAACATTTACCTTGTTCAGCACGAACGCTCCTGCATGGTATATTCTGAAGGTCTAATGATGACCAGGTTAGTTATAATCGGTTCTCAGTGTGGAGGACAGCTAGAAAGACCTAGTTTTCAACATTTATCTTATTTGGCTCGAATGCTACTGCATACTACATCTTGAAGGTCTGATGATGACCAGGTTCGTTATAATCGGTTCTCAGTGTGGAAGACAGCTAGAAAGACCTAGTTTTCAACATTTATCTTATTTAGCACGGATGCTACTGCATAATACATCTGGAAGGTCTGATGATGACCAGGGCCGTTATAATCGGTTCTCAGTGTGGAGGACTTACCTTGTTTAGCACGGAAGCTACTGCATGATACATCTTGAAGGTTGATGATAACCAGGTTCGTTATAATCGGTTCTCAGTGTGGAAGACAGCTAGAAAGACCTAGTTTTCAACATTTATCTTATTTAGCACGGACGCTACTGCACGATACATCTTGAAGGTCTGATGATGACCAGGTCCGTTATAATCGGTTCTCAGTGTGGAGGACAGCTAGAAAGACCTAGCTTTCAACATTTACCTTGTTTAGCACGGACGCTACTGCATGGTATATTCTGAAGGTCTGATGATGACCAGGTTAGTTATAATTGGTTCTCAGCAGCTAGAAAGACCTAGTTTTCAAAATTTATCTTATTTGGCATGAACGCTACTCCATAATACATCTTGAAGGTCTGATGATGACCAGGTTAGTAATAATCGGTTCTCAGTGTGGAGGACATCTAGAAAGACCTAGTTTTCAACATTTATCTTATAGATTTATGTAGTACGGTCACTGAGATGCTATACCCACCTTCAGAGTCCACCTTCATGCGAGTAGAATCATAACAGTCACCCAGGTCTCCACGAGCCCTTTCAAATGAGCCTAAACACGATAGATTTCTGTAGTATGGTCACTGATATGCTAATCCCACCTTCAGAGTCCACCTTCGGGAGGGTGAAATCATCACAGTCGCCCAGATCTCTACGAGCCCTTTCAAATGAGCCTAAACACGATAGATTTATGTAGTATGGTCACTGATATGCTAATCCCACCTTCAAAGTCCACCTTCGGGAGGTTGAAATCATCACAGTCGCCCAGATCTCTACGAGCTCTTTCAAATGAGCCCAAACACGATAGATTTATGTAGTATGGCCACCGATATGCTATACCCACCTTCATAGTCCACCTTCGTGCGAGTAGAATCATAACAGTCACCCGGGTCTCCACGAGTCCTTTCAAATGAGCCCAAACACACTAATTAGGTACTGAAGATAGCTATACCCACCTTCATAGTCCACCTTCAGAAGGTAAATTCACCATAGTCCCAGGTCTCCAACCTTCATAAAAGGAATTTCTCTAGATGGTTATAAGTGATGAAATTAAATAGTATGATTTAAGTGTGTAATGTAGGAGGTTGCCGTCGAGGCGGTATTAAGACCCGTGCCTTGGCGAGGGTCTTAAGAGAGCCAAGAACGGTAACCACTCATTACTCACGTGTATCATACGACGTTTTTCAATACACTTACGAAGAAATACTTTCCCTAAAAATTACAACCCATTTTTGTTCATTTTGTACTGAAGAAAATTTTTCAAAGTGGTCAGACTTTTTAGTTTTGATTTAGATGGCAGCAGGCTATCACAAGTATCAAGTATTTTTTTACCTTAATCACAATATCTGGCGGCGACGGCGTAGCGTCTAAAGAATTCTCTTCAAATCTTAAATTCAACATTTTTTCGCAAATAACACAAATAAATAGGTTAGGTAATAGTATTTAATAGACTTTTTTCCCACGTTTAATCCTTGTAGGTTGAAGAAGAGGCAAATGTATCAAACCGTTATACATCCTAATATTAATAAAAATAGAAATTCAAATATTTTTGAATTTAGAATGTCGATAAATGTTAATTTATTGGTAATAACTAATAATAATATTGTGTAAGTTATCATGTTTATTTATTATATTCTGTTCAAAAACACAATTTAAATGTTCATTAAATATTAAAAATATCCGCCTCTTTGATTTAAAAAAAAAAAATCTCACCCTTGACCGTGACGAAATAGGAATGAAAAAAGCCCTTGGTGTGATAAATTTAAAAATAGCACGCGGGTGATATACGTGCCTTGTCGAACCTAATTTTAGTGCGATAATAGGCAGTTTTCGAGTAAGTGTATTGAAAAAATATTATCAAAACGATATTAGTAGGAGTAAGTGGATAGGTACTTACCAGTAATTTTGGAGAGCTCGGCCACGCTTCACTTTGGATTTATTTTTGTATTTAGACATCTTTATTCTATGACGCGATCAAAAAATACAACTAAATTACGAACTGTTTGACACTTACAACCTTATTTTAACTATTATTTTATGAAATGTATATGTCCGTACCATTTACAATTTGGTTTGATAAAAAAAAAAACATATTCAAATTAATTACTTTTAGAGTTTATTTGCAAAAAAAAATGCACGTATAGTCTACCCGTCACAAGAGTCGTCATAACACTGACGTCGATCATTGTAAATAAATATGCATTACAGGCATTGCAGGGGGTGCTGCGCGCGGGGTGTTAGTACTGATTCGATTTTTTCTTGATTGCTTATCGATATTCAATTAAATTAGAAAAAAAATCAATACAAGTTATTCAATTTATCGTAACATATATTTTGGTATAAATTCAATGTATAAATATGGAGCCGTTCTCGAGAAAAAATGGAATGAATGTTCAAAAAAGCTTATTTACCAGATTTTTTTTCTAGAGTTAGGGTATTTTTTTGAGAAATGTAATCAAAACAATTTATTAGTTATGTCCTTAAGTATCCCCTTCATTTTTTATATGGTAATCGGACATGAAGAATAATCTACAAACTTCAATTAACCTAGGTGTTTTTTTGGATTTTGGCTATGTTATTCCCTTAAGTTGTAAAAACGATTTTTCCTACTGCCTTGAAAATTTTTTTTGCCAGTAATTAAAATAAGAGTATTCTCAGTGGTCGACACATGCCGAAAGTTTAAGAAATATAAGTAGTGATTTAATGGTGATTTTATCTTCTAATATAAGTACAAGGACAAAAATATTACCACCCGGCCTCAGATACATTGAATTCTGTCCTTTGAAACAGAAGGTGCTTAAACTTGTTTGTTGTCCTTTTTTACCCGACTACGGCAAAGCCAAAGGAGGATTATGATTTTGACCGGCTATGTAAGTATTTATGTAAGTATGTATGTATATATGTGAGTATGTTCATCTGTTCCCTCATAGCTCCTCATCTACTTATCGGAACTCGACTTATGAGGTATCGTTAGAACCGTCTTATTCGTTCACTGAACATAGGCTACGTAATGTGTCACAAAAATCGATGTGCCCTCTAGCGGACAAAAAGTAATGTGTTAAAAAATAAAAATGAGATAAATATGCCGTGTTTGGTATCATTAGAAAGGGCTTGACTCTTAGATTTCCAAAATATTATTCAAATTTAAACTAACGCCCTCTAGCAGACAAAAAGTAATGTGTTAAAAAAAAATATAAATACACCGTGTTTGATATCATTTGAAAGGGCTTCACTTGTACTTATAAAAAAAATGTTATCAAAATTCAAAGTGGCGCCCTTTAGTGGACAAAAAGTATTATGTTAATAAAAAATTAAATTAAACACGTCGTGTTTGGTATAATTTGAAAGGACTTCACTTGTACATTTCCAATATATTGTTAAAATCTAAAGTGACGCCCTCTAGCGGCCAAAAAGTCATGTGTTAAAAAGACGTTAGTATAAATACACCGTATTTAAAGGGCTTCACTTGTGCTTATCAAAAATATTATCACCAAAATTCAATATGGCGTTTGCAGTGTTTTAACAGCAAAATAGTTTAAATAAAAAAAAAGTAAATACTAAAACCCGACTACGACAAAAAAGAACGCTAAAAAAACGAAACAAGATTTTTGGGATACTGAAATTAACAAGGTTACTGGAGAAACAAGAAAAAAGTTATAAGAAAAGTCGTAGTCACACGTTATTAAAGTGTTATGGTTGGTACCTATACCTATATAACGTGTGACTATGACTTTTCTTTTCGTTTTGTTCTCATCATGATCATCGTCAATTCGGTCGAAAGATGTCCACTGTTGGACGTCGATGGCCTGCCCCAAGCGTCTCCACAACGTTCCTATGCGTCTCGCATATTTTATAATTTGACTTTATTTCTTATTTCAATTAATTTATATTGCGGAAAATGAGATGTATCTCAAATTGTCAGTAATCTTCTTCTTTTTTTTTATATATAAAAATGAATAGCTGTTCGTTAGTCTCGCTTAAACTCGAGAACGGCTGGACTGATTTGGCTAATTTTGGTCTTGAAATATTCGTGATTCTCCAGGGAAGGTTTAAACGGTGAGAAAATTGTAAAAAAATAACGAAAAAACAATCGACTATTAGGTGGTACGAAGTTTGCCGGGTCAGCTAGTGTTATATATAAAAATAGCTGTTCGTTAGTCTCGCTAAAACTCGAGAACGGCTGGACTGATTTGGCCGATTTTGGTCTTGAAATATTCGTGATACTCCAGGGAAGGTTTAAACGGTGAGAAAAGATGGAAAATATCACGAAAAAAAAAATTGAAAACAACGCCATCTCTTATTAAAATGACATTTTGAAATAAATTCTGATGGTTCTGGTAATATCCGTAGATAGCGTTATTCTCATTAGGTGGTACGAAGTTTGCCGGGTTAGCTAGTCTTCTTATATATTAAAATGAATAGCTGTTCGTTAGTCTCGCTAAAACTCGAGATGAGAAATGTTCGTAATAGTCCAGGGAAGGTTTAGAAGGTGAGAAAAAACGATTATTAGGCGATACGAAGTTTGCCGGGTCAGCTAGTAATAAATAATAAAACAATAACCAACTATTATCGTGATCCTACACTGAAAAACAAACAAAAATTGCATACAACCACCGCCGGCGGGGATCCGGCTCGGGGCCGTATGGCCAACAATTTGTTTGGCCGGGTAAAACAAACAAAAACCTGTAATTTGAGGCTGATTTACATTGATACAGTAGCTGGCGCCAGAATCACTATCTTCTGGTGTTGCACTGGCACTGGATCGCGTCGTTTACACGTGACCAGTAGTCATTTCTGCTTTGATGCAGTGACTACACGTATGCATCCTTAAAAAATGAGTGTTTCCCAAAAAAACAGAAAGAAAATGAAAACATTTTATAGAAATTTTTGTTCGTTATTACTCAACGAGCTGATAGATATGATTGAAGAATTGATAACAAGCGAATATGGGTGAGAAAATGCATAAATGATAGAGAGGTACATATAATGAAAAATATAAGTATGTATACAGTATAATGAAAAATGTTCCCTGACATCCCCTGCTTCTTTTAGGTTCTTAACGTGAACATGCGTAGTATAAGTAAGAATGATTAATTATTTAATTAAAAGCCTCATAAATTTAGAAGATGGATAGTTCAAATGAATTTATTTAAGCATAACAGTTGGTATATAAGTTGATTATAATAAATTCAGCATCAATCATAACGGTAACAAATCACAAAAGGGGTTTTTATAGAGTACAATTATTACAAATTGTACTCTATAAAAACCCCTTTTTTAACTTCTGTCTAATGCTATCGCGAATAGAGAAAAAGTGCTGGATATTGGATGCTGAACTTGATTGAAACATATTTACATTGATACAGTGCTGATCTAGCGTAGGAACCCAGTGATGCTAGCGTTAGCTACTGTCTCAATGTAATGCCTCTAAGCTCTGCCTTTATGCGAAACATTTATATCGGTTTCAGTTGCAGATACAGTGCAACCTTATTAGAACGTACCTCAATATAACGACTTCCTCAATTTAACAAATTCTTCGTAATCCCCTTAAATTTTCCATAAGAGTCAGTATAAAATATACCTTTACATTGCGAACAACCTCTTGATAACGATTTTTCAACTATCAAGAAAATGTATAAATACCTCTAAGTAACGAATTTTGTCAACCCAAAACCTTTATTTAAAGTTCCCACCAATGTATGACTCTTAATCTCATAGTATGTGATTCAAGTCGCGACATGTTTCGACATGCTTTTATTCGTAAAACAATCATTGTTGTTTGATGAAAAGTAATGTAAACACTTCTGCTTGTCACTATTGCTAAAGATTTAAGTTAAAATTAAATAGTAATGTTGAGGTAAATAAAACTATTTTTTTTACTTCTTTAGAACGAATTTTAGACCAACCTAACCTCAACATAACAAACCTTAGTTCAACGAATTACTTGATATAACGAATATTTTCTTGTTCCCCTCCGATTTGTTATATAGAGGTTGCACTGTATCTTTTTTATTTAGGATATCCGATAGTATCGGGTACGGTTGCAGAATTCCATAACATTCCTCATAGGTGTGCCTCCTTTGCTTCCGCACTGTCGTTTAAAAAGGGTAAATAAGCTACAGAGATTTCATTTAGTTTTTTTTTTTTATTTTTTGAGAGTTCTGCGCAGATTAATAACATACCTTGTAGGTGACCATGGCATCAAACTTCATTGACACTGGAATTAAAATTTTGTCAGTAGTTTTTATTCATTCACTGACAAAAACATAGCCGTTGGACCTAATAACATGAAAGTGTTCCTTGTAATTAAACTTTTTACTATGAAAGAGTTTTAAGGGGATTAAAGTTAGTATGGAAATTGGTAAGTAGGTAACTATTGTGGTTAGGAAACTGTACCTACATTCGATGGCTACTAAGATCTAAATATAGAAAAAGTAATTGTAAATCTGTATATCTGAAGCAAGTATGAAAGCCGCAAAGGTGCTATAACATAGAATCTTAAAACCTTACGGTTTTGGAGTAACGAAGCTAGATGGCGCTCATCAGATATATTTCAAATCAAAAGCCACTGCCAGCGAAATGGTTTTATCAGAGTTTAATACTTATTTCGATATTACTGCTTTGGTATGAACTGTTTTGAGAATAACGAATGGTTTTTCTTAAATTCGTAAGTACTTGTTCACTATTTTCCCTCTATTGTGTCTCTAATTACAGTATTCAAAATATTAAGGAATGCCATTAACTCTATGGATGCAAATCTACTTACCGTTCGATTATGTCGAAATTACGAAATGAATATCCGATTTAAAGACGTCTAAAAATAAACAATATGGCCACATAGACCTCGCACTTAGCAGCGCCAACAATTTTTTTTTTTCAAATATTCGAAACAGTCCAATTATCACGATTAAATTATTTAAACCAGGCGGAAGTCCTTGTTTGGTTAAATTACCGTGTCCCTTATTGGCTTGATAAATATATATCGCGCATTCGTCGATAAGCATGACCTAGTTTTAAATAATTATTACTAATGAACATTTAGATTGCCGAAACAGCTCCATATACCTACCTAGATACAATAATTCAAACCAATAGATACACCTCGTTTTATCCATTCGATGCAGTTCCGTATAATAGTGGATAAAGTGATGTTACAGAGCTAGAAATCTCTGATTTTTACACTTCGCTGGGGCAACAGGACCAACTATAGCATAGCTCTATACATTTCTAGGTAACAGGGTCGCTGACAATGGCTGGTTCACCATGACGGATTTTAATTTTGATAACAAAAAATCTCAAATTTGTATTGAAATACGTGATTTTTAGGTAAAGCATGTATCAAGGTTAAGGACCACGTTCGGTCGTCGTACGACAATAGTTATAAACTAATTTCCTTTACACTGTCGTGGTACATGATTGTAATGTGTTTAAGTTTACAAATAACCGGCTAAATGCGAGTCCACACGCGTACGAGACGTTCCGAAACCAATGTAACAAAATTAATTTATCATGGTACGAGTAAAAGTAGCTGTAACAGGTATTCTGCGATTAAACCTGGTGAATCCCTTTGGATCAGAAAGAGACGATTTTAGACAACAGTGGTAGCGGTCATTGAAGGAAACCTGAAATAGTGGTCAATAAAAGTTATAACTTAAAGAAATAAGCTAAGTACGAGTAGGATACACATTAGTAGAAGGAAAAAATAAAATGAGAATTATTTAAACGAAAATATCATTTATTTCTACAATAACGGGCGGCGGCGCGCCCTCGCCGCCAGCGTACGTGCGTCTCACAATATTTATTAATCACCATGAAAATAAATACATTGAAGATGCGCGGGCGACATTTCACACCGCCTTACATAATCATCTATGTTGCCATCTAAAAATAGATCATTGTGTTTTAAAACTTAATGACACCGCTAAACAATAATGACAATAAAAATAAGTTTAAAGATTTAGCGACAACAATAACTATTATTTAATATTGTATAAAAGACGCAAATGTGAGGTAATGACACGGTACATAATTATGTGGCTGTGGTAGCTACTGCCGGTTGCTCCACTCTAACTGAACTTCAACGAAGTTGCGTTTTCGTTACATTTTCAGTAGTCATCGATTCTAAGTATCAATTTTAAGTCCTTAGCAGGAAATGTGTTATAATTAGTCGTGCCGTGACAAGTTCACATTTTATAGTTACATCTATTATATGAAAATATTATTTCTAACTATAAGTGATGTTAGCAGTGATGTGGTGTTTAAACGTGTCGTTTAAATAGAGCTAAGTTAAGATGCGAAAACTCGTTCAGTTAAAATAGGAGCAGCCTCACAATAAGCCTTCGTGGCTGAACATTATTGGGTGTACTTATGTTATTATATTATAATAACTATTCCGAGTTGCGAGGGTCGTGTTCCACTCGTGGCGCGGCGCGGCACTGTCGGGCCCGGGCTCGTTGTGCGATCCGAAACAAGGTTTTCGTATACTACTACAAACTTAAGCTAACAGCTCAGCCGCATCATAAACCCCGCCCTCGACTCGTGACCACACCACTTTTTATAACAGTAACACATAAATAGCCATACATCTAAGATGGTATCAGTTTAAGATTTATTTTAATTTATCAACAGCAAATGCGGTATTGCATTGGTATTTGCCAGCCCCATGTTTTCAGATACAACAATAACCATTTAAGACGAATGAAAACTGTATACCTCGCCCTATCTATATGTACAATTGATAAAGTAGAACTAACACGGCGCGCGAAACAAAGTTAGGTGCAACAGAAATGATCACTTAGGTACTTAAGATTTACAGCTAGTATGAACCCTTCAGGCTGAGGCCTGTCGATTCGCTCAAATTCACATCCTCACATAAACTTAACCACGAGAATACTATACACAGACTAAAGTTAAACAACATCGACTGAGATTAATCCTAACTTATCGTTAATGAACAACAAAGTGGTAAACTTACAAATTGCAACGCTTCGTCTATGCGCATCATTTAGCGTTACGTTAGCGATATTTTGGAATGTGTGCGACGCGTACATAGTTATCAGCAACCGATCACTTAACGTAGTTATTATCGAGCAAAGCACGTGATGATGAAACGATCATGCGAGAGAAGCGGACGACGCCGCCGGACGCGCCGGCGCTCGGGTCCGTGAGGCGCTAGGTGTCTGTCGGTTCGGATACGTTACGCTGCGCGAGCGAATCTGAGCGAAGTAACAGTGCCCGACTCGGACGAGCATCGCGCCCCGCGCCTCGGCCGCGGCCGGCTGCGGCGCGGCTGCGGCTCGGCTGCGGCTCACGGGGACGCGATGCTCCCGCTGCGTAGTTTGTTACTATCTAACACTTACGATCTAGTTGAACTCAAAATTTACATTTACATAGAACACTCATCGTGTACCTTAACGTTAAAATACTTATAATTTTAAGTCATAAATATAGATATTACTTACATAACGTACGCTAAGATACAACTTTACGTTGTACAATTACAACCTAATCTTAGACGTAAATAGTAGGTTTAGATTTTATATATTCAAATCAATTAAATATTTAAAGAATAAAATTATATTTGATTTTAACAAAATGTGAAGCGAATGACAAAAGATGTGATAGCAAATTAATCGATTAACAAAAACTAATAATTATGAACACTGGCACCTTTATGTTGAACCGTTTATTGTCAAGAGAATGTAGCCTTTATTCGTGCTGAAGAGTTGTACTTAAAAGTTGATCGCGTGGGAGCCAGAAGTGTTCAGGGTGCAGCGAAGGACTTGTTGGTTTTGACTTTACCGAAGTAATGTCGTATGTCGGACGATCCATATCCTGAACACGTCGCCCCCGCGATCAAATTAATGAATGGCACGCGTCTCTCTAACTTTGCACTAAGCCACCAACTGGCGGGTGACTACGGCATACACTTGATAACTTATTAAAATAATACATAGTATAATATTTAATAAATACAAGACTGTATACTGCATTTGGATAACTAATACGACAAAAGCAATTGGTTAACTAATATTATTACTACCTCAGGCTAAATTTTAATAATTTATTATTGTTGATAACTCAGAGCTACTTACATTGTTTTAGAAACTCGATAATATCCAACTATGGTAACATAAAAGTTTTCCGATGTGGAAAATACTTCGCTATTTGAGTGCAATTAATGTAGGTTAATTCTCCATATTTTGGTATACCCGAATATTTATAATGCTGAACATAATAAACACACTGAAGCATTTTAGATTAATTGAGACTACACACAAATATTGTCTAACTCTAAAGTATGTAAGCCTCAAGAAATATTTAAATACATATAAAATACTATACTATTATTAAATTTGTAATTAAATGTATGCATGTAGTCATTTGCCCCGGGGCAATATTATGCGACTCCTTAAATTAGAAACGTGAACGTTGCTTGAAAAATATATCTATCAAAATAATACTGTATATTTAAGCAAAAATATCCATGTGACTGATGATAAAATATTAATATTTAAAATGGTAACATGTTTGGTAAAGAATTCACAAATCTAATCAAAGGAATCGAAAATTGAGGTATAAACGGCTTCCGACCTAGTGGTGCTAATGTTTGTCTAACACGATAGTATTAAGTAAGAATTCTTAGTTCACCGACTTCGACCATGAACCCTGTCGATGAACGAGGTCTATTTTAAAGCTGCACTGGACAAACGGGTGTTTTGTTTAAAATTGGTCACAATCGCTGTGCTCGCTGAAGGCGAGCGAAATAATGAATGACCCACGCCGTCTAATAATGTACTTAACTATGTCATACCATCACAGATCAGCTTTGCCTTCGATAAAGCGCCTAAACTTGAGAAGCTGCGAGTTACTTCAATTCTATTCGATTCATCGTTTGCGATGTAGAATCGAAGTGACGTTAGCGAAGAATACTTTGGACTAAGGACGATTTCAAGAACGATCACAGGAGAAAGTGCTCATAAAAATATCTAAAATCAATAAAACATTATTTTTATTATGAATGAAATTAATTTTACAAATAGTACGTGCTTATTCCAAACAGTTTCTTCCTACATCGGAGCTTCTTTATGTACCTATTTTAGCATTAAAGTTATAACAAGACGTACATATACGTGAAGATTTGATATAACGGTACTAACTATTTACACAGAAGTATGTGGTCGTCGATTATAAAATTGTAGACGAAATGTTATAATGAATGCATTAAATATGCTGTTATTAAATACGGCAAATAACTTAAAACTGTTACAGTCGTAAATAAATGTATATAAAACTTTCAACAGTGCTCATTAAAGAAATTCAAGAATTGTGTATATTTTAAAAATTGTACCACAACAACGTTTCGAGGAACTTTTTTTAAAGTTGTTTGTTTATTCATCTATACAGGTACTACTCTCTGTTTCTGATGTACCATTGCTGTACCCGAACTAGTATCACGTCTATAGAAAGTTTCATTCGTGAATTTGTAAAACAACATCGTGATAATAAAATTACAGTGTTATCCTGAGTGTTCACTGGACGGTATTGTAGATAAAACACGGTGCCACAGTTTGTACAAATCAGAGCTTAAATTAATCTAAGCCAAAATGAATAAACCATCGTTATTTATAATCATAATCTACTCGTTGACGCAACCTACTACCTAAACATTCGCACTTAGTGCATTAAGTTAAAGAAAAATTTTGAATATACACATTCACTTTAAACACAAACCGTCTAATCACAATTTATAATTACTTAAATGATTCGTTACATTACGTTGGTGCAAGTGTAGTGTACTGCTTAGCGTCTACGACTCAGTTTCCCAAGCTCCGCGGCTACACTTGCTTTCATCCCCTTCATATGGTCAGATGGCGAAACAAACAAACCGTTGTCTAATGGGCAGTATCCTTGATCAAATTGACACCGTTGTAAAAAGAAAACGTTCTCAAATTAAATTTGTAACGTCGTTATGACAGTTTTACATACATGTATATGATAACACTTTATATTCAATATTATGTATAATCACTTCCACTTTAAAAGTAGATCTTTACTCTTGATTACGTACGCTACTATATTATTTGTTAGAAAAATACGAAATCATGCACTTTCAGTTAACATATTATATATGTTAATAAAGAACAATATGTTTTATATAAAAATACATCGCCCTCCTCGGCCATCAGCCGATAGACGCTAGTACCCATATATTTTAAAAATCTAAGATTTTTAAGGCTTCTTGCACGTATGTTGAGAAATATTTTACATAATTACACAATCATAAGTAGAACAAATCACTGTAAATGTGCTTATGTTATTTACAAGGATTATAACATGATTTTGTACTGGTATGGCCGATAAAAACAATATTTGATTAATTTTATACAACATTCAGATAAACATTTTTAAGGAACAACTGTAAATTTTTAAAATGGTTTTAATTTGCGATTAATTATTTCATTTATACATTATATAATACACATAGAGCAATATCAACATTCGATAAAATTTCTTTCATATCTCCATCAAGCCCAATATCCTACACTTAATAAAGTAGTCGCTCACTGCAACATTCTCGCTCCGTCAACAATCACTCGCCGTGACACGCAAGCTATAGAACACAATGTTTTACAAGATATCAGTGAAGACAATTTAATATACATTCAATTTGTAAAGTGCTTAATAGTCTTAAAAAGAAGATAATCCGTAAATTTAATAAGTAACGTCAAAGAAATAATAAAAATCGGGCATCGCCAGTTGCGTTGCGCGACCACAACATATTGTATGTACGTATGGTACTGAATACAACTAACATTTCTAATTATATTACACATAATGATCATTTCAACTAACATTAAAAACGGTTTTCATCAAATTTCTTCGTTTATAATCACAGACACTTTCCTAAATATGTATTGTAATATTTCCCTTTACTTACGCACCGGAGTTAAAGAGAACCTAGTTATATAATGTACTTACTCAATTTTGAAGTAACACGATATAGACTGCTAAATAAATTAACCATAGCTACACAAGACTGGTGTATAATATTTGTATATTATTTTACAGACAATAGGTAGATAAATATTTGTTTTATCTGTATCGGACTAGGCACGCGCGGCGTCGCCGGCCGGCGCTCGGCGCAATAACTTAAATTTGATAATCACACACCAAGTTATAAACTAAAACTAACTAATAAGTAAAGTTTGTTGCATATATGTTATCTGATGTGGTGTCAGGAGCGCTTGGCGCTTTTGTGGTCTGTTTCTCTTCACTGAGACTTCAAGATCTGCAATCAGAAAATGTTTTGTGTTATCATTTGTATCATATAAGAATATTTAACATATCCCGACCCACAGGAAACTGATTGACCGAGTCGTGATTTCCGTACACACTTTAAAAATTCAACAATGCATTATGCATTATGTGTGTCCTGAAAATGTGGTGCGTACGTCACGGTTCGGTATTTTTAGTAAGTTTTTAAAGCCAAACAACTAAAACCCAAACTAAAATAAAAAGTAGTAAGGCAATAACAATGAAAAAAAAAAAAAGATTTGTTTTTTTCGTTTTACAAAACAGTACACCTAATTACACAGGTGAGTTTTTAGATACAGAACTATATGGCGAAACTCAACAAAAATAAACTTCAAAACATAACATTTTCAAATGCATAAATACAGTTTTATGAAGAACAAATATAGGTTAAAACTGAATGGATTTCTGATGGATCTCTGGTGTGCCAGTCAAGTCAGAAGATATTGGAACAATAAACTCCGTTACGTTTGATTTGCCGCAAAATGTTATAGCAAGATATGACTTACTTGGCGTCAAATACTTTGATTTTTTCATATAATTCATAACATAGGCTGCAATACTTTGTTTCTATTCCCGGCTTTTTGGTTTCAGCCTACTACTTCACCATTCTCCTCTAATTCCCATAGCAGTGAATTTCACTTTGAAAAACTCATCTGTATAGTCGATGTGCGATAAAATACGTAGTAATAATTATTATGAAATGCGCGTGCGATTAGTATTCTCGTCACGTGTAGTTAAATTGCTATATACTGTTAACCCTTCCACATAATATTTTTCCAAATCCACTATAATTTACAGATTTTAAATTGAATTTTTAGTAAGGTAGATTACTGTATGATAACATTGTGTCAACTGTGCTCATTTGCAATATTCCTAAGAATACACTTTTCTCTTAGTTATACGGCTGTTTAATATCGTAGCAATATGAACGCAACAGTGCCGACGGTGCTACTTTGCATGATTTCAAGACTGCAATGATTTGTTAATCTATCCTAGCAAGCCACAACTTGGTTACGTAACCAGGACGGTCATCAACGGTGTCGACGTCATTCTTTATGTATGACATAAACACGTTAAATCAGCACGCACTCCGAATAGTGAAGTAATGTAAATCTTTTTTGGTACTGGAGGTCCAAACATAATCGCGCGCGCATTGAACACAATTATGTACTTTTTTTTAGCCATAACTTCACCAGTTCATTTAATACCTTACAAAAATGTACAGTGATTTACCATGGAATCCCGAGATATTTTTTTAAGTTACGTTAACGTTTATATTATAATAAATTATGTTATAAGTATGCCAATACGCGTAATAAACAACATAAATATAAAACATATATTTGTTTTATTGGTAGCAAGAAAGTGGCAGTGCCTGTAACCATACCATATACTAAGAATAAAATTATAACTTGCAGTGAAAAAAGTGCCAAATTATAAAGTAGATTAATATTATTTTTAAATGTGCAAATAGGAAGTGCGAGGATGGTCTCGGTGTATACGTTTATTACGAGAATGCTTACTCTATATTGGCGATTGTTGCTCAATCGCGTCGCTAGGCAGGAATCCGCACCTGATACACACAGAGCAATTTCTTATAGTGCACACATATCTTCATTGTAAAGCTAAACGCCGCTTTAAATGCCTGGCGTAAAACCTTTTTAAACTATAAGATATCTTCCGGTGTTCACAATATTGCGTTATTGAAGACTATCTAGGTTTTTATAAGTATTTTTAGCCTGCATGGTCTTTTATAACAGATTGTCTTATAAGAGACCATCCTCTTCTTTGTCCTCCTAAGTTTATGAGCACTGTATTGTGCGAACAATATGTACACATTTAGGTCAATAATTTTAAACAGGCTTTCTAAACGAAACTGACTAATGAATATATTGACTTCTTTTATAGTTAATATTCCTACAATAATACATTGACGATTCATAATCATCATTCGTAGCCTGAGTTTGCCCACTGCTGAGCATAGGCTATTCTTTTTTCTTGTGTCAATCTCCACGTTCCTGTAGCAGTCTCATCCAGGTTCTACCCATGATGGCGAAAATGTCGTCGGGCATTTTCATCGCCAGACGACCAACATTTTGTCCGGAAGTTGAATGCTCTCCTTGGTCACCGCATTTACTCCAACTATCATCATTGATTTCCATTAATCGTTTTTCGATGACGAAAACCTTAGCATGTCTTCGGATATTGACGTTTGGAAATATATAAGGCTTATGCCCTTATCGGAACGATCCGAGCCTCTATCTGTAACTCTTAGCCTGAACCCAGCTTCATGCGTGAGCGTCCACGTTTCGGCACCGTACTTCATGGTGGGCAGAACATACTGGTTATAGAGGCAGGTCTGCTGTATAAACTTTGGACTTCTACTGATTGGTTTCAGAATGTCCTTCAATTTGTTATAAGCGGCCCTACTCAAACTGTATTCATCTCAATAACTTTTTTGTTGCTGTTATTTGCAAAATTAATTAATAAGGCCAAGGTAAACATTTCAGTTTTTTTTTTTTTTTTATTCCCATCTTTGGAGTATTTGAATCGTTGAAGATTTACCATAAAACTTTGACCATTACTTCCAGTGTAATCAAGTACATAAAAAAATTATTAGTCTTGCACTAATTTTTAATTTTCACGAGCTGGCATACAAGTCAGATAGAGACAAATAGTAACTAAAAAATTTACATTTCTAGTCTATTAGTAGCACTTTTCCAAGATCAACCATAGATTCCTAGTGTCAAATTTGGTGGTGCCTTCTATTGGTAGAAGTGTATACGTCTTTTTTACAATATTCGTTTTATTGTTTGCCATGTGGCTATACTATAAATACGCCAGATAACAGGAATGATACAACAGTTAAAATAAAAACAGTGTAAGAATGGTTCATTATACCCGTCTTTGGCCATCATAATTGGGTGTCTTCGAATTCGAGCATATAAACGGTACGACGTAAGTGGTTGCTGATTGGTTTCATATGCTATAAGTGGCAGATAGAGTCGTAACACTGAATTGAATTTTTAATTTGTTCATTTGAAGAGGCTTGGTGTATTCAGACACATTAAACAATCCAGTTGCTGTTTCTTCCAAAAATCGTAGTTTTGCTCTAATTACTGAAGTGTATTGTACATGTGTATTATACATGTTTATTATATTTAAATAGTAAACAGATTTGTTTACTATTCTGAAACTTCAAACATTGGTAGACTTGTCTTTGCACTTATTTTTTAGTGAACTGATAAATACTTATTCCAAGCAAGTTTCCCTTCAAATACCAGGTTAGGTTTGCCACAACGGAGATTTATCGATAAAAAATAATTATGATTTCAAATAATCAAAATAATTTCCTAAAATAACGATCTTCCAAAGTTATCCCTGGCTTTAAATAGCCTTGTATATTCGTATATATATACAAGAGCAGATGTTCAATAAACATCTATGTAACTTAAGTCGCAAAAAGACTAGTCTAGACTATGTTATAGCAAATATAAATAAGACAACCAAATTCACTACGACTCACAAAACAAGTATGTTATTATTTATATCCTACTAATTTAATAAAACCATTACGTACCTGGCGCTTTATTAAATTAGTGGTGTTAGCTACTATATACGTAGTCTACCAGTCTTTCATTACGTACCTACACTGGAATTGATCAATTTTCTATACTACGGTAGATCTTAAATGCAATCTAATATTTTTACCAAAATAAGCGCTAATAAATCGATAAGATCATATTTTTCATTAAAATAAATTATAAATATATAATGTCTTTTCAAAAAATGTTATTGGTTTATGAAGATTATATAGGTATAAAGTCTAAATGATGACTATTTACCATGAGTATAAATAATATAATATTGTGATAAACTACAAAAGCGTGGTGCAAATAGAAATAATGGAGCAGAGTTGCCAAGTAGATGCTTACGATTTTTTAGTTTAATTTATGAGGCTATCTTATGAAATTATTTGCTAAATTGGCAACTCTAATCCAATAATTGATATATACAAAAGATATCGATTACCATAGCTAATATTGTTGGAACTAGTAAAGGTCTTTCCGTACTTTTTTAATTATACTGCCAGTAAGTTTGTGTGAATTAAAATATAAAATAAATAGTTAAAATATAGAGTCTCAAATTAATTGAATAAAATAGCCTACATTTTTATTGATTTGGTTTGTTTAAAATACTCTTTCTTAAAATAATTTAGGGCATCTGCCCATATGCTAAATATTAAAGTTTTGTAGTTATTTACCAATGAGTTATTTTCAAAGAGCTTTAACTGACTTCTGAAAGTCGACTTCGGCTCCTCGCTCGCTATCTAAACGTTCAGGACAAGTACAAATGATCCGTGCACCACATTTATTACGCGATATGTTTGCATAAATTCGGGCTCAGAATGCGTCATGGCTTTTTATCATCGCCACAACGATATTTTACCGATTTTTTCAAAGTCACGACGGTAAATTCGCAATGTGGTTCAAAATCAAAATTAATATTATTTTTATTTCAAATAGGCCTACATGGGCACTTATAAAACGTCAGAAGATAGTGGTTGTTGGAAAGAAGTCATCACGCATTGTGATCTATTTCCTCCATTGAGTGATTTTAATCTTTCAACGTAAAAGGTATATTATTTAAAAGAATAAAATAAATTATAAATATTCGTTTTAAATGTGCAGTGTGAACGTAGTATATTCGTTATTTACTTTTAGGACCTTTAGTAATATGTTTAAGCTTATCTTTGTATATTTATTTAAGTAGAGCACATATAGACTCGATATTTTTATGATAAAGCAGTTACCAACATTATTAGCTGATCCTACTATGAGGCACTAGTTTATTGCATAAATATATGGAATATAAATATATTAAAGTATGATATGATATAGAATAACATACAATCGGTCAAGTGTCGACGTGTGCTCGGCATTCCGGTTAACCATTTCACCTCCGTTCGGCCTAGAACGAGATATATGTTGCAGTTCTCTAATCCTTTAAGATATGGTCCCCGTTTGAAAAATATATTTAAATGTAGCCGAAGTAACTTGATTTATCAAAAATTAAGGTCAAAACGATACAGCAAGTTAGGAAGTGTTTCAGAAATGGAAATTGTAAATGATGGAAGTTCACGTCACTACAATAAATTTGGACGAATACAATGCATCCGAGTGATTCAAAATGAGTCTCACTTGCGCTTTGCGTGCAGCATCTCCATGAGAAGGGTCTGTGTGGGCGCCTGGCCGGCACAGTGCCGCTGGTATAGATGCTCTTCCCCTCGAGCCGCCAGAGCGTGGATCTCAGGTACAACCATTACTAGTTTGCCGAATTTATCCTGAAATATTATGATTTTATTACTTAATGGGAGACTGTATTATAGAAAGTAATTTTTTCCCCCATTTCTAATCGAAATTGGTTTGTTGATGAATTTAGATTCAAGACCGAATGATTCTTTCGAATTCAGTTTGTTTGATATACAAATTACAAAATAAAAGTAATAGAAGGCGAGATGAAAATTCTCACCACAAATGAGCCTTTAGCAAGTCTAGTTTGGATAGATGTCTCAGTATGAGGACATCACGCTTAGTATCTATAGTAGTCGAACTAGTCTCCTGTAATCCGGGATACTGGTCTACTAACCTGTATCGTAGGATAACAGGACAGCGTGTAGTCGAGAAGTGCAGCTTGAACAGTCTGATAACCATCTCGGACGCACTTCACATTTACGATGCCTCTTACTTCTGAAACGTCAAGAAAATCCTTCAAAAAAAAAAAACAACGGTGTGTAGTGATTGATTACAAAATCGTGTCATTACACAAAATAACGGAATCAGAATTACATAAAAAAAAAAACAAAGACATTAAACAAATCATTCGCATCAGGAGCATCCGTAAAGGGTGATTATTAAAACACAATAAAATAAAAAGAAAAAATAACTTTAAAAAATCAATAAGCATATACTAACCAGGGTTTAATAGAAGCAAAAATTTGACGCATATGTAGTCTGGGACATCGAATTTGAGCTCTGCTAACTTGTTCTGGAGCTCGTTGAAATGATCAGCCAAAGAGGGGACGCCTAGGAGACCCAGGCAGAGAAGGTCGAACTTTTGGCCGTTGTGAAGAGTGGTCTCGTCAGGCAAACCGTTGTGCATCCTCTGATGAAGGTGATCTAACACCAACATGTCGGACCAAGAATGCTGCAACAGCTTCATTTGATCATCAACCTGCAACAAATCAAAACCGCATTGCTACACATGCAGGGCGAAAAAACCAACTCTTCGCAATCGTTTGCGATGTAGGTCTCGAGATGGAATTTGTCGTCACTAACGATACTTTACAAAGACAGAATATGAAATGAATACAAACAGTGATAAACACTATCATTAACAATATAGAAGCAGTTCTAATAAAACATTTTATTTAGGTTAGTTTGCGCTGAGCATAGTTTATAGGAAAATACTTTAGTAACTGCCACTATATTTATGACACTAAAAGTAAGTGAACTATTGTCGAAAAATTGCTTTCATCTGTATTATAAAATATTAGTGACGACAAAAATTGGAGGCAGATAGGAGTTACGATGTGTCGGTGATGTATTGTTTAGCAGTAGATTCTTCTTTAAAAAAATCAAATCTACCTTTCATGTCCCATTTTATGCCATACTGTAATGATAAGGAATTTGTTTTGATTTTGTCATCGCGTCATACTCAGTATCAAACTAATTCAGGTGTCGTAGGTAATCAAAATATTATCTGACAGTCGCAACAGACGACGTCGTTCTGTGACCTACATTTTATTGAGTTGCATTAGAAAACACGGGGCGGAGCTCGAGCGCGTTAAATTTGCCGTTTACGAAATGTTACAACTGAATTTTAGAGCTCGAAGGCATTGCCACACCGCATGCTGCTTGCTCAACACGATGGATCGCGATCGAAACGATGAAATTCAACTAGCACTGAATAAAACATTATACATTTCGGCCAAATAATAGCATTAGTATTACTTATAATCTAATTATGAAATGAACCGTTTTAAGGAGTACAGTGTTAATACTTGTCAATATTAACATATTTCATGTCGTTTTTTTGTATTTATTTCTATAGAAAAAGTTGTTTTATTCAAAACACTAGTTTTATAATTCTATAAATCCTAGTAATACGACATAATACGCCAACAATCTCAGTGGACGTGAGAATATTAAATACACGTTTCTATTTTCATTATATTAGAGCAGAGAATTGCGTAGAGTAGTAGTGAGTCATTTGCCGTTTCAGATCTAGTCCAGCAAACACTCCCTTTGGGCGGCCATCTTGAACCGAGTTGTTAGTAATCGGTAGTGCGCGAAGTAGGTCAAAGTCGTCTTGAATTGCCGCGTGCCCAAAACTTTAGATACCAATGTCGGGAGTCTTATTGGATCTACGGATTATACTTAGATATAAATTCGTAACGTAATACTCATAGTACATGGATACTAGACTGCAAACTATTTCACGTTATGTAGATCTACTTTATTTTATGGTGAGCAGACCACTTGTAAGATTTCGTTCCGATACACTAAGGGCGGGTTTCTGAATTGAGTATTTTGAGTTAAGAACGTCTCAAACCATACTTATATGCCAAATTTTGACAGATTTGCAGGCTAAAGTAGAGTTTGAGTAATTCTCAACTTCAAATGCTTAAATCAGAAATCGGGGGTAATATATACTGGCAATACTCGACAGCGGTTAATTACAGCTCTTTAGGAGTTTGGTAGTCAGTGTGGAGATACATTTGCCACGACCAATGTAATTATAATTACAATGCTGACTGAAATAAAGTACGAAATTATTCCAGTCAACATTGTTGTATTTTTAAAATCCGGTTTTTAAACATATATATGTATTTGTTAAACCAGTTATCTAATTTTTTTTTTTAAGAGATACGTACCAACTTAATTGTTTCACAAGTAAATAATATGCTGTAAGTACATGTACTTGGTCAGGTATACTATGTAGTTATCGTTATTGACAGTTTCGAAACTAGGACTTGGCTAATGTCTAGACTGCAGAAGATCGAATCGTAATGAAAGTGAAAGGCTAATCGTGTTTTTACAAAGTTAATGTCTATACTAAACCATTGAAATAAGCATTAATACTCGTATATACAAAATGACCTATTTAAAAATAAAAGCTATTAATGATCTAATTATTTTAAATTATTTTTACTGCAGCTCTGTGACCGTATTAACATTGGTAAACCATGCATATTATTTTTAATATTCAAATAGATGTGACATTAAACCGATAACCTAAAAAATGTACAAGTTCGATATCACTATGAAAATATGCGGCGGCTCAAGTTCATCGCGCTGTTATGTGACTAATCGCAATTAGTATTACGTAAGAGAAAGCGAAGAAAGGCCACAGAACTTGTTACGTCTCCGTTACCGGCGGTTACGCGTCGCGGTAAAAAGTGCTTTCTCGCGGTAACTCGGCCACGGGCAGTATGTCAAGTGCGGCGGCGAAAGTGCAGCGTTGCCGCCCCGCGTGCCCGCACCGTTACATCACATCCGTCTGGGGAAAGTTTAGGTCATCAACATCTCTCCCGCCCGCCCGAACGCCCCCCGTACATGCGCCCTTATCGCTTTTACAGCTTCGCGCGTTCCTATATAATGCGCTTGTTCTACGGTGATCGTATAGTGCCAAAAAATAGAAACCAACTTAATGTTGACCTATATTTCAATTCATTATATCATATAAAAAATTGTATTAAATGTTTTGATTTCCGTAAACAGTATATATATGCAGTGAAATATATCTTCGTTCACCATCGTCCTAATTCCGAGAATGGGTCGTAAATATGTCGCGTCATTTAAGCACAAACAAAAATTGCTAGTTGTGAAGTGGAGGCTGTCTGTGGGAGTGAGACGAAGCGATGAGCGCAGAGTGGCAACGTCGCTCGCCCACATGACCGACTGCGGCTCTTGCGTAAGCGTACGACGACCACGGTGCGGCCACCGCCGCCGCCACCACCGGCTTGCTCCCGCTCCTTGCCTATTGACTCCTGCTGATTGATTGAACTCCCGCTCGACACGAGTTATTGAACATTGCACGATGTTACATTCCTTTTTGACTTTTATCGGAGCAACCACAATTAGAACTTTACTGTATTTTATTTACTGATATGTTGTGATTAGGTGCTTTTGCAAAGCCGTTATTATCATTTGCAACTCTATTTATAAATTCTTGTTTCCTTTCCTCGGACTACCTATTATTATTTGTTCGTCATTATTATTTAGTGTGTAGTTGCGACCGCAGTAGCAGGCGGCACGCTTGTCGTGGGAACTTGACCCAGTTGGTGCGGCGCGGCGCGGGCGGCGCGGCGTATCGATTGCGAGAGGCACCGCGTCGCCCGCTGCGTCACACGCGCCCCTTACACGCACACAACCACATCGTAACTGCTCACTATCTGTTAGTACGCAAATCACTATAACCATTCGCAATGCGTTACAATCAACTGTAATTAATAATAGACAATGCAGCAGCGCAATAGCGTCGCATTCGCAAGCAAATTCGGTGTACACCAGGATAGGGTTCAAGGATTCGGGATAGGATTTTCATACTTAGCTATAAATTCACCTTTAAATACTTAAAGAACACGGTGTTTCTCGCCCAATCCACTTGTGAAAATAAGTTTTGGTCCAAAACTTTGCACATTAACTCAAAGAGATCGACCTCACACTGATTGTAAGTCTGACTCTGCAAGAGCCCAAATAGCGAATTCTGCCACTCGCGATCATCAATAGTTTGTACGAATTCGCGTATCATGGGTGAGACTCGTAGTGTTTCAGTGCTTGTGGGAGGTTCGGCGGTGCTCGATGGCGTGGCGGCTGCTGTGGCTGGTGCATCAAACGCGAATGCGTCCGGCGAGGCTGAATGCGGCGAATGTGCTTCCCATTTGTCGTGGGCGGGTGGCGGTGGCGGCTGGGGTGGCTGCGGCTGCGCAGCCAGCAAGGCTGGACCGGGTGAAGACTCTGGCGAAGACGTGAGCGACGACACTTGTGGGATCTGTATCTCTTGCTTGACTGGTACTGCAGCGTAAGGAGATCCGAAGCCAAGTACCAGACCACTGTCACCCAGAGAGCCACGCAATGTCTGCACTGCGATTTGTCGTTGTCTCATCATCTGCAGTTTACGGGCGCGGTCTCGTTTGTACATGGGACCAAACTTGTTCCGGCCGCCCCGCATGCGGTCAGCTCGCACGGCTGAAACAAAAAAATAATAATTAAATAAATGATTTTGGATTATGCGTTATGAAGCCAACAAAAAATGGGAACAATAAAGACTTGGATTAAGTACAGATTTGATTAAATTTTGTCTATCTTCTCAAAATAACTATAAATAATATATATAACCTCATTCAAATTATCACAAATCATAAGTCCATCAGTTACGAGCGAGCTGTAATTTAAAAAACACAGTGCAACTATTTAAAATTTTGTGCTAAGTTTTTATTGTACCAATTTTATGATACATAGATATATATTCTAAATACAAATACATATTATATTCCATGAAAAATACAAAGATTCCGAGACAAATTTTAAGACGAAGCCGCCATAACTATTTTAGGGGAGAAGTATCTAAATATCCTTTCTAAATTAATAGGTATATTCAACATGTTTATCTAGTTAATTATTCAAACATGATTTATGATATTATTATTATTTATACATAATCTACTTTACACTTGACATTATAAAATAATAGCCTGCTAGTTATCAAAAGTTAATAGACCATAATGTTTATGTTTGGCTGTGTGATATTCTTACATCATAGTTTACTGCTACTAGTAATTGTTTGGCATTCAATAAATATTTAATAACTTTAGCCTGAAATTTAGGACGGTGGCCTCATGACACACGCGGAGTCGACCGTTCTTTATGATTCTGGCTGAATTCCAAATTCCGAACGGCGCTCCTCGCGCATCGCGATACCAGCAATTTATGTTTGTTCCGAATCTTTGTACACGAAACTGACTGACATCTCCGTAATCAATGTTAATATAAAAGCAACTAACTAGCATCTACATAAAATGAGCTGGGGCTACCCTATAGGTATTGTGGAATGAAAACTTTTATGTTACCAACTATTTTTGTATTATTGGGATCAGTAAAGTTCGTACATTCGATTTCTTACAAAAATATAATTATTTCGGAAATAAATTTCTAATAATTTCTTCTGTGTAATAATAGAAAAATAAATCGATATTATTCGTTAGCTTCTATGGTTGGTACGTCGTCGACCGGAGCATGGTAGGATTTCCCGTCGGTAAAAATTACGAATTTTCATCAATCTTTCATTCCTTTATTAAAACCCTGTAGGTACGGCAGGGGTGACGGTGACCAACTTGATTTGACCCACGATCTACTGTTTACTGGCTTGACGTTACCAATTACAAAATCAACTTAAAAATAAAAAGAGAGAGCAAGTTCAAAAATTTTGGCCACTTATCACGAATAAGTGCAAGTGCGATTTTTTCTCTACAAACAAGAAGTTAGGTGGCGACCAGATAATCGAATGTAGCGGCAGATAATAGCTTTTGGCTAAAAGTACACCTGCTTGCCAAGATTGACTGGATTAATAGCCGATATTAGCAGGCCGATCGCGGTCGACTGTTTGGCCACCCTTGCTATACGGTAATTTTGAAAAATCCTACCTAAGTATTTGCTTGTAAGATATTCGTGTCCAAAAATTCACATTTCTACAGACCCAACAGTTTTGATACTCCATGAGTTACCTGTTAGTATATTTAAGATATCTCTTTAGTATTAAAAAAGTATCAACATAGACAAAGTTTAAATCAGAAAACCAAGTATTGACCAATTTTGTTTTCCATGTAATCTTGGATCGTAAAACATCGATCCTTAAAATATCCTAGTCACATAATTTCTTCTGATTACAAGCTTGTGAAAAGGGAGCTTCTCGAACGAGTATAATCTAAGTAGAACAAGGTAAAAGAAATGTTTACGCTTATTAAGATAAAAATTAAGAATAAAATTTAGAAAAATATGATTACTTATTGAAGTGATTAATTTTATTTAAGCAAAAACAGACAGAATGACACCGATCATTCAGTCAGAATTGTTGTCAACAATTTGGATTAAGTAACTATATTAATTTCCACCGTCTCATATTTTTGAGCTATAGTCTAGCTATATAGTTTTGGGCTGTAGTGGTAACTTCAGAGCGTTTTATTCCTGCGCCAGTATTCGCTCGCTGTTGATAGGTATTGCCTATACCGAAGATATTCGTGTAGATGTTAGAACCTGGCGAATAATCAGTGTGCACTTTGTTGCCAAGGTGGTAAAGGGTAGGTTTTTAGTCAGTAAGAATCTGACACTATTTCCCGCCCCACCCAAGGGCAGGATTTGTAATGTGTCCGGTAATTTTAAAGCAAGTCTTTTGGTTAATATTGTTACGGGGATATTTTTTTTTCTTCATATTTTTACGGAAAAATGAAAGCTCTGTGGAAAACAGGTTTGCATTAACACCTTTTGAAGAACGGCAAGATATACTTTTGTTCTAAATAAAACATTTAAGATTTGAAAAGTTTGAGATTAACTCTTGATAAATGTTTATAAGTATGAGCCATTATATTGTGACGTCAGATAATTAAACTTCAAGTACAATGTTAAAAATATTGGTAAATAATATTGACGAATAGTCGATAGTTTTGTACGTTTGTTAATTACAGATTCTTTTTTACTGACCAGGTATTGTTTAAAGGATTAAAGAATCTACGTTTAATAATAAATACGTCAAATCACAAAAAAATATCTTCAATTAAGTATATAATATTACTTGTTATTCAACAAACAATCACGCCTATCATAAACGTTACATTTACAGTTTCAGTAATGCTGAGCCAAAATGCAACTACTAACAATGAAAACTAATTAAACGTTTCAGTTTTAGAACACTTGATTACATCCGATTTTACTATAATCATCATTTTATTGAGTCTTTTTAACTTAGATAGATACTTAAAGATTAGGAATTAAGACATGGTTTTATTTGTATGTTTTGTAGTGGTACTCATTTTTTATTCGTCATGAAGTTACAACACATTGAAATCTGCAAATATATACTTAACACTAAACCTGGAACGGAAAGGGGCTTTCAGTAAGTCGCCGGTCCGCCCAAGTCACGAGTTAAAAATAACAACCAGTTTTTATTGTAGCCAACGCGCCATTGAGCGATAAAGACAGACTTACAGGGTTTCGTAAAGGGTTCAAAAGAGACGGCGAGCGTAACGGATTTAAGCATTGCTGTGTGCAATTCCATCAGTTTCATATTGCAGACCGGGCCGTTTCACGAAAGGATTGTATGCGCTCGTTTATAACGAGTAAAGCCGAAGTCTATTATTAGTTAATACATTATTAGTAAATAATGTCTGAATTCATGCCCCACAGATTTTTTGAGTTAGTTACGGAGTTAAATATTTATTTATTTTGATCCAATATTTAGAGAAATTGCTTTAGATAGATAGAATAACACTCTCTATGTACACCATAAAAAAGGGTGTAACAACAAGCGGTCATATCGAAAAAAGAGATTTTTTCTTTGGATGGATTTTACAGAGGAGAACAAATACGCAAGAAGTTGAAGAGTACGAAAATGTAATGTAATACATGACTAATATATGACAGAGAAATATATAATTCTTTAGCTTCATTAACATTCAATAGAGAAGTTGTAGTTAATTATTCTCTCCTCTCCCGATGTTCTTGTATGGGATGCCTTATCTACAATAATTTGTAGTTTTAGAAACATTTACGTTTGTTAAAAACGCAAAAATTCCAAACGCGTAAAGTTCAGACTCAATTTAAAAGTTGGTAAAAAATGAAAAATCAAACTTTGTTGAAAATCTTGCATTTCATTTTAATATAAACTTCCGTCGCCATTCGGTTTTTTATTTCCTATAATGACTGCAACTGAAGCGTTGTAAATGTAAAGTTTATTTTTTATATTCTGCTCATTTTAGAATTACTTTTCATGTAATTTGCCCTTTAAGACATTATTTCTAACAAGTATTCACATGTTATTGTAACTGAGTATTACAGTTCTCGGTTGAAATGTTAATTTATTTGATTTTTTGCGCCGATGCAGTACGGGAAGTTGCCTTGAAAAGTTCCTAGTATTCTCGTTTCAAAAGAAATATGTATTTTCCTTGCCCATAGTATTTTCAATAAATTACCCCAGGAGCATAAAGTTAAAAAAAAACAGTTACCTCAGTTTTTGTATAACAATATAAGTAGCGATGCAAAGGCATGTTGGCTTGTGATATCAAAGTTTAATCGTCATCAACCGTTAAAGTTTAATTTACCAAATGATCCTTATAAAACGTAGGTTTTTCTACTCAAACAAAAGCTTTTTAATATTTGTGTTGAGTAAGAACTTTCACGATACTTAATAGTAATATTTAAGATAGGTTTTCAAGATTTAGGCATTTATATGTCATCCATCAATAATTTATTCGACATAAAATTTAGGTAGAAATTCACTTTAATCAATCATTAGGATACTATAATCGAGTCTTCATATTTGGGATCGTCATTTCTTGTGATTCTTCGCCAGACGTGTCTGATTTTGGGCCATTGAGATTTTCACTTTAGCTTCCTTCAGCCTTACTATGAGAATCCTGACTTTAGGCGATATCATTACAGTGTATTATGTGCGTTCCAACCCAACTAAAAACATTTTCCGCCTAGGCTCCTCAACTAGGCCTTGTTTGGCTTCCAATCTCAGATGTATGTAGCTGTACGCGACGGCCAATGTACTGTATTAACTTTTTTTTGCAACCATTTCGAATTAATTTCTTTTTTGTTGTTTTATTGAGGAGTATTTTTTTTTTTATTCTTTTAAAGGCCATAACCACTGTATTAACTTCAATTATTGCATATTAAAGTTCCAAAATGATTTAAAAATGCCGAAATTTTTATCAAAAATTTTTTTACTTGAATATTATTCCAAACTCACTGGTTTGTTACTTTGAGAGTAGGGATATCTAGTAAAGTGTGTGAAAATTGTTGAGACCCGACATAAAACAACAACTATAGTTTAGTTAACAAACAGCTACAGATTTCTTAGAAATTGTGAGACATTATATATAATATGTATTTTTTTATTGATATAAATTAGTGCTTGACTGCGATCTCACCTGATGGTTGGTGCATTATTGTTTATGAAAAGTATCTAGTAATTTTCGTTTCATAAAAAAAAAATATCTTTATTAAAAGTAGTAGTACATCTGAGTTGGGCCCTTCGCCCACGGCGACATTTTTAGCGATGCCGTCGCGCATTTCGTAAGCGCGCGACAGCATCATTACTAACGCGCGTTAGTCGCATTTGCATCGCGCTGTAGAAAAGATGCCAACGCGCTACTAACGCACTACAGTATCACGACTGAATCGATGCGAACGCGCTACAGTATCGCTACAAAAAGTCGCCATGGGCGAGGGCCCTTAGATATCCTGTATGTTACTGTAGAAGATTCGTAAAATTTGCCAGTAAAACCTAAGATATAGTGTTACATGGACTTCCTAATAGTAAATTTCTGAACTGTTCCGTAACTACTAACGGCTTATTTCGGTATTTTATTAATTTCAGGAACACATAGATACAAATTTAAAAAGTTGTGATCTAAGTAGACTGTTGTCTATTTGCAACATTCAAGGTTCTCTAAGAAAAATTTAGTAGTATCTACTTTAGTTTTGATTTAATTGAATAAAATAATTTGCTTGTAGTAAAACCAAATAAATAATGGCTTTGAAACTAGCAAGCTTTAAAGCAACAGAGTTTGGACTTTTACCAATAATGCTTGGTAAATCTTAGACTTCACTGGTAAATTATTAATTACCTTGAATGGCTTTAATTGGCTGGCTGTGCTATCTCTAGTACCCTATGTTCTAAGATACCAGTTTCATTCTCATAACTAATCGTAACGGGTTCTCATGCCCGTCACGAGTGGATGCTGGGAATAGGGACTAATTTTCGGAGTGACTACTGCAATCGTAGCACTTCAGAAACCGTTTCGTGCTACTGTTATTGAGTCATGATTGTCACGAATGACATAAAGACTCCGATGATTCTTTTAAAGAGATCAATCTGAGAGGCTAAGGCTTCAAAACAATGCTAATTGGACAATGTTTATCATTGCCTCGACTCTGCATGAGATTTTTTATACCTGGTAGTAACTATATATTTTTATTGTTACTATTTAAATAATGTTATTTGTTTTTAATCAATAAAATAATGTAAACATTGTTATGAAATATAGATTTATTTTTAGTAATATTTATTATGTTACCGACAATCTGTATTAATCCGATATTATAAGCAATACCTAGGCATATGTATAGAAGCTTGTTTATGTCCGCAGGGTTAAAAGTAAAACCTTACTTTTACCTATTTTCGGGTGGTTATAAAAAATTATCAAGAAACTAAGGCAGGAGCTCCGCTTAGCCATCGCCTTTGAACCTAACGTATCCTTATCGGGGTGTCCTTAACATTACGTCACTTCCTTCCCTACTTTCGTCTTTTACACATTGATTGATTGTCCCGTCTTTATAGGTACTTAAGTCGTTTAACATTGATAAATATAAATCAAAATCTGTTTATTTTACATATTGTCGGTCGACCAGCAGGTACTCTATACTATCCCTAGAACTTGTTTAAATTACCTAAGTATGTAATGGACAATAATATTCATAATATTTCATACATTGCCTGATCGCCTCGTTTCTATACATTGCCTTGGTATTGTACTGAATAGATTGCCGGTAACATATTATATGCTGATTTTATTGTTGATTGATTCAGTTGACTAATCGGTCCTATTGGTTTTGTAAGCACCCCACATTTTTTTAAATTAATTTAGTGATAGTGCTTTTCAAATTCAATATATATAATAGCATATATGTTCTGACTTACCTTAGAATAAGCAGTCGTTAAGATCTCTGTTAAAGAGCTAGTGAGTTAAAACGAACTCTGTCTATCATAAAAAGGACAAAGCTTGATAACAAATCAAACCCAGATTAGCTTGATAACAAATAAAATTCTTTGTTAAACAAACGTTTTATATTATCAACCAATATCTTTAACTAAATGAGGTTATCATCAAGTCCACTCCTGACTGAGTCTGAACTGCTAAATCAGTTCAGTAAAAGCGTTTCAAATGTCAAAGATGTCACTTCAAGGTTCGTTGATTAGGTTCAAAGAGTTAACCTATGCCTTGATTATATAGTTAATTTTATATTATGAATTTTAAAACATTCGTTATTGACGAGGTATAAGATTTAAATGAAATTTGTATCAAGATTTGCTTCTTTTTGTGTTGCAAAATCTTTACGAAAATTAACATATAAACGAGTCCATTGAAAACTGTTTAGATGATAGTGTTGCGTGTTTGTGACGTGTTTGGCCGGGCATAAGAGTAAAAGTATAAAAAAGAGCAAATGCACTAACAAACTTCAATGCTTTGATTTAAGCATCTAATGTTTAAATATAATGAGCACATAGCGTATAGCAGCCGATAATGCGGTAAACGAGGTCAGTCGTTTATAACACGACTAAACTAGATCAAGGTCAAGGTCATTTTTACAAATCAAAAACATACGTCGCTGTGACAAACAGCCGGTGTGCAGAAATAGATACATACGTCTGAGTTCACCTCGGATTCTGAAGTTATTTGTAGAACTGCCCCAGTTGTAGATGGGTCAAGGTCGACCTTGGAAAAGAGGTCACGAAAACGCATCATGTCTCACGAATATCATCTGGATGCGGGAACGTTTTAGACAGAAAAGAAGACGCATTTACCCCTATTTAAAAATCTAAGTCCATACCTGTCACTACCAAAGTTTCGACCTTGGCATACGCGTCAGGGCCGTCAAATGAAGTAATCGTGTCAACGAGATAAAAAATAGTATGTACCGAAAGGACGGGAAGAGGTGGGGATCGCTCCTTGTACCGACGACTCGGTGAAACTTGGTCAAGGCTGCCAGTGCCCCTCCTCTCCCCTGTCGGTCCCCTCCCGTCCGAGTACCGGCGGAACTGGCCGATCGCATCCGAACGCCCGCACGCACTCGATCGCGCGCCCAGATAGCGGCAGCGGCGATCGTTACACAACCTAGATAAATCACCCGCGATGATCCACCGAACTGTGTCAAGATCTCATCAATACATAGTAGAATTTAGCACCAGTAAGAATCTAATATGATTTTATTGCACATGAAAAAAAACCACCTCATTAAACAGCTGCAGCATGTTCAGGAGGTGTATCTTTTTTAAGTAGATGCGCTCTTTTGAGTCAAATCAATAGCAGAAATGCATTTAAGAACATTGCCATGATGGAAGATATTATGCGCATACTTTTGTAACATGATTTTACGCACCGAAACCGGTTTTTGCGCCACGGAGGCGTGCTTGAAGCGCCTGCGCACCAAAATCCTTCCAAGATGGCGGCGCTGGTAGAACTGTCGTAATAATACGACAGGTAATGCCTAAAAAATAGAAAGGCCCGGTGTACGAGGCCGCTCTGTCGAAACACTCGATTCGGGTCAAGGCAGCGCGCCGAAATAGTCGGCTGGCGCGCGAGTTTTTATTGTGATCCAACATCTGTCGCTGCCCGCGGCCGACCAACCCCCTGCATTATAGCGTTCCGCAACTCTTACATACGTGTTATATGTTCACCGTCTGATCTTGAGATTTCTTATTATTATAAACAGATATTATTGGATTTGGAATTCATAATATAATTCCAATTGGAATAAATGCATCGTTTTGAATCAAATTAGATTGATTGTGCTAACATACTTCAAACACGAAAGTTAGAGTTCAGTAATAATGCTTGAATGAGTCATTCCGCTATATGGTTTAGGAACAACGCCGTATTTGCCTTCTTTAATATTTTATAAATGTTAACCCTGTTAACTACCATTGCAGGTAAAGAAATTTAGCGATGGTGACAAAAGTTGGCAACCGACTTCCCTATCCGCTATAATTGATGTAACTACTTCATTAATGCTCACCTAGCTAGACAGTGCGACATCGTTGTGACAAAATTAGGTTTAGTAATTGGGATAAACACACCATCCCGTTAGTAATTCACCGTATATATATGTAGAGATTAAAGTTTTAAACACGACTATGGCTCTTAGAATTCTTTTGACAATCTCGTACCGATGCAATGTGAAATTGATGTTTAGTATAATGATAGTTGAACAAACAAAGTAGGTTTTATAAAAGGGTACCGCGTGTATAATTTTAAGTATTGGATCTATGAAAAATATTAGAATTTATTTATTTAATCTTCATATACAGTGGTGGTACATAGGCGGACTTAATGCAACAAGGCATTCTCTATCAGTCAACATTTGGGTTAAGAAAGACAATACTGTGATAGGTGTGCACAATAAATAAATAATACGTAATTTTAAATAGAATGTGTTAATACTCATTCTATTTAAAATAAGTTACTTATAATAATAAAAAAATACGTATATATGCTAATATTATAAACTAATAAATACTACGATAAATATCAAATCATTATAATTAAGAGAACTTAAAATATGACAGTTAAAACGAAGACTGAACTAAAGTTGAGAAGACTTCAAGTGGTAGTTCCGAAATTTGCGCTTAAAGGAAAATTTAAATCTAATCTAAATCTATTGATTGTTACTGAATATCACACCAACAGACCTGATTAAATGCAATGTATTATAATTATTGCATATATTTGTATAAAAACTACATAATTCATCAAAAATTTTGTATCTTTCGATGGCTTTATTACGTAAAGTAGTGTGAATACTAAAAGCAGCAGGCCGTGTACCTCATTATTCGTCGACCGTGGTCCGTTGCACCGTACTACCGGCCGCGGTCGAATCACTATATGGGGGGAACTAATTAGTCCGTATGTATACTGGCATTTGAAGAAGGTTAATTTTGTTAAGTGAAATTATTATTATTTATTTTACAGTAAATACTACGTTCGTCATTAATTCAAAATTACGAAACTATTCATTCAGGCAGGCTGTCTGTTGAAGATGGTAAAATAAATGAGTCAATTTCTGTATAGTTCAGACGCGCTATGCTTTGCTAGAGTAATAGGGTTGGGTTTTGCACTAAAAGAATACCAACCCGGTCTGATCTGCCTGACTGTAGGTTGCCTACAGGGTTGAATCATTTTAAACGTAGTCAATCAGTTAAATAAAAAATGTAGAAACAGAAGGGGAGTGCCTTAGCAAACCTCTACGTATTCAGAATTATTATGTAGTGTCCGAGTTCATGCTAGCTTTTGCCAATACCTTTTCCCTAACGAAAACAGCAAAGATTAAATAATTGTCTTTTCGCTAATATAGCTAGTCAGTAGCTGAAAAGGTTAATCGCGTACTTATCTTGTTTCGACACCTTGAAAGTAAAAAAATTCACGCTTTTAAATTACCATTTCTGATGCGAAACGTCATGTCATGTCATAAACGTGAACGTCGTAACTCGTACGTAAATATCGTGATGCAAGCTTATTAGGTTCGCTGATACTGTAGTCCAATTTCACATACCTACATTACTTACAAATAATATCAAATGTCTTCTGTAGATTGAATAATCATATTCCAATTTACATTTAATCGACATTTTCAGTTTCAAATGCAAAATTAGTAAATATATTTGATATTACATTTTAGTTCATTACGAGTCTTAAAAGTAAATTATTCTCTCAAGTATCTCTACAAAACTTAGACGTATTTATATCCAATTTTCAATAATTCATTAAATTCGGCATATGTATGCACGGATAAGTAACGTGATACGTGTCCAGGTCACATTTGGGTAGCCCATTGCGACAGGTCGACCGAACGTCTTGTGAAACGGCGCTTGCGCAGCGTACCCCACCGACGACGGTCGATTGTGTCGAAACGCACGATACAGTCGCCGGCGCACGCCCGATCCACAACCCCCCCACTATACCACAAAATCGGATATAATGCAACTTTATGAAAATATTAAATATGTTATAGAAACCTTTGTAGCGTTTCCATGTTTATGTTATTTTTTAGCTGACTTTACAGTGAAGCAACACGTCGCAACTCTACTTATACCAATGCTGAAGGCGCTTACGTAAGCCCTGAGTAATTTCGCGCAGCGACTATACAGAAAGGAACCAATAATACGTAGGTATGTAGATACCTATTAATAAACGGGAAGGGCTTCAGACACTAGCCCAGACAGACTGGGGATTCGATATTATTATTGTTCATTCATAGAAAACAACCCAAACTACGCTGTTCCTCTAACTCAGGCATAGCTAACAGAAATTCGTGACTACGCACTGCGTAAGTACATATATCTATCCATAACGTTTTGTTGATTTGGCTAACATGACTTGTGCCTCGTTTTGAAATAATGGGATGAATTCTCTTATCTACAAACTAATGTAAGGACAAAGGAGTTTCGAGGAGGTGCACATTTGCGGCAGTCATTTTTGTTTGTACCGTTTCCTAATTGTGTCATATATGGAAATAACGTGAATTGAAAAGAACACTATGCGCTAAATAAAAAACCTTTTAGAGTCCATCGGTTTGTTGCTGTAGCGGTGGCATTGCACAAGGCTTGCTGCAGGTCGAGCAGGCGGTGCGAGGCTCTCGCAACACCCATTATTCGGGTCAGGCAACTATTTGTGTGAATTGTGTCATCTGACATATAACTCTTGCGATAAATATTCTTTGTTTACTTTTGTAATCATGAAGATTGAAGTTTTTGTAACTTCATTTAATGCTCTTAAATTATTTGTAGGAGTTATGTTTAAATCTCCGAAATATTTTTATTTTGTTTCTCATTCTTATACAGTCCTGTTTGTTTTTCAGGGATGTCGATTCCTTCATTCCGTAGTATTTAAAATTACGATACATTCGACACTTCATATTTTGTGTCGAATATGATTTGAAACAAACATATACCTAAGTAGCTATAGCTCAGAAGAATAGGATGGCATCCCGAGGAATTGTTATCTACTGAAATTACCTATGGTTTCATGTACAATGCGGCTACATTTCTTTACATTTTAGACTATTAGATGTTGCAAACATCGCAGCATCTGGCGAAACGCGCAATGGCGAATGTCTCACGCACACAGCGGCGCATTAACGTAGCAGTACGCACTAACACAGTCAGCGCGCGCGCCGCATCGCGGCCCCGCTCGCAAGTAGGTCAGGGCGCTCTGCGGCCGCGCGCGTTTTAAATTTAGAACGATCCGCACTTCAAGCTCCGCCCCACACGATCGCCTAACTACAAGTTAATGTATAAATTACCTTCAAAACATCCACCTGTAACCGCACCCTTGTATCACAGTCAATTACTACAACAATATCGAATGTAGAGAGCCAACTTTACTAATCCATTACACTTGTTTAATGCATTGAATCAATAATTATATGCTTTAATGATAACTTAGGAACTAGGTTCCTAACTGATGATCTATCAATCATAAAATGATGAAGTAGCCTATGATCCCGAATTATGTCTTGATTTATTATTATTCAAACTTTTAATAAATATGTAGTACTTACATACTCTTAAATATTTTAAGCTGTAGTAGTACTAATTAACACATTAAACATAATTAATTTTGTCTGTAATTTGTTTTAAAGTAAGCCTTGACAAATTGGTGTCACTAAATAGACTGGTAATCGATAACGTTAATTAATTGTGTTAAGCAATTATTTTTTTGTCAAGCAGCGGTAAAGTAATTAATAAGTAGATAACTTATGCAATTATATTTGCAATATTGGCATAAAGTCCTTTCCGGAAATGACACACTCTTTATTCTGAAAAGATCACTTGTTTTGTCGTTAATTTTCCATTTGTCATGGATGGGTAGTTCATTATGGAGATATTATCTTAATCAAAAACAACATTAGTACAATTGATTTGACAAATTTCATCAATAGTAATTATTATTAACAGAGTGTGTGTATTATAAATATCATAATTAGGTCTGGCACTTCCGTTACATTGATAATTAGGAAAATGTCTACGGATGATGATTGATTTTAATGATTACGGAGTAGGTAGAATAATAAATTGTACTATAATATAATTGACCTAATTAATAATTATCTGATTGATTTTATCCTTATTGATGATATTTCATCTTTTACCAATGTCAGTTTCAGACGCCCAGCAGCGTCTCAGGGTCGACCTCTACAACTAAGTGGGTGAAGGTCGGCGGGAGAATCGCCGTATTGTTACTTCGATATTATGGCATAGACGAAACACTATTTCCAGATCTTATTGAATTAAATTAGGTTAAATGATGTAATCCTATTTAGGCCAATAGTTGCGATCGTCCGACATGAATCGTTATAGACGCACCCTGAAATGACAATGTGAATAGGCGACATATCTATTTAAAAAAAATTGATAATGAAGTAATAGATGAAAAGTCATAAAAAGTAGTTACTCACCTTCGAGTTTCATGCCAACGTCGAGGCACTTTTGGAAGCGGCAAAATGGACAGCGCTTCCGTTGTGTTTTGTCTATGTGGCAGGCTCGTTCAGCGACGCACGTGTAAACCTTCTTATTTTGAACGGTCCTCTTGAAGAAACCCTTGCAGGATTCGCACGTTAGTAGTCCGTAGTGGTAACCGCTAACTTTGTCTCCGCAGACGGGACAAAGTTCTTCGATTACATCCTTGGTGTCAGTCTGGTCGCACACTGTGCCGGCTGCTGGCAAATAAGCGCCTGGTTCTCCACCGGCGCCTGTTGGAAACAGATATGAAGCATCCAGATTGGCATATCCGAAAGATTGTTGCTCGGGAGCGCATTGATACGCGGCGCCTTGCGGCACGTACTGTTGCGAAGCACCCGAGGGACCCCCACCTGAGCCAGATCCTTCAGGACCTGGGCTCAGGTCAAACGGGGACATATTGAGGGACATGAGGCCTGTCTGCTGGTCCATCGTCATGCTCGGCCGCTCAGTGCGGCTGTTTATTAACAAATCCCTACGGCGGCGTTCAACCGCAACAACGTTCACACAGTCACCGAGTTCACTAGCGGTCTGGCCGCAACACTAGCTACCGCTCGCGGGCTGCACCTGTTCAAGCACTATAGTAGGAAGCACATAAATCCAACACATTTTGTTCAATACGAGCGGAGTAAGAATATAACAGGCGTTTAGCGTCTGTGTCAGTCACCAAAGTAACTATTACTACTGTTCGTACAAGTGTTGACAGCGCGAGGTATATTACGATCGTAATGAGTATTTTAACTTCAAGCGGCACGCGTGCCGCTCGGTAGAGGTACCGCGATCGACTGGCGGGTAGCCGGCCGGCGACAACGGCGCGCGTGCCGGCGCCTCCCGCATGCGCGCCCCGCCGCCACCCGCAGGCCCCTGCCCGCTCGCACAATGGAAAACGATTAGGAGCCCATGTAATAAGTGAAAGTGAGTCGGTGACCCACTTTCCCGCGATCCAGGTCTATGTTAGTGCGCGTTCGCGCGGTTGCGCCACCGAGCGGGCGGAGGACGGCGCGGGGGGCGGCCCACTGACCCAGTTGCGCGCAGTGCCGCAGCAGGGCAGGGTTGCCGCGAACACCGAGCTAATGTTTACGTTCGCACTGCATTCGATTATGAGTTGTGTTCGCTGTACGCATACGTAACTGCAGCAATACGTACAAGTGTAACACCGACAATTGCTTATCAGACTTTAAGACCAAGCATGATAGTAACCTATAGAAAATTTTGCTATGGTCAAATAGACATACATATTGATTTATATAATTTATAAGAGTAATCAAAAATACATTTTTCATCAATTATCTATATTTTTTGGGCTGAATTTTTTATATGTATAAAATGTTTTTTAGGTGTTTTTACTATGATCATTATCCGCCCCATTATAAATTAATAAAACATAGAACTTATGTCATGTTTTTTATTTGGTAGTCAGCATTCTTAACATTATACTAAATGTCGATATTTTATTAAGTTTGAAAGAAGAAGTGGTAAATTCCACATAATTTCAACTGAATCAACGAGCTTAATTTTTCTTAATTCCGCCAATTTCAAACAATTTCAACTTTGCATCTAGCAAAGTTGAAACTTTTTCAGCTTAATGATTTACAGATGAAGTATTCATTTAAACATCATCAATAAATAGAGTTTTGGTTAGGTGACCATACATAACTATAAATTTTTTGTTCTAATTATGAAACAAATCGAAAAAACCTGTACCAAAACGTCGACCGTGAATATTGAGAGATTAATGAAAGCTAGATTTACTCTCTTTAAGGATTGTATGTTGATCTGGCTTTTTCTTTACTGCCCCAAAAAGATAAACGTTACATATGTAAATAAATTAAGTTTAAATCACGACAGAAACTTAAGTTGCATTTTAATAGGGAAATGAAAGTACATATCTATCAGCATCTGCTTTTTTGAGGAAACTGAAAGTTGACACAGAATTTGTAGTACAATACCTAAAAAAAAAAAAAAACTAACGACCATCAACTCGTCAAAGAGTTTTATTTTAAGTGATAGCTTAAAATCATTTGGGACTCTACTTTTGTCTATACCACCTAGCATGATGGGTTTAATGAAAAAAGGGGATCGTGACAACGGCCTATCAAAAATTCTGAATATCAAAAATAGGTACTGTGATCATTTAGAATTCACGGTAGTACAAAAACTTCAACGTAACTTTTCAAATTATTTAATTGCATCCATTTGTGTGTTCTATGTATGATTAATGACACACACCCACGTCGTATGGTAAGAATATTCTGTGAATAAGCAATTACGTATTCGAAATTTACGTAGGTAATTTTCGAGTCATAACGAGAGCCATTCAATATCAAAAGCGAAATAAAGATCTTGACCTGGATTTTGTTAAAATCAGTCAACAGGTCACGAACGAGTGACTGTCTGTGACAGCCTTGTATTCGCAATGTAATTTGATTCGACGTGTTCTACAGTACTAAACACGTCGCAAACAGACGAGGCTTGACTTCACTACGAACTATGATGTACCATATCTAAGTATACCGATCCAGTTTACCATTTGCAGTCTCCTTTGTTCAGGCGCTACTTGTCAAAAATGTTCATCGATTTTGTTAGACTGTAATTAAAAAGAAAATAATATGTAAGTTTTAAAGTATCTGCACGCTAGCCTGGCTATTAGTTTTACAGGACCGTTGTTTCCTGACATCATCAAACATGACAAAAAGCTAACAAAAATGATCAAATTTAAATAAACAACGAAACAATTACGTCTTTACAAACACAAAACGAAATGAAACTACATATCGTGCATAATAAGCCACAATGACTCAATAGTTTCGATTTCATAATCAAGACCTGAATACCGGATGAAAAGCGACGGCAAGGTAGGTATACCCGAAGTATGCCGTTTTCGCTATCGCACAGACAGACGCCACGGCCTCCGACGAAAGCAAGAGTGCTCGCAGAGTCGCACGCGCAATGCTTTCTTCATGAGCGCAACTGACGTCACACTTTCTCCGTCCCATGACGCATGTTGATGTAACGCTTCGTAATACTGCGGTAATAACACTGCTTTACAAAGCATTAGTATGTCACGACGATGTATTTATTGAGCATAATGTTTAGACGATATATTGATTTATTTTGGATCTATTGAAGTATTTATTAGAGTTTTTTTTTTATCTAGGTTAATGATTCATAGAACGGGTTTTGTTTTATTTCTGAGACTTAAGTTGAAGATTACCGATATGGGTATAATATTCACCTGCTATCTAGTAAATAGCAACGTGGAGCTTTTTTATATGGCCATTAAGGGTTCGAAACAAGCTTAATATTTTATTAATGGAGTAAGAGTGCTCTAGTTTAGAATATATGATTACAATACCTACATTAACAAGATCTAGACCAGATTTTTTTCAGAAAAGGAAATTAAATAGAAAGTTTCAGTTTCACAGATTCGTTTTCACTTTTATTATATTTGAAGATGAAAGCTTTGGAGATAAGATACTTCTAAAAGCGTAAAATTGAGAAGAATCATGCATTTAGGCATTTTGTTTTTCCCCGTAGCACTGTTCACTGTTTGCTCGCTCGAGGGTACACATTATTACGAGATAATTATCTAAAAATATATCAGCTCTAAAGCCTCAATGCACGTTTTTCCCTTCAATACTGAGCTGAATTTCCAATGGTATTGACAGGAACTGCGTCATCAGACAGATAGTCACGTGTACTTTTCAGAGTTGTATAAACGTTATGGAGCTGCTGAACGGATGAAGCTGGATGTGAAGTTTACTGTAACACTGACGTATTTTAATGCCATTAGATTATTAATAATCAATATTGTACAAATTTACATTACTTTTATTTTAAAACTTTAAAGGCAATTTTAAATAAACGTCATCGAGACGAGCATGCGCAGCAAATGAGGCGTCAAAAAGGTAAATAAAACTGGACGCTTTCAGTCTTTTTTACGTTTTACTTACCTAAAATCGTTTTGATTTTCTATCCCATTTCTTAATAAAAACACCTGGTCTAATTTTCATTACGTTAAGGGGCAAAAGATTGATAAAGTAGTTAATTAAACCTTGTTTTGCAGACCCTTAATGCTCACGAGGGAGAACAAAGGTCGCAAAAACACTAATTGCACTTACCCAGTCTTTTAATTTTCCTGTCAACTACAAACCGCTTATAGGACAAATATAGGGTTGGCAGTTAAATAAAGTATTTAAAAATAATATCTAGTTTTTCTCTTTTTGCTGTTATATACTATTTATAATTTTTATAGCCAAGTTTAAAAATATAAATACTTACCCACTTTCATTTTAATATTAAAAATGTCGTTACTATTTTTTACGTACGATTTCTAGAGTGGGCTACTCGAATTTAAAGTGGGCGTTGGGGGCGCTCAGAGCTTTGTGGGGTTGAGTCGGGTCGCTACGCAAACGGGGGCAACATTTAGGTTTCTGAGCCAAGTGCATTGGGTCACTGGGTCAATGATAACATTCGTTCCTGGAATTACGTGCGGGCTGAAGACTTCTATAGTATGGAGCAGAAATGTGTGCCCTACAAAAATATGTATATTATGTAGATTAATGCACGTGAGTTTCATTCATGAAATTCCTATTCGAAAATGGTATCTATGATTTTTTATTGACGTGTTTCCTATAGTAAATATTTTGCTAAATACTGAATCGATTAGTGTCCCAAATATTTAAATGAAGTTTATCATAAAGCTTTATTTTGATACTGATTCAGTTTTATGGCTTCTGAAGATTTGTATCGATAGACGCTGCCGTACGGATGTGAAAAATTAAACATCTGTAAGTTTTTGGACCTTTCTAAGGAGTTTAATACAGTTTCTGTTCTTAATTCAAAGTTTAAAGTTAGAACACCTTGGTATTCATAACATTCGAGATTTTCAAAGACTATAAGGAGTCGGAAACGACAAACGAAAATTGAGACTTACCTGAGCGATGAAAGACTTGACATATCACAGTGTGACATATAGTGTACCTCGGGGAAGTGTTTTGGATCCCTTATTATTCCTTATACATGTAAATGATCTCTGCAATATAAATCTTTCGAATATTCCCTAGTCGTAAGCGTATGATACTGTGATTCTTCTATAGACGTGCCTGGTACATCGTAAAGTCTGATGCTAAATCTATGCTTACTAAAGTTACGACTTGACTAGCAAATGTGCTACCACTGAACGTTTTGATAACAGTTTATATGCATCATTTATCTTTTTACCCAGTACGTTCTCCTTTACAACTCACACATACTTGGCTTTTCACCTGTATCCAACGCTCATTCGGAACGACAGCATTACGGTACAAGGTACCAGTCCAATCAAATTAGACCAAAAAGTAGGAGTAAGGTTACAATAATTAACACCCAGCTGAAAATTGGTAGGATTGTTCAAAACACCATCATAAATGAAATCTAAAAAGTCCTCATCGATCGACCTGGAAAAAAAATACTCGTGGTCAAAGGTCACAAAAACGAGATTTTCGAGATTTTCAGCAAAACGGTAAGATTTATCATAACATAGCCGAGACAAAAATTTTAGGTCAGATAATTATCTAAAAAATGTCTATACACTTTTTTTTCCTAAGAGCTAAGGCACCGTTTTTGAACTATAATATTTGAAGGGGTGCGAACTTTCGTAAACTCGGATGTCTAAATTGACCATGAATCACAAGAACCATACGATTTATACAGGAAGTCTGTAAACCGATTTATCTTAATAATGATTTATCTTGCAATGTATCGATTGATCCCAGGATATTGCATTTCTGTGTGTGGCACTGGTACAAACTACTTTCTTGGAGTTGGACCAGTCAAACATACTTTAACTTATGACCAGAAAACCTTTCAAATTTACAACTACGGATCTGCGGAACGGACCGACTGCAAAGTATTAACAGTTCGACTACCCTATGTGCTTCAATTAATCCTCAGAACACTTTCTATAATACCTCTACTGACACTACGCTAAACGCTTGCAGAATCCTAACAAACGATAGAACCCTTCCAGGTTTACATGGCCTTAAACTAAGTCAGTAAAGCACCAGTTTATGATGAACCCTCAAATTTACGTCACAAACAACTCAGCAGACAGGACCTCAACAGATATACTGAAATATAATGTCACTATCAGGGCGTTATTAAATATCACTTAGAAAAATAATGTCCACAATTTTGGAAAAATCTAATCCTCATTTTCACACTTTTACATTATTATGTAATTGGTTCCTATTTTTTATTTATTTAAAGAATCCTAAGGGTTCCTAATAAATAACAACAGCTTTCCGCAGTATATTTGTATACCTATTGAATATATATACTTTTTTCGATTTTTGTGCTAATGAAAGATTTTCTGTCTTATTGTTTATTCATCAGAAACTGAAGTCAAAAGAAACTGACGTAGGCGTTCAAAGTTTGTATGAGGAAATCTAATTTTACGCAGGCGAAGGCGCTGACAGATGCTAGTTTAAATATACGTATTAACTAAATTTTCAATCATTTCAATAATGATAAATAAACGTGACGTTAGTTCAATGGTACTTATTTTTTTTCGTTTCGCCGAAGCCTAGCTCAGCCCCAGTAGCTATGTTTATTGCATCGCCTAAGGTGTTGCTCAGAGTGCCTAGTGCGAGTTAGTTTTACGTTAACGCTATCGATACGTTAATGACGTTCGGAACTATGATTTGCCAGCTCTAAGCTCTCAATCAGAGAGCCACACGGTAAACGTTTCGATCGCGTTAACATAATAAGAACTAGCACTAAGGCTTCTGGTCAATTAGGGTGCAGGTAAACGAACACTTGGGATCCAACAAATGAGACACGCAATGACTATACAACCAATGGTTTAATTCTCTTTGGGGACACGGTACAGGAGCACCGCACTTGTTTTTTTTTGTGATTTGGGATATCATCAAAAGGTTCCTTTAGTTGTCTTTTGCGTTCCAGGACCGCGGTAACTCTTTCGAACAATTCTGCAACCCTTGCAAGCATCGACTAAGCGAAACCTGTTAATTATTCTGTCAGATTTTTCGCCGCGCTCCTGCAATGGCAATCACCCAACGACTCTGGCAGTGGCTAGGGCTTGAGGGTTACCTGATACTTCTTTGGAGGTATGCGGAACAGAGAGACAAGTCCCACATACCTGTTTTGAAAAAGGAGGATCCTCCGACCAGACGGATGATATGTCTGGTGAGCTACAGCCCTATTGATGATTTCGGGCGGTTGTATAGATCTATTCAAATCACTCGGGGAGAACTTTAATTGTGCGATGTAGAATAGTTCCTTTTATTACCGACATAGATGTCGCTACATCACTTCCTTCCGGAGATCGGAGATCGATGGCTCTTCGGGATGCATGCCAGGCCAGTGAAGGTTGGTTCCAGTTAGTCGGAACCGGATTCCGCATAGTTGTCAGTTAGTCCAAACTGTCTGCGGTGATGCCCCACTGAGTCGGGGTGGTGCTATCCCAGTAAATCGGGATGATGTCCCAATAAGTCGGAGTGATGATGTTTCAGCGAGTCGGAGTAATGCTGCTGGATCCAGTGAGTCGGAGCGGTGCTGTGCGAAGTAGGGCTATTACGACGTATTTTCTTTTTAGTTACATAATTATTGATGTAGGTAGGTACCTTGTTGGGTCATAAGTTTTGTCTAAATCTTACATAACCATTATTTTTAATTTTCGAATTTTGGACAAATATTAGACTAATTTAAAAAATAGAACGTGCACGCTTGCCGACAATGAAAAAGAAATTTCGAACACACAGCAAAGAAGAAGCGATCGTGAGTATTCTGCAGGCCCAGCGAGACTATTATCCTTCGTCATTCATGGTTTGGCTTGGAGTCTCATATTCAGACTTATTTAAGGTGTTTCATGTACCGCGATTCGACCCTCCACGGGATTAAAACGATCAAAATTTAACGATGTATACCTAATTATGTCGTGGCCAGATTGATAACTTCATGTAACCGGCTATTTCATGAAATGGTTGCATTTCATGATATTGCCAACTAGCCAGATCGTTTAAACGTTAACGTTTGATGATTTTCATCAATCTACGTTTAGCTGTATGTTGATGTAGGATTTCTATTAAAATAAAATGTCTATATAAACTAGGCACTTATATATTGCTCTTGTAAGATCAAATATATGCTTAAAAAAAAAAAACTGCATTTATATTAAAAAAAATATATTCCAATTAAAAGTGATATTTTTAACAGTGTATATAAAATATCTTATATTAACAAAAATACTGATTGTACACAACTCGTATTAAGGCACTTGGGGCACTCCGGTTCGGGTAGGTTAGGTTAGAAGGGGACGGCGGTCTCTAAGCGAGCGTACACAGACCCCGCCATTTCCTTCGTGGTAATACTTTTATCCCCCAGAAGAGTATATTTTAGTGCACAATTATTATTTTTGATGGAAGAAGTATGCCTTCCTTCCATCAAAAATACTAATAATCAAAGATACTCGTACTAATGAAGGAAAGTTAAATACTACCCCAATTAAAATCGTATGGATTGTTGGCCAAACTGTAACATTGCATTCAAGCAGGTATTAGTTATATTGAATAACACAGTTATGTGTCGTAATTATATTTCATCGCCCTTTAATCTTCCATTTGAATATTATTAATCACTTTTAGTATATAATGTCTGTTGCCATATTACGTTAAGAAAACAAAGCAAAATCAGTATCTCTACCAGGGACAACAAACTACATATTTTACGATTGTGATCAGCCATGTTTGACCATATCATGAAATAATTGTGCGTTTAGCTGTTCATAGCGTTAAAAACATATAATGACAAAGGTTGTCATTATATGTTTTTCAAAACTTCCCCATAATACAATTTATGGGAAGTTAAGGAATAAGTATAATATGAAGGATTCTTATTTCAGGAGTTAATGGAATTGAAACTTTACACAAAATCTAACTTAGATGAATAATAGAATAAAGACTATCATTACTAGAAAATTAACACTATCCTCAAAAATCGGTTTAGGGGATGCTCTTTGTTTTATAAAAAATATCTCGTAAACGAAGTCGCGGGCAAAGCGCTAGTAGTATACAAAGTTATACTGTTAAGTTATCCCGTAAACACATAGTGAAGTACATAATGTGCTCCAATATACAGATGCTTGGAATAACAAATTAGGTTACCCAACCCGATAGTTACAAAGAAACGGGCGACCTGATTTTGAGATGAGACGATTTCACTTCATTTCAGATACATTTCGCAATAATTTAACTTTAAGATAGACAGAAAAGGTTGAATGTTGATTGACAGAAATACATTTTATCGGTTTAGATATTTGGAACTTGACAATACTAATGACATGTTATAATGTCGTTAGTGCTACTATACCGATCTAATAGTGTTTGGCACTATTAAATATTTATTAAACTAAATATTTTTACAATGTTTTTTATATGATTTATATTAATTTCATATTCTGAAGCTGCTAGCTACTACTCACTGATTGCATTTATTGATGGTGAAAAACAAAAAAAAAATACAAAGAAACATAAAAACCGTTAAGTAAATAGTTTTTATTCATCAATTAGATAAATTCTCTCTAAAGTATGTAATTGAAGAAGTAAGTGAAAGACTGAAATCTACCACGTCGTTTCAGTTGGATACCATCCCCGACCATAGGTATAGTCTATCATTCGCAAACGCAAAGGCAGCGATCGACTCGCTTGCAGGCCACGTAAATTCAGTCCTGGAGGTGGGTAAACATCAAAGGGCTTTTCTTGGAGGCTTTATTTTTATTAAGGTCGTCACAGGAAAAGCTGCACAGGAAATTCTATACAGACAACCTTATCATAGGTTGACCTGCAAGAAACCATTCGACCAAAAAAATGGTTATATTTGACAATATTATGTGGTTGGCAATATTCGACTTCTCAAATGTAGCCTGTCAACTACTTTAATTAATTTTGTACACCATTTTAGGGTTCCGCACCTAAGATGGCAAAAACGGAACATCGCTATCCATCTCTCAAGACTTTTTCTCAGGAATGAGTTGACGTATAAAACTGAAATTAATATCAAAAACTTAATCTACTACCCCGAGCAACAGTGAAAAAATCAAACTTCTTAGTTAACGCAATCTAAAGATAAAGCCGTTTATGCTCCGTTTAGATGCATAAGTTGACACTCACTAGAAAATCAAATTCTATAAGGTTACCTTTCCCGTTAACCTAGTAATCCTAATTTCATAGCCTGAGTAAAGGAAAAATCTGAAAACTGTTATGTAAAATAGTTACGTAACAAAAATAGCTATTTTTGCGATACGGAAAAATCGTCCGATTACATAGATAAATAAATTTGTACGGATTCCTCAGTGTGCGAGTTCAATTTGCACTTACTCGTTTTCATAACTGGATAATTTTGGTTTTTGTTTGTGTTTGATAAAATACATGAAATGCGATAATGATATTACCAAATTGTGCTTTAATTTTGGTCAGCATACAGTGAACAACATATTGAATTTAATTAGTTTCTACAGGAAAACGAGGTTGACCTAATTCGACCCTCGGACGCTTGCTTTATTCCAAGTCTACGATGCAAGCAATTTATAATTTTAATGTAGTTGTATTTGCTTATTATTGCGAGTGTCGACACTGATACATAAATTGAATCGGTCATTTCAAAAACCACTTAAGTCACATTTTTCCCAACATGCTTTTTTTTTGCTGAAAATGGTTCCTCAAAGGTAGATGCGCATTCTGGGTGAAAACAACTTAAGTCAATACATTCCTTCCTCTTTTAATAATACCATGTAAAAGATGTTCATTGCATAAACAATATTAGTCAGTGACTTAAGAGGCTTTTGCATGCACCACTAGATGGTGGATGAAGATTTTTATACAAAAAAGTCCCAAAGGACCAGAAATAGTACATTGTTATCCTAGGGGTAAAAGTAACTTATTTAGTCCCGGGAAGAAGTTTGATTCGAGGGACTAAATAAGCCTTTCACCCGAGGTAAACACTGTGCTTTTCATTACGAATAAAAAGAAAATAAAAATAAAAACCTGAGTCGTCGTCAAAGGTCGTCGTATGATTTTAGGTATGTTTCTTTTGATTTAGGCCGTAAAAAGTTTCCGACTACTGCTTTAACTTCTTCTCTTAAGAATCAGGCGTTGAATCCTTAACTGAATCTGATTATTGTGTAATTAAAAAAAATCTTACAGCAAAGATTTAGTAAAGTACCAATAAACAAAATTCTACATCAAGATTCCCGCCATTTTTTTTTTTCGGCTTTTCAGCCATCATTTTTCATTTACCTATATCAGTGAAAAATGGTAAATATTTCTCATATCTATGTAAAAGCGCAAGCGCGTATCCATGCGCATGTTTTAAAGAATTAAATAATTAATTGAAAGTAAATTATAAATAAATTATGTAATTAAAAAAAAAATAGATACCTACTTATCTCTTAATTTCAATTTTGCATCGCGCTGTAATTGACTGGCTGTATAGAAAGTTGAGACATAGATCAATAGAAATGCGACGATAGAACTAGTTTTTTTTTTTAATAATTTGACAACTGTCAGTTGAAAGTGATTCTCCCTAGGGATGAAAAGTATTACTTTCAACCCGCTTCTCAGGCGTGTTCAGACCTACTTTCAGCGTATGAGTAATGAAAAAGTCATTTGCACCTTCGACATACATGAGTTTTCAGTATGATTCACATCGAAAAGGAACTATCATAGCCGAAGAAATATTGATGGATTGATTAAACATTCAGTCTCATTAATAAAGAAAATAACAACTTCTGTTTCACTTCCATCAACCAAAGCCTATGATTTGAAAGTTCTCACCATTAAAAAAAAATAGTCGATTTAAAAGAAGTTCAAGATTTTGGAAGAGCATATTATGCCATTTTATAACAACATTTTTAGCTGGCCAACTGCAAAAGTTGAAGATAATCCAGATGAGAATGATGGAGAATATGACTATGTACCATAAAGATATTAAACCATGACAAATTAATAATAAACCCTAGAGCGTCCATCATGATCATGTATAGTCATTTTACATTAGTTATATGTCAAATTATAGCCCGGCTTGTCGGTAAGCAGTGGTCAATTTGTGTACTATTTGCTGGACGATGTGCAGTCAGTCCTGCTTCGCCTAGTTTTCATCTAACTGCCCTCTGAGTTATACTGGCATTGAACCTCTCGAAGCGGTTGTCTCGGTAAAACCGCGTTCAGTTTTTAGTTAGCGTTCAGTTCAGATTTCTCAAAGTACTTGTTGCAACAAAAGCAATCATTACACTTTGATTCCAAGCGCCGCCGCCCATATCTTGGTTGCCAAGTGTATCCACGGCTCTCTTGGAACTACTGGTATATCTGCTCGACGAACAGAGTAGCAGCATAAATTTAGCTGTCGAGTAACTTTATTTTGGTTATGACCTGCTTCGAGCAAGGCCTGCTTTTGTATTTTTGTAAAGCTAGGTTTGTATGCTTTAGTCTTGCTTCATGATTGAAAAACTTACAAAGTACTCAATATAATAAAAAAAATATCTGCTGGTCAGTACATTTATGTTTGCCTAACAGGTCAAAATGTACTTACCTTGGCTGATTTTTTTCGCGATTTCAGGTTTGGTCCCATAGTAAAATTTGTTTGTTATCATGACCACAATCACGTGTTTAAGTATCGTTCACTGATTACCCGTCACTCTATATATATTACAAAATATGTTTGGATATATTTAAGTTGGCTGGAAGAAAAATTCATAAAGAAAGAACAGTTGAAGTAGGTATTTTGAAGTTAAGAAAGACATGGCTGCCACCGACGATGTAGGAGATCGTAGGAGAGGCGAAGAAGCATAGAGCTGCTGGTATATCATAAACCTATAATAAAAGAACCTAGAAATATAATACAATGCAATACAAAATTATAATTCCATGTTATAAAATATTACGATGTCGATGGAGATCGCATGAGCTCAATTTGCAACTGGTTAGGTAAATGTACTTTTTAAGGATTATGCAAATTTAGAGTAGGTTTTGAAATTAATTTTTTTTTTGTTCAAGAACACATTCTGGAACCAGAGTCTCAATCTCTGGGCTAGGTTCTATCAATACCGACATAATCTTTCCTTCACCTTATATGGGTAAGCGCTCGCGTGCCTCATACTCAAACGCATAACAAAAAATTATTAAACTAAAGGTAAAATAATTCTCTCCATACCTACCTACTAAATTAGTCGGCAAGTTTAAAACAGAGGAAGACAAAAGATCCCAAAATAAGCCGTCGTCCATTGTACCGGAGATACCGTTAGAGCCTCTACAATTACTACAAAAGCATTTTATAGTTACAATATGTCTTTAAGGTAAACAGATGTACTGTCTTAGAAAACTTTCTTTCTTTAAAAAAAATTAAGCTTTATTACATGGTTTTAAAACGTGCAATAAATTTGAGTAATAGCTTTACGATTGAAGTTAAAATGGCAAGTATAGGGCAAACTATAAACTAACGACTACCCAGAGTAATATTCACTATGTGTTACAGCAATAAATATTAAGAATGAAGTTAGCATCATTCAATTATTGGTTTAATTATATTTTTGTGGGTATAACTAAATTATCGTCAAAATAAAACAAAAAAATATCTGTTGTTTTGCACCTTGGTGTACAAAAATAATGGCTCTGGCCTCATAGCCTATTGCAGTGTTCCGCAAAGGGTGTGCTGCGGCACACGGGGTGTACCGTGGCGATTAGTCTTACCACCTTTTTTAGGTGAAATATATTTATTTTCATAATTCTTTGTTGACAATATAGTACTTTTGGAAAATTCAAGAAAATAAAATTAGTGCCTACCCATTTATTTTGAATTTTTCTATACACATATTAGACTTTTAAAGATTAACCGATAGTAGTTTTGTCGTCCCGAAACCTCCACAATACCATGACGTTTTAAATGTTAGGCGTACGAGCGAAAAAGGGGAATGAAGCTATTCACCGTACACCCTATATATCTCCATCCCTTTTAACAGTTCAGTTTAGGTCAAATGGATCACGTTGAGGTGGCCCTTCGCTTATCTTCAACGTCGAGCATGGTTTAAAAGATTGTTGCGTCATCTGAACTTTCGGCAAAGACATCGCCTTGGATTGCTTTAGATTCTAAAGCAATCCAAGGCGATGTTTAATGGAGAGGCAGTACGGAAAAAACGATAACGCCTGAAAACTCTGTTGGCATTCGGCAATTCCATGATTTACTTGAATATTTCACAAAACTTGTTCCAGGAAATACGTGTTTTTTTTAAAACCCTTAGAAGTTTTTGATAAAAAATGACATCATTCAGGATCTCGATTAAATGATCATGACAAGGCTTCTATGGAAGTACTCCTAGTATTTTCTATTTTTAATATACGAGTACATTACGGAGGGCCAAAGTTCACGTCAAATAGCAGATTTCAGAGGATTTTGCTGGATTAGATTTACAAAAATTAATGTTTCTATTTCTGTAGAAGCCAAGATAATATCTACAAAATAACTGTGTATCCAAAATATCTGAAGAAAGATGTGTACCTAATAATATCATAATCACGTGAGCGGTTGTATGAAAATGTACCTCGGGTTGGCCGCTTTTAAGAGCTCGAAGGGCCTCTGAGAAAGATAAACGCCAGAGTAACTGCAGGCACTGCAGCGAGCTTCAGAACGTTTATTTACCTATATTTTTTAAACTTTCATGCATAAAAAGAAGCTGAAGAAGTTGTGGACTCATGCAGAAAAGATTAAGAAATAATGTGATAGTGCGGGATGCTAGAAAGGGCGCAAACATTTAAACTACTGTAATTTTATATGGGATTTTATTAATTACTTCTTAATATTTGAATTAGCGATGAAAATATAGTACTTTGGGTACTAGGTATAATATTGTCTATACAGTCCAAATGACTGAAATATAGTATGATATTATATATTATAAAACTGATAGCATTCCTATAGCCGTATTTCCAAGTAAGACAAACGCAACTCAGTCCGCGTAATTATTCGACTTTAACTCAAACATTTTCAATAGATTTGTTACGGCAAAAGGTAAGTGTGAATATAAACTCAAGATTAGCCGGTTAAACTTGGGTTTATCTCTATGAGAAACAGCAAAAGTTCGACAAAACGATAATTTGCGTCGTGACCTGTGGTGCTATTCTCTAAGAAAACCAGGGCTGCCGCAACGACGAACATCCAAATAGGATACATTATGTATAGGAACATTAGGTTGATAATCCAATGTGTCCTATTTGGGGGTTCGTCGTTGAGGCAGCGCTGCGTTTTCTTAGAGAATAGCACCAATGATCATGATGACATGATCTTTAGCCAGTTAATGTGCACATTACCCGAAACGAAACGAAACCGCTAAAAATGTATTTGATGGACACGCCGGGCGAACGTGTAGCGTGAGGGGGCGGAAGGATGATTGCAGTTATTAAATTTGAAATTTTAATTAATAATTTGTTTTGGACCTTTTGTCTAAAATAACACTTTTTTCTAATACTCTTTGTTATTAGAAATGCCACTGTTTAATCACGTTGCTTATAATTTTATTGGTTTGATAGGTATGTTATAATAAGTAAATATACGTAATTATAATTGCAAAAGTTTTACTTTGTGATTTTGGATATCTACATAAATATGTATCTTTAGCTAATGTTTTCGCGAAGCTATAGAAAAAAAAAATAGGAGTCTTGTTGCTTCGTTTTTTATTTGCTTCTATATTTTTAGCGCTAGATAAGGGGCTGCGGTAACACTTAAGTTAAAGCCGGCTAAAGATAGAAAAAACTAACTTTAACGGCCCTCGGCCACGGCGACTTTTTTTAGCGATGCTATGATCGATACAGTGGCTATACTGGCTATGCTATAGCGAGCTTCTGCATAAGAAATGCGCGACAGCATCGCTATAAAAGTCGCCGTGGTTGAAGGGCTTAACTTTTTCTTAAAAATAAAATAGTTTTGCCGGCTAATTTTAAGTTTACCTACATGTATTTAGGATTATCTTTAGCCACAACAGCTACTTACATTTAATTAATAAAAAAATATTTAGTTATCGCAATCTATAAGAATTTGTTTTCGCCGCAATGATTTTGACTAAAGCTGAGTTATTATATTATTATTGTAGCTAGCCTGTATTGTCCCACTGCTGGGCAAAGGCCTCCCTCTAAACTAAGTTAACATGTAAAAATCAAGAAAGTACAAAGCAACCCCAAATGAAGATGTAGAAGCCAGATATTTCTAAGAAAAAGCCAGAAAAAAAAATACTCTGAAATTTTTGCTATATATCGGTAAATGAAATTCGTCTACGAGTCAATTCTTAAGCGAAACGAACCACTGATAAACCAGATTTAACCAAGCCGAAATGCAATCAGAAATGAAGATAATCCATCTTACAAGGCAGTAAAACGAGTGTGAAGTTAACACATACGTGGTCGCCTAACCTGTGTTATATCTATAGGACGATCCGCGTACATCATTGATATATATGTACTACGCACTAGATGAGGCGTGCCGTACCGTCACTTTACCTCACTTAAATGACCTGCAGGCCGAACACTTTTACATTGATGGCTTTAGTGCAGTTTTGACGTTCATGCAGTGTCAGAGCGACGCTTATAAATACAAATTTAAGTGAACTTGGACATATATAATAATTTTGTAGTCAAGTAAGTGAAACCATTGGTTGTTCAAGCAATGTAATAGCTTCTACTATCGTAATAGTACGTTAGAGAAGATATTATTTTATTTAAACTCTTCCCCATTTTACAATCATAGACTAAAACATGCAGATGTTCCCTCCCACAAAAAGCAGAATTAGGTTTTTACCTACAGCTAGTTTACCAAATACAGACTTCGCACGGTCTTTTATACTGTTTGAAATTTTTAAACATTTTATTTAATGCTCTTTCTTTTATTGTATAATTAATAACAATGTTTTTTTTTTTATAAATTACGATGAAATGTCAGCAAATCATGAGGTATCAGTTTTCATCGGTAAGTTTTGTTGTTAACCATGCTGTCATTCGTTAGCACTTAGGTAATTTACGTACCATATTACGTGCAGGTTAATATTTAAAATTGAATTAGATTCAGTTGAACTTGTAGTCTTATCAGTGATTACTGATTTATTTATTTATTTTACTGTTATTGAGATCTCGTTTTTACATACACTATAATTACATTTTGAAATAGAGTATTATTGTAATGAAGTATTGTAGGCAAGAAACTGTGTCACTTCTGCGGTATAAAAATCTATATATATGACATGTCATAACACTAAGTTGAACGAAACGCGTAAGTACTAGGAAATTCATGGCGCTTTAGACCTTTTGGTCGCGAAAAAGTATCCTCTATAAGCTGTCTTAGCGCTGTAAGTTTTAAAAGTTTTGTTTGACGACATAATGGAAATCTAGCGCTGCAGCGATTTTTTGTTTGAACTTTTCAGTATTTTGACAAATAGTTTATATGAACGGGCTTGTCTATCGCAAGAATATAGGTCGATGGCGTACATGTATACAATCACCCGAGGACTATAAGAATTAGTACTTAATAATTTTTGTACGTTTTTACAGAAGAAGCAACGATCGTAAGTACTAAGAAACTAACAAATTAGATGCCACGTGATAAAAACTGGCGCAATATAGGTATATATTTGCATTTATTTTGCGTTTATATATATATTTGCAAAACAAATTCGTGAATAATCGAGGTAAGTGCCGTCTTTCAGGATTGATTTTGTAAATAGATATAATAATATACAAAACAAACCTCGTCAGTGCTGAAGCAGTGAAAACATAAATCAATAAAAAACTCATAATCCCAATGAAAAATTATATGACAATAAAAATAAAAGGATGACGGAAGAGTAAAGCGGGAACTACATTAGACCGACGCACACGGGGTCACGCCCGATTTGTACGTAGACCGGGTGATTCGTCAACTCGTACCACATACCTACGGCCCATGTGGTACGAGTTGCACACAATAAAAAATAATTATATTTTTTTTCAATGGTAGGTACAGTTAATAACACAAGATTAACAATATTTTTATAAGTATCTTTTTGTTTCATTTTTTTCAAAAAAAAAAAATTACGAATAAGGACCTCATTTTTTTATATTGGTTCGGAAAGTCAATATCTGCAATTTATACAAATATGAACAGACATCCTCACGACCCAACCGTCCGGATTCCAACCCCAATTTCCAACCACCTTTGGCGTGGGCTTGCGGAAGGCTTGCTTGTAGCTCGCCGTCCGGCCATCCGGTATTCGTCTGAACCGAGCCTGAGTCGTCAACAGCGCGAGTGGTCCACGCGCGCCTCAAAGAGATGTCAGTAAAATCGTAGGGACCAAAAAGGGTCAAAGCTTGCTGGCGCATGGGTTGACTTCCGAAAGGAAAACCTGGGTTTCTCCGGGGTTAAAGGTACCTAGATATTTTGTTAAATTTCTCTATATGCAAAAACAGTTTTTAAAGTTTTGGAATGCATTACCGCGTTATGTCCTTATGAAAACTAAAGTAACCTAAAACAGCCACACCAACTAAAGTAACCTATTTTTTTATTTATTTGTCACTTTACTTTATTTATTTGTTAAGTAGAAACTACGTGTATTTGTCACTAAGCGAATTTATCATTCTAAGAAGTTGACAATGTGAGAAGTCTACATTTTGCAAACGGTTGACATTTTGAAAAATGGATTAAATCAGATGATACGGTTCCGCATTTTTTGTACATTTTTGTCATTTTTCAATTATTAAGTCATTATTTCTGAAACAAGCGCTCCATAAACCATATTAAAGGGTCTACTTCCTTCTGCGAGATAGTTAGATTCTTTGTACACCAAAAATAAAATTACAATAAGAACTTAAAGAAATACGCGAGCAATTTTTATTACACATTTTTCACTCGGTACTTCACCGCAATTTTTATTACAAATTTTTCACTCGGTACTTCTCCGGATAATTTTTGTCTAATATAAAATAAGTTCAAATACTGCTTTTTCATGGTGGCGACTTTTTTTTTGCTATTGCACTTAATAGGTAGGTATGTCCCAATATTGAAAAAACTTGGATAAAGAGATACTAAAGAATTGACAGTGGAAATCACATGATAAGTAAAACAACCTGTAGAATCTTGTCACCAATATTTCTGACGGGTCAATATGAGTAAGCGAACGATAATATGATAATAGCAAAAACATACGCCTACTTACTTTACATGTCATTACCTGACGCAGATATAAATTCGCATCCATTAAAAACCCACATTAATTTGATGCGGATGCGGTTGCGAATATCCGTAATAAATTATAATAAATTATAATAAATTTCCACACTGAAACTTTTGCTACTGATTGTGCCCTTTCTTATTGTTATAGTAACGTGGGACGAGTTGACCAATAAAAATATAATTAATTTTTATTGTGTGCAACTCGTACTACATAGACTGTAGGTATGTGGTACGAGTTGACAAATCACCCCGTAGACCGTACGTTGCCCAGCGTACACTGTGCATGCGGCTGACGTGAATCGCATTTGAGCCTGACAGCCTTTTTACCCAGGTCTAGGGAAAAAATATTTTCTAATTAACTCAACCATCTTCTACTTTTTACTAAAAGGAGTTTATGTATTTAAGATGTATAAAGTTGGGAGACACTGTTGTTCCGGAATCAAAGTTTGTATTTTCTGTAAAGAATTTTATTAAATATATTATAAAAAAATATTATAAATGTGAAAATAACTGTCTGTTATGATTTCGCGGTTAAACTACTGAACTGATTTTGACTAAATTTGCTACAGATTAAGCTTGAACTCCAATGAAGGACAGGTTACTTTATATCTGGCTTTGACTACTTATGCGTCCTTGCTCAGCAATTACCGATATGCATGCGGAAGTAGCTGCAGTACGATGCTGGCATTTAGGCCAGAGTCTATTCATTTTGAACTTTTTTACATCTCTGGAAATCCACAAATATAAAAAAGAACACCATGAAAAAATATTTTATTAAAATTGTCTTTGTTATAAATTAGTTGGTTCGATAAAAAAAAATCGCGACTCTGACCCTAATTTACGATTATAATTTTTTTGGTGGTGGGTAAAACCATCCAATGACATCTCCCACCCTTGGGCGGAGCGGGAGATAGTGTCAGAGTCTTACTGACTAAAAACCCACCCCGTTCCTTCGTTGCCTTAGATACCAAGGCCGAACTTTCTTTTCAGAAGCAAGCCCCTGGCCCCAGTAGGCTTCAAACGTGTATATCTATGAGATTACGTCACGGAAATATTTGAGTTATAAAAAAAATTAAGCTTGTTTTTTAAAAGTGAAAAAAAAAGAACAAAAACAAAAATCTTGACTAGTTATTGTTTTTTTTTTTTATAAAAATAAAACCGCTGTTTAGAGGCCGCAAAGTCGACATAGACCCGGGCGGAGTTCATACAAAATACTCAGAGACTACAACTGGCCCTTAAAGAAAAGGGGAAGAACTCCTTCGATCTGCTACCTTTTTCAGGTCTTAACGGTTAAACTGATTTGAATGAAACTTAGCATACTAGTAGAGCATGTCCTGTCCATGTCCAGTCCTGTCCATCGGATAAAAAGTATCCGATGAGAGAGAGAAGTGTGTTCTTTTGGGATAATTTTCGATTTTCATGCGGACCCAACAGCGGGCAGAAGTAAGTGTGATTAATAGATATTTCTTAATACACTTTGATATGAGTATACTAGCCTATTAGAAACATCCTTTTCAATTCCTATTAAGTTCTAATTTATCTCATGCAAAATATGTTTAGTACACAAATAAATACATTGTTTATACTGCATGCAAAATATAGGACAACCGTTGTAAGGAACATTTGATGAAACCGTTAGAAATGAATAACTATCAAGATGAACAACGGGATTTCTATTTAGGTGCGCATTTTTACCAACGTACGTCGCATGATGCCTTATGAATTGCTAATATATAGGACAATACGTAAACAAGTAACGACCATTTGGACTTTAAAATTACTGTTTGTAATGCTGAAGACCTATTTGTTAGTTCATTTTCGTTTCGCAATAATAAGGTACCAGGAAAATCTATCCACATATCTATCGTTTGGGAAAAGTAAGAGACTTAAGAGCGGCTAGCCCGAGATATTATATTTCTATACAACCACTCTTACGAGATTCTGACGTTATTATACATCTTTCTCCAGGTATTTTAGATACACACATATCTTGTGGACATTATCAAGGCTTTTGTAGAAATCAAAACTTAAATTTTATAAAACTAATCCAGCAAAGACCTCAGAAAATCTGCTATTTTACGTGAAATTCCGCCCTCCATTATGTATTCATATATTAAAAAAATAAAAAAAATACTTCTATAGAAACCTTGCACACTTAATCAAGATTCTGAATGACCACAATTTTTCTCAAAGATTTTTAAGGGTTTTACAGCAAATCACGGAATTACCGAATGCCAACAGAATTTTCAGTCGTTATCTCTCTTCTTTCACGTTGTCTCTTCATCAAATATTACTTTGGACTGCTTTAGATGAAGCAAAGTTTTTAAACCATGCTCGACGTTGAGGATATGCGAGTGGGGAAGGCTCTTCATAAGTAAGATATACTTAGATCTGAATTGTAGTACTACACGAAAACACTGAGAAGCGGTTTATTGAAGGGGAAAATAGAGCACGGAGCGCAAGAGACTCCCAGGCCGTATTTTTTAATTTTAATTAAACGTTACAATGACCCATAAACATAAAAACATCTCGTATTTCACAGAGTTTATCTATCTAATAAGGCAATTAAGTCCCACTGCTGGGCGAAGGCATCCCTCTCCTTGTCCACTCACGTCTGTCTTCTGCTATTGTGGGCCTGTCCTCTGGTAAGAGTCAAATTTATCTTTCCACCTTCGTCTTGGTCTACCGCGATGTTACAGAATTTAGTTACAATACAACTAAATCATACCGATACAGATAACAATCATACCATAGCTAATCGGTTTGCAAGAAACAAATATTTCTTTTAAGTTTTGCGCACCTGTATGCAACTCACCGCAGAGCGACTTCCGCTTGTCTGGTTCACTTTTTAATTTCCCTGTACTTGGTACCTACATTATGTCCTATAAACCTCAACTTTTCATTCTCTCTACCTGTTTTACAAGGTCAACTAGTAGTGCGGTTTGTACACGGAACAATTTATTATTTCTTTGGCTATTTTTATAAGTAGATATCGTATACTTTTAAATCTTGTTGGCTTTGTTCCGCACTCAAGTATCCAGTCTAAGGCTGAGTAATAGACATCAATTGATCACTAGATAATATATCTGTCCCAGTTAGCTCTGCCTTTCAATACAAGAAAAGTAAGTTTTTACTATACTAGCGACCCGAACCAGCTTCGCACGGGTGTTAAAAATCTTTGAAATTCTCGGCTTTTCTGTACTATAATATGGATATAATAAACATCGAAACATTCTTGATGAATCCCTTTGTCTATCAGTGAAAACACATGTTTATTTTTCAATTTATCTCGTTCATATAGACTGACAGACGTGGTGGAGGACTTGGTTTCTTAACCGACTTCGAAAAGGAGGAGGTTCTATGTTCGGCTGTATGTATTTTTTTTTTTTATGTATGTTCACCGATATCTCGGTCAATTGTGGACCGATTTCGAAATTTTTTGTTTTGATTGAAAGATTATACTTTCGTATTGGTTCCATAAAAATATCTTTTTGATCTGATGATAAACTTCGAAGATATAGGACGAAACTCTTCAAAAAATCATAGCAGAACTGTCGTTTGTATATGTTTGTTCGCCGATATCTCGGTCAATTGTGGACCCATATTAAAAAAATTTGTTTTGATTGAAAGATTATACTCTCGAGTTGGTCCCATAGAAATATTGTTTTGATCTGATGATGAACTACGAAGATATAGAACAGAACTCTTCAAAAAACCTTAGCAGAACTGTCGTAACAAGTAAAATTGCTTTGTTATACATGTAGAAGGTGGCTGACTAAAAGAAAAAGTGGAGGGGGTACATAGAACTGACCTGATGAAGAAGACGGAAGGTAGGTAAGAGCCAGAACTTTGTAATAAATCAGTGTATCCTAGCCGTGTTTGGTATTATTAGAATTGTCATGATGATTTGTTGATGGAACCGAATGGCGGAAGGTACCTATCTATTTAAGTTTGGCTGAGGGGTACTACTACTAAAAAGTGTGAAATAAAAAACTTTTTACAAAAAAAATACAACCGACTTCAAAAACCACCAAAAAGTGCAAAATAACTTTCAATTTCGGAAGTCGGTGTTAAATAGCAAAGAGACCAAACTATTATAGAAACACCGACTTCCGAAATTGAAAGTTATTTTGTACTTTTTGGTGGTTTTTGAAGTCGGTTGTATTTTTTTTGTAAAAAGCTTTTTTTAATAGGTAAGGAAAAGTATAAAATTATGCTTTTTCTTACCTATTAAAAAACCAAATAGTCAGCAATAAGAAAGGGAGACAAAAATATAGTTATTAAACCACCAGGAGGACACGGTGTGGCATACGATGGAAGTCTGCCCCGCTTGGGTGGAGCAACGCCGTGTCCTCGTGGACAATCGGCGGCAGCGACCTCTGCTCGCGTCCGGAACGAGACACCTTGGCTTGTCTGCTTCAGCGAAGCAAGAGATGGAGATGGTTACGGCCGTGAGGGAAGAGATTTCCTCAAGGCCCAGCCGCTAATTGTATAATGTATAGTGTAAGTACTAAATATGTTTTATCTTTTGTGTATAAATCAGATATTTATGTCTTCAATTTCACGAATTCATTTTATAAACCTATCACACATTATTATCGATTATTTATTTGCCGAGAGTATGAGCCTGTTCTTTTTGGTCTTCTAAAATTGACTTTCATTTGGTTATCTTAATTTCTTAAAGTGAAAGCTACGGGCCCAAGCGTGGCCATGTCTTTTTTTTTAAATTTTATGTTTCCATAGATTAATTTATGGGGGCACGAAAATTGCATTCACTAACTTCGGATATTCCATTTTATTGAACTTAGTCAAATTATTGAAAATATAAATCCTCTTTATTATGTCTCAGACTGTAGCGCTTCAATAGCAAGTCCACGACATAACTAAGACCACTAAAATGGACGCCCTTAATATGTAATATATTTTTCCGAACCTACATAAAACTGGGTAGGTTATTTAGAACTAGCTGTTGCCTGCGACTTCCCTCGCGTTTTATTCGTAAACAGCACAGGTAACTCATCGTAATTTATTCCGTATAAATCTGTATTAATCTAATTTATTTATTTTACTTTAAAATAAAACGTCTAGAGGACGAAACGTCATTATATCTTTATTAAAAGTTGTCTAAATTGTTAGTTCTTATAACATAACACATTTGCTAACTATTAGTTAAAGTCCCGTCAAAATCTGGGTAAAAATAGGGGTAAGTAGTGTTCGAGTGAATAAATTAAAATTTTAAGTGACAAAAATAATAAAGTAATTTAGGTTGTAGTTAAGTGAGCGACTGACTGAAAGTGACGAGAAATCAATAGAACAGCAACTTACAAACATTAATTTGAGCTATTTATAATTCAAAACGAGAAGCTTCATAATATTTGAGCGACAACTTTATGTCCTGCATTTTTTTTCAATATTTTTTAGTAGTTCGTTATTTAAAACCTCAATTTTATTTCTAGTCGCCCACTTAGTACCTAATTTAATCACACGGCTAGAATTTTAATATCTGAAAAGGATTAATCACAACCCACTTTTAGTAAGCTCGTTCTGGATTTTATTATTAATCAATATTTATCGTTAGTTAGTTAATAAATTTTATTCGCTTCTTTTATAATTTCCCTAAAAATAGTAAAATTTTGATAGGTACAAGGCACAAGCGGAGAAACTTTGTCACTGTGACGGAGCCACAGGCGAGGGTGTTATGGAGCCAAATGGTGCAGTGACAAATTTCCACGTGTATCAAACGACGTTTTTAATACACAAGAACTGCACAACCAAATAAAAAAGCTATTACGATTGCATTTGCTTTCCCGCGCTTGACCTTTACTAACCTAACCGCTTAACCTAAGGGAGAAGCAAAGGTGCAGCAATACATTCTAATAATTTTTATTTATTATTGAAGTGTTTAAAAATATAATTTAATATATATGTTAATGAATAAACAAAATAATAAATTTCAATATTTTTAAAATTTACAATACTGATAATGTTAATTTCTTGGTAAAAGAAAATTATTGTATGATAATTATGTTTATTTGTGATATGGTTTTCATAAACGCAATCTAAAAGCCAATGCAAACTTTTGGCACGATTCACTTTTTCTTTTCGCCAGAAATGTAACCTGGATTAGAGAAAAAAAATAGCAAAAAAAAACAGGTCCTTAAACCTTAACCAAACGAAGATACGTTTACAAGCGTTGCTATTTTGCTAGTGTAATACGTAGTATTTTAACGTTTCTATTCACAAAATAAATTAAGTTGGTTAGTACTGTTATATTTTTTCACACTTGCAGTTTTTCTCACTCAAACTAGAAAAAAAAACAAGTGCTACACGAATTGAAAAGATACGCGTTAGTATTGCGATAGTGATTGACACTATATAATGCGTACACACCATAAATACCGAAACAAAAATAAAAAATAACGCATGATAAAAACCTATAGCAATCTACTAAATAGTCTTTAACTTCGTTTGGTAACGATTAATAGACATAATTCTTTTTGCTATTGATTTGTCATACAGTTCTTTTAAAATGACCTAGGTTACAACTTTTGGCGAAAAGAAAAATTATGGCAAAAGTTTCAGTCCCCTTTTCATCAAATATTCAAGGCCTTAAAAACATGCGCCTCTTTGCTGTGAAAAAAAAAATCATCGTCGCATATTTATAGAGGATCGAACAGTTGTTGAAAAAATAACAATTTGTTTTTATTTTTTTTTAAAGTGGATCTTTTCCGTTTTATTCGCATGTTACATAGAAAAATTAACAGAAGGAATCATTCGAAAAGAATCAGGACTTTTTTAAATATTTCGGTATTTTTCTTAAAAAGTTGAAAAAACAGGTTTTATTGAAATGAAAACATATTTTAATAGGCGAAAAACAAAAAAAAAAGAACATACGGGAGGTGAATCAAAGAGGTAAAAATATCAGATCTAATTAGCTCTCTTCAGCCACAATCGCAATGTTCTGCAAAGCTTCACCAGGCTCGAGCTCGAATTCAAAAGCTTTTTTTTAAGCTTACATTAAATGTAAATTTGATCGAACTTAAACAAGTTTATTAAGTAGCTCTGGAAGAAAGCGATTCCTATCTTTTGTATGCGTTCGACCAAAAATTGTCTTTTAGACATAGCAATCTTAAGGCAACATATGAAAATTGTTTAGAGTGAAAAATCCTTTCCACCAGTCGCGAGGTCCAGTTGCGAGTATACCGTTAACTGGTTGCAAAATTATTTCATTGGCCCAAAAACCACTTCTAGCTTGATATTCAGCGAAATTTGCCATTATTAGTGCCATTTTTATTAGTACGTATTAGTAAGGAAAAAGTTAAAGTAAGTTCGTATTTGAAAAAAACAACATGAAGTTTACCTTTTTTTTCATATTATTCTGTTACTGCAAATTTTCTCGAAACTTTCGAATGAAACATTGAATAAAACAAAGCAATTGAAAAGAAACTTTTCCTGCTTTTTTCAACGCTAGGGAGGACGTGAGAGAACAGTCGACCAAGGTTGACTTTGACCTTTACTGCCATTTAACAAATATTGAGTATCGCAGGGTATTCTGTGTTCCCTCATTTCCTCCGCAGAGGTTCATCAAGATCTTCTCGCCAGCATTTCCTATAAAAGTATTTTAAACCATTTTTGTAGATAATTTATCTGATCTACAATTTGTGTTTAGGCTATTTTATGATAAAACTTACCATTTTGTTGAAAATTGCGGAATACTCTTTTTTTGTGACCTTTGACCACGAGTTTTTTTTCCAGGTGTCGGATCGATAAGGACTTTTTAGATTTCATTTATGATGGTGTTTTGAAAAATCCTACGAATTTTACGCTGGGTGCTAAGGTACTAAGTTGTTGGTTTACTTCATCATGTAATGAACCAAACACATTCTCCAGGATAAATATGAAGAAGTCCAAGGCAAAGTAACACGAAACGAAGATGATCCACCTTCCAAGGAGGATAGGAAAGAGCGTGTGAAGTTAACGCATACGCGATCGTCTATAACCCGTGCTTACTATGGGCAGACGATATTCGCGTACGTGTAAATATTCGCATCACTCGCGTCATCAATCAAGTATATTGGTAGAAGATGCACCCGAAGACGACAAGAACATAATTGAAAATTTAAAGATAGAGATAAAATAACCGTAACAAGCAAATGGTTCAAGTCAACTCAACTTAAAAAAAGGAAGTACAGTAATCCCATTTCAATAATAAATGTTGTGGCAAAGTACGTTTCTAAGTTGAAAGGATTTTCATTTAAAAATCTCTAATGCTGTGTGTTTTCCGTTTTGTTTTTGTTAGGATATTATATATCTAATCTTTATTCTGCACATTAAGTAATACAATAAGATACAATTTAGTTTAATTAGAATTATTGGTAGCCTTACTTCCGCGTTCAAAGGTATGTACATTCACGGCACTCCTTTATAAATAAATAGGCTCAGCTCATGTCATTATTATTGTGAATCGTAAGCGTTGAATGCAGTGCTGGAATACAATCACCGAGCAGCATGCATTAGCATAAATGCATCAGAAGCGATACGCATAACTTGGCACGACATTAAGCATAATTAGGCGGTGACCCACTTTTTTATCAAAGCTTGTCGTCGATACGCGGCGCGGGCGCATGGCACACACGCACACCGAGCGCGGATACAACACCTACAGCATTGCGCACGACTCAGATAAACATTTATTTATATACACTGTTTGTAATCAAACTTTAAATAGATAACGAGTGATAGCCGCATACCTACTAGGTATTTTTAATATATCTAAAATATCATCGATAAAGTCATAATCATTGATGAGATCGTTTGTTACTAAACTCATATACAAAAAAATACAAGTGCCTCATACAATTTACACAATTACAACCGGAATTACTAGTTTACGTTTTATACGTTTTTAACCCTGGCTACAACTAAACCTAAATAGTATGCAATTTTTCTGGTAGAGGTATTGAGAAAATGCCCGCTCTGACTCAATCTACATATTGCTGTGGGATTATCATGAACCTAACAATATCTTAATCAAAATACATTTTATATAGATAGGTAAAAGAGAGGAGAAACTGACTGACTGACATATAAACGCAACGTCGAAACTACTGGTACAAGGAGCGTGAAATATTGCAGAAGATTTCTTTTTATACAGGGGAATACTATGAGAGGATTTTCCGAAATTCACCCCGTAAAGGGATGAAAGGCGGCTCAAAATTTTGCATGGAGCAACCAACTTTCACGTGGACGAAGCCGCTGGCTAAAGCTAATTTCCTAATAAAATTTGTTGAATTTAAACAAAACACTTGTTCATCTTTGAATTGCAAGGCCAAATGCAAATGTAATATTTAAGTAATAGAATTACCTACCACGTTAGACCACTTAGTTACTAGGACTTTCATCCCGGCTGTCTGGGTCTCGAAAATATCGAGTCTCGATATTTACGCATTTTCGAGACTCGAGACTGATACCTCCAGTTTTGTGGATAACCAGATCTATGAAACAAACGTAGATTTTTAAAAATCTACGAAACCAGATACCGCACACGGTACGGTAGGACGCAACACTTTAATGCAGATAGGTAGGTACCGTTATAAACATTCTCTTTCAAAAATTAGATTTCCAGAAAAACTCTTTAAGCGTATTAAAGAAAATAGGCTCACTAAGGCAAGTATTATGCTATATTTGCACAAACCTAATCAATTTTTTTGGGAGTTAGGGTCAATAAAATTGGTTAGGTTTAGGCAAACTCTCAATAATAACGATATTAAATTATCTTTAAAAGTATTAAAAGATTAAATAAATCACCGATTGAAAAACCATCTGATAGCCAACCAGCAAATACAAGTACCCCCAAACATAAAGTGACAATGGCGTACTAACGGGTTATTTTTTTAATATTGATAGGATCGCGTTTGAACCTAACCTATGTAACCTGGTCACTCTTGACATTTAACTGCAAAAGAAGACCTTAAGCTTAACCGTTTACTAAAACCTCAACATGGCATATGATATTAAAATTAGAGGTCTTTTTCTGACGCACGTTAATTTTGTAACAAAATAACAGATGCTACTGTGTCATTCTTAATGTTTTTCACGTGCTCACTTTAAGAAAGAAAACATAACATCATCATTCACCGTCATTGTTACTTTACTCGATAGTGACCAAAGCACTAGAAATTTTAGATTGAAATCCTGTTTTTAATAAAGTTCTTTACTACAAATTTGTATAATTGCCTACATGTTTAGTGTTTGAATATAAATAATAATTATTTTTTAAGCAGTCTCAAAAGCCTCGTTTTTTCCAGGAATCCTGAGATTGGACCAAGTCTAGATTTTTTAGTCCCGGAACTCGAAAATGTATCGAAAATTAAAGCTTTAGTAGATACCTAACACATATTTGAAGTTATGCCCGAATTGATCAAATGAGAATATCTTCCGACTGAACTACATATCTCCCTACCCCTTCATATAGAAGTGCCGTGACATTTGGCAATGAAATGGTGTTAACTATAAACGAGACACGCTATTTCATCCCAGGAGCTTTACTATCCTTTAATGAAGAATTTTATGGTCTGTGTCCGAATTTCTTCATTAGTAAGTAAGAATTCACCAAATTTAAATTGGCCCACCTGAAAAAGAAACTTTTTCAATAAAATACGGTAAAACCATTGCGAGTATATCACTGACCAAATTTATTTTAGAATTGTGGACCTCCTGCTTGTTTGAATTCGGCAAAATTTAGAGGCCTTATTAGTAATTACATTTACAGTCAAATAGAAGCAAACTAAGGTGTCTTGTTAATTCTGTAAGAATTCTATCTAGATGCAGTATATAGAAACAAAAAACTCAATATCTGAATTTACCTAGATATGTAACCAAACCATCAAAATACCATCCAGAAGTCATTCATAGTAACAAGTTAAAATCTATGAATTATATTAATTTAACCATGGGTCATTTAATCATTTAAATTTACAAAAACTGTACGTTTATGATTATACTTTTGTAATCTGATTCAAATGAATACATTTATTCTGTACATACATACTGTGATTATATGAATAGTGAGAACGCTATTTCTCACATACATGTAAATAAGCGGAGCCTTGGCCTGGTTACCACGATTTTAGCGTTATTACAAAATACTCAAGTGATGCGGCGCCCGCGCTCCGGTGTGGGGCCTACGCACACACAGACCAACTGCCACGGTTCCAAACAAAATTATTTCATTCTTTATTACACACTAACATTTATATATTTTAATATCTACTAGAAACTATTTGTTTGTTCAGTACATAATAATAGCAAAAAAAATCTATTAAGACGCCTCTTGACGAGAGACTTTTTCGTAACTGCCTGGCATGAAGTATGGAGACGGAAATTTTCAAAACTCAAATTTTCTAACCAAAAATCCCGATTCTGTAAGTTGTTACGTTTAACGTTTAAAGTCTATACTATACCATTCTTACGTATAAACGGGGTTGGAATTAATAGCGTTTGGATGAATCGGAAGGGACCATTTTTTAAATAATGTTCGTAAATTAATACAAAACTTTAAAAACTAGATATGTTAATTTCATATCACCGAAAACTCCTACGTGAGCTCATGCGTAGCCTTGCTTTCTACAATGCAATAGTAAACAAATTAAACACATTGAAAAAAATACAAATCTCTCAAACGTTTATTAATTAAAATGCTGAAGGTTTAATTTTGTAGTAAACAGCTTAATTTCCAAAAAAATTGTAATCTTGGATTGTTATTTAAAACAGATCTCGCATATCTTAAATTAATAATGTATTCCAGTGCCATGAATCAAACATCAGTTATGAAAATTAAATAATATCTGGGTTAATAGACCTACAGCACACAGCAGCTTCAAATATGAGCGATTGATTTACTCTGCATGTGCAGAAGGTACATCAATAAAGAACAATTAAAAAAAAATGTGCAAGCAGACATACATGATTATAAATGTGCAGCATATGTGGAAGTGGCACAAGGTCTGTCTGTGAAACGGTTGCGCGGATCGTAAGGAAACAACGGATACTGATCATTTGCCTGAAAGCACCAATTTTGATGAATCCAATATACGTATTCTTCACACTTGCTACAAAAGCTTGTCATGGCAAGACTCTTTTCAAAGGTCTTTTCTACGAAAATTTATTGAAATATTATATTATTCCAAAACCCTCTGTTCTTCTTCAAAGACGACTGCTGCCTACTGCTGGCTGGTTTTGGTATTACCAATGATAAAATTATGACATTTACACGTTTGTTAAATATTGATATTGTGTTCATGTTTGGACGAGTTACGAGTTGTATGTAGGGTTGCCCAACTTAGCAAGGTCATATGAAGTGATTGGGTAAACAGCGTCAGTCACAGAATGATGTTGATAATCTAATACAATGTTAATTGTTTTAAATTGTGAATTATATTAGCATTAAACGCAGGCATTGTGCAATTTGACCAAGATACAAAAATAACCTTAATTAATATTATTCATAAAACATTGGCCATTCGGGTAAGATGGTTCCACTCTTTCTTATAACCGAGCTTCGATATTGTCCCACAAACTGTAACACTCATTTAACTTATTTTGCATTCGTATAAAATAGGTAACAAAGGAGTTTGTTGGTAGCGAGACAACAGTGACGTCCCCACAGAACATTCATTGGTACGCGTATTGCAACACGCGCGAGCGCCGTGTCCCACTTATCAAGATAAATTGAAATTCAATTTCGCCAAAGGGCAACAGTTGTAAGCGCAGAGGCAGAATATTAAATATTTTGAACATTTCAACTCCGAAAGCTTTAGAAATTGATTTTGAATTGTAGAAAGAGTAATTGTTTATTATTTATGACAATACTACGGTTTTTGGTTTATGATAATGTGTATTTGATTACTTCATTTCGCAACGTTAGTACCTAACTCTAACATTACATATTTTTACTAAGAATTATTTTCAAGAGAATGCATGTTTTGCTTGAATAGACTAACTGAAATTGATTTGACAAATTATTTTATGAGTATTGTAGGTAATGTAACCCAGCGCATAGTTAAAACCTAATTACTTAGTCTGAAGTGCGCACTAGAAAATGAATGAAATGACGTACTACCGAAATCCTTTGTTCTTTAGATATTCTGATTGCACATCGGAGTCAAGTCTTGCACAATCGAGTAACCTTCGAAATGGAAAAGAAACGCACGCGCGGCCCACGTCGTCGTTCGCCATATTGGAACTACTTCAAAATGGTTGAATTTTTATTTTTAATATTTTACAGGAAATATTTAATGTTTTGTAAGGCACTTCTTTATATTTCTTCGATTTTATACATATATATTTTTTACATATGTGTGCATCTAGCAACCTAGGGTAACCTATAAAGCTTTTCCTTTAAGTACATACTTAAATAATTATATTTTTTCTTTTTGTATTTCAGCTTTGTTAAGTTCACGCAATGTCTGCATTGGTAAATATTATAGGACTTTTAAATCAGGACGCAGTACTTGAATCGTTCTCGTATGACAATGCCAATTCAGAGAAATGGTCTCGAGTTCAATCAATTGTCGCATTCATTGCTTCAATATCTCTTCGTAATAATAATACTGTACTTACGTATTGAAAGTAAATGCTAGTCAGCTCGAGGATGAATTTAAAGGGTACGAATTTGAAAAAGAACATTTTTTTATTAACAAATTTTCACATACGCATGTAAATAGATAAATTAAAAAAAGTATTTAGGCGTCATTCTACCTTACAATCACGTATTTTATTAATTATTTGTCTTCTGTTGGCAAAAGTTACACAAAAACAAAATTCATAAATATAAGCACGCTCTAGGTACAAAAGGTTCATTACGTAACGATCGACGTACAGTTTTTCGTCACATATACCAACATACGGCTCCGCTATTGAGTAACTTCAACTGTGCATCATATTAACAAGCCTTCTCTTGTTTTAGAAAAACAAAAACACTAGGGCACCGTTACCCTTTTGACTATCTAATCATACATTTTTTCAGATACAGAGTTTTAACAAGATGTAGATATCAACGTTTTAAAAATATTAACGTTTTAAGATAAAAAATTAATTTATCTAAGTTTCACCTTTAGCTGCCCTGTGTGTTCCACGTTCACTGTCACTTTCGAATAATCCAACAGTCTTGGCAGGCATTGGCCCTAGTGGTCCCCAACCATTTTTCTGACATCTCTTTAGATGCGCGTGAAGCACGACGCGCCGTCGTACCAGACCTGGTCCTTAACAAGCGACAACCTTCCCATTACTCACCCTCTGCAAGCCCTCGCCTATGATAACTGACGAAGTTCACTATATACGAGTACTATCTTGCATTTTCAAACAAGAATTAGGTACTCTCTATTATTTGAAGAATTAATGTAATTTTTGCTGAGAGCTCAGTATGACTGAACATTTTTGTAATGTGCACAAGATGGACTATGTTATAGATTGATATAACTAGTAAGAGTGTAACTACCTACTTACTGAAATTTTGATTAATAGGTACAAAATTGTAAAGACACGTTACACCAATACACAATTTTATCATATATCTTTGCCTGCTCTTTTTTCTAAGAGGAGAGGTATTAGTTATGTGGGTCACATATCTTATGTTATTTACTCAATCTAATTCATTGTTTACTAAATAGGTAAGTCTGTAATGTTTACCTTACTTGAGGTTTACTGTATCGCTAGGCGACTGTTGAATTGTCAAAATGATCACGTAACATTTCAGTAGCGCTTATCAATCCCATATATTTTGAACTTTACCTCCGCTTAAAGTGAGGGGTAGCTTAAAAAAAATAAACTAAAATATCGGTAAAAATTGAAAAATAAATAATTTTGTATAGAAACCACCGCTTAAAGCTGGGATATACTATCACGGGGGAAGAACAGCAGGTGGTGCTAGTTGATAATAAATGTCACTTTGCACAAAGACAAGAGATTGATATTGATAAGTCATTACCGTATTATGAAAAAAAAAGTTTAATTCAAAGTACATTTCCGTTTACCAATGGACGTTTACTATGTTCAACAGTGGACATCTTTCGGCTAAAATGATGATGATGACATTTCCGTTTACGTGTCGTAAAACTGACGTCTTAATACCATCATAGTTGAGAGAGGGACGGAGCTATATGTACAGACGCCAGCACGTCAATCTACCCCAATCTGTCAAAGTTTACCAATCGAACATCAACCTTTCTCCATTGTGATAAGGTTGAAAATCTATTAAAGAAATTTGACAGATTGGGGTAGATTGACGTGCTGGCGTCTGTACATGTCGCGTAGCGTCACCCTCCCCTCGTCCCTTTTCACTACGGAATTATAATGCCATTACGATTGCGAAGACAGGTGTCTGTTTTAGATGAAAGAAGTGAAATAATTATAGCTGTCAGACAATAAATGACAAAAAAACCTTATTTGAAAACTGGTAGAATTTATGAGAAGAGAGGATTGAAAAATTGACTGGTAAGTACAAGTTGCAAGAAGAAATTATTTAAATCAGTCAATACTATTCAATACAAAAGAAATCAAGTCATTGATCCTTTATTAAGTCAATTTATGAATATAGTCAAATTAAATAATAGTCAAAATAAATTGCTTAGATATGTATATATATTCCTATAGTTTCTTTACAACGACTGTAGCAATTTAATAAAAGGTAAATCTACAAAACCTCATAATCAATTCTGACAAATTGATTGGGGTTTCTAGTCTAACCTTGTTAATTGATAACGCAGGTCAACAATGAATCAGTTGCATTTATAATTGATTCAGGGTTCGTTGTCAGTCTTCGTCACTCAACACTACACATTGTAGTGTTGAGTGACGAAGTTAAATAGTTCTTCCGGACATAGGTAATAAGTTGATTGAAGTTGAACCTAAGCCAGTTTCAGTTAGACTGATAGATTGTTTCATGACGTGCGGCGACGTCATACCTACGTATGTTTACACAGCGTTGTCTATGCACAGTATGCTCCCTGCGTGATGTATTTGACTACAGTTAAGATTTAACATTTGTAGGTGTTCAAATCACCAATCACCTAGCACTTACCAACTGATGCAGTCATACATGTCTTTTGCTAGTCGTTAATTTTTTGAATCGATACTTGCTTTTTGACAGTAGATAGGTACTCTGGATAGGTATAGGTATCACATAAACAAAATCTTAACTGTAAAAAAGTAAAATTAAAAGCTGTCATTGTATGATTTTACCTACCATAAAAAAAAAAACTAAAACATGCCTTTATATTTTTTCAATATACATTTTAACTCCATAGGCCATTTTACTGCAACAAAAATCAGTATTCTTATTAAGAAATTACTTTTTTTCTGAATAAACACTTGAAACTCACAAACGGAAAATTAAATAACATAGGAGAGAGAAAATATATGTGACGCCAGTGTCCTTTATATGTCAGAGTGCTCTGCAAAGTAGGTCATGCAGACATGCCCAGACAACGGCCTTGTAACTGGTAATTAGTCAACTATTGCAATATTATTACAACATCGCTGATATGCATATGAATGAAATCCACAACAAGATGGATAAAAGTAGAATTTAATAGTATTATTACAAATGTCTAATCTTAATGATACTTAATTTCTATTTCAAATATTGTCGATTATCATAAAATCTTACTTCATTACTTGTGGAGTACTGCAAGGCTGTATATTGGGCCCTTTATTATTTCTTAATAAATAAACAATATAAAAAAATGTTAGTGTTAATGTAAAATATCATTATGATAGGTATGTTGCCGCTACTAGTCTATTTCAGTTTGGTAATAATATAGACGTACCTAATTATTAAAAACATCACAAAATGATCTTAATTGGCTAGTTATCTGGTTAAATGCAATTGTTTAATAAAATTTACAAATCTAATACCTACTTGCATACTATACTGCACTCTAATACTACATTTACAAAAAGAATTCAAGAACTTGCACAAATGCGCATGACTAGGTAGGCTAATCATATAATTTTAAGAGCACCGACTATAAATTACGATATAAGGACTGTTGTGGTTCAAGGAGCCGAAGAATCTAATTATTAAAAGACATCTCTTTCAACTTTTAAAGAGGTTATTCAAACACAATATCATAAAAATTACTCAAGTATTTCTTTCTGCGACAAAGTCGTTGGTCGTGAACCCAATCTTTTAATTTTGTTTTCTTCATAGAAGTGAATATTTATTCTATTTTTATTAAAGTATTTTTAACATGTCATAATTATGTGGTATTATTACTCGTATAGGTATACATTATTTATTTACTATGCACACGAAGTATGCACACAAAGGTTAAATTGTAGAGAATGCTTTGTTCCCTTTACAGTGCCTGCCTTCGAGGGGTTAAACCACTACTGTACACACAGTAATAAATAAAAAAAAATCTGTTGAATATTTAAGACGACTCAACAAACGCTAAACTCTAACAAACAGAAATATACATTTTCCTTAAGAACTTTATTTTTATTTTCCCTCTTAATTGTGGGGACAATTCACTTTTGTAATGATTTAATTATTCGTATTGTTCTTATAGCTCCATTGTTTGGATAACTTTGTTAAAAGAAAAATTAAGGAAAATGAATGTTTCCTTACTTTTTGGGACTTTTTTATTCAGTTTCTACAGGGGTTTCTAAAGGGAAAAACTTACTTTTAATCTGCTTAAGACATTTGACGAACCAAAACAATTCATTAATTAAGTCACCGTTTGGTTTTGTTGTAAATACAGTATACATAACTTTACGCCTGTGTAAGAATTGTATCCCATGCCATTGCATGGGATACAATTCTTACACAGGCGCAAAAAGTTGTTAGCAAAATCACAGACTACCCCCTATAATTTTTTAAATCTTTACGTTCCATCCTAAGGGTAGAAGTTGTCTGGAAGGTATCGCTATTAGCGATAAGACCGCCATTGTACTCATAGATTTAGATTTGTATAGACTGTGTAACTTTTTTGTGAACAATAAAGTTTTATTCTATTCTATTCTATCCCTTTGGCAACTGTAGGAACACGGGTAGATTTTATTCAGTCTGACAAATCAAAGTCGAATCGACACTTCCTCTCGTTCCACCCAGACCGGAAGAGTTTACAATACGAAAGATTTCATCCTATTGTTCAGCTTCAGCTTGCTGCTAGCTAGCAAAGCAATTTATTTTAATATATTGCTTTGCTAGCTAGTCTATATGTATAATCAGTCATCAAAGTCGCAAACACACATTCACTGTTAGACAAGGACAGAGATTATAATTGACGTGAGCTCCATCTATCTCGTTTCGCAAAATGGCGATCAAAACAATAAGTGAAATTAGAAATATCATAAGAAATTTTAAGTTTTCTTGCACTTATGAGTGAAATGTGATTCCATATGATTTGTATTTTTTTTTATTTGTACAATTTGTACAACGCATAAAAGCACACGAAGGCATTTAGACAACCGTTATCCCACATAACATAAAAAAATAATATTTTTGCGTAACAATCTCGTTGCGTCACTCACCGACTGCAAATGAGCGAACTTAGGATAAACTATCCTGATTTAACCGGTCCACACGCTAGAGGTGAGTCGCCTATCTTCCGCTGTTTTGATTATATCAATGGTTGTCATCGATGTTTTTGGGTTGCTATTTTAGAAACTAATTCTCAGATCTTAGAAGAAAAATAAAATATATAAACATAATAATTTCACGCTTTTCATGTTAACGTTGCGTGGGAATTTTAATGTAATGGTTTTTAAACAAAATAATAAAAATAAAAAAAGTATGATAGGTATCACAGATTGGACACACTATAATTATGGCGGTAAGTCGCCTCTTTAAGGAATGGCTGTAAAGACGTCTCGGCGACCTCACCTTCCGCATGACGCTAGTCCTCACCGGACACGACAAGTTCGGAAGCTTCCTGGACCGGATTCGTGCTGAAGAAACGCCCGGAGATGGAGGTGTGCCCCGCGGTGCTCCATCGCCGTGTCCTCGTGGGGGCGATCGGCGGCAACGACCTCTCACACCGGGCCCTGGTATCGGTCATGGTTCAAAGCGAGGAGGAAAGGTAGGCGGTCGCGTCCTTCTGAAAAGTAGTAATGCTAGCGAAGGAGGCGGCCGCACGCATAAGCGAACCGGGATCCCGACCCTGATTTCCAACCACCGTAGGCGTGAACATGCGGATAGTGAGCAATGGGTAGCTCGCCATCCGGATATCCGGTAACCGTCCGGACCGAGCTCGAATCGTCGACAGCGCGTAGTGCTCCTCGCGCGCCTCAAGGATATGTCAGCAAAACCGTAGGGGTCCAGAAGGGTTGAAGCCTAGTGGGGCCATGGTACTGGAACACAAGGCAAAGAAGAAACATGGGAGTGGGTTTTAATCAGTAAAAGTCTGACACGCCTTTGCGCTCCGCCCTAGAGCGGGAGAAGTAATTAGATGATTTCCAACCTATAAAACACAAACTTTTATGCATTCATTGAGTGTATGACAGTGTTCACAGGGGAAAAATAAAAGAAGAAAAAAAAATTGTGTCAACTCCAAGTAACAGGGGGGGACACGGGCAGGAAGGTGATGGTTATGATGAAAGACGGGCCTCAGAAACAGCGAGCCACATCCAAGTGATATTAGGTAGGTGCCTTAGTTGCTACTGCCGCGTTTGGGCATCTGCCATAATAAAGGCGTCACAACTGTTTTGCCCAATCGAGAGGAGTTAATATAACTTGCTGTAGATAATTTTAGTCTATTATTCCTAAACTATTATTTTACAGTGTTATAATAATGTTTTTTGTATTTTTTTTAATATTTAAAAATGTAATTTATATGTTTATACTATGAATAAAGAAAATAATAACAATATTCCACAACTATCACACAACGTCGTCTAGTCCCTAGCTAAGCAGAAGCTCAGTGTTATGGGTACTAGACAACTGATAAACTTACTTATATATATCTAAATACATACGTACTATAGATAAATTACACCCAGATACAGAACAAATTATCGTGCTCATCACACAAACATTTGTCCTGGGTGGGAATCGAACCCACAACCTCCGGCATAGCAGTCACAGCCACTAACCACTAGACCAACAAGCCAGTCCGGCCAGATCGTCAATCAGTATTGTTCTATCGACTCGGAATAGAGTAATCGAAAGAGCGATTGCTGCTCAGCAGCTGAATTAGGAATGGTAATACTTCTACAGACGATTTCTCACAAAATATAATTATTTGTTATTGTTAAAGAAAAGATTTCCATTAAAAAATTGCTCATTACATTTTTATAGGCTTCGCAGTCCCTAAACGCTGATTAAGTTACTTCAGGTAGAAAATAATGTAAGAACCGCGTAGAAAGCGTTATTAAAAAAATTCTAAAGGAAACCAAAATGCTTTAGAGTATAAAAGAGTTTTGGCATAAGTTTCCCTATAATTGTTATGAAAAACACTTAAGTCTCAAAAGGTTTTATTGTAACATAAAGGTGTAGGTGTGGCTTTGCCTTAGGCTCAATACTATCGCCGTCAGGGTCGAAGAGTTTCACGTGCCTGGAAAAGTCTAGAACGGTAAACATTTTTAATTGTTTGGTCCTCTTTTATTTGTTTAAGAAAAGTGTTTTCTTAAGAAAAGCCACACAGCTTTAAAAAGTTAGCAAAGTACAACCTTTGCTGACTTTTCAATGCCAGGAGCATTGAAAAGTCAGCAAAGTCACCACGGCCGAGAACGAATAATAAATTCAGGTTCAATTTCTTTGTTGCAGGAAAGTATGTTTCAAAGATTTTTTGTTTCATAGGCCTCGTTTCCATCACTCAATATTCATGTAAGCATTGCGTGGGAAGTTCAAAATAACTACAAGCAGTCAAAGCAAGTATTGATTGTGAGCGAACTAGAGTTGAGACAGCCATGCTACGAGACCGTATCCGCGTCCGCGTCGACTGTATTAATCATCACTATCAGGATATGTTCTTGGTAATGGTAATGCTCCTATTATTCACTGTCATTCTATATCTATGAACGGGCACTAATGCTGGAAGCAACTTGAAGTAAATTATTTAAAATGAAAACAGTTTGACTTTGAAGTAATTTGTATGACCAAAATATTATTTTTGTAGGAATTTCCTCAAAATAATTGTAGTTCCTATTCTTCTATTGTTGCTTTTGCTTATCGCCTAAACAGTTGATGGATACCATCAAATAAAAAGTGTACTGAATGTTGTGCTTTACAAATATTCTGTAACCCTTTGCCTTATTAAAAAATTGTTGATTTGTTAAATAATGTTAGCTGCAGTGTCTCAGGACCTTGGATGACAGGAGAGGGGGGCGAGCGCGCGAGGGAGGGGGGCATGGTCGCGGATGACGCGCGCCCTACTGGCACACTGACACACTTACCCAGTGACAGTGGTACTGCTTTTGGTCTGACGAGGTCGATGCGTCCTACCTACGTGTAATCTTATGTATATGTACACAGATAAACTTAGCTCATAGTAAACGTAGTCCCGATTCAAACGAACGAAACACCGCGCTGTCTTGCCTAAATGGGTATGACTCGAATATTTTTGTCAGACAAACGTAACATGACCCAGAACACGTTTCTTTAGCTGTACTGTGCCATCTACGTACAGTAATTTAAGATTAAAAAAAGTAAGGAAAGTAAACTATTCTAGAATCCTATTCTATTCATAAATATCAAATGTAATAGACGCGGAACCACTTATTATTTCATATCTCAAAAAACAGTCTGAGAGAATACCTAACATTGCATAATTTCAAAAAAGCAATAATAAAAAATAATGCAAAAGTACTGAACAGTATTGTAGCTACACGATAACTAAACACACTAGGTACCTACGTCTGTAATTGTTATTCTGTAAAATTGAAGACCTTGTAAAATTGCGTTTTTGTACACAACCTTGAGTGTATAACTACATTCATATCTGTTATTAAACGTTAATTCAATTCACCAACAAAAATAAATCTCAATTTCTATTAATTGACGAAACATTTCTGTGTCAAGGTTCTGTGTATTGCACAGAGTTGAAAGGTAAAATCTACATAGTTACTCCAACCTTGCTGAATATGTATTTAGCAATTAATTTTAAATAAATAAATTGTTAGTCAATAATCTTCACTGGAAATATAGTGATGCATAACTGAAAACAGTAACTCGGAATTTGTATTACATTATACATATTAAAAATAAGTATGTTCCACAAACATAATTCTCCCCTAAAACTAATTTGAACGTAGTTCAAACACAGAGTACACACCTACAGAGTAGGTACCTACGGGGGACCTGCGTTATATTCCAATTTTTTATTGACTATTTCTTATTCTGAGAAATTTCACTCAGCTTGTTCATTTTTGTAATCCTTCGGTACTTGCTACCAAAAATGGGTCAGGAAGATTAAATCCAGGCTTAGAATGAGTGCGAGAAATAAAAAAAAACAATCGAAAACATTACCAATGCGTTAACATTATCAACCCCTAAAATAAAAATCCCTATGACCACAAAGTTCTCCACGTAGGTACCAGTGGCCTACATGTGTAAAACTTACATCAATCTTACTTCATAGATTCATGTATGAGGACATGTCATGGTTTTGCAGTTTCTTCGATAAGGCTTTAATACGAAATGTTTAAATTCCCATACGTTGTTACTAAGCATGCCGATAACTTACGCAGCATTTTTTGCATGAGCTGTGAGTTGGCAAGCTACAGATTCAAACTGAACATTGAGCAGATAAGACGACTATGTTACATAACCAATTTTATCAGGTTGTTAAGACAATGACACCGAAATTAGGTAGCACGGGTAAACAATCTACTCGTAATTTGTCAATTAAGTGAGTGATGATCATAATGTAGTTTCGACGGATTGTACATGGAACAGTGGTCCCACGAGAAGAGCTTATTAAGCTCCTGATTGGCCATGACACGAAGTAACGGAAAAGTACAGGAAAAATACGGATTTCACAAGGTCTGGAACAATTTGACACCAAAAAATTTAGTTATTCAGTCTATACACCGGAATACGTTACGTTTTTTTTTTCTACAATCTTCTATATAATATACTATACTATATATACTAGCCTATACTATATATACTAGCCTTTGCCCGCAACTTCGTCTGCGTAGAAGTCAAATTTTTTTCTATAATCTAATAGATTTGATTGATTTTTTTTTTAATAATAATTAGTAGCTCTTGTCTACGACTTCGTCCGCGTAGAAATTGAAAAATTTTATAAAGTGCAAGTACATTAAGAGGCTGTTTAAGATTCATCACACTATTACCATTTGCCCTTTTGGACCAGTCAAAACACTGGCACTGAAACACTGGATCACATTATTGCGAAGTTAATTCCGAATCTGGTTCCCCTAGTTTCTGGAGAACATTTAAATTTGAGCGAATGTGGGAGAGGTCCACTCAGAGTTAATGAATTCTTGAGGGTAATGTACCGCGCATCTTCTTGATCCATTACATTGTCAATGGAAATTTAGTTGATGCTTATCTCTTCGCTACTATTTCTAGCCACGAATATTGTCTTTTGACACATCTACTGGTAGTCTTTATTTTCCATTTGGACTACATCTGGAATTCTGAATAAATTTTGGAGATTAGATCTACAACGTTGGTGGTAACTTTCTCACCTAAATCACAATCAATTTCGATTTTGTTTTCATTTTCACAATAAGGTAACCTTCCCGTTACCTTAAAAGTACCTTTGAAGGAAAATTAGTACCTCCACTCAAATGTGGTCACAACGCAAGACTCAACAATGACAGCTCTAGTTCCCCTAACTATAACTGGCAATGTAAAATTAACAGCAAACTTGAAAGTGACTCTATCCATGATTTTATGACAGCTTCGGTGGTCGTGGCCATGCTTGTAGAACTTGATCAACATTTGGCTAGGGCGTTATTTTAAAAGTATCTAAGTTCTCTTAAGATATTTAACGAAATCAAATCATATAAAAGGCAATTATATTCAAAATGAAATACTTAAAATGAATATTGTACTTATTTGGATGAGGATTAATATTATGTTCATAAAAACACCTTCGCAAGTAAAGATGAAATGAAATGAATGAATGAAATTTGATTACCGTAAAAAAGGTTAATTTTATTATTACCTTAAAAGATAGTACGCAAAATACTCGCTTTAGTCGTGGAGTATATGCTGTCGCAGACTTTTTTTTCAACTTTTAAACGATAACAATTTTGTAGTACATAATTTTTGTGTAACTTTATCCGTTTACGCAGCGCACGCAACGGAAGCTCTCAAACGGAATAATTTTCCCCCGTTTTTGCACCATTTTTTGATGCTGCTCCGCTTCCATTCGTCATAGCATGATGTTATATAGCCTATAGCCTTCCTCAATATATGGGCTATCTTCCGCTGATAGAATTTTTCAAATTGGACTGTTAGTTCCTGAGATTAGCGCATAAACCAAACAAACAAACTATTCAGCTTTGTAGAGCAGATAAAAGCGAAATACCAGTCACTGATAAATCACGAAATCTCAGAAATTATAACACCTAAAAACTTAAAAATTCGGCAGGTAGGTTCTTTAGAGGGTGTAGACCTCCGCTAAGAACGGATTTTACGAAACTCCTCCCCTAAGGAGGTAAAACGGGGTTTGAAGGTTTGTATGAAGAAATCTACTTTTACGTGGGCGAAGCCTCTGGCAGAAGTAGAGATTGCAAACCGGGCCGGTGCCCTTTTTTGACATCCACCGGGCCCGACTATTCATACCGGGCCCGGTGACCGGCCCAGCCATTCATACCCGGCCCGGTCACCAGCCCGGTATGAATGGCCGGGCCCAATTAATGTCTAAAAGGGCACCGGGTCCGGCCGGGTCCGGCCCGGCCGGGCCCAGTTTGCAATCTCTAGGCAGAAGCTAGTTACATATATAGGAAAACTATTTTCATAAAAAGTAGGTAGATCAGACAAAAATAGAAGAAATAACCTCAAATCTCGTCTTTATCTAAATTTTATTGTAGAAGCAGAAATTATAGCAGTAAAGGAAATGAATAAAATTATGTCAACTGCTTCTCTGACCGGTAAAGCGTTTTATTCCAATACTCATAAAATGGGTCAACGAAATTGTCAGATCTAGAGCCATCGCGCAGAGTATTATTAATAAATATAGGTCAACAGTTCAGTCACGATCTTAAGACGAGCCTCTGCTCGGTACGATACACCGCAACATCTCGTCTACTTTCCTAAATGCCAAAAAAAAAAAGAATATTTTCTCATGCTTAAACGCTATCAAGTGCTGAAAGACTTGAATGGTTAGCATAATTATATAATAACTTTTCTTGGACGCAGCCACAAATATTATGAGTGCCGGCTACTCGTGCATGGCAATCGATTTTGTTGTTTAATAATTTTCAACATTAACCTACTGTGCTACAGTAAACTATTGTCATTAGTATCCTGACTAAACCTTCGGATATGAGGACAGCAATACAGTATATATATATATATATATATTTATAAGTGCTTGACTACAATCCAAGTATTCTGTGATTCTTTGTTTTCGAATATGTATTAAAATCGAATCCTTAGCTAATTTATTCGTCCTTGACATAGTTTCTGCAACACAGTAATATAATTTTCCTTATAAGAATTTATATTACTCCTAAGAAGATGTCTTTGAAACAGTGGGTTATCATCTCGTTTCATATTGCATTGTGGAGACCATTTTTTTTTTTTTTAAAAACGTCTTCTAGTTTTATTTGCAATCAACTCTATGAACGTAATAGAGAATTTAAACACTCAGAGGAATTTTCACAGATGTGCAGTTCCTACAGTTGCTGTCCCGTAATGCTCAGTAAAGCGAAAAACCTTTATATCCTTATTTATACTGCTCACTTTTGCTTTCAAATCCGTATTCTCTCCTCTAAAATCATTATAATCTTAGTTACATTATAATGATTTCAGAGGAAAAATTTACTGGCAAAGGCAGTGAAAAACTGTGATTATTGCCAATATTCCGTGTGGAATTTATTCAATTCGCTTGACAACATTCTGTTTACTCGAAAGTTATTTTTGTCACCATTTTATCCGAATTTCAACCAGAAACGTACGTTGAAGGTACGTCACTATTCTAATCTAACTAGATTATGCACTTCCTGCGCATTTTAGTACCAGGCGACTGTGCCAAGGATTCTCTTGTTGTTCTAAGACTACCCGTGAAACAAATAATTCGACAGTATCAATCGATCTTAACTATTTAATTTTACTATTGTTTTAAAGTTGACCTTTCTTTGTAAGGCTGCATTGTTTTTGTCATTGTTTTAGAAAAAAGGAACTATCTGGCCTTGTCATTGCGAGTAGCTGAGCTGGAAAAAAGATGCTTTTAATTAAATTTAATTGCTGATTGATAATGATCTCATCAGATTTGTAATGTGTACCTAATAATAAAATTATTGCGAGAAGTTATAAGCATATTGTAGACTTGGCAATGACGGCAGCTTATAAATAAATTAAACTAATCAATAGGCCGTATATCTTAGAATTTGTATTCCACAATTTCTTTGACTTTTTCAACAAGTTCTCAGTATTAGGAATGAAAATTTAATAATAGAAAATACTAAAATATGGAATCAACAGTGCAATTGATAACAGTCACGTTACTATTTTCAGCTTTCCTGTAAGAGAACAGGATAATAATAAAGTGGGTCACGCTGAGCTTAGGAAATAAATTTTATCAGTTTTTCTGTGGAAGGAATGGTTTAACAGTGTTTAGTGTTTCTAAGCTTCAAAGCAGTTATTCCTTACAAAATGATGAGTTATGATTATTATTTTTAGATATTAAATGAACTTCATTAGGTACTAAAATTATTAGGAAATTTCATGTAGCACAACGCAGGCTTATAATAAGCGAGTGATGTTAGGTACTCGTACATCACTCGCACAGGTACAAATTTATTTCACAATACACACAGAAACTGGGTTATGCCTTAAAGCGCAGTTATAATAGAGGTATTTTATTATACCATTGGTACCTATAGCAACGTCTGGGGTCGACGTGAATATGGGCCAAGTTTACACGAAAGTGGGTCAGGGGGATTTAAACAACTGGGAGTTAACGATCGTTCCTTACCGGATATTTCTGTACTCACATTTCGAAATTGTTGAGTGTCTCATGCGAGTACGAGATCTTTTATTGAAGTGTTTTTCTGAAACACTATGACTATATTTTTATCGTATTCATATATTTTTTCTTAGTGTGCTCTAGTTAAGTCTAGTTCTACTGCATTATTAAGTTATTACCAATACGAAATTATTTTCTTTTTGTCCAGCTTCTATAACGTTCCTAAAGGAAGGTATATAAATTAGTTAATTACGGTTCAGATGTACACGCCGGACGGGTCATGATCATTTTGAGAAGTAGGTCAGAGGGAATCGCATTCATGCCACCCCTCACTTGGGTGGTGGCCTGAGGGTGGGCCTGGGAGGGCGAGGGGCGTCGCTCGTCGGCTGCGGTCTTAGCCCTGCCCTTGCTCTGTCATCAATCCAGCCAAGGCTTTTAAATAGACTGGCTAAATCTCATTGACTAGACTGCATTTCGAAATACTATAATCTGCACACTCGTAATATGGTTTCCGTCGTATTATTGTGTGAAAAAATCTTATGCGAGAAACGAATGAGATGACGGCGAATAGAAATGGTATGTACAAAATTGAAAAAGAACCTGAAGGATTATGGTGGTGTCTATCATTCATTATATTAATGCACGTAATAGATTTATGCGATTTTTCGAAGTCATGTATGTGGCTTACGAATCAAATGCAAGCCGTTCAACACGCGTTGCTTTGTGCAGGAATTGTTACTTAAAGTATAGACTTTTGGTTTTAAATATAAACAAGTGAAATCAATGCTACAGATAAGTGCAATTTTGGTTAAATGAATGGAATGAGCATTAGCAAAAGAATGTATGAAATCTTATTTGGATTGTTCGCTATGTTGAACAACATAGATAGTCTAGCTAGCGCATGGCCAATATTATGCAGCCGCGTTACCCTTGACGTAACCGTGAATGCGTCGCCTGCACCAGCACACTAGCACTCGCATTGCATACGCATAATCGTGTTTCCACCACTTAATAGTGCATTCATGTACACTGTTCATATCATTTAAACATCCATATATTGCTGCAACTAGGTCAAGTTTATAAAAACCAGGACAGAGGATAACAGAAATGCAGTGGACAGTACAATGTAGGTCACACACCACTATATGTACAGACATAAACACGTGGATATGTTTTATGTCATTCGTGTTACGTGCACAGTTATTTCTAAGGTAAATAAGCTCTAATATTTTAAGTATATCTGGGGTGACTGTTCTAAAAGACAAAGCGCACATTACATTATGTTATGTTATGTACATACACCAATAAAATTATAATTATGATTTGTCACGTGTGAACTAGAGTTAAAATTGAATTTGCCATAACGTTTATTAAAAGTACATTTGCGATAATGATAGTTTAGTTACTTACAAACTGCATGTGACATAGTAGGTATCACTACTGCGTGTCCTTTCTAGTGCAACATTAAATTGGTCACGCTTATTAGGCAGGAAGATGTTAAATATACAGAGGCTAGTTATTTTATAATAACACATCAAAAACCTGTGGAGCGTGGTGGCTTCCAAGGATGATGATGGGCCTCCACCACAGAATTGCCATAAATAATGGCCGCGCTATTTGTTGTACGAGTAATTAGATTTCTCGATTGACATAGGTACGGATTGTATGGTGTTATTACTCGGGTAGTAAGTAACTACTTATTGTCCGTTGACATGAAACATTATAATCCCTTTGTTGTATCTTCAGACCTTAGTCGCGGGACGTCGACGAGAAAATGTCACTGCCTATACTTAGTTGCGCCTGCGCTTCCCTAACCACATTGCATTACGCTGTATGTATTTTTTATTTACCGCATTGTACACCATAATTGTACTACAATTTCTCCGGCAAAATTGCAATTAAGTAACCCCTGCGCGTTTTCTTTGTGAATATTAAATTACATATTGTAAGTATTTCCTCTTTTTTGTTGCATATGTCGCCTTAGTTTGCAAATGTAATACTTACTAAGACTTTAAAAAGCAACCGACAATTTTAGTTGCTTTCGGGTCTAGTATAAAAAATGCCTACTGTGCATATGTTACTGGCTATTTGACTAATTGTAAGATCATTTCCATTTAAGCGGTTATATAATCAAACAAAATTTACGTTCGCCTTGAAAGTAATTACTTCGTAAAATATAAAATGACTTAAAAACAAACCCAAGTAAGTATTAATCATCAACCCGGGAGTTATCAATTTGATTTAATGCTCAATTTAACACTTCTTAAGCTCTAGTCTAGCACTAGCTTTATTAAATAATAATAAAAAAAACGATAAAAAGTTTTTATTATCATTTTACTTCTGCCCAGAATACTGCGCAGAAGTAACTGCGCTCCATAGCTCTCTGGCAAACCCCAAGACGGAACTTTTGTAGTTCTGTGAGTGACCAAGTCTGACCACCATAGGTTAGGATGGGCAGAATACACATGTCATGAGTTTACGCTTCAGGGAAATCGGCAGATCACCCTCAATTAGCGTCTTCATGGACCAGTAGCTTTTTTCCAGGCGTTCTGGATACGTCGATCGATCTCCTTTTCTTGCCTGTTTTCGAAAGATACCTACTAACTGGCCCAAGTAGATATACTCATCGACATAATGTATTTCCTGCGCATCTACCTCGACCCTACGTTTGATGCTGTTGGTCATCACTTTCGTTTTTGATCGGTTCATTGCGAGTCCCACAAGTCGTGCTCAGTTCTTGGAGCATTGTTTGTAGCTCCTGGGCTGTAGGGGCAAAAAGGACTAAGTCATCGGCAATTCGAAGATTTGTTAACCTTTTAGAACTTAGGGGAAGCCTTTGCCCAGTAGTGGGACAGTAAGGGCTATTAAATATATATAAACACCACTATTTTTTAACTATAGCAAATACCTTTTTAGAAAAGGTCTTATTATTATTTAAGTAAAGTCTCAATGAATAATATTCATAAACAGCAAAGTTATTAGCGTTTTTTTATATTCCAAAATCTCACTCAATTTATGGAAACATTGTACAGGTTATTGTTTATGAATGAAAGAATGTCAATAAAAATGGAAAAACACTGCGCTTAGTAATTTCTAGTAGTATTTGTTATGAATGATGATTAAATTATGAATTTACCAATAATGATAAATTTTCGTGGACAATTTTGGGATTTCGTTTTTTGTACTTTCGACTACACAAATTAACGTGTACTGATTGAGCCCCATTTTTTTTGTGCACTAATTAAAAAATAGGGGTGTATACTTCTGCCTCTCCCTATAAAGAAATTTCGACTATGTATGACAATTAAAACAAAAAATATATTTTTTACGTGAATACTGTTCAAGGCACAAACAAACATGCAAGCATTTTTATAAGCCACATAAAAATGCTTGCATGTTTGTTTCCTCACAAATAAAATTTTACAAATACGACAGTATCTAGTTTTTGTAGTTAGGTAGTATATTTAGGTATACAGCTTCACACAGTCATAGTTCTCGCATCTGAATATGGGATTTTCCCAAATGTACGCAGAGTACGGGGAAACGATCACATTCTATTCTAGTCTTTTAGCTATTTTATTTGGTACAAAAATAACTGCCCGACGGCTAAGTATTTCGTCACTCGTGGGATACCCAGGCAGATCTGACTGCGACAGTTTAGTAGGTATGTCCATGGCGCTTGTAACTATATCTAGTATATCTATACATGAGCCCCAACAAAGCTCTACAATAATATAACCATGAACATATTAAGCCAAGCGTGTGTGAATATGTACATCACCAACAATTTTGTAACACATTATGTGTAATACCACAGTTAAAAAAGAGAGAAAGAGATGGATATAATGTTTTGAAAAGATTCGCCCAGTGGCTCGATCCGAACGAGCGAATAAGTAGGCGAAGGTCAAACGCCATTGTTGTAGTCGACGTGAATATGGTGACGTTACACCTTGAGACAAGAGATAAGCTGTAGTTGTAGCGTGAAGCTGTTGTGCTGAGCCTCCTAGTCAGCACAATGCTGCACTCGAATACAGAACAAATTTAAAACCTCTGAAGAGTCAAAAAATTTATAAAAGGCTCGTCAAGGAGACAAAGTTACTTTACGAGTCGCGTGGGATTTTACATTGACAGATTTCTTTAGAAAAATCCATTTTTAAAACTTGTTATTGCGATTTCAACAGAAACCTTGAATAAGAAAATGTGAAGAAAATCCCTTGACCTAATTTTGAAATAATACCTACCAACATAATACGTTTTTATCTTTATTAGTTTAGGTGGGGAGCATGGAAGCCGGCGCGTTTCTTCTTTCAGGGTGCTGTTCCAGACAATGCTCCACTTTTGCAATTAGAGGATTTAGACTAGTATCTAAATGGTACATTATTTTTTAATTATTAACATAGGTAATTTTTTTTTCGTTAGGGATCTTCCTATTTCTTACTCCTCACAGCCTCTAAGAGCGCGGGGGGAAGCTCGTGGATCGTATGTCCCGAATAATTTATAGAACGTGTCGTCATTATGTAAGTAGGCCCGTATCGTCGGCTCAGAAATCCAACGCGGCGGCCACGTGAAGTTACCTACTGATGGATGTTAAATTTAGGGAATTACGTGTCTTTGGATACCGAAAATGACGTTATTATTGACAGTACATTATTGAGATTTCCGGGATATGGGTCATTATTTTGCTATTCTAATCTAATTTATTTCAATAGGCTCAGCATGTCCCGTCATCCCAGAAGTCTTATCATCTTGTGCACGCTCATTCATCGTTTCTTTGGTATTTCAGAGCACACCATGTATAGGAAGATCCACAATCATATTGAAAACTTTCTGCTTTGGAGGTGATGCCGATTCTTATCACTAGTGGCGGTTTTATATTCAGTCTCTGTCGATTTCCTTCAATATATCTTATAAATAAATTAATTGAATGCCTGACGATTCACGTAAGTTGTACTAGACCTTAGTAGAGCATGTAGTAGACTAGAAAATCTTTTTTTTACATGCAGTAAAATAGCCTCAAAGATTTATGATTCACGTGAATTACGCTAGAAGGCTATACAGAATACCCCGGTTTCTCTGTGGATCTGGTACCGACTTGCCAGTGCAAACATTGATCAGAAGGGTTGAACATTCTAAGGGCATCGTTCTATTTTCCTTTTCAGAAATAATTTATCAAATAATTGGTAACCTTGATAGGAAAATGTTCTACGAATATTAGACAAAAAGTCCATTTACCTTTGTTTCTTGATGGAGGTAATCTATTTTAGGATTGTTTCACTAGTCAGGTGGAGAAAGTATTTCCCCCGTTACGTTGAATGAGAGGGTGGCAGTTGTAGAACTTTATACCGATGAAGATTATAGAAATACCTTTATACCTAATACAGGGTGGCCCCGACAATACGACAATAAATTAAACTGCGTATTCCTCATGATGTTTCCAGTTGGTATGCCAGTATGCATACCAAAAATTATTCATATGAAAAAAGGCTAGGCTATATTTTGATCGTTTTAATCCCGTGTAGGGTCGATCCGGTACATGAAACACTATCGATATGTAAAGATAAAATTAAAAAATAAAGTACTTTTTTTTTCTAAAACTAGAATTAATATACGCATATACGAAATTAATTTCTTTAAGTAAACAACAGCTAAGCGAGTCCAATGACCTGTAGGTAGTTGTCGGTCGTTACGTACTAACTACCTACAGGTCATTGCAACATTTAATGGATCAAAAGGCACAGAGATTCCCGAGGCAATGATGCAGCTCATGCAGAAGGGGATCGAGTATGGCGGCGATAGGGCCTGAGCCCATTGTGCCGCTCCCCTTCGAATACCTACGCAATCTGATGAGAAATTATGGGTAGACCATAGTGAGTGCAAGCAGGCCAAGGAGGCACTTCCCTCCATTGATGGCCGCTTTACGACACAGGCCCTACGACTGACTTAACCTCAGTTACGGAAAATGACGGCCGTTACAACTGGCCACGGGACCTTTATTAAGCTCCTGTCTGTCGCAGCAGTTACAGACAGCCCACTGTGCAGAGCCTGTATGGAGGAGGACGAGACAACAGCACATCTTCTAAGCTGCCCTGTTTTCATTGGATACAGGGCAAAATACTTCGGAAATCCAGGTAACCTGTCCAACAACACCAATCCTTGAGGCGCGTGGAACTCTACGCCTCGTCAACGACTCGAACCAATAACCCCGTGAGATTTTTAAGATTGGGAAAAGTACGGCAATGAGGGAAATCTCAGAGATTGACTATCAGACCCAATAAAATAACCAGCTGTATCAATTGGGATTTCAATTATATACTGGCCTTATATTTTTGCTTTCAAGTGCAGGATCCCCGAGCGCGCGGGGCTCCCGACTGCGCGGGGCCTGTAGTATTTGCTACTCTTGCTACGTGGCTAATCCGCCACTGTTTATTCCTTATCTTATTGATAGAAACCGAATCCACTTCTAGAATATTTTTTTTGATTCGATTTTTCAATCATTAAGCGCCATTTTTTGGATTCACTACAGCATCCAGAACAACCAAATAAAATTCGTATTATTATGGACCTAGATAGGATAAAGATAAAATTTCGTAACTGTGAAGAGTAAGTATAACCACTACATTTTTAATTTCAACAGTCTACCCAAGTCGGATATGCAATAGTATTTTAGAAAATTATAATAGGAACTTACAAATATTATTTTTATCAAAAAAAAAATTGATATATACAATTATAGTATTTTTTAGCAAAAACTCATGCATGATTATAAAATACATTAGCAATTAAATATTTTTTCAATTTATTTTTAAACATATATTTCCATTTGCTTGCTTAATAGCTGGTGGTAACTGATTGTACCTACACACGAATAGCAGTAACATAGGGTACTTTTGTAATTACATCATATTGTTAATAACTGGTAAATTAATGTCATATTTATATGAATTATTAATCACTGATTACTAATTGAATACTTCTTCAACTTGAGATTACATATTTGGACCTTTGCATTTAAGTAAGAAGCAATGTTTTATTTTATTAGTAATAATTTCTGTTTCCAATTACTAAGCACTAACCTAACCAATCAGTGAACGAATTATTACGTGAGCAATTACTTATCCACACCTGGTTTATTTTCGTCTAGTTGAACCTATATACGTGACCTATTAGTTCTGTAGTTAATACGATATTCACAAAAGAAACTCTTTTCAGTTTTCTAGGCAACTTTTTTCGTATCCTATGCCAAATCAAGTCGAAGGCTTCATCTGTAATATTAGTGTGCATACCCGTACAGAAGATAAATTAACCCTAGAATACTAATCCGAGTCGAAATGACTCGCACTCCACACACTTCTTCCCATACATATCCGCTTCTTCCCATCTCTCTGTAATGGTCGCGGGGAACGTCTCGATACTTTATGTTAACTCAGTCGCTGGTCAGACGTTTATGACTTACGATGGTGACCTCAAATAAAAAGTGATACGAGGGTAAAACTTTATTTTTGTAGTAAATGTTTAAAATATATAAACTTTTTTATTTAATAATCGGGTAAACATAACTTATACCCATATAAAATAAAAATGTTTACAAATATAAGTTGTATTGTTCAATTTATAATACATATTCATGTGTATGTCTAAACGACTCAATATTAGTAAATGCGTTTGTAAAATATGATTAGTATTCTAGGATTAAAGACTACTGATCTGCAATAGAAGTTTCTCGAGAGGTATCTTGGAGGTGGTGCAGTCTCACAATAATAGTCAATTTTACCTTGAATTAACACGTTGGGATTGTGCGAAGGTTATGTTGTGTTGATACACAGATCGCACGCTTTAGACATCTCTGACTTTGCTAAAGAAAGGAGAGGTATCAAAGCGTCAAATCTAGTGCGTAATACTGTAATCAATAAATTAACAAACTAAATTTACTTAGAACTGTAACTTAAACAAAATAATAATGTTCATTCACTCGCATGCTTAGTTAGTTAATAAATAAAAAATTGAATAGGTAACATGTGGATAACGTTGTGAATTACACTTAAACTACTAACTCTAGATAATAAGGATTATTAATTAAGACACTTTGTGTAACTGTTTGTTTTCCCAAAGAAATAAATAAAGTAATAAAACTATTTTACTTCATTCGGTCTTCGGGTCGCCGCTGTCTTTATGTAAAGCTTAAAACATAGTTAATACCAATAATTTAAGTTTATCTAAAACAATAGAAAATAGCTATCTGTTTTTTTATTAAAACCAAAAAAAGGTGTTAAAACATTAGCAGAAGTGTTAAAAAGATACTTGAGAAGATGGTAAAGCCTCTTAACGACCATGTTCCGTAACCAGGAATGATCCTTTCAGCAAGACTCAGCACCGGAGCTTTTGCTTGGTCCAGCCAATTGTGATTGGAAACTAACATTTCGGACTTCATTTGAGCCGAAAACTGGCCGTCATCTAGTCCCGTATATTCTGCCGTCATAAGGAAAAAAGACGTATCTAACATTTTTGTCGAAATTGAGTTACATACAAGTTACAGACAAAATTTACATTATTATTCCTAATAGATCAAATTCTTTTACAGACTTTTGCGTCACAAAATTATTATTTTGTTTATTTTCTTTTGCACAGCGCATTTTTTAGTTTTTTAAATAGGTATATATTTATTTTTTTCTCTGTTTCGTAGTTCATGTAGAAACGTCCTTTTTCCTTATGGCGGCAGTATTTAATGGTCAGTTTTAGAGAATATGGCATGATCTAAACGTCATGATAATTAGGAGTCCCTAAAACAATCCATAAGATTGGCAGTGAGGAATATTCCCATGAAGAAATTGCGTGTTTCTATTGATAAATTACCTCAACCTCTAAAGGACTGTAGGTATTAAAATCAGTGAAGATCTTTTTCAATGAGCTTCATATATTTTAAATATCATTTTAATAATAAATAGACTAATACATATTACCATTAACTTGCTTTATGGAATAGAAAAAAAAAATGCTTTTCCTTGTAACAATATTTATGGCAAGAATCAGTACCTCTACTTACCTACATATACATACTTATCTCTAACATTTCGAGTAGGTAGGTAAGTAGTTTTTGGCGGCCATCAATGTAAACAACTAACACAGTAGGTACATATGCAATATGTCTGACAGTCTGACCACACATAGTACCTTTTACCGTTAAACCGTCTTTTTGGAAAATAGATACGATAGTTGAAGTTAAATACTCTTCAACCTTCGCTTTATTTCTAAATGTTCGAGAACGAAGTCAACAGAGCAAGCAATGGACATGATACTGTGGACAGGTTCGCGGAGTAAATCATGACACTGACATCGTAGTCGCTCTCCTCGACCTAGTCTGCTGGTGAGCCATCTAAGGAGAATTATCGAGAGCAGGGCCATCGAGCTCTTAAGGGGGCATTGTTGACTGCTTATTTATTTTAACATTAAGAAAAACAAATATCGATCGATATTGATCTTTGAGACTATGGCTTGAGTGTTCGGGTGAAATCGGGTGCAATATGTGATTTAGCTGAAAGTCCCCTTTTAACAAGAGGTTTAGAGACAAAAAAAAAACAGATTCCTTTTCTACGGAGATCTTGTTGCGTTCGTCACAAAAAGTGAAAAGATTGGCGTTTATAATCACGAATTATTTTTGTAATCACCACCTGACAGTTTACCGTTACAGACTTTAAGTTTTATTATAGCGTGTCAATGCGTTAAGTTAGAAACAGCTGATGTCATCATTTATATCTCTATAGCACGCTATGACATCAAGTAGCTGAGTAATGCACCGAAGTACTGGCGGGCAAAGGCATAACATTATTTATAAAGTTTCAAAACTTTGAAGACCATTTAAAAAAAAATATTTTAAATACTCAAAAACCACGAGTATTGCTCGTTGCGACACTGAATCGAATTAATTACCTCGCAACCGGGCGTAGTATTAAAAAACGGTTTGCGCAAGAGTCGATCCGCACCTTGACACAGATAGCACTCAAACTGTCGTTTTGAATACACAAAAACCGGACGCTGCCTCACTATTTTAAAGTTACTTGTGCACAGTCAGGCTCGCATAATATTACACTCATGCACTTGTCATAAGCCTAGGTAGAAAGTAATTTCATAACTAAATATCGAAACAGACTGCGTTGCTCAACTCAGAATTTACAAATCAAGACATGAATTCGTCTGCTATATTACTAAATATATAGTTTAAGTTCATTCATTTTATGACAGGATGCAGTGATAATAAATATTTGTAAACAACAAACAAAGGGTAAAGTTAAACGGCAGCCCTAAATGCAATGTTAAAAAAGGCTAGAAATTTGAATTGAGGTTAAGACATGCTAAGTTATTGGCAAACTCCGCGAGACAAAGAAGCTCATACAAATAAGACGGAACACGTGTCCGGAGTTGCGTAAAAAGCACTCTGTTTAAACGTGCTTATCTAGGTATGTATTGCCAGGAGCGGGCAGGGAACGATGCGGCTACGATGATTTCGAAGTCGTATGGGCTCCAGGTGCACATATCAAATACTCATCACATTACTGTAGATTTTTATATTTATGTAGATATCAAGAGTCATTTCATAACCTGAAGGGATATGTAACCATGCGGGTCTGAAACATTTTAAGATATAGAGAAAGCTGCACATTGAGATAATTGTTAGTTTTTAAAATAATCAGCGTAAAATGATAAGATCATGTAAGTATTGTAAAATGCAATAAGGGTCCGTTCTACAAGGTTATCCGTTGTGATAGATCAATCTGTTCCGTGAGTAGATCAGCTTCAAAAACTCAACGTTTTTTAGAAAAATGTCCACATAAGAACTTATTAATAAATAGATTCTAAATATAAAATTTGTTTTTAATGTTCACATATTGGACGATCTGTATTGCAGTTACAAGCAATTCAATCAGCTGAGACATGTACAAGTACCAACAGCTGAACTACTGAAACATATACAAAGAAAAATAAAAAAGATCGATTCGTCTGACCGTTTGTCTTGCAAATCTTTTGCCAATTGAGTTATTGATAGGGACTACGCCTGTTCATTTTTTTTTTTTCACTTCAATGATAAACAACTGCGGGGTCCCAAGGATTAATCATATTATATTAAAGAACGACCACCTTATCCTGGAAAGAAATCCAGTCGTACTAACCAATTTCAATGATAACTTTATCAATTTTGCATGAGGCAACATTTAGAACGTCGTCCATAAATCTAGCACGAAAAAGTAACCCAAGTAATGCCATCTCTAAAAATTCTAGCCTTCTGGATAAGGCAGGGTTAAGGTCTTATGTAATAGGGGGCGAGGCTATTGCTATTAACTGGGTGCAATTTCCACACTTAACTTGAGAAATTCCTGATGGAAAACTCAAACGTCCAGAAAAAAAATCCAGAGGTCCAGAAAATAATCTCTAAAAGTCCAGAGCCTTATACTGCCAGAGTTGTGGGATAGTTCGAAAGATTTAGGGTTGCTATACACATAAGCGGGCACAGTTATTAATTTCCGACAGTCATTGACGATCGACATGGCACAGCCGGGCGGTAAAATCGAATATACATACATCAGTAGATACATATTATGTTCGGAGAATATGCCGCTCGGCTTGCCAAGTGGGATTTACAATCCGAATGATGCCGAACATAATATAGTACCTATATACTTAGTTGCTTCGGGTCCGCTTTTTCGTTCCACAAATACTGCCGAATGAATGATGTGTTGACCCATATGAAGTAAGCGATCGACAAAAGCCGAAGTAAAGTGTAGAACAACGAGAGCAGTACTTGGTTCAGTCGGCTTTGTAAGTGGACAAAGACGGTCGAACCGACTATGTGCACACTTAAGTGTGTATTTTACCGCGGCTCTGAAACTCACAGAAGGAAGGCAACTGAAGGAAGACGGGTAGGTTTAGGTCAAAAGTTGGACACTCTCGCTCCGCCCAGAGCGGGATAGGTTATTTGATGATTTCTCACAAAAAAAAAGACTGCTCAGCAGTAACACAACCACTTAAGAGGTGAAACTAGACCAAGAATGGTGGGTGGTATGTAGGTATAGGTATCTTAGCTTTTATGTACTATTACAATGAAAGCTGTCTTAGCATATCTTAACCTTTCAAATGTCTAAGAACAAAGTTCATATCTCTAGTTCAGGCAGGTGGAGTTTTGTAATAAGATTTACATTACACATGAATATCACTTAGGAATTAAATGATATGCAGCACAAAAAATTCAAAAGTTAAAATATTTTGTCAAGGAGCTTACCGCTAAAGCTGCTTTTAACGTGTCAATAAAATAAACATTAACAGATTAGATGGCCCAGCGATGTAGGTATATACTTTCCACGTTTAAACAATTTTTTACTTAATTCTGTACACTTAAAATATTATCATTGTGATCAATATTATGTAGGTACTATCCGGTCAATACTAATGTTGAATGCAACAAATAATAAAGTGCTTCTAGTGAAAGCAAAAAAAATTGGGCGTAGGGTCTTTCAAGATTCAATTGAAAATGACCGACATCCCGCACTTAATGTCGTTAGACGTAGCTGGCGTAAGAGGATGGTCCATTTCACGCCAACTAAACGGATTACTGACACTTAGCGACGAAATAAATCTATACTCTGAAAGGAGATTTGTGCTCTGTGCCCGTCTTTTGATATGGCTCAAGTTAAGCTAGAAGTAGAAACTCCTTAAAATTATATCTACAATTATTGTAGGCACTATAGTACTTAGGTACTTCCTTGAAAACTGGCTCTTATCGTACTACAATTAAGTTTAACATGGAAAATACGAGTATATCACCGTCATGTTATTTTTTTTTTATAATTTATCACATTTATATTTTTTCTGATATCGTTAGGGCAGGTAACAATAAACGAAGACATGTTTTCTTAAAAAAAAAGAGGCGCATATTTTTAAAGCATTTAATATATTTATTTATCAATATTTTTAAAGTATTTAATGAAAATTTAAATCGTTTTCATGAACAGAATATTATAATGATTTCGTGTTTGACGTAAATAAACCCTTTTTTTTTCTTTCTTTCTATCTATTTTTAACATTACAATTTATATCGATTTCGTACCTTTGCTTCTCTTTCAACCTGCAAAGGATGAACTCAGGAATAAAAGTTAATTATATCGCTATAAGTGGAAAGTTGGTAATGCAGTACCCAGCTCAATAATTTTTCGAATTTTGCCTCGGTTTCATTTCTCCACTTGTATCAAAATATAGAGATTCTTTGTCATATTTCTCAGTTTTGGTCTAGGAAAAACTGTTTTCCGGATGGAGTGTTCCATGATGATGGAATGGAATAACTCGTTATTGGTTTACTACATTCGATTACTTAGATATTGGTTCATCAATAATTGTTACACCCAACTTGCTTTCGCTGCATGACCGGCTGCAGTAATCTTTGTTACTTTAAAATAGTTCTCAATAAATCAGTGATTCCGTGTGCCTGCGCCATGTTTGTAACCACGTGCCTTCGGTGCATTCAGCCGCGGGTAACCCAGTTATTTTCAACTTTGGTAACTGGAAAGTGTTTAAATATTTTTCACTCATCCCATTCATGTTGTTGATAAACACAATTACCTATGTGTTCTAGTGAAGTACCAACAGAGGTTTTGTTAAGATTTAGTTAAGATTTTAGTGCTAGTTCCAATCTTGTCAAAGTTGAAGTTGTTAACCTTCGTTATACCTATAAATTATTCAAAGCTTTATAGTAAAATATTAATCAAATCGTATTCTCACCTGTCTTTTATCTGGATGATCGGATCTGATAACATCGATTACAATCCATCATGATAAACCTATGTTGCAAAGTTGATGTTTTATTCAAGAGGTGTTGGGAATGCATAATAGCTTGAGATTTCCGGATTTAACCTGCACCACGTCCTTCCTATGTTCATGAATGTTTCAAAAACCCGATGTGTCAGTGCGGCTAGTGGATGATCGATTACATTACATTGGTTACATATTAATATAGCAACAAAACCCCACATACTGGTGAACCAATATATTTGAAAAAGTCGATCTAACACACGAGTTAAATGCAAAAAGTTGTTTACAAGATGACTAAGCCAGAGGATGTACGAAATAAAATATAACGCGCAAGCTAAGATACCAAGTTTTACGACCAATATGTTTTATTTGACCCTCTGTGGTTTTTAAGGTGGTGTCTTAACTACCATAATTAAAGATTTGCTCTAGTGAATATTGGCGTTAGCTAAGAAATAGAGCTAGAAATTTCAGAAAGATGGCTTCTATTCTTAATCTTAATGAATAATGATGAACAGCACCGTAGTTGAACTCAGGATGGTAAGTGAAACTGTGAAACTAAAGAAAATAGCGAACTTTTGATCCTTGGATGTACAATTGTAAATATATTTCGCAACCTAAAAAGTTGGATATCATTATGTACGTTGATGATGATGGAAATATTTAATTTTATATCAAAAAGGCAGCAAGCAAGTTAGAGTGTGGCGTGAAGCAGCGGAGCTTCGTCTCCCCTAATCTTTATAAGTTGTATTGGAACGCATTAATCTAGGAACTCAACAATGCAAAGGCGGACTGTTTCGTTGACGCTTTGTGTTGCAACAAATTTATATATGTTGTTGTTGACTTCTTCGGTCAGTGTTCTTACTCGTAGATTTGGTTAAAATGTAAAAACTACGCTACGAAACTCATGGTTTTATTTATTAGACGAAGTCTCGATTTGTCGGGCTCGGGTACATCAATTTAAATATTTTTGCCATTTTATAGCTGACGACCTTAGGTATGACGTCGAAGCGTAACGGGAATGCAGGGCATCAGCGATACGAGCGAACTTGTTGACACTTGACACGTAGGCTTGCCAGATGTACAGTAACAGTGAAACTCACGCTCTTAAAAGCATAGTGCTGTTGTTAGGGCGACCTATGGTTCAACCAAATCCAGTAAAATAAAATAACGCTTTCAGGGTGCTTATGTGAGCGCCACGTTATTGCAGTGCTTCGGAAATGTTTGGCCAAGCCAGAGTTCTGTTCAGCTACCATACTCAAAAACAGTGCTTCTTCTCGCCAGATTACTTGCTAGCAGCAATAACCTCCTAAAATTTGGTACTGTTAATTATGATGAGAGCCTCGTAGTGTATATCTTAATAACATTAGTCTATGGCAGTGTATAAATACTAATGTTACAGAAATTGTGCTACAATTGTTACCCACATCAAGAAGTAGTTTTGGTTTTTGTGGACGATTTTGTCTGATATATAAATAAATTATTATAATTTTGATGTCTTAATACGAAACTTTTTAAACGTTTACGTGTTTTCAACTCGAATTTTAATGGAAAATTTAGATATTCGGTTGAATATAGGTTACTGTTAGATAGAATATTTTATGTAAAATCGTTCGAATGCAACAGTTTGTTTACGTATCTACTTTAATTTTGTTTTGTAACGCCAATATGTTTTCGTAGCAGGATAAATATTCGCGGATATTTTGTACTCATATTCATCTAATTCATTGTTTTGAATTGCTGATGGTTAATGTTGTTTACAAATACGTAACTATTTAGTATAACAAAATTTATGTACCTACAGTTTTGGTGTGTTTGTTTTATTAAAGGTTATTTTTAAAAGTCGGTGTTAAGAAATATGTTAATAAAGTACTTAACCGAATTTGCAAAGATATTTTGCGGGATCTATTTTGTAGTTACTGTGGTTATAGTTAGTTTCAGTTAGTAAAAGTCTGGCACGCCCTTTCGCTCCACCCTGAACGGGAGAAGTGTTTGATGTTTTTCTACCTCAAAAAAAACCGTCCAAGATATTTAGTGGATTATCGACAGTTAATTATATTAGTAGATAATAATTAATTGAATTTAAAACCTTATAATTACTAGTTATAATAAAAACTTTGAATAACTTTTACTCATTTCATACACCAATCTATACTATGATTTTTTATTAGATGAAGTAAAGTGACAGCTATAACAATGGTTGTTTGAGAGTTGGGAATTGTTATTTGACAGTTGGGCATTGTCCACTGCTGTCACTTTACTTCATCTAATAAAAAATCATAGTATAGTGGTGATTTGCTGTTGCAAAGAAGGCGCAAAAGATTTCATTTTCAAAAAAATAAAATTATTTTGTTTATCCTGCATGATGATTGATGGTACCTACCTATTTAAATAATCATATTGATCTATGATACCAAAATTAATTTTCTATATCTTTATAGAAAATTAATTTCGGTATCATAGATCAATTTGACCTATTTTCAGTTAATAACAATAATAACAGAAAATAAAAGAATTATCACTCAATTATATTAATTTAAATTTAACAATATTTGTTACGAAGTAAATTTTTAAAACAAATAAAGTATACACCATCACGTTGTTGCTCGTGTCATTTTATGGAAAAACGACGAAGCATTAGTGGTTTGTTAAAGGTTTTTGTAAGGATCTATCGAAGAAGGTACCTACCTAATGATTCGTCTAGCTTATGAAGTTATTAACATTATTATTAGAGGCTAAACCTTCGGACTAAAAGCTTGTCTTGGGACTAAACCTTTACACATCTATATTTATCCTTTCCCAAGGATAGACTCTTTATTACGCCATCTTTTTCATCAGACTCAACGTTGTCGCGTCCTCGTCTGAGGATTTTTCCCTATTATTATCTACTCACCCTTTAATAACTCACAAAGAACCTATGTCAACAACAGCAAGGTTTACTGTTGTTAAATACGATTAAGAAATTTAGACTGAGTGTACACGAGTCTCTGATTACGAAATATCAAGGACATGGGCCCTCCATTGCTTCGGGAAGCCTTATGAACTCTTACGTAAATGAAGTACCACCTCCTAAAAGTAGTGAGAGCAAGTTCTCTAAATGCTATACAACCTGCTTTATTGCTTTCTGTTTTGTGTTTTGTCACCACATTTTTTATATTTCTTATTTGTCGTATGGTACTAATTTGCGAAGGTTCTTAACTAATTATTTTGTAAGGGTTCCTTTTCAGTTTTTATACTGCGATTAGATAATAAGGAAATATTACGAACCTACTTAGGTAACCGTTTACATTATGACATAGGGAAAAAAATATGTTTAGACAAATAAACAGACTGCATAATGATTTCGCAAAATTTTCAGTTACAGCCAAATTCAGATACAAAATTAAACGAATTATCCATTATTAATTCACGCTAACTTATAGTTTTTATAAAGTGTGGTCTTTTAAATGAATTGAATATGCAGCGCGGAGTAGAGTTCCGGAAAATATTTCGGCGAGCCGAGACGAGAGCGGACAAAAGAAACCAGTTTGAGTCCGTTTGGGAATACTAGCCGAATGTTGTTTACTCCAACTTTATACCCGCTCAACAGCAGAAGATTTAACAATCAAAGTTTTGATGAAGTTGGCCCTGAAAATTTAATTTATAATACTTGTTTATTAGTACCAGATAATGTAGTAAACATTACTTTGTTGTGCAAAGTACGATTTAATTGGAAGTGTGTATGTGTCATTTCAGTAGGTTAGCATTTCAATTTTTATAAGTGGCGTAAGTAAAGATAGAATAATAATAATAATAGATAATCTTAACAAAGGACGCATTCAGATTAAGGATGACAATTTAGGCATGAATGATTAAGAAAACACCTTAAGACGATAAGTACCTACAACACATGGGAGTTTTATGTAAAACTGTTGCAAGGATAGAAAATCTCCATGTCAAAGGCAGTGGCAGAGACACATATTATGATGTATGGCTCTTGAAGCAGTAGGGATTCATGGAAACATTATAATAAGTATACCTTACAAGTTTGCTATTGCAAAAAATAACAATCTAAATCAAGTATTTTTGCTCTACCATAAACGACGCTGGAATTGTTGGTTATTTATTGATTTTTGGGCAAACATACTATCGCTTTAAATACACACGACAAGGTAATTAAAAAAAAAACAACCTGTACTTATCTATTTTACCAGATTCTGAATCATATTTAAGATATAACTATTTATTATTTTAGGTGTAAAAACTGAAAAAAATCTTATTACAGCTTAAATATTCATATTGCAACAATAATAACTTTCGTGAATAATAACTTTTTATAGTTGCCTTGAACTACTTTGGAATTTAATTAAACATGAACACATTGCAGATTTGAGTGAGAACATATAAATTTTTCAGTAAGCTAAACGTTTATAGATTGAAAATGGAAAGAATTAGCGCAGGCTAGTACCTAAACTATACCTACTCAAAATATAGTCTGTATCTAAGGTGTTTTGATAGCATGTTTCGGGTAAATTAGGAATTTCAGCATGAAAAGTATGTCGCAGTTGTCGGCGCCAACTGATGTATGCCAGGTCACGAGGGCTAGGCGTCATCCGTATTATTTTTACTGGCCCATCAGAATGTTGCCCGCCTTAAGCGTTTATTAATTCGCTTTTACGTACTACATGGTTATTTTAAAACCCGTAATATAGCTATTACAAAATCTATGCATGAGTAGCTTTACAATTTTCCCCGACATTGCAACGCATGACCTAAATTACTCGTCAATACTATTTCATAGTTACGTGCTATAATTAGGTAGATAGGTACCTACAACTACCTATAAAATCATTATCTAAAATTTGTCATTAATTGGAAATTAAAATTTGTAGTTTGTGTTGTGGTATATTTAAATGATAAACGTACTTAAATTCAATATGTATGTGTGTTTTACGTGTTGTCTTGCGTATGTGTGCGTTGGTGTGATGTACGTTTGTGGACGATACAAGCGATTGCTACTCTGACGCGTAACTGGGCCACTAGGTCACAGACGAGGTCCACTGATAGTAAAGAGCTGTTGTTTCCCAAACTACTTACAGTTTTATACAGTCACAAGAAATAAATACTGACCGTATAGACTAATCAGCTATAAATATTAACCACACACATCACACTGCTCTTAGTAACGTATTAGCTGCATCCGTTTTAACTAAGTATGAAGGTACCTACTAGTTATCGTGATTATAACTCATATTTACGGCGGCAAGCTCAATTAACGAATATAGAATTTTAAAAGTAAAGGAACGGTAAGGGCATAATATCATTATGATACAGTAGAGAGAGCTTATTTAGTTTCGAAATCAATTTCGATACTTGTGAAGAGAAAAGCCATCATTATCGAAACGTGATCGAAATACTTGCGAGATTTCCATAGAATAATGTAATTTATAATTGAATTAAATTTTAATTTAAAATTTAATTGAAAATGAGATAAATAAATAAGTAAATTAAACAGTGGAGTAGTTAGCTCGAGCGCTGTGTACATTGAAGTGTGCGTGCTGTAAGTTATTTGTTCTATTTTAATGTTAGTCGAACGCACCAACCTTGCTCCAAATTCAAGATTACAATTAAATAAAAAACAGCTAAGTGCGAGTCGCGTTTCTTGTAATAAAACTATTTTCGTGCAGTTTTTAGATCATTTAAATAGACAATTAAGAAAATTACTTTTAAGTGGTTTTTTTGTTATGGTAGGTAAAATCAAATAAATAAATAAACTTAAATAAACTTTTAAGTGGTCATTTTTCAACCATAAGCTAGATAGGTAGGTAGAAGTACCTAAAGCTATGGTACCTAATCTGGGAACAACACGGATTTTTTAAATACTTTTTCATCGATCGGTCGTGTTATTATTGCATTTTTTTTTTTAAACAGTTTTTAAACTTATTTTTTTAATTAAAATTTATGGCTACTATGTTTTTTGTAAGTTTTGACAGTGGATAGCCGCCCTGCGATACTTAGAGCACATATAAAAACGTTTCTCCTTACTACTCACTTAGACCTCTTTATGAGCAAAAAAAAAAAAAAACAATTTTGCATTAGACTTAAAGGGCAAATCACTTTAGCAAGAATTACATTTTCTTTTACCGAGTACCATCGTAAAAGGGATTTAGCCGTTTAGAATTCAATGTTGTTTTACTAAACAAATAAAAGCGGGTGAAGTTACCAGATAATAGCGAACAATTAGATAAAACTCATTCTTTAAACTTGATGCCTTGGACCGCAAGTACTACAAAGATATCTTATCAATTCTACCTGGTAGTAACGGATACGAAGGCCCATCATTTGCTTATCAGAATAATTGTCAAGCTAACTACAAAAATACCGTCTTTAAAATTGGTTAGTTCCGGACTACTGACCCAAGGGATTTAGCCGTTTAGACTTCAATGTTGTTTTACTAAACAAATAAGCAGTTTGCATCACTGGAAACCGTCAGGTTCTAACACTTATGTCGTCTCCGCCATGTCATTGAGAAATCAATAGAAAATAATTGACACCTTTAACATGACATCCATTTTGGAAGGCTTTGATATAGGGACTTAATTCAAAGATTTTCTGTAGAACAGCGATTCCTAATACATAAAATTCTTGGCGACAGGTTTTTTAGTAGAAATACTGAAAATGTGACCATTTGACATTGAGAATACTAGAGACTGAGTAACCAGCATGTGAAGTGTTGCTCATCATAGTCACACTCTTCAGTCGACATGAAAGCACAGGGTAAAAAAAACAAAAGAAAATCACACCAGATTTAGGAACTGATGTAAAGCAGTACGGTCCTCAAAACTGACAGAGAAAGTACAAGAAGACATAAAGAGAAGTAGCATTTAAATAAAGCTGAATCTAAAATATAGAAACTTTTCTGAAAGAATCCAATTAATAGTGATACTGCGTTTACGACTCATGAGCAATACCTTGAAATAAATACTTAAGAATATTAGGCAACGTGATAGCCGCTCGTTGTGCAATGCACATTGTTATGCGTTCTTTTACAATACGCGTCCAAGGACCTCCAAAACTTGACGGTTTCAAATACATCAAATCCAATTATATTGAATTTTAAGCCAACAATGACTGCGTCTTTTTCGAACACTATTTATTTGATCAATAACTTTTTGACCAATTCCCATTGTCTTATAGAAAATGTATAGATAAAAGAAATCGTTCAAATTTAAACTGTATTAGAATGTTGATCTAGTTGTACGCATTTTGTCCAAATTACTAAACTAACTCAACTTTATTCACGATTTAATTTGTAGTGTTCAAAACAATTAAAAAACGAATTAGTCGTATTACCTTAACTGGTTTAATATCGGGTAGTTTTTTTTAATAAAGCCATTATAGTATGCAGCAAATAAATTGAACCCGTGCTCAGTCTCCCGCCTCGATTGAGACCTGTAACTGCATTCAAGGTCGATCGCCATTCGGGTTCAACTTCTATGCCGCGTATTTTACTTTTTTAACCGACTTCGAAAAGAAGGAGGTTCTATATTCGGCTGTATGTATTTTTTTTCATGTAAGTTCACCGATATCTCGGTCAATTGTGGATCAATTTTAAAAATGTTTTGATTGAAAGATTATACTCCCGAATTAGTCCCATAGAAATATTGTTTTGATCTGATGATGAACTTCGAAGTTATAGAACGGAACTCTTCACAAAATCACAGCAGAACTGTCGTAACAAGTAAAATTGTTTTGTTTATATTATACATATAGTCGGTGACTGACTGAAAGAAGAAGGGGATACATAGAACTGATCTGATAAGGTATGGAAAGTAGGTATGAACCGGAATTCTGTAATATATCAGTGTTTCCTAGACGTGTTTGGTATTATTAGAATTGTCATGAGGATTTGATAATGGAACCAAATGGCAGAAGGTTTCTATTTAAGTTTGACTGAGGAGTACTATAACTTAAGTGTGAAATAAAAAACTTTTAACAAAAAAAATACAACAGACTTTAACGTAAAAAAGAAACACAAAAGTGAAAAATATTTTTAATTTCGGAAGTCAGTGTTTCTATAATAGTTTGGTCTCTTCGTTATTGAACATTTTTTTTTGTAAAAAGTTTTTAGCTCTATAAAGAAATAACTAGTGGAAGTGCTAATAACGGATCTGCTTTCAAGTTATCTTTATGTAAGTAACTAATTTATGTGTAGGTATTTTTACCATATGCCTGGGTTTTTATGTGCAGTTATAGAAACCGATTCATCAGTAATGATTATTTACTAGTTACGTTTTAACGATTGGAGATATTTTAAATAACTCGTGTTTTATTTAAAGATACCTATTATACGTTAAAAAAAATGTAGTCGTTGACCAATCTATTTATCTACTGATAGCATCATGCCGATAATTCCTAGATTCTTGTAAGATTGTCTAAGATCGAGGCAACCAATAAAGTCAGAGTAAAATGTTAAGTGTTTTAGTTCTAACCAGACTAGAAAATAGGTCAGAAAACCATAGAGAATACCGTTATGTGGATAAAGAGTGATTGGGATGGTTAAAAGACATTTGCAATCATTTTTTACTGTGATAAACTTGCAATACAGTAAGTATGCAAGCCTGAATGGACGATGGCAAACAAATGCGGAGACTGGTACAAGCAACGAGGGTATGCGCGGCACTGAGCGAGGTGGGTCGTGGAAGATGATGCTTGTAGCCCAAAAACATGCAAATTCATTAAAAAGTAACTAGTAATGGATTTATTTACACGAATAATTTACATTTAAGAAAATACTTAAGTAACTATAATTATCTACAGTAAATTAAAAAAATAATAGTAAATATCCCTAAATTAATTACAACTAGCTAATAAAGAAATATGGCGTCAAAAAACTTAAATGTAATGTTCCCAAAAGACCACGATGGCAATACTTATCCTATGTTCGAGGTAAAAAGCTAGCCCTTGCGTCAAGCGAACTGTAAAAAAGTTAACTAAAATATAATTTGAGTTTGAAAATCAAACATGATCGATTACTAATGCATTGTAGATTTAGGCGCGGTAACTCAGGGATGCAGCGGATTGGTTAAGTCTTACGAGACAAAGGCGTAATGAACACAACAGATGCATGGCTTTAAAATGTAAGTCGATCGACACGTTCGCACTTCAAGCAACATTTGGGGCAAGTCGCAGTCACGTATGCTGCCTTGCGACACTCATGTATTCTAGAAATTAACAACTGTCACCGTTTTGTCATCGGTTCAACAGACGGACGGACACGTTTTATGGCAAACTTCTCAAAGGGTGGGTTTCCAAACAGCAATGTTACAACTTACTGAACTAAATAGAAGCAGGTTCCTACCAGCTTTCACGGTTTTAACTCAATGTTTATAAAATAAGCTTGTAAATGCGTAGACAAATTGTTTGTGTCTGTGACTCTGTGCTATTGACTGTTGAAGTTCCTTTTTCTGCAGCTATCCTGAATGTCGATACAGAATATGCTTACAATAAAAATGTATTGTCAACAGATCTGAACCAATAAATTTAACTACGTAGGATAAGAGGAAGTGGTTCGAATTCTACTTGCAAAATTTCACCAAAAGAAACAGATATTGCGAACTTCTATTAAAAAAAACTGACCAAGTGCGAATCGAGTTACGTACGAAGGGTTTTGTACCGCCCGAAGCAAAAAAAAAGCGGCCAAAAAATTGTAAGGAAGCCCCACTTAAATATTTATTTTATTCTGTTTTTAGTATTTGTTGCTACAGCGGCAACAGGAATATGTACATTATCTGTCAAATTTTCAAATGTGTAGCTATCACGGTTCATGAAATGCAGCCTGATGACAGATTCAGATGGACAGCGGAGTCTCAGCAATAAGGTCCCGTTTTTAACCTTTTCGTACGGAATTAACACTTACTTAGTGCCAATTTTTAGGGTTCCGCAGCTTTGTGCCTTCCGGATGTGAATCAAAAAATTCTTTCTTACTTCTGTCAGACCTTTATATTTATTTTAAGTAGATATTCCTTCTTATTTTAAACAATAATGAGGTGTTCATAAATTAATAATGGATCGAACCCTCAGAATCTTTAAATTCTACGTTTACTCCGTTTTTGCAGCATATGAGTACGATATCATAAATCTATTTGGATATGGTAATTTTGCAGGCATCAGATTCTAGAGGGAATTGTCTGAATTCTTTTGACCTAATCTTGGGGATATTATATCTGTCTGTATTCATTTTCTAAATGTGAAAGTGATCTGACTTCAACGATTGATTAATCAAAGACCTGTATTATTTACTGCACTGGAATTCTTTGGGACCACTTGTAATGTGTCTGACGTTAGTTAGACCATACGTGTCCTTTCTGAATACGTATCGAAAAATTGCATAATTTTTACCTGCATAATGCCGATCGAAAGTTAGGTAAAGGAAAAGATGCTAAATGTGTTAATAAATTAATAATGGAACGGGGAACCCTCAGAATCTTTTAATTCGTTTACTTGCAGCATTTGACTACGATATCATAAATCTATTTGGATATGGTACACTTGCAAGCATCAGATTCTAGTATTTTTTAATTTCTTTTGACCTAATCTTAGGGATATTATTATATCTCTCTGATTCCTTTTTTGAATCTAATAAGTTTTCCGACGTCAACGATTGCCGTGGTCATTCTACGTCGACCTTCGTTCATCGAAGACGTCAACCATTGAAAACACAAACCTTATGACATAGAAATGTATCTGATCTATAGGTGTGGTTTATATGTCGCAGTCAATTAGCTTAATTCGCTTGGAAGTTAACAAAAGCCTAGCCTTTTTACTAAGCGGTGCCATTCAACTCGTTATCCGAATGGCTTTCAGGCATTCAATCATAATGTTAAACAAGTGACTTGGATTGATAACGTTTAATTATTTTCTTAGCCGAGACATTTGAGAAAGGCTTTGGCAAGTCATGAAATTAATTTTGATCATTCACCTCCTCATTATGCTGACGACGTGGTCAGGGCTCATATTTTTGTCGTAGGGTTTAAAAGAGCCTTACTCTACCTACCTACCTTACCTGCTCTAGTTTTTTTTTCGTCATATTGTCACATTATTGTATAAAGGCCTGAACATAAGTCGCCGGCTAAATGTCACTCAGTCCGCTTGTTGATCGGCGTCGTTTAATTATAAAATTAGGCTGTTTAAAAAATGCGAATTACGCTAGCTGACCGTGATACATGCCAAACTTCAAGGGGTTTGCCGCAGCGTGGGCAATTTGGCAAGTCTAAACATAAAGTTCAAATATCTTATGTTCCTATACTAGGCAGCAATACCTTTCAAACCGGATCACAGTAATGCTACTTTGCGGCGGAAAATAGTATAAGTAGTACTTCCTCGACCGCGCCCTTTTACAAGAAGGAGATTAAAACAGCCCTGTGCCTGAATTGCGCCCTATTTTTTCAAGTTAATATAGTAAACTAGACTAGTTACAGGATTTAGCCAATTGCCACAAAGTCCTTCTCAGCAATATGAAACGGATAACCTATCATGCAACAGTTATATATTGCACGTGTCCAATTGAGTGAGGGGGATTTTGCACAAGGCGCATGCCTAAATACGCGTAACCCGTGGACTAGATTCGCACCTATCTTGGGACATTCAATTTCTCTGTAATCGGAATGATCCAAGTTTAGTTTAAGTACACTTAATTTTGTGTTCTATCAAGCGGATAGTTTTTTTTTTTAAGGTAGGTAAAATCATCCAATGACAAATCTCGCACATCTCTGTGCAAAAGTCATGGAAAATTTAATGAAAAGAGTAATGGCCTGTCATCGGAGCCGTGGGGGTCATTTGCCGGATATTTTATTCCATACTTAATCGGAATATGTCTTCTTTACAATACAATAAAAATATCACAACTCTGTCAAAAAATTCTCGTTTTTTTTTTTAAATGAAAAAGTGCACTCTTACTGAGACACCCTATATAAAAGCGAAATACCACAAATCTCAGAAACTATAACACCTACTAACTTAAAATTTGGCAGGTAGGTTCCTCATAGGTAGACATCCGCTAAGAACGGATTTTACGAAACTCCACCCCTAAGGGGGTGACCTCTAGTTTGGACTTTCACGCGGGCGAAGCTGCTGGCAAAAGCTGTTATACATATAATCGTTTATTATTATGATTATATGAGAACTAATAAGGGGTTTTTGAAAAGGAGGGGGGGGAAAGCCCTTGGGGTTCTCCTTTCTTCTACTTGAAACTTGGCACAAATAGCAACCTAAATAAATAAAAAAAGGATTTACATTATTCGTTATTCAAAACTACCCCTATAAAACGATTTAGGGGGCTTATAGGTTGTATGGCAGAGAAGAACGGCTATTAAATTATGCATTTGAATATAAATTGGCTATAATCAACACCTACTTTAAGAAAAGGCTTAGTAGAAGAATGACTTAGAAGTCACCAGATGAAAGTGTTAAAAATGAAATCGAAACTTTTCTCAGTTAATGCTAAATTTTTTCATAAATATTAGTTAATATTGAAAAACTTTTAATGTTGATTGAAAGTTTAGTTCATTATCTTTCTTATGATACAAAATAACAGTATAAAAAATACCCACAAAGGGTGTTAGGCTACATCCACGTAAAATTAACATATCGCTGGCACTACTTGCACCATTATGCAGGTATATCCTAAACATTACGATGTTTTTTAAAAATCTTAATTTAAGTGTGGTCAATTTTTAAATTAAGATGTTAATGCGACAACAGCACTACTGCAATTTTGTGGATTTGGTGGAAAAACATGAAGAAGAAGGCGCTCAAATTATTGCCTTGCTTAAAGCAAGAGCAATTTTAAAAAGAAGTTGCTCGGCAGCTAAATTTAAGTCACTTCACCGTTCGATGTGTGTACCAGAGATTTCAAAAGTCTGGTGGCTACGTCCGACGACCAGTTTCAGGTCAGTTTTCACCCTACAACATCACATCGACAGCTGAACACGATTGAACTGCGACAGCAACTTCACAGTTGAAGTTGCTGTCGTCAAGAAGTTTGCAATGCCAGTGCAAGTCGGTGGACAGTTAGAAGAAGATTAGCTGAAGCAGGATTGACTGCACATTGTCCAGCAATTGGTCCGAAATTGAAAACAGCACGCCGACAAGCCCAACTACAATTTGCCAGAGAGCATTTAAATTGGTCGTATGAACATTGGCGGGCTGTTATGTTCTCTGATGCGTGCAGGATGACTCTACATGGTCACGATGGACGCTCTAGAGTCTACAGAAGTCCATCAGAGCGATTTGCACAGTGCTGCATAAGCGAAAGTGTTGCTTTTGGAGGCGGATCGTGTATGTTTTGGAGTGGCATAATGTTAGACATTAAAACGCACATTGTATTCGTCACTGGGGCCAATACCAGCCCGAGATCGAGAGGTCTGACGGCTGTACGATACGTCGAGGAAATACTCGAAGATCATGTGAGAAGAATTTATTTTTTGGGTGAAGAATTTATACTTAGGCACGACAAAACGAGACCGCACGTCGCCAGAACAATTCGTGATTACAGTGAGGATGTTGGAATTACCGCGATGGAGTGGCCAGCTCGTAGTCCTGACCTCAGTCCGATTGAGCATGTCTAGGACGGGCTTAAGCGAAGAGTTCAGGCAAGAAGCCTGGCTCTTACGTGTCTCCAACAACTTAAACTTGCCATTGAAGATCAGTGAAACGCTATACCTCAAGAATTTGTTGCAAAATTAATATGGTCCATGAAAAACCGACTAAGAGCTGTGATTAAGGCTAGGGGTGAAAATGCACCTCATTAATAAACATTTTGAACAATAATTTTATGTTTGATTTTCATTTTGTTTATAGTAAAACTTGGTAATTTTACGTGTATGTTTCGTCGTTTTTGTCTTATCACCCTTTGTGTTTGGTTTTGTGTCTTATCACCCTTTGTGGGTATTTTGTGTACTGTATTTTGGTATCATTATAAGATAATGAAGTAAACTTTCAATCAGCATTAAAAGTTTTTCAATATTCACGAAAACAAAAGCGTTAACTAACAAAAGTTATGATGTGCGTTTTTTTTGCTCTCGAGTGTATAATGGAAAAAGCCCTAGAAAAGGAAAGCAGCATATACTATTCAGTGAAGAAACAATACCCAACATTAATAAATAAACGAAGTGAATTAACATTAAAAAAGAATAAAGATAAAAACACAAAAAACGAACTTAGCAGATTATACAAGTAAACCAGCAAAGCGATTTAATAATTTAAAATACATCGACACATATCATCGATACCGGCTCCCACATCTCTTGCTGCTATATATATAAGTAACAAAGACGGAACAACTCCATGACCGGACATTGTTTTATAAGTTCGATTGAAATGTAGGGTAGATTTGGAACGAATCGTGCGCAGTACACGAAGTTCATTGCATTTTAAATAACGTATTTACCATTATTAAACCTTGTCAAAGTAAAATTAATTTTAAGTAACAGTGTCCTTGTTACAATTGTATTATAAATAGTTTGTGTTAAAAAGTGCGTATTGTGTCTTATCTTCGCGCTGTAAGTAGATACATTATTTATTTAAAGTAAGTAAACAGATACAGAAGATTTATAACAAGTAGTTTTGTGCATTAATTTACGTAATCTTATATGTTTTATATAGGCGTCTTAGTCTGCAGAAAATACGCATTCATTATATTTAATACTTTTAGAATAAGGTCTAATTGTCATATAACTGTTTTATGTATGTGAAAAATAAAGAAATTTCAAATTCAATTCAAAACCAGCAAAGCGATCAAAAAACATTAAAGTGTGCATAGACGGAGAACAGAACAGAAAACTGACAAATACAGAAACACAAAAAATACAGTTAAAGAGTAAGAAATTTACGTAAAACATAGATACAGAAATTACAAGGTAAAACTGAAGAAACTAATACAAGACTATTATACACCAGGCAACCACTTTCTATGAAGAACAATATATAACGAAAGAGGACAACATCGAAAAAGCGAATGAACTAAATCAGACAAATCAGACTAATAGCACGCAAACAATTATACCTATAGATGCAAAAGAAATATACTTACAGCTGAAACAACTAAAATCAGACAAAATACCAGGGCCAGATGGGATAACTAATGATGCCCTGAAAATCGGCACATCAATTTTACTAGACCCTCTCACAGAACTATTCAACTTGGTACTTAAAACTGAAATTGTACCAATGTAATGGTGCATGTCGGATATTATTCTGCTACATAAAAAGGGTAATCCACTCGACATCAACAACTATAGACCAATCAGCTTACTAGCAAATGTATATAAAGTTTTCTCATCAACACTTCTAAAACACATAATGCAGGACAAAATGATAAAAATCACAACCTATAAAACAAGCAGGTTTCCGCTCTGGATTCAGCACACTGGACCATTTACAGGCAATAGAACAAGTTATAGAGAAGTATGAAGAATTTAACAAGCCTCTATGTCTAGGTTTTATACATAAAGTATATAAACATCATAAAATACATTTATAAAAACAGTACAAGTCATGTCAAATTAAAATCAAGAGGTGGAGCAATAAATGTTGAAAGAGGAGTCAGACAGGTTGATCCCTTGCCACCTAAATTGTCTTTTGCTTAAAAGGTATAAAAATTGAAATTAAAAAATTAGCTGTTGTTTAACAGCTATTAAAACCATCTAAGGTTCGCTAATGATATAGTCGTACTATCAGAAACACCAAAAGATCTACAAGAAATGCTATGTTCACTAGATAAAGCAAGCTCGAAGGTAGGACTTGAAATGAACGCTACTAAAACAAAAAAAATAACAGACAGCAAATAAATGCCCATTACTCTAAGGCCGTGTTTACGGAGACGCGGCGCGTTGGGAGTTCGTCGTACACTGCAGCAGCGGGCCGCGTCATCGCACGCGCGAACACAAACATATGGCAATGTACGACGACCGCGCAACGCGTCGCGTCTCCGGAAACAAGCCCTAAGAGAAAACACAGTTGAATATGCCGACAGCTACATCTATCTAGGTAAACAAGTATCTTTTAATAAAACAAATAACGAAGACGAAATCCAAAGAAGAGCAAACATCACGTGGAAGAAATTCTGGTCACTGAAGGAAATCTTAAAAGGAGACTACTTGATAAACATGAAGAAAACTGTACTAGACACTTGCATACTGCCCTGCTTGCTGTATGGTTGCCAATCTTGGGTATTCACGACAAGAGCCACACAAAAGATCGATACAACACAACGAGCCATGGAGAAAAGTATTTTGAACATAAGGAAAATACACAAAATTAGAAGTGAAGTCATTAGACAAAAAAACATAGTAACTGATGTCCTCACGCAAGCTCTAAAATTTAAATGGCAATGGGATGGCCACGTATCACGCTACAGGGACGGTAGGTGGACAGCTAAAACCACAGAGTGGAAAGGGCCGAAAGGGAAAAAAAGAGTAGGCAGACCAAAAAGAAGGTGGGCTGACGATATATTGGATACAGCAGGAAGTGATTGGCAAAATATTGCAGATGAAAGGGACAAATTGAAGGAACTGGAGGAGGCCTTCACCCGTGGAGGGGCCTACAGCCTAAAAAACGTACTAACCTAGATTATAAGAAAAAAAAAATACTAACAAGTTATAAATTAAAAAACATTACTTAGATTTAGATTTATAATGATATGATAAGGGTAATGGGAAATAAAGGCTTTATTTATTTATTTTATTATAGGTGATGAAAGGGACATGAAAGGGACAAATTGAAGGAAATGGAGGAGGCCTTCACCCGTGGAGGGGCCTACAGCTTAAAGAACGTACTAACCTAGATTATAAGAAAAAAAAAATACTATCAAGTTAGAAATTAAAAACATTACTTAGATTTAGATTTATAATGATATGATAAGGGTAGTGGGAAATAAAGGCTTTATTTATTAATTTTATTACAGGTTATATGGGAGAATCTTAGATATTAATTGGGTTAATAAACTTGAAACATGACTCAAAAAATATTTATATTAATTATTAAAAATGATAGATAATCAATTTTTAAAACTACCCTCAAAAGACGAATAGGGGGTGTCAAAGTTTCTATGAAAGAATAATAAGAAATATTATTAATTCTTAACAATTAGTTTAAAACAATCTCCATATACGATCATTTAAGTTTTAGAATGAACCTTAACACCAGGGCCGATTAAGTTAAAGACGATAGGTAATTATAATAAATAAATTAACTGAAATGAGTGATTAACATATTCCCATATAATATATATGATTAACATATGTTATTAGGATAAAGAAGGGTATAAGTTAACTGGCTGTAGTTATTTGTTCGCCGTAACCTATTTAGGAGAAAGTACGAAATTTACGCGAACGCAGTCGCGGGAAAAGTAGCAATTTTATAATACAAATCAAATCAAACTTCACTTCATAAGCTGCTTACTCATTTCAATAGTTTTTTTATTTCACTTAAGCGGATTCATAGTTTTACAAATTACTTTGCCTTTGGCTTTTGCGGGTACGAACAAAAAATGAAAAGAGTTTGACTTGTTCCCTGTATTTCATCATGCAATATATTATATTTCTCAATTTGGGTTTTCTCTGTTTCACAAAACATTTAAATATTTGATTCGTCATTCATTACATAATATCTCACTTTACTGAAATCGCATCCATATCCTTTACAAGGATGAATCATACAGTACGCATAAAGGAATATGTGGGATGTGTGCTGATTACGAAGTGAGAGATATATATGTACGAGTATTTCTCGCTTGCTCAAGAGACATGTGAAAAGCGTCTCTCGTAGATTTATTTGAATGCGAGTCGGCATCTATTTTCGAATGGTCAACAAGAGTTAGGTATGCAGGCAAGAAATAAAGAGCTCTAGATAACGTAGTCAGTACTCTTATTTTTCTCTTTGGTCAAAGCAAACTTTATGAGTATACCTACTCGTAATGCATGCTAGGTAAAAATATTAGCCATTCAACAATTGATGGTAAAGCAGACTGTCCAGTATTCGCCGGAAGTTCCATTTTAAATCGCAGCTCGTGGACGATTTTAATACATTCATTATTTTATCGTGCGTAATAACTTTTTAGTCATAAAACGATCTCAGACTAGCCGTAACAATAACTTGACGACACGCACACGCAAAACAAGGGCTAAAACGTTGTTAATGTAACTTGTATTGATACTAATCTCGTTTTTTTATATATAGGTATAGACATTTCTGTACCTATTCAGAATTCTTGAGAACTTGCCAAACTCTATGAAAACTTGTAAAAATTTAACAATTGACAACTTCCAAAATAATCAATTTAAAATCCTGGGAATTGATTAAAAGATTAAACTTTAGACTGGCTGAGGAATTTTATTCTTTTTTTTTTTCAGAACACATGATAACGAGGGACGAAAATAAAGGGTTTCCATGGGTTTATTACTATAAAAGGACTAAGTTCCTCTCTTAATGAGGTTTCCATTGAAGCTATTCTTAACCGAATTGTGTCAGAGTCGAGTCGTAGAGTCATAAAAGGCACCTTTTTTCAGAGAAACATTCCATAAATTTTTCAATCCTGTACTCTACTTAATTCTGATATTGGCTCTATCCGAGTTTTAACTTTCAGCTCTTGTTATTGTCAAACTTCTTCGTGGACATAGTCGCAAATAACACTAGAGCAAGTCGGTACAACATAATTATTCGCAGCTCACTTGTCAGATTCAAACAGAACTTCATTCGCCCTACTTCCAAAAATATCCCAAACATTCGTAACAACGCGTCATTATGACAGGCATTCTGTGGAATATCAAAACGTATATGAACCAACTTCGATGTTTGGCTTCTATGAGTGTGAAGTAACTAGTAAGTAAGTGTATCACGTCAAGACAAGACGGTTATTTCATATGGTGTAACAGCCGGAGTGCCATGCTCGAGCTACTGTAGCCCACTGTAGAGTAAACGTGTCCTACTGACACCAAACGAAATCAAAATGCGAAGCCGCGCCACCCATTGAATACAAAACCACACAGCCGTTTGATAGTGTACTTATGTAAATTTAGTTACTGTGATGTAGTTTATTATAGAATCAAACTATTCTCGAAACACGTTCTATGAGCCACTATTATTCAGTAAGTCTTAAACACTATTTCACACAGCCAACTCTATCGCAGGATAGCGCGAAAAAACCAATGCGGCGTTGCCACACCGTGCAGCCGAGCGTACGAGCAGGTAGACTCCACAATGCATATACATAATGTAGCTATCTAATCTATGTGCGTATTATTATACAACACTTGTCTTCTTTGAATAGCTAATGATATTCACTACGTACAGGCATTCATCTCATAGACCTCATGTCCCCAATTAATCTTAGTAGACTCCAATTTGAATAAATAAATGGATAACACTGAAAACAACACTTTAGGTAGGTATTTAAAATAAATAGATTTCAATATTGAAGCATTTATGCTATCATTTTATTACTCAAATCTAACTGAAAAACATGCTCGATTATTTCAAGTCATTTCCATGACGTTTGCTAAATAATGGAGCATCTAGTTTAGCGTAATTACGACATAGAGCATGGTGCACTTACCGCTAGTGGGGTTCACATAAGCAAGTTTTATGTCCATTTCAATAGTTTGAGTTGGTTTCAGGTCAACTGAGTTAATTTCATAGTCCACGGGGACATCAGTCACGATCTCACTCTTCGCCTGGCTCGTGGAGGCGGCTAGACTTTGTGCCACACTCATTTTTGGAGCGTCTTCGTGCATTATACACAAATTATTGGACAGGGCGACAGAATAATGCCGCCCAGACAATTAAGTATTGCACCTACGCCGTATAAGGATATGATTTATCTCAAAAATCACGCATAAAAAGCGATAATACGTTTTAAAAACAAAATGTAGGTCTCTAGGCCACTTCACTTACACTTTGATATTCCGACCGACATAACTCAGGTTCAATGGAGCTACCGTACTCATGACTGACATTGAACTAAGTCGGTAAAGGGCAGTGAGAAAATAACCCAATTAGAAAAAAAAACTGTGTCATGACCTATTTTGTAAATAAATAACCCAAAATGACTTCTTTATTCCTAAAATATGTTATTTTAATTTTAATAATGTTAAAACGTGGTATGGAATACTAAAAAACAATAATTAGTTATTTTTATGTGTTTATTTCAAGACACTCCTGCAAACTTAAAAAAAAAATGTAAATGATGCAAAATGACTACGTTTGCTTATGAACATGCCGTGTTGTGTAATAAATGACCGTTTCTATTGCACAATCCTTTCACAAGGGCTCTGAATGTAGGTCAATCTTTATGAGCATGATTGCAATGTTATATCTTTAAAAACAAAAGTCTAGATATTTATTACGGTTTATTTATATTAATTTTATTAATAATTTTAGTGGGTTTTTTCATGAAAATGCATTGTTAGATTGTTTTGAATTATGAAAATTGAAGCTAAATATAGGACGGTTTCCGGTGCTCAGTAACGCCATCTGCATTGTATTTTGGTTTATCTTACGATTAGATAGTAGTTTCGGTTATAATCAATAGATGTCGTGTACTTTGCGAACATGAGTCATGAGTACAAAATAAACAATATAAATTTCCTGAAAATCCTGAAATGCGGAATTGTATCGCTTTCATGTGGTAATCATATTTTTGTAGGTACATCAGAACATAAGTTGCAAATATGGTTTAAGCAGTTTATGCTTCATATTGTTGCCGTTAGGTCAAAAGCTCCGTTTTTGGTTGTTCTGCCAAGCACGGATTTTAACGAGTTGAATTTCATTGAATATAATATTGTAATCTTGTTATACTCGGTTTTCTTTTTTTATGAACATTCATTGATTTAAGTTATTAGTATTGTCATAAGTTTTACTTCTAGAGCTGTCGCTTGTATTGATAGTCATAAATAGGTACGTATTGCCCGCCCAACTCTACATCTGGTGTAGCTACCTGCAATAAATATAATGCGCGACATATAACTTGGCGTAATTGAGGAAGAGGCAGGCCGAAGAAGAGATGGATGGATTGTTTGAGGAGTGATATGAAAGAAAAGGAAGTTAGTGATAGTGTGACGGCAGACAGGATAGAGTGGAAGAAAAAAACGTGTTGCGCCGACCCCAAGTAATATGGGACAAGGGCAGGAAGAAGATATAAGTTGGACCAAAATGGTGATCGACCTTAAATGCTCAGTAACAGATTTTCCGGTCTCAATCGAAGTGCGGCACCACGGTAACCATAGCAACGGCGGCCATTTTAGTTCAACTTGTACTGCAGGCAACCTCTTCGATAGGTATTCCTAATAAATTCTTGTTCCTATTACGCCGTCCAATTGATTGGCATGTTCAATATTTCTTTCTAGAGTGCTTTGTTACGAGCGAAGTGGACGGGTCAAGATAGATGGATAGTGTAAAGTAAAAGTCGAAATAAAAACCAAGAAACTTTATTAGGTTCTATTTTTTTAAATGTCGCAAATCTGTTGGTTTTATATTTTAATAATGCTCCTTTAACATACTTTGAGCAGAGACCATACCATTTAGAAAGCACTTACACATTCTAACATTTTATACAGTTGAAATAGCAATTAGCAATTCATAAATATACACTTTTATACAACGATTTTTTACCAAAAATTATGATTGTAGAACAAAAGTAAATCAATGCCAAAAATTTACGGGAAACATTAATTACTTCAATAAAAAATAATAAGAAATAGTTTTTTTAAATAATAAATTTGTTATTAAAAGTACTTAAAGTACATTTATAATGCTGTACATATCTGTTACACGACTTAGTAATAGAAACAACAATTTAATTTAGTTGGATTGCATGGCAGAGCTGATGATTTCTCTGGAGATAATGAGTCTCTGGATCTGAGACGTGCCTTCGTAGATCTGGTAGATCTTGGCGTCTCGCATGAGCTTCTCGACAGGGTAGTCAGTGTTGAAGCCGTTGCCACCGAAGATCTGCACGGCGTCCGCCGCTGCCTTGTTAGCAATCTCTGAAGCGTGGCACTTTGCTACCGAAGCCAAAACTGTGTTCCTGATACCTTTAAAAATAAAAAATAAAATTGTAGCAGACTTTTTTAGGCAAATTTTGCACTCAATAATGTAATATATTCTTTCAAATTTTTTACTTCATACAGAACAAAGAAGTGAGGGCTATATCTTATGTACCACATGAGAAATCCAAATACATAATTCATTATCACCGTATTTGCACATTTTGACTGTGGCGACGAGGCCCATATTTCAATATGACTGTAAATACTTTAACCTACTTATTCGTACTGGTCTTTTAGGTTGATGTATTTCGTCGCGCTTGCAAATATATACTATTGATCAAATATCGAGACATGGCACAGAATAAGAATAACTGCAAGCCTAGATACAGTATTGCTCAATTAATCGATACGAACAATTGTTAACTTATATACAGAGAGCTGCATCAATTGGGTACTCTTCTCACATTAACATAAATCTTAGGAAAATCAAGGGAGAATAAATCCCACAGTAATTGTTATTTCATTCTAAATATAGCAGTCTGACATATTGTTAGCCTGCCTGCAAAATGGTTTACTAATTCCAAGCCTTATACTGTCAGTTGTATAAATACGAAGAACCGCACATGGTGGTAGCCACCATGTATGGTAGTGGGTGGAATCACGCTCGGACAAAACGATTTTTTTTTTCATTAATTTTGCATACAGCTAGAGTGGAATTCCCTGCAGGAGTCTGTGTTTCCTGATAGCTACAACCTCAGGATTTTTATGTCAGAAGTGAATAGGTTACTTCTAGGCAATCATGCTCCTTCGTCCAACAACCCAAACTGACCTACTGCAAAATAAATTACCTACATTTGTCATAGATGCCATTTCTCAAGTCCCAGAATGTAGGTATGAGCGATCCACTTCACGGTAACTACATTGTTGTGTTACTGATTAACTCAAATCAATAATTTGTTGCAGTAGAGCATGGGAAGTAGGCCATCCGAAGAAGGCTGCTACTGACACCGAGTCTATTTTTGCAGGCTAGCATTACCAGAGTCGTTATAGATATTTAATATTTGGATACAGACGATAGCGCGTTTTGCAGTGGTCTATGTCGATGACCATCGACTATTTGAGCGTCAGATTTTTTTTTAAATCTTTATTATAGAGCTGTTTTCGCTAATGCGAATAAGACACTCTGTAGTTGTTATGTTATACCGTTTATTATTTATCTTCTTAACTTTTTCCCAATTATTTTGCGATCGTCTTCCAGTTCATTTGGAGTATAGTTATGTATAAGAAACAATAAAACCATTTTGATTTTTGATAGTTGAATACAAGTATTTTCAACTAGCTCCTGCCAGCGGCTTCGCCCGCGTATGTAAGTATCTCCACACAAATTTTGGACCCAGTTTCATCGCCTTACGAAGTGAAGAAGGTGAATTTTGGAAAATCCACTCTTAGTTCTCGTCTACGTCGTAAAAGGAAACTGTGCGAAATTTCATGTTTCAGTTCCAATAGTTTTGGCTGTGCGTTGATATGTCAGTCAGTCAGTTTCTCCTTTTAAACGTCCTAAATAGTCAACACAATCCCCCAGATAACGGTGATTACCATACCCCGTGGGGGTTATCCAGACAAGATACAGGTTCTATCTAGTTTGGGGACCACAATTCTAAAATATTATAGTTACATGCAATATTAAAGATTGTAATAGTTTTAAGGTTATATATTTGATTGTAACGATGAACAATAAACATTATTCTTATTCTTATTTTCTGGCTCATGACAACCATAGGGGTTGTATGGTTGTCATGAGCCAGATATACCAGATATGCCAGATATATATAACCATATACGCTGTCAAAGAAGCCAGAGGCAACAGCTGAATTAATTAACGATCACTCTTTCACGGACCGCCATGAAATCGGATAGTATGCTATAGAAAATATTTACCGTGGTCAGCCATCCAGGCGGCTTTCATCCAAGCCAGACGCGCGGTTTCGACACCGATGGCCATATCAGCCAGCATGAAGGCGACCGCCTGGTGTCGGGCGATGGGCACGCCGAACGTCTTGCGCTCCAGGGCGTACTTGGTGGCCTCGGTCAGAGCTCGTTGAGCCAAGCCGGTGGCTCCGGCGGCCACCTGTGTGTATTTCCAGGTTTCAATTTTGATATACAGTGAAGCACGATTTAGGAAATAGAGGGATCACAAAATGTGTTTTGGAAACAAAGATATCGATTTGCACTAATATGCAGTCTCTTTTCTGCTTAAGTGCAAAGCCATACATTGCTGGACAAAAATATGAACTGCTGGAAAAAAACCTTTTTTACCTTATTACAGCGTTATAATTATTTGCTTAGTTTTTGTTGGATTATATCCAACCGCTTAGTTATTTCAATCCAAGCCCTTTACAATAACGTAGGTACACAATCAAACGTGATTATTTTCATAAATAAATCAACTGCATAATACGAGTATTAGTCCGGTCAATTTAGACACCCGAGGTTACAATAATTCGCACGTGTTCGCAAGTGAAAATTGGTAGGATTGTTCAAAACACCATCATAAATGAAATCTCTTATTTCCTCATCGATTCGACACCTGGAAAAAAAACTCGGGGTTAAAGGTCTCGAAAACGAGTTTTTCGTGATTTTCAGCCAAAGGGTAAGTTTTATCATAAAATAGCTGAGACAAAATTGTAGATCGGATAATAATCTACAAAACTGTCTAAATAGAAAGAAAGAAAATATACGTTTATTCTGCTTAAAATCGACGCACAAATTATTTACAACAAACAGTTTCCCCGTCAGGCCATGTGTGAAACGGGAAATAATCTTTTTCCTAAGATAAGGAATCTTAGGAAAAAGATTATTTAGACAGTTTGTGACCCCGAATTTTTTTTCCAGCTGTCGAATCTATGAGGACATTTTAGATTTCATTTACGTGTTTTGAACAATCCTACCAATTTTCAGCTGGGTGCGAATTATTGTAACCTTACCCCTATTTTTTGGTCTAGTTTGACTGGACTATAATTGAATGACAACAAATTTTACCGCAGTAAAACAAAACAAAAGAATAAATGTATCAAGGTACTGCAGTGACATCGGGTAATTGGAGCACTTGTCGACCGCCTGTTATTAGCCCAGTATAGAGCGATCGATTCCTTAGTTCCAAGAAAATACCTAATTAATTTTCTATTGTGAAGGTAAAATAGAATTATTGTACGATACTGTACTCATTGTCGTTCTTTGTGAAACTTAATTCTTCATGGAGTGGTACTACGTAGTCCAACAGTCGGCAATGACCATTCAGGAGAATTGAAGAGATGCGTCCTTGAATTTACTGACCTAATCGAAGGTACATCAGTCGTAGAGTCATCATCAGAGCTCGTGTAGCTTAATAAATTATGAGATCAGAAACGAGTCTCCACGCAATCAACCAATCAAGACGGAAGGCGCTGTCGAATCCGACTCAGAAAGAAAGATGAGATGAGATCACTTAGCTACATGCTGCTTGGTTAGATCGAGACAGCGCGTAAGTACAGTACCTGGGAAGACTTAGAAGGTTTTGGCCCAGCAGTGGGATAACAAGGGCTATATAAATAAATAAATATGAGGTTATTACCGGTGGACGAGTCTTGTCAAAAGCTCCCATGGCGATCTTGAAACCGGCACCCTCCCCAATCAGAACATTCTCCTTGGGTATACGCACATCTTCAAATGTGATACCGCGAGTGTCAGAAGCACGCTGACCCATGTTTTGTTCCTAAATATAAGCATGTAATTACAAGTATTATAAATAAATTTCAACTTTTTTTAAAAAGCTTATCAATATAACAAATATGTAGGTACTTAAAATTGGATCGTTTCGTAACTAAAAGTAGCGTATAGATCTTTCTTCGGATGCATCATTGGTTTTATGGTAGGTACCTATAAATAATACAAACTAACAAGTGAAACCATAGAAAAAGTAAAAGAATTACTTAGGGGCCATTCAAGTATTACGTAAGCATTACAAAGGGTAGGCGGGCCTTTGCTTTTCTTATTTTTAATGACATGGGGGTTGGGAGCGGGGGTGTGGATAGTGATTAAGTCAGCAGTATCTAGGTATACAGGAAAATTTTTTAACCACTCGTAAATTTTTTTTGGTGGCTCAGTGTAAGCAATAGAACACATTTCCATTTTTAGTTTATGACTTTTTTTTTTCTCATTTTTCCACTTTGTCCCAATTTGAAATACGCAAGACATGGATATAATTTAATAGTAATACTATGAATGAGCATGAATGAAAACGCGAAGGCCGCCGGCCGCTGGACCACGCCCAGCGCACGAGACGGTGCGGGGGCATGCGGCGCCGGCGTTTGATAAACAAAACGCATGCACATGCAGTACGTCACTTGCGGTAGCGGAGGTCGGACGTTCGCGCCCTTCGCCGTCCCTGCGCGTGTGCCGCGTACTAGACTAGCGTAGTGACAATGTCTCATTTTACTCACCGCGAGTATTATGAAATGGTGCGAGTGTATTTGTTAAGCAATGAAAATTTACGAGCAGCACGAAGAAGATACGAAAGGGAGAGCGTACCTCGTATGCGAGCCCAAGGGATCCTCAATCCTACGGTCCCTAATGAGAGGACAATTTTAGCAGCTAACCAAAGGCTGCTTGATCACGGCCAGTTCAGAACACCGAGCCACGCACAAGGGTCTGGCAGACCTCGACTGGCAGTCGAAGCCGATTTTTTTGAACGCAATCCAAGAGCCAGTACCTACGATGCAGAACGACGTTTTGGTGTTAGCCAAAGCGCAGTATGGAAGCTGCTAAATACAGCCGGACTCCATCCATACCACTTTCAGCCGGTACAACAACTCCATGACCCAGACCCAGCACCACGTCGAGCCTTTTAAGTAACACCACAATTTTTTAAATACGCCAAAATGCAATTGTTTCAATCTAAATTGTACCATGTCTAAATACCTATCATACCTAAATGTTTTATTTTGAATGGATTAAAACGTATTACCTACTTTCTTACTTATTTATTATGATTTATTTTCTGCATTTTGATGGTCCTAAGCCCATGAAAGTATGAAGGATAAATTGGAATTACGTTTACAAATAACTTTACACAGTCTAAACTTAAAAAAAATGTATCGCTAAACTGGGGTCAATAATCGCACCGCGTTAGTAGGTACCGTCGCATAGAGCGAGCGCGCGTGAGTACTTCTGATACCAGCTGGCGCGTCAGGCGAGCGGTCGACGCGCGGCGTGAATCGGGCGACCAGTCGACGGACTGGCAAGCGACGTCCATAAAATAAATTTCTGAGTAAACAAGTCTCGTAAGCGTTAACTTAATTTTTTACTATTGAAACATATCAAAATAAAAAATACGTGTTTATTAAAATATATTCAAGTTTATTATGTCAAAATTTGCGCACTGGTTAAAAACTTTTCCTGTATATTCTTAGGTTTCTTTTGAATGATATCGATTTTTCAAAATTACACGAAAGTGAGCATTTCTCTAAAGCTACATCACTGAGCAGAAAACATCCAATGTCATTGAAAACTTTGTAATGGATTCGTGTGTCATGGACTGATGACTGATAATTTGAATTAATATGCCAAAATAAAATTATTATTTTTTTAGTTTCTCTATTTCAAGCCTTATTTTTAGACTTCAAACATTTGCTCATTGAATTAACTAATAACGAAACCAGAGTACCTACATTGACCAAATGCATGTAGGTACCAATGTTTACGTAAGCATAGAGGTGGGGAGTGAAAGCTTTGCTTACTTTTGATGACGAAGAGGGATCCCGTGTTAATATTTGCCAAAAATCTGCTTACGTAATACTTGAACGGCCTCCTACCTACTTATTATTTTTCAAAAATATACACGAAAGAAATCAACAAATCAACCAACCAGCCAAGAAAGCAAAAAATTCTTATTTAGTTTTGTTTTAAATAAAGAACAAAAGAAAATTCCACAAAACTGATGATGATCAATCACGCGATATTTGTGCCAATCGGTTACTAATAGAGTGCAATTGATTCCGTTTAAAATGACATTGACAGATTGCATTGGTTTATTATGGTTTGGAAAAAAATATGATTTAATTTGCGGATCGATGAACTTTATGCTCTTCCTTATTTACATTGGACGCGCTTTGTATATATGGAACTTACTGACACACATTTTTTCGTGATGGAAGAGATAAATTTTTGTCTTCACACTTAGGCATCGTTCACACCTTCACACCAAACGTTTTGTCTGCCGCCGACTGTGAGTGTACTCACGGTCAGCCCTAGTGTAAACGTGGATTCAGTCTGCAGTATGCGTTCTCACCAAGCTGACAATATAGCGTTCAATGCGCTACTTGTGTGAACAAAAGATTAGGCTTGTGTACAATCGCAAGCGGCCGAATATTCTACACATAAACAGGCTCAATATTTGAAGTTGCTCATAGTATTTCGCAAACGATCTCTGACTTTGCTGGTGGTTCTTATTGCATAAAACTACTTAGCGTTTAAAAAAAAAAAAATCAGTCTGTTTATTGAGCTCTAGAAGAAGACGGCAATAGAAAGAATAAGAAATTGTAGGTATGTAGTAGTTTTTTGAACACCATACTCCTCCAATCTTCATATACTTATAATAATAGATTCTATGCCTTCCCAAGCGCGGCTTCGTAAGTTTCTGTCGCTATATTCTTGCGAAATCGCATTCCAAATACATTCTCTAGAATGTACTTCTACAATAAACTTTTCGGTGTTGAACATCGAGAGATACACGTCTGTAGGTACTCATTGCAGTTTCACGGTGCCCGCGTAGCAATGTAATACGCTGTTACTTTCGGTAACGTAACCAATCCGCGTCCGCACTACATAGACGCGTAGTACGAGTACATTGAGAGACAGAGACAAGGCACTACGTAATAGCATGAGTAGATAAACGGTACAGAGACAAAGGTTTATATAACCGCGCGAATCAGTTGCACTGGCCGCTCGTTGCGTACGCGGCGAAACGGAAAAAAACCGGTTAACGCAGGTACAGTCAGTGGAAGATCTCAGGGTCTATGCGACGCACGTTGTTGGTTTTATGTAAAAATACTGTTTATATAAAAGTAATAATAAAACTATTCAAGTAATATAATCAACATTTGCATTCTTTTGTATATACATAATATGCGTCGTAATTTTGGGAAAGGATTTCTTCGTAAGTGTATTGAAAAACGTCGTTTGAAACACGTGCAAATTTGTCACTGCAGCCCTCGGCTCCATAACACACTCGCCTACGGCTCATGCAAAACAAAATGCACTATATCCATTGTACTCTTTGGGATAATTAAAGTAAGATATATTTTTATTTATCTGGTATTGTTTATATGCACAGTACAATAAACTATCGTTATTAATATTAAAATACTATGTTTTTACAATAAAATATTTAACCCTCCGTGAACCATAGACCCCAGTCACAAAACAATCCTTGTAACTCTATGAAAATTGGCGCGGTGTTTTAGACGCTTTGAGTAGCTGATGATACGATGTTGGTATACTGCTCGGTGACAGTGGTTTAGTAATAGCGTTATCGGCGCAACATACAGACCTTACGTGGTTCAGGACTGCGTCTAAAAAGTAAATAGTAATTTTGTTGTATAATGCAGTATTTCCGGAATGTTTGCATGTATTTTGAATTATCTTCATTTATTTATAGACACAAAGATTAAAATGGCAAAGGAAATGAATGAATATGAAATATCAGCAGCTTTTTTGGCTGAAATTCATTGCGATAAGACTTTTTTAGAAGTATTCAGAATTTTCAAGATGTTTAGAAAGTGACACGAAAAAAGATCTTGGAGAAAGACTCGGTCCGGGCGGACGGTCAGATGGCGAGCTACCCATTGCTCGTTGTCCACAAGCCCACACCTAGGGTGGCTGGTAGTCGGAGTTGGGGTCTCGGTAACTTGGGTGCGACGATATCCATTCCCTCATACATGGGGCCGTCTCCTTCGCTAGCATTACTGCTTTGCAGGAAGCGAACGCCGTCCTTTCCCCTTCGCTCTGGACCATGGCCTGTGCCCTGGTACAGGCTATGGTCCGGAGTGAAGGCAATGGTAGAGGTAGGGTCAACTACTTGTTGTTAGCACTGCAATATACCTATCAAGCATATAGGTCACTCATAGGCCCCAATTATATAGCTCTTAACTAGCCTTAGAATTTGCTCATTTATACTGCAAAAGCTATAGCGAATTTGATCAGCCTGAATCTTAAGAAGATTGATCAAATTAAGCTATTGCTGTAAATTTTGTATGCCCTACAATGTTAATTATGAATATTTAAGAGATATTAGAAGTGTTTCATTACTTTTTTATTGTGAAAGTTAGGCCAAAGAAAAGGTTCATTTTTAGTTTGTAAAAAAATACTGTCTTGTGTCATGTCATGTTGTCATTCAAGTATTACGTAAGCATTACAAAGGGTAGGCGGGCCTTTGCTTTTCTTATTTTTAATGACATGGGGGTTGGGAGCGGGGGTGTGGATAGTGATTAAGTCAGCAGTATCTAGGTATACAGGAAAATTTTTTAACCACTCGTAAATTTTTTTTGGTGGCTCAGTGTAAGCAATAGAACACATTTCCATTTTTAGTTTATGACTTTTTTTTTTCTCATTTTTCCACTTTGTCCCAATTTGAAATACGCAAGACATGGATATAATTTAATAGTAATACTATGAATGAGCATGAATGAAAACGCGAAGGCCGCCGGCCGCTGGACCACGCCCAGCGCACGAGACGGTGCGGGGGCATGCGGCGCCGGCGTTTGATAAACAAAACGCATGCACATGCAGTACGTCACTTGCGGTAGCGGAGGTCGGACGTTCGCGCCCTTCGCCGTCCCTGCGCGTGTGCCGCGTACTAGACTAGCGTAGTGACAATGTCTCATTTTACTCACCGCGAGTATTATGAAATGGTGCGAGTGTATTTGTTAAGCAATGAAAATTTACGAGCAGCACGAAGAAGATACGAAAGGGAGAGCGTACCTCGTATGCGAGCCCAAGGGATCCTCAATCCTACGGTCCCTAATGAGAGGACAATTTTAGCAGCTAACCAAAGGCTGCTTGATCACGGCCAGTTCAGAACACCGAGCCACGCACAAGGGTCTGGCAGACCTCGACTGGCAGTCGAAGCCGATTTTTTTGAACGCAATCCAAGAGCCAGTACCTACGATGCAGAACGACGTTTTGGTGTTAGCCAAAGCGCAGTATGGAAGCTGCTAAATACAGCCGGACTCCATCCATACCACTTTCAGCCGGTACAACAACTCCATGACCCAGACCCAGCACCACGTCGAGCCTTTTAAGTAACACCACAATTTTTTAAATACGCCAAAATGCAATTGTTTCAATCTAAATTGTACCATGTCTAAATACCTATCATACCTAAATGTTTTATTTTGAATGGATTAAAACGTATTACCTACTTTCTTACTTATTTATTATGATTTATTTTCTGCATTTTGATGGTCCTAAGCCCATGAAAGTATGAAGGATAAATTGGAATTACGTTTACAAATAACTTTACACAGTCTAAACTTAAAAAAAATGTATCGCTAAACTGGGGTCAATAATCGCACCGCGTTAGTAGGTACCGTCGCATAGAGCGAGCGCGCGTGAGTACTTCTGATACCAGCTGGCGCGTCAGGCGAGCGGTCGACGCGCGGCGCGACCAGTCGACGGACTGGCAAGCGACGTCCATAAAATAAATTTCTGAGTAAACAAGTCTCGTAAGCGTTAACTTAATTTTTTACTATTGAAACATATCAAAATAAAAAATACGTGTTTATTAAAATATATTCAAGTTTATTATGTCAAAATTTGCGCACTGGTTAAAAACTTTTCCTGTATATTCTTAGGTTTCTTTTGAATGATATCGATTTTTCAAAATTACACGAAAGTGAGCATTTCTCTAAAGCTACATCACTGAGCAGAAAACATCCAATGTCATTGAAAACTTTGTAATGGATTCGTGTGTCATGGACTGATGACTGATAATTTGAATTAATATGCCAAAATAAAATTATTATTTTTTTAGTTTCTCTATTTCAAGCCTTATTTTTAGACTTCAAACATTTGCTCATTGAATTAACTAATAACGAAACCAGAGTACCTACATTGACCAAATGCATGTAGGTACCAATGTTTACGTAAGCATAGAGGTGGGGAGTGAAAGCTTTGCTTACTTTTGATGACGAAGAGGGATCCCGTGTTAATATTTGCCAAAAATCTGCTTACGTAATACTTGAACGGCCTCCTACCTACTTATTATTTTTCAAAAATATACACGAAAGAAATCAACAAATCAACCAACCAGCCAAGAAAGCAAAAAATTCTTATTTAGTTTTGTTTTAAATAAAGAACAAAAGAAAATTCCACAAAACTGATGATGATCAATCACGCGATATTTGTGCCAATCGGTTACTAATAGAGTGCAATTGATTCCGTTTAAAATGACATTGACAGATTGCATTGGTTTATTATGGTTTGGAAAAAAATATGATTTAATTTGCGGATCGATGAACTTTATGCTCTTCCTTATTTACATTGGACGCGCTTTGTATATATGGAACTTACTGACACACATTTTTTCGTGATGGAAGAGATAAATTTTTGTCTTCACACTTAGGCATCGTTCACACCTTCACACCAAACGTTTTGTCTGCCGCCGACTGTGAGTGTACTCACGGTCAGCCCTAGTGTAAACGTGGATTCAGTCTGCAGTATGCGTTCTCACCAAGCTGACAATATAGCGTTCAATGCGCTACTTGTGTGAACAAAAGATTAGGCTTGTGTACAATCGCAAGCGGCCGAATATTCTACACATAAACAGGCTCAATATTTGAAGTTGCTCATAGTATTTCGCAAACGATCTCTGACTTTGCTGGTGGTTCTTATTGCATAAAACTACTTAGCGTTTAAAAAAAAAAAAAATCAGTCTGTTTATTGAGCTCTAGAAGAAGACGGCAATAGAAAGAATAAGAAATTGTAGGTATGTAGTAGTTTTTTGAACACCATACTCCTCCAATCTTCATATACTTATAATAATAGATTCTATGCCTTCCCAAGCGCGGCTTCGTAAGTTTCTGTCGCTATATTCTTGCGAAATCGCATTCCAAATACATTCTCTAGAATGTACTTCTACAATAAACTTTTCGGTGTTGAACATCGAGAGATACACGTCTGTAGGTACTCATTGCAGTTTCACGGTGCCCGCGTAGCAATGTAATACGCTGTTACTTTCGGTAACGTAACCAATCCGCGTCCGCACTACATAGACGCGTAGTACGAGTACATTGAGAGACAGAGACAAGGCACTACGTAATAGCATGAGTAGATAAACGGTACAGAGACAAAGGTTTATATAACCGCGCGAATCAGTTGCACTGGCCGCTCGTTGCGTACGCGGCGAAACGGAAAAAAACCGGTTAACGCAGGTACAGTCAGTGGAAGATCTCAGGGTCTATGCGACGCACGTTGTTGGTTTTATGTAAAAATACTGTTTATATAAAAGTAATAATAAAACTATTCAAGTAATATAATCAACATTTGCATTCTTTTACAACATGACATGACACAAGACAGTATTTTTTTACAAACTAAAAATGAACCTTTTCTTTGGCCTAACTTTCACAATAAAAAAGTAATGAAACACTTCTAATATCTCTTAAATATTCATAATTAACATTGTAGGGCATACAAAATTTACAGCAATAGCTTAATTTGATCAATCTTCTTAAGATTCAGGCTGATCAAATTCGCTATAGCTTTTGCAGTATAAATGAGCAAATTCTAAGGCTAGTTAAGAGCTATATAATTGGGGCCTATGAGTGACCTATATGCTTGATAGGTATATTGCAGTGCTAACAACAAGTAGTTGACCCTACCTCTACCATTGCCTTCACTCCGGACCATAGCCTGTACCAGGGCACAGGCCATGGTCCAGAGCGAAGGGGAAAGGACGGCGTTCGCTTCCTGCAAAGCAGTAATGCTAGCGAAGGAGACGGCCCCATGTATGAGGGAATGGATATCGTCGCACCCAAGTTACCGAGACCCCAACTCCGACTACCAGCCACCCTAGGTGTGGGCTTGTGGACAACGAGCAATGGGTAGCTCGCCATCTGACCGTCCGCCCGGACCGAGTCTTTCTCCAAGATCTTTTTTCGTGTCACTTTCTAAACATCTTGAAAATTCTGAATACTTCTAAAAAAGTCTTATCGCAATGAATTTCAGCCAAAAAAGCTGCTGATATTTCATATTCATTCATTTCCTTTGCCATTTTAATCTTTGTGTCTATAAATAAATGAAGATAATTCAAAATACATGCAAACATTCCGGAAATACTGCATTATACAACAAAATTACTATTTACTTTTTAGACGCAGTCCTGAACCACGTAAGGTCTGTATGTTGCGCCGATAACGCTATTACTAAACCACTGTCACCGAGCAGTATACCAACATCGTATCATCAGCTACTCAAAGCGTCTAAAACACCGCGCCAATTTTCATAGAGTTACAAGGATTGTTTTGTGACTGGGGTCTATGGTTCACGGAGGGTTAAATATTTTATTGTAAAAACATAGTATTTTAATATTAATAACGATAGTTTATTGTACTGTGCATATAAACAATACCAGATAAATAAAAATATATCTTACTTTAATTATCCCAAAGAGTACAATGGATATAGTGCATTTTGTTTTGCATGAGCCGTAGGCGAGTGTGTTATGGAGCCGAGGGCTGCAGTGACAAATTTGCACGTGTTTCAAACGACGTTTTTCAATACACTTACGAAGAAATCCTTTCCCAAAATTACGACGCATATTATGTATATACATAATATAGATATATATATTTGTGTTTTTAAACTGAACACTAAAACTATTTAACAAATGTTTTATTTATTTAGTTTTCACCTATTGTGACAACCCTATCAATATTGCACGTTTTTATGAAGCTTTGTCTCTATACGGTTTATCTACTCATGTGACATGTGGTAATAGCGTATAATGTAGGTTCGTTGTGAACGAGTAGTGAACATATTATAAGGAAAAGCGATAAATTGCGTAACGCGTACTCACAGTCAGCGGCCGACAATACGTTTGTTCTGAACAATGCTTTATTCCATGATTTTGTCAGAGGTAAATAAAAAAAGTTAACAAAAAAATTTTTTACGTTTTTCTATGGTTACACGGTCATTTTAGCTGTTTACGTTATCAAACAATGAAAACTAAACAAGATCCCATATACGTTCAAAGTTTTCCTCACAACCTTGGCGGTGATCCTGAAAGAAATGCGCAATATGTTTTTTTTTTTTGTTATAGCCGCACAATTTTACTTGAAAATTGATCAAGGGCGCGTTAGGTAATGTTGTGTTATTACCTTGCGTCCAGGTGTAACTCCAGCCCATTCTCTCTCCACGATGAATCCGGTGAATGCCTTGCTAGCAGGGCATTTGGGGTCGGGGTTGGTTCGTGCCAGTACGAAATACCTGAATTTGTAACATGCCTAATGTCAATGGAAAAAGTTTATTTTTATGCACCCCATCTGCATAACCTGACCCAGTAACGATTCTCAATAACGTCTTTCGACTTTATTGTAAGCTATTGATATTTGTACTGAGACATACCAGTTAGCTACCCCTCCGTTGGTGATCCACATTTTCTGTCCGTTGAGGATCCACTCATCGCCTTTCTTCTCGGCTCTGGTTTTGACGCCGGCGACATCGGACCCTGCTCCCGGTTCAGTTACACAATACGCCTGAATAATAAAACAATCCCTTAGCCTAATATGGAATGCTGTACTTTTGTCAAATATGCTAATAAGACTTTACTCCAGTTTAACTAGAATACTGGAGTGTACTATAGTATCTTTTTCCTTAATTTCTGTTCCCATAATGGACTTACAGCAACAATGGGTTCTTCCACAAGCCTGCCGAGGTACTTCTTCTGCTGTTCCTTGTTACCAGCGATAATGACGGGCATTTGCTGAAACACAAGGCCACAATATACCAAACAAATATATTTTAATTTGTGTAAATATAAAATTAAATAACTATCTACTTAAATGAGATGCCATAACGTATATTGGTTAGAAACTGAAAATAGTGGAAAATGTTACTATACAAATTCTTGTGATTTTACACAAAATTAAAAAGTTTATTTGTGAAACGTTACTACAATGTGAAACCATTTATTTTTTAAAGTTAGTTTTTTAGTTAAATAAACGAGAAACACACACACACACACACACCACTACTGCCAACATGGTTAACTTTGAAAGGGTAGCGCTCTTTTGTTGTTTTTTTTGTGCTATTTAATATCTTTGCTTTTTGCTCTATATCGTTTATTTTTACTTTTTATCACTCGATACGCTATTTACCTTTCAAGTTTTCATGGAAAATAAATATGAATGCTTTTTAAGGAAATGAAAATATAAACGCAAACGTGCAAGCTGGAAATGGTTTAAACAATGAGTTGTAATGCTATGTTGATGTTATTGGGTTAGAAAAGCATGCATACGTAATCCAAGCATGGCACACGGGCCACTCACTCCGAGACCACTGGCTTCCATTGCAGTCATAATGCCAGTGCATCCGTACGCCAGTTCTTCGGCCACCATACACCCGTCAAATACATCCATATCCATACCACCTGCAGGTAACAACACTGACAATGAATTTGATGAGCTTTATGGACACGAGATGACAACAACACTGAATATTTAAAACATAATTATATTATGAGTGTATTTTTCAATAAACCTATTTTTTTTATAACGTCATACCACCCTAGTAAATTCTCATATATCGTGAGTGCATACATAAACACAAAGCTAACATATAATTACAAAAAATGAAATATAAATACATAGGTTATTCTTTGAATAACATATTTCCGCCAGTCACTGTGAATTTCTCCTGTGCCTTGGGTGCATTTAGGTACAAACATAAAGCTTACATACATAACTAGGCTATTTATTACCTTTTCATCGCTAAGTTAGAAGTGTCAAGTTACCCAAAGAAGTATTGCTATTTTAATCTTACTGGTGGAGAATTAACAAAATCGATTGCATTCTGTGAAGTGAGACAAGACACAACATCAGGTATTAGCCCGTTTTTTTATTAGATTTCTCAAAACCTAAAGACAAGACGCATGAAAAAAATTGTTTAATAATTTCAAAAAAATACATACGTTTTAAAATCAATGATAAAGAGAGACAGCGGTAAATTTTATTCAATCAATTCTTTTAGTAGATGACAACTTTTAAATAAGTGTTCATTTAATGGTATATTTTTGGTAGAAGTTAAATATCTTAGTTCAAAGATAAAAAGGTACTAATAAGTATATCTAACCACACATAAGCAGCCATTTTGCAACATTGAAAAGGGTTTTTGTTTCGAATAAGATACACATAGTTGAGGGGGAGACGTCATTCTTTTCTAACAATCGCTTGCCCCCCGAAAAATAACATAAAAATCGTATTTACACTTGACATTTTTAAAGTTCTCCATTTTCTTTTATTCTTCAAAATACATGTTATAATTCAAGGGTTTTAAACAAGATATTAATATTTATTTTAAAAGTTATTAAAACTAATTTTTGAGTGGACGATACACTTATGGTCTGAAAAGTTTCCGACATAATAATGAATGATGCAAGACATTTTTTCTTACAATTTATTTTTCTTTTTTACATTTATTCCTTGTAACTCTACAAACTTCTCCCAGCTATAAAGAGAGATGAGGGCATCTCTCTTTTTTCTCTCTCATCGGCATTTTTCTCTGCAAAATAATTGTTCACGAAGATGCCTGTATATTTGACAAAAATCTCTATCCTCCGAGAAGAACAAAAAGAAGTCGTTTGGGGCTACATCTATTGAGCAAGGTGGATGATCAAGCAGTATAAACAGTGATCCGTAAACTTTTGCCGTGGCTACCGCTCAAGTGTGAGACGGCGCGTTGTCTTGGTGAAAAAAGATCTTTTTCTTCATCTCACATCGACTCACTCAAATAACAACTGCGCGTCCAAAATGGCCGAAACTTTGGTGAGTAACTAACATAAAAAATGCGCAACTACATTCACTAGTTTTTATTGATGGCTGCTGCTATCTTCACATTGAGATCGAGGACTTTTCAGACCACTCACGTGCACCTCCGTCAAACTTTGATTGATTGTAGAAAGAAAAGAAAAAGGTCCTATGTATCTTATTTAATTAACATTGACAATAACGCACACTTATGAAGTCCAAACCAAAATTTTAATATACAATTTCGGTTTCAAAAGCAAATGTGTAAAGGTGAGTCCATTTCTGAATAGCGCATATATAATAAGCAACAATAAAGTTTTGCAAAGCTTAAAATGGTGTCTGATTATGGTTTCGTATTGAATGGTGAGAACTTTTATCTGGACTTTTGTGAATTGGACTAACATGTCGCCTGGTTGACCTTGATACATTCATGTGCAAATTATATTTCTTTTTAATTCATATTAGAGTAAGTTCGTTTTTTATTAAACGTTTAAAAGGCATTTTTACATCTTTGTACGAGAGTCTAAAGCTGGTTTTTACGAGTATTTTTGTTTCGCATCAGAATTATTATCCGAGATCTTTTCGGAAAGTAGTTTAGTGATACGTTCTTTGGCAATTTTTTTTTTTATTATTGTGTCATAAGTTTTGTTTAGTATGTAGGTATGCTTTTAAAATGTAGTTAGCCAAGATTTTATATAGTTATGAATATAGTTATTATAGTGATGAATATGATTATAAACATGGCATTGCATTTATAAATTTATGATCAAGATCGGACTTTATAAATTATTTTATATATTTAGTTAAAAATCACGATTTTTGCACGCACGCAGTTATAACGTACAAGACGTATTTCCTTGTTAGAAATTGTGTTTTAAAATGTAACACATTTGTAATTAGCTGTTATCAGTAGGCAGTTAAATGATATCTTTAATTGAAGGATGTTATTTGGTATTACTTTAGTAGGTATATAATATTAAGCCACTTTTACATTAAAAGTCTACCTAAACTTAATTAACAAGTTATTTTTGTAAACTTGCTCCCTCCAATTTTTTTATCTCTAACCACGTAAGTAAGCGCAAGACTGAATTGATTATTTACCTACATTATTTAAAAAACTACATTATTTCAAGGCAAGAAAGTTAATAGACGCACTTTTTGTGAAATGGCATCTCAGATAGTCGTTTATATTAGGCTATCTTAGTGAATAATAAGACTCACTCCTAAGGTGGTGCCACCAACTGCTGTTGTAATGCCTGTGCATCCGAATGCCATTTCTTCAGCAGCAATACACTCTTCTAGCACTCCTAGATTTCCACCAACGCCCCCTGAAATGTTTCTAGAAGCTCAAACCGACTGTTCTTCAACAGACGAACAAGTCGAAATGTCTTACCTTCATGTTTTTTTTAATTTTTAATCATAGTTTTATTGTAACGATGCGCCCTTAATTCGCACGGGTAGAACTAAATCTACAACCTGATGATTTATATTGAGTGGATAATTTAAGAATACGGTCATGGCGCGAAGGCGTCCTTATTCGCCGTAGGTGGGGAGTGGGACGCTATGACCGTTCATGTGACGAAAATGCAGCAGTTAAGGTAGTACTATATTGGGCACACGTGGGCCACGTCCTGCCGATCTGGGCGCGTCTATCTTCATACATTTTATATGGCAACTAGACTTGTAAAGTTACATTAGAAAATAAAATCTTGAAATCAGTTCAAACGACACAATAATAGCTTTTTAAATCCCGGTAAGTGTAAGTCGGACCAGCAAACGACAGGTTTCGTACCATTTGAGGACTTTGCTTGCTTATTACTTATTTCATGCAATTTCAACGATTTTAACTTGTAAAAACGATTTATTCAATAACAAAACATTTAATATATAAATCGTTCGTTCAAATAAAAATTGATTTTTTTTTTGAAGTCTATGGCCGCGATGCGCGCAATTTTTGGTGTAATTTTTTCGAGTGAAGTTCATTTATTATTAAATAAAATCAAATACTACAAACAAATTAGAAAATATTATATCCGTATTCTATTATCACTAAAAATGACATTATTGTAGAAACTTTTCGCGCAAGAAAACAATCAGCGACTTGGCAATAAATAGATACACGTTATGAAAACAGATTTAATTTTTTACCGCCACATTATGAAATTTTTTAATAATTTTGCGGTTATAATAATAGCAAAATTATTTTTCTTCACAAGTTCTCTTAAGATGGTCTTAAGAGGCTCTCTTAAGACCCTCGCCATGGCTCGGGTTTATAATTACAAGTTAACGGGGGCCATGCGTAATTGGACCGCCATTTTTTAGGTTTAGTACCGAATACTTAATTTAAATACATATTAGAACGTCTCGAAGCTTTCGTAACTATTTACAATTTAATTTTCCTTTCCCCACAGCATGCAGTTTTTCAACCAATTCTTATGGTTTTTGAAGTGTACAATGCTTATTACGATGTAAGAAGTAGAAATCAACGAAGTTTATCTTATTGTTAGGAGTTTAGCCGTTATTGTTATTTTAAGAATATTAAACCTGTGTTAGGTATATTTACTCTTTGTGCAAGTTTTAATTTTGTTGATTTTCACCGTCCCTCTGAATTCATTAAAAGCAAATCCATACTAATATGTAGTTTTTATAAGCAACGTTGATGGCACCTCAGGTAGAAGATATCATAGCCGAGTGAAATATGACTTACTCCTAAATTTGTGCCTCCAACGGCTGTGGTGATGCCTGTACATCCGAAAGCCATCTCTTCGCCTATGATACATTCATCCAGCACGCCTAGTGTCCCAACGCCCCCTGAAATGTCTCTAGAAGCTCAAACAAACTGTTCAAATATCACCCTTATCCACAAGTAGGCACAATCATCTTACGAAAACAGTGATCACTTTAGGCTTAGTCATAAAGAATTAGTTGTATAGTACGTGGCAAATAAGTTGAATCCGTAAACTAAAAACAATGGAATAATGATTGATATGACAAAATGTCTATAGTTTTGAAGTGAGTGACAAATATTGCCCGAACCAGAAAACTATAAATTGTGAAAAACCTCAAATCAAAAGGTGTCAAAATAAGGTGCCAGGTCCCCAAACTATCACCGTGTATAAATGACCACACACTAGATTAAACTGCTTACTCCGACTTCAGTGATAGTCATCGCCGCCATGATTCCTGAACAACCGTACGCTAACTCTTCGCACACGAGACAGCCTTCTAACACTCCTAAACCTAAACCTCCTGCAAATCGTATTGTATCACGTATCAAAATACACCTCATGGATATAATATCTGTCTATCTTTGCAAGTTAGAAGCAGTTAATAAATATTAAAATTGACATAGGTGGTAAAAGCCATTTTCCATGAAAACTTTCGCAGTTCCAGGCGTAAGTGTTTATTTAGTTAGAGGGTCCATGCCAATGACTTACACCAATGGAGCTGATCAAAACAGCTGCACTCATGCCAGCGCACCCGAACCCCATCTCATGGGATATTAGACACGTTTCTACGACGCCTAGCCCCATTCCGCCTGGAAGGTATTTCATCATAAATATCGTATATATCAACGGCTGATTAATGTTATATAAAACCATTCGTAGGCTTTAATTGAAGGTACTCAACGCACAATTTAATAAATCTGTTTGCTACAGGTAAAAAAAAAATTCTGAACAGTGATCATGTTAGAATTGTGTATTTTCTTGCTTGTATAGTGTGCTGGGATAAGTGGAATTATGTCGTTATCAAATGCCTAATCAAGGGTGGACGTTTTAGTTTTATTATTAAAGGCTATTATATAAAAATCCGCATGTCGTATATTCATGTTGAACTAATACTAGTTTAAATATTTGGTATATTCTCTCAATATCGCAAAATTTTAAATAAACTTTTACTGAACTTATATGTCATTCCTTCAGTGAATAAAATATTACCTTATTAATCATGTTTCAGAAATAAACTAACCTTGTAAGGGTCTTCAGTGGCCAAGATTTTGCTGATATTACATTCAATTGATAATAAATAAGACCCATCTTTCCAATATCCTCAACATTAATTGGAAGGAATCCAATAAAATGCAAGGTCTTTTTGCATTTTAATTAACGATTCATGAAAATATAGTGTATTTAAAATAAATAGGGAGCTCGGTTTCCTGTTGGCTTCAGCATATTGAAGCTACCATTCGTCGTACCGTTTTCATTACTGTGTATAAAATTAACACAAAATTATGTTTACCTAGATAGTGCCTCGTTGAATTAGAGCAGGAAGCAGAAATTCTATAGACCTAGTTTTGATTTGAACTGCATCTTTTATTGTGCCATAGTTGTACGAAATCACTAGTGAATCGCTTATCGTATACCTACGAGTATTTGGCTAAAAAGTGTTTGATCCCGAATGGAACTAATCTTAGGCCGCGTTGCCATCAGCAATTAACTCGCAAGAAAACTACCGGAGTATAATGACATCAATCGCTAGATCGAGGCTTGCCATTTAATTAAAATTCCATGTAATGTTGCTTGCAGATGGAAAAGCGATCTTACACAAATCATCAATTTAAAATAAACTTGTATCCAAGGCTAAAAATCAGTACTGTATCTAGATATTTTAGCGAACACGCTGTATATCTTTGTAGACTACTAAGCTGTTTAACGTAAATTAGTATCTTATGGACAAATCGAAGGAAAAACTTGATTATTAAATGGCAGGAAATTACTTTTCTTAATAAATGACGACTTACAGTGATGCCCGATGCCTATTCAATCATATAAAGTAACACTCTTTCCCTTAGTACATATTAGTATTTTCTGAGATTTAATGTAGCTAGTGTGCCTTGCGTTAGTAAAAGAATTGTTGTAATCTCATTTCTTGAGATTAACTATCATTGACAGAAAACAAAATCTTGGTAATCCCTATATTAGTTTATATTTATGTCCTGTGTTGTATCACCTATCATAAACAGAGTCTGAAAACAAACTCTAAAAATAAAAATGATATCCTGTTGTTTTAGCAAGGCTTTTGTTTTTCTTGTAGTTACCTCTTCCTGTCACCCACGCTTGTTTACGTTTAAACCCGTCTTCAGCCTCCGGTGAACAGTTTTCTATTTCTATTATGTAAGTATATGATAGTAGTATGCCCTTCACAAAACCTCCGGAAGTGTAACTACTGCTAGTGGGCGTTGATTTTACACTTATGAGCTCACTGCTTTCTCTGCTCGTGTGAATTCAAGGACGACCTTTTTTAAGCGTTTATAAGTGGCGATTTTAAATTGCGGATTTTTAGGGAATCTCCATTCACTATGTATTAAAACCTACATTTAAATAGGACTTCGATGACGCTGCTGCTGCTGCGCACGATGTACATGGCAGTCAGTGGATCATGCCGACCATTTTCATACATAGCTAAGTACACGTGCGTCGCTTAGTTGTAGAGCGGCGCCTTGAAACTTTTATAGGATGATAGCTATTCCCCGCAGTTTCACCCGCGCGGCCGCGATTTTGGTTACTGCTACATAGCTATTGGTCGTTGCGTAGTATATAACATACTTAGCCTATAGCCTGCCTCGATAATTTATAGGTTATCCAACACTAACCGAATTTTTCAATTCAAACCTGAAACTAGCGCGTTCAACCAAACAAAGAAACAAACTGACTTCAGCTTTATAATATTAGTAAGTACGTATTTTAGGGCTCTAGATAAAGTGGCCAGCCATGACGGTTGTCGAAAAGTTCAAAATGGATGTGTTTTATACAAAGAGATTTAAAGAAATATGTCTTTGGTTTTATAATTATTTATAATCGAAACTTTTTTATATGAATCCTTCTAACATTTTGGCATTTCGACAAATGTCACCGTTATTAGAATGTCACTTTGTATAAGCCGTCAGAGGGCCCGGTGCGAGTTATTTATACTTTTTCGACGGCGTTAACGTAAATGTTCGCGTAGAATTTTTGATAGGATTGTTTTGAATGAAATTCAGAGGCCATTTACTATTCGCGAATTGATTCCCAGTGAATAATGTGGTGAACCTAGTTTTTTTATATCTCTTGTTTCTGCACTACTGGGGCCGTTCAAGTAATACGTAAGCATGTTTTTTTTATTTTAAGCAAATACATATTAACCCTACTCCCTCGTCAGCATAAGCAAGCAAAGCTCTCACGCGGGGTGTGGGGTAGAGGTAGAGATTTGCTTATTTTTGCCGAAAAGGGCCACCCACCCCCTGTAGTGCTTACGTAATACTTGAATGTCCCCACTGGACAATCATCGAAATAGGCGCAAACTCGGTAAATGGAGTTCAGAATTTTATGTAGTAGCGAAACTTGTCGAAACGGCCGACATATTTGCTGCCAAAAACTACAAAAACATTAGAGTGTGTTACATACGGATTCTAATAGAAATACATAGACTGTAAGTATTATGTATCGAAAACTTAATAGGCTACAATACAAAAACATAGATGCACGCCAAGTTATTACTGCACCCGTGCAATCTCACCTCCATTGGCTTTTGGTGAAGCTTGTGTTAGCTAAAGCCTTCTCGTTCAGAAAAATTTGGTGTACTTTATAACCTTGACACTGTTTGATTGGTTGAATGCTTTTGCGAAGCCATAATAATAATTTAAAAAAAAAAAAAACAGTTCGCACGTCAAATCCTTATGAGCAAAATTAGTTTTACGTCTTTTTACCAGATAGAGCTTTTTAAGTTTTAGTACAAATTGCAGTTTACGGTTAACGCGTAAAAGTACGTTCAAAAACTCGCACAAAAGCTACAGTAGTCTTTATAAGGTATAAGTACGCGGCAAATAAGTTGAACCTGATGCTATGGTAACGCGCAGCCTCCCACTTCGATTGAGACCCGAAAATTGGTTACTGTTCAACTTGTGTGCCGAGGATTATACTGGATATCATTACCGCAGTGCTCGGGGATGTGTCCGTTCATGAGCCCGATTTCCCATGCCTTCTTCACGATGGGCCATGGGTACTCCCCGGTCTTATCGTATTGAGCTGCTACAGGCACGATCTCTTCCCTGGTGAACTTGCGAGCCAAGTCTTGTAAGGCTTTTTGTTCCTCGCTAAGCTCTGAAAAGAATTAAAAAATATATATTTAATGTAAGTGAGATTTTAATCGGTTTTTACTTAATATAAAATTATTAATGCCGCTATTTTCGAACATTTTGTATAAATAATGTTATTTACATTAAATTGTTGAATAAGATTCACCAATTTAATACAAAATGTTCATGACCCAAAATCTGTTATTTTGGTTCATGAACATTTTGTATGAAAACGTTTATTATATCCCGCCAAAAACAAATGTGAAAGAAAGCTAAGTTCTTTGAAGTCGATGATGACGAATGTAATCTTGCCAACTTTCAAAATAACCAACCCTACGAGACACGAACTTATAGAAGTCACAATTTTTAAATAGTATTATTTGTCGGTTTTTCAACATGAGTAGGTATATATATTAGTATGTCATATAAACTTTTATATGAAAAATGAGTTTTGAAGGTTTTGTAACTCAGCTTGCAAGTGTCATTTTAAACGCAGGCCTCCTCCTCCAGGCTCCTGCTTTTTTTTGTAAATGAAAAAGTAATATATATACCTATTTAATTTTGGTACAGAGTCGTTAAAATAATCGGCCGGGAGCAAGGCTCCCATGATGATTAATTATTCCAGGTCTCCCGGGCATTCCGGGAGGGTTCGGAAACCTATTTTCAGTAGGTAGTGCGACGTGGCAAATTTAAGTAAATTATATGGGCCGTCGTACCAGCCAGTCTTTATTCAAACAATATTTGCGTTCGATTTCTTTGGTGCTGAATACTAAGAAGTTCCAAATTCAAAAAGTGCGCGGCCATGCGCGGCAAAGATAGTTGCGGCGCATATAAAGAGGATTAAAAACTCATTACTGTCCGCTAAAAGTGTCATATAGAAAACACCACCTTTGGGTGCATTCGAAGGCGAATCAATTAGTCTTTTTCGAATAGGTGGGTTGAAAATATCCTTGAAAAAGAGACGCGAACTCGAACCTTATGACGCAGGCATTTCGACCCCAAACGTAATTTAACGTAATGACACGTAATTGGACCACGTACGCCAGATTTTCTTGTGACCTAACAATATTTTGCAAAGTTTTTTGTAGGAAAATATTGTCATTTATATGATAAAATAACGTCACGTCTATATTCTGTGAAGAGTTAGGTAGAGTGGTCTAAGTACATACCTATAGTACCTACATCCACACTCCGCTAGTTATGTTTGAGTCTTATTTGGTAGGCATTGAGGCTATTGCCTTGGATTGAACACAAAATTATAATAATTCTGGCTGCTAATTAGTGCACTACGCTCGACCCAGGATTTGAAGGCAGGCCTACATGCTCAGTAAGTCGATTATATATTTTGCACGCCCAAGTGATTGCGCCTAATACTTAAGCTAGAACTACATCAGACTGACGCACACGTGTAACACGCCTGATTTGTACGTAGAACGACGTCGCGTGGCTTGTATCAAGTGTAGCTCTATAACTCTAATTTCCATATAAATTGTATGGAGAGCGACGCGCCCAGATCGACGTGTGTGGCACACGTGTGCGCAGTGTTCTACCTTTAATGTGGCGTTATTTTATCACCTACCTATGTACTATGTATTTGATCTTTGGAATTTTACCTACACATACCTATTTTATATATCTGATAACTTATCGGCAACACGGTAAAGGAAAATAAGCCGCTTTCAATCGTGCCACAATATCTGGATAATACCCCAACAATATAAATGTCAAATGATAAAATGAAAGATAGTTTTGTTATTGAAATAGATACTACTACGTATATAAATCAATCGTGAAAAATTAACATTACAAACCAAAGAATTTACATGATATTATGTAAATTATGTGCATACTACACATAATATATCAATTGGGGCATCTGAACTGACGTTTTTAGGTCGATTGCTTCTTATTCGTTCTCATATAGAGGAAGTGGCATGAAAAGGGCAACAGGCTTTTGCGTCACTTTACATAGGCAGACAGTTGTGTCTTTATTCTTTTGATGTGTATTTTCCGTTAGTTGAGAGGTAGTGATGTTCTTACCAAAGCACATTCCTGTCGTTGGCAGGGGTTTGGCAGCTGCGACCGGGGCTGTTGTCGACAGCTTTCTGTAAATAGGCCGGGTGGCGCGTATCACCTGAAAAAATTGAATTACATTTTCAATCAACGTGTTGTTTTGAGGTTTTTGAGCGTTGCTTAGGCATCACATTCGCTATTGTAAATTTATAGTAATCATCAGTGGGCAAAGGCTCGGCTCGGCTACTACTGAAAGTGCTGTTTTCAGTAGTAGCCGAGCCCTAAACAAAAATTTCGGTAATTTAAATGCAAAGATTTACGAACGCTAGGTGTCCGGCGTGATCTCTCTTATCAAGATAGCGTGTTGCTTGCTTATATTTCGTGTTGAATCTACATTTGTTGTTATCTGATTAAATTAGATGTAGTTATAATAATTGAGATCTTTTTTTAAATGGTTACTTTACTCCCAAATGTGTCGAATTTTGAAGCTAATGTTTTTAAAATTAGAAAGGTACATTAGTGTGATTATGTGATATTACTTTCGGAGATGACAAGATAGGTATGCGTAGGTGGGGCAATCAACTCATAAAAGATGATACCATCCTGTACTTTGAAACTTGTTACAATTTATCAGTTTGTACTTTGGTAGATAACATGATTATTTTGGCAGTGTGTAGGTAGTACTTATAAATCGATAGTTGGGCGACATATCTGTAGGTAGTCAGTAAGTTTCAATCAGCCAAGAATTATTATCAGTAGCTGGTATCTAAACTTGGTTTTGAAATCTTATCTTGACGAACATAACATTTTGTTTATTTTGTATGGTACAAAACATCATTTATTTCTTAGCAACAATATAACTATAGACTTTGTACAATTATATTTTATTTTGTTACTAGCTTTTGCCCGCGGCTTCGCTCCCGCTCTACCCTACTCTACTACCCTACTCTTGAATTTTCTTTGCTATAAACCTCACGGAGCCCGAGACCTTTCCAACGAATGCAAAACCGTGGAAATCGGTTCGTGCGTTCTGGAGTTATAGCGTCAGGAAGGAAAACCCGACTTATTTTTATATAGTAGATTATTAAGAGACTAGCATAACATCACCAATTAGTTATCTGACAATACATATTGTAAATATCCCATTAATATATTTACGCAATAGTATTAAACTATATAGTTGTCTTGTCGGTTCCAAATTCCAATATAAAGTTCAATAAATACAGACACGTAACAAATATAAAAAACCACGTAACAAATATTACTTTTCGCATGAATGATGAAGTATGTAGTTAAGGATTAGTGAGTGGTTCACAAGATAACTTATCAAGTTTATTTTTAACATAAATTAAAAATAGAAAACCACTATACTGTCATTGAGACAGTATAGTGGGGTTCTAATTTTCTAAAAAATGTAAAACTAGGCAATTTTTGTAGGTACCTAATTGAAATATATTTTAGGTGACGCAAGAGCAGTTACGAGTCGCAGTATTGGTTCATAGAAATAAGATGTAGAGCACAGCTTATGTTAATATTTTGAAGGTAATTCGCAATCATTCAGGTAAAGAGGATACATAATTTTAGTAAAAATTTTTCTTGCAGCTGGTAACATTGTTTGTGGTTTGGTTTGTAAGCAAAACAGAATAAAATTTTACTCAACTTGTCAAATTTTAAATCAATGCCATGTGAGTTTAGAATAATCACTGTTTTACTGTTTTTTGTTCCTCCTGCCACCAGATACAGGACAAAATTCATTTCTTTCATTCAAATATGATTTTAAATAATCAAGGGGTCATAATCCACTTTTGTTATCAATTTGGATCTATGGTTCTCACCATAATTTAACACTTACCCCGGGTTAAATCAAGCTTTGTCTTGGAGATGTACCTTTATATTTCTGTCTGTATATTTATATTAACCATGTCTAGGCACATGCAACTTGGTACCACATTAGTTCAATACTTGAGACAGATTGAAAATACTAATAGGAGTTTAACCCCAGAGCAAAACGGGCATTTATGTTTATCTAACTTACTACATAATTACAAAAAAAACACAATGGAGATATAACATAATATGTTGAGATACAGAATTTAATTACTGATAATAATAACATTCACATGGTCAAATTTCATTATTTTACTTTATTATCATAAGAAAAAAACATTTAAAAAAACTCCACTTATAAGTCAAATTTTGCAAAAAAAAATATATATAACTTTAATGTCTTATAACTTTTATCTCTTTAATATATTATAATCCTGTTCAAAGAAAAACAAAATCATTAGAAATGATATGCGCAAAGCTCAAAAATTTTGTATGTTTGTTGAATAAAACAAAAATGTATGACCATATTCATAAAGAAGAATTCTGTTTTCTATAAAATTGTGCAGATAGATGAATAATGAAAAGTCTTTGGAAGAAAAACAATCAGTATTGCCTCATTTGGCAAACACATTGGTGTTTAAAGTAAGATGCTGCTCGTGCCAAATGTGTGCACTTACTTATACATGACATAACAACATTTTATTTATTAGTGTAATAGTTTGTTTAAATACTATTATATTACTATGTATCTTAAAAAGATTTTAAATCTGTACAAGATAGATAGATAGATATATTTTTTATTGTACACCAAAAAGTAAAATTACATTAAGAACTTAAAATTAATAGGGTGTCTTTTCTATATGAGAAGAAATTTGCCTTGCAATAGAATAATTAGTGTAATATTATTATTATTTTATTTTCCAGATTTTTATTAAAAGATATTTTACTTAATTACTAGCTTCCGCAAGCGGCTGCGCCCGCGTTAAAGTCGGTTACTCCAAACAATCTTCCTAACCCCTTTTTACCCCCTTAGGGATGGAGTTTCGTAAAATACGTTCTTAACAAATTTCTAAATCTTATCAGGAACTTACCTGCCAAATTTTAAGTTTGTAGGTGTTAAAGTTTCAGAGATTTCATGACTAATCAGAGAGTGGTGTTTCGCTTTTATGTATATAGATAAATATATTGAGGTTCAAAGAGCAATAAGCAGCAGAAATTGTGAAAATAGTTGGGAATATATTGCAAAGATTCATGAGGTTAGAAAATTCACTAAGCGGTCTCCAGAAATCGCCCAGCATAACAAAAATTCATCTAGTCAACTAGTTAACTTTCAAATAAATGACATAATTATTTAAAAAAACTATAATTATGTAGTTGGGCAAACACTTCGAAAATTACATTTATATTTGGTTTGTATGAAGCTTGCAAATTTTACTCAAGAATAATTCAAGTAGGTTTTTAGGTTAGACTTTCTATTTTGCAAAATGCTTTACTTTATGCCAGTATCTGTAATTACAAATATTAAATGTCAATCGAGTTCTGTTATCTTCTATTATTCCTTATATAGAACATTCACCTTGGTCTAAAAATTTAGACATTCTTATTGCATATACCTAATATTTAATTAAAAGTGAATTGATCTAATTAAAGTAACATTGTAGTTAAATAATACCGTACGCATTTAATTATGTGTCCAGTGCAAAGGTAGAATTAAATGCCAACAGTGATAACTTTTATTGAGTGAAGATGTAACTGTTCAATGAACTTTGGACTTTGGACTTCAAACTAAACCAGGGCCGGTGCGCTTTTTCCACTGTAGCGATTCAATATAAACTGGTACATTAACATTTACCATACTAAATTACCAATTTTTCTGTAAAATAGCTTTAAAACAATAAAATATGCAGAAACAAAAACGTATTAAAGATTAAAAAAGAAAGTTCACTTACTTGAGTAATGGGGTTCATTTCGAGCTTGTTTCTTTATGATGCTAACATAAATTCAATAATTCTTCAAGATTATTACGATCTTAGACTTTGAACAATGAAATTGAACTATGTCCTTGTTATTCGTGAAACATGAAGACAAACAAACTCCTGCGCCGAGTCGACGTAAATGACATTTATATATAAAACGATCACAGATAACAAATATGTACCTAACTCGATTGGCTGAATTTGAATAAGAGTCTTTTAAGCTTTAGCTAGTATGACTTTTCTAATAAATTATCTATTTATTAGTAATTATGCTTTTATGTTGGCTAAACGCTCTACACAAAAATGTATCTTTGGTTTGGTTAGAAAAAAAAATGCTTGTGGTTTGTCTTGAAGTTTTAGTTTGAAATGATGGAAATGAAACACCATTTGACATCAAATCTACTCTGTTTAATGTGAATGCTACAGGTTAACTCTCAAAAGTCAATTTTTCTTAGGTTTTTTCGCATTTTGCAGGTCTGCGCTTGGCTCGCTCCATTATATCTAAATATATAAAACTCAAAGGTGACTGACTGACTGACATAGTGATCTATCAACGCACAGCCCAAACCACTGGAGGGATCGGGCTGAAATTTGGCATGCAGGCAGATGTTTTTAAGAAAGGATTTTGATAAATTCTACCCCCAAGGGGATAAAATAGGTGATGAAAGTTTGTATGAAACTTTGTCAATTTTAAACAAATCGGGCTGAGACTTTCCATGCATATAGTTACTATTACGTAAGCATCCCCTAAGAAAGGATTTTGATAAATTCTACCCTCAAGGGGATAAAATAGGGGATGAAACTTTGTATGAAACTTTGTCAATTATAAACCGATCGGGCTGAGACTTTGCATGCATATAGCTATTATGACGTAGACATCTCCTAAGAAAGAATTTTGATAAATTCTACCCTCAAGGGGATAAAATAGGGGATGAAAGTTTGTATGAAACTTTGTCAATTTCAAACCGATCGGGTTGAGACTTTTCATGCATATAGCTACTATGACGTAGGCATTTTTTAAGAAAGGATTTTGATAAATTCTACCCCCAAAGGGATAAAATAGGGGATGAAAGTTTGTATGAAACTTTGTCAATTATAAACCGATCAGGCTGAGACTTTGCATGCGTATAGCTACTATGACGTAGGCATTCCCTAAGAAAGGATTTTGATAAATTCTACCCCCAAGGGGATAAAATAGGGGATGAAATTTGTATGAAACTTTGTCAATTTTAAACCGATCGGGCTGAGAATTTGCATGCATATAGCTACTATGACGTAGACATCCCCTAAGAAAAGATTTTGATACATTCCACCTCTAAGGGGATAAAATAGGGGATAAAAGTTTGTATAAATCTTCTTAGATTTTCGACTGATTGCACTGAAATTAAAGATTGGAGCTACTATGATTAAGACGTCCGCTTAAATAGGATTTTGATAAATTCAACACCTGTATTTATACCACGAATCCCATTAATACCGAATGATATCCCGTTCGAATTTAAACGATTAGTTTCCCCTAAAAGTCTGCTTTGCCATGACAATAAATAAGTCTCAGGGGCAAACTCTCAAATTTGCGGGTTTTGACTTGAGAGATCATTGCTTCTCTCATGGACAGTTTTATGTTGCTTGCTCACGAGTAAGTTCACCTAATAGATTGATAGTTTTAGCGCCTAATGACAGATTAGTTAAGAATATTGTGTACAAATAAGTTTTGTAGGCCCTAATTTTTTACACACGCTAAACAAAAGTAAAGCCGCAAAAAATATACCTAATTAATAATAAAATAATTAACGCGAGCGAAGCGGCGGGCAAAAGCTAGTTCATTAAAATATGATTTATGAACGTAACACGTATTTATGTAAAAAAAAAAAATTATATATACAATCCACCTCTCAGTTAAGCTAACACTTTTACTTTCTTTTTTTTTTTACTTTCTTTTTTTTTTATATTTGTTTATTTTATGTTACCCACATAAAGTTTCAGGGCCCTCTCGTGTGACACATGCGCGTGACTCGATCACACCATCCTGGCTTTCAGGCATGGGCGTAGCCACGGTTGGGCAGGGTGGGGCTCTTGCCCCACCCTGGCTCTTACCTCCATCTTCCATCCATCTTTTAGGTTTGGTTAAGTACCTAATAAGGTATTTAACCAAACCTAAAAGATGGATGGAAGATTTCGTGGTGTAGGTAGGTGAGCAATAAGAAAGTGTTTTGGATAATTCGAATTATACTTTTATGAAAAAATTAACCAGGGTAAGACCGCGGGTTTAATTTGCAAGATATTATATAAGACTGAGCCTCCTACCCTGAGCCCATGGCTGGCTACTCCGATGCTTTCAGGCTATATACAGTACGACCATATACACATGTACACTCGTAAAAAGAATTGATAATGGCATATTTTTTTTTAGCGTCATACGAATAAGTTTGTACCGAGCATTCACGAAGCTTTACGAAAAAAACAAAAAGGGATGTCCAATACGCGTGTCTGAGGGTGTTGTTTAATCGATTTTTGTTCAAATCGATTGAAATTAAGTTATAAAAATATATTTATATTCAATATTATAAAGTTTAAAATATTCCCAAACAGTCGTTATTCTAGTAGTTGCCTATAGGTAACTGATATTTAACTAAATCATGCATAGTATATATAGTTACAATTGCGTTTACTAACAAGAGAATTTACTATGTTTGTATATCTATTTCGTTCAATATCTCCTAAAAACAAAAATCAGTAAATTCTAAATCGATGAAATCGATTACGATATTTTAATTCGATAAACGGTTGATTGTGTTTTCATAGTGTCAATCTCGACCCAAAATCCCTGCGCACGTCGCCTTATGCCACCATTTAGTTCCTAAAAATTCTTGGCACCCATCTTGCACTGACCTTTATCATGCCAAGATGATCGTGTAAAATTTTGAAAATTGTTGTATCCGATACTCCAACCATTTCTGCAAGCTGTTTCGTCTTTAGTCTGTCATCTTCCAATATTATTTTTTTTACTTTTTTAATGATTTCCGGAGTAGTCACCTCGATCGACCGTCAGCTATAGGGGTGTGACCGTGGGTCGTCTTCAAGTGAGGTCCTGCCCTGTTTAAAAACACTATGCCACATGTAAACCATGGGTTTTTCCCGGGCAAGAGTCCCCGTAAACGGATTCCATCTCTTCCGGTACGTTTTGAACTGACTTTCTTTGCTAGGCAAGGCACTTTATTACGGCACGGAACTCGATTTTCTCCATAATTCACGCTTTCTTCCCGATTGTGTGTTTTGCTTGACGATAGTTCAATGGCTAATGACCCAATTAAGATAAAACCTGGTATTTATACTAATATTGAGTAGCTGAATTGGTGGCTACCCCGATAATGACATATTTTTATCACCTACCCTCCCATTCCGCGAACTTAAAAACGCACTCTCGTATATTACTTAGGGGCTGTCCATTAATCACGTGAGGCTCGAAAGGGGGGGGGGGAGGGGTCCATAAAAAATCACAAAATATCACAATTGTAGTAATATATCACGTGTATTTATTTATTCGGCAAACGCACGATACTAAACCGAAAAGCGGCGTTACGTGTATTTATTTTTTCATCAAATGCGTACAAAATCGAAAGCAGCCTGTAGTGTGACCTTGATTCGCTTTTGTCAGGCGATGTTGATCTTCAACAAAGCACTGTGCCAATAACTGACATGCAAGATGCTTATCCAGTTATTGGTGTTGGAAAAAGTCTTGCTAATCCATAGTCCGAAGATACTATACATTAAATTATGTTCATGTATTAGGACAAAAATGTTTTTCACATTTCTTTCAATATTTTTATGTCAGCCAAAAACAACCTGCAAAATTTCTGTCTATTTCTAAACGTTATTATATTTTCCCACCTTAAAAAATAGTACATTTTGATAAGTGCAGAAAGTTTGTCATTGCGAAGGCAGAATTTAAATGTTTGTCAATTTCTCCGGCGGGATCTCATGGCGAAATGGCGTCAGCGACTATCGCAACCTCGTTCGGGGCGCGCCACAATATGGGCGATAAGGCCCATCTTTGAGGCGTGGTTGGAAAGACCTCACGGCGTTCTCAACTTCTACACGACGCAGGTGCTTAGGAGGATTCGCCCGGGTGTCGCCACTGTGCGGAACACCCGGAGGACACGGTGGAGCATACTGTAGAGGTGTGCCCCGCCTTGGGGGCGCCTCGTGGGGGCGATCGGCGGCAGCGATCTCTCTCGCCGGGCCTTGTTTCAGGCCATGGTCCGTAGTGAGGAGGGATGGCAGGCGGTCGCCTCCTTCTGCGAAGCAGTAATGCTAGCAAAGGAGGAGGCCGACCGCATCAGGCAACGGGGCGCTCGCTCCAGCCGCCGCCGGGATTCCGATCCCGATTTCCGGCCACCGTAGACGCGGGCTTGCGGACGGCGTGCAATGGGTAGCACGCTGTCCAATCGTCCGGTAACCGACCGGACCGAGCCCAAGTCGTCGACGGCGCGTTCTGTTCCCGCGCGCCTCAAGGAGCTGTCAGCACACCGAAGAGGCCCAGCCTGCTAACTGCAGGCAGGCAGGGTCGAAGCCTACTGGGGTCATGGGTTAACTTCCGAAAGGAATGCTCGGCCCCGGCACGATAGGCTACGAAGGAACGGGGTAGGTTTTTAGTCAGTAAGAGTCTTACACTACTTCCCGCTCCGCCCAAGGGCGGGATTTGTCATTGGATGATTTTACATAACAAAAAAAAAAAATGTTTGTCAATTTTAATAAAATAATCTTATTAAGTACTTGTATTTATAAAGACATTATCATCATCATCATCATTAGCCTTTTAATGTTCTCACTGCTGGGACTCAGGCCTCCTCTCTAGGAGAGGGAATGGGCCGTACCTAATTCACCACGCGGGCCCAGTGCGGGTTGAGGGTTGTCACATTTCTTCGAATTTTTGGTTCTAAGACATGCCGGTTTCCTCACGATGTTTTCCTTCACCGTTTTTGAGAGCATTGGTGATGAAATAAATTTACACAAAGTAATGCGCTTGGCTGGGTTTGAACCCGTGACCTACGACTCGTAGATCGGGGCCGTTACCACTCGGCCACCACTGCTCCAAAAGACATTAATATGTAAGTAAATAAAGTGAGTGTACGAAAATCCCGTAAATAAAAAAGTAAAAAATAAAAAAATCGCGCGAATGAAATAGCAGGCAAGTACTAGTTTAACATAAAACCATTAAAAACAAAATTTCAATTGGTAGTCTTACGAATCAACAACGGTTAGTACATAAGTTACATTAGTTCCATTGTTACAGTTGATCTGATTCAACAAGTGTTTGATCGGCGCTCATTATCTAGTTATCAAAATGACTCGGCGGAAAAAGTTGATCCGGCGAATCGAATTGACTCTACGCAACGAGTTGAATCGTCGGTTGGAGTCGACAGATTTGAATCGGCAAACCAACTTGGGTCAACAGACCGAGTTGACTCAGCGGAACGAGTCAAGTCGGCGAACCGAGTTGATTCGGATCGCAATTCAAATCAGTCACCATTACAATTCGATTAAATCCATTTGTGAAAAATGCGAGCTGGCCCATCGCTACTTTGGAAATAAATAACAACGCGTTTTGTAAGTGACTGGCGTCAAGTCTTTAGACTAATTATTTTTTTTGGTCACATTCGAATAAATGTCCATTTACTATTCGAATATAAATTTGGAAAGAGTATTCGAATAATTCGAATATTCGATAGCAACCTCTAGTCGCAATGAGCAATGACAAACTTTCTGCACTTGTATCAAGATGTAGTTACTATTAAATATTAGGGATAATTAATAAATAACTGTTTCATACTTTGCTTCTCCTTCAACCTGCAAAGGTTATTAAGCGCGGAAAAAAAGGTATGCTTAAATCTTATGAACTTATACCTACCTACATTGTGTTATTTGTAGTAGTGTGTAGAGTTTTTTAATATGCTAATTGCCTTCAAATAACCTGTTGCCACCTAAATCAAACCTAAAAATATGACAACTTCGGAAAATCTTCAGTGGCAAATGAACAAACCATGTGTCGTCATTTTGAGAAAAAAACTATTTCTTCGTAAGTGTATATTATATTATAAAACTTCGTTTGATACACGTGGAAATTGGTCACTGCAGTACCTACTCGGCTTCATAAATGTCTCAGGTATGACTTTCTTTTTACCATCCGTACAGGTATTACCTACATTTTCATTGGAAATTGAGTTCGATTTTCTTTTGAAAAACTATATTTTACAAACATTGATGTTACAAAGTGTCAATTTGTCTCAAGAAATTACGGCAAGTGGCTCTGCCGCTACGCACGCCGCGGCCCTAATCGTCTTATAGTCCAATAAGGCCTATTGCTCTATTTGCTCTATTGGTCGTTGAGTAGATGGTGGAAAGAGTACATTTTGATACAAGTGGGGAAAGTTTGTCATTCACCCTAGCCGTACAGGAGAGGGTGTTATGGAGCCGAGTGCTACAGTGACAAATCTCCACGTGTATCAAACGACGTTTTTCAGTACACTTACGAAGAAATGCGATGAAAAATCCACCAATAATCGGACGACGCATATTTGTTAATTTTGTATTGAGAAAAATTTTCCAAAGTTACCTTACAATTTAGTTTTGATTTGATGGCAGCAGGATATCGCAAGTATTTTTTGCCTCAATCACATAATCTGGCAGCGTAGCATCTAAAGGATTCTCTTCAAATCTTTTTTTTTTCACAACTAAGTATCACAAATGAATAAGTTAGTTAATATTAGGTGCACTTTTTTTCCCGCACATAACCTTTGCAGGTTGAAGGAGAAGCAAAGGTATCAAACCGTATACAGCATCCTAATATTAAAAATATAAAAATTCGAATATTTTTGAATTTAGAACACAGATAATTGTTAATTTGTTTGTATTAACAAATTATTGCTTACGTAATCATGTCTATTTATTATATTTTGTTGAAAAACATAATTTAAATTTAAAATTAAAAAATAATAATAATAATCACCCTTGACCGTAACGAAATAAGAATGAAAAAAGCCCTTGTTTTGATAAATTAAAAAAAGCACGCGGGTGATAAATATGTTACATCGAACCTAATCGTAGTGCGTTAAGTAAGATGCAGTTTTCGAGTAAGTAAGTGTATTGAAAAACATTTTTCTCAATTTCGCTTTCGTGTGGGTAGAGACAGACAGACAGATTACTGGTTCTGAACTTCACTGGACAGCAAATAAAACGGCCCACCCGCTGCCTTGGAACTCTAATCCGATTTTCTCAAAAGTATAAAACTTACAAATATCAAAGTTAACTTACAGAAAGGGCGTTTCATGACGATTAAAATGAATGGAAACAAATTGAGATTTATCAATTTAAGCGTTAATTATCGATTTAAAAAAAACCGGCCAAGTGCGAGACATCTCGCACGAAGGGTTCCAGGTTTACAGATTCGAGCAAAAATAGGCAAAAAATGGCGGTTTTTTGTATGGGAGCTCCCTTAAATATTTATTTTATTTTAATTGTACAAAAATTATAAAATAAATAAATAAAATACCCCCGACCATCCTTGTCATCAATACGAAATGTATAGAACTGGTCAAAACGAATCTAATGAGCGTGCGCTCATTAGATTCGTTTTGACCAGTTCTATCGATTTGACCAGGTCCCGTATTTACTCTTTGGGTACGGAACCCTAAAAAAAAGAATAATTTTGCAGTCGTGTGATTGAAAAGTGATTTTAAAGTGTTTCTTCCTCTTGCTTAAATAACTGCTATACATCCTCGCATTCATAGACCTCACGAGAATGACGATGAAATTTTGAGGGATTGCATTCCACTTCTCTTTGATTGCGATTTGCTGCTCTGGCAGCCTTGTTGGAGCAGGAACCCGGGCTCAAACCCGACGTTCCGCTCATCCCATAAGTGCTCTATCGGATTCAAGTCCGGGCTACGAGCTGGCTACGAATGCCGACGTTGTATAGGTAATGGGTCACCACATGAGCAACATGATGCCGTGCTTAATCATGCATCAACTGCATATCCTGTCGGATATAACCGCGTAAGGTATCAACAGTTTCCTCGATGCAACACTGAGAATAACGTTCTCCAGGGCGTCGATATACTCTCTGACGTCGAACACTTCCATATAAACTCACAATGGTCTCATTAGTGAAGAGTACATTACTCCACTGCTCTATCAAGGAGCTGTCAGCAAACTGTAGAAGCCTAGCCTGCTAGCTGCAGGCAGCCAGGGTCGAAGCCTACTGGGTCCAAGGCCCGCTTTCTGAAAAGAAGGCTCAGCCCCGGTATGATAGGCAACGAAGGAACAGTGTAGGTTTTTAGTCAGTAAGAGTCTGACACTATTTCCCGCCTCGCCCAAGAGCGGGATTTGTCATTGGATGATTTTACCTACCATAAAAAAACATACTGCTCTAACGTCCAATCCGTACGTTCTCGAGCAAATTCAAGTTGTGCTCTACGGTGGGCTACTGTTAATGCCGGACCTGTTGCAGCTCTTTTTGGAGTCTGGTTCCGTTCAGCAATTCTCTTTCTGACGGTATCTCAACTTATCACCACTTAGCGTTCGTCACGCTTTCGTTGGACTTGAGCTGCGTTGAGGTCGAATACACGATAGGTTTACACGTACTTAGACGGCAATTAAATGCTCCAGTCTTTAAGTATCGTCTGTAAACTCGCTGTACCCAAGATCTTCTGATGCGAAGCCGTCGAGCGAACTAACGTTGCTCAAGACCTGCTTGTAGTAGTACTACAGCTGAGCTGCTTCCTGTGGTGCTACGAGTATCCTCTAAGAAAACGGCAGCAGATACAGCAGAGGTGTGGCCCGCTTGTTCGGAGCGTGAGGGAATGAATGTCCTCCCACCCCAACCACCGAGACCCCGACCTCGACTATCACCCGTGACAGACGCGGACTCGCGGACGCCGAGTACCTAACGGGTAGCTCGCCATCCGGCAGTCCGGTAATCGACCGGATCGAGCCACTGGGGTTCGATCGTCGACAGCGCAAAGTGATCTTAGCGCTCTTCAAAGAGATGTCAGCAAACCGTGAGGGCCCAGCAGGGCCGATGCCCACTAGGACCAGGGAGATTTTCAAGGAGATCGTAAAAGGCAACTGAAGGACACAGGTGTGGTTCTATTCAGTAAAATTCTGACATGCCCTTCAGCTCCACCCATACTGGAAGAAGTTATTGGAGGAATTTCCATAATAAAAAAAACAAAATATGCACTTACACCCGATATCTCTCTCCGATGGATGATATGATATGATATGATATGATATTTTATTTTTGCAAATAGGTTCTCAAAAACACTTTTACACGTCAATTTTTTTTTTCGTCAATTTTAACTAGATGAGGCCGGTGTTTCCTAGCTGACTACCCTGAGAAGAAACACCGAAACCAACTCAGGGGTCAAAGTCTCTTTTAAAGTCCATACAGCAAACAAGTAATGGTCAAAACATATGAGAACCATGCAGATTAGTGTCTGGGATGGTCTTTTGAAGAAAGAACCACACAGTTCTGAGTGGACCTGTCCAGTCAGTGCAAGCATTTGCCAGTATTCGTAAAGCTCAACTCAGGACTACTAAGGAGCTCAACGACTTGACGAACAATACCAAAGAAAGGACATTTGGATAGGCCGCAAAAAGTACTCATAACTGTCAGACATTAATTAAAATTAGAGAAAAACGAGAAAAAAAAATCCACATAGTCCCCAAATTCACAATAATAAAATATACAAAAATTTAATTTTACAGAGTTAATATTGCTAAAATAAAAAAATAAAAATTATAAAAGTAATTGTTAATGTCATAATTGTAAAATAACAATAATCGTCAAATTAAATATAATAAATAAAACAAATAATAAAGAAGGGCAATTTAAAAAAAAAAAAAAGTAAATGAAATAACAACAAATATAGTGAGTACTGGAGCAGGTCAATCCCAAGCCGTTTTGTCCTCGAGATACTCTTTTACAGTATAAAAAGCCTTCTGGCAAAGTTTCCGTTTTACAAGTTTTTTGAATTTATTAAGGCTAAGTTCCTGAATAGGACTGGGAATCTTATTATAAAAGTGTATACATTGGCATCTAAATGAGCCTCCTATTTTTCTGAGTCTAGTCGCAGGAACCACTAATTTGTGTTTGTTCCTAGTATTCACGTTGTGAATATCACTGTACGTTTTAAACAAATTTCTATTTTTGTGAACATACAAAATATTTTCATAGATATACTGAGATGGCACAGTCAAAATATTAATAGTTTTAAATTTATCTCTAAGGGAGCATCTGGGACTTAATTTATAAATTGAACGAATAGCCCTTTTCTGTAAAACAAAAATCGTCTGAATATCGGCGGCATTACCCCACAGTAAAATCAAAGAAAATACCGTACGACATTACGCTCACTATCTATATATCTATCTATATAATACTTCACTATTTATAATATTCCAAGTTGTTTTAATTATATTACTACTATTTTTAATTTTGGAACTCAAATAACGCGCTTTTGCGGTTGAACATATTTTTTTGAATAATTTTGAATAATTTTTAACATATAAACTAAACTCAGCAGTGTTTACAAGAATTCTTTCATCATACAATTCATAAAGTCACGTTCTGCTTTTATGGATACCAATAGTAACCCATTCACTGAAAGATACATTACTATTAACCAATATAGTTTTGGGTATAAAAGTGGAATTAAATGGCTTACAGTACATGTTAAAAAAACTCTCATATTGATGATTCAGATCATCTAATGTTGACAAAACTGGTAAATGATTAATGAGTTTAGTTTTAAAACTTTCTAAGCGATTGATGATGAACCTACTTACTACCGTGCTGTAAGGGTACTGTAAGGGTTGCGCGTAGCGGATCGTGAAAGTCGCGCATCTCCAGCATTTCCTGACGCTTCTCTAGAAAAACCAATGACTGCATTACAGTAAGAAATTCTTTATATCAAGAACAATTTGCTATTTCCTATATATCAAGAAACTTTTCTTCATATACCTAATATAAAATTTCTTTCATTCCTCAAAAATGCGACGCCGACGCCTGAAATCTTTTTTCTTGACTTAATGAATGTATGTTTACAGTATTTTTGTAAATACAACCTATACTTACCTACCACCCATCTGCCAATTATGTTAGGGGCTTCATTCAGCTGTGCTGTATTATTTTCACAACACATATTTTATACTCTCAACTTTCTCTCATCACACAATAGTAATCTCACTTAATTACATTGAAGATATTATACATGATATTGTCATCTGCACAATGGATGTTGCGTGTTTTTAAAATAAGTCGGCTTAAGTTAAACACAACTGGTATCCAAATTGGCCATTACATTTGATATTGTGCACCAGGACGCTTGTATCGACACTATGAGGTCGAATATAATAGTAGTAGTTTCGTTTCTTGCTATGGTGACGGCTAAAAAAGAGATTTTTATGCGAGACTATAATGTGTATCCCACAAGGAAAACCGCTGAAAACACTCGTTTACCCACGACAGGTCGATCGCGATCGAGTAATAGTGAAGTAATGACTAGACCAAATGTAGGAGATACCGTCGTTGAAAAGTTTGTCGAAACTCTGATGGCAAGTGAGAAATATTTGAAAATGATTGAATCTGTGGAGCGCAAGCTGACCCATTTGGATATGACATTCCATGAAAGAACAAACAGTATTCTTAAATATTTGTCTGAAATGCTCAGATTGATCAAGGCATCATCTTCTGAAATGATAGAAAAGGCTTTGAAAAACGTGAAAGAAGACATGGACAATTTGAAGCAATCTTTGACAGAACGTTTAGATGAACACCCAAAATTGCGCGGTGAGTGTATTATTTTTATTCCAATCTTACTAAAACTTATCAATTAATGTTATTAAAGAATACAATGGAAAAGTACTTGATTCGTTGTTTGTTCAGTGCCCAGTGTATAGGTTGGAGGCAAGGCAAGAAGGGAAATACAGTTAAAAGGAAATGTATTTTTTAAACTTTAGTTGGTATTTGCGTTAAAGATAAAATTTCATAATAATAATTTAAAAAAAAACCCCGACAGTCCTTGTCATCAATATGAAATGTATAGAACTGGTCCAGACGAATCTAATGAGCCCAAATTCGATGGGTTTACTAATTGGCGTTCCAAAGCTCAATCAGCCACCTCCCAGTTCTAGAATCAGGTCCTTGTCATCATGAGAAATGTATAGAACTGGTTAAAACGAATGTAATGAGCCCAAACTTAATGGATTTACTAATAGGCATTCGAAAGTTCCAACAGCCAGCTCCCAGTTCTAGCATCAGGTCCTTGTCATCATGAGAAATGTATAACTAGTGCTGTTAAGGCGAATCTAATGAGCCCAAACTCGATATGTTTGCTATGTTAATAAGCAATCCAGGGTTTTTACCTTCGAGCTCCATCATCGGACCGGCTCAAAGGCACCAGATTATTGTACACGAATATTTCAAATATTAAGTCACCCATACGTTTAAAATAAAGTTAACACCCATTGTATTTAAAAACGTTACTGCAGTTAACAAACGAGCTGATGACCTTGAACACCTGCAAAGATCTTCATAAATTGTAACTAAGAAGCATCTCGATTAAACTAGCTTTCAAAAAATAAAAACCGCATCAAAATCGTTCGTTTCGTTCCATTCGTTTGGGCGCTGCGATGCCACGGACAGACACACAGAAAGACAGGTCAAATTAATAACACCCCTCTTTTCCGTCGGGGGTTAAAAAGGTTGACAATATCAAAAAACCTGACCGCAAAGAACGACTAAAAAGTTCGAAACAAGTCACTTTAAAGTTTAAAAGCAGTATGATGCAGTTGGTAGTAATTATTTCAATCAAAGATCTGACGCCATCAGTCGCCAAAACAGCTTAAAGTGACTAGTTTAGTGTCTCTCTCACAAAAAACACTATTTTAACGATACCTCTTAAGCTAATATGCAAGAAGCTGTTTAGGCTGTAGAGTGTACCAAAGAAATATACATACACGCAAAAAATAGCAGGCTCAGCCGGGTGAAAAGGCAAAAGAACCTAAATATTTCTGGTTAATTGCGAATGAGTTATCTTACGGCCATCTAGATCTAGTACATTTTTGATATATTCCAACTTTGGCTCTATAATCAGGGTGGTAGTTAAACGTGTTGTTGATGATAACCAAACTTACCACCAACGGCATTAGGTACACCTCGGGCTTGAAACTAACCGTGTCCATAACGGAAGGTCATGAAGCTTGGCATGAAGCCCTCAATAAAGCCGAAGTCCGAAAAAATGCTCTAGATAGCTGATCATTTTATCCCTAGTTGTGTATTTATATGTTGTGGCCAGATCATAGAATTGATCACTTCATGATATGGCTAACTAAAACTGGCCAGCAGACTTAGCCAAGTTGATAATCTACATTCGTTAACGCTATTTGAAAAGTAATCGAATGTTGATTAGGCATTACAGTTGATGACATCATGTCAACGTTAACTCACGTGGTCAGAACAAACGAATAGAAAATTCGGAGCCAAGGAGCCAAGTTCACATCGTAATGAAAATATGTAATCGTTTATACAATGTTCATCGCTACATTCGCTACATCCTGTAGTTTTGTGGTATTAAATAGTAGCCAAGTTACAATTAAAAAAAGTTACAAAAAAGCCATTCTCAAAGTTAAGTAGAGCAACAATAACAATTCATCTCTGAAAATATAAAACGGTCATTGACACTAAAAAAATGTAGGACGATATTTATAACAATGTTTTGACATTCAAAAAATTTACTCTTTTTTTGAAAATTAAAGTTAAAATATCAGAAAAATCATCACATTAATACACAAATATATCAACAAAAGGCGAAAAAAGAAAACATATCAAAGAAAACATGTCATAGTATTAGATATTTATTTCAAAATGAAATACCGGTACAAGAAAAGGATCCAAATGTACACTTTTTCTGAGTACGACCCCAGATCGTGCGGCTAGTGGGCAAGGTTCTATAACATGAAATGCCACCGTTTTATAAAATGACCGGTTATATCATGAAATGATCAATTCGAAGATCTGGCCACGACATATACACACATACTGCGGTTAGACAAGCGAAGAGTAGAACATGCTTCATATACATATTTCCTTTCAAATACATTATGATAACCGTAATTCAATAAACTTTCTAAAGCTGAAAATTATTGTGCAGATTGCATTTTAATACCAGTTATATCAGTCAGTTAAATGTGAGAACAGAGTTGGTCGGTCAGCCCTATTAAAAAGGGTGCAATTTATTTATTAGAATTGAATTTATTTTTTTGGCTGAACTCTTCTCTTAGAACTAGTATTTTTAGCAGGGGGTTGGGGGTCTAAACGGTGATTACGTCAGCAGTGCGTATATTTTTTAGTTTTCGTCGATGTTTCAAATCCACAAGAAAGTGAGCTGTGTTCTTCTGCCTGAATCCGAAATAGGAACCTCCCGAACTTAACAAGTCCGGTTTAAAAAAAAAAAAAAAAAAAAAAAAAAAGGCTTTTGTGCCACAGCGTCCTCCCCTTTCGCCAAAATCTTCTAAGGATTTTGGTGAAAGGGGAGAACGCTGTGGCGCTTCTCCAGCTACTCCTCAAAGAAGGGACCAACCTAGCGCTGTGTCGTGACAGTCGCTGTTACTATGTCACCATGAGATCCCGCCGAGACTCTGTCCACCCCAGCCATGCAACACCAAGCTTAGGTCGTGCATACGTGTAAGAACTGTTGCCTCCAAATCCCATAGTGGCAAGCCGGTAAGGAGGCTATTTCAGGCTTTAGCCGCTTCGTGGGAGATCGTTTGGCATCTCCTATCATACGGATGGCCATGACCCTCTGAGACGTGTTCAGCCTGGCTACCGGCCGCTTACGTAACAACGGCGCCCACACCAGCACAAAAGCCCTCGGCGGAGTCTGTAAAGAGCCTTGGATCGCAAGATCCCCACATAGATTTGTGCAGTGCCACTTCAAGTCCCAACTGAATCGCAGTAACTACTGGTGAATATTGTGAGCACACTTTAGATGCACAGAAGTTGAATGATATCATTATTTCTGAGGATTTCTAATTAAAACGGGTATGCAATGTCAACTGGAAAATGCATTACTGCCGACCACAGCTCTACTTTTGTGGAACTCGATGATATACGTGGTAAAATATTGTAATCTAGCACTACTAGACTACTACCAAGAATTTATTTATAACCGCACATTCCTGAACTTCATTTACTTCAGTATAATTAAGAGGACAATTGGAATTACAATATTTTGTCTGAATCTATTGGATTCTTTATATACCCTCAGTAATAAACAACATCTCTAAGCCTCTGCTGCCTGTCACCGGACTATATCTCGTGATTTGTAACAGGTAAACAGTTGAATTTTTCACAGAATGTGTATTTGTTTCGCCGCTCTAAAAACTATGACTATGGGACGGAACTCTTCGTTTCTCGCTACTCGCTAAAAGTTGGCTAAACCCAACTTTTTTTCTTGATTTAATGATCAAAAATTAGTGAGAAAATATTCTACCCATCAGAAGTCTTCTTATATCAACTTGTCTGATCTCAGCTCAGTATCAATATGTTGCAAAATAACAAAACTAGATATTGTCGGGATGTAATCCTGTGACGTCAGATATGATCTTCAATGAAGAAATGATGGAAAAGGGCAGTGCAGCTCAAGATAAGTGAATCATTACGTGGGCCATTCAGAAAGTTTTGAGAAACTAAAAAACTGACTTCTATGGATAAAATATTTTTATTAAATCTTTTTAAAGAACTCTCCACCAGCCTCTATACAAAGTTTCATGCGTCTGAACCAATTTTCGAATCATTTTTTGCAGTCCGCCACAGACACCTCTTCCACGGCCTTCTCGAACGCTACTAGCGCGTCTTCCGGCGATTAAAACTGATCTGATTTTACAGCAGATTTTTTTTTTTTATAAAAAGAAGTCATACGGAGCCAGATCAGGACTGTGGTGTGAGGGTGCCCTAAGACTCTGACCGGTGAGGTGTCCAGGAAGTCCTTCGTTTTGAGCTCTGAGTGCGTGGGAGCGATGTCATGGTGAAGCAGTATCCCGCGGAGCCTGGTATTTTGTCGCTTGTTGCTTATTACAGACAAAACGTCTGGTAGGCATTTTGTGGTATACCATTCAGCGTCGATGCTGCTTTGGTCTCGTAATAGAATTGAAATCAGATACTCCGTCAAAGGGGGATCAAAATTTTCCCTGCGCTTCTCGATCGCTTCACTTTCGTAGGCGTTGAAACAGCCAAATTGTCGACTGTCGCTTTGTCTTGTATTAATAAATCCAGGATTCATAACCGGTCACATGTCGTAAACGCGCCGAGACGAGCCTGCTTCAAATTTTTGAATCTATTGTTTCAAACCTTTTATAGTCTGAAAACTTATTACTGTCATACATTTTTGAACGCAGCTCGGTGAGATTATCGAATATACGATTCCTGTAAGATAATATTTGACTATTTTCTAAAACAAAATTTTTATTGAGGAAATACCAATTTTCAACATAGTCAAAAATTCAAAATTGTATAGCTGTGTCTCTATTTGACGTAAGTCTGTTCTGGAAGTGCCAACGGACTTGAATTTTTCTTATCCTACAGGATATCGGAACAGAAAAGCCAAATTAGACACATTTCCATATTTTTTTTCCAAAATTACATTTTTTCACTAATTTTGGCCCCTTTTTCAGTTATAACTCCCGGTTCCAGCATTTGATCCAGACCAGGTTTATTTCAGCATACAGGATTCCATCCCGGTTGTGCGCATGCATCCCAAAAAACGTCCCCTTCATAGAGAATTTCGCTTCGGCTGCTATGACAAACTTTCCCCACTTGCATCAAAATGTACTATTGTTCGCAAAACTTTCTGAGTAGCCTGGTATTTTTTTTTTGTGCGTCAATTTATAAATTTAAATTGGCAATTTTCGGCTCTTTCTTTAATGCTGTGCCACTCTGGACTCCGGACGAGGATAGCAGTATCATCGGTACAGGTGAATAATTTGGTATATAGAAGAAAAATTGAAGCAGAGGTCACAAAACAGAACGACGTTCAGAATGCAACCCTGTTGTAGATGAATGAATTTTCATCACTGATTGTTTCTTTATTTTAACACTATGCTATCTGTAACGCATGCTAGGAGCGTTGCTTTGTACGAGTAATCCGAGCTTTGCTATTTTTGTTTTAATATTGATAAAGTACAGATAATGAACTAAGTCTCCAAGTGTTAAATATGTATGTTTTTTTTTGTGTGGAAAATCATGCAATGACATCTCCTGGCCTTAAGCGGAGCGAGAGATATTGTCAGACTTTTACTGACTACAAACCCACCCCTTCTTTGCTCTTTATACCGGGGCCGGACCGTTGTTTGTGTCAATGTTTGTTTTTGCGTCACTTAAAAGTTGACAGATAGAAAATGCCTGAGGCAATAAGTCCGTTTTTGTACTTTTGTGTGTTAATGGTCATAAATAAATGATTATAAATTCTAGAGTATTTAAAAGTTTTTGCCCTGAATATGTCATTCAAAGAGTATAGTAAATAAGGGGATGTCATTGTATTTAATCATTGTAGATACAATGTGTTTATGTTCCCATGTTTTCTTGTCAAATATTATGTCTGTTACATAAACAAAGGTAAATACAATATCATCATTGTTCATCGTAAGGTTTACGTTTGGACAGCGTGTGACCTATGACACTGCCCTGTGTAACTATGGGAACAATGGAAGTTTGGGCACTTGTGGAAGAGCTGGTAGACTGCTGCTGATTTGTTATATTGATATAAAAACATGCATGGCAAATTCCTTTTATAGCTATCCATTCAAGTACCTTTTAAGAGAGGGCTGGTGATCATCTCAAACGCCTTCGCAAGGTCACAATTTATTTAAGAAGAGCCGTTCAAAAAGTTTTAGTAAACTACTTTATGGTCTTTCGTATTTGAGTTTGTTCGATTATGGACAACACATTTTGATTTTTGTCTAATTCAGAGGGAATTAGCTAAGACTTGATTTAAACATTATACTATCTTCGGCAATTGCTATTGCTGGCGTGAATATTAGAAATTATCTCAAAGGAACGAACTTTCGCGATAAGCAATAAAGCATAATATGTTCTTGTCCTTGTTGTATATGTTCATAAAAAAATGTTTATTACTACCTATTTCTAAAAATCTTCTGTGATTGTGGAATATAATATATATTCGGACTGATGAACACAGTAAACTTTTAAATTATTAAAATTTTTAAATAAATTTTGAGTTAGCGAAACTTATATAACTGTAATCAAATTAAGTTAGACACCTAATTTTGTTACAGTTTGATTATATGTGATGCAAGTATCTACTTAAAATTGTAATAAAATAAGTTTCGCTAACTAAAAATTTATTTAAAAATTTTAAAAATTTAAAAGTTTATCCGATAGCCGTCTATCCGATTAAAGATTTCTATAATCTGGTGCAAGCAGACGGTAGTCCCAACCCGGGCACCGCGTGTCTGGAAAGACCTCACGGCGTCGTCACCTTCCGCTTGGTGCAGGTACTAACCGAACACGGCAAATTCGGCAAGTACCTGTACAAAATTCTTGCGGAGACGACGCCTGAGTGTCGCCACAGTGCGGACCGCCAGTTGGACACGGTGGAGCTGACGGTCGAAGTGTGCGCCGCTTGGGAAGAGCATCGCCGTGTCCTTGTGGGGGCGATCGGCGGCGGCGATCTCTCGGTACAGGCCAGGCTCCGGAGCGAGGAGGAGTGGCAAGCGGTCGCCTCCTTATGCGAAGAATAGAATAGAATAAAACTTTATTGTACACCAAGAAAGTTACTTAATCAGTACTTAAACTTAAATCTATGGGTACAATGGCGGTCTTATCGCCACCGCCGCCGCCGGGATTTCGATCCCGATTTTCGTCCACCATAGGCGCGGGCTTGCGGACGGCGGGCAATCGGTAGCTCGCTGTCCGTCCGTCCGGTGACAGACCGGTCCGAGCCCAAGTCGTTTACGGAGCGCACTGCTTCCGCGCGCCTCAAAGAGTTGTCAGAAAACTGTAGGGGCCCAGTAGGGCCCAAGCCTACTGAGGCCAAGGGTTAGGTGAAAATGAACCTCGGGGCCCTGGATCGAAGGCAATGAATGGAACAGGGTAGGTTTTTAGGCAGTAAGAGTCAGACACTATCTCTCGCCCCACCCAAGGGTGGGACTTGTCATTTGATGATTTTACCTACCATAAAAAAAAACCTGGGCACTGCACCAGTGCGCTGGCCGTTGAACTTCGGCACTGAAACTGGTTCACCATGACTTCCATGCTCATTATGAAACTCGGCAAGGAATATTTTGGGGGAAACAAAAATAAAGAAAATAAAAACGTTCTATAATTAACTTTGTGAAACTCAACTTTCATAAATTCATTTTGTTCAAATTAAGAAATACTTTTGTTTAATTTTCTAAAATGCCCCATTTCATTAATTCAAATGTAAGATAACTTTATTTATTTCATTGTAGGTAATCTATCTTTTTAAAAATGGTTAACGATATTCAAAGTAAGGCTCTTAGTTAGTAAAATTTTCAAACACATCGCACTTTTTAACTGGATTTTATATTGCAAAAATATTTTATTACATATTTCCATACCTCGGAAACTACGTAAATCTTTTGGTCCCAGCTATCATTTGTGGATCTTGGACACTTATCCGTAACAAATCAGAAGCTAGAGCCAAGAACAGCCGCAACAATTTACGATAACAGGCTGATCGCCAGCCCCTGGACGTCGGGCAGTCCCAACGAAAATCAAACAAGGCGTACGAAAAATAACTGTACCCCATGTTTCACTGCAATTTGTTTTATAGAATCTATTTTTTTGTGAGTAAGTGTGTTGTTGACCGGTCGACTAATTGAGCATGGTTGAGGTTCTTCAGAGTATCAGCCATGACAATTACATCGTTGGAAACCAGAAAGAGAGCGATGTAAATTGACATAATGCACTCTCCAGTCCAGAACCTCGGAGACATCTACTAGTGCGAACAGTTTCAGAGAGATCCTTGGCACAAGAAATGTTATGATTCACAAGCGTAACCGAAATTATAAGGTACTTGACCTTTAAATTTTCACCTTTTGACTAGCTATTCTTATCGCTGATAGAATGACAGCATTTCTAAACTCAAGTTATATACACCAGAATAATACACTTTTGGGATAAACCATTTCACCGAAAATTTTCACATTAGTTCTAGTAGACATAGTAAAAAAAAATAGATTGAGAGTACAGCGGTGGTTATATCGGTGGTGCCTATATTTACTATAGCACTTAAAATAAGCAGAACACTTTGTGCTTTTTGCTGAAAACTTGGATAATCTCCAGAAGGTTCTTCAAGATCTGTACGATGCTTCTTTTAATCTAGGATTTAAAGTGACGGCGAAGATCACAAAAATATCATCAGCAGTTTAATTTCTTATTTATTTATTTAATCGAAGGAGAACCAACAGCTATTACAAAAGAATAATAATATTATGTTTAACACGAGGCTTTGAATATCCTATATGAAAAATTAGAGTGGAATAACCGGTATATGTTTATCTTAGCCATAATATATCAAGAAGCAGATTGAGTGTACAATATTTAAAAAAAAAAAAAAACTTTTTGAAATCAGTGAAACTCTAAAAACATCTGAAGTCCCGCCTCTATAATAGTACATTATGATATAAGTGTGTAATATAGGAGGTTACCGTTGAGGCGGTATTAAGACCCGAGCCGGGGCGAGGGTCTTAAGAGAGCCAAGAACGGTAACGATTCATTACTCACGTGTATCATACGACGTTTTTCAATACACTTGTGAAGAAAAATAATTTGGCTAACTAATATTACATCGGTAAAACTAGTAACCTTTTTCATAACATGGCGGTAAAAAAATAAATCTGTTTTCATAGGCACGCGTTAGGCTTTGGCTATATGGTCTTTTGATCATATTGCCTAGTCGTTTGTTTTCTTGTGGGAAAAGTTTTTACGTTAATATCATTCGTAGTGATAATAGAATATGGATGTAACATTTTGTAATGTTTTTGTTGTATTTGATTTTCTTTAATTATTACAGCCTATAAACTTCACTCGAAAAAATCACGCCTAAAAACAGAGCGCATCTTTAAATGATGGCCATAGACCACAAACAATTTTTATTTTTTAGAATTCAAAATTTGTTTTTCGAACAAAGAGGTTGAACAAAAAGGTTATAGCTACATTATAGCACTAGTGCGTAATGGAGCACTAGTAAAATGTCACAGCCTGGTAACAAGTGCCATTATGTACCTAAGTGTAGTGCAATAAGAGCCACTTTCAGAGCTAGTGTATTGAAAATAATATAATCGGTGTGTTTTGCCCACCATGACTTACGGTGCTTCCACTCACGCAGGTGGCTGTGTACTGGGTGAGGGTTTCATAGCCTTCTATGCTTTGTATAAGGCTACTAGACCGAGTTCCAAACGTCGAGATCAATCAACGCACTAACGTCTTCAATATCAGAAAAAGGGTTAAGAACCTGAAATGGAGTTGAGCAGAACATATGGCAAGTGACGACAGTTCAAACAATTCACAGTAAGGCAAGAGTGTGTGGCGGTGGCGACCGATTGTAACTTTTATTGATTTTTGTTAAATTAGTAGTAAATAGCTATGAAAATTCCGTATTCCTCAATACTGGGACGTGACCAGCTTGGTTCATCTCTTTTACTTGAATGATATTTCTCCACGCCCGACCGGGGTTCGGCTGGCCGCAAGAATGTTGAATCATTTCGTGAAGTCATGATAGTTCACATGACTAATTTACTGAACAGCTGACGTTTTCTCCATGTTTTAAGATATCATTTTTTAATAACACTTCAATTTACTACTCGCGTGAGTAAATATATTAAATTGTTGTAGCAAATACATTCATGTTTCACAAATATTATCATAACATTGCGAGAAAATACATCAACATTCTACATAGTAGAAGAAATCTGTGCGAATCATCGCAATTGGGGGATTCACTGCATAAGCATTTCACTTTACGGTTTGTTTTTGTTTTACTCCCACGAAGTTTTGTAAACTGTCGTGGGTATCGGACAGACTATGAAGTCGACCGCCAGTCGTTTCACACCACACTCGGGACACACACCGCATTATGTTCCCAAAGTTTACGCTACTACAAATCGTACTGTGCGCTCTTACTATTATATCCGGGGAAGTGTCAAGGAATAAGCGAGGTCGACGAAAAAACGACGATGTTGACAAAACTCTATGGAAAAAAGAATACGAGGATGAACTAACCGATGCCATGCTTACCGGCAAGCGGGAAAATTATACCCGCTCGGCGGGAGCGCAAGCTGGCAGCATGGATAACGACGCAGTTATAGAAAAATTGATGGAAAGCATAACCTCAAGCGAAAGGTATCTCAAGAAAGTAGAGGCTATAGAATTCAGACTGAACAGGTTGGACATTGAAGTTCATGAAAAGACGAACGCCATGATGAAGCTGTTAAATAACATTTCGAAATCGATTCGCTCTGAGTCGTGCTCAAAATTGGAGTCTGCCATTCAGGGCCTTGTGGCTGATGTGAATTCTATCAAATATTCTATGGAAAAGACTCCACGGACCAGTTTATCCATGCCAGGTATAAAAGTGGTTTATTTCTTTAACGTATATAATGACGCATAAAAAGTTGTTATTTTTTAGAAATCATTTGATTGTGATATTCAAACTGGATTTTCGAAGAGACCGCTGAGTTTGTTTTGAGTTTCTTGTTAGTGTAGCCAGCTATCGAACAAAATTAAAAGTATAAGGTAATTTAGACCAACCAAATTTTTAAAGAAATTGTAACCAACTTACAAAATAAAAATGTTGTCATAGCTTTACTTAAATTTTGAGCCATGTCTTCAACCTGTTCTTATGAATAATTAGGTACGATTCGTTCGTGGGCTTGGAAGCCGAATTTTGAGAATACGCTGCGGTTAATTATAAAGAACATATAAATACAAAAATAAAATATAATCTACCTCTCCAATTAGCGGTTATGGATTACGAAAAGCTTAGGTACAATTACGTAGACTTGGGCTGTATTGCAGTCTTTTCACGCCATATTGACTGTCGATATTACGAATTATATAAAGTAACTATGTGCAAATATATGTTTATATATTTATAATTAATTTAAAGATTGGACTATTAAATTACGTTAATTTAAATAAGTTGATATTTAAGTCAAACTTCGAGAAAATGGGAAACTGGAAAAGCTGCACAATACTCTCTCTATGATATTATGACTGACAGTCCCTGGCCAGTGCATGTTGCCAGGAGTGGCTTATAACCCTGATACGTAGACCCTCAAAATTGCTGTAGTTCTGGGCCATACTATTTGTTTACATGTATACAGATCTTTCAGGCGATGGAGACTACCAAAAGGATACAAACTTGGACACACGGCTGTCATCACTGGAGAACCGTATGAAGGCTGTGCAGAGTGGCGTGGAGTCCATTGTGGTCACTATCTCGGAGGTCAAGAACAGGCAGTACAATAGAGCGTCGGCAAACAAGTAAGTTGATTTTATTAGAATAGCGTCCCGCCCCAGCTTCGCACGGCTACATTGGTGATATTAAATATATTATGCATGTATTATACATATAACCTTCCTCTTGAATCACTCTATCTATTAAAAACAAACCGCATCAAAATCCGTTGCGTAGTTTTAAAGATCTAAGCATACATAAGGACAGACAGCGGGAAGCGACTTTGTTTTATACTATATAGTGATTAGAATAGAATTCACTTATTTTCGTAAAAAAAAAATGAGCTATCCTCATCTTTATCCTCCAATGCATGCATTTGCCTCCAAGTAATTTATAATGCATCGATTATTATTTCTCACTTTTTTTCTATTTGTAGGTACCGTCCACAATTCTTACAGAAAAACTTCCTGAAAAACGCAGTTTATCATTATTCCGCATTAGGCATTATCCCTCCCCCATAATTCTGGCTCAAAGTTTTGTCTGTGTTGGGTTCGTTCACATTTAACACTGACGGGACCCAGGTCAAAATGTGTGAAAAACGTCTTCCACGGACATTTCTTCGACGCATACACATTCTCCCGTTTGCTTTAGGTCTGAGTGTCCTCAACATACATTATTATCTCCCTTCTTCTGTTCTTCTAATTAGGCTGTCTCTGTAATCAACAGTACTCCCAAGCGGATTATTCACTGCGTCCAATTTCAGCCTCTTTGATGTAATGTGTCGTTTGACATCGTACTTCTTTAATGTGGCCTACATAAACACCGTATACTGTCATTGAAAATCCGATTACCAATTACAATGTCCCTCGTAACACGAAGCTGTGAGGTTTGACCGCTAATTGCGAATGAGTGAACTTCGACTGCTGATACACGAGATTTCCCTCGTTAATACGGTTGGCACCTAATAGACGTTCACTCTAATAGGCATTACGTCACAGGATTAAAGATAGACGTTCAGTTTTTCATTACAAATAGGAATTCTACGGACTTTTCAAACATCTAGTTGATGATAGTGACTCAGGTGCTTCGAATGCGTGTGTGCTCGGGGGCTCGAGCACCTATGAGAAGTAAACAGAGGATACCGAGCACCCCTGAGTATAAAAATCAAAAAACAGATCGGTAATCGCCTTTTAGGGATGGGCGCTTTTTCATTACCCAACGACTTGTTTAGTGCAGTGGTTTAGGGCGCCGGTTGAGATGAAAGGGTTTTATTCCCTCACCAACACAAATCTCGTAATTTTTTTTTTCAAACCTAATTATTAATTAAGTATCAAGTATGTAAATATGGCATTTATTTATTTGTCAGTCGATCAGTAGCGAAATTTGAAAAGACAATTCTCTTACTTTGCTTATACTTTTTGGAGTCATCAAATAAGCATGACCACCCATGACACATCAAAATTGGGCTCAAGACTTTTTTGGATGTAACCTACGTTTCGCTATGCTGGTATATTATTTGATAAACTTGGTATTGGATTTGACCAATCGTCCATATCATTTAAAAATGCTCTATACTTTACACATTTGAACTATATCTAGTTTACAGAAAACTCACCAGGTATCGGAATGTTTCTAGAAACTGACCGATGCTTTCATTAGTTTGTTATAAATTTTGATTTTCCCACAGTTCTCGTAGTTAAGGAAGTGTTGTATAGTTCGTACCAATATAAGTAGTACCTAATCAATAACAATCAGAATGTTAAAAATTATAGCTAGTCATCTTTCTGTTTGATACTAGGGTTAAGGATTCTGTGTCATATAAATATAGCGTGATAACTATCAGTAAAACAAACTATTAAATTATAGAAAGCTAACAGCGCTTCGCCCTTTGTTGAAGATTCTATAATATATTCAATGTATGTAATCCTGTCTAAGAACAAATGAGTTAAACGAATAAAAAATGATTTTAAAATTATCAATAATAATCTAAACTTTATTTAAAATTCTAAATTCGAAAGTGTCTGTTACCTCTTCACGTGTTAACGACTCAATTGGTTTGTATGAAACTTTGCACACGGGAATACCATGTCTTCATGTGGTCATCCCGTAGCATAATTAATGGATCACACGGATGCAATGCCGTCGCAGGAGGTTTAAGCAATAATAAGTACAATTATCAGAACAAATTAAAAACAGGACCGTCTTAAAATTTCAATTAATCTAATAAAAACTGTACCTACCTAATCGTAATCAGATTTAGATGATAGATCAAGATTATAGTCCATTGTCGACCAAGATAGTCCATTGTCGACCAAGATAGTCCATGGTGGACGATGGTTAATCATAATTATAAGTCCTCTTTCAGTGTAGTAGATGGGACCTTTTAATTTTTTGTCCGTCTTAATTTTGCATACTTATTGCAACCTTCGCCGCATTATATGGCCCGAAACTGAGAGAGATATTACGTAACACCAAGATGATCGGTTAGCTATACAATGTAAAGTTAGATCTGAACGGAAATGGTTCCTGATTAGAGTCAGTCCGTGAATAAAAAACAGAACACATGGAACATAATTTACTAATTTATAAGCTGAATATTTACTATAATAACGTCATAATTAACTTTATGGTAAGGAGACGTAGACAATGGAAATATATTAGCACAGGCAGAGATATAGTTGAGTCTAGGATGACATTGAGGTTGTCAGGCGTCTGATCTGTGAGAGAATTTGGTACATTGTTGTGAAAATCAATAGTTCATATCTAACAAAAGTAACTTTACTTACGATAGACCGGCGGATGTCACAGAGACAATTTAATAAGCAGGTTAGTGGGCGCTACAGCTACCCTCGTTTATTTTACAACGACCCTCGGGGTATCGACGACGTGACGGGTTTTGTGACATAATGACGATTTTACACACAATAGGGAAATGAAAATAAACATTTTCTTAAGTGTATTTTTTGTTACATCTATTTCAATAACAAATAGATGTAAAAAAAATACGTTTAAGTTTGAGATTTATGTTTTTGTCATAATAGAGGGGTATTTTTTATTGTTATTTTTTTTCATTATTTCTTTGTCAGTATTCCGAATTGATGAAACTGTAGGTAAATAATGTCTATGCAAGAAAAAAATAAAATAAGAAAATGTGTAAGAATTTTAAATTTTTCTGTTGGTACGCTAAATTCGCTGTCTATCGATTCTTATTCACTAGGCAGACCTCTCATTGAAATATTATTTCCTCACTAATTAACATTATGTATTGGTACGAACCTACTTAGAAGTCAGGTTATTGCCCTCTTACATTTAGGTATTGACATTCTTTATTTTTTTAAAGTCAATATCTGGTTGTCTTGCATCAAAATCTATCGTAATCTTTTCTATTTTCTAATAATGAAAAACAGTTCATTATTCGTTTTTCAGGTATTAGCATAAGGTAAATATACTTTATTATAAATTTATCTGATGCCTACCATAGCTGAATTTTTTGTATTGTTTCAGATTAGACGGTACGGTGAGCGCTATAGATTCTGTCACACTCATCAACGAGTTTAGAAAAACTATTCGTGAACAGAAAAGTAACAAGAAATGTGGCTGCAGGTAAGTCCTAGTGTTTGTCTCTACCATCATCTTTGTCATCTACATATTACACACCGTTAAATTTTGGTCCTTTTATTCCCGCGGAGGGTCGATTCGGTACAAGAAACACTTTCGATTTGTAAAGATAAAATTAAAAATAAAGTACTTTTTTAACTCGAATTAATTTACATATATTATGTACGAAATTAATTTCTTTAAGTAAACGTCAGCTGGGCGAGTTCAATGACCTGTAGGTAGTTAGTACGCAACGACCGACAACTACCTACATGGCCATTGACGCGTTTACTTAGAGAAATTAATTTCATATAGTAATTCGAGTTTTAGAAAAAGAGTAGGTACTTTTTTATTTTATCTTTACAAATCGATAGCGTTTCATGTACCGGATTGACCCTCCAAGGGATTAAAACAATCAAAATTTAATTGTGTAAGTATATGTAGGTATATGTAATCTAACTGTAACGGCAAGTTACTAACACATCTAAGTTATCTGTTAATGAAACTCCCATCAAAATCGGTTAACCATTTCGGAGACGTCCCCGCTCCCCTGGGAATGAAGTTCTCTCTCATTTATTTAATAATTTAAACTTCATGTACAGTAGTGGTACATAGGCGGACTTAATGCAACAAGGCATTCTCTGCCAGTTAACCTTCTCAGTCACCTCCCAGTCATTCTCTACAACTCATTATAATATTAGCTGTAATTTTGACCTTGATTTGTTTAAACGCTTTTATCACTGTTATGGGGTTTATAATATGCTTAAAGTTAAATTGATTCGGGTAGGCTGCAACGTTTGGGTAAGTAATATATAATATAATTGGGTTATGCCAGCGGCTTCGCCCGCATGGAAGTCGGTTTCTCCATCCCGTTCATCCCAAATCCGTTCTTAACGGATGTCTACACTCTATAAGGAACCTACCTGCCAAATTTTAAGTTTGTAGGTATTATAGTTTCTACGACTTTATTTTTATGTGGTTTAAAAAGAACTCAAATCGGGGTGTTGACCATCATTAAGGTATCTTTTAAACAATAATAGGTTAAACAATAATAAATAGGTAAGATATATTTTAAACAATAGATCTAATGAATTTCAATTAAATAAACGAAAAGTGACGAATAGCTTGACGGCAAGCAGACATGCAGCATGCAGCAGGCATGTAACATGCGGGCAGGCATGCAACATGCAAGAAGGTATGCAGTATGCAAGCAGGTATACAGTTTGCAAGCAGACGTGCAGCATGGAAGCAGGCATGCAACACGCAGTAGGTATGCGGTTTGGGCGGCCCCGTGCGAGCTTATCATCGCAGATGGTTTTAACGCTCACCGCCGCAGCTTCGGCTTGCTGACCGGCCAGCCTCAGCCGCGACGCGGTGGCGGGCCTTCAAACCACCTGCTCCTCAGCTCGCAGGCCGCCCTACCCCTCCGCGCCTACGCGGGCTTTAATTACATTTTAGGTGCAGGGCAGACAAGACCATTACTTCCACTCCGATCAACTGAATTGATCAACTGGTTGTGTGGAATGGAACTCGATCGGATCACCTTTCATTCCGGCCAACTGAACGACCAACTAGTTATACGGAATGGAATTCAATCGGATCACCTACTGTTCTTCCATTCCGACCAACTGAACCGGCCAACTAGTTGAGCGGAATGGAATTCAATCGGATCACTATCACTAGTGCTATTAACAGTTCCATGATAGAACTTCTGATGTTTTTAAATCAATTGTTCCATTTTAAAAGAATCTGAAATTAATGGAACTCATTTTGAATTTTGATATAACTAGTTCCACTTTTATTTTAGGCATTTGTGAAATTTCATAAGGATGGAAAAATACTCGTCTAATACTTGAGAAATTTCACAGTGTTCCTTTAGTTGACCTTAATTGCGAGGCCTGCAGTAACTGACTAGACGAGGCTTCGCAGGCGTCGCGCGTCGGCCTTAATTGGTCCCAGCACTAAGCTCATCACCATAGCACAATTTGATCATTGATGGTTGCTGAATCACAGATACGGCTTTGTAGAACGCTGACCCATGGCTAAAATTTGGTTAAACAATCAGTGCAATTAAGCTGTGTTGACATTACAGCATGAGCGGCAGAGTGGATCGATCAGAGCGGTACCCCACCGATTGCCACGAGATCCAAGTGCAAGGCTTCAATGTGTCCGGCATCTACAAGATCAAACCAGATGACATGGAGCCCTTCTACGTACTGTGTGACCTCACCACCGCGGGTGGCGGCTGGACGGTAACTGTATTCCTTCCTTATTGTATATTTTGTATGGCAAGCATCTATTATTAGCAACTTATTAAGAGGTTATTCTCTTATAATGGCAACCGACGCGACGATGTCTCGTTGATTTATGAGTTCTAAAACGTAGAGTTAGAGCCCGTGGCCGCCAGACTTCCATCATTTCATAAAAGCTGATAGCTTGTCAGTGCATGTCCCCAACACAGGTTGGATTGAACAATGCCCTATTATGAAGTTTCAGTTAAGTGGGAACGAAAGTGTATCTAAATTTCTTTATATAATTATACAGCCCAATTTTTTTATATGTTCTTCTGGCTGGTATTAGTGATCACAGTATGGATTACATGATTGCTAGATAGTGTGGTGGCAATTCCTTGCTAGACAACCTTAGACTTCGATGAAATTTAGTTTTACTTAGATACGTTACAGTATAAAAACTGATTTTTGACGAGAGCCATGAAGAATCACGGCACTTCTTAAGATCGACCGAAGGTGCAGTGTGGAAATGTGGGTGAGCATTTTAGAGTTATGCAGAACAGATTTTTTTCGGTCAATGAATCAACATCGCCATCCAACGTGGCAATTCTGCCAGCGTTCTGGCCACTTATCCCATTGACATCGATGCGGATGAATTTTTTGATGCCTTATGAGCTCTTTTTGTACCCGTTTGTACATATTATTATTTTTGGTTTGTATATATACATGTTAAGTTGTAATATTTGTTAGATTAGATGTATATATAGTTA